>CM039511.1:31736443-34313943 GCA_022432975.1 Begonia masoniana
CCCCCCTCGTAGACAATACCGATCCTGCACCAATCACCCTAAATAACGACTCAAAACGTAATTTAAAACGAAGTACATTTTCACGAAAACGAATTGCGTGGATCCGTTTGAAAACCAAACATTTCCTCCTGCTAAAATCACCAAGCAGTTCATAAAAATCTCGACAGAAATCTTAACAAAACGTTTTATAAATTCAATTTACCAAAACGTTTAAAAACATCAAAACGTAACCTATCAACTAATCAGATCCAAACATCTTAATATGTTCAACTATATATTTTATACTAACCAACAAATCCCAAAATACATACACACATCCCCACGGGTCAAAATGCACCGACTGCCCAGCGCACTCCCACAGGCCATCCTCCTTCAACTGCATCATTCCTCGGGTGGGGGAATCTCGTCCTCACCTACGTCAAGATCACCTACACCATACAGACAATCTATGAGATAAAAATCTCAGCAAGCTCTACGTAAATGCTAATGCATGATCATGTATGCTCAATGCTATGAAAACCGTCCATGTCATTTCATATATCAGTACGTGTCAGTCTATGGTTATCGGAAATGCTCGACAGATGGATAGGGCACGTCCAACGGTTAGACAGCCCACACCATCTGAAGGGAGGAAAACTCGCTCACCACGGAACGCCAGGTCTGAACCTTATCCCCTATAACCCCATGTCATGGTTATTTACTGTGATACTTTACTTGCCTTTACATGCATGTTCTTTTCATGAAATCCGTGCATAAATTCATTTTCATGACATTTTTAAAACCATGATGCATGAACAGTTCAATATAAACATAAACATACACAAGGAGCATACCATCAAAACACTACAAATACCATCAAAATACTATAGCAAACAACCTATAGAACAACTGAACCTAAACTACCCAACCAAAGCAATTTAAACAAACACGTCACCAAAACTCCTCGAGATGACTTCGACGTACGGTGTAGGCCTATCGGCCAGAGTAAGTCACGAGAACTTACCTCGTGTCCGATGCAATCCAAGCTCCGTCCACGAGCATTCACCTAGGGCAATTTCACAATATTATCGTCAAAACAATTTTAAACTATTAAACGTCCAAATTTAACGAAACCTTAACTGTAGCGACCCTTACCCGTATCCTAATTTTACCGTATAAAAATTTTCTTTTCTCTTTTTCTTTTATCCTAAGTAATCTTAATGGCTTAAATTCTGAATTTATAATCATTTAAATCACTTAAAGAAATATATGAAAACAGTTGATAACATTTAAAACTTAAAAGCAGCAGAATGCATAAAGGTGTGAAGTCCATAATTCCTCTCGGGTTTCTTCAATGTGAACAGTGACATAAGACTGTGTTTCCTCTCGGGTTTCTTCAATGTGAACAGTGACAGAAGACTGTGTGGACGTTGAAAAGACAGAGGCTTCGTGGACATTTAAAAAGACAGAGGCTTCGTGGACATTTAAAAACTGAAGGCATCGTGGACATTTTAAGACTGAAGGCATCGTGGACGACGAAGCCAAAAGGCATCGTGGACGTCGAAGCCCGCGTCTGTGGTCAATGGAGACAGTGAACAATAAAGACAGAAGGCTTCGTGGACGACCAAGCCAGAAGGCATCGTGGACGACGAAGTCAGAAGGCTCTGTGGACGGCGAAGCTCGCGTCTGTGGTCAATGGAGACCGTGGACAATAAAGACAGAAGGCTTCGTAGACGACGAAGCCAGAAGGCATCATGGACGACGAAGCCAGAAGGCTCTGTGGACGGCGAAGCTCACGTCTGTGGTCAATGGAGACCGTGGACAATAAAGACAGAAGGCTTCGTGGATGACGAAGCCCGAAGGCATCGTGGACGATGTTTCACAGAACACTTACCAAATTCATAAAATTTCCTGAAGACAGAATGGACTACTACCGGGGACGACATCCATAAACTTATAAAATCCCGACTACTTAACAGATTCCCAGAGAGCTTAACTTCCTCTCTGGAATTCGCTTCTTCCTTAACATTTACAGAAACACCAGAAATCCTCAAAACATTTACTCACTTCCTCAACCACCAAATGGATCAACCTGAAACATATCCTATTTCTTCCACAAACACCACCCCAAAATCAACTCGAGACATAATTAAAACAAAACACGTTTCCACAAAACCAAACCGCGTGGATAGCTCTAAAACTCGAGCGTATTCTTGCCCAACCTAAAACATCTCTAAACACTTCCATATAGATTTCAATAAAAGTTTAACAAAACCTTTTATAAAAACAGGTTTACCAAAACATCGAAATATAAAAATATAAACCTATCAACTATCAAAACCAAACACCCTAAAATGCTTCTATACAACCATCAGCCCGACAATTCCCAAAAATCCTCAAAACACCTAACCATGAGTCTCATGGGTCAAAATGCGCCTCGACTGTGCCAGCACACTCTCGCAATTATCCTCTGTCAACTGCATCATTCTTCAGGTGGAGGGATCTTGTCCTCACCTATGTCGAAGTCACCTACACCATACAGACACACTATGAGATAAAAATCTCATAAGCTCTACGTAAATGCAATGCATGCTGTGCCAATGAGTTTCAGAAATCATGCAACATTTTCTTTATCTTTACTCTGGTTGTTACCGAGATCTCAACCCCCTAAATGGAGAGAGCACATCCAGCGGTCGGATTACTCTTTCCACTTAGAGGAGGGGGGTACACGCTTACAACACGTACAGCCGTGCCTGAGCCCCATCTCGCATGACCTATAACTGTATGAGTACATATTAGATGCGGTATTGTGACAGACCCCTTTGTGCCTACACAATAGATCAATAGCCCTTCTTCAGGCCGCATCGAGTACATATTAGATGCGGTATTGTGACAGACCCCTTCGTGGCTACACAATAGATCAATAGCCCTTCCTCAGGCCGCATCGCCATTTTCTTTAAAACATTGTGCAGAAATTCATTTTCTATGCATAATTTAAAATCGTGATGCATGAACAGTTATGTACTTAAAGTAAACAATCAACATACATACCATCAAGACAATAAAAGCTATTAAAATCATATTCTATCTAACTACCCAACCAAAACAATTTAAACCAAAAGCGTCACCAAAATTCCTCGAGACGACCTCGACGTACGGTGTAGGCTAATCGACCAAAGAAGATCACGAGAACTTACCTCGTGCGCGTTGAACTTCAAGCTCCGTCCACGAGCGTTGTTCACCTAAGCAATTTCACCAAATTGTCGTTAAAACGAGCTTAAACAATTAAATACTCAAACTAGCAAAATCATTAACTAAGGAATTTCTCCTAGAGCTATAACTCAACTAATCGAGGCGTTTCAACAACCAATTCGCGCTCGATACCACGAAACATCCGTTTACGAGTTTTCCCCCAAAAAACCCTAAATTCTCAAATTTTAACATTTCTCACCAAATCAATTTGACTTCGTCCAATAACGTTTAACACGTCATTTATATCCATAAACTCGGTAAACTTACCAATTTTGAACCGTAAGTCGCATTTTTAACGAAACCCTAAACGAGCCCTAATCTTTTAAACTTCGTAAAAATTGAAATAAACTTTCCTAAAACCTTAGAATCGTACCTAGGGTTGCGAGAGGAGGAAGAAACGTGAAGGATCGAGACGATCAGAAAGATCGATCGTCGGAAATGGAGGAATCGCCGTGAGGGAGAAATGGTCGCCGCAGGGAGGGGGAGGAGATCGTGAAGCAGAGAGAGAATGAGGGAGAAAGAGAGAATTTGTGAGTTTGAATTAAAATTTGACATGGTAATTTACCATTTTGCCCTTCCTTTGATTTTCTATTAGTTTCGTCTTTCGTTTCGTTAATTAACTAACGATTTGGCTTCTCCAAATTTTGTTAATTTACCAATGACCCCAAATCATTACCAGGGTTCTTTTAAAACTGTCTGTTCGCAATTCAGACCCCGTTTACTATTTTTACGAAAACATTCTTTATATTACGAGAAATGAAATTCTCGTATAATTAACGTTAAACTCCTAAAATTCCTGAAATTTTCTCAAAATCCTTATTAATTATTAGGATCATAATAACGCTTTCTTTTCAAAAAATAGACTTGATGTGACATATCTACAAAAATGCCATTATATTACTTATTTACAAAATTCCCGTAAATCCGGGTATTACATTAACTAAGGAAATTCTTTAAAGCCCTAATTTGATTCCTTAAAACATTTTTATCGAGCATTATCCGGGTATTACATTAACTAAGAAAATTCTTTAAAGCCCTAATTTGATTCCTTGAAACATTTTTATCGAGCATTATCCGGGTATTACATTAACTAAGGAAATTCTTTAAAGCCCTAATTTGATTCCTTGAAACATTTTTATCGAGCATTCAATGCTCAATACCTCAAAACTTCTATTAACGAGCTTTTCCGAAAACCCCTAAAATTCTCTAATTTTAACTTTTCTCACAAATCAATTTAACTTCGTCCAACAACGTTCAATACGTCCATTATATCCACCAACACGATAAACCTATCAATCTCGAACCCTGAATCACGATTTTAACTAAACCCTAAACGAACCCTAATCGTTTAAACTCTATAAAAACCGAAATAAACTTTGTTAAAACCTTAGAATCGTACCTAGGGTCGAGTTTGGGGAAGAAATCGCGAAGAAAACGAGACGATTGGAGGAGTTTGAGTCGCCGGAAGAGAGAACGTCAGAGGAGAGGAAAACGTCGCCTGGTAGAGAAGAGGAATTGCAGAAATGAGGGAGAAGAAGAGAGGGGAAATAAGGTTTTTAATTAAATTTGACTTGCAAAATTACCATAACGCCCTTCTATTGTTTTTCTATTTGTTTTGCCGCCTGTTTCGTTAATTGTCTAACGATTCGGCTTCTCAAAATTTCCTTAATTCACCAATAACTTCAACTTATTATAAGGGTCTCATTAAAACTGTTCGTTTGCAAAACGGATCTCGTTTACTATTTTTACCAAAGTATCCTTTATATTACGATGAACGTAATTCCCGTAAAATTAGCGTTAAGCTCCTAAAATTCTCGAAATTTTTCCAAAATTCTTACTAATTATTAGGATCGTAATGACGCTTTCTTTTCACGAAACCGACTTAATTTGACATATTTACAAAAATACCATTTACATTAAAATATAAATATTCCGTACAGTCGGGTACTACATAATGGCCAAGTTTCGGATCCTATTTATGCTGAGGAATGGATTCGAACAATTGAGGACATGTTCAGGTATGCCAAAGTCAATGAGGGAGACAAGATTACATGTGTTGTTTTTCATCTTACGCTGGATGCAAGGCATTGGTGGGACTCGATTCGAAGCACTACTAATGTAGAGACTATGACCTGGGAAATGTTTAAGGCAGCTTTCTTTGACAAGTACTTCAGCCGAGCTGTTCAGGCTAGTAAGAAAATGGATTTCATGCAGTTACGCCAAACCGGTTCTGTGGCAGACTATATTTGTAAGTTCGAGGCTTTGTCCCGTTTTGCACCCCGTCTGGTGGAAGATGAAGAAGACAAGATTCACCAATTTGTCCAAGGGTTGAAGCCAAATCTCTTCAGGGCAGTGAAGACTGCAGGAATTCATAACATACCTTATTTTGAGGTGGCTGCTAAGGCTTTGGAGTTGGAAGAAGTAGGGATAACAGTGCATGGGCATGGTGAACCGCCAAGAAAGTTTGATAGGGGTGTATAGCCTCAACCACAACAGAATAAGGGTGGGCAGCTACAACAGAACACAAGAGGATGGCAGCAGCAATCAAGGGGTGTCAAAAGGCCCTATAATCCAAATGAAGGCCAAGGAAAAGGGAAACGACCTCAATGGGCTCCACAAGCTTCTCAAGCCCCTCTGTGTTCCACCTGCTAGAGAAACCACTACGGAGAATGCAAGCTGTACACGGGTCGATGCTTTAGGTGTGACAAGGTTGGCCATGTGGCTAGGGATTGCCCTATGCCGCTAGACCCAAACCGAGCAAAAGTGGCGCCCAGGGTCTTTGCTCTGATGGAAGATGAGGGTGCAGTGCAGCATACAGTCATAACAGGTACAATTATGATCTGTGGTATTCCTGCTTATACACTTATAGACACGAGAGCCACTCATTCTTTTGTAGCAACCCTGTTCGTATGTAAGCATAACCTAGGATTTTTGCCAGCTGATAAGTCATACAGTGTCATGTTACCGTCGGGTGAGTCCTTACATTCTGAACAGGTAGTAAAGGGTGATATTGTGTCTGTAAGAGATAAGAAGTTATATGTAGAACTGATCGTAATTGACATGAAAGGATATGAGATTATTCTAAGAATGGATTGGTTATTCAGACATTATGCCACTATAAGTTGTAGGTCACCGACCCCCGAATAGAGATCGGTATTCATTCCAAGCCATTCCAAAAACAAGTAAAATACCGATTATATCTTCTTTGGAGGCTCAAGAGTTACTTAAAATTGGATGTACGGGTTATCTAGCTAGTATAATTGATATACGGGGAAATGATAAGTTGAAGCTCCAAGATGTTTCCTTGGTTCGAGATTTTCCTGAGGTGTTCTTAGACGACTTACCTGGGGTACCGCCTAATAGAGAGATAGAATTTGTGATTGATACCTATCCTGGAGCCTCACCGGTGTCTAAGAATCCCCATTGTATGGCACCGGTTGAATTGAAGGAACTAAAGACTCAATTGCAAGAGTTGGTGGACAAGAGATTTATACACCCTAGCTGTTCTCCCTAGGGTGCACTTGTTTTGTTTGATAAGAAAAAAGAAGGATCCCTTACAATGTGCATAGACTACAGGGAATTAAATAAGTTGACAATCAAGAATAAATATCCATTGCCTTGAATTGATGATCTGTTTAACCAACTTCAAGGAGCCACAGTGTTTTCAAAAATTGACTTACGATCGGGCTACTACCAATTAAAAGTCAAGGCTGAGGATGTACCTAAGACTGCGTTCAGAACTCGATATGGACATTATGAATTTCTCGTGATGTCATTTGGATTGACGAACGCGCCCGCAGCCTTTTATGGACTTGATGAACCGAGTGTTTCGGGAATATTTGGACAAGTTCGTGATAGTATTTATAGACGATATTTTAATTTATTCATGGACTAAGGATGAGCACACAGAACATTTGAAATTTGTCCTGGCAACTCTAAAACAGCAGCAGTTAATGCCAATTTCTCTAAGTGTGAATTTTGACTAGATAGAGTCACCTTTCTGGGTCATGTTATCTATGCTGAGGGCATTTCCGTTGATCCAGTTAAAATTCAAGCAGTGAAAGATCGGACACTGTAACACCCGAGTTAACGGCCAGGTGATTTTCCTAACTGTATTAACGGTCATGAATATTTAATCTTTACAGTTTAGGACTTATACCAAGAATAATTAATTTCATGTGGATTTAAACTAGGTTGGGTGGCAAAGTTGTAATAATGGAGGGTGATGACCGATATATAAAGAAAAAGGAAATATTTTAAACCTCACTTGAACCCCTGTAGCCGACACCTTCCTTTTCGGCGATTTCTTCTCTACCAAGCTCTTACTCCCTACTTCCAGCATACCCTCTTCGACGATCGGTCTCTCTGCCACAACTTGTCTACTCTGTGCCCGAGGTATGCATTAGACAATGTAGCTATCTGTTAGTTTATTAGTCTTGTTTTCTACTCGGCATTGTAGTTTTGGATTCTCCAATGGCCGACTAATAATAAGAACATTTGAAATCTGAGAGTGGAATGCTTTTATCAAATCGATTCTGGACATTTAGAACAACCACCTCTGGGTTATCGACAATCGAATCCGTCTGTTTTGGTTTTGGATTTCAAACTATACAGGGTATTAGACTAAGGATTCGGGAATGACTTTAGCTATTAAATCTTAGGATAACTTGAGATTAGAACTATTAGGATTTTGTTTTAACTACTGCAATGTAAATATTTTAGGTGAAGAAGTTTGAAGAGGAAGAAGCTCAAAGTGCTAAGGAGACCAGGTAAGTGAATGTATTAAGACTTCCAGCTAATAGAGCCCTACATCGTGGGAGTACTAGGTTGTATAGATGTCTAATGTTTACTTTATGATAATGAGCCTGTCTGCACTTGAAGGATTTATGTATGTTGCGAGTTATGCTATTTGATGACCTGCTAGTGAATGTGAAGTTGTCTGCTCTGGTATGATCCTTGTCATAGTTTGATGAGTTAAAAGTTCTCATGTTCATGCATCATGAATGTTTCTCAAGCATAAGAAAATGTTTTAATGCATGTTTTCCATGAACAAGATATGTATGTATATATGTATACATATATAAGATTTATGCAACGTGAATTAAGTGAGGGTTGGGGGCGGTTCGGCATATGTCACAGTCCAGAGAAGGACATATGAATACGACCCGCAGTAGGGAACAAGATCAAACTCACTGTCGAACCCCCTTTACCGGCACAAATCCTTCTTGATCCACACAACCTAAACAAAGAATATGATCAATGACTATGAATGATGAATATGATCAATGACTATGAATGATGAATATGATCAATGACTATGAATGATGAATATGATCCATGACTATGAATGATGATTACGAGCAAAGACATGAACAAAAAAAGACTTATGAGCATGTGATTTTCCCAAATTATACATTCATGCATCTATGTTAGTGTTGCATTCCTTACTAAGCATTAGGCTTATAGTTTAAACCTTATGATGTAGGTGACGAGTTTTCAGGTGAGGAACTCAAGGATAATGAGAATGTCTGAGCTTGGTTGCTGGAGGATGCTCAGTGTGACAGTGCAAGACTGGATTGGCGAATAAGTTCCCTGGTTATGCTCATAGTAAGTCAGAAAAGTTTACGATGAACAGATGACTAAATAGAATAGAATTTCTTTTGACAATGAGATTTGGATTTGAAGAGTTTGTCTTTAGAGTCTGAATACGATTTTAAGGATTAATGAATGGTTTGTTTTGTTTGAGTCTTCCGCTATGCGTATTTTAGATGAGTTTATGATTTTCACTCTTGAGGTTTATGGTTACTAAGTTAGGGGTCGGGTGAGTTGTGATATGTTCTGTCAAATGAAGATGTTTGACGATTATAGTGTTTTACTGCCGTATGATAGAAGCTGGATGAGACAATCATCCGCCTGACGTCATCGGCGGATGTCAATAGAGGAGAGTTAAACGATTGAGTCTTCCGGATGACATCATCGGAAGATGTAGTTTGTTTCCTTGCCCGATGATGTAAATGTTAATTTGTCGTTTAGCGTTCGGTGGATGAAGTGTTTTTCTTCACCGGATGCTGGGAAGGTTATTTTGTCGTCTAGCGTTCGGTGGATGAAGTGTATTCCTTCACCGGATGATGTAAGTACTATTTTGTCGTTTAGCGATCGGCAGATGTAGTGTAATAAAGTCCCCGGATGATCTAAGGAGTCTCTTTACCGGATGATATAAATATGGTTTTGTCGCCTAGTGACCGGATGATGTAAGGTTTACCTTGTGCACGTGTCCACCGGTAGATGTCCGCTACCGGATGATGTTTTGATGATCACGAGAGCTGCACGTGTCCACCGGTAGATGTCCACTACCGGATGATGTTTTAGACGTTCACGAGTGACGCACGTGCTCATCGGTAGATGTTTTCTACTGAACGTTGACGGGAGAGTCGCATGATATGCACGTGATAGGTCGGATAATAGGTACTTCATCCGCCGATGCATGCAGACCCATGCAATTCGGGTAGAATAACGTAGAGCGACCCGAGGGCAATCCTCCACCGCCCGATTTCGTCATAGAATCAATGACCGTGTATGGTCGCTCATGTTTGTGAATGATTAAATAAATAATGTCATGAAGAAGTCACATACGAGGGACTAATTTTCCATCTGTTAAGTTGAAGTCCTTAAGCCTGTTAGGTATACTGTTATCAAAAAAAAGAAGGAGAAAAGAGAAAATAAAGAGGGAATAATATTAACACTATGATGAATAAAGTGTATGGAAGCATGAATCAAATGATTAAGAGATCAAGTAATGAATTTGTGCGGCGATCCTCCTTGGGTCGTTACAATTATGGTATCAAAGCAAAACCGGGTTCTAAAACCGATTCTGCAGACTGCCTTCCAGCACTGACTGTCACATGAGCACACTTCAGCAACTGTAAGTATTTATGATTTCAGTATATGTCATTAAGTTAAGATATATCTGTAATGATTTGTCCAGGAATCCCAAAATGGTTAGAGGTCAGCAGAGAGAGACCAATGATGATAGCAATGCTATTGCTCAGTTGACTGAGTTAGTCATGCGCCAATCTCACCAGATAGAACGACTGATGACAGCTAGAGAGGAACAAGGCAACTCCAGTACTAATGCAACTCATGATCATGGGGGTGAGCGTTTCCACCGGCTTCGACCCCCGGTGTTTAATGGACATGTTTCACATCCTATTTATGCTGAGGAGTGGATTCGAAAGATAGAAGACATGTTTAAGTATGCAAAGGTTGATGAGGGGGATAAGGTCACCTATGTTGTCTTTCATTTGGAGTTAAGTGCGAGGCATTGGTGGGACTCGATCCAGAACACCGCTAATGCCGAAGGTATGACCTGGGAGATGTTCAAGACTGCCTTCTTTGACAAGTACTTCAATAGGACTGTTCGGGCCAACAAGAAGAAGGAGTTCATGAATCTACGACAAACTGGCTCTGTGACGGATTACATATGCAAGTTTGATGCTTTGTCACGATTTGCTCCCCGAATGATTGAGGATGACGAGGACAAGATTTACCAATTTGTTCAAGGACTGAAGCCAAGTCTGTACATGAAGGTGAAGACTGCTGGGATACACAATGTACTTTATGGTGAAGTGACGGCTAAGGCCTTGGAGATGGAAGAGGCAGAAATGACAGCATATGCACAGCGCGAGCAGCCAAGGAAACTCACGAAGGACACTCAGCCGCCACCACGTCAGAACAAAGGTTGGCAGCCGCAACAGAACAGGGGACCACAGCAACAACAACAAAGAATAAAGAGACCCCTCAACCAGAATGATGACCAAGGAAGAGGGAAGAGGCCTCTGGCACCCTTATGCCCCATCTGTCAGAAGAACCACCCCGGCGAATGCAAGTTGCGTTCTGGCCGCTGTTTTAGATGTGACAAGGTTGGACATATAGTCAGAGACTGCCCCATGCCGCCTGATCCGAACCGTGCAAGGGTAACACCTAGAGTCTATGCAATGATGGAGGATGAGGAAGCCGTGCAGCATACAGTCATAACAGGTACCAATATGATCTGTGGTTTTACTGCTTACACACTTATAGATACGGGAGCCACGCACTCATTTATATCGACTCTGTTTGTATGCCAACACAACTTAGAACTTTTACCAGCCGAAAGGCCATATGATGTTATGTTACCATCAGGGAAGTCCCTACATTCTGAACAGATTGTTAAAGGTGATGTTGTGTCCTTAGGAAGTAAGAAACTATATGTAGAACTGATTGTAATTGACATGAAAATGTATGAGGTGATATTAGGAATGGATTGGTTATTTAGGCATTATGCCACGATAAGTTGTAGATCTGGGATGGTTGATTTTCGACCCCCAAATGGTGATCATTATTCCTTCCAAGCTATTCCTAATATAAGCAAAATACCGATTATATCCTCACTAGAAATTTACCGGTTACTGAAAAATGGTTGTGAGAGTTACTTAGCTAGCATAATGGATGTTCGGGTGAAGAATAAGATAGAGTTACAAGATATCCCCATAGTCAGAGAGTTCCCTGAGGCATTTTTGAATGACTTGCCAGGATTGCCACCTGATAGAGAAATAGAGTTTGTAATTGATACATATCCCGAGGCATTACCGGTATCTAAGAACCCTTACCGTATGACACCTGTAGAACTAAAGGAGTTAAAGGTCCAACTACAGGAATTAGTAGACAAGGGATTTATACGCCCTAGCAGCTCTCCTTGGGGTGCACCTGTCTTATTCGTTAAGAAGAATGATGGTTCCCTTAGAATGTGCATAGACTATAGGGAGCTAAATAAGTTGACAATTAAGAATAAGTACCCCTTACCTCGGATTGATGATTTGTTTGACCAACTGCAAGGAGCTAAGGTGTTTTCAAAAGTAGATTTACGTTCGGGCTATTACCAACTGAAGGTTAAGGAAGGAGATATATCAAAGACAGCCTTCAGAACCCGTTATGGACACTATGAATTCTTGGTCATGTCGTTTGGACTGACCAATGCACCTGTAGCCTTTATGGACTTAATGAATCGAGTGTTTCGTGAGTATTTGGACAAATTTGTCATTGTATTCATAGATGATATCTTGATATACTCACGGACTGAAGCTGACCATGCAGAGCATTTAAGAGTAGTTTTGACAACATTGAAGGAGCAACAGCTCTATGCCAAATTATCCAAGTGTGAATTTTGGTTGGACAAGGTTAATTTTCTTGGCCATGTAGTTTCTGCTAATGGCATATCAGTGGACCCGACCAAAATTCGAGCAATAGAGGATTGGCCACAACCAAAGAATGCCAGTGAAGTCCGCAGTTTCCTTGGATTGGCAGGCTATTACAGAAAGTTCATCAAAGGATTTTCTATGATAGCTAAGCCCCTGACGAATTTGACAAAGAAGGACAATAAATATTCTTGGACCGAAGCTTGTGAGGATAGCTTCCAGACGTTGAAGGTGAAGTTGACAACAGCCCCAGTATTGACCCTTCCAACCGAAGAAGGAAAGTTTAGCGTATACTGTGATGCATCTAAAGTTGGTTTGGGCTGTGTTTTGATGCAAGAAGGCAAGGTTGTAGCGTATGCCTCTAGGCAGTTAAAGGGTTATGAACAGAACTACCCCACCCATGATTTAGAATTAGCCGCTGCTGTTTTTACCTTGAAGATATGGAGGCACTACTTATATGGACAGCAGTGTGAGGTGTTTTCTGACCATAAAAGTCTGAAGTACCTCTTTACACAAAAGGAATTGAACATGAGACAGAGGCGTTGGTTGGAATTTGTTAAGGATTACGACTTTGAGATCAAATATCACCCGGGTAAGACTAACTCTATAGCTGACGCATTGAGCATGATGTCAACAACTATGCAATCCGTCATGTCAACTATGTCTATACCTTTGAGGACATAAGTTCAGAGGTTTGAATTGGAGATAGTTCCAGGGTTATCAACCTTACTTGCCGATTTGACCATTCAACCGACGGTTTTAGAAATGATCAAAGAAGCACAACAGAAGGACTCTGAGGAGAATAGCTGTATGGTGAACAAGGTGAAGGACACCACCTCCGAGTTTAGTCTTTCCAGGGATGGGATTCTGAAGCTTAGAAATAGATGGTATGTCCCTAATGATGAAGGATTACGTAAGCTAATCTTGGCTGAGGCGCACTCGTCTCCCTTTTCTGTACATCCTGGCAGCACCAAGATGTATCGAGACCTGAAGTTACTCTACTGGTGGCCAAACTTAAAGAGAGATGTTGCTAAGTATGTAGAGTCGTGTTTGGTTTGCCAACAAGTTAAAGCTGAACACCAACGTCCAGGAGGTACCCTTCAACCTCTGCCTATCCCCGAGTGGAAGTGGGAACACATAACTATGGATTTCGTTGTAGGATTACCTAAGACAACTAAGGGACATGATAGTATTTGGGTTGCGATTGATAGACTGACGAAATTGGCCAATTTCTTACCAGTAAGGACAACCTACTCGATGGACCAGCTTACTGATCTTTATGTACAAGAAGTTATTAGGTTGCATGGAATCTCTGTATCTATTGTATCCGATCGTGACCCCAGGTTTACCTCCCGATTTTGGAAAAGTTTACAAGACGCATTAGGTACAAAGTTAACCTTCAGTACTGCCTTCCACCCACAGACAGATGGTCAATCTGAAAGGACTATTCAGGTACTTGAAGACATGCTGAGGGCATGTGTACTAGATTTCCAGTCATCCTGGAGTCGATACTTACCTCTGGTTGAGTTCTCCTACAACAACAGCTACCAGTCCACCATTGGCATGGCACCTTATGAGGCACTGTATGGTAGGAAATGTAGATCACCTCTGTATTGGGATGAAGTTTGTGAAGCAAAACTCATAGGTCCCGAGATGTTGCAGCAGATGTCGGACAAGATTGCCACTATTAAGAGGAGGATGATTACTGCACAAAGCCGACAGAAAAGCTATGCAGACAAAAGGAGGAGAGATTTTGAATTTGCTGCTGGTGATGAAGTTTTCCTGAAGGTTTCACCATTTAAAGGAGTACTAAGATTTGGAAGAAGGGGAAAGCTTAATCCACGATTTATTGGACCATTCCCTGTTTTGGCTAGAATCGGTAGTACAGCTTACAGACTGCAGTTGCCTCTATCATTGGATAAAGTTCATAATGTCTTTCACGTGTCAATGTTAAGGAAATGCATACGAGATCTGACGCAAGTTGTTAAGCCAATGGATATTGAGATTGAACCATCATTAATGTATGAAGAGAGACCAGTGCAGATATTGGAATCCGCAGTTAAGACTCTGAGGAATAAAGAAATTCCGTTGGTCAAAGTCTTATGGAAGAATCATAGCATTGAAGAAGCCACTTGGGAGCGACGACAGGACATGTTAGACAAGTATCCAGAGTTATTTGTTTGATCAATTTTTTGGGACGAAAATTTTATTTAAGGAGGGGTGGATGTAACACTCGAGTTAACAGCCAGGTGATTTTCCTAACTGTATTAATGGTCATGAATATTTAATCTTTACAGTTTAGGACTTATACCAAGAATAATTAATTTCATGTAGATTTAAACTAGGTTGGGTGGCAAAGTTATAATAATGGAGGGTGATGACCGATATATAAAGAAAAAGGAAATGTTTTAAACCTCACTTGAACCCTGTAGCCGACACCTTCCTTTTCGGCGATTTCTTCTCTCCCAAGCTCTTACTCCCTGCTTCCAGCATACCCTCTTCGACGATCGGTCTCTCTGCCACCACTCGTCTACTCTGTGCCCGAGGTATGCATTAGACAATGTAGCTATCTGTTAGTTTATTAGTCCTGTTTTCTACTCGGCATTGGAGTTTTGGATTCTCCAATGGCCGACTAATAATAAGAACATTTGAAATCTGAGAGTGGGAATGCTTTTATCAAATCGATTCTGGACATTTAGAACAACCACCTCTGGGTTATCGACAATCGAATCCGTCTGTTTTGGTTTTGGATTTCAAACTATACAGGGTATTAGACTAAGAATTCGGGAATGACTTTAGCTATTAAATCTTATGATAACTTGAGATTAGAACTATTAGGATTTTGTTTTAACTACTGCAATGTAAATGTTTTAGGTGAAGAAGTTTGAAGAGGAAGAAGCTCAAAGTGCTAAGGAGACCAGGTAAGTGAATGTATTAAGACTTCCGGCTAATAGAGCCCTACATCGTGGGAGTACTAGGTTGTATAGATGTCTAATGTTTACCTTATGATAATGAGCCTGTCTGCACTTGAAGGATTTATGTATGTTGCGAGTTATGCTATTTGATGACCTGCTAGTGAATGTGAAGTTGTCTGCTCTGGTATGATCCTTGTCATAGTTTGATGAGTTAAAATTTCTCATGTTCATGCATCATGAATGTTTCTCAAGTATAAGAAAATGTTTTAACGCATGTTTTCCATGAACAAGATATGTATGTATATATGTATACATATATAAGATTTATGCAACGTGGATTAAGTGAGGGTTGGGGGCGTTTCGGCGTATGTCACAGTCCAGAGAAAGACATATGAATACGACCCGCAGTAGGGAACAAGATCAAACTCACTGTCACCCCCTTTACCGGCACAAATCCTCCCTTGATCCACACAACCTAAACAAAGAATATGATCAATGACTATGAATGATGAATATGATCAATGACTATGAATGATGAATATGATCAATGACTATGAATGATGAATATGATCAATGACTATGAATGATGAATGATGATTACGAGCAAAGACATGAACAAGAAAAGACTTATGAGCATGTGATTTTCCCAAATTATACATTCATGCATCCATGTTAGTGTTGCATTCCTTACTAAGCATTAGGCTTATAGTTTAAACCTTATGATGTAGGTGACGAGTTTTCAGGTGAGGAACTCAAGAATAATGAGAATGTCTGAGCTTGGTTGCTGGAGGATGCTCAGTGTGACAGTGCAAGACTGGATAGGCGAATAAGTTCCCTGGTTATGCTCATAGTAAGTCAGAAAAGTTTACGATGAACAGATGACTAAATAGAATAGAATTTCTTTTGACAATGAGATTTGGATTTGAAGAGTTTGTCTTTAGAGTCTGAATACGATTTTAAGGATTAATGAATGGTTTGTTTTGTTTGAGTCTTCCGCTATGCGTATTTTAGATGAGTTTATGATTTTCACTCTTGAGGTTTATGGTTACTAAGTTAGGGGTCGGGTGAGTTGTGATATGTTCTATCGAATGAAGATGTTTGACGATTATAGTGTTTTACTGCCGTATGATAGAAGCTGGATGAGGCAATCATCCGGCTGACGTCATCGGCGGATGTCAATAGAGTAGAGTTAAACGATTGAGTCTTCCGGATGACGTCACCGGAAGATGTAGTTTGTTTCCTCGCCCGATGATATAAATGTTAATTTGTCGTTTAGCGTTCGGTAGATGAAGTGTATTTCTTCACCGGATACTGGGAAGGTTATTTTGTCGTCTAGCGTTCGGTGGATGAAGTGTATTCCTTCACCGGATGATGTAAGTACTATTTTGTCGTTTAGCGATCGGCAGATGTAGTGTAATAAAGTCACCGGATGATCTAAGGAGTCTATTTACCGGATGATATAAACATGATTTTGTCGCCTAGTGACCGGATGATGTAAGGTTTACCTTGTCGTTTAGTGATCGGGTGATGTTTTAATGATCACGAGAGCTGCACGTGTCCACCGGTAGATGTCCGCTACCGGATGATGTTTTGATGATCACGAGAGCTGCACGTGTCCACCGGTAGATGTCCACTACCGGATGATGTTTTGATGATCACGAGAGCTGCACGTGTCCACCGGTAGATGTCCACTACCGGATGATGTTTTGATGATCACGAGAGCTGCACGTGTCCACCGGTAGATGTCCACTACCGGATGATGTTTTGATGATCACGAGAGCTGCACGTGTCCACCGGTAGATGTCCACTACCGGATGATGTTTTGATGATCACGAGAGCTGCACGTGTCCACCGGTAGATGTCCACTACCGGATGATGTTTTGATGATCACGAGAGCTGCACGTGTCCACCGGTAGATGTCCACTACCGGATGATGTTTTGATGATCACGAGAGCTGCACGTGTCCACCGGTAGATGTCCACTACCGGATGATGTTTTGATGATCACGAGAGCTGCACGTGTCCACCGGTAGATGTCCACTACCGGATGATGTTTTGATGATCACGAGAGCTGCACGTGTCCACCGGTAGATGTCCACTACCGGATGATGTTTTAGACGTTCACGAGTGACGCACGTGCTCATCGGTAGATGTTTTCTACTGAACGTCGACGAGAGAGTCGCATGATATGCACGTGATAGGTCAGATAATAGGCGCTTCATCCGCCGATGCATGCACCGGTAGATGTCCACTACCGGATGATGTTTTAGACGTTCACGAGTGACGCACGTGCTCATCGGTAGATGTTTTCTACTGAACGTCGACGAGAGAGTCGCATGATATGCACGTGATAGGTCAGATAATAGGCGCTTCATCCGCCGATGCATGCAGACCCATGCAATTCGGGTAGAATAACGTAGAGCGACCCGAGGGCAATCCTCCACCGCCCGATTTCATCATAGAATCAATGACCGTGTATGGTCGCTCATGTCTGTGAATGATTAAATAAATAATGTCATGAAGAAGTCACGTACGAGGGACTAATTTTCCATCTGTTAAGTTGAAGTCCTTAAGCCTGTTAGGTATACTGTTATAAAAAAAAAAAGGAGAAAAGAGAAAATAAAGAGGGAATAATATTAACACTATGATAAATAAAGTGTATGGAAGCATGAATCAAATGATTAAGAGATCAAGTAATGAATTTGTGTGGCGATCCTCCTCGGGTCGTTACAGACACAACCAAGGAATGCAAGTGAAGTTCGCAGTTTCCTTGGGTTGGCAAGATATTACAAAAAGTTTATCAAAGGATTTTCAATGATAGTCAAACCTCTAACCGGTTTAACGAAGAAAGACATCAAGTACTTATGGACGGAAGCTTGTGAGAAGAGCTTCTAGACGCTAAAGCAGAAGTTAACAACAACACCTCTTTTGGTTCTTCCGATGGGAGAAGGAAAGTTTAGTGTTTATTGTGACGCATCCAAGATTGGATTGAGATGTGTGTTAATGCAAGAGGGTAAGGTGATAGCGTATGCTTCCAGACAGTTGAAAAGTTATGAACAGAATTATCCCACTCACGATTTGGAGTTAGCCGCTGTGGTTTTTGCACTAAAAATTTGGAGGCACTACTTATACGGTCAGCAGTGCGAGGTATTTTCGGACCATAAAAGTTTGAAATATCTCTTTACTCAAAAGGAATTAAACATGAGGCAAAGACGTTGGCTGGAATTTGTTAAGAATTATGATTTTGAAATTAAGTACCACCCGGGTAAGGCCAATGTTGTAGCCGATGCATTAAGTAGGATGTTGACGACAATGTAGCCCGCAGTATCAGCCATGCTTGTACCTTTGAAGATGGAAGTTTAGAAATTTGAATTGGAAATAGTTCCTAAGTTGTCAGCCTTACTTGCTGATTTAACCATTCGACCAACTATTTTGGATAGAATCAAGGAGGCTCAAAAGATGAATTCGAAGGAGAAGGATGACGTAGTGAGCAAATTGACGGACTCTCCTTCTGAGTTCAGTTATTCTGAGGATGGAATTCTAAAATTTAGAGATCGTTGGTCTGTCCCTTTTGATGAAGAGTTACGAAAGTTAATATTGGCCGAGGCACAGTCGTCTCTTTTCTCTGTGCATCCAGGCAATACCAAGATGTATCGAGACTTGAGGCTACACTATGGGTGGCCGAACCTGAAAAAGGATATACCTAAGTATGTGGAGGCATGCATGGTATGCCAACAAGTCAAGGCAGAACATCAACGACCGAAAGACACTCTTCAATCTTTACCGATTCCCGAATGGAAATAGGAAAACATCGCCATGAATTTTGTGGTGAATTTGCCGAAAACTACCAAAGGCCACGATAGCATTTGGGTTATAATAGATAGATTGACGAAATCAGCTCACTTCCTACCGGTAAAGATGACTTATACGATGGACCAGTTTGCTGATTTGTATGTGCAGGAGATCATTAGATTGCATGGAATTCCTATGACAATTGTCTAGGATCATGATCCCAGATTTACCTCAAGGTTTTGGAAAAGTCTACAAGGCTCGATGGGTACAAAGTTAACCTTCAGCATTGCTTTTTACCCTCAAACTGATGGACAATCTGAACGGACAATTCAGATACTCGAGGATATGTTGAGAGCATGTGTGCTGGAATTTCAGGCAACATGGAGCCATTACCTGCCTTTGGTTGAGTTTTCTTATAACAATAGTTACCAGTCCACCATTGGTATGACACCTTACGAAACATTATATGGCAGAAAATGTAGGTCGCCTTTATACTGGGACGAAGTTGGTGAAGCAAAACTCTTAGGCCCCGAGATTTTACAGCAAATGTTGGACAAGATTGCCATTGTTAGAAAAAGAATGTTATTTGCTCAAAGCCGGCAAAAGAGTTATGCGGATCAGAGAAGAAGGGATCTTCAGTTTGCTGTCGGAGATGTAATTTTCCTTAAAATCTCTCCGTTTAGAGGAGTCATGAGGTTTGGAAAGAGAGGGAAGCTCAATCCTCGGTTCGTTGGACCATTTCCTATCTTGGCAAGGATTGGAAATACAGCATACAGGTTGCTACTGCCTTCATCTATGGACGGAGTCCACAATGTCTTTCACGTATCCATGTTGAGGAAATGCATACGTGATCCGAAACAAGTTTTGGAACCGGTGGACATTGAAATTCAGCCAACCTTAACGTATGAAGAGAAACTAGTGCGAATTCTCGATTCCTCAGTAAAGATGTTACAGAACAAAGAGGTCTCATTGTTTAAGGTGTTATGGAGGAATCACAACATCGAGGAAGCCACTTGGGAGAGACGACAAGATATGATGGACAAGTATCCTGAACTTTTCGTTTAAGCAATATTTGAGGACAAAAATTTTGTTTAAGGAGGGAATGATGTAACAACCAGCACCTTGGTCGGGAATCTTTTTCGTGAATATTTATGGGTGGTTTATGGAATAAGGAGTTTATAAAAGAAAAGTAGGTTTAATGGCAAGAATTGTAATTAAAGTGAGCTGGATCGATATAAATAGAAAAAAGGAAAGTCTAAAACCTCATTGTAGCCGACTTTCCTCTCCCGGCAATTTTCCTCCTTCAGCAACCGATTTCTTCCTCCTCCTTCTTCGACGATTCAAAACTCAGGTAAGGTTTAGAAGATTTATTCATTTAGTCTTCGATTGAGGAATGGTTATTGGATTAATGTCTGAAGATTGAGAATCAGACAATGTTAGGATAACGGCAATGCCTTGAGTTTTCTTAACGATGACATTGATGATAGAGTTCTGATTATGGTCGATTGTTTAGACCTTGAGAAATTTGAATCTGGTAGTATAGACGCTGATGCCATTAAGGTTAATGAAGGTTAAGCTCTACACACTAGGTGCTCAGCGAAATGCCTTAGAGGTTTAAGCTAGATTCTAGGATGATTTCTTTAACTAAGATTTTACCAGCTTTGAGTTTAGATTATTCAGGATATATTTAACATTGGAGTATGAAATGTCTTTGGTGGAGAAGGATTCAAGTGAAGGCACGACATAGCTAAGGAGTTCAGGTAAGTGAGTGTGCTAGGTTTCTGGCCTTCAGGGCCTTACATCACAAGGGTACTAGGAAATCTGTATTGATGTTGCTTAATGATTTATGGATAACTGAGAGTTATGATATGTGATGTTCTGATAGAGTTTGTGAAGTCGTTTGTTCTGGTATGATTCTTTTCATAGTATGATGATTTAAGTATATTCATGTTCCTGCATCATGATTTGTTTTCCAATAATACGAAAATGTTTTATGTACATGCTCCTTTTATGAATGAGATATGAATATGAAATGTATGATTTATGTAAAGAATTGAAAAGAAGAGACTAAGATTATGTAATGTATATAGTGGATCAGTTCGGGTAGTAAGCAAGTATGGCACAGAGCATGTTTATGACAAGTTATGTGGTCTACGAGGTAGATGAGGACAAATTAGTGCCTGTGCCTACTCTTACATAACCCCCCCCCCCCCCCCCCCCCCACCCCCTTTCTCCTTTATGTACGAAACAAGAACAAGAACACGAACAAGAACATGATTCCCATGATATGATCAAGAACACAAACATGAATATGACTTCCATGATTTGAATAAAGAACCTGAACATGATTTTATTGAGTATGCATTCATGAGAATTCATATATATATTGCACTCCTTACTAAGCATTAGGCTTATAGTTTAAACCTTATGATGTAGATGACGAGTTGGAAGGTGATGACCTCAAACCGTATGAAAATGTCTAAGTCGGGTTGCTGGATGGTGCTCATGGCGTGGATTTTGTGGTTGGGTGGTGATTTTGACCCGTGGAGTGTTGCTCTTAGCATATTTTAGTAAGATCTATGATATTGAAGTATAAGTGAGATAATGTTTTCTAACAAATATAGAACCTGAATGGATGGTTTTATGTCTATTACCAGTTCTTCCCCCCGAGTTGAGACCAATCATTCAGATAGATGGGGGTAAACTAATGAGCTCGGATATTAATGAACTCTATAGAAGAGTTATCTATCGGAACAATACTCTTATTGATCTATTAACAACAAGTAGATCTACGCCAGGAGAATTAGTAATGTGTCAGGAGAAATTGGTACAAGAAGCCGTGGATACACTTCTTGATAATGGAATCCGCGGACAACCAATGAGGGATGGTCATAATAAGGTTTACAAGTCATTTTCAGATGTAATTGAAGGCAAAGAGGGAAGATTTCGTGAGACTCTTCTTGGCAAACGGGTCGATTATTCAGGACGTTCTGTTATTGTCGTAGGTCCTTCACTTTCATTACATCGATGTGGATTGCCTCGCGAAATCGCAATAGAGCTTTTCCAGACATTTGTAATTCGTGGTCTAATTAGACAACATTTTGCTTCGAACATAGGAGTTGCTAAGAGTAAAATTCGGGAAAAAGAACCGATTGTATGGGAAATACTTCAGGAAGTTATGGGGGGGCATCCCGTATTGCTAAACAGAGCACCTACTCTGCATAGATTAGGCATCCAACCCTTCCAACCTATTTTAGTGGAAGGACGTGCTATTTGTTTACATCCATTAGTTTGTAGTTATGGGATACCTGCAGAACCGTGTAATTGTGGAACAAGCTACGCACGTTACATGTCTTTTAAAGCCCAAGTACTAAGTCAATTAAGGAAGTCTCAAAGATAGGAGAACGAGAATCCGGGCACTAGCGTGTTAAAGGAAAAAGGGGTTTGAATGTGGGAAAAATGAATGTTGGGGTTGTCTGGTACAATTTCATGTTTTAAAGAGGATTTTAAGACTAAGGTTCATCTATTTTTCTTTAAGTCTTCCGCTAGGGGAGGCGATCGAACGGTTGTCTATGTGTTCTGTTTTGTAAGTAAAAATAGTCGTCCAGAGTCATAGGTAAAAATAGTCGTCAAGAGTCGTAAGTAAAAATAGTCATCCAGAGTTGTAAGTAAAAATGTAAATCGTTGTCCAGAGTTACTTGGACAAATACGTCGTCCAAAGTAAGTAGTCACGTGACTGTGGATGACGAAATCATGTGGTCTGTGGATGACGAACTTAAGTAAGTCTATGGACGTTAGTCTGTGAACGATGAGTTTTTGTAACCCGTGTGTAATGAAGTCACGTGGACCGTGGACGATAAAGTCACGTGGACTGTGGACGATATATTTAAGTCTATGGACTTTCGTCTGTGGACGATGAAGTCACTTGAACAGAGAGCCATAAAGTTTAACAGTCAGTGGACGAAAATGTCAAAGTAGTCCGTGGACAATTATGTTGATCGATCTTGTGGACAAAATTGTTACCCGATGTACGTCGTCCAACACTGAGAATGATTTAAATTCTGGGGTTCGAGATATCAACCTCCTCGGAACGTTCAGTTGTTTGTCTGAGTTAAACGTCCACGAGTTTTATTTCTTAAAAAAAAAAATACTAGTAGTTGTTCTAAGATTTAAATGACTAAGTTATGTTGAGAACCTGCCTCGACCCACTGGGGTCGTGACATGATGGTTTTACAAACTACTACTCTTTGAAGTTCAGTGGTAAAACATTTAAGTTAGCGCCTTTGACACTCGAACAAGTAGCAAAAGATGATGAAGTTAGGAATGAAAAGAAAAACAAAGCAAATCTCTTCATGACCAAGAAAGAGATAGAAGCATCCGTGCTTAGAGGAGAACCTTTGATTATGGTATTATTCCAAGATAATATTTGAAACTAGAAGTTATGCCAATTCCCGTACAAAACTTACTTAAACAGTTCCAAGATGTTTTTCCTGAAGAGTTACCTCATGGATTACCACTCTTGTGAGGGAAAGAGTATCAAATAGATCTACAACCTGGGATATGCTACCAAACCGACCAACATATAGGATGAACCCCGAAGAGACAAAAAAACTATAAGACCAATTGCACGAGTTATTGAACATGGGTTATATAAGTCCTAGCTTGATAAAATTCATGAAAATGAAGGTTTAACACTTTAACAAAAATTTTAACGGACGTTAATGGTAAAGTGTCCATTGCTTAACACTTTAAATTCTGAGGTGTTAGTTGTTAAAATTAAAAGTTTAACGTGTAAATTAAAAATATCGTCGTACTTTAGGAATTATCTTGATATTTACCTTAATTTATAATTTATCCTATTAACTATACTAATTATAATTATTAATTAGTGAAAGGTAAAAAGATAAAAATTAAAACACAAAAATAGAGATTAATCCTGTATGTAATAATTTTCTAATTTCAGATAGGGCGACGACGACAAAGAGGGAAGATCTCAGTTTTAGTGGGGCAATGGCCTGCGCCGTCGATTTCCGGTGTGTCGACTAAGTTTTCAGAGGCAAAACCTACTAGCGGAAGAGAGAAGCTCAATTTTCTTCAGATTGTTAAAAATTGAATTGGCTCAAGTTCAATTCGTCTGACCCTGGTTCGGGTCTTCACATTTTCCTCGTAATTTCTATTGTTGCCATTTCCCTGTCCTCTCCCCATTATCTTCTCAAAGACTGCTACCCATTTTGATTGATTCCATAGTTGCGGTCAGAAATCATTTCAATCGGCTATTCTCTTTCTCCACGTTCCTTAAACTCGGCAAAGAAGCTTGAGTTTCATTTCCGAGCCCTGATTGTTTTCCTTGATGAACTGGTCAAAGGGTTTGCGCTGCTTTACGAGTATTGTTCGTGAAATTCAAAGAGTAGAATCTTGTCAGAAAAATTCTCTCTGGTCAAAATGGACATCAACAACGGTTTATCGCCAATTCGGACGAAAAGTTGAAATTGATTCTCCTCTTGTTGATAGAAATTTTCTAGCGCAACTCTGGGTCGCGGATAGGAAGGAAAATTGCTGTAGGGCGACACGGAGAAGAAGAATTAAAGAAAATGGGACTCGGAATGAAATGACATATGGTAACCGAGTGTCGTTTAATAGTTCGATTGGAAAGCTGCCTTTAGATACTGAAGGAAATAGATGGAAACAACCTCCTCCGAGCCAGTCCATTTCTGGTCTTTTAGAACCCCATCTTCCAGAGGAGGTAAAAATGAATTTTTCATCTTTCATCTAAATTTAGAGTCAGATTCTGGCCCGTCCATTTAGGATTTCGTAAGTACTTGTCTTGCTCTAAAAGAAGAATTATTGTGTTAGTGTGATGCCTCCGAGATTTTATGAGGCATTAGTTTTTGCAATAATCTGAATGTCTTCAAATTTTGTGGTTCTCAATTAACTCTTTAAAACTACAAGTGGCGATGTCCAGTTTCAAATGTGAATCAAAGGGATTTGTTTTGCGTAAATTGCCGACGAAGGAAAGTGATTCTAGTGTCTTCGAAAACAGAGATCCAACATCAACATTGAGATCACTGAATTTTTCTGAATTAAATTTGTAATCAATAATTCAGCAATGTCTTTTTAATGTCGTTATAGATGTGAACCTGACCCTAATTATTAATGCATGTAAAAAAATTTAGATAGTTTTGCTTTAATATTCATATTTTGTTATTTCCACTGTATAAACTACAATTGCTGCAAACTTTATCTTTACTCAGATATATTGAATTTCTTATTTCCCTTTTGTTAAATCTTTTAGGCCCTTGTTGCACCTCTTCTTGCTAGATCCAATTTGCTTATAACTAGAGACATAGAGTGGGCAAATCTTGTTCTTGGCTTTGAACAGGTGATTTTTTTTTCCTTCAACATTATTTGATAAGTTTATTTGTGTAATCCATTATGATAGACTATATTTCCTCGTTCTTTTATGTTAATCTTTCTTTGAAGAATTGTGCTGATAATCATGTGTTTCAAATATCAACTAAATTGTAAGCTCTAATTTACAATACCTACATTTTCTTATTGGTATGTCTGAAAAGCTTATCTCGTTTTGTGGTATCTTCTCTCATTAGTTTATTCTTTCTCGCTTTGCAGCTGGATTCATCTTCCTTTCTTCCCTTGGCTGGATTTTTTTTTTCTTTTTTTCTTTGTTTGGTTGAGAACAGTAACACATAATATTTTGTGTTTCACTTCTATGGGAAGATCCAAATGTGTGAAAGTTGAAGTTCAATATTAAGAGTCTGAGTCTTCATCTGGTTATTGGGGAGATGAAGTTGTATTGGAACTTCACAAGCAATGTTTTTCAGTTTATTAGTCTTAGATGCATGCTGGCAACACTAATTGCCTTAACATCTTATGATGGAATGTGTTTTCTGTTGATTTGACCATTCTTTATTTTCTTAGTTCATGTTTATATTCACAGAACTACTTATACTTGAATCATTGCAGGAAAACCGTTATGCTGTAGTAGATGTGTCTTATCCTCAGTCTGTAAGTATTTCCTTGTGAGATCTGTATTTCACTGGTGTTTTTATTCAGTTATTTCTGTAAACTTTTCAACCTCATTTTTTGCAGCCAGTAGGATTTATTCGGGAACAGAGTAATTTGATTGCTAGACAGGTATGCAGTTTAATCAATTGATTAATGAGTCTATGTGGTAGGCGTAAAATATTTAGTTGCAAAATAGTTTGTCGATTCAGTAATTTCTTTTGTTTTTATCATTAAACAAAGTTATATTGATGTAAGAAACTTATACAAGAAGGATGAGAAAAAGGGCTCCACACCGCAACTGTAGTGATTGTGCCTCCCCACCACTAAAGAATTCTAGAGAAAATGTGTATTACTTTCTAATTTGAACGACTCATCTTTAAAAATCCATTGATTTGTTTTATTCTCTGAGACTAAAACAAGCAATGAGACGAAAATTTGGCAACTTTTTCTTTAATCAAAGCCCACAACTCGCTATTCACCCTAAAGACTCTTGATGGAATGCAGAGCCATCCTAACACGGACGACCAAAATGTAAACACCACATCACTGTGACCAAGGATATACTTGCATCTTTGTAACAAGCCACCTAAAATTTTGGCATAAATTTGAAACCCTAGATTTTTTCTTATTTAAATTCCAAATTACTTTACCAATTCATTTTCAAAACCCTAATTTACTCAATTTCAAAATTATTAATTAAAATTTTGCGGAAGCTTAATTCTAAATCAAAAGTCAATACATTTCTTCTAAATCAAAAACTAAACTCAATTAAATAGACCCTAAAGTTCCTCATTAGATACACCAACTAAAACCAAAAATTTTATATTCTCAAGATATTACCAATAAACCACAAGTACTTGATGAAACAAAACACCTAAGCATGATAAGATTATATTTACTAGGATCTACAGAAACTCAATAATTAAATGAATTGGTATTTTTCTTATTTCTCCACTATATTCACAAAATAGTTACAGGATCAGGATAGGGCACCGCCTTACACACACTGCTACTTTCCCCCAAGACTTTCATCAGGACTCCCAAAACTCACATATCAATCATACACAATAAATTTTTCCCTCTCTATTTGTATTCCTTTCTACTACAATCATACTGCACCTAGCAGTATAACCGCCAGTCTAATACTAAAGTTGAAGTACTCAACTACTAAAACTATAGACTATACACTGATTTCTTCTTCTTAAACTTGTCTTTCTTTGTTCCTCGGACTACAAGTCTTTATAATTGGCGGTCTACGCTTATCATAAGATATAGGAATATTATAGGATTTTATAAGAACAAATAGTAACATTACAATGGTTACGAAATTGCAAAGATAATGCAGAAGTTCGAGGCCTGCTAGCTCTTTCTAACTATTCCCTTTACAAGAAAATAATTTGATGATGCCCTTAAAAGCACCCTTCTCTTTTCCTTTAATAAAAACTTCTAACTATTGATTTATCTTTTAATGCTTAAATTACCTAACTAATTCTCTAGAATATCCTTTAAGTAGGCAACAAACTTTAATAAAATAATACTAAATATTACTAACTAAAAAAATAACGATAAAACTCTAAAAGTAAATGAAAATTCGTGGCTCCTTAATGATTAAATTGCATCTCTTGTTTAAACGTGATTTGAAACTTAATTTGAATGCATTTGAATGCATATGACGTATCTTCATGAATTGCATGCTAGCTTTTGATTCCTTTTGTGATTTGCATGCACTTGCATGTGCATGACGCATGTCGTTTTTAATTATTGCATGAGCATGTGCATGTCGAATGTGTTTTTTAATTCTTTCATGTGCATATGCGTCGTACCCTTCTTTTTTAATTACTACGTGTGCATATGCGCCACACCTTTTCTCCAAAAGATCTTTCAATAATCTTTGGCGTCTTGCTCTAGTCATTGGGCTGCCTATATTTTCAATTGGATCATTGCTCTTGGGCTTTGACTTAGCCTCAAGTTGGATCACATTATTACCAAATCCATGTGGATTTTTATCTCTTTCCAACCCACGTGAATCTTTATCTCTTTTTAACTTGCATGAATCTTTACGTTGTTTTCTCCAATTCGTGGAGATTTGTGGAAACCACCTCCATGCCTCATAGTTCTTCTTTTGGTTCGTATCAGGGTGTTGTCCCCTTCTTGCAATGTACCTTATAATCATCATGTTTAAGTTACCATACAACTCGTGTAATTACCATCATGTTGGGCTTAAACTTCCATCAACCATTAACATCGTCGTGCATAGCTCATCCTGTACTGCAAGTTTGGTGAAATTTGTAGCCTACTTTGCTTGAAGCAACCCGATAACAAACATCTTTGGCTTGATCTCAACATTCTATTGAATACCCGTGCTCGTTATGCTACCTAACAACCAATGACTTTATTACCATCTAGGCCTGCTCTGCATCCCGCCTAAGGCAATCTTACCTTTCCATAATCTTCTTGGTTATATCTCAGTAAATTAACTAAATTCCTTAATGCTATAGGTTAGTCGACAACTTGCGGCCTCATTTGGGTCTTGTCTACCTGATTTGCCTAGGGTAATCTAACTTTCTCATTAATTACATTTATTAGTTTCAGTCACCAACCACAATCAAAGCAATATTAGTGCGTATCAATTCATCATGGTAATCAAGAACATTAATTCATATTAAAACGTCATACATAATTGATTCAAATTAGCGACAACATGATGTGCATAATTATATATCATACAATAGTCATCGCATGAAACATTTAGGAAATAAACTTCATACTCTTCAAACATGAAATGTTCATTGGATTCCACATCTTAAAAGGCCATCTAACTTCTTGCGATCCGATTAAGCCCCGTCAACATAATTAGAACAATGCAATTCAATTCACTAACTTGTCATGCTTACGCATCGCTAGATATATATATACTCGTCAAATTCAAATTCTCGCATCAATCAATCTTTGTAACATCTCCAGTACTCCTAGTACAATATTGTCCGCTTTAATTCAAAGGCAACACAATTTTGTTATTGGGGTTAGCACAAAACGTGTTGTACTAAGTAAGAAAGATAACTTTATTTATAAATCACTTTTCACTTTATCAAACAATATGAGATTATACACCCCCCACAAGTATGAGTTGAGCCCTCACACTGGGCCACGTCTTGTCAGCCACACTTCTTGTTGGGTTTTAGTTCTGATATCATTTGTAACACTTTCGGTTGTCCTAGTACAATATTGTCTATTTTGGGTCGAAATCCACACAGTTTTGTTTTTGGGTTATCTCAAAACACGTCGTACTAGGTAGGGAGGATAACTCTGTTTATAAACCATTCACTTTGCACTCTCCCGAGCGATGTGTGATTGTACACCTCTACTGGTATGGACTGAGTCCTCACACTTGGTTGTTTTTGCCTTCACATGGTGGCCTGTCACAATCTCATAACTTCATTAACCCCTATAAGACAAACTATAATAATATAATCCAGTGCCATTTGTACCTCAAACACGAATTCAGAATTCAATGCCACCAGTTTAAGCCTATTCAACGCTCTAATTTCAAGGTTGGTTGTCGTTGCAAAAAAGTTCTCACTATCATAACGATGGTTGACCTTAAAATATTGTTCGATTATGAAAACCTAATGTTTTGGGATACAACCTAATTACTCCAAAACTTCTAAGAATATCTCACGGAAGATATTAGGTCATTAAAGTGGTTGACATCACCATCCAAGACAAATTTTGTGATAAAGACATTTATAAGGCTAAGCCTAGGGGGTGCATGACCCTCCCTCAAATTTTCATCTACTTCCCTCTTATACTTCTAAATAAATCCTCCAATCATCCAACTATAAAACATAGATAATGTTCATACATTTTAACAAATACCAATTGATTTAAAAAGACAAAACTTAACACTAGAGGAACCACATGGTTTTGTCTACTATTCATCTTCTTCTCCCTCTAATTCATACCCAATTCTTAAAATCGTCCTCAAGCCTTCATTTAACGGCTAATGCCCAGATAAAAACGCAAGATTCAAACATTAGAAACTCAAATTTAATACCTACTCAACCAATAATAAAAAACATTAACAATTTCCTTTCCTCCTTTATCTTTGATTTCCAAACACTAGTTGCTTTCTAAGGGAGAGGGAGAAGCACGAAATGCCAGAAGATCACCTCCCCTTAATGACCAAAGCCTTTTGTCCTGTCCCCTCGACGGTTTTCTCCACCCTTTCTCCACGGTTCCTCCCTTTGTATCTCCACTTCTCTTATGAATTTGTAACCATTTGGAGCGGTAAAAATTGGCCATCCAATTTTAAATGAAAACCATTTATTCTTCTTTAAAATATGTCCCCAGTTAATTCCCCTTAACTCTACCTTCCTTCAATTAAATATGGCTCCTCTTTATTGCACTAATCTTCTATTTATTTTATTTATTTATCTTAAAATTTTCCAGCTTTTTTTAAAACCAATTAACCTATTTCTATACCATTTAACTATTTTTTTCATTTTACAATTCATTCATTCAACTATCTCTGGAACTTAACATTATTTTATCACTTCAATGTTAAATTTACTATTAGGAGTTAGTTAAATTATGAAGAGTTTACTTTAAATTTGGGATGAATTATACTTTATTTATTATATTTATGATAAAATAAATATGTTTCGAGAACTCAAATTTTTGGGATATTACAGAAAAAGTTAGTAAGTGATGGCTATTAGCTACCATAAAGATAGAGAAGGGAGAAAATAGTAAATCTTAAAGGCTGTATCATTCTTCAATGGGGTAAACATGTAGAGTATCAAACGATCTCATTGCTATAAAACCACCAAAAGACCACACAAAACTCAGGCTCAGAAACAATCACGAGTTACACACTTAGAAAGTAGAATAACCTAGACAATAACTTTGCTATAGAGAATAATTGATGTCCCCTCTCTTCCCAATCCTTCTTATTTATAATGTATTTTTTCTTCCACTTCACACAAAACACTCTTCCTAACAAACTTGCTACCTCACACTCTTAATTTCCGAAACTACCCCCCTCATTCACTACTCAAGAGAATACAATTGAATGTCTCAAATGTGAGTCTATTTGTTTCAGGTGTAGTAATATTCTTAATACTATCCAGAACCTATTTGTAACGACCTCAAAATTTATTTTCGTTTTTCTCCAATTTGACATCCTAAAATTTTTTTCAAATCAATTTGTAAATTAAATTAAATTGGATTGTTATAAAACCCCAATTTTCTTAATTCGAAATTCTTGAAAATAGCGGAAACTTTGAAACAACTATAAATAAATATTTCGAAAGATTCAATACTAAACAAACATTAAATAAAACTTTATTTTATTAATAATTCCGTTAATTGAAAATTTAACAACTGATGAAATAAATTACTCAACTGAAATCAATTAAAATTAAATGCAAATAAATGTGAAATATCTTTTTAAACGATATACAAATCACGACTTAAAATTATTATTCGAACCCAACGACGACATTCTCCCCTGTATGCTCACCCGCCTCTGGAAAATTCTCGAACAGCGCCAGTTCATCTTCAGATCACTTCTTGACATGCAAGCCAATAAAAAAACATTGCACGAGGAGCCTTGGATTTCCACAACTCTTTACATATTTGGGGTCCTCTTTGAGCTAAAGTATAAGAATTTGACTGACTGACCGCTTCTGGTTAGAAAGTCACACATACAAGCCTTTTATCCCAATTAACACAATTGCTTCCCTATTCACTAGAGAATGAGTTTAATAAATATTCTTATGCATGTGTCGCTTTAGTGACATTATATTTGTACGGCCAGCGTGCTGATATTCTGCTCTATATACAACCCTGTCAAGACTAGATCTTGTGGTTCATATCGAAAATAGATATCACGTAGGAGTAGTGGGGCAGGCCATAGACTAAATCTGAGGGTTGGCTTTGTTTTCATCGTGATATGGACTCTTTTAAAAACAGAAAATTGCTACTGCTAATAATATTCTTACAAAGGAAAAAAACTACTGCTAGTCAGAAATAGCATTCTGTTTCAGCATAAATTTATCCTGTGGACTAAGGTTATCAAATACTATTGGTGGTGTGATGAGATCCTATAGTTCCTATCATATTTATTTACTTAAATCATTTTGTTTAATTTTTCCTGTGTTGATGCTGTTTAACGTTTCCTTTAGTTGCTTCGCCTTAGGCGTCCTTTTGTGGCTTACATCATGGATTCCTTGGGTAATGAGCTTTTCAGGGTGAGCATTTATTATTTTGACTATGTTCAAATATACTTGGTTTATAGGTTATCGACATATTTGTGCAATCAGCTCAGCTTGGAGATATTATTGCCATTATTAGGTGCGAAGACCCTTTTGGTGGATAAATAGCTCAATTTATGCAGAAATTGATGGCAAGGTATTGCCATTTGCTGTATAACAAAGAAATCTAAGCTTGTGAAAGTTTTTCTTATCTGTGTGAAACAACTTTGAATAGGAAGTTGGAGTGGTTCACCGGCGGTGGCATTTGTGGAAGAGGGTGTATGATTTGTATCTTGGGTAGGTGATCATGATCTCTATCAGTATCTCTCTATCTCTCTTTTATAAGGACAGCGCCTATTTTTTTTAGTTCTTTTTATGTGGGAAGAGAGCATCTAGTTGAGGTTTTCCTTTTTGTGGAGAATTTGTATCTTTCATTCTCGGATATTGTTACTCTAAGCTCCTTTACAATAGATCACGTGATTGTTGTAGGATAATGATATTTTGATTATCTTCTTTGTTGGGTATGGGCAATATTTTCAAATGCTTCTAGATATATCTGATTCATGTAATTCTTTCCAATCAGAAAGATATAGCTTCTTTCTCATTGATTGGTTTCTCTTGGTCAAGAAATCCATGCTTTATAGAATCATCTTTCATAAATGCGAATTGTATTTCAGTTCGAGAAATATGATTCTATTATCATATAAAAGGAAAACAGGAAAAAAAAAAAAACTAAAGCAGGCCCCCGCTCAAATGTGCAGAAACCTTACATGTGTCTGCTGTTACAATATAGATATTTACTTCTTTATACGCCAAGTCACTTGTCTAACATTGCGTGAAGATCAAGATAATGTTGATTTAAATCATCACAGTTCTTTGTTGTGCCTTTATTCTAGCCTATATTGTGATTTGTAGGACACAGCAGTTTGCAGTGGTCGAAAATCCTGGTTTCTGGAACTGGACCTTTACTTTGAAGGATATTGATGGGCAAGTGCTTGCCGAGATAAATCGTGACTGGAGAGGTTTTGGCTTTGAGGTTGTTTTTTTATTCATTTTTGGTAGATATTTATGCATTGTATAATGCTTTGTCATCTACTAACATTGGTATTCTATCAATTCTACTGCAATTACTGCTGACATAGCAAGTCTCTTTGTGCACTGTTAAAGAACAGAAAAATAAGAAACAATTGAAAACACTATCTCCAAATGTGTTCTCAGAATTGTTTTTGGTTTAGGCAAATAATTTAGAGAACATTTTTGTTACTAAATGTTTTCCTGTTTTTTAATAATAGTTTTAGAACTAGTATCCTATTCGTTCCATTACTTTATGCCTTTCTTTATCTCTGGAAAAAAAAGGTGAATATATCTGTGTTTGCATACCTCGATTCTCATTCTTCACTCGAATAAGATTTCCCTTGTGATATATAATTGAAGTTTAGATTATTTATCGTCCTCGAGTCTTGACAATGAAAAAGACTTGTTCGCATTCACACTGCAAAATATTTATGCAATAAATTTCTAGTCTAGAAAATAATATTTTGGTGTTATTTACTATGCTGCAGATTTTCACTGATGCTGGCCAGTATGTTATACGGTTTGGTAGTTCTGATCCTATTTTGAAGGATGGCCCTGCGACAGTGGTAGGATATGTTATGAAATTTAGATCCAATTATAGATAGGTAGACATTAGAGATCAGTGAGAGGTAATAAGAGTAGACCGTTAATTGTTTTTTAAAGGAGAGCAATATTACAGCTTCAATAGTGTAACCAAGAAGCTTATGCACAGAGGTCTTAAATACAAGACTAGAGATTTAAATGTATATTTCAAATATATGTTTTGACACCCTGGTTTAATTTTCTTTCTTTTTTTGGTTTTGGTGGCAGATTCAAGAGTTGGAGGTTAACAGGCCGCTCACTTTATCAGAGAGAGCAGTAACTGTTGCTCTGGCGATATCACTGGATAATGACTATTTCTCAAGACATGGTGGCTGGTGAGATGTGTAGCAAGTATTTATATTATATATATATATATATATAATGATAGAAGAGTAAGTAAATTGATAAAAGAGAAGATCTAAAAATGGAAGAGAAATGCCTGAAAAAATTGATATTAGTCCTTCACAATCCGGTTGGAAAAACATACTGAAAGGATAGATCCGAGAGTATTTAGATGTGGATGACCATTCATTCTGCTACCAAAGGAAAAAAAAAAAAACCTATATGTTTGTCCCACAAAATAATCACACTAGAACAAAAGGTCTTTGAGAGTCCTGATTTTGCTTTTTGATTGTGAGGATTTGTGGGAGATGATCTGAAAAGTTGTTTTACAAATTTGTTCTTGAACGTAGAAAAAAAAATCAAAACAATATATCTTCATTGAGATTACTTTATTTATATAGAAAAGAAATAATAATTGTTGAAAGCAGTTATCTGTAGACGAGCTATTTTCAAGTCCTAAAAAGGCTTGAGTACTTAGTAAATTCTCGACTTGGGGCTAGTGTTTATATTGATGTTCTTCAATTTCTTTGACAGGGGAATACCCTTTGTTGCCGTTGGGGAATAGGTTCAATCCTATTTTGACAGTGGAATAACATTCAATATATCTCATTCAATTTGTATTGAATTCACTACTGCTTTTCGGATTGAAATGAGTGTGAAATTGAGGAAGATATCAAATATTTGGAGCTTCTTTTTGTGTTTAAATAGATGATCATCGACTAAATTTGGAAAACTACTTAAAATCTTAGTGAAAGACTTGATTTGTTATCTTATTTTTTGTGCATATAATTGGCATATTGATTTGATGTGTTTCCCGGGTAATACCAAGCATCTAGGAAGTAAGAATAAACATGGAAATAATTATTTAATGTTAAATGATACAATGTTTGCATAGGATCTCTAAATGTTTTAGTCTATTCGCTCGAATGGCCATGTTTGAAAACTTATAAATAAGAAATTTAGGTTAATTCACAATTTATCACAAGCTTTCTATATAAAATCATAAGCAATGCTCTTTAAATGCAGAAGAATTTTGAGGATAGTATGAGATATTGAAGTGGTTTGAATGAATTTGAAATTAACAATCGGACTGTGATAAGATCTTGCCGTAAAAGAGGTTCAATTTCTGTTCTAATGCGTAACGATAATGATTCTAATAAAGATTAATAGAAAGTGTTGAAACAAAATAATAATCCTAGAAAAGAAAATACATAAATTAAATATAAAGATTTAACGTGAAATTCACTTATTGAAAAATCAAGGTAAAATAAATATTGTGAGTAAAGCAAATATAAATAGAATTAGTAAACAATCTTGACGTTGAACATGAGCCGGATGACTCAATTGAAAATCACGTCATTTTTACTTGAGCACTTCTAAATTGACATTAATTTCAATGGCTAGCTAAGTCTTCAATCTTTAATAAAAAAGTTATATACCTCTTCCACAGCTTTTAGGAGCAAATTTAAAGCATTGCTTAAACTTGAGTATCATTCTTGTGAAGGGGATTTCACATCCTCCTGTATAACATAATCAAATTGTCTCTGTTAGTTTCGGTGTGATCTGATTTCTGACTGGACCAAGTCGGTTCGGCCCACGTTGTGAATCTCAATATGATTAGGGTTTTATGTTATGTATAAATATATGCTAGTCTGGCAAAACTCATTGTACATTGATTTTACATAGTGATTTCTCATCTGCCCATGGTTTTTTCCCTTCTAGGGTTTCTACGTAAATCGTAGTGTCCACTTTTTCTTGTTTTTTTTTTTTCGTTTTCAGTTCGATTTTTCAACAATTGGTATCAGAGATTCAGGTTGAAGGTTTTTCGAAAATCAGAGTTTTATTTTTCGAAAGTATCGAATGTTTTTCAGGTTTGCAATTTCGGTAGTTGAAATTGAAATTTGAAGGATAAAGAAAAGAAATTGAAATTGAAAAAGAAAACAGAAAAGAAAATTTCTTTTCTGTTTTGCTGTGTGAAGAAATAGAACACTTTCGTTATGCTGTTTTGCCCGAGCCCGCAGAACCGCCGACGCGCACTGAAACAGGACCGCCGACGCCGCCGACGCGCACAGAATTCGCTGCAGATCAAAGCCGCACACGCGTCAGAGAACAGAGGAGCCTGTTATGTTCTGCCCGAGCCCGCAGCTTTGACGCAAAGCGATAGAACAGAACACCGCCGCGCCGCCGCATCGCAACGTTACTGTTGCCATCTCCGTTCAGCAACCTCTGAGCAGCAGTTCAATCTGCTCTCTTTCTTGGTATTTTTCACAATTGGTATTTGATTATTGGGTGCCGCGAATTTTCTGATTAATTTTGGATTATATTCTGAAAATTGTCTGTGAAATATTGTGGTTCTGAAGAAGTTTCTAGAGGGTTGAGATATTATTTGTTGTTTCTGAGTAATTATCTGGTGGAGATATTGTTTGAGAAAATATTCTGAATTTTTTGGGGATGACATCATTAAAATACGATATTCCTTTGCTGGATAGGAATACAAGATTTTTAATATGGCAGGTAAAGATGCGAGACCTTCTCGCTCAAATGGAATTGGATGACACATTATTTGGTCTTGATAATATGTCTGAGTCTTGGTCAGAGGCGGAAAAACTCACAAGAGACAGAAAAACATTATTTCTGATTCGTCTACACTTGTTAAATTCAATTTTGGAGAATGTGTTAAAGGCAAAATCTATTGCTAAAGTATGGTCAAAATTGGAAGAATTGTGCCAACATAAAACTCTCACGAGTAAGCTGCATTTGAAGCAACGATTATATTTTCATCATATGAGAGAAGGGGCTTCTATCGAAGACCACTTGTGTGCATTCAAAGAGATAGTTTCGGATTTGGAAACTTTTGAGTGCAAATATGATGATGAGGATTTAGCCTTGATTTTGTTGTGCTCGTTGCCTGTTTTGTACAATATTTTCCGGGACACGATGTTATATAGTCGTGACACGCTAACCCTGAAAGAAGTCTGTGATGCTTTGCTTTCAAAGGAAAGGATGAAGCACCTTGTAGTTGGATTTGGAACTTAAGACGAGGGACTTGTTACTCGAGGTAGAGCTACAGAAAAGTCAGAGAAAAATAGTCATGGCAGAAAGAATTCAAGGGGTAGATCAAAGTCTAGGAATAGAAGCAAAATTTCTTTTTACTGTCAGAAAAAGGGGCATATAAAATCTGTGATGACCCGAATGTGCAAGTATGTGTACGATGGCTGCATGAACCGGAACCCGGATGGCGGTACGTCCGCCCGGGTGAACCGGAAGGTGACAGGTCGTAAAAAGAGGGTCGTCACAATCCCACATCGCTTGGGGAAGTATGTAGAAATGAAACATATGTAAAGAGACCTTCCCAATATAGTAAGACGCATTTTGGAGCACAAGTGGCAACAGATCCCATAAGAACTCCAAAGTGAAAAGTGCTTCGGCGAGAGCAATTCCAGGTTGGGTGACCTTTCGGGAAGTTCTCGCCAAACAAAGCCGTGAGGGAAGGATATTGGGCTGCGACCCAATCCCCAGTGCAGACAATATCTTGCTGGGAAAAGTGGTCGTTACAAATGGTATCAGAGTCTGTACCCAACCGGAAATGTGGCCAACGAGGACGTTGGGCCCCCGAGGGGGGGTGATTGTGATGACCCGAATGTGCAAGTATGTGTACGATGGCTGCACGAACTGGAACCCAGATGGCGGTACGTCTGCGCGAGCGAACCGGAAGGTGACAGGTCGTAAAAAGGGGGTCGTCACAATCCCACATCGCTTGGGGAAATATGTGGAAATGAAACATATGTAAAGAGACCCTCCCAATATAGTAAGACGCGTTTTGGAGCACAATTGGCAACGGATCCCATAAGAACTCCGAAGTTAAAAGTGCTTCGGCGAGAGCAATTCTAGGTTGGGTGACCTTCCGGGAAGTTCTCGCCAAACAAAGCTGTGAGGGGAGGATATTGGGTTACGGCTCAATCCCCAGAGCGGACAATATCTTGCTGGGAAAAGGGGTCGTTACAAAATCAGAGTGTTATCAGTTGCAAAACAAGAGAAAAGAACGAAGTGAACAAAATGGAAAACAGTCAGTGAACTCTGGTGAAGCAGTTGTTGCTGAAGATGAAAGTGAAAGTGATCAAGGTAATCTATTGATAGTGTCTAAGGAAAACTCGAGGTCATATGAGGAATGGATTCTGGATTCGGCCTGCACATTTCATATGTGTCTCAATCGAGAATGGTTTTCAACTTATGAAACTGTGACAAAAGGAGCTGTATTGATGGGCAATAATGCATCATGTAAGATTGCTGGAATTGGTACAGTGAGAATCAAAATATATGACGGAGTAGTCAGGACACTTGGTGATGTGCGACACATTCCTGAGCTGCAGAGAAATTTGATCTCGTTGAGTACTCTGGATATTAATGGGTACAAGTACACTGATGAAGGTGGAGTTTTGAAGATCAGTCGAGGTTCTCTTGTTATGATGAAAGGACAGAGAAAGTCTGGAAATCTGTATGTTTTGCAGGGTTCTACAGTTGTTAGGGATGTGGCTGTTAGTACTTCAATGTCAGATGAAGATCTCACTAGTTTATGGAATATGCGTTTCGGACACATGAGTGAGCATGGTTTGTCTGAACTATACAAAATGGGACTTTTGAATGGTTAGAGCACCAATAAATTACAGTTTTGTGAGCATTGTCTAGCTGGGAAACAGAAAAGAGTCAAATTTGCTTTGGGCACTTACAATTCAAAGGAGATTCTAGATTACATTCACTCAGATCTATGGGGACCAGCATGGGTGCCTTCCAAGGGAGGGGCACATTATATGTTAACATTCATAGATGACTCTCCATAAAAGTATGGGTATTCTTCTTGAAGAAAAAGAGTGATGTATTTTCTACTTTCAAGGACTGGAAAACGATGATTGAAAAGCAGATAGAGAGGCAGGTAAAACATCTTCGCACCGATAATCGGTTGGAGTTTTGTTCAAAGGAGTTCAATTCTTTTTGCAAAACAGAAGGAATTTTGAGGCATCTGACAATCCTGGGGACTCCACAACATAATGGTGTAGCAGAGAGAATGAATAGAACTTTGATAGAAAAAGTTCGGTGTATGCTCTCAAGTTCGAGTTTACCTAAGTCATTTTGGGCTGAAGCTGCAGAAACTGCTTGTTACATTGTAAATCATTCCCCAAGTACTGCTCTTAATAAGAAAACTACTGAAGAAGTCTGGTCTGGTACTCTTGCCGATTATTCAGTTTTGAGAGTATTCGGTTGCCCTGCATATGCTCATGTTGATCAGGGTAAGTTAGAATCAAGATCACTAAAGTGTGTATTCCTTGGATACAAGTCTGGGGTAAAGAGATACAAATTATGTTGTCCAGGACATAGTAAAGTCAGATACAGTAGAGATGTGGTATTTGACGAGACTGCGATGTTAAATAAAACATCTCCAAAGGTCTTGCTAGAAAAGACTAATCAGATATCCAGTGGAAATTTTGAAGTTGAACTTTGATCAGGGTCGACATCAGGATCTTCAGTTCAAGACCGGTATTGGCTTCCCCACAATATTGCATTGCCAAAAATAGACCGAGGAGGGAGATTAGACCTCCACAGAAATATGAGGAAGCAGATTTAGTTGCTTATGCTTTGAGTGTAGCTGAAAGCATTGATGCATGTGATGAACCATCTACTTATTCCGAGGCAGTAAGTTCAAAGGATTGTGAAAAATGGATGATTGCTATGCAGGAGGAGATGGATTCTCTTCAGAAGACTGGCACGTGGAACTTAGTCGAGTTACCTAAGGATAAGAAATCTGTTAGTTGCAAATGAGTGTTCAAGAGGAAGGAAGGTACACTGGGTGTTGAAGAAGACAGGCACAAAGCACGTCTGGTTGCTAAGGGTTACAGTCAGATCCCAGGTGTAGACTTCACTGATGTGTTTTCTCTAGTTGTTAAGCACAGCTCGATTCGAGCTTTGTTAGGCATTGTGGCTATGCACGACCTTGAACTTGAGCAGTTGGATGTGAAAGCTGCATTTTTACATGGAGAATGTAATACCCGGCTTTACGAGATTTAATATTATAATATATGATGGCATTTTCGTAAATATGTCAAATCAAGTCCGTTTTACGAAAAGAAAGCGTCATTAGAATCCTAACGATTAATAGGAATTTACGAGAATTTTCGGAGCAATAACGCTATATTTCGAGTAATTACGTTTCTCGTAATATAGAAGACGTTTTAGTAAAAATAGTAAACGAGGTCCGATTTGCGAGCGGACGGTTTTAATAAATCTCAAATAATAAGTTGGACTTATTGGTGAAATAAGGAGATTTGGTGAAACCGAATAGTTAGCCGATTAACGAAACGAAGGACGAAACAAAAAGAATTAAGTGCAAAGGGCAAAACAGTCATTAAGCAATTAAATTTATTAAATAGGAAAATGCCTTAAACGATTTTCATTGCTGAAAATCGTTCTCCAGAGAGCATTCTCTCTTTTCTCTCGGCCTTCTGTGTTCTCCGACGGTGATTCAACGTCCAACCTCCGTTCTTCCTCCGATCAACTTCCATTCTTCACGTTTTCTCCTCCAACCGACGCCTTAGGTATGAATCTACGATCTTAGAAAGTTTATTTCAGTTTTTATGAAGTTTAAACGATTAGGGTTTCGTTTAGATTATCGTTAAAAATGCGATTTAGGGTTTGAAATTTATAGATTTGCCGTGTTTAAGGATAGAAAGGATGTATTGAACGTTATTGGACGAAGTTAAATCAATTTGTGAAAAAGTTAAAAATTCGTGGATTTTTGGGTTTTTAGGAAAACTCGTTAATTGTGGTTTTGAACTATCGAGCATTAATTTGTGGTTTAAATACTTTGATTAGTTAAGTTAAGATTTTAGGAAATTCCTTAGTTAAGGATTTTCTAAGTTTTGGACATTAAATTGTTTAATCTCGTTTTAACGACAATTTGGTGAAACTGCTTAGGTGAACCACGCTCGTAGATGGAGCTTGAGCTGCAACGGACACGATGTAAGTTCTCGTGACTTACTCTGGCTGATTGGCCTACACCGTACTTCGATGTCGCGTCGAGGATCTTAGGGGATTGTTTGTTTTAAATTACTTTGGTTGGGTAGTTAGGTTAGTTGTTTATTAGGTTATGTTTTTATTCGTCTTGATGGTATGCATGTTGATTGTTTATTTTATGCTTGTAACTGTTCATGCATCACGTATTTTAACTAAGCATGAAAATGAATTTCCGCATGATGTTTTCAGAAAACTGATGTGGCCCAGAAAGTGGGGGCTATTGATCTATTGTGTGGACCGATTTAAGGGTCTGACCAATACCACATCTCATGTAATGTAATAAAATACGTAATCTGTTATCTGGTCACGCGAGGTGGGGCTCAGGCATGGCTGTACGTGTTGTAAGCGTGTACCCCCCTCCTCTAGCTGGAAAGAGTAGTCCGACCGCTGGATGGGCTCTCTCTGGTTAGGGGGATGAGATCTCGGTGATATTCTGTCTGCCACGATCTGTATGTTATGCATGATTTCTGAACTCCATATGCACTGCATGCATCTACATTTACGTAGAATTTACTGAGCCTTTAGCTCATAGTGTGTCTGTATGGTGTAGGTGACATTGAGTCAGGTGAGGACGACGTTCCTCCTCCTGATGTATGATGCAGTTGATGGAGAATGGCCCGTGGGAGTGTGCTGAGCAGTCGGTACATTTTGACCCGTGGGGGGGGGGGATGTATGTACGTATTTTGAGAGTACTGGGTTAATTATGGATAAATATGTGTAAAGTTAGAACATGTTAGGATGCTTGGATCTGGCTAGATGTTAGGTTCATGTTTTGAGATTTTAAACGTCTTGAAAACCTACTTTATAAACTGTGTTTTTATAATGTTTTATTGGAACTGCTTGAGATTTAAAATAGGAGGATTTGTCTATTTTTAAACGTACTCACGCAGTTCGTTTTTATAAAAGTTTAATATGTGTTTAGGTTGTTTAGTTGGTGTTGATAAATTGTGAAGTGTGTGATGTGCAGGGATGTGAGAATTGTGGAAAAATGTTGGTGTTTTCTCTCTGGAACTTCGGTTTCCAGAGAACAAAGTATAAAAGAAAAGAGTGAGGAGAAAGAAAAGTGGAGAGAAAAATGAAGGAATGGGTACGGCGACCGATCGCCATTGTGAGGGGCGACCAATCGCCCCTCCATGCCTTGTGTTCGGCGATCGATCTCCTGCATTTTTGGATATCGATCGCCCCTCACTTGATTCACATTGGCGATCGATCTCCTGCATTTTCGGAGATCGATCGCCTCTCCTATTTAGCAACTCGGCGATCGATCTCCTGAATTTGGAGATCGATCGCCCCTCCCTGTTTGTCACGGCTTTGACATTTTTGCCCTCCCTGTTTTATTTGTTTTATTTTAATTGTTTTTACTTTATTCGTTAATTGTTTTAAGTTATTAACGGTTATGTTTTAAATGGTTTAAAATATAGATTTCAATTCCAATTCCGCCTAGAGTTCATTTAAAGTATAAAGATAAAAAAAAATAATGTGTACGGGAAATTGGGTACAGTATTAGGGACGTTACAGAACTTGAGGAGGACATCTATATGCAGCAACCTGAAGGCTTCAAAGTTCCTGGAAAGGAGACTTATGTTTGTTCGTTGAAAAAATCTCTCTATGGTCTAAAGCAATCGCCAAGACAATGGTATAAGAGGTTTGATTCATTCATGTCTGATCAAGGTTTCAGAAGGAACAATTATGACAGTTGTGTTTACATGAAGAATGACAAGAATGAGTCAGTGTTTTATCTGCTCTTATAGGTAGATGATATGTTGATAGAAGCTAAAGATATAGAAGATATCAAAAGGGTTAAAGTACAATTGAGTAATGAATTTGAGATGAAAGATTTGGGAGCCGCCAAAAGAATTCTTGGTATGGAAATACAGAGAGTAGGAAAGCTGGTAAACTATACCTAAGTCAAAAGGGGTATATTCAGAAGGTTCTCTGTAGGTTTAACATGAATAAATCTAAGCCTGTTAGTATTCCAATAGCAGCTCATTTTAAACTTTCATCTACTTTATGTCCTCAGTCAGATGAAGAAGTTAATTATATGTCACGAGTTCCATATTCTAGTGCAGTGGGATCGCTTATGTATGCTATGGTTTGCACGCGTCCAGATTTATCTTATGCAGTCAGTGCAGTAAGTAGATACATGGCAAATCTGGGAAAGGAACATTGGAAAGCTGTTCAGTGGATTCTTAGGTATCTCCGGGGGACTAGTGGTGTATGTCTTCAATTTGGAAGAAATATAGATCCGGTAATTGGATACGTTGATTCTTACTATGCAAGAGATCTTGATAAGAGAAGATCTCTCACAGGATATGTTTTTACAGTTGGAGGTTGTGCCATCAGTTGGAGAGCTACTTTACAAGATACCGTCGCATTGTCCACTACAGAGCAGAATATATGGCTATTACAGAAGCATGCAAGGAAGCCATATGGTTGAAAGGTTTGTTCAGTGAGCTCAATAAAGATTTGCAGATTTCCACAGTATTTTGCGACAGTTAGAATGCTATTTTTCTTACCAAAGATAAGATGTTTTATGAGAAGACGAAGCACATTAATATTCGTTATCATTTTGTTAGCGATGTGATTCCTTGTGGTGATTTCGCAGTGAGTAAGATTAGTACTCATGATAACCCTGCTGATATGATGACCAAGATTTTGCCCACATCTAAGTTCAAACTATGTTTGAGCTTGGTTGGTATTAGTTACTGATTTCGCCATGAGGGGCTTTTATGGTGGAGGAGCTTTGCTGGAGTTTTGGAGTATATTTTTATGCAGTAGAATTCGTGTCAAGGTGGAGATTGTTAGTTTCGGTGTGACCCGATGTAACACCCGGTTCTTTAGAACCAAGTCTTACTTCTTTCTAAAATTAATCACACACTTTAAATGATAATAGTAAAGGTAGGGTTATTGAGTGACTAGGCAAGGGTATAAGGGTAACTTGATGAAATTTGTAAGTGGATAACCTATTAAAGGGAAGAGATTTAGTGATAAATGCACTATAGCCGCCACTGTTCCATCTTTACTCCTTTCGGCATTCTACTCAAGCTCAGCAGAGCTCGCGGCGATTCTCCCACCTGATTTCCCTTTCAACCTGGTAAGTTTTCCTCATTCCTCTCGAGTTTAAGCAGTTAGACAACTGAGGGAGTATAATGTGGGGATTTCGCGGATGTTGTGAGTGAGAATGAGGATTTGTAAGGATTGGCTTAATGCTCTGTTTATGGTTCTAGGTGAGCAATTTCGAAGCAACTCCTAACCGAGTATCCACCAAGAATCCAGGTAAGTAAAGTATGCATGTGCCTTCGGGCCTATATCACAAAACATTAGGGTCATGCATTGTGCGAATGAGTTTGTATGTCATGCATCATGTTTTGTGAAAGATTACGAAAAGGAATTTTCATGTAAAGCATGGTAAGGCATGAACTGAATGTGACAGATCAGCTATTAAGGGAATTCATCCGCCCCTTAATCGAGTAGATGATGTATAACATTGGGAGAATTGATCCCACTCCCAAGGGAACTGAGGGATCAGATCAGCTATTAAGGGAATCCATCCGCCCCTTAATCGAGTAGAGGATGTATAACATTGGGAGAGTTGATCCCACTCCCAAGTGAATTGAGAGATCAGATCAGTTTATGAACGAATGTGAATGCAACTGAGATTAGAAAGTAGAAATTGCCTGTTTAGGAATTTATGATTTTGCATTTCATTTCATTACTGCTTTACTTACTTAGCATTAGGCTAATAGATGAGTTTTGTGATATAGGTGTTGAGGTTACTGCAGGTGATTTCCCTGAGTTGACAAATGCATAGATGATGTTGGAGGAACACATTCAGGCCACGATTTGGTAAACTGATGAAGCGGTTTAACCAGTGTTTTGTTTATGTGTATTGTAGTGAACAACTGGATAGCTAATGTAACAACCCCTTTTCCCAGTAAGATATTGTCCGCTCTGGGGATTGGGCCGTAGCCCAATATCCTCCCCTCATGGCTTTGTTTGGCGAGAACTTCCCAGAAGGTCACCCAACCTGGAATTGCTCTCGCCGAAGCACTTTTAACTTCGGAGTTCTTATGGGATCCGTTGCCAATTGTGCTCCAAAACGCGTCTTACTATGTTAGGAGGGTCTCTTTACATATGTTTCATTTCCACATACTTTCCCAAGCGATGTGGGATTGTGACGACCCCCTTTTACGACCTGTCACCTTCCGGTTCGCCCGCGCGGACGTACCGCCATCCGGGTTCCGGTTCGTGCAGCGATCGTACAAATACTTGCACATTCGGGTCATCACAATCACCCTCCCTCGGGGGCCCAACGTCCTCGTTGGCCACATTTTCGGTTGGGTACAGACTTTGATACCATTTATAACGACCCCTCTTCCCAGCAAGATATTGTCCGCTCCGGGGATTGGGCCGCAGCCCAATATCCTCCCCTCACAGGGAAGGCGAACAAGGTTGCTGATACCTTGAGTAGAGTGCCTTCTGCGAGTCAATCTTCATTAGCAGCGATGTCAGTTACGCTGCGGTATGAGATTGAGAGGTTCGACGTTGAGATAGTGGCAGAGTTGTCCAGTATGCTCACCAAAATTTCACTCAGGCCGACTATTCTGGATCGGATACGTGAGGGGAGGATTGATGACCCGAATGTGCTATGTGTATGATGGCTGCACGAACCAGAACCCGGATGGCGGTACGTCCGCGCGGGCGAACAGGAAGGTGACAGGTCGTAAAAGGAGGTCTTCACAATCCCACATCGCTTGGGAAAGTATGTGGAAATGAAACATATGTAAAGAGACCCTCCCAACATAGTAAGACGCGTTTTGGAGCACAATTGGCAACGGATCCCATAAGAACTTCGAAGTTAAAAGTGCTTCGGCGAGAGCAATTCCAGGTTGGGTGACCTTCTGGGAAGTTCTCGCCAAACAAAGCCGTGAGGGGAGGATATTGGGCTACGGCCCAATCCCAGAGCGGACAATATCTTACTGGGAAAAGGGGGTTGTTACAAATGGTATCAAAACTTGTACCCACCAGAAATGTGGCCAACAGGACGTTGGGCACCCGAGGGGGATCCCACATCGCTTGGGAAAGTATGTGGAAATGAAACATATGTAAAGAGACCCTCCCAACATAGTAAGACGCGTTTTGGAGCACAATTGGCAACGGATCCCATAAGAACTTCGAAGTTAAAAGTGCTTCGGCGAGAGCAATTCCAGGTTGGGTGACCTTCTGGGAAGTTCTCGCCAAACAAAGCCGTGAGGGGAGGATATTGGGCTACGGCCCAATCCCCAGAGCGGACAATATCTTACTGGGAAAAGGGGTTGTTACAAATGGTATCAAAACTTGTACCCAACCAGAAATGTGGCCAACGAGGACGTTGGGCCCCCGAGGGGGGGGGGGGTGATTGTGATGACCCGAATGTGAAAGTATGTGTACGATGGCTGCACGAACCGGAACCCGGATGGCGGTACGTCCGCGCGGGCAAACTGGAAGGTGACAGGTCGTAAAAGAGGGTCGTCACAATCTCACATCGCTTGGGAAAGTATGTGGAAATGAAACATATGTAAAGAGACCCTCCCAAGATAGCAAGACGCATTTTGGAGCACAATTGGCAACGGATCCCATATGAACTCCGAAGTTAAAAGTGCTTCGACGAGAGCAATTCCAGGTTGGGTGACCTTCCGGGAAGTTGTCGCCAAACAAAGCCGTGAGGGGAGGATATTGGGCTGCGGCCCAATCCCCAGAAGACGGTTGTTTTCCACCGGTAGGAGTAGCGTGTTACAGCTATCGGCAGATGTAGGGAAAAGTCTTTTGTCGTTTTGTTATCGGTATGTGTAGTTGTTTTGTAAGTAGATGTGAGTAAAAATCTTTTGTCGTTTTGTGATCGGTATGTGTAGTTGTTCTGTCGGTAGATGTGAGTAAAAATCTTTTGTCGTTTTGTGATCGGTATGAGTAGTCGTTTCTACCGGTAGAGGCTAGATGGATGATTCATCCGACTGACGTCATCGGTAGATGCAGGTAGCAAAACTTGTCGTTTTGCGATCGGCTGGAGCTGGAAGAATGATTCTTCCGGTTGACGTCATCGGTGGAAACTTTCAGTTTTGTTTTCGCCCTGTTTCGTTGACTTTGTTCAGCGGCAGATGCGTTTGACTTCTTTAATCCTTAAGTATTTCATGCTTTATACCTTCACTTCTTCCAGGCGACTATTTTCTAATTTTATACTAATTATTCACACATTGTTTTACAGTTTGTTTAACTCTATTTTGCTCAAATGATTTCCGCTGCAAGTTTTTAAATGTTTTGAGGTTTTAGAAAATGTCAAATTTTGACTCTCGAGCGAAGCTTTAAATTTTGTCAAAAGCTCCCTAGTTATGTTTGGACTTATGAGTAACAAACCGGGTTCAGAAAACTCGGGGCGTTACAGTATGGTATCAGAGACATTTGGTTAAACCGTTCAAAAGAATACTAATCAGTGCCAATCGTTGCATGGAAGTGCTTCAACAACTGTAAGTGTTTATGTTAACATTAGCTAATAGATATTTAAGAGTGTAATTAACCCTGTACAGGAATTTAGTATAATGGCTCGACGCCCAGGGAGACCTAGAGTTCCAAGGGAAATGCCAAACCTGAGTGGTGAAGAGGAGCCTAATGTGATTAGGCAGCTGACAGAGTTGGTGCGTCAGCAAACCGCTTTAGTGCGCCAGCAGTCTGATCAACTAGGAGTATTGTTGAACCGAGAGGTACAAGGAAGTGCCAACTCGGGTTCTAGCAATGAACATTCTGGAGATAGATTCAGGAGATTACGACCACCCACGTTTGATGGTCAGTCATCTGATCCAGTTATTGCTGAAGGGTGGCTCAGTAAGATTGAGAGTATGTTTAGGTGCGCCAACGTTGGTGAAGGAGACAAGGTCACGTTGGCAACGTTTCATTTGGCCGGTGAAGCTCAACTCTGGTGGAAAACAATAGAGACTACCACTGATATTTTGGCGATGCCTTGGTCACAATTCAAAGACATTTTCTATGGGAAGTATTTTAACAGCACTGTCTAAACCGCGAAGAAGTTGGAATTTTTGAACTTGAAGCAGACCGGGTCTGTGGCCGAGTACAGTAGGCAGTTTGAGTCCCTGTCCAGGTTTGCTGGACATTTTGCTCACAAGGACGAGGATAAGGTGTTCAAATTTGTGCATGGACTGAAACCAGAGATTTATAGAGGAGTTAAATTTTGTGGTATTAAAGGCTCGACATTCAGCTAGGTTGTGTCCACTGCTCTGGAAGTGGAAGAAGCTGAAAGGAAGTGTGCTGGATCAAAAGAGGTCCCACAAATGTTTATCCAGTCGCACCAACTAAGGTGAATGAAGAGGCCTAGTGAAGGCCAGCATGGCCAAGGATCTAGAAAGAAGGTACCGGATGCCAGAAAGTTTCCTCAGTGCCCGAAGTGTTTGAAGAGTCACATGGGCGAGTGCAGATTTGGGACGGGAAAGTGTTTCAACTGTGAGGAGTTTGGACACACACTCAGGGATTGCCCAAAACCTAGAATCACCAGATGCTTCAATTGTAACAAGGTCGGCCATATTAGTAGAGACTGCCCAGTTCTTAAGAATTGCCCTGCTATGATAAAACCGAGGATATTCTCCATGGTGGAGTCGGGCGATGATGAGCAACCTGCTGTTGTGTCAGGTACTATATTGGTAAACTCTTTACCCGCTTTTACATTGATAGATTCCGGTGCAACACATTCATTCATAGCATCGACATTTGCTGATAAGTTAGATGTAAAGCTTACCCCTACTGAGCATGTGTTTAATGTTGCCTTACCCTCTGGTGAACGCATGCACTCTAACCAAGTGATGCCTGATAGTGTTGTATTAGTAGGAAATGTGAATTTTCCTGCTGATTTCATTGTTATGGACATAATGAGATTTGATGTAATCCTAGGAATGGATTGGTTGTTTAAGCATTATGCCACAATAGATTGTAGGACTGGAATTGTTAGTTTTCAACCCCCAGGTGGTTTAAACCATACCTTCCAAGCTCTGAAGAAGAGTAAGGAGATGACTGTGATGACGTCCGTCAATTGTAGGCCCTCCCCATGCGGAGAGTATTTGTGCTTTTTGGCCAGTGTCTTAGACACACAACTTGTGGGAAAAATAAGTCCCCAAGATGTTTTAGTTGTCCAAGATTTTCCGGAAGTGTTTCTAGATGACCTTCCTGGTTTGCCGCCAGATAGAGAAATCGAGTTTGTTGTAGATGTTTACCCAGGTGCCGAGCCTGTGTCTAAAAATCCATATAGATTAGCACCAACAGAACTTAAGGAATTAAAGAAGCAGTTGGAGGACCTGTTGGAGAAAGGGTTCATACGCCCTAGCTTTTCACCGTGGGGTGCACCTGTCCTCTTTGTCAAGAAGAAAGATGGATCCATGCGAATGTGCATTGATTATAGGGAACTGAACAAGTTAACTGTTAAGAACAAGTATCCACTGCCTAGAATCGATGATCTATTTGACCAGCTTAAGGGTGCATGTGTTTTCTCCAAGATTGACCTTAGATCCGGATACTACCAATTGAAAGTCAAATATGAAGATATCCCAAAGACTGCCTTTCGTACAAGATATGGACATTATGAGTTTTTGGTTATGTCCTTTGGTTTGACAAATGCACCAGCTGCATTCATGGATCTTATGAATAGGGTGTTTCATGAGTATTTGGACAAGTTTGTCATTGTGTTTATAGATGATATTCTAATCTATTCTAGTACCAAGGATGAGCATGCAAGACATTTGAGCTTAGTGTTAGGATTACTGAGACAACACCAACTTTATGCCAAGTTTTCTAAGTGTGAATTCTGGTTGGATAATGTTCACTTTCTAGGACACGTCATCTCTGGTGATGGCATATCTGTTGATCCAACAAAGGTTCAAACAGTTAAGGAGTGGCCCCAACCGAAGGGTGCTTCAGATATTAGGAGTTTTCTTGGACTAGCAGGATATTATAAAAAGTTCATTGAAGGATTCTCGAAAATTGCTACCCCCCTTACTAGGTTAATAAGGAAAAATGTGAAGTATATATGGACTGACGAATGTAGGCATAGTTTTCAGACCTTGAAACAGAAGCTGACCGATGCTCCAATTTTAACCCTTCCAGTTGAAGATGGTAAGTTTAGCATTTACTGTGACGCTTCCAAAATTGGTCTTGGTTGTGTTCTAATGCAAAATGGAAAAGTAATAGCTTATGCCTATAGACAGTTGAAAACACATGAGAAGAATTACCCTACGGATGACTTAGAATTAGCTGCGGTAGTTTTTGCATTTAAGATTTGGAGACATTACTTGTATGGACAATCTTGTGAGATATTTTCAGATCATAAGAGCCTGAAGTATATCTTCACACAGAAAGAATTGAACATGAGGCAACGTCGATGGTTGGAATTTGTCAAGGATTATGATTTTGAAATAAAATATCACCCCAGCAAGGCGAATGTAGTGGCAGATGCCTTAAGTAGAGTGACAACATCCGCCTCAGCCATGATTTTAGACATGCCACTAGCTTTAGAGTCTGAATTCCAAAAGTTTAATCTAGAAGCAGTATCCAGTGTATCAGCTATGCTTTCAGCCATATCCTTGAGGCCTACTATTTTGGAGAAAATAAAAGAAGCTCAAAGGAACGACACTAAATGCAATAAGTATAAGTCCTGCATGGATTCTACAGACAAGTCAGATTTTAACTATTTGCTAATGGAATCCTTAGGTTTAGAAATAGATGGTTTGTCCCTGCCATTAAAGAACTTCGAGATGAGATTCTTACTGAAGCTCATTCTTCCAAGTTCTCTGTTCACCCTGGGAGTACGAAGATGTACAAGGATCTTAAGCAGCATTATTGGTGGCCAAGTATGAAAATGAGTGTGGCAGACTTTGTAGAATCATGTTTGTGTTGTCAGCGGATTAAAGCTGAGCATCAGAGACCCTTAGGAACATTACAACCTTTACCAGTTCCCGAATGGAAATGAGAACAAATAACGATGGATTTTGTTGTGGGGTTGCCTAAAACAGCTAAGGGAAATGATGTAATTTGGGTGATAGTTGACTGTCTAACCAAATCAGCTCATTTCCTACCAATAAAGGTGACTTACTCGATGGATCAGCTTGCTGAGTTGTATGTGCATGAAGTTGTTAGACTGCATGGAGTTCCGAGTTCTATAGTTTCAGACCGAGACTCTAGATTTACTTCTAAGTTTTGAAAAATTTTGCATGAGGCTATGGGAACACAGCTTAGTTTTAGTACAGCTTTTCACCCTCAAACTGATGGACAATCCGAGAGGACTATCCAAACGTTGGAGGATATGCTTCGTGCATGTGTTTTAGAATTTCAAGGTTCTTGGAGTAAGTATTTATCATTGGTGGAATTCTCCTACAATAACAGTTTTCAGGCAACAATTGGTATGGCACCGTATGAAGCACTGTATGGGAAAAAGTGCAGATCTCCTTTGTACTGGGATGAAGTTGGTGAAGCACAGTTGCTTGGTCCTGACATTGTGCAACAAACGGTTGAGAAGGTTGCCCTCATCCGACAGAAAATTTTGGCAGCTCAGAGCCGACAGAAGAGCTATGCGGATCGCAGGCGTAGAGAATTGGAGTTTGAGATAGGTGATGAAGTTTTTCTCAAGGTATCACCATTTAAAGGAGTTGTGAGATTTGGAAAGACAGATTTATTGGACCATTCACTATTCTGAAGAGAATTGGGAAAACAACATATCAGTTAGAGTTATCAGCCTCTATGGAGGGGATTCACAATGTGTTCCACGTCTCCATGCTTAAGAAGTGTGTGCGAGATCCATCTCAGATTGTGGAACAGCAGAGTATTGAAGTTCATCCTACTCTTACATATGAGGAGAAACCAGTAAGGATCTTAGACTATGCAGTGAAGGTATTGCGCAACAAAGAGGTTCCACTAGTGAAAGTCTTATGGCGTAACCAGAACTTTGAGGAGACAACTTGGGAGCGCCAGCAAGACATGATGGACCAACATCCAGAACTATTCAGGTACTGAATTTTGAGGACAAAATTTCTTTTAAGGAGGGTAGATTGTAACACCCAGTTTTTAGAACCAAGTCTTACTTCTTTCTAAAATTAATGACACACTTTAAATGATAATAGTAAAGGTAGGGTTATTGAGTGACTAGGCAAGGGTATAAGGGTAACTTGATGAAATTTGTAAGTGGATAACCTATTAAAGGGAAGAGATTTAGTGATAAATGCACTATAGCCGCCACTGTTCCATCTTTACTCCTTTCGGTTTTTGACTCAAGCTCAGCAAAGCTCGCGGCGATTCTCCCACCCGATTTCTCTTTCAACCTGGTAAGTTCTCCTCATTCCTCTCGAGTTTAAGCAGTTAGACAACTGAGGGAGTATAATGTGGGGATTTCGCGGATGTTGTGAGTGAGAGTAGATTCAGGTTTAGTGTAAAATTTGAGGATGCTCAGTGAATAGAACTCCTAACTGTTCACTTAGGTTTTCTGAATGCTTTAGAATGAGGATTTGTAAGGATTGGCTTAATGCTCTGTTTATGGTTCTAGGTGAGCAATTTCGAAGCAACTCCTAACCGAGTATCCACCATGAATCCAGGTAAGTAAAGTATGCATGTGCCTTCTGGCCTACATCACAAAACATTAGGGTCATGCATCATGTTTTGTGAAAGATTACGAAAATGAATTTTCATGTAAAGCATGGTAAGGCATGAACCAAATGTGACAGATCAGCTATTAAAGGAATTCATCCGCCCCTTAATCGAGTAGATGATGTATAACATTGGGAGAATTGATCCCACTCCCAAGGGAACTGAGGGATCAGATTAGCTATTAAGGGAGTCCATCCGCCCCTTAATCGAGTAGAGGATGTATAACATTGGGAGAGTTGATCCCACTCCCAAGGGAACTGAGGGATCAGATCAGTTTATGAACGAATGTGAATGCAACTGAGATGAGAAAGTAGAAATTGGCTGTTTAGGAATTTATGATTTTGCATTTCATTTCATTACTGCTTTACTTACTTAGCATTAGGCTAATAGATGAGTTTTGTGATGTAGGTGTTGAGGTTACTGCAGGTGATTTCCCTGAGTTGACAAATGCATAGATGATGTTGGAGGAGCACATTCAGGCCATGGTTTGGTAAACTGATGAGACGGTTTAACTAGTGTTTTGTTTATGTGTATTGTAGTGAACAACTGGATAGCTGAGTTGTGTTTGAGTTTCGTTGACAGAATCAGCTTTTAATGTTTTGATCTTAAGTTTGAAAACTCTCTGGTTCAGTTGACAATGTTTTCACTCGAGTATGTCGAGTCTTATGACAGTAATAATTTTCAATGTTTGAACACATTTTGAAACTTTATGATAATAGTACCTTGCTGATTTAGAATTGGTTTTTACTGGATTTGAGTAATGTAGGGATTGAAGTTGTTTCTGAATGGTTCCATTGAAGTGAATAAGTCCTTTCATAGTAGAGTTGTTTTGTATAGGGTATGAATTGTGGCAAAGTTGCTCTGTCTTCTACCGGCAGTTGTAGTCTATCGGTAGAAGACATCGTTTTCTATCAGTAGAAGACGGTTGTTTTCCACCGGTAGGAGTAGCGTGTTACAGCTATCGACAGATGTAGGGAAAAGTCTTTTGTCATTTTGTGATCGATATGTGTAGTTGTTCTGTCGGTAGATGTGAGTAAAAATCTTTTGTCGTTTTGTGATCGGTATGTGTAGTTGTTCTGTCGGTAGATGTGAGTAAAAATATTTTGTCGTTTTGTGATCGGTATGAGTAGTCGTTTCTACCGGTAGAGGCTAGATGGATGATTCATCCGGCTGACGTCATCGATAGATGCAGGTAGCAAAACTTGTCGTTTTGCGATCGGCAGAGGCTGGATGAATGAATCATCCGACTGACATCATCGGATGATGTCGAGTCAAATAACGAAATAAACGAAAAATCAAAGGAGGGGCAAACTTGTCATATGACTCCCAAAAACCCTCAACGGCGATTCTCTTCTCTCCACGGTGATTCCTCCACGGTTCTTCATCGTTCTTTCTTCGATCTTCAAAGTTTCTTCACGTTTTCCTCCCCTATCGCGATTCTAGGTAAGAATCTATAGTTTTGGATGGTTTATTTTCGGTTTCTAGGTCGTTAAATAGTTAGGGTTTTGTTAGGTTTTGTCGGAAATTACCGGGTTATGTTAGGAACGGTTAGTTATAGCCTATTTGATGATTATTGAGCGTTGTTGGGCAAATTAATGGATGTGTTTAGTGTTTTCATTGAAAAATCGGGTATTGGAGATTTGGAAAACTCCATTAATGGAGGTTTAGAATTTGTGAGCATAAATTGCTAGATGAAATGCCCGAAAGAGGTTTATTAGAATTTTAAGAATTTTCCTTTAGTTAGAGGTTTCGTTAGTTTATGAAATTTCATTGTTCATGCTTGATTTTAACAATGAACGTTATGGATTGACTTAGGTGACAGAGCTCGAAATGAGGAGATCGGTGTGCAAAGGACGTGAGGTAAGTTCTCGTGACTTACTATGGCCGATTGGCCTACACCATATGTCGACCTTTGGTTGTTGAAGATTTTGGAGCATTGTGTGTTTAAATGTTTTGGTTAGGTAGTTTAGGTTTAGTTCTTTTATAGGTTTAGTACTTGTGATGTTTTGATGGTATTCTCGTTATATATGTTTATATTGTGCATTTAACTGTTTGTGCATCATGGTTTTCGAAACGTCATGAAAACGAATTTAAGCATTGCTTTCATGAAAAGGAAATGCATGTAAAAGCAAGTAAAGTATCATGTAAACAACCATGACATGGGGTTATCGAGGATGAGGTTCAGACCTGGCGTTCCGTGGTGAGCGGGTTTTCCTCCCTTCAGATGGTGTGGGCTATCTAACTGCTTGATGTGCCCTATCCATCTCTCGAGCGCTGCCCCGATAACCATAGACTGACACGTACTGATAAATGAAATTACATGGATAGTTTTCATAGCATTGAACATACATGATCATGCATGGACATTTACGTAGAATTTACTGAGATTTATTCTCATAGGTGTCTTTATGGTGTAGGTGACTTTGAGCAAGGTGAGGACGATGTCCCTCCACCTGACGAGCCTGCAACTTGAAGGAGGATGCTCGTGGGAGCGACTGGCGTAGTCGATGCGTTACATGACCCGTGGGAGTATAAGTTATGTATTTTGAGGGTTATGGGTTTAAACGGGCTGATATGTTATATTATGGATAGAATTGTATAGAAACACATTTTAGGATGTTTGGTGTCTGGATAGTGTAGAAAATTATGTTCTGATGTATATTGATGACGTTGTTAGCTTCCGCTATGTACAAATGGAATTTTGATGTATAAGTTGTGGTTTTGATGAATTAGGATTGAAATTGATGCTTTGATAGGTTTTGGATGTTTTGAAAATAGGTTTGTTGTTCTGGAGATAAATATGTCGTTCCGTGTCGGGTTTTGATGATTTTAGGTTAAATGTTCGGTTTATGGACGTGCATTTTAGTTGGATTATTGATGGATAATTAGAGGATGTGTAACACCTGGAATTTTCTTAACAAGTGTAGCCTTAGATTAGATGAGTTGTGAGAGATTTATTCGAGAGTTATATTAGGTATTGAAGTGTGAAATGGGGGAGAATGAAAGGTAGTGATTGGTTGGAAATGTAATGGTTGAAAATTTAAAAAGTTTGAAAAGTCAAAGTTTTACCAACCAATAGGGAATTAGCAATTGAATGAATTAAATTGGAAAAGCTGGAGGTGTAATAATAAGATGAATCACATTGGAATCCATGGAGTGAAAAGGTGGTTTGTTTTATTAAATTTTAAAAGTGAATGGTTGGAAATTTGGGTTTGAAAAGTCCAAGTTATATAAGCCAATCAAATTGCAAGGAAAATGTGTGGTTTTTTTTGTTGGTTCACGTTGATATTCAAGGGAGAAAGAGGGGGTTTTGAGTGTAATTTTAGAAAACTTTGTGGAGGGAAAAGAAAAGCAAGAATAGATGATTTTTATAAAAATGTTAATTAAGTGTTAAAAATGGTAAAAATCCTATTCTTCCTCCTTTCTTCTTCATGAAAGACCAGAGGCCATTAGTGGCTTCCTCCCTCTCTTTTCTTCAATTTCTCAAGGTGATTTAAGGTAAAAATAAGTGGGTTTTGGTTTGTATATATTTAGGTGTTGATTATTGGTGTTTTAAGGGTATTTAGAGTGAGTTTAGTGAGAGTTTGGAAACCCTAGAATGTGAGGTCCGAATTTTTGATTCCTTGGCTGTATTTTCTTCCTATTTTGATCATTTAATTGTTGGATGGATTAGTTTAGGTGGTTAGAGTGATTAGATTGAAGATTGGGGGAGTGTTACACAAAAACCGGTTGTGAACACTAGGATGGCCGATTCTGTTGGTGGAGTTTTGGATTGGCCAATTGAGTTGTTTGGTTAATTTGAGTGCTTCAATGGATAGTAGACGTGTAGAGGTTTTCGAATTGGGGTGGCATGTCGAAATCTGTTGAAAAACGTGAAAGTTATGGCCGTTTGAATTTGGACGGTAGAATTTGCATAAAAATCGAGTTTGAGTGTTTAGGTTGAAAGGTTTGTGTTTGTTTGATTTAGTTGATTTCTTTAGAATTCCCTAGGATGTTACTAAGTTAAGTCTTCGTTATTTTAGGTGATCGAGCGTGTAATTTGGTTGAACGAAGTGAGCGAGAAAGAACCGAGACACCAAGTAAGTAGAGGATTGTGTGTTTTGTTGCCTTCAGGCCTACACCACGGAACGGTAGGGATGTTTGTTTGTTTGTTTGGTTGTTTGCTTGTTGTGTTTTATTTTATGTTGTGCATTGTGTGGCATGCGTCAGGGTTTTTGAACCACGAAAAAATGAGTTGTGAGCATGGGTGTATAGAAATAACGAGAAAAGCATCGTGATCCCGAGTAGGGTTGCCTTGCCAGCGAGTAGTGCTCGTGGAGCACCTCGGGAGGGTCTCTGCAAGGGATGCATTGCACTAGGCAGTGATAGCGAGTAGAGTTGCCTCGCCGGGGAGTAGTGCTCGTGGAGCACCTCGGGAGGGTCTCTACAGTAAAGGATATCGAGTAGGGCTGTCTTGCCGGGGAGTAGTGCTCGTGGAGCACCTCGGAAGGATCTCTATGAGAGATGCACTGTGATAATAGATTGAGCCGTGATATTGAATAGAGCTGCTTCACCGGGGAGTAGTGCTCGTGAAGCACCTCGGGAGGGTCTCTATGAAAGATGCACGGGTAATTGATTAATAAAAGGAGAATGTAATTGAAACCAGCCTAGAGTGTAGAAGTTGCATTTTGTTTAGTTGCATTTGTTATCCCTACTTGCTAAGCGTAAGCTTATGTGTGTGTGTGTGTGTATTTTGTGGTGTAGGTGACAGAGCATTTACAGGTGAGCTTGAGAGTAAGGATCAGGACTAGGAGCAGTCAGAGATCCACGGGGCATGCCGGTGCGGGCAGTTGTCAGGGCGCTTTGACTTGGTTCTCGGGATGGGATGTGAAGTTGTATTTGGGGTTGTTAATTTTATGGTTAGTTTTGTTAGATTTCATGGGTGTAAATACTAGTGGTTTGATATTGGTGTGGATTTATGGGTTTTAAATGCACGTTTTGGTATTTTACGTTGTTTTGTTGTCTAAATAAAGATAATGTTACGATGTTGTGAAAATGGTTCGTAACTGTTTTGGAACGTTTTGAATGGTTTATAAACAGTTTGATATTTTCAGGTTTTTGGATTTAAAGAATTTTAGCTGTTATATTGTCGATTTTTTTTAAAGTCTATAACGTCGGGTCTCCAATCTTTTTTTTTTCGTTAACCGTTTTAAGTCGGCTTTTGAATATTTTTACGAGACACGGAGTTAAGGGTGTCGGGATGGTGTGGTAAAAATTTTAAAATTTTTGGAGGTGTTTGGCTCGACAAAAATTGAAGAAAAGTGAGAAAAGGTCGAAAGTTTATCGTAAATTATTTTAAACGTCGTTTTAAACGCGGTTTGGGTTAGCAAAGTAGCGTACCGAGCCGGGGCTGATTCCGGGGCGTTACAGGATGATATTTGAAATGCGTATTAGGTGGAAAATTTGGAGAAAAGTGGCTATGGCTAAGGATGGATTTTGCTCGGGATTGTGCGCTGGGCACGTAGCTAGCGCGCGCAGGTAGAGTCAGCAGGGTGCGCGCCGCCCTATCCTAGCCGATCGATCGGCTCCTGATGGCCGATTGAACGTGCAAACCAGAGAGTTCTACGTTAGATCGGCTCCTGATGGCCGATCAATCGGGCAAACCTGAGGGTTCTACGTTCGATCGGCTACTGATGGCCGATCGATCGGCCCTCGCACCGCGCTGAGCGCTGGCGGTGCGCACTAGCACTGCGTGCTGGGCGCGATGCGCGCGCGGCGTGGGCACAGAGCGAGTTGTGGGCGCGCGCGCCGAATGCATGGCGCGCCCCACTCGTGCCAAATGACATGTTTTATGTTCTTAAGCCTCTTTTGATTATTTTCGCCCCTTAGAGTCATTTTGGGTGGGTTTTATGTTAGAGCCTAAATGTCGATAGATATGGATGGATTGCCCGAGCTCGTTCTCTAATGATTAAATGAATGAAATGGAAAGGAAACGATGAATGAAATGAAAATGAAAACAAAAAGAAAAAAAACAAAATGAAAAAAATTAAATGAGAACGGACGAGGGTAGCACATATGTATGTATGTATGTACACACGACACAGGTCGCGGCGGCATCGACGCGGGGTCGGGGTCGTCACAACAGTTGGTATCAGAGCTCACGGATTTTAAAATTGGTTATGTAGACTGCTCGACTGCGCAAGCCACTACACGGACATTCTTCTTCAGTTGTAAGTACGTTTTTAAGATTTCTTTGTTTTTGTTTCTTAGAGTTATTGTTTCTAACTTGTATAGGTTTACAAAATGTTACGTCGAGGGAACGATAGGGATGAGAGAGATGATACGATAGACCAATTGAGAGAGTTTATAGCTCAACAGTCCCAACACTTGGAACGACAGGCACAAGATATGGAACGATAGTCTCAACAGCTTGATACGCTGATTAACCGTGAGGGCAATATAACTCAGGAGGTGGCAGCTCCTAGTAATCGAGGAATGGAGAGATTCCAAAAATTACAACCTTCAGTGTTCAACGGACAATCTTCGTATCCCTCTTTAGCCGAGGAGTGGATTCGAACTATGGAGGATATGTTGGCGTACGCGAATATAGAGGATGAGGAGAAAGTCGCGTTCGTCACCTATCATTTGGCACTGGATGCTCGTTTCTGGTGGGATACGATCAAGGCAACCACATATGTAACCGTGATGAGTTTGGAGCAGTTTAAAGCCATATTTTATGACAAATACTTTAGCCATACCGTACGAGAGGCCAAAATGATGGAGTTCATGCAATTGCAACAGGCTGGTTCAGTTGCCAAATATGTTAGAAGATTTGAGGCCCTGTTCCGGTTCGCACCATACCAGGTCAGTGTTAATGAGGACAAAGTGCGTCGGTTAATGCAAGGGCTAGTCAGGAGATCCGAAAAAGAGTTATCATATCAGGGGTGCAGAATGTGCCCTATACTGAGATTGGGGCGAGAGCGCTAGAGATTGAGGCCCCTGAACAAACTTATGTCAAACCGAGGGAGCCAGCTAGAGGGTTCTTTCGGGAGATACATCCTCGACCTCATAACAAAGGCTGGCAGCCGAGAGGACAGCCACAATAACAACAACAAAGGGGCATTAAAAGGCCCTACGATGGAAAGGGTGACCAAGGGAAGGGAAAACAAGTTCAGGAGGTTACTCCAAGACCAGTATGCCTGAAGTGCCAGAAGCCCCACTTTGGCGCTTGTAGATTGGGCACGGACAAGTGTTTCTGATGCGGAGAGGTAGGCCATTACGCTCAGATTGCCTGAGGGCGGCTACCGATCAAAGAAGAGTGGCTCCGAGAATTTTTGCTTTTATTGAGCCAGACGATGTTTACGACGATGCCCAGCCCTCTGTTATAGCAGGTACTATTTTGGTCATGGGAGTAACCGTATTTTCATTAATAGACACGGGTGCTACGCACTCGTTTATTTCCACTGCATGCGTAGCTAGATTGAAGATAGTGCCTAAGTTAGTAGAGTACGAGTATCGAGTAATGCTGCCTTTAGGGGAGTTTATGCAGTCAGATCACATCTTCCAGGGCAATGTCGTCTCTGTAGGGAACAATACCCTTTATGCCCCGTTGATAGTTATGGGCATAGAGCGGTATGATCTTATATTGGGGATGGATTGGCTATCTCGCCACTTCGCCACCATCTGGTGACTTTTCGGCCCCCGGGTAAAGAGGAGTTTGCCTATCAGGCGATAAATAGATTGAGTGGATTACCAACATCCTATTCGATGAAGGTCAGAGAGTAGTTTAGAGGTGAATGCTCGATTTATATGGTCACTAAGGTCGACACCCATCTGCTTAATGGGGTAACGCCAAGTGACATCCCAATCGTTAAGTAGTTCGCGGGGATTTTTCGCGACGACCTTCCCGGATTACCGCCGGACCGGGAGATAGAGTTCGTGGTGGATGTATATCCAGGTTCAGAACCTGTATCTAAGAATCCGTACAAATTGGCACCTGCCGAATAGAAAGAATTAAAGTCTCAGCTAGAAGAATTGTTGGATAAGGGATTAATCCGACCTAGTTTTTCTCCATGGGGTACGTCAGTTTTGTTCGTTAAGAAGAAAAACGAAACTCTAAGGATGTGCATCGACTATAGAGAGTTGAATAAGCTGACAGTGAAAAACAAGTACCCATTGCCCGAATAGACGATTTGTTTGACCAACTGCAGGATGCCCAAGTGTTTTCGAGGATAGACTTACGCTCGGGTTATTATCAGTTGAAGGTTCAGAAGGAAGATATTCAAAAGACGGCGTTCCAAACGAGGTATGAGGATTATGAGTTCCTTGTTATGTCTTTTGGACTTGCGAATGCCCCTGCAGCGTTTATGGACTTAATGAATTACGTCTTCAAGGAGTATCTAGACAAATTTGTTGTTGTATTCATTGACGACATCTTGATCTATTCTAAGACGAAAGAGGAGCAAGAAAAGCACCTACAGATTGTTTTGGGAGTTTTGCAACAACACCAGCTTTACCCAAAGTTCTCCAAGTGTGAGTTTTGGCTGGATCAAATAAATTTTCTCGGTCATATCATATATCAAGAAGGGATTTCTGTAGACCCGAGTAAGATTCAAGTTATAAAAGATTGGTCGCAGCCTAAGAATGTATGGGAGATACACGGATTTCTCGGATTGGCCGGGTATTACCGTAAGTTTATCGAGGGGTTTTCAAAGATCGCACTCCCTCTATCCTGATTGATAAGGAAGAATGAGAAGTTTGTATGGTCAGCTGCGTGCGAAAAGAGTTTCAAGAGATAAAGCAGAGATTGACCATGGCTCCCGTTTTGACACTACCAGTTAAAGGTAACAAGTTCAGCATATATTGTGATACGTCGAAGGTTGGATTTGGATGTGTGCTTATGCAGGAGGGGAAGGTTATTGCATATGCTTCTCGACAATTGAAGCCGTATGAACAAAATTATCCGACGCATGATTTGGAACTAGCGACAGTAGTCTTCGCGTTAAAAATTTGGAGACATTATCTGTATGGACAACAATGCGAGGTGTTCTCAGTCCACAGGAGCCTAAAATATTTGTTTACACAGAAAGAGCTGAATATGCGACAACGAAGGTGGTTGGAGTTTGTTAAGGACTACGAGTTCGAGATTAAATACCATCCGGGGAAGGCGAATAACGTTGCCGATGCCTTGAGCAGAATGCCTTCTACGAGTCAACCTTCGCTTACAGCAATGTCAGTAATGCTGAGGTCTGAGATTGAGAAGTTTGATGTGGAGACCGTGGCTGAGTTGTCCACCATGCTCATGAACATTTCTCTCAGGCCGACGATACTTGACAAAATACGAGAAGCTCAACGGAACTTCGTAGTGGGATAAACTAACCTAAATAGTAAAGTTTTGGAGACCCACATGCCCACTTCTCCTTCCCCGACCCATTTCTGGGACGGGCCTCGCTGTCGCCTTTGGCTCGAGCTACTTTTGAGATAGCTTGCTGCCCAAGTCTACCTCCCAAAAGAAAGCCATATCGTCATTCAACCTACCCCCAATATTTTTCCTAGAAACAGCTTCTAGGACCATGACTCACTCGATCCTACGGTTCCCACTTTTCCTCCGCACTTCCCTCGACCTTTTCTTCCAGGTGCCACCTACTTTCCTCGATCTTTTCTGTTCCTTAATGAATAAGATAACCCCCAAGAACAAAAGCAGAAGGTCCATCCCTTCGATCCACTTTTCCAGCCAGGCAAGCTCAGGGAAATAGCCTAGCACGAAAAAGACCGCGCTGAAAAACAGAGGGACTAGGGCTTGCTTTCTTCTGGGTAGGCTATCCTTGAAAAGAAATAAGCCCGGAGGGTCCATTTTCCCACGTAGTTCGTCGGTCAAACCAACGAGATTCTCTTCTCAAAGTACTGGAAACTTGTCTTGTTTCTCAGCAGGTTAAGGCGGAACATCAAAGGCCGACAGGAACTTTACAACCCCTGCCGATCCCAGAGTAGAAATGGGAGCAGATTTCTATGGATTTTATTGTTGGGCTCCCGAGAACGACGAAGGGTCACGATGGGATATGTGTATCACCCGGTTTCATTGAACTATTTATTTTACTAACTTGCAGTGAATGTTTTATAGATGATATTGAGAGGAATTACTGATTAGGTTAATGAAGGAATAAGTAAGGGCATTTTAGTAATTATAAATTAGTAGTGGATAACCTATTTAAAGAAGAATTTATTGAGGTTTAGCCGCCACTGTTTATTCTCACTCTCGGTTTTCAGCTCAACTTAGCAGAGCTCCCCAGACGACTTTCTTCCCGATTCCTTTCTCCAATCTAGGTGAGTTCTACATTGATTTCTTACTGATTTAGTGACTAAGGATGATTGAGTGGAGATTGAGGATACGTATTTTGTGATTTTCCATGAATGAGAGTAGATTCGGGTTTAGTGTAAAATTTGGGAATGCTCAGTGAATAGAACTCCCAACTGTCCACTTAGGTTTTCTGAATGCTTTAGAATGAGGATTAGTAAGGATTGGCTTAATGCTCTGTTTATGGTTCTAGGTGAGCAATTTCGAAGCAACTCCTAACCGAGTATCCACCAGGAATCCAGGTAAGTCAAGTTTGCTTGTGCCTTCAGGCCTACATCACAAAACATTTGGATTATATTTACTTGAATGTGTCTGTATGTTATGCATCATATTTTAAAAGTATACGAAAATGAATTTGAATGTATGTTGGCATGGTAAGGAATGAACATTATGAAACAGTTATGTGAATCGGAAATAATCCACCCCTTAATGAGACAGTGGATATTTAGACTTTGGGAAATTTGATTTGCTTCCCATCGAACAGGGGGATCTGAAACAGCTATGTGAATCAGATTTACTGTTAAGAAAATTAATCCGCCCCTTAATGAGTCAGTGGATATTTATATTTTGGGAGAAGTGATCCAACTCCCAATTTCATAGGGGGATCAGATCAGAAACGATGCATATGCAACTGAGATGAGAAAGTAGAAACTGCATATTTAGAAATTTATGTTTCAGCATTACATTACATTATTGCTTTACTTACTTAGCATTTGACTAATAGATGAGTTTTGTGATGTAGGTGAAGAAGTGACAGTAGGTGTGTTTACTGAGTTTGCTGAGGACTAGATTGGTTGGAGGAGTGCAACTATGCAACAATTTGGCAGTTGATGGGGCGGTTTAACTGGTGTCAGTTGGTGTGAAGGTTTAGTTGACAATGTTTCAATTTAAGTGTGTTGAGTTTTCATGACAGTAGTGGTTTCAATATTTTGAATACGTTTTGAGATTTTTTTTTAGATAATAGTATTCTGTTGAGTTTCAATGTTGGTTCTTACTGGATTTTGAGTAATGCAATGATTTGAATTGTTTATGAATGGTTTTAGTAAAGTAAGTAAATTCCTTTTCGTATTTAGAGTTGTATTTGCATAGCAAGGAGTAGTTGAAATGTCGCTCTATTCTATATTGATAGATGATGTCTATCGGCAGATGTTGAGTTATTGTTCTGTTGTCTATCAGAAGATGTCTTCAGTGGAAGCCGTTGGAAGATATAAGTAGAAAATTTGTCGTTTTGTGATCGGTGGATGTCGAGTGTTAAATTCATCGGATGATGTAGAATGTAATTTGTCGTTTAGTGATCGGTGGATGTCAAGTGTTAAATCCATCGGATGATGTAGAATGTAATTTGTCGTTTAGTGATCGGTGGATGTCGAGTGTTAAATCCATCGGATGATGTAGTAGAAGTTTTGTCGTTTTGCGATCGGTAGAGGCTGGATGAATGAATCATCCGGTTGACGTCATCGGTAGATGCGAGTAGCAAAACTTGTCGTTTTGTGATCGGCAGAGGCTGGATGAATGAATCATCCGGCTGACGTCATCGGATGATGTCGAGTACTTTAACTATCGGTGGATGTAAGTAATATGTTTTGTCATTTTGTCACCGGAAGAAGCCTTCTGCTATCTGTTTCAGCCTCTTCCGTTGACTGTGTACAGCGGCAGATGCGTTTGACTTCTGCAACTTTTAAAGTATTTCGCGATTTAAACCTTTATTTCTTTTGGCCGATTATTCCTTAAGATCCCAACTGATTATTCAAGCATTGTTCTATAGATTTGTTTAACTCTATTTTTGCTCAAATGATTTCCGCTGCAAGTCTTTAAATGTTTTCGAGGTTTTAGAAAATGTCAAATTTTGACTTTCGAGCAAAGTTTTAAATTTGATCCAAAGTTTCTTAATTATGTTCGGGTTTATGAGTAACAAACCAGGTTCAGAAAACTCGGAGCGTTACAGTATGGTATCAGAGACATTCAGTTAAACCGTTCAAAAGATTACTCATCAGTGCCAATCGTTGCATGGGAGTACTTCAACAACTGTAAGTGTTTATGTTAACCTTAGTTAATAGATATTTAAGAGTGTAATTAACCCTGTACAGGAATTTAGTACAATGGCCAGACGCCCAGGGAAACCTAGAGTGCCAAGAGAAATGCCAAATGTGAGAGGTGAAGAGGAGCCTAGTGTAATTAGACAGCTGACAGATTTAGTGCGTCAGCAAACTGATTTAGTGCTCCAACAGTCTGACCAACTAGGAGTACTGTTGAACCGAGAGGTGCAAGGAAGTGCCAACTCGGGTTCTAGCAATGAACATTATGAAGATAGATTCCGGAGACTAAGACCACCCACATTTGATGGACAGTCATCTGATCCAGTTGTTGCTGAAGGATGGCTTAGAAAGATTGAGAGTATGTTTAGGTGTGCCAACATAGGAGAAGGAGACAAGGTCACGTTGGCAACATTTTACTTGGCTGGTGAAGCTCAATTCTGGTGGGAAACAATAGAGACCACCACTGGTGTTTTGCCGATGCCTTGGTCACAATTCAAGGACATTTTCTATGAGAAGTATTTTAACAGCACAGTCCAAACCGCGAAGAAATTGGATTTTCTGAACTTGAAGCAGACAGGGTCTGTGGCCGAGTATAGTAGGCAATTTGAGTCATTGTTCAGATTTGCTGGACATTTTGCTCACAAGGACGAGGATAAAGTGTTCAAATTTGTGCATGGACTGAAGCCAGAAATCTACCGAGGGGTTAAATTTTGTGGTATTAAAGGCTTGACATTCAGTGAGGTTGTGTCCACTGCTCTGGAAGTGGAAGAAGCTGAAAGGAAGTGTGCTGGACCAAAGGAGGTCCCACAAACGTTTATCCATCCACACCAACAAAGAGGAACGAAGAGGCTAAGTGAAGGCCAAAATAGCCAAGGAGCAGGATGTAATATCCGGCTTGTACGGATTTTTAGAATATTCATATTTTATTATATATGTGGCATTTTTGATAAATATGTCAAATCAGGTCCGATTTACGAAAAGAAAGCGTCATTATGATCCTGACGAATAATAAGAATTTTAACGAATTTTGGAGAATTTTCGGAGTTATAACGCTATATTCCGAGTAATTACCTCTATCGTAATATAATTGACGTTTTAGTAAAAATAGTAAATGAGGTCCAAATTGCGAACGGATAGTTTTAATAAATCTCTGGTAACTAATTGGACTTATTGGCGAAATTATGAAATTTGGTGAATCCGAATCGTTAACCGATTAACGAAACGAAGGACGAAACAAGAGCTAAGGGCAAAATGGTAATTTGCAAACTAAATTTTATAAAATAACAAATCACTTCTTCTCTCCCTCACTTCTCTTTTCTTCTCTGGAGCTCACGAACCAGAGAGCGATTTCTCACGCGAGCCGTCGACGAATTCGACGATTCCGACCTCCGTTCTCTTCCGTTTCTCCTCCGTTCTTCATTATTTTTCCTCCTCTCGCTATCCTAGGTATGAATCTACTTTCTTAGAGCGTTTATTTCGGTTTTCTATTTTAATTACAATTTTAAATGTTTTAAGTTTTATTAAATTAAATTAGTTTACGTCTTAAACTCTCTTCGGTTTTCTATTTTAATTACAATTTTAAATGTTTTAAGTTTTATTAAATTAAATTAGTATACGTCTTAAACGATTTACCAAATGAACTTCGATTTCGATTCCAGTTTCGGTTTCGATTTCAATTCTGCTTAACATTAGGTTTAAAGTTTATAAGGTGTAAATTAAAAATGAAAAATTTATACGGGGAAATTTGGTACAGTTTTAGGGTCGTTACATTTATGGTATCAGAGCCCCAGGGTTTTAAAATCGATTCTGTAGACTGCTCGACTGCACAGCCACTACGCGGACATCCTACATCAACTGTAAGTTTGTTTACTGCTTTGTTTGATTGCAGTTTCTTAGGATTTCTTGTTTTTAAATTTTATAGGAGTTTTTAGAAATATGACTCGAGGAAGGGATCCGAGAGATGACGCGATGGATCGTCTTACGGAGTTGATCGATCGCCAGTCTCAGCATATGGACAGGCAGGCGCAACAGATTACGGAATTAGTAAATCGGGAGAACCAGCGAGAGAATCAGAGGGCCCAAGACTTGGTAGTTCCCAGTAATCAGGGTATGCAGAGGTTTCAAAGTCTACGGCCTCCAGTATTCGAAGGCCAGTCATCGGATCCGACACGTGCCGAGGAATGGATCCGAGTTATGGAGGACATGTTAGCTTACGCCGAGGTAGGGAACGGGAGCAAGGTGGCGTATGCTACCTTTCATTTAGCGATGGATGCCCGTTTCTGGTGGGACTCGATCAAGTCGACGACGGATGTATCAGTTATGACTTGGGATCGGTTCAAGTTTCTATTCTTCGATAAGTATTTCAGCCGCACAGTGAGAGTGGCAAAGAGGAACGAGTTTATGCAGTTGAGGCAGACGGGTTCTGTTGCCGATTATATTCGGAGGTTTGAGGCCTTATCCAGATTTGCACCTCGTCTTATCAGCGACAACGAGGACAAGGTACATCAGTTTATGGAGGGACTTAATCCGGAGATACGGATGCATGTTGTGGTCTCAGGTATTATTGACGTACCCTTTTCTGACATCACCGCTAGGGCTCTGGATATTGAGGCTGCCAGGGCCACATGTGTTAGACCGAGAGAGCCAGCGAATGGCTTCTTTCGGGAGATTCGTCCTCAGTCACAGAACCGAGGATTTCATCCTCGAGCACAGCAGCCTCAGCAGCAGCCGAGGGGTGTGAAGAGACCTCTTGAGGGAGGTAACGATAGGGGCAAGGGGAAGCAAGTTCAGGGGGCTCCTCAAATGCCTGTTTGCCCTAGATGCCAGAAGGAGCACACTAGCCAGTGTAGATTTGGCATGGGTGTATTCTACCGATGTGGAGACGCAGGCCATTTTATTAGAGAGTGCCCATTGCAGTCCCGAGATCAGTCGGGTGTAGATCAGAGGAGATGCCGCGGGTCTTCGCGTTTATTGAGCCTGGAGATGTTGATGATGAGGCTCAGCCTGCGGTGATAGCAGGTACTATATTGGTTACTGGCGTTCCTGTATTTTCTTTATTAGACACGGGGGCTACGCATTCTTTTGTCTCCACCACTTGTGTGTCTAGATTGAGGCTTTTGCCTGAGTTAGCAGAGTGCGAATATAGCGTGATGCTACCTTCGGGAGAGCGTATGCAGTCAGGTCGTGTTGTTCAGGGGAATATTATCTCGATTGGGGATCGTACTCTCTATGCTCGCCTTATTGTTATGGGCATCGAGCACTATGACCTTATCTTAGGGATGGATTGGCTATCGCAGCATTTCGCCACCATCGACTGTCACTCCGGGATTGTTACCTTCCGACCCCCGGACAGAGCCGAGTTTTCATATCAGGCGATGAGCAGATTTAGTAGCTCGCCTATTTCTTATGCTATGGAGGTCAACGAGCAGTTCAAAGGTGCGTGCTCTATTTATTTGGCCTCAGTTTTTGATGTTCAGTTGCTCAGCGGGCTGAAGCCGAGCGACATTCCTGTTGTTAGAGAGTTCTCTGGCATATTCCTTGATGATCTTCCCGGGTTACCACCAGACCAGGAGATCGAATTCACTATTGATGTCTATCCAAACTCCGCGCCGAGATTTAAAAATCCGTATCGATTGGCACCAGCAGAGTTGAGAGAGCTGAGGACTCAGCTGGATGATCTATTAGAGAAGGGATTTATTCGACCCAGTGTTTCACCCTGGGGTGCGCCCGTTCTATTCGTCAAGAAGAAAGACGGGACCCTCAGGATGTGCATTGACTACAGAGAGCTGAATAAACTTACCGTGAAGAATAAATACCCACTGCCTCGGATTGATGACCTATTTGATCAGCTACAGGGTGCCCGAGTATTTTCCAGGATCGACCTGCGCTCGGGTTACAATCAGCTGAAGGTCCGGAAGGATGATATACCGAAGACGGCGTTCCGAACGAGGTATGGGCATTATGAGTTCCTTGTTATGTCTTTCGGACTTACTAATGCCCCTGCAGCGTTCATGGATCTGATGAACCGTGTCTTCAAGGAGTATCTGGACAGGTTCGTGGTGGTTTTCATAGACGACATTCTAATTTACTCTAAGTCTAAAGAAGAGCACGAGGAGCATCTGAGGATCGTTTTACAGATTCTGAGTCAACGCCAGCTATATCCGAAGTTTTCGAAGTGCGAGTTCTGGCTTGACAGAGTGAGTTTTCTGGGCCATATTATATCACAGGACGGAGTTTCTGTGGATCCGAGCAAAATACAGGTGGTCAGAGATTGGCCACAGCCGAAGAACGTACGTGAGGTGCGTGGATTTCTCGGATTGGCCGGTTATTATCGGAAGTTTATAGAGGGATTCTCGAAGATCGCACTTCCTCTTACCCGATTGACACGGAAGAACGAGAGATTTGTATGGTCGTCTGCTTGTGATGATAGTTTTATGGAGTTAAAGCAGAGATTGATCACCGCTCCAGTACTGGCGCTACCTGTTGAGGGTGACAGGTTCAGCATTTACTGTGATGCATCTGGAGTGGGACTGGGTTGTGTGTTGATGCAGGAGGGGAGAGTTATTTCTTATGCTTCTCGGCAGCTGAAGCCGTACGAGCAGAATTACCCTACACACGACCTAGAGTTAGCAGCTGTGGTCTTCGCACTGAAGATATGGAGACACTATTTATATGAGCAGCAGTGCGAGGTATTTTCTGACCACAAGAGCTTGAAATACTTATTTACGCAGAAGGAGCTGAACATGAGACAGAGACGATGGCTTGAGTTTGTCAAAGATTACGATTTTGATATCAAGTACCATCCAGGAAAGGCGAACAAGGTTGCTGATGCCTTGAGTAGAGTGCCTTCTGCGAGTCAGCCATCATTAGCAGCGATGTCAGTTACGCTGCGGTCTGAGATTGAGAGGTTTGACGTAGAGATAGTGGCAGAGTTGTCCAGTATGCTCACTAGTATTTCTCTCAGGCCGACTATTCTAGATCGTATACGCGAGGCTCAGCAGAATGATTCGGAGTGTATGGAGCTTTGATCTAGCATGATATTGGGAGACTCGTCGGATTTTCACTTATCAGATGATGGCATTCTGAAGTTCAGGCATAGGTGGTACGTGCCTAGTGACGAGGATCTGAGGAAGGAGATATTGGCCGAGGCACATTCTTCGGCATATTCTGTGCACCCGGGGAGTACCAAGATGTACCGGGATTTGAAACAACATTTCTGGTGGCCGAACATGAAGAGGGAGGTGGCCAAATATGTCGAGACCTGTTTAGTTTGTCAACAGGTGAAAGCTGAGCACCAAAGACCCGCCGGAACATTATTGCCACTGCCGATTCCGGAGTGGAAGTGGGAGCAGATCTCTATGGATTTCATTGTGGGGCTCCCGAGGACAACGAAGGGCCATGACGGCATATGGGTTATTGTGGACCGATTGACAAAGTCGGCCCACTTCTTATCTGTGAAGATGGCGTCTTCGATGGATCAGCTCGCAGAGCTATATGTGCAGGAGATTGTCAGACTGCATGGAGTACCAGTTTCTATAGTCTCAGATCGTGATCCGAGATTTACATCGAAGTTCTGGAAGAGCCTGCATAAGGCTATGGGGACTCAGCTTAATTTCAGCACCGCATTTCATCCTCAGACTGATGGTCAGACAGAGAGGACGAATTAGATTTTGGAGGATATGCTCAGAGCTTGTGTGCTGGAGTTTCAGGGCTCGTGGAGCCGACATTTGCCTCTGATTGAGTTTTCGTACAACAACAGCTTCCAGGCTACCATCGGCATGGCACCTTACGAGGCTTTGTATGGTCGAAAGTGTAGGTCTCCGTTACATTGGGACGAGGTTGGCGAGGCCAGCATCGTTGGTCCAAAGATTCTATAGCAAACGGCAGAGAAGATTGCCGTTATCCGACAGCGTATTCAGGTAGCTCAGAGCCGACAGAAGAGTTATGCTGATGTGAGACGGCGAGAGCTAGAGTTCGAGGAGGGCGACGAAGTTTATTTGAAGGTTTCTTCGTTCAAAGGTGTCGCGAGATTTGGAAGGAGGGGTAAGTTGAACCCTCGGTATGTGGGACCCTTTCCTATTCTGAAGAGGATCGGGAAGTTGGCGTATAGATTGCAGCTTCCGGCTTCTATGGAGGGTATCCACGATGTGTTCCATGTATCCATGCTTCGGAGATGTCTACGTGATCCGTCGCAGATTGTGGAGGCTACGGAGATTGAGGTACAGCCTACCTTGAGCTATGAGGTGAGGTCGGTACGTATTTTGGAGACTTCCATCAAGATTTTGCGCAACAAAGAGATTCCGCTAGTCAAAGTCCTATGGCAGAACCACGAAGTGGAAGAAGCTACGTGGGAGCGACAGCAGGATATGATGACTAAGTATCCTGATTTGTTTGCATGATTTAATTTTGTGGACAAAATTCTGAATAAGGAGGGTAGAATGTAATATCCGACTTGTACGGATTTTTAGAATATTCATATTTTATTATATATGTGGCATTTTTGGTAAATATGTCAAATCAGGTCCGATTTACGAAAAAAAAGCGTCATTATGATCCTGACGAATAATAAGAATTTTAACGAATTTTGGAGAATTTTCGGAGTTATAACGCTATATTCCGAGTAATTACCTCTATCGTAATATAATTGACGTTTTAGTAAAAATAGTAAATGAGGTCCAAATTGCGAACGGATAGTTTTAATAAATCTCTGGTAACTAATTGGACTTATTGGCGAAATTAGGAAATTTGGTGAATCCGAATCGTTAGCCGATTAACGAAACGAAGGACGAAACAAGAGCTAAGGGCAAAATGGTAATTTGCAAACTAAATTTTATAAAATAACAAATCACTTCTTCTCTCCCTCACTTCTCTTTTCTTCTCTGGAGCTCACGAACCAGAGAGAGATTTCTCACGCGAGCCGTCGACGAATTCGACGATTCTGACCTCCGTTCTCTTCCGTTTCTCCTCCGTTCTTCGTTATTTTTCCTCCTCTCGCTATCCTAGGTATGAATCTACTTTCTTAGAGCGTTTATTTCGATTTCTACGAAGTTTAAATAATTAGGGTTTCGTTTAGGTTTCGATTTAAAACGCGATTTAGGGTTCGTAATTAATAGGTTAGTTGTGATTAAGTGTATATTGAATGTATTGGACGTTATTGGACGAAGAAAGATCAATTTGTGAAAAAGTATAAATTTGTGAAATTTTGGGTTTTCGGAAATAACTCGTAACGTGGATTTTCAGATTTATCGAGCGTTAAGTCGTTGTTTAAAAACTTCGATTTGTTAAATTAAGGATTTTATTAGTTTGGACGTTAATAGTTTAAATTGGTTTTAACGACGAATATCGTGTTTTGTCTCAGACACGCGACTCCCGTAGACGAAGCTTGAGATTCAGCGCGCTCAAGGTAAGTTCTCGTGACTTACTCTGGCCGATCGGCCTACACCGTACTTCGATTTAGCGTCGAGGATCTTAAAGGATTGTTTGTTTATTGCTTTGGTTGGGTAGTTTAGAGTTAGTTACTTTATAGGTTGATTGCGTTACAGTCTTGATGGTATGCACGTTCTGTTGTATGTTTAAATTCTGATATGAACTGTTCATGCATCACGAGTTTTAATGAAAAGCATGAAAATGAATTTCTGCACGATGTTTTAGAAAATGGCGATGTGGCCTGGAGAGGGGCAGGACCTACTGTGGAGGCCGATTACGGGCTTGTCACAGTACCACATCTATTATGTACTCGCAATGTGGCATGGAGAGGGGCATGACCTATTGTGGAGGCCGACTACGGGCTTGTCACAATACCACATTTATTATGCACTCATATTTATGGTCACGCGAGGTGGGGCTCAGGCACGGCTGTACGTGTTGTAAGCGTGTACCCCCCTCTTCTAACCGCACGGGGTAGTCCGATCGCTGGATGGGCCCCCTTCGGTTAGGAGGTTGAGATCTCGGTGACACCCACAGATGTAAAGTAAAGAAAATGCTGCATGATTTCTGAATTCATATGCATAGCACAGCATGTAGTTGCATTTACTTGAGCTTACTGAGATTTCAATATCTCATATGTGTCTGTATGGTGTAGGTGACATTATAGGTGACGTAGATCCAGGTGAGGACGACGTTCCTCCTTCTGATGTCTGAGGCAGTTGATGGATGATGGCCCGTAGGAGTGCGTTGGTGCAGTCGGCGCGTTTTGACCCGTGGGGAGTATGTATAGATTCTGAGGGCTGATTTGGAATGTTTTGGGTGATAGAATCTCTGTACAGATAGACGTTTTAGGATGCTCAGTTTTGTATAGTTGATAGGTTGGTATTTCGATGTTTTTAAACGCTTTTGAACTGTATTCTGGAACTGCTGGGTGTTTTCTTTGATTTCTAAACAGGAGGGTTTGTTTAGGTTTTAAATATATCCACGCAGTTGGATTTCGCAAAGTCCGCTGTAAGTTGGTCGATTAAGTTATAGGTTAATTGTTGTCATTGCTGAGAAATTGGTATAGGTGAGGTTGCTATGAGTTTTGCTCTCTGGAATCCAGAGAGCATTGTTGTGAAAGTGAAAGAAACAGGGAGGAAGAAGGATGCACGGTCGCTGCACTGCAGTGCATCGATCGATCTCTGCAAATGCAGAGATCGATCGCTGATCGATCCCTGCAATGCAGAGATCGATCGCTGATCGATCCCTGCAAGGCAGAGATCGATCGCTGACCGATCCCTGCAAGGCAGAGATCGATCGCTGTCCCTTTTTGTCACGGTTGGACAGTTTTGTCCTCTCTTCGTTACAATTTTAAATGTTTTAAGTTTTATTAAATTAAATTAGTTTACGTCTTAAACTCTCTTCGGTTTTCTATTTTAATTACAATTTTAAATGTTTTAAGTTTTATTAAATTAAATTAGTTTACGTCTTAAACTCTCTTCGGTTTTCTATTTTAATTACAATTTTAAATGTTTTAAGTTTTATTAAATTAAATTAGTTTACGTCTTAAACTCTCTTCGGTTTTCTATTTTAATTACAATTTTAAATGTTTTAAGTTTTATTAAATTAAATTAGTTTACGTCTTAAACTCTCTTCGGTTTTCTATTTTAATTACAATTTTAAATGTTTTAAGTTTTATTAAATTAAATTAGTTTACGTCTTAAACTCTCTTCGGTTTTCTATTTTAATTACAATTTTAAATGTTTTAAGTTTTATTAAATTAAATTAGTTTACGTCTTAAACTCTCTTCGGTTTTCTATTTTAATTACAATTTTAAATGTTTTAAGTTTTATTAAATTAAATTTACAATTTTAAATGTTTTAAATTTTATTAAATTAAATTAGTTTACGTCTTAAACTCTCTTCGGTTTTCTATTTTAATTACAATTTTAAATGTTTTAAGTTTTATTAAATTAAATTAGTATACGTCTTAAACGATTTACCAAATGAACTTCGATTTCGATTCCAGTTTCGGTTTCGATTTCAATTCTGCTTAACATTAGGTTTAAAGTTTATAAGGTGTAAATTAAAAATGAAAAATTTATACGGAGAAATTGGGTACAGTTTTAGGGTCGTTACACAGGAGGGAAGATACAGAATGTCAGGAAATTTCCCTAGTGTCCTAAGTGTTTGAAGAACCACCCGGACGAATGCAGACTGGGATTTGGGAAGTGTTTCAACTGTGAGGAAGTTGGACACGTTCAAAGAATGCTCGAAGCCTAGAATCACCAGATGCTACAATTGTGGCAAAGTCGGCCATATTAGTAGAGACTGTCCAGTTCCTAAGAGTGGCCCTGCTATGATTAAACCGAGGATATTCTCCATGATGGATTCGGGTGATGAAGACCAGCCTGCTGTGGTGTTAGGTACTATATTGATCAACTCTGTGCCTGCTTTTACTTTGATAGATTCTGGTGCAACACATTCATTTATAGCATCTACATTTGCTGTTAAGTTAGATGTACAGTTTACCCCTTCCAAGCATGTGTTTAATGTTGCATTATCCTCTGGTGAACGCATGCACTCTAACCAAGTGATGCTTGATAGTGATGTGTTAGTAGGGAATGTAAGTCTACCAGCTGATCTTATTATTATGGATATAATGGGATTTGATGTAATCCTAGGAATGGACTAGTTGTTTAAACACCACGTCACAATTGATTGTAGGACCGGAATAGTTAGCTTCCAACCCCCTGGTAATTTGAAACATACCTTTCAAGCTTCAAAGAAGAGTAAGAAAATGTCTATGATGACTTCTATTAACACTAGACCTTCCCTATGTGGAGAATATTTGTGCTTCTTAGCTAGTGTTTTAGACACACAACTTGTAGGAAAAACAAATCCTCAAAATGTCTTAATTGTCCAAAACTTTCCTGAAGTATTTCTAGATGACCTTCCTAGTTTACCACCAGATAGGGGAATTGAATTTGTTGTAGATGTTTACCCCGGCGCCGAGCTTGTGTCTAAAAATCCATATAGACTAGCACCTACAGAACTTAAGGAATTGAAGAAACAGTTGGAGGATTTATTGGAGAAAGAGTTTATACGCCCTAGCTTTTTACCGTGGGGTGCACCTGTCCTTTTTGTCAAAAAGAAAGATGGATCAATGCGTATGTGCATTGATTATAGAGAATTGAATAAGTTAACTGTCAAGAATAAGTATCCTTTACCAAGGATTGATGATTTATTCGACCAACTTAATGGTGCAAGAGTTTTCTCTAAGATTGACCTTAGGTCCGGTTATTACCAGTTGAAAGTTAAATCTGAAGATATTCCAAAGACTGCCTTTCGCACAAGGTATGAACATTATGAGTTTTTTGTTGTCTTTTGGTTTGAAAAACGCACCAGCAGCATTCATGGATCTTATGAATAGAGTGTTTCATGAATTTTTGGATAAATTTGTCATAGTATTTATCGATGACATTCTGATCTACTCACGAACCAAGGAGGAGCATACAAGACACTTAAGCTTGGTGTTAGGATTACTGAGGCAGCACCAACTTTACGCCAAGTTTTCTAAGTGTGAATTTTGGTTGGACCAAGTTCACTTTTTAGGACATGTCATCTCTGGAGATGGCATATCTGTTGATCCAGCAAAGGTTCAAGCAGTTAAGGAATGACCCCAACCGAGGAATGCTACAGATATCAGAAGTTTTCTTGGACTAGTGGGATATTATAGAAAGTTCATTGAAGGATTTTCGAAGATTGCTACACCCCTTACTAAGTTAACAAGGAAAAATGTGAAGTATATATGGACTGACGAATGTGAGCATAGTTTTCAGACCCTGAAACAGAAACTGACCAATGCTCCAATTTTAACCCTTACAGTTGAAGATGGTAAATTTAGTATTTATTGTGATGCTTCCAAAATTGGTCTTGGTTATGTATTAATGCAGGATGGTAAAGTAATAGCTTATGCTTCTAGACAGTTGAAAACATATGAGAAGAATTACCCTACACATGATTTAGAATTAGCTGCAGTGGTATTTGTACTTAAGATTTGGAGGCATTACTTGTATGGACAATCCTGTGAGATATTTTCAGATCATAAGAGCCTGAAGTATATTTTCACACAGAAGGAACTAAACATGAGGCAACGTCGATGGTTGGAATTTGTAAAGGACTATGATTTCGAGATTAAATACCATCCCGGCAAAGCAAATATTGTGGCAGATGCTTTAAGTAGAGTAACAACACCAACCCCAACTATGATTTTCAATATACCGTTAGCCTTAGAGTCAGAATTCCAAAGGTTTAATCTAAAAGCAGTGTCCAGTGTATCAGCTATACTTTCAGCCATAACCTTAAAGCCTACCATTCTAGAGAAAATAAAGAAAGCTCAGACGAATGATGATGAGTGTAACAAGTACAAGTTAAGCATGGATTCTACGGACAAGTCAGATTTTAACCATTCTACCGATGGAATCCTTAAGTTTAGAAATAGATGGTTTGTTCCTGCCATTAAGGAACTTCGTGATGAGATTCTTTCTGAAGCACACTCTTCTAGGTTCTCTGTTCACCCTGGGAGTACAAAGTTGTACAAGGATCTTAAACAGCATTATTGGTGGCCAGGCATGAAACGAAGTGTGGCAGAATATGTAGGATTGTGTTTGTGCTGTCAGCAGATTAAGGCCGAGCATTAGAGACCCTCAGGGACATTGCAACCCTTACCAGTTCCTGAATGGAAATGGGAACAAGTAACGATGGACTTTGTTGTGGGATTGCCTAGAACAGCAAAGGGACATGATGCAATTTGGGTGATAGTTGACCGTCTAACCAAATTAGCTCATTTCTTACCGATAAAGGTGACTTACTCGATGGATCAGCTTGCTGAGTTGTATGTGCATGAAGTTGTTAGACTGCATGGAGTTCCAAGCACTATAGTTTCAGACCGAGACTCTAGATTTACTTCTAAGTTTTGGAAAAGTTTGCACAAGGCTTTGGGAACACAGCTTAGTTTTAGCACAGCTTTTCACCCTCAAACAGATAGACAGTCCGAAAGAACCATCCAAACATTAGAGGATATGCTTCGTGCATGCACATTGGATTTTCAAGGTTCTTGGAGCAAGTATCTATCCTTAGTAGAATTCTCTTACAACAACAGTTTTCAGGCAACCATAGGAATGGCACCAACGAGGCATTATATGGACGAAAATGGAGATCACCTTTGTACTGGGATGAAGTTGGTGAAGCACAGTTGCTTGGTCCTGACATTGTGCAACAAACTGTTGAGAAGGTTGCCCTCATCCGACAGAGAATTTTGGCAGCTTAGAGTCGACAGAAAAGTTATGCAGATTGTAGGCGTAGAGAATTGGAGTTTGTGATAGGTGATAAATTTTTTCTCAAGGTGTCCCCATTCAAAGGGGTTGTGAGATTTGGAAAGAGAGGAAAGTTGAACCCCAGATTCATTGGACCATTCCCGATCTTGAAAAGGATTGGGAAGACAGCCTACCAGTTACAGCTACCAACCTCTATGGAAGGAATCCATAATATGTTTCATGTTTCCATGCTTAGGAAATGTGTACGAGATCCATCTCAGATTGTGAAACATCATAGTATTGAAGTTCATCCTACTCTTACATATGAAGAGAAACCAGTAAGGATCTTAGACTATGCAGTGAAGGTATTGCGCAACAAAGAGGTTCCACTAGTGAAAGTCTTATGGCACAACCAGAACGTAGAAGAGACAACTTGGGAGCGCCAACAAGACATGATGGACCAATATCCAGAATTATTCAGGTACTGAATTTTGAGGGCAAAATTCTTTTAAGGAGGGTAGATTGTAACACCCGGTTTCATTGAACTATTTATTTTACTAACTTGCAGTGAATGTTTTATAGATGATATTGGGAGTAATTACTGATTAGGTTAATGAAGAAATAAGTAAAGGCATTTTAGTAATTATAAATTAGTAGTGGATAACCTATTTAAAGAAGAATTTATTGAGATTTAGCCGCCACTGTTTATTCTCACTCTCGGTTTTCAGCTCAACTTAGCAGAGCTCCCCAGGCGACTTTCTTCTCGATTCCTTTCTCCAATATAGGTGAGTTCTACCTTGATTTCTTACTGATTTAGTGACTAAGGATGATTGAGTGGAGATTGAGGATACGTATTTTGTGATTTGCCATGAATGAGAGTAGATTCGGGTTTAGTGTAAAATTTGGGAATGCTCAGTGAATAGAACTCTCAACTGTCCACTTAGGTTTTCTGAATGCTTTAGAATGAAGATTAGTAAGGATTGACTTAATGCTCTGTTTATGGTTCTAGGTGAGCAATTCCAAAGCAACTCCTAACCGAGTATCCACCAGGAATCCAGGTAAGTGAAGTTTGCTTGTGCCTTCGGGCCTACATCACAAAACATTAGGATTATGTTTACTTGAATGTGTCTGTATGTTATGCATCATATTTTAAAAGTATACGAAAATGAATTTGAATGCATGTTGGCATGGTAAGGAATGAACATTATGAAACAGCTATGTGAATCAGATTTACTGTTAAGGGAAATAATCCACCCCTTAATGAGACAGTGGATATTTAGACTTTGGGAAATTTGATTCGCTTCCCATCGAACAGGGGGATCTGAAACAGCTATGTGAATCAGATTTACTGTTAAGGGAATTAATCCGCCCCTTAATGAGTCAGTGGATATTTATACTTTGGGAGAAGTGATCCAACTCCCAATTTCATAGGGGGATCAGATAAGAAACGATGCATATGCAACTGAGATGAGAAAGTAGAAACTGCATATTTAGAAATTTATGTTTCAGCATTACATTACATTATTGCTTTACTTACTTAGCATTAGGGTAATAGATGAGTTTTGTGATGTAGGTGAAGAAGTGACAGTAGGAGTGTTTACTGAGTTTACTGAGGACTAGACTGGTTGGAGGAGTGCAACTATGCAACAATTTGGTAGTTGATGGGGCGGTTTAACTGGTGTCAATTGGTGTTAAGGTTTAGTTGACAATGTTTCAATTTAAGTGTGTTGAGTTTTCATGACAGTAGTGGTTTCAATATTTTGAATACGTTTTGAGATTTTTTTTAGATAATAGTATTCTGTTGAGTTTCAATGTTGGTTTTTACTGGATTTTGAGTAATGCAATGATTTGAATTGTTTCTGAATGATTTCAGTGAAGTAAGTAAATTCCTTTCCGTATTTAGAGTTGTGTTTGCATAGCAAGGAGTAGTTGAAATGCGCTCTGTTCTATATTGATAGATGATGTCTATCAGCAGATGTTGAGTTATTGTTCTGTTGTCTATCGGAAGATGTCTTCAGTGGAAGCCATCAGAAGATATAAGTAGAAAATTTGTCGTTTTGTGATCGGTGGATGTCGAGTGTTAAATCCATCGGATGATGTAGAATGTAATTTGTCGTTTAGTGATCAGTGGATGTCGAGTGTTAAATCCATCGGATGATGTAGAATGTAATTTGTCGTTTAGTGATCGGTGGATGTCGAGTGTTAAATCCATCGGATGATGTATTAGAAGTTTTGTCGTTTTGCTATCGGCAGAGGCTGGATGAATGAATCATCCGGCTGACGTCATCGGTAGATGCGAGTAGCAAAACTTATCGTTTTGCGATCGGCAGAGGCTGGATGAATGAATCATCCGGCTGACGTCATCGGATGATGTCGAGTACTTTAACTATCGGTGGATGTGAGTAATATGTTTTGTCGTTTTGTCACCGGAAGAAGCCTTCTGCTATCTGTTTCAGCCTCTTCCGTTGACTGTGTACAGCGGCAGATGCGTTTGACTTCTGCAACTTTTAAAGTATTTCGCGATTTAAACCTTTATTTCTTTTGGCCGACTATTCCTTAAGATCCCAACTGATTATTCAAGCATTGTTCTATAGTTTTGTTTAACTCTATTTTTGCTCAAATGATTTCCGCTGCAAGTCTTTAAATGTTTTTGAGGTTTTAGAAAATGTCAAATTTTGACTTTCGAGCAAAGTTTTAAATTTGGTCCAAAGTTTCTTAATTATGTTCGGGTTTATGAGTAACAAACCGGGTTTAGAAAACTCGGGGCGTTACAATATGGGTGATAGTAGTCTGTTTGTCGAAGTCGGCCCACTTTCTTCCAGTTAAAGCAATGCTTCCCATGGATCAGCTCGCCAAGCTTTTTGTGCAAGAAATTGTCAGACTGCACGGGGTGCCCGTTTTAGTAGTTTCAGACAGAGATCCGAGGTTTACTTTGAGATTTTGGAAGAGTTTGTACAAGGCCATGGAAACTCAGTTAAACTTTAGTACGACATTTTATCCTTAGACTGATGGTCAAACGGAACGAACAAATCAAATTCTTGAGGATATGCTTAGAGCCTGCGTGTTAGAGTTTCAAGGCTCGTGGATCAGGTATTTGCCACTGATCGAATTCTCATACAATAACAGCTTTCAAACTACAATCGGCATGGCTCCGTATGAGGCGCTGTATGGACGGAAGTGCAGGTCTCCGCTGTATTGGGACGAGGTAGGCGAAGCCAACATCATTGGCCCCGATATTCTGCAGCAAACGGCGAAGATGATTGCCGTTATCAGAAAGCAATTGAGATAGCTCAGAGTTAATACAAGATTTCCTTATTTGTTAGTTCAGAGATTGAATAATTAGCATGCAAATTCATAAATGTTATGAATTAATTATTCAATAAGAACTAATGGTAGTCAAGGATAAAGATGTAATATGAGAGGTTAACGGATTTTCGACCTAGCTCTATTACGAATCTTAATGGAGGATTAATACATATGTTATGACTATATCAATGGACATTACTTTAAGTACATATACTTTGTAATTCTAAGAGTGCAACTCTAGGTATTTAGTGGAATTACTCTAGAGTTAATAATTGTGTTATTTAATATAAAAAGTTTATATTAATTAACAAATATTATTGGAGCTTAGGGCTATAGGTCCATCAGTCCCTCTGTTAACTTATATCACTATTTAATTTGCATGTTACAAGAATAAATATATTTAATAATGATTAATTATTTATAGACACTCAAATGAATATATTGTTATTCAAAATATATAAATAGTTTTTATATTTTAAATTCAAAATAAAATATCTCATTAAATGAGATTGTTTTAAGGGATTTGGATTAGATTTTAAAAATCTCATCAGATGAGATTTGATCTTCAAATTTAAATTAAAGTTAGTTATTTAACAAACTGTCAAGTAAGATTTTTAAAATTTGAATAAAAGTAGATCTGAAAAATCTGATCAGATTATATTTGATCTACAATTGACTTATAGTTTGTTTATTATTTAAAAGTAAATCTGAATAATCTCATAAGATGAGATTATATTGAAAAGTTGTTTTCATAAATATATTCTAAAAACTGATTTTAGATTATATGATTAGTTGATAAATTGATTTATTAAATAAATCAACTGCTAATCAAATCTAGATAAGATTTATTTAAAAAAAATTAGTTTTATTAAAATAAATTTAAAAAATTATTTTTAAAATAGATCTATAAAATTGTTAAACAATATTTGACAGGGATTGTGGAGAAGAGAATGGTCGATGAAAAATAAGAGATATAGATCTAATCCCTAGAGAAAATGTGTGACCTTTCCGTATTCGGTTTTAGAAAAACGTTTTCTAAAATCGAAGAGAGACGTCTCATGTGTTGATAATACGTCTCTTCACAAATATAAGAGTGTGTTGTTCTCATAAGTCGGACGTCCACACGTCAAAAAATTTAAGTGTAAAGATATTCAGAGAAGATTCGACGGTTTCAAAGTTTTCGGAAAAAACACTTGATCCTGAGTTAAGACTATTAAGATCAGACGAGATTACCTGAGTAAAAGCGTTTCTCCAAGAGGTATTTTTTTTATTATTCTACAATCTAAATCTAATAATTTTTCTCAATGTAAATTGTTTACCTTTTGAAAAAATACATATTTTTTAAAAATAATTTCTTTAAAACTAACGATTCAATTTATGATTTTTTTAGTGATTTTAAAATAGTTTTAAAGTCACGGGGTAACGCAAGTCACTATTATTCGTAAAAACCATTCAAACCAACAATTAACACATTTGGAAAAGGGGAGTTGTTTAATTTCAAAGAGATCGTACGAGAGTTGAACGGCGAGCTGCTTGACTTCCTGTGAACTAGTCAATTAGAAGAGAGAGCTGGTACACTGAAGAGTGCTTGGGCTTCGCGAGAGAGCTACTATTTGTTGATTTGTAGAGAGATCTGTTATGCTTGTTTTATATCTGTGAATTTCTGTATTAATGATTTCGACTAAATTTTTTGTAATATTTGGTGTCAAATTGTCTCATGCTGACTCGCATTTGTCGTAAGCGTTATGTTTGGGCACATGTAAAATTTTTGGGTCAAATGGTCAAACCGATAGGTTTTTTAAATTTACGCTGTGAAATATGATATTTTGTCGTGCGAATTGGAATTTTGCCTAGGTTATGTTTTGAATGGATCTTTGTATAGCGATTTAAGATTTAAGGTAGGAAGGATTCCCCCTTTTCGGCCGAAGCAGTGATTGGTGAGAGAGGGGAGAGCTGCGAGATTTTGTGTTGTGGCATCCAAATCGAGTTTCCAACATTCTGATCTTCAATTTTTCTTAAGGTTCGTCAAAGAGCAAGTCTGAATCTAAGCTCGTTCTCATTCATTTTCGCGTTAGTTTTTTCATTGTTAGTGGATTCAATTTTCGAGCTTAAAAGGTCAAAATATTTGGTTCTTTTTGTTTTATATCGTTCAATCTATAGTTTATGAAAGTTGTTGGACCGATTGAGGGGTGCAAATAGGTGCAAAAGAACGAGTTTTTGGCAAAACCTGTTGCTAGAACGACGTCTCCATGTGCCCTCTGTTTGAATACTAACATCCGTTGGGGGCTTCTGTGCAAGCTATCTAGACTTTCACAGAATTCATCCGCTGAGGAAGGCCAGTTATCTCCTAAGGCCGTCTGCCCAAGACGCCAACATTTGCCGTCTGGGCTCCCGCCTAGGACTCCAAACTATTGGAGTCTAGCGACCGTACAGTTTATTTTAGTGAAAGATAATTTGGACTTAGTGAAAAGCTACCCTTTTCAGTTTTGGTGGAATGGTAACGACAAAAAACGATAAGTTTATCTAAAACGCCTGCAATAATCGTATTTAAGTAAATCTATGGAAGCAGATTTGCAGATGATGCGGTCGAAGCAGAAGATGGAACCCTATATTTCAGCGTAACAAGCACCAAATTTGAGTTACTTAACTGGTATCTCGAAGTGTTGGAGGAAAAACCTCACGGCCAGCTTCTAAAATATGACCCTATTTCACAGGAGACAAACAGTTGTTCTTGATCATCTGTGTTTTGCTAATGGCATTGCTGCCTCTAAAGACCAAGATTTTCTGGTGGTCTGCGAAAGCTGGAAGCGAGAACTCTCTCTTTCTCTCCATTTCTCTCTCTCCCTCTCCCTCTCTCTAAAACCAGAATCATGCTTGTGAATCAGATACAAATGCCAGAAGTATTGGCTGAAGGGACAGAAGAAAGGAAAATGGAGATTTTCGTGGAGAATCTTCCCGATGAACCAGAGCATAAATTTTGCTCCAGATGGTTCTTTCTGGATTGCATTAATTCAGGCAATATCTACATTATCTAAACTCATCGTCTTCTACTCGTTAGCTGCTGATGAACTCCGTTTGGATTCTGTCAGTTAACGGCTGAGGAATTCAACTTCGTCCACACCTCGAAAGCGGCCAAGCACTTGATCGCAGCGTTTCCAAAAATGGAGGAGTTTGTTTCTGGAATGAGGAGGAGAGCGACTATGGTAAAGGTGGGCGGTGATGGGAAGACTACGCAGAAACTTGGGGACCCTGACAGAAAAGTGATGAACTTTGTGAACTCGGCTTTGGAGTTTGAGGATCATCTTTGCTTGGGAAGTTTGAATTCAAATTTCGTCGGAAAGCTAGCGTTGAAATCTAAATGATAAACTGAGAAGAATACAAAGCATACTTAAACACCATTAATGGCTGCTGTCGAACTGGTATTTGAAGTAAGGAATCCTTCAATGGTAGGTCTCTTCGTGGCAAAGAAGATGTAATTTGATTTGATTATAAGACTCTCTTTATTAAAATAGAAATTATCAATTTTAACCCTGTACTATACACGTTATTTCAAGTAGAACCCTGTACTAAAAATGTGACAGCCCAAAACCAGAGCCCGATTGGGGTCCGGAATCGGAGCCATCACTCCGGGACAGTTGACAGGAAAAACGGTGACTATTTTTTTTTGAACATTTATAAAACTTTTAAAACTGGAGGCAGATAGAATTACAGAAAAGAGAAGGACAGAAAACATTACCGACTGAACTTTTAAGAGTAAAACCTTAAAGCCTATCAGAGAAGGAAAACATTTCCGGGATTTGGAATCAGAACAGAGAAAAGGAAACAGTTCAAAACTAAACTACAAAATGAATGGCAGAAGGAGAAATGAAACAGTGAGGGCTGGCGGAAGACTTAGTTTAAAAGGGCAGCGGTGGATGTTGAATAAGACAAAAGATAAACAGTGTTCAGCGAAAGAGGCAAAGTAAAACTGGGCGGAAGAGGTGATAACGTCAGCCGGAAGAAGTGGTGACGTCAGGCGGATGATACAGGCAGCAGACGGAATTCGGAGGAGGTGATGACGTCAGCCGGAAGATGGGTGACGTCAATCGGAAGATACATGCATTACACAGGCGGAAGACTAAAATGACGTCAGTCGGAAGAGGAGGTGACGTCAGCCGAAGACGTAGTTTTAAACTGGGCAGAAGACTTATGCTGACATCAGCCGGAAGATATAATTACACTGGGCGGATGACTTGGATGACGTCAGCCGGAAGATGTAGTTTTAAACTGGGCAGAAGACTTATGCTGACGTCAGCCGGAAGATATAAATACATTGGGCGGATGACTTGGATGACGTCAGCCGGAAGATGCAGTTTTAAACTGGGCAGAAGACTTATGCTGACGTCAGCCGGAAGATATAAATACACTGGGCGGATGACTTGGATGACGTCAGCCGGAAGATGCAGGCGACAAACGAAGCCGGATGAGGTGATGACGTCAGCCGGAAGATGGATGACGTCAGACGGAAGACATAGACAGAAACTGTGATAAAGCTGGGCGGAAGACTAAGGCATATAACTGGGGCGGATGTCAGAATTGACTTTGACTTGGGCGGATGACTGAGGCAAAACTGGGGCGGATGACTAAGGCATATACTGGGGCGGGTGACAGAATTGACTTTGACTGGGGCGGATGACAGAATTGACTTTGACTGAGGCGGATGACTAAGGCAAAACTAGGGCGGATGACTGAATTTTCAAGGCAGAATTTGACAACTCTTTAACAGAAAGACATACCAACAGAGAGCAGAAAAACAGAAAACATAAAATCTCAGATTCTCAAACCGATTCAAAACATGGTTCTCGAACACAACAGCAGGCATAACAGGAACTTAAGAAAGATCACACTACATGGATAGCTCTAAAACCAAAACTATCCATGCACAGACTAACAGAAAATATTCCAAACAAATTCCAGAATACTTCAAAACATAATTCAACTGTCAAATACAGAGGTTTAAAACATCAATACAGGTTCCATACATCGTTTTCCACAAAGTAGTACAGAACTGGACCTACATTTCAAATGTTTTTAGACTTCAAAAGATGGTACAATATTGGACATAACTTCAGAAAATACAATCTCACAAGATTAACTTTTGTCTGACTGCAGCAACCAAACCCCGTGAGCTCGATCCATCAACTACATCAGCTCGTCATTTTGAGGCACAAGGTCCTCATTTGGAGTATCCGTACCTACAACAGGGAGTTCATCTATGAGCCTAGAGCTCAGTAAGAACATACTAGAATGCAGTGTGCATATGCTATGCATGAACATTTTCAAATACATGAACATTACATTACATTACCTTACATTTCACTGGACAGGGAGGTATAAGTGGGTAGAGGAGCTGGCGCAACAGGGATACATTCATAACATGACATGACATATTTGTAGTTAGTAATTTTACCGGGTCCCAGGGAGGGATAAAGCACAGGGTATCCTTGGCGGGGATAGTTTTAGTAATTTTACCGGGTCCCAGGGAGGGATAAAGCACAGGCCGCCAGTCCTCATCCACATTTAACCATACATTACATTACAGGTTTTAACTTTCATAACTTCAAATCGTGTACAGAAAACAATTGCATGAGTTTCGAAAAAAAAAAACGTGTATGCATGAACATTTACGGTGCTTGAACATAACAGAGACAAGCGGCGGAATAACAAAGCAAGACATAAAATAAAATAAATTTAACCTAAAACATAAACTACGGTTTAACTACCCATCGGCAATCCCGACAACATAAACCTAGTACCTCCGTATTGTAGGGCCTTAAGGGCCGACTTTATACGCATGAACTTACTTGTCTGCAGCAATGCAGTGTGCTCGAACGTCCCTGGAGAGCTCGGATCTGTAACATGAATGTACAGAATTTAAACGCTACAAATGCTAACTAATATCTCGTAGGAAATGAAGCAAACACGCTTAAACACTTTAGAAAACACACCAACGTGTTTTCATCCAAAACAGTGAGTTTTCACCAAAAACCGAAACCTTAAACTTCGGTAAAAACTCACATTAAACTTGTCCAAACTTGTTAGCATTAAAAGACGCTCACCTTTGCTGAAGAAAACGGAGAAATGCTGGAGAAACAAAGTGTGGAAGTTTTGTTTCAATCGCCTGGAAGAGAGAAAGCCGAGAGAGATGAGAGGAAGCAGGGAAGTGAATGAACATTCACGTAGAAGGATGAACTTAGCTTCCTCAGCAAGTTTCCACTTGGCAATCATCCATTAGCTTACTCCCACCAACCTTAATTTCTCTCCAATTTGCCCTTCCATGCATTTCAAACTTATGTTTTGGTTTAGTTACACATTAGTTTAGTTATCCACTAATTATTCCAACAATTCCACCAAAACATTCCTTTGTATTAAATATAATATTAATCCCGTTTAAATGATCCGGGAAAACTATTACATGGCAAAATGCTGGGTGTTACAAAAAAACCGACAAATCAAACCTTGTACAATTATTCTGTTATCGTTTTAAATCTTTTTAAAATTTCTATTAAAATCCTGCCGTTAGTGCACCTGCAGAATCCAAATTTCTTAAAAAACGTAACTTTTATCCTTTCTGTTCGTTTTCTTTTTTGCTCTGCTCAATTCACCGGCCCTGAATCCCCAAATCTTCACAACCTGCGATCAGGTTTTGGAAAGGAAAAGTTGTTATTTTTTTATCTGGGTTTCTTAGAATTTTCTTTCCTTTCGATTTCTTGATTTAAGGAAATCTAGATTTGTAGAGAAAGAAAAAGAGAGATTTTGTGTAACACCCGGCATTTTGCCATGTAATAGTTTTCCCGGATCATTTAAACGGGATTAATATTATATTAATACAAAGAAATGTTTTGGTTGAATTGTTGGAATAATTAGTGGAGAACTAAACTAATGTGTAACTAAAACCAAAGCACTAAGTTTGAAATGCATGGAAGGGCAATTTGGGGAGAGATTAAGGTTAGTGGGAGTAAACCAATGGGTGTTTGCCAAGTGGCAACTGGTTGAGGAAGCTAAGTTCATCCTCCTACGTGAATTTTCATTCACTTCCCTGCTTCCTCCCATCTCTCTCGGCTTTCTCTCTTCCAGGTGATTGAAACAAAACTTCCACGCTTTGTTTCTCCTGTATTTTCCCGTCTTCTTCTAAAAAGGTGGTCATATTTTTATGCTAACAAATTTGGATGAGTTTAATGTGAGTTTTTACCGAAGTTTAGGGTTTCGGTATTTGGTAAAAACTCACTGTTTTTGGATGAAAACACGTTGGTGTGTTTTGTAAAGAGTTGAAATGTGTTTGCTGCTTATTCTACATGATTTTAGTTAGCATTTGTAGCGTGTTTAAATTCTGTACATGCATGTTACAGGTCCGAGTTTTTCTTTCCAGAGACATCCAAGTTTTCAACCCTCCAGAAAACAGGTAAGTTCATAAGCATAGATCCGGCCCTTAAGGCCCTACATCAAGGAGGTACTAGGTTTTCTGTTCCGTCAGGTTGTTTTGGGTAGAAGAGTTAGAGTTATGTTCTGAAATGTCTGGCTTTGATTTATCTTCTGCTATCTATTGTTTTATTATGTTATCTGCCAGTTAAAGTTCAGGCACCATTCATGCATGCACTGTTTTCCTGAAAATTCATGCAAAACTGATTTCCGTACACTATTTGAAATTAATAAGATAAAATTCGACTGAAATGTACCAGGTTAAGTGTGGGACGGGGACTGGCCCCTCTGGTTTTATCCCTCCCTGGGAATATGAAAATACTGTCCCTGGCAAGGACCCTCTGGTTTTATCCCTCCCTGGGAATCTGAAAACTGCCGTGCCTGATAGTGCACTTACTGAACCAGTTCCCCTATAAGCCCCACTTAATTCTTTTGCCACTGAAATGTAATGTTCTGTTCTGTCACTGAATTTCTGAAAGTTCATGCATTGCATATGCACCACTGCATTCTGATTATGTCCTTACTGAGTTTTAGACTCATAGGTGAACTCTCTGATGTAGTTGATGGCTCGAGCTCATGGAGGGTTGGTTGCTGCAGCCAGACTTGATTGATCTGAGGTTTAAGTTTTCTGAAAAGTTTATATCTGTAAAGTCTTCTAGAAGTCTTGGTTTGGTTGTAAAACTCTTTCTTTGAAGAAATTCTGCAAGTATATGTCCTGTTCTGTACTGATTTTCAGATTTTAAAACAATGTATAGGTCTGATGTCTAAGTTTTTTTTTTGAAACCGCTGTATTTGACAGTTCAGTTATATTCTAAAGTATTCTGGAATTGTTTGGGATACTTTCTGTTAATCTGTGCATGGACGATTTCTGGTTTTAAAGTCATCCGTGTAGTTTGTCTTCTTGGAAATCTGTAAATTTTGAATCGGATTTGAAGGTCCAAAACCTTTATGCCTTCTGTTTTGAGGCTCTCTATCTGTACGTCTTTCTGTTAAAAGTTGCTAAGTTTTGCCTTAGAAACTATGTCATCCAATCAAGTCCACCGCTGCCCGTTTCCTTCTGTAAAACTATGTCTTCCGGCTGACGTCATCTAGTCATCCGCCCAGTGTATTCATGTCTTCCGGTTGACGTCAGCATAAATTTTTCGCCCAGTTTAAAACGATGTCTTCCGGCTGACGTCATCAAGCCATCCGCCCAGTGTATTCATGTCTTCCGGTTGACGTCAGCATAAGTCTTCCGACCAGTTCCGAACTATGTCTTCCGGCTGACGTCATCCAAGTCATCCGCCCAGTTATTTATGTCATCCGGCTGACGTCACCTAAGTCTTCAGCCAGGGTAATGCCTGTATCTTCCGGTTGACGTCATCTATTCTTTCTGCTGATGTCATCACCTCCTCCGCCCAGTTTATTCACAGTTTCTGTTTACATCTTCCGCTGAACACTGTTCACCTGTTTTGTCTTATTCGACATCCACCGCCAATTTATCTCTTCCGCCCAACAGTATTTTATATGTTTTAAGAATTTCATTCCCTCCTCCGCCAGCCTTATGCTAATTTCTGTTCTGTTATCCATTATTGAAACCTGTTTTGCTTCCAATCCCAGAGAACTTTCTCTCTTCCCGTAAATGTTCTGTTATTCACTGTAGTTTCTTCCTCTCTGTACAGTTACGTTTTTAGGGTTCACGTTGACAGTGCATGCTCCCTGTCATTCGATTCTATTTCTCTGTAAATATTTAAAAGTATAAAGTCCACTGTCTTGACCGATCTGTTAAAAAAAATAGTCACCGTTTCCTGTTATCTGTCCCGGAGTGATGGCTCCGATCCCGAATCCCGATCGGGTTCGATTTCGTGCTATCACATTTTGATCCTTCTGCAATTTTTCCTATACCTAAGCTTCACTGCGTAGCTTCTCTTTTTCTGTTTTCTTCGGTGAAAGCTGTAGCTAAGGAGCTGCTTTTTGTTTTCTCTGTCAGCCATGGCTAATGACACCTCTGGATTATGCATAAAGCTCAAGATTCCGAAAAGTTCAAAACCATCTGAAAATCGAGAAGGAGGAGGTGCTGAAGGAGGAGGAGGAGAAGAATCTTCGACAAAATTACGACCTTTTTCCCGATTCTGCCATGTCTGCAACAAGGGTTTCAGCTCTGGCAAAGCTTTGGGCGGCCATTTGCGAATGCACGTTCAAGTCATGAAAAAGGTTGGCGACGAGCTGTGTAATAATGGAGGTCAAAGCGGAAACTATGTTTGTTTTTTGTACCGGAAGGTTTTCCCGTCGATGAAGTCTCTGTTTGGACATATGCGGTCTCATCCCGAAAGAACGCGGAGAGGAATTCAGCCGCCGCAGGTTGTGAAGATTTGGGAATTTTAAAAAGACAAGAGTCATGTTTTTTAAGAAATTTGGATTCTGCACGTGAACTAACGATAGAGTTTTAACAGAAATTTTAAAAATGTTTAAAACGATAACAGAATAATTGTACAAGGTTCGACTTGCCGGTTTTTTTAGTTCAGAGGTCTACTTGAAATAACGTGTATAGTACAGGGTTAAAATTGATAATTTCCTTATTAAAAATAATTAAATTGAAAAATAGTAATATTTTAACCTACCATTAAAATTGACTTGCTAACAGAGACCACATGTATAAAATATTAAAAAAAATGCAGTGCATCATTTGATTTGCTAATGGTGCATAGTATGATGTTTGAATTGACCAAAAATATTATTTATCGTTTGAATTATTTGAATTAAAATTTTTTTAATGTTTATTTAATTGACTTGATCGATTTGCTAGCGGTGGATAATTCGATGTTCAAATTGACAAAAAAAATTATTCAGTATTTGAATTGAAAAATACCTCATAGTTCGGTGTTTTATTTGATGTTTACCTATAAATTATACTTATATTAAATAAAATAAATGAAATTAAAATTAAGTAAAAATGGTTAATTTATTAGAAGGTGGAAAACTTTTCTTTGTTTCTCACTTGGAGAGAGAGAGAGAGAGAGGTGGACCCCACCCTTACGAACAAATGAGAGAAAGAAAGAGATTGAGGTGGGGTAGCCCCGCCAACTAGGAAGTAGGATTCCTTGTCCCACGTCGAAAAATATGGGCATCTTCATATTTCTATAAATAGTGGGGTGTGAGTGAGGACAGAAACACTTGCATAAAATCTTGAAAGTGAAAGGTGGGCCCAACATGCTGGGATAATGTGTATTACAAGTAAATGTTATGAACATTTTTATTGTATATAATTAATAAACAATTTTTATGATTAATTTTTTATATTTGCTTTATACGATATACTTTATAAATTTAAAGAAAAATTATTAATTTTTTGGGTAATTTTAAATTTATATATATTGATATATATTTGATTAAATTTAAAAAGAAATAATCACATTAGTCCATGACTTATATTTGAAGTCTATGATCTTCAAATTAATAAAATCATAAATACATATTACTTCGTTGAGAACGTATAGTCATATCCCGACTATATATGTAGCGACATAAAGTGATTGTATTTTATACGACTGGACCAGATTAAATTATATTGTCCTTATAATATCCGTTAAATGAAGAATAATTAATTTTATCATAATGATGGTCATATATATATGATTTTAATTTTTTGTATTTAATAGACTCCTATTTCATTTCAATTTATTCATTGATTTACGAGGTATAGTTTTGTATGTGCTACATTACATAAACCTTGTATTTTGGGAATAAATTAAATAAGTAACTGAGAATTCTAACATTGATACAATGAAAATCATAATACAATATTATCTTGTTTGTTAGTTCTGGGATTGAATAATTAGCGCGAAAATTTATAAATATTATGAATTAATTATTCAATTAAGAACTAATGGTAGTCAAGGATAAAGATGTAATATAAGAGGTTAACGGATTTTAGAACTAGCTCTATTATGAATTTTAGTGGAGAATTAATACATATGTAATGACTATATCAATGGACATTACTTTAAATAAATATACTCTATAGTTTTAAGAGTGCAACTCTAGGTATTTAGTGAAATTACTATAAAGTTAATAATTGTGTTAATTAATATAAAAAGTTTATATAAATTAACAAATATTATTGGATCTTAAAACTAGGGGTGACAATGGGCCGGTTCGGTCCGGTCCCGAGCCAGGACCGAAATCGGCCCAAATGGTTTCGAGATTTTAATCTTGAAACCAAAACCAGTCCCGGCAGGAGTGGGTTCGGTCCGGTCCGGGTTCCGCCCAAGTTATTTATTTATTTTTTACCAAAAAATTATAAAAAATGATAAAATTTTTAAAAAATGATAAATATAACAAAATATATACAACATCCAAAATAAATACAAGTATGTAATATACAAACTAAAAGTCTAAATCCAACTATCACACATTAAAAAAAAAAACTACAACATCCAAAATAAATCTAAGTATGTAATATACAAACTAAAAGTCCAAATCCAACTATCAAACATTAAAATGTAATCTAAGAAACTAAATACAATATAAAAAAAATCTAACTATGTAACATACAAACTAAATGCAACTATCAAACATTAAAATGCAAGTTAAGAAACTAAAGTCAACATCCAAAATTTATCCAAGTATTTTAAAACTTAAAAGTACAATTCAAATAATAAATCCAAGTACATAGTCAATTTCATGGCAGCAACCAAGCAATCAATCTAAATAATTTCCACAACCACAATATCAAGTCATCGATATGTCATCTTGTACTTTTAGAAAATTATCAATGTCAACGACATCTGCAAAATGACAATATTGAAGACATTAGTTAATCCTTAATTTAGAGATAAATATGTAAAACAGATAAATATTAGAATGTTCGAACCTTCTTGTATAAGTGTCAATGTTGTAGTACTACTATCTTCTAAATCATCAATAGAAACTTTAAAAGGATTGAAAGTTTTGATTCAACTGTGTGAGCATATCAGAGCTTCAACACTTTGTGGAATTAGAGAACTGCGAAAAGCGTCAAGAACACGACCACCACAACTAAAAGCAGACTCTGACGCCATCGTAGAAATTGGAATGATCAATATATCTTTCGCAATGACACTCAAAATTTGATACTTCTCGGAGTGTCTCTTCCACCACGATAAAATGTCAGAACTATCTTGAACAATCTCTAACTTCTCAGACAAATATAGATAAATCTCTGACTTAGTAGTTTCATCACCTATCTCAGAAGAATTTTTCGGATCATAAAACATAAAGTACACTACACTTGAACGAGCTTGTGCCAAAAAACTCATTGACTTTTCAGACCTTTGTTGACTACTGCTGCTATGAGGCTGATCTTCATTGGTTGTATCACCTTTATATTCTGTATACAACCTTTGAATTATATCATCTACTTGCTTTACGTATTCTACAGCTCTTTCACTTCCAAATAAAATGTTTAAACAATGTCGTAAAAATTTTATTTTGCAGCTTGGATCAAGAACAAGTGCAACATAGGCAAACATGTTTATTTTTTTGAAAGATCCCTAAAATTTGTCAAATTTTTTAATCATCTCATTGACCATTCTTCTCAGAGTTATATTTTTACCGTTACCATATTTCTCAATAGCAATCTTCAAATTGCAGATTTCAGCTACATACATATTTGTTATAATATGCAGAGAAGTAGAAATATGAAGTGTCATTTTATAAAATGTCTCTTAGAATTTAATAAATTCTCGAATGCATCTTCAATCTTCCATTGTGGGTGCAGCTTCCACTCAAGCTTTCATTCTCTGCAAGTTTTTCAAACGCCGCTTCAAACTTCTCAGCGTTTGCCAAGATCAAATGTAACACCCGGCATTTTTGCCATGTAATAGTTTTCCCGGATCATTTAAACGGGATTAATATTATATTATTACAAAGAAGTGTTTTGGTTGAATTGTGAGAATAATTAGTAAAGAACTAAACTAATGTTTAACTAAGCATAACACTAAGTTTAAAACCAATGGAAGGGCAAATTAGGAAGAAATTAAGGTTGGTGGGAGAAATCAAATGGATGATTGACATGTGGCAGCTTGTTGAAGAAGTTAAGTTCTTCCCCCTATGTGAAACCTTCTTCATTTCACTTCTCTGCTCTCTCTTCCTCGTCTCGGCATTCTCTCTCCCAGACGACAAGCAACTATCGAAGCACCTTCGATCTTCTTGGATTTCCTTCTGTTTTCTATCAAAGGTAAGCATCTACTCATGCTAACAAGTTTGGACAAGTTTAATGTGGGTTTTTACCGAAGTTTAGGGTTATGGTGTTTGGAGAAAACTCACTGTTCTTGGATGAAAACACACCAGTTTGTTTTCTAAGAGTTTGAATGAGTTTGGAGCAAATTCTTCTAACTTATTTGTTAGCATTTGCAGCATTGTTTATTTCTCTATGTGCTTGTTACAGATCTGTGCACTTCCGAGACATTCGAGCATTCTACACTGCAACAAATAGGTAAGTTCATAACCGTAGGTTGGCCCTTATGGCCCTACATCACAGAGGTACTAGGGTTCCTGTTCTGTCGGGTAGTTTTGGGTAGAAATGTTATAGCTTCTGTTCAGTTTGTGTTCTGTGTTGTCTGCGCAGTTCACGTTCTGAGTTGTCTATTTTCTATCTCACAATATGCCCTGTTATTTCTGATGTCTGCTGTTATAGGTTCAGGCACTGAGAATGTCATGCATACACTGTTTTCCTGAAAATTCATGCAAAAACTGATTTCTGTACACCGTTTGAAACTAATAAGATAAAATCCGACTGAAATGTACCAGGTTAAGTGTGAGACGGGGACTGGCCACTAAACTGTTACTGTTTACCGTTTACTGTACTGTATCCCTGAATGTGCCTGATAGTGCACCCTCCCCCTCCCCCACTGTACTGTACCCCTGAATGTGCCTGATAGTGCACCCTCCCCCTCCCCCACTGTACTGTACCCCTGAATGTGCCTGATAGTGCACCCTCCCCCTCCCTCACTGTTTGCCAGTTCCCCTATAAGCTCCACTTAATTCTACTGCCACTGTAACTAAATGCTCTGTACTGTCACTGTATTCTGAAAACTGCATGCATAACATTTTGCATCATTGCATACTGATTTATGTTCTTACTGAGTTTTAGACTCATAGGTGAACTCTCTGATGTAGGTACTGAACCTGAAACCGAGGACCTTGTTCCTCAAAATGATGATTTGATGTAAATGGTGGATCGAGCTCTCAGTGTGGTTGTTGCAGTCAGACATGTTTCTGCTCTGAGGTTTCAGTTTTTAAGTAAAGTTTATGTCTGTAGGTTTTACTGAACTCTGGTGTTTTGTTTCAAAACTCTGTCTTGATTGTTGTTAGAAATCTGATTTATGTATAGGTTTTGTTGGTGTATTCTAAAACCTCTGTATTTGACAGTTGTATTTATGTCTTGGAATGTATTGAAATTATTCTGAAACTGCTAGGATTTCCTTTTATTAGTTTGTGCATGGATGGCTTCTAGTTTGGAACTATCCATGCAGTCCATTTCTTTGAATCTGTCAATTGCAAAGCATGTTCCACAACCTTGTTTAGAATCGGGTATTGAAGGTCTATAACTTTCATGCCTTCTGTTTGTACTGTATTTGACAGTTAAATTGGGTTCTGAAGTATTCTGAATTCGTTTGGGATATCCCCTGAAAATCTGTGCACGGATTGTCTCTGGTTATGGAGTAATCCATGCAGTTGTTTTTCCTGAATTTCTGTTAGGTTTTCTAGCTTCTGTCATGCTTCAAAACTGTGTTTGGAATTGGGTTTGGAGGCTTGAAGCCTTATTGCTTTTTGTTTCGAAGTTTTCTGTTGGCATGTCTTTCTGTTAAAATTTGTCAAGTTGCTGCCTTAAAAACCAAGTCTTCCGCCCAGTTTAAAACCCCGTCTTCCGGTTGACGTCACCCAAGTCTTCCGCCAGTGTAATTACATCTTCCGGTGACGTCATCTATCTTGTCTTATTCGACATCCACCGCCAGCTTAAGTCTTCCGCCCAGTTTATTCCCAGTTCTGTCTGTATCTTCCGGTTGACGTCACCCATCCTCCGGCTGACGTCATCTATTTTGTCTTATTCGACATCTTCCGCCCAGTCTATTTACAGTTTTTGCCTACATCCGCCGGTGACGTCATCCATCTTCCGACAGACGTCATCATCTCACCCGGCTTCGTCTGTTGTCATTACCTCTTCCGATGACGTCATTACCTCTTCCGATGATGTCATCCACTGATTACTGCTCTTATTCAGTTTAAAACTTCATCTTCCGGCTGACGTCACCACCTCTTCCGAGCAGTTTTACTCAGCCTCTTCCGCTGAACCCTGTTCATTTTTGTCGTATCTGAATTCACCGCTGCTCCTTTAAACTAAGTCTTCGGCCAGCTTTCCACCTAAGCCTTCCGACTCCAGGGGATGTTTTTCCCTTCCTCTGAAAAGTTTATGAGTTTATTTCTATAAGCTCATTCTGTTTAAGTTCAAAAAAATAGTCACCGTTTTCCGTTGACTGTCCCCGAGTGACGGCTCCGATCCTGGACCCCGTTCGGGATCCGGTTTCGGGCTGTCACAGTTGTGGCATCAGAGAGACACGATTTTAAAATCGATTCTGTGAAATGTCTGACTGCGCACCTACCACGTGAGATCGCTCCACCAACTGTAAGTGTTTCCTGTCAAAGTTCTGTTTATTAAGTTAGGTTATTCTGTTTATAGGATTTCTTAGAAATGGTGAGAGGACATCAGGAAGAGTCAAGCGAAAGCTCTCGCGCCATTGACCGACTAACCGAGCTGGTAGGAGTACAGTCCCGTATGGTGGAACGCATGATGGCCAGGGAGGATAACGGGAATAACAACCACGGGAATGCTTCACGTGACAACAGTGGAGATAGATTCCGGCGACTTCAGCCACCCTCATTTGATGGACTATCTACAGACCCGACCCGTGCTGAAACCTGGATCGAACAATGGAGAAGATGCTCAGTTATGCAGAAGTAGAAGACAACAAGAAAGTTATTTGTGCGACATTTTATCTCACCAAAAGTGCTGGATTTTGGTGGGACACGGTACAGTCGACTACAATGGCATTAAGCTGGGAAGGATTCACGAAAATCTTCTACGAGAAGTACTTTGACCGAGGAGTGAGGAAGGAGAAGTTACTTGAATTCTCTCGGCTACGACAGTATGGATCGGTGGCCGAGTATGTTCAGAAGTTTGAGTCGTTATCCCGATATGCAACGTACATGGTGGCCACTGATGAGAACAAGGTACACTAGTTTATTCAAGGTTTAAAAATGGACCTTCTGCGAGGAATCACAACTGGAGGTTTTGATGAGGCACCATATGTGAAAGTGGTGGTCAAGGCTTATCAGCTGGAGGCCTTAGAAATAAAGTCCCAGAGACAGAGAGAACCACCAAGAGGAATTATTAGGAAACCTCAACAACAGCAACAAAATAGGGGTATTAAAAGGCCCAATGAGACCCCCACTTACCAAGATAAAGGAAAGAGACCGATGGGAGCTCCTCAGCTCACTACATGTCCACGGTGCCAGAGAAGCCACCAGGGCGAATGCAGGCTTGTTACTGGAGCTTGTTTCCGATGTGGCAAAGTAGGCCATCAAATTCGAGACTGTCCGATGCCCGACACCAGAATAGGACAAGCCGCGCCAAGAGTCTTTGCAATGATGGAGGACGTTGATGATGCTGATCTGCACACAGCAATTACCGGTACGATCATAATATGTGATACACATGCCTATACCTTGTGGGACACGGGGGCCACACATTCGTTTGTGGCCATGGACTTTGTAGTTAAACAGAGGTTTTGTAGTACGTCGTCAGATCAGCCCTATAGCATTATGCTACCGTCTGGAGAGTTTATGCACTCCGAGCAGGTTGTAAGGGGTGATATAGTGTCAGTAGGAGACTAGAAATTATATGCCAATCTCATCGTCATCGGAATGAAAGGTTACGATGTTATTCTGGGGATGGACTAGCTGTTTAGACATTATGCCACCATCAAATGTAGGTCCGGGCTAGTGTCATTTAAACGCCCGAATGGAGTAGAGTTCTCCTACCAGGCGATACCACAGAAACGTGGTATACCTGCTATATCTACCTTGAAAGCTCAACGGCTGATGAAGTCAGGATGCATCGGATTTCTTGCCCACGTTGTGGATGTTCAAAGGCAAAATGAGGTGGAACTTCAAAACATTCCGGTAGTCCGGGACTTCTCAGAGGTTTTCTTAGACGACTTACCGGGGTTGCCACCTGATCGCGAAATCGAGTTTGAAATTGATGTATATCCTGGTGCGGAACCAGTATCGAAAAATCCGTACGGTATGGCACCAGTTGAACTGAAGGAATTGAAGGCTCAGCTGAAAGAGTTAGTGGACAAGGGTTTTGTGCACCCTAGTTTCTCTCCGTGGGGTGCTCCCGTCTTATTTGTTAAGAAGAAGGATGGGTCCCTACGGATGTGTATTGACTACCGTGAGCTGAACAAGTTGACTATCAAGAATAAGTACCCGTTGCCAAGAATCGACGACTTGTTTGATCAGCTACAAGGGGCTCGGGTATTTTCTAAGATTGACTTGCGCTCCGGTTATTACCAGTTGAAGGTCAGACCTGAGGACATTCCAAAGACCGCCTTCAGGACTCGATACGGACACTACGAGTTCTTGGTGATGTCGTTCGGATTAACTAATGCTCCGGCAGCATTTATGGACCTGATGAACAGGATATTCCAAGATGTCTTGGATAAATTTGTAATTGTTTTCATCGACGACATCCTGGTTTACTCCAAGAGTGAGGCCGAGCATGAAGAACACTTGGCTATTGTGCTGTCAACTCTAAAACAGCATCAATTATTTGCCAAACTATCAAAGTGTGAATTCTGGTTGAGCAGGATTAATTTCCTAGGCCACGTGGTGTCTGCAGAAGGAGTTTCGGTGGACCCGGCCAAGATTCGGGCTGTGAAGATTTGGCCCAGGCCGAGAAATGCAAGTGAAGTACGAAGCTTTATTGGACTAGCTGGTTATTACAGGAAATTCATCAAGGGATTTTCTGTAATAGCGAAGCCTATGACCAGCTTAACAAAGAAAGACATCAAGTTCAGGTGGTCTGAAGCATGTGAAGGGAGCTTTCAGACACTTAAGCAGAAATTGACTACTGCTCCTCTGTTAGTATTGCCAGTTGAAGACGGTAAATTCAGCGTGTACTGTGATGCGTCCAAGGTTGGCTTGGGATGTGTATTAATGCAAGAAGGGAAAGTTGTAGCATATGCATCCAGACAATTGAAGAGCCATGAAGAAAACTACCCTACTTATGACCTTATGTTAGCGGTAGTTGTATTTGCACTGAAAGTATGGAGACATCACCTATATGGACAATCATGTGAGGTGTTTTCTGACCACAAGAGTTTGAAGTACCTCTTTACTCAGAAAGAGTTGAATATGAGACAGAGGCGGTGGTTAGAATTTGTAAAAGACAACGATGTTGAGATCAAATACCATCCTGGTAAAGCTAATGTGGTAGCTGATGCGCTAAGCAAGATGCTAGCTACTATGCAACCAGTGATGTCGGCCGTATCAATGCCTTTGAGGACGGAGATACAAAAGTTCGATATGGAGATAGTTTTTGGGCTATCAGCCATACTAACAGACTTAACCCTACGGCCCACCGTTCTGGACCGAATAAAGGAGGCCCAGAAGACTAATTCAAAGGAGATGGCCGATATAGTAAGCAAGATACCTACAACATCTTCAGAGTTCAGCTATTCGGGAGATGGTATTTTGAAGTTCAGGGATAGATGGTATGTTCCGAAGGATGAAGAGCTACGGAAGCACATCTTGTCGGAAGCCCACTCATCTTCTTTCTCTGTGCATCCTGGTGGCACGAAGATGTATAAGGACTTGAAACTTCACTTCTGGTGGCCGAATATGAAGAATGAAGTGGCCAAGTATGTGGAGTCTTGTATGATATGTCAACAGGTCAAAGCTGAGCATCAACGACCAAGTGGAACGCTTCAGCCTCTCCCGATCCCCGAATGGAAGTGGGAGAACATCACAATGGACTTTGTTGTTGGCCTTCCAAGAACAGCAAAAGGCCACAATAGCATTTGGGTCATAGTGGACAGATTGACGAAGTCAGCCCACTTTCTACCTGTAAAGACAACGTACTCCATGGACCAGTACGCAGAGCTGTATATTAATGAGATTATTAAGCTACATGGTATTCCTGTATCGATCGTCTCAGACCGTGATCCCAGATTCACTTCCAGATTTTGGAAAAGCTTGCAAAGCTCCTTGGGCACTAGATTAGACTTCGGCACGGCATTTCATCCACAGACTGACGGACAATCTGAAAGAACAATCCAGATACTGGAGGATATGCTAAGGTCGTGCGTGCTGGAATTTCATGCTCCTTGGAGTAGATATTTGCCACTCGTGGAGTTTGCCTACAACAATAGCTATCAGGCTACAATTGGTATGGCTCCATATAAAGCCCTCTACGGCAGAAAGTGTAGATCCCCATTGTGTTGGGATGAGGTCGGAGAAACCAAGCTTATCAGCCCTGAGATATTACAGCAGATGTCCGAGGTGATAGCTGCTATCAAACAACGAATAAAAATTGCTCAGAGTCGACAGAAGAGTTATGCGGATAATAGAAGAAGAGACTTAGAGTTCGCTGAGGGCGATGAGGTATTCCTGAAGGTGTCGCCTTTTAAGGGCGTGATGAGATTCGGTAGGAAAGGAAAGCTCAGCCCACGGTTCATTGGCCCTTTTCCCATCTTGAAGCGTGTGGGAAACATGGCTTATAAACTACAGTTGCCAGCCTCAATGGATGGGGTCCACAATGTCTTCCATGTTTCGATGCTGAGAAAATGTGTACGAGATCCAACGCAGATCGTGGAGCATGTGGACTTTGATATCATGCCGACACTGACGTATGAAGAAAGGCCCATACAGATATTGGATATGTCACTCAAAGTATTGCGAAAGAAGGTGGTTCCACTGGTAAAAGTGTTATGGCGCAACCACAATGTGGAGGAGGCCACATGGGAAAGACAAGAGGATGTTAGAGCACAATATCCAGACCTCTTTGCTTAGGCAAATTTTGGGGACAAAATTTCTGTTAAGGTGGGTGGAATGTAACACCCGGCATTTTTGCCATGTAATAGTTTTCCCGGATCATTTAAACGGGATTAATATTATATTATTACAAAGGAGTGTTTTGGTTGAATTGTGGGAATAATTAGTGGAGAACTAAACTAATGTTTAACTAAGCATAACACTAAGTTTAAAACCAATGGAAGGGCAAATTAGGAAGAAATTAAGGTTGGTGGGAGAAATCAAATGGATAATTGACATGTGGCAGCTTGTTGAAGAAGTTAAGTTCTTCCCCCTACGTGAAACCTTCTTCATTTCACTTCTCTGCTCTCTCTTCCTCGTCTCGGAATTCTCTCTCCCAGACGACAAGCAACCATCGAAGCACCTTCGATCTTCTTAGATTTCCTTCTGTTTTTTGTCAAAGGTAAGCATCTACTCATGCTAACAAGTTTGGACAAGTTTAATATGGGTTTTTACCGAAGTTTAGGGTTATGGTATTTGGAGAAAACTCACTGTTCTTGGATGAAAACACACCAGTTTGTTTTCTAAGAGTTTGAATGAGTTTGGAGCGAATTCTTCTAACTTATTTGTTAGCATTTGCAGCATTGTTTATTTCTCTATGTGCTTGTTACAGATCTGTGCACTTCCGAGACATTCGAGCATTCTACACTGCAAAAAACAGGTAAGTTCATAACCGTAGGTTGGCCCTACATCACAGAGGTACTAGGGTTCCTGTTCTGTCGGGTAGTTTTGGGTAGAAATGTTATAGCTTCTGTTCAGTTTGTGTTCTGTGTTGTCTGCTCAGTTCACGTTCTGAGTTGTCTGTTTTCTATCTCACAATATGCCCTGTTATTTATGATGTCTGCTGTTATAGGTTCAGGCACTGAGAATGTCATGCATACACTGTTTTCCTGAAAATTCATGCAAAAATCGATTTCTGTACACCGTTTGAAACTAATAAGATAAAATCCGACTGAAATGTACCAGGTTAAGTGTGAGACGGGGACTGGCCACTGAACTGTTACTGTTTACCATTTACTGTACTGTATCCCTGAATGTGCCTGATAGTGCACCCTCCCCCTCCCCCACTGTACTGTACCCCTGAATGTACCTGATAGTGCACCCTCCCCCTCCCCCACTGTACTGTACCCCTGAATGTGCCTGATAGTGCACCCTCCCCCTCCCCCACTGTTTGCCAGTTCCCCTATAAGCTCCACTTAATTCTACTGCCACTGTAACTAAATGCTCTGTACTCTCACTGTATTCTGAAAACTGCATGCATAACATTTTGCATCACTGCATACTGATTTATGTTCTTACTGAGTTTTAGACTCATAGGTGAACTCTCTGATGTAGGTACTGAACCTGAAACCGAGGACCTTGTTCCTCAAAATGATGATCTGATGTAAATGGTGGATCGAGCTCACAGTGTGGTTGTTGCAGTCAGACATGTTTCTGCTCTGAGGTTTCAGTTTTTAAGTAAAGTTTATGTCTGTAGATTTTACTGAACTCTGGTGTTTTGTTTCAAAAATCTGTCTGGATTTTTGTTAGAAATCTGATTTATGTATAGGTTTTGTTGGTGTATTCTAAAACCTCTGTATTTGACAGTTGTATTTATGTCTTGGAATGTATTGAAATTATTCTGAAACTGCTGGGATTTCCTTTTATTAGTTTGTGCATGGATGGCTTCTAGTTTGGAACTATCCATGCAGTCCGTTTCTTTGAATCTGTCAATTGCAAAGCATGTTCCACAACCTTGTTTAGAATCGGGTATTGAAGGTCTATAACTTTCATGCCTTCTGTTTGTACTGTATTTGACAGTTAAATTGGGTTCTGAAGTATTCTGAATTCGTTTGGGATATCCCCTGAAAATCTGTGCATGGATTGTCTCTGGTTATGGAGTAATCCATGCAGTTGTTTTTCCTGAATTTCTGTTAGGTTTTCTAGCTTCTGTCATGCTTCAAAACTGTGTTTGGAATTGGGTTTGGAGGCTTGAAGCCTTATTGCTTTTTGTTTCGAAGTTTTCTGTTGGCATGTCTTTCTGTTAAAATTTGTCAAGTTGCTGCCTTAAAAACCAAGTCTTCCACCCAGTTTAAAACCCCGTCTTCCGGTTGACGTCACCCAAGTCTTCCGCTAGTGTAATTACATCTTCCGGTGACGTCATCTGTCTTGTCTTATTCGACATCCACCGCCAGCTTAAGTCTTCCGCCTAGTTTATTTCCAGTTCTGTCTGTATCTTCCGGTTGACGTCACCCATCCTCCGGCTGACGTCATCTATTTTGTCGTATTCGACATCTTCCGCCCAGTCTATTTACAGTTTTTGCCTACATCCACGGGTGACGTCATCTATCTTCCGGCAGACGTCATCATCTCACCCGGCTTCGTCTGTTGTCATTACCTCTTCCGATGACGTCATTACCTCTTCCGATGACGTCATCCACTGATTACTGCTCCGATTCAGTTTAAAACTGCATCTTCCGGCTGACGTCACCACCTCTTCCGAGCAGTTTTACTCAGCCTCTTCCGCTGAACCCTGTTCATTTTTGTCGTATCTGAATTCACCGCTGCTCCTTTAAACTAAGTCTTCCGCCAGCTTTCCACCTAAGCCTTCCGACTCCAGGGGATGTTTTTCCCTTCCTCTGAAAAGTTTATGAGTTTATTTCTATAAGCTCATTCTGTTTAAGTTCAAAAAATAGTCACTGTTTTCCGTTGACTGTCCCGAGTGACGGCTCCGATCCTGGACCCGTTCGGGATCCGGTTCGGCTCGGGCTGTGCACATCAAATATGTTGAGTTCCAACAAGTAGGAATATCAGGCAACAAATTACATTGCAAGTAATTTTCGCTGCATCACAACGCAGACTTTAAACTGTTGCAATCTTCCCAAAGAAGACTTCGTACTTGACAACTTTTTTTTACTTAGGTTATGGACGTTTGATATTCTTTCAAACCGTCAGAAATGATCAAATTCAGGACATGTGCAAACAACACATGTGCATATGATCGCCATTTAAATCAACCCTTGCCAATTTCTAATTGTCTCTTCCGATGACGTCATTACCTCTTCCGATGACGTCATTACCTCTTCCGATGACGTCATTACCTCTTCCGATGACGTCATTACCTCTTCCGATGACGTCATTACCTCTTCCGATGACGTCATTACCTCTTCCGATGACGTCATTACCTCTTCCGATGACGTCATTACCTCTTCCGATGACGTCATTACCTCTTCCGATGACGTCATTACCTCTTCCGATGACGTCATTACCTCTTCCGATGACGTCATTACCTCTTCCGATGACGTCATTACCTCTTCCGATGACGTCATTACCTCTTCCGATGACGTCATTACCTCTTCCGATGACGTCATTACCTCTTCCGATGACGTCATTACCTCTTCCGATGACGTCATTACCTCTTCCGATGACGTCATTACCTCTTCCGATGACGTCATTACCTCTTCCGATGACGTCATTACCTCTTCCGATGACGTCATTACCTCTTCCGATGACGTCATTACCTCTTCCGATGACGTCATTACCTCTTCCGATGACGTCATTACCTCTTCCGATGACGTCATTACCTCTTCCGATGACGTCATTACCTCTTCCGATGACGTCATTACCTCTTCCGATGACGTCATTACCTCTTCCGATGACGTCATTACCTCTTCCGATGACGTCATTACCTCTTCCGATGACGTCATTACCTCTTCCGATGACGTCATTACCTCTTCCGATGACGTCATTACCTCTTCCGATGACGTCATTACCTCTTCCGATGACGTCATTACCTCTTCCGATGACGTCATTACCTCTTCCGATGACGTCATTACCTCTTCCGATGACGTCATTACCTCTTCCGATGACGTCATTACCTCTTCCGATGACGTCATTACCTCTTCCGATGACGTCATTACCTCTTCCGATGACGTCATTACCTCTTCCGATGACGTCATTACCTCTTCCGATGACGTCATTACCTCTTCCGATGACGTCATTACCTCTTCCGATGACGTCATTACCTCTTCCGATGACGCAGTTTTACTCAGCCTCTTCCGCTGAACCCTGTTCATTTTTGTCGTATCTGAATTCACCGCTGCTCCTTTAAACTAAGTCTTCCGCCAGCTTTCCACCTAAGCCTTCCGACTCCAGGGGATGTTTTTCCCTTCCTCTGAAAAGTTTATGAGTTTATTTCTATAAGCTCATTCTGTTTAAGTTCAAAAAAATAGTCACTGTTTTCCGTTGACTGTCCCGAAGTGACGGCTCCGATCCTGGACCCCGTTCGGGATCCGGTTTCGGGCTGTCACATCAAATATGTTGAGTTCCAACAAGTAGGAATATCAGGCAACAAATTACATTTGCAAGTAATTTTCGCTGCATCAACGCAGACTTTAAACTGTTGCAATCTTCCCAAAGAAGACTTTCGTACTTGACAACTTTTTTTTACTTAGGTTATGGACGTTTGATATTCTTTCAAACCGTCAGAAATGATCAAATTCAGGACATGTGCAAAACAACACATGTGCATATGATCGCCATTTAAAATCAACCCTTGCCAATTTCTAATTGTCGTCGTCAAATAAGAGATAGCAACGTCGTTGGAAGACGTATTGTCAACGGTGATGGTGGTAAAATTTTCAACCTCCCACTTAAGCAAATAGTTTTCAACTTCCTTACCAATGGTCTCACCCTTATTGTTCGGAATCAAACAAAAATTCAAGATCTTCTTTTGCACGTGCCAGTCTTGATCAATGAAATGACATGTCAGCACCATGTAATTCAAATTTTGAATAGAGGTCCACGTGTCAGTGGTCAAACACACCTTCTGTGATGTTGAAAAAAAATACTCCTTGAACTTTTTTTTTTCTTTCTGAAATATGCCTCGAATATCTCTTGTTATTGTCCTTCGAGATGGTATAATAAACTTCGGATTTAGATACAGACAAAATGTCTTGAAACCAATTACTTCTACCACTTTCAATATCAATTCATCGATTATAATCATCTTAGCTAGAAATTCTCTAGCACCCATCATAGTAAATATGGGTATATTAGCACTCTTGCCCTCAACAGTTTTAAAGAACAAAGTTGGTTGCCTATTGTCCACATTTCGTGAATACTTTTTGCATACTTTAATATGTTTTATCATACTTGAAGTCTCATTCTTCGTCGGGTGTGCTGCATATATTTGCTCACAATAATTACACTTTGTTTAATATGTTCCCAGTACCTTACTGAAGTGAAGCCAAGTCATAGGCTTAGATTTTTTTGAATCCACACGCAAACTTTCATTTTCGGAAGAATACATCCTACCATAGAGCAAAAGCACATCGAACAAACAACCGACAACATTAATTAACAGGCAACAAACAGCACATGAATCAACAGCCAACAAACAACACATACAATTAAACATCCAGCACACTAATCAACAGATTCTTTAATTTGATTTGGATTCACAGCAAGACAACCTTACAAAGTCACAAACATAAAATTACACAATAAAAACAACATAAAATTCTAAACAGCAAACAAAAATCACAATGCTCTCAGTCAACAGTTCTGAAGAGTCTCCCACCAGACCTAACTTTTACTAACACAAAAATTACATAATAAATAATAAACACATACAGTGAGGTGAAGTGAGCAATTTTCAAGATTGGAGTAGCCGAGCGGCGAGCAGGGAGCAATGAGCAGAGAACAATTGAGCACCTATAAGCGTTTGTAATTTTTACATAGAATTAAGATTAAGCATTTTATCCATGACAATTTGCACTGTATCAACTAAGATCAATTTTCTAATCAACATATAAACATAAAATGATATGCCCAGGACAACGATCACCCAAGCTCGATCCCAATATTATACTAACTTATTTGCTCATTGTGTAGGAAAGATTCCTGGGTTCAAATGACCTTATGGCTCAACTCACAAGCTAAGGAGTGACCCATGAAGATGATGAAGCATGAGTCTATGTCAAAGGAAAGCTACGCCCATAGAGCCAAAATAGGCCATAGAGCACCCAAATGGCCGGCACTTTAAGAAGGCCCATTTCAAGCACTCCCTCTTTTGGGACTTGAAGATCAAGGAAACTCAAAGCTAGGATGAGTCTCACCACCTTGCTAGCATGGTAGCCTCGGCCTTCACCAAGTTGTTGAAGGGGGGATTTGTTTCCCTTTTAACAATTTAGTGCAATCGGGCATTTTGCATTTTCTTTATTTTCTTAAGACGCGTAAACATTAGTTTTTTGTTTGTTAAGTTTAAATTGCATGTTTAGTGGAAATTTAGGTTGAACTCATTTAGAGGGAAAAGGGGTTGCTGGGTCAATTTTAAAGAGGAGGTACAAGCTGAATTATGCAAGGGAGAAGTCCTACCAGCCATTGGATGGACGACGAGGTGTTCAGAAGGCTTGTTTTGGACCTTTCTCATCTTTTATTTTTAAAACCCTAGCAGCCAGAAAAGGGTATTTAGGACTCTTTGTCTGATTGTAAAGGGTAGTTTTGAATAGTATATTTTTGAAAATAGAAGATTGCATCTTCAGAAGTGGGTTTTCTCCATTTTCTTGGTCCCTCCTTGTCGGTGCGTAGCACCCTGTAACACCCGGTAATTTTGCAATGTAAATATTCCTTGTGTTATTAGACGGAATTAATGGGAATATTTATACAATGTATGTTTTATGAGTTTACCGATGGATTCATTGAATGGGGGTAATTCGTAAAACCGGTTGGAGGGACTAAATAATAATTTAGTTAAAAACCAATAGTTAGAAATGCATGGAGGGGTATATTGGGAAGGAATTAAGGTTGGTGGGGGATAGCCTATGGTTGCTTGACACTTGGCAACTTGTTGGAGAAGCCATGTTCTTCTTCTCTTTCCTCCTGCATGAAACCCTCATTTCTCATCTGCTTCTTTCCACTGCTCTCTGTTTTCTCTCCTCCAGGCGGCTGCAACCTTTCCAAAAGACTTCCATTCTCCTATTTTCTCCAGTGAAGGTAATCATCTGCTAAAGTTATGAGTTTGGACAAGTTAAAATGAGAGTTTTGCTGAAGTTAGGGGTTAAGATATTTTGGAGAAAACTCTCTGTTATTGTATGAAAACACGTCGGTTTCTTTTCTAAAGGTTTGAATGGAGTTTGGAGCATGTCCTACCAAGTTGTTAGTTAGCATTTGCAACTTTGCTCATTTTTTTTTACGTGCATGTTATATGTTTGTGCATCACCGAGACATTCAAGACTATCAACTCTACAGCAAACATGTAAGTTCATACCTGTAGGTTGGCCCTTAAGGCCCTACATCACGGAGACTCTAGGTTTTTACTTCTGTCGGGAGGTTTCGGGTAGATAAGTTGGAGTTATATTTTGAGTCGTCTGTTTTTCTCTTTAGGTTTTGTTGTGCTATTTCTGTTGTCTGCTGTTTTAATTTTAAGCACTGTAAATGTCCATGCATACACGATTTTCCCGAAAGTTCATGCAAAATGTTTTCTGTACACGGTTTGAAGCTAAGAAAGATAAAATCTGAATGTAATGTATTGGTCAAGTGTGGGACGGAGACTGGTGTTCTGTTCTGTATTTCTGTACCGTATCTCTGTTAGTGCCTGATAGTGCACTTCTGTCACGCCTGTTCTACTATAAGTCCCACTTATACCCCTCTGCCAGTGAAACGTAATGTACTGCACTGTCGCCGTATTCTGAAAGTTCATGCATAACATATGCATCACTGCATTTTTATATGTTCTTACTGAGCTTTAGGCTCATAGTTGAACTCCCTGATGTAGGTACGGATCCCGTGGATGAGGACTTTGTACCTCAGACCGACGAATAGGAGGCTTGTGGAGCGAGCTTCGAGGTTGGTTGTGGTAGCTAGACATATTCCTGACCAGAGAGAATGAGGTTTTAAAGTTTTGTGTTATGTTTTAAAAACTTCTGTTATGGCGAATTCTGGAAATGCATGCCAAGTTCTGTACTGTTTTTGAGATTTTAAAACGATATATGGCATCTGTATTGAAGTTTAAAACCTCTGTATTTGACAGTTGTATTTATATATTTTGAAATATTATGGAACTGCCTTGAGTTCTCTCTATTGGTCTGTGCATGGATGGTCTCTGGTTTTAGAGTTATCCATGCAGTTTGATTTCTTAAACTTCTGTCATGTTTTCTGTTATGTCTGAAAATTATGTTCTGAATCGATTTTTTTAGAATTTGAAACTTTTATGCCATCTGTTTTTATGCTCCCTGTTCACATGTTTTCCTGTTAAAAGTTGTCAAATTTTGTCTTTAAAACTACATCTTCTGATCACATCCACCGTTACTTTTAAAATCACTTCTACCGCTTCAGTTTATTTACATAAACTACCTTAGGATTTACATCTACCGCTTCGGTTTATTTACATCTACCGTCTGACGTCATTCATCTCACATCTTCCGATTACATCCACCGCTGCCCTTTTAAAATCACATCCACCGCTGCCCTTTTAAATCACATCCACTGCTGCCTTTAAAATTTCATCTTCCGACTGACGTCAGCTACATCTTCCGCCTGACGTCATCTGCCTACATCTTCCGCCCAGTTTATTTACATCTTCCGCCTGACGTCATCCACATCTTCTGCCCAGTTCACTTTTGTTGGTGAACAGTAAAATTTTGCCGGTAGTTCACTTCTACCGGTGAACAGTAATCTTTTGCCTGTAGTTCACCTCTACCGGTGAACAGTAATCTTCTGCCTGTAGTTCACATCTGCCGGTGAACAGTCGACTTCTACTTGTAATTTACGTCTTCTGCCTCGGTTTATTTACATTCTCCGCCCAGCTTATTTACTTCTTTTGCCCTACATCACTCGACCGCGTCATTCACTGTAGCCTTTCTTCCGGCATGACTTCCAGTTTTGTTTTCCATTTTATTAGGTTTCCCACTGCATGTCAAGTCGTCCATTTTTGTCTCCCCGTTTGCAATTCTCCCTGTCTCCCTGCACTCGTCCAGAGAAGGTTTACATCCAAATCCTTAAGTGTTCCAGTTTTCCTGCATTCCCTTCTATTATTCGTCCCATAGTCTGATTTTAATCCGTTTCTCGTTTCGCTTTCAATTCCAAAGAATTTTCTCTCTCTCTGTAAAGTTTTAAGTTTTTTTTTTTAAATGTTCAGTCTGTTTTTTATTTACAAAAAAAAAATAATCCCCGTTTTGAATGTCCCGGAGTGATGGCTCCTCGATCCCGATCGGGTTGGGGGTCGTCACAGTTATGGTATCAGAGCCGCTAGGTTTTAAAAGCGGTTATGGGTAAATGTCTGGTTGCGCAACCCGCCATGAGAGATTGCTCCATCGACTGTAAGTGTTTAAGTTCCCGTGAAAAAGTTCTATTTATTAAATTTAGTTATTCTATTTATAGGATTTTCTTATAAATGGTGAGAGGACACCAGGATGAAGCAAGCAATAGTGCCAGGGCCATAGATCTCTTAACTGAGCTGGTGGGGGTACAGTCCCGCATGGTGGAACGCATGATGGCTCGAGAAGACAACGGGAATAACAATAACAATCATGGGAATGCTCCACGCGACACCAGTGGGGATAGATTCAGGCGACTCCAGCCGCCTACATTTGATGGACTATCTACAGACCCAACTCACGCTGAGGAATGGGTCCGGCAGATAGAGAGAATGTTTAGATGCGCAGAGGTGGAAGAAAATAAGAAGGTTCTATGTGCCACGTATCAGCTCACCAAGAATGCAGGATTTTGGTGGGACACTGTCCAGGCAACAACAGTGGCGTTAAGCTGGGAGGGATTCAAACGAATATTCTATGAGAAGTATTTTGACAGAAGTGCGAAGAAGGAAAAGATGATAGAGTTCTCTTGGCTACGACAGTATGATTCGGTGGCCGAATATGTTCAAAAGTTCTATCCTTATCCCGCTATGCACCACATCTAGTGGACACCGATGAGAATAAGGTACACCAGTTCATTCAAGGGATGAAACTGGACCTTTTACGCGGGATTACAACTGGGGGTTTTGATGAGGCACCGTACACAAAGGTGGTGGCTAAGGCTTATCAGTTAGAGGCCTTAGAGGCAAAGTTCTAGAGACAGAGGGATTCATCTAGAGGGATTATTCGAAATGTTCCTCAACAACAACAACAACAAAAAAGAGGTCAAAATTTGCAACCTCAACAGCAACAGAACAGGGGCATTAAGAGGCCCAATGAGACCACCACTTATCAAGACAAGGGAAAGAGACTAATGGGGGCTCCTCAATTTTTAGCATGCCCGCGATGCTGGAAAACTCACAGGGGCGAATGTAGACCTATCACTGGCCAATGTTTCCGATGTGGTAAAGAGGGCCATCACGTCCGGGATTGCCCAATGCCGGATACCAGACAAAATCAAGCGCACCAAGAGTTTTTGCAATGTTAGAGGATGATGATGATACCGCCCAGCACACAGCAATTACAGGTACAATTCCAATATGTGATGCACCTGCTTATACCTTGTGGGACACGGGGGCCACACATTCGTTTGTGGCAATGGACTTCGTGGTTAGAGAGAAGTTTTGTTGTATGCCATCAGATCAGCCCTACAGCATTATGCTACCGTTCGGAGAGTTTATGCACTCCGAGCAGGTTGTACGGGGTGATATAGTGTTAGTAAGAGACCAAAAGTTGTATGCCAATCTTATCGTTATCGGTATGAGAGGATACGAAGTGATTCTGGAGATGGACTAGCTATTTAGACATTACGCCACCATCAATTGCAGGTCCGGCCTAGTGTCGTTTAAGCGCCCGAATGAGGTAGAGTTCTCCTATCAGGCAATACCAAAGAAACACCGAATGCCTGTTATATCTTCCTTAAAAGCTCAACAGCTGATGAGGTCAGGATGCATCGAATTTCTTGCCCACGTAGTAGATGTTCAAAGGCAAGGTGAGGTGGAACTTCAAAACATTTCAGTAGTTCAAGACTTCTCAGAGGTTTTCTTATATGACTTACCGGGATTGCCACCTGATCATGAAATCGAGTTTGAAATTGACGTATATCCTGGTGCTGAACTGGTATCGAAGAATCCGTACCGTATGGCGCCAATAGAGCTGAGGGAGTTGAAGGCTCAGCTAAAGGAATTGGTAGACAAGGGTTTTGTGCACCCTAGTTTCTCTCCTTGGGGTGCTCCCGTCTTTTTTGTCACGAAGAAAGATGGGTCCCTACGTATGTGTATTGATTACCGTGAGCTGAACAAGTTAACCATAAAAAATAAGCACCCGTTGCCGAGGATCGATGATCTATTTGACCAACTACAAGGGGCTCAGGTATTTTCAAAGATTGACTTGCGCTCCGGTTATTACTAGTTAAAGGTCAGGGCTGATGATATTCCAAAGACCGCCTTCAGGACCCGATACGGACATTACGAGTTATTGGTAATGTCTTTTGGATTGACTAATGCCCCGGTGGCATTTATGGACTTGATGAACAGGATATTCCAAGATTTCTTGGATAAATTTGTAATCGTCTTCATCGACGACATCCTGGTTTACTCAGAAGTTAGGTTGAGCACGAGGAACACTTGGCAATTGTGCTATCGACTCTGAAACAACACCGATTGTACGCCAAGTTGTCGAAGTGTGAATTCTGGTTGAGCAGGATTAACTTCATAGGCCATGTGGTGTCGGCAGAAGGAGTGTCCGTGGATCCAGCCAAGATTCTGGCAGTGAAAGAATGGCCGAGACTGAGAAATGCCAGTGAGGTACGAAGTTTTATTAGGTTAGCTGGTTATTACAGAAAGTTTATCAAGGGATTTTCTGTGATAGCAAAGCCCATGACCAGCTTAACGAGGAAAGACATCAAGTTCAAGTGGTCTGAAGCTTGTGAGGTGAGTTTTTAGACACTTAAGCAGAAATTAACCACTGCTCCTCTGTTAGTATTGCCAGTTGAAGATGGCAAATTCAGCGTATACTGTGATGTGTCCAAGGTTGGCTTGGGGTGTGTATTAATGCAAGAAGGGAAAGTAGTGGCGTACACATCTAGACAATTGAAGAACCATGAACAAAACTACCATACACATGACCTCGAGTTAGCGGCAGTTGTGTTTGTGCTGAAAGTATGGAGACACCACTTGTACGGACATCATGTGAGGTGTTTTATGATCACAAGAGTTTGAAGTACATATTTACCTAGAAAGAGTTAAACATGAGACAAAGACGGTGGTTAGAATTTGTGAAAGATTACGATGTTGAGATTAAATACCACCCCGGTAAAGCTAATGTGGTAGCTGATGCACTGAGTAGGATGCCAGCTACTATGCAACCGGCTATGTCGGCCGTATCAATGCCTTTGAGTACATAGATACAGAAGTTCGATATGGAGATAGTTTCTGGGCTATCGGCCATACTAGAAGACTTGACACTATGGCCCACCGTCTTGGACCAAATTAAAGAAGCCCAGAAGACAAATTCAAAGGAGATGGCTGATATTGTGAGCAAGTTACCTATGGCCTCTTCCGATTTCAGTTATTCGGGAGATGGTATTCTGAAGTTCAAAGACAGGTGGTATGTTCCGAGAGACGAAGAGCTACGAAAGAACATCTTGTCGGAAGCCCACTCATCTTCTTTCTCTGTTCATCCTGGTAGCACAAAGATGTATCAAGACTTGAAACTTCACTTCTGGTGGCCAAATATGAAGAATAAAGTAGCCAAACACATGGAGTCTTGCATGATATGTCAACAAGTCAATGATGAACATCAACGACCAGGTGGGACACTTCAGCCTCTCCCGATCCCCGAATGGAAATGGGAGAACATAACGATGGATTTTGTTGTCGGCCTTCCAAGGACAGCTAAGGGCCATAATAGCATTTGGGTCATAGTGGATAGATTGATGAAGTCGGCCCATTTTCTACCTGTGAAGACGACGTACTCCATGGATCAGTACGCAGAGCTGTATATTACTGAGATTATTAAGCTGCATGGCATTCCTGTGTCGATCGTCTCGGATCGGGATCCCAGATTCACTTCCAGGTTTTGGAAAAGTTTGTAGAACTCCTTGGGTACAAAGTTGAACTTCAGCACAACCTTTCATCCACAGATTGACGGACAATCCGAGAGAACGATCCAGATACTGGAGGATATGTTAAGGTCATGCGTGCTAGAATTTCGTGCTCCTTGGAGTAGATATTTGCCGCTTATGGAGTTCGCTTACAACAATAGCTACCAGGCTACGATCGGTATGGCTCCATATGAAGCTCTTTATGGCAGGAAGTGCAGATCTCCATTATGTTAGGATGAAGTCGGAGAAGCCAAGCTTATCGGCCCTGAGTTATTACAGCAGATGTCCGACGTGATTGCAGCTATCAAACAACGAATAAAAATTGCTTAGAGTCCATAGAAGAGTTATGCAAACCATAGAAGAAGAGACTTAGAGTTCGTTGAGGGAGATGAAGTATTCTTGAAAGTGTCGCCTTTCAAGGGCGTAATGAGATTCAGTAAGAAAAGAAAGCTCAGCCCGTGGTTCATTGGCTCTTTTCCCATTTTGAAGCGTGTGGGAAGCATGGCCTACAGACTGCAGTTGCCAGCGTCAATGGATGGAGTTCATAATGTTTTTCATGTTTCGATGCTGAGAAAATGTGTACGAGATCCAACCCAGATCGTGGAACATGTGGACTTTAATATCATGACGACTCTGGCATATGAAGAAAGGCCCATACAGATATTGGATACTTCACTCAAGGTGTTGCGCAATAAGGTAGTCCCATTGGTGAAAGTTTTGTGGCGCAATCATAGTGTGGAGGAAGCCACATGGGAAAGACAACAAGATGTTAGGGCCCAAAATCCGGACTTCTTTGCCTAGGCAAATTTTGGGGACAAAATTTCTGTTAAGGTGGGTGGAATGTAACACCAGGCAATTTTGCCATGTAAATATTCCTTGTGTTATTAGACAGAATTAATGAGAATATTTATACAATGTATGTTTTATGAGTTTACCGATGGATTCATTGAATGGGGGTAATTCGTAAAACTGGTTGGAGGGACTAAATAGTAATTTCGTTAAAAACCAATAGTTAGAAATGCATGGAGGGGTATGTTGGGAAGGAATTAAGGTTGGTGGGGGATAGCCTATGGTTGCTTGACACTTGGCAACTTGTTGGAGAAGCCATGTTCTTCTTCTCTTTCCTCCTGCGTGAAACCCTCATTTCTCATCTGCTTCTTTCCACTGCTCTCTGTTTTCTCTCCTCCAGGCGGCTGCAACCTTTCCAAAAGACTTCCATTCTCCTATTTTCTCCAGTGAAGGTAATTATCTGCTAAAGTTAACGAGTTTGGACAAGTTAAAATGAGAGTTTTACTGAAGTTAGGTGTTAAGATATTTTGGAGAAAACTCTCTGTTATTGTATGAAAACACGTCGGTTTGTTTTCTAAAGGTTTGAATGGAGTTTGGAGCATGTCCTACCAAGTTGTTAGTTAGCATTTGCAGCTTTGCTCATTTTTTTACGTGCATGTTATAGGTTCGTGTATCATCGAGACGTTCAGGACTATCAACTCTACAGCAAACAGGTAAGTTCATACCCGTAGGTTGGCCCTTAAGGCCCTACATCATGGAGACTCTAGGTTTTTACTTCTGTCGGAAGGTTTCGGGTAGATAAGTTGGAGTTATATTTCGAGTCGTCTGTTTTTCTCTTTAGGTTTTGTTGTGCTATTTCTGTTGTCTGCTATTTTAATTTTAAGCACTGTAAATGTCCATGCATACACGATTTTCCCGAAAGTTCATGCAAAATATTTTCTGTACACGGTTTGAAGCTAAGAAAGATAAAATTTGAATGTAATGTATTGGTTAAGTATGGGACGGAGACTGATGTTCTGTTCTGTATTTCTGTACCGTATCTCTGTTAGTGCCTGATAGTGCACTTCTGTCACGCCTGTTCTCCTATAAGTCCCACTTATACCCCTCTGCCAGTGAAACGTAATGTACTGTACTATCGCCGTATTCTGAAAGTTCATGCATAGCATATGTATCACTGCATTTTTATATGTTCTTACTGAGCTTTAGGCTCATAGTTGAACTCCCTGATGTAGGTACGGATCCCGTGGATGAGGACTTTGTACTTCAGACCAACGAATAGGAGGCTGGTGGCGCCAGCTTCGGGGTTGGTTGTGGTAGCTAGACATATTCCTGACCAGAGAGAATGAGGTTTTAAAGTTTTGTGTTATGTTTTAAAAACTTCTATTATGGTGAATTCTGGAAATGCATGCCAAGTTCTGTACTGCTTTTGAGATTTTAAAACGATGTATGACATCTGTATTGATGTTTAAAACCTCTGTATTTGACAGTTGTATTTATATATTTTGAAATATTATGGAACTGCCTTGAGTTCTCTCTATTGGTCTGTGCATGGATGGTCTCTGGTTTTAGAGTTATCCATGCAGTTTGATTTCTTAAACTCCTGTCATGTTTTCTGTTATGTCCGAAAATCATGTTCTGAATCGTTTTTTTTAGAATTTGAAACTTTTATACCATCTGTTTTTATGCTCCCTGTTCGTATGTCTTCCTGTTAAAAGTTGTCAAATTTTGTCTTTCAAACTACATATTCCAATCACATCCACCGCTGCTTTTAAAATCACTTCTACCGCTTCGGTTTATTTACATCTACTGCCTTAGGATTCACATCTACCGCTTCGGTTTATTTACATCTACTGCCTTAGGATTCACATCTACCGCTTCGGTTTATTTACATCTACCGTCTGACGTCATTCATCTCACATCTTCCGATTACATCCACCACTGCGCTTTTAAAATCACATCCACCGCTGCCCTTTTAAATCACATCCACTGCTGCCTTTAAAATTTCATCTTGCTACTGACGTCAACTACATCTTCCGCCTGACGTCATTTGCCCACATCTTCCACCCAGTTTATTTACATATTTCACTTGACGTCATCCACATCTTCCGCCCAGTTCACTTCTGCCGATGAACAGTAAACTTTTGCCTGTAGTTCACTTCTACCGGTGAACAGTAATCTTTTGCCTGTAGTTCACCTCTACCGGTGAACTGTAATCTTCTGCCTGTAGTTCACATCTGCCAGTGAACAGTCCACTTCTTCTTGTAATTTACGTCTTCCGCCCCGATTTATTTACATTCTCCGCCTAGCTTTTTTACTTCTTTTGCCCTACATCACTCGACCCCGTCATTCACTGTAGCCTTTATTCCGGCATGACTTCTAGTTTTGTTTTCCATTTTATTAGGTTTACCACTGCATGTCAAGTCGTCCATTTCTGTCTCCCCGTTTGCAATTCTCCCTATCTCCCTGCACTCGTCCAGAGAAGGTTTACGTCCAAATCCTTAAGTGTTCCAGTTTTCCTGCATTCCCTTCTGTCATTTGTCCCATAGTCTGATTTTAATACATTTCCCGTTTCGCTTTCAATTCCAGAGAACGTTCTCTCTTTCTGTAAAGTTTTAAGGGTTTGTTTTTAAAGGTTCAGTCTGTTTGTTATTTACAAAGAAAAAAATAATCCCCGTTTTGAATGTCCCAGAGTGATGGCTCCTCGGCTTCGATCGGGTTGGGGGTTGTCACACACCCAGCCGCACCAAGGATTGTTCTTCTAAGTTAATGGTTCTTGGAAGCACTCTTATTGCTATCCTTCTTCTGCAGTTCTTCAAGGAACTTGGATGCCAGTAGGAGGATGGAAAACCATCCCTAAAGCTGCGATGTTCCCTGGTAACGAGGAGCTTCATTTCCAGAGACGCCGAGCTGCTTCGTTGCACCGTCGTTGGGAACTAGCCACGGGCCTTCCTTCGCCCCTTTCATCTCATCAGCAGAAGTAACGTGCATAGGTCTTTAGTCGCTTGCTGAAGCGCTTCTCCTTCTTGGAGATAGCCTTTTTCCCGAAAGGTGCTGGGATCACCTTTCAGGGCCGGCATTAGACCCCTCAGATGTTCCCTCGCGCTCCCTTCAGTTCATCGGAAACCTCTGAAGAAATTGCCAACTTACCCATCTCCCCAACGTTTGGTAGCATCACTCCGCTCTTCACTCGAAAGTGTCGTTATCCTAACATAAAACATGGCAATTTGCTTCAAGTTTATCATCCTAGCAATTCTAAACAAAGACATCAACTAAAATCCTAAAATAGAACTAAATCAAAAATAAAGCTCAATAGAAATTAGAAATAGAAAACTCAATAGTGATACTTCTATGTTGGACTTCAAATTTGCAGCATAAGTAATTCAAACCTAACAAATATTAAGTCCAAATATTATAGTAAAAATGTAACGACCCCAAAATTTAATTTGAATTTTTCTCCAATTTACCCTAATTTTCTTAATTCAAAATTATTGAAAATACAAAAAATAATTTAATAAGCAGAAATCTTGAAATTAATATCAATAAATATTTAGAACATTAAATATTAAACAAACATTAAATAAAAATTTATTCATAAAATCTTTTAAAAACAATAGTGTACTTAATAAAAATCCAAAGTTGATGTAATAAATTATTCCAACTTAAAACAAAATAAATTTAAATGCAACTAAATATAAAAATATCATTTTAAAATAATATAAAAGCATAACTTTAAATTTTATTCAAAACCGACGACCATATCCTCCTCTGTATGCTCGACTGCCTCCGGAGGATTCTCGATCACAGTTTGTTCTTCCTCAGATAAAAACTCACCTACATTACAAAATTAAAAACTATAAGAAAAACTCAGTAAGCGAAAATATGTGCAAGTGTCAACATTTACTTTTTCCCAAATCCTGTTTTATCTGTTACATTCTGGTTAGAACTTGTTCCAACCCTTTATCAAACATCACATCTAGTTAGAACTTATTCTAACCCTCGGTCAAACATCACCTTTAGTTTGAACTTTTTTCAACTTTCGGTCAATCATCACCTCTAGTTAGAACTTGTTCCAACCTTCGATTAAAATCACACCTCTAGTTAGAACTTGTTCCAACCTTCGATTAAAATCACATCTAGTTAGAACTTGTTCCAACCTTCGTTTCAGATGTCACGTACTGGTTAGAACTTGTTTCAACCTTCAATCAACCTCACCATCTCATTGTCGTTCAGGCTTTTGCTATCACGTATTTTTCGTCAATTTCATTGTTTTCATACACATACAAATGTCCTATCAATTTAAGCTTTTGTATAATTCTATGACAATGTCTAAACATGTGTGCTCAAACATCAGAAATATAAAATAAAACTGTAATAAAATAATATAGATTTTGTGATGTAGGGTCATAGCCAAAATATTGAAAAACGTAATATTTTCACTTACTTAGATTCGAGTGATTAGGGAATAAAATTTTAATTGTTTTTCCCTAGCGTTGAATAAATCTTCTTTGCCTAAAACTTAGAGATATTTAAACTTCTTCGTTCATACCCAAAATAATCTTTGAATTTAATATGGGTAGAAATTCCTTACCACTATAATCTTAGCGTTGGAATTTCGGATCGATTTGGGTGTCCTTAACAATCCAAAAGTATCTGATTTGATATGTACAAATTTTTGGGTCGATCGGGCCGGTTCGGGTCGTTAGAACAAGTTCAGTTCACTGTTGCCCCGTTTGGTTCAGAATAAAAATTTTGAACTGTCTTTCTTCTTCCTAGTCATGGTGTTTTGCCCAGAGAGAGAGAGAGAGAGAGAGAGAGAGAGAGACCGAGCGAGTGAGATAAAATAGAGAACGGGAGAGATGAGTGACGAACACTGAGCGAGGGAGAGAGGGAGGAAGTCTTACGATGATTGAGGTTATCGACAGAGACCGAGAGAAATCGGCCACACAGAGATGGGTTTTGGTCAAGGGAGAGACTATCACTGAAGGAACGTTCGATGTTCAGACCAAGGCAGAAGCTTCCTCAGAGGATTCGTGTTCCAACCTTCGATTAAAATCACATCTAGTTAGAACTTGTTCCAACCTTCGATTAAAATCACATCTAGTTAGAACTTGTTCCAACCTTCGATTAAAATCACATCTAGTTAGAACTTGTTCCAACCTTCGATTAAAATCACATCTAGTTAGAACTTGTTCCAACCTTCGATTAAAATCACATCTAGTTAGAACTTGTTCCAACCTTCGATTAAAATCACATCTAGTTAGAACTTGTTCCAACCTTCGATTAAAATCACATCTAGTTAGAACTTGTTCCAACCTTCGATTAAAATCACATCTAGTTAGAACTTGTTCCAACCTTCGATTAAAATCACATCTAGTTAGAACTTGTTCCAACCTTCGATTAAAATCACATCTAGTTAGAACTTGTTCCAACCTTCGATTAAAATCACATCTAGTTAGAACTTGTTCCAACCTTCGATTAAAATCACATCTAGTTAGAACTTGTTCCAACCTTCGATTAAAATCACATCTAGTTAGAACTTGTTCCAACCTTCGATTAAAATCACATCTAGTTAGAACTTGTTCCAACCTTCGATTAAAATCACATCTAGTTAGAACTTGTTCCAACCTTCGATTAAAATCACATCTAGTTAGAACTTGTTCCAACCTTCGATTAAAATCACATCTAGTTAGAACTTGTTCCAACCTTCGATTAAAATCACATCTAGTTAGAACTTGTTCCAACCTTCGATTAAAATCACATCTAGTTAGAACTTGTTCCAACCTTCGATTAAAATCACATCTAGTTAGAACTTGTTCCAACCTTCGATTAAAATCACATCTAGTTAGAACTTGTTCCAACCTTCGATTAAAATCACATCTAGTTAGAACTTGTTCCAACCTTCGATTAAAATCACATCTAGTTAGAACTTGTTCCAACCTTCGATTAAAATCACATCTAGTTAGAACTTGTTCCAACCTTCGATTAAAATCACATCTAGTTAGAACTTGTTCCAACCTTCGATTAAAATCACAATAGTGATTAGGACTAATGTTAATTTTTTCCCTAGCGTTGAATAAATCTTCTTTGCCTAAAACTTAGAGATATTTAAACTTCTTCGTTCATACCCAAAATAATCTTTGAATTTAATATGGGTAGAAATTCCTTACCACTATAATCTTAGCGTTGGAATTTCGGATCGATTTGGGTGTCCTTAACAATCCAAAAGTATCTGATTTGATATGTACAAATTTTTGGGTCGATCGGGCCGGTTCGGGTCGTTAGAACAAGTTCAGTTCACTGTTGCCCCGTTTGGTTCAGAATAAAAATTTTGAACTGTCTTTCTTCTTCCTAGTCATGGTGTTTTGCCCAGAGAGAGAGAGAGAGAGAGAGAGAGAGAGAGAGACCGAGCGAGTGAGATAAAATAGAGAACGGGAGAGATGAGTGACGAACACTGAGCGAGGGAGAGAGGGAAGTCTTACGATGATTGAGGTTATCGACAGAGACCGAGAGAAATCGGCCACACAGAGATGGGTTTGGTCAAGGGAGAGACTATCACTGAAGGAACGTTCGATGTTCAGACCAAGGCAGAAGCTTCCTCAGAGGATTTCGGCCAAGTCTGAGCAACAACGGTGATTTCCTTTCACTGAGCTCCTAATTTAGCAGGGGAGCTCCTCCAGTTCTTTCCATAGAAGGAGGAGCACGAATCTTACCCCATTGGTGGTCAGATTTGTTGACCGATTAGGAAAGAATTTCTTTAATGATAAACTTCCAAACGTTTGCAGAATAATATCTTGAAATTATGGCAGGATTATTTCCTTGGATTAGGAAAGGAATTGATTTGATTGGTTGCGAATTAGGGTTAGATTTGATTAATTTGTAGAAATTGAATCCCTAATTTGGGGATAAAATTTTGGTATGTTACAAAACACATACTAGATCATTCTGAAAATTAAACAATAAAACACCAAAACACCAAAACATAAACGACAAAAAGGGTTTTAAAATAGTGAACAAAAATAAAAAATTTCTGGAAATAAAAACATAACATAAATCAACCAATTGAACATCCTAAATATCAACTAAACAGGAAAATAAAACAGGTTCGTATGCTTCACTACCGTACTAAACAGAAAATAAAATTTTCTCTAATTCAGATACAGTGACTCACTGAGGATAGAGGCGAGCCGAAGATAGCTGAAGACAGAGAACGAGGATAGGCGAGACGACCAGGCGAGCCGATTCCAAAGACAGAACCGAGCACGAATCTAAAGACAGAGTCAAGCATGAACCGGAGCAGGGAGCACGAAGAATGGGAATCGGAGCAGCCGTGCAGTGATTACGGAGATGGGAGAACGGAGCACGGGAGTCGCCGAGTCGGGAGTCAGGGGAACGGGAGTCGGGAGTCGCAGCTCGTAAGTGGGGGTCCAGGGTCGGGTGTTCAGGATTCTGGAAGACTGGAACTAGAAGAGTGGAAGTGTAACGACCTCCGACCCGATCGGGGCTGAAGAGCTGTAACGCCCCCGAACCCACCCCGGCTCAGTGTGCTACTTTGCTAACTCAAACCGTGTTTAAAACGACATTTAAAATAATTTTTGTAAATTATTTGACTCGATTTTTGGGTTTTTCGAACCCTCAAAAAATGTTGGAAAACGTGCTAAAAATACGTTTAAAATATGACGGAAAAAGTCAGGTCAAAATATTTTGGAAATAGGAAAAAAAATTTAAAGAAAAATCAAAATGGGTGTGCTGGGCACCCCGCGCACGCTCTGCTGCAGCACGCCGCGTGCGCCGGTGGCCGATCAATCAACACTGGGGGCCAATCGATCGGGCCCTCTTAGGTTTCTTCGGCCAAAAATGCCAATTTTTTCTTTTTTTTTGTTCACTTTTTGCCACTTTTCTTCAATTTTCTCCAAGCTAAACACCTCTAAATCGCCTTAAATTTTACCCACACATTCTCGACACTTCCGACTCTGTGTCCCGTAAAAGCACAGAAAAACTGACGTAAAACGGTTAATAAAAAATAGAGAAAATAAACCCGATGTTATTTGTTTTAAAATCAAAACGAGCGGCATGACGCCTATAATTTCCAAAACCCAAAAACCTGTAAATTTAACTATTTGTAAAGACCATTCAAATCATTTCCAAAACAGTTACTAACCATATCCACAACATCGTAAAATTATCTTTCTTTACACCACAAAACAACCCACAATACCAACCCAGAACACCGAAACATAGTACTAAATATACCCCATCCTCAAACTCCCAGAAATCCATGGTCGAGGCGCCCCGACAAAGGCCTGCATCGGCGTGCCCTATGCATCAACGACTGCATCTAGTCCTGGTCCTTGCACTCAACCTCACCTGTATATACTTCGTCTCCTACACCATAGAACACAAAACGTAAACTTAATGCTTAGCAAGTAGGGAATAACAAATGCGACAATATTAAACCTAGCACATGCAGTTTCTAACACTCAGTTGTGCTTATTTGCCGTTTGTTGCTTTAATCATTTCATAAGCCGTGTGGATCGAGTAGGCACACATCCTATAATCGTCTAGGACGGCCACACTCAGAACCACCAGAGCAAGACCAGATAGCACTCATCCCATAATCGTATAGGATGACTATACATAATCTCCCTCGTCGATCGTAGAATCCTATAATCGTCTAGGAATTCATACTCACGACATTTACGTATTTTATCTGGTCATCTTTCATAGAGGTCCCTCCGGGGTGCTACACTCCAACACGTAATCTCGACGAGGCACACTAATCAAGATTTCGTATTTTAGCCGGTCATCTTTCATAGAGGTCCCTCCGGGGTGCTACACTCCAGCACGTAATCTTGACAAGGCACACTAATCAAGATGCATTTCTCAATTTACTTTATCTGATTACATTTCATGCTCACAATTAAACCATGCAAGAAACTCGTGTAAAACCATGATGCATGTCAACGAATATGCAACACAACAAAACACGAAATAAATACTCATTAACCCTACTGTTCTATGGTGTAGGCCCAAAGGCGAAAGGATAGTAACCACTACTTACCTGACTGCTCGGTAATTATTTGCTTACTTCGTCCAATAACTTCACTCACTCGATAACCTATCAAATATAGGAAATAACTTAGCCAGCCACTAATAAAAATTCTAAAGGAGTTTTATAACTAAAACTAATTAACAATTTGTAGCACCCGGTTCCATTGAACCAAAATTTAATTTATTATTTATGATGTACTTTTATAGGAGGATTGGGGCAGTTATTGATTAGGTTAATAAATGTTCAGGCGAGGGCATGATGGTAATTAGAATTTTTACATAGTGGATAACGTATTTAAGGAAGAGTCCAGTGTGAGTAGCCGCCACTGTTTCATTTCTTTTTACTTCTCAACTCGACGGATCCCCCTAGGCGATTCCCCTCCAACCAAGGTGAGTTTTGATTCGATTACTTGCTGCTTTTAGTGTCTAGATAGCTGGTGGATGGCTATGTGTGCATTTTGGAAGTACATAGAGTGAGGGATGAGATTTGGGGTTTAGCGGTGAATCGGGAATGGCGAAGAACAGAACCCTTAGAACTAGCCCTTTAGATTTCCTAATGTTTAGAATGAAGTTTAGTAATGCTGTACTTATGTTTTAGGTGAGCCAGCTCTTGGAATATGCTACCACCAGGAACTCTCGGTGAAGCCAGGTAAGTGAAGTATTGTGTGTGCCCTCGGGCCTACATCACAAAACAGTAGGTTTATGTATGTTTGAGTATTTTCTGTATGTTATGCATCATGTTTTTGAAAGAATACGAAAATGAACTTTCATGCACCATTATGGAAAGGCAAGTACAGATTGAAATGCATTGGCGGTTAAGGGAACTAATCCACCCCTTAACTGATGAAGAGGATTTATGACATTGGGAGAACTGATCCCACTCCCAAGGGAACTGAGGGATCAGAATAGCTATTAAGGGACTTCATCCACCCCTTAACTGATGAAGAGGATGTATGACATTGGGAGAATTGATTCCACTTCCAAGGGAATCAAGGGATCTGATCAGTAAACAAACGATGTGCAACTGAGATGAGAAAGTAGAAACTGCATATTCAGGATTTAAGTTTCAGCATATCATTTCATTATTGCTTTACTTACTTAGCATTAGGCTAATAGATGAGTTTTGTGACGTAGGTGTTGAGGATACTGCAGGTGAATTCCCTGAGTTTACTGACGAATAGATGGGGTTGGAGGAGCACTTCTCTGTCTCGAACTGGTATACTGATGAGGCGGTTTAACCGATGTCTGTTGGTGTGAAAGTTTAGTTGACAGTGTTTTAATTTAAGGATATTGAGTTTTCATGACAGTAGTGATTTCAATGTTTTGAATACAATTTCGATATTTTCCTGTTAATAGTATTCTGTTGGGATTTAATGTTGGCACTCACTGAATTTTTAGTATTGTAATGGTTTGAAATGTTTTTGAACGGTTTCAGCGAAGTGAGTAAATTCTTTTCTGTAGTTAGAGTCGTGTTTGTATACCAAGGAGTAGATGAGATGTGGTTCTGTTCTCTATCGTTAGGTGAAGTCTGTAACACCCGGCATTTTTGCCATGTAATTATTTCCTGAATTATTATGCGGGATTAATTCAATATTAATACAATGTATGTTTTGTTGGAAACCAAAACCAATGAGTTCATATTAAATTGGATAGTGAGATGAAAACCAAACAAAAGTGTAACTAAACAAACAAGCTAGTTGGTAATGGATGGAAGGATAAATTGGGAAGAAATTAAGGTTGGTGGGAGATAACCAATGGATGATTGCCAGGTGGCAATAACTTGCTGAGAAACCTACCTATTCTCCTTCCTTCTACGTAAACATTCATATACATTTCTCCTTCTCTGTATTCCTCTCTACCTTCTCTCTTCCAGTCGACAAATCAACCATCGAAGTTACTTCGACCTCCTCAGTTCCTTTCTGTTTCTTCGCTAGGGTGAGCATCTTTTAATGCTAACAAGTTTGGACAAGTTAAATGCGAGTTTTTACCGAAATTTAGGGTTTTTGTGTTTGTTGAAAACTCGCTGTTTTTGGATGAAAACACACCAGTTTGTTTTCTAAGAGTTTGAATGAGTTTGGAACAAATTCTTCTAACTTATTTGTTAGCATTTGCAGCATTGTTTATTTATCTACGTGCTTGTTACAGATCTGTGCACTTCCGAGACATTCGAGCATTCTACACTGCAGCAAACAGGTAAGTTCATAAGCATAGATCCGGCCCTTAAGGTCCTACATCATGGAGGTACTAGGTTTTTCTGTTCTGTCGGGTTATTTTGGGTAGAAGAGTTAGAGTTATGTTCTGAAAGGTCTGGCTGTGATTTATTTTCTGCTGCCTATTGTTTTATTCTGTTATCTGTCAGTTAAAGTTCAGGCACCGTTCATGCATGCACTGTTTTCCTGAAAATTCATGCAAAATCGATTTCTGTACACTGTTTGAAATTAACAAGAAAAAATCCGACTGAAATGTACCAGGTTAAGTGTGGGACGGGGACTGGCCCCTCTGGTTTTATCCCTCCCTGGGAATCTGAAAATATTTTCCCTGGCAAGGACCCTCTGGTTTTATCCCTCCCTGGGAATCTGAAAACTGCCGTGCTTGATAGTGCACCTACTGAACCAGTTCCCCTATAAGCCCCACTTAATTCTTCTGTCACTGTAATGTAATGTTCTGTTCTGTCACTGAATTTATGAAAGTTCATGCATTGCATATGCACCACTGCATTCTGATTATGTCCTTACTGAGTTTTAGACTCATAGGTGAACTCCCTGATGTAGGTACTGAACCCGAAACTTAGGATCTTGTTCCTCAAAGTGATGACCTAATGTAGAGGGTGGTTCGAGCTCATGGGGTGGATGCTGCAATCAGACACTATTTTCTGTCTCGAGGTTTAAGTTTTAGTTTTCAAAGTAAAGTTCATATCTGTAGACTCTTCTGGAATTCTGTTGTGGTTGTTTTAAAACTCTGTTAAGGTTCTGTGTTTTGCTTTAAAAACTCTGTAGGAGATTCTGTTAGGTATATATATAATGTATCATCAAATCTCTGTTGACAGTTGATAGTTGTCTCCAGAAATATTCTGTATTAATGCCTTGAAATGTTTAGAAAACATTCTGAAACTGCTTGAGTTCTCCCTTTTCAGGTCATGCATGGATGGTCTCGAGTTTTAGAGCCATCCATGCAGTTTGTTTACTTGAACCCCTGTCACTTGTAGAGCATGATTCAAAACTTTGTTCGAAATTGGGTTTTGAAGGTTTGAAACCTTTATGCCTTCTGTTTTGAAGTTTTCTATTTTGATGCTCCCTGCCCGTTTGTCTTTCCGTTAAAAGTTGTCAAGTCTTATCTTAAAAACTACATCTTCCGATCCCCCTTAGAAATTTCATCCACCGATGTCACTGTACACGTTTTGTTTCATTCACATCCACCGCCAAATAGTAGTTCTGTTATAGGTTTCCTTCTGCCGATTTCGTTTATCGTCTGCATCTACCGGCTGACGTCATCCATCTTCCGGCTGACGTCACCATCTTCTGCCGACTTCGTTTACTACCTTTATCTGCTGATGGCGTCATCACATCTTCCGATGACGTCATCACATATTCCGATTAAGCTCACTGCCCATATCTGCCGATGACTTCATCACATCGGCTGACGTCACCATCTTCTACCGACTTCGTTTACTACCTTTATCTGCCGATGGCGTCATCACATCTTCCGATGACGTCATCACATATTCCGATTAAGCTCACTGCCTCATCACATCTTCCGATGACGTCATCACATATTCCGATTAAGCTCACTGCCCATATCTGCCGATGGCGTCATCACATCTTCCGATGACGTCATCACATATTCCGATTAAGCTCACTGCCCATATCTGCCGATGGCGTCATCACATCTTCCGATGACGTCATCACATATTCCGATTAAGCTCACTGCCCATATCTGCCGATGGCGTCATCACATCTTCCGATGACGTCATCACATCTTCCGATGACGTCATCACATATTCCGATTAAGCTCACTGCCCATATCTGCCGATGGCGTCATCACATCTTCCGATGACGTCATCACATATTCCGATTAAGCTCACTGCCCATATCTGCCGATGGCGTCATCACATCTTCCGATGACGTCATCACATATTCCGATTAAGCTCACTGCCCATATCTGCCGATGGCGTCATCACATCTTCCGATGACGTCATCACATATTCCGATTAAGCTCACTGCCCATATCTGCCGATGGCGTCATCACATCTTCCGATGACGTCATCACATATTCCGATTAAGCTCACTGCCCATATCTGCCGATGGCGTCATCACATCTTCCGATGACGTCATCACATCTTCCGATGACGTCATCACATATTCCGATTAAGCTCACTGCCCATATCTGCCGATGGCGTCATCACATCTTCCGATGACGTCATCACATCTTCCGATGACGTCATCACATATTCCGATTAAGCTCACTGCCCATATCTGCCGATGGCGTCATCACATCTTCCGATGACGTCATCACATCTTCCGATGACGTCATCACATATTCCGATTAAGCTCACTGCCCATATCTGCCGATGGCGTCATCACATCTTCCGATGACGTCATCACATCTTCCGATGACGTCATCACATATTCCGATTAAGCTCACTGCCCATATCTGCCGATGGCGTCATCACATCTTCCGATGACGTCATCACATATTCCGATTAAGCTCACTGCCCATATCTGCCGATGGCGTCATCACATCTACTACGATGATTTCTGCCTATATCTTCCGCCTAGTTTTTACTGTCTTCAGTTTCTCTCTTATGACGATTACGTTTAATGCTTGCATCTTCCGGTTGACGTCATCCATCTTTTGGCTGACGTCATCACCTTATCCGATCTCAGCTGCTGTCTGCCTCTTCCGGCTGACGTCAACCACTGTTTACTTCTTCTGATTACTGCCTTTTTAAATTTAGTCTTCCGCCATCTTCCGTTCAATTTTATTTCACATCCTTCGCCAGCCTTATACCATGTTTTCTGTTTTGATTCTGTCATTTAAGTGTGGAGTCTGTTTTCAATATTAATAGGTCTTCCCGTTTTAATTCTGCCATGCATTTCTGGGATCCGATTCTAATGTCGTTGTGTACCGTTTCCTGCATCTCCGTTTTCAAAAAAAAAAATAGTCACCCTTTTCTGTTAACTGTCCCGGAGTGACGGCTCCGATCCCGGACCCCGATCGGGTTCAGTTTTGGGTCGTCACAGTTGTGGTATCAGAGCGACACGGTTTTAAAAACGATTCTGTGAAATGTCTGACTGCGCAACCTGCCACGTGAGATCGCTCCACCAACTGTAAGTGTTTAAAAACTTCTGTAAAAGTTCTGTTTATTAAGTTAGGTTATTCTGTTTATAGGGTTTATTAGAAATGGTGAGAGGACACCAAGAAGAGTCAAGCGAAAGCTCTCAAGCCATTGACCGACTAACCGAACTGGTGGGTGCACAGTCACGCATGGTTGAACGCATGATGGCCAGAGAAGATGATAGAAACAATAACCATGGAAATAACAATCGTGATAATGCGCCGCGAGACAATAGTGGAGATAGATTCCGGCGACTCCAGCCACCTTCATTTGATGGATTGTCTACAGACCCGACTCGTGCTGAAACCTGGATTCGAGCAATGGAGAAGATGTTCAAATATGCAGAAGTGGAGGACAACAAGAAAGTTAATTTCGCCACATTTTATCTCACCGAAAGTGCTGGATTTTGGTGGGACACAGTACAGTCAACTACAGTGGCATTAAGCTGGGAAGGATTCACGAAGATCTTTTACGAGGAGTACTTTGACCGAGGAGTGAAGAAGGAAAAGTTGCTTGAATTCTCTCGGCTGCGACAATATGGGTCAGTGGCTGAATATGTTCAGAAATTCGAGTCACTGTCCCGATATGCAACACACATGGTGGCCACTGATGAGAACAAGGTACACCAGTTTATTCAAGGTTTAAAGATGGACCTTCTGCGAGGGATCACAACTGGAGGTTTTGATGAGGCACCATATGTGAAAGTGGTGGCCAAGGCCTATCAGTTGGAGGCCTTAGAAATAAAGTCCCAGAGACAAAGAGATTCACCAAGAGGGATTATTCGAAGTGTTCCTCAACAGCAATAACAACAACAAAGAGGTCAGAATTTACAACCTCAACAGCAACAAAATAGGGGCATTAAAAGGCCCAATGAAGCCATCCTCTACCAAGACAAAGGAAAGAGACCAATGGGGGCTCCTCAGCCTTTAGTATGCCCACAGTGCCAGAAACCTCACAAAGGAGAATGTAGCCTTGCTGCTGGCCAGTTTTTCAGATGCGGCAAAGTAGGCCATCTTGTTCGGGATTGCCCAATGCCCAACACCAGGACAGGTCAAGCTGTGCCAAGAGTGTTTGCAATGATGGAGGATGTTGATGATGCTGATTTGCACACAGCAATCATAGGTACAATTTTGATGTGTGATGTACCTGCTTATACCTTGTGGGATACTGGGGCCACACATTCATTTGTGTCGGGGGACTTCGTAGTTAGACAGAAGGTTAGTTGTAAGTTGTCTGATCAGCCCTACAGCATTATGCTACCGTTCGGAGAGTTTATGCACTCCGAGCGGGTCATACGGGGTGATGTAGTGTCAGTAGGAGACCAGAAGTTGTACGCCAACCTCATCGTTATTGGTATGAAAGGGTACGACGTCATTCTGGGGATGGACTGGCTATTTAGACATCATGCCACCATCGACTATAGGTCCGGGCTCGTGACTTTTAAGCGCCCGAACAAAGTAGAGTTCTCCTATCAGGCAATACCAAAGAAACATAGTGTGCCTGTTATATCCACCTTGAAAGCTCAACAGCTGATGAGGTCAGGATATGTCGGATTCCTTGCCAACGTGGTAGATGTTCAAAGACAAGGTGAGGTGGAACTTCAAAATATTCCAGTAGTTCGAGACTTCTCAGAGGTCTTCCTGGATGACTTGCCAGGATTGCCACCTGATCGTGAGATCGAGTTCGAGATCGATGTGTATCCTGGTGCTGAACCAGTATCGAACAATCCGTACTGCATGGCACCAATAGAGCTGAAGGAGTTGAAGACTCAGCTAAAAGAACTGGTGGACAAGGGTTTTGTGCGCCCAAGTTTCTCCCCGTGGGGTGCTCCCGTCTTATTTGTTAAGAAGAAGGATGGGTCCCTACGGATGTGTATTGACTACCGTGAACTGAATAAGTTGACGATCAAGAATAAGTACCCGTTGCCGAGAATCGATGATTTATTTGACCAGCTACAGGGGGCTCGGGTATTCTCAAAGATTGACTTGCGCTCCGGTTATTACCAGTTGAAGGTCAGACCTGAAGATATTCCAAAGACCGCCTTCAGGACCCGATACGGGCATTACGAGTTCTTGGTGATGTCGTTCGTGTTAACTAATGCTCCGGCAGAATTTATGGACCTGATGAATAGGATATTCCAAGATGTCTTGGATAAATTTGTGATCGTTTTCATCGACGACATTCTGGTTTACTCTAGAAGTAAGGCCGAGCATCAGGGGCACTTGGCAATTGTGCTATCGACTCTGAGGCAGCATCAATTATATGCCAAGCTGTCAAAGTGTGAATTCTGGCTGAACAGGATTAACTTCCTAGGCCACGTGGTGTCTGCTGAAGGAGTGTCTGTGGACCCAGCTAAGATTGAGGCTGTAAGAGACTGGCCAAGGCCAAGGAATGCAAGCGAGGTACGGAGCTTTATCGGGTTAGCTGGTTATTACAGGAAGTTTATCAAAGGGTTTTCGGTGATAGCGAAACCTATGACCAGCTTAACAAAGAAAGACATCAAGTTCAGGTGGTCTGAAGCATGTGAAGGGAGCTTTCAGACACTCAAGCAAAAGTTAACCACGGCTCCTCTACTAGTATTGCCAGTTGAAGATGGCAAATTCAGCGTATACTGTGATGCGTCGAAGGTTGGCTTGGGATGTGTATTAATGCATGAGGGAAAGGTGGTAGCATATGCATCCCGACAATTGAAGAGCCATGAAGAAAGCTACCCTACTCACGACCTTGAGTTAGCGGCAGTTGTATTTGCGCTGAAAGTATGGAGACACCATTTGTACGGACAATCATGTGAGGTGTTTTCCGATCACAAGAGTTTGAAGTACCTCTTTACTCAGAAAGAGTTGAATATGAGGCAGAGGCGGTGGTTAGAGTTTGTAAAAGACTACAATGTTGAGATCAAATACCATCCTGGTAAGGCAAATGTGGTAGCTGATGCACTGAGCAGGATGCCAGCTACTGTACAACCAGCTATGTTGGCCGTATCGATGCCTTTGAGGACGGAGATACAGAAGTTCGATATGGAGATAGTTTCTGGGCTATCGGCCATACTAGCGGACTTAACGCTACGGCCCTCCGTCCTGGACCGAATTAAGGAAGCCCAGAAGACTAATTCAAAGGAAATAGCAGATATAATAAGCAAACTACCTATGGCCTCCTCCGAGTTCAGCTATTCTGGTGATGGCATTCTGAAATTCAAAAATAGATGGTATGTTCCGAAAGAAGAAGAGCTACGGAAGCGCATCTTGTCGGAGGCCCATGCATCTCCTCTCTCTGTACATCCTGGAAGCACGAAAATGTATCAAGACTTGAAACTTCACTTCTGGTGGCCGAATATGAAGAATGAAGTGGCCAAGTATGTGGAGTCTTGTATGATATGTCAACGGGTCAAGGATGAACATCAACGACCGATTGGAACGCTTCAGCCTCTCCCGATCCCCGAATGGAAATGGGAGAACATAACGATGGACTTTGTTGTTGGCCTTCCAAGGACAGCTAAGGGCCACAATAGCATATGGGTCATAGTGGACAGATTGACCAAGTCTGCCCATTTTCTACCTGTGAAGACGACATTCTCCATGGATCGGTATGCTGAGCTGTACATTAACGAGATTGTCAAGCTGCATGGTATTCCGGTGTCAATTGTTTCGGACCGAGATCCTAGATTCACTTCCAGGTTTTGGAAAAGTTTGCAAAGCTCCTTGGGCACTAGATTGGACTTCAGCACGGCATTTCATCCACAGACGGATGGGCAATCTGAGAGAACGATCCAGACATTGGAAGATATGTTAAGAGCGTGCGTGCTGGAACTTCATGCTCCTTGGAGTAGATATCTACCGCTTGTGGAGTTTGCTTACAACAATAGCTACCAGGCTACAATCGGCATGGCTCCATATGAAGCACTTTACGGAAGGAAGTGCAGATCCCCGTTATGTTGGGATGAGGTCGGAGAAACCAAGCTTATTGGTCCTGAGATATTACAGCAGATGTCCGAAGTGATAGCTGCTATCAAACAACGAATAAAGACTGCTCAGGATCGGCAAAAGAGTTATGCGGACCATAGAAGAAGGGACTTGGAGTTTGCCGAAGGTGATGAAGTATTTTTAAAAGTGTCACCTTTCAAAGGCGTGATGAGGTTTGGCAAGAAAGGGAAGCTAAGCCCAAGGTTTATTGGGCCTTTTCCCATCTTGAAGAGGATTGGGGATATGGCTTACAGACTACAGTTGCCAGCGTCAATGGATGGAGTTCACAATGTCTTCCATGTTTCAATGCTGAGAAAATGTGTACGAGATCCAACTCAGATCGTGAAACAGGTGGACTTCGATATCATGCCGACGCTGACATATGAAGAAAGACCTATACAGATATTGGATATGTCACTCAAAGTGTTACGCAATCGTGTGGTGCCATTGGTGAAGGTTTTGTGGCGCAATCATAATGTGGAAGAAGCCACGTGGGAAAGACAAGAGGATGTTAGAGCCCAATATCCGGAGCTATTCGCTTAGGCAAATTTTGGGGACAAAATTTTTGTTAAGGTGGGTGGAATGTAACACCCGGCATTTTTGCCATGTAATTATTTCCCGAATTATTATGCGGGATTAATTCAATATTAATACAATGTATGTTTTGTTGGAAACCAAAACCAATGAGTTCATATTAAATTGGATAGTGAGATGAAAACCAAACAAAAGTGTAACTAAACAAACAAGCTAGTTGGTAATGGATGGAAGGATAAATTGGGAAGAAATTAAGGTTGGTGGGAGATAACCAATGGATGATTGCCAGGTGGCAATAACTTGCTGAGAAACCTACCTATTCTCCTTCCTTCTACGTAAACATTCATATACATTTCTCCTTCTCTGTATTCCTCTCTACCTTCTCTCTTCCAGTCGACAAATCAACCATCGAAGTTACTTCGACCTCCTCAATTCCTTTCTGTTTCTTCGCTAGGGTGAGCATCTTTTAATGCTAACAAGTTTGGACAAGTTAAATGCGAGTTTTTACCGAAGTTTAGGGTTTTTGTGTTTGTTGAAAACTCGTTGTTTTTGGATGAAAACACACCAGTTTGTTTTCTAAGAGTTTGAATGAGTTTGGAACAAATTCTTCTAACTTATTTGTTAGCATTTGCAGCATTGTTTATTTCTCTACGTGCTTGTTACAGATCTGTGCACTTCCGAGACATTCGAGCATTCTACACTGCAGCAAACAGGTAAGTTCATAAGCATAGATCCGGCCCTTAAGGCCCTACATCATGGAGGTACTAGGTTTTTCTGTTCTGTCGGGTTGTTTTGGGTAGAAGAGTTAGAGTTATGTTCTGAAAGGTCTGGCTGTGATTTATTTTCAGCTGCCTATTGTTTTATTCTGTTATCTGTCAGTTAAAGTTCAGGCACCGTTCATGCATGCACTGTTTTCCTTAAAATTCATGCAAAACAAATTTCTGTACACTGTTTGAAATTAACAAGATAAAATCCGACTGAAATGTACCAGGTTAAGTGTGGGACGGGGACTGGCCCCTCTGGTTTTATCCCTCCCTGGGAATCTGAAAATATTATCCCTGGCAAGGACCCTCTGGTTTTATCCCTCCCTGGGAATCTGAAAACTGCCGTGCCTGATAGTGCACCTACTGAACCAGTTCCCCTATAAGCCCCACTTAATTCTTCTGTCACTGTAATGTAATGTTCTATTCTGTCACTGAATTTCTGAAAGTTCATGCATTGCATATGCACCACTGCATTCTGATTATGTCCTTACTGAGTTTTAGACTCATAGGTGAACTCCCTGATGTAGGTACTGAACCCGAAACTGAGGATCTTGTTCCTCAAAGTGATGACCTGATGTAGAGGGTGGTTCGAGCTCATGGGGTGGATGCTGCAGTCAGACACTATTTTCTGTCCCGAGGTTTAAGTTTTAGTTTTCAAAGTAAAGTTCATATCTGTAGACTCTTCTGGAATTCTGTTGTGGTTGTTTTAAAACTGTGTTAAGGTTCTGTGTTTTGCTTTAAAAACTCTGTAGGAGATTCTGTTAGGTATATATATAATGTATCATCAAATCTCTGTTGACAGTTGATAGTTGTCTCCAGAAATATTCTGTATTAATGCCTTGAAATGTTTAGAAAACATTCTGAAACTGCTTGAGTTCTCCCTTTTCAGGTCATGCATGGATGGTCTCGAGTTTTAGAGTCATCCATGCAGTTTGTTTACTTGAACCCCTGTCACTTGTAGAGCATGATTCAAAACTTTGTTCGAAATCGGGTTTTGAAGGTTTGAAACCTTTATGCCTTCTATTTTGAAGTTTTCTGTTTTGATGCTCCCTGCCCGTTTGTCTTTCCGTTAAAAGTTGTCAAGTCTTATCTTAAAAACTACATCTTCCGATCCCCCTTAGAAATTTCATCCACCGATGTCACTGTACACGTTTTGTTTCATTCACATCCACCGCCAAATAGTAGTTCTGTTATAGGTTTCCTTCTGCCGATTTCGTTTATCGTCTGCATCTACCGGCTGACGTCATCCATCTTCCGGCTGACGTCACCATCTTCTGCCGACTTTGTTTACTACCTTTATCTGCTGATGGCGTCATCACATCTTCCGATGACGTCATCACATATTCCGATTAAGCTCACTGCTCATATCTGCCGATGACGTCATCACATCGGCTGACGTCACCATCTTCTGCCGACTTCGTTTACTACCTTTATCTGCCGATGGCGTCGACGTCATCACATCTTCCGATGACGTCATCACATCTTCCGATGACGTCATCACATATTCCGATTAAGCTCACTGCTCATATCTGCCGATGACGTCATCACATCTTCCGATGACGTCATCACATATTCCGATTAAGCTCACTGCTCATATCTGCCGATGACGTCATCACATCTTCCGATGACGTCATCACATCTTCCGATGACGTCATCACATATTCCGATTAAGCTCACTGCTCATATCTGCCGATGACGTCATCACATCTTCCGATGACGTCATCACATCTTCCGATGACGTCATCACATCTTCCGATGACGTCATCACATCTTCCGATGACGTCATCACATATTCCGATTAAGCTCACTGCTCATATCTGCCGATGACGTCATCACATCTTCCGATGACGTCATCACATCTTCCGATGACGTCATCACATATTCCGATTAAGCTCACTGCTCATATCTGCCGATGACGTCATCACATCTTCCGATGACGTCATCACATACGTCATCACCTTATCCGATCTCAGCTGCTGTCTGCCTCTTCCGGCTGACGTCAACCACTGTTTACTTCTTCTGATTACTGCCTTTTTGAATTTAGTCTTCCGCCATCTTCCGTTCAATTTTATTTCACATCCTTCGCCAGCATTATACCATGTTTTCTGTTTTGATTCTGTCATTTAAGTGTGGAGTCTGTTTTCAATATTAATAGGTCTTCCCGTTTTAATTCTGCCATGCATTTCTGGTATCCGATTCCAATGTCGTTGTGTACCGTTTCCTGCATCTCCGTTTTCAAAAAAAAAAAAATAGTCACCCTTTTCTGTTAACTGTCCCAGAGTGACGGCTCCGATCCCGGACCCCGATCGGGTTCGGTTTTGGGTCGTCACAAAGTCTATCGGCAGAGGTTGAGTTGTGTTCTGTTGTCTATCGGAAGATGTCTTCATTGGAAGCCATCGGATGATATAGAACGAAATATGTCGTTTAGTGATCGGTATATGTAGTTTGTTTTATCGAAAGATGTTGTTTTGTTCACTATTGGTAGATGAAGTCTATCGGTAGATGTCGGGTTATAGTTATGTGTCTATCGGAAGATATAAGTAGAGAGTTTGTCGTTTAGTGATCGGCGTATGCAGTCTACTCAATCAGAAGGTGTAGGTTTAAGTCTATCGGATGATATCTCAGTAAACTCATCGGCAGATGTGTGCTGACGTCGTCGGTAGGTGTAGGAGGACTCTTGTCGTTTAGTCACCGGTGGATGTAGGATAAAGTCAATCGGATGAAGGAAATCATCTGGCTGACGTCATCGGAGGATGTAGAGTGTATTTTGTCGTTTAGTCACCGGTAGATACAGTCTACCGAGAGATGTCATTTGTTTTTCATTTGGCTGACGTCATCGGCAGAAGCCTTCTATTTTGTGTTTCTGCTTCTTCCGTTGACTTTATTAATCGGCAGATCCGTTTGACCTCTGTGACACCTCAAGTATTTCAATTTAAACCTCTATTTCCCATTGGCCGATTACTTCTTAATATTTCCAACGATTATGTTAACATTGTTTTTTTTTTTTTATGGCTTTGTCTAATTCTATTTTTGCTTAAATGATTTCCGCTGCAAGTTTTTTTTTTTTAAAAAATAATAGGGTTGGAATTTTAGTCATGTACGGGCATTGTGTGATGAACTGGGTTCAGATAACTCGGGCGTTACACAATTCAACCCAAAACCACAACTAATCACAAAACCCGATTTTTACTACAAATTTTAACGTCCAACTTCAAATGGCCATAACTTTCTCGTTTTTCAACGGATTTCGACGTGCCACCCCAATCTGTAAACCTCTACACGTCTACTATCCATTGAAATTATTAAATTAACCATTCAAACACAAAGGCATATCCGAAAATGCCAAAACAGAATCGGTGTCCAATATGCTTAAACCGGTTTTTCACAATCTTCCACTAAAACTCAAACCTATCCCTAAAAACATCCTAAACTAATCCATTCAACAACTAAAACATGAAATTTGGAAAGAAAACTAACATTTGACCCTAAAATTTCGGACCTCATGGTTAGGGTTTACCAAACCCTAACCAAACTCTTCCAAAACATCACAAAAACCCTCCAAACTATCACCTTATTGTATAAAATTAACAACCCACTTAATTTCTTACCTTTAATCTTGAAGAAGCTTGGTGGAAGGAGGTGGAGAACCCTAACAATGGCTGAAATTTCGTGAGAGGAGAAAGAGGAGGAAAAAGATGATTTTGCCTTCCAACCACACACTTTACTAAAATTTATAAACATAAATTTTCCTCTTTTTAAATCCTCCCATAATCTTTTAATTTTTACAACATAGCCACCCACTTCTTCCACCCCATTCCCACGTTGAAAATCTCCCTTTCTTCACCAAATTTTTTCTTCTTTTCTATTGGTCACAATCTCCTTTGTCAACATTCCTTTCCTTCTCCATTTAACTTTTCCAAGTTTTATTTTTATGAACTTGCCTCTCCCTCTTTTCTTTCCATTAATTGAACGTGATTACTCCTTAAAACCACTTCTTCCATTCAATTTCTCATAACTTAATTTTATTTTATAAAACCTTACAACCTAACAACATTCTAACCAAAATACCTTAGGGTTTCCATCCAACCACTCTTCCAATTCTTTTTACTCTAATTAACATAACCCTAGAATGAACGTTAAACTCTCTTACATACTCCAACTAGGTTTGCATACGCTTTAGAAAAATTTCGGGTGTTACAAGAGCCATCACTCCGGACATTTAAAACGTGACATATTATTTTTTTTTTTGAACGTCTAAAACGTTACACAGAGAAAACCATCTCTGGAAATTGAAAACTGGAAGACATATTTAAAATCGAACTTCAGAAATAAATGGCAGAAGCAAAACAGGAAGATAGGAATATTAAAAACTTGGATGAGTACTCTGGACGAGAACAGGAAGACAGGGAGAAATGAAAACAGGAAAAACTTAATACTTTGGACGTTTAAAATAAAAGACATAATCTGTGGACAACAGAAGCTGTGGACGTTTAAATCAAAAGACAGAATCTGTGGACAACAGAAGCTGTGGACGTTTAAATCAAAGACAGAATCTGTGGACAACAGAAGCTGTGGACGTTTAAATCAAAAGACAGAATCTGTGGACAACAGAAGCTGTGGACATTTAAATCATAAGACAGAATCTGTGGACAACAGAAGTTGTGGACGTTTAAATCAAAAGACAGAATCTGTGGACAACAGAAGCTGTGGACGTTTAAATCAAAGGTAGTGACTGTGGACGACGTTATCGTCCACAACTTTGGAAGATAACTTTGGATGACTAACACTTAGCAAAATACTTGAAACAATTACTCGACTGGCGAGTACTGTGGACAATTGGGCTTCGGATGACGTTATCATCCACTGACTTTGGACGTTAACCTTGGATGACAGATTTTACAGAAGGCGTGGACGACTGTTTTTCAGAAGGCATTTACAGAAGGCGTGGATGACTGTTTTACAGAAGGTGTGGACGACTGTTTTACAGAAGGCATGGACGAATGTTTTAGAGAAGGCGTGGATGGCTGTTTTAGAGAACAGTGTGGACGACTGTTCACAGAACAGAATGGACAACTGTTTTACAGAAGGTGTGGACGACTGTTTTACAGAAGGTGTGGACGACTGTTTTACAGAACAGAATGGACAACTGTTTTACAGAAGGTGTGGACGACTGTTTTAACAAGAAGACATAAAAACAGAAGGCATGAAAACAGAAGGCATAAAAGCTTCAAACCCCCAAAACCCGATTCAAAACAAAGTTTTAAAACATGCTTGACAACATGACAGAGATTCAAGAAAACAAACTGCATGGATAGCTTTAAAACTTGAGACAATCCATGCACAACCTAAAAGAGAAAACCCCAAGCAATTCTAGAATATTTCAAAACATACATTCAACTGTCAAACAGAGGTTTTAAATTCATCAAAACTAAGTCTATACATCGTTCTTTTAAAAAAAAAACACAAAAGTTGAACAGAACTTGACATAACTTTAGAAAAATACATCCTCACAGGAATAACATTTGTCTGACTGCAGCGACCAATCCCCATGAGCTCGATCCACCAACTTCGTCTACTCATCAACTTGAGGCACAAAGTCTTCATCTGGAGGATCCATACCTACAATAGGGAGTTCAACTATGAGCCTAGAGCTCAGTAAGAACATGAAATGCAATGATGCATATGCTGTGCATGAACATTTTTAAATACATGAACATTACGTTACATTACATTACGTTTCACTGGACAGGAAGGTATAAGTGGGAAGAAGAGCTGGCGCAACAGGAGTACATGTCACAACAGGACATAACAGGAGTACATGACGGGATTCCAGTCCTCGTCCACACTTAACCATACATTACATCCACATTTTAACTTTCATAACTTCAAATCTGGTGCTGAAAAACATTTACATGGTTTTCCAGAAAACGTGTATGTATTAACAGATAAGGTGCTTAAACTCAACATATACAGGCGACAGAATTAAAACAAACATGAAACAAAACACACAGAACACGTTTAGCCTATAACATAAAATACGACCTAACTACCCGAACCAAAACCTAGTATCTCCATGCTGTAGGGCCTTAAGGGCCAACTTACACACATGAACTTACCTGTTGTCCGAAATGCAGCAAGCTTTGTGCGAGCGTCTACTGTGGTTTGTGAACCTATAGCATGCAAAATCGGACATTAACCTAAACTTCAAAAAAACTAACATTTAACTTATCCATACTTACTAACTAGCTTAGGAGATTACCTTAGGTGGAGAAAATTGGAGAAAAATGGAAAAAAGTTGAGGTTAAAATCGCCGTTGGTCGCCTGGAAGAGAGAAACAGAGAGGAGAGGAGAGAACATAGAAGAGACGTGAAGACAAGAGGTAGGTTTCTCAGCAAGTTTTGGACATTTGGCATCCATCCATTGGCTCCCTCCCACAAATCTTAATTCCTTCCCAAACCGCCCCTCCATGCATCTCTAACTAATGGTTTTGTTTAGTTACACATTAGTTTAGTTTTTATCCCATTATTCAATTCAATATAAAACTCCGTCAATTTGGTTTCCAACAAAACATTCATTGTATTAATATCAAATTAATCCCACTTAATGATTCAGGGAATAATTACATATGCAAATGTTGGGTGTTACAGGAAGTGAGCTGAAGTGAAAAAGCCAAGTGAAGAAGAGTTTATTTTAACCTTCGATCCAGTCCTAGTTTTTCAGGAATTTGGGCTATGGACCGAGGACCAGACTGAAAACCAGTGGGAAATTTTGTTTTGGACTGAGGACCGTACCGTGGTCCTGCGATGTGGGATCGAAACCAGTGGTCCGGTCCGGTTATCCGTCCGTAGTCCGGTCCTGCCCACCCCTATTTAGGACTATAGGTCTATTGGACCTTTTGTCATCTTATATCACTATTCAAATTTTCATTTTACAAGAATAAATATATAAATGATTAATTATGATTAATCATTTATAATCACTCAAATAAATATATTATGATTCAAAATATATAAATAGTTTTTATATTTTGAATTCAAAATAAAATGTCTTATTAGATGAGATTATTTTAAGGGATTTAAATTAGATTTGAAAAATCTCATTGGATGCGATTTCATATTCAAATTTAAATTTAAGTTTGTTATTTAACAAACTGCAAAATCAGATTTTTGAAATTTGATTGAAAAGTAGATCTAAAGAATTTGATCAGATATATTTGATCTATAATTGACTTATAGTTTGTTTAAAAACTTAAAAGAGATCTAAAAATGAGATTTTCTTGAAAAGCTGTTTTCATAAATATATCCTAAATTTTTTTTTCGATTTTATGATTAATCGATAAATTTGATTTATTAGATTAATCAATTGCTAATAAAATTTAGTAGATTTAATTTGTTAAGATTTATTTTTAAAAATTAGTTTTTATTAAAATAAATGTGAAAATTTTGTTAAAGATAGATCTATAAAAATGTCAAATGTGATTTGACAAAGAAGTAAGAGATCTAATCATTTCCCGTATTCGTTTTTAGGAAAATATTTTCTAAGATCGAAGAGAGACGTCTCATGTGTTGAGAACACATCTATCCACAAATATAAGAGTGTGTTATTGTAACGCTCCGAATTATATAAACCCGGTTCGTTACTCATAACTCGAACATAACTAAGAAACTTTGGACTAAATTTAAAACTTCGCTCCAAAGTCAAAATTTGACATTTTTTTAAAACCTCGAAACATTTAAAGACTTGCAGCGGAAATCATTTGAGTAAAAATAGAGTTAAACAAAACAATCGAACAATGCTTGAATAATCAGTTGCAATGTTAAGGAATAATCGGTCAAAAGAGATAAAGGTTTAAATCGCAAAATACTTTAAAAGTTGCAGAGGTCAAACGCATCTGCCGCTGAACAAAGTCAACAGAAGAGGCTGAAACAGATAGCAGAAGACTTCTTCCGGTGACAAAACGACAAAACATATTACTCTCATCCACCGATAGTTAAAATACTCGACATCATCCGATAGGTTTAACAAACGACATCCACTGGTGACTAAACGACAAAAACTTCAACTACATCATCCGGTAAGCTTAATACGCAACATCCACCGATCGCTAAACGACAAAACTTCTACTACATCATCCGGTAAGCTTAATACATGACATCCACCGATCGCTAAACGACAAAACTTCTACTACATCATCCGGTAAGCTTAATACACGACATCCACCGATCGCTAAACGACAAAACTTCTACTACATCATCCGGTAAGCTTAATACACGACATCCACCGATAGACATCATCCGATAGAAAACATAGTGATATTTCAGCTACACATGTTCTATCAAGAACAACTCTAACTACAAGAAAACTTAATTACTTCCCTAAAACTATCCAGAACCAACTTAAACTCCTACATTACTCAAAATCCAATAAAATCAATGTTAAAACCAACAGAGTACTTTTATCAGAAAGTCTCAAGGGAATGTATTCAAAAACATTAAAATCGCTTCTGTTATTAGAAAACTCAACATACTTAAATCAAATCATAGTTCACTGAATCTTCACTTCTTCAGACACCAGTTAATCCGCCTCATCAGTAGACCAAATCGAGGCAGAGAAGTGCTCCTCCAAGTAAACTCAGGGAACACACCTACTGTTACTTCTTCACCTACATCACAAAACTCATCTATTAGCCTAATGCTAAATAATTAAAGCATTATTGAAATCAAATGCTGAAATGTAAGTCTTAAACAACCAATCCATTCCTAGGATTACATCAAATCCCATTATGTCCATAATAATGAGATCGGCAGGCAAATTCATGTTTCCTACTAATACAACACTACCAGGTATCACTTGGTTAGAGTGCATGCGTTCACCAGAGGGTAAGGCAACATTAAACACATGCTTAGTAAAGGTAAGCTTTACATCTAACTTATCAGCAAATGTCGATGCTATGAATGAATGTGTTGCACCAGAATCTATCAATGTAAAAGCAGGTAAAGAGTTGACCAGTATAGTACCTGACACAACAGCAGGCTGTTCATCATCACCCGACTCCACCATGGAGAATATCCTTGGCTTTATCATAGCAGGGCTATTCTTAAAGACCGGGCAGTCTCTGTTAAGGTGACCAACTTTGCCACAGTTGAAACACCGCGTGACTCTGCGCCTCGGGCAATCCCTGAATGCGTGTCCAACTTCTTCGCAATTGAAACACCTTCCCGAACCAAACCTGCATTCACCCAGGTGACTTTTCAGACACTTCGGGCACTGGGGATACTTTTTGTTATCTGGTAACTTCCTCCCTGATCCTTGGCAACTCTGGCCTTCATTTGGCCTCTTCATTCCTCTCTGTTGTTGGGGTTGGACGAACTTTCGCGGGGCTTCCTTCAGTTCAGAACATTTCATTTCGGCTTCCTCCACCACCAAGGCTGTGGACACAACTTCACTGAAAGGCAAGCCTTTAAAACCTGAAAACTTGACTCCTCTGTACACCTCTGGCTTCAGTCCATTCATAAATTGAAACACTTTATCTTCGTTTCTACGAACAAAGTGTCCAGCGAATCTGGATAAGGACTCAAATTGTCTAATGTACTCAGCCACAGACCCTGTCTGCTTCAAGTTCATGAACTCCACCTTCTTTGCGGCCTGAACGGTGCTGTTAAAATATTTTTCAAAGAAGGTGTCCTTAAACTGAGACCAAGTCATAGTCAGAATATCAGTGGTGGTCTCAATTGTCTCCCACCAAAGTTGGGCATCTCCAGCAAAATGAAACGTTGCCAGAGTGACCTTGTCTCCTTCTTCGACGTTAGCACATCGGAGCATGCTTTCGATCTTCCTCAACCACTCTTAAGCAAAAATCGGTTTAGATGATTTTCCATCAAATGTGGGTGGCTGAAGCCTCCGGAATCAGTCTCCTGAATGTTCATTGCTAGAACCCGAGTTGGCACTTCCTTGTACTTCTCGGTTCAGCAACACTCCTAACTGATCAGACTGCTGACGTACTAAGTCCGTTTGCTGACGTACCAAATCTGTCAGCTGTCTAATAACACTAGGTTCCTCCTCACTCCTCAAGTTTGGCATTTCCCTCGGTATTCTAGGTCTTCCTGGGCGTCTGGCCATTATATTGAATTCCTGTACAAGGTTAACTATTTTCATAAACATCTAATTACTAAGGCTAACATAAACACTTACAGTTGTTGGAGTACTTCCATGCAATGATTGGCACTGATAAATAATCTTTTGAACGGTTTAACTGAATGTCTCTGATACCATACTGTAACGCCCCGAATTATATAAACCCGGTTCGTTACTCATAGCTCGAACATAACTAAGAAACTTTGGACTAATTTAAAACTTCGCTCCAAAGTCAAAATTTGACATTTTTTTAAAACCTCGAAACATTTAAAGACTTGCAGCGGAAATAATTTGAGTAAAAATAGAGTTAAACAAAACAATAGAACAATGCTTGAATAATCGGTTGAAATGTTAAGGAATAATCGGTCAAAAGAAATAAAGGTTTAAATCGCGAAATACTTTAAAAGTTGCAGAGGTCAAACGCATCTGCCGCTGAACAAAGTCAACGGAAGAGGCTGAAACAAATAGCAGAAGACTTCTTCCGGTGACAAAACGACAAAACATATTACTCTCATCCACCGATAGTTAAAATACTCGACATCATCCTATAGGTTTAACAAACGACATCCACCGGTGACTAAACGACAAAAACTTCAACTACATCATCTAGTAAGCTTAATACGAGATATCCACCGATCGCTAAACGACAAAACTTCTACTACATCATCCGGTAAGCTTAATACATGACATCCACCGATCGCTAAACGACAAAACTTCTACTACATCATCCGGTAAGCTTAATACACGACATCCACCGATCGCTAAAGGACAAAACTTCTACTACCTCATCCGGTAAGCTTAATACACGACATCCACCGATAGACATCATCCGATAGAAAACAGAGCGATATTTCAGCTACACATGTTCTATCAAGAACAACTCTAACTACAAGAAAACTTAATTACTTCCCTAAAACTATCCAGAACCAACTCAAACTCCTACATTACTCAAATTTCAATAAAATCAATGTTAAAACCAACAGAGTACTTTTATCAAAAAGTCTCAAGGGAATATATTCAAAAACATTATAATCGCTTATGTCATTAGAAAACTCAACATACTTAAATCAAATTAAGTTCACTGAATCTTCACTTCTTCAGACACCAGTTAATCCGCCTCATCAGTATACCAGATCGAGGCAGAGAAGTGCTCCACCAACTTCACCTATTCTTCAGTAAACTCAGGGAACACACCTGCTGTTACTTCTTCACCTACATCACAAAACTCATCTATTAGCCTAATGCTAAATAAGTAAAGCATTATTGAAATGAAATGCTGAAATGTAAGTCTTAATCATGCAGTCTCTACTTTCTCAACTCAGTTACATTCGCATTCAACACATTCTGATCTCAATATTCCATTGGGAGTGAGATCAATCCTCCCAAAGTAATAAATCCTCTACATCAATGAAGGGGCAGATTAGTTCCCTTAATAGCTATCATGATCCCCAGATTCCCTTGGGAGTGGGATCAATCCTCCCAATGTTATAAATCCACTTCATCAATTAAGAGGCGGATTACTTCCCTTAATAGCTATCATAACACGTTCTGTTCATGCCTTACCATTCATTCCATGTAAATTCATTTTCGTATTCTTTCAAAAATATGATGCATGACATACAGAAAATACTTGACATGTAAAAACCTACTGTTTTGTGATGTAGGCCCGAAGGCACACACATTACTTCACTTACCTGTCTTCCCGAGAGGTTTCTGGTTGTAGGATATTCCAAGAGCTGGCTCACCTAAAACATAAGCACAACATTACTTAAACTTCATTCTAAACATTCTGAAATCTAAGGGGCTAGTCCTGGGAGTTCTTTTCTTCACCATCCCCGATTCATCGCTAAACCCCAAATCCCATCCCTCGCTCACAGCACTTCTAAAACGCATACATTGCCATCCTTCAGTTACCTAGACACTAAAACAGCAAGAAATCGAATCAAAACTAACCTTGGTTGAAGGAAAAATCGGGCAGGGAAATCGCCAGAAGTTCCTGCTGGAGGACTGATGGTCGAGAGAAAAAGGGGTAAACAGAATGGCGGCTACAGTGTATTAAACCCAAAATCTCTTTCCTTAAATACGTTATCCACTTTTCAAATTGATAATTACCCTTTTGTCCTTGTATAGTTGTTAACTAACCTAATCAATTTCTCTCCCAATTCTTTCGTAGAAACTAGCACATCAAAATTGATAAATTAAATTTGGTTTAATAGAACCGGGTGCTACAGTTATTCTCATAAAGTTGATGCTCACACGTCAGGAATTTAAGTGAAAAGGTTTTCAGAGAACACTCGACGGTTTCAAAGTCTTCGAAAAATACTTGATCCTGAGTTAAGGCTGTTAAGATTAGACGAGAGTTCCTGACCAAAAAGCGTTTCTCAGAAAGGTATTTTATTTTATTCTTCTATAATCTAAATCTAATATTTTTTAATATAAATTGTTTATATTTTGAAAAATACATATTTCTCAAAAATATTTTCTTTTAGACTAATGATTCTATTTATGGTTATTTGTTATTTTAAAATAGTTTTAAATCACGATGGTAACGCATGTCATTATTATTATGAATAATATTGAATTCTGTCATGCGTGAGAACCATCAAAACCAACATAACAATGGGTTAGTCTACTAGAATTATAGCACTTTTGGGATGGGGGCTTTCGGGCTTGACGGGCCAGGCCCATCGAGCTCGTGAGCCGGCTCGTGTGTGACGACCCAAACCCGATCAGGGCCGCCACGGACTTTCGTGACATAACCATTACCTAAGCCCTCGTATTTTCTCATAAACTTTTTCATGTTTACTTAACACTTTAAAAGAAAACGGACTTAGACAATTGACCCACCTCTAACAACCTTTAGGGTCTAACCTTGTCTTAAACTTTTAAGCGTAAAACATTTCGACTTTTAAAACATTTAAAACTAGACTAAAACCATTAATGACTTAAACCAACTGACAATTAAAGTAAGATTAATTAAAACAAAACGCTCATACGTCGATCATCAAAACACGACACTAATAGTACCTATAATTTCGAAAGACTCAAGAAAACAAACTGCGTGGATCGCTCTAAAAATCGAGCATATCCTTACCTGTTTTAAAATAACCCAAACAGTTCCAGTATATTTCTAAAATTAAGACTCCACATTCTAAACAATCTACTACCACTACATATACCTCAAAACTCGACTATTCATACATTTTCTATCAAAACATCCAATCTACATACATTTTTCTATCAAAACATCCAATCTACATACTTAAACACTTTGATACTTTCACAAATTAAACCGACACGTAGACTTACCAACCAACAAAGACTAACTCACATCATTCGCCACTAAACAGTTCGGAACACACCATCGGATCATCAAGCCAAGCCAAAACACACCCCGTCGCCACGAGCACCATCCGTCGACCACCTATTCTTTGTCATCAAGAGAAACTCTCACGTTCACACCTGTCACCTACATCATACAACATAAACAGTAAGCCTAATGCTTAGTAAGGGAATGCTCTATGGAGGACATATGCATGAATGCGTGACTTTTCATAAAACATGTTCATTTCGTTTCGTTTTGTTAAACCATTTTCTTGCCCCGTAAGAATCATAACTTGCCCTGTAAGAACATACTTGACTTGCCCTGTAAGAACATACATGACTTATTGTAACACCCGACATTTCGGCCAGGTGATTCTCTGACCATTTTCATTGTCACCCTCTTATTTAACCTTTATGATTTAAATTTAATGTTAAGACAAATTTATTACAAGTAGAGTAAAACTAGGTTGGGTGGCAGCTTTGTAATTAAGATTGATGGGTTGAGTATAAATAGAAAATGGAAACCTTAAACCTCATTTTATTACCACTGTAGCCGACATTCCCTCTCGGCGATTCCTTCTCTCCCAAGCTTTTGCTCTCGGCTACCAGAATCTTCCCTCGCTGACGGCTGGTTTCAGCCTGCTTTTCTCTGCAAATCCGCACCCGAGGTATGAAATGGACAATGTAGTCATTTATTAGTGATTAAAGTTCTGCTTTCAGCTCGGCATTTGAGTTCGGAATTTTCTTAGCAGTGGCCGAGTAGTTTAAGACCCTTTTAAGTCTGAGAGTAGAAATGTCATCCCAAATCGATTCTGAATATTTCAAAGTAACCAACTCGGATTTAATCAATGGTAAAACCTGTCCACCTAATTTCAGATTTCAGACTGCAGTGTGTCAAACAGAGGATTCGGAGTAACCTTAGCTATTAGAGTCCTATGACGATTTATGAATAGAACTATTAGGACCTTTGTTTTAACTACTGTAATGTACATGTTTTAGGTGAAGAAGTTTAAAGGGAAGAAGCTCGGATTGCTAAGGAAACCAGGTAAGTGAATGTATTAAGGTTTCCGGCCACTAGGGCCCTACACCGCAAGGGTATTAGGAAATCATTGAGATGTTAGTCTGTTGACTATGATTAGTTATTACTATGACATGAAGAATTGGAGTAAGAAGATGTTAGGTTACGAGATGTTATGCTTGTCCTTATGATATGACTTCTCTCTATGAACTTTATGTCTATGCACTGTGTCCATGTTATGATTAAGTTGAGAACATGAAAAGCAAATGTAACCAAGATTAAGTGCAGAGCGGGGAAAAGACTATGTTATGTATGACTCGCGAAATCTCCCACTGGTGGAGGCCGAGTTAATGATATGTATGACTCGCGAAATCTCCCACTGGTGGAGGCCGAGTTAATGATATGTATGGCTCGCGAATTCTCCCACTGGGGGAGGCCGAGTGATGTATTATGATTGCCGCGATAGGCAAATGATTATGTATGACTGCCGCGATAGGCAAATGACTATGTACCCCTGTCTTCCTCCCTCGTCTCCTGCCTTAATACATGTCATGTAAATAACGAAAATGAACGTGAATGAAGAAAGGTTTATGAACATGTGTTCCTTAATTTGTGCACTCATGTATATCTGTCAGCATGCATTCCTTACTAAGCATTAGGCTTATAGTTGAACCTTATGGTGTAGGTGAAGAAGGTTCAGGTGAGGATACTATGTTCAAAGAGGATGCTTAAGGCTGGTTGCTGGTGGAAGCTCAAAATGACAGTGCAGGACTGGAAAGGCGATTGATGACCCCTGGTTAATGTTCTTTTGTTTCAGTATAATAAAGGATATAAAAGTTTAAGTAGGATGAGATTATTTTATAATGTTGAGCTTTGAGACTGTCTAGTTGATTCACTGAGTTAGGGATTGATTTTATAGACTTAAAAATGATCTGTTACTTAAGTCTTCCGCTATATGCATTATGAATGGGTTGTGGTATTCTTCTGTTGGAAGAAGTCATTTGATGGTTTAGTCTTCCGGCTGATGTCATCGACAGATGCCGAATGTTAGAGTTTGATGGTTTAGTCTTCCGGCTGACGTCATCGGCAGATGCCGAGTGATAGAGTTTGATGGTTTAGTCTTCCGGCTGATGTCATCGGCAGATGCCGAATGTTAGAGTTTGATGGTTTAGTCTTCCGGCTGACGTCATCGGCAGATGCCGAGTCGAATGTTAGAGTTTGATGGTTTAGTCTTCCGGCTGATGTCATCGGCAGATGCCGAATGTTAGAGTTTGATGGTTTAGTCTTCCGGCTGACGTCATCGGCAGATGCCGAATGTTAGAGTTTGATGGTTTAGTCTTCCGGCTGATGTCATCGGCAGATGCCGAGTGATAGAGTTTGATGGTTTAGTCTTCCGGCTGACGTCATCGGCAGATGCCGAATGTTAGAGTTTGATGGTTTAGTCTTCCGGCTGACGTCATCGGCAGATGCCGAGTGATAGAGTTTGATGGTTTAGTCTTCCGGCTGATGTCATCGGCAGATGCCGAGTGATAGAGTTTGATGGTTTAGTCTTCCGGCTGACGTCATCGGCAGATGCCGAATGTTAGAGTTTGATGGTTTAGTCTTCCGGCTGACGTCATCGGCAGATGCCGAGTGATAGAGTTTGATGGTTTAGTCTTCCGGCTGATGTCATCGGCAGATGCCGAGTGATAGAGTTTGATGGTTTAGTCTTCCGGCTGACGTCATCGGCAGATGCCGAATGTTAGAGTTTGATGGTTTAGTCTTCCGGCTGATGTCATCGGCAGATGCCGAATGTTAGAGTTTGATGGTTTAGTCTTCCGGCTGATGTCATCGGCAGATGCCGAATGTTAGAGTTTGATGGTTTAGTCTTCCGGCTGACGTCATCGGCAGATGCCGAATGTTAGAGTTTGATGGTTTAGTCTTCCGGCTGACGTCATCGGCAGATGCCGAATGTTAGAGTTTGATGGTTTAGTCTTCCGGCTGACGTCATCGGCAGATGCCGAATGTTAGAGTTTGATGGTTTAGTCTTCCGGCTGATGTCATCGGCAGATGCCGAATGTTAGAGTTTGATGGTTTAGTCTTCCGGCTGACGTCATCGGCAGATGCCGAGTGATAGAGTTTGATGGTTTAGTCTTCCGGCTGACGTCATCGGCAGATGCCGAATGTTAGAGTTTGATGGTTTAGTCTTCCGGCTGATGTCATCGGCAGATGCCGAATGTTAGAGTTTGATGGTTTAGTCTTCCGGCTGACGTCATCGGCAGATGCCGAATGTTAGAGTTTGATGGTTTAGTCTTCCGGCTGACGTCATCGGCAGATGCCGAATGTTAGAGTTTGATGGTTTAGTCTTCCGGCTGATGTCATCGGCAGATGCCGAATGTTAGAGTTTGATGGTTTAGTCTTCCGGCTGACGTCATCGGCAGATGCCGAATGTTAGAGTTTGATGGTTTAGTCTTCCGGCTGATGTCATCGGCAGATGCCGAATGTTAGAGTTTGATGGTTTAGTCTTCCGGCTGACGTCATCGGCAGATGCCGAATGTTAGAGTTTGATGGTTTAGTCTTCCGGCTGACGTCATCGGCAGATGCCGAATGTTAGAGTTTGATGGTTTAGTCTTCCGGCTGATGTCATCGGCAGATGCCGAATGTTAGAGTTTGATGGTTTAGTCTTCCGGCTGACGTCATCGGCAGATGCCGAATGTTAGAGTTTGATGGTTTAGTCTTCCGGCTGACGTCATCGGCAGATGCCGAATGTTAGAGTTTGATGGTTTAGTCTTCCGGCTGATGTCATCGGCAGATGCCGAGTGATAGAGTTTGATGGTTTAGTCTTCCGGCTGACGTCATCGGCAGATGCCGAATGTTAGAGTTTGATGGTTTAGTCTTCCGGCTGACGTCATCGGCAGATGCCGAGTGATAGAGTTTGATGGTTTAGTCTTCCGGCTGATGTCATCGGCAGATGCCGAGTGATAGAGTTTGATGGTTTAGTCTTCCGGCTGACGTCATCGGCAGATGCCGAATGTTAGAGTTTGATGGTTTAGTCTTCCGGCTGACGTCATCGGCAGATGCCGAATGTTAGAGTTTGATGGTTTAGTCTTCCGGCTGACGTCATCGGCAGATGCCGAATGTTAGAGTTTGATGGTTTAGTCTTCCGGCTGACGTCATCGGCAGATGCCGAATGTTAGAGTTTGATGGTTTAGTCTTCCGGCTGACGGTGGTTAGTCATCCGGATGACGTCACCGGTAGATGTAAATGTTTTCTTTGTCGGACTAGTGACCGGTGGATGTCACTGGATGATGTAGAAGATATTTTAACTGAGCACGCGAGGCCCACGTGCCCACCGATCTCTTCCATTAGGCGATGTAAGCAAGTCACGCGCGTTGCACGTGACGACCGGACGACTAAATTTCTGAGGGTTGCCAACGCATGCAACCCATGCAAACCCGAGTAGAATCATGTCGAGAGGGTTGGGGACATTTCTTCCCTGCTCGAATTTGTCCAGAAACCGATGACCGAGCCTAGTCGCTCGACTCTGTGAATGTTTGAACCGACGTGGTATAGGAAGTCGAGCACGAAAGGGGTTCGTTTTTCCTAATGGTTCGGCGTCTCTGTTTCCAGTTTAGAAAAAAAAAATATACGCGACGTAAATGTCTGACGAGAAAAAGGTAAGTGAATGCAATAATAGTAAAAGTCAAGCAAACGATTAATGAAAGATTATGATCACGTGACGGCACCTGGCCGGGGTCGTTACACTTACCCTGTAAGAACATACATCATTCACATGAGGAACATACATCATTCACATGATCGTTCTTTACTTCAACGTTTCACATATCATCTTTAAATCATTTTCGTTTCATTTCTTTAAACCATTTTCTTGCCCCGTGAGAAACATACGCCTTGCCCCGTAAGAAACATACGTCTTGCCCCGTAAGAAACATATGTCTTGCCCCGTAAGAATCATAGGTCTTGCCCCGTAAGAATCATAGGTCTTGCCCCGTGAGAAACATACATTTTAACCCGTGAGAAACATACACTTTTGACTCGTGAGAAACATACACGTGAGAATCATACATTTTAACGCGTGAGAAACATACATCGTTCACATAATCTGTAACGACCCCTTTTCCCAGCAAGATATTGTCCGCTCTGGGGATTGGGCCGCAGCCCAATATCGTCCCCTCACGGCTTTGTTTGGCGAGAGCACTTCCCGGAAGGTCACCAAACCTGAAATTACTCTCGCCGAAGCACGCTTAACATCGGAGTTCTTATGGGATCCGTCGTCAATTGTGCTCCAAAACGCGTCTTGCTATGTTGGGAGGGTCTCTTTACATATGTTTCATTTTTATGTACATCCCCAAGCGATGTGGGATTGTGACAACCCACTCTTTACGACCCGGGATTCGCCTATACTCGAATCCGGGATTCGCCTACACTCGGCTTAGGTCCCGAGGTTTACCCCGCAACCCGAGGTTTGCCCCGCAGTCGTACACATACGTTCACATTCAGGTCATCACATAATCGTTCTTTCATTTAACTTTTCATAAAACATGCTCGTAAATAGTTCGTTTGCACCTTTTATAAAACATGATGCATGAGGAGTTCACATATGACATATCATCGAACAATTCATAAACATACATAGACATGCTTTAACACGACGAACCTATCAAACAACTATTAACTAATAACCTAGGCTACCCGACATTTCAAGATCCCACAATCAGAAAATCATCATCAAAACAGAAAAACCTAACGTTGACACGATGTAGGGCCTTAAGGGCCGGAAACCTAACATCCACTTACCTGGCGTCCTGGCTATGTCGAGCACCGTCCTTGAAGAGCTTGGATTACCTAAGGCATTTCATAGCACGTCATTAGTATTAATCTAAATCATCCATTTCAAAGCTAAACGAAATCTCGAGCTAAGACAATTTCTTCAAAAACTCTAACTCATTTCATTCGGGCATAACTAAACTCTTATTTTCATGAAAACATCTCCAATTACTATTTCTAGCCTAATCCAACTAAAACCTAATTAAATGGGCCACTAATTTGGGTTTGGTAAAACCGACCCTAAACTTTGAACGCGCGTAACTTTTGCGTCGGTTATCGGAATCAAACGATTCCGGCGGCCACGCACTCCTCTAATAACCTATTTTAATCTGCCAAAAGGAATTTTAAAACAAATAACCGAAACTAGGTCAAAAAGGGCAAAATCCGAACTGCCCCTTTTACCCAAAATTTCTCTTTTTCGATTTTTCATCAAATTCCACATATTTCTTCACCAATCGACCATATATACACTCAATTAGAATAATCTAATCAAAAATCGAAGCTACACTCACCAAAACCGAAATGCCCTAAATCGGCTTCACTGATTTTCACCCAAATTGGGCATTCCACGGCCAAGCAACAATAGCCGGCTCTAGGGTCGGCAAACCCACGCTGGAAGTGACCGAAATTGGCCGGTGATCGGAGCTCAATCGAGCTCGCCACTCACTGCCTTAAACCGAACCAAAACAGGGGGGAAGAACCGAGCTTACCGGTCGGGTTGTGCGCGGAGATGGCCAGAGATCTCACGTCGCCGTCGTCTGGCCGGAGAGGGTCGGAAGTCGCCGGCATTCGTCGATCGTCGCCTCCCTCTTCTCCCCTGTTCGCTCTCGGCCTTCGGCGTCAGGGTTCAACACACGAACGACAGAATGGCAAAGCCATTCTGTCGTTTTGTTTTTATTATAATAATAATAATAATAATAATATAATAATAATAATAATAATAATATAATAATAATAATAATAATATAATAATAATAATAATAATATAATAATAATAATATAATAATAATAATATAATAATAATAATATAATAATAATAATAATAATATAATAATAATAATATAATAATAATAATATAATAATAATAATATAATAATAATAATATAATAATAATAATAATAATAATATAATAATAATAATAATATAATAATAATAATAATATAATAATAATAATAATATAATAATAATAATAATATAATAATAATAATATAATAATAATAATAATAATAATATAATAATAATAATAATATAATAATAATAATATAATAATAATAATATAATAATAATAATATAATAATAATAATAATAATAATAATATAATAATAATAATATAATAATAATAATATAATAATAATAATATAATAATAATAATAATAATATAATAATAATAATAATATAATAATAATAATATAATAATAATAATATAATAATAATAATATAACTAATAATAATAATCCTAATATTAATTCCTATTAAACATTAATATACCGTTTTGCCTTCTGTAAATCCCGTTAAATCCCGTATATCTCCACAAATTCACATTAATCGTTAGGACCCTAATAACACTTTATTTTCGTAAAACGGACTTATTTTGCTATTTTTACGAATTGATATTCTAAAAGGTTAAAACGGGAATTCTAACATTACTCTTCTCGATTTGGGTTTCTAAAATTTCACTTGTTCTTCCACAAATCCCCATAAATTTCTAGGGTCCTAATAATACTATCCGCTCGCAAAACGGACCTAATTTACTTATTTACGAAAATAGCCTTGGAGCGAAAACCCGGAAAACTTGGGTGTTACATCGTGAGCTAGCTGGTTTGGCCTGGTCACAAATGAGTCTGCAGTCCAAAACAATGAGCCTTGTTTGGGACTGGGCTAGACTCGACTTGTTACTGTAGCAAGCTGAGTTAAGTTGGACCCGCTACGATAATGGGTTAAGTGGGTGGTCTAGCGAGCCAACCTGCTCACTTACCATCACTACCATGGTGCATCGGAACAATGTGCCTAAGTTGGGCAGTTGTGGGAAGCATTGTGGCATAAACACTCTAGTTTGTCCATTTTTTTAATTTTTCAATCCAATGGTCTATTACTGACCCGTCATCGAATTCTTATCTTTCAATCACCACCATGTAAGTATTTATTGATTAATTATTATCTGTTACTAAAGAAACACGATTGCTTTTAAATAATCCATATCTAAATCACACAATTATCCTATTTTATAGCAAACCATAGAAATTTCAAAACATTAGAATTTGTGAACTCTCTTGTCTAATCTCTGCATTTGTGTGGCTGTAACATAGACCCAACTACTTTCATGCACTATAAAGAACTTGATCTAGTATCTCCGGTGGTTATGCATTTCGCATCTCTAGCAACATTAATCATTAGTTTTATATGATTTAACATGTATTTTAATTTTTTTAAGCTTCAAAATAAATTTTTGTTCCATCATGAAATTAAAGGGAAAAATATTCTTAAAATATTACAAAGTAAATGTTGTGATTTTATTAACCAATCACACAAACTGCGAAAAATAATCAAGAAGAGTTAAAGAAAAAATCAAGACACGAGGATTTACATGGTTCGGACCAAACCATCCTATATCCACGGTTCAAGACTCAAGTAGGAAAGTTTTATTTTAGAATTAATGAATAAGAGTTTCTCGCAATGTTGCAGTATCGCGCGCAGCATTGCCTCCGAATACAAATATCGCTCCCAGCTCTTCTACCAGAGTCTCGCTAATCTCTCTTTGAATTTTTTCTTCTTTTTTTTCTCAAGATCTTATTTATTTTTATCCCCTATCAACCGTCTAACTAATCTATTTGAAATAGATTAATACAAAATTTGAACAAGATAAAATAATTATAAAATCTAGATGCAAATCTAATTCAAAAAAATCTTTAAATCAAATCAAATCAAAAGGTAGAACAAATAATTAACAAAAATATTATAAAGTAAATCATAATTTTATTAGTAGTTTTTTTATTCTGATGGAAAATATGACATAGGCTTAAATATATATTCAGTTGTGATTAAAAGATAATAATAGACCACTGTATTAAAAAATAAATAATTGTGATTAAAACATGAAATTTAAATGTAATATCACGATGCCAATCATTGGATTTTAAATAAAAATGAATGATTATGATTAAAAAGATAATTTTAATCACGTGAATCTTTAAATTTAAAAGGATAACAGGCAAGATTTAAAGGAAGGATAGTGGGAGGAGATAATAATGGGATTATAGAATCCTTGCCCTCATATATTATATTTAGGCATCCATTTCCTAATTCTTATAACTTATTTTGAAGTCATATTTTGTACTAATTGTAGCATATCATGTCTTGCATGTGATGTAATACCTGGCTGTACGGAATATTAATATTTTAATGTAAATGGTATTTTTGTAAATATGTCAAATTAAGTCGATTTTGTGAAAAGAAAGCGTCATTACGATTCAAATAATTATAAGGATTTTAAGAAAATTTCGAGAATTTTAGGAGTCGTAACACTAATTTTACGAGAATTACGTTTATTGTAATATAAAGGATACTTTGGTAAAAATAGTAAACGAGATCCGAATTGCAAACGGACAGTTTTAATGGAACCCTAGTAATAAGTTGGATTTAGTGGTGAAATAAGGAAATTTGGAGAAACCGAATCGTCGGTTAATTAACGAAACGAAGGACGAAACAAATAGAAAACAAAGGAAGGGCAAAATAGTAAACTACCAAGTCAATTTTTATTAAAATACCACCCTTCTCTTTTCTCCCTCAGTTTCACGATTCTCTTCTCTCTCTCCCCTGCGTCCTCCGGCGACTCACGACGTTCACACTTCCAACGCCGATCCACCTCTCTGATCGTCTCGATTCTTCGCGATTTCTTCCCTCAAACTCGACCTTAGGTACGATTCTAAGGTTTTAGCAAGGTTTATTTCAGTTTTTAAGGAGTTTAAACGATTAGGGTTTGTTTAGGGTTTCGTTAAAAACATGGTTTATGGCTAGAAATCGATAGATTTGTCGTATTAGTCCGTATAATGGACATATTGGTGATTATTGAGCGTGTTTAGTCGATTCGTTGTGGAATGTTAAGAATTATCGATTTTCGAAGTTTTGGAGAAACTCGTTAATGGAAATTTTGAGGTATCGAGCGTTGAATGCTCGATAAAATGCTTCAATGAATCAAATTAGGGCTTTAAGGAAATTCCTTAGTTAAGGTTTCGTTAAATTTGGACGTTTAATAGTTTAAACTCGTTTTAACGACAAAATTGTGAAATTGCCTTAGGTGAACAACGCTCGTGGACGGAGCTTGGATTGCAACGGACACGAGGTAAGTTCTCGTGACTTACTCTGGCCGATTAGCCTACACAGTACGTCGAGGTCGTCTCGAGGAGTTTTGGTGACGTGTTTGTTTAAATTGCTTTGGTTGGGTAGTTAGGTTTAGTTCTTTTATAGGTTATGTTTTTATAGTCTTGATGGTATATATGCTATATGTTTAAATTATGCTATAAATTGTTCATGCATCACAGTTTTTAATTACACATAGAAAACGAATTTTCGCACTATGTTTTAATGAAAATGGCGATGTGGCCTTAAAGGGGGCTATTGATCTATTGTGTAGATCGATTAAGGGTCTATCACAATACCACATCTAATATGAACCAATGTATGTTTATGGTCATGCGAGGTGGGGCTTAGGCATGACTGTGCGTGTTGCAAGCATGTACCCCCCTCTAGGTGGAAAGGGTTGTCCAACCACAGGATGTGCCCTCTCTATTTAGGGGGTTGAGATCTCAGTGACAACCTATGTAAAGATAAGAAAATGTTGCATGATTTACGAACTCATACGCACAGCATGCATTGCATTTACGAAACTTGCTGAGATTTTTATCTCATAGATTGTCTGTATGGTGTAGGTGATCTTGACATAGGTGAGGAAGAGATCCCTCCACCCGAGGAATGAAGCAGTTGAAGGAGGATGGCCCGTGGGAGTATGCTGGGCAGTTGAGGCGCCTTTTGACCCGTGGGGAATGATGTAAATGTATTTTGGGACACGATAGTTAGATCGTAGGATAAATTGTAGAAAAGATCACTAGCATGAACATATTAGGATGTTTGGGAATCTGGATAGTTGATAGGTTTATGTTTTGATGTTTTTAAACGTTTTAGAAACTATTTTATAAACCGCTTGGTGATTTAAACAGGAGGGAATGTTAAGTTTTTAAACGGATCCATGCGGTTTATTTTTATGAAATTGGGTTACATTTTAAACATGTTCTGAGTCAGTTTTGAGTGAAGTTATGGGCGATGTATGGGTGAGATTATGTTGTAATTGTATGGTTGAGATGTAGGTAAAATTTTGTTGAAGAAATTGTGAAGTGTGTGTTAGGAGTATTGGTATGCAGGAGAAGAAAGGAGGGAAAGAGGAGCGCAAGTCCTCTGGAAATCCAGAGGACTTAGCGACCCATCGCCCAAGGGAGGGCGATCGATCACTCCTCTTGGCCTAGCTCTCTGGAAAATTCCAGAGAGCTTCGCGATCGATCGCCTCTTTGGGGCGATCGATTGCCCCTTGCTCTGGTAACGCCTTATGGCGTTTATCAAGCGATCGCCTAGGGAGACGATCGCTAGGCAATTACGTGATCCCCGATGGGCGATCAATTGCCTGTTTTGGGCGATCGATCGCCCATCCATTTTAAGGGGCGATTGCCCATTTTGCCCATTTCCTCAGCTGATTACTTTTCTTTGTTTTTAATTTGTTTTAATCTATTGTTTTAAGTTTTATTTAAATTGTTTTTAAGTTTTGTTAAATGTTTTTTATGTTTTATTTCCACTCAAACGTTAGGTTTAAAGTTTTAAGTATATATAAAAAAAAATAATACGGAAAAATTAGGAATAGTGTAAGGGTCGCTACATGTGACGCCCCCGAACCCGATCGGGGTCGAAGGGCCTCACTCTGGACATTTTTAAAACATGGACTATTTTTTTTTGAACTTTTAAAACATTTCAAAAAGAAACAAACAGAAAACTCGGAAGACTTGATAAAATGGGAAACAGAAAAATGGAGGTCATATTTAAAACTAGACTACAGGAGTAGATGACAAAAGAAAACAGGAAGACAGAATACTTGGACAAGCAGAAGCCGTGGACATTTAAAATCAAAGATAGAATCTATGGACAAACAGAAGCTTTGGACGTTTAAGATAAAATGCAGTGACCGTGGACAATCGGGAGCTGTGGACGTTTAAGATAAAAAGGCAGTGACCGTGGACGTTTGAAATCAAAGACAGAATCTGTGGACAAACAGAAGCTGTGGACGTTTAAGATAAAAGACAGAATCTGTGGACAAACAGAAGCTGTGGACGTTTAAGATAAAAGACAGTGATCGTGGACAATCGGGAGCTGTGGACGTTTAAGATAAAAGGCAGTGACCATGGACAATCGGGAGCTGTGGACAATCAGGTGCTGTGGACAATCGGGTGCTGTGGACAATCGAAAACTATGGACAATCGGGAACTAAAGGCAGAATGGACGATAAAATTTAAAGGCAGTATGGACGATAAAATTTTAAAGGCAGAATGGACGATAAAATTTAAAGGCAGTATGGACGATAAAATTTTAAAGGCAGAATGGACGACTGAGATCGAAGGCAAAATGGACAACGAGATTTGAAAGGCAGAATGGACGACTGAATATAAAGGCAGAATGGACAACTATTTTACAGAAGGCGTGGATGACTATTTTACAGAAGAAAATGACAATTATTTTACAGAAAGCATGGACGACTATTTTATAGAAGAAAATGACAACTGTTTTACAGAAAGCGTGGACGACTATTTTTGTAACACCCGTGAATTTTGATTTAATTAATTTAAAATAAAAGTGAATAAATTTAGTGGAACTAAATGGTTTCTTAATTTAGGTTCGGGTATTTCCAGTGAAATTAAGCCGTGAGTTATAATTTAAGAACGAGATTCAACGAAATTTGAAATGGTCGAAAACACGGGAGGGAAAAACGGTAAATGATGATTTATTAATGTTTAATAGGAATTATTATTATTATTATTATTATTATTTTTAATAAAATAAAACAACAGAATGGCTCGAATGCCATTCTGTTGTTCGAGCCCGACGACCGAGAGCAGAATGGAGAGGGGAGAGCCGAGCGACGTCCCTCCGACGACGATCACCTTCGGATTCCGACGTTCTCCGGCCAGACGTCGGCAGTGAGTGGGTTCCGGCTTGTCTCTGTGCACAAACCGTCCGGTAAGGCACGCTTTGTTGCCCTGTTCTGTCTCTATTTAAGGTCGAGAGGGACGAGCTCGATTGAGATCTGATTTCTGGCTGATTTTGGCCGTTCTTGGCGTCAAATAACCGAGCTTAACGCCGACGATGGTTGCCGAGCAATGGTGAGCTCGGATTGAGCGAAAAACTGAGGGCTCCAATGTGGGGAATTCAGGTTTTCCTATGTAAAGTCTTAGAATCTCGTTGGATTATACTAATTGGGTGTGAGGGTGGTCGATTGGTGAGGAAACAAGTAAAAATTGATGGAAAATCGAGAAGGAGAAAATTTCTGACTTAGGGCAGTTCAAGTTTTTCCAGTTTTGACCTAGCTAGGTTATTTGTTTTGAATTTCCTTTTTAGCAGTTTAAAATAGGTTATTAGAGGAGTATGTGGCCGTTGGAATCGCTCAATTCTGATAACCGACGCGAAAGTTACGTGCTTTCAAAGTTTCAGATCGGTTTTTACCGAACCGAAATTAGTGGCCCGTTTAGTTAGGTTTTAGTTGAATTAGGCTAGAAATAGTCTTTTAAGAGTAATTGGTGAATGTAAGCTTGCTTTTAATGAAGTTTGAATATTTGTCGTAGGTCGAGCCGTAGGTGGACAGGTAACCGAGTATCCTCAGCGAGCTAGGATGTCAGGTAAGTAGTGGAGTGCTTGAGTTTTGCCTTCGGGCCTACACCATAGAACTGTAGGGTTTATTTGTTATTGTTTTACTTCGTATTGTGTTGCATTGTTTGGCCGTGTTGTGTTGTGTTGTCGTGTTGTGTTGTGTCGTGTTGTTGAGTTACGTTGTTATATTGTGTTGCATTGTTTGGTCGTGTTGTGTTGTGTTGTCGTGTTGGGTTGTGTCGTGTTGTTGAGTTGCATTGTTGGGTTGTGTTGCATTGTTGGCATGGTAGTCGGTTAAATAGTAAGGCATCCTTTGTTGGTGCAGGCAACTAAGGTACCTGTCGGTGCAGGCAATAAGGCACCCTTCGGTGCGGGCAACTAAGGCACCTGTCGTTGCAGGCAATAAGGCACCTTTCGGTGCGGGCAACTAAGGCACCTGTCGGTGCGAGCAATAAGTCACCTTTCGGTGCAGGCAACTAAGGCACCTTTCGGTGCGGGCAATAAGGCACCCTTCGGTGTGGGCAACTAAGGCACCTGTCGGTGCAGGCAATAAGGCACTGTCGGTGTGGGCAATAAGGCACCTTTTGGTGCAGGCAACTAAGGCACCTTTTGGTGCAGGCAACTAAGGCATCTTTCGATGCAAACAAACTTTATTAGTAAAACTGTGTGTGCTAGGGTTGTGTGAGAGTCGTGTATGCATGTTTATATTTGTTATTCCCTACTTGCTAAGCGTAAGCTTACTGTGTGTGTGTGTGTTCTGTGGTTTAGGTAACGACGCGGTTACAGGTGAGCTAGACAAAGGAGCCAGGATTAGGCGGCAGTCGGCGGCACACGGGGCACGCCGGTGCGGGGAGTTGTCGGGGCGCCTCGACCATGGTCTTTGGGGAAATGTGGGGCTTTGTATTTTGGTTGATGTTTTTGACAGTTATGGTATAGCTATTTGTAATTATTGTATATATTCATAGTTAAGGGTGATGTGTCGTCCTATACTGTGGACTTTCTTCACTTAGGGATGTTCGTAATTTATCTTCCCTCTTTACTGCTATTTGGAGATTTCGTATGTTGGTTAGTTAAGTAAGAGTATTCTGGATCTGGTTGAGAATTTATTTAGTTGCAGGTACCTAGCATTTTGGAGACGCCATTTTCAGGCGTTACTTTGCCGAAATTTTCGGGAAGGATGCCATGGTGCTTAAAGGTTAGGATTAAGGGAAATTAGTGAGTCTAGGCAGCTATGTAACACCCGAGTTAACGGCCAGGTGATTTTCCTAATTGTATTAACGGTCATGAATATTTAATCTTTACAGTTTATGACTTAAACCAAGAATAATTAATTTCATGTGGATTTAAATTAGGTTGGGTGGCAAAGCTGTAATAATGGAGGGTGATGACCATTATATAAAGGAAAAGGAAATGTTTTAAACCTCACTTGAACCCCGTAGCCGACACCTTCCTTTTCGGCGATTTCTTCTCTCCCAAGCTCTTACTCCCAAGCCCCCGCTCTCTGCTATCAGTGTCTTCCTCGCCGACGACCGGTTTCTAGCCCGCAATCCTCTGTGAATCCGCACCCGAGGTATGAAATGGACGATATAGTTATCTGTTAGTGTTTGGAGCTCTGTTTTCAGCTCGGCATTTGAACTCGAATTTTATCAATGGCCGAGTAGTATTAGAACATTTTAGAATCCGAGAGTAGTAATGTCAACCCGAATCGATTCTGGACATTTTAAGTAACCAACTCAAATTTTATCGATAGTAGAACCTGTTTGTTTTATTTTGGATTTCAGATTCTGCATAGTATATCAAACCAAGGATTCGAGAATGACTTTAGCTAATAGATCCTAGGATGACTTGTGAGTAGAACTTTTAGGATTTTGTGTTAACTACTGCAATGTAAATGTTTTAGGTGAAGAAGTTTGAAGAGAAAGAAGCTCAAAGTGCTAAGGAGACCTGGTAAGTGAATGTATTAAGACTTCCGGCTAATAGAGCCCTACATCGTGGGAGTACTAGGTTGTATAGATGTCTAATGTTTACCTTATGATAATGAGCCTGTCTGCACTTGAAGGATTTATGTATGTTGCGAGTTATGCTATTTGATGACCTGCTAGTGAATGTGAAGTTTTCTGCTCTGGTACGATCCTTGTCATAGTTTGATGAGTTAAAAGTTCTCATGTTCATGTATCATGAATGTTTCTCAAGCATAAGAAAATGTTTTAACGCATGTTTTCCATGAACAAGATATGTATGTATAAATGTATATATATATATAAGATTTATGCAACGTGGATTAAGTGAGGGTTGGGGGCGGTTCGGCGTATGTCACAGTCCAGAGGAGGACATATGAATACAACCCGCAGTAGGGAACAAGATCAAACTCACTGTCGAACCCCCTTTACCGGCACAAATCCTCTATTGATCCACACAACCTAAACAAAGAATATGATCAATGACTATGAATGATGAATATGATCAATGATATGAATATGATCAATGACTATGAATGATGAATATGATCAATGACTATGAATGATGAATATGATCAATGACTATGAATGATGAATATGATCAATGACTATGAATGATGAATATGATCAATGACTATGAATGATGAATATGATCAATGACTATGAATGATGAATATGATCAATGACTATGAATGATGAATATGATCAATGACTATGAATGATGAATATGATCAATGACTATGAATGATGAATATGATCAATGACTATGAATGATGAATATGATCAATGACTATGAATGATGAATATGATCAATGACTATGAATGATGAATATGATCAATGACTATGAATGATGAATATGATCAATGACTATGAATGATGAATATGATCAATGACTATGAATGATGAATATGATCAATGACTATGAATGATGAATATGATCAATGACTATGAATGATGAATATGATCAATGACTATGAATGATGAATATGATCAATGACTATGAATGATGAATATGTCAGGGATGAACAAGGATAATGAGAATGTCTGAGCTTGGTTGCTGGAGGATGCTCAGTGTGACAGTGCAAGACTGGATAGGCGAATAAGTTCCCTGGTTATGCTCATAGCAAGTCAGAAAAGTTTACGATGAACAGATGACTAAATAGAATAGGATTTCTTTTGACAATGAGATTTGGATTTGAAGAGTTTGTCTTTAGAGTCTGAATACGATTTTAAGGATTAATAAATGGTTTGTTTTGTTTGAGTCTTCCGCTATGCGTATTTTAGATGAGTTTATGATTTTCACTCTTGAGGTTTATGGTTACTAAGTTAGGGGTCGGGTGAGTTGTGATATGTTCTATCGAATGAAGATGTTTGACGATTATAGTGTTTTACTGCCGTATGATAGAAGCTGGATGAGGCAATCATCCGGCTGACGTCATCGGCGGATGTCAATAGAGGAGAGTTAAACGATTGAGTCTTCCTGATGACGTCACCGGAAGATGTAGTTTGTTTCCTCGCCCGATGATATAAATGTTAACTTGTCGTCTAGCGTTCGGTGGATGAAGTGTATTTCTTCACCGGATGCTGGGAATGTTATTTTGTCTTCTAGCGTTAGGTGGATGAAGTGTATTCCTTCACCGGATGATGTAAGTACTATTTTGTCGTTTAGCGATCGGCAGATGTAGTGTAATAAAGTCACTGGATGATCTAAGGAGTCTCTTTACCGGATGATATAAACATGGTTTTGTCGCCTAGTGACCGGATGATGTAAGGTTTACCTTGTCGTTTAGTGATCGGGTGATGTTTTAATGATCACGAGAGCTGCACGTGTCCACCGGTAGATGTCCACTACCGGATGATGTTTTAGACGTTCACGAGTGACGCACGTGCTCATCGGTAGATGTTTTCTACTGAACGTCGATGAGAGAGTCGCATGATATGCACGTGATAGGTCGGATAATAGGCGCTTCATCCGCCAATGCATGCAGACCCATGCAATTCGGGTAGAATAACGTAGGGCGACCCGAGGGCAATCCTCCACCGCCCGATTTCGTCATAGAATCAATGACTGTGTATGGTCGCTCATGTCTGTGAATAATTAAGTAAATAATGTCATGAAGAAGTCACGTACGAGGGACTAATTTTCCATCTGTTAAGTTGAAGTCCTTAAGTCTGTTAGGTATACTGTTATCAAAAAAAAAGAGAAGGAGAAAAGAGAAAATAAAGAGGGAATAATATTAACACTATGATGAATAAAGTGTATGGAAGCAAGAATCAAATGATTAAGAGATCAAGTAATGAATTTGTGTGGCGATCCTTCCTGGGTCATTACAAGCTAGGTATGACATAAGAGAGCTTTGGGAGATTTAGTTTTAAATTCTGCTGTGTCCGATTTTTTTTTTTAAATTATTGGAGTTAAAGTGAGCCAAGTAGCGCACCGGGCCGGGGTGGGTTCGGGGGTGTTACAAGATGGTATCAGAGCAAAAATGGTCGAGTCGTTCAAAAGATTACCCGACAATGCCGGCCGCCATGCAACGTGCTTCACCGACTGTAAGTATTTCTTTACTTTTAGTTAGTTTATATCTAAGATTAGATTGTTTTAATCCCTGTTTGTTTGGTTTAACACCTGTTGTTTTGTGATTGTAGTGGACTAGAAAATCCCGAGTGTACCGAGACAACCTTGGTGGATCCCTTAAGTCAATTCATAGACGTAGTAATCGATAGCTCGAATAGCTATGAATTTTATTGGAGAAAGTGAAACAGATATTAGAGAATCAAAGTGTTAGTTGTTAATGGTGTAAATCACGTTGAAAAATAGGATGAGAGTAAATCTGATACCCTAGGAATGTGGGAAAAAGGGTAGGGTCGATCCGAGTTAAATGTAAATGTTAGCCCGGGTAGACCTTAGAATGAGGGAGATAGGAGATATAAATAACTTAGGGTGATTGTAAGGGTGATACGTCTAGGATTGTTACCCATAGCAGTTTGACCATAGTTAGCAAACCTTTGATGTTCTAGGATACGATGAACCAAATAAGAGTTTGAAGTTGGAAATGAAATTTATCGAGAGATACCTTAGATCGTCGAGGTACCATTAGTATGTTTACGTGGATAAATGGAAATAACAAAATGTAGAATAGTTAGATTTACACATAGTGGGAGTATTTAGATAGGGACTATGTTTGAGCGTCTAGTCTCAGTAAAGTGTTTTTAGAACTTTTAGAGGATGAGATTGATTGAGGCAAATTGGTAATTGTGGAATCTGAGTGATCATGTAGGAAGGTTCATATTAATTAGTATCGAGGATGGAAATATGCGAAATTTATTTCGAGTTAGAAAGCCATTAGACTTCGAGGTATGGATCAAAGATTTTAAGGTATTAGAGGGTCAAGGTTAGATGCAATGTGATACTCAAGTTATAAACATGGTTGCTCCTTAGGGAATAAGTACCAACTTAGCGGTTTACTCAATTAAGGACTATTGAGTATTAAGAGGCATAGTTAGAATGACCCAAAATAGAGTCATAGAGAGTTGACAACACTTGATGAATGCAACGATAAGGACTAGTGGTAGAGTAAATGGATAAAGAAATCCTCATCGAAGAATCATGGAGGTGTCACTTCGATATGGGTTTTATTAGAAGAGTAAATGGTGGAGGTACCTAATTAGGAAAGTGAGGAATCAAACAAAGGATTGTATTCAATGAATACATGAATGATTGAGTGTTAGAGTATGAGGTTAGAATGATTAGAAATTTAAATGCCTTGATTAAGTAGAGCCTCTTGGATTAAGATGATGTTCGGAGATTTAGAATAATGTACGCGATATTAAGAGGTATGGTAAATCAGCGAGAGAGAGTACCATTGTAGAAATGTAACGAGTAGGAGACTTAGCGAGTAGGAAGAGCAAAAGAGAGTAGATTTAATTATGAAACTTTGGAGAGAATTCCGAGAGAAATTAGATATTTGTATTAGTATTAAGAAGAACTTGGGAAAGATTTAGTAGTGTGCGAATTTGGTGAATAACTTAGGCTGGAGTTGATAAGTTTAAGTGAATAAACTTAAGTGTAGGATGTAAGTTAGACCTCGAGTGCTTCTAGATCTTGGGTATAGGAAATTGAAAACTTTAAAGAATAACGAATAAAAAGGAAAGAAAGGTCTCAGACAGAGATTTTAAGAGTAAACACTAGGGAAAGGTTAAAATTTGAGGTATTAGAATCTGAGGTCTATACCTTAAGTATCTAATAGTGTATGATCTGAGGAATTAGAGAATTTCGAATGAGAGGAACGAGAACTTGCACGAAAAGTATTTGAGTTACTTAGGGATAATGTTAAGTTAGAAGGTTCTAAGGTTCGACTCGTATGTAACGAAGTCGAAATTGTTGATGTCGTAAATAGATTAGACTAGAGTTGATAAGTTTAAGAGTTGACGAGCTTAAGAGTGAGATTTGAATGAGAACTCAATTATTAGTAGAAGATGAAATAAAGGTTGGGAGATGTAAGCTAGAAGAACGATTAGATTAAATTCTAGGTTTTGGACGGATATAGGAAAGAAAGAAGTAATGAGATTAGTTAACTATGAGAGAGAGTTAGGATAAACATCATTTAGGGTGTCGAGTGTAAAGTGGGGAAAGACCTAATAATTTGAGAATGTTTGGTGATGACCGAAGTATGGGTTGGATAAATTAGATTGAGTTTAGTGATCATAATTTAAAGAATTTATTGTATTTTTTAAAGAATAGTTTATAGATATAATTGGCGAGAGCCTTGAGTAAGAGAGTTATGTTGGAAAATAACTAATAAATGTCATGATTATTTGGCGGAAATGAGTGTAAGAGATAGGAGTGATAAGTGAGAAATTGTATGAATTAGCTCGAGGAAAAGTTAGAGTTGAAACTTAGATAGACGACTTTGAGAGTATAGTGATGAGTGTTTAAGTTATGCAAATGTGTGATGAACATAAGAACGTTAAAGATCATAGCTGGGAAGGTTAAAACTTGAAGTTGTAGGAATTTTTTTAATTGCACGATAGGTTATTAGGGGTACTCAGTAGGTGATTTAGGCAGTAACGTAGTTGACATTTAGTGTGACAACTCAAGATTATGTGAGTGTACTTAGAAGTAAGGTTCATGAGGGGCCAAGTGAATTGAGCTCAAGGAACAATTAGAGTTAAGAACTACGTTAGAGGGATTTGAGAACTAAGTTAGAGGGATTTAAGAGTCCTTGTGATAACTGAAACAGTTCATGTCATTAGATGTATTAGTATTTGAGCTATGGAGTGTAGAAGCAGGGAAGGGAAGTCAAAACTTTGGAGATGTAGGAATTGTCGTTCCTCACTTGGTGAGTAAGACCATAACTTAATCAAGAGTTTGAGGGGCAACTCAAAAGTTAGGATGGTAGCTTAGAGTGTGTAAGTTAAAGGATTACTAAAGTACCACAAATTTTGAGGACAAAATTTTTATAAGGAGGGTGGATTGTAACACCCGCGAATTTAGATTTAATTAATTTAAAAGAAAAGTGAATAAATTTGGTTGAACTAAATGGTTTCTTAATTTAGGTTCGGGTATTTCCAGTGAAATTAAGCCGTGGGTTATAATTTAAGAACGAGATTTAACGAAATTCGAAATGGTCGAAAACACAGGAGGAAAAAACTGTAAATGATGATTTATTAATGTTTAATATGAATTATTATTATTACTATTATTATTATTATTATTATTATTATTATTATTATTATTATTATTATTATTATTATTATTATTATTATTATTATTAATAAAATAAAACAACAGAATGGCTCGAATGCAATTCTGTTGTTCAAGCCTGACGGCCGAGAGCAGAACAGAGAGGGGAGAGCTGAGCGACGTCCCTTCGACGACGATCACCTGCGGATTCCGACGTTCTCCAGCCAGACGTCGGTGGCGAGCGGGTTCCGGCTTGTCTCCGCGCACAAACCGTCCGGTAAGGCACGTTTTGTTGCCCTGTTCTGTCTCTGTTTAAGGCTGAGAGGGACGAGCTCGATTGAGCTCTGATTTCTGGCTGCTTTTGGCCGTTGTTGGGGTCAAATAACCAAGCTTAACACCGGCAATGGTTGTCGAGCAATAATGAGCTTGGATTGAGCAAAAAACCGAGGGCTCTAATGTGGGGAATTCGGGTTTTCCTATGTAAAGTCTTAGAATCTCGTTGGATTATACTAATTGGGTGTGAGGGTGGTCGATTGATGAGGAAACGAGTAAAAATTGATGGAAAATCGAGAAGGAGAAAATTTCCGACTTAGGGCAGTTCGGGTTTTGCCAGTTTTGACCTAGCTAGGGTTATTTGTTTTGAATTTCCTTTTTAGCAGGTTAAAATAGGTTATTAGAGGAGTACGTGGCCGCTGGAATCGTTCAATTTCGATAACCGACGCGAAAGTTACGCGCGTTTGAAGTTTCGGGTCGGTTTTTACCGAACCGAAATTAGTGGCCCGTTTAGTTATGTTTTAGTTGAATTAGACTAGAAATAGTAGTTTAAGAGTAATTGGTGAATGTAAGCTTGCTTTTAATGAAGTTTGAATATTTGTCGTAGGTCGAGCCGTTGGTGGCCAGGTAACCGAGTATCCTCAGCGAGCTAGGATGCCAGGTAAGTAGTGGAGTGCTTGAGTTTTGCCTTCGGGCCTACACCATAGAACGGTAGGGTTTATTTGTTATTGTTTTACTTCGTATTGTGTTGCATTGTTTGGCCGTGTTGTGTGTTGTCGTGTTGTGTTGTTGTGTTGTGTTGTGTTGTGTTGTGTTGTGTTGTGTTGTGTTGTGTTGTGTTGTGTTGTGTTGTGTTGTGTTGTGTTGTGTTGTGTTGTGTTGTGTTGTGTTGTGTTGTGTTGTGTTGTGTTGTGTTGTGTTGTGTTGTGTTGTGTTGTGTTGTGTTGTGTTGTGTTGTGTTGTGTTGTGTTGTGTTGTGTTGTGTTGTGTTGTGTTGTGTTGTGTTGTGTTGTGTTGTGTTGTGTTGTGTTGTGTTGTGTTGTGTTGTGTTGTGTTGTGTTGTGTTGTGTTGTGTTGTGTTGTGTTGTGTTGTGTTGTGTTGTGTTGTGTTGTGTTGTGTTGTGTTGTGTTGTGTTGTGTTGTGTTGTGTTGTGTTGTGTTGTGTTGTGTTGTGTTGTGTTGTGTTGTGTTGTGTTGTGTTGTGTTGTGTTGTGTTGTGTTGTGTTGTGTTGTGTTGTGTTGTGTTGTGTTGTGTTGTGTTGTGTTGTGTTGTGTTGTGTTGTGTTGTGTTGTGTTGTGTTGTGTTGTGTTGTGTTGTGTTGTGTTGTGTTGTGTTGTGTTGTGTTGTGTTGTGTTGTGTTGTGTTGTGTTGTGTTGTGTTGTGTTGTGTTGTGTTGTGTTGTGTTGTGTTGTGTTGTGTTGTGTTGTGTTGTGTTGTGTTGTGTTGTGTTGTGTTGTGTTGTGTTGTGTTGTGTTGTGTTGTGTTGTGTTGTGTTGTGTTGTGTTGTGTTGTGTTGTGTTGTGTTGTGTTGTGTTGTGTTGTGTTGTGTTGTGTTGTGTTGTGTTGTGTTGTGTTGTGTTGTGTTGTGTTGTGTTGTGTTGTGTTGTGTTGTGTTGTGTTGTGTTGTGTTGTGTTGTGTTGTGTTGTGTTGTGTTGTGTTGTGTTGTGTTGTGTTGTGTTGTGTTGTGTTGTGTTGTGTTGTGTTGTGTTGTGTTGTGTTGTTGTTGCATTGTTGGCATGGTAGTTGGTTAAAGAGTAAGACATCTTTTGTGGGTGCAGGCAACTAAGGCACCTGTCGGAGCGGGCAATAAGGCACCCTTCGGTGCGGGCAACTAAGGCACCTGTCGGTGCGGGCAATAAGGCACCTTTCGGTGCGCGCAACTAAGGCACCTGTCGGTGCGGGAAATAAGGCACCTTTCGGTGCGGGCAACTAAGGCACCTTTCGGTGCAGACAATAAGGCACCCTTCGGTACGGGCAATTAAGGCACCTGTCGGTGCAGGCAGTAAGGCACCTGTCGGTGCGGGCAACTAAGGCACCTTTCGGTGCGGGCAACTAAGGCACCTTTTGGTGCAGGCAACTAAGGCATCTTTCGATGCAGGCAAACTTTATTAGTAAAACTGTGTGTGCTAGGGTTGTGTGAGAGTCGTGTATGCATGTTTATATTTGTTATTCCCTACTTGCTAAGCGTAAGCTTACGTGTGTGTGTGTGTTCTGTGGTGTAGGTAACGACGTGGTTACAGGTGAGCTAGACGAGGGAGCCAGGATTAGGTGGCAGTCGGTGGCACACGGGGCATGCCGGTGCGGGCAGTTGTCAGGACGCCTCGACCATGTTCTTCGGGGAAATGTGAGGCTTTGTATTTTGGTTGATGTTTTTGACAGTTATGGTATAGCTATTTGTAATTATTGTATATAGTCATAGTTAAGGGTGATGTGTCGCCCTATACTGTGGACTTTCTTCACTTAGGGATGTTCGTATTTTAGCTTCCCTCTTTAATGCTATTTGGAGATTTCGTATGCTGGTTAGTTAAGTAAGAGTATTCTTGATTTGGTTGAGAATTTATTTAGTTGCAGGTGCCTAGAATTTTGGAGGCGCCATTTTCAGGTGTTACTTTGCCGAATTTTTCGGGAAGGACGCCGTGGTGCTTAAAGGTTAGGAGTAAGAGAAATTAGTGAGTCTAGGCAGCTAGGTATGACATAAGAGAGCTTCGGGAGATTTAGTTTTAAATTCTGCTGTGTCCGATTTTTTTTTTTAAATTATTGGAGTTAAAGTGAGCCAAGTAGCGCACCAAGCCGGGGTGGGTTCGGGGGTGTTACAATTTTACAGAAGGTGTGAACGACTGTTTTCTTTTTAAAAAAAAACTTGAAGACTTGAAAATGGAGACATATACTCCGCCGATCGGTCGGTTACCTCAGCCGATCGATCGGCTACCTCTCTGTTTGACAACTTACTTCTTTTGACACAGAAGACTTTGAACTTCTAAAACCCGACTCTAAACATAATTTTGTACATCAAAAGAACATGACAGAAGTTTAAGAAATTAAACTGCATGGATAGCTCTAAAACCAGAGATAATCCATGCTTAACCTAAAAAAGCAAATCCCAAGCAGTTCCAGAATAATTCAAGATCTATATTCAACTGTCAGAACAGAGGTTTTAAAACATCAATACAAATTCTATATGTAACGACCCTTATTCTCAGCAAGATATTGTCCGCTCTTGGGATTGGGTCGCATCCCAATATCCTCCCCTCATGGCTTTGTTTGGCGAGAACTTCCCGGAAGGTCACCCAACCTGGAATTGCTCTCGCCAAAGCACTTTTAACTTCGGAGTTCTTATGGGATCCGTTGCCAATTGTGCTCCAAAACGCGTCTTGCTATCTTGGGAGGGTCTCTTTACATATGTTTCATTTCCACATACTTCCCCAAGCGATGTGGGATTGTGACGACCCCCTTTTTACGACCCGGGATTCGCCTATACTCGAGTCCGGGATTCGTCTACACTCGGCTTAGGTCCCGAGGTTTGCCCCGCAACTCAAGGTTTGCCACGCAGTCGTACTCATACGGCACATTCGGGTCATCACAATCACCCCCCCTCGGGGGCCCAACGTCCTCGTTGGCCATATTTCTGGTTGGGTACAGGCTCTGATACCATTTGTGACGACCCCTATTCCCAGCAAGATATTGTCTGCTCTGGGGATTGGGTCACATCCCAATATCCTCCCCTCAAGGCTTTGTTTGGCGAGAACTTCCCGGAAGGTCACCTAACCTGGAATTGCTCTCGCTGAAGCACTTTTAACTTCAGAGTTCTTATGGGATCCGTTGCCAATTGTGCTCCAAAACGCGTCTTGCTATCTTGGGAGTGTCTCTTTACATATGTTTCATTTCCACATACTTCCCCAAGCGACGTGAGATTGTGACGACCCCCTTTTTACGACCCGTGATTCGCCTATACTCGAGTCCGGGATTCGCCTACACTCGGCTTAGGTCCCGAGGTTTGCCCTGCAACTCAAGGTTTGCCCTGCAGTCATACTCATACGTGCACATTCGGGTCATCACACTATACATCATTTTAAAATCTCAAAAACTATACGGAACTTGACATACACTTCCAAAACACGCGCCATAGGCCAAAACACGTCTGACTGCAGAAACTACCCTCCCCTGAAAGCTCGAGCCACCAACCACTTATTCGTCGGCCTGAGGCACAAAGTCCTTATACACGGGATCCGTACCTACATCAGGGAGTTCAACTATGAGCCTAGAGCTCAGTAAGAACATATTAAAATGCAGTGATGCATATGCTATGCATGAACTTTCGAAATGCAGTGACATTACAGAACATTACTTTTATTTGTCAGGAAGGTATAAGTGGGGCTTATAGAGGAACTGACACAGAAAAGGGTGCACTTTCAAGCACATTATAGAGATACAGAACAGAAATACAGAACAAAATGTCAGTCCCCATCCCACACTTAACCATTTCATTACATTCAGGATTTTATCTTTCTTAACTTCAAACCGTGTGCAGAAAATATTTGCATGACTTTCAGGAAAAATGTGTATGCATGAACATTTTCAGTGCTTAAACTTAATGCAAACAGGTGACCAGAGAAACACAGCAAACGTAAAACAAAACACAGATAACTCAGAATATAACCTATGACTTATCTACCCAAAACAACCCAACAGAAGTGGAAAACCTAGTATCTCCGTGATGTAGGGCCTTAAGGGCTAACCTACATGTACGAACTTACCTGTTGCTGTAGAGTTGAAAGTCTTGCACGCACGCCCTCGGTGACTCACAAACCTATATTTGTGTATAATTGGATATTAACTCTAAACTTCAACAAAACTAACAAATAAATAACCTATACTTTTTAACTATCTTAGATGGTTACCTTTACTGAAGGAAATAGAAGAAAATAGGAGAAACAAAGTTTTGGAACTTTGTCGCAGTCGTCTGAAAGAGAGAAAACAGAGAATGCTTCATGTAGGAGTGAAGAGAAGAGAGGAAGAGGAGGAGAGAAGGCATGGCTTCTTCCAAAAGCTTGCCAAGTGTCAATCATCCATTGGCTTCCTCCCACCAACCTTAATTGGCTTCCCATTTTGCCCTTCCATTGGTTTCCAACCAATTGTTTTGTTTTGGTTGCCTCTAGTTTGGTTTTCCAATTAAATTGATATTTAGTTCGTCGATTCGGTTTTTCCATTAAACACTCTGATAAATTCCTTAAAACATTCCTTGTATTAATATAAAAATTCATCCCGTTAAATGATTCGGGGAATAATTACATGACCAAAATGCCAGGTGTTACATTCCACCCACCTTAACAGAAATTTTGTCCCCAAAATTTACTTAAGCGAATAGCTCCGGATATTTGGCTCTAACGTCCTGTTGTCTTTCCCAAGTGGCTTCCTCCACATTATGATTGCGCCATAAAACTTTCACCAACAGGACCACCCTGTTACGCAGCACTTTGATTAAAGTATCCAAAATCTGTATTGGCCTTTCTTCATATGTCAGCGTCGGCGTGATATCAAAGTCCACCTGTTCCACGATCTGAGTTAGATCTCGTACACATTTTCTCAGCATCGAGACATGAAAAACATTGTGAACCCCATCCATAGACGCTGGCAATTGTAGTCTATAAGCCATGCTTCTCACTCACTTCAAGATGGGAAAGGGCTTAACAAACCTTGGACTTAGCTTCCCTCTCTTGCCAAACCTCATCATGCCCTTAAAAGGCGATACCTTGAGGAATACTTCATCGCCCTCAGCGAACTCTAAGTCTGTAACACCCGACAATTTTGCCATGTATATATTCCTTGTGTTATTAGACGGAATTAATGGGAATATTTATACAATGTATGTTTTATGAGTTTACCAATGGATTCATTGAATGGGGGTAATTCGTAAAACCGGTTGGTGGGACTAAATAGTAATATAGTTAAAAACCAATAGTTAGAAATGCATGGAGGGGTACGTTGGGAAGGAATTAAGGTTGGTGGAGGTTAGCCAATGGTTGAGTGACACCTGGCAACTTGTTGAGGAAGCCATGTTCTTTTCTCTTCCCTCCTACGTGAAACCCTCATTTCTCATCTGCTTCTTTTCACTCCCCTCTATTTTCTCTCTTCCAGGCGACAAACACCCTTCGAAGCTACTTCGATCTCCTCAGTTTTCTTCTGTTTCTCTGCCTAAGGTAAACATCTGCTAAAGCTAACAAGTTTGAATAAGTTAAAATGTGAGTTTTGTTGGAGTTTGAGGTTACGATAATTTGGAGTGAACTCACTGTTTTTACATGAAAACACGTTGGTTTGTTTTCTAAAGGTTTGAATGGAGCTTGAACCTTATTCTACTAAGTTATTAGTTAGCATTTGCAGCTTGTTGATTTCCCTCTTCGTGCACGTCATAGGTCCGTGCATCACCAAGGCAACACGTTCAAGACTTTCAACTCCGCAGCAAACAGGTAAGTTCATACATATAGGTTTGGCCCTTAAGGCCCTACAATACGGAGGTACTAGGTTTTATGTTGTCGGGATTTCTGTTGGGTAGTTAAACCATAGGTTATGTTTTAGGTTAAGTGTCTTCTGTTTTATTTCCTGCTTGTTATTTTGTCGCCTGTCTATGAATGTTCATGCATACATGTTTTCTCTGTGAAAGTCATGAAAATGTTTTCTGCACACAGTTTGAAGTTAAGTAAGATAAAACCTGCAATGAAATGTATGGTTAAGTGTGGACGAGGACTGGCATCCTGTTATGTACTCCTGTTATGTCCTGTTGTGGCATGTACTCCTGTTGCGCCAGCTCTTCTTCCCACTTATACCTTCCTGTCTAGTGAAATGTAATGTAATGTTCATGTATTTGAAAATGTTCATGCATAGCACGTGCATCACTTTGCATTGTATGTTCTTACTGAGCTCTAGGCTCATAGTTGAACTCCCTGTTGTAGGTATGGATCCTCCAGATGAGGACATTGTGCCTCAAGATGATGAGTTGATGTAGTTGGCGGGATGAGCTCATGGGTTGGTTGCTGCAGCCACACATATTTCTATCCCGAGGTTTAAGTTTTTAAAGTAAAGTTCATGTCTATAAACTTTACTGGGATTTTGCGGGTTTTGTTTTAAAACTCTGTGGAGATTCTGTTGGAAATTTGGATAATGCATAGGTTCTAATGTTAAGTTTTTAAACCTCTGTATTTGACAGTTGTATGTATATTTTGAAATATTCTGGAACTGTCTTGAGTTCTCTCTATTGGTCTGTGCATGGATGACCTCTGGTTTTAGAGTTATCCATGCAGTTTGATTTCTTAAACTCCTGTCATGTTGAGCTTTCAAGGAGGATACAACAGGCATAGTGTGCTCTTTTGGTATAGCCTGATAGGAAAACTCCTCCTCGTTCGGGTGCTTAAACGTCTCAAGCCCGGACCTGCAGTTGATTGTGGCATGATGTCTAAATAGCCAGTCCATCCCCAGAATAACATCGTATCCTTTCATATCGATGATGATAAGGTTGGTATAAAATTTTTGGTCCCCAACTGACACTATATCACCCTGCACTGCCTGCTCGGAGTGCATAAACTCTTCGGATGGTAGCATGACACTGTAGGGCTGATCTGACGACAAAATACTTAACTTCTCCTTATCTATGAAATCCCTTGCCACAAACGAATGTGTGGCCCCCGTGTCAAGCAGAGTATAATCAGGCTCATCACATGTCAAAATTGTACCTGTATAATCAGGCTCCTTGAAAGCTCATCAGATATTGAGCTTTCAAAGAGGATACAACAGGCATAGTGTGCTCTTTTGGTATAGCCTGATAAGAGAACTCCTCCTCGTTCGGGTGCTATGTGCTGGGCGGCATCATCAGGATCCTCTATCATTGCAAAAACTTTTGGCACGGCACGATTTGGTTTAGTATCGGGCATCGGGCAATCCCAGACGTGATGACCCTCTTTACTGCATCGGAAGCAATGGCCGGTAACGAGTCTGCAGTCACCTCTGTGACTTTTCTGGCAACGTGGGCAAACAGGAAACTGAGGAGCCCCCATTGTCCTCTTTCCCTTGTCCTCATAAGTGATGGTCTCATTGGGCCTCTTAATGCCCCTGTTCTGTTGTTGTTGAGGTTGCAAATTTTGACCCTTTTATTGTTGTTGTTGTTGTTGTTGTGGGGCATCACGAAGGAATCTCTTCGACAAATCCCTCTGTTTCTAGAACTTCATCTCTAAGGCTTCCAACTGATAAGCCTTGGCCACCACCTTTGTGTACGGTGCCTCATCAAATCCCTCGGTTGTGATCCCGCGTAATAAGTCCATTTTCAGCCCTTAAATGAACTGGTGTACCTTATTCTCATCGGTATTCACCAAATGTGTTGCATAGCAGGACAAGGATTCAAACTTCGGAACATACTCGGCCACTGATCCGTACTGTCGTAGCCGAGAGAATTCCATCATCTTTTCCTTCCTCGTGCTGCGATCAAAATATTTCTCATAGAATATCCGTTTAAATCCTTCCCATCTCAATGCCACTGTTGTTGCCTGGACGGTGTCCCACCAAAATCCTGTATTCTTGGTGAGATGAAATGAGGCACACAGAACCTTCTTATTTTCTTCCACTTCTGTACAGCTAAACATTCTCTCTATCTGTCGGATCCATTCCTCAACGTGAGTTGGGTCCGTAGATAGCCCGTCAAAAGTAGGCGGTTGGAGTCGCCTGAACCTATCTCCACTGTTGTCACGTGGAGCATTCCCTTGGTTATTGTTTATGTTATCTTCTCTGGCCATCATGTGTTCCACCATACGGGACTGTACCCCCACCAGCTCGGTTAAACGATCGATGGCCCTGACACTATCGCTTGCTTCATCCTGGTGTCCTCCCACCATCCTTAAGAAAACCCTATAAACAGAATGACTAAATTTAATAAACAGAAACTTTTACAGGAATTTAAACACTTGCAGTTGGTGGAACGATCTCACGGGGCAGGTTGCGCAATCAGACAGTCTACAGAATCGCTTTTAAAACCTGGGGATCACTCTGATACCATTACTGTGACGTCCCCGAACCCGATTGGGGTCGAAGGGCTTCACTCCGGATATTTTTAAAATGTGGACATTTTTTTTTTTGAACTTTTAAAACATTTCACAGAGAAACAAACAGAAAACTGGAAGTCATATTTAAAACAAGACTACAGGAGTAGATGACAGAAGAAAATAGGAAGACACAATACTTGGACAAGCAGAAGCCGTGGACATTTAAAATCAAAGACAGAATCTGTGGACAAACAGAAGCTGTGGATGTTTAAGATAAAAGGCAGTGGCAGTGGACAATCGGGAGTTGTGGACGTTTAAGATAAAAAGGAAGTGACCGTGGACGTTTGAAATCAAAGACAGAATCTGTAGACAAACAGAAGCTGTGGACGTTTAAGATAAAAGACAGAATCTATGGACAAACAGAAGCTGTGGACGTTTAAGATAAAAGACAGAATCTGTGGACAAACAGAAGCTGTGGACGTTTAAGATAAAAGGCAGTGACCGTGGACAATCGGGAGCTGTGGACAATCGGGTGCTGTGGACAATCGAAAACTGTGGACAATCAAAAACTGTGGACAATCGAGAACTAAAGGCAGAATGGACGATAAAATTTAAAGGCAGTATGAACGATAAAATTTTAAAGGCAGAATGGACGATAAAATTTAAAGGCAGTATGGACGATAAAATTTTAAAGGTAGAATGGACGACTAAGATCGAAGACAAAATGGATGACGGGATTTGAAAGGCAGAATGGACGACTGAATATAAAGGCAGAATGGACAACTTTTTTACAGAAGGCGTGGATGACTGTTTTACAGAAGAAAATGACAACTGTTTTACAGAAAGCATGGACGACTATTTTACATAAGAAAATGACAACTGTTTTATAGAAAGCCTGGACGACTATTTTACAGAAGGCGTGGACAACTGTTTTCTTTTTTTAAAAAAAAACTTGAAGACTTGAAAACGGAAACATATACTCCGCCGATCGATCGGATACCTCAGGCGATCGATCGGCTACCTCTCTGTTTGACAACTTACTTCTTTTGATACAGAAGACTTTGAACTTCTAAAACCTGACTCTAAACATAATTTTGGACATCAGAAGAACATGACAAAAGTTTAAGAAATCAAACTGCATGGATAGCTCTAAAACCAGAGATAATCCATTGACAACCTAAAAGAGAAAATCCCAAGCAGTTCCAGAATAATTCAAGATCTATATTCAACTGTCAGAACAGAGGTTTTAAAACATCAATACAAATTCTATACATCGTTTTAAAATCTCAAAAACTGTACAGAACTTGACATACGCTTCCAAAACACGCCCCTTAGGCCAAAACGCGTCTGACTGCAGCAACCACCCTCCCCCGAAAGCTCGAGCCACCAACCACCTATTCGTCGGCCTGAGGCACAAAGTCCTCATCCACGGGATCCGTATCTACATCAGGGAGTTTAACTATGAGCCTAGAGCTCAGTAAGAACATATTAAAATGCAGTGATGCATATGCTATGCATGAACTTTCAAAATGCAGTGACATTACAGAACATTACTTTTATCTGTCAGGGGGGTATAAGTGGGGCTTATAGAGGAACTGGCACAGCAGAGGGTGCACTTTCAGGCACATGAAAGGCGACACCTTCAGGAATACTTCATCGCCTTCAGCGAACTCCAAGTCTCTCCGTCTCTAGTCCGCGTAACTTTTCTGTCGACTCTGAGTAGTATTGATTCACTGTTTGATAGTACCAATCACCTCAGACATCTGCTGTAACAACTCAGAGCTGACAAGTCTGGATTTGCCAACTTTATCCCAACATAATGGAGATCTGCATTTTTGGCCATAAAGAGCTTCATATGGAGCCATACCGATCGTAACCTGGTAGCTATTGTTGTAAGCGAACTCCACGAGCGGCAAATATTTACTCCAAGGAGCATGAAATTCCAGCACGCACGATCTTAACATATCCTCCAGTATCTGAATCGTTCTCTCAGATTTTCCGTCAGTCTGTGGATGAAAGGTTGTGCTGAAGTTTAACTTGGTACCCAAGGAGTTTTGCAAGCTTTTCCAGAACCTCGACGTGAATCTAGGGTCCCGGTCATATACAATTGATACTGGCACCCCATGTAGCTTGATGATCTCGCTTATGTATAATTCTGCATACTGGTCCACAGAGAACGTCGTCTTCACATGTAGGAAATGGGCCAAATTTGTTAGTCTATCTACAATAACCCATATGCTGTTATGGCCTCTAGTCGTCCTCGGTAGGCCAACAACGAAGTCCATAGTGATGCTCTCCCACTTCCATTCAGGGATCGAGAGAGGCTGAAGTGTTCCACCTGGTCGTTGATGCTCAGCCTTCACTTGTTGACATATCATGCAAGACTCCACATATTTGGCTACTCCATTCTTCATATTCTGCCACCAGAAGTGAAGTTTTAAGTCTTGATACATCTTCGTGCTTCTAGGATGCACAGAGAAAGAAGACGAGTGGGCTTCCGATAAAATGTCCTTTCGTAGCTCTTCATCTCTCGAAACGTACCACCTATCTTTGAACTTCAGAATACCATCTCCCGAATAACTGAAATCGGAGGAGGCCATAGACAACTAGCATTACTATATCAGCCATCTCCTTCGAATTGATCTTCTAGGCTTCCTTAAATCGGTCCAGAATGGTTGGCTGTAATGTTAGATCTGCCAACACGACCGATAGCTTAGAAACTACCTCTAATTCGAACATCTAAATCTCTGTCCTCAAAGGCATTGATATGGCCGACAAGGCCATTTGCATAGTAGTCGGCATCCTACTCAACGCATCGGCTACCAAGTTAGCTTTCCCCGGGTGGTATTTAATCTCGATGTCATAATCTTTCACGAATTCGAGCCACCGCCGTTGCCTCATGTTTAATTCTTTCTAAGTAAATATATACTTCAAGCTTTTGTGATCAGAAAATACCTCATATGATTGTCCATACAAGTGGTGTCTCCATACCTTCAGCACAAAAACAACTGCCGCCAACTCAAGGTCGTGAGTAGGGTAGTTTTGCTTGTGGTTCTTCAATTGTCTGGATGCGTACGCCACCACTTTTCCTTCTTGCATCAATACGCATCCCAGGCCAATCTTTGACGTGTCGCAATACACATTGAACTTGCCATCTTCAACTGGCAATACTAACAAAGGAGTAGTGGTTAATTTCTACTTAAGCGTCTGAAAACTCACTTCACAAGATTTAGACCACTTGAACTTGATGTCTTTCCTCGTTAAGCTGGTCATAGGCTTTGCTATCATAGAAAATCTCTTGATAAACTTTCTGTAATAACCCGATAAAACTCCAAACCTCACTAGCATTTCTCCGTCTCGGCCATTCTTTGACAGCTAGAATCTTGGCTGGATCCACGGACACTCCTTCTGCAGACACCACATGGCCTAGGAAGTTAATCCTGCTCAACCAGAATTCACACTTCGATAGTTTAGCGTACAATCGATGCTGTTTTAGAGTTGACAGCACAATAACCAAATGCTCTTCATGCTCCACCTCATTCCGATAATAAACCAGGATATCGTCAATGAAGATGATCACGAACTTGTCCATAAAATCCTAGAATATCCTGTTCATCAGGTCTATAAATGCTGCCGGGGCATTAGTCAATCCAAAAGACATCACCAAGAATTCATAGTGTCCGTATCGGGTCCTGAATACGGTCTTTAGAATGTCATCAGCTCTGACCTTTAACTGGTAATAACCGGAGCGCAAGTCAATCTTTGAGAATACCCAAGCCCCTTGCAGCTGGTCAAATAAATCATCGATCCTCGGTAACGGGTACTTATTCTTGATAGTCAACTTGTTCAGCTCACGGTAGTCAATACACATACGTAGGGACCCATCCTTCTTCTTAACAAACAAGGCGGGAGCACCCCACGGAGAGAAACTAGGGCGCACGAAGCCATTGTCCACCAATTCCTTTAGTTGAGCCTTCAACTCCCTCAGCTCTATTGGCGCCATACGGTACAGATTCCTCGATACGGGTTCAGCACCAGGATATACATCAATTTCAAACTCATTCTCACGATCCGGTGGCAATCCCAGTAAGTCATCTAAGAAGACCTCAGGGAAGTTTCGAACCACCGGGATATCTTGTAGTTCTGCCTCACCTTGCCTCTGAACATCTATTACGTGGGCAAGAAATCCGACACATCCTGACCTCATCAGCTGTTAAGCTTTCAAGGAGGATATAACAGACATACTGTGTTTCTTTGGTATTGCCTGATAGGAGAACTCTACCTCGTTCGGGCGCTTAAAATACACGAGCCCGGACCTGCAATTGATTGTAGCATGATATCTAAACAGCCAGTCCATCCCAGAATTACCTCGTATCCTTTCATACCGATGATGATAAGATTGGCATACAGTTTCTGGTCTCCAACTGACACTATATCACCCTGCACTGCCTGCTCGGAGTGCATAAACTCTCCGGATAGTAGCATGACACTGTAGGTTGATCTGACAGCACTATACATAAGTTCTCCCTACCCACAAAGTCCATTGCCACAAACGAATGTGTGGCCCCCGTGTCCAACAAAGTATAAGCAGGTGCATCACAAATCAATATTGTACATGTGATCGTCGTGTGCTGTGTGTCATCATCATCCTCTATCATCGAAAAAACCCTTGGCACGACTCGATTCGGTCTCGTGTCGAGCATTAGGCAATCCCAGACGTGATAGCCCTCCTTGTCGCATCAGAAGCAACGGCCAGTAAAGAGCCTGCATTCCCCCGTATGATTTCTCTGGCAGCGTGGGCATACAGGAAACTGAGGAGGTCCCATTGGTCTTTTCCCCTTGTCCTGATAAACGAAAATCTCATTTGGTCTCTTAAGACCTCTGTTCTGTTGCCGTTGTGGCTGCCCAAACTGACCCCTTTGTTGTTGAGCTCTGACCTACAAATAGGACTCAAGAACTCGAAGAAGATCGTTAGTTCCCGGGTGACACAAAACCCACAAATTCGAGAAGAAATAGGGCAAACGAAAGATCAAACGTACTCAGAATTTAACAAAATTTTATGTGAGTATTGTGTAGTGAATGAGGTGTGTGCTGATAAAATTTGTGGTCCAGATTCGTTGATTTGGATGAGTTATGAATATTTTCCGAGAATCGGCCGATGAGTGCTATTATGGAGCTTTCGGCAAGAGTTTTCTTCCAAGGAAGATTCGTACCTTTCGTTCAATGAAAAAATGGGTCAGATTCTACAGGATCAAACCTATGGGACTTAAGGAATGATAGAAGGGAATAAAAAAAGAAAAAAAAGGGAATAAAAAAAGAATAAAAAAATAAGTAATTAAAAATGACGTAGAAGAGCCCAGATTCAAAATGAATGAAAACGTGACTGAATTGGTCTCAGTCACTCTTCGAGACGGAATGGAAGAAAGGAGAGATTCTCGAACGAGTAAAAGGATCCAATGACTTCGAAAGAATTGAACGAGGAGCCGTATGAGGTGAAAATCTCATGTACGGTTCTGTAGAGTGGCAGTAAGGGTGAACTCGATTCAAGGAATCGGTTACAGCCACTCCTTGCTATTTTCTGCTCTCAAAAGAGTGGAAAAGGAGATGGTAAAATCCACTCCAACTAGCTACCAAGCTAGAAGAATGGTTCGGGGGCGACCCCTCGGTTGTTGTCAACCGAGCTTACCTTGGAAGCTCCCTGCTCCAAGCTTCTTCTTCTATTGAGAGAGAAATCCATGGGTGCTCATAAATCAACAAAAAAAAGTTACAAACACCAATGCCATGAATATATAGACCTAATGGTGGGCTTGGGCTTGGGCTTGGGCTTGGGCTTTGGCTTGGAAGGGGAATGATGGGTCATCATGTGGGCTTGAGCCATGTCATCAACTTCAATGGGCCAAATCAAGCCACCAACTAATCCTATCATTCATCTAATCCTAACATCCATCTAATAAAGTTTAAACAAGAAGGCCAACGTTTGCCAATAAGTTTGAAATTTCAAAAAAGCAACAAATATCAAAGCTCGGAAAGACAAATTCCCATGTGAGCATTAAGGTGCCTCTTTAGTCTTTCCATATGAGGAGATGCTTTGATTGGTCAACGTCTCCAGCTTTAATCTCCCACTTCAAGTTATCCACGGTGTTCTCCAAGTCTTCACACGAACCATGACCTGCAAAAGAGACAAGTGTGTTAGTCAAATTGTGGACTCGGGTTTGGGATCGTGTAATGGGCCTACAGGGCACATCATTTGTTGTTGCTGTTGAGGGGCATCATGTAAGATTCTCTTTGATGTATCTCTATATCTCTAAGACTTTGCCTCTAAGCCTTCCAAGTAATAAGCTTTGGCCACTACCTTCGTATACGGGGCCTCGTCAAATCCCCCAGTTGTAATCCCCCGTAAGAGGTCCAGCTTCAGACCCTGAATAAATTGGTGTACCTTGTTTTCATCGGTGCTCACTAGATGAGGTGCGTATTGAGATAGTGACTCGAACTTTTGAACATACTCGGCCACCGTTCTAAATTGTCGCAGTTAAGAGAATTCGATCATCTTCTCCTTACTTACACTGCGGTCAAAGTATTTCTCGGAGAAAATTCTTTTGAACCCTTCCCAGCTCAATGCTACGGTAGGTGACTGCACCGTGTCCCACCAAAATCCAGCATTTTTGATGAGATGGAACAAGGCACATGTAACCTTCTTGTTTTCCTCCACTTCAGCATAGTTGAACATACGTTCGATCTGCCGGATCCATTCTTCGGCGTGAGTAGGATCTGTTGATAATCCATCGAACATAGGCAGTTGGAGTCGCCGGAATCTCTCTCCACTAGTGTCACGTGGAGCATTAGCACGGTTATTGTTCCCATTTTCAGCCATCATGCACTCCATCATGTGAGACTGAACGCCAACCAGCTCAGTTAAACGATCAAGGGCATCGCCCCTATCATTTGGCTCACCGTGGTGTCCTCTCACCATTTTATGCAATATCCTATACATGATAAGGAACTTAACTTAATAAACTAAAACGGATACAGAAACTTAAATACTTACAGTTGGTGGAGCGATCTCACGTGGCGGATTGTGCAGTCAGACAGTTTACAGAATCGCTTTTAAAACCTGGTTTTGCTCTGATACCATTACTATGACGTCCCTCGACCTGATCGGGGTCGGAGAGCCTCACTCTGGACATTTAAAACGTGATATATTATTATTTTTCTTAAACTTTTAAAACGTTACACAGAGAAAACCATCTCTGAAAATTGAAAACTGGAAGACATATTTAAAATCGGACTTCAGAAATAAATGGCAGAAGAAAAACAAGAAGATAGGAATATTAAAAACTTGGACGAGTACTCTAGACGAGAGCAGGATGACAGGGAGAATTGAAAACAGGAAAAACAAAATACTTTGGACGTTTAAAATAAAAGATAGAATCTGTGGACAAACAGAAGCTGTGGATGTTTAAAACAATCAGAAGACGTGGACGTTTAAAATCGAAGACAGAATCTGTGGACAAATAGAAGTTGTGGACGTTTAAAACAATCAGAAGACGTGGACGTTTAACATCAAAGACAGAATCTGTGGACAAACAGAAGCTGTGGACGTTTAAAACAATCAGAAGACGTGGACGTTTAAAATCGAAGACAGAATCTGTGGACAAACAGAAGCTGTGGACGATCGGGAACTGTGGACAATCGAAAACTATGGACAATCGGGAACTAAAGGCAGAATGGACGATAAAATTTAAAGGTAGTATGGACGATAAAATTTTAAAGGCAGAATGGATGACTGAGATCAAAGGCAAAATGGACGACATAAATTTGAAAGGGCAGAATGGACGATTGAGTCCGAAGGCAAAATGGACGACGGGATTTGAAAGGCAGAATGGACGATTGAGTCCAAAGGCAAAATGGACGACGGAATTTGAAAGGCAAAATGGACGACGGAGATTTAAAAGGGCAGAATGGACGATTGAGTCCGAAGGCAAAATTGACGACGGGATTTGAAAGGCAGAATGGATGGTTGAGTCCGAAGGCAAAATGGACAACAGGATTTCGAATGGACGATGAAGGCAAAATGGACGACGGGATTTGAAAGGCAGAATGGACGATTGAGTCCGAAGGCAAAATGGACGACGGGATTTGAAAGGCAGAATGGACGATTGAGTCCGAAGGCAAAATGGACGACGGGATTTGAAAGGCAGAATGGACGATTGAGTCCGAAGGCAAAATGGACGACGGGATTTGAAAGGCAGAATGGACGATTGAGTCCGAAGGCAAAATGGACGACGGGATTTGAAAGGCAGAATGGACGATTGAGTCCGAAGGCAAAATGGACGACGGGATTTGAAAGGCAGAATGGACGATTGAGTCCGAAGGCAAAATGGACGACGGGATTTGAAAGGCAGAATGGACGATTGAGTCCGAAGGCAAAATGGACGACGGGATTTGAAAGGCAGAATGGACGATTGAGTCCGAAGGCAAAATGGACGACGGGATTTGAAAGGCAGAATGGACGATTGAGTCCGAAGGCAAAATGGACGACGGGATTTGAAAGGCAGAATGGACGATTGAGTCCGAAGGCAAAATGGACGACGGGATTTGAAAGGCAGAATGGACGATTGAGTCCGAAGGCAAAATGGACGACGGGATTTGAAAGGCAGAATGGACGATTGAGTCCGAAGGCAAAATGGACGACGGGATTTGAAAGGCAGAATGGACGATTGAGTCCGAAGGCAAAATGGACGACGGGATTTGAAAGGCAGAATGGACGATTGAGTCCGAAGGCAAAATGGACGACGGAGATTTAAAAGGGCAGAATGGACGATTGAGTCCGAAGGCAAAATGGACGACGGAGATTTAAAAGGGCAGAATGGACGATTGAGTCCGAAGGCAAAATGGACGACGGAGATTTAAAAGGGCAGAATGGACGATTGAGTCCGAAGGCAAAATGGACGACGGAGATTTAAAAGGGCAGAATGGACGATTGAGTCCGAAGGCAAAATGGACGACGGAGATTTAAAAGGGCAGAATGGACGATTGAGTCCGAAGGCAAAATGGACGACGGAGATTTAAAAGGGCAGAATGGACGATTGAGTCCGAAGGCAAAATGGACGACGGAGATTTAAAAGGGCAGAATGGACGATTGAGTCCGAAGGCAAAATGGACGACGGAGATTTAAAAGGGCAGAATGGACGATTGAGTCCGAAGGCAAAATGGACGACGGAGATTTAAAAGGGCAGAATGGACGATTGAGTCCGAAGGCAAAATGGACGACGGAGATTTAAAAGGGCAGAATGGACGATTGAGTCCGAAGGCAAAATGGACGACGGAGATTTAAAAGGGCAGAATGGACGATTGAGTCCGAAGGCAAAATGGACGACGGAGATTTAAAAGGGCAGAATGGACGATTGAGTCCGAAGGCAAAATGGACGACGGAGATTTAAAAGGGCAGAATGGACGATTGAGTCCGAAGGCAAAATGGACGACGGAGATTTAAAAGGGCAGAATGGACGATTGAGTCCGAAGGCAAAATGGACGACGGAGATTTAAAAGGGCAGAATGGACGTTTTATGAGAGAATTACAATGACATCACATGCCTTATTAACCCAGAATCTGAAAATTATGTGGGGTATAATAGAAACAATAATCCTTACTCGCAGACATGCAATCCTGGCTGGAAACAACATCTAGATTTTCAATGGAATTCGCAGCCGCAGAATGCTCCAGCATCAAACAGACCAGCTGAAAATTACACTCAAGGCTTCTCACAGTCAACTCAGAATTCAATGCATCAAGAGCAATCAAACAGCTTTGCCAGAGAATATGCTGCTAAGACAGATGTGATCTTGCAGAACTTGGCTGTATCAATAAAAAATATGGAGACACATATGGGGCAGCTGACTCAATCTTTAAGCACAAGGGCTGCAGTACAATTACCAAGCAATACAGAAGTGCTGCAAAGATCAGAAAAGGAACATTGCAAGACCATAGTATTGAAAAATGAAAGTGAACTTGAAATTCCATAAAAGAAATAGAAAGCAAAAAATTTAAACAAACAAGAAGAGTTGGTGGAACAAGATGATATGGATGAAGAAGAAAAGGATAATCCAGAAACTAGCATTGTAGAAACTGATGCTGCAACACTGCCACCACAGCAATAAAGTGAATTGAAAACTCAGAGAACACCACTACCATTCCCTCAAAGACTACAGAAGCATGCAGAAAAAGAAACTTTTTGGGAGAAATGAGGAGAGTCTTGGCTGTGGCGAAGACATGAATGAGCAGAAGATTACTTTTAATGTATTGAAAGCTATGAAGTGCCCTTATGATGAAGAAGACTGCCTTAGTATATCAGAAAGAACAAAACCAGAAGAAACAAAGCAGAATTCTCGGAGCCACAGAAAACAGTTTGAACATCAGTGAGGGCTGAATATAACCTAGAAGTTTTCAAGCTATTTGTTGAAGACGCACCTACACTGGAGCTTAAGCACCTGCCATCTCACCTCAAACATCAAGTAACCATAGCATATCATCCACAAAGCATAGTAACGTGAAGCATGGGAAAGTCAGGCTGAGGACTTAAAACATCAAGCGCTTATTGGGAGGCAACCCAATTTTTTATATCTTTTTGTATTAGTTTTTGTTTATTATTATTTTTTTTAGTTTTTGCTAAGAACAATTCAGGTCTAGACAAATCAAGGGAAGAAGAAGCACCACAAAGAAAGCCATCACAGATCCAAAAGCTGCAAGAGGAGCTGTAGCATCAGCCGAGAGTATTGGCTAAGAAGTTTGACCAGATCCTTTGCTGAACCCCAACCAACCTTCCTTCATTTTCCAACCATGTTGTTTCACGACTCCGAGTCCGATCCAGACAATGAAGACTAACAATCTAGGGAAGTTCTTACCCCCTCTTTTTGTTTTATTTTGTTTAAACTTTTAATTCTATTTTGTTCGACAGTGGGGACATTGTCATCTTTAAGTTTGGGGGTATAAGAAGGTAAATGGGATAGGCGTGTTCAGATGCTTGTTAAGTTTTTTATGCTAGTTTTCATTGTTGGTTGGATAAAATCATTTTCTGCTGCTGATTTCTATGCCTTATTTAAAGTTTCTATGTCTTGTTTATATTCGGTATAAGGCATTAGTGTGTAGTTTAGTCAAAGACATCGACCGATTAGTGAATCATTCAGTCGATGGTATTAGTGAGAAATTCGGTCAAAGACACCGATCGATTAGTGAATCACTTTGGTCGAAGGTATCGTCAAAAGGGGTTGAGGAATCAACCCCTGTGGACCTTATGCTTAATGGAATGTCGACCAGTTCCTCCAGTAGTTCGGCAGAGGAAAATTTACACTTGAGTTTGGGGGTAAGGATGTACTAGGTTTGAACAAAAAAAAGAAAAAAGAGAAAAAATTTCTAACGTCCTAATGTGTTGAAAACTTGCACTAACATACCTTAGGAACATTTTACTAAGGCTCATTTCCGTGAATATAATTTTTCCTAAGAACACACAAACTCCCTTTTAGTTTGTTTAGGAATATCATCCTCATTAAATTTTACAGTTGTATTTAGATGAGAACGATCCAAGGCTTACCGAAGAAAATTAGAGATAAAGAATTCTTCTAAAAAGTGCATAATAAATAAATAAAAATTAAAAAAAAAAAGAATAAATTGCAATTTCCTAATCTACTTTCAATCTCGAGTGAGCCTTTTGGATACTCGATGGGTAGAATTTAAATAAAGGAACTTTGGGAGGAACTCCGTTGTAATAATATTGACTATACTCCTCTATAATTTTATATGAGTATATATCTTTAAGTGACACTAATGAGTAACTGGAGGCCTTCATGACCAATGTTGTCAATTGCGTAAAAAGTTAGTGTGACTTATAAGAAAAAGTCAATAAAAAAAACTTATATTCCCCTTACTTATTGTTTAGTTTTTTTTTTTTAAAAAAAAAAAAGAAGAATCTTTAAAATCTAATTAACTTAGAAAAAACCTTGAAGAGTAGTAGTCTAATATTTCTATGAAATTTAGTTTTGATGATTGAACTTAGCAAGTTGAAGAGGAGTTTGAGCACACACACACGTTGAAAGATTATTTAATTGGGAATGAGTCTATGTTATTTATTTTTAATTGTGCTAGAGGAAGTTTTCATCATATTACAAGTTTCGAACCATATTGATATACATTTGGAATCCCTTGGTTTTGATTTTATTTTCATCATTCGAGGACGAGTAATGGTTTAAGTTTGGGGGTATTTGATAACTCTAAATTTAGAGTTATTTTTTACTATTTTTAGGTAATTTAACTTGTATGATTTGAGTGAATTTTAGAAGAAATTAGTGAAATTTACTATAATTGCTACAGAATGCTGCAGTATCAAGGCATTGATTAAATTTAATATATTTCATGCATATTTTCTATTTAAAGCATATTTTTCTCATTAATTCAAATTTTATATTTGAATGCAGAGTTATTAGCGGAAAAATGCAAAAAGAGGAAATCGGTGTTTTAATAGAAAATTAATGAAGATTACCAAAATCTAGAAGAGAGAGAAAATAAACCACAAATCAAGGAATCCAGATTTGAAGGGAGAAAATTAGAAAACAATAGATAGAATCGGATGATAGAGAATGACAAAGAATCGGTCGACAATCAACTGGGAAGAAGCAAACGGTCGACGTAGAAATCGGTCGACAATCAACTGGGAAAAAGCAATCGGATGACAGAAAAATGGATGACAAATAAAATCGGATGACAGAGCAGCATAAACAACAAACGGATGACAGAGTAGCACAAACAACAATCAGTCGACAAATACAATCGGATGACAGAGAATAACAGAGAACAGTAGACAAAGAAGAATGGTCGACAAATAAAAATTGGACGATATAGAAAAGTGGACGACATAGACAAAGCAACGGACGACTTAGAAGAGTGGACGAAAAAAGAGAGCAAATCAAGAAGATTCTATCATAATGATAAACCGTTGATTAAGGGAATCAGAGCATAGAAAAAAATAAAATAAAAAGAAGATCTGGAGAGAGAGAGAGAAATACACCATGCACGCAGAACAGAGAAGAAAAGCTTAAAAAGAAGGCAATTTGGAGAGAAGGGGGCTCTCTCTTGGCTGCTGGAGGGGACTTGAACCTAGGGTCGAAGACCTAGAGGAAAAAAACCTAAAAATCTGGAGAAGAAGCTTGGTTGCTGGAGATCTGGACAACAAAAAATTCTTCTTCTTCTTCATCTATTTTCTTCTTTTTATTTTTTATGAATAATATTTTTAGTTTTATTGTTATGATTCTAGGCTAAATTTCTTAATCTTGGTTAGGCAAGATAGTACTCTTTACATGTTTTTACTTTGATCTATGAAAGCTTAGTATTTTTCACTGAACAATTGCTCATGATTTTTATTGCATAAATTAAATTGTGTCGATAGGAAAATTTAAATTCACATGTTCGTATTGTATCGATAGGTAAATAGGAATTTAAGATGCATGAGTAATTAAATAAATTAAAATTTTTGCAAAGTTGCTAACATTAATTTATTTGGCGTTAAGAATAGGTTTACACAAAAATTCAGATTAAGTTTTTACCTTTTCAAAGTCGAAAAGAAAATTTTGAAATGAATTTATCTAGGCAATTCGACGGAACCCTAGAAATATATGAATTCTTGTTGTTTTGTGACTAATGTTGTGGCATTGCTAATGCATTTTGCTTGGAACAATCTTTCGTGATATTCCTTGTCTAATTCAATTCATATCGACAGATAGTTTGATGTTTCATGTTTATATTATATCGACGGGTAAATATAAATGTTAAGATGCACGAATGATTAATTGGATTAATATGTTGCAAAGTAGTTAACGTTAATTCAATTGGCATTAAGAATACAGTTTATAGAAATTCAATGTTAGTTACCTTCTGTTGAGCTCTAACCTGCAAATAGGACTCAAGAACACAAAGAAGATTGTTAGTTCCCGGGTGACACAAAACCAACAAAATTCGAGAAGAAATATGGCAAACAAAAGATCAAACGTGCTCGGAATTTAACAAAATTTTAGGTGAGAATTGTGTAGTGAGTGAGGTGTGTGCTAATGAAATTTGTGGTCCAGATTCCTTGATTTGGATGAGTTATGAATATTTTTCGAGAATTGGCCGATGAGTGCTATTATGGAGCTTTCAGCTAGAATTTTCTTCCAAGGAAGATAACTCGACTCAAGGAATCGGTTACAGCCACTCCTTGTTGTTTTCCGCTCTCAAAAGAGTGGAGAAGGAGATGGCAAAATCCACTCCAACTAGCTACCAAGCTAGAAGAATGGTTCGGGGGCGCAACCCCTCGGTTGTTGTCAACCGAGCTTACCTTGGAAGCTCCTTGCTCCAAGCTTCTTCTTCTATTGACAGAGAAATCCGTGGGTGCTCATAAATCAACCAAAAAAAAGTTACAAACACCAATGCCATGAATATATAGACCTAATGGTGGGCTTGGGCTTGGGCTTGGAAGGGAAATGATGGGTCATCATGTGGGCTTGAGCCATGTCTTCAACTTCAATGGGCCAAACCAAGCCACCAACTAATCCTATCATTCATCTAATCCCAACATCCATCTAATCCTAACATGCATCTAACAAAGTTTAAACAAGAAGGCCAACGTTTGCAAATAAATTTGAAATTTCAAAAAAGCAACAAATTTCAAAGCTCGGGAAGACAAATTCCCATGTGAGCATTAAGGTGCCTCTTTAGTCTTTCCACATGAGGAGATGCTTTGGTTGGTCAACGTCTCTAGCTTTAATCTCCCACTTCAAGTCATCGACGATGTCCTCCAAGTCTTCACACGAACCATGACCTGCAAAAGAGACAAGTGTGTTAGTCAAATTGTGGACTCGGGTTTGGGATCGTGTAATGGCCTACGAGGCACATCACCTTCTTTCAAGGTAGAGAGAAATTCTAAATTGAATTTACATAGGCAATTCGAACGAAACCTATAAATATTTTTATTTTTGCTGTTCAAGAGCATTGTTGTAGCATCAGTAATAATTGGATATAAAGAGCTAACCAAGGCTTTTTCCATAATTATCTTCCTAGATCATTTCCATTTTTAGTCTCATTTAATTTCGAGTAATTTTAGTTCATCATTCCTTACCAATTTTTATTTTCAATATTTTCACCTTTATTTATAGAAATTTATAGCAAGATTAAATTGATTAAAAATATCCTCGTAGAATCGACTTTTACTTACTTTATTACTTCGTTAGCAACACGTGCACTTGCGTTAGGGTGTAGAAAATCACTAACAAATAGGAAGATCATTTGCATCTGGTAGAGTTCACCTAGAATAATAGCTACCAAGCAAGTATTGGTATGACACCGTTTGAAGCACTTTATGAGAGAACGTGTAGATTTCCGTTGTGCTGGACTGAAATAGGAGATACAGTGCTTTTGGGGCCTGATTTGGTAAAGGAGACCAACAAAAAATCAAACTCATACGACAGCGAGTGGAAACTGCTCAGAGTCGTCAGAAAAGTTATGCTGATAGACGACGATGACCACTTGAATTTAATAAGGGTGATCAGGTATTTATCAAAGTTAGATCACATCAGTGTTTGAACAAATTTGGAAAATATTGCAAATTATCTCCAAGATTTGTCGGACCTTTCCAGATATTATAGAGGGTGGGTTTAGTGACTTACAAGATTGCACTACCTCCTCAATTTGCAGGAATTCACGATGTTTTTCATATTTCAATGCTGAGGAAAGATGAACCCGATCCTTCACATGTTTTGAACTGGATGGAATTGGAACTGCGACCAGATTTGACATTGATGAAGAACCAGTTGCTATACTGGATTCACATGACAAAGTGCTAAGGAATAAAGTGATTTCAACTTTTAAAGTCTTGTGGAAGAAAAGATGAGTTAAAAAAGCTACTTGGAAGCTAGAAAGCGAGATGAAAGAGAAATACCCCAACTGTTTGAAAGGTAAGCTAGAAAAAAAATTTTGGACGAAATTTTTGTAACGAGGGGAGAATGTAATGGTCCGAACCTTTGTTAATAAAATGGTTCGAATATTTTTTTTAATTCAAAAATGTAGTCGACTGTATTTATATTTAAAGAATATATAAATATATTGGAGAAGTTGGATTGAAGAAAGGATACGTTAAAAGATGAAATTTGACGTTTTGTGTGACGCCCCCGAACCCACCCTGGCTCGGAGTGCTACTTTGCTAACCAATCCCACGTTAAAACTGACTCTCAAACATAAAAGGAAACGAACACATCTGAATTTAAAACTAAACTCCCGAAACTCTCTTAAATCATACCTAGCTGCCTAGACTCACCATGTACCCTTACCCCTAACCTTTTAGCACCACGGCGTCCTTCCCGAAAATTTCGGCAAAGTAACGCCTGAAAATGGCGCCTCCAAAATGCTAGGTACCTGCACACAAACCAATTCCCAACAAGAATATTCTTCCTCAACTATCCACTCAACAATCCTACATATAAAAACCTCCAAACAACAGTAAATAGGAAACTATAAAATACTAACATTCCTAACTAGCAAAACATCACCCGACACATAGCTATCTCATAACTGTCAACCAAAAACATTACGCATTTCCAACAATTCCACAAACAGACATTTACAATACTATTAAAATACAAAGCCCACACTCCCGAAGACCATGGTCGAGGCGCCCCGACAACTGCCCGCACCGGCATACAGCGTACATAAACGACTGCATCCCAATCCCAGCTTTTCTCGTAGCTCTAATCTGTACTCCAGTCGTCACCTACACCACAGAACACACACACATGTAAGCTTACGCTTAGCAAGTAGGGAGTAACAAATAATAACAAGAACAATGCACACACCATCCTACCCTAACACAACAACACAACACCACTCAACACGACAACTCCACACCACAACACAACACCACCCACTGCAACTCAACAAACTGACTCAACATAACACGACAACACATAATGCAATCAACCTAATACATGCAGTTTCTATCACTCAGTTGTGCTTCTTTGTTGTTCGTTGCTTTACTCTTGCTTTAATCTTTCATAAGCCGTGTGGAACGAGTTGGCACACATCCCATAACCATCTAGGATGGCCACACTCGAACCACCATCCTTTATAGTGGACCCCTCGGGGTGCTACATACCAACACCTCAGCCCGACAAGGCACACTATTCAGGATTATATGTCTTAGCCAACCATCTCTCATAGAGTACCCCTCGGGGTGCTACTACCAGCACCTCAGCCCGACAAGGCACCTATTTGAGATGCAATAAGTGTTTTAGCTGTCATCTCTCATAGAGTACCCCTCGGGGTGCTACTACCAGCACCTCAGCCCGACAAGGCACCTATTTGAGATGCAATAAGTGTTTTAGCTGTCATCTCTCATAGAGTACCCCTCGGGGTGCTACTACCAGCACCTCAGCCCGACAAGGCACCTATTTGAGATACAATAAGTGTTTTAGCTGTCATCTCTCATAGAATACCCCTCGGGGTGCTACTACCAGCACCTCAGCCCGACAAGGCACCTATTTGAGATACAATAAGTGTTTTAGCTGTCATCTCTCATAGAGTACCCCTCGGGGTGCTACTACCACACCTCAGCCCGACAAGGCACCTATTTGAGATACAATAAGTGTTTTAGCTGTCATCTCTCATAGAGTACCCCTCGGGGTGCTACTACCAGCACCTCAGCCCGACAAGGCACCTATTTGAGATACAATAAGTGTTTTAGCTGTCATCTCTCATAGAATACCCCTCGGGGTGCTACTACCAGCACCTCAGCCCGACAAGGCACCTATTTGAGATACAATAAGTGTTTTAGCTGTCATCTCTCATAGAGTACCCCTCGGGGTGCTACTACCAGCACCTCAGCCCGACAAGGCACCTATTTGAGATACAATAAGTGTTTTAGCTGTCATCTCTCATAGAGTACCCCTCGGGGTGCTACTACCAGCACCTCAGCCCGACAAGGCACCTATTTGAGATACAATAAGTGTTTTAGCTGTCATCTCTCATAGAATACCCCTCGGGGTGCTACTACCAGCACCTCAGCCCGACAAGGCACCTATTTGAGATACAATAAGTGTTTTAGCTGTCATCTCTCATAGAGTACCCCTCGGGGTGCTACTACCAGCACCTCAGCCCGACAAGGCACCTATTTGAGATACAATAAGTGTTTTAGCTGTCATCTCTCATAGAGTACCCCTCGGGGTGCTACTACCAGCACCTCAGCCCGACAAGGCACCTATTTGAGATACAATAAGTGTTTTAGCTGTCATCTCTCATAGAGTACCCCTCGGGGTGCTACTACCAGCACCTCAGCCCGACAAGGCACCTATTTGAGATACAATAAGTGTTTTAGCTGTCATCTCTCATAGAGTACCCCTCGGGGTGCTACTACCACACCTCAGCCCGACAAGGCACCTATTTGAGATACAATAAGTGTTTTAGCTGTCATCTCTCATAGAATACCCCTCGGGGTGCTACTACCAGCACCTCAGCCCGACAAGGCACCTATTTGAGATACAATAAGTGTTTTAGCTGTCATCTCTCATAGAGTACCCCTCGGGGTGCTACTACCAGCACCTCAGCCCGACAAGGCACCTATTTGAGATACAATAAGTGTTTTAGCTGTCATCTCTCATAGAATACCCCTCGGGGTGCTACTACCAGCACCTCAGCCCGACAAGGCACCTATTTGAGATACAATAAGTGTTTTAGCTGTCATCTCTCATAGAATACCCCTCGGGGTGCTACTACCAGCACCTCAGCCCGACAAGGCACCTATTTGAGATACAATAAGTGTTTTAGCTGTCATCTCTCATAGAGTACCCCTCGGGGTGCTACTACCAGCACCTCAGCCCGACAAGGCACCTATTTGAGATACAATAAGTGTTTTAGCTGTCATCTCTCATAGAGTACCCCTCGGGGTGCTACTACCAGCACCTCAGCCCGACAAGGCACCTATTTGAGATACAATAAGTGTTTTAGCTGTCATCTCTCATAGAGTACCCCTCGGGGTGCTACTACCAGCACCTCAGCCCGACAAGGCACCTATTTGAGATACAATAAGTGTTTTAGCTGTCATCTCTCATAGAGTACCCCTCGGGGTGCTACTACCACACCTCAGCCCGACAAGGCACCTATTTGAGATACAATAAGTGTTTTAGCTGTCATCTCTCATAGAATACCCCTCGGGGTGCTACTACCAGCACCTCAGCCCGACAAGGCACCTATTTGAGATACAATAAGTGTTTTAGCTGTCATCTCTCATAGAGTACCCCTCGGGGTGCTACTACCAGCACCTCAGCCCGACAAGGCACCTATTTGAGATACAATAAGTGTTTTAGCTGTCATCTCTCATAGAATACCCCTCGGGGTGCTACTACCACACCTCAGCCCGACAAGGCACCTATTTGAGATACAATAAGTGTTTTAGCTGTCATCTCTCATAGAATACCCCTCGGGGTGCTACTACCACACCTCAGCCCGACAAGGCACCTATTTGAGATACAATAAGTGTTTTAGCTGTCATCTCTCATAGAATACCCCTCGGGGTGCTACTACCAGCACCTCAGCCCGACAAGGCACCTATTTGAGATACAATAAGTGTTTTAGCTGTCATCTCTCATAGAGTACCCCTCGGGGTGCTACTACCAGCACCTCAGCCCGACAAGGCACCTATTTGAGATACAATAAGTGTTTTAGCTGTCATCTCTCATAGAATACCCCTCGGGGTGCTACTACCAGCACCTCAGCCCGACAAGGCACCTATTTGAGATACAATAAGTGTTTTAGCTGTCATCTCTCATAGAATACCCCTCGGGGTGCTACTACCAGCACCTCAGCCCGACAAGGCACCTATTTGAGATACAATAAGTGTTTTAGCTGTCATCTCTCATAGAATACCCCTCGGGGTGCTACTACCACACCTCAGCCCGACAAGGCACCTATTTGAGATACAATAAGTGTTTTAGCTGTCATCTCTCATAGAATACCCCTCGGGGTGCTACTACCAGCACCTCAGCCCGACAAGGCACCTATTTGAGATACAATAAGTGTTTTAGCTGTCATCTCTCATAGAGTACCCCTCGGGGTGCTACTACCAGCACCTCAGCCCGACAAGGCACCTATTTGAGATACAATAAGTGTTTTAGCTGTCATCTCTCATAGAGTACCCCTCGGGGTGCTACTACCACACCTCAGCCCGACAAGGCACCTATTTGAGATACAATAAGTGTTTTAGCTGTCATCTCTCATAGAGTACCCCTCGGGGTGCTACTACCAGCACCTCAGCCCGACAAGGCACCTATTTGAGATACAATAAGTGTTTTAGCTGTCATCTCTCATAGAGTACCCCTCGGGGTGCTACTACCAGCACCTCAGCCCGACAAGGCACCTATTTGAGATACAATAAGTGTTTTAGCTGTCATCTCTCATAGAGTACCCCTCGGGGTGCTACTACCAGCACCTCAGCCCGACAAGGCACCTATTTGAGATACAATAAGTGTTTTAGCTGTCATCTCTCATAGAGTACCCCTCGGGGTGCTACTACCAGCACCTCAGCCCGACAAGGCACCTATTTGAGATACAATAAGTGTTTTAGCTGTCATCTCTCATAGAGTACCCCTCGGGGTGCTACTACCAGCACCTCAGCCCGACAAGGCACCTATTTGAGATACAATAAGTGTTTTAGCTGTCATCTCTCATAGAGTACCCCTCGGGGTGCTACTACCAGCACCTCAGCCCGACAAGGCACCTATTTGAGATACAATAAGTGTTTTAGCTGTCATCTCTCATAGAATACCCCTCGGGGTGCTACTACCAGCACCTCAGCCCGACAAGGCACCTATTTGAGATACAATAAGTGTTTTAGCTGTCATCTCTCATAGAGTACCCCTCGGGGTGCTACTACCAGCACCTCAGCCCGACAAGGCACCTATTTGAGATACAATAAGTGTTTTAGCATTCAAACTTTATTAAAATTATGCCCACATTCACAAATTACTCTCAATCTACTATTTCTAGCCTAATCCAACTAAAACCTAACTAAACGGGCACTAATTTGGGTTCGGTAAAAACCGACCCGAAACTCAAACGCGCGTAACTTTTGCGTCGGATATCGGAATCGAACGTTCTAGCGGCCACGTACTCCTCTAACAACCTATTTTAACCTGCCAAAAGGAATTTTAAAACAAACAACCGCAGCTAGGTCAAAATTGGCAAAACCCGAATCTGCCCCTCACCCGGAAAATTCCCCTTTTCAATTTTCCATCAAATTCTACTTAATTCCTCACCAATCAACCATATCTAGCCTCAATTAACATAATCTAACTAAAAATCTCATACTACAAGCAAAAATCCGAAATGCCCTAAAGAGGGCTTCACTGTATTTCGCCCAAATCAGGCTCATCACGGCCAGGCAATCAAAACCGAACCAAGGGTCGGCAAACCCACGCCGGAAACGACCAAAAATCGCCGGTGATCGGAGCTCAATCGAGCTCGTCACTCTCGGCCATGAATAGAGCCGAAAATAGGGTAAAAATATCGACCCTTACCTGTCGGGTTGTGCACGGAGACAACTAACCCAGCACGTCGCCGTCGTCTGGCATGGCCGGAGAACGCCGGAGATCGCGGCGGTGGCCGTCGGAGGGACGTCGCTCGTCTCTCCCTCTCCGTTTTCCTCTCCCCTGCTCTCGCTGCCTGACTCGAGCGACAAAATGGTTTGAAAACCATTCTGTCGTTTGTTTTTATTTTTTATTTTTAATTAAATAATAATAATAATAATAATACTAATAATAAAACTAACCGTTAATTAATCCTCATTTACCGTTTTGCCCTCCCGTGCTTTCGACCATTACGAATTTTGTTAAATCTCGTTATTAAATTAACCTAACCCCCGACTTAATTTCAATCAAATTTATTTACTTTACTTTTCAATTAATTAAAACAACTATAAATCTCCAATAAAAAAACCCGGGTGTTACATTTTGGAAATTAGTGGAAATATAAAACATGGCCGATCAGCTATCGTTGTATAATTTTAAGATTTTAATTTTTATTAATTAAGTAAATTAGATTATTATTAATCTAATTTGTGTTAGATTAAAACTAATTGTGGTTAAAAATTAATTAACCATGGTTATTTGATAATTTGCTAAGAAAATGAGGGCAAAATGGTCTTTTTAATTAAATAAACTAGGCTTGAGGGTAATTTACCCTTAAAGCACTATTGAAAAGGGTTAATGTGGCAGCCATTCAATCATTTGGCGTAGAGAAAAAGAAAGAAAGAAAGAGAGAAAGAAAGAAAGAAAGAAAGAAAGAAAGAAAGAAAGAAAGAAAGAAAGAAAGAAAGAAAGAAAGAAAGAAAGAAAGAAAGAAAGAAAGAAAGAAAGAAAGAAAGAAAGAAAGAAAGAAAGAAAGAAAGAAAGAAAGAAAGAAAGAAAGAAAGAAAGAAAGAAAGAAAGAAAGAAAGAAAGAAAGAAAGAAAGAAAGAAAGAAAGAAAGAAAGAAAGAAAGAAAGAAAGAAAGAAAGAAAGAAAGAAAGAAAGAAAGAAAGAAAGAAAGAAAGAAAGAAAGAAAGAAAGAAAGAAAGAAAGAAAGAAAGAAAGAAAGAAAGAAAGAAAGAAAGAAAGAAAGAAAGAAAGAAAGAAAGAAAGAAAGAAAGAAAGAAAGAAAGAAAGAAAGAAAGAAAGAAAGAAAGAAAGAAAGAAAGAAAGAAAGAAAGAAAGAAAGAAAGAAAGAAAGAAAGAAAGAAAGAAAGAAAGAAAGAAAGAAAGAAAGAAAGAAAGAAAGAAAGAAAGAAAGAAAGAAAGAAAGAAAGAAAGAAAGAAAGAAAGAAAGAAAGAAAGAAAGAAAGAAAGAAAGAAAGAAAGAAAGAAAGAAAGAAAGAAAGAAAGAAAGAAAGAAAGAAAGAAAGAAAGAAAGAAAGAAAGAAAGAAAGAAAGAAAGAAAGAAAGAAAGAAAGAAAGAAAGAAAGAAAGAAAGAAAGAAAGAAAGAAAGAAAGAAAGAAAGAAAGAAAGAAAGAAAGAAAGAAAGAAAGAAAGAAAGAAAGAAAGAAAGAAAGAAAGAAAGAAAGAAAGAAAGAAAGAAAGAAAGAAAGAAAGAAAGAAAGAAAGAAAGAAAGAAAGAAAGAAAGAAAGAAAGAAAGAAAGAAAGAAAGAAAGAAAGAAAGAAAGAAAGAAAGAAAGAAAGAAAGAAAGAAAGAAAGAAAGAAAGAAAGAAAGAAAGAAAGAAAGAAAGAAAGAAAGAAAGAAAGAAAGAAAGAAAGAAAGAAAGAAAGAAAGAAGGAAGAAGAGAAGAGAGAAAACGCCAGAGAATAAAGAACCTAGGGAAAGAAGGGAGAAAAGAGAAGAAAAATAGGGGAAACAGTGATTTTTGCCGATCCGTCCTTTATAGAAAATTATTCAGCTCGTTGAGAGGATCATTTTGGTTGAAAAATAGATAGATACGGAGATTTTCGGTTAAAGTGAAGGAACCGACAATTCAGTAAAAAAATCGATCCTAATTGCTACTTCACTACCAATCTGTCAATCTCGATAGGTTTCTTTGGAGTGTTCACTCTGCCCAAAGTCGCTGCTTCCTACTCCTCTCACTTTACTCTCTTTGGTAAATCCCGGCTCATAGACTAGTATTTAGCTCTTTGCTTCCTCGAACGACAATGTTTTGGTGAAAAATAGTTAATATTATTAGATAATTCCTACTTTTTAAATCCATTAGTTCCTCTTTATTTGCTATGTAATTATCTTCGTATATAAAGTTTTTCGAGTATTTTTGCGTGAAGCTACATTTTGGAGTCGACGCTTGAGAGACGCTTGGAATTCATGCTCCCACAAGAAGGGAGTGGCGATAGTTGTATTTATCTTTGTTTGGAATTTATCGTCCGTTGTTGCTCGTATTTGGGCAGATAAATACACAACTCTCTTTCGATACTATATGTAAAAAAAAAAGGATTAATAGTTGTGACAATTTAACTTTTAACTATTTTTTATTTGTTATTTAAACTTGTAACGCCCCCGAATCCGCCCCGGCTCGTTGCGCTACTTTGCTAACTCAACTCATGTTTAAATCGATGTTTAAAATAATTTACGATAAAATTTTGACTCGGTTTTCAGGCTTCTCGAACCCTCGCTTTTTTGTTGGAAAACATGCCCAAAATACGTTTAAAATATGTCAGAAACCCGAAATTTATATGTTGGTGAAGACCTCTGGGATTACGAGAATATCATTTACTGAAGTGGTGGCGAAAGCATTAGAGGTTGAGGAGGCTGCTGAGAAATTAACTAGATCTACTGACAACCCAAAAAGGATGTTCAAAGAAATTACAGCTCAAGTTACCAGAGGCGGATCTTCTTCTCGACAGCAAAGATCTAAGCAACCGGGAGGTAATATTAATGATCAGAGGGGTGGCAAGAAGCTGCAACAACAGCAGAGGAAAGGGTTTCGACAGTGTCCTAAGTGTTTGAAGTCCCATTCCGGGGAGTGTGGGCAATATGCTGGTAAATGCTACAATTGTCTTGAAGTAGGTCATCTTTCCTGTGATTGTCCAAAGCTGAGGGTTGCCCGATGTTTCAAATGCAACCAGATGGGTCACGTAGCTAATGATTGCCCTACCTCGAAGCCAGGTCCAGCTAAAGCTACCCCAAGAATCTTTTCCATGATCGAGCCTGAAGGAGAGGATCGAGCTGTTGTTATCTCAGGTACTATGTTTGTTAATTCAGTGCCTGCCTTTACGTTGATAGACTCGGGTGCATCCCATTCCTTTGTAGCTACAACGTTTATGGTGAAATTGAACTTAGAGGTGAAGCTTGCTGGTTGTATGTTTGATGTGAGTTTACCGTCTGGAGAGCGCTTATATTCAGATCAAGGGATGGTCTAATATCCGTTGGAAGAAAGCAACTGCTGGCTACTTTGATAGTTATGGGGATAACCGGGTATGATGTGATACTCGGTATGGACTGGTTGTTTCGACACCATGCTACAATTGATTGCAGAGCAGGAACAGTTATTTTCCAACCTCCAGACGGTGAGAAGCTTTCATTACAGTCTTTGAGGAATGTTCAGAAGCTATCAGTAATGGCATCGTTGGAGGCTCGGGGATCTATTATGGGTGAGTTTGTCTGTTTTCTTGCAGCTATAATAGATTCCCAATCTTTGTTAGAAGTTAAGCCTCAGAATATATTAGTTGTTCGTAATTTTCCCGAGGTATTTCTGGACGATTTGCCTAGTCTACCTCCGGACCGGGAGATCAAATTCGTGATTGATACTTATCCTGGCGCTGAACCTGTTTCGAAGAATCCTTACAGGTTGGCCCCGCCTGAGTTAAAGGAATTAAAGAAGCAATTGGAAGAATTGGTGGATAAGGGATTTATACGCCCTAGTTTTTCACCATGGGGAGCGCCCGTGTTGTTTGTGAAGAAGAAAGACGGGTCGCTTCGAATGTGTATCGATTACCGAGAGTTGAATAAGCTGACTGTTAAGAATAAATATCCGTTACCAAGAATAGATGACCTGTTTGATTAGTTGCAAGGAGCCCGGATATTTTCTAAGATTGATCTGAGATCGGGGTATTACCAGTTGAAGGTTCGATCGCAAGATATTCCGAAGATGGCTTTCCGGACACGGTATGGACATTATGAGTTTTTGGTTATGTCGTTCGGATTGACAAATGCTCCAGCTGCGTTCATGGACTTGATGAATCGAGTGTTTCGGGAGTATCTTGATAAATTTGTGATTGTGTTTATCGACGATATTCTGGTTTATTCACGGGACGAAGAGGAGCATATGGAGCATTTAAAGATTGTTCTGGAGACTCTGAAGCGGCATCAGATGTATGCAAAATTTTTGAAATGCGAATTTTGGCTGACAAGTGCATTTTCTTGGCCATGTTATAAGCAGTGGAGGATATCGGTGGATCCAGCCAAGATTCAGTCAATTAATGAATGGCCTCAACCGAAGAATGTTAGCGAGATTTGAAGTTTTCTGGGGTTGGCAGGCTATTACTGTCACGACCCTAATATTGTACCCAATTTTCCGTACATATTATTATTATTATTTTAATTTTTTTTTATCACTATACTTTAAATAAGCTCTAAGCGGAACCTAAACCGAAATCGAAACCAGAATCGAAATCGGAATCGAATTCTAACTTTTAAAACAAATGTTAAAGCAATTTAATAAAACTTTAAAACAATTTAAAGTACGAGAAATTGGGTACAGTATTAGGGTCGTGACAACTTATGGTATCAAAGCCCCCGGGTTTTAAAATCGGTTCTGTAGACTGCTCGACTGCACAGCCACTACGCGGACATTCTTCATCAACTGTAAGTATGTTTATAGCTTTATTCGATTTCTAGTTTCATAGAATATCTGTTTTAACTTTTATATAGGAGTATTTAGAAAATGGTGCGTCCACGAAATGATCGAGATGACCGCGACGATACGATAGACACACTTAAGGATTTTATCGTCCAGCAGTCTCAGCATATGGAGCGACAGGCTCAGCAGATGGAGAGACAGTCTCAACAGCTGGGTACTCTTATAGACTGAGAGGGCACTAGAGCTCGGGAGGCAGCTATTCCGAGTAACCGGGGAATGGAGAGGTTTCAGAAGCTCCAGCCCCCTATATTTAACGGGCAGTCTACGGATCCCTCTTTAGCCGAGGAGTGGATTCGCACTATGGAGGACATGCTGGCGTATGCTAGCATAGAAGACGGAGAAAAGGTTGCATTGGTGACCTATCACTTGGCACTGGACGCTCGGTTTTGGTGGGATTCCATCAAGACGACCACTGATGTGACGATTATAGGTTGGGAGCGATTTAGAGATTTGTTTTATGACAAGTATTTCAGCCATACCGTACGGGAGGCGAAGATGGTTGAGTTTATGCAGTTACGGCTAGTAGGTTTGATTGTCGAGTATGTGAGGAAGTTCGAAGCCCTTTCTCGGTTCGCGCCACGTCAGGTCAGCGTAAACGAGGACAAGGTACGCCGATTTCTACAGGGGCTTAGCCAGGAATTCCGGATGCGCCTTACTATATCTGGGGTACGGAATGTATCCTATGACGAGATTGTGGCCAGGGTGCTTGATATTGAGGCAGTTGAGCAGAATTCTGTCAGACCAAGGGAGCCAGCTAAGGGCTTCTTCCGAGAGATTCGCCCTCAGTCGCAAGGCTGGCAGCCTAGAGCACAGCCCCAGCAGTAGCAGAGGGATGTTAAAAGGCCTCTAGAGGGAGGCAATGACCGAGGGAAAGGCAAGCAAGTACAAGTGGCTCCTCAGGTACCTGTTTGCCCTAAATGTCAGAGGGAGCATACTGGCCAGTGCAGATTGGGCATGGGTGTGTGCTATCGGTGTGGAGACGATGGGCCATTTTGTTAGGGATTGCCCGAAGCCCGGCAGAGATCAACTAGGCGGTGATCAGAGGAGAGTTATGCCGAGGATCTTCGCATTTATAGAGCTTGGTGATGTCGATAACGAGGATCAGCCTGCCGTGATAGCAGGTACTATATTGATTATGGGCGTAACTGTATATTCTTTGTTAGACACGGGGGCTACGCACTCTTTTGTTTCCACTACTTGCGTATCTAGACTGAAGCTTGTGCCTGAGTTAGCAGAATGCGAATACAGTGTGATGCTACCTTCGGGAGAGCGTATGCAGTCAGGTCGGGTGGTCCAGAGCAATATTATCTCGATTGGGGACAGAACCCTCTATGCTCGCCTTATTGTTATGGGCATAGAGCATTATGATCTTATCTTGGGGATGGACTGGCTGTCACAGCACTTCACCACCATCGATTGTCGATCCAGGATTGTCACCTTTCGAACCCCGGGTAAAACCGAGTTTTCTTATCACGCGATGAGCAGATTGAGTAGCTCGCCAATTTCTTATTCTATGAAGGTCAACGAGCAGTTTAAAGGTGCGTGCTCTATTTATTTGGCCTCTGTATTTGATGTTCAGTTGCTCAGCGGAATAAAGCCGAGTGACATTCCTATAGTCAGAGAGTTCTCTGGTATATTCCTCGATGATCTTCCCGGCCTACCGCCAGACCGGGAGATTGAATTCACTATTGATGTCTATCCAAACTCCGCGCCAAGGTTTAAAAACCCGTATCAGTTGGCACCAGCTGAGTTGAGAGAGTTGAGGACTCAGCTTGACGAGTTATTAGAGAAAGGATTTATCCGACCCAATGTTTCGCCTTGGGGTGCGCCCGTTCTGTTTGTCAAGAAGAAAGACGGGACCCTCAGGATGTGCATCGATTACAGAGAGCTGAACAAATTGACGGTGAAGAATAAATATCCGTTGCCTCGGATCGATGATTTATTTGATCAGCTGCAAGGTGCCCGAGTATTTTCGAGGATTGATCTACGCTCGGGTTACAATCAGTTGAAGGTCTGGAAGGATGATATACCAAAAACGGCATTCCGAACAAGGTATATGCATTATGAGTTCCTTGTCATATCTTTTGGACTTACTAATGCCCCTGCAGCATTTATGGATTTGATGAACCGTGTCTTCAAGGAGTATCTGGACAAGTTTGTGGTGGTTTTCATCGACGACATTCTGATATACTCTAAGACGAAGGAAGAACACGAGGAGCATTTGAGGATAGTCTTGAGGACCCTATGTCAGCATCAGTTGTATCCGAAGTTCTCCAAATGCAAATTTTTGTTGGATCGGGTCAGTTTCCTCGGCCATATCATATCACAGGAAGGTGTTTCTGTTGATCCGAGCAAAATTCAGGTGGTCAGAGATTGGCCATAGCCGAAGAACGTACGTGAGGTGCGTGGATTTCTCGGATTAGCTGGCTATTATCGGAAGTTCATAGAAGGATTTTCGAAGATCGCACTTCCTCTTTCACGATTGACTCGGAAGAACGAGAGATTTGTATGGTCGTCTGCTTGTGATAACAGTTTTATGGAGTTAAAGCAGAGATTGACCACCGCTCCAGTATTGGCGCTACCTGTTGAGGGTGACAAGTATAGTATTTATTGTGATGCGTCAGGAGTTGGACTAGGTTGTGTGTTGATGCAGGAGGGGAGAGTTATTGCATATGCTTCTCGGCAACTGAAGCCGTATGAGCAGAATTACGCTACGCACGACCTTGAGTTAGCAGCCGTGATTTTCGCACTGAAGATATGGAGACATTATTTATATGGGCAGCAGTGCAAAATATTTTCCGACCACAAGAGCTTGAAGTATCTATTTACGCAGAAGGAGCTGAATATGCGTCAGAGACGATGACTTGAGTTCGTCAAAGATTATGATTTTGATATCAAGTACCATCCAGGAAAGGCGAACAAGGTTGCTGATGCTTTGAGTAGAGTGCCTTCTACGAGTCAGCCTTCATTAGCAGTGATGTCAGTTACGCTGCGGTCTGAGATTAAGAGGTTCGACGTGGAGATAGTGGCAGAGTTGTCCAGTATGCTCACCAACATTTCTCTCAGGTCGACTATTCTAGATCGGATACGTGAGGCTCAGCAAAATGATACGGAGTGTGAGGAGCTTCGATCCAGCATGACATTGGGAGACTCGTCAGATTTTGTGACGACCCCAACCCGATCAGGGCCGCCACAGACTTGCCGTGACATAATCATATTATTATTTTTTTTTTAACACTTCCTATAACCCTTAAACAAACTAACCATAACGTAACCTTAACTTTAAACTCTCATAACCACGTAAAATTTTCTTTTTATATCACTCATAACGTTTCGACTTCTAAACCATTAAATCGAAGTCTCGGATTATTGAAATCCCTTAAAATCACTCATTCGTCGATCATCAAAACAAGACACTAATATAACCTACAATTTCGGAAAAATTCGAGAAAACGAACTGCGTGGATCGCTCTAAAAATCGAGCGTATCCTTACCTGTTTTAAAATAACCAAAAAAAACAACCAAACAGTTCCAGTATAATCTAAAATTAAGACTCCACATTCTAAACGTTCTACTTCCACTACATATACATCAACACTCGACTTTTCATACATTTTTCTATCAAAACATCCAATCTACATACTTAAACACTTTGATACTTTCACAAATTAAACCGACACGTAGACCTACCAACCAACAAAGACGAACTCACATCATTCGCCACTAAACAGTTCGGGACACACCATCGGATCATCAAGCCAAGCCAAAACACACCCCGTCGCCACGAGCACCACCCGTCGACCACCTATTCCTTGTCATCAAGAGGAACTCTCACCTTCACACCTGTCAACTACATCATACAACATAAACAGTAAGCCTAATGCTTAGTAAGGGGATGCTCTATGGATAACTTATGCATGAATGCGTGACTTTTCATAAAACATATTCATTTCCTTTCGTTTTGTTAACATTTTCTCATCTGTCTACGTAGTAGACCATTTCCTTGCCCCGTGAGAACCATGACTTGCCCCGTGAGAACATACATGACTTGCCCCGTGAGAATATACATGACTTGCCCCGTGAGAACATACATCATTCAGTTTCCCGTGAGAACATACATGACTTGCCCCGTGAGAACATACATGACTTGCCCCGTGAGAACATACATGACTTGCCCCGTGAGAACATACATCATTCAGTTTCCCGTGAGAACATACATGACTTGCCCCGTGAGAACATACATGACTTGCCCCGTGAGAACATACATCATTCAGTTTCCCGTGAGAACATACATGACTTGCCCCGTGAGAACATACATGACTTGCCCCGTGAGAACATACATCATTCACATGAGAAACATACATCATTCACTTGAGAAACATACATCATTCACGTGAGAAACATACATCATTCGCTTGAGAAACATACATCATTCACGTGAGAAACATACATCATTCGCTTGAGAAACATACATCATTCACGTGAGAAACATACATCATTCGCTTGAGAAACATACCTCATTCACGTGAGAAACGTACATCATTCGCTTGAGAAACATACCTCATTCACTTGAGAAACATACATCATTCACTTGATCGTTCTTTACTTCAACGTTTCACATATCATCTTTAAATCATTATCGTTCAATTCATCGTAAAAACATGCTCGTAAATAGTTCGTATGCACCTTTTATAAAACATGATACATGAGGAGTTCATAGACGTACATAGACATATCATCAACCATTCACAACGTACATGGACAAGCCTTACTCATAACAAACTTAACAAACCACTAATAACTAACTTTCTAGGCTACCCGACTCATTAAACCCACAGTCAGAAAATCATCATCGAAGACACAAAATCCTAACGTTGTCACAATGTAGGGCCTTAAGGGCCGGAAACCTAACATCCACTTACCTGGCGTCCGTAGCTAGCCGAGCACCGTCCAAAAGTCGTCTCCACCTAATGCATTTCATAAATAAAGGACATTAAAATCGATTCTAAATAAACGAATCTCAAACTTAAACTAAGCTCCTAGCTAAGGCAATTTCTCCTAAAACTTTCATTCTCTCCATTCGAGCATTTCATCGAGCACGTGGTGCTCACAATTTACTTAACCTCCATTAATGGTCTTCCAATAATCTCTAATATCCAAACTTTAACCTAAATCCACCAATAATCATTAATTCATTTAATCTACCTAAATAACGACGAGTGTATTCACTAATAAGTATAAAAGCCCAAATTCCATAGATTTCTAACTAAAACCTAACTAAACGGGCCACTAATTTGGGTTTGGTAAAAACCGACCCGAAACTTCAAACGCGCGTAACTTTTGCGTCGGTTATCGGAATCGAACGATTCCAGCGGCCACGTACTCCTCTAACAACCTATTTTAATCTGCCAAAAGAAATTTTAAAACAAACGACCAGAGCTAGGTCAATTTAGGCAAAACCCGATTCTGCCCTTTCCCGGAAATTTTCCCTTTTTCGATTTTTCATCAAATTCTACTCATTTCCTCCTCAATCGACCATACATACCCTCAATTAGAATAGTCTAATCAAAAATCGAAGTTTCCAACTACAAACCCGAATTGCCCTAATCGGGCATTCATTGTTTTTTGCTCAAATTGAGCATTCCACAGCCAAGCAACAATACCCGGCCCTAGGGTTGGCAAACCCACGCCGGAAGCAGCCCATTCCGGCCGGTGATCGGAGCTCAATCGAGCTCGCCACACACACCACAAACTGAACCGAAAAAGAGGAGGAAACAGAGCCATACCGTCGGTTCGTGCGCGGAGGCAGGCCGGAAACCGCACGTCGCCGTCGTCTGGCCGGAGAGGGTCGGAAACCGCCGGCGGTGGCCGTCGATCACCGCTCGCGTCGCCTCCTCCTCCTCCCCTGCTCTCGCTGCTCAATGTCGAACGACAGAATGGCTTCGGCCATTCTGTCGTTTGGTTTTTATTTTTATAAAAACTATAATAATAATAATAATAATAATTCAATGGAAATACCCGAATCTAATTAATTAACCAATTAGGTTAACCAAACTTTTCATTTTTCTTTTAAATTACTTAAAACAATTATTTATTAAACAATTACCTATTTTATTTTCTCTTAAAAATCTCGGTGTTACATCATTCCCTCCTTAATTGGATTTTGTCCCCAAAATTATTGTTTGAGCCAACTTCTAATTACTCACCCCCACATTATCTAAGTACGATGCTCGTAATACTAACCCTGACCCCCTATGGTCTTACTCACCTTCGGGTCTTCATAGTTTTCTATATCTCCGAAGCTTTCAATCCATCTAACTTCGCACTTCGTAAGTCAATTGCTCATACATCCATCGCTTCACTTAATAATAATAATAATAATAATAATAATAATAATAATAATAATAATAATAATAATAATAATAATAATAATAATAATAATAATAATAATAATAATAATAATAATAATAATAATAATAATAATAATAATAATAATAATAATAATAATAATAATAATAATAATAATAATAATAATAATAATAATAATAATAATAATAATAATAATAATAATAATAATAATAATAATAATAATAATAATAATAATAATAATAATAATAATAATAATAATAATAATAATAATAATAATAATAATAATAATAATAATAATAATAATAATAATAATAATAATAATAATAATAATAATAATAATAATAATAATAATAATAATAATAATAATAATAATAATAATAATAATAATAATAATAATAATAATAATAATAATAATAATAATAATAATAATAATAATAATAATAATAATAATAATAATAATAATAATAATAATAATAATAATAATAATAATAATAATAATAATAATAATAATAATAATAATAATAATAATAATAATAATAATAATAATAATAATAATAATAATAATAATAATAATAATAATAATAATAATAATAATAATAATAATAATAATAATAATAATAATAATAATAATAATAATAATAATAATAATAATAATAATAATAATAATAATAATAATAATAATAATAATAATAATAATAATAATAATAATAATAATAATAATAATAATAATAATAATAATAATAATAATAATAATAATAATAATAATAATAATAATAATAATAATAATAATAATAATAATAATAATAATAATAATAATAATAATAATAATAATAATAATAATAATAATAATAATAATAATAATAATAATAATAATAATAATAATAATAATAATAATAATAATAATAATAATAATAATAATAATAATAATAATAATAATAATAATAATAATAATAATAATAATAATAATAATAATAATAATAATAATAATAATAATTTTTCTAAACCTACTTACTTTGGGCAATCATAGCATTTCCTTAGCTACTCTAATGTCATTCCTGTATACAGGGCTGTAATTATTAAATCTATTTCTTTACGCTTTCACGGTATCCACTAGGTTTCTATAATTATTTCCACTATGATCGTTTCATCAAATTCTTACATCGGTCTTTATGGATCATAAACAAATCTTAAGTCTAAACTAATTCTTTAATTATTCACCCAACACCTTAAAGGGTATACTAACGAATCGACGTAACTTACGAGTCGGAACATCCCCAATACCTCCTGCTCTAACTTCACTTCTAGGCTCACTTGTACAGTCGTCGTGCAACCCTCTCTTCCTTTCATCCAATGTGCTCCTAACTTCATAACCTCCATTACTTGACTCATAAGTCAACCTCCCCTTTAATCTAAATAATTTTCTCACTTATCTCTATGACACTATTCGAAACCCAAAGATCTACCTAACCGTCCATTTTATCTTACACCACATAGTCCTTATTTTCCTTAAGTTGCGATCTTGTTCACGTTAGCTATTCCCAAAATCATTGGCTCCAACTTCGTTACATACAAGTTGGCCTTTTAAAATTCCTTTTTTAATCTTATTCCTAATGTACTTGATAACTCACCAATCCCTTGATTCGCAAGACTTCATATTCGGGCTTAACTCCAAATCTAAACCCTTTATTTAATTTAAATAATGTCATGTACTTATTCTTAATATCCCACCAGAACTTCCTCGAAATTACTAACTAGCCTACCATCCTTCATTCTTCCTAGTCAGGTCCTAAATATTCTACTTGTCTTCTTCACAATAATTTGTCTAACAATTTTCTTGTTAGCAAACTTGTTGCAGGTAGATTTACAACCTTAATCCTAATCTTCTAAAATCCTCTAATCTTGTTCTTCCATTTTCCAAAAACATAGAAGCATCCATTACCTTTAATGGGACCAAGCATGTCATGGCTCATACCACAAGCCTTATCAATTCTCAAGCCTTCAGGCAAATACCAAAGTGGTCGAGTTCACTTCCTTAAATTCTCACATAAATCGGCCTTCACTTAATTCCTCATAGGCCAAGCTTTCTAACTCACCTAATTTGATCTCATTCTTTATATTTCCTCTATTACTACTTAGGCGCTAAATTTTGACTGACCTACGGCTATAACCACCTATTGAATAATGACTACTTATACATCCCCAAAGTTCTAAACTTTTCCAGCTTAACGTTCTATCGTTCGATCACTCATACGCACTTCGAGTTGAACATAATAGGCCACCACCTAAACTCTCCAGTTAAATCTTTTCCCCAAAATCTGGAAATGACTCTTCATTACGATCTACCTCTCGGGTCCTTTAAACACTAAAGTTCCTACTTCCATCTTGGAGGTAAGTCACAGATTCCTTATCAACTTTAGACTTACTACTTATCTCTTATCTTTCTAAACCAAAAGTTCGAAATCAACTACTCGTTACTTTTCTAATTGATGCTCACTCTGTCGAACCACTATTACGCCTAACTTTGCACTATACCTCAAATCATGACCTTTACTTTAGGGTGTTAAATTCCTCTCAAATTAACTGATACATCTAAATCTCTAGATTAACTCTAACTCTCATCTACTTGCCCCATAATCTCCGAACAACACGCACTCATGACTTGACGTGCCTATTACTTACAGATCGCTCTTAGCTTAACTTAGTTTTCTCCCCTATCGCGTCGGTCGTAAACCTCACACATCAAAGAGAGAAACAAATCTCCCCTTTATCGACTAACCTTCTAAGGTGGTACCTATCTCCTAGCAAATGTCTAATCCTTATAACTTAAATACCACCTTACATAAGATTCCCTATTCTCTAAAGTCTCTAAATTTGTTAACCTACCAACTTCACCTCAATATTTTTGTTCTCTTCACTGATATTTACTAAGTCAAATGCTCCTATTCGGCAATTCACCTAAGATAGACTTTTGGTTATTACCTTCATTTAAATACTTAGGGGATTCGTCAAACCGTTAGATCTCTTAAGTCGTATCCCTCCAATGGTAATAAATTCTAAGTATGTGCACAATTGCACAATTATCCCAGGTTATTCATCTCAATGCGTAACTTTCTCTATTCACTATCCTCATTCTATCTAATATACAAAAGTTACGTTTTAAACCCCTACTCTAATTACACTTCTTCTGTAACGCTCCTTATCTTATTAATCGTCACTGTATGAATATACCTGGAATAACCGATGGTTGAGCGGTTCCTTCATCCTCGATCAAGGTATACATCCTCGGAGGACAACACGGTGGTATCTTATTTGGTCCTAGACAATCTCTGGCCTTGTGCCCCACCTTGTCGCACCGAAAACATCGACCGGAATGCAACTTGCACTCCCCTCCATGACACTTCTTACACATTTGGCATTGAGGGAACTGCACAAGCCTTCGTGTACGTTTCTCATCTACCACGCTAATTAAATCCTCACCAACTCTTTTTATGCCCCTATCTGGTAGCTGCTCCTCCTCTAGCTCAAAAACTCGCACCTTATCTATAAACTGGCTAATCGGATCCACTCGGAGTTGACTAGGTGCCATCGGCATTTCTCGTTCCTAGACACATTACAAACAAAAGACAAAAACAATATAAACATCTATGAATCAAACTTAAACTTAAATACTTACAGTCGATGGAGAGTCCTCGTGCGGCGGTGTGTTTTTGGCAGGCATATCACAGAACTCGCTTTTAAAACTCCGTCTCTCTGATACCATAACTGTCACGACCCCAACCCGATCAGGGCCGCCACGGACTTGCCGTGACATAATCATATTATTATTATTATTATTTTGAACACTTCCTATAACCCTTAAACAAACTAACCATAACGTAACCTTAACTTTAAACTCTCGTAACCACGTAAATTTTTCTTTTTATATCACTCATAACGTTTCGACTTCTAAACCATTAAATCGAAGTCTCGGATTATTGAAATCCCTTAAAATCACTCATTCGTCGATCATCAAAACACGACACAAATATAACCTACAATTTCGGAAAAATTCGAAAAACAAACTGCGTGGATCGCTCTAAAAATCTGGCGTATCCTTACCTGTTTTAAAATAACCAAAAAAAAAACAACCAAACAGTTCCAGTATATTCTAAAATTAAGACTCCACATTCTAAATGTTCTACTTCCACTACATATACATCAACACTCGACTTTTCATACATTTTTCTATCAAAACATCCAATCTACATACTTAAACACTTTGATACTTTCACAAATTAAACCGACACGTAGACCTACCAACCAACAAAGACTAACTCACATCATTCGCCACTAAACTGTTCGGGACACACCATCGGATCATCAAGCCAAGCCAAAACACACCCCGTCGCCACGAGCACCACCCGTCGACCACCTATTCCTTGTCATCAAGAGGAACTCTCACCTTCACACTTGTCACCTACATCATACAACATAAACAGTAAGCCTAATGCTTAGTAAGGGGATGCTCTATGGATAACTTATGCATGAATGTGTGACTTTTCATAAAACATATTCATTTCATTTCGTTCTGTTAACATTTTCTCATCTGTCTACGTAGTAGACCATTTCCTTGCCCCGTGAGAACCATGACTTGCCCCGTGAGAACATACATGACTTGCCCCGTGAGAACATACATGACTTGCCCCGTGAGAACATACATGACTTGCCCCGTGAGAACATACATCATTCAGTTTCCCGTGAGAACATACATCATTCACGTGAGAACATACATCATTCACGTGAGAACATACATCATTCACGTGAGAACATACATCATTCGCTTGAGAAACATACATCATTCACGTGAGAACATACATCATTCGCTTGAGAAACATACATCATTCACGTGAGAACATACATCATTCGCTTGAGAAACATACATCATTCACGTGAGAACATACATCATTCACTTGAGAAACATACATCATTCACTTGAGAAACATACATCATTCAGTTTCCCGTGAGAACATACATCATTCACTTGAGAAACATACATCATTCAGTTTCCCGTGAGAACATACATGACTTGCCCCGTGAGAACATACATCATTCAGTTTCCCGTGAGAACATACATCATTCGCTTGAGAAACATACATCATTCACTTGAGAAACATACATCATTCACTTGAGAAACATACATCATTCACGTGAGAACATACATCATTCACGTGAGAACATACATCATTCACTTGAGAAACATACATCATTCGCTTGAGAAACATACATCATTCACTTGAGAAACATACATCATTCACTTGAGAAACATACATCATTCACTTGAGAAACATACATCATTCAGTTTCCCGTGAGAACATACATCATTCACGTGAGAACATACATCATTCACTTGAGAAACATACATCATTCACGTGAGAACATACATCATTCAGTTTCCCGTGAGAACATACATGACTTGCCCCGTGAGAACATACATCATTCACGTGAGAACATACATCATTCACTTGAGAAACATACATCATTCAGTTTCCCGTGAGAACATACATGACTTGCCCCGTGAGAACATACATCATTCAGTTTCCCGTGAGAACATACATCATTCACGTGAGAACATACATCATTCACTTGAGAAACATACATCATTCGCTTGAGAAACATACATCATTCACTTGAGAACATACATCATTCGCTTGAGAAACATACATCATTCACGTGAGAACATACATCATTCACGTGAGAACATACATCATTCACGTGAGAACATACATCATTCACGTGAGAACATACATCATTCGCTTGAGAAACATACATCATTCACGTGAGAACATACATCATTCACGTGAGAACATACATCATTCACGTGAGAACATACATCATTCACGTGAGAACATACATCATTCACGTGAGAACATACATCATTCACGTGAGAACATACATCATTCACGTGAGAACATACATCATTCACGTGAGAACATACATCATTCACGTGAGAACATACATCATTCGCTTGAGAAACATACATCATTCACGTGAGAACATACATCATTCACGTGAGAACATACATCATTCACGTGAGAACATACATCATTCACGTGAGAACATACATCATTCACGTGAGAACATACATCATTCACGTGAGAACATACATCATTCACGTGAGAACATACATCATTCACGTGAGAACATACATCATTCACGTGAGAACATACATCATTCACGTGAGAACATACATCATTCACGTGAGAACATACATCATTCACGTGAGAACATACATCATTCACGTGAGAACATACATCATTCACGTGAGAACATACATCATTCACGTGAGAACATACATCATTCACGTGAGAACATACATCATTCGCTTGAGAAACATACATCATTCACGTGAGAACATACATCATTCGCTTGAGAAACATACATCATTCACGTGAGAACATACATCATTCACGTGAGAACATACATCATTCACGTGAGAACATACATCATTCACGTGAGAACATACATCATTCACGTGAGAACATACATCATTCACGTGAGAACATACATCATTCACGTGAGAACATACATCATTCACGTGAGAACATACATCATTCACGTGAGAACATACATCATTCACGTGAGAACATACATCATTCACGTGAGAACATACATCATTCACGTGAGAACATACATCATTCACGTGAGAACATACATCATTCACGTGAGAACATACATCATTCACGTGAGAACATACATCATTCACGTGAGAACATACATCATTCACGTGAGAACATACATCATTCACGTGAGAACATACATCATTCACGTGAGAACATACATCATTCACGTGAGAACATACATCATTCACGTGAGAACATACATCATTCACGTGAGAACATACATCATTCACGTGAGAACATACATCATTCACGTGAGAACATACATCATTCACGTGAGAACATACATCATTCACGTGAGAACATACATCATTCGCTTGAGAAACATACATCATTCACGTGAGAACATACATCATTCACTTGAGAAACATACATCATTCACGTGAGAACATACATCATTCACGTGAGAACATACATCATTCACGTGAGAACATACATCATTCACGTGAGAACATACATCATTCACGTGAGAACATACATCATTCACGTGAGAACATACATCATTCACGTGAGAACATACATCATTCACGTGAGAACATACATCATTCACGTGAGAACATACATCATTCGCTTGAGAAACATACATCATTCACGTGAGAACATACATCATTCACGTGAGAACATACATCATTCACGTGAGAACATACATCATTCACGTGAGAACATACATCATTCGCTTGAGAAACATACATCATTCACGTGAGAACATACATCATTCACGTGAGAACATACATCATTCACGTGAGAACATACATCATTCACGTGAGAACATACATCATTCACGTGAGAACATACATCATTCACGTGAGAACATACATCATTCACGTGAGAACATACATCATTCACGTGAGAACATACATCATTCACGTGAGAACATACATCATTCACGTGAGAACATACATCATTCACGTGAGAACATACATCATTCGCTTGAGAACATACATGACTTGCCCCGTGAGAACATACATGACTTGCCCCGTGAGAACATACATCATTCACGTGAGAACATACATCATTCGCTTGAGAAACATACATCATTCACGTGAGAACATACATCATTCGCTTGAGAAACATACATCATTCGCTTGAGAAACATACATCATTCACGTGAGAACATACATCATTCACGTGAGAACATACATCATTCACGTGAGAACATACATCATTCACTTGAGAAACATACATCATTCACGTGAGAACATACATCATTCACGTGAGAACATACATCATTCACGTGAGAACATACATCATTCACGTGAGAACATACATCATTCACGTGAGAACATACATCATTCACGTGAGAACATACATCATTCACGTGAGAACATACATCATTCACGTGAGAACATACATCATTCACGTGAGAACATACATCATTCACGTGAGAACATACATCATTCACGTGAGAACATACATCATTCACGTGAGAACATACATCATTCACGTGAGAACATACATCATTCACTTGAGAAACATACATCATTCACGTGAGAACATACATCATTCACGTGAGAACATACATCATTCGCTTGAGAAACATACATCATTCACGTGAGAACATACATCATTCACGTGAGAACATACATCATTCACGTGAGAACATACATCATTCACGTGAGAACATACATCATTCACGTGAGAACATACATCATTCACGTGAGAACATACATCATTCACGTGAGAACATACATCATTCACGTGAGAACATACATCATTCACGTGAGAACATACATCATTCACGTGAGAACATACATCATTCACGTGAGAACATACATCATTCACGTGAGAACATACATCATTCACGTGAGAACATACATCATTCGCTTGAGAAACATACATCATTCACGTGAGAACATACATCATTCACGTGAGAACATACATCATTCACGTGAGAACATACATCATTCACGTGAGAACATACATCATTCACGTGAGAACATACATCATTCACGTGAGAACATACATCATTCACGTGAGAACATACATCATTCACGTGAGAACATACATCATTCACGTGAGAACATACATCATTCACTGTTTTTCGCTCAAATTGAGCATTCCACGGCCAAGCAACAATAGCCCCCCCGTCCCTAGGGTTGGCAAACCCACGCCGGAAGCAGCCCATTCCGGCCGGTGATCGGAGCTCAATCGAGCTCGCCACACACACCACAAACCGAACCGAAAAAGAGGAGGAAACAGAGCCATACCGTCGGTTCGTGCGCGGAGGCAGGCCGGAAACCGCACGTCGCCGTCGTCTGGCCGGAGAGGGTCGAAAACCGCCGGCGGTGGCCATCGATCGCCGCTCGCGTCGCCTCCTCCTCCTCCCCTGCTCTCGCTGCTCAACGTCGAACGACAGAATGGCTTCGGCCATTCTGTCGTTTGGTTTTTATTTTTATAAAAACTATAATAATAATAATAATAATAATAATAATAATAATAATAATAATAATAATAATAATAATAATAATAATAATAATAATAATAATAATAATAATAATAATAATAATAATAATAATAATAATAATAATAATAATAATAATAATAATAATAATAATAATAATAATAATAATAATAATAATAATAATAATAATAATAATAATAATAATAATAATAATAATAATAATAATAATAATAATAATAATAATAATAATAATAATAATAATAATAATAATAATAATAATAATAATAATAATAATAATAATAATAATAATAATAATAATAATAATAATAATAATAATAATAATAATAATAATAATAATAATAATAATAATAATAATAATAATAATAATAATAATAATAATAATAATAATAATAATAATAATAATAATAATAATAATAATAATAATAATAATAATAATAATAATAATAATAATAATAATAATAATAATAATAATAATAATAATAATAATAATAATAATAATAATAATAATAATAATAATAATAATAATAATAATAATAATAATAATAATAATAATAATAATAATAATAATAATAATAATAATAATAATAATAATAATAATAATAATAATAATAATAATAATAATAATAATAATAATAATAATAATAATAATAATAATAATAATAATAATAATAATAATAATAATAATAATAATAATAATAATAATAATAATAATAATAATAATAATAATAATAATAATAATAATAATAATAATAATAATAATAATAATAATAATAATAATAATAATAATAATAATAATAATAATAATAATAATAATAATAATAATAATAATAATAATAATAATAATAATAATAATAATAATAATAATAATAATAATAATAATAATAATAATAATAATAATAATAATAATAATAATAATAATAATAATAATAATAATAATAATAATAATAATAATAATAATAATAATAATAATAATAATAATAATAATAATAATAATAATAATAATAATAATAATAATAATAATAATAATAATAATAATAATAATAATAATAATAATAATAATAATAATAATAATAATAATAATAATAATAATAATAATAATAATAATAATAATAATAATAATAATAATAATAATAATAATAATAATAATAATAATAATAATAATAATAATAATAATAATAATAATAATAATAATAATAATAATAATAATAATAATAATAATAATAATAATAATAATAATAATAATAATAATAATAATAATAATAATAATAATAATAATAATAATAATAATAATAATAATAATAATAATAATAATAATAATAATAATAATAATAATAATAATAATAATAATAATAATAATAATAATAATAATAATAATAATAATAATAATAATAATAATAATAATAATAATAATAATAATAATAATAATAATAATAATAATAATAATAATAATAATAATAATAATAATAATAATAATAATAATAATAATAATAATAATAATAATAATAATAATAATAATAATAATAATAATAATAATAATAATAATAATAATAATAATAATAATAATAATAATAATAATAATAATAATAATAATAATAATAATAATAATAATAATAATAATAATAATAATAATAATAATAATAATAATAATAATAATAATAATAATAATAATAATAATAATAATAATAATAATAATAATAATAATAATAATAATAATAATAATAATAATAATAATGGGCTCCCGAGGACGACGAAAGGCCATGATGGTGTTTGGGTGATCGTGGACCGATTGACAAAGTCGGCCCACTTCTTATCTGTGAGGATGACATCTTCTATGGATTAGCTCGCTGAGCTTTATGTGCAGGAGATTGTTAGACTGCACGGAGTGCCAGTTTCTATAGTCTCAGATCGTGATCCGAGATTTACTTCAAAGTTCTAGAAGAGCCTGCATAAAGCTATGGGGACTCAGCTTAATTTCAGCATGGCCTTTCATCCTCAGACTAATGGTCAGACAGAGAGGACGAATCAGATTCTGGAGGATATGCTCAGAGCTTATGTGCTGGAGTTTCAGGGCTCGTGGAGCCAATATTTGCCTCTGATTGAGTTCTCGTACAACAACAGCTTCCAAGCTACGATTGGCATGGCTCCGTACGAGGCGCTGTATGGTCGGAAATGTAGATCTCCGTTACATTGGGACGAGGTTGGCGAGGCCAGCATCGTTAATATTTTTTTTTTAAATGATTAAAACAATCGGCCAAATGCACTGGGGCAGAAGGGACATTCCGCCCCAAAATGCTGGTGGCGATCGATCGCCCAAAACGGGCGATCGATCGCCACAGACGATCGCTGCCAGGCGACTGTTCGCCTGGCAGATCGCCCCTTGGCGATCGCGTTTGCCAGCGATCGCTTCACCAGCGATCGCTTCGGCAGAGGGCGAGGCGATCAATCCCCACCCCTGGGCGATTGATCGCCATGTCCTCTGGATTTTTCCAGAGGACAGGCGCCCATCTTCCCTCCTTCTTTCTTTTCCTGCATAATACACAGCTCAACTCTTTTAACACACCATCAACTATATCAATACACTTCACAATTCCATCAACAAATTTCATCTATATCAACCATACATTTTACCACATACTTACTCAAAACTTCATCCAAAATAACGACTCAAAACACAAGTAAAACATAGCCTATTTTCATAAAAACAATTCGCGTGGATACATTTAAAACCTAAACAAATCCTCCTGTTTTGAAATCAAACAAAAGATATAAAATCAATTTCCAATACATTTCAAAACATCAATACTCAAACCTATCAACTATCTGTTCTAAAACATCCTAAAATGTCTATACAATCATCAATCCAAAATATCCCAAAAACCCCAAAATCTATACAGACATCCCCACGGGTCAGGTAAGCGTCGACTGCGCAACACACCACCGCAAGCCATCCTCCGTTAACTGCATCACTCCTCAGGTGGAGGGATCTCGTCCTCACCTGTCTCCTCGTAATCACCTACACCATACAGACACCTATGAGATAAAAATCTCAGCAAGACTCATAAATATAAATGCATGCTATGCGTGTGAATTCAGAAATCATGCAGCATTTTCTTTATCTTTACTCTGTGGGTGTCATCGAGATCTCAGCCTCCTAACCGGAGAGAGCACATCCAGCGGTCGGACTACTCTTTCCAGCTAGAAGAGGGGGGTACACGCTTACAACACGTACAGCCGTGCCTGAGCCCCATCTCGCATGACCTATAAACTGTATGAGTACGTGTTAAATGCGGTATTGTGACAGACCCCTTCGTGCCTACACAATAGATCAATAGCCCCTCTCCAGGCCGCATTGCCATTTTCTTAAAACATCGTGCGAAAATTCATTTTTCTATGTTTTTTTAAAACACGTGATGCATGAACGGTTCAATATAAACGTAAACAAGCAACATATGTACCATCAAAGACTATACGGAACATAATCTATAAAACAATTAAACCTAACTACCCATCCAAACAAATAAAACAAATACGTCATCAAAACTCCTCTAGACGACCTCGACGTACGGTGTAGGCCAATCGGCCAGAGAAGATCACGAGAACTTACCTCGTGTCTAAAGCAGCTCAAGCTCCGTCCACGAGCATTGTTTGTCTGAAGCAAAACACAATATCGACGTTAAAACTAATTTAAGCTTCTAAACGTCCACATTAACAAAATTTTAACTAAAGAATTTTCTTAAAGCTTCTAACTTAATTATTCGAAGCATATCGATGAACAATTTACGATCGATACCTCGAAACTACAATTTACGAGTTTTTCCCTAAAACCCGAAAATTCTCAAATTCTAATATTCGTCCAAAATCAATTATATTCGTCCAAAATCAATTAAATTCGTCCAATAACGTCGAATCTATTTACTATATCCTTAATTACGGCAAACCTATCAATTTCAGACTATAAATCTCGATTTTAAAACGAAACCCTAATTGTTCGAACTCCGTAAAACTTGAACGTAAACATTCTAGAGATGTAGAATCATACCAAGGGTCGAGATTAAAGGAGAAAACGTGAATGATCGAAAGAAAATCGGTCGTCGGAGAGAAGCTTCGTCGCCTGGAAGGGAGAGGTTCGCGTGGAGAAGAAGAAAAGTGGGGGAGAAAAGAGAGAATTTTTGTTTTAATTAAATTGACTTGGCAATTTACCATTTTGCCCTTCTTTTGTTTTCTATTTATTTCGTCCTTCGTTTCGTTAATTAACTAGCTATTCGGTTCCACCAAATCTCCTTATTTCACCAATAAGTCCAACTTATTATTTGAGATTTATTAAAACTGTCTGTTCGTAAATCGGACCACGTTTACTATTTTCACTGAAACGTCCTTTGTATTACGAGAAACTTAATTACTCGGAATATAGCGTTATTACTCCGAAAATTCTCGTAAATTCCTTAAATTTCCAATTAATAATTAGGATCATAATGGCGCTTCCTTTTTGTAAAACGACTTTGATTTGACATATTTATAGAAAATGCCGATATATAATATAATCTAAAATTCCGTACAAGCCGGATATTACAATTACAAAATGTTTATTGAAGGGTTTTCTAAACTTGCGGCACCCTTAACTCGCTTAACTAGAAAAGATGTGAAGTATGAATGGTCTGAAGATTGTGAGTTGAGTTTTTAGATGCTGAAGCAGAAGTTGACGACAGCTCCGGTATTGACATTGCCAGTGGCAGAGGAGAAATTCTGTATTTATTGTGATGCCTCTCGAATTGGGTTGGGTTGCGTGCTGATGCAGAAGGACAAGGTGATTGCCTATGCTTCTAGGCAGCTGAAGCTTTATGAGAAAAACTATCCGACCCATGATCTGGAGTTAGCAGCGGTGGTTTTTGCTTTAAATATCTGGAGGCATTATTTATATGGTCAGCAATGCGAGGTATATTCAGATCATAAAAGTTTGAAGTATATCTTTACTCAAAAGGAGCTGAATATGAGGCAACGGCGGTGGTTAGAGTTCGTGAAGGATTATGAATTGGAGATTAAAATATGATTTGGTTAGAACACATAGTGCTATGTCGCAAAGACAAGATAATTACCTTTTCGCCCTTGAACTTAACCTCCATCTCTGGAAGAAGCCTAAAGCATGCTCCAAAGCTACGACTTTCGCCTGGAGAAACAAAATCCGACTGTCCTACTTCCGACGCCGGAGCAAATGCATGTGAACGCTGCCTTTCAGCCATTGTTCCGCGCCCCTGGAGTCCTCGTCCTGAAGCCACTTTCTGATCTACCTCTATGGCCGGTTCCCCTTAAAGCCAACGCGGTTCACCCCACCTGTTCAACCATTCTGGCCCATGGAATCCCTAGCCCAACCCACACTCAAGTCTTTGTTGTCAAATCTGTTGCAAACTGGGCCACTCAGCACTCAAGTGTTTTCACCTCCTCTTTGCAGCCCAATGAGCCCAACCTACAACTCAAGCCCATGCCAACCAAATAAGCTTAATTTGTGATGACTCGAATATGCACGTATGGGTACGATGGCTGCACGAACCGGAACCCGAATGGCGGTACGTCCGCCCGGGTGAATCGGAAGGTGACAGGTCGTAAAAAGGGCGTCGTCACAATCCCACATCGCTTGGGGAAGTATGTGGAAATGAAACATATGTAAAGAGACCCTTCCAACATAGCAAGACGCGTTTTGGAGCAAGATTGGCAACGGATCCCATAAGAACTCCGAAGTTAAAAGTGCTTCGGCGAGAGCAATCCCAGGTTGGGTGACCTTCCGGGAAGTTCTCGCCAAACAAAGCCGTGAGGGGAGGATATTGTGCTACGGCCCAATCCCTAGAGCGGACAATATCTTGCTAGGATAAGGGGTCGTTACAAATGGTATCAGAGCCTGTACCCAACCGGAAATGTGGCCAACGAGGACGTTGGGCCCCCGAGGGGGGTGATTGTGATGACTCGAATATGCACGTATGGGTACGATGGCTGCACGAACCGGAACCCAGATGGCGGTACGTCCGCGCGGGCGAACCGGAAGGTGACAGGTCGTAAAAAGGGGGTCGTCACAATCCCACATCGCTTGGGGAAGTATGTGGAAATGAAACATATGTAAAGAGACCCTTCCAACATAGCAAGACGCGTTTTGGAGCACGATTAGCAACGGATCCCATAAGAACTCCGAAGTTAAAAGTGCTTCGGCGAGAGCAATCCCAGGTTGGGTGACCTTCCGGGAAGTTCTCGCCAAACAAAGCCGTGAGGGGAGGATATTGTGCTACGGCCCAATCCTTAGAGCGGACAATATCTTGCTGGGATAAGGGGTCGTTACATAATCCATGAACCAACCCAAACCCATTACCTCTATCCCTCCACCAAGCCCGATCCGACCTTCACCCATCTGACCTGCCTATTCCCTTTAACACTCACCTCATTTCCCGTCCCCAAACCCGATCGCCCTGTGTATCGAACTTTACCGGCCTTCTTCCCACTCCTTCTCCGTCGCTAACCCTGCCGTGGATCTTAGATTCAGGCTCCACCAATCATTTTACACCGCACCTCGAGCTTCTCAGTCAGGTTCAACCTTTCTCTGCTCCTTCTCAAGTTGCCACAGCCGAAGGAAATGTCGTTCCCCTTTCTCATTCTGGTTCTACACTTCTCCCGGTAATCGGCCGGCCACTTCACTTACCTCAAGTTTTTCACACTCCACACTTATCTCACAACTTATTAAGCATCTCCAAATTATGTCAGCAAAACTCCGTTTATGTTGAATTTCACCCAACGTCTTTTTTGTTAAGGATCGACTTTCCTACCAAGTTCTGCTTCGTGGTTCTCTCCATGATGGACTCTATCACACGCCTTCATCTGGTTCATTTTTGTCAAAGCTGGCTCGGTCTCCTCCACCATCCTCGTCGGCCCCTATCTTGTTGCCACAATTCGCCTCTGTTTTGTTCCCAGAATCATCCTTGTCTCTCACTGCCCATCACAGTGATGTTTCTTCCTCTCCTCCTGATGTTCTCTGGCACTTACGTTAAGGTCACACATCCTTCTTTGTAATGCAGAAAATTCTAAGATCATGTAATTTAAATCTATCGAATGTTGAACACAAATTTTGTACATCTTGCCAAATGAGCAAAAATTATCAATGGCCATTTCAAAGTTCTCAGTCTCATGCTCAATTTCTCTTTGACATTGTTCATACTGACGTTTGGGGGTCCATCTCCCGTTAAATCCATCACCGGTGCTCGGTATTTTATCCTATTTATCGATGTTTGCACCCTTTTCACTTGGCTTTTCCCTCTCAAATTAAAAAGTGAAGTCTACCATAAATTTGTTAATTTCTATCAATTTGTAAACACTCAGTTTGGTACTAAAATCAAAGCTGTCTCTCAAGGGTCTGTGCTCTTTCCCTCATCAGGGGGAGGGAAGATCGTGAGTACACGTATACCGCCCTACGGGGACCAACGTGATAGCAGCCCATCGGTGGGACCTGCACGACTTGGGCCTGTGGGAACGGGCTCCAGGCCATTACAAGATCTTAGGTTCACATCTTGATGCACAGATCTGGTCAAGATGACCAATCTACAATGTATAGTAACACTAAGAAGAACTTAGAGACAATAGTGATAATAGTATGAGCAAAATAAGGAATTTTGAATGGTTCTCTTGTTAATAGACAATACTGATCTAGAAAACATTATTATGTAAATGGGATTTTCTCTTTTAGCTATTTAAAATATATATTTTTATCCATATATTAAAATTTAGATAATCTTTAGTACTTTCTGGAAAAACTAATTACCATAGGTTCATTTATAATTAACTATATATTTTAAATTGAGTTAATAAGCATATTTTATGTATTGAAAATTACCATTAATACCCTTATTAACTTAAGATGTATGTTCAATACATGGTTTTAGTAGTCATAATTATTACGATTTTGTAAAATTTACATTTTACTGGGTATTTAATAATGTTAGAATACATGGATTGTTTGACAATGTAGACCAATTAGTTACTTAAATATTAAGATCTATAAATATTAACATATATATATATGTATATGTATATGTTGATCATAATCGGCATTTTGCAAACAATCCATGAGGAAACTAATTATTCATCTAGAGGTTTATCCTTTTTTTATTTTTAGCTTTGTGATGAAGCTCTCTTCTCCCTTTTTTATTTATTTTTGCCCAGGCGATAATAGTTCACTTGGAAAATTCTTGTATTAGGAATGTGGACAAGTAACAACAAACAGACTATCTTCACTTTTCAACTGCCTGGTTCTTGAAGATATTTTGTTGTGGCATTGTAACGCCTCGAGTTATCTGAACCCGGTTCGTTACACAAAAGTTCGTACATGACTAAGAAATCTCAACTGTATTATTTTTTTTAAAAAACAAACTTTGCTCAACATTCAACATTTGACATAAGCTAAAATCTCAAAACATTTAAAACTTGCAGCGGAAATCATTTGGACAACAATAGAGTTAAACAAAACTATGAACGTTGTTTGAAATGTAAGAAATAATCGGCTAAAAGGAAATAGAGGTTTAAATCGTGAAATACTTGGGAAGTCGCAGAAGTCAAACGCATCTGCCGATGGATAAAGTCAACGGAAGAAGCAGAAACAACAAGTAAAAGGCTTCTACCGATGACGTGGACCAGAAGAGTTGGAAACAAAAGACATCTCTCGGTGGACTGCATCTACCGATGATGTCAGCCGGATAAATCAATTATCCAACATCAACCGATCGCAAAACGACAAGTTTTGCGACTCGTATCTACCAACGGAAAAATAACAAATATCTCTGATTCCCTTCTTCCGATAGAATAAACTGCATATACCGATCACTAGACGACAAAACTTTTCCTACGTCCACCGGTGACATCAGCCGGATGACTCATTCATCCGATCGACTTTATCACACATCCACCGGTGACGTCAGCCGGATGATTCATTCATCCGGTCGACTTTATCACACACCCACCGGTGACGTCAGCCGGATGATTCATTCATCCGATCGACTTTATCACTCACCCACCGGTGACGTCAGCCGGATGATTCATTCATCCGATCGACTTTCACTGAGGACATCTTCCGATAGAGAACAGATTAACAACACAACATCTGCTGATAGACTTCATCTACTGACAGGGAGCAGAACAACAACTCTAACTACGGAAAGGAATTTACTCACTTTACTGAAACCATTCTGAAGCAATTCAAATCGTTGCATTACTCAAAATCCAGTAAGAACCCATCATTTAAAATTCCACAGAATACTATCCTCAGGAAATCTCAAAACGTATTTAAAATGTTAAAGACCATTACTGTCTTGAAAACTTAATATACTCAGATTGAAACACTGTCAACTAAACCATTCCAGCTACAGACATCAGTTAATGCGCCTCATCAGTTTACCAGGTCGAAACATGGATGTACTCCTCCAACCACATCTATTCATCAGTGCACTCAAGGAAATCACCTGCAGTTTTCTCAACACCTACATCACAAAACTCATCTATTAGCTTAATGCTAAGTAAGTAAAACAGTAATGAAATACTAAAATATGAATTCCTAAACATGTAATTTCTACTTTCTCATCTCAGTTATTCATTCATTGTTTCTGTTCAGATCCCCCTGTGAAATTGGGAGTTGGATCAACTCTCCCAAAGTATAAACATTCACTGACTTATTAAGGGGCGGATAAATTCCCTTAACAGTAAATCTGATTCACATGTTCAGATCCCCCTGTGAAATTGGAAGTTGGATCAACTCTCCCAAAGTATAAATATCCACTGTCTCATTAAGGGGCGAATTATTTCCCTTAACAGTAAAACTGATTCACATAACTGTTTCCATATGTTCAATCCTTACCATGCAAACATGCATTCAAATTCATTTTCGTATACTTTTTAAAACATGATGCATGACATACAACCACATTCCAACAAACAAACCCTAATGTTTTGTGATGTAGGCCCGAAGGCACAAACAAACTTTACTTACCTGGTCTCCTGGAAATCGCTCAGTTTCAACTACACTGGAAGTCCTGCTCACCTAATGTCATAAGCAGAATACCGATTAGATCATCACTAGCCTTATCCAATATCATTCAGAAACCTAAGGAGCTAGTTTGGAAGCTCTGGTCATCGTACATTCTCGGCTCAACACTAAACCCGAACTCAACTCACTCACAGCATTAACAAGGTACATACATTGCACTCATATGCCATCTAGCCACTCAGATCTTAAGAAAACAAAAAGGAAAGAATTACCTAGTCCGGGAAATGAAGGTTGAGGGGAAATCGCCTGGAGCTCTGCTGAGTTTGAGCTGAATACCGAGAAAGGAAAAATGAGAGAACAGTGGCGGCTAAACCTCATTGAACCCTCCATTAAATACATTATCCAGTATAATATCTCAAATTACCACCATGCCCTTACTCACTCATTTATTAACCTAATCACTAAACCTCTCAATCCCATCCTTAAAATATTCACTATAATTTAATAAAGTAAACTGGTTAAACGAAACCGGGTGCTACAATCTACCCTCCTTAAAAGAATTTTGTCCTCAAAATTCAATACCTGAATAGCTCTGGATGTTGGTCCATCATATCTTGCTGGCGTTCCCAAGTGGTCCCTTCTACGTTCTGGTTGTGCCATAAGACTTTCACTAGTGGAACCTCCTTATTGCGTAATACCTTCACTGCATAGTCTAAGATCCTTACCGGTTTCTCTTCATATGTAAGAGTAGGATGAACTTCAATACTCTGATGTTCTACAATCTAGGAAGGGTCTCGTACACATTTCTTAAGCATGGAGATATGAAACACATCATGGATTCCTTCCAAAGAGGCTGGTAACTGTAGTTGATAAGCTGACTTTTCAATCTTCTTCAAGATTGAGAAGGGTCCAATATATCTGGGGTTCAACTTGCCTCTCTTTCCAAATCTCACAACTCCCTTGAAAGGTGACACCTTAAGGAAAACTTCATTACCTACATCAAATTCAAGTTCTCTTCGCGCCCCATGCGTGCCCAGCGCGCCCTGCGCGCTCCACGGGCGATCGATCGGCGCCCAGCGGCGATCGATCACCACCCGCTCTGTTTTCTTTACCCAAAACGCGTCCCGTGGGTGATCAATCGGCACCCAGTGGCGATCGATCGCCACACGTTCTGTTTTTCACCCAAAAACGCCCAGATTTGACTTTTTCTCGACTTTTTCGACTTTCCTTTATTTTTCTACGAGCAAAACACTTCCAATTCACCTAAAAATTTAAACACACCTTCCCGACACCCTCGACTCCATGTCCCGTAAAAATCTAAAAAAAAATGACTCAAAACGACTAGCAAAAAAATAGAGAACCTAAACCCGATGTTGTTTATTTTAAAACCAAAACGAGCGGCATAATGCCTAAATTTTGATAAACCAAAACCTGCAATTAAAACCAGAAATCAAACTAGTTTAAAATCCCAAATAAGTACAACCAATTTCCACAACCCAGCTGACTCCCAAACCTCCAAAATAATTACAAAAATATTTACAAATACCTCGTATCAAAACCCTCCACTTTTCTAACTTTTCTCAAAACATATAACACAAACTCCTCGAAGACCATGGTCGAGACGTCCCAACAACTGCCTGCACCGGCATGCCCCGTACATCACCAACTGCGTCCCAATCTTAGCTTTCCTTAAGCCCTCACCTGTACTCCCGTCGACACCTACACCACAGAACACAAAACGTAAGCCTAATGCTTAGTAAGTAGAAAATAATGCATACGTAAAACACAATGCAACACAACCCCTAACAAATGAAGTTTCTACTCGCTCAGTTGCTCTTGTTTCGATTTCATTCCTTCTATCTTTCATAAAACCCATCACACATGCTAATCTCGCACCTTAACGCGACTGGACGACTCCCACAGCGTCCCTTGAAGGTGCTACCCGAACGCGAATGGGCAACTCCCATGGAGTCCCTTGCAGGTGTCCAACTCTCACAAAGTCCCTCGCAAGTGCCACCCTAACGCGACTGGGCAACTCCCATGGAGTCCCTCGCAAATGCCACTCTAACGCGACTGGGCGACTCAACTATAGTCCCTCGCAGGTACCACCTTAACGCGACTAGACAACTCCACTAGAGTTCCTCGCAGGTGCTACCCTAACGCGACTAAGCGACTCCAACACTACTAGTCCCTCGCAGGTACCACCCTAACGCGACTTGGCAACTCCACTAGAGTTCCTCGCAGGTGCTACCCTAACGCGACTTGGAGACTCCAACCCAAACCACCTTACGTTTCAACTCACATCATCCCTTACGGTTCAAGCTCACCATTCAAAACTATGCTCAAAACTCGTTTTTCGTAGTTTGAAAACCATGATGCATGTCACACAAAATGCTCAACACGAAACTAAACAAAACAACCAAACAAAGCAAACAACCAATTCCCTACCGTTCCATGGTGTAGGCCCGAAGGCAAAACCACACACATCCGCTACTTACCTGACTTCCTGCTCGGCACTTGCTTATTCACTTCGTCCCGTAAAATTACTCGCTAGACAACCTAATAAATAAAGAGAAAATAACTTAGCATCAACTTAAGAAAATCTAAGGAACACTTAAACTTAAAACTAACCACATTTTTAACCAACTATACAAACCAATTTAAACTATAAACCCTAGAAATTCCACCAATTTTCACCGTCCGACTTCAATCGGCCATAACTTCCTTGTTTTTCATCGAATTTCGACGTTCCACCCCAATCCGGAAACCTCTCCATGTCTACTATCAATTGAAACCATCAAATCAACCAATCAAACACAATGACCGATCGGATTAAGCAAAAATAGAACAGGTGACACATTGATTCAAAACTGATTTTTCACAAACTTCTACCATTTCGCTAATCTAACCTTATCAACAACCTAACTAACCTATCCCAAGCTTAAACCATCAAACATTGGAGAAAAACCAGCAAGGAACTCAAAAATTCGGACTCTCCCTTTAGGGTTTTCCAAACCCTAACTAAATTCAACAAAAACTCAACCAAAACACTAAAAATCACTCCTCCTATGTATATAACTTAAAACCCAAACCAAACATACCTTAAATCTTGATAAAAGGAAGCTTAAAATTCCAACAATTGAGGCTTAGGGCTGCTAAAGAAAAATCGTGGGAGAGGATGATGGAGAAAAACCAAGTTTTTCTTTTTAAACCACACCCTTTTTCTATTTTTTGTTTTTCACCACTCACATTTCAAATTTTATAAAAAAAACCACTTCTTCCTTCTTGCTTAACTCCCACGTGAATAGCATTCATTAAACCTCTAGCTTTTCAAATTTTAATTCATTAATTTGTTAGTTTCCTATTGGTTCATGCATTTGAATTTTCAACCTAACTTTTTGACTTTTCCACTCTTTTTTATTTTAACTTTTCAATCTCTTTTCTCCTTTGAATTCCAACGTGAAAGCTACATTAAAATCACCCCTTTTCTTCCTTTAAATTCCCCTTACAGCCAACGTGGAACACCAAAAGAAATGCCACTTCAAATAAAATTTGATTGGCTTAACACTTTGACTTTTCACACCACACTTTGATTTTGAATTTTCAACCATTCACTTGTTATTTTAACTTATCAATTTCTCTTCTTCCCCTTGCATGACTTACCTCTCATTCCATCATCTCTTAACACTAAACTCTCATACAACCTAGGACTACGCACGTTATTAGAATTTTCTGGGTGTTACATAATAAAACAATTATATTATTTAAATTGATTAATATTATGCTTGCATTTAAAGATCATGCTTTATAAAATTCAAAGAAAATTTCTTGGTTATTTGTACAAACTTTATATTGACATATATATTGTATATATGAGAGATATAATATAAAGAGTAATAACTAAAATAAGTCCATGACTTATATTTGAAGTATGGAATCTTCAAATAAATCATAGTGATAAAATTAGTTTATCTCATTAACAATGTATAGTTATATCCCGACTATATATGTAGTGATATAAGGTAAATAAGTTTTATATAATATGATTATATAGGACTGTATCAGATAAAATTATATTGTTCTTATAATTTCCGTTAAACATAGAAAAAATAACTTTATCATAATGATGGTCATATGTGTGTAATATTAATTCATTGTATTTAACAAACTCCTATTTTATTTTAATTTATTCTTTAATTTACTTGGTAAAGTTTTGTATGAGTTACAATTCACACACCTTGTATATTGGAAATGAATTAAAATGAATAGCTGAGAATGTTTATATCGATACCATGAAATTCATTTTATTGGATTCTCTTTTTGTTAGTTAAAAGATCGAACAATTAGCACACAAATTCATAAATTGTTATGAATTAATTATTCAATCACAGACTAATGGTAGTTAAGAATAAAGATGTAATATGAGAGATTAACGTACTATAAACCTAACTCTATTACGAATCTAAATGGAGGGTTAGTACATATGTAATGATGACTATATGTAACACCCGAAAAATTTTCTTAACGTAATGGTGGAATAAATGCATGGGTGAGGGTTTAAATTTGAACCAATGAAGTCAAAAAGAAGTTTGACAATTCAAAACAAAAGAAGTTTGAAAAGTCAAAAAATGTGTTTTGAACCAAATAATTGAAATTGTTATAAAATTTAATTAAATAAAAGAGGGGAAAATTATAGATGGTGCATGTCACGTTGAAGAGAGGTATAAAGGAAGGAGAGACAATTTTATAAATCAAGAAAAATTAGTGGTGAAACAAAAAGGTGGAAAGTTGGTTTTATAAAAATAGTGAATTAAGTGTTAAAATGGCAAAAACACCTTTTCTTTCCCTTTCTTCTCCACGTTCATCAGCGGCCATAGCTAGGGCATTCTCCTTTCTTCTTCAAGTTTAGCAAGGTGTAACGCCCCGAGTTATCTAAACCCGGTTTGCTACTCAACACACTGAACCGAACCATGACGACTTGATACTAAATTTAAAAATATTTCACTCGACAGTCAAGATTTGACATTTTCTAAAACTCGATGTATTTTAAAACTTGCAGCGGAAATCAATCGAATATCAATGAAGTTAAATAATCTGTGAAAAACATTTTAAAATAATTGTTGGGAGTGTTAAGAATAATGGGCCAAAAATATAAAGCTTTAAAATGTGGAATACCCATGAAATTGCAGAAGTCAAACACATCTGCCGACGACAAAGTCAACACAAGGAGCAGAAATAGAAAATAGGAGGCCTCTACCGATGACAAACGACAAAACTTCGGTTATATCAACCGGTCACAAAACGACAAACACTACTTACATCTTCCGATGACGTCAGCCGGAAGATATACAAACAGGACAACTCTCGGTAGACTGCATCTACCGATAGCTAGGCGACAAAACTTGCTACTTACAACTACCGATGACATCAGCCGGGGGATTCCTTCCTCCAGCATCTGCCGATCGCTAGACGACAACTCGTAACTTATATCTACCGATGACGTCAGCCGGATGACTCCTTCATCCAACATCTGCCGATCGCTAGACGACAAGACTTACCACTTTCCTCTACCGATGACGTCAGCCGGATGACTCCTTCATCCAACATCTGCCGATAGACTTCAAAACAGCAATTCTGCTGTATTCCAAGAAAGCTCTGGCTATCAAAGAATTTAAGCATTTTACTAAGACCAATCAGAGACAGATCAAATCATTGCATCACTCAAATCCAGTAGAAAACAGTATTTTCAAAACCCAACAGAACACTAATATCAAAGATTCTCAGAATGTATTCAAAGTTTTGAAAAACACTACTATCATAAAATTTTCAGAAAAGGAAACATCTATACTGAACTAGTTACTCCCAACTCAACACCTGCAGCCATGGATTAAACCGCCTCAACAGATGGCCAAACCGATGCCTGAAAATGCTCCTCCAACCAGCCTATTCCTCATGTTGGTCGGTAAACATACCTTCAGTAACTTCTTCACCTACATCACAAAACTCATCTATTAGCCTAATGCTAAGCAAGTAGAGCGATGAATGAAATGGATCAATGAAGCAATAATTTCCCTAAACATGCGGTCTATGCTTTCTCATCTCAGTTGTATTCAAATTCGTTCTCTGTTGATCCCTCTGTACGATGGGAAAGTGGATCAGTCATTCCCCAAAGCATACATCCTCTGATCTCAATTAAGGGGCGGATTAATTCCCTTAACAGTTAACTGGTCTGATCCCCCTGTAGGATTGGGAAGTGGATCACTTTTCCCAAAACCTCAATCCTTTGTTCTCAGTTAAGGGGCAGATTAATCCCCCTTAACAGTTGTTCTGATCATCCTGCTCACACTTACCATGCGTTTCATGTAAATTCATTTTCGTAATCTTTCAAAAACATGATGCATGACAACTGGAAAATAAACATACAAAACATACATAAATCCTACTGTTTTGTGATGTAGGCCCGAAGGCACAAACAAACTCTACTTACCTGGATCCTTGGAAATGCTACTTCAGAAGCTCGCTCACCTAAAATCATAATAGTACATATATCAAACTTTCACTACACTTCACTGAATCAATACAGGAGTTTGAGGAACAAAATTTGAAACCCCACAACTCGGGTATTCTCAATAGTCGCTCAGCCCGAACCTACTCTAAATCACAACATTCCTCGAAACTCCTCACATTGTACTCCCTCAACTATCTAACTACTAAAATCGCAAGAAAACAAGGAGGGCTTACCTAGGTTGAAGGAGAATCGGGCAGGAGAATCGCCTAGAGATTTCTGCCGTTCGAGCTGAAGACCGAAAGGGAAAGAAAATGAGTAGTGGTGGCGGCTACTCTAAACTTTTTACCTTAAATACCTTATCCACTTTCAAATTTGCCAATTACCCTTATGCCCTTACTTACTCATTCTTCAACCTAACCTACATTATACTAAAATTTCATTCATCGATTATACTTAATAGATTTATCTGTTATTTTAAATTTTTAATTAAAGTCGGGTGTTACAATCTACCCTCCTTAAAAGAATTTTGTCCTCAAAATTCAGTACCTGAACAGTTCTGGATGTTGGTCCATTATGTCTTGTTGGCGCTCCCATGTTGCCTCCTCTGTGTTCCGATTGTGCCACAAGACTTTCACCAGCGGCACTTCTTTGTTGCGTAGTACCTTTACTGCATAATCCAGAATCTTTATTGGCTTCTCCTCGTAGGTAAGTGTAGGTTGAATTTCTATGCTTTGCTGTTCAACAACTTGGGACGGATCCCGCACACACTTCTTTAACATCGAGACATGGAACACGTCATGTATCCCTCCCATAAAAGCTGGTAGCTGTAACTGATAGGCTGCCTTCCCAATCCTTTTCAGAATTGAGAAAGGACCAACAAATCTAGGATTCAGTTTGCCTCTCTTTCCAAACCTCACAACTCCTTTGAATGGTGATACCTTAAGAAAAACCTCATCGCCTACTTTAAACTCTAATTCTCTGCGTCTTCTGTCAGCATAGCTTTTCTGTCGACTTTGAGCTGTTAAGATCCTCTGACGGATAAGAGTAACCTTCTCAATAGTCTGCTGCACAATGTCAGGACCAAGCAACTGTGCTTCACCAAATTCGTCACAGTACAAAGGAGATCTACATCTTCGTCCATACAAAGCTTCATACGGTGCCATTCCTATTGTTGCCTGAAAACTGTTATTATAAGAAAATTCCACCAATGGCAGATACTTGCACCAAGAACCTTGAAAATCCAAAACACATGCCCGAAGCATATCCTCTAATGTTTGAATGGTTCTTTCTGATTGTCCATCTGTTTGAGGGTGAAAGGCTGTACTGAAGTTTAGCTGTGTGCCCATGGCTTTATGTAAACTCTTCCAAAATTTGGATGTGAATCTAGAGTCTCGGTCCGAAACTATAGTAGCTGGAACTCCATGCAGTCGCACAACCTCCTGCACATACAATTCAGCTAACTGATCCATAGAGTAAGTCACCTTGATGGGTAAGAAATGGGCTGATTTGGTTAATCGATCGATTATCGTCCAGATTGCATCATGTCCTTTTGCTGTTCTGGGTAATCCTACAACAAAGTCCATGGTTATCTGCTCCCATTTCCATTCAGGGAGTGGTAATGGCTGCAACATTCCTGCAGGCCTCTGATGTTCAGCCTTAACCTTCTGGCAGATCAAACACAATCCTACATGTTCAGCAACGCTCCGCTTCATACCTGGCCACCAATAAGTCTGCTTAAGGTCTCTGTACATCTTTGTACTACCAGGATGAACGGAAAATCTAGAAGAGTGAGCTTCAGAAAGGATTTCATCACGAAGCTCTTTATTGGCTGGCACAAAATATCTATTCCTGAACTTAAGTATTCCATCATCAGTATAATTGAAGTCCAAATTGTCAGTAGAATCCATGCTCGACTTGAACTTTTTACACTCCTCATCAATGTCCTGGGTTTCTTTTATCTTTTCTAGAATGGTAGGTTTCAAGGAGATGGCAGAAAGCATAGCTGCTACATTGGACACAGTTTCTAGGTTAAACTTATGAAATTCAGTCTCTAAGGCCACCGGCATATCCAGAATCAAAGCTGAGGCTGACGGTACTACTCTACTTAATGCATCAGCCACCACATTGGCCTTACCAGGGTGGTATTTAATTTCAAAATCGTAGTCTTTAACAAACTCCAACCACCTACGTTGCCTCATATTTAATTCCTTCTGCGTGAAAATATACTTCAGACTTTTATGATCCGAAAATATTTCACAAGGCTGTCCATATAAGTAGTGCCTCCAAATCTTAAGTGCAAATACTACAGCAGCTAATTCTAAATCATGGGTAGGGTAATTCTTCTCATGAGTTTTCAACTGTCTAGAGGCATAAGCTATGACCTTACCATCTTGCATTAACACACATCCAAGACCAACCTTGGAAGCATCACAGTAAATACTAAATTTACCATCCACAGCTGGAAGGGTTAAAATTGGAGCATTGGTTAGTTTCTGTTTTAAGGTCATGAAACTATGTTCACATTCATCGGTCCATATATACTTCACATTTTTCCTGGTTAACTTAGTAAGGGGTGTAGCAATCTTTGAAAATCCTTCAATGAACTTTCTGTAATACCCTGCTAACCTGAGGAAACTCCTAATATCAGAAGCATTCTTCGGTTGAGGCCATTCCTTAACCGCACGAACTTTGGCTGGATCGACAGATATTCCATCCACAGAGATCACGTGACCAAGAAAGTGAACTCTGTCTAACCAAAACTCACACTTGGAAAACTTAGCATAAAGCTGGTGCTGTCTGAGTACTCCTAACACCAAACTTAAATGCCTTGCATGCTCATTCTTAGTTCTAGAAAAGATCAGAATGTCGTCTATGAATACTATGACAAGCTTGTCCAAATACTCATGAAACACCCTATTCATGAGATCCATGAAAGCTGCTGGTGCATTTGTCAAACCAAAGGACATAACCAAAAATTCGTAATGTCCATATCTCGTACGAAAGGCAGTCTTTGGTATATCCTCAGACTTAACCTTCAATTGGTAGTACCCCGATCTCAAGTCAATCTTAGAGAAAACTCGTGCACCTTGAAGTTGGTCAAACAAATCATTGATCCTAGGTAATGGGTACTTATTCTTGATGGTTAACTTATTTAATTCTCGGTAGTCAATGCACATGCGCATTGATCTGTCCTTTTTCTTAACAAAGAGAACTGGTGCATCCCACGGTGAATAACTTGGCCGTATGAATCCTTTTTCCAACAGTTCCTCTAACTGTTTCTTTAATTCCTTGAGTTCCGTTGGTGCCAATCTGTATGGATTCTTAGATATAGGTTCAGCACCAGGATAGACATCCACCACAAATTCGATCTCTCTATCAGGTGGTAAACCAGGCAGGTCATCAAGGAAAACTTCAGGGAAATCTTGAGCTATTGCAACCTTTTGGAGACTCGGTTCTCCTACCAACTTTGTGTCTAATACGCTGGCCAGAAAGCATGAATACTCACTACACGGGAAAGGTTTGGCACCGACAGAGGATAAAACAGACATTCTTCTGTCTCACCTTGAGGCTTGAAAGGTGTGTTTCGAACCACCAGGGGGTTGGAAACTAACTATTCCAGTTCTACAGTCTATTGTGGCATAGTGCTTAAACAGCCAATCCATTCCTAAGATTACATCAAATCCCATGATCTCTAAAATAATGAGATCAGCAGGTAGGTTCTTATCTCCTACTGTCACTACACTATTAAGCAGCACACGGCTAGAGCGCATGCGTTCGCCAGAAGGTAAAGCAACATTGAACATATGCTCAGAAAGTGAAGACTCGACGTCTAATTTATCAGCAAAGGCAGACGCTATGAAGGAATGTGTTGTACCTGAATCTATTAAAGTAAAAGCAGGCATAGAATTGACTAGTATGGTACCTGACACAACAGCAGGCTGATCTTCATCACCAGATTCTACCATGGAGAGTATTCTTGGCTTAACATTCACAGGGCCATTCTTCAGAGCTGGACAATCCCTATTCATGTGGCCAACTTTATTACAATTATAACAGCGAAGGACTCTGGGCTTTGGGCAATCCTTAAGCAGATGCCCGGTCTCCTCACAGTTGAAACACTTCCCCGCGCAAATTCTACACTCTCCGGGTGAAATCTTAAACACTTTGGGCATTGAGGGAACTTCCTAGTATCTGGTGTCTTCTTCTCCTTCCCTTGACTGCCCTGGCCCTCACCGGGCCTCTTCGTTCCCCTGTGATGGTGTGGCTGGGTGAACTTTCGTGGAGCCGCACTAAACCCAGCACACTTCATCTCCGCCTCTTCCACTTCTAATGCCGTGGACACTACTTCACTGTAGGACAATCCTTTTATACCCGAGAACTTGACTCCTCTATAAATCTCAGGTTTCAGCCCATGCACAAATTGGAACACTTTATCCTCATCTCTGCGTGCGAGGTGTCCGGCAAACCTTGATAGGGATTCAAACTGTCTTCTGTATTCAGCTACGGTCCCTATCTGTTTCAAGTTCATGAACTCCAACTTCTTTGTGGTCTGAACAGTACTGTTAAAATACTTCTCATAGAAAATCTCCTTAAATTGCGTCCAAGTCATCGTAAGAACATCATGGGTGGTCTCCATCGTTTCCCACCAAAGTTGAGCATCACCGGCAAAGTGGAAGGTTGCCAAAATGACCTTTTCTCCTTCTCCCACATTTGCACACCTAAACATGCTTTCTATCTTTTTCAACCATTCCTCGTCCACAATTGGATTAGCTGACTTTCCATCAAAAGTGGGTGGTCGCAACCTCCTAAACCTCTCTCCTGCCTGTTCATTGCTGGAACCCGAGTTGGCACTCCCTTGTACCTCTCGGTTCAGTAGCAGTCCCAACTGATCAGACTGCTGGCGCATCATATCAGATTGCTGGCGCACCAAGTCTATCAGCTGCCTGATCACACCAGAATTCTCAGTACTATCCGGGTTTGGTGTCCCCCTCTGTACTCTCGGTCTACCTGGTCGTCTAGACATTTTACTATATCCCTGTAAAAGGTTAACTATTCTCATAAATATCTAATAACTAAAACTAACAAAAACACTTACAGTTGTTGGAGTACTTCCATGCAACGATCGGCACTGTTGAGTAATTCTTTGAACGGTTTAACCAAATGGCTCTGATACCAACTTGTAACGCCCCGAGTTATCTAAACCCGGTTTGCTACTCAACACACTGAACCGAACCATGACGACTTGATACTAAATTTAAAAATATTTCACTCGACAGTCAAGATTTGACATTTTCTAAAACTCGATGTATTTTAAAACTTGCAGCGGAAATCAATCGAACATCAATGAAGTTAAATAATCTGTGAAAAACATTTTAAAATAATTGTTGGGAGTGTTAAGAATAATGGGCCAAAAATATAAAGCTTTAAAATGTGGAATACCCATGAAATTGCAGAAGTCAAACACATCTGCCGACGACAAAGTCAACACAAGGAGCAGAAATAGAAAATAGGAGGCCTCTACCGATGACAAACGACAAAACTTCGGTTATATCAACCGGTCACAAAACGACAAACACTACTTACATCTTCCGATGACGTCAGCCGGAAGATATACAAACAGGACAACTCTCGGTAGACTGCATCTACCGATAGCTAGGCGACAAAACTTGCTACTTACAACTACCGATGACGTCAGCCGGGGGATTCCTTCCTCCAGCATCTGTCGATCGCTAGACGACAACTCGTAACTTATATCTACCGATGACGTCAGCCGGATGACTCCTTCATCCAACATCTGCCGATCGCTAGACGACAAGACTTACCACTTTCCTCTACCGATGACGTCAGCCGGATGACTCCTTCATCCAATATCTGCCGATAGACTTCAGAACAGCAATTCTGCTGTATTCCAAGAAAGCTCTGGCTATCAAAGGATTTAAGCATTTTACTAAGACCAATCAGAGACAGATCAAATCATTGCATCACTCAAATCCAGTAGAAAACAGTATTTTCAAAACCCAACAGAACACTAATATCAAAGATTCTCAGAATGTATTCAAAGTTTTGAAAAACACTACTATCATAAAATTTTCAGAAAAGGAAACATCTATACTGAACTAGTTACTCCCAACTCAACACCTGCAGCCATGGATTAAACCGCCTCAACAGATGGCCAAACCGATGCCTGAAAATGCTCCTCCAACCAGCCTATTCCTCATGTTGGTCGGTAAACATACCTTCAGTAACTTCTTCACCTACATCACAAAACTCATCTATTAGCCTAATGCTAAGCAAGTAGAGCGATGAATGAAATGGATCAATGAAGCAATAATTTCCCTAAACATGCGGTCTATGCTTTCTCATCTCAGTTGTATTCAAATTCGTTCTCTGTTGATCCCTCTGTACGATGGGAAAGTGGATCAGTCATTCCCCAAAGCATACATCCTCTGATCTCAATTAAGGGGCGGATTAATTCCCTTAACAGTTAACTGGTCTGATCCCCCTGTAGGATTGGGAAGTGGATCACTTTTCCCAAAACCTCAATCCTTTGTTCTCAGTTAAGGGGCAGATTAATCCCCCTTAACAGTTGTTCTGATCATCCTGCTCACACTTACCATGCGTTTCATGTAAATTCATTTTCGTAATCTTTCAAAAACATGATGCATGACAACTGGAAAATAAACATACAAAACATACATAAATCCTACTGTTTTGTGATGTAGGCCCGAAGGCACAAACAAACTCTACTTACCTGGATCCTTGGAAATGCTACTTCAGAAGCTCGCTCACCTAAAATCATAATAGTACATATATCAAACTTTCACTACACTTCACTGAATCAATACAGGAGTTTGAGGAACAAAATTTGAAACCCCACAACTCGGGTATTCTCAATAGTCGCTCAGCCCGAACCTACTCTAAATCACAACATTCCTCGAAACTCCTCACATTGTACTCCCTCAGCTATCTAACTACTAAAATCGCAAGAAAACAAGGAGGGCTTACCTAGGTTGAAGGAGAATCGGGCAGGAGAATCGCCTAGAGATTTCTGCCGTTCGAGTTGAAGACCGAAAGGGAAAGAAAATGAGTAGTGGTGGCGGCTACTCTAAACTTTTTGCCTTAAATACCTTATCCACTTTCAAATTTGCCAATTACCCTTATGCCCTTACTTACTCATTCTTCAACCTAACCTACATTATACTAAAATTTCATTCATCGATTATTCTTAATAGATTTATCTGTTATTTTAAATTTTTAATTAAAGTCGGGTGTTACACAAGGTGTTTCAAGGTAAGAATGAATGAGTTTTGATTTTTATACATTTAGGTGAAGTTTATTGGTGTTTTTATTGAGTTTTGGTGGAGATTGATTAGGGTTTGGAAACCCTAAGGGGTGAGCTCCGAAAATGGTGGCTCTTGGTTAGTTTTCTCTCTAGATTTAGGGTGTTAAATGTTAGAGGGGTGAGTTTAGGTGTTTTATGGAGTTAGAATGAGGTTTTGGTGGAAAAGAATGAAAAAACCGATTTTTGAAGCTATGAGGACCCGTTCTGTTTTGGGCATTTCGGATTGGCCATTGAGTTTGGTTGGTTATTTTGATGATTTCAATGGATAGTAGACGTGTAGAGGTTTACAGATTGGGGTGGCACGTCAAAATCCGTTGGAAAACGAGAAAGTTATGGCTGTTTGAAGTTGAACGTTAAAATTTGTAGTAAAAATTGGGTTTAGGGCTTTGAGGGTGAATTTGTTTGAAGTGTTGTTTAGTTTTAGTTAGAAAATCCTATAGAGTTTATTAGTAGCTTACTAAGTTAAGTTTTTTTTTTATTTTAGGTCATTGAGCTACCGAAGTGATTTGACGAAGTAAGCAATTGAAAGTCGAGCAATCAGGTAAGTAGTGGATGCGTGTTTTGTTGCCTTCGGGCCTATACCATGGAACGGTATGGTTTGTTTGCTTGTTTGTTGTGTTTTGTTTTGAGTCAAGCATTGTGTGACATGCATCATTGTTTTCTAACTACGAAACCACGTGTTTGGCATGTTTGCATGGTGAGAATGAAATGTAAGATAAGAAAATGGATATGCAACTTGGTCTCGAGTAGAATAGCCTTGTCGGGCAAGTGGCTCGTTTGTAGCACCCCGAGACGGATCCTACGAGAGATGCTATGCTAAATTACATAATGTGTCGTAAGTATGAATGTCTCGACCTGATCGTGCTAGAAGGCACACTGAGGATTCTACGATCGATATGGGAGGAGATTCGGTATGGCCGTCCCGGATTGTTTAGGATGTGTGCCTCCGATCTTGCTCCGTGGGTCAAGGTGTGGCCGTCCTGGATTGTGTTGGGACGCGTGCCTACTTGATTCACATGCAAGTGAAAGATAAATGCAATGATGAAAATGAAATGAAAACAACAGAGTTTGTAGAAACTGCATTTAAGGGTTGAGTTGAGCATGCATTGTTTTTAAGTGCATTATTCCATACTTGCTAAGCATTAGGCTTACGTTTTGTGTTCTATGGTGTAGGTGACGATATTTACCCAGGTGAGATAGACGAGATAGCCCAGGACTAGGCAGCAGTTGGTGGTGTACGGAGCATGCCAGCGCGGGCACTTGTCGGGGCGTCACGACCACGTTCTCGGGTAGTTTGTGGGGAGTTTGGTATTTTGCGTTATAGATAGTTTCTGTTAACCATTTTGGATTGTTGTGAATAGTGATCTTTTGGAAGATTGATTGGTGTGTAAATAATGGTATTTTGGGACTTGGATTTCAAGTTTGGATTATAGAAAATTTAGTTGTTATCTGCCCGTTTTTTTTTAGTATAATAAACAACGTCGGGTTCACTTGCTCTATTTTTTTTATTAAACGTTTTAAGTTGGTTTTCTGTGATTTTTATAGGACACGGAGTCGGAAGTGTCGGGAATGTGTGGTTAAATTTTTAGGTGATTTGGAGGTGTTTGGCTCGAAGAAAATGAAGAAATTTGAAAAAAAGATGAAAAATAAGCATTTTTGGCCGAATAAACCCGAGAGGGCCCGATCTGTAAAACCCGGTTCTATCGAACCAGTTCTCAATTCTTTTTAAATTAATGACACACTTTAAATGACAATAATAAAAGTAGGGTTAATGCATGACTAGGCAAGCATTTTTGGCCGAATAAACCCGAGAGGGCCCGATCTGTAAAACCCGGTTCTATCGAACCAGTTCTCAATTCTTTTTAAATTAATGACACACTTTAAATGACAATAATAAAAGTAGGGTTAATGCATGACTAGGCAAGGGCATAAGGGTAATTAGAAATTTAAAAGTGGATAACGTATTTAAGGAGAGAGGTTTGGGTTTAATGCACTGTAGCCGCCACTATTCTGTTTATCATTCCTCTCTCGGCCTCCAGCTCTCCAGCAGAACCATTTTGGCGATTCTATTTCAACCTAGGTAATTTTTCCTTGTTTTTCTTGTATTTTAGCAGTTAGGTAATTGAGGGAGTACAATGTGAGAAATTTCGAGGATGTTGTGATTGAGAGTAGGTTCGGGTTTTGGTGATAAATAGAAATGCACGGGTAGCAGGGTTTCAAACTGGTTTCTTCAAACTTCTGATTGATTTCTGGTGAAGTTTAGTGAATGTTTGATTAATGTATTGTTATGACTTTAGGTGAGCGAGCTTCTAAAGTAGCTTACAGCCGAGCGATTTCCAGGAGACCAGGTAAGTAAAGTATGCTTGTGCCTTCAGGCCTACATCACAAAACAGTATAATTGTGTATACTTGAATGTGTTTGTATGTCATGCATCATGTTTTGAAAGTATGCGAAAATGAATTTAGATGAAATGACATGATAAGGAATGAACAGACTGTAACAATTGTTAAGGGAACTAATCCGCCCCTTAATCGAGAGAGAGGATGTATGACTTTAGGAGAAGTGATCCAAATCCCAATTTCACAGGGGGATCTGAACAGTTTGTTAAGGGAACAGTTTGTTAAGGGAACTAATCCACCCCTTAATCGAGAGAGAGGATGTATGACTTTGGGAGAAGTGATCCAACTCCCAATTTCACAGGGGGATTAGATCAGAAACGAATGCATATACAACTGAGATGAGAAAGTAGAAACTGCATGCTTAGGAATTTATGTTTAAGCATTTCATTTCATTTCATTACTACTTTACTTACTTAGCATTAGGCTAATAGATGAGTTTTGTGATGTAGGTGAAGAAGTGACAGCAGGTGTGTTCTCTGAGTTTGCTGAGGACTAGGTAGGTTGGATGGGTGCATTCATGTACCGATCTGGCAACTGAAGGGGCGGTTTAACTGGTGTCAGTAGATGAGAAGGTTTAGTGAACCATGATTCAATTTAAATATATTGAGAGTTTTAGTGACAGTAGTAGTTTTGATGTTTTGAATGCAATTTGAGACTTTTTCTGATAATGATACTCTGTTAGTGTTAATAGTGGTTTTTACCAAATTTTGGAGTAGTACGTGAATTTAAGTAGTTTTGAACGGTTTTAGTAAAATGCTCAAGTTCTTTTGGTAGTCGGAGTTTTCTTTGTTTAGAGTGAAATTGTTGCTATGCCCATTTTGTTGAGTGTTTTGATCTATCGGTAAATGATGTCTATCGGTAGATGATGTCTATCGGCAGATGTTGAGTATTTTTGATCTATCGCTAGATGATGTCTATCGGTAGAAGTCGAGAGTTTTGTCTATCGGTGGATTTGAGAGTTTAATCTATCGGTGGATTTAGTCTATCGGTAGAAGTCGAGAGTTTAATCTATCGGTGGATTTAGTCTATCGGTAGAAGTCGAGAGTTTAATCTATCGGTGGATTTAGTCTATCGGTAGAAGTCGAGAGTTTAATCTATCGGTGGATTTAGTCTATCGGTAGAAGTCGAGAGTTTAATCTATCGGTGGATTTAGTCTATCGGTAGAAGTCGAGAGTTTAATCTATCGGTGGATTTAGTCTATCGGTAGAAGTCGAGAGTTTAATCTATCGGTGGATTTAGTCTATCGGTAGAAGTCGAGAGTTTAATCTATCGGTGGATTTAGTCTATCGGTAGAAGTCGAGAGTTTAATCTATCGGTGGATTTAGTCTATCGGTAGAAGTCGAGAGTTTAATCTATCGGTGGATTTAGTCTATCGGTAGAAGTCGAGAGTTTTGTCTATCGGTGGATTTAGTCTATCGGTAGAAGTCGAGAGATTTGTCTATTGGTGGATTTAGTCTATTGGTAGAAGTCGAGAGTTTAATCTATCGGTGGATGTAGTCCATCGGTGGAAGTGAGTATTAGAATTTGTCGTTTTGTGACCGGGTGATGTCGAATATTATATCTATCGAAAGATGTTGGAAGAATTTTGTCGTTTTGTAATCGAAAAATGTCTTCAGTAGAAGCCATCGGAAGATGTCTCCAGTAGAAGCCATCGGTAGATGTCTTCGTCATAAGTCTTTAGTAGCCTTGTCATTTTGTAATAAGAAGATGTAGGCTGAGAGTGTTTGTCGTTTGTGAGCGGTAGACGTCGTCTGCCTAATTATTACAATCGCATGGATATCACGTGGTCTGTGCGGTAAAGGTGTTTTGTCGTTTAGTGACCGGTAGAAATGTTCTGTTCTGTTTGTAAGTAAAAGACTTTTGTCGTTTAGTGATCGGTCGATGTGTTCTGTTTTCTTTTCTCTTTCAACCAACTGTCTTGAATATTTTAACTATTTAATAAATATTGTTTTTATACGATTATTTTTTCGCTGCAAGTTTCAACGTTTTAAGAGTCAAATCTTGATCATTGAATGAAATTTTAAAATTTTCTCAAAAAGCCATAGTTCGGTTCAGTATTTTGTGTAGCGAACCGGGTTCAGATAACTCGGGGCGTTACACGATCGGTAGGGCTGGGAGCCGATCGATCGGGCTGGGCGCGCTGAGGGGCGCGCAGCGCGTGCAGCGATTGGCGCCCAGCGCGCGCAGCGCCCAGCACCCATTTTTTTGTTTTTTTTTTAATTTTGCCTATTTCCAAAATGTTTTGACCCGACCTTTTCTAACGTATTTTGAACGTATTTTACACACGTTTTCCAACATTTTTCGAGGTTTCCAAAAACCCAAAAACCTAGTCAACATGTTATCGAAAATTATTTGAAACGTCGTTTTAAACACGGTTTGAGTTAGCAAAATAGCGCACCGAGCCGCGGTGGGTTCGGGGCGTTACACTATATCAATGAACATTACTTTGAGTAAATATCATCTATAGTTTTAAGAGTGCAACTCTAAGTATTTAGTTGATTTACTTTATAGTTAATAATTACGTTAATTGATATAAAAAGTTTATATTAATTAAAGAAAAAATTATTGAAGCTTAAAATTATAGGTCCATCGGTCTCTTTGTCAACTTCTTTCATTATTCGAATAATAGAAAAATGAACAAAGAAGAATTAAATAATTAACTATGAGTTAATTATTTAATACACTCAATAATAAGTTTATTATATTTCATTAGATGAAATAGTTGAATAATCAACTTATAAGACACATGACAAAAGTTGTCATAATTAATATGTTTGTTATGTTTCATTACATGAAATAATTAAAATTTTCAATTAATTAACAAACATAAAGTTGTTTTTAAAAATAGTTTTTTAAAATGAATTTTGCCAAATCATGGTGCCAAGTATAAGGTCATGATGAGAAGTTGTTTTGATTTCCATAATGTTACTAAGAAATCAATTCTAACTTAATGGTAAATTAAATCTTGTAACGTTTGTTTTTTTTAAATGTTATGATAACCATTACAAAATTCTTACACTATAAATAGAGGTTAAAATCTCATTTGCAAAATATAGAGTGTGGGAGAATCCATTTTGAGAAGTAATTTATTTTAAGAGTATTTTTGTGGTGGTTTGGAGAATCGTTCTCTATATCCATATAGATCATCTCATGTGTTGAGAATACTATCTATCACAAATTGAGTATGATCATTTTGTGTTCATCACGCCCACACGTGCTTATTCGAGTTGAGGAGGATTGATAAAGAAGATCGAAGGTTTTTCGATATTAAGGAAGTTTTCTTCAAAGGTAATTTCTTTCAATCTAACTTATTTGTTTTATTACATATAATTATTTATATATTATAAATGACGATCCTATTATTATTGTGAAAAATTATTTTTCATAATATTTAAGTTTCGCACGTATGGGTGTTATGAACACCAGTAATTCCGCCGTGTGAGGGAACCTAAATTCCAACAAAAGCTTGTTTAAATTTTTAAATAAACTGCAATTTAAAGTCTAATGTTTGAGAATGTTTCGGATTATGTACTTATTAGATTTGAATTTTGTTTTTATAAAATTAACTTTGTGGGCAACAATTTAGTCTTGTCATCAATTAATCTGTTAAATCCATTATATATATATGTTAAGTTTTTTATTTTTTAACTCGATTTTGAATTCTATTACACGATCGATAGAATTCAAAATTGTCGAAGATGAGAGCAACAGAGTTCGTAATATTAATAACTTATTATAAGATTAATCATTAGCTAGATAATAGATTCATGCAAAATATTAGTCTCTTCCTGTGATGTACATGTGATTGAAATTTTGAGTAAATATTATTATTATACAGGGCCATGGGATACCGAAAAACTTCATTTTGGGTGCTGCTTCAAAGGTAAAACTCCCTTGAATCTCTTCATAGACATTTTCATTACATTATCATTTTTATTTAACCTTCAAACAAAGTTGATATAACTGTAGCTTCCTTTGCCTCGGAATTTATCTCTCGATTTTTGCGATGCTAGCGAAGTCGACTTTGACGTTCTCGATGTAAGTTATGCTCTCTATCTCTTCAAAAGCTCTGCCTTGTTTTCTTTCTAATTTCATTTGATCTTCTTCAGTATGCAAACAGATGTTTTTTGAGCTCAGTGACGATAGCTCGATGCACCAGTCGAAAATGTAGTTCGAACATGGTGTCTCATGGCCGAAGGGCAATTCCCAAGGGGACACTCGCACTGGTGTGGAACAGCGATAATCTCACACGCACAATTGTGAAGGAGAGAATTCAAGAATATATATATGTTAATATTTATAAGGAATATTAACGTAATAGAAAAAGAGTTATTTATAATGACATTAACAAATAATCACAGGCATAAAAATGATGAAGCTTCCAATCAAATTGAAGTTGGTTTGGCCTAAAAAACTGGCAAGTGATGTGGAATTTGGTTCCCAAGTTGGCAAGGTGGGTTTCCACAGTTATAAGACAAATCTAGGAACAAAAGATGTATTAGTGAGCAAGGAGAGAATATTTATGCAAAGTACTTTTGTTTATTGGCAACAAATTATATCTGTTGGTAGGAGAAAAGTTTATTTAAAGAAGAGACAATAGAAACTTGGATGGTCTTTTGGATTGTTCCATAACAAGAAAGAGTAAGAAAAAAACATCTAAACCAATTCTTGTAAAACGAATGTTAATAGAAAATTGAAAAAACGGTATTACAAGTTAGAACTGAAATCACCTCTTCAATAGCAGCCAAAAGGCGTCGACACATTCCTTGGCGCCGATATTTACGACAAGTAGCAATGAATGGCATTTCAACTACAACTCTTCCATATATTCTGCAAAATAAATGTTTGAACAGTGAAAAATTAGTCTATGGCAACCCAAGGTTTGTAGAAAAGATTTCAAGGTCTATAAAGTCTAGAAGTTGGAGAATGATTAGAAAGAAGATGATTGAATGTTTCATATTTTAAATTCGTGTTATACCAAAGATAGAAATCTATATTACACAGGTATCTATTCATATTTTCAATTTTGATTATTTCACAAGGTAGAAGAATATTAAAGTCTTCAATATTGTTGAAACTTCTCTTACCATTTTGAAACCTTCGTGTTTTATTAGATAGAAATATTGCTCAAGCCATTATTAGAGGCGTTTGGTACACTTCGGGTTATTGCAGAGTTAATATGACATTTCGAGTTTTGCAGAGTAAATATTTCTCTTTCTAACACAGATAGAGACATTTCGAGTTTTGCAGAGTAAATATTTCTCTTTCTAACACAGATAGATTCTAAACCAAAGTGTCACCATGAGAGCCAGTGCATAAAAAATCAAATCCAATTAATTTTTAATCTTTAATTTTTTTACCCTGAATTATGATGTCGTCAAGAGTATTTGTACATTATACCCACTATTTAGTATGACAAAAAAAAGCAGCTCCAAAATTGGCCAAATACCTTATGCACGCTACAGATATGAGCACATCGTCTTTCTCTAAAACCACTGCGTAAAACCCATGACAATTTAGTCTGGTAAAATCTGACTTGTACATCACTCAAAAAAATTATTAATTTAAAGATCAGATCTAAACAATGAAATTAAGAAGATATGAATGAATTAGATCATTTTGAAGTTGCCAAAACAAGTAAAAAGGGGACTCAACAACTAATAAACTATCGTACGGCCTAACTTGACCCTTGATGGGGCTTTCTTATAATTCATTTTTGAGAAGCATTACACTGAAAAAAGATAACATTGCATACTTGAAAGATTAGGCACTCACCCCAAATTGTAAACCACCTGTGGTACCATATGTATCCCTGTTCTTGGATCCACTATAGACAAACAGCATTCCTCCAAAATAGTGAGAGCTACTGCTAATTTAGAATTGCATTCTGCCTTCACAGCAAATCTGTAACGGCCCCGAACCCACCCTGGCTCAGACCGCTACTTGCTAACCAATCTCACGTTAAAACATAATTTAATATAATTTTCTAAAACCCCAAAACATAAAATAAAACTGACACAGTTGAATTTAAAACTAAATCTTCCGAAGCTCTCTTATGTCATACCTAGCTGCCTAGACTCAATAATTTCCCTTAATCCTAACTTTTAAGCACCACGGCGTCCTTCCCGAAAATTTCGGCAAAGTAACGCCTAAAAATGGCGCCTCCACAATGCTAGGTACATGCAACAAATTAATCCCCAACCAGATCCAGAATACTCCTACTTAACTGACCAGCATACGAAATCTCCAAATAGCAGTAAAGAGGGAAATTATAATACTAACATCTCTAAATGAAGAAAGTTCACAGTATAAGGCAACACATTTAGCCAGGTAGAAGTGAGAGTTGTTAAGAGAGACGTGAGTTACGTTCTAGCGTGACAAAGGGTGAGAACACGATGAGTTAAATGCATTGCAAAATAGACTTTAGAATGAGGGGGATAGAAGATATAGATAACTTAGGGTGATACGCATAGGAGTGTTACACATAAGGAGACCCTTAAAGTTTTAGGATACGGTGAACTAGATAAGAGTTTGAAATTGGAAATGAAATTTATCGGGAGACACCTTAGATCTTCGAGGTACAATGAGTATGTTTACGTGGATAAATGGAGATAGCAAAATGTAGAATAGTTAGATTTACACATAGTGGGAGTATTTAGATGTGGATTATGTTTGAGCGTCTAATCTAAGTAAAGCGTTTTTAGCACTTTTAGAGATGAGATTGATAGAGGCAAATTGGTAATTGGGGAATCTGAGTGATCTTGTAGGAATGTTCATATTAATTAGTATCGAGGATGGAAATATGAGAAATGTATTTCGAGTTAGAAAGCCATTAGATTTTGAGGTATTAGAGAATCAAAAATTAATGCACAGTGTTACTCAATTTCGTAAAATAGTTGATCTTTAAGGAATATGTACCAACTGGGTAGTCTACTCAATTAAGAACTATTGGGTATTACAAAGGTATAGTTAGAATGACCCAAACTAGAGTCATAGAGAGTTGACCACCCTTGATGAATGCTCGAGGCTAGTATTATTGAGAGGAAGGATCGTGAATGCAACAATGAGGACTAGTGGTAGAGTAAATGGATAAAGAAATTCTCATCGAAGAATCATGGAGATGTCACTTCGATATAGGTTGTATTAGAAGAGTAAATGATGGAGGTACCTAATTAGGAAAGTGAGGAATCAAACAAAGGATTGTATTCATTGAGTACATGAATGATTAAGTGTTAGAGTATGAGGTTAGAATGATTAGAAATTTAAATGCCTTGACTGAGTAGAGCCTCTTGAATTAGGATAATGTTCGGAGATTTAGAATAATGTACGCGATGTTAGGAGGTATGGTAAATCAGCGAGAGGGAGTACCATTGTAGAAATGTACCATAGAGTAGATTTAATTATTAAACTTTGGAGAGAATTCCGAGAGAAATTAGATATTTGTATTAATATTGAGAAGAACTTGGGAAAGATTTAGTAGGGTGCGAATTGGTGACTAACTTAGGTTGGAACTCGAGTGCTGCTAGATCTTGAGTAAAGGAAATTGACAAATTTAGAGAATAACGAGTAAGAAGGAAAAAAAAAAGTTTCACACAGAGATTTTACGAGTAAACTCAGGGAAAGGTTAGAATCTGAAGTCTATACCTTAAGTACCGGGTCGGTTAGTGCGCGGAGTCAGCCGGAGACGCTAGCCCATGGTTCGCCGCCTTCGTCTGGCCGGAGAACGTCGGAAACCACGGCGGTGAACGGTCGTCGATCGTCGCTCGCCTCTCCCTCGTCTCTCCCCAGTTCGCGCTCGGCAACGAAGAACACTGAATGGCATCGATCGCCATTCAGTTGTTTTAATTTAAAAACAAATAATAATAAAATTAATAATAATATTAATTCCTATTAAAACATTAATTACCGTTTTGCTCTTTCGTTTTCGACCATTCGAATTTCGTTAAATCTCGTAAATTATACATTTTTCTAAATTGACCCTCCCCCGTACCCGGTTTAATTTCTCCAATTAGAATACCCGAACATAAATCTAATTTAGATAATTCTAAGATCCATAATTTAATTAAATCTAAATTCGCGGGTGTTACAATCCACCCTCCTTACAAAAAATTTTGTCCTCAAAATTTGTGGTACCTTAGTAATCCTTCAACTTACTCACTCTAAACTACCATCCTAACTTTTCCTCAAACTCAGTTCATCTAATTCATCAATTCACACTTCCATGTCTATCAGATATATACATAATTTATTCGATCCCTCAAAGTACCTTCAATCACGTAAACTAAAAATCTACTGAGTAAACTTCCTATCTTAAGTCCTCAATTTAGAATTCCTCTTTACTATTACTATCTCATTTCTAACTTATCACTCCTACCCTGTACACCTCTTTACCTTAAGCACTCAACTCCTACCCTGTACACCTCTTTACCTTAAGCACTCAAGGCATTTCATTAATTATTCTAACACGACTCTAGTACTCAAAGCTCTCACCACCCAAATCTATTCAACCATTTTCTCAAAGTACACATTGAGTTCCCATAATTATTTTAGCTACGCTGAATTTGTCCAACTTCTACCTCAGTCATCATTTAACGCTATCAAAGCCTTAAGTCTAAATTACCTCATTTCTCACTTTTCACCCAAGAACATAGTTCAAACGCATAACTTAGTCTAACTTTCATAACTATATACTCTTACACATTTATTAACTTTCATTAACTTTCATAACTATATACTCTTACACATTTATTAACTTTCATAACTATATACTCTTACACATTTATTAACTTTCATAACTATATACTCTTACACATTTATTAACTTTCATAACTATATACTCTTACACATTTATTAACTTTCATAACTATATACTCTTACACATTTATTAACTTTCATAACTATATACTCTTACACATTTATTAACTTTCATAACTATATACTCTTACACATTTATTAACTTTCATAACTATATACTCTTACACATTTATTAACTTTCATAACTATATACTCTTACACATTTATTAACTTTCATAACTATATACTCTTACACATTTATTAACTTTCATAACTATATACTCTTACACATTTATTAACTTTCATAACTATATACTCTTACACATTTATTAACTTTCATAACTATATACTCTTACACATTTATTAACTTTCATAACTATATACTCTTACACATTTATTAACTTTCATAACTATATACTCTTACACATTTATTAACTTTCATAACTATATACTCTTACACATTTATTAACTTTCATAACTATATACTCTTACACATTTATTAACTTTCATAACTATATACTCTTACACATTTATTAACTTTCATAACTATATACTCTTACACATTTATTAACTTTCATAACTATATACTCTTACACATTTATTAACTTTCATAACTATATACTCTTACACATTTATTAACTTTCATAACTATATACTCTTACACATTTATTAACTTTCATAACTATATACTCTTACACATTTATTAACTTTCATAACTATATACTCTTACACATTTATTAACTTTCATAACTATATACTCTTACACATTTATTAACTTTCATAACTATATACTCTTACACATTTATTAACTTTCATAACTATATACTCTTACACATTTATTAACTTTCATAACTATATACTCTTACACATTTATTAACTTTCATAACTATATACTCTTACACATTTATTAACTTTCATAACTATATACTCTTACACATTTATTAACTTTCATAACTATATACTCTTACACATTTATTAACTTTCATAACTATATACTCTTACACATTTATTAACTTTCATAACTATATACTCTTACACATTTATTAACTTTCATAACTATATACTCTTACACATTTATTAACTTTCATAACTATATACTCTTACACATTTATTAACTTTCATAACTATATACTCTTACACATTTATTAACTTTCATAACTATATACTCTTACACATTTATTAACTTTCATAACTATATACTCTTACACATTTATTAACTTTCATAACTATATACTCTTACACATTTATTAACTTTCATAACTATATACTCTTACACATTTATTAACTTTCATAACTATATACTCTTACACATTTATTAACTTTCATAACTATATACTCTTACACATTTATTAACTTTCATAACTATATACTCTTACACATTTATTAACTTTCATAACTATATACTCTTACACATTTATTAAAACTTAATTTAATATAATTTTCTAAAACCCCAAAACACAAAATAAAACTGACACAGCTGAATTTAAAACTAAATCTTCCGAAGCTCTCTTATGTCATACCTAGCTGCCTAGACTCAATAATTTCCATTAATCCTAACCTTTAAGCACCACGGCGTCCTTCCCAAAAATTTCAGCAAAGTAACGCCTGAAAATGGCGCCTCCACAATGCTAGGTACCTACAATAAATTAATCCCCAACCAGATCCAGAATACTCCTACTTAACTAACCAGCATACGAAATCTCCAAATAGCAGTAAAGTGGGAAACTATAACACTAACATCTCTAAATGAAGAAAGTTCACAGTATAGGGCGACACATCACCCTTAACTATGACTATGCTCAACAGATACAAATAGCTATACCATAACTGTTAAAAACATCAACTAAGAAGAGTTACATATTCTCATCATTTCTACAAACAGACATTTACAATAAACTACCAAAATACAAAGCCCCACATCCCCGAAGACCATGGTCGAGGCACCCCGACAACTGTCCACACCGGCGTGTCCCGTGTGCCACCGACTGCCGCCTAATCTTGGCTCCCTCGTCTAGCTCACCTGTAACACGTCATCACCTACACCATAGAACACAAAAGTAAGCCTAATGCTTAGCAAGTAGAGAATAACAAATGCGACAATACAATGCAATCAACCTAACACATGCCGTTTCTACCACTCAGTTGTGCTTATTTGCTGTTCATTACTTTAATCTTTCTTAAGGTGTGTGGAACGAGTTGGCACACATCCCATAACCGTCTAGGATGGCCACACTCCGAACCACCAGAGCAAGACCAGATAGCACACATCCGGATGGCTATACATGACTTTCCTCGTCGATCGTAGAATCCTATAACTGTCTAGAAAATTCTTACTCACGACATTTACGTATTTTAGCCATTCATTCTTCATAGAGATCCCCTCGGGGTGCTACACACCAGCACCTCAGCCCGACAAGGCACACTATTCAGGATTTCATGTTTTAGCCGGTCATCTCTCATAGAGTTCCCCTCGGGATGCTACACACCAGCACCTCAGCCCGACAAGGCACACTATTCGAGATGCATTTCATGTTTTAGCCTGTCATCTCTCATAGGGTTCCCCTCGGGGTGCTACACACCAGCACCTCAGCCCGACAAGGCACACTATTCGAGATGCATTTCGTGTTTTAGCCTGTCATGTAACGCCCCTAGTTCTGTACCCGTAATTACTGTGTAAATTTTTCATTTTTCGTTTTATCCTAATATCTTTAAATAATCTCTAACTAGAACCTAAACCGAAATCGAAACCAGAATCGAAATCGGAATTGAAATCTAACTTTTAAAACGATTTAAATAAAACCTTTAAAACTATTAAAACAATTAACTAAAACTATAATTTAAAACAATTTAAAAGTAAAACAAAAGGGGAGGGCAGTTCTTTCATTCGGCCAGGAGAAGAAGCAGCGACTGGTCGCTGCAGCATGCAGCGACCAGGCGCTGCAATCGCTGCAGCTAGCAGCGATCGAGCGCTGCTTGCTGCAGCGCTCGGTCGCTGCCCCCATAGCAGCCAGCAGCGATCGAGCGCTGCTTGCTGCAGCGCTCGGTCGCTGCACCCCTTTGCAGCGATCACCTCGAGCGATCAAGCGCTGGCCCTCCGTTTCCTCCACTTCTTCTTCTCTTCCTTCACCATTTCTTTCCTTCACCATTTCTATGCAGTGCTCTCTGGAATTCCAGAGAGCAAGCTCAATATCAAATGCTCTCTGGAATTCGATTCCAGAGAGCAATCTTCCTTACTTAACTCCATCAATAAACACAATTAAACCCCATAACATACTACTTCAACTCCACCCAAAACGTATCCTAAAATATATCAACTTACAGCGGACTCTGCGAAATCCAACTGCGTGGATAGCTCTAAAAGTCGAGCATACCCGGACCAATACAAATACCAATAAAAGCATTTCCAAAACGTTTTCCATATACACTTATCAAAATATCAGAATGTTATCTAACCCCTTACCAGATCCAAACACCCTAATATGTCTATACAATAACAGCCCAAAACATTCATAAACCCTCAAAATCTATACGTACACCCCACGGGTCAGTGAAGCCTCGACTGCGCCAGCACACCACCACAGCCATCCTCCGTCAACTGGACTCACGCCTCAGGAGGAGGGACCTCGTCCTCACCTGGTATCTCGAGATCTAAATCACCTACACCGTACATAACACACTATGAGATAAAAATCTCAGTAAGCTCTAGTAAATGCAACTACATGCTATGCTATGCGTGTGAGTTCAGAAATCATGCAGCATTTTCTTTACTTATTCGTTAGGGATCACCGAGATCTAATCCTCCTAACTGGAGAGAGCACATCCAGCGGGCGGACTACTCTTTCTAGTTAGAAGAGGGGGGTACACGCTTACAACACGTACAGCCGTGCCTGAGCCCCACCTCGCATGACCATCGTATGAGTGCATAATAAATGTGGTACTGTGACCAGCCCGTAGTCGGCCTCCACAGTAGGTCCCGCCCCTCTCCAGGCCACATTGTGAGTACATAATAGATGTGGTACTGTGACCAGCCTGTAATCGGCCTCCACAGTAGGTCCTGCCCCTCTCCAGGCCACATCGCCAAGTTAAAAACATCGTGCGGAAATTCATTTTCATGCTTTTCTTTAAACCACGTGATGCATGAACATTTCTATATCATAAAATAAACACTAAGCATGCATACCATCAAGACTGTGGAACGTAAACCTACAAAGTAAAATAAACCTAACTACCCAAACCAAAGCAATATAAACTAGCGCGTCATCAAAATCCTCGAAACGACTTCGATGTAAGGTGTAGGCCTATCGGCCGGAAAGGTATCACGAGAACTTACCTCGTGTCCAAAGCAGCTCAAGCTCCGTCCACGAGCGTTGTTTATCTGAAGTAGAACACAATTTCGACGTTAAACGAGTTTAAACTATCGATCGCCAAATTCACAAAACCTTAACTAAGGAAACTTTCCTAAAATTCTAATCCAATTCATTGAGCTATTTAATCGATAAATTTACGCTCAGCACCTAAATTCTCAATTACGAGCTTTTCCTAAAATCTCGAAAATCCCTAATTTTAACATTTTCGCAAATTGATTTTTACTTTGTCCAATAACGTCAATACGTCTTTTACATCGTCAATCATACTCAAACTATTAATTTCGGATCCTAAATCGACATTTTTTATCGAAACCTAAACGAAACCCTAATTATTTAAACGTTACGAAACTCGAAATCTAACGCTCCAAAACTATAGAGACATACCTAGAGCGTCGATTGGAGGAATAAACGTGAAGAACACGGAACGAACGGAGGAGAAATCGGAGGTCGGAGGAGGGAGATCGTCGCGCGGCAGTGAGGGTTTGCGAGAGAGAGCTCTCTGGAATTCGTAGAAGGCAGGAGGAAAAGAGAGAAAGTGAGGGAGAGAAGAAATTGTTTAGTTTTTAATATAATTGATTTGCAAAATTACCATTTTGCCCTTGTTTAGTTTTTATATATGTTTCGTCATTCGTTTCGTTAATCGTCCAACGATTCGACTTTTCCAAATTTCCATATTTCGCCCATATGTCCAACTTATTATTTGGGATTTAATAAAACTATCCGTCCGCAATTTGGACCTCGTTTGCTATTTTTACTAAAACGTCATTTAAATTGCGATAGAGGTAATTACTCGGAATATAGCGTTATTATTCCGAAAATTCTCCAAAATTCCTTAAAATTCCTATTATTCGTTAGGATCGTAATGACGTTTTCTTTTCGTAAAACGGACCCGATTTGACATATTTACCAAAAATGTCATTATATAATAAAATAATAATATAATATACTATATCCGTAGTCCGTACAAGCCGGATATTACATTCCACCCTCCTTATTCAGAATTTTGTCCTCAAAATTTGCTCTGGCTTATAGTCCTTGACATTAACGTCCCATGTCTTGCAGCCTTATACTTCGATTATCATTCGTACTTGCGGTCATATATTGTGATTCTAAACCAAAACCCTTCACTATAGTCTCTAACATCAGCCTTAATCTGCATTCACTACTTTCGACTCGATCATATACTTTCTTTCTAAAGTGTTGAGCACAATTTAAAACGGAAATTCTCAAATCAGTCAACCTTGCGGCCTATCTGCTACCTTAATATTTGTGCATGTCTCAACTTTCAACCTTTAATTAATAACTCATTCATTAAACTTCTCATTAATACTAGCTTCAAAGTTTTCTTTCATCATCGTCTTTCCTCCGCTGTCCCTTCAGGTCAATACTATACGCAATCTTTCTAACGCCAGTCAGATTGAATGTCTAAAATTTCATCCAATTTCTGGGCTGTAACTCATACCTCAACGCAATTCTCTCGATCTTACTCACAATCGGGATACACACCAACCGAATTTCTATATTAACTTTCTAATCGTAGTCCTCATTTTCAGTTCACGCATCAAATCTTACCAACTCTCTAGGTCTTAACTAGACGACCACTAACTGTGTACTTGACACCTAACGTTCCAAGCACACCTTGGTTTACATTCAGTCACCCAAAACGTTAAACTCTCTCTAACTTATCAATTGGTCTCTACTAAAGATTGTCTCTTGTCCTCGATCCTCGAAATAACTTCGACTTCCCGACGTCATTTGGGTTGACTACCGTTCAAGGACTCCTAACAACACCCAAGCTGCAATCCGAATTCTCCCTTATTTTAACTTCAACTCCTCGAATTGAGTTTTCTTTAGTTTCTACTTTCTTAACCTCGTGTCTATCAAATACTTACCTAACTACCTCACGCTATCGAAGCCTTCTTAAATTACTTACTCTCACGCTAGATCTCAACTACACTACACCCTTATCCATCCATCGGGCATAACAATCTATACACATATATATATATATATACATCGAAGTTGCAAACTAATTTGCGTAAAAGTTCGTCGTCCTTAGCCTTGGTCACTACCACACCCATCAGAGTCTATATTTCTCAAATAATGCTCACATACAACTTATGCATCAATAGCATTCACATTATATTCTTCCTTGGGCACTTCACGGGTCTTAATAATTAATTCAATGTGAGCTTCCCTACTAGAATTTTATTCTCAATGTTTCGCAAGGTATCCCGTCAATGATATCCTACGTCACGTTAGTGAGCTCCATCGTCGTATCCTAACTGAAACGCTTATACTATCTACAATATGCCCATTCGTTCAATCTTAAATTTCCATTAACTTAGAGTACAGTCAAGTTCCTAAGTCTTGCTATAGGTTTGCTCTAGACTATTTCTTCTAACTTTATATTGTTTTTGTATCCATTGGTCCCAACTTGTCAAATACGAGTCGGACCCCTGAAATTGCGAACTTTACATTCCGTACGGCACTAACCATAGAGTTAAACTTCTAATTTTTAACTCTTCATTGAATCTAACAATCTCTCATACTTAACTCAAATGTCGTACACAGACTCCTCTCACGCTACCCGATGGTCTACATCCTTTCGTTCCCTCTAGTCAGGTTCTAATTATTCCACTTGACTACCGTACCATGACTCATTTAGCCATCTCTCGGTTTGCAAACTGGTTGCAAATGAGTCTACGTCTTCGTTTCCAATCTCTTTCATCCCCAAGTCTTACTCCTCCATTTCCCTTGTACACCGATGTTTCTACTTCCACCTCGGCTGTAAGCCTTACATTTTGTGGCTCTCGACTCTAATCGTATTAACCGTACCCCGACTCCAATTAAACCGCCATCTCTTCCACAGTCTACTACTACTTTAAACCTCGAAACACGACATCTGATTTAGAGTGCTAAACCTTCCTTTCAGTAGGCTACCACGTTTGTGTTCCTGAGTTCTTCGTAGTTCTTAGGTCTCCACTTCATAACCTTCACTCAACACTTCCCAATGCACGAAGTGTCTACTATTTACTAATTACTCTCTACTTTAGTACGTCTCCTTCTTATAGAAAGTTGGTTAAAATCCCACTCACAAACTGAGTAGTCGATCATCGTCGATTAGTCTTCTAAGACTATATACTTATTTCCTAAGGACTGACCAAACTCGGAACTCGAACTTTACCTTTTTGTATAACCATCATCTCTCTATTGCCTCGAGATTTATTAACCTCACAGTTCCAAGTAAATTCCTTATTCTCTTCATCGATACATGTCGATACGAACACTCCTTCGTATTCGCGTCTTCAACGTTGCGTTGTTCTACCACCCCTTTACCAAAGAAGTCAACGTATCGTATACCCCTTCAACCATCTACTTAAATTAAACTTTCGAGCACCACCCATGCCCAGGTGTTCCGCACTTCCTGTGGATCTAAGTTACTAAATTTTTTTTCCTGCGACATTTTCTTGTCTACTAGTGCGTACTAACGATACCTTGACAATCTAGAACGTTCCCTAAACTACAAATTTCTCATTGATTGATCATATTCTAAATCTAAGGGTCTATCGATTAGAGTTTAGTTCTCATTTATTTAAACCTTATTTCCTCATAAATTGTACCCCTCCTTTGGAAATATGAACCTCGAGTGTTCGACTCTCTCGGTTATACCGAGTCATGGACTTTAACGCATAACTCTACCCCTTCTATATTCGAAGTTTTTTTTTTTTTTTTTTTTTTTTTTTTTTTTTTTTTTTTTTTTTTTTAGGTCAACTTATCACACAGTTATATTCCCAAAATTTAAACTCTAATATTCTTTATTTCATTAACTATCGAATTAAAACTATACCTGAAACAGCTGAGGGTTGGCCATTATTCTCGCCCTGGTTCGGGGCAATTATCCTTGGTGCAACCTTTTTCTGATCCCTACCCAGCTTCGGGCACCTCCTGACGTAGTGGCCAACCACTCCACATCTATAGCACATTTCTGTGCCTAATCTGCACTTTCCATAATGTTCCCTCTGGCAATTAGGACACAGTGGTCCTCGAGAAGTCCCTTGTGCGCGCTTCGATCGGCTTTGTTCTATTTCTTCCTTGCCCTTCCTCTTTGCACCATGGTCATCAGGAGCAACCACACCTTGGGTCCTAGACCTTTCTCGATTTATTAATGCCTCTAGTTGGCGAGATTGGCTATCTATAAGTCGGGCCTGTTGGTCAAGATGTTGGGACTGTTGTGCTATAAACCCTCTCAATTGGTCTATCGTATCGTCTCTGTCATCTCGATCGTTTCGTGGATGCACCGTAATTATATAACTCCTATATAAAAGTTAAACAAATATTCTAAGAAACTAGAAATCAAATAAAGCTATAAACATACTTACAGTTGATGAAGAATGTCCGCGTAGTGGCTGTGCAGTCGAGCAGTCTACAGAACCGATTTTAAAACCCGGGGGCTCTGATACCATAACTGTAACGCCCCTAGTTCTGTACCCGTAATTACTGTGTAAATTTTTCATTTTTTGTTTTATCCTAATATCTTTAAATAATCTCTAACTAGAACCTAAACCGAAATCGAAACCAGAATCGAAATCGGAATTGAAATCTAACTTTTAAAACGATTTAAATAAAACCTTTAAAACTATTAAAACAATTAACTAAAACTATAATTTAAAACAATTTAAAAGTAAAACAAAAGGGGAGGGCAGTTCTGTCATTCGGCCAGGAGAAGAAGCAGCGACTGGTCGCTGCAGCATGCAGCGACCAGGCGCTGCAATCGCTGCAGCTAGCAGCGATCGAGCGCTGCTTGCTGCAGCGCTCGGTCGCTGCCCCCATAGCAGCCAGCAGCGATCGAGCGCTGCTTGCTGCAGCGCTCGGTCGCTGCACCCCTTTGCAGCGATCACCTCGAGCGATCAAGCGCTGGCCCTCCGTTTCCTCCACTTCTTCTTCTCTTCCTTCACCATTTCTTTCCTTCACCATTTCTATGCAGTGCTCTCTGGAATTCCAGAGAGCAAGCTCAATATCAAATGCTCTCTGGAATTCGATTCCAGAGAGCAATCTTCCTTACTTAACTCCATCAATAAACACAATTAAACCCCATAACATACTACTTCAACTCCACCCAAAACGTATCCTAAAATATATCAACTTACAGCGGACTCTGCGAAATCCAACTGCGTGGATAGCTCTAAAAGTCGAGCATACCCGGACCAATACAAATACCAATAAAAGCATTTCCAAAACGTTTTCCATATACACTTATCAAAATATCAGAATGTTATCTAACCCCTTACCAGATCCAAACACCCTAATATGTCTATACAATAACAGCCCAAAACATTCATAAACCCTCAAAATCTATACGTACACCCCACGGGTCAGTGAAGCCTCGACTGCGCCAGCACACCACCACAGCCATCCTCCGTCAACTGGACTCACGCCTCAGGAGGAGGGACCTCGTCCTCACCTGGTATCTCGAGATCTAAATCACCTACACCGTACATAACACACTATGAGATAAAAATCTCAGTAAGCTCTAGTAAATGCAACTACATGCTATGCTATGCGTGTGAGTTCAGAAATCATACAGCATTTTCTTTACTTATTCGTTAGGGATCACTGAGATCTAATCCTCCTAACTGGAGAGAGCACATCCAGCGGGCGGACTACTCTTTCTAGTTAGAAGAGGGGGGTACACGCTTACAACACGTACAGCCGTGCCTGAGCCCCACCTCGCATGACCATCGTATGAGTGCATAATAAATGTGGTACTGTGACCAGCCCGTAGTCGGCCTCCACAGTAGGTCCCGCCCCTCTCCAGGCCACATTGTGAGTACATAATAGATGTGGTACTGTGACCAGCCCGTAATCGGCCTCCACAGTAGGTCCTGCCCCTCTCCAGGCCACATCGCCAAGTTAAAAACATCGTGCGGAAATTCATTTTCATGCTTTTCTTTAAACCACGTGATGCATGAACATTTCTATATCATAAAATAAACACTAAGCATGCATACCATCAAGACTGTGGAACGTAAACCAACAAAGCAAAATAAACCTAACTACCCAAACCAAAGCAATATAAACTAGCGCGTCATCAAAATCCTCGAAACGACTTCGATGTAAGGTGTAGGCCTATCGGCCGGAAAGGTATCACGAGAACTTACCTCGTGTCCAAAGCAGCTCAAGCTCCGTCCACGAGCGTTGTTTATCTGAAGTAGAACACAATTTCGACGTTAAACGAGTTTAAACTATCGATCGCCAAATTCACAAAACCTTAACTAAAGAAACTTTCCTAAAATTCTAATCCAATTCATTGAGCTATTTAATGGATAAATTTACGCTCAGCACCTAAATTCTCAATTACGAGCTTTTCCTAAAATCTCGAAAATCCCTAATTTTAACATTTTCGCAAATTGATTTTTACTTTGTCCAATAACGTCAATACGTCTTTTACATCGTCAATCATACTCAAACTATTAATTTCGGATCCTAAATCGACATTTTTTATCGAAACCTAAACGAAACCCTAATTATTTAAACGTTACGAAACTCGAAATCTAACGCTCCAAAACTATAGAGACATACCTAGAGCGTCGATTGGAGGAATAAACGTGAAGAACACGGAACGAACGGAGGAGAAATCGGAGGTCGGAGGAGGGAGATCGTCGCGCGGCAGTGAGGGTTTGCGAGAGAGAGCTCTCTGGAATTCGTAGAAGGCAGGAGGAAAAGAGAGAAAGTGAGGGAGAGAAGAAATTGTTTAGTTTTTAATATAATTGATTTGCAAAATTACCATTTTGCCCTTGTTTAGTTTTTATATATGTTTCGTCATTCGTTTCGTTAATCGTCCAACGATTCGACTTTTCCAAATTTCCATATTTCGCCCATATGTCCAACTTATTATTTGGGATTTAATAAAACTATCCGTCCGCAATTTGGACCTCGTTTGCTATTTTTACTAAAACGTCATTTAAATTGCGATAGAGGTAATTACTCGGAATATAGCGTTATTATTCTGAAAATTCTCCAAAATTCCTTAAAATTCCTATTATTCGTTAGGATCGTAATGACGTTTTCTTTTCATAAAACGGACCCGATTTGACATATTTACCAAAAATGCCATTATATAATAAAATAATAATATAATATACTATATCCGTAGTCCGTACAAGCCGGATATTACAGGTCATCTCTCATAGGGTTCCCCTCGGGGTGCTACACACCAGCACCTCAACCTGACAAGGCACACTATTCGAGATGCATTTACAGTTCACTTTATCTGATTACGTTCATGCTCACAATGCCAAACAATGCCACTAATCGTACCTAACGTGTTATACCATGATGCATGCGTCAAATATGCAATACGACACAACAAAACAACACAACACGACACAAAATAAAACAACAAAACAAGCAAACAACAAATAATTCCCTAACGTTCCATGGTGTAGGCCCGAAGGCAAAACACAAGCAATCCACTACTTACCTGGCGTCCTAGCTCGCTTAGGATGCTCGGTTATCTGTCCACCTATGGCTTGACCTACGACAAATATTCAAACTTTATTAAACTCAAGGTTACATTCACCAATTACTCTCAAACTACTATTTCTAGCCTAATCCAACTAAAACCTAACTAAACGGGCCACTAATTTGGGTTCGATAAAAACCGACCTGAAACTTCAAATGCACGTAAGTTTTGCGTCGGTTATCAGAATCGAACGATTCCAGCGGCCACGTACTCCTCTAATAACCTATTTTAACCTACTAAAAGGAATTTTAAAACAAACGACTGTAGCTAGGTCAAAAATGGCAAAACCTGATTCTGCCCTTTACCTGAAATTTCCCCTTTTCTAGTTTTTCATCAATTCTCATCCAATTCCTCACCAATCAACTACCCTAACATCCAATTAACATAATCTAACGAAAAATCAAGGTTTCACAGAAGAAACCCGAAGCTCAGAGAAATGGGTTCTCAGATTTTGGCTCAATCCGAGCTCCCTGTTGCTCGGCAATCTTTGTCGGTGTTGAGCTCGGCAATCAAACGCTAAGGGCAGCCAAAAACGATCGGCAATCGGAGCTCTAGCAGCTCGGCGATCCCCAGCACAGACCGAACACAAAACAGGGCAAAAACCAACTTACCGGGTCGGTTAGTGCGCGGAGTCAGCCGGAGACGCTAGCCCATGGTTCGCCGCCGTCGTCTGGCCGGAGAACGTCAAAAATCACGGTGGTGAACGGTCGTCGATCGTCGCTCGCCTCTCCCTCGTCTCTCCCCTGTTCGCGCTCGGCCACGAAGAACACTGAATGGCATCGATCGCCATTCAGTTGTTTTAATTTAAAAACAAATAATAATAAAATTAATAATAATATTAATTCCTATTAAAACATTAATATACCGTTTTGCTCTCTCGTTTTTAACCATTCGAATTTCGTTAAATCTCGTAAATTATACATTTTCCTAAATTGACCCTCCCCCGTACCCGGCTTAGTTTCTCCAATTAGAATACCCGAACATAAATCTAATTTAGATAATTCTAAGATCTATAATTTAATTAAATCTAAATTCGCGGGTGTTACAAAATCTTTGGGCAGAATGAAGTTTTTGGTCCTCATGTATACACATATGAGGAGAATACATGAATAACCATCGAGTTGCACTTGAAGCGTGAATTAAAAATAATAATTAAATCAATGATGAGTTTTTATCTCTGACAGTGAGGATCAGTGAGTACCCATTGTTTGACACAGATGAATTGTTCTCCTTTAAAGAAATAATATCACAAATATATCTAGATAGTAGAATAAGAGAGTAATTATAGTATTACTCATTTGAAATAGGAGTAGGAGTAAGGTTCCCGTGTAGAAGCAAAACGAAGGACAATGACCAATGACAAACTATACAAAAGATAAGAGAAGGAAGAACTAAGTAAGAGTAGGAGCAGTTAAACTATTATTAGTGAAAGATTACGATTAGTTATGCGGTGTCACACAGGGTGTTACGTGTGATACCGATAATGAATGCAATGACGAACAATATAAATATGCAAAAATAAATGAGACAGGAGGTTGTTAACGCAGTTTGGCAACCAGCCTACGTCTGCGGGGCCACACCCAGATATAAAAGCATTTCTTTGAGTTCACAAAGTTACAAGACAATCAGACTTATATAAAGACTCCCTCTTATCTTTGTCGCTGCCTCTAGCTAACTTCCCAAAGGAAACTCGTTTTGCAAGATCTCCTCGACTTAAGATTGACCTCTCCCGAGATCTAGATAACAACAAGATCCCCTTGTCGTTGATTCCTCCCGGAACCCGTGTTATGGCAAGATCCCCTCACCCACGATCAAGATCGACAAGCTCCCCTTGTCTAAGAAACAGATCTCCTCCCGAGTTTGGATGCAGCCTCCTCCCGAGACTGAGCTTCAATGAAGAACAAAGAATATTGCCTCCTGGGACACCTCTTGGAACACCAGATCGAAATCTTCGGATGCAATAATCAACACACTCAATAAAACGATGAAATCCACAGATTAGGCCGAGTGTGTAAAACAATCACAAACCCACACGCAGAAACGTAGGGAGTGAAAGAAAAGCGACGGCTCGAAAAAATGAAGAAACCTTCTCACGCGAAAATCAAAACTCCGTCGTCAATCAGCTTTCACAGAAAACGAAAGTTTTAAATAACCTTGATAACTTCCATATCATCGATTCAAAACCATTACCAAATTGGATATGACGCCGCAAGAATTAAAGAAAAAAAATCTTAACAAATTCGGTTGTGTGACACACCGTGTGACACTTTAGGAAAGTATCTTCAACAAATTAGATATTTGCCCAAAAAATTAGGAAATCATCCCATTAATCATGGGAACTCGAAGCCCAGCAGATTTGGCTAAATTTCCATCAAAACAACTTACCAAATAAAAGTTTTCCAAAAAGCAAGTGCCTATAGCTTTTTCAATAACTTTCCTAATATTCTTGTTTCTTTATTTTTCTCTTTCACAGAATCTTCATGATTGTTAATAGGACGTCATCCAATAATCTGAATGTATTATTTCTTGATCACCAAGAAATAAATTAACACTTTGGAAAAAATATATTATCGCCATAAATATATATATATATATATATATATATATATATATATATTGCCAAAAAATCAATGCCAACATATATGCAATATCTTTGCATTTACAATCTCTCCCTTTGGTATTTTTTGGCAAAATCAATATAACATAGTGTAACACCCCTAATACTGTACCCATTTACCCGTATAAATTTTTCATTTTATTTTACACTTTAAGCGGAAACTAAATCGGAATCGAAGTCGTTAGTGTTGTTTGGAAAACCATTTAAAACATACATAAAATTGTTTAATAAAACAATTAAAACTATTTAATTAAAACTAATTTTAATTAAAAACAATCGGGAGGGCAAAACTGTCCAGCCCAGAAAACAGAGGGCAGCGACCAGACGCTGTAGCATGCAGCGCCTGATCGCTGCATGCTGTGCAGCATGCAGCGCCTGATCGCTGCACACTCTGTGCAGCGATCGCACAGCATGCAGCGCCTGATCGCTGCACACTCTGTGCAGCGATCCACCATTGCTTTCGATCGCCATCTCTCTTTCTCTTCATCACTTCTCTTTCTCTTCATCACTTCTCTTATGCCATTTTTTCCAAGTGCTCTCTGGAAACTCCAGAGAGCAAAACCACAATCTGATCTGCTCTCTGGAATCCGATTCCAGAGAGCAACAATTCCTCAAACAACACAATATTTTAAACGCAATAAAACTTCTTAAAAAACAAACTGCATGGATATGCTTAAAAGTTGTCTAATCCTCCTGTTTCAAATTCCAAACAGTTCCAGTAAAAACTATCAAAAACACCGATTATAAACAGATTTCTAAAAACGTTTAAAACATCAAATATAAACCTAACATCTAACCATATCCAAACGTGTTCGTCTATACATACGTGTCATCCATTAAATCCCACAAAATACTTACACCGACATCCCCACGGGTCAAAACGCGCCGACTGCTCAGCACACTCCCACGGGTCATTCTTCGTCAACTGCTTCAGACTTCAGGATGAGGAACCTTGTCCTCACCTGGCTCGATGTCACCTAAAATGTCACCTACACCATACAGACACCTATGATCTAACAGGCTCAGTAAATTCTACGTAAATGCAGATGCATGCAGTGCATATGGAGTTCAGAAATCATGCATAACAGAGCGTCGCAGACAGTATATCACCGAGATCTCATCCCCCTAACCGAAGGGGGCCCATCCAGCGGTCGGACTACCCCGTGCGGTTAAAGGAGGGGGTACACGCTTACAACACGTACAGCCGTGCCTGAGCCCCACCTCGCGTGACCAGATAACAGATTACATTCATTAATTACAGTACATGAGATGTGGTATCGGCCAGACCCTTAATCGGCCCGCACGATAGATCAAGAGCCCCCAATTTCTGGGCCACATGGTTTTCAGAAAACATCGTGCAGTGCGGAAATTCGTTTTCATGCCAAGTTAAAATACGTGATGCATGAACAGTTCAATATAAAAGTAACAAACAAGCATGCGTACCATCAAGACTGTAAATGAAATAACCTACAAAACGTTTAGACCTAACTACCCAACCAAAGCAGTTAAAACAATCAATCCTCCAAGATCCTCGACGCTAAATCGAAGTACGGTGTAGACCAATTGGTCAGAGTAAGTTACGAGAACTTACCTTGAGCGCGCTGAATCTCAAGCTTCGTCTACGGGAGTCGTTCACCTAAAGCAATTTAGAATCATCAACGTTAAAACGAGTGTAAGCTTCTAAACGTCCAAAATTGATAAAACCTTAACTAAGGAAATTTTCCTAAAGCTTTAATCCACTTCATTGAGCTAGTTCGTCGAGAAATTCATGCTCGGGATCCTAAATCTCAAATTTCGAGCTTTCCCTAAAATCTCAAAATTTCACAATTTCTAACATTTTTCCTAAATCAATTAGATTCGTCCAATAACGTCAAATACGTTCAATATATACTTAATCACGGCTAACCTATTAATTACGAACTCTAATTCGCGTTTTTAACGAAAATTAATCGAAACCCTAATTCCGTAAAACGCCGTAAACGTCGAAATAAAAGCTCTAAGATTGTAGGCTCGTACCTAGGGTTGCGAAAGGAGGAGAAATCGCGAAGAAAACGGAACGATCGGAGGTCGGATCGTCGAGGAATCGCCGGCGGCCAGTGAGGAACCGAGAGAGAAAATAGAAAACAGAGAGGGAGAGGAGTGAATTTGCGTTAAGTGTTGAGAGGAGAGAAAAGAAATTGATTTTTAACTAGAATTTGACTTGCAAAAGGACTAATTTGTCCTTTCATAGTTTTCCATATTAATTTCGTCCTTCGTTTCGTTAATCGTCCAATGATTCGACCTTTTCAACTTTCCATATTTCGCCAATAAGTCCAACTTATTATTTGAGATTTAACGAAACTATCCGTTCGCAAAACGGACTTCGTTTACTATTTTTACTAAAACGTCCTTTACGTTACAATAGAGGTAATTACTCGGAATATAGCGTTTAATCTCCGAAAATTCCCCAAAATTCCCTAAAATTCCTATTAATCGTTAAAGTCGTAATGACGCTTTCCGTTTGCGAAACTGATTTGATTTGACATATTTACGAGAAATGCCATTATATGATAAAACATGAATATAATATATTAAGTCCAAAAATCCGTACAAGCCGGATATTACACATAGAGTTTCAATAACTCCCCCTGAATTGTGACTTCAAACAATTATACAGCTATCACTTATCATATTGTATCAGAGAGAAGTGCATATCACACATACATATCACCAATCACCAATCACAAATTACTCCCCCTTTTTGCCATAAAAAAAACAAATATACATATAAGAGAATAGCACGTACCACAAACTCAGCAACATCACCAGATAAGTACTAGACATACAATCCGTACCATAGGAAATAATCAATATCAGCAACATAACCATTTATATACGCACCAGGGTAAGCATATAATAACCATAGAAAAAGTATAGTATCCACCAAAAAATATATCCAAGGATCCATTATTGTCAGAAAATATCATATCCAGATGCAGGAAAGGAGTTATACGAGTACCATAAGTATCAAATAAAATATTCAGAGAACAAACACATTTATGAAATAGTTCAATGTTAATAATTATCTGGCACACCCGCTGGAACATCCTCTGGAACACTGGATGGACCAGCTTTGTCCATGGCTCTGGCTTGTGAATCTGAGTCTGCCATGTGCAGATTTTTCTTGTAAATATCATTTAATAAAGCAGAAATTGTTGATCTCTGTTTTTCCAGCTCAGATATTTGGATGGACAATGACTTTGTTGTGCCAACCAAAAATTTTACAGTTCGGGCCAACAATGCTGAGTCGGTGTTTGACTCGAAAATAGGCATACCCTCAACAAAACCTTCCAAGTCATTGATGTGTTCACCCATTCGAAGCTTGTAACTGATCGTATTTCTTCCTTTTCTTCATACAACACTTCATGTTCTCTAATAATAGACTGTTGGGAGGATAATATACCAAATATAAGAGAGGGAAAAGGTAGTGCTAACCATGAATTGTTACTGTCAACATGCTTCATAATTTGTTCAAAGAAGAACTCTCCAAAATCCATCGGAATTGAATTTCCAATTTGAAAAAGCAGTGCTGCCATAGACTTGTTCACCCCTGTACCATGGGATGTAGGTAGCCAATTTCGCATAGCAACTTTATGAACAATACTGTACTTAACTGACAATTGAGCAGCAGGAAAATCTTTCCCATAGGGCCATATTTTTTTGACACCCCCTTTGACATCGAAGATAATTTTGCTGAAATCTGGTACAAACAAGGCAGAAGCAGTGGTTTTTAAACCCAGATATTCATTGATGATAATTGGAGTAAAGTTGAAGATATGTCCTCTCACAAATACTTGGCCAAAATCAGGATGACTAGAGTCTTTCACATTCGAGTCAAGATGTAACAACCCAGGAGGGATCGTCACATAATCCGTATCTTTCTTAATCATTTAATCCTTATTACTCACACATAATTCATTATTAGTAATGTATTTCTTTTTTTTCTGAAACATAATTTAACTCAAGATGTCATATGCGATTCGCTAAGCCTCAATCGGTGAAGGGAAAACATTAAATATCTGCCGGCGGGCAGTACAATGTGTATCGGCTAGTGAAGGGAAAACTTTAAGCTTTAGACCGCATCTACCGATAGAAGAATGAACCACATCTACCAATCACTAGACGACAAAACCGTGTTTACACCATCCGGTGGAGAAACTCTCTACATCATCCGATGAAATAAGGGTACATCATCCAGTGGTCATGTACTTCTCACGTGAATAATTAAAACATGACCCGGTCGCTAAACGACATATAACATCCTCGTCATCCGGTGACTTATTACACTACATCTGCCGATCGCTAGACGACAAAATAGCACTTTCATCATCTGATGGCTTAAACACTCTACATTTACCGATCGCTAGACGACAAAATAGCACTTTCATCATCCGATGGCCTAAACACTCTACATCTGCCGATCGCTAGACTACAAAATAGCACTTTCATCATCCGATGGCTTAAACACTCTACATTTGCCGATCGCTAGACGACAAAATAGCACTTTCATCATCCGATGGCTTAAACACTCTACATCTGCCGATCGCTAGACGACAAAATAGCACTTTCATCATCCGATGGCTTAAACACTCTACATCTGCCGATCGCTAGACGATAAAATAGCACTTTCATCATCCGATGGCTTAAACACTCTACATTTGCCGATGACGTCAGCCGGATAGTTGCTCTACCCAGCTTCTATCACACAGCAGGAAACACCATAATCATCAAGCAACCTCATCCGATAGAACATACCACAACTCACCCGAATCTTAACTTAGTAATTATAAACCTCAATGAGTAGGGATCATAAACTCATTCAAAATACGCATAGCGGAAGACTTAAGCAAAACAAACCATTCGATAATCCTTAAGATCGTATTCAGACTCTAAAGACAACAAATCCAAATCCCATTGTTATAAGAAATCCTGTTCTACTTAGTCATTTGTTTATCATAAACTTTTCTGACTTACTATGAGCGTCACCAGGGAACTTAATCGCCTATCCAGCCTTCACTGTCACACTGAGCATCCTCCGACAACCAGCTTTAAACATCATCTCTGGACTGGAAATCCTCACCTGCTAACTCTTCACCTACATCATAAGATTTAACTATAAGCCTAATGCTTAGTAAGGAATGCAACACTAACATGGATGCATGAATATATAATTTGGGAAAATCACATGCTCATAAGTCTTTTCTTGTTCATATCTTTGCTCGTAATCATCATTCATAGTCATGGATCATATTCATCGTTCATAGTCTTTGATCATATTCATCGTTCATAGTCTTTGATCATATTCTTCGTTCATAGTCTTTGATCATATTCTTCATTTAGGTTGTGTGGATTAAGAGAGGATTTGTACCGGTAAAGGGGGTTCGACAGTGAGTTTGATCTTGTTCCCTACTACGGGTCATATTCATATGTCCCTTTTTGGACTGTGACATACGCCGAACCGCCCCCAACCCTCACTTAGTCCACGTTGCACAAATCTTATATATATACATATATACATACATATCTTGTTCATGGAAAACATGCATTAAAACATTTTCTTATGCTTGAGAAACATTCATGATGCATGAACATGAGAACTTTTAACCCATCAGACTATGACAAGGATCATACCAGAGCAAACAATATCACATTCACTAGCAGGTCATCAAATAGTATAACTCACAACATTCATAAATCCTTCAAGTGTAGACAAGCTCATTATCATAAGGTAAACATTAGACATCTAAAACAACCTAGTACTCCCACGATGTAGGGCTCTATTAGCCGGAAATCTTAATACATTCACTTACCTGGTCTCCTTAGCACTTGAGCTCCTTTCTCTTCAAACTTCTTCTCCTAAACATTTACATTGCAGTAGTTAAAACAAAATCCTAATAGTTCCAATCTCAAGTTATCCTAAGATTTAATAGCTTAAGTCATTCTCGAATCCTTAGTCTAATACCCTGTGCAGTTTGAAATCCAAATCCCAGAACAGACAGATTCGATTATCGATTACTTAGGGGTGGTTGTTCTAAATGTCCAGAATCGATTTGATAAAAGCATTCCCACTCTCAGATTTCAAATGTTCTTATTATTAGTCGGCCATTGGAAAATCTAAAACTCCAATGCCGAGTAGAAAACAGGGCTAACAAACTAACAGATAGCTACGTTGTCTATTGCATACCTCGGGCACAGAGTAGACGAGTAGTGACAGAGAAACCGATCGTCGAAGAGAGTATGCTGATAGCAGAGAGCAAGAGCTTGGGAGAGAAGAAATCGCCGAAAAGGAAGGTGTCGGCTACAGTGGTTCAAGTGAGGTTTAAAACATTTCTTTTTTCTTTATATATTGGTCATCACCCTCCATTATTACAACTTTGCCACCCAACCTAGTTTAAATCCACATGAAATTAATTATTCTAGGTATAAAACTCTAAACCGTGAAAATTGAATATTCATGACCGTTAATACAGTTAGAGAGTCGCCTGGCTGAAGTTGTCGGGTGTTACACAAGATTACAATAAAATTCTTGTACAGTCTTCCAACCAAAATGACAGAAACTTCTAAAAGTTTTCTCTAGTCCCAGACTAAGCAAATGATACACTACTGCTTGATATTGAGAAAAATCTCCTTCATGAATTTTTCGTTCTGGCCAAATATTTCGTTGGGAGAAATTTGGCCATTGGCTTTGTAACGCCCCGAACCCGCCCCGGCTCAGTAAATCACAATTGCTAACCTATCCCGCGTTTAAAACGACGTTTAAAATAATTTTTGATAAAATTTTGACTCATTTTTTGGGTTTTTCGAACCCTCGAATTTTGTTGGGAAACGTGTCCAAAATACGTCAAAAAATTGTCGGGTTATAATAATTTGGAAATAAGAAAATTAAAAAAAAAATTTAGAATTGGTACTGTTGACGTGCGCGCCAGCGCCCTGCCTTGCGCGCCAAGCCGACCTTCTTCACTTTTCTTCCAATTTTTCCCAAGCCAAACACTTCCAAAAGTTTCGAAATTTTTACCGTACACTCCCGACACCCAAATCTTCAAGTCCCGTAAAAATTTTGGAAAACCGACTTAAAACGGATAATAAAAAAATAGTGAACGTAAACCCGACGTTATGTAGTTTAAAACGGACGGCGTAACGTCTAAAATTCGATAAATCAAAACCTGAAATTTAAAACCAGAAATCGACTAGTTTCAAACCCCAAACACTTACGACTATTATCCAACAATCAATCAACACCATCAACTCGAAAAACTTTCCAAAATATTTATGAAAACATTTACAACTACAACGTACTAAAACTTCAAACTTAACTTAAAACAAAACTTAACTTAAAACAAAAAATTACAAAACATTTACAAAACCTTCAAAACTATCTACACCACCTCCCACAAAATACCCGAGGAAGACAGTAGCCGAGACGACCCGACAATAGCCTGCACCGGCGGATCCCGTACTCCTCCGACTGCGGCCTATTCCTCGGCTGTCTCATCTATCTCACCCGATCTTGTCTTCACCTACACCAAAGAAAACACACACACACGTAAGCTTACGCTTAGCAAGTAATGAATAAACGAACATAACATGTACAGGCAACACCCAACCCCATAACCCATACCTTTTCTACTATTTGCTCATGCCCGTTAACGACGAGACGTTAAACCCTTCTATTGCTCCTGCACTTTAACGACGAGGCCGATTCAACTCCCTAGTGCATGCTCTCGCACGTAACGATGAGACGTTAACACCTCCTCTTGCTCCTGCCACTTTAACGACGAGGCATTTTAACTCTCTAGTGAAACTCTAGCACATTAACGACGAGAACGCTTAAACCCTCTAGTGCTCTTGCACTTTACTACGACGTACGGCATTTAACTCTCTAGTGCCTACTCTAGCACATAACGACGAGACGTTAAACCTCTAAGTGCTCTTGCCTTTAACGACGAGGCATTTAACTCTCTCGTGCCTTACCTCTAGCACATTAACGTTAAACCCTCTAGTGCTCTTGCACTTTAACGACGAGGCATTTAACTCTCTAGTGCCTACTCTAGCACATTAACGACGAGACGTTAAACCCTCTAGTGCTCCTGCACTTTAACGACGAGGCATTTAACTCTCTAGTGCCTACTCTAGCACATTAACGACGAGACGTTAAACCCTCTAGTGCTCTTGCACTTTAACGACGAGGCATTTAACTCTCTAGTGCCTACTCTAGCACATTAACGACGAGACGTTAAACCCTCTAGTGCTCCTGCACTTTAACGACGAGGCATTTAACTCTCTAGTGCCTACTCTAGCACATTAACGACGAGACGTTAAACCCTCTAGTGCTCTTGCACTTTAACGACGAGGCATTTAACTCTCTAGTGCCTACTCTAGCACATTAACGACGAGACGTTAAACCCTCTAGTGCTCTTGCACTTTAACGACGAGGCATTTAACTCTCTAGTGCCTACTCTAGCACATTAACGACGAGACGTTAAACCCTCTAGTGCTCCTGCACTTTAACGACGAGGCATTTAACTCTCTAGTGCCTACTCTAGCACATTAACGACGAGACGTTAAACCCTCTAGTGCTCTTGCACTTTAACGACGAGGCATTTAACTCTCTAGTGCCTACTCTAGCACATTAACGACGAGACGTTAAACCCTCTAGTGCTCTTGCACTTTAACGACGAGGCATTTAACTCTCTAGTGCCTACTCTAGCACATTAACGACGAGACGTTAAACCCTCTAGTGCTCTTGCACTTTAACGACGAGGCATTTAACTCTCTAGTGCCTACTCTAGCACATTAACGACGAGACGTTAAACCCTCTAGTGCTCCTGCACTTTAACGACGAGGCATTTAACTCTCTAGTGCCTACTCTAGCACATTAACGACGAGACGTTAAACCCTCTAGTGCTCTTGCACTTTAACGACGAGGCATTTAACTCTCTAGTGCCTACTCTAGCACATTAACGACGAGACGTTAAACCCTCTAGTGCTCTTGCACTTTAACGACGAGGCATTTAACTCTCTAGTGCCTACTCTAGCACATTAACGACGAGACGTTAAACCCTCTAGTGCTCTTGCACTTTAACGACGAGGCATTTAACTCTCTAGTGCCTACTCTAGCACATTAACGACGAGACGTTAAACCCTCTAGTGCTCTTGCACTTTAACGACGAGGCATTTAACTCTCTAGTGCCTACTCTAGCACATTAACGACGAGACGTTAAACCCTCTAGTGCTCCTGCACTTTAACGACGAGGCATTTAACTCTCTAGTGCCTACTCTAGCACATTAACGACGAGACGTTAAACCCTCTAGTGCTCTTGCACTTTAACGACGAGGCATTTAACTCTCTAGTGCCTACTCTAGCACATTAACGACGAGACGTTAAACCCTCTAGTGCTCCTGCACTTTAACGACGAGGCATTTAACTCTCTAGTGCCTACTCTAGCACATTAACGACGAGACGTTAAACCCTCTAGTGCTCTTGCACTTTAACGACGAGGCATTTAACTCTCTAGTGCCTACTCTAGCACATTAACGACGAGACGTTAAACCCTCTAGTGCTCCTGCACTTTAACGACGAGGCATTTAACTCTCTAGTGCCTACTCTAGCACATTAACGACGAGACGTTAAACCCTCTAGTGCTCTTGCACTTTAACGACGAGGCATTTAACTCTCTAGTGCCTACTCTAGCACATTAACGACGAGACGTTAAACCCTCTAGTGCTCTTGCACTTTAACGACGAGGCATTTAACTCTCTAGTGCCTACTCTAGCACATTAACGACGAGACGTTAAACCCTCTAGTGCTCTTGCACTTTAACGACGAGGCATTTAACTCTCTAGTGCCTACTCTAGCACATTAACGACGAGACGTTAAACCCTCTAGTGCTCCTGCACTTTAACGACGAGGCATTTAACTCTCTAGTGCCTACTCTAGCACATTAACGACGAGACGTTAAACCCTCTAGTGCTCCTGCACTTTAACACTAATTTTCGTAGCTTAAACATTACGCATGCAAATCACACCATATTCAATCAAACACCAAACAACAACCAAGAATTTCATCACACAACACTCAAACACCAAATAATAACAATCCAACAATTTATCAAACAATACTCAAACACTAATAATAACAACCCAGCAATTCATCAAACAATACTCAAACACCAAACAATACACTATCAAACAATAAATCCAACCGTTCTGTAGTGTAGGCCCGAAGGCGACAAAACACACAATCCATTACTTACCTGAACTCCTGCACGTTTTTGTTCACTCGGCTAATCCACTCGTCAACCTAACAAACATAGGAAAATAACTTAGCAATAATCTACATCCTAACTAAGTCCAATCAACACAATTTAAACAAACTTTAACAACTTAAACCCTAAAATCCGAAATTCCCACAATTTTCACCGTTCGACTTCAAACGGCCATAACTCCCTCGTTTTTCATCAGATTTCGACGTGGCACCCCAATTCGGAAACCTCTACACGTCTACTATTCATTGAAATACTCAAATGAACCAAATAAGTTACTTAGCCAAACCGAAAATGCCAAAGACAGAATCGGCCATCAAACGTATAAAATCGGTTTTTTGTGACATTCACTTCCAATCCATAATCTAACCACCCAAACTGTAACACCTGTGAATTTAGATTTAATTAATTTAAAAGAAAATTGAATAAATTTGGTAGAACTAAACAGTTTATTAATTTAGGTTCGGGTATTCCCAATGGAGAAATTAAGCCGGGTCTGGGGAGAGGATCAATTTACAAAAATTTATAATTTAAGAACGATTTATCGAGAGTTCGAAATAGTCAAAAACACGGGAGGGCAAAACGGTAAATGATGATGATGATTATTATTATTATTATTATTATTATTATTATTATTATTATTATTATTATTATTATTATTTATTTAAAAGAAAATAACAGAATGGCTCGAAGCCATTCTGTCGCGAGCACCGAACACCCGAGCACCCGAGCAGAGACGAGGGAGACGAGGGAGACAAGCGACGTTCAACGGCGACCTGTTCGCCGGTGATTTCAAGCGATTTCAGGCAAGACGACGTCGGCGACTCTAAGGCTGCCAGTTCCGGCCGTCATCGCACACATAACCTAACGGTAAATCTTCCTCTTCCCCTGTTTCAGTTCTGTTCGTGGCCAAGGGTGAGGAGCGAATTTGAGCTCCGATCACCGGTCGTATTTGGTCACCTCTGGCGTGGGTTTGCCAACCCTTGAACCGGCGATGGCCGTTGAACCGTGAGGAGATCAATTTGAGCAAAAATCAGAGAACTCCCAATTTGAGTTCTTCGGTTTTCCTGTGTAAATCCTTAGAGTTTTGCTAGTTTATGCTAATTGGGTGTCAGAATGTTTGATTGGTGAGGAATTGGATGAGAATTGATGAAAAACCAAAATAGGAAAAATTCTGGGTAAAGGGCAGAATTGGGTTTTGTCATTTTTGACCTATCTGCGGTCATTTGTTTTAAAATTCCTTTTGGCAGGTTAAAATAGGTTATTAGAGGAGTACGTGGCCGCTAGAATCGTTTGATTCCGATAACCGACACAAAAGTTACGCACGTTTGAAGTTTTGGGTTTGTTTTTACCGAACCCAAATTAGTGGCCCGTTTAGTTAGGTTTTAGTTGGATTATGCTAGAGATAGTAGTTTGAGAGTAATTTTTGAATGTAGGCTTGATTTTGATGAAGTTTGAATAATGTTCGTAGGTTGAGCCGTAGGTGGACAGGTAACCGAGTATCCTCAGCGAGCTAGGACGACAGGTAAGTAGTGGTAGCTATTCCTTCGCCTTCGGGCTTACACCATAGAACGGTAGGGTTATTTATTTCGTGTTGTGTTGTGTTGTTGGTTTCGTGTGGTATTGCATATTTGAAGCATGCATCATGGTATAGCACGTTAGGTACGATTAGTGGCATTGTATGGCATTGTGAGCGTGAACGTAATCAGATAAAGTGAATTGTAAAATGCATCTCGAATAGTTTGCCTTGTTGGGGTGAGGTGCTGGCGTGTAGTACCCTGAGGGGAACTCTATGAGAGATGACCGACTAAAATAAGAAATCCTGAATAGTGTGCCTTGTCAGGCTGAGGTGCTGGTGTGTAGCACCCCGAGGGGATCTCTATGAAGGATGATGCATCTCGAATAGTGTGCCTTGTCGGGCTGAAACCCGAGGGAAACTCTATGAGAGATGACCGGCTAAAACACGAAATCCTGAATAGTGTGCCTTGTCGGGCTGAGGTGCTGGTGTGTAGCACCCCGAGGGGATCTCTATGAAGGATGACTGGCTAAAATATGAAAGATTAAAGCAACGAACAGCAAATAAGCACAACTGAGTGTTAGAAACTGCCTGTGTTATGTTGATTGCATTGTGTGTTGTCGCATTTGTATTCCCTACTTGCTAAGCATTAGGCTTATGTTTTGTGTTCTATGGTGTAGGTAACGACGCGGTTACAGGTGAGCTAAGCGAGTGAGCCGGGACTTGGGAGCAGTCGGAGACGCACGGGGCATGCCGATGCGGGTAGTTGTCGGGGCGCCTCGACCATGGTCTTCGGAAGGATGTGGGTGGAACAGTATTTTGGGTCGTGTATAATTTACATTTATTTTGGTGGTTTGTAGAGTTGCCTTTTTGGTTGATGTTGTTTTTTTAGAGTTATTGCATAGCTATTTGTATTTGGTGTATATAGTCATAGTTAAGGGTGATGTGTCGCCCTATATTGTGGATTTTCTTCACTTAGGGATGTTAGTATTTTTAGTTTCCCTCTTACTGCTATTTGGTGATTTCGTATGCTGGATAAGTTGAGTAGGAGTATTCTGGATTGGTTGGGTTTTATTCGTTTGCAGGTACCTAGCATTTTGGAGGCGCCATTTTCAGGCGTTACTTTGCCGAAATTTTTGAGAAGGACGCCGTGGTGCTTAAAGGTTAGGATTAAGGGAAATTAGTGAGTCTAGGCAGCTAGGTATGACATAAGTGAGCTTCGGGAGATTTAGTTTTAAATTCAGCCGTGTCAATTTTCTTTTATGATTGGGGGTTTATGAAAATTATGTTTTAACGTGAGATTGGCTAGCAAAGTAGTGCACCGAGCCAAGGTGGGTTCGGGGGCGTTACAAGATGGTATCAGAGCATAAATGGTCGAGTCGTTCAAAAGATTACCCGACATTGCCGGCTGCCATGCAATGTGCTTCACCGACTGTAAGTATTTCTTTGCTTTTAGTTGTTTATAGCTAAGATTGATATCTTAACCTTGTTTAGGAGTAGAACGAAACTCCCGAGAGTACCGAGACAACCTCGACAGATTCTCTTAGCCAACTTATAGACGCAATGAATCGATGGTTCGAATAGCTAGGAATTTATGGTAAAAGCGAAACGGACAAGGTATAACATAAGAAGGATACACATAGGATGAGTTTATGTTTCCCTTAGAAAGTTACATCTTATGCGATAAAAGATTAGAATAGATAGAATGGGGGCCTTTAGTAAACCCTTGAAGGTTTGTGGTGCGATGAATTATAGGAGAGCTTAAGGGTAGAAACGAAATTTTGGGAGATGTCCTAAACCATTGTGAGACCCTTAGAGAAACCCTTAGCACGTACATTATGTGGATAAGACGAGAGAGCACGGTGGGATATTTAGAGTCACGTACAATGAACTGTATTCAAGAGGTTTAGTCTAAGTGAATGATTGAGGGGGGTATGTACTGAGTAATTAGTAGGATTAAAGATGCTATACCTAGAATTCCTTATCTTAGGGAGAATTTTTTTTCTGAAAGCTAAAAGTGGATAGATAGAAAGTTGACTCTAGTTAGAAAACCCTTGGAGTTCTAGAATACGAGTAACCAAACAAGAGTTGAAGTTGGAAATGAAGTTACTGGGAGACACCCTAAACTGTTGTAAATGTATATTGCATTTGAGCGTCTAGTTTAAGTAAATTGTGATTATCACTTGTAGAGGATGTGATTGTTTGAGGTAAGAGGGTGATTGTGGAATTTGAGGAATCATGTAGGAGTGTTCATATTAATTAGATCGATGATAGAAATAGGAAGAAATTTATTTCAAGTTGGAAAGCTATTAGACCTTGAGATATTAGAGGGTCAAACTATTGGGTATTGAGAGATATAGTTAGAATGATGTATACGATGTTAATGAACTTGGAAATAAGTTGAATTGGAGAGATGTATGAAAGCTTAGATTCTTAATAAATGGGAGTAGTTAGATGTTGATTATGTGTGAGTGTTTAGTTTAAGTAAATTGTTAAGAGGGTATGGGAAGTAGCTATTGCCGTAATACTTGTAGAGAATCTTACTGATTAAGGCAATGTGGTGACTGTGAAATCCGAAGGATCAGGTAGGAGTGTAAATAGTTTTGGCCAAAGTCATTAAATTTAGGAGTGAATAGACCCAAGCTTAGGAGGTAAATGAGGACTCAAGTGTTATGAGATCAAGAGTATAGAGAATGTAAGTACTAAGATTCATAGTATACTTTGAGGAATAGTTGATAGGTTTAAGAGATGAGAACTTGGAGTATGAGAGTTGTGTTGGAATAACTAATGAAGTGTCATGATTGTTTGAGGTATAAATTGTCTTGATTATCTGATATAAGTGTAAGAGATAGGAATAATAAGTTAGAAATGAGATGGTAGAGTAGAAAGAAAGTTAAAATTTAAGGATTTAGAGTAAGATGTTTATATACTGAGATCTTAGTGTTACTGTATTATGATATCTTAGAGATATGAGGTAGTTATGTAGGTGTTGATGAACATTGGATTAGAGAAGTTAGGGTTGGAATTAAGTGGAAAAAATTTGAAAGTATAGGTGATAATTGATTTAATTGAAGTTAATGGACGTATAAATACTCAAGCTATAGGGAGCAAGGTTAGGAAAATGAAAATTTTGGGAGATGTAGAAAAATGTAGTGAAGTCAATAATTGTAGGGATTATTGAGCGCTGTGGTGTATAGTTGGGGTATATAGTTTAGAATGACCCAATTTAGAATCGTAGAGAGTTGCCAATTTGGAGTGAATGAAAACTCAGTTAGTACTTCGAGTGTATAGTGAATTAATTTGGATAGTGAGAATTCGGAATATGTGAATGATGTTAGAATGAGGAATAGGTGTAAGATGCGATAGTAAGATTGAAGGGAATTTGAAATCTAGAACTAAGGGTAAGAAGTTTACTCCGTAGGTTCTAGTGTTACGCTATTGAGATGGCTTTGGAGGTTGGAGATTGTTTGATGGATACGTATCTGAATTAGAAAAGTAAGTGACTAGGTGAACTTAGTCAGGAAGATTTAGGGCTGTGGATTACACGATAGGTATTTCAGCCATCCGATGTTAACTAATAGGATTTAAGTTGAGAGTCTTCAAGGGGGTGAAGACAATGGGCATTAAGGATATGTTGTACACCATTTAGAGTATTGTGTGAAGAGTTAGGAACGAGTTAGTCCTGATCTAAGAATTTATAGAGGTTAGTAAAACTTGAGGTAAGAATTGTACTCATTAGTATCTTAGGATTACTCGATTGTGGTAGCATAGAGAGTCGTAGTGGTTGTGTGTGTTTAGTAGACACAGAAGTAGAAAAAGATGAACTTAGCTAGAGAAAAAGATCGAGTTGAAAATTTAGTTAGAAGGGTTTGAGGGTATGAATTAGATTATAGTTAGTGAACGTGTGAGTATTCGGGTTAGAGCGTAACCAATAGATGAGTACGGGTATGAGGTAGGTGAGATGAGATGAGTACATTGAGAAATAACAAAGCCACAAATTTTGAGGACAAAGATTTTGTAAGGAGGGTAGATTGTAACACCAGCGAATTTAGATTTAATTAATTTAAAAGAAAAGTGAATAAATTTGGTTGAACTAAACATTTTAGTAATTTAGGTTTGGGTATTCCCAATGGAGAAATTAAGCCGGGTACGGGGAGAGGATCAATTTACGAAAATTTATAATTTAAGAACGATTTATCGAGAGTTCGAAATTGTCGAAAACACGGGAGGGCAAAACGGTAAATGATGATGATAATGATTGGCTAAATTTGTATTTGCTTTCAAATAACTAAGGACTTGTCGATAAGTTTTCTAATGTAAATCGATATTCGTTTTAACTTCAATACGATCTTTTGTTCTTCTCAATACGATGAGGTGATCTCTTCAACACGATTCTATTAACTCTTTCCGTGCTTTCATGTGCAAAGAATACTTGCTTTGATTTCACTTTGTTTGTGAATGTCTTTCTGTTGCCGTGTTGGGGTGTGTGGCCGCTTAGCCGTGAGAAAGGCGTCAGGCAAAAATACCCATTTGCATGGTTGAGAGACATTTGCAAACTTTGTGAAATTAGTCTTTGACAGTGCAAGTAATCTTGTTAGTCTCATGTTTAGTATAGAGGGAATTAATAGATCAATACGAAGTTATCCGCAAGTCAATACGAGATGAATCGAAGATCAATACGAAGTTAAACCCTATATCTATTTATAGTTGAAAACTTGAAGTCAAGTAGTTATGTTATTTGAAAGTAAATTCTACAAATTGAATATGAATTTGATCTTAAATATATTCTCTGAAAATTCTATTAAAAATGAAGAAAATATAGAATTATCACAAGAAGAAGTATTAAATAATTGGACAATTCCCGATATTGAGCCAAAAACTATTTATAAAATAGGCACTTTTGAAAATCTTATTAATCGTATTGTTAAAACTTCTGAGCAAACTATTTGCTTAGATACTAATGAAAAAACTATAAAATTATTAGGATTAAAAGATATTCAAAAATATTTTGCTAAATATAAGTATATTCATGTTGGACTTATTCAAATAGCTTTTAAACCATTGACTATTCCAGGTTTAAATGCTAGCATATTAGCAAGAGTCACCTACTGTTTCAGAAATGGAATTTAAATTATGATGAATTACTCAAATTTAAGCAAAGATGATATTAGAAAAATATGTAACGAAGAATATCAATCACCTGAAAATGCTATTCTCAGAAATTGGATTGATAAAAAATATTATAAAAAATCTGAAGAATTTAAAAAATTAAAAGATTTATATTATTCTTATCTAGATTTAAAAAAGATTCTCATCACTTTTAGTGAATGGTATTGGACGATATTTTATAAACCTGTATCAAAATATCAAATTAATATTTTAGAAGAATATAATAATCATTGTAAAAATTGGAATATAAAAAACAATGAAATTATTAAATCTATACATCCACCTTTAGAACCTATTAGTCTAAAGAATAATACTATTGAAGCTATTCCTTTGGTTAGTTTATCTCATCCTATTGAAGATAAAAATGATATTATAATGAAACAATTAGATATTAATGTTATTAACACTCAAAATGAGAATTCTATGGAAAATTATCACACTGAAATTCATCCAACTATTGATTCTAGCTCTTGGCCAGCTAATGATACTTCTAGTGAAGACGAGAATATGCCTTCTCATTTAAAAGATATTAAAAAAATAGAAAAATCTTTTATTGAATGTAATCATATCTATCCATTACCAGAATCTAGAAACCCTTTAAGTATTCATAGAGTTAGATATGAGGATAAAGGGCCTGGTGGTGATAGAATTAGAAGAACTTATTATAAAAGACCTACTCCCGTAGATTTATTATGGGAAGAAGATTGGTTGCATGAACAATCCTCTTATAGTGCAAACGCTATATATGATTGGAACCTTGATGGTTTAACTGAATATCAAATTTATGAATTACTCCAAAAAATGTTAATGTATTCTAGTGTTTGTCAAGCCTCTCAGAATAAAGATTCTGATATAGCTGCTTTTATTATAAATGGATTTAATGGTGCATTAAAAGGTTGGTGGGATAATTATTTATCTCTAGAACAACGTCATGAAATATTAACCGCTGTAAGACATGACAATAATTTGGTTTATGAAGATAGTGTTTATACCTTAATTCAAGCTATAATATTACATTTTATTGGAGCTACCGAACAAAGACAAGAAAGAGGTAGAGAATTATTACAAAATTTAAGATGTAAAACTTTAACCGAGTTTAGATGGTATAAAGATGTTTTTATAACTAAAGTTATGCAAAGACCAGATGCTAATTCTGAGCACTGGAAATCTAAATTTATTGATGGATTACCTCCTTTATTTTCTAAAAGAATTAAAAAGAAATTATTAGAATTAAATGATGGACAATTTATTCCTTGGGCAACATGTACTTATGGTCATTTAATTAGTGTATGTGTTCAAGAAGGTTTAAGTTTATGTAATGATATGAAATTACAATATCAATTTAAAAAACAAAATTTAGATGGTAAAAAAGAAATAGGTGAATTTTGTGATCAATTTGCTTATCATATTCCTAAACCTAATTTAAAAGGTTTATCAAAAGCTGATCAAAAAGAAGAATATCTTAAATATAAAAGAAAGAAAAAATTACAAAAAAGAGCTTTTAAAAAATATAAGCAAAAATATGATATTCCCGAATCTTCTAATAGAAATAAAACATTTAAAAAGAAGAAGTCTAAAAAGGACTTATCTGAAATTAAATGTTATAAATGTGGTAAATTTGGCCACTATGCATCTAAATGTACTACTCTAAAAAAATTAAATAATCTTGATATAGATGAAAGGTTCAAAGTAGCCTTAGAAAAACTATTATTAACTTCTTCGGAAGAATCTTCTGACTCAGAAGATATTATTGATGAGTTATCTTCTTCATCTGACAATGACACCTGTCAAAAATGTCAAGTCAATGTATTATCAACTGAACAACAAAATATTTTAGATAATTTAGATCAGATACATGATCCTATATTTAGAAAAAAGATTATTGAAATTATTATTCAACAAGTTAAAGATCTGAAAAATGAATTACAAGAATTATTGTATAATTACAATCAATATCAGATTAATATTAATGAAAGATTGGAAAAAATAGAAACCCATATGGATATTGGTTCCTCTTCTACTAATGAAGTTACTCCTTATAATGATAATGATATAAATATTTTAACAAAATTGAGATTTCAAAAATGGTTTATTAAAATTAATCTAATTATAAATCAAGACTATATTATCTCTGATTTAATAGCCCTTATAGATAGTGGTGCTGATATTAATTGTATAAAAGAAGGAATTATTCCCACTAAATATTTTGAGAAAACAAAACAATCTTTATATTCAGCCGGTGGAAATAAATTAAAAGTAAACTATAAATTATCTGATGCTAGTGTTTGCAATAATGATGTTAGTATAACAACTACTTTTTTATTGGTTAAAAATTTACAACATAAAATTATTTTAGGCACTCCATTTTTAAATATGATAATGCCTATTAAAACTATTGATGAAAAAGGTATAAGTGCCACTTTTCATAATCAATCTATTTATTATGCTTTTATTATGTACCCTGAAGATACTTTTATAAATGAATTAAAAACTCAATATTTAGATAAACAAAAACATATTAGTTTTTTAAAATCAGAAATTTATTATTTAAAGATTGAAGATCAATTAAAACAACCTAAAATAATTGAAAAAATTAAAAATATTGAAAATACTTTTATTACTGAAGTATGTGGTGATACACCAAATATATTTTGGGACAGGAAAAAACATATTGTTGATCTTCCTTATATTGCTAATTATAATGAAAAATTCATTCCTACTAAATCTAGACCAAGTCAAATGAAATCTGAATATTTAGAATTATGTTCTAAAGAAATAGAATCCTTATTAGAAAAAAAACTTATTAGACCTAGTAAATCACCTTGGAGTTGTACTGCATTTTATGTTAATAATGCAGCCGAAAAGGAAAGAGGTGTTCCTAGATTAGTTATAAATTATAAACCTTTAAATGATGCTTTACAATGGATTAGGTATCCTATTCCTAATAAAAAAGATCTATTAGACCGACTTCAGTCTGCCTTAATATTTTCTAAATTTGATTTAAAATCAGGTTATTGGCAAATTCAAGTAGCGGAAAAGGATAGGTATAAGACTGCATTTGTAGTCCCCTTAGGACATTATGAATGGAATGTTATGCCATTTGGCTTAAAAAATGCTCCCTCTGAGTTTCAAAATATTATGAATGACATATTTAAAATTCATTCTAAATTCTGTATCGTTTATATTGATGATGTTTTAGTATTTTCTGAATCTCTAGATCAACATATAAAACATTTACAAATTATAAAAGAAACTATTAAATATAATGGACTAGTCTTATCTGCTCCTAAAATGAAATTATTTCAAACTACAGTTAGATTTCTAGGACATAACATTAATCAAGGTACTATTATTCCTATAAATAGATGTATTGAATTTGCATCTAAATTTCCTAATGAAATTACAGACAAAAAACAACTACAAAGATTTTTAGGTAGTTTAAATTATTTAGGAGATTTTTATAAAAATTTAGCTCAAGACACAGCTATTTTATATCAAAGATTAAGAAAAAATCCTAAACCATGGAGTGAAAAACATACTCAAGCTATTATTATTTTAAAACAAAAAGCTATTAGTTTACCCTGTTTGAATTTATCTAATCCAGTTTGGAAAAAAATTGTTGAAACAGATGCTTCTAATATTGGTTATGGTGGCATTCTTAAACAATTAAATCCTAATACAAATATTGAAGAATTGATTAGATTTACTTCTGGTCTATGGAAACCAGTTCAATTAAATTATTCTACTGTTAAAAAAGAAATTTTATCTCTTATTAAATGTATTTCCAAATTTCAGGATGATTTATTAAATCAATCATTTTTAATTCGAATTGATTGCTCATCTGCTAAAGATATATTAGAAAAAGATATTAAAAATCTTGTTTCAAAACAAATATTCGCTCGATGGCAAGCAGAATTATCTGTTTATGATTTCTCTATTGAATATATTAAGGGAGCAAGTAACTCTCTTCCTGATTTTTTAACACGAGAATTCTTACAGAATGCATAATCCCTTTCAAAGTAGGGGTAAAAGCCAAGTATTTTGGTTATATTCGCAACAGCCAAGTATTTTGGTTATATTCGCAACAGCCAAGTATTTTGGTTATATTCGCAACAGCCAAGTATTTTGGTTATATTCGCAACAGCCAAGTATTTTGGTTATATTCGCAACAGCCAAGTATTTTGGTTATATTCGCAACAGCCAAGTATTTTGGTTATATTCGCAACAGCCAAGTATTTTGGTTATATTCGCAACAGCCAAGTATTTTGGTTATATTCGCAACAGCCAAGTATTTTGGTTATATTCGCAACAGCCAAGTATTTTGGTTATATTCGCAACAGCCAAGTATTTTGGTTATATTCGCAACAGCCAAGTATTTTGGTTATATTCGCAACAGCCAAGTATTTTGGTTATATTCGCAACAGCCAAGTATTTTGGTTATATTCGCAACAGCCAAGTATTTTGGTTATATTCGCAACAGCCAAGTATTTTGGTTATATTCGCAACAGCCAAGTATTTTGGTTATATTCGCAACAGCCAAGTATTTTGGTTATATTCGCAACAGCCAAGTATTTTGGTTATATTCGCAACAGCCAAGTATTTTGGTTATATTCGCAACAGCCAAGTATTTTGGTTATATTCGCAACAGCCAAGTATTTTGGTTATATTCGCAACAGCCAAGTATTTTGGTTATATTCGCAACAGCCAAGTATTTTGGTTATATTCGCAACAGCCAAGTATTTTGGTTATATTCGCAACAGCCAAGTATTTTGGTTATATTCGCAACAGCCAAGTATTTTGGTTATATTCGCAACAGCCAAGTATTTTGGTTATATTCGCAACAGCCAAGTATTTTGGTTATATTCGCAACAGCCAAGTATTTTGGTTATATTCGCAACAGCCAAGTATTTTGGTTATATTCGCAACAGCCAAGTATTTTGGTTATATTCGCAACAGCCAAGTATTTTGGTTATATTCGCAACAGCCAAGTATTTTGGTTATATTCGCAACAGCCAAGTATTTTGGTTATATTCGCAACAGCCAAGTATTTTGGTTATATTCGCAACAGCCAAGTATTTTGGTTATATTCGCAACAGCCAAGTATTTTGGTTATATTCGCAACAGCCAAGTATTTTGGTTATATTCGCAACAGCCAAGTATTTTGGTTATATTCGCAACAGCCAAGTATTTTGGTTATATTCGCAACAGCCAAGTATTTTGGTTATATTCGCAACAGCCAAGTATTTTGGTTATATTCGCAACAGCCAAGTATTTTGGTTATATTCGCAACAGCCAAGTATTTTGGTTATATTCGCAACAGCCAAGTATTTTGGTTATATTCGCAACAGCCAAGTATTTTGGTTATATTCGCAACAGCCAAGTATTTTGGTTATATTCGCAACAGCCAAGTATTTTGGTTATATTCGCAACAGCCAAGTATTTTGGTTATATTCGCAACAGCCAAGTATTTTGGTTATATTCGCAACAGCCAAGTATTTTGGTTATATTCGCAACAGCCAAGTATTTTGGTTATATTCGCAACAGCCAAGTATTTTGGTTATATTCGCAACAGCCAAGTATTTTGGTTATATTCGCAACAGCCAAGTATTTTGGTTATATTCGCAACAGCCAAGTATTTTGGTTATATTCGCAACAGCCAAGTATTTTGGTTATATTCGCAACAGCCAAGTATTTTGGTTATATTCGCAACAGCCAAGTATTTTGGTTATATTCGCAACAGCCAAGTATTTTGGTTATATTCGCAACAGCCAAGTATTTTGGTTATATTCGCAACAGCCAAGTATTTTGGTTATATTCGCAACAGCCAAGTATTTTGGTTATATTCGCAACAGCCAAGTATTTTGGTTATATTCGCAACAGCCAAGTATTTTGGTTATATTCGCAACAGCCAAGTATTTTGGTTATATTCGCAACAGCCAAGTATTTTGGTTATATTCGCAACAGCCAAGTATTTTGGTTATATTCGCAACAGCCAAGTATTTTGGTTATATTCGCAACAGCCAAGTATTTTGGTTATATTCGCAACAGCCAAGTATTTTGGTTATAGAGCACTCTTACGAGTTATCTCGAGCTATTTCCGATATGGATTTCCGATATGGTTAAATTTTTATTAGTTATCTATCAGATATAAAACGAACTTTTATAATGGACTCGTTATGAGCCTAATAAATATTGATTATATTGATATTAAGACAAGTGAATTCTATTAAGACATCCATTGATAGCTGCAGAAACTGAAAAGGATCTGCAGAAACTGAAAAGGATAATATTGATTATATTCATGCTTCTATTTCTCGATTATATCCTGATATGAATAAACTTATATGGATCCTATTGACAGGCATTATGGACTTCCTATTTCCAAGCGAAATATTCGTCATATATTATTCAGCCTTGATTATATTCAGCCTTGGTGGCAGAGATATTATAGAAATTATAATTTTCATGAAAGATATATGAATGCATATAAAATTCCTCATCGAGAATTTGAAACTTTTGGCGCCTATATAACCTATAGACCGGGCTGCCCTTGCAACTTCTGTATAGCAGAAAATAAGAAACTCTATAAATCTACATCAATGGGTCATTCTCCACCAGATAAAGTTTTACCTTTCTGGAGCCGAAGATATGGAGAAACTTATGATGCCGATTTTATTCGCTATGGCAAAGAAGCTTATGGTGCTAAGCTATTTGAAGAAATTAAAGCGGGAAAGAACTAGGGGTTTATCCGTCCTTATCTGATAGACAAGGTGGCCCCTACTATTTTATTAAAGGAAGCATCTTAGTACTCTCCTATAAAGAGTTTTGTTTGTAACTAGACTAGGTCCCACCATACACTATGTGGGAATCTACTTTTATTATTATGTCTCCTTTTTTAATTTAGCTTTTGTACCTCCCGTGGCTATATAAGGGAGTGTAGTGTGCTTTTCAATGCAAGTTTTTTAGAGTTTTGCCTTCTCTCCTTGTAAAAACTCTAGCTCTGATTGCTCTCTCTCTCCCTCTTTGTATGCTACAACTATTGTGAATAAACAAGTAAGTATTTTCTCTTACTTCTTCTCCTTCGCTTCCCCCCGCGAAGGAGAAGAAGTAGAAGAAAATACTTACTTGTTTATTCACAATAGTTGTAGCATACAAAGAGGGAGAGAGAGAGCAATCAGAGCTAGAGTTTTTACAAGGAGAGAAGGCAAAACTCTAAAAAACTTCTTGAATTGAAAAGCACACTACACTCCCTTATATAGCCACGGGAGGTACAAGCGACAAACTAGTAAAAGTAAAAGTAGATTCCCACATAGTGTATGGTGGGACCTAGTCTAGTTACACGACAAAATTAAAAGCAAATAGTCCTCCCATAGTGGAGTACGGAGATTCCTTCATAATGGAGTGGTAGGGACCACTACTTAACTTTATCAAAATCTTTATACTTCTGCCATAAGATCTTGCTGTCTGCACTAATCATATCTACATAATCTGAACGGTCACCGTAAAATAGAGGCATAGCCTCTTTATGTTGTTCTTCAAGCTGCTTAACTAAATTCATCAAATATTGAGTCTTTTCTTGATACTGCAGCACCAATTGATGACTAAATTCTAGAAATCTTTTATAATTTTGTGCTTGCATATGAAGCGGTAGCCAAGTAGGTCTGTTGAAAACTTTTCGATAATTTCTTCTAGAAATGGGCCAATATCCACGATAATGGCTAGGATGATAATCTTGATAACGAAAAGTTCTGTCAATGCGAGCAGGGAAATACCCAAGATTCCAAGGAGCTAAATTATAAGGATTCATCCGATCAATAAATCTCGGCAGCTGTCGATCTACAAATAGTTCCTCAATATGTTGATCTTCCCACTCAGGCCAATTCATAGATCTTTCTTTTCTTTTCCTTTGTATGTCAAAAGAAACATATTTTCTTCAAAGTCTTCCTTAGCAAAAGGCTCATAAGTATGGTCAATATCCATATGAGGTGTTTGAATATTAAATAATTGAGTTTTCATAGCCTCAAATAATTTTTTGTCTTTTTCTTCCTTAGTCATATCAGGATATATTCGAGAAATAGTAGCATAAAGTGTTTCAATATAATTGATATTATCCTTTTCATCTTCAGCATCATTGATAGCTTTCTGCTTTACTTTTTCTTTATAGGTTTTAATAGATGCCTTAATACGTGTTAAACACTTATTAGTCTCATAACGAGACTCCCATTTTACATAAAAGTTCCTTTGAACTGCATATAAACCCAAATAAGGGTCTTGATATATCTCCAGATTCCATTGCCATATCCAGTTTATCTGGAATTCAGAGCAAAACCATAATAATTCTTGCTCTTTATTAAATAATTTCCTATTTGATAAAATAGGATGATACTTTAACCAAATATGAAACTCTTCTTGAATAACTGCAGGAAATAAAGCTAACTCCGGAGAGTGTTCCTGCCACCAAACATAAAACCAAGGAGGAAATTTATCCTCTGTTTTTATAATTTCAGGGTTAATAGAGAAGAACCATAAATGGGTTCTCTGAGGATTCTGAATATAGAACATATTTGTCCAAGCATTAACATAATCCCAATAATTATACTTTAGATCATTCTTGAGGCTTCTAATAGCAAACACATTTAAGCCCCATTCATGAGGATGTATAATCCTGATAATATAACATTTCGAATGAGTGATAGCAGATATTCCATATTCACCAATATAATGGTGCACAATCTGAACCGACTGTGTTTCGATAAGAATATGCTCATAATAAAGCCGATGCTTTCCATCAGTCATTAAATAATGATGAGAGCCCAAATATCTCTCTTTAATATACCAGGCGTCTTTATTAGCCAATAATAAATCCTTTTTATAAAAAGGAAAAATAGTAGCACATATATGCTTTTTCAAATATTGATTTCCTGCGTCAAATATTTCGGGAGCAGTTTTAGGAGGAGTAGGAGAAGTACTACTTTCTCCTATAGAAGAATATTGATGATAATAACTAAGGCGACCCTTTCCACGGCCCCTAGTACTTCTACGACCACCACCACCCCCAAGGGGTTTATTCATTCTGTAAAAATACACTTTGAGCAATATAAGAAAGATCAACAATATGTTTTTGTTGATCTAAATATTGAGTTTTTAATTCATTTATAAAAGTATCTTCAGGGTACATAATAAAAGCATAATAAATAGATTGATTATGAAAAGTAGCACTTATACCTTTTTCATCAATAGTTTTAATAGGCATTATCATATTTAAAAATGGAGTGCCTAAAATAATTTTATGTTGTAAATTTTTAACCAATAAAAAAGTAGTTGTTATACTAACATCATTATTGCAAACACTAGCATTAGATAATTTATAGTTTACTTTTAATTTATTTCCACCGGCTGAATATAAAGATTGTTTTGTTTTCTCAAAATATTTAGTGGGAATAATTCCTTCTTTTATACAATTAATATCAGCACCACTATCTATAAGGGCTATTAAATCAGAGATAATATAGTCTTGATTTATAATTAGATTAATTTTAATAAACCATTTTTGAAATCTCAATTTTGTTAAAATATTTATATCATTATAAGGGGTAACTTCATTATTAGAAGAGGAACCAATATCCATATGGGTTTCTATTTTTTCCAATCTTTCATTAATATTAATCTGATATTGATTGTAATTATACAATAATTCTTGTAATTCATTTTTCAGATCTTTAACTTCTCTATTAAGATCTTGAATAGTTACAGGTTTAATTTTAGCCTGATCTATTCTATTAAATACTTCTGTTAAAGAATAATGTTGACCTCTTAACTTAGGTTTTTCAATCATTTCTTTATCATTATTTTGATTAATAATAATTTCAATAATCTTTTTTCTAAAGATAGGATCATGTATTTGATCTAAATTATCTAAAATATTTTGTTGCTCAGTTGTCAATACATTGACTTGACATTTTTGACAGGTTTCATCATCAGATGAGGACGACTCATCAATAATATCTTCTGAGTCAGAAGATTCTTCCGAAGAAGTTAATAATAGTTTTTCTAAGGCTACTTTGAACCTTTCATCTATATCAAGATTATTTAATTTTTTTAGAGTAGTACATTTAGATGCATAGTGGCCAAATTTACCACATTTATAACATTTAATTTCAGATAAGTCCTTTTTAGACTTCTTCTTTTTAAATGTTTTATTTCTATTAGAAGATTCGGGAATATCATATTTTTGCTCATATTTTTTAAAAGCTCTTTTCTGTAATTTCTTTTTACGTTTATATTTCATATATTCTTCGCTTTTGTCAGCTTTGGATAAACCTTTTAAATTAGGTTTAGGAATATGATAAGCAAATTGATCACAAAATTCACCTATTTCCTTTTTACCATCTAAATTTTGTTTTTTAAATTGATATTGTAATTTCATATCATTACATAATGATAAACCTTCTTGAACACATACACTAATTAAATGACCATAAGTACATGTTGCCCAAGGAATAAATTGTCCATCATTTAATTCTAATAGTTTCCTTTTAATTCTTTTAGAAAATAAAGGAGGTAATCCATCAATAAATTTAGATTTCCAGTGCTCAGAATTAGCATCTGGTCTTTGCATAACTTTAGTTATAAAAACATCTTTATACCATCTAAACTCTGTAAGAGTTTTACATCTTAAGTTTTGTAATAATTCTCTACCTCTTTCTTGTCTTTGTTCGGTAGCTCCAATAAAATGTAATATTATAGCTTGAATTAAAGTATAAACACTATCTTCATAAGCCATATTATTGTCATGTCTTACAGCGGTTAATATTTCATGACGTTGTTCTAGAGATAAATAATTATCCCACCAACCTTTTAATGCACCATTAAAGCCATTTACAATAAAAGCAGCAATATCAGAATCTTTATTCTGAGAGGCTTGGCAAACACTAGAATACATTAACATTTTTTGGAGTAATTCATAAATTTGATATTCAGTTAAACCATCAAGGTTCCAATCATATATAGTTTTGGCAGTATAAGAAGATTGTTCATGTAACCAATTTTCTTCCCATAATAAATCAACGGGAGTAGGTCTTTTATAATAAGTTCTTCTAATTCTATCACCACCAGGCCCTTTATCCTCATATCTAACTCTATGAATACTTAAAGGGTTTCTAGATTCTGGTAATGGATAGATATGATTACATTCAATAAAAGATTTTTCTATTTTTTTAAGATCTTTTAAATGAGAAGGCATATTCTCGTCTTCACTAGAAGAATCATTAGCTGGCCAAGAGCTAGAATCAATAGTTGGATGAATTTCAGTGTGATAATTTTCCATAGAATTTTCAACTTGTGTATTAATAACACTAATATTTAATTGTTTCATTCTTTTAGCTAATTGTTCAATAAAGTCATTGTTGTCTTTGGGAGATTTAAAATTAAATTTGGATATCATTATAGGTGGTTTTAAATCAGGAATAGAAATATTTTCTTTCTTTATTCTAGATGTCGCAGAAGATGTCGTAGGAATATCTTCTATAACCTTTTTATTTGATTTTTCAGATAATTTAATTAATTGAGTTTCAACTCTTGATAATTGTTGTCCTATAGTACTCATATGAATATTATTATAATTCATTTGTTTAATGATAATATCATTCTTATCTTCAATAGGTTGAGATAAAGTAACTAAAGGTATAGCTTCAATAGTATTATTCTTTAGACTAATAGGTTCTAAAGGTGGATGTATAGATTTAATACTTTCATTGTTTTTTATATTCCAATTTTTACAATGATTATTATATTCTTCTAAAATATTAATTTGATATTTTGATACAGGTTTATAAAATATCGTCCAATACCATTCACTAAAAGTTATTAGATCCTTTTTTAAATCTAAATAAGAGTAATATAAATCTTTTAATTTTTTAAATTCTTCAGATTTTTTATAATATTTTTTATCAATCCAATTTCTGAGAATAGCATTTTCAGGTGATTGATATTCTTCGTTACATATTTTTCTAATATCATCGTTGCTTAAATTTGAGTAATTCATCATAATTTAAATTCCATTTCTGAAACAGTAGGTGACTCTCTTTTAGTGTGAGAGGTTTCTCCTTTTTCATATTTCGAATTATTAAATTGATTAGAATAAACACCATGAGGTATTTGTTGTTCAGATATTTTTAAAGCTTCAATATTAGAAATAGGAGTTTCAGATACAGAAAATCTAGAACTAGGTAAATCTACTTGATAAGGAGGAATAGATGACCTAGCAGATAGACTTCTGGAAAAAGATATTTTTCTTGGTTGATTATTATCAAATTTAATTTCTATATGTCCGTCAGGGGTTTGAATAATTTGATCGATTTTTTTATTAATAATTGGTTGAGGTAATACCGCTTGAGGAATATTATTATTATTATTATTATTATTATTATTATTATTATTATTATTATTATTATTATTATTATTATTATTTATTTATTTAAAAGAAAATAACAGAATGGATCGAAGCCATTCTGTCGCGAGCACCAAACACCCGAGCACCCGGGCAGAGACGAGGGAGACGAGCGACATTCAACGGCGACCTGTTCGCCGGTGATTTCCAACGATTTCTGGCCAGACGACGTCGGTGACTCCAAGGCTGCCAGTTCCAGCCGTCGTCGCACACAGAACCGAATGGTAAATCTTCCTCTTCCCCTGTTTCGGTTCTGTTCGTGGCCGAGGGTGAGGAGCGAGTTTGAGCTCCGATCACCGGTCGGATTTGGTCACCTCCGGCGTGGGTTTTCCAACTCTTGAACCGGCGATGGCCGTTGAAACGTGAGGAGCTCAATTTGAGCAAAAATCAGAGAACTCCCAATTTGAGTTCTTCGGTTTTCCTGTGTAAATCCTTAGGGTTTTGCTAGTTTATGCTAATTGGGTGTCAGAATGTTTGATTGGTGAGGAATTGGATGAGAATTGATGAAAAACCAAAATAGGGAAAATTTCGGGTAAAGGGCAGAATTGGGTTTTGTCATTTTTGACCTAGCTGCGGTCATTTGTTTTAAAATTCCTTTTGGCAGGTTAAAATAGGTTATTAGAGGAGTACGTGGCCGCTGGAATCGTTTGATTCCGATAACCGACACAAAAGTTATGCGCATTTGAAGTTTCGGGTTGGTTTTTACCGAACCCAAATTAGTGGCCCGTTTAGTTAGGTTTTAGTTGGATTATGCTAGAGATAGTAGTTTGAGAGTAATTGTTGAATGTAGGCTTGATTTTGATGAAGTTTGAATAATTGTCGTAGGTTGAGCCGTAGGTAGACAGGTAACCGAGTATCCTCAGCGAGGTACGATGACAGGTAAGTAGTGGTAGCTATCCTTTGCCTTCGGGTTTACACCATAGAACGGTAGAGTTATTTATTTCATGTTGTGTTGTGTTGTTGGTTTCGTGTGGTATTACATATTTGAAGCATGCATCATGGTATAGCACGTTAGGTACGATTAGTGGAGGCATTGTTTGGCATTGTGTTTGGCATTGTGAGCATGAACGTAATCAGATAAAGTGAATTGTAAAATGCATCTCGAATAGTATGCCTTGTCGGGCTGAGGTGCTGGTGTGTAGCACCCTGAGGGGAACTCTATGAGAGATGACCGGCTAAAATACTAAATCATGAATAGTGTACCTTGTCGGGCTGAGGTGCTGGTGTGTAGCACCCCGAGGGGATCTCTATGAAGGATGATGCATCTCGAATAGTGTGCCTTGTTGGGCTGAAGTGCTGGTGTGTAGCACCCCGAGGGGAACTCTATGAGAGATGACCAGCTAAAACATGTAATCTCGAATAGTGTGCCTTGTCGGGCTGAGGTGCTAGTGTGTAGCACCCTGAGGGGAACTCTATGAGAGATTACCGGCTAAAACACGAAATCCTGAATAGTGTGCCTTGTCGGGCTGAGGTGCTGGTGTGTAGCACCCCGAGGGGATCTCTATGAAGGATGACTGGCTAAAATATGAAAGATTAAAGCAACGAACAGCAAATAAGCACAACTGAGTGTTAGAAGCTGCATGTGTTAGGTTGATTACATTGTGTGTTGTCGCATTTGTATTCCCTACGTGCTAAGCATTAGGCTTATGTTTTGTGTTCTATGGTGTAGGTAACGACGCGGTTACAGGTGAGCTAAGCGAGTGAGCCGGGACTTGGGAGCAGTCGGAGACGCACGGGGCATGCCGATGCGGGTAGTTGTCGGGGCGCCTCGACCATGGTCTTTGGAAGGATGTGGGTGGAACAGTATTTTGGGTCGTGTATAATTTACATTTATTTTGGTGGTTTGTAGAGTTGCCTTTTTGGTTGATGTTGTTTTTTTAGAGTTATTGCATAGCTATTTGTATTTGGTGTATATAGTCATAGTTAAGGGTGATGTGTCGCCCTATATTGTGGATTTTCTTCACTTAGGGATGTTAGTATTTTTAGTTTCCCTCTTACTGCTATTTGGTGATTTCGTATGCTGGATAAGTTGAGTAGGAGTATTCTGGATTGGTTGGGTTTTATTCGTTTGCAGGTACCTAGCATTTTGGAGGCGCCATTTTCAGGCGTTACTTTGCCGAAATTTTTGAGAAGGACGCCGTGGTGCTTAAAGGTTAGGATTAAGGGAAATTAGTGAGTCTAGGCAGCTAGATATGACATAAGAGAGCTTCGGGAGATTTAGTTTTAAATTCAGCTGTGTCAGTTTTCTTTTATGATTGTGGGTTTATGAAAATTATGTTTTAACGTGGGATTGGCTAGCAAAGTAGCGCACCGAACTAGGGTGGGTTCGGGGGCGTTACACAAACGACTTAAACCATCGTATCTAAGGATTAAATGACCAAAAAAGGAAGAAAACCATCAAAGAGCATACAAATTTCGGAATCCCTAACCTAGGGTTTTCAAACTCCCACTAAACTCACTCAAACTACCCTTAAAACACCACAAATCAACACCTAAGTATATACAAACCAAAACCCACTTATTTTTACCTTGAATCTTTGCAAACCCTAGGTGTGGAGAAGGAGAGAAGATGCTGCCATGGGGGAAGAGAAATCGTGCGAGGGTGAAGGGGAGAAGAAGCACAAATCACCTTTTAACCTCACTTACTTTCCACTTTTCAATATTTACCACCAAGCTTCCAAAATTACAAATTAACCCACCCCTTTTCCTTTCTCTTTTTCCTTCCAACGTGATTGCTTCTTTAATCACTTCCTCCATGTATGTTTTCCAAGTTTTCTATTGGTCCACTTGTGCTTTGACTTTTCTATTGAATTTTAAACTCTTACTTTTCAAAACCTAACTTTTCAACCATTCACTTTTTAAATTTGATAATAAAACAAACCACCTTTTCACTCCATGGATTCCAACGTGATTCATCTTCCAAATCACCACCTTTTTTTTCTTCAAATAAATTTCTAACAATTTCCTATTGGTTGATATGCATAGTTGACTTTTCAAATCCTTTGGTTTGAATTGTCAAACCACATTTTTTCCCTCTCTCTTCCACTTCAATGCACAACCTTAAATTAAACTCTCCTAACACGTAAAATCGTAGGCTACGCACGTAATAGAAATTTCTCGAGTGTTACAGGCTTGCATGAAATCTAGACTTAAAGTCATCATTTGACACTTTTAAAGAAGACTTACCTTTTTGAGATTTTGATTCACCTTTCAATACAGATTTGGATTTCGGAGCACTTCTAGAGCTAGAAACTTCATTTGTCTTTTGCTTTTTGGATTTTGGGCCAGGTGATGGACTTGCCTTCGGTGGTTTAGCAGTGACTGGTTTCTGAATTTTCTCAGGTGATGGCTTAGTGGTCTTTGTGACAATGGTTTTAGACGTTTTTGGAGCCGAAGATTTAGAGGCCTTTTGAACAGAAGATTTTAAGGCCTTTGAAGCAGAAGTTTTTGAACGCTTTGGGGCAGTTATTCTTGAGGATTTTCGTGTAAGCTTTTCTGGAGTTTTTCCCTGAAAATCTTCATCATCTGTATTCACTTCCAAGATGGCTTCTTTAAGCCATGAACTATTAGAAGAGGATTCTTTTTCAACTCGAGGCCGTTTACCTTTTGAGGCAGTAGAAACTTTTTAATTTCTTGGTGCCTTAGGTGGCACTGAACTGGTTTTGTACTTGTCCTCACTGGTTTGTCGAAATCTTCATTTAACCCCAAACGAGTCTACCTGTGAAATGGGAATGGCACCTTCTGTAATTTTTGGTTTTTCCTTTCCGTGAATAGAGGATTTTACTGCGGTGAAGAAGGTGAAAAAATCACTATGGCCGAATTCAAACTTGGCATTACCTCTGAAGCATTTACTGGAATATGGTCGGAAATTTGCTCGTCGATAATCTCTTCAATAATCACCAGTTTGAGAGAGAGAGCGACTGAAAAACCCCAGAAGCCGATTGTTGATCGAAGAAAAGAAAGAGAAAGAGTGTTCTGGTAAATCTGACTTTGGAATATATTTATATCTCTTCTCCATAAATGCCCATCAAATCACCAAAATAAAGAAAATCCATGATTTGTAGGTAATTTTCTGAAAATAAATCCAAAAATTACCATAAATAAAATATTCAATCTCTCATAATTTAGGAAATAAAATCAATAAAATAATGCTGCTCCAATCTTTTCCCAAAAAAATCTTCAAGAATTCACAAGAATATCCAAGTTTTGCATGTCACACACGGTGTTGCTCATAAATAATATCAAGAAAAAATCTCTTCCAGCAAAGGATGAGCAATGTCACTAGATTTCCAGAATAAAACCAAACGCCTGATGCAAGTGGCGATTTTTTTTTTTAAATGCAAGCGATAACCAACTTACATAACACAGAGGCCTAATGCAGACCTCAACTCTTCAAATCTAGCACCATTCAATGCCTTGGTGAAAATATCGGCAATCTATTTTTCGGTCACCATATGCTCCAAATTAATAATTTTATCCTCTACTAAAGATCGAATAAAATGATGTCGTATGTCAATATGCTTTGTGCGTGAATGCTAAACAGGATTTTTAGAAATATTGATAGCGCTCAAATTATCACAATAGAGTGTCATGACACCCTATGTGACACCATAGTCTTTCATCATTTGTTTCATCCAAAGAAGTTGCGTACAGCTGCTACCTGCTGCTATATACTCTGCCTCAGCTGTAGATAGAGAAATAGAATTATGTTTTTTGCTGAACCATGACACTAAGTTGTGTCCCACGTAAAAACATCCACCCGAAGTGCTTTTTCGATCATCGGAATTACCTGCCCAGTCAGCATCACAATAATCCACCGGATTTGCATTAGACTCAAAAGAATACCAGATGCCATAATCAGTTGTTCCACTAACATATTTTAGAATTCGTTTAACCGACACTAAGTGAGACTCCGTCGGATTTGCTTGAAATCTAGCGCATACACCCACGCTATAACAAATATCTGGTCGGCTAGCAGTTAGATATAAGAGACTTCCAATCATACTTCTATACAATCGCTGATCAACTGCAATTCCCTTTTCATCTTTAGAAATTTTCTCATGTGTCCCAAGGGGTGTTCTACTCGGGCGTGCATTCTCAAGCTTAAATTTTTTCAGTAAATTCTTGGCATATTTGGCTTGAGAGATAAAAATACCATTCTTCTCTTGTTGTATTTGAAGGCCGAGAAAATAATTTAGTTCTCCAACCATACTCATCTCAAATTCGCCAGTCATTTGAGCTACAAATTCATCCACCATAACCTGTGACACTAAGCCAAATACTATATCATCAACATAAATTTGAGCAAGGAGGAACTGACCTTTGTCACGGCGAACGAATAGGGTTTTATCTACTCCTCCTCGCTCATATCCCTTGGTTAATAGATATTGCGTGAGGCGTTCATACCATGCATGAGGGGCTTGTTTGAGCCCATATAACGCATTCTTCAACTTATACACATACTCGGGATGATGAGGGTGTTCAAAACCCTTTGGTTGAGAAACATAAACTTCTTCATTGAGAAACCCATTGAGGAAAGCGCTCTTCACATCCATTTGATATAGCTTGAATCGCATAACATAAGCAAGAGATAATAAAAGCCGAATAGATTCAAGACGAGCAACCGGAGTGAATGTTTCATCAAAATCAATACCTTCAATCTGAGAATACCCTTGAGAAACTAGCCGAGCTTTGTTGCGAGTAATGTTACCATGCTCATCAGTCTTGTTCTTGTAAATCCATTTGGTACCAATAACGTTCACATCGGGAGGGCAGGGTACTAAGTCCCAAACTTGATTTCGGGAGAATTGGCTGAGTTCTTCTTGCATAGCTTCTATCCGGTATTCATCTAGTAATGCTTCTTTCACATTCTTGGGCTCAATTGTAGATGTAAAATATGCCATTTGAATCATTTCACGATAATTAACACGCGGCTTATCTCTGGTTCGTATACCATCATTCATACCTCCAATAACCTCATCTGCAGGATGATTCTTCTGAACACGTATAGATGGTGGCCTGTTGTGTAGGGTAGATACTTCTAATTCATCAACTGTCTCTGTTTGATCTGTGACACCGCCTGTGACACCTTCTGAGACATTGGATGGAACACTAGGACCTTCATTGTTTGAAATCTTATTTGCATCATCTTTCGGATTAAATGTTGTGTCCAAAGAGTCATCTACTTGAACATTTGCAGATTCGATAACAGTTCGAGTTTGTTTGTTGTAAACTTGATAAGCACGGCTATTTGTAGCATAACCGAGAAAGATAGCCTCATCACTCTTAGGATCTAGTTTCCCCCTGTGTTCCTTGTCATTCAACACAAAGCAGATGCTACCAAACGGGTGAAAATAATGAAGATTTGGAGTTTTACCTTTCCATATCTCATAGGGTGTCATAGAGGTTTTGTCGCGGAGATACACCCTGTAACACCCGGGATTTTTTTTTAAAGGAAAAATTGGAGAGAAAATATAAGAATAATATTATTATTATTAATTTAGGTTCGGGTATTTCTAGTGAAATTTAGGTTTGAGTATTTTCAGTGAAATTAAGCCCTGGGTTATAATTTAATAACGAGATTTAACGTAATTTAATAACGAGATTTAATGAAATTCGAAATGGTCGAAAACACGGGAGGGCAAAACGGTAAATGATGATTTATTAATGTTTTAATAGAAATTATTATTATTATTAAAACAAAAAAAAATAAATAAAAAATAAAACTAAAACGACAGAATGGCCGAAGCCATTCTGTCGTTCGAGCAGCGAAGGCACGGGAGGGGAGGGAGACTCGCGATGCGAGCGACGATCGACGGCCATTCACCGGCGACTTCCGACTCTCTCCGGCCAGACGACGGCGGCGAGAGGATTCCGGCCTGTCTCCGCGCATAAACGGACGGGTAAGTTCTCTTTTTGCCCTGTTTTCAGCTCTGTTCGTAGCCGGGGGTGACGAGCCCAATTTGGCTCCGATTTGGCTCCGATCACCGGCCGATTTTGGACGTTCTCGGCATGGGTTCTCCGACCCTTGAACCAGCAATGGTCGCCGAGCTGTAAGGAGCTCAATTGGAGCAAAAATCAGTGAACTCCAATTTGGGCATTTCGGTTTTTGTGTGTGTAGCCTCGGGATTTTGATTTGTTTATGCTAATTGAGGGTGTGAGGGATTGATTGGTGAAGAATTTGGCGAAAATTGATGGAAAACCGAGAGGGATGAAATTCCCGGTTTAGGGCAGTTCGGGTTTTGTCATTTTTGACCTAGCTGCGGTCGTTTGTTTTAAAATTCCTTTTGGCAGGTTAAAATAGGTTATTAGAGGAGTACGTGGCCGCTAGAATCGTTTGATTCTGATAACCGACGCAAAAGTTACGCGCGCTTGAAGTTTTGGGTCGGTTTTTACCAAACCCAAACTAGTGGCTCGTTTAGTTAGGTTTTAGTTGAATTATGCTAGAGATAGTAGTTTAAGAGTAAATGGGTGAATGTAAGCTTGATTTAATGAAGTGTGAATATTTTTCGTAGGTAGAGCCGTAGGTGGACAGGTAACCGAGTATCCTCAGCGAGCTAGGACGACAGGTAAGTAGTGGGTAATGTTCTTTCGCCTTCGGGCCTACACCATAGAACGGTAGGTTTTATTTGTTATTGTTTTCTTCGTTTAGTGTTGTGTTATCGTTGTGCTTGGTGTTGAGTTGTGGTGTGTGTGGTATGGCATTGCATTTCTTTGAAGCATGCATCATGATGTAGAGCACACTAGATACGCATAGCTGCATGGTTGTCGTTATGTGTTTGTCGTTGTGAGGGTTAACGATAGTTGGTTAAAGAGTAAGGCACTTCGGTGCAGGCAATGTGTAAGGCACTTCGGTGCGGGCAATGTGTAAGGCACTTCGATGCGGGCAATGTGTAAGGCACTTCGGTGCTGGCAATGTGTAAGGCACTTAGTTGCGGGCAATGTGTAAGGCACTTCGGTGCGGGCAAAGAGTAAGGCACTTCGGTGCGGGCAATGTGTAAGGCACTTCGGTGCGGGCAGCTTTGTTTTACTTCGTGTTGTTGAGTTACGTTATTGTATTGTGTTGCATTGTTTGGTCATGTTGTCGTGTTGTGATGAGTTGGGTTGTTGAGTTGCCCTGTGGTGTTGTGTTGCATTGTTTAGCATGGTAGTCAGTTAAAGAGTAGGCTTGTCTTTTGGTAGTTTGTCGTAAATGTCTGTTTGTAGAAATGATGGGAATGCGTAACTTTCTTTTGGTTGATGTTTTGAGAGTTACGGTATAGCTATTTGTCGTTGTTGTATATAGTCATAGTTAAGGGTGACGTGTCGCCCTGTACTGTGGACTTTCTTCACTTATGGATGTTAGTATTTTAGTTTCCCTCATTTGGTGATTTCATATGCTTGATAAGTTGATGAGGAGTATTCTGGATTGGTTAGGATTTATTCTTTGCAGGTACCTAGCATTTTGGAGGCGCCATTTTCAGGCGTTACTTTGCCGAAATTTTTGGGAAGGACGCCGTGCTGCTTAACGGTTAGGATTAAGAGAAATTAGTGAGTCTAGGCAGCTAGGTATGACGTAGAAAGTTTCAAGAGACTTAGCTTTAAATTCAGCTGTGTCAGTTTTATTTTAATGTTTAGGGTTATGAAAATTATTTTAAATTAGTTTTTAAACATCGGTTTCATCGGGGTTAGAGTGAGCCAAGTAGTGCACCGAGCCAGGGTGGGTTCGGGGGCGTTACACAACCCAATTTATGGTATAACAAGCAGTGCTCATAGCTTCAGCCCAGAACTTTTGAGGTACATCCCTTTCATGCGGGCAATGTGTAAGGCACTTCGGTGCGGGCAATGTGTAAGGCACTTCGGTGCGGGCAATGTGTAAGGCACTTCGGTGCGGGCAATGTGTAAGGCACTTCGGTGCGGGCAATGTGTAAGGCACTTCGGTGCGGGCAATGTGTAAGGCACTTCGGTGCGGGCAATGTGTAAGGCACTTCGGTGCGGGCAATGTGTAAGGCACTTCGGTGCGGGCAATGTGTAAGGCACTTCGGTGCGGGCAATGTGTAAGGCACTTCGGTGCGGGCAATGTGTAAGGCACTTCGGTGCGGGCAATGTGTAAGGCACTTCGGTGCGGGCAATGTGTAAGGCACTTCGGTGCGGGCAATGTGTAAGGCACTTCGGTGCGGGCAATGTGTAAGGCACTTCGGTGCGGGCAATGTGTAAGGCACTTCGGTGCGGGCAATGTGTAAGGCACTTCGGTGCGGGCAATGTGTAAGGCACTTCGGTGCGGGCAATGTGTAAGGCACTTCGGTGCGGGCACCTTTGGGTAGTGGGCAACTAGGAGTTAAGTTGTTGAGTTGCATTGTAGTGTTGTGTTGCATTGTTTGGCCATATTGTGTTGTTGTGCATATTGCTTGGTTTTTAAACTGTATTTGTTATCCCCTACTTGCTAAGCTTAAGCTTACGTGTGTGTGTGTGTTCTGTGGTGTAGGTGACGACAGGAGTACAGGTTAGAGCTACGAGGAAAGCTAGGATTGGGACGCAGTCGTTGATGTACGCTGTATGCCGGTGCGGGCAGTTGTCGGGGCACCTCGACCATGGTCTTCGGGGAAATGTGGGCTTGTCTTTTGGTAGTTTGTCGTAAATGTCTGTTTGTAGAAATGATGGGAATGCGTAACTTTCTTTTGGTTGATGTTTTGAGAGTTACGGTATAGCTATTTGTCGTTGTTGTATATAGTCATAGTTAAGGGTGACGTGTCGCCCTGTACTGTGGACTTTCTTCACTTATGGATGTTAGTATTTTAGTTTCCCTCATTTGGTGATTTCATATGCTTGATAAGTTGATGAGGAGTATTCTGGATTGGTTAGGATTTATTCTTTGCAGGTACCTAGCATTTTGGAGGCGCCATTTTCAGGCGTTACTTTGCCGAAATTTTTGGGAAGGACGCCGTGCTGCTTAACGGTTAGGATTAAGAGAAATTAGTGAGTCTAGGCAGCTAGGTATGACGTAAGAAAGTTTCAAGAGACTTAGCTTTAAATTCAGCTGTGTCAGTTTTATTTTATGTTTAGGGTTTATGAAAATTATTTTAAATTAGTTTTAAACATCGTTTTCATCGGGGTTAGAGTGAGCCAAGTAGTGCACCGAGCCAGGGTGGGTTCGGGGGCGTTACACACCCAATTTATGGTATAACAAGCAGTGCTCATAGCTTCAGCCCAGAACTTTTGAGGTACATCCCTTTCATGTAGCATAACTCGAGTCATTTCGACCAATGTACGGTTCTTCCTTTCAACAATCCTATTTTGTTGAGGAGTTTTAGGAGCCGAAAATTCATGAGCAATCCCTAGATGTTTACAAAAATTTGAGAAATCAGAATTTTCAAAGTCTCTTCCATGGTCACTGCGGATGCGAATAATCTTCAAGATAACACAATCTTTTTCACGTTGGAGACGAGTACACATTGACTTGAAGGCTCGAAAAGTGTCGGACTTTTCTCTAAGAAATTCCACCCATGTGTAGCGTGAGAAATCATCAATAGTAACGAAGACATACCGTTTTCCTCCAATACTTTCAACCGGCATTGGCCCCATTAGATCCATGTGAAGTCATTCAAGTACCCGAGTAGTTGAAGATGACTGTGACATCGGGTGTGACACCTTGGTTTGCTTTTCAATTTGACATGGTCCACATGGTTTCTCTTCATCAAACTTTAATTCAGAAATTCCTTGGACAGCACCTTTCGAAATAAGCTTCTCCATCATCTGAAATTAACATGTCCCAACTTTCTATCTCATAGGATAGTGTCTTCCATACTCGACCGAAAGTAGTTAGACGAAGAATGAATAAGATAACAATTGTCTGATGATCTAACTCCTTTAATGACACAATTTTTATTTTGATCGGACACAAGACATTTTTCTCTCGTCAATTGCACATTCAGATCTTGACCACAGACCTGGCTAATACTGATTAGGTTGACAGGGAACACAGGGGAAAGTTTGATCCCAAGAGTGATGAGGCTATATTTCTCGGTTATGCTACAAATAGCCGTGCTTATCAAGTTTACAACAAAAGAACTCAAACTGTTATCGAATATGCAAACGTACAAGTAGACGACTCTCTGGATACAGTTTATAATTCAAACGAAGATGCAAATCAGATTTCAAATAATGAAGGCACTAGTGTTCCACCCGGTGTCACAAAGGGTGTCTCAGGCAGTGTCACAGCTCAAACAGAGACAGTTGATGAAGTTAAAGTGATTACCTCCCACAATAGGCAACCATCCATGTAACGACCCCGTTAAAGGCCGCGACATAAACATAAACATCATTCGGTTAAGTACTGGCTTGTTCTCTGTTTCATCCTATCTACTTCATGTTATATCATTATATTTTTTTAAAAAGAAAATACAGAACTCCGAAACATTTCAGTATCAGACGAAATTGAACCCTTCATAAACTCGACTTCTTCTTTAAACTATTGACATGCTAAGTCGCAGAATTATGCGACAATGTTCAGCCATTAACCACGTAAGGAAATCGGGCTGGGAGAAGGTGTCCTTAGATCACCCGACTCCATCGATCTCGGGTTGCATGGAGTTACAGACTTTATCGGTAAGAAAGACACATCCACCAATCGTCACGTGCACTTCGCGTGACTCAATGGACATCGCCCGGTAGAGGTCATCTATCGATGGGCACGTGCAATGCACGTGATCCATTGACCATCATCCGGTATTTGAAATACACTACATCGCCCGGTCACTAGACGATAAACTACACTTACATCATCTGATATTTGAAATACACTACATCGCCCGGTTATCATGTGCATCTCACGTGACTACATAACATCGCCAGTGAGAGACATCATCCGGTGAACAACAATCGTTCGCCATCCACCGATGACGTCAGCCGGATGATGTCCTCATCCGTCAGAGACATCTTCCGGTAGGTATGTACAAAACACGTGACTTACCTCATCCGATAAGAGACATCATCCGGTGAACAGCAAACGTTCACCATCCACCGGTGACGTCAGCCGGATGATACGTTCACCCAACTTCTATCATTCAGCAGTAAAGCACAATAATCATCAAGCAAACTTCAATCAGCAGGAAATACCTCGACTCGCACACATTTCAACTTGATGGACATAAACCTTAAACGAATAAAAATCATAGGCTCGTTCAGGATACGTAAGCGGAAGACTCATATAAAACAGGATGTCCTAGGTTCTTACAATCATCCTCAAACTCAGAAGTTGAACCAGACAATTTCAAGTCCAAATTAAAAACATGATCTTATCCTACTTAGACATCAGTTTTCTCATAAATCTTACTGACATAAAATGAGCACAACCACGGGTCGATTTTGCATGTCAGCCACAAACTTCCACCCTGAGCACCTCCCAGCAACCAACTTAAACATCTTCATCAACTTTGAATTCCTCACCTGATATCTCGTCACCTACATCATAAGGTTTAAACTATAAGCCTAATGCTTAGTAAGGAATGCAATACTAACATGTATACGTGAATGCATAGTTGCAAGAAAATCATATTCATGTTCATTTCATGTTCTTCTCTTATTCTTATTCGTGTTTTTGTTCATTACTTTCATCATATGGATTAAGGGAGGATTTGTGCCGTAAAGGGGGGATGACAGTGCAAGTGTACATAGTCCCTTTCGGGCCGTATTCATGGTCCTTCTCTTTGGACAGTGACATATGCCAAACAGCCCCCAACCCTCACTTAATTCGGTTGCTTAGGTTTCATATTCATTCTCATATCTTGTTCATGAGGGAAAACATGCTCATAAATCATTTTCATTTGCTTGAGAAGTAAATCATGATGCATGACATGAATGTTCTTAAATCATCAGGCTATGGAAAATATCATACTAGACAGTTGACTTCATAGACACTATGAGAACATCACATAACATAGTTCTCAGACATCCATAAATCATCCAAGTACAAACCATCTTACTAACTTAAAACAAACCTCAAACACATAACTAATTTAGTACCCTTAAGATGTAGGGCCCTAATGGCCGGAAACCTTAATACATTCACTTACCTGGCTTCCTTAGTAAATTCGTGCTCCTTTTCTTCAGACTTCTTTACTTAAAACATTTACATCGCAGTAGTTAAAACAAAATCCTAAAAGTCTTAATCACAAGTCATCCTAGGATCTAGTAGTTAAAGTCATTCCCGAATCCCTTAGTCTAGTTCTCTGTGTGCAGTCTGAAATCCAAAAACCGAAACAGCTAGGTTCAACTAACGATTAATCAGGGTTGGTTATATTAAATGTCCAAAATCGATTCGGAAATGACATTACTAAATCCAGATTATAAATGTTACTATCGTTACTCGGCCATTGGAGAAACCAAACTCCAACACCAAGCTGAAAAACAGAGCTTAACGACTAACTGACAACTACATTGTCTAACCCATACCTCGAGCGTAGAGTATCCGAGAAATAGCAAAGGAACTGGTTGTCGAAGGGAGGATTACTGGCAGGCAGAGAGTGAGAGCTCGAGAGAGAAAATTGCCGAGAGGAGAAAGTGTCGGCTACAGTGGTGCTGGTGAGGTTTAAAATTTTTTCATTTCCTTTATATATCGATCACAACCCACCCTTATTACAATTTTACCACTCAACCTAGTTTAACACCACATGAAATTAATTAAGCTTTGGCATAAAATTCCGAACCGAAAATATCAAATAAACATGACCGTTAAAACGGTTAAGAAAATTACCTGATCAACTTGTCGGGTGTTACATCCACCCCTCCATAAACAAAATTTTCGTCCTCGAAAATTTCTCAAACAAAGAGCTCAGGATATTTGTCCAGCATGTCTTATCGTCGTTCCCATGTGGCTTCTTCAATACCATGATTCATCCATAAGACTTTCACTAGTTGAATTTCCTTATTCCTCTGAGTCTTAACTGCAGATTCTATAATCCTTACAGGCTTCTCCTCATACATCAGTGTCGGCTCGATATCGATTCCAGTTGGTTCAACAACATGTGTCGGATCACGTATACATTTCCTTAACATTGACACATGAAAGACATTATGTACCTTTTCCAGTGATGGAGGCAATCATAGTTTGTAAGCTGTACTGTCAATCCTTGCTAAGACAGAGAATGGTCCAATAAATCGCTAATTAAGCTTTCCCTTCTTACCAAATCTTAAAACTCCTTTAAAGGGTGAAACTTTTAAGAATACCTCATCCCCTACAGCAAATTCAAGATCTCTTCTTCTTTGGTCTACATAACTCTTCTGTCAGCTTTGTGCAGTCACCATTCTCCTCCTAATAATGGCAATCTTGTCTGACATCTGCTGTAAAATCTCGGGTCCTAGGAGTTTTGCTTCACCAACTTCATCCCAATACAAAAGTGACCTGCATTTCCTGCCATACAGTGCCTCATAAGGTGCCATACCAATGGTGGACTGGTAACTATTGTTGTAGGAGAATTCAATTAAGGACAAATGTCGACTCCAAGATGTCTGAAAGTCTAGCACACACGCTCTTAACATGTCTTCAAGTGTCTGAATTGTTCTCTCTAATTAGCCATCTGTCTGAGGGTGGAATGCAATGCTGAAGGATAACTTAGTACCAAGCGTGCCTTGAAGGCTTTGCCAAAACCTTGAGGTGAACCTAGGGTCACGGTCAGAGACGATGATATCGGAATCCCATGCAATCTAATGATTTCCTGAACATACAGATTAGCAAGCTGGTCCATCGTGTATGTTCTCCTTACAGGTAGGAAGTGAGCTGACTTCGTCAATCTGTCAACCATAACCCAAATGTTGTCATGAACTTTAGTTGTCTTAGGTAATCCAACAACAAAATCCATAGCAATGTTTTCCCATTTCCATCCGGGGATCGGTAAGGGTTGAAGGGTACCTCTTGGGCGTTGATGCTCTGCCTTAACTTGTTGGCATACTAAACATAACTCCACATACTTGGCAACATCCCTCTTCATATTTGGCCACCAATAATGTAACCTTAAATCCCGATACATCTTGGTGTTACCAGGGTGTACAGAAAAGGGGGACGAGTGTGCCTCGACCAAGATAAACTTTCGCAATTCCTCATCATTTGGAATGTACCATCGATTCCTAAATTTCAAAATACCATCATTGGAGAGACTGAATTCTGAAGAGGCATCCTTCGACTTACTCATCATGCTATTATTCTCCTTTGAATCCTTTTGTTGTGCCTCCTTGATCCTAACCATGATAGTTGGTCTAATAGAAACCTCGGCAAGTAAGGCTGACAGTTCAGAAACTATCTCCAACTCGAACTTCTGTACATCTGTCCTCAGAGGTATAGACATGGTGGATAACGCAGACTGCATTGTTGTCGACATCCTGCTTAAAGCATCGGCTACAGCATTAGCCTTGCCCGGGTGGTACTTAATTTCAAAGTCATAATCCTTAACAAATTCCAACCAACGTCTTTGTCTCATGTTTAATTCTTTTTGGGTGAATAGGTACTTCAGGCTTTTATGGTCAGAAAACACCTCACACTGCTGACCATATAAATAGTGTCTCCAAATCTTTAATGCAAAAACAACTGCGGCTAGTTCTAAATCGTGAGTGGGGTAATTCTGTTCATAACTCTTCAGCTACCTAGAGGCATACGCCACAACCTTACCTTCTTGCATTAAAACACACCCCAGACCAACTTTGGATGCATCACAGTAAACACTAAACTTTCCTTCTTCGATTGGGACAGTCAATAGTGGGGCTGTTGTCAACTTCAGCTTAAGTGTCTGGAAGCCATCTTCACAAGCTTCAGTCCAAGAGTACTTGGTGTCCTTCTTTGTCAAATTAGTTAAGGGCTTAGCGATCATAGAGAATCCCTTAATGAACTTTCTATAATAATCCACCAGACCAAGGAAACTACGTACTTCACTGACATGCTTTGGCTGTGGCCAGTCCTTAACAGCCTGAATCTTGGTTGGATCTACAGATATGCCCTCAGCAGAAATGATATGGCCTAAGAAATTGACCTTATCCAACAGAACTCACATTTAGACAACTTGGCATAGAGCTACTGCTGATTTAATGTCGTCAAAACCACTCTTAAATGCTCTACATGGTCAGCCTCAGTACGTGAGTATATTAGTATATCTTCTATAAACACAATCACAAACTTGTCCAAATACTCACGAAACACACGATTCATCAAGTCCATAAAAGCTGCAGGCGCATTAGTCAGTCTAAACGACATCACAAGAAATTCATAGTGTCCGTAGCGGGTCCTGAAGGCTGTCTTTGGTATATCACTCTCCTTAACCTTCAGTTGGTAGTAACCCGAGCGTAAGTCAATCTTTGAAAACACCCTAGCTCCTTGTAATTGGTCAAACAGATCATCAATTCAAGGTAAAGGATATTTATTCTTAATTGTCAACTTGTTTAACTCCCTATAGTCAATGCACATTCTAAGAGAACCATCCTTCTTCTTAACGAATAAAACAGGTGCACCCCAGGGAGAACTGCTAGGGCGTATAAACCCCTTATCTACTAATTCCTGCAGTTGAACTTTTAATTCCTTCAACTCAACAGGTGCCATGCGGTAAGGGTTCTTAGACACGGGTAAAGCCTCAGGATAAGTATCTATTACAAACTCAATTTCTCTGTCGGGTGGTATTCCGGGCAAGTCATCCAAAAATGCATCTGGAAACTCTCTGACTATGGGAATATCTTGTAGTTTTACCTTATTCTCCACCCGAACATCAATTACACAAGCTAGGAAACTCTCACAACTGCTCTTCAGTAATCGTTGAGTCCCTAGTGAGAAAATAATTGGCATTTTACTTAGTTTTGGGATAGCTTGGAAGGAATACCGATCACTATTCGGGGGTCGGAACTTAACTAATCCAGGCCTACAACTTATCGTGGCATAATGCCTGAATAACAAATCCATCCCTAGTATGACTTCATATCCTCTCATATCGATTACGATCAGTTCTACATATAGCTTCTTATCTCCTAAGGACATAACATCACCTTTCAATATCTGCTCTGAATGTAGGGACTTCCCCTGCGGTAACATGACACTAAATGACCTCTCAGCTGGCATGAGTTCTAGTTTATGCTCAAGTACAAACAGGGTTGATACAAACGAGTGTGTGGCCCCTGTATCTATAAGTGTGTAAGCAGAAATACCACAAACCATAATGGTACCTGTTATGACTGTGTGCTGCTCGGCATCTTCATCCTCCATTAAAGCATAAACCCTTGGCGCTACCCTGACTCGATTCGGGTCTGGCGGCAAAGGGCAGTCTCTGACCACGTGTCCAACCTTATCACATCTATAACAGCGGCCAGAATGTAACTTGCATTCGCCGGGGTGGTTCTTCTGACAGGTGGGGCATAGAGGAGCCAGGGGTCGCTTTCCTTTTCCTTGGTCATCATTTGGATTGAAGGGTCTCTTTATACCTTTCTGCTGTTGCTGTGGCCCTCTGTTCGGTTGTGGTTGCCAACCTCTGCCCTGGCGCGGTGGTGGCTGAGTATCCTTGAAAAACTTCCTTGGCGGTTCATATTGTCCTCGTACTGCCAACTCTACCTCTTCCAATTCCAAAGCCTTAGCAGCCACTTCGGAATAAGATATGTTATGGATTCCTGCAGTCTTCACCCCCTGGAAGAGGCTCAGCTTCAGCCCGTGGACAAACTGGTAAATCTTGTCCTCCTCATCATCCAACAGACGGGGTGCAAACCGAGACAGTGCCTCAAACTTACAGATGTAATCAGCCACAAAACTGGTTTGACGTAATTGCATGAATTCCATTTTCTTGCTGGCCCGAAAAGCTCAGTTGAAGTACTTGTCAAAGAAGGCAGTCTTAAACATTTCCCAGGTCATAGCTTCTGCATTAGCGGTGCTCTGGATTGAGTTCCACCAATGCCTTGCATCAAGTTCCAGGTGAAAGACAGCACACGTAACCTTATCTCCGTCCTCAACTTTTGCATACTTGAACATGTCCTCCATCTTCTGAATTCATTCCTCAGCATAAACAGGGTCTGAAACTCGACCATTAAATGTCGGGGGTCGAAGCCGGTGAAAACGCTCGCCACCATGATCTTGAGCTTCACTTGAACTAGAATTCGCTTGTTCTTCTCTGGCAGTCATCAGCTGTTCGATCTGGCGAGATTGGCGCATGACCAACTCTGTCAACTGAGCAATGGCATTGCTGTCCTCAATGGTCTCTCTTTGCTGACCTCTTACCATTTTGAGATTCCTAGACAAATATTCATAAATACATCTTAACTTAATGACATTTACTAAAATCATAAACACTTACAGTTGAGCTGTTCGATCTGGCGAGATTGGCGCATGACCAACTCTGTCAACTGAGCAATGGCATTGCTGTCCTCAATGGTCTCTCTTTGCTGACCTCTTACCATTTTGAGATTCCTAGACAAATATTCATAAATACATCTTAACTTAATGACATTTACTAAAATCATAAACACTTACAGTTGCCGGAGTGTACCCAGGTGGCAGTCAGTGCTGGAAGGCAGTCTACAGAATCGATTATAGAATCCGGTTTTGCTTTGATACCATAATTGTAACGACCCCGTTAAAGGCCGCGAAATAAACATAAACATCCTTCGGTTAAGTACTGGCTTGTTCTCTGTTTCATCCTATCTACTTCATGTTATATCATTATATATTTTTTTTAAAGAAAATACAGAACTCCATAACATTTCAGTATCAGACGAAACTGAACCCTTCATAAACTCGACTTCTTCTTTAAACTATTGACATGCTATGTCGCAGAATTATGCGACAATGTTCAGCCATTAACCACGTAAGGAAATCGGGCTGGGAGAAGGTGTCCTTAGATCACCCGACTCCATCGATCTCGGGTTGCATGGAGTTGCAGACTTTATCGGTAAGAAAGACACATCCACCGATCGTCACGTGCACTTCGCGTGACTCAATGAACATCTCCCGGTAGAGGTCATCTACCGATGGGCACGTGCAATGCACGTAATCCATTGAACATTATCCGGTATTTGAAATACACTACATCTCTCGATCACTAGACGATAAACTACACTTACATCATCCGATATTTGAAATACACTACATCGCCTGGTTATCATGTGCATCTCACGTGACTACATAACATCGCCAGTGAGAGACATCATCCGGTGAACAACAATTGTTCGCCATCCACCGATGACGTCAGCCGGATGATGTCCTCATCTGTCAGAGACATCTTCCGGTAGGCATGTGCAAAACATGTGACTTACCTCATCCGATAAGAGACATCATCCGGTGAATAGCAAACGTTCACCATCCACCGGTGACGTCAGCCGAATGATTTATTCATCCAGCTTCTAACACACAGCTCCTGCCGATGACGTCAGCCGGATGATACGTTCACCCAACTTCTATCATTCAGCAGTAAAGCATAATAATCATCATGCAAACTTCAATCAGCAGGAAATACCTCGACTCGCACACATTTCAACTTGATGGACATAAACCTTAAACAAATAAAAATCATAGGCTCGTTCAGGATACGTAAGTGGAAGACTCATATAGAACAGGATGTCCTAGGTCTTACAATCATCCTCAAACTAAGAAGTTGAACCAGACAATTTCAAGTCCAAATTAAAAACATGATCTTATCCTACTTAGACATCAGTTTTCTCATAAATCTTACTGACATAAAATGAGCACAACCACGGGTCAATTTTGCCTGCCAGCCACAAACTTCCACCCTGAGCACCTCCCAGCAACCAACTTAAACATCTTCATCAACTTTGAATTCCTCACCTGATATCTCGTCACCTACATCATAAGGTTTAAACTATAAGCCTAATGCTTAGTAAGGAATGCAATACTAACATGTATACATGAATGCATAGTTGCAAGAAAATCATATTCATGTTCGTTTCATGTTCTTCTCTTATTCTTATTCGTGTTCTTGTTCATTACTTTCATCATATGGATTAAGGGAGGATTTGTGCCGTAAAGGGGGGATGACAGTGCAAGTGTACGTAGTCCCTTTCGGGCCGTATTCATGGTCCTTCTCTTTGGACAGTGACATACGCCAAACTGCCCCCAACCCTCACTTAATCTGGTTGCTTAGGTTTCATATTCATTCTCATATCTTGTTCATGAGGGAAAACATGCTCATAAATCATTTTCATATGCTTGAGAAGTAAATCATGATGCATGACATGAATGTTCTTAAATCATCAGGCTATGGAAAATATCATACTAGACAGTTGACTTCATAGACACTATGAGAACATCACATAACATAGTTCTCAGACATCCGTAAATCATCGAAGTACAAACCATCTTACTAATTTAAAACAAACCTCAAACACATAACTAATTTAGTACCCTTAAGATGTAGGGCCCTAATGGCCGGAAACCTTAATACATTCACTTACCTGGCTTTCTTAGTAAATTCGTGCTGTTTTTCTTCAGACTTCTTTACCTAAAACATTTACACCGCAGTAGTTAAAACAAAATCCTAAAAGTCCTAATCACAAGTCATCCTAGGATCTAGTAGTTAAAGTCATTCCCGAATCCCTTAGTCTAGTTCTCTGTGTGCAGTCTGAAATCCAAAAACCGAAACAGCTAGGTTCAACTAACGATTAATCAGGGTTGGTTATATTAAATGTCCAGAATCGATTCAGAAATGACATTACTAAATCCAGATTATAAATGTTACTATCGTTACTCGGCCATTGGAGAAACCAAACTCCAACACCAAGCTGAAAAATAGAGCTTAACGACTAACTGACAACTACATTGTCTAACCCATACCTCGAGCGTAGAGTATCCGAGAAATAGCAAAGGAACTGGTCGTCGAAGGGAGGATTACTGGCAGGCAGAGAGTGAGAGCTCGGGAGAGAAAATCGCTGAGAGGAGAAAGTGTCGGCTACAGTGGTGCTGGTGAGGTTTAAAATTTTTCCATTTCCTTTATATATCGATCACAACCCACCCTTATTACAATTTTACCACTCAACCTAGTTTAACACCACATGTAATTAATTAAGTTTTGGCATAAAATTCTGAACCGAAAATATCAAATAAACATGACCGTTAAAACGGTTAAGAAAATTACCTGATCAACTTGTCGGGTGTTACAATCCACACGTGTTCAGAAGAATCATCCTAAAGATGAGGTTATTGGTGACTTGAATGATGGTATACGAACCAGAGATAAGCCGAGGGTAAATTATCATGAAATGATTTAAATTGCATGCTTTACATCAACAATCGAGCCCAAAAATGTGAAAGAAGCATTACTAGATGAATACTGGATAGAAGCTATGCAAGAAGAACTCAGCCAATTCTCCCGAAATCAAGTTTGGGACTTAGTCCCGTGTCTTCCCTATGTGAATGTTATTGGTACTAAGTGGATCTACAAGAACAAGACCGATGAGCATGGCAACATTACTCGCAACAAAGCTCGACTAGTTGCTCAAGGGTATTCCCAGATTGAAGGAATTGATTTTGATGAAACATTCGCTCCGGTTGCTCGTCTTGAATCTATTCGGCTTTTCTTGGCTAGTACTTGTGTTATGCGGTTCAAGCTATATCAAATGGATGTGAAGAGTGCTTTCCTCAATGGGTTTCTCAATGAAGAAGTTTATGTTACTCAACCAAAGGGTTTTGAAGACCCTCATCATCCCGAGCATGTTTATAAATTAAAGAAGGCGTTATATGGGCTTAAACAAGCCCCTCGTGCGTGGTATGAATGACTCACGCAATATTTATTAACCAAGGGATATGAGCGAGGGGGAGTAGATAAAACCTTTTTCGTCCGCTGTGCCAAAGGTCAGTTCCTACTTGCTCAAATTTATGTTGATGATATAGTGTTTGGCTCGGTGTCACATATGATGGTAGATGAATTTGTTACTCAAATGACCGGCGAATTTGAGATGAGTATGGTTGGAGAACTCACTTATTTCCTTGGACTTCAAATTCAACAAGAGAAGAATGGTGTTTTTATCTCTCAAGCCAAATATGCCAAGAATTTAGTGAAAAAATTTAAGCTTGAGAATGCACGCCCGAGTAGAACACCCTTTGGGACACATGAGAAAATTTATAAAGATGAAAAGGGAATTGTTGTTGATCCCTGACTATATAGAAGCATGATTGGAAGCCTATTATATCTTACTGCCAGCCGACCAGATATTTGTTATAGCGTGGGCTTATGCGCTCGATTTCAAGCAAATCCGAAGGAGTCTCATCTAGTGTCGGTTAAACGAATTCTGAAATATGTTAGTGGATCAACTGATTATGGCATCTGGTATTCTTTTGATTCTAATGCAAATCTGGTGGGTTATTGTGATGCTGACTGGGCAGAAAGTTATGATGATCGAAAAAGCACTTCGGGTGGATGTTTTTATGTTGGACACAACTTGGTGTCATGGTTTAGCAAGAAGCAGAATTCTATTTCTCTATCTACGACCGAGGCAAAATATATTGCAGCAGGTAGGAGCTGTACTTAACTTCTTTGGATGAAACAAATGATTAGGGACTATGGTGTCACACAGGGTGTCATGACCCTCTACTGCGATAATTTGAGTGCAATCAATATCTCAAAGAATTCTGTTCAGCATTCTCGAACAAAGCATATTGATATACGACATCATTTTATTCGATCTCTTGTGGAGGACTAAATTATTAATTTTGAGCATATGGTGACCGAAAAACAAATTGTCGATATTTTTACCAAAGCTTTTGATGGTGTGAGATTTGAAGAATTAAGGTCTGCCTTAGGCCTATGTGTCATGTGAAGAGGTTCTTCTGTGTTGTAAGTTTTTTTTTTATTTGCTTTCATAAAAAAAAATTTTAAAAAAAGGGAAAAGAAAAAAAAAGAAGGGATTTCTTTTATTGCTAATATTTCTTTTGAGATTTTTGTCTGTAACTTCCTGCATGACACAAAGGGTTCTATGAAGCTTTCGGCGATTTTTATGAAAATTTGGAGTTAATCTTGAATATATTGATGGATATTTTAAGAGATTTGATCGTGGATATTCTTGAGTTTATTTCCCATCTTATTTGAAGAATTTTGGATTTATTTTCCAAATTTGAGTAAGTATTTATGGTTTATTTCCATAAACTCCAAACGGCTATTCTTCTATCCATCTCTCTCTCGACTAGTTCAAGGGTTATTTGTTCGAATGCTTCCCTATTGTGATCAACGCACATCTATGCTGCCACTAAGTTGATTCTGTGAAGTTTTCTCACAATTTTATCAAGATAATTATTGATGTCTAATTAATATTAATTTATGGCCTATTGTTATGGAATTTTGATTAATTGGCATATATTAAAATAGATAATTTTGAATGGTTGATTCCTCCCTCTAGTCAGGTGCAAATAATGGTTGTATCACTCTCAAAAATCCCCTTAAAATGCGGTTTCACTATTTTTCTGTTTACTAACTTATCAATCGCCAAAAGGTCTTTGTCTGCAAATTTATCCTCAGTTGGCTCATTGCTAACTGTTGGGTAATTTATTGATTTATACACTGTAACGCCCCCGAACCCACCCTGGCTCGGAGCGCTACTTTGCTAACCAATCCCACATTAAAACATAATTTAAAATAAGCCTAGACTCGTTAATTTCCCTTAATCCTAACCGCTAAGCACCACGGCGTCTTTCCCAAAAATTTCGGCAAAGTAATGCCTGAAAATGGCGCCTCCAAAATGCTAAGTACCTGCATACCGTCCAATCTCAACCAGATCCAGAATACCTATACTCAACTATCCAGCATACGAAATCTCCAAAGAGCAGAAAAGAGGTAAACTAAAATACTAACATCCCTAAGTGAAGAAAATACGCAATATAGGACGACACATCACCCTTAACTATGACAATATACAACACTCCCATAACAGTATTTCCATAAATAAAATCTACAATAAACTAGAAAATACAAAGCCCCACAAACTACCAAAATAGAAAACCCCACATTCCTCGAAGACCATGGTCGAGGCGCCCCGACAATTGCCTGCACCGGCATGCTCCGTAAATCAACGACTGCGTCCCAATCCTAGCTTTCTTCGTAGCTCTAACCTGTACTCCTGTCGTCACCTACACCACAGAACACACACACACACGTAAGCTTACGCTTAGCAAGTAGGGATTAACAAATACGACTAGATAAAATGCAAGCACACAACGCTGAACAAAACATCCAAACAACACAACCACACGAAACAAAACACAGACTTACCCGCATCAATGATGCCTTATTCTTTACTACAGTACGACAACGCAACACAACACCACAACACCACAATGCAACTCAACAACCCGACTCCACACAACACGACAACACGGCCAGACAATACTAGTTGCCCGCACCCAAAAGGATGCCTTACTCTTTAACCCAGCACGACACAAAATGCAACTTCTACACTCACTGCTAGTTTCAATTACATTCTCCATTTATTAAACTTTTACCCATGCATCTTTCATAGAGACCCTCCCAAGGTGCTCCACGAGCACTACTCCCCGGTGAAGCAACTCTATAAAATATCACGGCTGACCGGGCATCTCTCATAGCAATCCTTCCGAGGTGCTCCACGAGCACTACTCCCCGGCAAGGCATGTCGAGACCCTCTCGAGGTGCTCCATGAGCACTACTCCCCGATGAGGCAGTAAACCCTTCCGAGGTGCTCCACGAGCACTACTCCCCGGCAAGGCATGTTGAGACCCTCTCGAGGTGCTCCACGAGCACTACTTCCCAATGAGGCAGCTCTACTCGACATCACTATTCAGTGCAATGCACCCCTTGTAGAGACCCTACCGAGGTGCTCCACGAGCACTACTCCCCGGCAAGCAACTCTACTCGGAATAACTATGCATTTCTCACTATCTCTTTACTTTTAATACTCACAACTCATTCATGGGCTCACAACTCATGCTCACTCATCATCAAACCCGTGCTCACAACTCATGCTCACTCAATGCACAACATAAAATAACCACAACAAACAAACAATCACCAAACAACAACGAACACAATATAAACCACAATAAGATATTCATTCTCACACAACTCAATATAAACGACACAACTATCAAACAATAAATCCTACCGTTCCGTGGTGTAGGCCCTAAGGCAAAACAAACGCCCTCTACTTACCTGGCGTCCTAGCCCGATGAGGATTCTCTGTTACCTGTCCACCTACGGCTCGACCGTTCGGTTCTGTGCGCGACGACGGCCGAAACTGGCAGCCTAGAAGTCGCCGACGTCGTCTGGCTGGAAATCGTCGAGAATCGTCGGCGATTGCCGTTCCTCCCTTCCCTCTCCCCTGTTCTTCTCTCGGCGTCGGGCACTCGACTAACAACAGAATGGCGAAGCCATTCTGTTGTTTTTTGTTTTTATTAATAATAATAATAATAATAATAATAATAATAATAATAATAATAATAATAAAACTAAACTATTTCTTTAATTTAAACTAGCTAATTACCGTTTTACCCTCCCGTAAAATCTGCCCCTCTGAAACTCCGCTAAATCCCGTTCTTAAATTCTAAATTTTCGTAAATTGACCTTCACCCCGTACTCGGCTTAAGTTCTCCATTGGGAATACCCGAACATAAATTAATTAAAACAATCTATTTTATTATTCTTTTATTTTCTCTTCAATTTTCCCTTTAAAAAAAATCCCGGGTGTTACATACACCTTGAATGTCACATCTTCATCTTGTACCTGCAATTTGAGCTTCCCCTTTTTAAGATCAATTACAGTACCTCCTGTTGCTAAGAATGATCGACCTAATATTATTGAGATGCCACGATCTTCGTCCATATCAAGAATCAAGAAATCGGGGGGGGGGGAATAAACTTGTCAACTTTGACAAGAACATCTTCAAACACCCCATACGGATGCTTGATAGAGCGATCAGTCATTTGTAGAACTACTCTCGTGGGCTTTGCTTCACCAAGACCAAGCTTACGAAATATAGATAGTGGCATTAAATTTATACTAGCACCCAAATCATATAATGCTCGCTCAAAAATGGACTCCCCAATTGCACATGAGATGGTGAAACTTCCCGGATCTTTCAATTTTTGTGAAAGCTTACGTTGAACAATGACACTACATTCCTTAGTCAAAGCGATCATGTTATATTCGTCAATCTTTCGTTTGTGAGACAGAATATCTTTCAGAAACTTTACATATTTAGGCATTTGCTCGAGCACCTCCGTGAATGGAATGTTGATGTAGAACTTTATGAAGACATCAAGAAACCTAGAAAACTGGTTATCAAACTTCGCATTCTTCAGTCTTTATGGAAATGACACTTTTGGTGGAATTTCTTGTATTAGCAAAGGATGAGATGGTAGAGACCTTTGAGCTTCATTTTTACTTGAATCCCCATTATCAAATTTAGGCACACTTGGCTCTTTTTGCACCGGTTCAATTACTGTTCCATATCTAGTGGTAATTGCATTACAATGCTCTTTTGGATTTATTTTTGTATTGCTAGGTAGTGTACCTTGAGATCTTCCATTAATATACTAGCAAATTGGCCAAGTTGATTCTCAAGACTTCAAATTTGGGCCAATTGATTCTGCATCGCCATACGTGTTTCGGCCATAAATTGCATCATAGCTGCCTCTAGATTATTTTTCTTCTCAGCTTGTTGAGATGAACCTAATTGCGATGTTTGAGGCATATGTAACGACCCCGGCCAGGAGCCGTCACGTGTTCATATTCTTTCATTAATCGTTTGCTTGACTTTTACTATTCTTACATTCACTTACTATCTCTCAACAGACTTTCACATTTTACATATACTTTTTTTTTTTTTTCTAAACTGGTAATAGAGACGCAGAACCATTAAGGAAGACGAACCCTCTCATGCCCGACTTCCCACGCCTCGTCGGCTCAAACTTTCACAGAGTCGAGCGACTGAACTCGATCATCGGTTTCTTGACAATTTCGGGAAAAGAGGAAGTGCCCTCAATTCTCTTAACATAATACCACTCGGGTTTGCATGGGTTGCATGCGTTGATAACCCTCAGAAACTTAGTCGTCCGGTCATCACGTGCATTACGCGTGACTCGCTTAACATCGCCTAAAAGGAGACATCTTCCGGTGGGCACGTGGGTCTCGCGTGCTAAATTAAAACATCATCCGGTCGCTAATCGACAAAACACATTTTACATCTTCCGGTGGCTAAACGACAAAACACATTTACATCTTCCGGTCGCTAAACGACAAAACACATTTTTCATCTTCCGGTCGCTAAACGACAAAACACATTTTATATCTTCCGGTCGCTAAACGACAAAACACATTTTACATCTTCCGGTGACGTCATCCGGAAGACTAAACCATCATACAACTATCCTTCGGCATCTGCCGATGACGTCAGCCGGAAGACTAAACCAACAAACAACTAACCTTCGGCATCTGCCGATGACGTCAGCCGGAAGACTAAACCAACAAACAACTACCCTTCGGCATCTGCCGATGACGTCAGCCGGAAGACTAAACCATCAACAATTAACTCTCGGCATCTGCCGATGACGTCAACCGGAAGATTGCCTCATCCAGCTTCCGTCTTACGGTAGAGAACACTAAATCATCAAAGGACTCCTTCCAACTGGAAGAAAACACAACTCATCCAAATGCATATAACGGTAGACTTAAGCAACAGATCATTTATAATCTATATAATCATTCCCTGACTCAGTGATCCACTAGACAGTTTCAAAGCTCAACGTTTTAAAATAATCTCATCCTACTTAAACTACCATATTCTTTAACATACTGTAACATAAGAGTCTTAACCAGGGGTCATAAATCGCCTCTTCAGTCCCGCACTGTCACCTTGAGCATCCTCCAGCAACCAGCCTTAAGCATCCTCTTTGAACATATCATCCTCACCTGAACCTTCTTCACCTACACCATAAGGTTTAACTATAAGCCTAATGCTTAGTAAGGAATGCATGCTGACAGTTATACATGAGTACACAATTTAAAGAGACATAAGTTCATAAACCATTCATCATTCGTGTTCATCTTTATCATTTACATAACATGTATTAAGGCAGGGAACGAGGGAGGAAGACAGGGGTACATAGTCATTTGCCTATCGCGGCAGTCATACATAATCATTTGCCTATCGCGGCAATCATGATACATCACTCGGCCTCCCCAGTGGGAGAATTCGCGAGCCATACATATCATTACTCGGCCTCCACCAGTGGGCATTAACTCGGCCTCCACCAGTGGGAGAATTCGCGAGCCATACATATCATTAACTCGGCCTCCACCAGTGGGAGAATTCGCGAGCCATACATATCATTAACTCGGCCTCCACCAGTGGGAGAATTCGCGAGCCATACATATCATTAACTCGGCCTCCACCAGTGGGAGAATTCGCGAGCCATACATATCATTAACTCGGCCTCCACCAGTGGGAGAATTCGCGAGCCATACATATCATTAACTCGGCCTCCACCAGTGGGAGAATTCGCGAGCCATACATATCATTAACTCGGCCTCCACCAGTGGGAGAATTCGCGAGCCATACATATCATTAACTCGGCCTCCACCAGTGGGAGAATTCGCGAGCCATACATATCATTAACTCGGCCTCCACCAGTGGGAGAATTCGCGAGCCATACATATCATTAACTCGGCCTCCACCAGTGGGAGAATTCGCGAGCCATACATATCATTAACTCGGCCTCCACCAGTGGGAGAATTCGCGAGCCATACATATCATTAACTCGGCCTCCACCAGTGGGAGAATTCGCGAGCCATACATATCATTAACTCGGCCTCCACCAGTGGGAGAATTCGCGAGCCATACATATCATTAACTCGGCCTCCACCAGTGGGAGAATTCGCGAGCCATACATATCATTAACTCGGCCTCCACCAGTGGGAGAATTCGCGAGCCATACATATCATTAACTCGGCCTCCACCAGTGGGAGAATTCGCGAGCCATACATATCATTAACTCGGCCTCCACCAGTGGGAGAATTCGCGAGCCATACATATCATTAACTCGGCCTCCACCAGTGGGAGAATTCGCGAGCCATACATATCATTAACTCGGCCTCCACCAGTGGGAGAATTCGCGAGCCATACATATCATTAACTCGGCCTCCACCAGTGGGAGAATTCGCGAGCCATACATATCATTAACTCGGCCTCCACCAGTGGGAGAATTCGCGAGCCATACATATCATTAACTCGGCCTCCACCAGTGGGAGAATTCGCGAGCCATACATATCATTAACTCGGCCTCCACCAGTGGGAGAATTCGCGAGCCATACATATCATTAACTCGGCCTCCACCAGTGGGAGAATTCGCGAGCCATACATATCATTAACTCGGCCTCCACCAGTGGGAGAATTCGCGAGCCATACATATCATTAACTCGGCCTCCACCAGTGGGAGAATTCGCGAGCCATACATATCATTAACTCGGCCTCCACCAGTGGGAGAATTCGCGAGCCATACATATCATTAACTCGGCCTCCACCAGTGGGAGAATTCGCGAGCCATACATATCATTAACTCGGCCTCCACCAGTGGGAGAATTCGCGAGCCATACATATCATTAACTCGGCCTCCACCAGTGGGAGAATTCGCGAGCCATACATATCATTACTCGGCCTCCACCAGTGGGAGAATTCGCGAGCCATACATATCATTAACTCGGCCTCCACCAGTGGGAGAATTCGCGAGCCATACATTGCGGTGTAGGGCCCTAGTGGCCGGAAATCTTAATACATTCACTTACCTGGATTCCTTAGCAATCCGAACTTCCTCTCTTTAACTTCTTCACCTAAAACATGTACATTGCAGTAGTTAAAACAAAGTCCTAGTAGTCCTAATCATAAACCATCCTAAGATCTAATAGCTAAAGTCATTCCGATTCCTCTGTTTGACACACTGCAGTCTGAAATCCGAAACTAGGTGGACAGGTTTTACCATTGATTAAATCCGAGTTGGTTACTTAAAATGCTCAGAATCGATTCGGGATGACATTCTACTCCCAGATTTTAAAAGGTCAAAAACTACTCGGCCACTGCTAAAAAAAAATCCGAACTCAGTGCCGAGCTGAAAACAGAGCTCTATTTACTAATGAATGACTACATTGTCCATTTCATACCTCGGGTGTGGATTTGCAGAGAAGAGCAAGCTCGAAACCAGTCGTCGGTAAAGGGGAGTTCTGGTAGCCGAGAGCAAGAACTTGGGAAAGAAGGAATCGCCGAGAGGGAATGTCGGCTACAGTGGCAATAAATGAGATTTAAGGTTTCCATTTCCTATTTATACTAAATCCATCGATTTTAAATTACAAAACTGCCACCCAACCTAGTTTTACTTAACTTGTAACAATTTATCTTAACATTAAATTTTAAATCATAAAGGTTAAATAAGAGGGTGACAATGAAATAGTCAGAAAATCACCTGGCCGAAATGTCGGGTGTTACATCCACCCCTCCTTAAACAAAATTTTCGTCCTCGAAAATTGTTCAAGCAAATAACTTAGGATATTTGTCCAACATCTCCTGCTGTCTTTCCCATGTGGCTTCTTCAATGCCGTGATTTGTCCATAAAACTTTCACCAATGGGATCTCTTTGTTTCTCAGAGTCTTGACTGCATATTCCAAAATCTGTATTGGTTTCTCCTCATATTCCAGTGTCGGCTCTAAACCAATATCCGATGGCTGGATGACCTGCATCGGATCACGCATGCACTTCCTTAACATTGACACATGGAAGACATTATGAACTTTATCCAACGATGGGGGCAGTTGCAGTCTGTAAGCTGTACTCCCGATTTTTGCCAAGACAGGGAAGGGTCCAATAAATCTAGGATTAAGTTTTCCCTTCTTGCCAAATCTTAAGACTCCTTTAAATGGTGACACCTTTAAGAATACCTCATCTCCTACTGAAAACTCGAGTTCCCTTCTCCTTTGATCTGCATAACACTTCTGCCGGCTTTGTGCAGTCATCATTCTTTTCCGAATAGTTGCAATCTTATCTGACATCTGTTGCAGAATATCAAGCCCAAGAAGTTTCGTTTCACCAACCTCGTCCCAGTAAAGAGGTGACCTACATTTCCTACCATACAGAGCTTCATATGGTGCCATACCAATGGTGGACTGGTAACTGTTATTGTAGGAGAACTCAACTAGTGGTAAATGTCTGCTCCAAGTTGTCTGGAAGTCAAGTACACATGCTCTCAACATATCTTCGAGTATTTGAATCGTCCTTTCTGACTGGCCATTGGTCTGTGGGTGAAAAGCTGTGCTGAAAGATAACTTTGTACCTAATGTGCCTTGCAAACTTTTCCAGAATCGAGAGGTAAACCTGGGGTCACGGTCAGAGACAATGGATACTGGGATCCCATGCAACCTAATAATTTCCTGAACATAAAGATCAGCAAATTGGTCCATCGTATAGGTGGTCCTTACAGGTAAGAAATGGGCCGATTTCGTCAGTCTATCCACCACAACCCAAATACAATCATGCCCTTTAGTCGTCTTTGGGAGTCCTACTACGAAATCCATAGCTATGTGTTCCCACTTCCATTCGGGAATAGGCAACGGCTGAAGAGTACCTCCTGGACGTTGGTGCTCGGCCTTGACTTGTTGGCATACTAAACAGGACTCTACATACTTAGCAACATCCCTTTTTAGGTTAGGCCACCAGTACTGTAACTTCAGGTCTCGGTACATCTTGGTGCAGCCAGGATGTACAGAAAAGGAAGAGGAGTGCGCCTCAGCCAAGATCAACTTACGCAATTCCACGTCATTAGGAATGCACCACCGATTTCTAAACCTCAGGATCCCATCCTTGGAGAGACTGAACTCGGAGGTGGTGTCCTTCAACTTATCCATCATGCTGATATTTTCCACTGAATCCTTCTGTTGTGCATCCTTGATCTTTTCCAAAATTGTTGGTTGGATAGTTAACTCAGCAAGCAAGACTGATAACTCTGGAACTATCTCCAAGTCAAATTTCTGAACTTCTGTTCTTAAGGGTATAGACATGGTTGAAACCACGGGCTGCATTGTTGTTGACATCCTACTCAACGCATCAGCTACGGAGTTAGCCTTCCCGAGGTGATACTTGATCTCAAAATCATAATCCTTGACAAATTCCAACCAACGTCTCTGTCTCATGTTCAATTCCTTCTGCGTGAAGAGGTACTTTAGACTTTTATGGTCAGAAAACACCTCACATTGCTGTCCATATAAATAATGCCTCCAAATCTTCAAGGCAAAAACAACGGCAGCTAATTCTAGATCATGAGTGGGGTAATTTTGCTCATAACTCTTTAGTTGCCTAGAAGCATACGCTATAACTTTACCCTCTTGCATCAAAACACAACCTAAACCAACTTTAGACGCATCACAGTAAACACTAAATTTTCCTTCTTCGGTTGGGAGGGTCAATACAGGGGCTGTTGTTAACTTCAGTTTTAACGTCTGGAAGCTATCTTCACAGGCTTCAGTCCAAGAATACTTAATGTCCTTCTTTGTTAAACCTGTCAGGGGTTTAGCTATCATAGAAAATCCCTTGATGAACTTCCTGTAATAGCCTGCCAATCCAAGGAAGCTGCAGACTTCGCTGGCATTCTTAGGTTGAGGCCAATCCTTTACTGCCTGAACTTTGGTCGGGTCTACAGATATGCCATTAGCAGAAACTACGTGGCCAAGGAAATTAACCTTATCTAACCAAAACTCACACTTAGATAGCTTGGCGTAAAGTTGATGCTCCTTCAATGTCGTCAAAACTACTTTCAAATGTTCTTCATGGTCAGCCACAGTTCGGGAGTATATCAAGATATCATCTATGAATACAATCACAAACTTATCTAAATACTCACGAAACACACGGTTCATTAAATCCATGAAGGCTGCAGGGGCGTTTGTCAACCCAAACGACATGACTAAGAATTCATAATGTCCATAGCGGGTTCTGAAGGCTGTCTTTGGTATATCTCCTTCTTTAACCTTCAGTTGGTAATAACCCGAACGTAAATCTATCTTCGAAAATACCTTAGCTCCTTGCAATTGGTCAAACAAATCATCAATCCTAGGTAAGGGGTACCTATTCTTGATTGTCAACTTGTTTAGTTCCCTGTAGTCTATGCACATTCTAAGAGAACCATCCTTCTTCCTTACAAATAAGACTGGTGCACCCCAAGGAGAACTGCTGGGGCGAATAAATCCCTTGTCAACCAATTCCTGCAGTTGAACCTTCAATTCTTTCAACTCAACAGGTGCCATACGGTAAGGATTCTTGGATACAGGTGATGCCTCAGGGTATGTATCAATTACAAACTCTATCTCTCTATCGGGTGGTATACCCGGTAAATCATCTAAGAATGCCTCGGGAAACTCTCTGACTATAGGAATATCCTGTAGCTCAATTTTATTCTTCACCCGGTCATCTATTACACTAGCCAGGTAGCTCTCACAACCACATCTCAGCATTGGGTATATTTCTAGTGAGGATATAATTGGTATCTTACTTATTTTAGGAATAGCTTGGAAGGAATAATGATTATCATTTGGGGGTCTAAAATCAACTATTCCAGTCTAAATAACCAATCCATCCCTAATATCACCTCATACCCCTTTATGTCAATGACAATTAACTCCGCATAGAGATCCTTATCCCCTAAGGACACGACGTCACCCTTAACAATCTGTTCTGAATGTAGGGACTCCCCTGACGGCAACACAACACTATATGACCTTTCAGCTGGTAAGGGTCCTATGTTATGTTTGCATACAAACAAGGTTGATATAAACGAGTGTGTGGCCCCTGTATCAATAAGTGTATAAGCAGCAAAACCGCAGATCATGATGGTACCTGATATGACTGTATGTTGATCAGCTCCCACATCTTCCATCAACGCATATACTCTGGGTACAACCCTTGCACGGTTCGGGTCTGGCGGCATGGGACAATCTCTGACCATGTGTCCGGTCTTATCACACCTGAAACACCGGCCAGAAAGCAGCTTGCACTCACCAGGGTGGTTCCTCTGACATGTAGGGCATAGAGGCGCCAGAGGTCTCTTTCCTTTTCCCTGGTCATCATTCTGGTTGAGGGGCCTCTTCATTCCATGTTGTTGTTGCTGTGGTCCCCTGTTCTGTCGTGGCTGCCAGCCTTTGTTCTGACGTGGTGGCGGCTGAGTGTCCTTCATGAGTTTCTTTGGCTGTTCACGCTGTGCATATGCTGTCATTTCTGCCTCTTCTAGCTCCAAGGCCTTAGCCGTCACTTCACCATAAGGTACATTATGTATCCCGGCAGTCTTCACTTTCATGTACAAACTTGGCTTCAGTCCTTGAACAAACTGGTAAATCTTATCTTCCTCATCCTCAATCATACGGGGAGCAAACCGTGATAAAGCATCAAATTCACATATATAATCCGTCACAGAGCCAGTTTGTCGTAGATTCATAAACTCCTTCTTCTTGTTGGCCCGAACAGTCCTATTGAAGTACTTGTCAAAGAAGGCAGTCTTGAACATCCCCCAGGTCATAGCTTCGGCATTAGCGGTGCTCTGGATCGAGTCCCACCAATGCCTTGCACTTAACTCCAAATGAAAGACAGCATAGGTGACCTTATCCCCTTCGTCAACCTTTGCATACCTAAACATATCTTCAATCTTTTGGATCCACTCCTCAGCATGGATAGGATCTGAAACATACCCATTAAACACCGGGGGTCGAAGCCGGTGAAAGCGCTCACCCCCCTGATCATGAGTTGCATTAGTACTGGAGTTGCCTTGTTCTTCTCTAGCTGTCATCAGTCGTTCTATCTGGTGAGATTGGCGCATGACCAACTCAGTCAACTGAGCGATAGCATTGCTATCCTCATTGGTCTCTCTCTGTTGACCTCTAACCATCTTGAGATTCCTGAACAATTCATTACAGGCATAAATTAACTTAATGACGTACATGAAATCATAAACACTTACAGTTGATGAGGTGTGCTCAAGTGACAGTCAGTGCTGGAAGGCAGTCTGCAGAATCGGTTTTAGAACCTGGTTTTGCTCTGATACCACAATTGTAACGACCCCGGCCAGGAGCCGTCACGTGTTCATATTCTTTCATTAATCGTTTGCTTGACTTTTACTATTCTTACATTCATTTACTATCTCTCAACAGACTTTCACATTTTACATATACTTTTTTTTTTTTCTAAACTGGTAATAGAGACGCAGAACCATTAAGGAAGACGAACCCTCTCATGCCCGACTTCCCACGCCTCGTCGGCTCAAACTTTCACAGAGTCGAGCGACTGGACTCGATCATCGGTTTCTTGACAATTTCGGGAAAAGAGGAAGTGCCCTCAATCTCTTAACATAATACCACTCGGGTTTGAATGGGTTGCATGCGTGATAACCCTCCGAAACTTAGTCGTCCGGTCATCACGTGCATTACGCGTGACTCGCTTAACATCGCCTAAAAGGAGACATCTTCCGGTGGGCACGTGGGTCTCGCGTGCTAAATTAAAACATCATCCGGTCGCTAATCGACAAAACACATTTTACATCTTCCGGTCGCTAAACGACAAAACACATTTTACATCTTCCGGTCGCTAAACGACAAAACACATTTTACATCTTCCGGTCGCTAAACGACAAAACACATTTTACATCTTCCGGTCGCTAAACGACAAAACACATTTTACATCTTCCGGTCGCTAAACGACAAAACACATTTTACATCTTCCGGTCGCTAAACGACAAAACACATTTTACATCTTCCGGTCGCTAAACGACAAAACACATTTTACATCTTCCGGTCGCTAAACGACAAAACACATTTTACATCTTCCGGTCGCTAAACGACAAAACACATTTTACATCTTCCGGTCGCTAAACGACAAAACACATTTTACATCTTCCGGTCGCTAAACGACAAAACACATTTTACATCTTCCGGTCGCTAAACGACAAAACACATTTTACATCTTCCGGTCGCTAAACGACAAAACACATTTTACATCTTCCGGTCGCTAAACGACAAAACACATTTTATGATCTTCCGGTGACGATCCGGAAGACTAAACCATCATACAACTATCCTTCGGCATCTGCCGATGACGTCAACCGGAAGACTAAACCAACAAACAACTAACCTTCGGCATCTGCCGATGACGTCAGCCGGGAAGACTAAACCAACAAACAACTACCCTTCGGCATCTGCCCGCTGACGTCAGCCGGAAGACTAAACCATCAACAATTAACTCTCGGCATCTGCCGATGACGTCAACCGGAAGATTGCCTCATCCAGCTTCCGTCTTACGGTAGAAAACACTAAATCATCAAAGGACTCCTTCCAACTGGAAGAAAACACAACTCATCCAAATGCATATAACGGTAGACTTAAGCAACAGATCATTTATAATCTATATAATCATTCCCTGACTCAGTGATCCACTAGACAGTTTCAAAGCTCAACGTTTTAAAATAATCTCATCCTACTTAAACTACCATATTCTTTAACATACTGTAACATAAGAGTCTTAACCAGGGGTCATAAATCGCCTCTCCAGTCCCGCACTGTCACCTTGAGTATCCTCCAGCAACCAGCCTTAAGCATCCTCTTTGAACATATCATCCTCACCTGAACCTTCTTCACCTACACCATAAGGTTTAACTATAAGCCTAATGCTTAGTAAGGAATGCATGCTGACAGTTATACATGAGTACACAATTTAAAGAGACATAAGTTCATAAACCATTCATCATTCGTGTTCATCTTTATCATTTACATAACATGTATTAAGGCAGGGAACGAGGGGGAAGGACAGGGGTACATAGTCATTTGCCTATCGCGGCAGTCATACATAATCATTGCCTATCGCGGGCGATCATGATACATCACTCGGCCTCCCAGAGATTCGCGAGCCGAGCCATACATATCATTAACTCGGCCTCCACCAGTGGGAGAATTCGCGAGCCATACATATCATTAACTCGGCCTCCACCAGTGGGAGATTTCGCGAGTCTTACATATCATTAACTCGGCCTCCACCAGTGGGAGAATTCGCGAGCCATACATATCATTAACTCGGCCTCCACCAGTGGGAGAATTCGCGAGCCATACATATCATTAACTCGGCCTCCACCAGTGGGAGAATTCGCGAGCCATACATATCATTAACTCGGCCTCCACCAGTGGGAGAATTCGCGAGCCATACATATCATTAACTCGGCCTCCACCAGTGGGAGAATTCGCGAGCCATACATATCATTAACTCGGCCTCCACCAGTGGGAGAATTCGCGAGCCATACATATCATTAACTCGGCCTCCACCAGTGGGAGAATTCGCGAGCCATACATATCATTAACTCGGCCTCCACCAGTGGGAGATTTCGCGAGTCTTACATATCATTAACTCGGCCTCCACCAGTGGGAGAATTCGCGAGCCATACATATCATTAACTCGGCCTCCACCAGTGGGAGAATTCGCGAGCCATACATATCATTAACTCGGCCTCCACCAGTGGGAGAATTCGCGAGCCATACATATCATTAACTCGGCCTCCACCAGTGGGAGAATTCGCGAGCCATACATATCATTAACTCGGCCTCCACCAGTGGGAGAATTCGCGAGCCATACATATCATTAACTCGGCCTCCACCAGTGGGAGAATTCGCGAGCCATACATATCATTAACTCGGCCTCCACCAGTGGGAGAATTCGCGAGCCATACATATCATTAACTCGGCCTCCACCAGTGGGAGAATTCGCGAGCCATACATATCATTAACTCGGCCTCCACCAGTGGGAGAATTCGCGAGCCATACATATCATTAACTCGGCCTCCACCAGTGGGAGAATTCGCGAGCCATACATATCATTAACTCGGCCTCCACCAGTGGGAGATTTCGCGAGTCTTACATAGAGTCATACATAACATAGTCTTTTCCCCGTTCTGCACTTAATCATGGTTACATTTACTTTTCATGTTCTCTACTTAATCATAAACGTGGGCATAATGCATAGACACGAGGTTCATAGAGAAAAGTCATATCATAAGGACAAGTAGAACATCCTGTAACTTTACATTTACTTACACAACTTCTTCATATCGTAGAAATAACAAATCATAGTCAATAAGCTAACATCTCAGTGATTTCCTAATACCCTTGCGGTGTAGGGCCCTAGTGGCCGGAAATCTTAATACATTCACTTACCTGGATTCCTTAGCAATCCGAACTTCCTCTCTTTAACTTCTTCACCTAAAACATGTACATTACAGTAGTTAAAACAAAGTCCTAGTAGTCCTAATCATAAACCATCCTAGGATCTAATAGCTAAAGTCATTCTGATTCCTCTGTTTGACACACTGCAGTCTGAAATCCGAAACTAGGTGGACAGGTTTTACCATTGATTAAATCCGAGTTGGTTACTTAAAATGCTCAGAATCGATTCGGGATGACATTCTACTCCCAGATTTTAAAAGGTCAAAAACTACTCGGCCACTGCTAAAAAAAAATCCGAACTCAGTGCCGAGCTGAAAAGAGAGCTCTATTTACTAATGAATGACTACATTGTCCATTTCATACCTCGGGTGTGGATTTGCAGAGAAGAGCAAGCTCGAAACCAGTCGTCGGTAAAGGGGAGTTCTGGTAGCCGAGAGCAAGAACTTGGGAAAGAAGGAATCGCCGAGAGGGAATGTCGGCTACAGTGGCAATAAATGAGATTTAAGGTTTCCATTTCCTATTTATACTAAATCCATCGATTTTAAATTACAAAACTGCCACCCAACCTAGTTTTACTTAACTTGTAACAATTTATCTTAACATTAAATTTTAAATCATAAAGGTTAAATAAGAGGGTGACAATGAAATAGTCAGAAAATCACCTGGCCGAAATGTCGGGTGTTACACATAGGCATAACATTTTGAAAATTGCTCCATGAGAAGTTAGGATGTTGTCGCCATCCTAGATTGTAAGTGTTTGAGTTGGGATTTACTTACCTATTAAAATTTCCCATGTAGTTAACTTGTTCTACAGATTTATTCGCCATAGGATTTCCCAACTGACATTTTTCACTCTGATGCGGTCCCTGACACCCTTGACATTTAACCATTGATGCTTTCCCCACACTAGACGCCATATGAGATTCTTGTAACTGTTTAGCCAATGAGACAACTTGTAATGTTAAGGCTTTCATTACAAGTTGAAACGGGTTATTACCTCTCAGTCTCAAACCCCAAAAATTAATTAAATGTGATGACCCGGATGTGTAAGTATGTGTACGATGGCTGTACAAACCAGAACCCGGATGGCGGTACGTCCACGCGGGCAAACCGAAAGGTGACGAGTCGTCACAATCCCACATCGCATGGGGAAGTATGTGGAAATGAAACATATGTAACGAGACCCTCCCAAAATAGAAAGACGCGTTTTGGAGCACAATTGGCAATGGATCCCATAAGAACTCTGAAGTTAAAAGTGCTTCGGCGAGAGTAGTACCAGGTTGGGTGACCGACTGGGAAGTCCTCGCCAAACAAAGCCGTGAGGGGAGGATATTGGGCTACGGCCCAATCCCAAGAGCGGTCAATATCTTGCTGGGATAAGGGGTCGTTACAAATGGTATCAGAGCCTGCCCCAACTGAAAATGTGGCCAACGAAGACGTTGGGCCCCTGAGGGGGTGATTGTGATGACCAGGATGTGTAAGTATGTGTACGATGGCTGCACGAACCGGAACCTGGATGGCGATACGTCCGCACAGGTAAACCGGAAGGTGACGGGTTGTAAAAAGAGGGTCGTCACAATCTCATATCGCTTGGGGAAGTATGTGGAAATGAAACATATGTAAAGAGACCCTCCCAAGATAGCAAGACGCATTTTGGAGCACAATTGGCAACGGATCCCATAAGAACTCTGAAGTTAAAAGTGCTTCGGCGAGAGCAGTACCAGGTTGGGTGATCGACTGGGAAGTCTTCACCAAAACAAAGCCATAAGGGGAGGATATTGGGCTACGACCCAATCCCCAAAGCGGACAATATCTTGCTGGGATAAGGGGTCGTTACAAAATACATTAAGGACGAGAAATTATACTACCACATGAACGCCTTAGCTATCTCTACCCTAAGATCCTTTTCCTGGTAATTTATTTAGTGCACGATTATTTATCACCTCTCGGTCTCAAAACAATCCTACGAATATGCTTTTGGTGATCAGGCAATCGCAAGCAATAAGAACAGAATAAATTACTCAACACAATATTGAAACAGAAAATTAATAATTTGAATTAAAGAAAAACTAAATAGTCATAATTCGACTACATCGTAGCCCTAGAAAAGAAAATTAGCTCATGCTAGAATAAAGAAAAACAATAAAAATAATAAAGATGTTCATAGTTCAGAAGAGAAAGGGAAAGAAAAACTAGGCTGAATTTCAGTTCCTGAAGCTCTCGCTCTGTTCCGGTCTCCGTCTCGCTAGGGCTCCTCTGAATTCTCCTCTCTGTCTCCTCTGAATCTCTCTGTCTAATATGAAGCCCACAATCTGAAGCTCACAATCATCTTCATCGGCTGAGATTAAAACAAGCTTCAATGGTTCAACATTAACAGTCTAGATTCAAACACCTCCATCAAATAAAATATCCGAACGGCTGGGATTAAAATAGCCGATCGATCGCCTTAAGTAGCCGATCGATCGGCAACAAGTTTCTACTTTTCTCTTAAAATTATTCATTTGGCCGATCGATCGCCTAAAGTAGCCGAATCGATCGGCTATACTTTTGTATTTCATCTTTTCTGGTTGCTTTCAGCCGATCAATCGCGGGATGTGGGCGATCGATCGGCAAGTCTTCTGTTCCTCACCACACGTTGATATTTTTATTTCGTTATTATTCTTCATTCTGTACTATATTTATTCTTCGTTGATGCTTAACCTGTTAGATTTAATCTTATCTGCACACTTACACCAGAAACGTTAAATTCATTCAAATGCTTGAGAAAAACTCATCGAATCAAGTTTAAAGAGTCTGAATAAGTGTGTAAAATACACACTTATCATGAGTCTTTGTTGTGTTAAACCCCAAATGTTTGTGGGTATTTCTCATGTCAATTGTCATTTTGTGTTGTTTAATTCATCTCAATTCAAAATACGTAAGACCTATTGGTAATATTTCAGGTTCTTTTTTGGTTGAATAATTTCTACTCTATATTGAAAAAAATCTCTACGATAGGAGATTCCAAGGAATTTGTTTTTAAATTACCGAGCATAGAGAACCTTGGTATTAGTGATTGGAAAGGCTATGGAGCGTATGGAATTATGGGTGCTGTTATTGTTTCCATTCTTGTGCCTCTCGTGCTTTCCTCTATTTTCTTTGGAAAGAAAAGAATGAAACAAAGAGGAATTCCTGTGGAAGCTAGTGGTGAGCCAGGATATGCAAAACGTAATACTCAAGCATCTGAACTAGCTGAAGTCCCATGGCGAGGGGTTACAACAATGGCAGCTCTTTTTGAGCAAACTTGTAAAAAGCATTCACATAAACAATTTCTAGGAACGAGAAAGCTAATTGCCAGGGAATTTGTAACTTCTAGCGATGGAAGGAAGTTTGAAAAGCTTCACTTGGGTGATTATGAGTGGAAAACTTATGAAAATGTCTTTGATACTGCCTGCAACTTTGCATCTGGACTTGTTAGCTTTGGTCATAATGAGGATACCCGTGCTGCCATTTTTGCTGAAACCCATGAAGAATGTCTTATTTCCTTACAGGTGGCTTTTAGATTTCCCTTTCTGACATTGCTGCTATTTTGAGGTTTCTTTTTTTGTTTAAATGCACTAGTGGTGAAGAAATACTTTTCTTTTTTTCAACTCTTTTGATAAGTGTGTATTTTACACACTTATTCAGACTCTTTAATCTTGATTCGATAAGTTTTTCTCAAGCATTTGAATGAATTTAATGTTTCTGCTATAAGTGTGTAGATAAGATTAAATCTAATAGATTAAGTATCAATGAAGAATAAATATAGTGCAGAATGAAGAAAAATAACGAAATAAAAATATCAATGTGTTGCGGTGAACAGAAGACTAGCCGATCGATCGCCCACATCTCGCGATCGATCGGCTGATGGAGAATTCAAAGACCAGCAGAAGAGTTGCCGATCGATCGGCCACATCTCACGATCGATCGCCTGAAGGTAACCAGAAAAGATGAAATACAGAAGACTAGCCGATCGATCGGCCATCTTAAGCGATCGACCGGCTGAAATGGGATTTTAAGGAAAGTAGAAAGTAAGTTGATTGATCGGCTACATCTTAGGCTATCGATCAGCTATTATAGTTGTTTTAATCCCCACCGTTCGGCTATTTTAATTGTTGTAACGCCCCGAATTATATAAACTCAGTTCGCTACTCATAATGCTGAACCACGCTATGACATTCTAAGAAAATCCTAAAATTTCACGAAAAATCAAGATTTGATGCTTAACGTAAGAACTTGTAGCAGAAAAATATTTGTATAAAACGACACTCATTAAATAATTAAAATATTAAAGACTGTTGGTTGAAAGAAGACAAAAAAAACAGAACACATCTACCGCTGAATAGTGCCAGTGGTATTATTAGAGACAGAATAGTCTCGGCGGTGGAAACAAGAATAGGAGACATCCACCGCTAAACAGTATCGGCGGTAGAAGCAGAAACAAAAAGGCATCTTCTGCTTCCAACATCCACCGCTCGCGTCAGCCGAACGACACGTCGACTTTCACGCATCTACCGCTCACACCCGTCGACGACACGTCGACTACTCGCATCCACCGGTCACAAAACGACAAAAATCTAATACTCACTCCTATGCTCGCATCCACCGGTCACAAAGCGACAAAAATTCTACTCATATCTTCCGCTGAACAATACCAACGGAAAAAGCAGAAACCACTTAGACTCAGTGGTAGAAATAGAAATAAACACCTTCTTCCGCTAACCACGTGACTTTACTAAACTAAACCACGTGACTCATTAACTCAAATTTTAATAACTCATCATCCACCGATAGACTAAACTTCAACATCTACCGATGGACTACATCCATGATAGAACTCAAACATGGACTACATCCACCGATAGACTAAACTTCAACATCTACCGATGGACTACATCCACCGATAGACTAAACTTCAACATCTACCGATGGACTACATCCACCGATAGACTAAACTTCAACATCTACCGATGGACTACATCCACCGATAGACTAAACTTCAACATCTACCGATGGACTACATCCACCGATAGACTAAACTTCAACATCTACCGATGGACTACATCCACCGATAGACTAAACTTCAACATCTACCGATGGACTACATCCACCGATAGACTAAACTTCAACATCTACCGATGGACTACATCCACCGATAGACTAAACTTCAACATCTACCGATGGACTACATCCACCGATAGACTAAACTTCAACATCTACCGATGGACTACATCCACCGATAGACTAAACTTCAACATCTACCGATGGACTACATCCACCGATAGACTAAACTTCAACATCTACCGATGGACTACATCCACCGATAGACTAAACTTCAACATCTCATCTACGGACTACATCCACCGATAGACAGAAATACCCAATTTTCACCAATAGGCAACAGAGCAGCATACAAACCATTTTCACTCTAAAAAAAGAACAGCTCCGGCCACTAAAAGAACTAGTGCATTTTACTGAAATCCTTCAAAAACAACTTAATCCACAATTTCCAAAAAATCCAGAATAGTAGACTACGACTAAAACCAAACCGTGTTTTCACATCAGAAAGAAAAAAAAAACACCAGACCATATATATAAAAGAAACATTAAACTACTACTACCACCAACATTCTCAGCATGTTTAAACTGAACCATTGTCAACTAACATTCACACCTACTGACATTAGTTAAACCGCCTCATCAGAATCACCAAACTGTGGCATTGAAGTGCTCCCCCAACTAGCCTAGTCCTCAACATGCTCAGAGAACACACCTTTTGAAGCTTCTTCACCTACATCACAAAACTCATCTATTAGCCTAATGCTAAGTAAGTAAAGTAATAATGAAATGATATGCTGAAACATAAATCCTAATTATGCAGTTTCTACTTTCACATCTCAGTTGCATTCACGTTCTTTCTCTGATCTGATCCCTCGGTTCCATTGGGAGTTGGATCATTTTTCCCAAAGTCATACATCCTCTTCATAAATTAAGGGGCCGATAAGTTACCTTAACAGCTGATCTGATCCTAAATTCCCTTGGGAGGGGATCAATTTTCCCAAAGTCATACATCCTCTTCATAAATTAAGGGGCGGATTAGTTCCCTTAACAGCTGATCTGATCCTAAATTCCATTGGGAGCGGATCAATTTTTCCAAAGTCATACATCCTCTTCATAAATTAAGGGGCGGATTAGTTCCCTTAACAGCTGATCTGTTACATTCCATTCATACCTTACCGTGCCATTACATGTAAATTCATTTTCGTGTACTTTCCAAAAGCATGATACATGACATACAAAAAACATTCAAACAAGCATAAACCTACTGTTTTGTGATGTAGACCCGAAGGTACACACATACTCTACTTACCTGGTTTCCTGGAAAAGCTTGGTTGCAACCTACTTCGGGTTTTGCTCAAACCTATAGCCATAGACAGAGTATTAGTTAAGCTTCATTCTAAACTATCCTCAAATCTACCAGAACTCATAAGAAAACTGGTTTGGGAACTCAGATCATCAAGCATTCCTGATATGCCCCAAACCCGAACTAACTACCACTTACAGCATTCTCAACGCTCGCATTTAAAATCCCCTCTAACATCGATAGTTACAATGTAGCAAGAAATCAAAGTAGAACTTACCTAGCTTGGAGAGAATGGAAGGGAAAATCGCCGGGAGAAACTCTGCTTACTGCTGAATGCCGAAAAAGGAAAATGAGAAAACAGTTGCGTCTAAACCTCATTAAACCCTCCCTTAAATACGTTATCCACTATCAATCTCAAAATACCATTATGCCCTTACTTAGTCACTCATTAACCTAATCAATAATTCTCCCAATTTCATCCATAAAGTGTACATTATTAGTTGACAAGGTAAAATCAGTTCAATGGAACCGGGTGTTACAATCTACCCTCCTTAAAAGAATTTTGTCCCCAAAATTCAATATCTGAATAATTCTGGATGTTGGTCCATCATGTTCTATTGGCGCTCCCAAGTTGTCTCCTCTATGCTCTGGTTACGCCATAACACTTTCACTAGCTGAACCTCCTTGTTACGCAGTACTTTTGTTGCATAGTCCAAAATTTCCACTGGTTTCTCCTCATAGGTAAGGGTAGGATGAATTTCAACGTTATGCTGTTCCACAATCTGAGTTGGATCCCTCATACACTTCTTCAACATGGAACACATTATGGATTCCTTCCATAGAGGTTGGTAACTGTAATTGGTAAGCTGTCTTCCCGATCCTCTTCAAAATTGAAAAGGGTCCAATAAATCTGGGGTTCAACTTGCCTCTCTTACCAAATCTCACAACTCCTTTGAATGGTGATACCTTAAGAAAAACCTTATCACCAACTTCAAATTCTAATTCTCTACGTCTTCTATCGGCATAGCTTTTCTGTCGGCTTTGAGCTGTTAAGATTCTCTGTCGAATGAGGGCAATCTTCTCCACTATCTGTTGCACAATATCAGGACCAAGTAAACGTGCTTCACCAACTTCATCTCAATAGAAAGGAGATCTACATTTTCGTCCATACAGTGCCTCATACAGTGTCATTCCTATTGTTGCCTGAAAACTGTTATTATAAGAAAATTCCACCAATGATAAGTACTTACTCCAAGAACCCTGAAAATCTAATGTGCACGCATGAAGCATATCTTCTAATGTCTGAATAGTTCTCTCAGATTGTCCATCTGTTTGAGGGTGAAAAGCTGTACTAAAATTAAGCTGCGTACCCATAGCCTTGTGTAAACTCTTCCAGAACTTAGATGTGAATCTAGAATCTCGGTCTAAAACTATAATGCTTGGAACTCCATGCAGTCTAACAATCTCGTGCACATACAACTCAGCGAGTTGATCCATCGAGTATGTCATCTTTAATGGCAGGAAATGGGCAGATTTGGTTAAGCGATCTACTACCACCCAGATTGTATCATGTCCTCTTACTGTTCTAGGCAATCCCACGACAAAATCCATCATTATTTGTTCCCATTTCCATTCAGGAACTAGTAATGGTTGCAATGCTCCTGCAGTCCTCTAATGTTCAGCTTTAACTTGTTGGCAAACTAAACAAAATCCTACGTACTCGGCCACACTTCTTTTTATATTTGGCCACCAATAATGTTGCTTAAGGTCTCTGTACATTTTTGTACTTCCAGGATGGACAGAAAATCTAGAGGAATGAGCTTCCGAAAGGATCTCTTTTCGGAGTTCATTATCTGTTGGAACAAACCATCTATTCCAAACCTTAAGAATCTCATCAATAGAACAGTTGAAATCTGACTTATTGGTAGAATTCATACATGTGTTATACTTGTTACACTCAGCATCAATCACCTGAGCTTCCTTTATTCTATCAAAAATAGTAGGCTTCAAGGTTATGGCAGAAAGCATAGCTGACACACTGGCCACAGCTTCCAAGTTAAATCTTCGGAACTCTGCCTCTAAGGTTAACGGTATGTCAAGAATCAATGTAGAGGCTGATGTTGGCATCCTACTCAAGGCATCAGCTACTACATTTGCCTTACCGGGTGGTATTTGATCTCAAAATCGTAATCCTTGACAAACTCCAACCACCAACGTTGCCTCATATTTAATTCTTTCTGTGTGAAAATATACTTCAGACTTTTATGGTCCGAAAATATCTCACAAGACTGTCCATACAAGTAATGCCCCCAAATCTTTAGTGCAAAAACCACCACGGCTAATTCTAAGTCGTGTGTAGGGTAATTCTTCTCGTGTGTTTTCAACTGTCTAGAAGTATAGGCTATTACTTTTCCATCTTGCATCAACACACAACCGAGTCCAACTTTGGAAGCGTCACAATAAATGCTGAACTTTCCATTTTCAACAGGGAGTGTTAATATCGGAGCATGGGTCAACTTCTGTTTCAAGGTCAGAAAACTCATCTCACATTCCTCAGTCCACACATACATCACATTCTTCCTTGTTAACCGAGTGAGGGGTGTTGCAATCTTCAAGAATCCTTCAATAAATTTCCTGTAATACCATGCTAATCCAAGGAAACTCCGAATATTAGTGGCATTCTTCGATTGGGGCAACTCCTTAACTGCTTGAACCTTGGCTGGATCGACAGATATTCCATCACCCGAGATAACATGACCCAAAAAGTGAACTCTATCCAACCAAAACTCACACTTGGAAAACTTGACATAAAGTTGGTGCTGCCTTAGTAATCCTAACACCAAACTCAAATGTTTTGCATGATCATCCTTTGTACGTGAGTAGATTAGTATATCATCAATAAATACTATGACAAACTTATCCAAATACTCATGAAACACACTATTCATAAGATCCATGAACGCTGTTGGTGCATTAGTCAAACCAAAAGACATAACCAAAAACTCATAATGTCCATATCTTGTGCGAAAGGCTGTCTTAGGAATATCTTCTGATTTGACTTTCAATTGGTAATAACCGGACCTTAGGTCAATCTTAGAGAAAACACGTGCACCATTAAGCTGGTCGAATAAATCATCAATCCTTTGCAATGGATACTTATTCTTGACAGTTAACTTGTTCAATTCCTAATAATCAACACACATACGCATTGATCCCTCCTTCTTCTTAACAAAAAGAACTGGTGCACCCCACGGTGAAAAGCTTGGGCATATGAACCCTTTTTCCATTAGTTCCTCCAACTGTTTCTTTCATTCCTTAAGCTCCGTAGGTGCTAATCTATAGGGATTTTTAGATACAGGCTCGGCGCCTGGGTAAACATCTACAACAAATTCAATATCTCTATCTGGCGGCAAGCCAGGAAGGTCATCTAAAAATACTTCTGGAAAGTCTTGGACAACAAAGACATTTTGAGGACATGCTTTTCATACAAACTTTGCGTCTATAACGCTGGCCAGAAAGCATAAATACTCTCGGCATGAAGAGGGTTTAGCGTTGATAGAAGTCATAACAAACATTCCCTTACTCTTCTTCGAGGCTTGAAAGGTATGCTTCAAACCATCAGGGGGTTGAAAACTAACTACTCTAGTCCTACAATCAATTGTGGCATAATACTTGAACAACCAATCAATTCCTAGGATTACATCAAATTCCATTATGTCCATAATAATGAGATCAGCAAATAAATTCTTATTTCCTACAACACAACACTATTAAACATCACTTGGTTAGAGTGCATGCGTTCACCAGAGGGTAACGCGACGTTAAACACGTGTTCAGTAGGGGTAAACTATACATCTAACTTGACAGCAAACGCAGATGCTATAAATGAGTGTGTTGCACCTGAATCTATTAAAGTAAAAGCAGGTATAGAGTTGATCAAAATGGTACCTGACACTACAGCGGGTTGTTCCTCGTCGCCCGACTCCATCATGGAGAATATCATCGGCTTTATCTTAGCAGGGCCACTCTTCAAAGCTGGACAGTCTCTGTTAATGTGGCCGACTTTGTTACAGTTGAAGCATCGGGCAATCCTGGGATTCGGGCAATCCTTGTATGAGTGTCTAACTTCCTCACAGTTGAAACACTTTCTCGTCTCAAACTTGCACTCGCCCAGGTGACTTTTCAAACACTTCGGGCACTGGGGGAACTTCTTGGTTTCCTGCACCTTCCTTCCTGTTCCCTGGTTATTCTGGCCTTCACTTGGCCTCTTTTTCCTCTCTGCTGATGCGACTAGATAAACTTTCGCGGGGCTTCCTTTCGCCCAGTACACTTCATGTCTGCTTCTTCCACCTCCAACGCCGTGGACACAACCTCACTAAAGGACAATCCTTTAATACCACAAAATTTTACTCCTCTGTACATTTCGGGCTTCAATCCTTGCATAAATTGAAACACCTTATCTTCATTCCTATGAATAAGGTGTCCAGCGAACCTTGAAAGTGACTCGAATTGTCTGCTGTACTCAACCACAGATCCTGTTTGCTTCAATTGTAAGAACTCTACTTTCTTCAAAGTTTGGACAGCACTACTGAAATACTTTTCATAGAAGATCTCCTTGAATTGCGCCCAAGACATTGCCAGGACATCGGTAGTGGTCTTTATCGATTCCCACCAAAGCTGAGAATCACCTGCTAGGTGGAATGTTGCCAAGGTGATCTTGTCCCCTTCCCCAACATTGACATACTTGAACATGCTCTCTATCTTCCTAAGCCATTCCTCTACGACAATCGGGTTGGACGACTTTCCATCGTATGTGGGTGGCTGTAGCCTCTGGAATCTGTCTCCTGAATTTTCATTGCTGGAACCCGAGTTGGCACTTCCATGTACCTCCCAGTTCAACAACACTCCTAACTGGTCGGATTGCTGATGCACCAAATCTATCTGTTGGCGCACCAAGTCTGTCAGCTGTCTAATTACACTAGGTGTAACGACCCTAATACTGTACCCAATTTTCCGTACATATTTTTTTTATCCCTATACTTTAAATAAACTCTAGGCGGATATCTAATTGAAATCGAAATCAGAATTTAAGTCAGAATTAAAATCTAGTCTTTAAATCATTTAAAACAAATCACAAAACTAATTAAATAACAATTAATTAAAACACTTAAAATCAATTTAAAACAAAACAAATAAAAGGGGAGGGCAAAACAGTCAAAGCCGTGACCAAAGAGGGGCGATCGGTCTCCAAATTCAGAAGATCGATCGCTGGCAGCGATCGATGCCCCAACGATCGATCGCTGGCAGCGATCGCTGCCCCAGCGATCGATCACTGGCAGCGATTGCTGGCCAGCGTTCGATCGCTAGCAGCGACCGATCGCTACGCCAGCGATCGATCGCTGCACGCTCTGGATTTTTCTCCAGAGCGCGGCGATCCCATGGTTTGCTCTCTGGAATTCGATTCCAGAGAGCTTTCCTTCTTCATTTCTCATCCCCTGCACATATCCACTTCTATACATTTTCCCCTTAAACTCTAACATAACATCGTTCATTTCTCATCCTCACCTATGTTGAAGTCACCTACACCATACAGACACACTATGAGATAAAAATCTCAGCAAGCTCTCATAAATGTAAATGCATGCTGTGCATATGAGTTCAGAAATCATGCAGCATTTTCTTTATTTTTACTCTGTGGGTGTCACCGAGATCTCAGCCCCTTAACCGGAGAGAGCACATCCAGCGGTCGGACTACTCTTTCCAGCTAGAGGAGGGGGGGTACACGCTTACAACGCGTACAGCCGTGCCTGAGCCCAATCTCGCATGACCTATAACTGTATAACTGTATGAGTACATAATAGATGTGGTATTGTGACAAACCCGTAGTCGATCTTCACAATAGATCAAGCCCCTCTCCAGGCCACATCGCCATTTTCTTTAAAACATCGTGCGGAAATTCATTTTCTATGTTCTTTTTAAAACATGTGATGCGTGAACAGTTCGATATGACATAAAGTAAACATACATGATTCGTACCATAGAGACAATAAAGCAATTAAAAGCATAACCTATACAGAACTAATCCTAACTACCCAACCAAAACAATTTAAACATACGCGTCAACAAAACTCCTCGAGACGACTTCGACGTACGGTGTAGGCCAATCGGCCAGAGAAGATCACGAGATCTTACCTCGTGTCCGTTGCAGTTCAAGCTCCATCCACGAGCATTGTTCACCTAGGGTTGCGAGAGGAGGAGAATACACGGAGAAAACGAGACGATCGGAGGACGAATCGGAGGTCGGAACGTTGAATCGCCGTTGGAGAACAGAGAAGGCCGAGAGAAAATTGCAAACAGGGAGCTCGGGCGTGAAAAATGGTGAAGGAAGAAAGGGGTTTGAGTTTTAATTAAAAATTTACTTTGCAAATTACCATTTTGCCATTTCCTTTGTTTTTCTCTTTGTTTCGTCATTTGTTTTGTTAATTGGCTAGCTATTCGATTCCACCAAATCTCCTTATTTCACCAATAAGTCTAACTTATTATTTGAGATTTATTAAAACTATCCGTTCGCAAATCGGACCTCATTTACTATTTTTACTAAAACGTCCTTTATATTACGAGAAACGTAATTACTCGAAATATAGCGTTATTACCCCGAAAAATCCCATAAATTTCTTAAAATTCCTATAAATCGTTAGGATTCTAATAACGCTTTCTTTTCGCAAAACGGACATATTTTGACATATTCACAAAAATGCCACAATACATTAAAATAATAATATCCCGTAAAGCCGGGTATTACACTAGGGTCCTCCTCACTTCTAAAATTTGGCATCTCTCTCGGTACCCTTGGTCTTCCTGGTCGTCTAGCCATTTTGCTATATTCCTGAACAAGGTTAATTACTCTCATAAATATCTAATAGCTAAGGTTAACATAAATACTTACAGTTGTTGAAGTACTTCCATGCAACGATTGGCACTGATGAGTAATCTTTTGAACGGTTTAACTGAATGTCTCTGATACCAAACTGTAACACCCCGAATTATATAAACCCGATTTGCTACTCATAATGCTGAACCACGCTATGACATTCTAAGAAAATCCTAAAATTTCACAAAAAATCAAGATTTGATGCTTAACGTAAGAACTTGCAGCAGAAAAATATTTGTATAAAACGACACTCATTAAATAATTAAAATATTAAAGACTGTTGGTTGAAAGAAGACAAAAAAAAAAACAGAACACATCTACCGCTGAATAGTTCCAGTGGTATTATTAGAGACAGAATAGTCTCGGCGGTGGAACAAGAATAGGAGACATCCACCGCTAAATAGTATCGGCGGTAGAAGCAGAAACAAAAAGGAATCTTCTGCTTCCAACATCCACCGCTCGTGTCAGCCGAACGACACGTCGACTTTCACGCATCTACCGCTCACACCCGTCGACAACAAGTCGACTACTCGCATCCACCGATCACAAAACGACAAAAATCTAATACTCACTCCTATGCTCGCATCCACCGATCACAAAGCGACAAAAATTCTACTCATATCTTCCGCAGAACAATACCAACGGAAAAAGCAGAAACCACTTAGACTCAGTGGTAGAAGTAGAAATAAACACCTTCTTCCGCTAACCACGTGACTTTACTAAACTAACCCACGTGACTCATTAACTCAAAATTTAATAACTCATCATCCACCAATAGACTAAACTTCAACATCTACCGATAGACTACATCCACCGATAGACTAAACTTCAACATCTACCGATGGACTACATCCACCGATAGACAGAAATACCCAATTTTCACCAATAGGCAACAGAGCAGCATATAAACCATTTTCACTCTAAAAAAATAACAGCTCCGGCCACTAAAAGAACTAGTGCATTTTACTGAAATCCTTCAAAAACAACTTAATCCACAATTTTCAAAAAAAAAAAGAATAGTACACTACAACTAAAACCAAATCGTGTTTTCACATTAGAAAGAAAAAAAAAACACCAGACCATATATATAAAAGAAACAATAAACTACTACTACCACCAACATTCTCAGCATGTTTAAACTGAACCATTATCAACTAACATTCACACCTACTGACGTTAGTTAAACCGCCTCATCAGAATCACCAAACTGTGGCATTGAAGTGCTTCCCCAACAAGCCTATTCCTCAACATGCTCAGAGAACACACCTTTTGAAGCTTCTTCACCTACATCACAAAACTCATCTATTAGCCTAATGCTAAGTAAGTAAAGCAATAATGAAATGATATGCTGAAACATAAATCCTAATTATGCAGTTTCTACTTTCACATCTCAGTTGCATTCACGTTCTTTCTCTAATCTGATCCCTTGGTTCCATTGGGGGTTGGATCATGTCACGACCCTATCCCGTATCCTAGTGAAATATTTATTTTTTTTTTATTTTTTTTTTTTTGAAATCTTTTACTTTAACTGTACTTAAGGTGGAAAATCCCAATCGAAGTTGAAAACGGAGTTCATTTAAAACAATTACTAAAACTTATAAAACTTAAACAATTAAATCAATTAAATAATAAAAGAAAACAATTAATAAAACATTTTCTTTTTTTTTTTTTATAAAATGGCCAGAACAGGTGGCGAGTAATCGCCAGAAATATGGCGATTACTCGCCAGCCAGCGATTGCTCCTGGCGAGCAATCGCTGGCAGGCGATTGCTCCTAGTGAGCAATCGCCTCCTGGCGATTTGCCACGCCCAGCAATCGCCTACCAGGCAGAGGAGGAGGCGATTGCTCGCCTCCCAGAGGCGAGCAATCGCCACACTCTCTAGAATTCCTCCAGAGAGTGCGGTTCATCCTCCCCTTTTCTTCTTCCTTTGTTCTCTTCACTTCACCCCTGCACTTCACGATTTTTAACACAAAACTAACAACACTATAACACTCTAAAAACATAACACTTATCAATCCTTCCTCCTTTCTCACACTTTCTTCACACCTTTCGTTACCTACATCCATAAAACATACTTCAAACTTAACCTTTATCCAAACCCCTAACACAACACAAATCACCTTAAATTATAACTGATTTTCATAAAAACGAACCGCGTGGTTCCGATTAAAAGTTTAACATTCCTACCTGTTTTAAAACATCAGAAACACCACAAAACATTTTACGAAACCTTTTACGTTATCCATACAGTCTCCAAACATCCTAGTAACGTATCTAAACATTTACAAAATCTGTACAATTTACCATTAACTCAAAAATGTCACTAAAGACCCTCAAAAACCTCTAACCGTGAGTAGCCTTGCCTAGCCAAAACACAAGCCGCCGCCGCGAGCTCCGCCCATCGACCGCTACACTTGATCATCGTAAGATGGTTCCTCACCTTCGTTCTCGTCACCTACATCATACAATAACTACATTAAGCCTAATGCTTAGTAAGGAGCGTACTAGACTAGACATACATTCACATATATGCATGACATTTGTAAAACCGTTTCGTTTTAAACCTTTTTCTTATCCAGTGAAAAACATTCATTTGGTCCCGTGAGAAACATTCATATACTCCCGTGAGGAACATTCATATACTCCCGTGAGAAACATTCCTATACTCCCGTGAGAAACATGTGAGAAACATTCATATACTCCCGTGAGAAACATTCATATACTCCCGTGAGAAACATTCATATACTCCCGTGAGAAACATTCATATACTCCCGTGAGAAACATTCATATACTCCCGTGAGAAACATTCATATACTCCCGTGAGAAACATTCATATACTCCCGTGAGAAACATTCATATACTCCCGTGAGAAACATTCGTATACTCCCGTGAGAAACATTCATATACTCCCGTGAGAAACATTCATATACTCCCGTGAGAAACATTCATATACTCCCGTGAGAAACATTCGTATACTCCCGTGAGAAACATTCATATACTCCCGTGAGAAACATTCATATACTCCCGTGAGAAACATTCATATACTCCCGTGAGAAACATTCATATACTCCCGTGAGAAACATTCATATACTCCCGTGAGAAACATTCATATACTCCCGTGAGAAACATTCATATACTCCCGTGAGAAACATTCATATACTCCCGTGAGAAACATTCATATACTCCCGTGAGAAACATTCATATACTCCCGTGAGAAACATTCATATACTCCCGTGAGAAACATTCATATACTCCCGTGAGAAACATTCATATACTCCCGTGAGAAACATTCATATACTCCCGTGAGAAACATTCATATACTCCCGTGAGAAACATTCATATACTCCCGTGAGAAACATTCATATACTCCCGTGAGAAACATTCATATACTCCCGTGAGAAACATTCATATACTCCCGTGAGAAACATTCATATACTCCCGTGAGAAACATTCATATACTCCCGTGAGAAACATTCATATACTCCCGTGAGAAACATTCATATACTCCCGTGAGAAACATTCATATACTCCCGTGAGAAACATTCATATACTCCCGTGAGAAACATTCATATACTCCCGTGAGAAACATTCATATACTCCCGTGAGAAACATTCATATACTCCCGTGAGAAACATTCATATACTCCCGTGAGAAACATTCATATACTCCCGTGAGAAACATTCATATACTCCCGTGAGAAACATTCATATACTCCCGTGAGAAACATTCATATACTCCCGTGAGAAACATTCGTATACTCCCGTGAGAAACATTCATATACTCCCGTGAGAAACATTCGTATACTCCCGTGAGAAACATTCATATACTCCCGTGAGAAACATTCATATACTCCCGTGAGAAACATTCATATACTCCCGTGAGAAACATTCATATACTCCCGTGAGAAACATTCATATACTCCCGTGAGAAACATTCATATACTCCCGTGAGAAACATTCATATACTCCCGTGAGAAACATTCATATACTCCCGTGAGAAACATTCATATACTCCCGTGAGAAACATTCATATACTCCCGTGAGAAACATTCATATACTCCCGTGAGAAACATTCATATACTCCCGTGAGAAACATTCATATACTCCCGTGAGAAACATTCATATACTCCCGTGAGAAACATTCATATACTCCCGTGAGAAACATTCATATACTCCCGTGAGAAACATTCATATACTCCCGTGAGAAACATTCATATACTCCCGTGAGAAACATTCATATACTCCCGTGAGAAACATTCATATACTCCCGTGAGAAACATTCATATACTCCCGTGAGAAACATTCATATACTCCCGTGAGAAACATTCATATACTCCCGTGAGAAACATTCATATACTCCCGTGAGAAACATTCATATACTCCCGTGAGAAACATTCATATACTCCCGTGAGAAACATTCATATACTCCCGTGAGAAACATTCATATACTCCCGTGAGAAACATTCATATACTCCCGTGAGAAACATTCATATACTCCCGTGAGAAACATTCATATACTCCCGTGAGAAACATTCGTATACTCCCGTGAGAAACATTCATATACTCCCGTGAGAAACATTCATATACTCCCGTGAGAAACATTCATATACTCCCGTGAGAAACATTCATATACTCCCGTGAGAAACATTCATATACTCCCGTGAGAAACATTCATATACTCCCAACATTGTACGACGTAGGGCCTTAGTGGCCGGAAAGCCTAACGCTCACTTACCTGGCGTCCTAAATATGCCGAGCACCGTCCGTTGAGCTTTGGTTACCTAGAGCATTTAACATCACATCATTAATATCGATTTTCAAGCATCGAATCTAAATAATCGACTTCTCTAGCTAGGACAAATCCTTCTACACACTCCAATCCTTTTCTTTTAGGCATTTCATCAAACACTTGGTGTTCACAAGCTTAAAAACTCCATTAATGTCTTTCAACCACCTTTCCAACAACCTAGATCTCACATTAACATCACTAATCAACTCCAACAACTTCAAAAATCATAAATATATCATTAATGAGTAACAAATAAACAATCCTAATGATTTCTAACAAAACCCCTAATTTTCTTTACAAACCCTAACTCAAAACAAAACCCAAAACGACTACAAACATGACCAAAGTATAGAGCTTACTTGAAGGGTTGATTTGTTGAAGAAAATAGGAGAGAAACTCGTCGGAAACGGAAGGAATCGTCGGCGTTGGAGGAATGGCGATGGAGGAGAGGAAATCGCCAAAATAGAGAGAAAAGGGAGAGGTTTCGTGCGTAGAGGAGAAGTGAGGAAGAGAGAGAGAGTTTTGTATTTTTATCAACATTTTAACTTCCACAATTACCTAAATGCCCCTTCTTATATTTCCTTAGCTCAAATCGTTATTTCATCCTTCGATTTAATTTCTCCAGAATTATTTTACTTCACCAAATATTCCTATTTATTCTTAGGGCTCTAACGAAACTTCCCGTTTGCTATTTGGACTTATTTTATTATTTCAACGAAATAGAAACTCTAAAATTGATTAAAATATCAACATTTCTCGGGTGTTACAGATCATTTTTTCCAATGTCATACATCCTCTTCATAAATTAAGGGGCGGATTAGTTCCCTTAACAACTGATCTGATCCTAAATTCCATTGGAAGCGGATCAATTTTCTCAAAGTCATACATCCTCTTCATAAATTAAGGGGCAAATTAGTTCCCTTAACAGCTGATCTGATCCTAAATTCCATTGGGAGCGGATCAATTTTCCCAAAATCATACATCCTCTTCATAAATTAAGGGGCGAATTAGTTCCCTTAACAGTTGATCTATTACATTCCATTCATACATTACCGTGCCATTACATGTAAATTCATTTTCGTGTACTTTTCAAAAGCATGATACATGACATACAGAAAATATTCAAACAAGCATAAACCTACTGTTTTGTGATGTAGACCCGAAGGTACATACATACTCTACTTACCTGGTTTTCTGGAAAAGCTTGGTTGCAACCTACTTCGGGTTTTGCTCAAATCTATAGCCGTAGACAGAGTATTAGTTAAGCTTCATTCTAAACTATCCTCAAATCTACCAGAACTCATAAGAAAACTGGTTTGGGAACTCAGATCATCAAGCATTCCTGATATGCCCCAAACCCAAACTAACTCCCATTTACAGCATTCTCAACGCTCGCATTTAAAATCCCCTCTAACATCGATAATTACAATGTAGCAAGAAATCGAAGTAGAACTTACCTAGCTTGGAGAGAATGGAAGGGAAAATCACCGGAAGAAACTCTACTTAGCTGCTGAATGCCGAAAAAGAAAAATGAGAAAACAGTGGTGGCTAAACCTCATTAAACCCTCCCTTAAATACGTTATCCACTATAATCTCAAAATACCATTATGCCCTTACTTAGTCACTCATTAACCTAATCAATAATTCTCTTAATTTCATCCATAAAGTGTACATTATTAGTTGACAAGGTAAAATCGGTTCAATGGAACCGGGTGTTATAATTGTTGTACTCCGTTTTAATCCTAATCGTTGAGGATAATGAGGAAGCGGCAGATTATATGAATTAGGTTAAAATAGACGAGAGACAAATATAATTGAGAAGAGCTCTAGAGTTAGAGGGAGCCCGGAATGAAGCGAGAGCAAGGGAGAAAGGAGATTTCGGATCGACAACCCTAGTTTTTCTTTTCCTTTCTCTTCTGAACTATGAACATCTTTATTATTGTTGTTTCTTTTTCTTCTATCATGAACTAAATTTCTCTTCTAAGGCTACGATGTAGCCAAACGATGTTTATTTTTTGTTTCTTTGTTTAATTAAATTCAATAAGAATTTCTTTCAATATTATTGACGCATTTAATTTTTGTTCTTAAAGCTTGTAAATTTCTGACTAATCTTTATTTGATTTTTGGGGTGTTTTGAGACTGAGAGGTGATAAACACCCGAGCACTGAAATTCATGTCATAAATATACGTAGGCTAGAGATAGTTACCGTATTGATGTGATCATTGTGATTTCTTAATTTAATTAATGTAGGATTTGAAACTAAGAAGTGATACCTCATTAATCAGATAAATTAAGCAATGCTCGAGAGAGATTGTATTAGAATTTAGCGAAATCGATCATCAACAGAGGAAGAATACTTATGAATATAATTAGGAAGGAATGAAATAAATGTTGTCTTGGTGAAATCGTAGTACCTATGTTTTTATTAATTAAATTTAATCCCATTTTATTTGTTTTGTTATTTCACATTACTTTACTTTACTTGTTTTGGTTGTTTAATTTAATTTCAATTCTTGAAACCATAAAATGAGTGTTCAATTTAGAATTAAGATTAATAAATTTGATTATTAATTAAAAAGTCCTCATGGGTTTGACACTCTACTTATCACTTTATTACTTATTGCGACTCGTACACTTGCGAATTATTTTTCACAATAAGTTTTTGGCACCGTTGCCAGAGACTTTATTATTAATATCGAATTAATTATTTTTAGTTTTATTTTGAATTCTATTTATTTTATTTCTTTATTTTCGTGTTATTTTCAGGTGCATGCGTAAAGAAGAAAACGTTAATCTTCTCCCGCTTAATCTTGAAATTGAGCGTACGTGTCGACAACATCGTAAAGAGAGAAGAGAAGTTATTCAAACAGCGCGTGCCATCATGGGAGATAACAGGGAAGATAATATTGAGAACCGGACCTTGCTAGATTATGTTATACCTACTGTATCCGGAGTGCACTCAGCTATTCAGAAACCGGCCATCGCTGCTAGTTTTAAAGTTAAGTCGGGCACCTTGCACATGATTCAACAATCTCAATTTAGTGGACTATCTTCTGAGGACCCCAAAAATCATATTGCAAATTTTTTTAGAAGTATGCAACACTTTCAGATATCACAATGTTGGGGATGATGCAGTTAGGTTACGTCTATTTTCATTCTCATTACGGGATCGTGCAAAGAATTGGCTTAACTCTCTGCCAGCTAATTCTATTAATACTTGGGAAGAGTTATGCCAGAAATTTCTGTCCAAGTTCTTTCCTTTCGAGAAGATTGCTAAACTTCGCAACGAGATAATCAACTTCAGCCAATTCGATAGAGAAACATTATATGAGGCATGGACATGTTTCAAGGATATGTTAAGAAAGTGTCCAAACCATGGCCTACCGAAGTGGATGCATATTCAAACTTTCTATGCGGGACTATCATCATCTACTAAAACTCTGGTTAATGCAGCTGCAGGTGGTGCCTTAATGTGAAAAACTGAAGAAGCGGCATATGATCTATTGGAGGAATTGGCACTTAATAATTACCAATGCCCTGTGGAACGCATAATTATGAAGCGTACAACTGGTATCCCAGAACTTGAGGCTATGAAAGCTTTAACACTACAAGTTGCCTCATTGGCTAAACAGTTACAAGAGTCTCGTATAGCAGCTACTGTGGGGAAAGCGCCGATGGTTAATTGTCAATGGTGTCAAGGACTGCATCAGAGTGAAGAATGTCAAGTGAGAAATTCTATGCTGAATAAATCTGCAGAACAAGTTAACTACATGGGGAATTTTAATCGGCAAGTAAGTCCCAAGTCAAACACTTATAATCTAGGGTGGCGATAACATCCTAATTTCTCATGGCAGAATTCTCAAAACACTATACCTCAACCATCGCAATCGGGTCCATCTCAACAAGCTGAAAAGAAAAATGATCTCGAGGCAGCCCTTATGCAATTTATGACCGAAACCCGTACAACGATACAGAATCAATCGGCCCAAATTCAAAGTCTTGAAAATCAACTTGGCCAATTTGCTAGTATCATTAATGGAAGACCTCAAGGTACACTACCTAGCATTACTGAAGCAAATCCGAAAGAGCATTGTAATGCAATTACCACTCGAAATAGAACTGTAACGACCCTTACCCGTATCCTAGTTTTCTTATTTTATATATATATATTTTTATCTTTATAAATTTCGTAACATTTGAGCGGAATTTAAATCAGAGACTAAATCGTTAAAATCGTTTGAAAACTATTTGTTAAAACCACTTGAACAAAACTTAAAACAACTATTAAAAAAAAATTAAAACTTAAATAAACTATATAAAACCATATAAAACTAACAAACAATGGGCCAGGGGTAAAAGGGACAATTGTCCCATAAATTTGAGGGGCGATCGATCGCCCATTTCAGGTGATCGATTGCCAATCACAAAAAAATGAGGGGCGATCGATCGCCCAAAACTGGCGATCGATCGCCCATTGGCAATCACCATTTTTGCCAAGAGATCGCCTTCTCCAGCGATCATTCGGCACACGCTCTGGAATTTCTTCCAGAGCTTGACCAAGAGGGGCGATCGATCGCCCTCCCTGGCAATCGATCGCCAAGTCCTCTGGAATCCGAATTTCTAGAGGACTTGCATCCCTCTTTTTCTTCCTTTCTACTTCACCCATCGATCTCCTTACAATTCACATACACTTCACCAAATCTCCTCTAACATTTCATAACTATATTCTTCACAATAACACTACCACCCACATACGTTTCACTCTCTACCAATCACCTGTTCACCGACTCAAAACACATTTAAAATACATAACACAATTCATAAAAACAAATCGCGTGGATCCGTTTAAAAACTTAACATTTCCTCCTGTTTGAAAACATCAAAACATTACAAAATACTTTCAATTTTCTAAAAACACAATAAATATCTATCCAGATCCAAACTGTAACGCCCCGAGTTATCTGAACCCGGTTCGTTACACAAGATACTGAACCGAACTATGACTTTTTGAGAAAATTTTAAAATTTCATTCAATGATTAAGATTTGACTCTTAAAACATTAAAACTTGCAGCGGAAAAATCATCGTATATAAAAAGAAAAACAATATTTATTAAATAGTTAAAATAATCAAGACGATTGGTTGAAAGAGAAAAGAAAAAAGAATACATCGACCGATCACTAAACAACAAAAGTCTTTTACTCACAAACAAAACAAAACACATCGACCGATCATTAAACGACAAAACACCTCTACCGCACAGGCCACGTGATATCCATGCGATTGAAATAATTCGGCAGACAACGTCTACCTCTCACAAACGACAAACATTCTCAGCCTACATCTTTCGATTACAAAACGACAAGACTACTAAAGACTTATGCCGAAGACATCTACTGATGGCTTCTACTGGAGACATCTTCTGATGGCTTCTTCTGAAGACATCTTCCGATTACATAACGACAAATTTCCTCCTACATCTTCCGATAGATATAATATTCGACATCACCCGGTCACAAAACGACAAATTTTAATACTCACATCCTCCCTCTTTTCCTCTTCTTTTCTCTTCTTTCCTTCTGCTTCTTTCCTCCTCTTCCTGCATAACCCTACAATTATAAACACAACTTAACTAATGCTTTAACACAATTTCAATGTACACCGCAACCATACATTTCAACATCAAACCACTCAATACTCATACATCTCTATACTCTTGCTCAAAACTGACTCGAGATGCATTTAACACGAAATACGTTTTCACGAAAACGAACTGCATGGATGTGTTTAAAAACCGAACATATCCTACAAAATAGGTTACCAAGCAGTTACAAAATACATTTCCAAAACATTTCAAAACTCGAAACATAAACTTATCTACTATTCAGAACCAAACATCCTAAAATGTTTCTAACTATACAATAATCCACAATTGACCCAATTCGCCCAAAATCAAAATACCTAACCGTTACCCCCGCAGGTCAAAATACGCGTCGACTGCCCATGCACACAACCGCAGCCGTTCTTTTTTAACCATCTTGTACATCGGATGGAAGAACGTCGTCCTCACCTGCTTCGATATCACCTACACCATACAGACACACTATGAGCTAAAGGCTCAGTAAGTTTCGTAAATGTAAATGCATGCTGTGCGTATGAGTTTCAGAAATCATGCAACATTTTCTTATCATTACGTCGCAGATAGAATGTCACCGAGGTCTCAGCCTATTAGATGGAGAGGACACATCCCGCGGTCAGACTGCCCTTTTCACCTAATAGGAGGGTACACGCTCACATCCGTAAACAGCCGTGCCTAAGCCCCACCTCACGTAACCAGATAACAGATTACATAATTTCATTTCGTTCTTTCATTTCATTTTCTTAAACACGTGCAAAAATCCGTTTTCATGCTATTTTAAAATACGTCATGCATGAACAGTTATAGACATAGAGTAAATAAACATCATACATACCATCAAGACAATAAAAGCAATTAAAAGCATATCCGATAAAAGAACTAATCCTAACTACCAGACCTAAGCATTTAAACAAATAATTCTCCAAAGATCCTCGACGCGACATCGACGTACGGTGTAGGCCTCTCGGCCAAGTAATTCACGAGAACTTACCTCGTGCGCGCTGAACTTCGAGCTCCGTCCACGAGCGTCGTTTGTCTGAGGCAAAACACAAAAGTTGTCGTTAAAACGAGATTGAAACCGTCAAACGTCCAAATTTAACGAAAGCTTAACTAAGGAAATTTTCCTAAAATTCTAACTTAACTCTTTGAGACATTTTATCGAGCAATTCATGCTCGTGAACTTCTAAACTCCATTGACGAAAATTTCTCAAACCTCAAATATCCGTTTTGCAACCTAAACACCGTATACACTCTAGATTTCGTCCAATAACGTTAATACGTTCAATATACTCACCAATAAACAAACCTATGAATTTCAAACCTAATTCGCGTTTTCACAAAACCCTAAACGAAACCCTAACCATTAACCGCTCCAAAAACTACAAATAATCTTTCTAAAACCATCAAATCTTACCTAGAATCAAGTTTGGGGAAGGAAACGTGAAGAACGGATGACGAACGGAGGACGAATCGTTGACGGAGTGGAGAACGCCGTGAGTCGCCGGAGGAGAATGGAAAATCGCAGGGAAGAAGAAAATGCGTGGAGAAGAAGAAGAAGTCAAGTGGTTTTTAGTTAAATTTTGGCTTTGTAAAGTACCATTTTGCCCTTCCTTTGATTTCTATTTGTTTCGCCTTCGTTTCGTTATTTAGCTCACAGTTCGGTTTCTCCAAATTTCTTATTTCACCAATAACTCCAACTTATTACTATGGTTCCATTAAAACTGTCCGTTCGCAATTCGGACTCCGTTTACTATTTTTACCAAAGTATTTTTTATATTACGACAAACGTAATTCTCGTAAAATTAGCGTTAAACTCCTAAAATTCTCGAAATTTTCCTAAAATTCTAACTTAACTCTTTGAGACATTTTATCGAGCAATTCATGCTCGTGAACTTCTAAACTCCATTGACGAAAATTTCTCAAACCTCAAATATCCGTTTTGCAACCTAAACACCGTATACACTCTAGATTTCGTCCAATAACGTTTAATACGTTCAATATACTCACCAATAAAACAAACCTATGAATTTCAAACCCTAATTCGCGTTTTTCACAAAACCCTAAACGAAACCCTAACCATTAAACGCTCCAAAAACTACAAATAATCTTTCTAAAACCATCAAATCTTACCTAGAATCAAGTTTGGGGAAGGAAACGTGAAGAACGGATGACGAACGGAGGACGAATCGTTGACGGAGTGGAGAACGCCGTGAGTCGCCGGAGGAGAAATGGAAAATCGCAGGGAAGAAGAAAATTGCGTGGAGAAGAAGAAGAAGTCAAGTGTTTTTAGTTAAATTTTGGCTTTGTAAATTACCATTTTGCCCTTCCTTTGATTTTCTATTTGTTTCGTCCTTCGTTTCGTTATTTAGCTCACAGTTCGGTTTCTCCAAAATTTCTTATTTCACCAATAACTCCAACTTATTACTATGGTTCCATTAAAACTGTCCGTTCGCAATTCGGACTCCGTTTACTATTTTTACCAAAGTATTTTTTATATTACGACAAACGTAATTCTCGTAAAATTAGCGTTAAACTCCTAAAATTCTCGAAATTTTCCTAAAATCCTTATTAATCATTAGGATCATAATAACGCTTTCTTTTCACATAATGGACTTGATTTGACATAATTACAAAAATGCCATTATATTATTTATTTACAAAATCCTGTAAATCCGGGTGTTACATTTCAACCACCTTATTTAAAATTTTGTCCTCAAAATTTGATCACGCAAACAACTCGGGATACTTAGCCATCATATCTTGCTATCGCTTCCAAGTCGCTTCTTCAACCTCGTGGTTCCGCCATAGGACTTTAACTAACGGAATCTCTTTGTTGCGCAATACTTTGATGGAATACTCCAAAATACGTACCGACTGCTCCACATAAGTCAAGGTAGGCTGTACCTCGATCTCTCTTGCCTCCACAATATGCGATGGATCGCGCAAACACTTCCAAAGCATAGACACATGAAACACGTCGTGGACGTATTCCATTGAAGCCGGAAGCTGTAGTCGATAAGCCATCTTCTCGATCTTCTTCAAAATAGGAAAGGGCCCCACATAACGAGGGTTTAACTTGCTCTTCCTTTCGAATCTCATAACACCTTTAAACGGAGAAACTTTCAAGTAAACCTCATCACCTTCTTCAAATTCCAATTCCTTCCGTCTCATGTCAGCATAGCTCTTCTGTCGACTCTGAGCTATCTCAATACGCTGTCTAATAATGGCAATCTTCTCTGCCGTTTGCTGTAGAATCTCGGGACCAACAATACTGGCTTCACCAACCTCGTCCCTATATAATGGAGATCTACATTTTCGACCATATAAAGCTTCGTACGGAGCCATACCAATGGTAGCCTGGAAGCTGTTGTTGTACGAGAACTCGATCAGTGGCAAATACCTGCTCCACGATCCCTGAAATTCCAACACACAAGCTCTGAGCATATCCTCAAGAATCTGATTCGTTCTCTCTGTCTGACCATCAGTCTGAGGATGAAAAGTTGTGCTGAAATTTAGCTGAGTTCCCATAGCTTTGTGCAGACTCTTCCAGAACTTCGATGTAAACCTCGGATCTCGATCTGAGACAATAGAAACTGGCACTCCATGCAGTCTCACAACCTCCTGTACATAAAGCTCGGCAAGCTGGTCCATAGAAGATGTCATCTTCACAAATAAGAAGTGAGCCGACTTTGTCAATCGGTCCACAATCACCCAGATGTCATCATGACCCTTCGTCGTCCTCGGGAGACCCACAATAAAATCTATGGAGATCTGCTCCCATTTCCACTCCGGAATAGGCAGTGGCTGTAATGTTCCGGCTGGCCTCTGGTGTTCTGCTTTCACTTGTTGACAAACTAAACAGGTTTTGACATATTTGGTGACCTCTCTCTTCATGTTTGGCCACCAGAAGTGTTGCTTTAAGTCCCGGTACATCTTGGTACTTCCCGGGTGCACAGAATAAGCTGAAGAATGCGCCTCAGCCAATATCTCCTTCTTTAGCTCCTCATCATTAGGCACGTACCACCTATGCCTGAATTTCAGAATACCATCCTCTGATAAATGGAAATCCGACGAATCCTCGGATGTCAAGCCCAACCGAAACTCCTCGCACTCCATATCTTTCTGCTGAGCTTCACGTATTTTATCCAGAATAGTAGGCCTGAGAGAAATGTTGGTGAGCATACTGGACAACTCTGTCACTATCTCCACATCGAACCTCTCAATCTCATACCGCAATATAACCGACATCGCTGCAAGTAAAGGCTGACTCGCAGAAGGCATTTGGCTTAAAGCATCAGCGACCTTGTTCGCCTTTCCTGGATGGTACTTGATATCGAAATCATAGCCTTTCACGAACTCTAGCCACCTTCTTTGTCTCATATTAAGTTCCTTCTGTGTAAATAAGTACTTCAAGCTTTTGTGGTCAGAAAATATCTCGCACTGCTGCCCATATAAATAATGTCTCCAAATCTTCAGTGCGAAGACCACGGCTGCTAACTCCAGGTCATGCGTAGGATAATTTTTCTCATACGGCTTCAGCTGTCTAGAAGCATAAGCAATCACCCTACCCTTCTGCTTAAGCACGCATCCGAGCCCAACTCCGGACGCATCGCAATATATACTGAATTTATCACCTTCAACAGGCAACGTCAACACTAGAGCAATAGTCAATCTCTGCTTCAACTCCATAAAACTACTGTCACAAGCAGCCGACCATATAAACTTCTCATTCTTCCGAGTCAAGCGGGAGAGAGGAACCACAATCTTTGAAAATCCCTCTATAAACTTCCGATAGTAACCAGCCAACCTGAGAAATCCACGTACTTCACGTACGTTTTTAGGCTGCGGCCAATCTCTGACCACCTGAATCTTGCTCGGATCTACAGAAACTCCTTCCCGCGATATGATATGGCCAAGAAAACTGACCCTATCCAGCCAAAATTCACATTTAGAGAACTTTGGATACAGCTTGTGTCATTGCAAAATCCCTAGGACAATCCTCAATTGCTCTTCATGCTCCTCCCTCGTCTTAGAATAAATCAATATGTCGTCGATAAAGACTACGACGAACTTGTCCAGGTACTCCTTGAAGACTCGGTTCATCAAATCCGTAAACGCTGCAGGGGCATTAGTAAGTCCAAAAAACATAACTAGGAACTCATAATGCCCGTACCTCGTTCGGAATGCCGTTTTCTGAATATCCTCCTTCCGGACCTTCAACTGATAGTAACCCGAGCGTAGGTCAATCCTGGAAAATACTCGGGCACCCTGTAGTTGATCAAACAAATCATTTATCCGTGGCACTGGATACTTATTCTTCACTGTAAGCTTATTCAGCTCTCTGTAATCCACACACATCCTGAGGGTCCCGTCTTTCTTCTTGACGAATAGAATGGGCGCACCCTAGGGTGCAACACTGGGTCAGATGAACCCCTTGTCTAGCAACTCCTCCAACTGAGATTTCAACTCTTTCAACTCAGCAGGCGCCAATCTATACGCATTCTTTGACACTGGCGCCGAACTAGGATAAACATCAATCACAAATTCAATCTCCCGGTCTGGTGGTAAGGGAAATCATCAAGGAAGATCTTAGAGAATTCTCTGACTATAGGAATGTCACTCGGCTTTACTTCGCTGAGCAACTGAGTATCAAGTACTGTGGCCAAATAAATAGAGCACTCACCTTTAAACTGCTCGTTGACCTTCGTGGAATAAGAGATAGGCGATCCAATCAATCGGTTCATCGCCTGATAAGAAAACTCAGCTTTACCTGGGGGTCGAAAGGTCACAATCCCGGATCGACAATCGATGGTGGCGAAATGCTGTGATAGCCAGTCCATCCCTAAGATAAGATCGTAGATCTCTATGCCCATAACAATCAGGCGAGCATAAAGGGTAGCATCCCCCACTGAGACGACATTGCCCTGGAGAATACGATCCGACTGCATATGCTCTCTCGAAGGCAGCATCACTCTATACTCGACCTCTGCTAACTCAAACTCTAACCTCAATCTAGCCATGCAAGCAGTTGAAATAAAGGAATGAATAGCTCCAGTGTCTATCAACGAAAATACAGCTACGCCTATAATCAATATAGTACCTGCTATCACGGAAGGATGAGCCTCATCATCGATATCGCCAGGCTCAATGAATGCAAAGATCCTCGGCATAACCCTTCTCTGGTCTCCACCTAACTGATCTCGGCCCGGCTTTGGACAATCTCTGACAAAACGGCCAACTTCACCACATCTGTAACATTTGTTAGTGCCAACCCGGCACTCTCCACTATGCTCTCGCTGACATATGGGGCACCAAGGTATCTGAGAAGTCCGCTGTATTTGCTTGCCTTTGCCTCAATCATTGCCTCCCTCTAGAGGCCTCTTTACACCCCTTTGCTGCTGTTGGGGCTGTGGTGCTCTAGGTTGCCAACCTCAGTTTTGTGACTGAGGGCGGATCTCATGGAAGAAGCTCTTACCTAGCTCCCTCGGTCTAATACAAGTTGCCCTGGCAGCCTCGAAGTCCAGAGCTCTAGCTGCAATATCAGAATAGGGCACGTCTATAATTCCCGACACAACCATGTTCATCTTGATCTCAGGATTCAGCCCCTCCACAAACTGATGCACCTTATCTTCATTGTCACTGACAAGACGCGGTGCGAAACGTGACAAAGCCTCAAATTTTTGAATATATTCTGCAACTAAACCTGTCTGCTTCAGCTGCGTAAACTCGTTTCTCTTAGCCACTCTCACCGTACGGCTGAAATACTTGTCGAAGAATACGGTCTTAAACCGTTCCCAAGTCATAACTGCTACATCTGTCGTCGACTTGATCGAATCCCACCAGAAACGGGCATCCAACCCCAAATGGAAGGTGACATAAGCCACCTTGCTCCCGTTCCCTACCTTTGCATACCCCAACATATCCTCCATCACCATGATCCATTCCTCAGCAACTGTTCGATCCGATGATCGGCCGTCAAATACTGAGGTCGGAGGCTTTGGAATTTCTGCATGCCCTGATTATTAGGAACCACCAATTCTTGGGCCCTCTGATTCTCTCGGTTCACTAGATTCTCGATTTGTCGTGCCTGTCGGTCCATGTGTTGAGACTGACGGTCCAACAATTCCGTAAGTCTGTCTAAGGCGTCGTCACTAGGATCTTTTCCTCGAACCATTTTGTGTAAAGCCTATAAAAGTTAAACAGATAATCCTAAGAAACAAAACAAAGAAATAAAATAGAACGTACTTACAGTTGAAGAAGGACGTTCTCGTAGTGGCATGCGCAGTCGAGCAGTCTACAGAACCGTTTTTAAAACCTGGGGGCTCTGATACCATAAATTGTAATGACCCTAACACTGTACCCAATTTTTCCGTAATTATTTTTTTTATCCTAAAACATTTGAGCGGAATCTGAATTGAAATCTATTTTAAAAATCATTACTTTAAAACAATGGAATAAAAATAATTAAAAATAACAATTAAAGCAATCGGCAAACAGCAGGGCAAAATGAGAAATTCCCCTTGAAAATAAAGGGGTGATCGCTGGTTTTACCAGCGATCGCCTCAACAGGCGATCACGGATCGCGGCGCGACCAAAGAGGGGCGATCGATCGCCCAAAACAGGCGATCGATCGCCAAGTCCTCTGGAATAAATTCCAGAGGACGCCTCCCTCTTTTCCTCTTCTTTTCTCTTCTTTCCTTCTGCTTCTTTCCTCCTCTTCCTGCATAACCATACAATTATAAACACAACACAACTAATGCTTTAACACAATTTCAATGTACACCGCAACCATACATTTCAACATCAAACCACTCGATACTCATACATCTCTATACTCTCACTCAAAACCGACTCGAGATGTATTTAACACGAAATACATTTTCACGAAAACGAACTGCAAGGATGTGTTTAAAAACCGAACATATCCCTATAAAATAGGTTACCAAGCACTTACAAAATACATTTCCAAAACATTTAAAAACTCGAAACATAAACTTATCTACTATTCAGAACCAAACATCCTAAAATGTTTCTAACTATACAACAATCCACAATTGACCCAATTCGCCTAAAAACCCTCAAAATACCTAACCGTCCCCACGGGTCAAAATATGCGTCGACTGCCCATGCACACCACCGCAGCCGTTCTTTTTCAACCATTCTGTACATCGGGTGGAGGAACGTCGTCCTCACCTGCTTCGATATCACCTACACCATACAGACACACTATGAGCTAAAGGCTCAGTAAGTTTCGTAAATGTAAATGCATGCTGTGCGTATGAGTTTCAGAAATCATGCAACATTTTCTTATCATTACGTCACAGACAGAATGTCACTGAGGTCTCAGCCTATTAGATGGAAAGGACACATCCCACGGTCGAACTGCCCTCTTCACCTAACGAGGGGGGTACACGCTCACATCCGTAAACAGCCGTGCCTGAGCCCCACCTCGCGTAACCAGATAACAGATTACATAATTTCATTTCGTTCTTTCATTTCATTTTCTTAAACACGTGCAGAAATCCGTTTTCATGCTATTTTAAAATACGTGATGCATGAACAGTTATAGACATAGAGTAAATAAACATCATACATACCATCAAGACAATAAAAGCAATTAAAAGCATATCCTATAAAAGAACTAATCCTAACTACCCAACCTAAGCATTTAAACAAACGATTCTCCAAAGATCCTCGACGTGACATCAACGTACGGTGTAGGCCTCTCGGCCAAGTAAGTCACGAGAACTTACCTCGTGCGCGCTAAACTTCGAGCTCCGTCCACGAGCGTCGTTTGTCTGAGGCAAAACACAACAGTTGTCGTTAAAACGAGATTTAAACCGTTAAACGTCCAAATTTAACGAAACCTTAACTAAAGAAATTTTCTTAAAATTCTAACTTAACTCTTTGAGACATTTTATCGAGCAATTCATGCTCGTGAACTTCTAAACTCCATTGACGGAAATTTACCAAACCTCAAATATTCGTTTTCCAACCTAAACGCCGTATACACTCTAGATTTCGTCCAATAACGTTTAATATGTTCAATATACTCACCAATAAAACAAACCTATAAATTTCAAACCCCAATTTGTGTTTTTCACAAAACCCTAAACGAAACCCTAACCATTAAACACTCCAAAAACTACAAATAATCTTTCTAAAACCATCAAATCTTACCTAGAATCGAGTTTGGGGACGGAAACGTGAAGAACAGAGGACGAACGGAGGACGAATCGTTGACGGAGAGGAGAACGCCGTGAGTTGCCGGAGGAGAAATGGAAAATCGCAGGGAAGAAGAAAATTGCGTGGAGAAGAAGAAGAAGTCAAGTGTTTTTAATTAAATTTTGGCTTTGCAAATTACCATTTTGCCCTTCCTTTGATTTTCTATTTGTTTCATCCTTCGTTTCGTTATTTAGCTCACAGTTCGGTTTCTCCAAAATTTCTTATTTCACCAATAACTCCAACTTATTACAATGGTTCCATTAAAACTGTCCGTTCGCAATTCGGATTCCGTTTACTATTTTTGCCAAAGTATCTTTTATATTACGATAAACGTAATTCTCGTAAAATTAGCGTTAAACTCCTAAAATTCCCGAAATTTTCATAAAATCCTTATTAATAATTAGGATCATAATAACGCTTTCTTTTCACATAATGGACTTGATTTGACATAATTACAAAAATGTCATTATATTATTTATTTACAAAATCCCGTAAATTCGGGTGTTATAGTATTTGATCTCAAAATCGTAATCTTTGACAAACTCCAACCACCGACGTTGCCTCATATTTAGTTCTTTCTGTGTGAAGATATATTTCAGACTTTTATGGTCCGAGAATATTTTACAAGTTTGTCCATACAGGTAATGCCTCCAGATCTTAAATGCAAATACTACTGCAGCTAATTATAAGTCATGTATAGGGTAATTCTTCTCATGTGTTTTCAACTGTCTAGAAGCATAGGCTATTACCTTTCTCTCTTGCATCAAGACACAGCCAAGTCCAATCTTGGATGCATCATAGTAAATGCTAAATTTATCATTCTCAACGGGAAGTGTTAATATTGGGGCATTGGTCAGTTTCTTTTGCAAGGTCTGGAAACTGGATTCACACTCCTCTGTCCAAGCATACTTGATATCTTTCCTTTTTAACCGAGTGAGAGGTGTTGCAATCTTTGAAAATCCTTCAATAAATTTTCTGTAATATCCTGCTAATCCAAGGAAACTCCGAATATCTGCAGCACTCCTCGGTCGGGGCCACTCCTTAACTGCTTGAACTTTGGCTGGATCGACGGATATTCCATCTCCAGAGATCACGTGACCAAGAAAGTGAACTCTGTCCAACCAAAACTCACATTTGGAAAACTTAGCATAAAGTCGGTGCTGTCTAAGTAATCTTAACACCAAGCTCAAGTGCCTTGCATACTCATCCTTAGTACGTGAATAGATTAGAATGTCATCTATAAACACTATGACAAATTTATCTAAATAGTCGTGGAACACTCTATTCATAAGGTCCATGAAGGCTGCCGGTGCATTTGTCAATCCAAAGGACATAACCAAAAACTCATAATGTCCATACCTTGTGCGAAAGGCAGTCTTTGGGATATCTTCATATTTGACTTTCAATTGATAATAACCTGGCCTTAGATCAATTTTAGAGAAGACTCTTGTACCATTAAGTTGGTCGAATAAATCGTCAATCCTTGGCAATGGATACTTGTTCTTGACAGTTAACTTATTTAGTTCCCGATAATCAATGCACATCCGCATCGATCCATCCTTCTTTTTGACAAAAAGGACAGGTGCACCCCACGGTGAAAAGCTAGGGCGTATGAACCCTTTCTCTAACAGATCCTCCAACTGTTTCTTTAATTCTTTAAGTTCTGTTGGTGCTAGCCTATATGGATTCTTAGACACAGGCTCGGCGCCAGGGTAAACATCTACAACAAATTCAATTTCTCTATCTGGTGGTAAACCAAGAAGGTCATCTAAGAATACTTCAGGAAAGTCTTGGACAACTAAGACATTTTGTGGATTTTCCTTCCCTACAAGTTGTGTGTCTAAAACGCTAGCTAAGAAGTGCAAATACTCTCCACATAGGGAAGGTCTAGTGTTAATAGAAGTCATCACAGACATTTCCTTACTCTTCTTCGAAGCTTGAAAGGTATGTTTCAAACTACCAGGGGGTTGGAAGCTAACTATTACAGTCCTACAATCAATTGTAGCGTGGTGCTTAAACAACCAGTCCATTCCTAGGATTACATCAAATCCCATTATATCCATAATAATGAGATCAGCAGGTAAATTCTTGTTTCCCACTATCACCACACTATTAAGCATCACTCGGCTAGAGTGCATGCATTCACAAGAGGGTAACGTGACATTAAACATATGTTCAGATGGCGTAGGTTGTACATCTAGCTTAACAGCAAATGCAGATCCTATAAATGAATGTGTTGTACCAGAATCTATTAAAGTAAAAGTAGGTATAAAGTTGATCAATATAGTACCTGATACAACAGCGGGCTGTTCCTCACCCGACTCCATCATGGAGAATATCATTGGTTTAATCATAGCAGGGCCACTCTTAGAAGCTGGGCAGTCTCTGCTAATATGGCCAACCTTGTTACAATTATAGCATCTGGTGATTCTAGGCTTCGGGCATTCTTTGATCGTGTGTCCAACCTCTTCACAGTTGAAACACTTCTCAAAGCCCAATCTGCACTCTCCCGGGTGGTTCTTCAAACACTTAGGACACTGGAAAAATTTCCTGGCATTCTGTATCTTCCCTCCTGTTCCTTGGCTATTCTGGCCTTCACTAGGCCTCTTCATTCCTCTTTGTTGGTGTGGCTGGACAAACCTTTGTGGGATCTCCTTTGGTCCAGAACACTTCCTTTCAGCTTCCTCCACCTCCAGAGCAGTGGACACAACTTCGCTGAATGACAAGCCTTTAATACCACAAAATTTAACTCATCGGTAAATTTCCGGCTTCAGCCCATGCACAAATTTGAACACCTTATCCTCATTCCTGTGAGCAAAATATCCAGCAAACCTGGACAGGGAATCGAATTGCCTACTGTACTCGGCCACAAACCCTGCCTGCTTCAAGTTCAGAAATTCCAACTTCTTTGCAGTTTGGACAGTGCTGTTAAAATACTACTCATAAAAAATATCCTTGAATTGTGACCAAGGCATCGCCAAAACATCAGTGGTGGTCTCTATTGTTTCCCACCAGAGTTGAGCATCACTAGCCAAATGAAACGTTGCCAACGTGACCTTGTCTCCTTCTCCAATGTTGGCGCACCAAAACATACTCTCAATCTTTCTAAGCCATCCTTCAGCAATAACCGGATCAGATGACTGTCCATCAAACGTGGGTGGTCGTAGCATCCTGAATCTATCTCCAGAATGTTCATTGCTAGAACTCGAGTTGGCACTTCCTTGTACCTCTCGGTTCAACAGCACTCCTAACTGATCAGACTGCTGACGCACTAGGTCTGTTTGCTGACGCACCAAATCTGTCAGCTGCCTAATCACGCTAGGATCTTCTTCACGTCCCGAATTCGGTATCTCTCTTGGTACTCTTGGTCTTCCTGGTCATCTAGACATCTTACTAGATTTCCTGCACAGGGTTAACTACTCTCATAAACATCTAATAACTAAGGCTAACATAAACACTTACAGTTGTTAGAGTACTCTCATGCGACGATCGATACTGATGAGTGATCTTTTGAACGGTTTAACTTAATGTCTCTGATACCATACTGTAATGCCCCGAGTTATCTGAACCGGGTCGATACACAAGATACTGAACCGAACTATGACTTTTTAAGAAAATTTTAAAATTTCATTCAATGATTAAGATTTGACTCTTAAAACGTTAAAACTTGCAGCGGAAAAATCATCGTATATAAAAAAAACAATATTTATTAAATAGTTAAAATAATCAAGACTGTTGGTTGAAAGAGAAAAGAAAACAGAACACATCGACCGATCACTAAACGACAAAAGTCTTTTACTCACAAACAAAACAGAACACATCGACCGATCACTAAATGACAAAACACCTCTACCGCACAGACCACGTGATATCCATGCGATTGAAATAATTCGGCAGACAACGTCTACCGCTCACAAACGACAAACATTCTCAACCTACATCTTTTGATTACAAAACGACAAGGCTACTAAAGACTTATGCCGAAGACATCTACCGATGGCTTTCTACTGGAGACATCTTCCGATGGCTTCTTCTGAAGACATCTTCTGATTACATAACGACAAATTTCCTCCTACATCTTCCGATAGATATAATATTCGACATCACCCGGTCACAAAACGACAAATTTTAATACTCACATCCACCAATGGAATACATCCACCGATAGACAAAACTCTCGACTTCTACTGATGGAATAAATCCACCGATAGACAAAACTCTCGACTTCTACCGATAGACATCATCTATCGATAGATCAAAACACTCAATGAAAATAGCATAGCACAATTTCACTATAAACAAAGAAAACTCCGACTACCAAAAGGACTTGAGCATTTTGCTAAAACCGTTCAAAACTACTTAAATCCGTGTTCTACTCCAAAATTTGGTAAAAACCACTATTAAAACTAACAGAGTATCATTATCAGAAAAAGTCTCAAATCATATTCAAAACATCAAAACTACTACTGTCACTAAAACTCTCAACATGTTTAAATTGAATCATTGTTCACTAAACATTTTCATCTACTGACACCAGCGCCCCATCAGTTCACCAAGTCGAGGCATGAATGTGCTCCCCCAACCAGCCTATTCCTCAACATGCTCAGGAAACACACCTGCAGTCTCTTCTTCACCTACATCACAAAACTCATCTATTAGCCTAATGCTAAGTAAGTAAAGCAATAATGAAATGGAATGCTGAAACATAAACTCCTAAACATGCAGTTTCTACTTTCTCATCTCAGTTGCATATGCATTCGTTTCTGATCTGATCCCCCTGTGAAATTGGGAGTTGGATCACTCCTCCCAAAGTCATACATCATCTCTCTCGATTAAGGGGCGGATTAGTTCCCTTAACAACTGTTCAGATTCCCCTGTGAAATTGGGATTTGGATCACTTCTCCCAAAGTCATACACCATCTTTCTCGATTAAGGGGCGGATTAGTTCCCTTAACAACTGTTACAGTCTGTTCATTCCTTACCATGCCATTTCATGTAAATTCATTTTCACATAGTTTCAAAATATGATGCATGACATACAAACACATTCAAGCATGCACAACCCTACTGTTTTGTGATGTAGGCCCGAAGGCACAAGCATACTTTACTTACCTGGTCTCCTGGAGATTGTATTGGGTGTAAGACTACCTCAGAAGCTTACTCTAACCTAAAGCCATAGACAGAACATACATTAGATTTTCTCTAAACTCCATTCTAAACTGCTAGAATTCTGGAGACACTAGTTTGGAAACTTAGTTCATTGATCATTCCCGATTTACCACAAATCCCGACTAGCTCACACATACGGCATTCACAAAACTCACATTTATACTCTCCCCAATCATCGATAGCTACCAGTACAGCAAGGAATCGAAATAGAACTCACCTAGTTTGGAGAAGAATCGAGTAGAAGAATCGCCTAGAGAGCTCTGCTGCTTGAGCTGAAAACCGAAAGAGAAAAAATAGGGAATAGTGGCGGCTTCAGTGCATTAATCACAAAGTCTCTTCCCTTAAATAGGTTATCCACTTTATATCTCAATTTAACATTATGCCCTTACTTAGTCACTCATTAACCTAATCAATAATTCCTCCAATATCTTCCATAAAATGTATACTATTAATTGATAAGATGAGTCGGTTCAATGGAACCAGGTGTTACACAAACATCCTAAAATGTTTAACTATACAATTTCCTATATTCTATCTATCAATTCCCAAAACGTTTACCTACATCCCCACGGGTCAAAATTACGCACTGACTGCCAACGCACTCCCACGGGCCATCCTCCTTCAACGTGCTCATACTTCAGGCAGAGGGACGTCTTCCTCACCTGTCTCAAAATCACCTACACCATAGAATTAAACATGTGAGCTAGAGGCTTAGTAAATCTAAGTGAATGCACGTGAATGCTAATGCTATGTGCAACGGTCCTACTTTCAAGGGGCGTATCGAGACCGTGCGGCACCCAATATCTCACTAGTACTGGGTCAGCCAACGAGCGTGCCAACGGCACCGAGTGCCCACTTCGTTAGAGCGAGCTTGTGTCTAACGAGTAAGCAACGAGCGAGCGAGATTAACCGAAAGGAGCATCATTTGAGTATAAAGTTTGCATAAAGAGTGTGTGTAAAAAGCCTTGATTGAATAGCAGCAAATTACAACGTTGGGTAGGGGGGTCTACGTGCAGTCATGCCTCTCCCCCTAAAGAGCAATCCGGGCCATCTCCATTATAGCAGGAGTGGACATGCTATGTAGGCGAGGAGTCACTTGCCAAAAATAGAAAGAAAAAGATTACAACAGAATTACTTAAAAAGGAAATAAATCTACCTAGCAGCATGGGCGGCCATAGGCAACATGCCTTGGACAAGCCCGGACCTTGACATTCTCCCCTATTTGAGCTGTTGACGTCCTCGTCAACTCTGCTTCTGCTTGAATTCTTTGATCATCTTCGCGGAGTCCTCCAGATCTTCTGCTTTCTCCCAAGATACTTCGTCGTCTCCTAGCCCTTTCCACCTGATGAGATACTCCTGGTACTGTCGCCGGCCTATTCTGACGCTTCGATCTGCAAGGATTTCTTCAACTTCTCTTTTCCTTTGGTTGCTGATGGAGATATCTGGTCTCAAGATGTCGTTCCTTTCCTTGTCTTCGTCATCTGGATGATAAGGCTTTAAGTTGCTGACATGAATCACCGAGTGGATTTTGAGCCATGATGGAAGATTGACTCGATAGGATGTTCTCCCGACCTTCTCGATTACTTCGATTGGGCCTTCATACTTTCTGATTAGTCGCTTGTCTTTCTTCCCTCTCAAGCGAAGTTGTTCAGGTAACAACTTAATTAGTACAAGGTCACCAGCTTTAAATTCCATCGGTCGCCGTTTCTTATCTGCCCACTTCTTCATATGCTTAGATGCTCGCTCCAGGTAAGCGCGAGCTATCTCTGTATTGTACTTCCATTCCTTAGAGAAGTTGTAAGCTTTCGGGCTCTTCCCAGAATATGGTTGCTCTAAGGTATGGGGCATGATTGGCTGTCTCCCGCAAACCACTTCGAACGGGCTCATTCCTGTTGAGGAGCTCTTTTGACAATTAAAACAGAATTGAGCCACATCAAGTAGACTCGGCCAATTCTTCTGATTAGTATTGATGAAGTGTCGCAGGTACTCTTCAAGTAAGCTGTTGAAGCGTTCCGTCTGACCGTCTGTTTGGGGGTGGTAGCTGGAAGAGATATTCAAGCTTGATCCAAGTAGCTGAAATAGTTCCACCCAAAAAGATCCAGTGAATCGAGGGTCTCTATCACTGACAATACTTTGAGGAATCCCCCACAGCTTCACTATATGCTTGAAGAATAGTTGGGCGGTTGTCTCGGCAGGACAGTGTTTCGGGGCAGCAATGAACGTGGCATACTTAGAGAACCGATCGACGACCACCAATATGGCTTCAAAGTCGCTGGCAGAAGGCAAGTTTGTGATGAAGTCCAAGGAAACGCTTTCCCAAGGATTTCTTGGTACCGGTAGAGGTTCCAGTAGGCCTGCAATCTTGTTCCTCTCTACCTTATCTTGTTGGCATACTAAACAGGTCTTGGTGTACTGCATAACATCCCCCTTCATTTGGGGCCAGTAGTATCCTCTCTTTAAAAGGGCATAAGTTCGCTGCCAGCCTGCATGACCTGCCCATAAGGTATCATGGCATTCTCGCAGAAGAGTACGCCGTAAGTTATTGCTTCGAGGAACATACAGACGGTTTCCTTTGGTGAAGAGCAAGTCATTTTCGATCCAGAATTGCCGCGTCTTTCCTTCTTTTACAAGTTGCATTACAGCCCGAGCTGCGGGGTCGTCTTGTAAATTGTCCCGGATGCGATCTTTTAGGGATCCATTAACCTTACTTGCTTGAAGTTGAGACAGATAACATAGACTAGCGCACTCTGCCTTCCGACTTAATGCATCAGCTGCTCGATTGCTCTGGCCTGATTTGTGTTCAAAGTGAAAATCAAATTCTGAAATTAATTCGTGCCACCGTGCCTGCTTCGCTGAAAGTTTTGGTTGTTCAAAGAAGTGACAAATTGAACTGTTATCTGTCTTTACGATGAACTTCGATCCAAGCAGATACTGTCTCCACACGCGCAGACAATGAACTACAGCCAACATTTCCTTCTCTGAAGCAATGTATTTTCTCTCTGCCTCTTTCAACTTACGACTTTCGAAGGCGATAGGATGGCCATTTTGCATCAGGACTCCTCCTAGAGCAACATCTGAGGCATCCGTCTCTACTTCAAACGGCTGAGTGACATCGGCTAGTGCGAGCACCGGCTCCTGTATCATAGCTTCCTTTAGATTAATGAAGGATTTTTGGCAGTCTGAACTCCACGTCCAAGAAACTCCTTTCTTTAAGAGTTCCGTTAAGGGTGCGGCTTTCTTCGAGGATCCTTCTACAAATCGTCTATAATAATTAGCGAGTCCGAGGAAGGAACGCAGTTCGGTGACAGATGTAGGGGTCTTCCAACTTTTGACAGCACTTATCTTATCCGGGTCCATGCGAAGACGACCTTGTTCAACAATGTGGCCGAGGAATTCGATGCTCTCCTGGGCAAAAGAGCATTTTTCTTTCTTCACATATAGTTGGTTTTCTCTTAGCTTTTCGAAAACCAAACGGAGATGTGTCTTGTGCTCTTCTAGCGTCTCGCTGTATACCACAATGTCATCAAGGTACACCACCACAAACTTGTCAAGGTACTCATGAAATACTTGATTCATGAGGGTGCAGAATGTTGCAGGAGCGTTTGTGAGTCCGAAGGGCATCACCAAGAATTCAAAGGCTCCATACCTTGTTACGCACGTTGTCTTGGGTTCGTCTCCTTCTGCAATTCTTACTTGATAATAGCCTGACCGTAGATCAAGCTTGGTGAAGTACTTGGCTTTATACAACTGATCAAAAAGGTCAGTGATGAGCGGAATGGGATACTTGTTACGCACTGTGACTTTGTTGAGTGCCCGGTAATCTATGCACATTCGTAGACTTCCATCTTTTTTCTTTTGAAACAACACTGGCGCTCCAAAAGGTGCTTTAGCAGGTCTGATGAATCCGGCCTCAAGTAGCTCATCTAATTGCTTCCTTAGTTCTGCCAGCTCTGGCGGAGCCATTCTATATGGGGCCTTTGCAGGAGGTTTGGCTCCGGGGTTCAGTTCAATCTGATGATCGATGTCTCTTCTTGGAGGTAATGTCTTGGGCAAGCACTCGGGCATGGTACTCCTGAACTCTTCTAGAACTCTTGAGATTTCAGGGTGTATTACTTCCTCCTTCTTTGTACTCAACCCTAATGGAACGACCATGTAAGTTGGATCATCGTGTTTCAGCCCTTTTTTAAATTGCATAGCAGAGAGCATCTTTGTATTGATGACATTTGGTTGTTTTAGAATTGCAGGAACAACGGTTGGGTTGTTACTGGTGACTACTAAACATTTCGCTGAGGGCATTGGGATGACTTTATGTTCCATCAAGAAATCCATCCCTAAGATAATATCAAAGTCATCAATCTGTGCTACGACAAAGTCAATAAGTCCTGTCCATGAGCCGAGCTTCAACTGAGCTCTCCTTACGATTCCAAGTACTGGCATCGCTTTGGCATTCACTGTCTTCATCTTTCCGCCATTCCTTTCCAGCTTCAAACCAAGTCGGTGAGCTTCCTTCTCTGTAATAAAATTGTGAGTAGCTCCCGAATCTATCATTGTACTCGTAGTGGCCCTGTCATTGATGAAGGACTCCACATACATGAGACCTTTTTCTGGGATTTTCCTTAGTTCCTCCATCTGTTGTTGTACAGCTGACAAGAAAGTCATAGTACCAACTTCGGCAAGCTCAGTGGATTCTTCTTCAGAAACTTCCTTAACTGAGTTGTCATCTCGAATTGAAGCTTGTAAGGCAGTTAAGGCCGATCTATGAGGGCATTCGGCCACTCGATGAGGTCCTTTGCACAGAAAGCAAGACATAGGCCTATTTGTAGGTCGCTGATTGTTAGCATTTCTTGGTGCTTCGTAGCCTTCTCTTGGAACAAATGGTTTCTTTTCAATAGTACCAGTGTTCGGCTTCTGAAACTTGGCGGCGTTCGAGCTACTAGGAGCATTCTTCTTTGGTGCAGGGTTCTCAGAGTTATAGTCAAACAACCGCTCTGCTGCGGCAAGCGCGCTTGAAAGGCTTTGCACCCTTTGTTCATACAATTTAGTTCTGGCCCACGGCTTAAGACCTTCGATGAAAGTGAAGATCTTATCTTTTTCTGACATGTCTCTAATGTTCAGCATGAGTCCCGAGAACTGTTTAACATAATCACGAATGCTTGTAGTCTGCTTCAACTCTCGAAGTAGTCTGCGGGCATTAAACTCGACATTCTCTGGAAAGAATTGATCCTTCAGTTGTCTTTTTAGTTCTTCCCACGTATCAATCACACATTCGCCCATACTGATATCGTGGTATTTCGATCTCCACCAAAGTTTTGCATCTCCAGTAAGATGCATCGTGGCCAAGGTAACTTTCGAATCATCATCTGTTTTGGTGGCTTTAAAATATTGTTCCATGTCGAAGATGAAATTCTCAATTTCTTTTGCATCTCGAGCTCCCCCAAAGGATTTTGGCTCTGGGATTTTCACTCGGCTAAATTCAGCAGCAGCAGTACCATGGGTTTGACTTCCCATGGCTCTCATAGTCAGGTTCAGTTTAACGTTGATCTCACCAATCTCAGCTTTGAGAGAATCAAACATTGTCCTGAAGTCCTCTGTTACTTGGGACACAGTTTCTGACAACCAGGTATGAGCTAGCTCGATCTCATCGACGCGCTCCAGGACCCCGATTATTGCACTTGTGGAACTTTCTCCTGTGTCAGCTCCCTTTCCCTTTTCTTGTTGGGATTCGAGGGTCTCCACCCGATTCAACAGCTCTGGAATCGGTATGGCATCTATCCTGTTGTGAATAGTGGCTATTTCGGTAGGAAATTCAGACATTTCCTTCATTCGTTCTTCTATGAATCGAATGTTGTCCGGTATGTCTTGCAAATACCGTATTTCTTCTTCCAACTCGACGAGGCGCTCGAGTTGATCTGAGGGCGAACCCGACTTTTCTGTCAAATTCTTCTTCGGCATGATTTCTCACGTTTTTGAGCCAACCTAGGCTCTGATACCAACTGTCACGGTCCTACTTTCAAGGGGCGTATCGAGACCGTGCGGCACCCAATATCTCACTAGTACTGGGTCAGCCAACGAGCGTGCCAACGGCACCGAGTGCCCACTTCGTTAGAGCGAGCTTGTGTCTAACGAGTAAGCAACGAGCGAGCGAGATTAACCGAAAGGAGCATCATTTGAGTATAAAGTTTGCATAAAGAGTGTGTGTAAAAAGCCTTGATTGAATAGCAGCAAATTACAACGTTGGGTAGGGGGGTCTACGTGCAGTCATGCCTCTCCCCCTAAAGAGCAATCCGGGCCATCTCCATTATAGCAGGAGTGGACATGCTATGTAGGCGAGGAGTCACTTGCCAAAAATAGAAAGAAAAAGATTACAACAGAATTACTTAAAAAGGAAATAAATCTACCTAGCAGCATGGGCGGCCATAGGCAACATGCCTTGGACAAGCCCGGACCTTGACACTATGCATGTACAGTTCTTAAATCATGCGTCCTACCTTTTCGCTATTGATTTCATTTACGTCACCGGGGCTTCTCTCTCGCTAGATAGGAGCGGCACATCCGACGAATGGATAGCCCCTCGTATCTAACCGGGGGGAAAACATGCTTCGTCCGACAGCCATGTCTGAACCACCGCCACCGACGTGACCATCATTACATTCAATGACCTTTTCGTTATCGTTTTCCTTTTTATGAAAATATGCATAGAAATCTCATTTTTCATGCCGTTCGAAAACAATGATGCGCGACCAAATATTATGCCATGAACGAAATAGAAACATACAAACAATAAACTAACAATTAACAACCTAACCAAACCTAAAACTAACTACCCGTTCTAATTACCCAACACAACAAACATCTCCAATTTCTCGATCGACATAGTCTTATGGTGTAAGCCAATCAGCCAAACAAATCACAGAGACTTACCTCGCGTCCATTGCACACCGAGCTCCGTCCACAAGTGTTGTTTACCTAAGGCAATGCACAACATTTGTCATTTAAACCAATTCTAAACTATCGAGCTTAGAAAATTACAAACTCCTAGCTAAAGAAAATCTCCTAAACTCTAAAACTCTTCATTGAGGCATTTTATCGAGCAACTCGTGCTCGTGAATTTCCAAACCTCCATTAATGGAGTTTTTAATTTCTCCAACCACCAAAACCTCAATAACTTTCATTAATTCAACTAACTTTTATCAACAACCATAAATACGCCCATTAGAGCCATAAATACGGTAAACCTATCGATTTCAAACACTATTTCACGTTTTTAACGAAAACCCTAACAAATCCTAATCGTTTTAAACCATAAAAATCGAAATCTACCATTCCAAAAGCTTAGAGCCTTACCTAAGGAGCGAAGACGAAGGGGAAACGTAAAAGGTTGAGTCGCCGAAGGAGGAGAATCGTCGGCGTTGAAGAGAAACGCACGGGAGGGAGAAATCGTCGCCGAAGAAGGGAGGAGAAAAAATGGAAATCGCGTGAGGAGGAAGAAGAAAGAGGGGATTTTGTGTTTTTATAAAATTGGCTTGCAAAATTACTTATTTGCCCCTCCTTTTGATTTCTATTTGTTTCGTTAGTTATTTCGTTATTTAACTAACGATTCGTTTTCTTCAAAACTTAATATTTCACCATAAATTCCAATTTATTATTACGGCTCCATTAAAACCTTCCGTTCAAAAAATGGACTTAATTTGACATATTTACAAAAATGCCGTTTATATTGGAATAATTCAAATCCCATAAAGCCGAGTGTTACAGGAACAGTGATTGAACCGGTGCAAAAAGAGCCAAGTATGCTTAAATTGGATAACGGGGGTTTAATTGAAAATGAAGCTCAAAGGTCTCTACCATCTCATCCTTGGCCAATACAAGCAATTTCATCTCAAGTGCCGTTTCCACAAAGACTGAAGAATATGAAGCTTGATAATCAGTTTTCTAAGTTCCTTGATATCTTCAAAAAGCTCCACATCAACATTCCATTCACCGAGGCCTTTGGGCAAATGCCTAAATATGCAAATTTTCTGAAAGATATTTTGTCTCATAAGCGTAAGATCAAATAAGGCAGTATGATCGCTTTGATGGAGGAATGTAGTGCTATTATTCAACGTAAGCTTCCACAAAAACTGAAAGATCTGGGAAGTTTCACCTTACCATGTGAAATTGGGAAGTCAATTTTTGAGCGGGCATTGTGTGATTTAGGGGCTAGTGTAAATTTAGTGCCACTATCTATTTTTCAAAAGCTTGGTCTTGGTGAAGCAAAGCCTACAAGTGTATTTCTACAAATGGTTGATCGCTCTATCAAACATCCATATCGGGTGATTGAAGATGTCCTTGTCAAAGTCGCCAAGTTTATTTTCCTTGTTGATTTTGTGGTTCTTGATATGGAAGAAGATCGTAACATTCCGATAATATTAGGTCGACCATTCTTAGCAACAGGAGGTGCTGTAATTGATCTTAAAAAAGAGGAGCTCAAATTGCAGGCACAAGATGAAGAGGTGACATTCAAGGTGTATAAATCAATAAATTACCCAACAACTAGCGATGAGCCAATTGAGGATAAATTTGCAGACAAAGAGCTTCTGGTGATTGATAAGTTAGTAAACGGAAAAAGAGCGAAACCGCATTTTAAGGGGATTTTTTAGAGTGATACAACCATTATTCACCGTGCACCCGACTAGCAAGAATCGTCAAATGTCAAGCCGATGACATTAAAACAAGCGCTCGGTGAGAGGCAGCTCACCGAAGTATCCTTTTTAGTTCGTTATATCATTTTTTGTTTGCATTAGTTTTGTTTATGTTATTTTTTTATTATTATTATTATTATTATTATTATTTAGAATCGGAAAAAAAAAAAAGAAAGAGAAAGAGAAAGTGAAAGCTTCCTAATAGATGGCTTCTTCGAACAAAGCTCCACAACGCTGACGACCAGCCAGAGACGTTATGAGGTACGCTACTTTTACCCTATTTTTTTACATTGAGGACAATGTTTGTTTTAAGTTTGGGGGTGAATTTAGCGTATCTTAGCACTTTGCTACATTTTAGTTCTGCAATCTGAAGTTTTAGTTTAAGTGTCAATTATTTAAATTTTAAGTAAATTCATGCTTTAACTCCTGGAAAAATGTTAAGTAAAAGATTGATTTGTGTTAGTTAGCATTGACTTTAGCTTATGAAGTTAAACTTAAAACCCGAAGCACGTTTCATTCTTGTTTAATTTGATCTGTTGGAGTTATACTCATGTAGTCTGCATACATCGAAACTCAAACACAGTAAGGGAGTGAAAGAGCATAAACACGGTGAGGGAGTAGCTCTAGAAAAACTTAACGAGTGCTATTAAGGTAAAAATTCTTCTTGGCTTTGCTAACATCCACGAATGCGAATTGAAATTCTATCAAATTAAGAGAATGACTTAGGCCATCATTGAACCGTTTGAGCCTTCTTAGCTTACCATTTTGTGTCATCTAATGACACTCATAGTCACCATTTTGAGCCTATTATTTACCATTCAATTGTACATATTTTACCCTAACCACATATATATTTTTCTACTTTTTCTAAAGAGCACGGAGTTTATTGATATATTTGAAGGAGAGTAGGAAAATATAGTGATGAGTATGAATAAAGACTCTTTTGTCATCTGTTAATTTATTTTTACGTTGTTATGTTATTATTAGTTTGAGTTATAAAATATATATATATATAGTGAGAAAAAAAGACAAGTTCAAAAGTTTAGTTTTATTTTCAGGCTTTTGTATTTATTTTACTTTGTAATTATGCCAAAGGAGTTTATCTGAGTGATATTGAATGAACTAAGTTTGGTGGTGAGAGATCAAAGAAAAGCTATAGCGAGTTCAATGAATGAGCGAGTGCTGAGAAGAAAATATTGAGTGGGTGAAATAAGGAAGGATGGGATGTGCTCTGATTACTCGTTTGTATCCATAAAATTCCTACCTTTTTAACCCAGCCTTACATTACAAGCTTTTAAAGACCTATCGACTTTTATTTTGTCTAATTGATAATTGCTATTAGTTGGATGGTGGGCAAAGCCGATGAACGATTAGAGTGAATGAAGTGATCCCAAGTAATCTATGAGTGTATTTCTTTCCCGTAGCTATACTAGTTGACCTAGCAGTTAAAGGAAAATAAGAATGAACACACACACACGAGGATTTCTAAGTAAGCTGAAAGATTACGATTAGTTATGCGGTGTCACACAAGGTGTTATGTGTGACACCGATAATGAATGCAATGATGAACAATATAAATGCGGAAATAAATGAGACAGGAGGTTGTTAACGCAGTTCGGCAACCAACCTACGTCTGCGGGGCCACGCCCAGATATAAAAACATTTCTTTGAGTTCTCAAAGTTACAAGACAATCGGACTTATACAAATAAAGACTCCATCTTATCTTTGTCGCCGCCTCTAGCTAACTTCCTTAAGGAAACTGTTTTTGCGAGCTTCTCTCGACTTAAGATCGACCTCTCCCGAGATCTAGAAAACAACAAGATCCCCTTGTTGTTGATTCCTCCTGGAATCCATGTTATGGCAAGATCCCCTCGCCCACGATCAAAGTGACAAGCTCCCCTTGTCTAAAAACAGAACTCCTCTCGAGTTCGGATGCAGTCTCCTCCCGAGTTTGGATGCAGCCTCCTCCCGAGACTAAGCTTTAATGAAGAACAAAGAACGATTGCCTCCTGGGACACCGTCTGGAACACCAACACGTTGTCTTCGGACGCAATACACAGCACACTCAATAAATCATGCAATCCACAACATAAGAAGAGTGTGTAAAACAATCACAGACCCAAACGCAGAAACGTTGGGAGTGAAAAAAAAGCGACGGCTTGGAAAAATGAAGAAACTTTCTCTCGTGAAAATCAAAACTCCGTCGTCAATAGCTTTCACAGAAATGAAAGCTTTAAATATCATTGGTAGCTTCCATATCTTTGATTCAGTCAGTTACCAAGTTAGATAGAACGTCGCAAGAATGCAATATCTTGTTTCCTTATTTTTCTCTTCCACAGAATCTTCATGATTGTTAATATAACGCCATCTAATAATCAGAATGCAATATTTCTTGATCACCAAGAAATAAATTATCAATTTGAAAAAACATATTATCTTCATAAATAAATAAATATATATATATATATATTGCCAAAAAATCAATGCCAACTTATATGCAATATCTTTGCATTTACATAAGCGACTGTCAATGCGCTTGTATGAGTAATTCTTTTGCTAAGTGTTAATGTTGGTGGCTTTTAGTATGAATTGTTCAAGATGAGATAAATTACTAAAAACTTTGATGAAGATTGCTTTACCATTATATTATATTGTGCTTAGTATATGAGATTGGATTATATATTTGCCGAAATTTTTATTTAGTTTTGTTCGCTTGAGGACAAGCTTTTATTCAAGTTTGGAGGTGTGATAAGTGTGTATTTTATACACTTATTCGGACTCTTTAATCTCGATTTGATAAGTTTTTCTCAAGCATTTGAATGAATTTAACGCTTCTAGTGTAAGTGTGCAGATAAGATTAAATCTAATAGGTTAAGCATCAATGAAGAATAAATATAGTACAGAATGAAGAAAAATAACGAAATAAAAATATCAATGTGTGGCGGTGAACAGAAGACTAGCCGATCGATTGCCCACATTTCCCGATCGATCGGCTGATGGAGAATTCAAAGACCAGCAAAAGAGTTGCCGATCGATCGCCCACATCTCGCGATCGATCGGCTAAAGGTAACCAGAAAAGATGAAATACAGAAGACTAGCCTGTGACGACCCCGACCCCGCGACCTGTGTCGTGCGTGCATACATACATACATGTGTGTTACCCTCGTCCGTTCTCACTTAAATTTTTTTTTCCTTTTCTTTTCTTTCATTGCATTTTTCGTTTTCCTCCCTTTTCATTCGTTTAATCCTTAGAGATTGGACTCGGGCTTTCAATCCATATCTAGACATTTGGGCTCTAATTTAACCTTAAAGTTCGTCGATGTTTACACCACTAAAACGAGGTTAAAACCATTTTTTTTTTGGAAATGTGTTGACTTGCTTTTTGGGTCCTTAGAGTCCTTTAAAATACTTAGGGATTGCTCGTAAAATACGTTTAAAAAGTATCGTAAAAGGTCGGATTAAAACGTGTTTTGAAAAGTCAATTTTAAAAAAATTCACGTTAGGGTCAAGTGTAAAGCCGATCGATCGGGCCCAAAGGCCGATCGATCGGGCCTGCTCTGGATTCCCGGCTAAAAACAACCATAAACGCCAATCGATCGAGACCAAAGGCCGATCGATTGGGCCCTCTCTAGATTCCCGACTAAAAACATCCATAAACGCCGATCGATCGGGCCCAAAGGCCGATCGATCGGGCCCAAAGGCCGATCGATCGGGCCCAAAGGCCGATCGATCGGGCCCAAAGGCCGATCGATCGGGCCCAAAGGCCGATCGATCGGGCCCAAAGGCCGATCGATCGGGCCCAAAGGCCGATCGATCGGGCCCAAAGGCCGATCGATCGGGCCCAAAGGCCGATCGATCGGGCCCAAAGGCCGATCGATTGGGCCCTCTCTAGATTCCCGACTAAAAACATCCATAAACGCCGATCGATCGGGCCCAAAGGCCGATCGATTGGGCCCTCTCTAGATTCCCGACTAAAAACATCCATAAACGCCGATCGATCGGGCCCAAAGGCCGATCGATCGGGCCCAAAGGCCGATCGATTGGGCCCTCTCTAGATTCCCGACTAAAAACATCCATAAACGCCGATCGATCGGGCCCAAAGGCCGATCGATCGGGCCCAAAGGCCGATCGATCGGGCCCAAAGGCCGATCGATCGGGCCCAAAGGCCGATCGATCGGGCCCAAAGGCCGATCGATCGGGCCCAAAGGCCGATCGATCGGGCCCAAAGGCCGATCGATCGGGCCCAAAGGCCGATCGATCGGGCCCAAAGGCCGATCGATCGGGCCCAAAGGCCGATCGATCGGGCCCAAAGGCCGATCGATTGGGCCCTCTCTAGATTCCCGACTAAAAACATCCATAAACGCCGATCGATCGGGCCCAAAGGCCGATCGATCGGGCCCAAAGGCCGATCGATCGGGCCCAAAGGCCGATCGATCGGGCCCAAAGGCCGATCGATCGGGCCCAAAGGCCGATCGATCGGGCCCAAAGGCCGATCGATCGGGCCCAAAGGCCGATCGATTGGGCCCTCTCTAGATTCCCGACTAAAAACATCCATAAACGCCGATCGATCGGGCCCAAAGGCCGATCGATCGGGCCCAAAGGCCGTAGCGATCGCCCCTCAGGCGTGATCAATCGAGCGGGCACATCCTGGGCGTGCGCACAGTACGCCCAGCGGCGTCCCCGCACGGGCGCGCACAGCCAGCGCGCCTCAGCGCTCGACCAGCACGCCACCCGCGGCCTCTGCCCTTTTTCTTACCACTTTGCCGTTTTTCTTCAAATTTTCCACCTAATACACACTTCAAGTTTCATCATCAAAATATTCATCAATAATCCAACTAAATTACTCATCCAAAAACCGAACACCCTACCTAAAACCATTAACTCCCGACACGAAACATCGTTTCAACTTAAACCTCACCTACTTTCCCAAAGGCCGATCGATCGGGCCCAAAGGCCGATCGATCGGGCCCAAAGGCCGATCGATCGGGCCCAAAGGCCGATCGATCGGGCCCAAAGGCCGATCGATCGGGCCCAAAGGCCGATCGATCGGGCCCAAAGGCCGATCGATTGGGCCCTCTCTAGATTCCCGACTAAAAACATCCATAAACGCCGATCGATCGGGCCCAAAGGCCGATCGATCGGGCCCAAAGGCCGATCGATCGGGCCCAAAGGCCGATCGATCGGGCCCAAAGGCCGATCGATCGGGCCCAAAGGCCGATCGATCGGGCCCAAAGGCCGATCGATCGGGCCCAAAGGCCGATCGATCGGGCCCAAAGGCCGATCGATCGGGCCCAAAGGCCGATCGATTGGGCCCTCTCTAGATTCCCGACTAAAAACATCCATAAACGCCGATCGATCGGGCCAAGTGTGCACCGACTATGCCAACCGCTCCCCGAGCATCCTCTTTCAAGTTGCAGGCTCGTCAGGTGAAGGGAAATCCTCCTCACCTTGCTCTAAGTCACCTACACCATAGAAATAACACGTGAGCTAGGGGCTCAGTAAGTCTACGTGAATACTATGCGTGTACAGTTCATAAATCATGCATCCTACCTTTTTACTATACATTTCATTTCATTTAAGTCACCGGGGCTTCACTCTCAGTAGATAAAAGCGACACATCTGGCGGTTGGATAGCCCCTTTCATTTACCTAGGGGAAAAACATGCTTCACCAGACAACCATGTCTGAACCACCGCCACCGACGTGACCATCATACACACATTTCTTTACCATTTTCATTATGCTTTTCCTTTTTATGAAAACGTGCATGGAAATTCCTTTTCATGCTTTTTGAGAAAACCATGATGCGTGGACACGTGCGATACAATAAATGACTTCAAAACATAACAAGCAATAAACGAAAACATTCCACAATTAAACCAAACTAACTACCCAACCTATACCCAAAACAAACAAACATCTCCCAAAATCCTCAAATCAACCAATTCTTATGGTGTAGGCCAAATCGGCTAAGTAAGTCACGAAAACTTACCTCTCGTCCCGTGCACACCGAGCTTCTTGGTTCGAGCCTTGTCACCTAAAGAAAACCATAGAGTTCTTTTGTCAAAACCGAGTTTAAACATAAAATTTTGGAAATTTACGAAACTCCTAACTAAAGGAAATTTCCTAAAACTCTAATAAATCTCTCTCGGGCATTTCATCGAGCAACTTACGCTCACAAATTCTCAAACTCCATTAATGGAGGTTTCACCAAGCTCCAAACCCGATTTTTCCAAACAAACGCCCAAACCATCCATTATTTCTACTAATAAACGTTAATAAGATAATTTCTAACGTTTCTTAACAAAACCCGGCTATTTCTACAAAATTCCTACGAAACCCTAAACGTTCCAACCTCTAAAAATCGTGAACTAAAGCCGAAAAACCATATATTCTTACCTAGAATCACAAGGGGAAGATAAAACGTGAAGAGCCGAGTTGATTGGAGAAGAGACGGTGAAGAAATGGTGAAGAAGCCGTGGAAGAGAAGCGTCGCCTTTGAGAGGAAGGAGAGGGAGAAATGAAATCACGTTAAGTGTTGGGAAGAAATGGGGTTTTGCCTATTTAATTTCATTTGACTTAGTAATTGACCATTTTGCCCCTCCATTTGATTTTCTGTTTATCTCATTGTTCGACTATCGGTTTGGTTTCTCCAAAATTTTCTTATTTCACCAATAATTCCAACTTATTACTAGGGCTCTAATAAAACTCTTCGTTCATCAAACGGATTTATTTTGCTATTTCTACGAATTAAACCTCCATAAGGTCAGAACCGGAAACTTAAGCATTATATTTCGGTTTGATTTTCTTAAATTCCCATAATTCCTCCAAAATTCATATTAATTATAAGGATTCTATTAAAACTCTCGGTTTGCAAAACGGACATATTTTGATTATTTACAAAATTGTCATTGCGCGCACAATTCAAAAACCCGTAAAGCCGGGTGTTACATAGCCGATCGATCGGCCATTTTAAGCGATCAATCGGCTGAAACTGGATTTTAAGGAAAGTAGAAAGTAAGCCGATTGATCAGCTACACCTTAGGATATCGATCGGCTATTTTAGTTGTTTTAATCTCCACCGTTCGGCTATTTTAATTGTTTTACTCCGTTTTAATCCTGACCGTTGAGGATAATGAGGAAGCGGCAGATTATATGAATTAGGTTAAAATAGACGAGAGAAAAGCTCTAGAGCAAGAGGGAGACCGGAACGAAGCGAGAGCAAGGGAGAAAGGAGATTTCGGATCGACAACCTTAATTTTTCTTTCTCTTTTATCTTCTGAACTATGAACATTTTTATTATGGTTATTTTTTTTTCTTCTAGTATGAACTAAAGATGATGAAACTAAAAATGAGGTTAATTTTTCTGGAAGTACGAGCATGTGGAATGTTGCATCGTTTTCTGAAGTCGTGAAGCTTGGTAAAGAGAATCCTATTCTCCCAAACCTACCTTCAAAGAACAACATTGCTGTGGTGATGTATACAAGTGGCAGTACAGGTCTACCAAAGGTTTGTTCATTACTGCTGTTAGTGAATAATTGTTTGTGGCCTGAAAGATAAATTTAGTCAATCCTCTGTCATTATTACCAGCTTGCCAGCTGGATACTGAAATTTTTCTTTTGTTTGACCTCTTGCACCAAGCATGAGGTATTGAAAAGTTAAATACTTCCCTCATGATGAAACTCATTTGTTAAGATATAGAAGATCCAAAATATTACAGTTCCTCTGAATTCAAAGATTATGTTGGAATTCTTCCAAGGTCCCAGTATTGTCATGGCTGTTTTTGTCTCAATGTTTCACTTTTGATATATGTAGTACGCTCAATGTAGGGGGTGATGATTACTCATGGCAACATTGTAGCCACTACTGCCGGTGTTATGACCGTCATCCCTCCGCTAACTAATGAGGATGTGTACTTGGCGTACTTACCCCTGGCTCATGTCTTTGAACTGGCTGCTGAGGTAACCTTATGCTTTGTTTTTTCCTATTACAGAGATGTACATGCTCTAAAATTGCTATGGTTTTCCAGTCTCTTGTATTAGCTGCAGGTTGCAAAATTGGTTATGGTTCACCCCTTACTCGAACAGACACATCTAATAAAATCAAGAAAGGGACCAAGGGCGACGTTTCTGCTTTAAGACCTACCGTCATGGCTGCTGTTCCAGCTATTGTAGATCGTATTCGAGATGCCGTTCTGAAAAAGGTGCGACTTTGACGTATTGATAAAGTTTAAATTTAGTTCCTCTACTCTACATTTAAATTCTTGTTCTCCTCAATCATATCCGAACACTTCTAATTTAATTTCAATTTCTTCCTTCTGTTTTGTCTCCGGTTGTTTTTTTTTTACTTACTGACGAAATAAACTGGCCAGTCAAAAGACAATAATGCAGCTATTTCTAAAGCATGAGAATTAAATCTAGAGAATTAGAAGTTAATCAGAACTAATAATCTCAATAATGGCCTAAACTAGGTTGAAGAAAAGGGGGGATTGCGGAAAAAACCTCTTCCACATTGGTTACAGGCGCAGACTGGCAGCAATGATGGCAGCTGGCTTGGGGCTTGGGCACTTGAAAGGTTCTTGTGGGACAAACTCGTATTTGCACAAGTACGTTCAGTTCTTGGAGGACGTCTGCGATATATGCTCTGTGGTGGGGCTCCTTTATCAGGGGATACTCAGCGGTTTACCAATATTTGCCTAGCGTAATAGTTTTTCGTATTTGCAAAGCTTTTAGTTAAAATGAAACAACAATACCTGGACATAGATATGAATTATTTCAAGGCCTCGATTCTATCTGTGAAAGAGATAATGTTTATGCATCAATTGCTGAAGTTAAGACATTGAAACAACACAAGTACAGGGAGTGAGGCAGGGAATACATTAGCAAGTGTTTATTTGTTTGCTCATTCTGGACCTGGTTATTAATCAACGTAATATTTTTTCTTACTTAATGTCTCTCTATAGTGCTTTTATTGGTCAAGCATATGGCTTGGCAGAAACTTTTGCCGGCGGTGCTTTTATACAATGGGATGACACTGCTGTGGGTCGGGTTGGACCTCCTCTTCCTTGTTGTTACATTATTCTGAATAAAAATTCAGTTGATCTTTATCATTGTTGGTAGAAGAGGATTCAGAGAGTATGTTACAGCAGCTATTTATTTACTCGAGTTATTATGTACGTTACCCTTCCAATGCCAAATGTTCTTTTGAAATAAATGATTTGTGAAAGTTTATATTTTAATGCATGGCTCGAGATCAATGTTTTGTAATTCTTAACATAAATATTTGTCGGTCTTCTAAATATTCACAATGAAACTTGTCTTCACCATGGTACTGCAGCTTGTTTCTTGGGAAGAAGGCGGGTGGGTACATGACATCTGACAAACCAATGCCCAGAGGAGAGATTGTTATTGGGGGATACAGTGTTACTGCTGGTTACTTCAAGAATGATGAAAATTCAATGCAATTAGTTCATACATTTTTTTCTATGTTTTTTCGAGTGTCACGCCGTGCAATTCAAGTGCAACTTCCTTTCACCTCAGGTTGATGAGAAGGGAATACGCTGGTTTTACACCGGTGATATCAGAAAATTTCACCCCGATGGGTGCTTGGAAATTATTGATAGGAAGAAGGATATTGTTAAACTTCAACATGGAGAGTATATATCCCTTGGGAAGGTGATTGTTAAACCTTTTCCTAACTTCAGCTGCTTCAGGCCACATAAATTTGTTTATGTATTTAATTCTTTTATTCCTGCTCATTTTGGTTTTTAATTTTGCTGAGTTAATTGCAGGTTGAGGCGGCATTAATATTGAGCAACTACGTGGATAACATCATGGTATACGCAGATCCATTCCATAACTACTCTACTGTGTAGCTTTAGTTGTTCCTCAATATGAAGCTCTAAAGGCATGGGGCATTGAGTTCAAGGATTTCTCTGAACTATGTGAGAAATCTGAAACAGTTAAAGAAGTTCAGCAATCAATTGCAAAGGTTTGTTCCTAAAAGCGTAATATATAAATGTTTAAATTCTATCTTCCAGAAGATCAATAACATTGTCCATTCATCTATATCTTATGAAAGAGCAACATGTCTTTTATTCAATCTTCAAGGAGATGAATGACATAATCCACTGTTTTTATCTCTTATCTTTGATGTGATAGCATCTTCAATAATGGTTAAAATAGAAGACATGTTTATAGACTATGCGCAGACTTGAGAGATTTCCCCCATCTCTTCCACTCAGTTCAAAATGCACACTAGCTTTCCTGCCTATGATCAATACTTCACAAGATAGAGTTATTCTTCATAAATGTCCCATTGCTTTCATGCTGTTGAGACAGATATACTTTCTGATTTGAAAACAATAAAGAAAATATGATATTCTACTCGTGCAGGCGGAGAAGAGTCGAGATTAGACAAATTTGAAGTACCCGGAAAGATTAAGTTGCTGCCTGAAGCATGGACGCCAGAGTCAGGATTAGTCACGGCTGCTCTCAAGATAAAGCGGGAACAGATAAAGTCCAAGTTTAAGAGTGACCTGGAGAAGTTATACAAGTAATTGTCCTATAGGCACTGTTGGTCTCTACTATTCTGCTTGGCTTTTTGAACCTTATTGTTTCCACTTGTGGATTGTGTTACTTTGAATACCCAAATATGTGCTTCACGAAATAAATTTAATAGTTTTTTTTATGATGGCAGGGTGGATAATGGCCTTTCTGTTACTTAATTTAATTAGTAGACTAGTTAATGCCTGATTATTAATTTGTCGTTAGTCAAGTTTATATTAATATTAGATGTCTTCAGTTACTTTGTGCTCGAACCGTAGCTGCTTCTCTCTCTCTCTCTCTCTCTCTTCTACCTGACGATGGCGTCGTCGGAAAATGATACAGGTGAAGAACTTGAGTTCCTGTCCTCGAATGACGACGTGTGGTATAATGTTGGAGTAGAGCTTACCGGCGGCGATGTTCTGAGGGTTAGGTACTGCGGTTTTCTGGCAGAGCAAGGCGACTTATTTGATGTTAACAACTTCAGGAGTTATGACGAGGTGAACGAATACAGGACTCCGAGTGCTCTTACGCTTTCCACAGGACGACGTTCGCTTCTACGATGCACTCATTGAATATGTTGGTAACTTGGTCTAAGTTACTTTTTTAATGTTTTTTTACTTGTTGAATGGTTAGCTAATTGAGGATGAGGGCTATGCTATGCTAATCTGAGCATTTGTCGGATAATCGAAAGAATGAGTTTGTTCCTCCCTTGCCTTTATGAGTTGGAGGGAGAAGTTTTTTTTGGGTTCATTTTTTCATCGAGGTGAATAGATGAGAATCTCTTATTGGGGATGTGTAAATCGCTATAAATGGGAGCCATGAAGCCCGCTTTTATGCTTCATTATTCAGAAAGTAAGGCATAAGCCCGCTTTTATGCTTCATTATTCAGAAAGTAAGGCATACTTTTTTGGATTTTTGCGATTCTCCTTGATTTTCCAAAAGAGGACATCAGATGGCAATTGATAGGGAGAGAAGAGAAGTTCAAGGGAGATTTTCTCCTTTTGTAAAACTGTTGTAAGCTATATTGGTTTCTACGTAGTGGATTTATCATGGACTAGTCTTCTTGTTTTTCTCATTTTTAGTTATCTACAATAATTCAGGGCATCACTGTTCAATTATTTTATATCTCACTTCTCAGTATGATTCTATTTAACTTAGTAAGAAAGGGTACTTGGGATTATCAATTTTGTGATAATCTCAAGTAATTGTCTTACCTCAAAAATCTTTTGAAAAATTAATAGACCATGCATCTTGCTGGGAAAACCGATTCAGATGGCTCGAGTCTTTCTCGTGTTAACTGAACACTCAAAATCTAAATTATCTAAGAAAGAACATATAAGTTTTTGTAGTACCTTGTGATAAAATTCAGTTTGTAGCCCTGCTGCTCTAGCAATCACCATTTTTTTGTTATGTAAATTAACATGATCATTCTACATAAGCGCAAAATTCATAGATCCTGCATTTTTCTTATGTAGAAAACCTTCTTATTTTGGGTTCTTGCAATTTCCTTTTGTATTGATAGGTGGATTATCATGAACATTCTTTTGTAAATGGAGAGGAAGAATGCTTATGTGACTTCATCCTGTGCTGGCTGCACGGTCCAAATGCTGGGAATTTATCATCTGCAAGTATTGCAAACATTTGTAGAGTCCACCATGGTCCACTTAACAATGCAGCAGTGACTTCTTTTCTCAAGAGAGCGAGGGAGAGTGTTGCACTTCGCTTGACTGGCACACAGTTGATCAAGAGGAGCTCTTCCAGCTATTAGACACACGGTGTAATTCAGACATCAAGAAAAAAGAGCAGCTTTTTTCTCAATATGTGAACCAGGTGAGCTCTTTTGACTGTGAAGTTCCCTTCTAAATTTAAGCATATAAATTTGTCTTCAATATTCTTTTCATGAGTTGATGAAAGAATTGTAATTTTCACATAATGTTTTATGTCTTTTAATTTTTTTCAGAATTTAAGGTATGTCAGTAATGGGAGTGAGATGCCCTAAAAATATGGTATCATCACCTTGTGAAGTTATGCCCCTCCCTCAACTACTTCACAGTTAAAACATCTAACTTGCCACTTTATCATTGAAACTTAATATGGGGTCCAGTAATACAAGATTTACGTGTCTATTGTTGACTTGTTGTAACCTCTCAATTTTTAAATTTTTAATTTAATTTTCTTAATTTGAAAGTCTTAAGATTTAAATTGAGCGTTAAAAATTTAATTTCAGAATATTAAAAACTTTTTTAAATAATAAATTAAACATTAAATGTACAGAAGTTTAACTAAAATTTTAAAATTTAAATAACTTTGTCAAAAATTAGAAATAAATAACTAATTAAAATAATTCATAAAACTTTAAATAAAATTCAGCATAAATTCGAAAGAATAGGGTTATCGAGATTTTTCTAGTATTCCAAAATAATTTCCTGTCTAAATAAAATATTAGTATTAAAATCTCAATTTATTAAATCATATTTTGAAAGAATTTAAGCAGAAATTTATTACATGTGTTTTAAGGTCGGATATGGTCGAATTGAATCGATTAGGACGACTTTTCAGAATCTTCCTGCTTAAACAAAATAGTTAATATTAATTTATCACTTTAATAAATCTATTTCACAAGAATTTATACAGAAATTTCTTACTGTTTATTCTTAGATCGATTCGGGTCAATCTGGTCAAAATTTGGGTCGGGTCAGTTCAGTTGGATCGGATTTGGTTCGGGTAGACCGATTTGGTTCGGATGGACCGGTCGTTTGCTGGGCCGGTTCGTTTGGGCCGCCATTTAATGAACTGAGTCAGGTTTTTAAGAAAATCTAAAACCCTTTCTTCTTTCTCCTTCCTCCTTCGCGGCTCCTTCGCTGTGCACACCCGAACACCAGAGAGTGCTGTCTTCGAAGAACGGCGGCCACTTCGACCCAGAGAAGCTTCGTCTGAGCTCGGCCGCTCGAGTGGAGCTTGTGGCTGCAACTGGCTGGCGCTCGGAGATCGAAGGTAAGACTTCTCTGTAAGAACTCGGAAGGGAGAGAGAGAGCTTCCTGAATGTTGTCGAGAGAGAGCTCGGTGTGCTCTTCACCTTCACCGAGCTTCTCCATTTATAGGAGAGTTTCCCACTAATACCCCCTCAAAATCCGAGGTCCGCTCGGATTTTCAGTTCTGGAAATCCGATGCCAATCGGATTTTCAGATGGTTCTGGGTGGAACCGAAAATTGAATCAGATTTTTTTTCTGATTATTGAGAGATTTAGGGCTAAAATCTCATATTAGGTTTGATTTGGGAATTCCAAATTTTAAATTTTGAATTTAGGAAACCCTAAACTATTACAGTTGTAGATAGTCATGTAGGTTGAATATGTGAAGCATAAGTTTAGCAGCATAATTTTTATTCTTGTATAGAAGTATTGTGGCAGTTAGGGGTTTCACATAAGGGCAATGATAACGAAGTATTCTTCATGGAAGAAGAAGTATACTCAGGTAGATTTTTATTTTACTAACTTTGCAGAATCAAAATTACTAATGTCTATCGCTTTACCTAGCTTCTTCCTGAATAAAGAACTCTCTAACGAATTTGATTACCGGTTTCGATCCTAAATGGCCAAATTAACGAGGCTCTAATCCACTGACATAGTAATCATTCTTCTAAAACAGAAAATATTATCTAAAAAAAGCTGGGAAACATGTTGCAAAGCTGGAAAAAAAAAACGTAGTAAATGACATATGAAGTATATAGACTAAGTGCTGCATCAGAGGGCATGTCCCAAATGTCTTTGTGATTTCTCTTTTATCATTGTGAAACTGGTAATAAAGTGTAGCTCTCGCATTAAAAGTGAATCACCGTGCATTTGTGTTTTTATTACGCTTTTTCCTGGTGCTATTATTTAATTGTTCTCTTTTCAATTCGCCGATATTTTGATTACTCTCTGATAAGAAGAATCAGGCTGTAATTATTGACAATGTGTGTCTAGCATGTCTTTTTCCTCAATTATTCTCTTTTCTCACCAGATGTTTTATGGAAGACGAGTAAAATTGGAGATCACTCAAAAAGAACAAGACACAAATTTTGGCGGGATAAAGTATCTGCATATTATTTTTATTGAGAATCTTGATAAAGATTTGTCTCCCTTAAAGATTCAGGAATTCTTGTTTGATCAAACTTCTGTATCATCTCAAGTGTATGTTTTCACGAGTTTGTCCTCTGATCCGTATGCACGAGGAGCGATTATAGTGGATTGGAAAAAGAATCTAGAGAAACTATACACCCTTATAGATAACTCTGATCAGATCATCGTATCATCAGAAGCAAGATATAAATAGGTTCTCTTTCAATGATAGAATTAATGAGAATTAGGATTCCTCCTTCTGTTTGATATATTTGAGACCATAACTACTAGGTTCTTTATATACTAGTCTATTAGGGTTCCCATTAAAACCCTAATACTCTAGATTCTTTTTGCAATTCACTATAATCGCTCCCCGTGTATACGAATCAGAGGACAAACTCGTGAAAACATACACTTGAGATGATACAGAAGTTTGATCAAACAAGAATTTCTAAATCTTTAAGGGAGACAAACCTTTATCAAGATTCTCAATAATATGCTGATACTTTATCCCGCCAAAATCTGTATCTTGTTCTCTTTGCACCCATCATTCTGATCGTATCAAAATATGATAATTCAGGTAACATTCCTTCTTTCAACTTCTTAAACATCATCGGATGTGCTATCCCTCGAACGAAGATGTGTCTTTTTGAGAACAAGTTGCCTATCAAGAAAACTATCAAATATGATAATACTTTCTCACATTACTGTAATGGATTTCAAATGACCGAAGAATATTTTTCATTTACTACTTTCTAGTATAATTTAAATGCATCCTTTCTATATTATATTTTTTCATTTACAACATAGAACGAGGTTATAAAAATTAATCTATGTTACTCTCTCCTTATGTCTTTCTAGTATTCATACTCGTTTGACTCTATAAAACTATAGATAGGCTACATGGCATACTGATCACAGTAGTAGAAACAAGTAATCATATTAATTAAGTTTCTAGCTTAGACTACCTGTAAAGCTCATATATTTTCCTGAATTCAGAAGGGATTGGCGGTATATAATCTGAAACATAGTCTAAATTCTTGGATCTACGGTAGAAATGAGCACCTTTGATAATAGATAGCAATTCAACACCATCTTCCTGTCACCCATTGACATGACTAAATTACACATGAAATTTTTTCTACTCACCATTTTTAGTATCTAAATAGGGAGGCTTAATAGAAAAGTATGTCAAAAGGTTTCATTCATGGATAATTAAACTAGAAATTCTAATATTGCGATATGACAGCTAAAATGAATTGTAGATAGCTATTTTGAAAGAACACAAAAATGTTTTCAAATGGCTGTATAGGTAGTGACAATCTGAGAGGAAGATGAAAATCATTTGATGTTATTTATCTTGATATTTTTTCGTACATGTGAATTGTCTAACTAGTATAGTACAATTGCAATTCATGTGATGTCCTTCTTACTGTATTATCAATGTAGAGAATGCCTTCCTCTTCTCCTCTTACGATATCTAAAGTTTGATCAATGAATTTCAGCTTATTTGTCTTAAAGGTATAAATATTTGATTCACTTAAATTGAACTTAAAAAATCTCTTCAAATTCTTCAAGGACGTCATCAGTTGCTATGATTTAGGAAATTGAAAACTATGTTCATTTGTTATTCCAATTTGTTCCTTGTTCAGGCCTTCTACTTTCTTTAATCTATCAAGTAATAAACTCCTAAAGGTGACTAGTAGCAGAAAAACTAAGGTACAAAGAATTATTATTTAATAATAGATCTTTAGGCAAGTTTTCTATACGAAGATGCACATACAACATAGACATGCCCTACCAAGAAAAGGAAATGACAGCTGTCGTTCAGTCTGCGAATTTCACATTTTGGCAGAAAACTAGATAGTCTCTCACCTTCCTCTACACTCGGTAGCAATTGATCCTTTCCACTGAAAGAGAAGAATTCACTCCCATTATTATGATTTGGAGACTGAAAAGAAAGGAGATGCACTTGTAAAAACATATTTCTGTACTAAAATATTCGAGCCATGAAATGCAGGGCATAGTTAAAATCAGACAGAACATGTCCTTACTACCAAAATTTATTATTACATCTCCTCAATCATTTCCCATGGCTTCATGAAGAGGCAAATTTGGATCTTTGACAGTATAGATACTCTTCATCTTGTTATCATGATGTAACATAGACATCAGATAAATCTCTCTTTTCATATTTAACTTCTCTTTTAAAGGTAAAGAGAGGACTGTTAATAACTCTAGAATTACTCTAAACATTGCAAATTGAAAAGGAAAATTGTTTTTAGAGTAAATAAAAAATTTAGAACTATGAAAGTTAGTGAGATTCATGGAACTAACTTCTTAAGTGTGTCTATACCGCTAACTTGTTAATTCCAATATTTGTTTGCAGGGTTTGGTTTTTTTCAAACAGACTTAAAAGAAAAGATTAAAAAATTAATACAAAACTACAATTAATTCCTATTTATTTACTTGAATTTGTGTGCAATGTTAGGCAATTGATAAAAACTAAAATTTCCTTTCACCAAACAAATAGGGAGATTCATAAACTCTCAACAGCAATAAAGAATAAAAGCACGACGACCAAAAATAATAAACCTGCTGATAGTCAGTGTTTGGGCTTTTACAGCGTGCAGGCGTGCATTGGCAAATGTAGAAGCTGATTTAAGAATCTGCATCTTCCAAATAAGTGTTTCTCTGGGTAAAATTTCGGCCAGAACCTGCAGCGTTAGTCAACAATCTGTTTCACGAGATCCACAGGCTCTAGACTTCAGAACTAGATTAATTGTCTAGAAATAATACCGTTCATGTTAACCAGAAAATCAGCAATAATTAAAAAATAAAAATTGATTTTGTGGAAGAAAGAGAATTATTTATCTTATGCACCCTTTTCTGAAATTTTAACTTACAGAAAGGTATGATGACATTCCAACAATATCCTGCGATAATCTTCCAACTGCGTGTTGCAAAAGATGCCCTTCTTCTAAACTAGCCATGACTGTCCTAGAAAGATCACCTAATGAAGAGTAACATTGCTCGCATCAGTTGCTTTATCATAATTTGGAGCAATAATTAAAGTATTCAGCAAGACCAATATCACAAACATAAAACTAGACATTAGAAATGGATGTTTTATATTTTAAACAATGACCAATAGGTCTAAATCACGGACTCATATTGTCTTAAAGCATAGACAGATAAAAAAATCCTATTTCTCCATAATCAAGTAAATACGTAAATGAAGAAACCACATAAGGCAAAATGAAAGTAAAACCTTTCATTAAATTCATTAGATAAGGGAGGGTAAAATGGTATGCGTATGGCATGACTTCCAAGAGAGGAATCAAATACGCCATTTGTGACTTGCTAAAACATGTAGCTGCCAAATTAACATTTAAAAAGGAGCAGATTGAGAAAGTATTAATGTACATAACAGTAAAACCATCCATGACAACAGGTGTGATGATGAATATAAGTGATTATCTTGTATCTTGTTCAGTTTCAATAAGTAAATTGATCAAAATTCCCCCGAGAAAATATTCAACCCAACATTAAAAGGCACTGTTAATGCTTTTTTGTACCAGAGTCTCCAAGTTTAGACTCTTTGGATCTTCCATAAATTATTTTGAAGAGAGAAATAGTTAAGGACCACCCATGATTTGATCATCTGGCATATTTTCTTGAAACTCAATACTCTTTATGATTACTACCATCATTAAAAAAAGTTCCAAAATCAATTTTTTGCGGCCCATAACCTCAAAATGTTTGAGCTCTAAATATAGATACCACTTAAATGAAAAGAAAACTGAATAAACATAGGAATATAACTCACCTGGGTTAGTCGAAATCAAGACAATATCCCTATCAGGATTGCGAGCAGCCACAGATAATGCAAGGCATGCTCCTAATGATTCGCCGACTAGATATATGGGTATATTTGGGGCATTGTGATTCTCAAGCCTAATGGTTTTCTCTACCAGCTTTATCAAGTCTGCAAAGCAGTGGCTAGGTAGGTAACAATACATTCCATTCACTCATAAAAAACCAAATTAACCTATTAGTTTATTTTTATAGTTTACCTAAATTTCCTCGGTCAAGAAACCTTTATCTCAACCCAGAAGATCATTAATCTTAAACACAGAGTCCAGAATTAAAGATTTAGCATTGATGCCCCACAACTTCTATACAAAATAATGTGTCATTGACTTAAAAGTAACCTGTAAATGGAGTTCGATCCCGAACAGGAATATGCAAGCACCACACGTCATAAATCCTTCATTCCAGGAAAAAAAAAAAAAAAAATCAGAAGACTCAACGAGTCGATTTGGTGATATATGTTAGAAGTGGCACTATATCAACTCAAGCATTCAAAACTGAGTGAGAATCCATACTTCCCTAGCCTTTGATGATGCTTAGTCAGTCCTAGACCAACGCCATCAATACCTGAAAATTTCAAACCATAATGACCCACCAATAATAGTATCTAGTGCTCAAGCAAAAACCGATCGAAGACAGTGAAAAACTAGAGCAGACAACAGATTCACGAATGCCACGTCACTGAAAACTTTGAAAGCAATCAAAAGCGAAGGATGTTTAGTTCGGAAATAATCTACTCCGACAAACTTGTCCGCCAGAGGGCAAAACAAAAGAACAAAGAAGAGAAATAATTAGACTGACCAGGCAAAAAAAGAAGCAGAAGAGAATCACAAGAACAAGCCGCGCACTCCAAGGGCGAAAACCACCGTGGAGGTCCACCGTCGGATCTGCTAAAATCCGTCGATCGCTCAAAATAATCCTTCAAGCTCCTCTCCTCAAACTCCGACTCTTCTATCACCATATAAGGCCGTCTCTCATCTCGCGGAACAGAATTCAGCATAGCGGATTCAGCCGCGTCATTCTTCTGCTTCAACCTATTATTTTCCGGAGTCCAATCCGTGGACGTCGGAGAATAGTGGCCGGTATAGCGGACGACAAAGCTTGGTCTGCGTAAATAGATTCAGCTAATCTCCGAGGCGGAATTAAGATCGGAGTGCGTCTGAAGTTCGAGGTAGGAGAGAAGAAGTCCGGCCCAAAAACAGAGGAAAAAATGGCGGGAAAGAGAGAAGCGCAGGAGGAAGCTATGGGAGGGAGAAGTTGAGCAGCAAGTAGCAGAGCAGAGCTCCTCAAGAGGACAACGACCGAAATTTTTAGTTAGGAGGAAGTGAATTACGAAAAAGCCAGAACAGATAAAAACAATTTTTACTATTTCTTTCAACCTTTTCAATGCCATTTCTATCCATCCTACTCTTACCATTTTCACTAATTTTTCCCATAAAAATTTATTAGGGAAAAAACCAATTATAGACATGTACTACGAGTTATTTTCAATTATAAACACAAACTATCAATTTTTTCAATTCAAAACATGTACTTTGAATAATGTTCCAATTATAGACATGCCGGACGGACGGACTCACTCTCCGTCCGTCCGGACCTCATTTTCGCCAGACAGCGGACGGACGGTCTATATTTCCGTCTGTCCGTTCGTGTCAAGCCAATTAAAAGATGCCACGTGCACGAACGGACGGAACATTTCCCCGTCCGTCCGGTAAAAGTATTGTAATTCTCGACCTACGGACGGACGTACATTAGTCCGTCCGTCCGTATGAATTCATATGTACTCTACGGACGGACGCACTTTAGTCCGTCCGTCCGTTTCCGTCGATTATAACAGATCGACGAGTTTTAGGTCGGACGAAAAACCGTTCGAAATACTCGATTTTTCCATCAACGTTCTTCAAATCTCTTGCCAAATCGTCGACTGCAAAACATACCAGGTATATTTTCGGTCCATCTCCTAATGATTTTTCTCGGTTTGTATGGTTAAATCGATAGAAATCGGCCTGCCCTAGGTTTTAGTTACGATGATCCTCCGGACGGACGCAGTTTTAGTGCGTCCGTCCGGATGGATCATCCATAACAATCCGGACGGACGAACCAATAGTCCGTCCGTCCGGTTGATTCGCCTTGAAGTTCCGGACGGACGCAGAAATGGTACGTCCGTCCGGACCAATGCTGTTTGTTGTGTTTTGTATTTGTTCGAAATTTGATTTTCATGTGGCTAATATTTGATGTTTCCTATTTTCATATCGTAAAGAATGGTAGACAAACAGACATACTTCAGAAAAGAGGGAGCTTCGACATCAAAACAAAGTTCGAAGTCGAAAGATGGACAGTCAAAGCGTCAAAAGACTGCTTCACCTTCTACAGAGCCCACTCCACGGGTTTCACATCCCCCGACCCCACAGTCCTCTGCAAGGGGTTCAGAGCAACGTCCCCCGACCTCGCAAGCAGCTTCAAGGGTCGCAGAGCAACGGCCGCAGGCCACACAGTCAGCTCAACGGGCGTCAGATGCACGTCCTCTGCCTCCACTCCCCCCTGCATCATCCTCACGGCTTGCAAACCTGCAAAGTAGTCGTGATTTTCGCAGTGAACATTGCCGAGAGCAGTATTTCCTAGATATTCCACAGAGGAAGGTCTCGATGACCAAGATAATCGACTTTACAGGTAAATTTTCACTCAGTTATTATTTATTCATTCAATAAGTTGTTGATATGTCTTATTCATTTGTTATTTACAATTTTCAGGGTGGGAGTCCTTCGAGATTCGAGAAATGTTTGACAGAATCGGACTCCAAGGGCTATACTCTCTGCATGGAGATAGTTGCGAGAAGATAGTTCGCTTATTCTATGCGAACATAGCAGTTACTGCTAGGGAAGGAGTTATCTCCAGCTATATCATGGGCCAAGAATTTGAAGTTACGCCTGAGGTGGTGAATGATATTCTTGGCTTTCACGAAGAAGACGCTGAGAGGTACTACCACGCCCTGAAGACATTTCCTATCTTGGCAACAGATGAGGGTACAGCGTTCTGTAGACAGATTCACAGGAACGCTGATATTGAAGGCTTCGTGAAGCCAATAGCCAGAGAGCTCAATGTCAAGGCTCGCATCCTCCACAACCTCATCGCACACACTATCCTGCCACGCGTAGGACATAGAGAGCACGTCAGCTACATGTGTCTCTATGTCATGGAGAGATTGTACAGCGGCAGGAAGTTTGACCCCGGCTTCGTCATTCTGAGCCACATGCGGGAGATCTCACGGGCCCGCAACAAGAACCTCGCCTACACAGTTCTGATTATGAAGATTATCCAGCATTTTCAGATTCAGATGCCACGAGCGGCCCAGCTCCTTCCACAGAGACAGATTGATGCCTTCGGCAGGTCTCATCTTGTGAAGATGGGCCTAAGGGAGGTAGATGGAGTTTGGACTGAGCCTGATGATGTTCGAGCCCCTCCTCTGTTGCAACCCCCTCGTCGAGAGGGACCACCCATAGATATAGCTGCTATCAGACAGGAGATTCGAGATACGGTGGCAGCTAGTGAACGGAGGATCATGAAATACCTCAAAGGTATCTCGGATTACCAAAGAGAGACGAGAAAGATCTTACAGACTTGGATTGATGCTCATTCTTTTGATCCTGTCCACCTTGGTGCCGACCTTGGTGCCGATGATGCCGATGACGAGGCAGTGATGCCTGGGGGTGACAGCCTTTTTGAGACTGATGCTGGGGATGGAGATGACGAGGCTTGGGGCTAGAGATGACGAGGCTGGGGACTCCAGGTATGTTTGAACGATTTTATTATTTCATTCATTAATAGTTATATTTGAATTCATTCTAATCTAACTTATATTACATGCAGGGCGGGCGATGAGGACTTGGAAATGAGGACTTGGCGATGAAGACTTGTTTTTGGTTTTGTATATTCATAAGTTTTTATAGATGGATCTGATGAATAGTTATGAATGGTTATGACTGGATAAGTTTTTTGTTTTGTATATTCATAAGTTTTGATGGATGGATGGATCTGATGAATGGTTATGGATATTCTGTTTGATATGTTCATAGTTTGATAGATTGATAGATCTGATGTTTGATAGATGGATTGGATGTAGAAATATGCAGGATAGCTTCGGGGAGCCAAAAAACAAAGGAAACTCTGCCCGAATTTCGGCAGAGTTTCCTTTGTTTTCTGGCTCCCCGAAAGTAATATCATCCTGTATATTTCAACATCTATAGTACTATGAATAAAATGAATTACAATAAAGTTTACATCCAATTAAAATGAAGTTTACATCCAATCAATTGAAGTTTACATTGAAGTTTACATCCAATCAATTGAAGTTTACATTGAAGTTTCTCTTCCTCTTCCCCTTTCTCTTCCTCTTCCTCTTTCTCTTCCTCTTCCGCTTCCTCTTTCTGAAGTCGATTCCTGCATATAATGATAGTAATATTAGATTAAAAGTAATGGCAGTTAAAAGTCATAACATAAATAAAGACAATGGTTAAAAGTAATTGTACCTGTGTCCCGAGTGGTGTCCGAAAACCCATAAATGTGCCACGGCCCGAAGCAGCGCGTGAACTGGATCCCGGCTCAGAGCATGTGCGTTTGTTATGCCCCTGACGCCCACATTTGCCACACGTCATTCTGGCCTTCTTCCTAGAAGTATGAAGCCGACCACGCGAAGAAGTAGAAGGCTCATCGACATCTCGTCTTCTTTTCTTTTTTGGCCTACCAGGTTGCCGCCTCCTCATGGCTGGAATTATTGGGATCCGGTTCTCAGGTTCCAGCCACAGCTGTTGGCCATTTATGGGTTGAATGTAATGTGAGTACATCTCCATATATGTCTGATGATGAAAATATATATGAACATAGTCGTCTACTTCCAGTCTCATGTCAATAATGCATGCATAGGCGTGTACACATGGGATTCCAGTAAGCTCCCAGCGTCGACATGTGCATGTGAGTTCGCTCAGCCTAACGACATATTGTTCACTGTCCTTGCTAACCTGATACACATCATCCCCGGCTGCTAATTCAATATACCAATTGCGAGCCTCATCATTCATTGCTTCAAGCATGTTTCTAATCTTGGGACACAGGGGATCTTCGTTCTTGCGCATCTCATGGTTTTTCTTAACGATGCGAGTCATCATTGTTGATCGAATTATCTCGAACATCGTCAAGATAGGCATGTTCCTGGCCTCCTCTAAAGATGCATTGAAAGACTCACTGAGATTGTTAAGGCCCAAATCGCACTTGGGAATTGTTGAAAATGCGTGAGTTGCCCAAAACCTTGGCGGTGTTCTTCGGAGCCATTCATATGCATTTGTGTTGAGCTCGTTTACCCTTCGCATATGAATCTCAAAAATTTCTCTTCTTGTGGCCCTTGCTGCATTCCACAAGGCATCTCTATACATTACGCCCGGAAACCTGCCTTTGAAGTTTGCATACATATGCCTTAGACAAAAACGATGCTCGGCATCACAAAATATATCGTCCACGGCAGCCACTAACCCCTGAAGTTAAAAACAACAACATAATCAACACAACCGCAGAAAATAATATAAACAAAATGCTTCAAAGAAGATTAATACAAACAATGTATACCTTTTGTCGATCTGAGATTACTGTCCATCCTCTCCCTTGGCCAATGCCCAAGTCGCTGCGCAATAAGGTCAAAAACCATGTCCACGAGTCCGTGCATTCTGCCTCCACGTTGGCAATAGCAATGGGATATATGCCATTGTTGCCATCAATACCTACAGCAGTTAGTAGTTGGCCAGGGCAAGCTCCCTTTAGATGACATCCATCCAAGCATATTACAGGTCTTCCCATTTCCAACAGACCAGCTTTGCAAGCAGCTAGGCACATATACATTCTTTTGTATATCTGATACTCCTTTCTATTCCTAACGACCAAATCACCATCTATTATGACTGTGCTACCAGGATTTGATCTCAGAATTTCTGCTGCATAATGACGAAGTAGCTTGAGTTGTTCTTCGTTTCTCCCGTAATTAAGCTCTTTAGCATAGGCTCTTCCTCTTCTTGCAAGACTACGCTTAATGTGAATTCGACGCTCGACCCTGACGGTGGTGATAATATCACCGATCGGCCAATCTGGTTGACTTTTGAACCTATCCGCATAAGTGGTTGCCAACCACTTTACCGTTGCGTGTCGATTAGACTTTTCCCTTTTACATTTGTTGTGTGCATTATAATAAGCTTTGATTTGGAAGCTCGCTTCATTTTTCATAACCGAAGCATGCAAATGCCATTTACACCCTACTCCTTGGCATTTTGCTGTGAGCCTTTTCGTTGAACTGTTAACGATCTTTATATCAACTCCTTTTTTCATAGAATATTGACTTATTTCATCCTTAATTTCCTGTAAAGAGCCATACTTTCTGCTCACAACAAAATCACCTGAATTGGCCGCTCGTATTTGTCTACTTTGCACCTCTTCATCCTCTGAATTTAGCGGTTCTCGAAGCTCATCATCTAGAGTCTGCGATACTGAATGTACTTGTACTAGTCCAACCGCCTCCAAGTGATCAAATGAAGGCATTTCTTCGTATATTGGAGCTTGCACTTCCTCTTCAATATGTTCGTCTACTGGCATATCCTCAAAATATGGATCTTCCTCCTCCATATCATCGTACATCAGGGCCTCCTCCTCCATAGCATAATCAATAGAAACATCATCTAGATAATCATCGTCCGGGATATCATCGTACATCGGGGCCTCATCCTCCTTATCATAATCTATCGAAACATCATCTAGATATCGAAGTTCATCTTCGGAGTTTGAAAGGTCAATCGAATCATCTGAATAATCAGCCATTTACGAGGAGTATCTGCAAAAACGAATAGAAAATAAAGTTAAGTGTCATTCAAAACAAAAAAACAAAACTGCGAAAGAACGGACGGACGGAGCATCTTGCGTCCGTCCGCAGAAAATATTTACAAAACTACGGACGGACGGTATTCTTCCGTCCGTCCGCTTCGGAGAATTTTGCCAAACTGCGGACAGACGGTATTATTCCGCCCGTCCGTATTCTTCCGAAGATCGGCCGGACGGACGCAGACAACAGCGTCCGTCCGTTCTCAAAGAAGATCGAGAAAACCGAACTTACCGCGGTTAGAATTGGTACTTTACGAAAACTACCGCGGTAGTTCTTATAGGGTTTTTACTGAAAACTACTACGGACGGACGGTATAATAGTCCGTCCGTTCGGAGTTTGTGGCAGGTTTTTCGTTAATTTGATCAACCCGCTTCACCGGACGGACGCTGAAAGTTTCCGTCCGTCCGGAAGACGTGGCAGCAGATGATTCGTTCATTTAAGCGGACGGACGGTAATATAGACCGTCCGTCCGCTGTCTGGCGAAAATGAGGTCCGGACGGACGGAGAGTGAGTCCGTCCGTCCGGCATGTCTATAATTGGAACATTATTCAAAGTACATGTTTTGAATTGTAAAAATTGATAGTTTGTGTTTATAATTGAAAATAACTCGTAGTACATGTCTATAATTGGTTTTTTCCCTATTTATTAATATCTATTAATAGTGTATCTTCAAATAATGTTACGTTTATTCTGATTGATATTTTCAATTTTGTTCAATTCGATTTTGGTTCTCGGATTTCTCGGCTTAAACTCGGTTTTGCCTAGTTTTAACTCGGTTTGAGCCGATTTTGACCGGTTTAGCTCTATAATTTGTAATTTTTGATATAAAAATTTAAAATATTATAAATTCGGTAAGGTTCGATTTTGATTGGCTTTTTAAAAGAATGAACCGAGAACCGAATTGGTTTGGTTCGGTTCCAAAATTATTTTTTCTCAAAATTCAAACCTAACTGAACTGAGATTTTCGGTTTTAACGAGTCGATTTCTATCCATATTTTATTTTACTCTGTGAAGATATTTGAAGACATGTCAAACAATGATATATGCAACTAATATTTCTCACGTCGGCAAATATGTTAGTGGTAGAATAAGAGAGTAAACGTACAATTATTTTAATAATTTAAACTTTTAAAATTCAATTTATTTAAAATATTAAAAATTATTTAAAGATTAAAAAGCCCAATAATCTTTGTCACTTTCCAAACAAAGCTTTTCAGATTTCTATTATTAAATTACGGTTCTATCCATATTTTATTTTACTCTGTGAAGATATTTGAAGACATGTCAAACAATGATATATGCAACTAATATTTCTCACGTCGGCAAATATGTTAGTGGTAGAATAAGAGAGTAACGTACAATTATTTTAATAATTTAAACTTTTAAAATTCAATTTATTTAAAATATTAAAAATTATTTAAAGATTAAAAAGCCCAATAATCTTTGTCACTTTCCAAACAAAGCTTTTCAGATTTCTATTATTAAAATATAAATATTAAAATAATATAAATCTTGATACGCAAGAAGATTTGAAGTCCACGGCTGGTAAACAAAATCTTTTATTATACATTTTATATTTTTTTTTATTACATGTGCGATATAATGAATAATAATAAATAAATAAATAATTGTTTAAAATAAATAATCTATTTTTTGAGGTTCTAAAAGATAATAGTCAATTAATTTATATCTAAATCTAAATTGTACAAATAATAATAGTAAACCTTACCTAGATAGATAAAACTAAATAGAAAAAAGGAAATTAAAATAAAATAAAATAATTGGAAAAGAACAAAATATTATATGCTCACCTATCGGAAGTCAGAAGTTCTTGAGATCATTGGGTTTTCTGATTCCGATTTTGCTGGATGGCGAGTGTAATGACCTCTATTCGCAGCAAGATATTGTCCGCTCTAGGGATTGAGCCGCAGCCCAATATCCTCCCCTCACGGCTTTGTTTGGCGAGAACTTCCCAGAAGGTCACCCAACCTGGAATTGCTCTCGCCGAAGCATTTTTAACTTCGGAATTCTTATGGGATCCGTTGTCAATCGTGCTCCAAAACGCGTTTTACTATGTTAGGAGGGTCTCTTTACATATGTTTCATTTCCACATACTTCCTCATGCGATGTGAGATTGTGACGACCCCCACTTTCAATGACCGAACCCTCCGGCCCAACCCTCTGGGATCCGTAGAGTTTTCGTTGAACCCTGCGGCCCAACCCTCTGGGATTCGCGGAGTTTTAACCCACCTCCGGCCCCAACCGGGCCCTCGAGCCTCTGAGGATCCACGGAGCATGAGTGGTTACACCACATACGTGTCAAGTCGGGTCATCACAACCACCCCCCCTCGGGGCCCAACGTCCTTGTTGGCCACATTTCCGATTGGGTACAAGCTCTAATACCATTTGTAACGACCCATATTCCCAGCAAGATATTGTCCGCTCTGGGGATTGGGCCGTAGCCCAATATCCTCCCCTCACGAATTTGTTTGGCGAGAACTTCCCGGAAGTCACCCAACCTGGAATTGCTCTCGCCGAAGCACTTTTAACTTCGGAATTCTTATGGGATCCGTTGTCAATCGTGCTCAAAAAAGTGTCTTACTATGTTGGGAGGGTCTCTTTACATATGTTTCATTTCCACATACTTTCCCAAGCGATGTGAGATTGTGACGACCCCACTTTCAACGACCGAACCCTCCGGCCCAACCCTCTGGGATCCGCGGAGTTTTAACCCACCTCCGGCCCCAACCGGGCCCTCGAGCCTCTGAGGATCTACGGAGCATGGGTGGTTCCACCACATACGTGTCAAGTCGGGTCATCACAACCATCTCCCCTCGGGGCCCAACGTCCTCGTTGGCCACATTTCCGATTAGGTACAAGCTCTGATACCATTTGTAACGACCCCTATTCCCAGCAAAATATTGTCCGCTCTGGGGATTGGGCCGCAGCCCAATATCCTCCCCTCACGGCTTTGTTTGGCGAGAACTTCTCGGAAGTTACCCAACCTGGAATTGCTCTCGCCGAAGCACTTTTAACTTCGGAATTCTTATGGGATCCGTTGTCAATCGTGCTCCAAAAAGCGTCTTACTATGTTGGGAGGGTCTCTTTACATATGTTTCATTTCCACATACTTCCCCAAGCGATGTGAGATTGTGACGACCCCACTTTCAACGACCGAACCCTCCGGCCCAACCCTCTGGGATCCGCGGAGTTTTCGTTGAACCCTCCGGCCCAACCCTCTGGGATCCGCAGAGTTTTAACCCACCTCCGGCCCCAACCGGGCCCTCGAGCCTCTGAGGATCCGCGGAGCATGGGTGGTTCCACCACATACATGTCAAGTCGGGTCATCATACCGAGATAGTGAGCGATCCACTTCTAGCTGTATCTTCATGTTGGCTGGAGAAGCTATTTCCTGGAGGAGTGCCAAGCAAAAACTCATAGCTTCTTCAACCATGGCAGCAGAATTTATAGCTTGTTTTGAGGCATCCAATCATGGTTTATGGCTTCGCAATTTTGTCACAGGGCTGCGAATTATAGTTGGAATTGAAAGACCACTGAAGTTATTCTGTGACAATCGGTCAACGGTGTTGTATTCCAATAACAACCGAAACACTACAAAGTCTAAACATGTGGACATTAAGTTTCTGGTTGTGAAAGAAAGAGTTCAGAATGGTCAAATTTCTATAGCACACATAGAAACTGGTTCCATGCTTGCAGATCCTTTGACTAAAGATTTACAACCCAGGGTCTTTCATGAGTACGTTGCTTGTATGAGTGTTATTTTGTATGATACATTGGTCTAGTTGGAACTAATAATTTTGTTATTAATTTTTTATCATATTTCAGTTATTTTCTATAGAATAAAGTTGAAGGTTTATGTTTCATTTACTGAACTCGGTTAAACATGTGTGAGGTTTTACATTGTGGTTTTGCACTAAAGTATTTTGCGTCTGAGGGACTTCAATTTATGATCTCACTAAAAAATGAAGTCAAGGACCAGTTGGAAACAGACATGATTGAGATCACCTTGCATGTAGTTTCCATGCTACCTATCAATACTTGATCTATGTCGTTGAATATGTTGGTGTTGGTGACCACAGAAGGTCTGGTTACGTTAAGTGTAACGAAAGCCACTGTGATTCCGTACTAACATAGGAGATGGACCAAATTGAACTAAGGAAAGTCTTATGATGAATATTAGCCTTCGAAAAGAGCTCTCTAAGGTATATGTGTGATTTTTTTAGTACCAAGTACACAAACACAGCCCAAGTTGAAAATTGTTAGACGTGTAAACACACGTGTACCACTTTATGTGGGCTTGTGTATGTGTTTAAATCACTAGGCTAATTTCGTTGTTTAGGGCCTTAAAGTGATAAATTTAGAAAAGCTCTATTGATTTATAATTAAGTATGGGCTTAATGGGTAGATACCCATATTAGGCCTATTAGGGTTTTAATGGGAACCCTAATAGACTAGTATATAAAGAACTTAGTGGTTATGGTCCTCAATATATCAAACAGAAGGAGGAATTATAATTCTCATCAATTCCATCATTGAGAGAGAACCTATTGGAACTATTGGGTGTTTGATTGAGGAAGACCAATCGACCAACTAATATATATCGCGATGAATTCTGGTACACAATTTTTTTTATCTTAATAATTTAACATGATTTGATCTTTAATGTTGTTCTAGGGTTTAGAACATATTTAATTTTACAGTTCATAGCAGACAAGGCATGCAAATAAGTCAACTTCTTGACTTCGATTCTCCTGACTGCTCAAGTCCTAAAAGTAGCATACTTAAGTCCGAAACTGAATAAAAAAAGGCGCTTTTGATTTGCAAAAAAAAAGAACAAATCAATGAATTTCCTCGTGTCGTTCGTTGACATTTACAATATCGCCTCGCCAACGTTGATAAATCTGCTGGCAAGAAAAACAACTTGTTGGTAATTTTCTCTTTCTAGTCACAAATGCCCATGGACATAAAACAACACTGGTTTGTTGATTTTCAAGACTTTTAGCACATTTTAGGGATTAAATGATTGACCTGTCTTGATAATAATGGACTAATTGTCGAGATTAAAAATTGCTCTATGTCTTCGAAATAGAAAGCAGCGATATTAGCTTTATCCATTCTTGGAACAAGTGGTTTTGAGTTTCTTAAATTTGCTGAAATGCAGTTGGATGATTGGGTACTATGCCTAATATACAACAAGAAAGGCGTAATAGAGAAGCATTATCCAACTGAGAAAAAGCAAGCTTCATTTCCAGAAATGGAGGATCAAAAACCCAACATCACAATGCCAGCACAAAGCATCATACCCCAGCAACATTTACACACCATCAGCAGCAACCAATTGTGGATGGACACCTCAGATTCAACGCCGAGGTTACACATGGACTCAAGTGGGTCCGAGCATGTGACCCCGTCGGACGTAATGTGGGAAAAGGAGGTTCAAAGTGAAGCACCATAGAACGAGTTAGAGAAAAAACTTAACTCCGATTTCAATTACTTGGATGGATTCTCTAGCGACATGTTACGGTCGTCAGATTTTCTGTTCCAGATGGATCAAAACTTTTGTTTTGGTAGAAAGTTTGAATATGCATCCATTTTGGTAGGCCATGGTGAGGGCATTTTCTCAGCATATCCTTGAATCTCGCTCATGCCTCATATAACGTTTCTCTATCAAATTGACTGAAATTGATTATATCGTTTCGGAGTTTAGCAGTCTTCTCGAAGGGAAAGAATTTAGAAAGAAACTTCTGGCATAATTCTTTTCATGTAGTAATAGAGTTGGCCGGCAGAGAGTCAAGCCAATTCTTCGCACGGTCCCGTAATGAGAATGGAAATAACCGCAGTCTCACTGCATCATCCCTCACGTTGTGGGAATCTGAATGTGTCACATACTTCCAAAAAATTTGCAATATGTTCTTTGGGGTCCTCAGAAGGTAGTCCACTGAACTGAGACTGTTGGATCATGTGCAATGTGCCAGGCTTAATTTCAAAATTTGCTGCAACAGCCGGTTTTCTGATGGCTAAGTGAATCCCGGATACAATAGGTATAACGTAGTCCAGCAAGGTCCGGTTCTCAACATTGTCTTCCCCATTATCTCCCATGATAGCACGCACTAGTTGAATAATTTATCTTCTCTCTTTACGATGTTGTCGACACGTACGCTCGATTTCAAGATTAAGCAGGAGAAGATTAGCGTTTCCTTCTTTACGCATGCACTTGAAAATAACACGAAAATAAAGAAATAAAATAAATAGAATTCAGAATAAGACTAAAAATAATTAATTTGATATCAATAATAGTTCGCAAGTGTACGAGTCGCAACAAGTAATAAAGTGGTAAATAGAGTGTTGAACCCACGAAGATTTTTAAATTAATAATCAAATAAAATTAATTTGAATAACTATATTTTAGCAAATTTAGATTCAAAATAAAGCAAGAACAATTAATTAAATAACAGAAAATTAAACGAGTTTGATAATATAATGAAAAAGCTCTAGGTTTTTCGATTTCACCTAAATTAATTCTATTTAGTATTCCTAATTCAATTCATTAATTTCTATTTCTATGTGTTGATGGCAATTTTATAAAACTATTTATCAATCTCTCTCGAGCAATGATAAACTTATTCAACTAATGGGTTATTACCTCTCAGTCTCGAACCCTAAAAATTAATTAAATACATTAAGAACGAGAAATTATACTACCACATGAACGTCTTAGCTATCTCTAGCCTAAGATCCTTTTCCTGGTAATTTATTCAGTGCACAATTATTTATCACCTCTCGGTCTCAAAACAATCATACAAATATGCTTTTGGTGATTAGGCAATCGCAAGCAATAAGAACAGAATAAATTACTCAACACAATATTGAAACATAAAAATTAATAATTTGAATTAAAGAAAAACTAAATAGTCATAATTCGACTGCATCGTAGCCCTAAAAAAGAAAATTAGCTCATGCTAGAATAAAGAAAAACAATAAAAATAATAAAGATGTTCATAGTTCATAAGAGAAAGGGAAAGAAAAACTAGGCTGAATTTCAGTTCCCGAAGCTCTCGCTCCGTTCCGGTCTCCGTCTCGCTAGGGCTCCTCTGAATTCTCCTCTCTGTCTCGTCTGAATCTCTCTGTCTGAATGATTAGTTAACCTAATTTTTAATTAATCTGAAGCCCACAATTATCTTCAACGGCTAAGATTAAAACAAGCTTCAATGGTTCATCTTCAACGGTCTAGATTCAAACACCTCCATCAATTAAAATATCCAAACGGCTGGAATTAAAATAGCCGATCTATCTCCTAAAATAGCCAATCGATCGGTAACAAGTTTATGCTTTTCTCTTAAAATTTTTCATTTTGCCGATCGATCGGCTATACTTCTGTATTTCATCTTTTTTGGTTGCTTTCAGCCGATCGATCGCGAGATGTGGGCGATCGATCGACGAGTCTTCTATTCCTCACCACACATTGATATTTTTATTTTGTTATTTTTCTTCATTCTATACTATATTTATTCTTCGTTGATGCTTAACCTGTTAGATTTAATCTTATCTGCATACTTATACCAGAAACGTTAAATTCATTCAAATGCTTAAAAAAAACTTATCGAATCAAGATTAGAGTCCGAATAAGTGTGTAAAATACACACTTATCATGAGTCTTTGCTGTGTTAAACCTCAAATGTTTGTGGGTATTTCTCATGTCAAATGTCATTTTGTGTTGTTTAATTCATCTCAATTCAAAATACGTAAGACCTATTGTAATACCCAGCAGTACAGAATATTGATATTTTAATATTAATGGTATTTTTGTAAATATGTCAAATCAAGTCTGTTTTGCAAACAGAAAGCGCTATTATGATTCTAATAATTAATAAGGATTTTAAGAAAATTCCGAGAATTTTAGGAGTCGTAACGCTAATTTTATGAGAATTACGTTTCTCATAATATAAAGGACGTTTTAGTAAAAATAGTAAACGAGATCCGAATTGTGAACGGACAGTTTTAATAGATCCCAAATAATAAGTAGGACTTATGGGTGAAATAAGAAAATTTGGAGAAGCCGGATTGTTAACTAATTAACGAAACAAATGAAGAAATACATAGAAAATCAAAGGAATGGCAAAATGGTAATTTGTCAAGTCAAAATACTAATTAAAAAGCAATCTTCTTCTTTCTCCTTCATCATTTTCACACCAGAACTCTCTCCTTTGCGATTCTCTCTCTGCCCTCGACGGTTCCTCAACATTCTGACGTCCGTTCTTCCTCCGACGACCTCCGATCCTTCACGTTTTCTTCCCCAAACTCGATCCTAGGTACGATTCTAAGGTTTTAGCAAAGTTTGTTTCGGTTTTTACGGAGTTTAAACGATTAGGGTTCGTTTAGGGTTTTGTTAAAAACGCGATTTAGAGTTCGAAATCGATAGGTTTACCTTAGTTGTGAATGTAATGGACGTATTGGACATTATTGGACGAAGTTAAATTGATTTAGGACGAGTATTAGAAATTGACGAATTTTCGAGTTTTGGGGGAAACTCGTTAATGGCGGTTCAATGTATCGAACATTAATTGGATGTTAAAACGCTTCAAGTAGTTAAGTTAGATTTTTAGAAATATCCTTAGTTAAGGTTTCGTTAAATTTGTACGTTAAATAGTTTAAACTAGTTTTAACGACAAGTTGTGAAATTGCCTTAGGTGAACAACGCTCGTGGACGGAGCTTGAGCTGCAACGGACGCGAGGTAAGTTCTCGTGACTTACTCTGGCCGATTGGCCTACACCCGTCGATTTTGGTTGTTGAGGATATTTGGTGCAATGTGTGTTTATATGCTTTGGATGGGTAGTTTAGCCTTAGCTATTTTATAAGTTATGCTTGTATGATGTTTTGATGGTATTCACGCTGTTTATGTTTACTTTATGCATTTGATTGCTCATGCATCACGTCTTTTAAAATAGCATGAAAACGGATTTCTGCATATGTTTAAGAGAACAAAATGAATCTACATAATCTGCTATCTGGTCACAGCGAGGTGGTTTAGCCCTCGGTGACATTCTGTCTGCGACCTAATTAAAAAGTAAAATAAACCAATGAACGAAATGAATCTACGTAATCTGTTATCTGGTCACGGCGAGGTGGTTTAGACCTCGGTGACATTCTTTCTACGACCTAATTAAAAAGTAAAATGAACCAACGAATCTACGTAATCTGGTCACGGCGAGGTGGTTTAGACCTCGATGACAATCTATATGTGACGTAATGAAAAAGAACACGCTTGGATGATTCCCGAAACTCATATGCATAGCATGCATCTGCATTTACGAAACTTACTGAGCCTTTAGCTTATAGTGTGTCTGTATAGTGTAGGTGATCGTGATATAGGTGAGGACGAGATCCCTCCACCCGAGGAGTGATGCAGTTGGCGGAGGATGGCTTGCGGGGGTGTGCTGGCGCAGTCTATACTTAACCTGACCCGTGGGGAAGTATGTATGTAACGCCCCCGAACCCACCCTAGCTCGGTACGCTACTTTGCTAACCAATTCCACGTTAAAACCTAATTTAAAATAAGTCTAGACTTGCTAATTTCTCTTAATCCTAACCTTTACAGCACCACGACGTCCTTCCCGAAAATTTCGGCAAAGTAACACCTGAAAATGGCACCTCCAAAATGCTAAGTACCTGCACACAAATCAATTCCCAACCAGATCCAGAATATTCCTAACAATCTAACTAATCTATGAAATCTCTAACAATCATTCACAATAAAGGGTAACACATCACCCTGCACTATAACTATATACAACAAATACACATAAGACAACCACCCAAAAAGAACTACACATTTCCATCATCCATCAATTTACAAGCAGACATTTACAATACTACCAAAATTCAAAACCCACATTCTCCGAAGACCATGGTGGAGTCGCCCCGACAACTGCCCGCACCGGCACGCCCCGTGCATCTCCGACTGCTCCCAAGTCTTGGCTGACTCACATAGCTCACCTGTACACCTGTCGTTAGCTACATCACAGAACACACACGCACACGTAAGCTTACGCTTAGCAAGTAGGGATTAACAAATACGACTAGACAAAATGCAAGCTACACACAACGTTGAACAAAACAACCAAACAACACAACGACACGAAACAAAACACAGATTTGCCCGCATCAACAATGCCTTATTCTTTAACACAGCACGACAACGCAACACAACACCACAACACCACAATGCAGTCAACCTAGCACATGTAGTTTCTACTCTCGGTTGTATGTATCACGTTCTCACTTCATTAATCGTAGGCGTACCTCTCTCGTAGAATATCCATTCTACTCGAGACACAGTTGCGTACCTCTCGAGTAGCACTCGAGACACAGTTGCGTACCTCTCGAGTAGCACTCGAGACACAGTTGTGTACCTCTCGAGTTCTCCTCGAGACACAGTTGCGTACCTCTCGAGTAGCACTCGAGACACAGTTACGTACCTCTCGAGTAGCACTCGAGACACAGTTGCGTACCTCTCGAGTAGCACTCGAGACACAATTGCGTACCTCTCGAGTTCTCCTCGAGACACATCAGCGTACCTCTCAAGTAGCACTCGAGACACAGTTGCGTACCTCTCGAGTAGCACTCGAGACACAGTTGCGTACCTCTCGAGTTCTCCTCGAGACACATCAGCGTACCTCTCGAGTAGCACTCGAGACACAGTTGCGTACCTCTCGAGTAGCACTCGAGACACAATTGCCTATCACACTGTTGTATATCTTACATTTCAGCCACACAATTCAAAACATGCTAAAAACCTGTTCGTTTCGTAGTTTGAAAACAATGATACATGTCACATACAAACAATCAAGCAAACAACCAAACAAAGAAAACAAACAATTCCCTACCGTTCTGTGGTGTATGCCCGAAGGCAAAAGGCACACATCCACTACTTACCTGAACTCTGGCACCGCACTTACTCGCTTTGGCTATGTACATTTCCTCACTCGGTAACCTATCACATTCACAAAATTCACTTAAGTATCACTATTTACTTCTAAAGAATATTTAAACTAACTCTAACTACAACTATTTAAACTTCTTTAAAATTAAGCCTACATACACCAACTTACTCTCAAACTATTATTTCTAGCCTAATCCAACTAAATCCTAACTAAATGGGCCACCAATTTGGGTTCGGTAAAAACCGACCCGAACTTCAAACGCGCGTAACTTTTGCATCGGATATCGGAATCGAACGATTCCAGCGGCCATGTACTCCTCTAATAACCTATTTTAACCTGCCAAAAGGAATTTGAAAACAAACGACCCTAACTAGGTCAAAACTCAGAAAACCCGAACTGCCCCTTCACCCGGAAAATTCCCCTTTCCAATTTTCCATCAATTCTCACTCAATTCCTCACCAATCAACCACCTATACCTTCAATTAGCATAAACTAACCAAAAATCTCAAACTACAAGCAAAAACCCGAAATGCCCTAAAGAGGGCTTGACTGTTTTACGCCCAAATCGGGCTCCTCACAACCAGACGACAAAAGCTGGTCCAAGGGTCGGCGAACCCACGCCGGAAACACCCAAAATTGGCCGGTGATCGGAGCTCAATCGAGCTCGTCACTCTCGGCCACGACAGAACGAAAAGTAGGGCGAAAATCAACCTTACCAGTCGGTTCGTGCGCGGAGAAGGCCGGAAACCTGCTCCTCGTCTTCGTCTGGCCGGAGACCGTCGGAAGTCGCCGGTGATCGGCGCCGCGTCGCCTCCCCCCTCGCCTCCGTCTCCCCTGCTCCTTCAGGTGCTCGAACACGACAGAATGGCTTCGGCCATTCTGTTGTGTTTTTATTTATTTTTATTTTTTAAATTAAATAATAATAATAATAATAAAACTAACCGTTAATTAATCCTCAATTACCGTTTTGCCCTCCCGTGTTTCCGACCAATACGAATTTCGTTAAATTTCGTTATTAAATTAACCTATTCCCCGTCTTAATTTCAATCAAATTTATTTACTTTACATTTCAATTAATTAAAACTCAATTACTTAAAACAACATATTTTATTATTCTTTTAAATTTAATCTCGGGTGTTACAATCCACCCTCTTTACAAAAATTTTGTCCTCAAAATTTGTGGCCTTGTTATTTCTCAGTATACTCATCACATCTCACCTACCCAATACCCTTACTCACCTATCGGGTACTACATGCCTCAACTCACAAGTCCACTAACTATAATCTATTCCATATCCTCAAACCCTTCTAACTGAATTCTCAACTTAAATCCTTGATCACCTAGTAAATTTATCACTACGGAGCAATCTTATTCGTCCTATTATTTAACATCGTTTGACCTTACATAACTACCTCAATTCTTCAACTCACTTCAATATCGTGACCCCAAGAATTCAATCAATATCCTTCTTACTCTAAATCCTCAAAGTTCCATTCTCTTCTACTCACCAACCATAAATGACAAGTTCTCATGTCTTCACTATTTCTTCAAAGTCTTACATTTTCTCAACTTAACCATTCCAAACTCATCACCTAACTTTGTGCGTTGACAAAACTCATCTGGTACTACATCTCCAAAATCTTTAACTTCACCTTACTCCGTACTCCCTAGCTCTCCTACTCATACACCTACACCTATTGACGTGAACTAGTTCAGTTATCACAAGGACTCTCCACTTCTCATCATGCTAAGTTCATTTAGTCACTTAATTGTCTAATCCAATGTTCATCACACACTTACATTACGACCTCAAATCTAAAAAAAAAAATCTCCAAAACTACCTCCATGTTATAACATCAAGAACTCAAAAATAACATCTTATCCTAAATCCTCAAATCTAAATTCTCCACTACTCTAACGTTTCATTCCCATCACGACATTTCATTAATCATGCAGACGCTATCCTTGTACACTTTTACTATTTAAATCTATTCCTCATTCTTCAAGTACTACAAGTACTATCAGAGTTCTCATAATTATCTTCACTATGCTTAATTTGTTCAACTTCTACCATAGTTGCTACCAGACCTTATAAATTTTTAGATTTAACTAACTCCTTGCCAACTATTCGCTCCATACTCTAACTCGTATCGTTCTTATTCAATATCTTTTAGATTCCTCAACTTCACATGAAACACTAAAAATCCTTAATGACTAATCTTTTTATCTTAATCTTTCATTAGAGTTAACTAATCTCCTCAATAACGAAAATAACGGTTTCAAACTTTGTTACATACGAGTCCTTATCCTTAATACACTCAAACGTTCTTCATGCAAATTCCTTCACTTTATAATTTCTATCTCTCCTCAAATCATAGTCTTCATACTTAACAAATTTCTCAATATTTATACAATATCTCATTTCACTAGGTTTTCTCTCCAAAATTTACTAACCAATCTAATCTCTTTTCCTCTACCACTCGAGTTCTAACTATACTCCCCAAAACCATGCCGCTCCAAAAATGTTTTCGCACCTCTACAACCACCCTTGATTGAATAATCTCCTAAGTACCCCTTCCTTAAGGTTCAACCGGTTTTCTATCTGAGTATCTAACATAAAGCTTTAACTCTTACTATCACAAATGCATTGACTTTTCTAACTCTAATTAGATCTCTAAACTTCCTTCCTCAATCACCGGTCTAGTTTGATGCTGCTTATCAGTTCAAGTATTTATACAAGTAATCCTAAATCTCTTCTCTACACTTACATATATCAAGACAATTTATACCTCAAACAATCATGACATTTCCTTAGTTATTCCAACACAACCCTCATACTCAAAGCTCTCATTTTCTCACTTACCTCACTCTTCACCCACTAACATAGTTCAAACGCATAACTTAGTCTAACTTTCATAACTATGTACTCATTTCCTTCGAATAAACATGACATTTTATTGCTTATCCTAACATCACCTCATTACTTACGACAAAACTTTCATATACTTTTTGAATTACTATTGTCTTTAAATTCACACTCAAAATTAAATTCTCAATGATTAATCTTATTATTTAGCTAAAATTCCAAAACCTCCAACTTCTAACTTCATATTCTCCGTTCCTGTTCATTTGAACTCTATAATTCCTCAAATCTTAACCACTTAAGGTATAAAACTCAAATTCTAACCTTCCACTGCGTTTACTCATAAGCTCTATGTGTGAGACCTTTCATTCTTTCTTATCCGTTATTCACGAATACTCAATCCTTACTGACTAATCTCATTACTTACCTCTTCCTAAGTCCGTCCAAAATCTAGAATGTACTCGAGTAGAGTTAATCCTTCTAACTTTCATCTCCTATCCTCAACTTATCGACACAAGATTAGGTTAGTTATTACCTCAACGGTTTGAAACTTTTTAACTTAGGCTTATTCATAAGGCACCTACCACCGCTCGTGAAAAATTCCTGTCAACTCACATTCTACCGAACACTCATATAAATTCCTAAATTCCTAACCTCCTTTCCCAATTTCTCAACACTCATACAAAGTTCAAGATTCACTCTCCAAATTTCCAATTTTTACTACTCAGCGTACCTCTCGAGTTCTCCTCGAGACACATCAGCGTACCTCTCGAGTAGCACTCGAGACACAGTGCGTACCTCTCGAGTAGCACTCGAGACACAGTGCGTACCTCTCGAGTTCTCCTCGAGACACATCAGCGTACCTCTCGAGTAGCACTCGAGACACAGTTGCGTACCTCTCGAGTTCTCCTCGAGACACATCAGCGTACCTCTCGAGTAGCACTCGAGACACAGTTGCGTACCTCTCGAGTAGCACTCGAGACACAGTGCGTACCTCTCGAGTTCTCCTCGAGACACATCAGCGTACCTCTCGAGTTCTCCTCGAGACACATCAGCGTACCTCTCGAGTAGCACTCGAGACACAGTTGCGTACCTCTCGAGTAGCACTCGAGACACAGTTGCGTACCTCTCGAGTAGCACTCGAGACACAGTGCGTACCTCTCGAGTAGCACTCGAGACACAGTGCGTACCTCTCGAGTTCTCCTCGAGACACATCAGCGTACCTACAAAATCCTAGGTTATCAATCTTACATTCTCATCCTGAGATTCTCTAATCTCTCTATGCTCAATTATACTTCTAGCTATCCTAAGGATGTTACCCTGTCTGTTTCGTATTTCCAATAAATTCCTAGCTATTCAAACTATCAGTTCACTATGTCTATAAGTTGGCTCATAGGATCCACTTAGGTTGTCTCGGTACTCTCGGAATTTTCTAATCCATTATAGTTCCAAAACAAACAAACTTAAATATAAACTAACAAAAAGTAAAGAAATATTTACAGTCAGTGAAGCACGTTGCATGGCGGCCGGCATTGTCGGGTAATCATTTGAACGACTCGACCATTTATGCTCTGATACCATCTTGTAACGCCCCCGAACCCACCCTGGCTCGGTGCGCTACTTTGCTAACCAATCCCACGTTAAAACCTAATTTAAAATAAGTCTAGACTTGCTAATTTCTCTTAATCCTAACCTTTACAGCACCACGGCGTTCTTCCCGAAAACTTCGGCAAAGTAACACCTGAAAATGGCGCCTCCAAAATGCTAAGTACCTGCACACAAATCAATTCCCAACCAGATCCAGAATATTCCTAACAATCTAACTAATCTACGAAATCTCTAACAATCATTCACAATACAGGGTAACACATCACCCTGCACTATAACTATATACAACAAATACACATAAGACAACCACCCAAAAAGAACTACACATTTCCATCATCCATCAATTTACAAGCAGACATTTACAATACTACCAAAATACAAAACCCACATTCTCCGAAGACCATGGTGGAGTCGCTTCGACAACTGCCCGCACCGGCATGCCCCGTGCATCTCCGACTGCTCCCAAGTCTTGGCTGACTCACATAGCTCATCTGTACACCTGTCGTTAGCTACATCACAGAAAACACACGCACACGTAAGCTTACGCTTAGCAAGTAGGGATTAACAAATACGACTAGACAAAATGCAAGCTACACACAACGTTGAACAAAACAACCAAACAACACAACGACACGAAACAAAACACAGATTTGCCCGCATCAACAATGCCATATTCTTTAACACAGCACGACAACGCAACACAACACCACAACACCACAATGCAGTCAACCTAGCACATGTAGTTTCTACTCTCGGTTGTATGTATCACGTTCTCACTTCATTAATCGTAGGCGTACCTCTCTCGTAGAATATCACTTCTACTCGAGACACAGTTGCGTACCTCTCGAGTAGGACTCGAGACACAGTTGCGTACCTCTCGAGTTCTCCTCGAGACACATCAGCGTACCTCTCGAGTAGCACTCGAGACACAGTTGCGTACCTCTCGAGTTCTCCTCGAGACACATCAGCGTACCTCTCGAGTAGCACTCGAGACACAGTTGCGTACCTCTCGAGTAGCACTCGAGACACAATTGCGTACCTCTCGAGTAGCACTCGAGACACAGTTGCGTACCTCTCGAGTTCTCCTCGAGACACATCAGCGTACCTCTCGAGTAGCACTCGAGACACAGTGCGTACCTCTCGAGTAGCACTCGAGACACAGTTGCGTACCTCTCGAGTTCTCCTCGAGACACATCAGCGTACCTCTCGAGTAGCACTCGAGACACAGTTGCGTACCTCTCGAGTAGCACTCGAGACACAGTTGCGTACCTCTCGAGTTCTCCTCGAGACACATCAGCGTACCTCTCGAGTAGCACTCGAGACACAGTTGCGTACCTCTCGAGTAGCACTCGAGACACAATTGCGTACCTCTCGAGTAGCACTCGAGACACAGTTGCGTACCTCTCGAGTTCTCCTCGAGACACATCAGCGTACAGTTGCGTACCTCTCGAGTAGCACTCGAGAACCATTGCGTACCTCTCGAGTAGCACTCGAGACACAGTTGCGTACCTCTCGAGTTCTCCTCGAGACACATCAGCGTACCTCTCGAGTAGCACTCGAGACACAGTTGCGTACCTCTCGAGTAGCACTCGAGACACAGTTACGTACCTCTCGAGTAGCACTCGAGACACAGTTGCGTACCTCTCGAGTTCTCCTCGAGACACATCAGCGTACCTCTCGAGTAGCACTCGAGACACAGTTGCGTACCTCTCGAGTAGCACTCGAGACACAGTTGCCTATCACACTGTTGTATATCTTACATTTCAGCCACACAATTCAAAACATGCTAAAAACCTGTTCGTTTCGTAGTTTGAAAACAATGATACATGTCACATACAAACAATCAAGCAAACAACCAAACAAAGCAAACAAATAATTCCCTACCGTTCTGTGGTGTAGGCCCGAAGGCAAAAGACACACATCCACTACTTACCTGAACTCTGGCACCGCACTTACTCGCTTTGGCTATGTACATTTCCCCACTCGGTAACCTATCACGTTCACAAAATTCACTTAAGCATCACTATTTACTTCTAAAGAATATTTAAACTAACTCTAACTACAACTATTCAAACTTCTTTAAAATTAAGCCTACATACACCAACTTACTCTCAAACTATTATTTCTAGCCTAATCCAACTAAATCCTAATTAAATGGGCCACCAATTTGGGTTCGGTAAAAACCGACCCGAACTTCAAACGCGCGTAACTTTTGCGTCGGATATCGGAATCGAACGATTCCAGCGGCCACGTACTCCTCTAATAACCTATTTTAACCTACCAAAAGGAATTTGAAAACAAATGACCCTAACTAGGTCAAAACTCAGAAAACCCAAACTGCCCCTTCACCCAGAAAATTCCTCTTTTCGATTTTCCATCAATTCTCACTCAATTCCTCACCAATCAACCACCTATACCCTCAATTAGCATAAAATAACCAAAAATCTCAAACTACAAGCAAAAACCCGAAATGCCCTAAAGAGGGCTTCACTGTTTTACGCCCAAATCGGGCTCCTCACAACCAGACGACAAAAGCCGGTCCAAGGGTCGGCGAACCCACGCCGGAAACACCCAAAATCGGCCGGTGATCGGAGCTCAATCGAGCTTGTCACTCTCGGCCACGACAGAACGGAAATTAGGGCGAAAATCAACCTTACCAGTCGGTTCGCGCGCGGAGAAGGCTGGAAACCTGCTCCTCGTCTTCGTCTGGCCGGAGACCGTCGGAAGTCGCCGGTGATCGGCGCCGCGTCGCCTCCCCCCTCGCCTCCGTCTCCCCTGCTCCCTCGGGTGCTCGAACACGACAGAATGGCTTCGGCCATTCTGTTGTGTTTTTATTTATTTATTTTTTAAATTAAATAATAATAATAATAATAATAATAAAACTAACCGTTAAATAATCCTGAATTACCGTTTTGCCCTCCCGTGTTTCCGACCAATACGAATTTCGTTAAATCTCGTTATTAAATTAACCTATTCCCCGTCTTAATTTCAATCAAATTTATTTACTTTACATTTCAATTAATTAAAACTCAATTACTTAAAACAACATATTTTATTATTCTTTTAAATTTAATCTCGGGTGTTACAATGTATGTGTTTAGAGGACATTTGGGTGTTTTGGGTTAACGATGATTAGTTAGAATTTTGTATGGTTAGAAAGATTTTAGGATGTTTGGTTCTGGATAGTGGATATGTTATGTTTTGAACTTTTAAACGTTTTTAAAATGTATTTTGTAAATGTTTGGTATTAGGGAAATGTTCGATTTTTAAACATATCCACGCGATTTGTTTTTATGAAATTAGGTTATGCTTTTAACGTGTTATGAGTCGTTTATTTTGTGGTGATTGGCAAGTGAGAAATCGATGGGATTGTGAGTGAGTTTATGTTGATGATTATTGAAAGGTTTAGGGTGTTAGTGAATTGTGTTTACAGGGAAGAGAAGGAAAGAAGAGAAAAGAAAAAAGGAGAAAGAGGGGCGCAAGTCCTCTGGAAAATCCAGAGGACTTGGCGATCGATCGCCCCTCACAGTCGCCGCTCCCTGGATTTTCCAGGGAGTGTGGCGAACGTTCGCCCCTATGTTTTCCAAACAGGCGATCGATCGCCTTTTTTTGGGCGATCGATCACCCCTGCAAAAATGGGACAGTCGTCTCTTTTTGCCCTTGATTTTGTCTGCTTCCCTGCTGATTCTTTTATTTAGTTTTTAATTGTTTTAAATAATGGTTTTAAGTTTTATTTAAATTATTTTTAAGTTTTGTTAAATGGTTTACAAACATAAACTTTAACGATTCCGATTTTAAAAGTTTTTCCGCTCGAATGTCAGGGTTAAAGTTTTAAGTATATATGGAAAAAAAAAAAGGAAATAAGGGTACAGTGCTAGGGTCGTTACACCTATTGGTAATATTTCAGATTCTTTTTTGGTTGAATAATTTCTACTCTATATTGCAAAAAACTCTACGATGGGAGATTCCAAGGAATTTGTTTTTAATTTACCGAGCATAGAGAACCTTGGTATTAGTGATTGGAAAGGCTATGGAGCGTATGGAATTATGGGTGCTGTTATCGTTTCCATTCTTGTACCTTTCGTGCTTTCCATCTCTCCTTAAATAGTGAGTCGATAGAGAATGAGTGAGCGAGTGCTGAGAAGAAAATAGTAAGTGGGTGACATAAGGAAGGATGAGTTGTACTCTGATTACTCGTTTGTATCCATTAAATTCCTACCATTTAACCCAACCTTACATTACAAGCTCTTAAAGACCTATCGACTTTTATTTTGTTTAATTGATAATTGCTATTAGTTGGATGGTGGACAAAGTCGATGAACGATTAGAGTGAATGGAGTGATCCCAAGTGAGCTGTGAGTGTATTCTCTTCTCGTAGCTACATTAGTTAACTCAACAGTTGGAGAAAAATAAGAATGAACATACACACACATGAGGATTTCTAAGTAAGCGAATGTCAATGCGCTGATATAAGTTAATTCTTTTGCAAAGTGTTAATCTTGATAGCTTTAGTATGAATTGTTCAAACTGAGATGAAGTATCAAAAACTTTGATGAGGATTACTTTACCATTATATTGTATTGTGCATATTATATGGGGTTGGATTATATATATGTTGAAATTTTTACTTAGTTTTATTCGCTTGAGGACAAGCTTTCATTCAAGTTTGGGGGTGTGATAAGTGTGTAGTTTACACACTTTATTGTACTTTTTAATACTTGAATTGATAAGTTTTACTCAAGTATATGAAAGATTCTGATATGTTTGGTGTAAGTGCGCAAAAAAATTAGAAAATTACAGGTTTTTAGTGAAATCAATCGGAAAGAAAGGCAGAGGAGTTGCCGATCGATCAGCTACTTTAGGCGATCGATTGGCTGAAGCGGGATTTTAAAGAAAGCAGAAAGAATTCCAACCATTCGGCTATTTTAATTGTTTTAATCTATTTTAATATCAACCGTTGAGATTGATTGTGGGTTTAAGATTTGTGGGCTTCAGATTAATTAAGAATTAAGTTAACGAACTATTTGAGGAGCATCATTCAGAACGAGCCCTGGCAAGAGAGAAAGACTATCATTGAGAGAAGCTCTAGCGAGACGGAGACCGGAGCGAAGCGAGAGCTTTGAGAATTGAATTTCAGCATAGATTTTCTTTCTCTTTCTCTTCTGAACTATGAACATCTTTATTATTTTTATTTTTTCTCTTTATTCTAGCATGAACTAAATTTCTCTTCTAGGGCTACGATGTAGCCAGACGATGTTTATTTTCTATTTCTTTGTTTAATTAAATTCAATAAGTATTTCTTCCAATATTGTTGACGCATTTAATTTCTGCTCTTAAAGCTTGTAAATTTCTGGCCAATCTTACTTGATTTTTGGGGTGTTTTGAGTCTAAGAGGTAATAAACACCCGAGCACTGAAATTAATATCATAAATATGCGTAGGCTAGAGATAGTTACGGTATTGATGTGATCATTGTGATTTCTCAATTTAATTGTATTTGATTAATGTAAGATTTGAAACTGAGAAGTTGTAACGCCCCGAGTTATCAGAACCCGGTTCGTTACCCAAAAGCCCGTACATGACTAAAACTTCTACCATATATTTTGAAAACTTGCAGCGGAAATCATTTGAAATATTAAGAAATAATCGGACAAAAGAAATGGACGTTTGGACCGTGAAAACACTTTAAAAGTTGCAGAAGTCAAACGCACCTGCCGATGAGTAAAGTCAACGGAAGAAGCAGAAAACAGGAAAAATAGAAGACTCCTGCCGATGACGTCACCCAAATGAAAAACCAAAGACATCTCTCGGTAGACTGTATCTGCCGATGCCTAAACGACAATTTACTTCCTACATCTTCCGATGACGTCAGCACACATCTGCCGATGAGTTTACTGAGACATCAACCGATGGACTTAAATCTACATCTACCGATGACGTCAGCACGCATCTACCGATGATTTTACTGAGACATCAGCCGATAGATTTATACCTACATCTACGATGACGTCAGCAACGCATCTACCGATGAGTTTACTGAGACATCAGCCGATAGATTTCAGCCGATAGATTTATACCTACATCTACCGATGAGTTTACTGAGACATCAGCCGATAGATTTATACCTACATCTACCGATGAGTTTACTGAGACATCAGCCGATAGATTTATACCTACATCTACCGATGAGTTTACTGAGACATCAGCCGATAGATTTATACCTACATCTACCGATGAGTTTACTGAGACATCAGCCGATAGATTTATACCTACATCTACCGATGAGTTTACTGAGACATCAGCCGATAGATTTATACCTACATCTACCGATGAGTTTACTGAGACATCAGCCGATAGATTTATACCTACATCTACCGATGAGTTTACTGAGACATCAGCCGATAGATTTATACCTACATCTACCGATGAGTTTACTGAGACATCAGCCGATAGATTTATACCTACATCTACCGATGAGTTTACTGAGACATCAGCCGATAGATTTATACCTACATCTACCGATGAGTTTACTGAGACATCAGCCGATAGATTTATACCTACATCTACCGATGAGTTTACTGAGACATCAGCCGATAGATTTATACCTACATCTACCGATGAGTTTACTGAGACATCAGCCGATAGATTTATACCTACATCTACCGATGAGTTTACTGAGACATCAGCCGATAGATTTATACCTACATCTACCGATGAGTTTACTGAGACATCAGCCGATAGATTTATACCTACATCTACCGATGAGTTTACTGAGACATCAGCCGATAGATTTATACCTACATCTACCGATGAGTTTACTGAGACATCAGCCGATAGATTTATACCTACATCTACCGATGAGTTTACTGAGACATCAGCCGATAGATTTATACCTACATCTACCGATGACGTCAGCACGCATCTACCGATGAGTTTACTGAGACATCAGCCGATAGATTTATACCTACATCTACCGATGAGTTTACTGAGACATCAGCCGATAGATTTATACCTACATCTACCGATGAGTTTACTGAGACATCAGCCGATAGATTTATACATAACTCATCATTTACCGGTAGAAAACTGAGTACATCACAACGACTCTTCACAAAACATACACAACACTGATTACAGAAAGGAATTTGCTTACCTTTCCGAGACCATTCAGAAACAGCTCAACCCACTACATTAATCAAATCCAGTAAAAATAACCTTTAAAACACAACAGATCATCGTTATTAGAAAAAAAATCTCAAAACGTGTTTAAAATACTGAAACCATTACTGCTACGGAAACTTAGCATTTCTAAGTTTTAATCACTGTCAACTAAACCTTCTCACCAATTAGACATCAGTTAAATCGCCTCATCAGTTCACCAGGTTCGTGGCATGAGTGTGCTCCCCCAACCAGTCTATCCCTCAATGAACTCAGAAGAATCACCTGCTGTCACTTCTTCACCTACATCACAAAACTCATCTATTAGCCTAATTCTAAGTAAGCAAAGAAATGATGTAAAGAAAAGAATGAAATGCTGGAACATAAATTCCTAGACGTGCAATTTCTACTTTCTCCTCTCAGTTGTTCATACGTTGTTTCTGTTCAGATCCCCCTGTAAAATTGGGAGTTGGATCAACTCTCCCAAAGTATAAATATCCACTGTCTCATTAAGGGTTGGATTAGCTCCCTTAACAGTAAAGCTGATTCACTGTTCAGATCCCCCTGTGAAATTGGGAGTTGGATCAACTCTCCCAAAGTATAAATATCCACTGTCTCATTAAGGGTTGGATTAGCTCCCTTAACAGTAAAGCTGATTCACTGTTTCAATATGTTCATTCCTTACCATGCCAACATGCATTCAAATTTCATTTTCGTATACTTTTAAAAACATGATGCATAACACACACACACACAGACACATCCAAGTAAACACAACCCTAACGTTTTGTGATGTAGGCCCGAAGGCAACAAACAAACTTTACTTACCTGGCTCCTCTGGAAATGCACAGTTTCAATCTACTTCAGAAGTCCGCTCACCTAGGTCATAGAAAGGATGTCAATTAGATTTCTACTAAACCTCATTCTAATCTGTTCGGGAAATCAAGGGAAACTAGCTTGGAAGCTTAGTTCATTATGCATTTCCGATTCAACACTACACCCGAGCTCGACTCTCACACAGTATTCCTCGAAACTTCACACATTGTACTCCCTCAGCTATCTAGTTGTTAAACTCACAGACAAACTAAGAGAGCTTACCTAGGTTGAAGAAGAATCGAGCGAGAAAATCGCCAAGAGAGCTCTACTGCTCGCTGAAAACCCGAAGAGGAAGAGAAAAGAAATGTGAAATGGTGGCGGCTACAGTTCATTAAACCCAATCTCTCTTTCTTTAAATACGTTATCCACTTTTAAATTGCCCTTTTACATAAATGCTCTTGCTTAGCCACCCGTTAACCTAGCCAATAACTCTCTCTTAATTCTACCATGAAATTGCAATTAAAACCGGGTGCTACAGAAGTGATAACCCAATAATCTGATAAACTAAGTAATGCTCGAGAAAGATTATATTAGAATTTAGCGAAATCGATCATCAACATAGGGAGAATATTTATGAATATAATTAAGACGGAATGAAATAAATGTTGTCTTAGTGAAATCGTATTACCTAGGCTTTTATTAATTAGATTTAATCTCATTTTATTTGTTTCAATATTTTACATTAGTTTATTTTAATTGTTTTGGTTGTTCAATTTAATTTCAATTCTTGAAACCATAAAACGTGTGTTCAATTTAGAATTAAGACTAATAAATTCGATTATTAATTAAGAAGTCTTCCTGGGTTCGACACTTTACTTATCATTCTATTACTTGTTGCGACTCATATTGTAGCAACCGGTAATTGTCATCCTTGATTTTAATAGTATCATTTTGTGACTTTTATTTTTATAGAATTAAGTAAATTTGATTGGTTGCTTAAATAGGTTAAAATTGGTTAGTCAAGGGCATAAGTGTAATTGTGGAGCAAGTGTTATAAATGGAGGGTTTAATGAAGGTTTAGCCGCCACTGTTTCTCATTTCCTCATTCGGCATTCAGCTCAACTCAGCAGAGCAAATTCCTCTCAGCAATTTCCCCTCCGATTTCTTCAACCTAGGTGAGCTTTATTTCAATTTTCTTGCTGTTTAGTGATTATAGATGATAGAGGAGCTTGTAGAAGCGTGTTTTGGGAATGCGGTAAGTAAGAGTGAGTTAAGGTCTTTGCGATGAATTGGGAATGCCCGAAGAACAGAGCTCCCGAATAGCCTCCTTAGACTTCTGAATAGTTTAGAATGAGATTTAGTGAAGATCTAATCGATACTCTGTCTATGGTTTTAGGTTTGAGAAAACTCTTAAAGTAGCCTTCCACCAAACATTTCTAGGAAGCCAGGTAAGTAGAGTATGTGTGTGCCTTCGGGTCTACATCACAAAATAATAGGATTTATGTTTGTTTTGTATATTTTTAGTATGTCATGCATCATGTTTATGAAAGAACACGAAAAAGAATTTACATGTAATCGCATGGTAAGGCATGAGTAGCTTGAATCAGACAAACTATTAAGGGAACTAATCCGCCCCTTAATCGAGTAGAGGATGTAGACTTTGGGAATTTGATCCATTTCCTATCGAATGAGGGATCAGATCAGCTATTAAGGGAACTAATCCACCCCTTAATCGAGTAGAGGATGTAGACCTTGGGAAATTGATCCACCTCCCATTGTACAGAGGGATCAACATAAAATGAATACAATTGAGTTGTGAAAGTAGAAACTGCATGATTAAGTTTTATGTTTCAGTACTTCATTTCATTTTACTCTACTTATTTAGCATTAGACTAATAGATGAGTTTTGTGATGTAGGTGTTGATGTTTCAATAGGTGAGTTCTCTGAGTTTACAGAAGGATAGACGAAGTTGATGGAGCACATCTACGCCACGGTTTGGTGCACTGATGAGGCGGTTTAACTAATGTCAGTATATGAAGTCTTAGTGGACAAGTGTTTTGTTGATGTGTGCTGAGAATTTTTATGACAGTGATAGTTTTAATATTTTTTCTATGTTTTTGAAGTTACTCTGATAAGGATACATTGTTAATTTTAACTGTAGTTCTTTTACTGGATTTTGGCATTTTATGGAGTCAAGTTATTTTGAATGGTAACTGTGAAAATTTGCAAGTTCTTTCAATAGTCAGAGTTGTTCACTGCTTAGAGTATAATCGGTCAAGTTGTTGTCATAGAGTCGTGGACGAGAATGTCGTCCAAAGTCGTGGACGAGCATATCGTCCAGAGTCGAAGGTGGAAACAGTTGCTTATTCTGTGGACAAGTGTAGTCGTCTCAGGTTAGGAATAGGAACATCATTCAGAGTCACGTGACCCGTGGATGATAAAGTCACGTGGTCCGTGGACGATGAGTTTAAGTAAGTCTATGGGCTTTAGTCCGTGGACGATAAGTCTTTGTAAACCGTGAGTAATGAAGTCACATGGCCGTGGACAATAAAACTTAAGTAAGTCTGTGGACGAAAATCCATAAACGTTAAACCTATGTAGCCGTGGACGAGGGGAACTGTAATACCCGGCTTGTACGGAATATTAGTATTATAATATACGATGACATTTTTGTAAATATGTCAAATCAAGTCAGTTTCGAGAGCGGAGAGCTTTATTACGATCCTAACGATTAATAGGAATTTTAAGGAAATTTACGAAATTTTTCAGAGTAATAATGCTATATTTCGAGTATTTAAGTTTCTCCTAATATAAAGGATACTTTGGTAAAAATAGTAAATGAAGTCCAAATTTCTAACGGACAGTTTTAATGAAACCATAGTAATAAGTAGGATTTATTGGTGAAATAAGGAGATTTGGAGAAACCGACTCATTAGGCAATTAACGAAACAAAGGAAGAAACAAATAGAAAATCAAAGGAAGGGCAAAACGATAAATTGCCAAATCAAATTATAAATTAACAGAAACTTCTTTCTTCTTCATATTCTTCCCTGCTTCGTGAATCGCCTGAGAGCTTAGGCGATTTTCCTCTTTTCCTCATCGGCGATTTCAACTTCCGACCTCCGTTCTCTGCTCCGATCGTCTCGATCCTTCACATTTCTTCCTCCTCTCGTAACCCTAGGTAAGATTCTATGCTTTTGGAACGTTGTATTTCGATTTTCACGGAGTTTGACGGTTAGGGTTCGTTTAGGGTTTCCGTTAAAAACGTGATTTAGGGTTCGAAATTGATAGGTTTATAGGGCTTGAGAATATAGAGGACGTATTGAACGTTATTGGATGAAGTTAGATTGGTTTGTAAGAAATGTCAAACTAAAGGATTTTCGGTTTTTTTGGAAAAATCTCGTTAATTGGGGTTTTGAACTATCGAGCATTGATTGTTCGTTTAAATGCCTCGAATAGTTAAATTAGAACTTTAAGGAATTTCCTTAGTTAAGGTTTCGTCAAATTTGGACGTTTAATAGTTTAAACTCGTTTTAACGATAATTTGGTGAAATTGCCTAGGTGAACTGTAATACCCGGCTTGTACGGGTTTTTGGATATATTATGTTATATTATTATTTTATTATTTAATGGCATTTTTGGTAAATATGTCAAATCAGGTCCGTTTTACAAAAAGAAAGCGTCATTGGGATCCTAACGATTAATAAGAATTTTAAGGAAATTATGAGAATTTTCGGAGTTTAGATGCTATATTCCGAGTAAATACATTTCTCGTAATGTAAAGGACGTTTTCGTAAAAATAGTAAATGTGGTCCAAATTGCGAACGGACAGTTTCGAATAAACCCTATTAACGAGTTGGACTTATTGGTGAAGTAGGGAAGTTTAGAGAAACCGAATAGCTAGACGATTGATGAATCGAAGGACGAAACCAATATAAAAATCAAATAAGGGCAGAATAGTAATTTGCAATTTTATATTATAAATCTAACCTAAAATCATTTCTCCCTCACTTCTCTCTTCTTCTCTGGAAATCACGATCGCCAGAGAGCTTCTCCTCTCACGGCTGCGGCGACTTCTCAACATCCCGACCTCCGTTTTTCTTCCGTTTCTCCTCCGTTCTTCGTCATTTCTTCTCCTCTCGCTATCCTCGGTATGTACCTACAATCTTAGAGCTTTTATTTCAACGTTTACGCCGTTTTAGATAATTAGGGTTTCGACTAAATCTCGTTAAAAATGCGAATTAGGACTCGTAATTAATAGGTTAGCCGTGATTAGGTATATATTGAACGTATCGGACGTTATTGGACGAAGATAAACCAATTTGTGAAAAAGTATAAATCTGAGAATTTTCGAGTTTTCGGAAATTTCTCGTAATAGGAATTTCAAGTTATCGAGTATTAATTGACGTTCTAAATGCTTTGATTAGCTAAGTGAGGAATTTAGGAAAAATTCAATAGTTAAGGATTTTGTAATTTGGACGTTAATAGCTTAAATTGGTTTTAACGACGAATATCGTGTTTTGTCTCAGACACACGACTCCCGTGGACGAAGCTTGAGATTCTGCGCGCTCGAGGTAAGTTTTCGTGACTTACTTTGACCAATCAGTCTACACCATACTTCGATGTCGTATCGAGGATCCCTGAAGAGTTGTTTGTTTAATCTGCTTTCGGTTGGGTAGTTAGGTTTAATTGTTTATAGGTTAGTTTATTTCGGTCTTGATGGTATACATATGTTTGTTTATTGTATAGTTACATTATGCTTATAACTGTTCATGCATCACGTGTTTCAAAATGGCATGAAAATGGATTTCTGCACGAGTTTTCAAATGAAATGAATAATGAACGAAAATACGTAATCTGTATCTGGTCACGCGGGATGGGGCTCAGGCATGGCTGTAGGGTTTGTGAGCATGTACCCCCCTCCTCTAAATCGAAAGTGGTAGTCCGACCGCGGGATGTATCCTTTCCATTTAGAGGGCTGATATCTCGGTGGCAATCTGTATGAAATGACCTGATATGTCTGATATGCATGTTTTCTGAACTTCATATGCACTGCACGCATGCATCTGCATTTACGTAGCTTACTGAGATTTCAATATCTCATATGTGTCTGTATGGTGTAGGTGATATTTTAGGAGATATTGAGCCAGGTGAGGACGACGTCCCTCCTCCTGACGTAGGGCGCAGTTGATGGATGATGGCCGTGGGAGTGCGCTGAGCAGTCGAGGCGCGTTTTGACCCGTGGGGGATGTACGTAAAGGTTTTGGGGTTTTTGAGACATTTTGGATTGATGATAAACTGTATAGAACATATTAGGGTGCTTGGTTCTGGATAGGGGTTAGATAACATTTTGGTAATTGTCTGTAAAACGCTTTGGTTTAAACTGTTTACTGAATGTTTTGAAAATGTTTTGATTGGTTTAGGTTGTTACGGATAGCTCGATTTTTAGAACTATCCACGCAGTTGGACTTCGCAAAGTACGACGCGAGTCGATTGAGTTTAGATTATGTTTTAATCGGTTGAGTGCAAGTTGTGAGTTATGGTGATTACTGGTGAAGGAAAGAAGATGATTTGCTCTCTGGAAATCGGATTCCAGAGAACAAATCGATGTGTTAGATATGAAGTGCTAAAGTCTCTGGTATTGATGAAGGAAGGGAGGGATCGCTGCATAGTGTGCAGCGATCGATCTCTGCTGAAAAAGCAGAGATCGATCGCCGCCCTTGCTACATGCTGCAGCGATAGATCTCTGTAGTTTGCAGAGATCGATCGCTGCCTCCTGGCAGCGATTGGTTCCGATTCTGCCCCTGTTTTAATTTTTATTAAATATTTAAATGTTTTAAGTTTTATTTAAATTGTTTTAGTTTATGTTTTAAATGATTTCAAGGTTCGATTTCAATTCCGTTTTCAGTTCTGATTTCAACCTCAGTTTAGATTCCGCATTAAGTTTTATTTAAAGCATAGAAAAGTAAAAAGTATAAAAAAAATATATATATATATATAATACTGGAAATACGGGTACGGTATTAGGGATGTTACATTTATGGTATCAGAGCCCCCGGGTTTTAAATCGATTCTGTAGACTGCTCGACTGCACAGCCACTACGCGGACATCCTACATCAACTGTAAGTTTGTTTACTGCTTTGTTTGATTTCAGTTTCTTAGGATTTCTTGTTTTTAAATTTTATAGGAGTTTTTAGAAATATGACTCGAGGAAGGGATCCGAGAGATGACGCGATGGATCGTCTTACGGAGTTGATCGATCGCCAGTCTCAGCATATGGACAGGCAAGCGCAACAGATTACGGAATTAGTAAATCGGGAGAACCAGCGAGAGAATCAGAGGGCCCAAGACTTGGTAGTTCCCAGTAACCAGGGTATGCAGAGGTTTCAAAGCCTACGGCCTCCAGTATTCGAAGGCCAGTCATCGGATCCGACACGTGCCGAGGAATGGATCCGAGTTATGGAGGACATGTTAGCTTACGCCGAGGTAGGGAACGGGAGCAAGGTGGCGTATGCTACCTTTCATTTAGCGATGGATGCCCGTTTCTGGTGGGATTCGATCAAGGTGACGACGAACGTATCTATTATGACTTGGGATCGGTTCAAGTTTCTATTCTTCGATAAGTATTTCAGCCGCACAGTGAGGGTGGCCAAGAGGAACGAGTTTATGCAGCTGAAGCAGACCGGTTCAGTTGCTGATTATATTCGGAAGTTTGAGGCATTATCCAGATTTGCACCTCGTCTTGTTTGCGATAATGAGGAGAAGGTGCACCAGTTTATGGAGGGACTTAATCCGGAGATCCGGATGCACGTGGTTGTCTCAGGTATTATTGATGTGCCTTTTTCTGACATCACAGCTAGAGCTCTGGATATCGAGGCCGCCAGGGCCACTTGTGTTAGACTGAGGGAGCCAGCGAAGGGCTTCTTTCGAGAGATCCGTCCTCAGTCACAGAACCGAGGATGGCAGCCTAGAGCACAGCCGCCTCAGCAGCAGCCGAGGGGTGTGAAGAGACCTCTTGAGGGAGGTAATGATCGGGGCAAGGGGAAGCAAGTTCAGGGGGCTTCTCAGATGCCATGGTGCCCCTTGTGTCAGAGGGAACATAGTGGAGAGTGCCGTGTGGGCTCTAACAAATGCTACAGATGTGGTGGAGTTGGCCATTTTGTTAGAGACTGCCCCCACCCGGGCCGAGATCAGTTGGGCGGAGATCAGAGGAAGGTTATGCCTAGGGTTTTCGCCTTCATCGAGCTTGAGGATGTTGATGACGATGCTCAGCCTGCCGTGATTGCAGGTACTATTTTGCTTATGGGCGCTACTGTATTTACTTTGATGGATACCGGAGCTACGCACTCCTTCGTATCGACTGCATGTATGGCTAGATTGGGGTTAGAGTCTGAGTCGGCAGAGTGCGAGTATAGTGTATTGCTGCCCTCAGGAGAGCGTATGCAGTCCAGTCATGTTATTCAGGGGAATATTATTTCAGTTGGGAGCGTTACCCTCTACGCACGTCTGATCGTTATGGGCATAGAGCGGTACGACCTTATTTTGGGGATGGACTGGCTAGCACAGCACTTCGCCACCATCGATTGTCGCTCCGGGATTGTGACCTTCCGACCCCCGGACAGAGCCGAGTTTTCCTATCAGGCGATGAACCGACTGAGTCGCTCGCCTATTTCTTATTCCATGATGGTCAACGAGCAATTCAAAGGTGCGTGCTCTATTTATTTGGCCTCGGTTTTCGATATTCAGTTGCTCAGCGGAGTGAAGCCGAGCGACATTCCTATTGTTAGAGAGTTCTCTGGCATATTCCACGATGATCTTCCCGGTTTACCACCAGACCGGGAGATTGAGTTCACTATTGATGTCTATCCAAACTCCGCGCCAAGGTTCAAGAACCCGTATCGGTTGGCACCAGCTGAGTTGAGAGAGTTGAGGACTCAGCTTGACGAGTTGTTGGAGAAGGGATTTATTCGACCCAGTGTATCACCTTGGGGTGCGCCCGTTCTGTTTGTCAAGAAGAAAGACGGGACCCTCAGGATGTGCATTGATTACAGGGAGCTGAATAAGCTCACGGTGAAGAATAAGTATCCACTGCCCCGTATTGATGACTTGTTTGATCAGCTACAGGGTGCCCGAGTATTTTCCAGGATTGACCTACGCTCGGGTTATTATCAGCTGAAGGTCCGGAGGGATGATATACCGAAGACGGCGTTCCGAACGAGGTATGGGCATTATGAGTTCCTTGTTATGTCTTTCGGACTTACTAATGCCCCTGCAGCGTTCATGGATTTGATGAATCGTGTTTTCAAGGAGTATCTGGACAGGTTCGTGGTGGTTTTCATCGACGATATTCTGATTTACTCCAAGACGAAGGAAGAACACGAGGAGCATCTGAGGATTGTTCTGAGTATTCTATGTGAGCGCCAGCTGTATCCAAAGTTTTCTAAGTGCGAGTTCTGGCTTGACAGAGTGAGTTTTCTGGGCCATATTATATCACAGGACGGAGTTTTTGTGGATCCGAGCAAGATTCAGGTGGTCAGAGATTGGCCACAGCCGAAGAACGTACGTGAGGTGCGTGGATTTCTCGGATTGGCCGGTTATTATCGGAAGTTTATAGAGGGATTCTCGAAGATCGCACTTCCTCTTACACGATTGACTCGAAAGAACGAGAAGTTTGTATGGTCGGCTGCTTGTGATGATAGTTTTATGGAGTTGAAGCAGAGATTGACCACCGCTCCAGTACTGGCGCTACCTGCGGAAGGTGTCAGGTTCAGTATTTATTGTGATGCATCTGGAGTCGGACTCGGTTGTGTGTTGATGCAGGAAGGGAGAGTTATTTCTTATGCTTCTCGGCAGTTGAAGCCGTATGAGCAGAATTACCCTACGCACGACCTTGAGTTAGCAGCTGTGGTCTTCGCACTGAAGATATGGAGACATTATTTATATGGACAGCAGTGCGAGATATTTTCTGAGCACAAGAGCCTGAAGTACTTATTTACGCAGAAGGAGCTGAACATGCGACAGAGACGATGGCTTGAGTTCGTCAAAGATTATGATTTCGATATCAAGTACCATCCGGGGAAGGCAAACAAGGTTGCTGATGGCTTGAGTAGAGTGCCTTCTGCGAGTCAGCCTTCACTTGCAGCGATGTCAGTTACGCTGCGGTCTGAGATTGAGAGATTCGATGTAGAGATAGTGGCTGAGTTGTCCAGTATGCTCGCCAACATTTCTCTCAGGCCGACTATTCTAAATCGTATACGCGAGGCTCAGCAGAACGATTCGGAGTGTATGGAGCTTCGATCTAGCATGATATTGGGAGACTCGTCGGATTTTCACTTATCAGATGATGGCATTCTGAAGTTCAGGCATAGGTGGTACGTGCCTAGTGACGAGGATCTGAGGAAAGAGATACTGGCCGAGGCACATTCTTCGACATATTCTATACACCCGGGCAGTACTAAGATGTACCGGGATTTGAAGCAACATTTCTGGTGGCCAGGTATGAAAGGAGAGGTCGCCAGGTACGTGGAAACCTGTTTAGTTTGTCAACAGGTTAAGGCGGAGCACCAGAGGCCAGCTGGAACATTACGGCCACTGCCGATTCCGGAGTGGAAATGGGAGCAGATCTCTATGGATTTCATTGTGGGACTCCCGAGGACTACGAGAGGCCTTGACGGCATTTGGGTTATTGTGGACCGATTGACAAAGTCGGCTCACTTTTTGCCTGTGAAGATGACATCGTCTATGGATCAGCTCGCCGAGCTCTATGTACAGGAGATTGTCAGATTACACGGCGTGCCAGTTTCTATTGTCTCCGACAGAGATCCGAGATTCACGTCCAAGTTCTGGAAGAGTTTACACAGAGCTATGGGGACTCAGCTTAATTTCAGCACAGCGTTCCATCCTCAGACTGATGGTCAGACAGAGAGGACGAACCAGATTCTTGAGGATATGCTCAGAGCGTGTGTCCTGGAGTTTCAGGGATCGTGGAGCAGGTATTTGCCACTGATCGAGTTCTCTTATAATAACAGCTTCCAGGCTACTATTGGCATGGCACCGTACGAGGCGCTATATGGTCGGAAATGTAGGTCTCCGTTACATTGGGACGAGGTTGGCGAGGCCAGCATCGTTGGTCCTGAGATTCTACAGCAGACGGCAGAGAAGATTGCCATCATTCGACAGCGTATAGAGGTAGCACAGAGCAGGCAGAAGAGCTATGCTGATACCAGACGGAGAGAGCTGGAGTTCGAGGAAGGCGATGAGGTCTACTTGAAAGTTTCTCCGTTCAAAGGCGTAGCGAGATTTGGAAGGAGGGGTAAGTTGAACCCTCGTTATGTGGGGCCCTTTCCTATTCTGAAGAGGATCGGGAAGTTGGCGTACAGATTACAGCTTCCGGCTTCTATGGAGGGTATCCACGACGTGTTTCATGTATCTATGCTTCGGAAGTGCTTGCGCGACCCGTCGCATATCGTGGAGGCTACAGAGATCGAGGTACAGCCTACCTTGACTTATGAGGTGGGGCCGGTACGCATTTTGGAGTATTCCACCAAAGTCTTGCGCAACAAAGAGATTCCACTGGTCAAAGTTTTGTGGCGGAACCACGAGGTGGAAGAGGCTACGTGGGAACGACAGCAGGATATGATGACTAAGTATCCTGATTTGTTTGCATGATTTAATTTTGTGGACAAAATTCTAAATAAGGTGGGTGGAATGTAATACCCGGCTTGTACGGGTTTTTGGATATATTATGTTATATTATTATTTTATTATTTAATGGTATTTTTGGTAAATATGTCAAATCAGGTCCGTTTTACAAAAAGAAAGCGTCATTGTGATCCTAACGATTAATAGGAATTTTAAGGAAATTATGAGAATTTTCGGAGTTTAGATGCTATATTCCGAGTAAATACATTTCTCGCAATGTAAAGGACGTTTTCGTAAAAATAGTAAATGTGGTCCAAATTGCGAACGGACAGTTTCGAATAAACCCTATTAACGAGTTGGACTTATTGGTGAAGTAGGGAAGTTTAGAGAAACCGAATAGCTAGACGATTGATGAATCGAAGGACGAAACCAATATAAAAATCAAATAAGGGCAGAATAGTAATTTGCAATTTTATATTATAAATCTAACCTAAAATCATTTCTCCCTCACTTCTCTCTTCTTCTCTGGAAATCACGATCGCCAGAGAGCTTCTCCTCTCACGGCCGCGGCGACTTCTCAACATCCCGACCTCCGTTTCTCTTCCGTTTCTCCTCCGTTCTTCGTCATTTCTTCTCCTCTCGCTATCCTCGGTATGTACCTACAATCTTAGAGCTTTTATTTCAACGTTTACGCCGTTTTAGATAATTAGGGTTTCGACTAAATCTCGTTAAAAACGCGAATTAGGACTCGTAATTAATAGGTTAGCCGTGATTAGGTATATATTGAACGTATCGGACGTTATTGGACGAAGATAAACCAATTTGTGAAAAAGTATAAATCTGAGAATTTTCGAGTTTTCAGAAATTTCTCGTAATAGGAATTTCAAGTTATCGAGTATTAATTGACGTTCTAAATGCTTTGATTAGCTAAGTGAGGAATTTAGGAAAAATTCAATAGTTAAGGATTTTGTAATTTGGACGTTAATAGCTTAAATTGGTTTTAACGACGAATATCGTGTTTTGTCTCAGACACACGACTCCCGTGGACGAAGCTTGAGATTCTGCGCGCTCGAGGTAAGTTTTCGTGACTTACTTTGACCAATCGGTCTACACCATACTTCGATGTCGTATCGAGGATCCCTGAAGAGTTGTTTGTTTAATCTGCTTTCGGTTGGGTAGTTAGGTTTAATTGTTTATAGGTTAGTTTATTTCGGTCTTGATGGTATACATATGTTTGTTTATTGTATGGTTACATTATGCTTATAACTGTTCATGCATCACGTGTTTCAAAATGGCATGAAAATGGATTTCTGCACGAGTTTTCAAATGAAATGAATAATGAACGAAAATACGTAATCTGTATCTGGTCACGCGGGATGGGGCTCAGGCATGGCTGTAGGGTTTGTGAGCATGTACCCCCCTCCTCTAAATCGAAAGTGGTAGTCCGACTGCGGGATGTATCCTTTCCATTTAGAGGGCTGATATCTCGGTGGCAATCTGTATGAAATGACCTGATATGTCTGATATGCATGTTTTCTGAACTTCATATGCACTGCACGCATGCATCTGCATTTACGTAGCTTACTGAGATTTCAATATCTCATATGTGTCTGTATGGTGTAGGTGATATTTTAGGAGATATTGAGCCAGGTGAGGACGACGTCCCTCCTCCTGACGTAGGGCGCAGTTGATGGATGATGGTCGTGGGAGTGCGCTGAGCAGTCGAGGCGCGTTTTGACCCGTGGGGGATGTACGTAAAGGTTTTGGGGTTTTTGAGACATTTTGGATTGATGATAAACTGTATAGAACATATTAGGGTGCTTGGTTCTGGATAGGGGTTAGATAACATTTTGGTAATTGTCTGTAAAACGCTTTGGTTTAAACTGTTTACTGAATGTTTTGAAAATGTTTTGATTGGTTTAGGTTGTTACGGATAGCTCGATTTTTAGAACTATCCACGCAGTTGGACTTCGCAAAGTACGACGCGAGTCGATTGAGTTTAGATTATGTTTTAATCGGATGAGTGCAAGTTGTGAGTTATGGTGATTACTGGTGAAGGAAAGAAGATGATTTGCTCTCTGGAAATCGGATTCCAGAGAACAAATCGATGTGTTAGATATGAAGTGCTAAAGTCTCTGGTATTGATGAAGGAAGGGAGGGATCGCTGCATAGTGTGCAGCGATCGATCTCTGCTGAAAAAGCAGAGATCGATCGCCGCCCTTGCTACATGCTGCAGCGATCGATCTCTGTAGTTTGCAGAGATCGATCGCTGCCTCCTGGCAGCGATTGGTTCCGATTCGGCCCCTGTTTTAATTTTTATTAAATATTTAAATGTTTTAAGTTTTATTTAAATTGTTTTAGTTTATGTTTTAAATGATTTCAAGGTTCGATTTCAATTCCGTTTTCAGTTCTGATTTCAACCTCAGTTTAGATTCCGCATTAAGTTTTATTTAAAGCATAGAAAAGTAAAAAGTATAAAAAATATATATATATATAATACGGGTACGGTATTAGGGATGTTACATGAACGCTCGTGGACGGAGCTTGGATTGCAGCGTGCACGAGGTAAGTTCTCGTGAATTGCTTTGTCCGATTGGTCTACACCGTACGTCGAGGTCATTTCGAGGAATTTGGCGACGTGTTTGTTTATTTGTTTTGGATGGGTAGTTAGGATTAGTTATTTTGTAGATTATGTTGTTATCATCCTGATGGTATATATGTGCTTGTTTACGTTTATATTGAACTGTTCATGCATCACATGTTTTAAAAGAACATAGAAAATGAATTTCTGCACGATGTTTAAAGAAAATGGCGATGTGGCCTGGAGAGGGGCACGACCTATTGTGAAGATCGATTACGGGTTTGTCACAATAACACATCTATTATGTACTCATGTGGCCTGGAGAGTGGCTTGACCTTTTGTGAAGATCGATTACGGGTTTGTCACAATACCATATTTATTATGTACTCATACAGTTATAGGTCATGCGAGATGGGGCTCAGGCACGGCTGTACGTGTTGTAAGCGTGTACCCCCCCGTCTAGCTGGAAAGAGTAGTCCGACCCTGGATGTGCTCTCTCCGGTTATGAGGCTGAGATCTCGGTGACACCCACAGAGTAAAGATAAAGAAAACGCTGCATGATTTCTGAATTCATATACACAGCATGCATTTACATTTATGAGAGCTTGCTGAGATTTTTATCTCATAGGTGTCTGTATGGTGTAGGTGATTTCGACATAGGTGAGGACGAGATCCCTCCACCTGAGGAGTGATGCGGTTGACAGAGGATGATCGCGGGAGTGCGTTGGCGCAGTCGAGGCTCATTTTGACCCGTGGGACTCATGATTAGATGTTTTGAGAGTTTTGGCGATATTTTGGGCTAATGGTGGATTAGAAAGATTTATTGTATAGGTAGATACATTTTAGGTTGTTGGATCTGGATAGATTTATGTATTGATGTTTTGAAATGTTTTGGAAATTGAATTTATAACCTTTTGTTGATTTCAAAATAGGAGGATTTGTTTAGGTTTTAAACATATCCACGCGTTTTATTTTCATGAAAATAGGCTATGTTTTGAACGTGTTTCGAGTCGTGGTTTGAATGAGAGTTGAAATGTATATGTTGGAATGTATGTGTGTTAACGAAATTGTGAATGAGTTGTGTTAAGAGTAATGGTATGTGGAAGAAATAAAGAAGGAAGGAAAAAGGGTAGGCGTTCGAACGCCTAAGGAGTGGCTTTGGGACGTAGAACTCTCTGGAAAAAAATGGAGAGTGCAGCGATCGGGCACAGGAGGAGGTGCGATCAGACGCGGGACCAGGAAAGAGGGGCGCACGATCGGCCAAGCTATGACCGACCGTGCAGCCATGAGGGAGGCGCCCGATCGCCTATCATTTGGCGACCGAGCGCCCCTCAATTTGCGTGGGGAATTTCCCCTTTTGTCCCTCGGCCGATTACATGTTTTTAATCTATTTATTTAATAGTTTTAATTATTTTAAATTGTTTTAAATTTCAACTGTTTTAGTATTTGTTTTACACGATTTACTAAACGAACTCTGATTTCGATTTAATCCCCGCTTAAGGTTAGGTTTAAGTTTATTAGTAAAATAATAATAATAATAATAATACGGGAAAATAAAGGGGTACAGTGTTAGGGACGTTACAGGAACAGTAGTCCAAAGTTACCGTCCAGAGTATTGTTATCCAAAACGTTGTCGTTTAAATTAATGTCGTTTGTAGCGATATCGTCCACAGTCACTTGTTCAGAGCTAGTCGCCCACAGTCACTTGTTCAGAGCTAGTCGTCCAAAGTCGCTTGTCCAGAGTTCTTCGTCCAAAGCCGTAGACGGGCGTGTTGTCCAAGGTCAGAGTCGACAAACTCTGTAGGCGCTAAATTGAAAATAATGTCGAGCTGGCTGCAGATGTCTCTGAGAAGTTTCGAACGTTTTCCTCATGGTCTTGTTTAAACAGTAAGAATTTTCTAGTCTGTTTTCGTAAAGACTCTGTTTTACACAAATATTTTACAGTCAAAGTATGTGTTTAACAAACTGGGTTTATTAATTCGGGGCGTTACACGTACACTTGCGAAATATTTTTCACAACAGATGTTCATTGGCAAACTGTTAAACGGATTTTACGCTATCTTCAAGGCACATTATCTCGCAGTATAACCTTCTCCCCTTCAACATCCTTCAACTTAACTTGCTATACTGATGCTGATTGGGCCTCATGCCCCGATGACCGTAGAAGTACAAGTGGATATTTCATCTTTTTGGAATCCAATCTTATTTCATGATCCTCGGTAAAACAAAAATCTGTCTTCCGCTCTAGCACTGAGTCCGAATAAAAAAGCATAGCGAATGGTGCATCGGAACTTATTTGGTTACAATCTCTCCTACATGAAATTGGTACTTTCTCATCCGCCATACCTACTATATTTTGTGATAATTTGAGTGTCACATATCTCGCCTCAATTCCCGTACTGCACTCAAAACCTAAACATGTGGAGATTGATTTTCATTTTGTTCGAGACAAAGTGCAAAAGAAAACATTACTTGTCAAATTTACTCTTTTAGTGTATCAACTCGCAAGAGCCGTAACTCTTTTAGTGTTAAGAGTTATTCGGAATTGGGTTATCGGTCCGGTCCAGTCCGGTCTTTCGGGAATTTCAGACTATAGACCGTGGACCGGACCATTTCTCATAGGATTTTTGCTTTGAGGACCGGTCCCAGACTGAGAATCGTCAGGAATTGTCCGAAACTAGACCGACACCTTCGGTCCGGTCTTGCCCACCCCTATGTTTAGGAGTGCTCGTGCGCTGGTGCGTTAGAGAGAGCATATTCCCTTTCCATTTTAACTTTTTCCTTATGATATATCTAAGTGGATGGTCTTCCGAGAACTGTGATTTATTTTCTATTTCTTGACATTCGTAATTATTTCAGAGATTTCACATCTGTAATATCATGAGCAAATAAAATTGTCATGTTAATGCTAGAATCAATTCAACTAACCTGAATAAGAGGAGAGAACAAAGGAAATGGAATCAAACCCATATTCATTGAAAGAACTAAGAAGCCGAAAATCAAATGATTAGACAAATTATTCCATAATATGAACAGATCTTAAAATATGAATTCGACATATATACTGAAACCTCAAACGTGAAACAAAAGAATCTCTACTCACAGCCCAAAAGGATCTCCATGGCCGTGGAGTAAGGGTATATTATGCCAATGTTGAAAATTCATTGAATTCTTTATTTTATAGTTGTTGCATTTCTTTTTCTCAACAAGTTTTTTGAAACTCTGAGCAGTTTGAAAGCTAAATAACCAAACAAAAATTATTGTGTGAGATACAATCCTGCCCAAGGTTAGAGAGAGAGAGGGTGAAAAACAGTCTCCCAAGAAGATGCAAGTGCTATAAATGTTCAAAACAATGATCATTGAATATTATATATTTATTTTTCTATTTTCTATTTAGTTTTTCTTCTTTGCACTGCTTTATTTATAAAAGTCGTCTTCTCTCCATACTTCAGTTTCTGTCAGCGTCTTCATATAAATATCTATGATGTTAAGATATGGATTTAGGTGTGATTTCATCATGTACATCAAAATTCATACTCTCGATTTCTTAACGGTTGGCTTTGTATAATTGGTTTCGCATTGCAGATAGAAGGTTCATTTAAACGTTGTTCGCATTTTTCTTGTGCCATTTTTTTTAGGTTTATGTGTTCTGTTTATTTGCTCAATGTGGTGGTTGTTCTTCTTGACTTCTCTTGTCTGTGTCGTCTCAAAAAATCGTCTTTTTTTGTTCCGCTGCTCTTGCTCTATTCACATAGTAGTTTTTATTTGTTTTTAGTCCATTCACATTTGGTCCGTGTCCTCTTCTTCTTTTGATTTGTTTAGTCATTAGGTTTTTTTTTGTCCATCGAAATTTTGTCCTTTGAACAAAAAACTTAATTATTATAATATATTATTATTTATATAATCCTATATACTTAATTCTTATGTATATATTATTATTTATATAATCCTACTGTGGAGTTTATAATCGCCATTTGAGTTCTCATTTAAGAACTAGCAAATTAAGATCTACGTTCTCATTTTAGTTTACTCATCAAGATCAGGACACAATGTTTGTATGAGGTCTACCTCACATAACTTAATATGGTATCATTATTTACCTCATGCTTATTAAACATCATAATTAGACCATTAATAAAACAACGGAATTAAGCTCATTCAGACGAATGTGCTAGGGAATTATTGGTCCTTATAAAGTTTAATAATGATTAATCCCTTTTAGTTAAACATTACCTACGATATAGTTAATGTTCTATAAGGTTAAATCTGTAATAACTGAAAAATTTTACCGAGTCAATTAAAAGCTCTGTTAGAATTTCTGTGAGAGCTTTTAACGGGTTATTTAGTTTATTAAAACTAAGGATTTTATTTGGAAGAAGATTTCTAAAATTTTAGGTCGAGGGGACGCGAACTTAACGGAAATACGGAAGTTAAAACATGTGAGGGCAATTTAGTAATTTAGTTAACAAAAAAAATAAAAAATAAAAAATAAAAATAAAAAGAAACAGAATGGCTTCATGAAGAAGCCATTCTGCTTCTGCAGCTCGAGCTCCCGAAGAGAGAGAGCCTGAGCCCGAGCCGTTTTGCCGACAACTAACGAGAGAGAGAAGGAGAGGGATGCCGGCGTTCCACTGCTCCGACGAGCTGAAGCTGACCTGTGGTTCAGCTTTCCGCGCCAAACCCGACCGGTAAGGCTCGATTTTTTTGTCCTGTTCTTGTTCTGTTCGTGGCCGAGAGCGACGTTCCGGTTTGGGCTCTGATCACCGGCCGTTTTTGGCCGTTCTCGGCATTGAATGGCCAAGCTTAAGGCCGGCGAAAGTTGCCGGGCAATGGAGAGCTCGGGTTGAGCTGAAAACAGGGGACCCGAGTTTGAGCCTCGGGTTTTCTGAATTTGGAAACTTTGATTTTTGTTAAGATTATGCTGAATAGATTAGAATGTGATAGATTAGTGAGGAATTGAGTGAGTTTTGTTGAAAAATCAGAAATGGGAAATGGGAAATTTGAGCTTTTAAAACCGGTTCTGTTTTTGGGGATTTTGACTTAGCTACGGTTAATCGATTTAAATTCTCTCCTACCATGTTAAACTAGGTTTTTATGGGGAGCGTTTAGCCGTTGAAATCGAGTCATTCCGATAAGCGTAGCAAAAGTTACGCAAATTTAAAGTTTAGGTGAAATTCGGGTTCCGAGTGAGAAACCATCAATTTGTGTTGTGCCAAGCTTAAATTGATCTGAAAGGGGTTAATTGACAATGAAATTGGATTGAAAGTTAAACTTTGGACGTTTTAACATAATACACCGATTCTTTTTTTTTTTTTCGGGTTTGGAGTGGTTACGGTCGTTCGTTTTAAATTCTATTTTTTGGCAGGTTAAACTAGAATATTAGAGGAATACGTGGTCACTAGAATCGTTCAATTCCGATAACCGACGTGAAAGTTATGCGTGTTCAAAGTTTTGAGATGTTTTTAACTGAACCAACTTAACGACCCGTTTAGTTGAGTTTTAGTTGGGTTAGGCTAGAAATAATAGTTTGAGAATGAATTGGTGAATGTAAGCCTAATTCTAATGAAGTTGAATTTTTGTCTTAGGTCGAGCCGTAGGTGGACAAGAAACCGAGCATCCCCAACAAGCTAAGACGCCAGGTAAGTAGTAGTGTGGGAGCGAATGCCTGAAAGTTGCCCAGAAGGGCCTACACTACAGTAGTTTGCATGTTGAGAGTCGTGTGCATGTTGTGAGTAGCGTGTATGTGATGTGTGAGTGCAGTCATTGTTAGTTGGTTATGGTAAGCATGCATCATGTTTTAAAAGTTATGCAAAATGTTTTGAGCATGTTTTTAAGCTCGGGAGAGTAGAAGATGTGAGGTACGGTGTGGACAGGCGACAGTGGGCTGGAGTATGACTTGTGGGCCCCGCTTCCGGGATGAGCTGGAGCGGTGGCGACATGTCGATGGCAGTGTGGTGTATTGACCGATTGTCCCGGGCGATTGTACTTCGAGTCGAGACAGTGGCTGGAATGTGACTTATGGGCCCCGCATCCGGGACGAGCTTGTAACGCCTCGAGTTTTCTGAACCCGGTTTGTTACACATAAACCCGAACATAACTAAGAAAAATTTCGTCGAAAGTCAAATTTGAAAAAAACTTGCAGCGGAAAAATCTTTGAGCAAAGCAAGGTTCAGCAAAACTATAAAACAATGTTTGAATAATCAATTAAAATATTAAGAAAATAATTCGGCCGGAAGAGATGAAGGCTTAGGCATGAAATACTTAAAGTTTATAAAAGTCAAACACATCATCCGCTGAACAAAGTCAACGAGAAGGGCAGAAACAAACCAAAGGCTTCCACCGATGACGTCAGCCGGATGAATCAATTATCCAACCTCAACCGATTGCAAAACGACAAGTTTTGCTACTCGCATCTACCGATGACGTCAGCCGGATGATTCGTTCATCCAGCCTCTGCCAACTACAAAACGACAAGTCTTTTACCACGTCATCCGATAGGTTTAATACACGACATCCACCGATCGCTAAACGACAAAACTTCTACTACATCATCCGATAGGTTTAACATTCGACATCACCCGATCACAAAATGACAAACTTACTACTTATATCTTCTGATGGCTTCCACTGAAGGCATCATCCGATAGACAACAGAACAACAACTCAACATCTGCCGATAGACATCATCTACCGATAGAGGACAGGGCGACATTTCAACTGCTCCTTGCTATACAAACACAACTCTAATTACATAAAGGAATTTACTTACTTCACTGAAACCATTCATAAACAATTCAAATCATTGCATTACTCAAAATCCAGTAAGAACCCACATTAAAACCCAACAGAATACTATTATCAGAAAAAAAATCTCAAAAATGTATTCAAATATTGAAACCACTACTATCATGAAAACTCAACATACTTAAATTGAAACATTGTCAACTAAACCTTCACACCAACTGACATCAGTTAAACCGCTCCATCAACTGCCAAATTGTTACATAGATGCACTCCTCCAACCAGTCTAGTCCTCAGCAAACTCAGTAAACACACCTGTTGTCACTTCTTCACCTACATCACAAAACTCTGCTATTAGCCTAATGCTAAGTAAGTAAAGCAATAATGAAATGAAATGCTGAAATATGAATTCTTAAACATGCAATTTCTACTTTCTCATCTCAGTTGTTCATGCATCGTTTCTGTTCAGATCCCCCTGTGAAATTGGGAGTTGGATCAACTTTCCCAAAGTATAAATATCCACTTACTCATTAAGGGGCGGATTAATTCCCTTAACAGTAAATCTGATTCACATAGCTGTTTCCGATCCCCCTGTTCGATGGGAAGCGGATCAAATTTCCCAAAGTCTAAATATCCAATGTCTCATTAAGGGGCAGATTAATTCCCTTAACAGTAAATCTGATTCACATAGCTGTTTCATTATGTTCATTCCTTACCGTGCCAACATGCATTCAAATTCATTTTCGTGTACTTTTAAAATGTGATGTATAACATACAGACACATTCAAGTAAACAAAATCCTAATGTTTTGTGATGTAGGCCTGAAGGCACAAGCATACTACACTTACCTGGTCTCCTGGAAATTGCTCGGCTGTAAGCCACCTTAGAAGTTCACTCACCTAAGTTCATAACAGAATATCAATCAAACCTTCGCTAAACTTTACCAAAAATTAACCAGAGGAACAAGGAAACCAGTTTGGAACTCTACTGCTTGCACATTCCCATTTATTCCCTAAGAACCCGAACCTACTCTCATCAACAGCATCTTTGAAATCCTCATATTGTACTTCATCAGTTATCTAACTGCTAAAACGCAAGAGAATGAGGAAAAACGTACCTAAGTTGAAAGAGAATCAAGCAAGAAAATCGCCTAGAGAGCTCTGCTGCTTGAGCTGAAAACTGAGATAGGAGAGTAAGGAAAGAGTGGCGGCTACAGTGCATTTAATCACAAAGCCTCTTTCCTTAAATAGGTTATCCATTATAAGTTCTCAATTTACCACTATGCCCTTACTTAGTCACTCATTAACCTAATTAATACTTTCCTAACTTTTCTCCACAACATGCTTACTATTAAATAACGGATTAGAAATTGGTTTAATAGAACCGGGTGCTACAGAGCTGGAGCGGTGGCGACGTGCCGATGGCAGCGCGGTGTATCAACTGACTGTCTTGGATGGTTGCATTCCGAGTCGGGACAGGGGGTTTGGGTGTGACTCATGGGCCCCATTTTTGGAGGAACCGGGACGGCGGCAATGTGCCGGTAAACAGTGCGGTGTACGGATTGACTGCCCGGTGCGGTTGCATTCCAAACCTCGATGAGATGCGATATGGTGAGGTGATGACAACGTGTGTAGAGACGTGCATGTGTTAGGATTGCATAACCAGTTTTCATGCTTCATGTTTATTTTTCAGCACTCGACTTGCTAAGCTTTGAGCTTACAGTGTGTTCTGTGGTGTAGGTACTGCTGAGCAGAAGGGTGAGTACCGAGAGCTTGACCAGGGGTAGATGACAGTTGGTGACGTGCGACCAGGGCCCCGGTTGATGGGTGTTAGGGCAACCCGACGTAGGGAGCCGTGGCATGGTGTTGATAAGGAGTAGGATTTCTTTTGTTTTATTTTGGGACATTGTGTATTTCGTTGTATATAGTCATAGTTAAGGGTGATGTGTCACCCTATATTGTGGACTTTCTTCATTGTTAGTCGGTAGTACAGTCTTTCTTGCTGATAGGATGGTTGTCTAGAGATTTCGTAAGTTGGTTAGATGGATAGAAATATTTTAGATTGATGTTATGCAGGTACTTAGAATTTTGGGGCGCCATTTCAGGCGTTATTCTGCCAAAATTTTTGGGGAGGACGCCTTGGTGCCTAACGAATCGGATTGGGAGAAACGTAGTGGCTTGGAGAAACCAGGTATGAGACGAATAAAGTCGTTGGGGGACTTAACTTTAATTCCGCTGCATTCGTTTAATTAAAACGGATTCCTTGCATTACCAGTTTAAGTGGACGAGATAGTAGTCAAAGGGAGTCGTTTAGCTTAGAGTAGTCCCTGTGTGCACCGGGAATCCGGGTGGGTTTTCGGGGCGTTACAAAATCAATAGCTAGGTTAAGAAAAATAAGAACGTTTCCTAGAGACATGCTTTACTGATTTATCTTGAAGTAATAGTGTGAATTGATGAAATTAATAGTATAATACGTGACTATTATCCATTGAGTATTCTTAATGTTAGGAAATTGAGCGTACACCGATTTCATACTGATTATTGAGGTATAGTACAATGGGGTATTTAATGCGGTAAAAAGTAGGCGTTTACTCCTAGTCCTCCATTGGCGCGCTTCAGCGCCATCCATTCTTAATATCCACCACTTGGAAATCCTAATCTATACACAACCCTTAATAATGTTCATTTTCGTTTAAATGATTAGGGATTCGGATATCATACTTTTCTATGGTAAAATTATAATGTAGTAGCTATGGTTGAAAACATGATTCGATTAGAAGTCCAATGAGTTGTTCTCCATATCAAGAAATGATATTTTCAACTAATGCAATTTCATAATTATAGGCTAAATTATAGGTTATTATCTCCGCTATCGAATTTCACAAACATTATAATAAGCCTAACTCTACTTAATTAAGAACATTATTAACTCCTACATTGCATATTCGGTTTAAATACTTATGATCAAATAAGTATATTAGGATTTTATACTGCTTTATCCCGAAAATACCAATACCACTAATCAATAATCTTTTTATTAATCTTTCAACCTACACTTCACATTAATTAGAAAAAAAACATACATATAATCGTGGTATATGTACTGAATAAGTATATTTAAGTTCTTGGACGGGTCGGTAGGTTCTGACAATTTGACCATAAGTCACATTATGGTCTAAGCTCATCAATTATATTAATTTTGCTTAGGCAAAATTATATTAGTTCTGCGATAGTATATTGATTACAATGAATCATATAATAGAAACAGATATTATCATATGTTGTAAAGACATTTTTAGCCGTAAATGTTTAAAGCCGGGATATAGTTTATTTTATAATTGTTCATAAGTGCAATCAGATTATTTGTACATCTTCAATGTATATTACGTGGTTATTTCCGTACGTATAAATAAACATATTCACCATTATATTTTCTACATATACCTTTAAATCGTAGGTTTTCTTTCTATAAAGATTCGTTTATCATAGCCAGGTATATTGATTCACCATTCGGATGTTTTTTATACTTAGATCTTGTAATGGTCTGAGTATACCGGTCTAATGTTGGATCCCCAAATTTTAAACTCAAATATTTTATAGCTTATCATGTTCCAAAAGCTCTCTCTATATGCCATACTTCCAACCGTTTAGTCTGGTGTTGAACTAGTAGTTGCGGTCGGAGGGATCATAAATATAGTTGAACATTATAATCCATATATGTAGAAAATGTATTATCTTAGATAATTAATTGAACAAATATAAACTATTAAACACTTGGCCCTTATAAGTGCAAGATTATACCATTAAATTCATCAATACGGTATCATCTTGAAAAATTGAAATGGGATACAATTACTATTTCAAGTGGTATACCATATATTTATAAATGCCCTTTAACTCATATCATTACATTGTATCCACTAAATACTAGTTCTCCATTGCACAAATTTATGACCATATATTAGGTAAGATACACTAAATGGTTTGCAATGGATTAAATTATTTGTATCAAACATTAAATTGGTTAATCATATATTATTTTATATGTTCAAATAACTCTAGGATATGAAGCCCTCATATTCCTCATACTAGAAACGACCATGGTTAATTTATGTCTAAAATATTTTCAGATCAATTATTTTAAATAAGTATTTATAACTGATTATAAATATATGGGCCTATTCATGTTCATAGGTAATGAAATGGGATATTTATGTATTGTACGACAATGTTTATAAGCATAATTTTTTTAATAATTATGACTCACTATAATATGAATTATAGATCAGCTCTACGAAATAACACTGAATAACCCCCATCAACCAGCATATAATTAAAATAGGATAAAGTGCAATTTGGCCTCTACAACTAGGTGAAATGAACAATTTACACCGTAAACTTGAATAAATGAAATATAAGAGAACTTAAACACAAACATTGAATTAATAGCAAAATATTCAAAAATATTATGTTTTCAAAAATATTTTGTTTGTTGTTACAAAAATTGTCTACATGGTAGCCCTAGAAAAGAAAATTAATTCATGCTATAATAAAAAGAAACAGCAAAAATAATAAAGATATTCATAGTTCAGAAGAGGAAGAGAAAGAAAAACTAGGGTTGTCGATCTGAAATCTCTTTTCTCCCTTGCTCTCGCTCTCTTCCTGTCTCTGTCTCGCTTCGGCCTCCTCTCCCTTTTTTTTTCTTGATAGCCTCTATTTTCCTCTTTTAACCTAATCTTCTTTTCCTTGATCGACGGTCCAAATTAAAACCTCAAAGAAATTAAATCATTCAGCCGATAAGACGAAATTCTCCACTTTAGCCGATCAGCTTTAACGGTCTAGATTAAAACAAGTTTCAGCCTTTAAAACAGCCGATCGATTGGTTGATATAGCCGATCTCGATCGGCTTAACATCTGCTTCTCAAAAAATATTTCTTCAGCCGATCGATCGGTTGATATAGATCACCAAGAATTGGCCGATCGATCGGCAACTCTTGTGGCTCCTTCGATTCTTCTCTTCCTTAGCCGATCGATCGCAGCATATCAGCCTATCGATCGGCAACTCTTCTGCTAAACACAAGTTCTTATTTCACCGAAACCTGTAATTCTTCAATTTTTCTACACATTTGCACCGAATATATCAAAATTTTTCATATACTTAAGTAAAATTCATCAATTCAAGTATTAAAGAATACAATAAAGTGTGTAAAATACACACTTATCAATCTTCTTATCATTTTTCCACTTGTGAATGGTCTTTATCCTTATTCAGTAGGATTTGAAATGCTTAGTTGTTTTACTAAAAATTTAGAAAATTTAAATCCATTATTTATTATATTTGGTTAGTCATTGAATTAGTAAAAAAGAAATATATGTTAGTTGATACTAGAATTGGAAGCTAGCTACCCGTCTCTGGGCAAGAACTCGGCCTCCCTTGGCTAGCCTGCCGGCCCTGCCCATTTTGTCTTGGTCACTTAAATTTGATTTGATTACATTTGTATATTGTATTTATCGTCAATAAAAATAAATATGTCATGCTCTGGTATAAATATAAAAGACAAAACAAAATAAATTAATGTTATAAATGTAGAGTTCGAATAATAAAAATCATATGGTAGAGTACATGAATATTGATTTCTACAATATAAATAATATATGTGTATATATATTAATATCATCTAAGCATTAGGTGATGTGAATCTTATATAAATAACGAAAAGGCCAAGGAAATGAATATTTATTTCTTTTTTGTTGTAAATATTTTTATAATAAATAATTAAATATCCGACAAAATACAAAGTACATAAAACTGTACCAAAATCATTCCTTCCTATCATTTATTATTATTATTATTAATTTATAAACTCGACAGGATCCCCCTCGAATAACAAAAAAAAAATAGACGATTTGGGCTCGATTTGGATTTGGCTACGATGTGGACTTGGTTCCTATATGGGCTGGGCTCTGGAATGGACCTACGATTGGTCGGGTTGGTCTAAAATGGGTTTTGGCTGAGATCTGCTCTGGGTCGTGTTGGTCTAGAATGGCTGGGCTTGGTAGGCTGGGCTGGGCTATGATTTGTGGGTTGGGCTACAAGGAGCAAATGTGGGCTTTCTCTTGGATCTTTGTTGGGCGCCTTTGTGGGCTTGCTCTGTGCCCGACTGTCTGGGTTGTGCCAAGGGTTGTGTGGGCTGGGTCTCTGGGCTTGGCTTGGGGCTATGGCTAGGCTGGGTCGGAATCTGGGGCGTTCAGTGCTGGGCTGAGGCCGAGGTGGTCTAGGTTGTTATCAGGTTCTGGGCTTGTTCGGGATCTTGGCATATTATGGGCTGGACCGTCCAGGTAGGCTGGGCTGGTCTCTTTTACGGGTGGGGTTTCTAGTGGGTCGGGCTAGCTCGGGTGCGCCTAGATTGGGTCTGGCTGGGTTGTGTCGGGGCTGTGGCCAGGGGGTTGGCTGGGTCTCTAGGCTTTTCTTAGAGCTATAACTGGGTTGAGCCTTGATCTGGACATATTCTGCGCTTGGTTGTAGCTAAGTTATGGCTAGACTCTTGCTAGGTAGGTTGGTCTGGGCTCTTGCTATTATTGGTCTGGGGTTTGTTGAAATCTGGGTTGGGCGCCAATCTGGGCTTTGTCGAGGCTGTGGTGGGCTGGGCCTCTGTGCTGGCTTTTGTCTATGCTGGGCTGGAATGGAATCAGGGCTGGTTAAGAACTGGGCTAGGGCCAAGGTGGTCTTGGTTGGATCAGGTTCTGGACTTGATTGTGGCCAGGTGGGCTTTGCTGGTCTCTCGCTAAGATTGGGTTGGGTTTTTTATTGGACTGGGTTGGGTGAGCTTGTTTTTGTGGGCTTTCTCTTTGGTTTGGCTTCACCCAGGCTCTGGGTTTGCGAAGTCTGTAGGCTGGGTTCTCGTTAAGGTTGGGTGGGTTGTGGTGGCCTAGAATGGGTCTGAGCTGAGTTCTGATCTGGGCTGGTCTAGTAGTGGCTGCTAGGGTAGGGTGGTGGGTCTTTGAGATGGCTGTGCTCTGGCTTGGGTAGGACGGTAGGGCTTGACTAAAGGGCCTAGATTAGGATTGGTTTGGAGTTGGCTATGGATGGGTGGCCGCTTGGGCTATGTTTTTCTGTGCTGGCCTGAAATGTAATTTATTTAAAATAAAAATGGTAGCAGATTTAAGAATCTAAAAAAAGTGAGAACGTATTCTTAAAGTTTGCAGAAATAACACTACTCTTTTGAAAAATTTGCTTATAATAAATGTTATTTTAGAAGTTAAGATGACACACAACATATCCATTAATGCTGTGTTTGTGTTTGAAAGACAAGAGCAGCAAAAGCTAAGATGATGCAGAGCTTATGGACACTTTTAATAACAAAATTAAGCTAACTTGAATTATTTCCCATCAAAATCTTGTTTATTTTAGAAAAAATGAGTATGCTTTTCTAAAAATTCCGTACAAAATGATGAGTTCTGGTCGAGTTTCGTACGCCTTTTTGTTTTTGAGTCTTAATTTAAAATGCATTGTGTTAGTATGAAACGATATCTTTGCTATTAGGTAAATATTGGTTAGGTTTTCTTTCATTCTCAAAGATCATCTAGACCCAAATGGAAGTTAAGAAGATTAAAAAAAAGGTAAAAACAAAAATAACCGTTGAACTATGGGGTAGTAACAAACTAACTCTTGAAATAATTTCGTCAACAAATTAACTTTTAGACTATTCTCTGTTAACAAACTCGTCATTCCCGTTAAATTTTTCACTAAATTTAAAGGCGGGCATCCAAAAATGTAATAGTGAAAAAAATATCTCGGTAATTTTTATTTGTTTTGTGTTCTTTAATTATGTTGTTTTTAATATATAGGTATGTGATGTATCATTCATTAAATTCACATATCACAAATTTGGCACTTTTTGGTTTCGAAGAATGAAGATCGAGCTTGGAGACATAAGTGTTATCAAGATAGATAACTACACAACAACTTTATTTTAGAGTTTATTTCTATTATTTAAGCTTTAGTTTACTCTTCTAACGAACACAAATTATGCCTCTACTATTGTAAAGTTTACTTCTACGATATACTATTTATAATAATTATGATTATTCATCTTTGTTATAAGAGCAATCTTTGTAGTTTGTTAACTTTATTTTTTTTGAACTTGTGGGTGGAGAGGGTCAAAATCTGCCAAAGAATATGGAAGAATTCGTGGGTGCAGAATTTGTGGGTGCATAATGGAGTAGGACCAAAAAAACCAAGGCAAAACCAAATAAAAGCCGAGTCCAAACCGAGTAAAAAATGAGCATAAACCGAGAAAAAACCAAATTCAGCCTTGAAATTTAAAATTATACCGACCTGAAGCATAACCAAATAAAATTAAAAACCGAGATTCAGTTTTCTTTTGGTTTTTGAGTTGACTTAGTTCGGTTTAGATTCTTCCCTTTCAAAACTGAACTGATTTTAGACCACTATTTGAAAGGCATGGCAACCATGATATCGTATGAGAGGGTTTGAAGAGGAAGGAAGACTTTATAAATTTATTGTTCATATTTAATAAGAAAAAGACCGAATATTACACGTCAGTAGGTAATTACACTATCTTACTACATAACGGATTGTGCTACATTATATGGATATTTCCCTCTGATACCATTTATTAAAGTTTATGACGGAAGGGAGTAGTGCACTTCTACTAAGTAAATAGATGCCCGAAATTTAAGAACCCTGGCAGTTTCACAATTTGATGCATAGGTGAAACTTTTCAATGGAAATTTCTTCTTTTTAATGTAGATTAAATGAACATTTTCAATGTATTTCTTGATCCGGGGTATTGATGAAGAGGCAAAAGAACTTGATTTTTGTGATCTTTTTTCTTCTGGGTATCTTCAAACGGCTGAAATTAACATCATCTGCATTATGATGGACATTGAAAGGCAATCTGGTTTTGATTGCAAGGGAGAGCATTGTGATTATTCAAAGTTTGAAATCGGGGAAGGTCTACTTGTCAAAGATAGAATGTGCTATTTATCGTTATATCTCGAAAGCAAAACAAACCATTATGCTTCTTAGTAATTTACACCAATATCTCCCAGAGTGAACTATAACAAATATAATAATTACCTAGTAGCTCATTCGACTAGTTTTAAGCTCATTGAAACATAAATGATTGAATCACCATTAATCATTGAAACATAAATGATTTGGTAATAAAAGAAACTTGTCCTAGCATTCAACAATACTCAACAAATGGATAGAAAGTCATACAATTTACGACGTCTTAACCAGAGCAATCATAGAAGTTAAAACTTCTAACTACGTAAACATGCCAAAAAGACCCTCATCTCTGGTTCTTAACATTCATTTTCATCTCGAAAGACTATTATCATTCACTTATTCTCCTATACTTATTCAAGTATTTTCCAAAGGCTGACTTAACAAATAAAACAACAATCAAATCTTCCAAAAATAAAAATAGGCTTTATCCTTGCTAGTCTTAGATAATTTTTGTGCCTCCAATGCTCGCTAAACTTACCATTCATCAATCATAACTAATCATCCTCATATAATATGCTCCACTTTGATGTTATTTTCTCAATTATTGAAAATGATCTAGATTTGAAAAGTTCCCAACTAAACGTAGGTGTTGGTGTATATATGGAGAGGGTTGTTCTACAAATGATTACAACTACAAAAAAAGCCAACTTTTCAAGGTAGCTTATACATGAGGGAGAAGGGACGGGGCTCAGCATAGTTCACCATGTGAAGGTAAAGATGACTCAAAATTTTATTGATTGTGAGGAGCTCAACTCATATAATTAGGGGTGCACGTTCTTAAAAATAATGCGCTATTCTTCTGAAAATTAAAACTACCTTCTTTACCACCACTCTAGTTTACAAAGAAGCAAAAATACACAACTTATCTACAGTTTTCTCAACTAGGTTTTATTCAATAATGGGTCATTGCCTATTATAGATCCGAGCCCACACATGTGGCTTGGATCCCAACAAACTCCTCCTTCGGCTCATGTAGAGGGCTTCAACAATCTCGTTTTTCGTCGACAAGCCTCGAGCTTCTCCTTCAGCAAAGTCTTCGTCAACATATCCGAACCGCTCTCACTGGTATGCACTTTCGCCAAGTGCAATTGTTTTGTCTCGAGCAAATCTCAAACCCAATGATACATCACATCAATATGCTTGGACCTCGAATGAAATGACGAATTCTTGGAGAGGTGGATAGCACTCTGACTATCGCTGAACACAACATACTTCTTTTGGTGCAAACCCAATTCCTCAAGGAATCTCACACACTTCTTTTGGTGCAAACCCAATTCCTCAAGGAATCTCCTCATCCATAAAACCTCTTTGCAAACCTCAGTAATCGCAATGTACTCGGTTTCAGTGGTGGACATCGCAACACACTCCTGCAGCTTCGATTGCCAAGAGACGGCTCCCCCTGCAAAAGTCATCAAGAATCCTAAAACGGTCATCCTAGAATCAATGTTACCGGCCATATCTGAATCAGTATATCCAACTAGCATAGAGTCACTGCCACTGAAACATAGATACAACCATGAAGTACCTCAGAGATATATGAGTATCCACTTCACCACTTCCCAGTGTTCTTTATCAGGGTTGGAGAGAAAACGACTAACTATTCCAATTGAATGAGCAATATCGGGTCGAGTGTAAACCAAGACGTACATCAAACTGCCAATTACAAACGCATAAGGAAATCGACTCATGTCTACCTTGTCTCTCTCACTTGTAGAACATTGCTCTGAATTGAGATTGAAGTGACCTGCAAGTGAAAAACACACAACTTTGGTCTTGTTCATGTTAAACTTTTAAGTAACTTCTCGATGTAGTCTTCCTGAGATAACCAAAGTTTCTCATTTTTCTTATTACGAGAGATTTTCATACCAAGTATCTTCTTCGCCGCACCCAAGTCTTTCATCGCAAAAAACTTGTTCAACTCTTCCTTTAACTTAGCAATTTTGCTAGTATCATGACCTATAATCAACATATCGTCAACATACAACAGAAGAATAATGAAGTTATCGTCGGAATACCTCTTGATGAACACACAATGGTCTGACGATGTTTGGTTGTACTCGTGACTCACCATGAAAGATTCAAACTTCTTGTTCCACTGCCGTGGAGGTTGTTTGAGGTCATACAAGCTCTTCTTCAACTTGCACACAAGCTGTTCTTTTCCTCTGACTTTGAATCTCTCGATCTATTCCATGTAGATCTCTTCCTCCAAGTGACTATGAAGAAACACAATTTTCACATCAAGTTGCTCGATATCTAAGTTCAAGCGCGCTGCTAAACCAAGAGCAACTCGAATCGAGGACATCTCTTCACCACCAGTGAGAATATTTCTTCAAAGTCGATTCCCTTCTTCTGACCGTACCCCTTAACAACTAACCAAGCTTTGTATCTTAATTGTGAGCTTGCATTTTCGGTCTTCAACCTGTAGACCCATCTGTTATTGACAGCTTTCTTGCCTTGTGATATGTGTGATTTTCATGAAGAGATTGCATCTCCTCTTCCATGGCTTTCGACAACTTTTTCTTCTCAGTAAGATATTGTCCGCTTTGGAGATTGGGCTGTAACCCAATATCCTCCCCTCACGGCTGTGTTTGGCGAGAACTTCCCGGTCGGTCACCCAACCTGGTATTTCTCTCGCTGAAGCACTTTTAACTTCGGAGTTCTTATGGGATCCGTTGCCAATTATGCTCCAAAACGGGTCTTAATATCTTGGAAGAGTTTCCTTACATATGTTTCATTTCCATATACTTCCCCAAGCGATGTGAGATTGTGACGACCCCTTCTCTACGACCCGGGAATCGCCTATACTCGAGTCCAGAATCCACCCCGCAACCCGATGTTTGCCCCGCAGTCGTACTCATACGTACACATCCGGGTCATCACAATCACCCCCCTCGAGGGCCCAACGTTCCCATTGGTAACATTTTCGGTTGGGTACAGGCTCTGATACCATTTCTAATGACCTCTTTTTCCAGTAAGATACTGTCCACTCTGGGGATTAGGCCGTAACCCAATATCCTCCTCTCACGGTTTTGTTTGGCGAGGACTTCCTGGTCGGTCACCCAACCTGGTACTACTCTCGCCGAAGCACTTTTAACTTCAAAGTTCTAATGGGATCCTTTGCCAATTGTGCTCCAAAACGCATATTACTATCTTGGGAGGGTTTCCTTACATATGTTTCATTTCCATATACTTCATCAAGCGATGTGGGATTGTGATGACCCCTTCTCTACGACCCGGGATTCGCCTATACTCGAGTCTGGAATCCACCCTGCAACCCAAGGTTTGCCCGCAGTCGTACTCATATGTACACATCCGGGTCATCACAGTAAGTGTCTGGCTCTCCGGCATCTGTGAGCATCACATACTCATATAAGGTGTATCTCATCGAAAGATGCCAATCTCTAGTAGATCTTCTCAAAGGAGGTTCGTCTGGCAACTCTTGAACCTTTTCTTCGACTTGCTCAGTCGGTTCAACATCATCAGCTGTGGGGAATTTTCCAATTGCGAGACCGGTATCATGCTCCGGTTCCACTTCCCCTTGATCGGAATGCTCTACAGGTGTAGAAATTTGATCCAAATCGATCAAATCATCATTGTACCTATCTGCCATTTTCGCCTTATTGATGTCTTTGATGCCTTGCTCTTCCACGAACATGGCATCTCTGCTTCTGACAAGCTTTTTCTGCACCGGATCGTAGAACCTGTAGCCAAACTCATCAAGACCATAGCCGAAGAACACACACAGCCTCGTCTTCACATCGAGCTTCGACCGCTCGTCTCGTCTCTCAGAATGTGAACAAAGGCCTTGCACTCAAAGATATGCAAATGACTATAAGAATCTTCTTTTCCAGACCACATCCTATTCAGAACTTTGAAACCTAACGGAGCACTCGGCATGAGATTCAAAACATGAGCTACTATACTCAAGGCTTCACCCCAAAAGGACCTTGACAACTGTGATTGTGAAAGCAAATATCTCACCCTCTCAACAAGCATCTTGTTCATTCTTTCAGATAACTCGTTCAACTAAGGAGTCTTCGAAGGTATCTTTTGATGCCGAATACCCTGTTTTCTACAATACTCATCAAAAGGAACGCAGTACTCACCCTCAATATCTGACCGTATTAGGGGTGGGTATGGTCCGGTCTGGTCCCATCCCATCCCGTCTCAAGACAGAATTGGACCAAACCGTGGGATTCGGGAATTTTATCCCGAATCCCAAAACCAGACCGTGCAAAAATTGGGACCAAACCGGACCAGAACAAATTTTTTGGTCCGGTCCCGATTTCTCCCATTGTAATGCTGATTTTTAAAAAAAAAAATAAAAAAACAAAAAATTCTGAAATTGCATACAAATTTTTCCAATAAACTCAACATTCATAATAGAATTCCCTAAGCTGATAGATCCATACCTTTGTTTCACACCATTGATGTCAATACCAATATGCCCAGAGGTTCTCTCAAAAAGAGTATATCCGTAAGCTGAAGCTGCAATAACTAATGTCTGCTCATCAGGAGATTCCCCCTGATAATCAATACATTCTGCATTTTCTTGGGATCCATTATTTGCATCAGAACACTGATAATCAATGATAATGGGTATTACGGTATTACATGCGACCAATGAAGAATGGGCAGTGAGCCCTAACTTTTTTTAGTGTTAACTATTATTGTTAATTGGGTTCTCGGTCCGGTCTTTCAGGAATTTCGAACTATGGACAGTGGACCGGACCATTTCCCATTGGATTTTTTCTTTGAGGACCGGTCCCGGACCGAGAACCGTCGGAACTGCCTGAAACCGGACGGACACCTTCGATCCGGTCCGGTTCTCTATCCGCTGTCTGATCTTGCCCACCCATATACCGTATCCCTTTAAACTTCACACATGTTTCTCTTTCCTCACGAGCATCAAACTACTTGAAGACGTTTAGCATTTGATATTTTGACTTCAACGTATACACCCAAATTGTCTTTGAATGATCGTTAATCAAAGTCACAAAGTACAATGCACCACCAAGTGTTCTTGTTTTCATCGGACCACACACGTCGAAGTACACCATGTCAAGTATACCCAGTTTTTGACAGTGAAGAGCTCTCTTGAAGACTACTTGAGTTTGCTTGTCTGCCAAACAATGAACACACCGCTTTAGAGAGACATTTTTCATACCTGATAGTAGGTTCTTCTTAGCTAGAATTATCAATCCCTACTTGCTCATATGACTAAGCCGATTGTGCCAAAGTACTACCTCACCTTCATCGTCCACTGTATGAATTTTGGAATCCGCGTTCTTCGCGTGCATGACATACAATGAGGAACATTTTTCTCTTCTCACCACAATCAAAGAGGCTTTGGTGAGCTTATATTTTCCATCACGAAAAGTGTTGCAAAACTATTCGTCGTCGAGCTTTCCAGTCGAGATTTCAAGGATGTGCTTCACATCTCTTAAAACCAAGGTGTTACCATCGTCGGTCTCCATACGCACGTCTCTCATAACAATGGCTTTTGTAACGCCATCATTTTCCATCATTACACTTTCAAAGTCACCAGAAGTGTAGGACGTGAAGAAATCCCTCTGTGAAGTAGCATGTATCGAAGCACCACTATCAATTACCCAACTCATATCTTAGCAAACGAGATTGACGACGTCTCCGTCGTACACAATAAAGAACTCCTCAGTGGATGTGGCTACATTCTCACATGTATTATCCTCTCCGGTCTTTTTTTCCTTTCCTTTGGCATTCAAATTTTCTCGAAGAAACTTTCAACAAAATCTCTTGATGTGTCCTTTCTTGCCACAATGATGACATTTCAAATGGTGTACTTTTCCGACTTGCTTTGACTTCAGTTTCTGTTGCCCGGACCTTTGCTTTGACTCCTCCCCTATTTTCGGTGACTAGGACGTCTTACTGTGAAGAAGAACACATTGACTTTCTTCTCATCTCCTCATTCAGAACACTACTCTAGACTACATCCATAGCCAAAACATCATTCTGGGCCAAGTTGCACAACGACATTCTGAATGTCTCCCATGAGTTCGACAAGGTTTCAAGAAGCATCAATCCCTAAACCTTTTCATCAATCTTGATTTTTATTCAAGTCAACAGATTGATAATTCCCTGAAATGTATTCAAGTGATCGGTCATTGCTTTTTCATTTTGATACTTCAACCCTAGAAGTTGTTTGATTAAAAATAGCTTGTTGTTGCCGGTCTTCCAAGCGTACAACTTCTCAAGCTTTTTCCACAAGCTCTGAGCGTTCTATTCCTCACTGACATGGTTGAGGACGTTATCATCCACCCACTGCCGAATGTAACTGCACATTTGACGACGACACAATTCTCATTCGACGTTAGACTTAGTCGCCGGTTTCGTACAAGCAAAAACAGGAAAATATTAGTCTTTCACATAGAGAAGATCATTCATCTTTCATTTCCACACAAGATAGTTAGAGTCGTTCAACGTGACCATCGGACTCGGGTTACTCTACATGATTTGAACAAGGAAAAAAAAATCCGAACAAAATATCCCAAGTACTGAGAATCACCACAAATTTTAGAACTCAAAAATAAATTCTCCAAATTTAGAATATCTCCAATGGAACAGATTTTCCCAAAATCATATTAAACTTTGAATTTGTTATTTGTGTACTGTTTCACCAATTACAAAATCAAATGCTCCACAAAAATAACAGAAGCCAAAAAAAAATTGATTCCTATTCACAGGCCGTGCGACCTACGAGGACGAAGTTGTAAGTCAGATCAAACTGGCGGTGACCTGAGCGATGACGAAGTTTTGTGCTGAAACTAGCGACTTTGAACAAAACAGATCGAAGATGGTGTGCGGCGCTCTGTCCAACAGAGGATGAGCCTGAAAAACCCGACAGGATGACAATCAATTTCTGTACACATAAAATTGACTCAAAGGCAGTGGGTTCTTATTGTAGTGCATCGACGACGTTCTTCTCCTCCTCGGCAGCGCGACGAGGATCTTCCTCCTCGAATGGTAGAGGCTGAAGTCACATGCTTGATAGGCGACTGGTCTAGTCGGCAGCCCCCTCTCCTATCTGGACGTGTGTGCGATAGAGGAGGATGAATTTTCCTCACGGCAGCGGACTCTGTCGATGGTTGGCGTGGCGTGTTCTAAATGGCGGCCTCTTCTCCTCGGACGGTAGTGGCAGCAATGAATGATAAGGTTTTCTTCTACCTTTGCTGAAGAAGACCCACGTGACAAAGGAAGAAACCCCTCTTCGTTTCTCCTCAACTTCTCTGTTGAAGAAGAACAGCGACGTTCCCTTTCATTATCGTGGATGGTGATTCTACTCTAGGGTTGTTTAACGCCAGCTCTCCCGTTCGGCCTGCTACAGTAGCGTTCCGAGCCAGGCCCAGCTTGTTACTGTAGCGGACCGAGTTTTCCTTGGCTCTCTACAGTAGTGAGCTGAGCCTGGCCTGCTCCAAAGAGGCGAGCCGAGCCGAGCTGAGCCCAGGGTCTTGCTCGGCTCGTTAGTGTAGTGGACCGAGTTTGGCTTGGCTCGCTACAGTAGTGAGTTGAGTCTGGCCTTCTCCAAAGAGGCAGGCCAAGCCGAGCCCAGCCCAGGGTCTGAGTCAAATGGTACCAGTGATGTGTTCCCTTTGGTCATAAGCCCTGAAGACCTGGGTTCGAATCACTAGGAAGGAATGAAATTCCTACCCTAAGGATGGAGAAGGTCATGAGTTTAGACCGGTCCAATGGCGGTGCATCCGCGGGTCGGGTCCTTACACTGGGCTCGCGAGCCCGCCAAGGACCGAGCCCAACGAGCCGTCTTGGCGAGCCAGGCTCGCGAGTCCACCCTGTGGCCACCCCTTTCTCTCGTCTGCCAGAGCCCTCTTGTAACACCCGGTTTCCATTAACCGATTTACCTTTTCCCATTTATAGAGAATGTTTTATAATTGTAATATGGGTGATTTAGTGATTAGGTTAACAAGTGATTGAGCAAGGACAAAATGGTAAATTGCAATTTATTGTGGATAACGCATTTAAGGGAGGGTTTAATGAGGTTTAGCCGCCACTATTCCCTCATTTTCCTCTTTGGGTTTTCAGCTCAAGCAGTCGAGCTCTCTAGGCGATTTTCCCTCGCCCGATTCCTTCAAACTAGGTAAGTTTTCCTTTCGTTACCTTGAGATTTTAGTGGCTATATAGCAGAGAGAGTACAATGCGTGTATTTTGATAAGGCTGCGAGTGTGTTGAGTTCGGGTTTAGTGTTGAGAATGTTCGATAACCAGAGTTTCCAAACTAGCTCCTTAGGTTTTTGAACGATATAAGGTTAAGGTTAGTGATGATCTAATCAGTATTCTGCTTATGACATTAGGTGTACAGAGCTTCCCGAGTAGTGGTAACCGAACAATTTCCAGGAATCCAGGTAAGTAAAGTATGCAGTGCCTTCGGGCCTACATCACAAAACAGTAGGGTTGTGCATTTTGTGAATTATTTTGTATGTCATGCATCATGTTTTTGAAAGACTACGAAAATGAATTTCCATGTAAGAATGGTAAGGTATGAACTGAATGTGACAGACAAACTATTAAGGGAACAAATCCGCCCCTTAATCGAGTAGAGGATGTATGACATTGGGAGAATTGATCCCACTCCCAAGGGAACCATGGGATCAGATCAGCTATTAAGGGAATTCATCCGCCCCTTAATCGAGTAGAGGATGTATGACATTGGGAGAATTGATCCCACTCCCAAGGGAACCAAGGGATCAGATCAGTTTATGAACGTACGTGTATGCAACTGAGATGAGAAAGTAGAAATTGCATGTTTAGGAATTTATGTTTCAGCAATGCATTTCATTACTGCTTTACTTACTTAGCATTAGGCTAATAGATGAGTTTTGTGATGTAGGTGTTGAGGATACTACAGGTGAATTCTCTGAGTTCACTGAGGGATAGGCTGGTTGGAGGAGCACATTCATGTTTCGGCCTGGTAAACTGATGAGGCAGGTTAACTGGTGTCAGTAATCTAAAAGTTTAGTTGACAGTATTTTAATTTAAATTTGTTGAGTTTCATGACAGAAGTGATTCTGATGTTTTGAATACGTTTTTGAGTTCCTTTTGTTAATAGTGTCTGTTGGGATTTAGTGTTGGCACTCACTGAATTTTTAGTAATGTAATGGTCTGAAATGTTTTTGAATGGTTTCAGTGAAGTGAGTAAATTCTTTTCTGTAGGTTAAGTTGTTGTTCTGTTGTCTATCGGAAGATGTCTTCAGTGGAAGCTATCGGATGATATAGAACAAACTTTTTCGTTTAGTGATCGGTATGTGTAACTTGTTTCATCGGAAGGTGTAGGTTTAAGTCTATCGGATGATGTCTCAGTAAACTCATCGGCAGATGCGTGCTGACGTCATCGGAAGGTGTAGGTTTAAGTCTATCGGATGATGTCGCAGTAAACTCATCGGCAGATGCGTGCTGACGTCATCAGAAGGTGTAGGTTTAAGTCTATCGGATGATGTCTCAGTAAACTCATCGGCAGATGCGTGCTGACGTCATCGAAAGGTGTAGGTTTAAGTCTATCGGATGATGTCTCAGTAAATCCATCGGCAGATGCGTGCTGATGTCATCGGAAGGTGTAGGTTTAAGTCTATCGGATGATGTCTCAGTAAACTCATCGGCAGATGCGTGCTGATGTCATCGGAAGGTGTAGGTTTAAGTCTATCGGATGATGTCTCAGTAAACTCATCGGCAGATGCGTGCTGACGTCATCGGAAGGTGTAGGTTTAAGTCTATCGGATGATGTCGCAGTAAACTCATCGGTAGATGCGTGCTGACGTCATCAGAAGGTGTAGGTTTAAGTCTATCGGATGATGTCTCAGTAAACTCATCGGCAGATGCGTGCTGACGTCATCGAAAGGTGTAGGTTTAAGTCTATCGGATGATGTCTCAGTAAACTCATCGGCAGATGCGTGCTGACGTCATCGAAAGGTGTAGGTTTAAGTCTATCGGATGATGTCTCAGTAAATCCATCGGCAGATGCGTGCTGATGTCATCGGAAGGTGTAGGTTTAAGTCTATCGGATGATGTCTCAGTAAACTCATCGGCAGATGCGTGCTGACGTCATCGGAAGGTGTAGGTTTAAGTCTATCGGATGATGTCTCAGTAAACTCATCGGCAGATGCGTGCTGATGTCATCGGAAGGTGTAGGTTTAAGTCTATCGGATGATGTCTCAGTAAACTCATCGGCAGATGCGTGCTGACGTCATCGGAAGGTGTAGGTTTAAGTCTATCGGATGATGTCTCAGTAAACTCATCGGCAGATGCGTGCTGACGTCATCGGAAGGTGTAGGTTTAAGTCTATCGGATGATGTCTCAGTAAACTCATCGGCAGATGCGTGCTGATGTCATCGGAAGGTGTAGGTTTAAGTCTACGTCATCGGAAGATGTAGAGTGCATTTTGTCGTTTTGCCACCGGATGATGCCTTCCATTTTCTGCCTCAGCCCCTTTTTGTTGACTTTGTTCAGCGGGCGATGCGTTTGACTTTTGAAACTCATGAAGTGTTTTGCGATTTAATCCTTTATTCCTTTTGCCGATTATCCCCAAAATTTTAACTGAGTGTTTAAGCATTGTACATTAGGCTTGTTTAACTTGATTCTTACTTAAACGATTTCCGCTGCAAGTTTCGAATATTATTGTTTTGGAGATTCCGCTTATGTCAAGTTTTCAAAAAAAATATGATTGAAACTTTAGTCATGTACGGGTATGGTGTGACGAACCGGGTTCAGATAACTCGGGGCGTTACACCTCTGTTTTGTAGCAGAGGCGGGAGCTGATGATTCTTCTTTCTGTCTCGCAACTGAATAGATGAATATAGGGGTGGGCAGACCCGAAATCGACCCGAGGAACCGAACCGACCTGAGGGTTTGGTTCGGGTCAGTTCGGGTGCAGGAGTTGGTTTTTGTGTTCGGGTCGGGCTCACTAATAAGCTTTTGGGTTCGGTTCAGGTGGAAGTCAAACCCGAACCGAACCGAAAAACCGAAACCATTATATTTATCCTCCACTCCACTTCCTCCACTCTTTTGACCGCGGGTTTTCCGTTTCCCTCTCTCTCTCTCTCCTCGATAGGTGAAAGATCCATTAAAAAAGAAAGCGACGCTGTAATCAAGACGACGCTTTGAAGCTGCGTGTTGGGAGAAGCGAAATCGCGGTTCGAATCGGTGAGCACGGTGCGAGTGGCCAAGAAAACGACGGGAGTGCCATGAAAGAGCGAGATGAAATGGTTGGAGGCGTCGTTTCGGATTTTAGGGCTCCATTTTCAGAAGACGATGAAATAGGCTAGAAGGTAAACTCCGAAGAACATGGCGAAAAATAAGGGGAGAAAGTGAGATTGCGTTTCCATAGGAGGTCTTTGAACTAGATGAGTTGCAGAAACACAAAGGAAGTCGAGAATTGAAGAAGAAGAAGAAGAAGAAGGTAGAAGAATAGGTGAAATGTGTTTCAAATTAATTTAATGATCAATTAATATATTTAAATAAGAGCAGGAACCGACTGGACCCGAACCGAACCGAAACCGAAAAGTTCGGTTCGAGTCTGGTATAAGTCAATCCGTTTCAGTTTCGGTTTCGGGTTTGGAAACCAAAACCGAAACCGATGAGTTCGGTTCTGTTCGGTCCAAAACCGAACCGAACTCTTTCCCACCCCTAGATGAATAGATGAACGAGATTTTTAAGCGAAAACACCTAAAAATCCTAAACGCTCAATGAAAAATCAGGAAAAACTAAATGACTAACCTTTGAGATTTCTTAACGAGAAAGGTAGAGCGTCTCGAGAGGAACGCAATGGAACTACTTTTGTAGAAAACGGAGGTCGGATGGTTGAGAACGTGTAACGACCCTAACACTGTACCCTTATTTTTCCGTACTATTTTATTTATAGTTTCGGGTTTGGAAACCAAAACCGAAACCGATGAGTTCGGTTCTGTTCGGTCCAAAACCGAACCGAACTCTTTCCCACCCCTAGATGAATAGATGAACGAGATTTTTAAGCGAAAACACCTAAAAATCCTAAACGCTCAATGAAAAATCAGGAAAAACTAAATGACTAACCTTTGAGATTTCTTAACGAGAAAGGTAGAGCGTCTCGAGAGGAACGCAATGGAACTACTTTTGTAGAAAACGGAGGTCGGATGGTTGAGAACGTGTAACGACCCTAACACTGTACCCTTATTTTTCCGTACTATTTTATTTATATATTTAATTTTTATCCTGAGATACACATATTACGATCAAGCGAAAAAAAAAATCATTTTTTAAAACATTCGAGCGGAATCTGAATTGAAATCGAAATCGTTATAGTTGTTTAGGAAACCATTCAAAACAAATCTTAAAATCAATAAACTTAAAACAATATATAAAGAAAACAATTAAAACCATTTAAGAAACAATTCACAAAGAAAACAAAGCAGGGGTAAAAATGACATTCGGCCAAAGAAGGGAAGGGGCGATCGATCATTTTGCCTGGCGATCGCCACTCCAGGCAATCGCCTAGCATACAACGACCAAGGAGGGGCGATCGATCGCCCCAAACAGGCGATCGATCGCCAAGCTGTCTGGAATTTTTCCAGAGAGCTCGGCTCTCCCCCCTCTTCTTCCTTTCTTCTTTCTTCTTTCTTCTTTCTTCTTTCTTCTTTCTTCTTTCCTGCATACTCCTACATACACTTCATTTCATTTACTCTATACAACTTCAACATCATACACCCTAACATTCTTCATAATTTCACAACGCCAACCATACCTACTCAAGACGTATTTAACACGAAATACATTTTCATGAAAACGAACTGTGTGGATCTGTTTAAAAACTATACAAAATCCCTACGAAGTTCAAAAACCATTAAGACTTCAAAATAATCAAAACATTTATCTATCAACTAGTCAGAACCAAATATCCTAAAATGTTCTATCTTTACAATCTTCCTACGTTTCTATCTATCCAACCCTCAAAACGTTTACTTACATCCCCACAGGTCAAAATCGCACCAACTGTGCCAGTGCACTCCCACGGGAATCCTTCTTCAACCAGCGTGATCATCTAATGGAGGAACGCCTTCCTCACCTGTTTCGGGTTCACCTACACCATAGGGATACCTATGAGAATAAATTTCAGTAAATTCTACATAAATGACAATGCATGAACATGTATATGCAATTTCATAACTTTCGTGCATTCATTTCATTTATCAGTTCGTGTTAATCGTCACATTTCAGTCGTCTCATTTTCCATCGTCTTAGTCGTCTCATTTCAGTCGTCTTAGTCGTCTCATTTTAGTCATCTTAGTCATCTCATTTTAGTCGTCTTAGTCGTCTCATTTTTTTCGTCTTTTTAAGTCATCACATTTCATTTCCTTTCGTGAAATCTATGCATAAATTCATTTTTCATGACATTTGTAAAAACGATGATGCATGACAGTAAAAGCGTAACATAAACATACATCGTGCATACCATCAAAACAATACAAACATAATCTACAACACAACTAACCCTAAACTACCCAACCAAAGCATATAAACATAAATATCACCAAATAATCATCAACATCAAAACTCGACTTATGGTGTAGGCCAATCGGCCACAGTAAGTCACGAGAACTTACCTCGGGTCCTTAGCAAATTTGAGCTTAAAAGTCTTTGGCCTTACTTTTGCTAATCACAAGTAACCTAATCAAAACATCAAAATTAAACACTTACAACGCACACCAGAATTTTCGTATTTACACTATAAAATTGGGTAAACTTCAAACGGTCGTAACTCTCTCAATTTTTATCCGTTTTCAATGATACAACCTGTTTTGTAAACCTCGTTATGTCTATTTTAACATGGAATCATCTATTTACACAAAAAAAACAGAATGGGGGCAGAAAATCGAAAACCGAACTGGCTGCTGAAATTTTTCAGTTTTTGCGCAATAACTTTAAAAATCCATAACTTAATCAATTCTTGATGAAATCAAGTGGTTCAAGTTACTATGGACTCCTCTAAGAGTCCCCTATCCAATGGAAAAATTTATTTAACCAATAAAAATCACGAGCTAGGTCAGTTTCTTTAGAAACCGAAAGTGTTCTGTTTTGTGCATTTTTCAAACCCATTTCTAATTCTTTCTTCTATTATGCATCATCTTCCATTACAATCTAAACCTAATCCTTAGAATGCCATTTAAACATATTTAACTCATCAAACAACCCATTTTCAAAGGAGAATTCGTAGGTTAGGGTTTTTGGAGAAAACTCAATCTCTAAACCTTTTCAAAACCCTAGTTTCTCACTAATAAACACTAAAATTAACTATCATTAAACCAAAAATCCAACTTACCTTCAATCTTCAACAAGGGAGGGAGCTTGGCGTTGAATCGTCGGCTGGAAAGGGGAGGAATTGCATAGAAGAAAACGTGGATTGCATAAGGAGGAAGGGAGGTTTTGTTTTTAATATAAATTTAACTTACTAATTTACTAATTTTCCATTTATACTTAACCTTTGCTTATTTCATTATTTAATTATCGATTTGTTTTCTCCAAATTTTCTTATTCCTCCAAATATTCCAACTTATCTCTAGGGTTCTAACGAAACTCTCCGTTCGCAAAACGGACTAAATTTACTATTTTTACGTATTAAAACGCTATAGGGTTATAAACGGAACTTTGGCGTTATACCATCGATTTAAATTTCCAAAATTCCCTTATTTTTCCTAAAATCCCTATAAATCATAAGGATCCTAATAAAGCTCTCCGTTCATAAAACGGGCTTAGTTTGCTGTATTTACTAAAATACTCCTATATTACGAGAAATACCAAAATCTCGTAAAATCGGCGTTACATCTTCAAAAATTCCTTCATTTCTCCAGATACTCCACTTTATTTATAGGGTTCCAATAAAACTTCTCATTTACAAAACAGGCTTAATTTGACATATTTACGAAAATGCCATTGCAAAGCTAAAAATCTAAAATTCGAAAAAGAACCGGGCGTTATATTCCATCCACCTTAATTGAAATTTTGTCCTCAAAATTTGATTTGGCTAATCATTCTTGACATTAACGCCTCATGCTTTGCGTCCTTATTCCGAACCTTTCAAGTTCCTTCCCTTTATCTCTCAAAATTCTAATTTCTTATTTAAAAACTTTGATTCTATCTATACTTGGGATCTCTCTCTGTGGTTCTAAAACAAAACTCTTATAATCAATCGATACAACATTAACATCCTAACTGTATTTCGTACTTCCAATTTTCCTAAACACGTCTTTGCTTACGCATGGAGCCTTACCAAATTCTCAAGTTTCCAATCGAATGATCTCCAACGGTGTATTTGACATTTAACGACTCGCGTATGCTTTGGTCTATATTTAATCATTCGGACATTAAACTCTCTAACCCATTAATTTGGCTTTACGTTCAGGCTTTCTCAATCGAAACTCATTTCAAGTCTTCAATTTCTACTGACCCCTGGGCTGTAATCCTATTTCTACACAAATTCATCAGCTCTATCCGTAGTCAGGATGCATGTCAACTTAGATTTCTATGTTTTCACTAATAATGATCACTCATAACTATTTCATCAATAGTATCCAAGTTGTACACTTTCTTGAACACCTCACCGGTTTTAAATAACTATTCCTATGTGGGCTTCTCAACTAAAACTCCATTCTCTATATTTCGCAAATCATCCCTTCAATGAGATCCTAAGTCACATTAATGAGCTCCCTCGTTATGTCCTAACTGAAATTCTTATACTATTTATAATATGCTTATTTGTCTAACTTAAATCTCCATTAACTTCGAGTACAGTCAAGTCCCTAAGTTTCACCATGGATTTGCTCTAAACTATTCCTTATAACCTTAAGTCACTTGGGTATCCATTGGTCCCGACTTGTCAAACACGAGTCGAACCTCTGAAAATCATCATTTTACTTAAGTTTACTTAAATGGTTTCTATGAAAATTATCATTCTCTTTATTCTAACTTCAAATCTCAATCTTTCATTGAATCCAACAATCTCCTTCACCTATCCCTAATATTGCACGAGGATTACCTTGACGTTACTGAATGTCCTTACCCTCTTTCGTTCCTCCTAGTCGGTTCTGAATATTCTACTTTGTTCCTTTGCAACGATTTATCCCACGATCTTCTTGTTAGTAAACTTGTTGTAGATAAGTTTACATCCTTAATTCATATCTCCTCAAATTCTAAACTCTTACCCTTTTGGTTTTCTAATAATTTAGAACATCTCTTCGTTAATGCTAACTTTCCTAGTTCCTCTAACACTGACGTTTCTACTTCCACTCTGGAGTAAGTCTCATGTTTGTGGTTCTTAACTTAAGCCGCACCGACTATAAACTCGCTCTAGTTGAATCTCCAACATGACTTTTAACTTAAAGTGCTAGATTTTTCCTCTCATTGGTTAAGTTCTTTCTAACTCTTATGTTTTGCTTCCTAACTTCTAATCAAGCAACGTCGAATATTTGACGTGTCTATTACTCGTCGATCCTTCGTAATTTCTCTAAGTCTCCCTCCCCATATAGTATGTCGATCGTAATCTCTTTGTGAATTAGTAATTGTCCTTCACTGATTAGTCGTCTTAGGCGATACTTATCTCCTGGAGATCGGCCAAATTTGTAATCCGAGTCTTACCCTTTGTATAACCTTGACTCTTTATTGCCTTAAGATTCGTTAACCTCCCAACTTTGATTAGATCACTTACTTTCTTCGCTGCTATTTGTCAATACGAACATTCCTACGCAATACCCAGATCTTACACTCACGACTTTATATTGATCTCTTACCTCCCTAACAGAAGTAATCCACGCTTCCCGTACCCTTTCAATAATTTATCTAAATAGAATTCCTAAATATAACTTTCGTCTAAATACTTTCTTCTTCACATGGATCTAAGAGATACGAGTCTCTACCATGTTATCTTATTCACTAAAACGTACTAATTGTACTTTGGCGATCTATGGTATTCCTCAATAAATCTTATATCTAAACTGGTGAGCTCCGACCTGCAAATAGGACTCAAGAACTCGAAGAAGATCGTTAGCTCTGGGTGACACAAATCCGAGAAAACCAAGAGTGGAAAATGTAAAAGAAATATCAAACGTGCTCGAAATTTAATGAAATTTTAGGTGAATCTTGTGAAGTGAGTGAAGTGTGTGCTGGTGAAAATCGTGGTCCAGATTCGTTAAGATGAAGGATTTATATAATGTTTTCCGAGAATCGGCCGGTGAGTGCTTCAATGGAGCTTCCGGCAAGAGTTTCTTCCAAGGAAGATAACTCGATTCAAGGAATCGGTTAAGACCACTCCTTGCTGTTTTCCGCTTTCAAAAGAGTGGAGAAGGAGGTGGCAAAATCCACTCCAACTAGCTACCAAGCTAGAAGAATGGTTCGGGGGCGCAACCCCTCGGTTGTTGTCAACCGAGCTTACCTTGGAAGCTCTTTGCTCCAAGTTTCTTCTTCTATTGAGAGAGAAATCCGTGGGTGCTCATAAATCAACCAAAAAAGTTACAAACACCAATGCCATGAATATATAGACCTAATGGTGGGCTTGGGCTTGGGCTTGGGCTTGGGCTTGGGCTTTGGCTTGGGCATGTCTTCAACTTCAATGGGCCAAACCAAGCCACCAACTAATCCTATCATTCATCTAATCCTAACATCCATATAATCCTAACATGCATCTAATCCTAGCATGCATCTAATAAAGTTTAAACAAGAAGGCCAACGTTTGCCAATAAGTTTGAAATTTCAAAAAAGCAACAAATATTAAAGCTCGGGAAGACAAATTCCCATGTGAGCATTAAAGGGCCTTTAGTCTTTCCACATGAGGAGATGCTTCGGTTGGTCAACGTCTCCAGCTTTAATCTCCCACTTCAAGTCGTCCACGGTGTCCTCCAAGTCTTCACACGAACCATGACCTACAAAAGAGACAAGTGTGTTAGTCAAATTGTGAACTCGGGTCTGGGATCGTGTAATGGGCCTATGGGGCACATCATAAACTTTGCACTTCTCTCTGAAGCGTCATATTCTAAAACTCTGAGGGTTTGTCAATCAAGGTCTAGTTTCTATCTATCGCATGATTATTGCCTTCAAATCTTCACTCTATACTACGTCTCTATCCTACCGTCCTTCATTTCATTAACATTTAAAATAAAACCATACCTGGAACAACTGGAGGTCGGGCCACATCATCGACGTTACCCTGCTCAATGAAGGCGAACATCCTCGGGGCAACCCTCTTCTGATCGGTAACCATCTTTGGACAATTATGGGCACAGTGGCCAACCTCGCCACATCTAAAACATCGGTCCGTCGCCAATCTACAAGTGCCAAAATGGGCCTTCTAGCACTTCCGGCATACGGGCCTCTCAGTAGATTCCTGGATTTACTTACCTCTTCCCTGGTCGCCCCTTTCGTCATAAGGCCTCTTAACGCCTCTTTGTTGCCGTTTTTGTTGCCCTTTTGGCTGTCAGCCCTCGTTCTGAGGTCGAGGCTGGATCTCCTGAAAGAACCCTCTTGCTGGCTCCCTCGATTTGACGTAAGTTGGTTCAGCGGCCTCAATCTCTAGAGCTCTTGCCACAATCTCTGCATAAGGCACATTCCGCACTCCTGATATGATGACACTTTTTCGGATTTCTTGACCTAGCCCTTGCATAAACCGACGCACTTTGTCCTCATTAACACTAACCTGGCGTGGTGCGAACCGGGATAGGGCCTCAAACCTCCTGACGTATTCAGCAACTGAGACAGTCTATCTCAATTGCATGAACTTCATCATTTTTGCCTCCCGGCTAAAATATTTGTCATAAAATATGGCTTTAAATCGCTCTCAAGTCATTACCGTCACATCGGTTGTTGCTTTGATAGAGTCCCACCAAAACCGAGCATCCAACGTCAAATGAAAGGTGACGTAGGTAACTTTATTCCCGTTCTCTATCCCCGCGTATTCCAGCATATCCTCCATAGTTCGGATCCACTCTTCAGCTAAAGTGGGGTCCGAAGACTGTCCATTAAATAAGGGAGGTTGTAACCTTTGGAACCTCCCCATACCCTGATGGTTTGGAACGACCACCTCTCGGGCCTTGTGATCCTCACGATTTACCAGTCTCTCGATTTGCTGAGCTTCCCTGCCCATATGTTGAGCCTGACGATCAAGCAAGTCAGTCAACCTGTCTATGGCTTCGTCCCTAGCATCCCTACCTCGTACCATTTTGTCACTCTTATAAAAGTTAAAACAAGTAATCCTAAGAAATAAAACAAGAAAATAAAATAAAACGTTCTTACAGTTAAGGAAGCATGTCCGCGTAGTGGCTTGCGCAGTCGAGCAGTCTACATAACCGATTTTAAAACCCAGGAGCTCTGATACCATAAATTGTAACGACTCTAACAATGTACCCTTATTTTTCCGTACTATTTTATTTATATATTTATTTTTTATCTTGAGATACACTTATTACGATCAAGCAAAAAAAAAAATCATTTTTTTAAAACATTCGAGCGGAATTTGAATTGAAATCTAAATCGTTATAGTTGTTTAGGAAACCATTCAAAACAAATCTTAAAATCAATAAACTTAAAACAATATATAAGAAAAACAATTAAAACCATTTAAGAAACAATTCACAAAGAAAACAAAGCAGGGGGTAAAAATGACATTCGGCCAAAGAAGGGAAGGGGCGATCGATCGCCCAAAACAGGCGATCGATCGCCCTTCGGCGATCGATCATTTTGCCTAGCGATCGCCACTCCAGGCAATCGCCTAGCATACCACGACCAAGGAGGGGCGATCGATCGCCCCAAACAGGCGATCGATCGCCAAGCTCTCTAGAATTTTTCCAGAGAGCTCGGCTGTAACAACCCCGGAAGGGATCGTCACATAATCCGTGTCTTTCTTAATCATTTAATCCTTATTACTCACACGTGATTCATTATTAGCAGTGTATTTCTTTTTTTTTTAACATAATTTAACTCAAGATGTCATATGCGATTCGCTAAACCTCAATCAGCAAAGGAAAACATTACATATCTGCCGGCGGGCAGCACAATGTGTATCGGCTAGTGAAGGGAAAACTTTAAGTTATAGACTGCATCTACCGATAGAAGAATGAACCACATCTACCGGTCACTAGACGACAAAACCGTGTCTATACCATCCGGTGGAGAAGTTCTCTACATCATCCGATGAAATAAGGGTACATCATCCGGTGGTCATGTGCATCGCACGTGAATAATTAAAACATGACCCAGTCACTAAACGACAAATAACATTCTCATCATCCGGTGACTTATTACACTACATCTGCCGATCGCTAGACGACAAAATAACACTTTCATCATCCGATGGCTTAAACACTCTACATCTGCCGATCGCTAGACGACAAAATAACACTTTCATCATCCGATGGCTTAAACTCTACATCTGCCGATCGCTAGACGACAAAAGAACACTTTCATCATCCGATGGCTTATACACTACATCTGCCGATCGCTAGACGACAAAGTAACACTTTCATCATCCGATCCCTAACTTAGTAACCATAAACCTCAAAGAGTAAAAATCATAAACTCATCTAAAATACGCATAGCGGAAGACTCAAACAAAACAAACCATTCATTAATCCTTAAAATCGTATTCAGACTCTAAAGACAAGCTCTTCAAATCCAAATCTCATTGTTATAAGAAATTCTGTTCTATTTAGTCATCTGTTCATCGTAAACTTTTCTGACTTACTATGAGCCTAACTAGGGAGCTTAATCGCCTATCCAGCCTTCACTGTCACACTGAGCATCCTCCAGCAACCAAGCTTAGACATCCTCATTAACCTTGAGTTCCTCACCTGAAAACTCGTCACCTACATCCTAAGGTTTAAACTATAAGCCTAATGCTTAGTAAGGAATGCAACACTAACGTGGATGCATGAATGCATAATTTGGGAAAATCACATGCTCATAGGTCTTTTCTTGTTCATGTCTTTGCTCATAATCATCATTCATAGTCATGGATCATATTCATCATTCATAGTCATTGATCATATTCATCATTCATAGTCGTTGATCATATTCATTATTCATAGTCATTGATCATATTCATCATCCATAGTCATTGATCATATTCTTTGTTTAGGTTGTGTGGATCAAGAGAGAATTTGTGCTGGTAAAGGGGGTTCGACAGTGAGTTTGATCTTGTTACCTACTGCGGGTCGTATTCATATGTCCTTCTTTAGACTGTGACATGCGCCGAACCGCCCCCAACCCTCACTTAATCCACCTTGCATAAATCTTATATATATACATATATACATACATATCTTGTTCATGGAAAACATACGTTAAAACATTTTCTTATGCTTGAGAAACATCCATGATGCATGAACATGAGAAATTTTAACTCATTAAACTATGACAAGGATCATACCAGAGCAGACAACTTCACATTCACTATCAGGTCATCAAATAGTATAACTCGCAACATACATAAATCCTTCAAGTGCAGACAAGCTCATTATCATAAGGTAAACATTAGACATCTCAACCTAGTACTCCCACGATGTAGGGCTCTATTAGCCGGAAATCTTAATACATTCACTTACCTGGTCTCCTTAGCACTTGAGCTCCTTTCTCTTCACACTTCTTCACCTAAACATTTACATTGCAGTAGTTAAAACAAAATCCTAATAGTTCTAATCTCAAGTTATCCTAAGATTTAATAGCTAAAGCCATTCCCGAATCCTTAGCCTAATACTCTGTGCAGTTTGAAATCCAAAAACCAAAACAGACTGATTCGATTATCGATAACACAGAGGTGGTTGTTCTAAATGACCAGAATCAATTTGATAAAAGCATTCCCACACTTAGGTTCCAAATGTTCTTATTATTAGTCGGCCATTGGAAAATCCAAAACTCCAATACCGAGTAGAAAACAGGGTTAACAAGCTAACAGATAGCTACATTGACTAATGCATACCTCGGGCACGAAGTAGTCAGAGAATCGATCGTCGAAGGGAGTATGCCAAAAGCAGGAAGCTAGAGCTTGGGAGATAAGAAATCGCCGAAAAGGAAGGTGTCGGCTAAAGTGGCTCGAGTGAGGTTTAAAATATTTCCTTTTTCTTTATATAATGGTCATCACCCTCCATAATTACAACTTTGTCACCCAACCTAGTTTAAATCCATATGAAATTAATTATTCTTGGTATAAGTCCTAAACTGTAAAGATTAAATATTCATGACCGTTAATACAGTTAGGAAAATCACCTGGCTGTTAATTCGGGTGTTACATCCACCCCTCCTTATACAAAATTTTCGTCCCCGAAAATTGATCAAACAAATAACTCTGGATACTTGTCTAACATGTCCTGTCGTGGCTCCCAAGTGGCTTCTTCAATGCCATGATTCTTCCATAAGACTTTGACCAACGGAATCTCTTTGTTCCTCAGAGTCTTAACTGCGGATTCCAATATCTGTACTGACTTCTCTTCATATGTTAGCGTCAGCTCAATCTCAAAATCCACTGGTTTAACAACTTGTGTAGGGTCCCGTATACATTTTCTTAACATTGACACATGGAAAACATTATGAACTTTATCCAATGATGGAGACAACATCAGTCTGTAAGCTGTACTACCGATTCTAGCCAAAACAGGGAATGGTCCAATAAATCATGGATTAAGCTTTCCCTTCCTGCCGAATCTTAGTACTCCTTTGAATGGTGAAACTTTTAGAAAAACCTCATCCCCAACAGAAAACTCCAGGTCTCTTCTTCTTTGGTCTGCATAACTCTTCTGTCGACTCTGAGCAGTCACCAACCTCTTCCTAATAACAGAAATCTTTTCAGACATCTGCTGCAGAAGTTCGGGTCCTAGAAGTTTTGCTTCACCAACTTCATCCCAATACAGAGGTGATCTACATTTCCTACCATACAACGCCTCATAAGGTGCCATACCTATGGTGGACTGGTAACTATTGTTGTAAGAGAACTCAACCAAGGGTAGGTATCGGCTCCAAGATGTCTGGAACTCTAGCACGCAAGCCCTCAACATATCCTCAAGTATTTGGATAGTCCTTTCTGATTGACTATCTGTCTGCGGGTGGAAAGTAGTGCTGAAAGACAACTTTGTACCTAATGTGTCTTGCAAACTCTGCTAAAACCTCGAGGTGAATCTAGGATCGCGATCAGAGACAATAGATGCAGGGATTCCATGCAACCTAATAACTTCCTGCACATAAAGATCAGCAAGCTGGTCCATCGAGTAGGTTGTCCTTACTGGTAAGAAATGGGCTGACTTCGTCAATCTATCAATCACAACCCAAATACTATCATGTCCCTTAGTTGTCTTAGGTAATCCTACAACGAAATCCATAGCTATGTGTTCCCACTTCCACTCGGGAATAGGTAGAGGCTGAAGGGTACCTCCTGGACGTTGGTGCTCGGCTTTAACTTGTTGGCAAACCAAACATGACTCTACATACTTAGCAACATCTCTCTTTAAGTTTGGCCACCAATAAAGTGACTTCAGGTCTCGATACATCTTGGTGCTTCCAGGATGCACGGAAAAGGGAGAAGAATGCACCTCAGCCAAGATTAGCTTACGTAATCCTTCATCATTAGGGACATACCATCTATTTCTAAACTTCAGAATCTCATCCTTGGAAAGACTAAACTCGGAGGTGGTGTCCTTCACCTTGTTCATCATACTGCTATTCTCCTCTGAGTCCTTCTGTTGTGCTTCTTTGATCTTTTCTAAAACCGTCGGTTGAATGGTCAAATCGGCAAGTAAGGTTGATAACTCTGGAACTATCTCCAATTCTAATTTCTGAATCTCTGTCCTCAAAGGTATAGGCATAGTTGATACAACAGGTTACATTGTTGTTGACATCCTGCTCAATGCGTCAGCTACAGAGTTAGCCTTACCCGGGTGATACTTGATCTCAAAGTCGTAATCCTTAACACATTCCAACCAACGCCTCTGCCTCATGTTCAATTCCTTTTGTGAAAGAGGTACTTCAGACTTTTATGGTCAGAAAACACCTCACACTGCTGTCCATATAAATAGTGTCTCCATATCTTCAAAGCAAAAACAACAGCGGCTAATTCTAAATCATGGGTGGGGTAGTTCTGTTCGTAACTCTTTAACTGTCTGGAGGCATACGCTACAACCTTGCCTTCTTGCATCAAAACACAGCCCAAACCAAATTTTGATGCATCACAAAATACGCTAAACTTTCCTTCTTCGGTTGGGAGGGTCAATACTGGAGCTGTTGTTAACTTCACCTTCAATGTCTGGAAGCTATCCTCACAAGGTTCGGTCCAAGAATACTTATTGTCCTTCTTTGTCAAATTCGTCAGGGGCTTAGCTATCATAGAAAATCCTCTGATGAACTTTCTGTAATAGCCTGCCAATCCAAGGAAACTGCGGACTTCACTGGCGTTCTTTGGTTGTGGCCAATCCTTTACTGCCTGAATTTTGGTCGGGTCCACTGATATGCCATTAGCAGAAACTACATGACCAAGAAAATTAACCTTGTCCAACCAAAATTCACACTTGGACAATTTGGCATAGAGTTGGTGCTCCTTTAATGTCGTCAAAACTACTCTTAAATGCTCTGCATGGTCGGCTTCAGTCCGTGAGTATATCAGGATATCATCTATGAACACAATTACAAATTTTTCCAAATACTCCCGAAACACACGATTCATTAAGTCCATAAAAGCTGCAGGTACATTGGTCAGTCCGAATGACATGACCAAGAATTCGTAGTGTCCATAACGGGTTCTGAAGGCTGTCTTTGGTATATCTCCTTCCTTAACTTTCAGTTGGTAATAACCCAAACGTAAATCTATTTTTGAAAACACCTTTGCTCCTTGCAATTGGTCAAACAAATCATCAATCCGAGGTAAGGGGTACTTATTCTTGATTGTCAACTTATTCAGCTCCCTATAGTCTATGCATATTCTAAGGGAACCATCTTTCTTCTTGACAAATAAGACAGGTGCACCCCAAGGGGAACTGCTAGGGCGTATAAATCCTTTGTCTACTAATTCTTGTAGTTGGACTTTTAACTCCTTTAACTCAACAGGTGCCATCCGATAAGGATTCTTAGATACCGGCAAGGCCTCAGGGTACGTATCTATTACAAACTCTATTTCTCTATCAGGTGGTAAACCAGGAAAATCATCCAAAAATGCCTCAGGGAACTCTCGGACTATGGGAATATCCTGTAATTCCATTCTATCCTTCATCCGAACATCCATTATGCTAGCTAAGTAACTCTCACAACCATTTTTCAGTAACCGGTAAATTTCTAGTGAGGATATAATCGGTATTTTGCTTATCTTAGGAATAGCTTGGAAGGAATAATGATCACCATTTGGGGGTCGAAAATCAATCATCCCAGATCTACAACTTATTGTGGCATAATGCCTAAATAACCAATCCATTCCTAATATCACCTCGTATCCTTTCATGTCAATTACAATCAGTTCTACATATAGTTTCTTACTTCCTAAGGACACAAGATCACCTTTAACAATCTGTTCAGAATGTAGGGACTTCCCTGATGGTATCATAATATCATATGGCCTTTCGGCTGGTAAAAGTTCTAAGTTGTGTTGGCATACAAACAAAGTTGATATAAACGAGTGCGTGGCTCCCGTATCTATAAGTGTGTAAGCAGCAAAACCACAGATCATAATGGTACCTGTTATGACTGTATGCTGCACAGTTTCCTCATCCTCCATCATTGCATAGACTCTAGGTGCTACCCTTGCACGGTTCGGATCTGGCGGCATGGGGCAGTCTCTGACTATATGTCCAACCTTGTCACATCTGAAACAGCGGCCAGAACGCAACTTGCATTCGTCGGGGTGGTTCTTCTGACAGGTGGGGCATAAGGGTGCCAGAGGCCTCTTCCCTCTTCCTTGGTCATCATTCTGGTTGAGGGGTCTCTTTATTCCTTGTTGTTGTTGCTGTGGTCCCCTGTTCTGTTGCGGCTGCCAACCTTTGTTCTGACGTGGTGGCGCTGAGTGTCCTTCGTGAGTTTCCTTGGCTACTCGCGCTGGGCATATGCTGTCATTTCTGCCTCTTCCAGCTCCAAGGCCTTAGCCGTCACTTCACCATAAGGTACATTGTGTATCCCAACAGTCTTCACTTTCATGTACATACTCGGCTTCAGTCCTTGAACAAATTGGTAAATCTTGTCCTCATCATCCTCAATCATACAATGAGCAAACCGTGATAAAGCATCAAATTTGCATATGTAATTCGTCACAGAGCCAGTCTGTCGCAGATTCATGAACTCCTTCTTCTTGTTGGCCCGAACAGTCCTATTGAAGTACTGGTCAAAGAAAGCAGTCTTGAACATCTCCTAGGTCATAGCTTTGGCATTAGCGGTGTTCTGGATCGAGTCCCACCAATGCCTTGCACTTAACTCCAAATGAAAGACAGCATAGGTGACCTTATCCCCTTCATCAACCTTTGCATACTTAAACATGTCTTCTATCTTTCGAATCCACTCCTCAGCATAAATAGGATCTGAAACATGTCCATTAAACACCGGGGGTCGAAGACGGTGGAAACGCTCACCCCCATGATCATGAGTTGCATTGGTACTGGAGTTGCCTTGTTCCTCTCTAGCAGTCATCAGTTGTTCGATCTGGTGAGATTGGCGCATGATCAACTCTGTCAACTGAGCAATAGCATTGCTATCCTCATTGGTCTCTCTCTGCTGACCTCTAACCATTTTGGGATTCCTAGACAAATCATTACAGATATATCTTAACTTAATGACATATACTGAAATCATAAATACTTACAGTTGCTGAAGTGTGCTCATGTGACAGTCAGTGCTGGAAGGCAGTCTGCAGAATCGGTTTTAGAACCCGATTTTGCTCTGATACCATAATTGTAACAACCCCGGAAGGGATCGTCACATAATCCGTGTCTTTCTTAATCATTTAATCCTTATTACTCACACGTGATTCATTATTAGCAGTGTATTTCTTTTTTTTTTAACATAATTTAATTCAAGATGTCATATGCGATTCGTTAAACCTCAATCAGCAAAGGAAAACATTACATATCTGCTACCGGGCAGCACAATGTGTATCGGCTAGTGAAGGGAAAACTTTAAGTTATAGACTGCATCTACCGATAGAAGAATGAACCACATCTACCGGTCACTAGACTACAAAACCGTGTCTATACCATCCGGTGGAGAAGTTCTCTACATCATCCGATGAAATAAGGGTACATCATCCGGTGGTCATGTGCATCGCACGTGAATAATTAAAACATGACCCAGTCACTAAACGACAAATAACATTCTCATCATCCGGTGACTTATTACACTACATCTGCCGATCGCTAGACGACAAAATAACACTTTCATCATCCGATGGCTTAAACACTCTACATCTGCCGATCGTTAGACGATAAAATAACACTTTCATCATCCGATGGCTTAAACTCTACATCTGCCGATCGCTAGACGACAAAATAACACTTTCATCATCCGATGGCTTATTACACTACATCTGCCGATCGCTAGACGACAAAGTAACACTTTCATCATCCGATCCCTAACTTAGTAACCATAAACCTCATAGAGTAAATATCATAAACTCATCTATAATATGCATAGCGGAAGACTCAAACAAAACAAACCATTTATTAATCCTTAAAATCGTATTCAGACTCTAAAGACAAGCTCTTCAAATCCAAATCTCATTGTTATAAGAAATTCTTTTCTATTTAGTCATCTGTTCATCGTAAACTTTTCTGACTTACTATGAGCCTAACCAGGGAGCTTAATCGCCTATCCAGCCTTCACTGTCACACTGAGCATCCTCCAGCAACCAAGCTTAGACATCCTCATTAACCTTGAGTTCCTCACCTGAAAACTCGTCACCTACATCATAAGGTTTAAACTATAAGCCTAATGCTTAGTAAGGAATGCAACACTAACATGGATGCATGAATGCATAATTTGGGAAAATCACATGCTCATAGGTCTTTTCTTGTTCATGTCTTTGCTCATAATCATCATTCATAGTCATGGATCATATTCATCATTCATAGTCATTGATCATATTAATCATTCATAGTCATTGATCATATTCATCATTCATAGTCATTGATCATATTCATAATCCATAGTCATTGATCATATTCTTTGTTTAGGTTGTGTGGATCAAGAGAGGATTTGTGCCGGTAAAGGGGGTTCGACAATGAGTTTGATCTTGTTACCTACTGCGGGTCGTATTCATATGTCCTTCTTTGGACTGTGACATGCGCCGAACCGCCCCCAACCCTCACTTAATCCACGTTGCATAAATCTTATATATATACATATATACATACATATCTTGTTCATGGAAAACATACGTTAAAACATTTTCTTATGCTTGAGAAACATCCATGATGCATGAACATGAGAAATTTTAACTCATTAAACTATGACAAGGATCATACCAGAGCAGACAACTTCACATTCACTATCAGGTCATCAAATAGTATAACTCGCAACATACATAAATCCTTCAAGTGCAGACAAGCTCATTATCATAAGGTAAATATTAGACATCTCAACCTAGTACTCCCACGATGTAGGGCTCTATTAGTCGGAAATCTTAATACATTCACTTACCTGGTCTCCTTAGCATTTGAGCTCCTTTCTCTTCACACTTCTTCACCTAAACATTTATATTGCAGTAGTTAAAACAAAATCCTAATAGTTCTAATCTCAAGTTATCCTAAGATTTAATAGCTAAAGCCATTCCCGAATCCTTAGCCTAATACTCTGTGCAGTTTGAAATCCAAAAACCAAAACAGACTGATTCGATTGTCAATAACACAGAGGTGGTTGTTCTAAATGTCCAGAATCAATTTGATAAAAGCATTCCCACACTTAGGTTCCAAATGTTCTTATTATTAGTCGGCCATTGGAAAATCCAAAACTCCAATGCCGAGTAGAAAATAGGGTTAACAAGCTAACAGATAGCTACATTGACTAATGCATACCTCGGGCACGGAGTAGTCAGAGAATCTATCGTCGAAGGGAGTATGCCAAAAGCAGGGAGCTAGAGCTTGGGAGAGAAGAAATCGCCGAAAAGGAAGGTGTCGGCTAAAGTGGTTCGAGTGAGGTTTAAAATATTTCCTTTTTCTTTATATAATGGTCATCACCCTCCATAATTACAACTTTGCCACCCAACCTAGTTTAAATCCATATGAAATTAATTATTCTTGGTATAAGTCCTAAACTGTAAAGATTAAATATTCATGACCGTTAATACAGTTAGGAAAATCACTTGGCCGTTAATTCGGGTGTTACATCGGCTCTCCCTCCTCTTCTTCCTTTCTTCTTTCTTCTTTCTTCTTTCTTCTTTCCTGCATACTCCTACATACACTTCATTTCATTTACTCTCTACAACTTCAACATCATACACCCTAACATTCTTCATAATTTCATAACGCCAACCATATCTACTCAAGACGTATTTAACACGAAATACATTTTCATGAAAACGAACTGCGTGGATCCATTTAAAAACTATACAAAATCCCTACGAAGTTCAAAAACCCCAACAGTTCCATTAAGACTTCAAAATCATCAAAACATTTATCTATCAACTAGTCAGAACCAAACATCCTAAAATGTTCTATCTTTACAATCTTCCTACGTTTCTATCTATCCAACCCTCAAAACGTTTACTTACATCCCCACGGATCAAAATCGCACCAACTGCGCCAGCGCACTCCCACGGGCATCCTTCTTCAACCAACGTGATCATCTAACGGAGGAACGTCTTTCTCACCTATTTCGGGTTCACCTACACCATAAAGACATCTATGAGAATAAATCTCAGTAAATTCTACGTAAATAACAATGCATGAACATGTATATGCAATTTCATAACTTTCGTGCATTCATTTCATTTATCAGTTCGTGTTAATCGTCACATTTCAGTCGTCTCATTTTCAGTCGTCTTAGTCGTCTCATTTTAGTCGTCTTAATCATCTCATTTTAGTCGTCTTAGTCGTCTCATTTTTTTCGTCTCTTTAAGTCATCACATTTCATTTCCTTTCGTGAAATCCATGCACAAATTCATTTTTCATGAAATTTGTAAAAACGATGATGCATGACAATAAAAGCATAACATAAACATACATCGTGCATATCATCAAAACAATACAAACATAATCTACAAAACAACTAACCCTAAACTACCCAACCAAAGCATATAAACATAAATATCACCATATAATCCTCAACATCAAAACTCGACTTATGGTGTAGGCCAATCAGCCACAGTAAGTCACGAGAACTTACCTCGGGTCCTTAGCAAATTCGAGCTTAAAAGTCTTTGGCCTTACTTTTGCTAATCACAAGTAACCTAATCAAAACATCAAAATTAAACACTTACAACGCACACCAGAATTTTCGTATTTACACTATAAAATTGGGTAAACTTCAAACGGTCGTAACTCTCTCAATTTTTATCCGTTTTCAATGATACAACCTGTTTTGGAAACCTCGTTATGTCTATTTTAACATGGAATCATCCATTTATACCAAAACAAAACAGAATTAGGGCAGAAAATCGAAAACCGAACTGGCCGCTGAAATTTTTCAGTTTTTGCACAATAACTTTAAAAATCCATAACTTAATCAATTCGTAATGAAATCAAGTGGTTCAAGTTGCTATGAACTCCTCTAAGAGTCCCCTATCCAATGGAACAATTTATTTAACCAATAAAAATCACGAGCTAGGTCAATTTCTTTAGAAACCGAAAGTGTTCTGTTTTGTGCATTTTTCAAACCCATTTCTAATTCTTTCTTCTATTATGCACCATCTTCCATTACAATGTAAATCTAATCCTTAGAATGCCATTTAAACATATTTAACTCATCAAACAACCCATTTTTGAAGGAGAATTCGTATGTTAGGGTTTTTGGAGAAAACTCAATCTCTAAACATTTTCAAAACCCTAGTTTCTCACTCATAAACACTAAAATTAACTATCATTAAACCAAAAATCCAACTTACCTTCAATCTTCAACAAGGGAGGGAGCTTGGCGTGGAATCGTCAGCTGGAAAGGGGAGGAATTGCATAGAAGAAAACGTGGATTGCATAAGGAGGAAGGGAGGTTTTGTTTTTAATATAAATTTAACTTACTAATTTGTCATTTATACTTAACCTTTGCTTATTTCATTATTTAATTATCGATTTGTTTTCTCCAAATTTTCTTATTCCTCCAAATATTCCAACTTATCTTTAGGGTTCTAACGAAACTCTCCGATCACAAAACGGACTAAATTTACTATTTTTACGTATTAAAACGCTACAAGGTTATAAACGGAACTTTGGCGTTATACCATCGATTTAAATTTCTAAAATTCCCTTATTTTTCCTAAAATCCCTATAAATCATAAGTATCCTAATAAAGCTCTCCGTTCATAAAACGAGCTTAGTTTGCTATATTTACTAAAATACCCCTATATTACAAGAAATACCAAAATCTCGTAAAATCGGCGTTACATCTTCAAAAATTCCTTCATTTCTCCAGATACTCCACTTTATTTATAGGGTTCCAATAAAACTTCTCATTTGCAAAACGGGCTTAATTTGGCATATTTACGAAAATGTCATTGCATAGCTAAAAATCTAAAACCCGAAAAAGAACCGGGCGTTACAGAACATCTCTCCCCTTCGTTGCAGCTCTCTCTCTCCTCACCCCTCTCTCTTCGCGGCGCCACCCAAAAAATGAACGATCTTCTGTTCTTTTTTTAAGTTAATATATTGTATTATATACACACAATGACATAACACACACAAAACACACTTAACACTAAATGAGTAATTTTTAATGTCGCTAACATATTTTTAAATTAAATGAATAAATACCGTTGACATATAATTATTAATACTTATTATAATTTTAAATGAAAATTTAAAAAAAAATTTATATAATATTAATATAAGTTGAAAATATTTGTATACGCTTGGCTCGTTAGGCTCGGCTCGTTAAATCTGGTTGAGTCGGCTCAGCTCGGCTCGTTTAACTTGTGGCTCGCAAGCCAGCTCGAGTTAAAATTTTTTCAGGCTGGCTCGTTAGGTTCGGCAAGCTCGTTAAGCTCGGTGAGCGGAACTACTTATGGGTCGGCTCGGCTCGGCCGGCTTGTTTGTCATCTCTATTCTGCTCTGATACTATTTTGAAAAGAATACATCGTTCTTCTGAAAATTAAAACTAGCTTCTTTACAACCATACTAGTTTACAGAAACCGAAAACACACAACTTATCCACAGCTTTCTCAACTAGGTTTTATTCAATAATTGGTCATTACCCATTATTGATTTGAGCCCACATATGTGGTCCAGATCTTAACAGTTTTTATATCGCTTGGTAGAATGAAAATTGAGTGCTTCATATAAGTAGAATTATCTTACCGACTAATATCAAGAATAAATTTGTACAAATTTTAATCTAAAATAAATAATATTGTACTTAGAGCATAAATAACTCCACGGGTATCCTCCCACAAGAAATCTTAAATGATATCTCACTTGCTGTACAACCTCTGGAAAGTCTATCCCATCTCTTGTTTACTTTTTAAAAGATTGATATCAGGAACCCAATGATGAGTAAATCAGATTAAAAATAAGAAACTTGATTGGACGGTGTTGAATATCTCACATTGGAAAATTGAAAGAGAAATGTCCTGTATAAATATTGAGGGAATTTCCTCAATGCTTGAGTTAGCTTTTGGAATGAGTTCTACCCCTCGTATTCTATCATGGTATCAGAGCCAATACGATGTGAGAACCCCACACGACCTAACACGCTAGACGTGGAGGAAAAACCTACCAGGCTAAACGTGTGGGCGGATGTTGAATATCCCACATTGGAAAATTGAAAGAGAAAGGTCCTGTATAAATATTGAGGGGATTCTCTCAATCCTTGAGTTAGCTTTTGGAATGAGTTCTACCCCTCGTATTCTATCTGACGTATGTTTACAGAGTTTTTTTGAGGAATTAGCATGGACGAGTAGTAGTTTTGAGGATAGGAAAAGAGGGTGTAGGTCCACAGATCGTCACGAATGACGTTAATGGAAAGTGGTTTTAAAATCAACCATCGATGGCTCAGTTTATTAACAAAGACTCGTCCACACAATATCACCTATGTTTTCACCAATGGTATGGTTTTACCCCCATTAAAGAACACCCAAAAATGCAGAAAACTATGCACATTTTTGTTTGTGTGTATATATGAACTCTCGCCTCGTTTAGTACTTGTTCAGGGTTTTACTTGGAAGGGCCAAGGCCACGCCGTGCTGGGAGACGAGTAAGTGAAGCGAAGAACTTTCTCTTCTTCTTGTTTGGTTGCCGAGAAAGAGAAGAGAAAATGGGTGGGAAAAAAGATGAAGGATCAGTGAGAAAGAGAAAAATGGGTGGGTGTTTGAGGTTGATTTTCATGCATGCCGACAGTGTGGATAATTGGTTTATGGGTTTAGGGTTGGTCGGAGCTGTCGGCGATGGAATGACTACTCCTTTGATCTTACTCAGTACTACCCATTTGATGAACAATATTGGCAATACTTCTTTCTCCTCCATTCAAGTTTCTAGTTTTCTGCTAAGTATAAGCGATGTACTCTCTCTCTCTCTCTCTCTCTCTCTCTCTCTCTAGAACACAATGCATAGAGACATGCACAGAGAAACCGAAAGCTAAATTGCAGTTTGTTTTTGTGGTCGACAGAATTCGGTGGCTCTACTATACATGGCTGGTGGGTCATTTGTTGCATGTTTTCTAGGTGGGTTTTCTTGATTTTCTTTCCGGATTGAATTGATACCGTTTTTATTCTTTTTTTTTTTAATGTTTTCAGAAGGATATTGTTGGACAAGAACTGGTGAAAGACAAGCCACACGAATGAGAGCGAGATACTTGAAAGTCGTGCTCTGATAGGACGTCGGCTACTTTGATTTGCATAAAACAAGCACCTCCAAAGTCATTTACAGCGTCTCCCACGACAGTCTCATAATTCAAGATGTTCTAAGTGAAAAGATCAATTCGATTGCAGTCTTTGATTCAGCTACTTTATTTAAAACATGACTAATAAGGTTTTTGTAGATGGATTTAGGAAGAATTTGAGGATAAATTGTTGTATTACAGTAATTGACTTGAATTGGGATTACCAGATTCCAAACTTCTTGGTGAATTTTGCCATGTTCGTTGGGAGCTTCTTAGCAGCTACTGCGCTGCGATGGAGAATAGCTGTGGTGGGTGTTCCATTTGTGGTGCTTTTAGTGATTCCTGGTTTGATATATGGAAGGACATTGATGGGATTAGCAAGAAAGATAAGGGAAGAGTATGACAAGGCAGGATTTATTGCAGAGTGTTGGGTTTTTTCCTCCTAATTGGAAGAGAACAATTTGATGTGGCCTTGATTTTAGGCCCATGTCTTGAATGACATGTTTAGAACCTCTAGTGACATCTAGGGTTTGTGTGTGGATCAATTTACATCACAAGAGAGAAGATAGAAGAAGAGAGAAAACTATTTCCATTTTCGGAGTTTACTGTAGCAGCTGGAGAAGAATCACGTTTACTTGAGTGTACATCGTTAGATCGGCTTGAAATTTGGACAGCTTGTTTGTGATATCTGGGGCTACATTCTGAACGGTGGAGATCGGTTTTTGAAGCTTCCAAGTCTGTTCGACAGAGAAAAATAGAACTACGTTTTTGGGTAACCTTTTTCAATTTTCTCTTGTTTGGTGTTCTTGTGCCTTGTTGATTGTCAAGATTGTTACTTTATCTTGAAGAAAGTGTTGTATGCCTCTAGAATGATGATCTAGAGAGAACTTTGATTGTATCCATATTGATTATAGTGGATTGTTAAGCAGCCTATACGGGTCTCGTGATTTTTACTCTCTCGTCTTGAGAGGTTTTTCACGCTAAAATGTGTCTTGCATTGTGGATGTGATCTTATTGTTAGTTGTTCAATTATTCTTATACTTGGTTAATTGGGAAAGGTTTTTTGATAGGAACTTCCGTTGCGACGAACACTTTCCCATCAAAGTGGTATCAAAGCAAGGCTTTGATTTTGGTATAAAGATGGAGACTAACACATCTAGAATGGTGAGCTTGAATGGATCTAATTACAATATTTGGAAGGCTAAAATGGAGGACTTGCTCTATGTTAAAGGTTTTCACTTGCCGGTGTTCTCTACGGACAAACCCGAGGACAAAAGCGATGATGAGTGGAATTTGATGCATAGACAAGTATGTGGTTACATTCGTCAATGGTTTGAAGACAATGTTTTGAATCATGTGATATCGATTTCTCATGCTCATACTCTTTGGTCCAAACTTGAAGAATTATATGAGAGGAAGACGAGAAATAATAAGTTATTTTTGATCAAGCAAATGATGTCCTTAAGGTATTAAGGTGGTCTTCCGATTACCGACCACTTGAATACTTTTCAAGGAATCATTAATCAATTGGCCACAATGAAACTTGCATTTGATGACGAGATACAAGGTTTATGGCTCCTTGGTACTTTGCCTAACTCATGGGAAACTTTTCGAACGACGTTCTCAAATTCAGCTCCGAATGGTGTTATCTCGATGGATTTAGTCAAGAGCAGTGTGTTGAATGAAGAGATTAGACGAAAGGCACAAGGTTCTTCTTCGCAATCTGATGTGTTGGTTATAGAATCGAGGGGGAGGTGTCAATGTCGTGATTCGAGTGATCGTAGCACATCACGTGGATCTTCCAATAGGTGGGAAAACATTGAGTGTCATTGTGGTTTGAAGGGTCATATAAAGAAACATTATCGAAAGTTGAAAAAAGAGAACAAGAAGAAAAACACAACACCGCCACCACCACTAACACCAAAGAAGGTAAAAATCATGATGATGTTGCTATTGTAGATGATTTTCTTATTGTTTGTGATAATGATGTTGAGAATGTTAATGTATCTTGTGATGAGATGGATTGGATCGTGGATAGTGGTGCTTCTACTCATGCTACCTCACGACGAGATCTTTTCTCAACATATGAGGTCGGTTATTTTGGTGTTGTTCGTATGGGCAATAGTGGTCAAGCTAAAGTAGTCGGAATAGGTGACGTTTGTGTTGAGACAACTAATGGCACTACTCTTGTTCTCAAAGGTGTTAAGCATATTCTCGATATTCGCTTCAATCTTTTGTCAGTTGGAAAGTTGGATGATGAAGGCTTTTGCAATTCTTTTTTGAGTGATGAATGGAAGCTTAAAAAGGGATTGATGGTTGTTGCAAAAGGCAAGCGGCGTTCGAATTTATATGTCGTCTGTTTTGGGTTATCCAAGTGTTGCATCAACACTTGTGAAAATGATACTTCTTCTGAGTTGTGGCACAAGCGTTTGGCTCATATAAGTGAGAAAGGATTGGCTATGTTGGCTAAGAAGAATGTGTTATGTGGGGTTTCAAATGTACACTTAAAGAGGTGTTCACATTGTTTGGCCAAAAACAAAGACAAGTGTCGTTTAGATCATCTGAATCAAAAAGAAAGTCAGAGTTACTAGACTTGGTACATTCCGATGTGTGTGGGCTGATGAAGTCAAGATCACTTGGTGGTGCGTACTACTTTGTAACCATTATCGATGATCATTCTCGAAAAGTTTGGGCCTATACATTAAAGACGAAATATCAAGTGCTAGATACCTTTAAAGTGTTTCAAGCTTCGGTCGAGAGGAAAATCGGAAAAAAGTTGAAGTGCATTCGAACGGATAACGGGGGTGAGTACATTAGACCTTTTGATGAGTATTGTCAAGAACAAGGTATTCATCATCAAAAGTTGCCTCCGAAAACACCGCAATTGAATGGGTTAGCCAAAAGAATGAATAGGACATTGGTAGAAAGGGTGAGGTGTTCGCTTTCACAAGCAAAATTGTTGAGATATTTTTGGGGTGAAGCATTGAGTACGGTGGTACATGTGTTAAACCTCACATCATGTGTTCCCTTGAATTTTGATGTGCCGAACCGTGTTTGTAGTGGTAAAGATGTCTCTTATGATCATCTACGGGTATTTGGGTGTATGGCTTACATGCATGTTCTCAAAGATGAGAGGTCAAAGTTGGATGACAAGACCAAGAAGTGTGTGTTTGTTGGCTATGGTCTTGATGAGTTTGGATATCGATTCTTTGATCTGATTAATAGGAAGCTTGTTCATAGTCGAGATGTTGTATTCTGGAGGATTATACCATTGAAGATATCGACAAGGTGGACAAGGTTGATTCTACTCAAACAAATGAAGAGATGGTTGACATAGATTCAATTTCAATTGCTCCTACCCCGATAATCACTGACTATGTCCCAATTGAGAATCAAGGTATGGATTTACATATGGATAATCCTTTAAATACTAATGATTTTGTTGATGTTGATGTTGATTCTAGTGTTCAAGCTAATGTTGAAAATGCCAATGAGCAAGAAAATGAAAATGTTGAAGAATTCATTTCTTCTAATGAACCAAGGCGGTCTACTCGTGAGAGACGTCCTTCGGTTAGGTACCCGTCACATGAGTATGTATTTCTCACCGATGGAGGAAAACCCAAGAGCTTTCAAGAAGCATTGGAAGATGAAAACAAAAAGGAATGGATAGATGCCATGGAGGTTGAGATGCAATCCCTTCGTGAGAATAACACTTTCGAGCTAATAAAGTTGCCTAAAGGCAAAAAAGCTTTGAAAAATAGATGGGTGTATCGATTGAAGCAAGATGAACATACTTCACAACCTCGATACAAAGCTCGGTTGGTAGTTAGAGGCTTCTTGCAAAGAAAATGTATTGATTTTGGTGAGATTTTTGCTCCCGTAGTCAAAATGCAATCCATTTGTGTTGTTCTTGGTTTAGCTGCTAGTCTTAACCTAGAGATTGAACAAATGGATGTGAAGACGGCTTTTTTTCACGGGGACTTACAAGAAGAGATATACATGGAGCAACCGGAGGGTTTTCAAGAAAAGATGAAAGAAGGCTATGTTTGAAAATTGGTAAAGAGCCTTTATGGTTTGAAACAAGCGCCACGACAATGGTATCGCAAGTTTAGTTTGGTAATGCTTGAACATGGGTACAAGATGAACAAAACCGATCATTGTGTTTTTGTGCGAAAATTCTCTGATAGTGATTTTATTATTCTTTTGCTCTATGTCGATGATACGTTGATTGTTGGAGAATCAATGAGCTAAAAGGGACTTTGAATGAGTCGTTTGCTATGAAAGATTTGGGACCGGCGCGTCAAATCCTTGGGATTCAAGTCATCCGTGATCAAGATGCCAAGAAATTGCATTTGTCGCAAGAAAAGTAAATTGAGAAAGTTCTTCGACGCTTCAACATGGATAAAGCTAAAGCAGTGAGTGTTCCTCTTGCTTCCCACTTTAAGCTTAGTCATAATCATTGTCCTTTTATCGATGATGAGAAGTTGTCTATGAAGAACGTTCCGTATTCTTTAGCGGTTGGTAGTTTGATGTACGCTATGGTTTGCACAAGACCCGATATAGCGCACTCCGTTGGAATGGTGAGTAGATATCTTTCAAATCCGGGAAGACATCATTGGGAGGCCGTGAAGTGGATTATGAGATATCTCCGGGGAACGACGAATCTTAGATTAACTTTGGGATGTGAGAAGCCTATGTTGGTTGGGTTTACAGATTCAGATTTAGCCGGAAGCTTGGATGATCGAAAATCTACTTTGGGGCATATGGTGACTTATGCCGGGGGAGCCGTGGCATGGCAATCTAAATTGCAAAAGTGTGTTGCACTTTCTACTACCGAAGTCGAGCTTATAGCTGCCGTGGAGGCAACAAAAGAATTGTTGTGGTTGAAAAAGTTCACGATGGAACTTGAGTTGAAGCAACCAAGGTATGTCTTATTTTGTGATAATCAAAGTGCAATCCATCTTGCGAAAAATTCTTCATTTCACTCGAAGTCAAAGCATATTGAAATTCATTATCAATGGATTCATGACGTTTTGAACGATAAGATGTTAGAACTTGAAAAGATTCACACAGATGATAATGGTTCAGATATGTTGACAAAGGTATTGTCCCGGAATAAGTTTGAGTTTTGCCGCTCGGTTGCCGGGTTGACAACGCCCTCCAACTAGTCAGCCGGGGGAGTTTGTTGGGTTTTTTCCTCCTAATTGGAAGGGCCCAATTTGATGTAGCCTTGATTTTAGGCCCATGTCTTGAATGACATGTTTAGAACCTCTATTGACATCTAGGGTTTGTGTGTGGATCAACTTACATCACAAGAGAGAAGATAGAAGAGAGAAAACTATTTTCATTTTCGGAGTTTACTGTAGCAGCTGGAGAAGAATCGTGTTTACTAGAGTGTGCACCGTTAGATCGTCTTGAAATTGTGACAGCTTGTTTGTGATATCTGGGGGTACATTTGGAACGGTGGAGATCGGTTTTGGTGGCTTCTAAGTCTGTCCGACAGAGAAAAACAAAACTGCATTTTTGGGTAACCTTTTTCAATTTTCTCTTGTTTGGTGTTCTTGTGCCTTGTTGATTGCTAAGTATGTTACTTTATCTTGATGAAAGTGTTGTATGCCTCTAGAATGATGATCTAGAGAGAACCTTGATTATATCCATATTGATTATAGTGGATTGTTAAGCGGCCTATACGGGTCTCGTGGTTTTTACTCTCGTCTTGAGAGGTTTTCCACGCTAAAATATGTCTTGCATTGTGGATGTGATCTTATTGTTAGTTATTCAATTATTCTTATATTTGGTTAATTGGGAAAGGTTTTTTGATACGAACTTCCGTTGCGACGAACACTTTCCCATCACAGAGAAGAGTGCGTCTTCGATTAGAACAGTCTACTCGTTTGTAGGAGAAAGTAGAATAATATCAGAATTCTCGTCTACCCTACAAGGGTGTGTTGAGGTTGGCCAAAGGTTTGGCTATTGGTAGTAATGGCGTCGTTTTTGCTATTTGGTCTTTCTTGGCTTGGTATGGCAGTAGAATGGTCATGTTCCATGGCGCTCAAGGAGGAACTGTTTTCGTTGTTGGAGCCGCCATTGCTGTGGGTGGATTGTAAGTTTCTCTCTCTCTCTCTCTCTCTCTCATTCTTGTTCTATGAATAGATGCTAAATTGCGGGATCCCACTGAATTTTGTGGTAGCCTATTGCGGGATCCCGCTTTTGAACAGTGGGCTACCAGTTTTCATGATTTTGCCGGCTCCTGCTGAGAGTTTTTTGGCTAACAAAAGCATAGATACAATTTTATAAATGAATATACTATTAAGACGAATTTGTTAACCAACTCATAGTTTATAATTATTTTCATTGTGTCTCTAAAATAAATTATATATTTTTAGAGAAGATAATATTGGTATACATTTTTCTAGTATTTTTTAGAGAAGATAGTTGAGTGGATTATATATTTTAGCATTTTAATGGAAAAGGAGGAGAAATTCAATTAGTATGATTTTATTTTCTAACAAAAATGGAAGTTTTTGGATATTTTAACGTTCTCTCTCCTTGAATGAATGTCATATTCCATCTCACTCTCTAGGGAACTCATTCTCCTTTCCTTTCTCTAGAGTGATGGGCATTTACTAAACAGGAGCCATTCCCCTGTGAACGAGCAGAAAATAAAGGTGGGCACAGGCCTGTTCGGTTCGATCTCGATCCTGGACCGAAACCGGACCGTGCCTTTAGAATTTTTTTTTTGAAGACCAGAACCAGTCTTAGGAGGGACCGGATCCGAATTTTTCGGTCCGATCCTGGTTCGGTCTCGGTTCCTCCCACTATCTTTTATTTTATTTTTTTAAAACATATAAATTTTCATAAAAACATAAAAAAAAAAAAAAAGACAAAACAACAACAAAAATACCATAATGCAAATACAACAACAAAAACATAACCAAATTCAGAATTCGTAAGCTAAAATGATAATTTTCAACTAAATAGTGAACAAAAATCCAATCAACTAAACAAAGGAGAGGCAATCGAACATCGATCAAGCAAAAATCCAATTTCTTGAAACAATTCAACATCCTAACTGAATATCAATCAAACAATTGAACATCCTAATCAACTAAAGATGAAAATAAAACAAGTTCACTGAATCACGGGCTAAATAGAGGAGAGACGTCAGACGATCAACACTTACAGTTACAGAGGAGAGGAGAGGCAAGGTGACCAGGCGAGGTGATTCTGAAGAAAGAGCCGAGCGCGAATCCGAAGACAGAGCCGAGACCAACAGAAAATCAAAAAGGGAGCACGGGCTTCGAGATCGAGGTCGAGCGTTTGCCTTTGGGGTCGGGGTCCGAGTCGGGGTCGGGGTCGGGGTCGGCGAGCAGGAACGTTAGAATCGAGGTCGAGGTCGCAGGTCGGGTGTTTGCACTTAGCAAGTCAACCGTCAGGACTCGGGATCATGGTTCGCCTTAGGGTCAGTATTCTGGAAGTTGGAAAGGAGAGGATTTAATCGAAGACTTGAAGACCAAGAAGAGGGATGAGCTGATGGGGTTTTTTAAAAAAAATAATGTGTTTTTTTATCCTCGGTCCAGTTCGGGTATTTCGCCACGGACCGAAGACCGGACCGAGAATCGGTGGTCCTGAGAGGTGTGGACCGAGGACCACATGTAACGACCCCAACCCAGTCAGGGCCGTCACGGCCTAGCCATAACTTACTCCTAATTTAACCCCCATAAGTAGAAATTCCTTTTTTTTTTCAAAACATTTCCCATATCACTTTAAATAAACAAAGAAACCTAATAAACAAAATTAATAAAACAAAAAGGGGGCAAAAATGTCATGTGCCAGCCAAAGGAGGGGCGACTGATCGCCCTCTTTCTTCAATACTTACCAACATAATCCCTATACTTCTCAACATAAATTTTCTTATACTAAAACAAAACACTCATTCATTGATCATCTAAAACATGACACTAATATAACCTACAATTTCGGAAAATTCAAGAAAATGAACCGCGTGGATCGCTCTAAAAACCGAGCCAATCCTTACATGTCTAAATGCTTAAAATCGTCAAATATTACCCATCCAAAACCTCAAGACAACATCAACACCATAAATGGAATTTCCCTAAAAACATCTCCAAAATAAACACGTCACCAAATCATTCAAAACGACACAACTTCGAACCTACATTCACTATACAATTCCCAAAACATCAAACTTCCCCACATATTCTAAAATCCCTCACATCTTTAATATCAAAACAAGCTTACATTGATTACCCAAATAGCTCGGAGCACACCCACCGTCACCGAACCTTGCCAAAACACACCCCATCACCACGAGCACCATCCGTCGACCACCTATTCTTTTTCATCGAGAGAAACTCTCACCTTCACACCTGTCACCTACATCACACAACATAAACATTAAGCCTAATGCTTAGTAAGGGAATGTACTATACATGACATATGCATGAATGCATGATTCTTTTCATAAAACATGTTTATTTACTTGTTCTTATTCTTTTTCTTTTGGTTGACATGGATTAAGGTGGGGATCGTGCCAGGGAGTAGGCCAAGTGCGTGTACATAATCCTTTCAGTCGTATTCATGTTCCATCGCATGGAAGTGACATTGGTTTTGTTGTTATGGCCATACTGTCCCAACCCACACTTAATCGTTACCTTTCTTTTACATAATTCATGCATGGAACGTTTCATATGACGTTTGAGAAAACATGATGCATGAGGAACCCACGTACAACATATCATCAAACAATTCACAACGTACATGGATATGCACTACTATTAACAAACTTCGCAAATAACTAATAACTAACATCCTAGGCTACCCGACTCATTAAATCCCACAATCAACAAATCATTATCAAAATAACAAAAACCTAACGTTGACACGATGTAGGACCTTAAGGGCCGGAAACCTAACATCCACTTACCTGGCATCCGTAGCAAGCCGTGCACCGTCCGTAAAGTCGTCTCCACCTAAAGTATTTCACAATTAAGGGCATTAAAATCAATCTTAAATAAACAAATTCCAAACTTAAACTAAGCTTCTAGCTAAGACAATTTCTCCTAAAATTTCTCTTTTCTCCATTTAGGCATTTCATCGAGCACGTGGTGCTCACAAAATTCTTAAGCCTACAACAATGGTGTTCATACCCTTCAACCTCCAAAATTGACCAAAATCCATCGATAACAAAAATCTCACATAACTATCATCGATAGTCGAAAATACACTGTCAAAAGGGCACTAATTTAAACATCATAACGATTTCTAACTAAAATTGGAGATTTCTCACAAAACCATAAACCAACATCAACCTAACCTTCTATTTCCGACCTAAACTACAACAACAATTACAATTTCATCATTAATAACCATCAATTAACAACCCAAACTAATATCTAACTTAAACCGGTAATTTCTCCAACCCTAAATCGGAACCCTAACTAAAATGAGCTCGTTAAAATCAAAGCTAAATCTCTAGAATACTTAGAGTCTTACCTAGGGTACAATTGTTAGGAGAAACCGGAAAGAGATTGCCGGAGAAAAGCCAAAACGTCGGCCGATTGGGAAAACCACCATGGAAGATGAAGAACGCCTAAGGGAGGAGAAACCCTTCTCTGGAGAAAATCGTGGAATGCTCCAAGGGAGAAGAGGGGTATTGAATTTTTAATAAAATTTAACCTCCTAAATTACAAGTTTGCCCTCCCCTCAATCCTTTGCTAAATTCGTTAATTAACTTATCGATTTGATTTCTCCAAAACTTCCTTATTTCTCCAAATATTCCAATTTAATCTTAGGGTTCTAACGAAACTCTCCGTTCGCAAAACGGACTTAATTTACTATTTTTACGACTTAAAACACTATAGGCGAAAAACCGTAAATCGGCGTTACACTATCGATTGGATTTCTAAAAATTTACTTATTCTTCTAAAAATCATCATAAATTCCCAGAGTCCTAATAAAACCTCCCGCTCACAAAACGGATCTAATTTACTTATTTACAAAAATACCCTTGGAGTGAAAACTCGAAAAACTTAGGTGTTACACCACAGGTCCTCGGAGGTGGGATCGAAACCCGCAGTCCGATCCTGCCCACCCCTAGCATAAATATTACTCCATTCCTAGGCCTCTGTTCCAAAAGAATCTTCTCACCAAGATTAGCTGACGCGTATTAAACTGTGCTCTTCTCAGATATTTTGAAGGCAAACCCTCCAAACCAAACCCATATAAACTTCTTCGTTCTTATGATAAATGTTCTGATATTTATATCGGAATTATAGGATTTGAAGAATCTGAGGAAACATTTCCATTTCACAGCACAGTATTGCGAGTAATCCTATGAAAAAGACGAGGAACAACAGTTACTGTAGCACCCGGTTTCATTGAACCAAAAATTTAATCTATTATTAATGATGAACTTTTATAGAAGGGTTGGGGAAAGTTATTGATTAGGTTAATAAATGATCAGGCGAGGGCATGATGGTAATTAGGATTTTATATAGTGGATAACACATTTAAGGAAAAGTCCATTGAGAGTAGCCGCCACTATTCCCATTTTTCCTCTTTCGGTTTTCAGCTCGAGGAGTAGAACTCTCTAGGCGATTCTCTCGCCCGATTCTCCTTCAGCCTAGGTAAGTCTTGTTTTCTTGCATTTTAGCGATTAGTTTACTGAGAGAATACAATGTGAAGATTTCGAGGTTTCTGTGATTGAGGGTGGGTTCAGGTTCTTGGTGATAAATGGGAATGCACGGGTAGTAGAGTTTCAAATCGATTTCCACAAACATATTATTGATTTTTGGTAAGGTTTAGTAAGGATTGGATTAACGTACTGTCATGACCTTAGGTGCGAGTTTTGGAGCAGTTGTAACCGAGCATTTCCAGGAGAGCCAGGTAAGTAAAGTATGCATGTGCCTTCGGGCCTACATCACAAAACAATAGGGTTGTGCATTTTGTGAATGATTTTGTATGTCATGCATCATGTTTTTGAAAGACTACGAAAATGAATTTCCATATAAGAATGGTAAGGTATGAACTGAATGTGACAGAAAAACTATTAAGGAAACTAATCCGCCCCTTAATCGAGTAGAGGATGTATAACATTGGGAGAATTGATCTCACTCCCAAGGGAACCATGGGATCAGATCAGCTATTAAGGCAATTCATCCGCCCCTTAATCGAGTAGAGGATGTATGACATTGGGAGAATTGATCCCACTCCCAAGGGAACCAAGGGATCAGATCAGTTTATGAACGTATGTGTATGCAACTGAGATGAGAAAGTAGAAATTGCATGTTTAGGAATTTATGTTTTAGCAATGCATTTCATTACTGCTTTACTTACTTAGCATTAGGCTAATAGATGAGTTTTGTGATGTAGGTGTTGAGGATACTACAGGTGAATTCTCTGAGTTCACTAAGGGATAGGCTGGTTGGAGGAGCACATTCATGTTTCGGCCTGGTAAACTGATGAGGCGGGTTAACTGGTGTCAGTAATCTGAAAGTTTAGTTGACAGTGTTTCAATTTAAATTTGTTGAGTTTCATGATAGAAGTGATTCTGATGTTTTGAATACGTTTTTGAGTTCCTTCTTTTTTTTCTATAATAGTGTCTGTTGGGATTTAATGTTGGCACTCACTGAATTTTTAGTAATGTAATGGTTTGAAATGTTTTTGAATGGTTTCAGTGAGTGAGTAAATTCTTTTCTGTAGATTAAGTTGTTGTTCTGTTAAGTCTATCGGATGATGTCTCAGTAAACTCATCGGTAGATGCGTGCTGACGTCATCGGAAGGTGTAGGTTTAAGTCTATCGGATGATGTCTCAGTAAACTCATCGGTAGATGCGTGCTGACGTCATCGGAAGGTGTAGGTTTAGATCTATCGGATGATGTCTCAGTAAACTCATCGGTAGATGCGTGCTGACGTCATCGGAAGGTGTAGGTTTAGATCTATCGGATGATGTCTCAGTAAACTCATCGGTAGATGCGTGCTGACGTAATCGGAAGATGTAGAGAGTATTTTGTCGTTTAGTCACCGGTGGATGTAGAACAAAGTCGATCGGATGAAGGAAATCATCTGGCTGACGTCATCGGAAGATGTAGAGTGCATTTTGTCGTTTTGCCACCAAATGATGTCTTCCATTTTCTGCTTCAGCCCCTTTTTGTTGACTTTGTTCAGCGGGCGATGCGTTTGACTTTTGAAACTTATGGAGTGTTTTGCTATTCAATCCTTTATTCCTTTTGCCGATTATTCCCCAAAATTCTAACTGAGTATTCAAGCATTATACAATAGTTTTGTTTAACTCTATTTTTACTTAAATGATTTCCGCTGCAAGTTTTTTTAAAAAAAAAAAATATAATACAGTTGAAATTTTTAGTCATGTACGGGCATGGTGTGACGAACCGGGTTCAGATAACTCGGAGCGTTACAGTTACAGATACTGTAAGTGGAGAAATTCCTTCTTTAATCCATGCATTCCTTTGAATCTACGAAGAACATTCGAAACGATTAAAGACTATTCAATCAAAACTTTCATCAATACCCTCGATCATTTGGGTTCAATCGCCTGTTTTTTTGGATAAACAGATTGATGATATTTATGGAACTGAGCTTAGGCTCTCTTGGATTGAACAAGTATCCTGAAAAAAAGACCCTTAAAAATTGGTTAGTCGTAGATAATTAACGTAGAAAAATCAATTTATCAAAAACACTTCATGGATTTAACCGAAAACACCCAAACCAGAATGCTCTGTAATTCACCAAACTTTGACCATTCTCAACCAAATTGGTGTTTTCTTCCATTGTAATCCATAAACAACCATCCTAATCCAATTAAATCATCGAATAGTCAAAGAATGGAGAAGAAAAAACTCAGATTCGTGCATCCATTTTAGAGTTTATCAATCCTAAAAAAAATCCAACAAAACCTCAACATAATGCATAAATTTTTACTAGAACTTTCTTACCTTTAGATCTTCAAAGAGAAAAAGGCAAGCTTTCGTGCGAGAAGGAGCTTCAGCTGAGGGACGGAAATCGTGATTTAGGGCAACCGAAATGAAGCTTTTTCCCCTTTTAAAAAAAATCACCTGAAAGGATAAAGCTAGAGGGGTGATGTGTCATCGTTGGAGAGGGAGGGAAAAGATGAGTCATCACTCATCTCCATCCTATTTTAGTTTTTCCTTTTATTTTTCTAAAATTTAAAATAAAATAACATAGAAAACTACTTTTCACTAAAATTGGTGTTTTTTCCCTTCTACTTTTCAAACTTTATTCTTCTTTGTTGACTTTTCAAACATCACATTTTCTTTCTTCTCTTTTCATCTTTTCCCTTTCTCTTCTCTTTTGACTTTTCAACTCAGTAAAATTTTCCGCTTATTCATTACATTCAATCCATTTTATTAACAAAGTTCTGAACCATTACAATCTGAATTAAAGTGAAATTTATTAACGCAACTAAAATTATCAAGCAAATGAAGTTGACTGTTACTAGACTTGTGGTTAAAACCTAAGTGTTAGGGTCCTTACCTGCAAAACATGCTCGAGACCACTTGAAGATCGTTAGCTTCCTTGGAATCGACTAAGCCGAGAAAACCTTAAAAGAAAGGTAAAGATGACCAACCAAATGTGCTTCAAATGTAACGAAATTTTATGTGTGGTTAGTGTAGTGAGTGAAGTGTGTAATAGTGGGAGGAGTGGTCCAGATTAATATAATTGTCTATGTTTACAATTCATAACTTGTCGACTTTGACAAGACATCTTCAATCACCCCACGCGGATGCTTAGTAAAACAATCAGCCATTTTTAGAATCACTCTCGTGGGCTTTGTTTCACCAAGACCAAGCTTTTAAAATATGGATAGTGACATTAAATTGATACTAACATCCAAATCACACAGCGCTTGCTCAAAAATAGATTCCCCAAATGCACATGGGATGGTGTTAATATAATTGTCTATGTTTACAATTCATAACTTGTCGACTTTGACAAGACATCTTCATCACCCCACGCGGATGCTTAGTAAAACAATCAGCCATTTTTAGAATCACTCTCGTGGGCTTTGTTTCACCAAGACCAAGCTTTTAAAATATGGATAGTGACATTAAATTGATACTAACATCCAAATCACACAGCGCTTGCTCAAAAATAGATTCCCCAAATGCACATGGGATGGTGAAACTCTCCGGATCTTTTAGTTTTTGTAGAAGCTTTCGTTGAATAATAATGCTACATTTCTCAATCAAAGCGATTGTGCCACATTCTTCGATCTTGCGCTTGTAAGAAAAAATATCTTTCAAGAACTTTGCGTACTAGCCATTTGCTCAAGAACCTCAGCGAATGGAGTGTTGATGTGCATTTGCCTGAACACTTCCAAAAAATTTCCAAATTGCTTGTCTATCTTTACGTTCTTTAAACGTTGCGAAAAAAGAACTCATGGTGTTACCTCTAACTTGTTTGTCTATCTTTACGTTCTTTAAACATTGTGGAAAAGGAATTTGTGGTGTTACCTGTGTCAGATTTTCTGAAGGAACTCTTTGTGGCTTCTGTGATTCACTTTCAACTGGATATGATGATGAATTTTACCACTTTATTGTTCATTCTCTTTTGTAATTCAAATAAAGAAAATTCAATCTTATCTGATTTTGTGGCCAAAGATAATAACAAATATTTAAATTAGTGGTAAATATCTTATATATTCAAAAATATGCATAAAAATCATTAATTTTCTAAAATCTTTCCATACTTAGTAACATATAATAATTTTTATAATTTTGATCCAAATTTTTTTATATTCACTCCAATCACATAAATTTTATTAAATAAAAACAATATAAAATAATTTTAATTATCAGACATAGGCAAAGAGGGGAGTTGCTTTCAATTAGTAAATCTGTCAAAATGTTTTCTTCCGCAATTGCAAACCCATTTGATGAGCAAATTGATGGAAAAATCTCAACTTCTCCCATCTCTAATCCCTCAATTTTGAACTAAGAAGACAAAAATTGTTGTATGCTTCTTAACTTATGAAGATCTTTTGTACACGATTAGATTAGATGTGATGACGAAATATTCATTTATTAGTATAATAATTTGGTGCAGAAAAGAGTAATATAATTGTGGAATTGTCGATAAAAATTAGAAATGATAAGTGAATTTAATAGAATAATTAAATATATATTATAAACAATAAATAATAATAGAATAATTAAATATATATTATAAATAATAATAGAATATGTGTATAACAGGATCAATTTTGGAACCTAATAAAAAATGGGTCTCATTTGCAGCTATGACGCTTCTTACATCCCACAACTTAAATAGAAGCATATCTACAAATTGGATCCATCATTATCACTCAGTGGAATGTTTAACCGGACGTTAAGGGAAAGTGTTTCATTTTATTCAAATGTTAGTTTCTATTTTACCAATATTGTTTTGGCTGGTTATTGAGTGGGACCTGATATTGATGATGGTTGGGGATTTATAGACCCGTGCATTGTGTTCGCGTGCGCCCTTCCCCTTTCATGCGCCGATCGGTCAGCGATTCCTCTAACCAGTCGGCTGCCACGCTGCTTCCTTTTTTTTTTCTTCCAAGCCTCTAACACATTATACAATACATAAAAGTCATCCAAAATTTTCTTCAACATAACATTATAACAATCCCTACTAACATCCTCCTAAATCGTAAGAACACGTAGCAAAAGTCTTAAAAAGCAGTAAACCCAAACAATTCCATTATTTACAAAACATTAAATATTTTCTAAGCAAAAACCTTAAAACCACATAAAACTTGTACAAAAAAACTTTGAAGTTTACCCTCAGGTCAAAGTCGTCCAAACAACCACAAACATCCACCATGAGCATGCTCCTCCAACTGCACATGTCACTCTACTGGAGACTCGAAGTTGTCACATGTATAATCGTCACCTACATCACAAAGTTTAAACTAATGAGCCTAAATCTCAACAAGTGATGTATAATGAAAATGAATGCTCATGAATGCACATTTCATAAAATCATGTATTTTCTCATTTCTTCTCTTCCTCTCTTTCTGCATATGGGAGGTCCCCAATAACAACAATGACATAGGAGAAGTCATTTGCCTTTCACAAAATTTGTATTAGGGTTCTCATTAAATACCATCTATGTACTTTGGGAACCACAGTGTCTCTAGTAGTTTGTAGAGTTGTCGTTCCTTTTTTTTTATTAAAAAACAAATTTCAGAAGGGTACATGGTATATTGTCTTTGAGTGTCACTATATACCCTCATGATATTGTATGAAATTCTTATTAGCATATGAAAATATGCTCAAACTGATTAATTTATATACCAGAAGTGAAAATCGGAGGGAAGAAGTACTATTGAAGAAGCGGTAAAATTAAAGAATTCACTTAGAATTCTATGTTTTCGTTGGGCGAGATGAAAGAAACATATAGGAAGTTACAAAACATCTATTTTCTTATGCATCATTAGCATTGTTCATATATTGAAATACTTGAAAAGAAGCGGTAAGCGTGTCATCTCGTATAAAAGTGATTAATTTTAGCCAATCTTGTAAAAAATTCTTTTTCATATCTCATTTTATAATTTTTTAAAAAAATATTCTTATAATTGTTCGATATTTTTAATGGTAATTATGAAATAATACTACTCACCGACATTTGACATATCAGAAAAAAAAGTAGGAATAAAATATGAATTTATAATAAGTTATTGCTTAATTTAGTGAGTCCTTCAATTTTCTTCCTAAAAATACGTAATTTTATATAACTTAATTACTTGATGGAAGGTAATAGGGGTGTACAAAACCGACCCGAACCAAAGAACCGTACCAGAACCGACCTATTTGGTCCGGTTCTGGTTGGGTTTTCTTTAAAAAAAATGAATTTTAGTTCTGCTTTAGCGGAACCGAAAATTTTGGTTCGGTTTTTGGGTTTAATGACAAAAACCCAAAAACCAGAACTGGACCACACAAAACAGAGACATAAAACTGAAGATTTTTCAGTTCTGTCAAAGAAAAACCCTAATTTTCGTTATGTCGAAGTTCAGTTCAGAGGAGAGAAGAGGAGAGACTATCTCGCTCGCCAACGCCGAAGCCGTTTCAGGCTTGGCCACCCCCACACCCCCTTCTCACTCTCTAACAACGTTTCCTCATCTCATTCGTTTAACATATCTCTCTCTCTCTCCGTAAGAGACTGTCACTTTTTCGGTGACCAATTACGTTTGTATCCGATGGAAACCCTGTCATCAGCAAGAAGAGTTACCAGATCTCAGGCTATTGCGGCTCTGAATAACAGCAACGTCTCTAGTCAGTTTCTTATTCTTCTTCATGCACTCTCAAAGAATTCTTTATTTATTAGATTCATATAAGACTGTGGATTGATTGGGTTTTCTTGTTTTGATCTGTTTCTTTTTCAGAGAAAGTCGAATGCTCTGAATATTCTCTCTCACAATCGCGTCGGAGAAATCCAAAATAGCAAGATTTGTCGGAAAAGAAACAACAAGATCGGTCTGTGCTTGGGTGTAGCGCCCCAAGTTATCTGAACCCGGTTCACTACGCAAGAAACTGAACCGAACTATGACTTTTTGGGAAATTTTAAAATTTCATTCAATGATCAGGAATTGACTCTTAAAACGTTAAAACTTGCAGCGGAAAAATCATCGTAAAAACAATATATATTAAATAGTTAAAATATTCAAGGCAGTTGGTTGAAAAAGAGAAAGAAAACAGAACACGTCGACTGATCACTAAATGACAAAAGTCTTTTACTCTCAAACAAAACAGAACACATTAACCGGTCACTAAACGACAAAACATTCTCAGCTCATATCTGTCGATAGAACAAACTACGTCTTCCGATCAGTAGACGACAAAAAAATCCTCAATTCACGTCTACCAGTCACAAAACAACAAATTTCTTCCTACATCATCCGATTACCAAAACGACAAGACTACTAAAGACTTATACCGAAGACATCTACCGATGGCTTCTACTGAAGACATCTTCCGATGGCTTTTTCTGAAGACATCTTCCGATTAGAAAACGACAAATTCTAATACTCACATCCACCGATGGACTAAATCCACCGATAGACAAAACTCTCGACTTCTGCCGATAGACATAATCTACCGATAGATAAAAAATACTCAACATCTGCCGATAGACAGCATCTATCGATAGATCAAAAATTACTCAACATCTGCCGATAGACATCATCTACTGATAGATCAAAATTACTCTGATAGATCAAAAATTACTCAACATCTGCCGATAGACATCATCTACTGATAGATCAAAAATTACTCAACATCTGCCGATAGACATCATCTACTGATAGATCAAAAATTACTCAACATCTGCCGATAGACATCATCTACTGATAGATCAAAAATTACTCAACATCTGCCGATAGACATCATCTACTGATAGATCAAAAATTACTCAACATCTGCCGATAGACAGCATCTATCGATAGATCAAAAATTACTCAACATCTGCCGATAGACATCATCTACTGATAGATCAAAAATTACTCAACATCTGCCGATAGACAGCATCTATCGATAGATCAAAAATTACTCAACATCTGCCGATAGACATCATCTACTGATAGATCAAAAATTACTCAACATCTGTCGATAGACATCATCTACTGATAGATCAAAAATTACTCAACATCTGCCGATAGACATCATCTACTGATAGATCAAAAATTACTCAACATCTGCCGATAGACATCAGGAGATCAGTATCAGAAAGATTCTCAAATTGTATTCAAAACATCAAAACTACTACTGTCACTAAAACTCTCAACATATTTAAATTGGATCATGGTTCACTAAACCTTCTCATCTACTGACACCAGTTAAACCGCCCCATCAGTTCGCCAAGTCGAAGCATGAATGTCCTCCCCCAACCAGCCTATTCCTCAGTATACTCGGAAAACACACCTGCAGTCACCTCTTCACCTACATCACAAAACTCATCTATTAGCCTAATGCAAAGTAAGTAAAGCAATAATGTAGTAGAATGTTGAAACATAAATTCCTAAACATGCAGTTTCTACTTTCTCATCTCAGTTGCATATGCATTCGTTTCTGATCTAATCCCCTTGGAAATTATGCATTCGTTTCTGATCTAATCCCCTTGTGAAATTGAGAGTTGGATCACTTGTCGCAAAGTCATACATCCTCTCTCTTGATTAAGGGGCGAATTAGTTCCATTAACAACTGTTCTGATCCCCCTGTGAAATTGGGATTTAGATCACTTCCCCCAAAGTCATACATCCTCTCTCTTGATTAAGGGGCGGATTAGTTCCCTTAACAACTGTTACAGTCTGTTCATTCCTTACCATGCCATTTCATGTAAATTCATTTTCGCATAATTTTCAAAATATGATGCATGACATACAAACACATTCAAGCATGCACAACCCTACTGTTTTATGATGTAGGTCCGAAGGCACGAGCATACTTTACTTACCTGGTCTCCTGGAAATCTCTCGGCTGTAAGCTACTTTAGAAGCTCGCTCACCTAAAGTCATAGCAGTACATTAATCAAACCTTCACTAAAGTTTACCAAGAATCAATCAGAAGTTTGAGGAAACCAGTTTGAAACCCTGCTACCTGTGCATTCTTATTTATCACCAAAACTCGAACCTTTTCTCAATCACAGCATCCTCGAAATTTCTCACATTGTACTCCCTTAGTTACCTAACTGTTAAAATACAAGAAAACGAAGAAAACTTACCTAGGTTAAAGAGAATCGAGCAAGAGAATCGCCAAAAAGGGTTCTGCTAAAAAGCTGGAGGCCGAAAGATGAATGATAAACAGAATAGTGGCAGCTATAGTGTATTAAACCCAAACCTCTCTCCTTAAATATGTTATCCACTTTTAAATTTCCAATTACCCTTATACCCTTGCCTAGTCATCCATTAACCCTACTTTAATTATTGTCATTTAAACTGTGCCATTAATTTTAAAAGAATTGAGAACTGGTTCGATAGAACCGGATGTTACAATCTACCCTCCTTAAAAGAATTTTGTCCTCAAAATTCAGTACCTGAATAATTCTAGATGTTGGTCCATCATGTCTTACTGGCACTCTCAAGTTGTTTCCTCTAAGTTCTGGTTAAGCCATAAGACTTTCACTAGTGGAACTTCTTTGTTGCACAACACTTTCACAGCATAGTCTAAGATCCTTACTGGTTTCTCCACATAGGCAAGAGTAGGATGAACTTCAATACTCTGCTGTTCCACAATCTGTGATGGATCACGTACACACTTCTTCAACATGGAAACATGGAACACATTATGGATTCCTTCCATAGAGGTTGGTAGCTGTAATTCGTAAGCTACCTTCCCAATCCTTTTCAAGACTGAAAAGGGTTCAATAAATCTGGGGTTCAACTTGCCTCTCTTACCAAATCTCACAACTCCTTTGAATTGTGATACCTTAAGAAAAACTTCATCACCTACTTCAAACTCTAATTCTTTGTGTCTTCTGTCGGCATAACTTTTCTGTCGGCTTTGAGGTGTTAAGTTCCTCTGGCGGATGAGGGCAACCTTCTCAACAGTTTGTTGCATAATGTCAGGACCAAGTAACTGTGCTTCACCAACTTCATCCCAGTACAAAGGAGATCTGCACTTTCGTCCATACAATGTTTCATACGGTGCCATTCCTATTGTTGCCTGAAAACTGTTATTATAAGAAAACTCCACCAATGATAAATATTTACTCCAAGATCCTTGAAAATTTAATATGCATGCCCGGAGCATATCTTCTAAGGTCTGAATAGTTCTCTCAGATTGCCCGTCTGTTTGAGGGTGAAAAGCTGTGCTAAAACTAAGCTGTGTTCCCATAGCCTTGTGCAAACTCTTCCAAAACTTAGATGTAAATCTAGAATCTCGGTCAGAAACTATGGTACCAGGAACGCCATGTAACCTAACAATCTATTGCACATATAATTCAGCAAGCTGATCCATCGAGTATGTCATCCTCATAGGCAGAAAGTGGGCAGATTTGGTTAGTCGATCTACTATTACCCAGTTTGCATCATATCCCTTTGTTGTTCTAGGCAATCCCACAACGAAGTCCATCGTTATTTGTTCCCATTTCCATTCAGGAACTGGTAGGGGTTGTAATGTTCCTGCAGTCCTCCGATGTTCAGCTTTAATCTACTGACAACACAAACAAGATCCTACATACTATGCCACACACCTTTTCATACTTGGCCACCAATAATGCTGTTTGAGGTCCTTGTACATCTTCGTACTTCCAGGGTGGACAGAAAATCTAGAAGAATGTGCTTAAGAAAGAATCTCATCTTGAAGTTCTTTAATGGCAGGAACAAACCATCTATTTCTAAACTTAAGGATTTCATCAGCAGAATAGTTAAAATCTGATTTGTCTGTAGAATCTAGCTTAACTTGTACTTGTTACACTCTACATCATTTGTCTGAGCTACCTTTATTCTTTCTAGAATGGTGGGTCTCAAGAATATGGCAGTAAGCATGGCTGACACACTGTTCACTGCTTCTAGATTAAACCTTTGGGATTCCGACTCTAAGGCTAATGGCATATCGAAAATCATAGTTAGGGTTGATGTTGTCACTCTACTCAAGGCATCGGCCACTACCTTACCTTTGCCGGGATGGTATTTAATCTCAAAATCGTAATCCTTTACAAATTTCAACCATCGACGTTGCCTCATATTTAATTTCTTCTGTGTGAAGATATATTTCAGACTTTTATGGTCCGAGAAAATTTCACAAGTTTGTCTATATAGGTAATTCCTCCAAATCTTAAGTGCAAATATTACTGCCGCTAATTCCAAGTCATGTGTAGGGTAATTCTTCTCGTGTTTTCAACTGTCTAGAAGCGTAGGCTATTACTTTTCCCTCTTGCATCAAGACACAGCCAAGTCCAATCTTGGATGCATCACAGTAAATGCTAAATTTACCATTCTCGATAGAGAGGGTTAATATTGGGGCATTGGTCAGTTTCTTTTTCAAGGTCTGGAAACTGGATTCACACTCCTCTGTCCAAGCATACTTGATATCTTTCCTCGTTAACTAAGTGAGGGGTGTTGCAATCTTTGAAAATCCTTCAATAAATTTTCTGTAATATCCTGCTAATCCAAGAAAACTCCGAATATCTGCAGCACTCCCCGATCGGGGCCACTCCTTGACTGCTTGAACCTTGGCTGGATCGACAGATATTCCATCTCCAGAGATCACGTGACCAAGGAAGTGAACTTTGTCCAACCAAAACTCACACTTGGAAAACTTGGCATAAAGTTGGTGTTGCCTAAGTACTCATAACACCAAACTCAAATGTCTTGCATGCTCATCCTTAGTACTAGAATAGATTAGAATGTCATCTATAAACACAATGACAAACTTGTCCAAATACTCATGAAACACTCTATTCATAAGATCCATGAAGGCTGCCGGTGCATTAGTCAATCCAAAGGACATGACTAAAAACTCATAATGTCCATACCTTGTGCGAAAGGCAGTCTTTGGGATATCTTCAGATTTAACCTTCAACTGGTAATAAACGAACCTAAGGTCAATCTTAGAGAAAATTCTTGCACCATTAAGTTGGTGGAATAAATCATCAATCCTTGGCAATGGATACTTGTTCTTGACAGTTAGCTTATTTAGTTCCCAATAATCAATGCACATCCACATCGATCCATCCTTCTTTTTGACAAAAAGGACAGGTGCACCCCACGGTGAAAAGCAAGGGCATATGAACCCTTTCCCTAACAGATCCTCCAACTGCTTCTTTAATTATTTAAGTTCTGTTGGTGCTAGTCTATATGGATTCTTAGACACAAGCTCGGCGCCAGGGAAAACATTTACAACGAATTCAGTTTCTCTATCTGGTGGTAAACCAGGAAGGTCGTCTAAGAATACTTCAGGAAAGTCTTGAACAACTCAGACATTTTGAGGATTTACTTTTTCTACAAGTTGTGTGTCTAAAACACTAGCTAAGAAGCACAAATACTCTCCACATGGGGAAGGTCTAGTGTTAATAGAAGTCATTACAGACATTTCTTTATTCTTCTTCGAAGCTTGAAAGGTATGTTTCAAACTACCAGGGGGTTGGAAGCTAACTATTCCAGTCCTACAATCAATTGTGGCGTGGTGCTTAAACAACCAGTCCATTCCTAAGATTACATCAAATCCCATTATATCCATAATAATGAGATCAGCAGGTAGATTCTTGTTTCCCACTATCACCACACTATTAAGTATCACTCGGCTAGAGTGCATGCATTCACCAGAGGGTAACATGAAATTAAACATATGTTCAGATGGCGTAGGTTGTACATCTAGCTTAACAGCAAATACAAATGCTATAAATGAATGTGTTGCACCAGAATCTATTAAAGTAAAAGCAGGTATAGAGTTGATCAATATAGTACCTGATACAACAGCGGGCTGTTCCTCACCTGACTCCATCATGGAAAATATCTTTGGTTTAATCATAGCAGGGCCGCTCTTAGAAGCTGGGCAGTCTCTGCTAATATGGCCGACCTTGTTACAATTATAGCATCTTGTGACCCTAGGCTTCGGGCATTCTTTGATCGTGTGTCCAACCTCCTCACAGTTGAAACACTTCCCAAATCCCAATCTGCACTCGCCCGGGTGGTTCTTCAAACACTTAGGACACTGGGGAAATTTCCTGACATTCTGTATCTTCCCTCCTGTTCCTTGGCTATTCTGGCTTTCACTAGGCCTCTTCATTCCTCTTTGTTTGTGTGGCTGGACAAACTTTTGTGGGACCTCATTTGGTCCAGCACACTTCCTTTCAGCTTCTTCAACTTCCAGAGCAGTGGACACAACTTCGCTAAATGACAAGCCTTTAATACAACAAAATTTAACTCCTCGGTAAATTTTCGATGCCCATGCACAAACTTAAACACCTTATCCTCGTCCCTGTGAGCAAAATGTCCAGCAAACCTGGACAGGGACTCGAATTGCCTATTGTACTCGGCCACAGACCCTGTCTTCTTCAAGTTCAGAAATTCCAACTTCTTTGCAGTTTGAACAGTACTGTTAAAATACTTCTCATAGAAAATGTCCTTGAATTGTGACCAAGGCATCGCCGAGACATCAGTGGTGGTCTCTATTGTTTTCCACCAGAGTTGAGCATCACCAGCCAAATGAAACGTTGCCAACGTGACCTTGTCTCCTTCTCCAATGTTGGCACACCTAAACATACTCTCAATCTTTCTAAGCCACCCTTCAGCAAAAACCGGATCAGACGACTGTCCATCAAACGTGTGTGGTCGTAGCCTCCTGAATCTATCTCCAGAATGTTCATTGCTAGAACTCGAGTTGGCACTTCCTTGTACCTCTCGGTTCAACAGCACTCCTAACTGATCAGACTGCTGACGCACTAGGTCGGTTTCCTGACGCACCAAATCTGTCAGCTACCTAATCACGCTAGGATCTTCCTCAGCTCTCAAGTTGGGCATCTCTCTTGGTACTCTTGGTCTTCCTGCTCGTCTAGCCATTTTCTATACTCCTGTTCAAGGTTAACCACTCTCATAAATATCTAATAACTAAGGTTAACATAAACACTTACAGTTGTTGGAATACTCCCATGCGACAATCGGCACTGATGAGTAATCTTTTGAATGGTTTAACTGAATGTCTCTGATACCATACTGTAGCGCCCCGAGTTATCTGAACCCGGTTTGCTATGCAAGAAACTGAACCGAACTATGACTTTTTGGGAAATTTTAAAATTTCATTCAATGATCAGGAATTGACTCTTAAAACGTTAAAACTTGCAGTGAAAAAATCATCGCAAAAACAATATCTATTAAATAGTTAAAATATTCAAGGCAGTTGGTTGAAAAAGAGAAAGAAAACAGAACACGTTGACCGATCACTAAACGACAAAAGTCTTTTACTCTCAAACAAAACAGAACACATTGACCAGTCACTAAATGACAAAACATTCTCAGCTCATATCTACCGATAGAACAAACTATGTCTTCCGATCACTAGACGACAAAAAAATCTTCAATTCACATATACCGGTCACAAAACAACAAATTTCTTCCTACATAATCCGATTACCAAAACAACAAGACTACTAAAGACTTATACCGAAGACATCTACCGATGGCTTCTACTGAAGACATCTTCTGATGGCTTTTTCTGAAGACATCTTCCGATTACAAAATGACAAATTCTAATATTCACATCCACCGATGGACTAAATCCACCGATAGACAAAACTCTCGACTTCTGCCGATAGACATCATCTACCGATAGATCAAAAATACTCAACATCTGTCGATAGACATCATCTAACGATAGATCAAAAATTACTCAACATCTGCCAATAGACATCATCTACCGATAGATCAAAAATACTCAACGAAACAACATAGCAACAACTTCACTATAAACAAAGAAAACTCTGACTACAAAAAAAAAACTTGAGCATTTTACTAAAACCGTTCAAAACTACTTAAATCCGTGTACTACTCCAGAAGTTGGTATAAACCACTATTAAAACTAACAGAGTATCATTATTAAAAAGAGTCTCAAATTGTATTCAAAACATCAAAACTACTACTGTCACTAAAACTCTCAACATATTTAAATTGGATCATGGTTCACTAAACCTTCTCATCTACTGACACCAGTTAAACCGTCCTATCAGTTCGCCAAGTCGAAGCATGAATGTGCTCCCCCAACCAGCCTATTCCTCAGCATACTCAGAAAACACACCTGCAGTCACCTCTTCACCTACATCACAAAACTCATCTATTATCCTAATGCTAAGTAAGTAAAGCAATAATGTAATGGAATGTTGAAACATAAATTCCTAAACATGCAGTTTCTACTTTCTCATCTCAGTTGCATATGCATTCGTTTTTGATCTGATCCCCCTGTGAAATTGGGAGTTGGATCACTTCTCCCAAAGTCATACATCCGCTCTCTTGATTAAGGCGCGGATTAGTTCCCTTAACAACTGTTCAGATCTCCCTGTAAAATTGGGATTTGGATCACTTCCCCCAAAGTCATACATCCTCTCTCTTGATTAAGGGGCGGATTAGTTCCCTTAACAACTGTTACAATCTGTTCATTCTTTACCATGCCATTTCATGTAAATTCATTTTCGCATAATTTTCAAAATATGATGCATGACATACAAACACATTCAAACATGCACAACCCTACTGTTTTGTGATGTAGGCCTGAAGACACAAGCATAATTTACTTACCTGGTCTCCTAGAAATCGCTCGGCTGTAAGCTACTTTAGAAGCTCGCTCACCTAAAGTCATAGCAGTACATTAATCAAACCTTTATTACACTTTACCAAGAATCAATCAGAAGTTTGAGGAAACCAGTTTGAAACCCTGCTACCCGTGCATTCCTATTTATCACCAAAACCCGAACCTACTCTCAATCACAGCATCCTCGAAATTCCTCACATTGTACTCCCTTAGTTACCTAACTGCTAAAATACAAGAAAACGAGGAAAACTTACCTAGGTTAAAAGAGAATCGAGCAAGAGAATCGCCAAAAAGGGTTTTGCTAGAGAGCTTGAGGCCGAAAGAGGAACGATAAACAGAATAGTGGTGGCTACAGTGCATTAAACCCAAACCTCTCTTTTTAAATACGTTATCCACTTTTAAATTTCCAATTACCCTTATGCCCTTGCCTAGTCATCCATTAACCCTACTTTAATTATTGTCATTTAAAGTGTGTCATTAATTTTAAAAGAATTGAGAACTGGTTCGATAAAACCGGATGTTACACCTAGGAAGCTTGGAGACTCCATTATCGTCCATGTCTAAACAGAGGAGCATCAGAGCCAATAAAACTCCATGGTTAGGGGAAGCCTTGCTTAGGGGTCATGTGAAGACCCTCTTGCAAAAGGTTGAAGAAGGGTCCGAATTTTCGAAACTTTCGTTAGAAAGCTGGCCTTTTCTTCATCTTCGTCATGTCATCAATTCTCCAATCAGACTTCTAGCTCCGACTCCAGCTAACACGCCCCAAATCCCGATTCTTCCTAATGAGATTCCTTCTGAGATTGTCGAAGAGAAATTGATTTCCCAGGCAATAAGCATGTCTTTACTATTACAAATGTTGAAATTTACTTCGTTCTGTCACTGATTATTCAAAGAATATGTCTAGTTGCACGAGAGTGGCGAAAGTTTCTGCGCTAAGGATCAAGAAATTATTGAATCTGACAAAAGCCTAATAACAATCCTGGATTTCTCTGAAAATATAGAGAGCGTTGATGAATCATCAGTTTGCTCCTCTAGGTTGAACTATGAAAGGGGAGAAGGGGAGAATGAAAACACGGAAAATCAATCCACCATAGATGACGATAATTCCTCCATCTGGTCCATTCAAGTCGACACAAGTACCCATAAAGAAGATGACGACGAAGAAGAGGGCATGAACGAATAGGGGGAGGAATCCGATGAAAATGAAGAAGAGGAGGATGGGGACGAGATGTTGCTCGAGGAATTATGTAGAGAAATTACTAGAATCAGTGTGAATGAGAAGGGAGAATCTCTACCATGTTTGAAGGAAAGCACACGCGGTTAGTATACGACAGTGACGACGAGGTGGCAGAAGAAAAAGTGGTTGAAACGGCAGAGGAGGATCTTTCGCCAAGCGTTGTGCGGCTGAAAAGCCTATCGACACCGCAAGGCAAGCACTTGAGGTTTTCTTTGGAGGACGAAGACATGGATGCGTGATTTACTTTTTCTAAAATTGTTCTTTTTGATTCTTGTTTTGTGGTTTCTTCCGAGGAAGAATTGAGTTGTGATTGATAACATAGAGAAAAAAAGGCTAGGGTTTCTAATTAGATAATCAAAAGTTACAATGAGAATAAACACAAAGGGTTTATATAGTTAGGTTTACAATGAAAAGTAAATAGACTAAAATATTCTTAGGCACTAATAAGATAATATAACTAATATTCCCCCTCAAACTCAAGATGCTACAGCGATAAGCATTGAGAGTTTGTCAGACAAGAAACAGAAGCGTGAAGCTGAGAGTGCTTTTGTAAACATATCAGCAATTTGCAGATGAGAAGAAATGAATGGCAATGTGATGGTGCCGATCTGTAGGTGGTGGCGAGTGACATGATAATCAATATCGATATGCGTGGTTCGCTCATGAAAAATTGGATTACTTGCAATCTGAATAGCACTCTGATTTTTACAATGTAACGGAGTAGGGTGACAAAGAGAAATACCCATATCAGCAAGCAACCGGCGTAACCAAACGATTTCACAGGTAGTCGAGGCCATGGCACGATACTCTGTTTCTGTAGAAGAGCGAGAAATGACATCTTGTTTCTTGCTCTTCCACGAAATAAGCGAGTCACAGAGGAAAATACAAAATCCAGTGGTTGATTTACGATCCGTAGGATCACCAGCCTAATCCGCATCAGAATAAGCACGCAGCTCTAACGAAGACGTAGAAGGGAACAAGAGACTATGAAACTGAGTGCCCCGAAGGTACCTGAGAATACGAAGAACGGCAGCCCAATGAACTGTAGTGACAAACTGACTAACCACATGAATAGCATGCGCAATGTCGGGGCGAGTCACAGTAAGATAAACCAAACTGCCTACAATGGTACAATAGAGACTGGAATCTGTCAAAGGAGTGCCATCCGATGGAGAGTATCTAGCATTAGTCTCAAGGGGAGTATCAATAGTCCTGTTGTCAGTGAGTCGAGCACCCTCAAACAAATCAGCTATATACTTTGATTGAGATAAGAGATAGCCTTTTGGAGAATAGGCAACCTCAATTCCCAAAAAATAACGTAGAATACCCAAGTCTTTCATAGCGAAGCAACTTGCCAACTCAGACTTCAAAGACTCAATACCATCATAATCATCACCAGTAATTATCATGTCATCAACATACAAGGATAATAGAATACAACCTGTCGTTGTACGCTTGACAAATAACTCCGTATCATGGTGACTAGGAAAAAAGCCAAACGAAGTGATCACTATAGAAAACTTCTCAAACAAGGCACGTGGTGCTTGTTTGAGACCATAAAGAGCTTTGCGAAGCTTGCAAACTTCACCGGGCTGATGAGCTACACCAGGAGGAGGCATCATATAAACTTCTTCATGAAGATCGCCATTCAAGAAGGCATTCTTGACATCCATCTGAGATATTCTCCATCGGCAAACAGAAGCAACTGCAATCAGAGTGCGAACAGTCGTCATTTTTGCAACAGGGGCAAAAGTTTCTTCATAATCCATGCCATACACCTGGGAATATCCTTTAGCAACAAGCCGGGCCTTGTATCGTTCAATAGATCCATCGAATTTGGTTTTAATCTTGTAGACCCAACGAGAACCAATGGTATGTTTTTCGAACGGCAGTGAAACCAAATCCCATGTATGAGTCTGGTGTAGAGCAGTAAGTTCCTCAGCCATAGCAGCCTGCCAAAAGGGATTACGAACTGCCTCTCTATAGGACAAATGCTCATAAAGACGATGAACAGAGGCAACAAAGGAAGCAAAGGAAGTAGAATAAGAAGAATAGTCAAAATCAAGGAGTTTAGTAGACTTACGAGTACGAGTAGACTGACGCAGAGGAGGATCGTCCGCAATCTCATCCGACAACTGGGTGGTCGTAGGAGTAGGGACACGAGAGGTGGATGCCTCGTGAACCAAAGTATCAGATAGAACTTCGTCAAGGTCGGTATCAGTATCGAAAGGATCAATACGAACTAAATTTGACTGTGTCATGTGATGAGAAATAGCAGGGACAGAAAAGAAGGGAATATGCTCTAAAAACACAACATGACGCGAGACATACAGTTTTTGACTAACTGGATCAAAACAACGATATCCCTTTTGACCAACACCATAACCCAAAAAGACACATAAGGCAAACCGAGGAGACAATTTATTACGCTCAACATGTGGTCGAAGAACAAAGCAAGTACAACCGAAAACTCGCAACGAGGAATAATCAGGTGAATGACCATATAACTTTTCAAAAGAGGACAAACCTGAATTATGAGATATTGGAATTCTGTTGATCACATGAGCAGCTGTAAGTACTGCCTCCCCCCAAAACTCACTAGGAACCTCGGCGGACAACAAGAATGAACGAGATGTTTCAACAAGATGGCGATGTTTCCTTTCAGCAACACTATTTTGTTGAGGAGTGTCTGTACACGAGGTTTGGTGGATAGTCCCATCAGAAGCAAGTAACTGAGAAAAATTGTTAGAAGTGTATTCACCCCCCAAATCACACTGAAAACGTTTAATGACATAGGAGTGTTGGGTTTTCACAAGAGCTCTAAAGTCACTGAATATGGTAAGGAAATCAGACTTGTGTTTCATAAGATAAACCCAAGTATAACAAGTGAAATCATCAATGAACGAAACATAATATCTGGAACCCCCTTTGGTGGATATAGGAGAGGGTCCCCACACATCAGAATGCACAAGATCAAATAGCACAATGGAAAAAGAAATACTTTTATAAAAAGGAAAGGCTGAAAATTTAGCCAGTTTACAACCACGACAATCAGAAATATTGTGACTAGCTAAATGACCTAAAACTTCTGTAGACAACAAAAAATTTAAACAAGACGCAGAAACATGACCCAAACGAGAATGGCAAAGATAAAAATCAGAAGATGAACGACTCAAACGAAAGATGCTAAATCCACACTAGAGACAGCAACATCTGATACTTTGAACTCAACCAAAACATAGAGTCCCCCTTCCTACGGCCTGTCCCAATCACCTTCTGAGATTGCGGGTCCTGAATACAACAATTGGAAGAAGTAAAAAGAACTGAGAGACCAGAATCACACAATTGACCAACAGATGCAAGATTTAAGGTTAGACTAGAAATATGGTATACATCTGGTAGAGATAAACGAGATATGCGAACAGAGCCAATTCCTACCAATGGCATTAGAGTACCATCGGCGGTCATGACAGACAAAGAGGGAGCAAAAGTAACATACATAAAAGAATCAATATCAGGAGACATATGATGAGAAGCACGTGAATCTAAGATCTATAAGGGAGACGATTTACCTGAATTAGCAGACAAAGACAAACCTTTAGGAGAGGAGGCTGGCATGGCATGAGGCTATGAAGTAAGGAACTGCTGAAATTGCTCAAACATATATCGATCCAAAGACGGGGCAGCAACTGCATTGTTGGACTGAGGTGGGCGATACGGCCACAGAGCAGTCTGCGGCTGGCGTTGTTGTTGCAGTGGTCGTTGTAGCTGCTGTTGTTTGCCTTTACTCAGCAATTTTGGACACTAAGCATTTCAATGACCTTTCCCCTTGCAGAAAGCACATTCATCCAGAGAGATCTTAGGAGCTGATCTGTTTTGGTTGCTAGGAGGAGATTGTTGAGGAGCAGCAAAGACGGATTGAATCGTAGGTGTGACAGAAACCTTATCTACCTTAGACTTAAGCCGAATCTCCTCTGCTAACCGTTCATTAACCACTAAATCAAAAGACGGAAGAGGAGAACGATGTAGAATTGTCCCACGCAATCCCTCGAAATCATTCCGAAGGGCCATCAAAAACTGTACCAGACGTTGTGCTTCTCTACGAGAAATATACGGTTCAAATGCTCGCAGCTCTGCAGACTCGGTGAGAGCCAACTGATCCCAGAGATTAGTCATGGCAGAATAAAACTCTTGGATACTCATATCATTCTGCTAAAGTGCGCGAATATCTGACTCTAATTGATACTGTTTGGCAAAATTAGACTACGTGTACAATCTAACCAGGTAATCCCATACCTCTTTAGCCGTCTCATACTTAGCCAACTGAACACCAATGGAGTGAATAATAGAATTGTTAATCCACGTAATAATCTTTGAATTATCAGCCTCCCAAATGTCTACCAAGGCCACATAATCGTTTTCCTTGTCGTCTGTAAGTTTAACCCGCACACCTGTAACATAGCTCCACATAGATTTTCCACGCAAAAAATTCTTCATAACATAGCTCCAATACGTGTAGTTTTTACCTTCCAATTGAATACTAATCGACTGAAGGGAATCATCCTTACGACTAGCCATGAGTACAAACCAAATCGTTCTCCCAAAAAAAACAAAACAAAGATCAAATTCCCAAAAACAAAACTCAAATTGCAGTCCTGTTTAACTGGACAGCCTTAAAAGACGAAAAGAAGATCTGCACCGTTCAGAATGTACCTCTATATGTTGTTAACTAGCTGTCAAATTTTCAAAACGATCCGACGGCTGACAAGCGAGAAATCGCAATGCTCGTCTCACTGCTCTTGAAAAATCCGAAAATCTCAAACCTAAATTGCAGTCCCGTTTTTCCCTAACCGAACAGCCTTGGAAACACAAAAGACAATCTCCACCGTTCATAATGTACCTCTATATGCTGTAAACCAACTGTCACAATTTCAAGACGATCCAACGGCTGAAACGTGAGTAATTGTAATTATCGTCTCGCTGCCCCTGAAAATTCCGAAAATCCGAAAATTCCTTTTTGTCTCTTCTCTCATCTTTTTCTTTTCAAATCCGAGAAACGTAATTCGATCCGCGATAACTATGGACTGAATTAACAGCCTCTCAAAACATCAAACAAATTTATAGGGTGGCTCTGATAGCAGGATAACATAGAGAAAAAGAGGCTAGGGTTTCTAATTAGATAATTAAAAGTTACAATGAGAATAAAGACAAAGGGTTTATATAGTTAGGTTTACAATAAAAAGTAAATAGACTAAAATATCCTTAGACACTAATAAGATAATATAACTAATATAACATAACTAATAGTGATGAACAATCGTTTTACAAATCGAATAAAAATTCATTACCTGTATTTGTCAACTCAATTTTCCAGACGGTGGAAAAAGATGATTCTCTCTCTAAAATTACTGTTCCTTCGTATGATTCTTAATGTTACGTGGGGAAGCTTTGACAAAAGTCGATTTCTGGAAAGATAGGAAGAGCTGGTAATTGTTAAACGCTCTGCAACTACTCTTCTTTTTTCCTATTTTGCCACTAATAGCCTGTAGCCTCAGCTTCCTTCTATCTTCTGTGTTATGATGCAACGTGTATCTTCGATTACATTTCATAGTTCTGTTTTTTTAGATTCTATCTTATGTGTTAGTGTGACCAGTCAGATTCAATAAAACAGCCTTCAATTTTCTCTAGAATTGTCGGCATTTTCCATTAAAATGTTCTAATTCATAGGATTTGAAGAAGACTATTATTTCTTGTTGTTACAGATTCTGTAAAGCTAGGAAAAGAGAAACAAAACTCTCTACCGATCTTGATTAGAATAAAATCACCGTTGAATCGAACGAATTAGGTCGAAATCAAAATCAAAATCAAAATCGTCAAAAGGGGAATTGGATACCGAAAATGGATCTGAGATTATCTCGGCAAGATCGAATTCTGGAGTATGCACATTGTAAGGCGGTGGTTGTGGTCGGAAGCTGCTCATTTGAGAAGCCGAAAAATAGTAAGATTATGATGAAGGAGGAGGTGGAGATAGGCAAAGAGGGAAGTTGCTTTCAATCAGTAAATCTGTCAAAATGATTTCTTCCGCAATTGCAGATCCATTTGATGAGCAAATTGATGTGAAAATCTCAGCTTCTCCCCCGTCCACTGAAGTAAGAAGACAACAAAATTTTGTTTGATTCTTAACTTATGAAGATCTTTTGTACACGATTAGATTAATTGATATGTCAAATAATTATTAGTACAATTAAAGTAACGAATTAACTATTTATAATTTATAACATTAATTATACAAATTATTGTTTGATACGTCAGTAAGTATTTTAAGATAGTATGTATAATAAGAAGATAAATGTATAATTATTTCTTTTTTAATTCTTCATGCATGAATGTCTACCAAAGATGGGTTTTTATTACGAAATGTTACATTAATGTCACATTAACTTTCTTATTATACTATATTAAAATTACTTATTTACATATCAAACAATTATTGGTACAATTAAAGTACAATCAATATACTAAATTTTAATTAATTAATTTATTACATTAATTGTATCAATTATTGTTTGACACGTATTTTACGAAAATATAATAAAAAAATAAATGTAACATTACATTTTTAATATCGCTGTTATGTCTCCTAAAAATAATTAATCAAGAGTATCCTTAAAAGATGTCAATTTGAAGTTCTTCATTCTTTAAACTTTTTTATGGCAGCATCATCAACGAGCAATTAACCAAAAACTTTGAACTGCGAAGAAAAATTATGGGCAACTTTGATAGACAATTATATTGAAGGGTAATTTACTCTTTATTTTGACCTTCTAAAAGAGTAAAACCTTTTACTGGCAGCCAGCAACCACTCGGCGGGGCAGCAGCCGACTGAGGTTAAGATTGATATATGCCATTGCCAGCTCCTTCCCAAACTCTCTCACAAGTCTGCTTCTATCCATGCAAATCATTAATGTGTACATAATCAATGCATATAAAGAGATAATTACATGAAATAGTAAAAACTTATCAACTGAATGAGATTGAATCCATTTCTAACAAAGCTGAGGTTAACTAATCAAACTCTTTTGACAAAACTACATTGGAGGAGGCAAACCCACCAGATATTTTACAAATCCCATCTTTAGAGGACAATACTCACAGAAAGGAAACATCTTTCCAAAAATCAAACTGCTGTTTGGAGAAATGAACCAAACTAAAAACAGATATATTAACAAGAGTTAAGTCACAGTTTGGTGCTGGAAATTGATAGATATACATTAAACTAATGGAACTATTTCAACATTCATAACGTGATTGTACCAGAACTAGTTACTTTTGCAAAGCCTAAAAACCTAACCAGCACATAATTTTCAGTTGTATTTGCAGTAATGCCAGAAGACACGAGCTTGGAGGAACTAAGCATTTATTATTCCCAGTATTTGGTCAAGTCAAATGTCAAAGTACTTGAGCAGCTGCAGAAGGAAAAAAAGAGTTCAAATTATTACAAGAATAAAAAAATTAGTATTTTTTGTATTCATTCTCATGTGCATTTTTTATGAGAATTCTTATGTGCAATTTTAGCATGTGGATATATGCCCATGTATGGGTTTGGCCTCACCTCCTCTCAGAGTCCCTGTACACGCCAACCAAAGCATCGGCCTTCTCATAAAAGCTATCCTTCAGTGATACCACAATACTTTGAAAACCGGTACCTCCATTTGAATCTTTATTACCTCCAGCTCCTTCATATGACTTCGAACGAATGTATCCGGCCACCTTAGCAACATTTAAGTTATCCAAGACAGAATCAACTTCATCCAATATAAAGAATGGTGAAGGCCTATAACTGAAAGCAGTCCACAAAAAAAGGAAAAAAAAAACTCAATGATGAAGACAACTATAAACTGTAGTCAAACCATATAGAAGAGAATTTGATGAGGACATCTTTTGATTGAGTCATGTTATTTATTTTTGTTATTTCTCATTCGTCATTTATTATTATAGTTTTTAGTATTTCATGGTTTTCTGTTATTTGTTTAATGGCTCATTAGTGTTTTGCCTTTCAAACTTCTAATGTTGATCTTTCCTATTTAAACTGGCATTGTAATTGGTTCAGTAGTTGATGAATGAATGTTAAAAATCAATGAGTTTTCTCTGAAATCCTCCTTCTCTTCCAATCTCTCTTTCTGATGCTTCTTCCCTCCTCTGTTCACTAGGGGTGGGCAGGACCGGACCGTGGACCAGGAACCGAACTGGACCGACGGGTTCGGTCCGAGATTTGTCCATAAACAATGGACCGCAGCGCCTGAAATCCCGAAGAACCGGACCAAACCGCAGCACCTAAATAACTCGCCCTCGCCCAGACTCCCTGTCCCGACTCCGAGTCTTCCATTCCCGACCTAGCTCGTTGCCTCGCTAACGCTCTCTGCTTCTCTCTGCTGGAAGTCGCGAACGGTGAAGCTTTAACGTCGATGTTTCGGTGAGAACGGCGAAGTGCGAAGTCGAACCGAATCCCGAACGGCGAAGTGCGAACGGCGAATTGCGAACGGCAAAGTGCGAATGGCGAACGACGAACGTTGAGAAGTTTGAAGCGGCGTTTGAAAAACTTGCACAGAATGAAAGCTCTTTTGTACAAGAAATAAGAGTAGAAGGTGCACCTACAATGGAAGATTGGGGATGCATTCGAGAATTTATTAAATTCTTAGAAACATTTTATAAAATGACACTTTATGTTTATGCTTCTCTGCATATTACAGTAAATATGTATGTAGGAGAAGTCTGCAATTTGAAGATTGCCATTGAGAACTATGGTAACAGTGAGAATAAAATACTGAGGAAAATGGCCAACGAGATGATTAAAAAATTTGACAAATATTGGGGATCTTTCGAAAAAATAAACATGTTTGCCTATGTTGCACTTGTTCTTGATCCAAGCTGCAAAATAAAATTTCTACGGCATTGTTTAAACATTTTGTTTGGAAGTGAAAGAGCTGCAGAATAGGTAAAGCAAGTAGAGAATGTAATTCAAAGGTTGTATACAGAATATAAAGGTGATACAACCAATGAAGACCAGCCTCCTAGCAGTAGTAGACAACAAAGATCTCCAAAGTCAAAGGGTTTTTTGGCGCAAGCTCGTTCAAGTGCAGTGTACTCCATGTTTTATGATCCAGAGAATTCTTTTGAGATGAGAGATGAAACTACTGAGACAGAGATTGATCTATACTTGTCAGAGAAGTTAGAGATTGTTCAAGATAGTTCTGACATTTTATCGTGGTGGAAGAGACACTCTGAAAAGTATCGAATTTTGAGTGCCATTGCCAAAGATATATTGATCATTCCAATTTCTACGGTGGCGTCAGAGTTTGCTTTTAGTTGTGGTGGTCGTGTTCTTGACGCTTTTCGTAGTTCTCTAAGCCCACAAGTGTTGATGTTTTGATATGCTCACAGAGTTGGATCAAAACTTTCAATCCTTTTAAAGTTTCTCCAGATGATTTACAAGATAGTAGTACTACGACATTGACACCAATACAAGAAGGTTCGAATATTCTAATATTTATTTGTATTACAAGTGTATCTCTAAACTAAGCATTAACTAATGTCTTCAGTTTTCCATTTTGCTGATGTTGTTGACATTGACACTTCCAATGATAATTTTCTAAGAGTACAAGATGATATATCGATGACTTGACATCGATGATATATCGATGACTTGGTTATTGTGATGAATTTGATTATGTACTTAGATTTATTATTTAGCTTGTACTTTTAAATTTTGAAGTACTTGGATACATTTGAATATTGTCTTGGTGTTTTGAGCAAAAATTTAAATTTCTTTTGTTGTTTTCTGCTAAGTGATGATATTGTTTGTGCTATTTGTTGTTTTGTGCTATTTGTGTATTATAGGCTTTCATTGCATTTTAATTACCTATAATTGTATTTCTTAAATAACAGAAAATTGGAAATTTTTGGTGATAAAATTAGAAATTTCAGTAAAAAAAATGAAAATGGCGCCGGTCCGGAACCGAGACCGAACCTGGACCGGACCGGAATTTCAGGTACGGTCCAGGTTGGGTCCCGGGCCCGGACCGGCCCCGTCCAGGTTTCGGGATGAAAATCCCGAAACCGTTCGGGGCCGGTTCGGTCCGGGCTCGGGACCGGATCGAACCGGCCCGTGCCCACCCCTACTGTTCAGAACTTCTTCTTCCTACGGTTTCTTCTTCTCCTCACTCCCTCTTTCTCTCTTCCTGCTTAATTATTTATTCTTATCCGCTGCTGCATCAAATTTGGTATCAGAGCACAAAGCAAATTGTTTTCTCAAACAATTGATTCTGGGCACTTGTTTCTTTTTCTCTTCTGGTTTCGCTGTTACAGAGTCACTGCCTGTAGTCGGTTCGACTCTCGATCTTTTCCAACTGTTTATCACTCCTCGCTGCTGTTCATCTGGACAACCCAAAGTTTTCGGGTGACTATTACTATTGCTCACCTCAAAAATTAGGGCTTTACTGTGTCCTGAACCAGAGTGCATCACAACTCCAGTCTCGGGTCCTTGCTGAACAGCCTCCGGCGCACCTTGCCTCTTGATTTTTTGTCGGGTTTTGCAACTCCGATCTCGGTTCCTCGCCGAAAAGCATACGCCATACCTTGCCTCCTGATTTCTTGAAGACTTTGATTCTCGCTGCTCTGTTCTCAGGTTGCTGGAGTCAGAGAACTGTGACTACGCTGCTCGCCGTAGTTCTGGGTCTTCACCGTTCCTCCGTCATCAGCTTCACCGCTCAAACGTTGCCCTTCCCCTTTCGTCGGGTCTCTGGTATTCCAGCAGTTCGCTGCCCTCTGGTTCATTTTGTTCATCGCTGTTCGTTCTCAGCCAATAGGGAGTTCTCTAAGCCCCCTTTTTTAGTTTATTGCTTTTTGTTCCTAAATATATCTTTAATATTGTCCTTGTGTGTTGTGGCTTACCAATTCTTCGTATTCAAATCTATATCAGCCTGTCCACTTACACATTACATTTGGTAGCCTATTGCCATTTTATTGCTATATTATTTAACCCACCTAAATGTAGCGACCCTAATACTGTACCCTTATTTTCCCGTATATATATATATATATATATTTATCCTTATAACTCTAAGTTTATCATCTAAGCGAAAAACATTTGAAATTCACTAGATAAAACGTATTAAGGTAAGAAAACTATCATATCATGTTGTCGCTCCCAAGTAGCTTTTTCCACCTCGTGGTTCCGCCATAAGACTTTGACTAGCGGAATTTCTTTGTTGCGCAATACTTTGATGGAAGACTCCAAAATACGTACGGGCTTCTCCACATAAGTCAAGGTAGGTTGTACCTCGATCTCGCTTGCCTCCACAATATGTAATGGATCGCGCAAACATTTTTGAAGCATAGTGTAACGACCCCATATTCCAGCAAGATATTGTCCGCTCTGGGGATTGGGCCGTAACCCAATATCCTGCCCTCACGGCTTTGTTTGGCAAGAACTTCCCAGAAGGTCACCCAACCTGGAATTGCTCTCGCCGAAACACTTTTAACTTCGGAGTTCTTATGGGATCCGTTGCCAATTGTGCTCCAAAACGCGTCTTACTATCTTGGGAAGGTCTCTTTACATATGTTTCATTTCCACATACTTCCACAAGCGATGTGGGATTGTGACGACCCCCTTTTACGACCCGTCACCTTCATGTTCACCCGCGCGGACGTACCGCCATCCGGGTTCTGGTTCGTGCGGCCATCGTACCCATACTTGCACATTCGGGTCATCACAATCAACCCCCCTCGGGGGCCCAACATCCTCGTTGCCACATTTCCGGTTGGATACAGGCTCTGATACCATTTGTAACGACCCCATATCTCAGCAAGATATTGTCCGCTCTGGGAATTGGGCCGTAGCCCAATATCCTCTCCTCACGGCTTTGTTTGGCGAGAACTTCCCAGAAGGTCACCCAACCTGGAATTGCTCTCGCCGAAGCACTTTTAACTTCGGAGTTCTTATGGAATCCGTTGCCAATTGTGCTCCAAAACGCGTCTTACTATCTTGGGAAGGTCTCTTTACATAGTTTCATTTCCACATACTTCCACAAGCGATGTGGGATTGTGACGACCCCCTTTTTACGACCCGTCACCTTCCAGTTCACCCGCGCGGACGTACTGCCATCCGGGTTCCGGTTCGTGCGGCCATCGTACCCATACTTGCACATTCGGGTCATCACACAAAGACACGTGAAATACATTATGGATGCCTTCCATTGAAGCCAGAAGCTGTAGTCAATACGCCATCTGCCCGATCTTCTTCAAAATAGAAAAGGGCCCCACATATCTAGGGTTTAGCTTGCTCTTCCTTCCGAATCGCATTACACTCTTAAACGGAGAAACCTTCAAATAAACCTCATCACCTTCTTCGAATTCCAGTTCCCTCCGCCTCGTGTCAGCATAGCTCTTCTGTCGACTCTGAGCTACCTCGATACGCTGTCGGATAACGGCAATCTTCTCTGCCGTTTGCTGTAAAATCTCAGGACCAACAATACTGGCTTTACCAACCTCGTCTCAATATAGTGGAGATCTACGCTTACGACCATACAAAGCTTCATACGGAGCCATACCAATGGTAGCCTGGAAGCTGTTGTTGTAAGAGAACTCGATCAATGGCAAATACCTATTCCACGATCTCTGAAATTCCAACACACAAGCTCTGAGCATATCCTCCAGAATCTGATTCGTCCTCTCTGTCTGACCATCAGTCTGAGGATGAAATGTAATGCTGAAATTCAGCTGAGTTCCTATAGCTTTGTGCAAACTCTTCCAGAACTTTGATGTAAACCTCGGATCTCGTTCTGAGACAATCGAAACTGGTACCCCATGCAATCTAACAATCTCCTGCACATAAAGCTCGGCGAGCTGATCCATAGAAGACGTCATCTTCACAGCTAAGAAGTGAGCTGACTTTGTCAATCGGTCCACGATCACCCATATGCGATCATGAACCTTCGTCGTCCTCGGGAGCCCCACAATAAAATCTATGGAGATCTGTTCCCATTTCCACTCCGGAATCGGCAGTGGCTGTAATGTTCCGGCCGGCCTCTAGTGTTCTGCCTTTACCTGTTGACAAACTAAACAAGTTTCAACGTACTTGGCGACCTCTCTCTTTATGTTCGGCCACCAGAAGTGTTGCTTTAAAACTCTGTACATTTTAGTGCTTCCTAGATGCACAGAGTAAGCTGAAGAATGTGCTTCGGGCAAAATTTCTTTCTTTAATTCTTCGTCATTAGGCACGTACCATCTATGCCTGAACTTTAGAATACCATCATCTGACAAGTTAAATTCAGACACGTCTTCAGATGTCATACTCAATCGAAGCTCCTCACACTCTATATCTTTCTGCTGAGCTTCACGTATCTTATCCAGAATAGTCAGCCTGAGAGAAATGTTGGTGAGCATACTGGACAATTCTGCCACAATTTTCACATCAAACTTTTCAATCTCAGACCTCAACGTAACCGACATCACTGCAAGTGAAGGCTGACTCGCAGAAGGAATTCGGCTCAAAGCATCAGCGACCTTGTTCGCTTTTCCTGGATGGTACTTAATTTCAAATTCATAATCTTTGACGAACTCAAGTCACCTTGTCTACCGCATATTCAATTCCTTTTGCGTAAACAAATATTTCAAGCTCTTGTGGTCGGAATATATCTCGCACTGCTGCCCATATAAGTAATGCCACCATATTTTCAGTGCAAAGACCACGACTGCTAATTCCAGGTCATGCGTAGGATAGTTCTACTCATACGGCTTCAACTGCTGAGAAGCATACGCGATAACCTTCCCTTCCTGCATAAGCACGCATCCAAGCCTAACTCCAGATGCATCACAATATATGCTGAATTTATCGCCTTCAACACGCAATGTCAACACTGGAGCTGTAGTCAATCTCTGCTTTAACTCCATAAAATTGTTGTCGCAAGCAGCCGACCATATAAATTTTTCATTCTTCCGCGTCAAGCATGAGAGGAGAACAACAATCTTCGAAAATCACTCTATGAACTTTTGATAATAACCAGCCAACCCGAGAAATCCTCGTACCTCTCACACGTTCTTAGGCTGTGGCCAATCTCTGACCACCTGAATCTTGCTCGGATCCACATAAACCCCTTCTTTTGATATGATATGGCCAAGAAAACTGACCATATCCAGCCAAAACTCGCATTTAGAGAACTTCGGATAAAGCTGGTGTCGTTGTAAAATTCCGAGAACAATCAGCAATTGCTCTTCATGCTCATCCTTCGTCTTAGAGTAAATCAAAATGTCGTCGATGAAAACCACAACGAACTTATCTAGATAATCTTTGAAGACACTGTTCATTAAATCCATAAACGCTGCAGGGGCATTAGTAAGTCCAAAAGACATAACAAGGAACTCATAATGCCTGTACCTCGTTCGGAATGCCGTTTTCTGAATATCTTCCTTCCGGACCTTCAACTGACAGTAACCCAAGCGTAGGTCGATCCTGGAAAACACTCGAGGACCTTGCAGTTGATCAAACAAATCATCTATCCGAGGCAGTGGATACTTATTATTCACTGTAAGCTTATTCAGCTCCCTATAATCCACACACATCCTAAGGATCCCGTCTTTCTTCTTGACAAACAGAACGGGCGCACCCCAGGGTGAAAAGCTGGGTCGAATGAAACCCTTATCCAGCAACTCCTCAAGCTGAGTTTTCAACTCTCTCAATTCAGTAGGCGCAAATTTGTATGAATTTTTAGACACTGGCGCGGAGCTCGGATATAGATCAATGACAAATTCGATCTCCCTGTCCGGCAGTAATCCGGGAAGATCATCAAGAAATATCTCAGAGAATTCTTTGACTATAGGAATGTCACTCGGCTTTACTCCGCTGAGCAACTGAGTATCAACTACTGTGGCCAAATAAATAGAGCATTCACCTTTAAACTGCTCGTTGACCTTCATGGAATAAGAGATAGGCGATCCACTCAATCTGTTCATCGCCTGATAAGAAAATTCAGCTTTACCCAGGGGTCAAAAAGTCACAATCCCGGATCGACAATCGATGGTGGCGAAGTGCTGTGGCAGCCAGTCCATCCCTAAGATAAGATCGTAGATCTCTATGCCCATAACAATCAGGCGAGCATAGAGGGTACTGTTCCCAACCGAGACAATATTGCCCTAGACAACATGACCTGACTGCATACGCTCTCCTGAAGGTAGCATCACACATAGAGGGTACTGTTCCCAACCGAGACAATATTGCCCTAGACAACATGACCTGACTGCATACGCTCTCCTGAAGATAGCATCACACTATATTCGCATTCTGCTAACTCAGGCACCAGCTTTAGTATAGACACACAAGCAGTGGAAACAAAAGAGTGTGTAGCCCTCGTGTCTATCAAAGAAAATACCGCTACGCCCATAATCAAAACAGTACCTGATATCACTGAGGGCTGAGCCTTGTCGTCAACATCACCAGGCTCAATAAAGGCAAATATTCTCGGGGTCACTCTCCTTTGATCGGTAGCTGCCCTTGGACAGTTCTGAGCAAAATGGCCAACCTCTCCACATCTGTAACAACTGTTCTTGCCCAATCGACAACGCCATAATGTTCCTTCTGGCACTTCGGACAAACAGGCTTCTTAGTAGCCCATTGGACTTGCTTCCCCTTGCCCTAATCGCCTTTACCATCATAAGGCCTTTTTGCACCCCTCTGCTGTTGTTGTTGCTGTGGCTGTGCTCTCGGTTGCCAGCCTTTATTTCTGAGCTGTGGGTGGATCTCCCGAAAAAACCCTCTAGCTGGCTCTCTCGGTTTGGCATAACTCTGATCAACAGCCTCAATCTCAAGTGCCCTGGCCACAATCTCATCGTCGGACACATTCCGCACTCCTGATATGGTAAGACTCCTTTGAATTTCTTGACCAAGTCCCTGCATAAATCTGCGTACCTTGTTCTCATTAACACTGACCTACCGTGGCGCGAATCGGGACATGGCCTCAAACCTCCTCGCATAGTCGGCAATCGAACCAACCTGCCCCAATTGCATAAACTCTACCATCTTCGCCTCCTACACTGTATGGCTGAAGTACTTGTCATAAAACACCATTCTGAATCGTTCCCAACTCATAGTCATCACATCGGTTGTAACACCCGACATTTCGGCCAGGTGATTTTCTGACCATTTTCATTGTCACCCTCTTATTTAACCGTTATGGTTTAAATTTAATGTTAAGACAAATTTATTACAAGTTGTGTGAAACTAGGTTGGGTGGCAGTTTTGTAATTAAAATCGATGGATTTAGTATAAATAGGAAATGGAAACCTTAAACCTCATTTATTACCACTGTAGCTGACATTCCCTCTCGGCGATTCCTTCTTTCCCAAGTTCTTGCTCTCGGCTACCAGAACTTCCCTTACCGACGGCTGGTTTCGAGCTTGCTCTTCTCTGCAAATCCACACCCGAGGTATGAAATGGACAATGTAGTCATTCATTAGTAAATAGAGCTCTGTTTTCAGCTCGGCACTGAGTTCGGATATTTTTAGCAGTGGCCGAGTAGCTTTAGACTTTTTAAAATCTGAGAGTAGAAATGTCATCCCGAATCGATTCTGAGCATTTTAAGTAACCAACTCGGATTTAATCAATGGTAAAACCTGTCCACCTAGTTTCGGATTTCAGACTGCAGTGTGTCAAACAGAGGAATCAGAATGACTTTAGCTATTAGATCCTAGGATGGTTTATGATTAGGACTATTAGGACTTTGTTTTAACTACTGTAATGTACATGTTTTAGGTGAAGAAGTTTAAAGGAAAGAAGCTCGGATTGCTAAGGAATCCAGGTAAGTGAATGTGTTAAGATTTCCGGCCACTAGGGCCCTACACCGCAAGGGTATTAGGAAATCACTGAGATGTTAGCTTATTGACTATGATCTGTTATTTCCACGATATGAGAAGTTGTGTAAGTAAATGTAAAGTTACAGGATGTTTTACTTGTCCTCATGATATGACTTTTCTCTATGAACTTTATGTCTATGCACTGTGTTCCTGTTATGATTAAGTTGAGAATATGAAAAGCAAATGTAACCGAGATTAAGTGCAGAGCGGGGAAAGACTATGTTATGTATGACTCGCGAAATCTCCCACTGGTGGAGGCCGAGTTAATGATATGTATGACTCGCGAAATCTCCCACTGGTGGAGGCCGAGTTAATGATATGTATGGCTCGCGAATTCTCCCACTGGGGAGGCCGAGTGATGTATCATGATTGCCGCGATAGGCAAATGATTATGTATGACTGCCGCGATAGGCAAATGACTATGTACCCCTGTCTTCCTCCCTCGTCTCGTGCCTTAATACATGTTATGTAAAAGATAAAGATGAACACGAATGATGAATGGTTTATGAACTTATGACTCTTTAAATTGTGTACTCATGTATATCTGTCAGCATGCATTCCTTACTAAGCATTAGGCTTATAGTTAAACCTTATGGTGTAGGTGAAGAAGGTTCAGGTGAGGATGTTATGTTCAAAGAGGATGCTTAAGGCTGGTTGCTGGAGGATGCTCAAGGTGACAGTGCGGGACTGGAGAGACGATTTATGACCCCTGGTTAAGACTCTTATGTTACAGTATATTAAAGAATATGGTAGTTTAAGTAGGATGAGATTATTTTAAAACGTTGAGCTTTGAAACTGTCTAGTGATCACTGAGTCAGGGAATGATTATATAGATTTATAAATGGTCTGTTGCTTAAGTCTTCCGCTATATGCATTTTGAATGAGTTGTGTTTTTCTTTCTGTTGGAAGGAGTCATTTGATGATTTAGAGTTCTCTACCGTAAGACGGAAGCTGGAAGAGGTAGTCTTCCGGCTGACGTCATCGGCAGATGCCGAAGGAATAGTTGTTGATGGTTTAGTCTTCCGGTTGACGTCATCGGCAGATGCCGAGAGTTAGTTGTTGATGGTTTAGTCTTCCGGTTGACGTCATCGGCAGATGCCGAGAGTTAATTGTTTGATGGTTTAGTCTTCGGCTGACGTCATCAGCAGATGCCGAAGGTAGTTGTTTGTTGGTTTAGTCTTCCGGCTGACGTCATCGGCAGATGCCGAAGGATAGTTGTATGATGGTTTAGTCTTCCTAGTCTTCCGGCTGACGTCATCGGCAGATGCCGAAGGAATAGTTGTTGATGGTTTAGTCTTCCGGCTGACGTCATCGGCAGATGCCGAAGGAATAGTTGTTGATGGTTTAGTCTTCCGGCTGACGTCATCGGCAGATGCCGAAGGAATAGTTGTTGATGGTTTAGTCTTCCGGCTGACGTCATCGGCAGATGCCGAAGGAATAGTTGTTGATGGTTTAGTCTTCCGGCTGACGTCATCGGCAGATGCCGAAGGAATAGTTGTTGATGGTTTAGTCTTCCGGCTGACGTCATCGGCAGATGCCGAAGGAATAGTTGTTGATGGTTTAGTCTTCCGGCTGACGTCATCGGCAGATGCCGAAGGAATAGTTGTTGATGGTTTAGTCTTCCGGCTGACGTCATCGGCAGATGCCGAAGGAATAGTTGTTGATGGTTTAGTCTTCCGGCTGACGTCATCGGCAGATGCCGAAGGAATAGTTGTTGATGGTTTAGTCTTCCGGCTGACGTCATCGGCAGATGCCGAAGGAATAGTTGTTGATGGTTTAGTCTTCCGGCTGACGTCATCGGCAGATGCCGAAGGAATAGTTGTTGATGGTTTAGTCTTCCGGCTGACGTCATCGGCAGATGCCGAAGGAATAGTTGTTGATGGTTTAGTCTTCCGGCTGACGTCATCGGCAGATGCCGAAGGAATAGTTGTTGATGGTTTAGTCTTCCGGCTGACGTCATCGGCAGATGCCGAAGGAATAGTTGTTGATGGTTTAGTCTTCCGGCTGACGTCATCGGCAGATGCCGAAGGAATAGTTGTTGATGGTTTAGTCTTCCGGCTGACGTCATCGGCAGATGCCGAAGGAATAGTTGTTGATGGTTTAGTCTTCCGGCTGACGTCATCGGCAGATGCCGAAGGAATAGTTGTTGATGGTTTAGTCTTCCGGCTGACGTCATCGGCAGATGCCGAAGGAATAGTTGTTGATGGTTTAGTCTTCCGGCTGACGTCATCGGCAGAGATGACGCCACCGGAAGATGTAAAATGTGTTTTTGTCATTTACTGACCGGATGATGTTTTAATTTAGCACGCGAGGTCCACGTGCCCACCGGAAGATGTCTCCTTTTAGGTGATGATAAGCGAGTCACGCGTAATACACGTGATGACCGGACGACTAAGTTTCTGAGGGTTGTCAACGCATGCAACCCATGCAGACCCGAGTGGTATTTTGTTAAGAGAATTGAGGGCACTTCCTCTTTTCCCGAAATTCTCAAGAAACCGATGACCGAGTCCAGTCGCTCGACTCTGTGAAAGTTTGAGCCGACGAGGCGTGGGAAGTTGGGCATGAGAGGGTTCGTCTTCCTTAATGGTTCTGCGTCTCTATTACCAGTTTAGAAAAAAAATATATATATGTAAAATGTGAAAGTCTGTTGAGAGATAGTAAGTGAACGTAATAATAGTAAAAGTCAAGCAAACGATTAATGAAAGGATATGAACACGTGACGGCTCCTGGCCAGGGTCGTTACATCGGTTGTTGCCTTGATGGAATCCCACCAAAATCGGGCATCCAATGATAAGTGGTAGCTCACCAACGCAACCTTCTCTCCGTCCTCTATACTTGCATAAGCCAGCATGTCCTCCATGATTCGAATCCACTCCTCGGCTGAAGAGGGATCCGTAGACTGTCCGTTGAACACAGGAGGTTGGAGCTTCTGGAATCTCTCTATCCCTCAATTACCCGGAGTCGCTGTCTCCCGAGCTCTAGCACCTTCACGGTCTATTAGGGTCGCTACACTAAATGCCTTCGAATTTACACTGTCATTGATTTAATCACTGTTGATTATCTCATATTCACCTGTTGAATCTGTTGCATCTCACCTCTTGCTTATTGTCCTTGGTCTACTCTTTTGTTTATTGTTCACCACCAACAATTAATTGTTCAGTTTGATAATCAATTTTGTGGTGATTTTATGATAAAGTATTTGACCGTCGCATTATCATTTTAAAATATTAATTCTATATGTTTGCTTTATTAGAATCAGCATAATCTCAAAAATTAAGTAAAACAAAGTCATTTGTGGTATTTGGTCGTAATAGATATTATTCATTACGCGCACTGTTTGTTTATTGGTCTCAACTTGACATTCATTTAAGATTATGAGCATTATAGATCCTTCACTTGTAACAGTGCATGCAATTACGTAGTGGTCGTCTGGTGTCATCTAGTTCTTGTGCCTTAGATATGGAACCGTCCCAATTAGAAAACCTTTCCCAACAAGTAGCTCAAATACTTAACGACCAACAACAGTTTCGAGAGCAATTTACTGCCATCAATACCAACTTGGCTAGTGCTCGTGAGGCACAAAGCGACTTAGAAAATAGGTTCACCAACATGGAACTAAATCCGCATCCCTTGGATATAGACAATTCTGTAGTACATAACAGACGACACAATCATCAGCCGGACATTCCACAACACTTTGGTCATAATCTTAGAGGTAGGAATTATGGTCGAGATGGTGGTCTAAATCATAATCGTTGCGATTATCATTCTCCCCCTCACTATGGTCATAACCATAAAGATAGAGATTATGGTCGAGATGGTGGTCAAAATCATAATCATCGAGATTATCATTCTCCCCTTCACTATGGTCATAGAGATAGAGATTATGGTCGAGACGGTAGTCAAAATCATAATCGTCGGGATTCTCATTCCCCCAATTGTCATGATGAGCATATTCCTAAGGGTATCAAACTAGATGCTCCTACTTTTGATGGGAGTTTAAATCCTCATATCTTTAATCAGTGGATAAAAGATATGTATAGTTTTTTTTCTTGGTATCGAATGCCAGAAAATCGACGAGTTGAATATGCCAGTTTCAAATTATCTGGTACAGCACGATTGTTTTGGGAGAGCATGGAAAATCTCCTGGAAAGGCGTAATGAGCCTCCCGTTGAAAATTGGGAAGAAATGAAAAGGCGACTTCAAGAGAAGTACGTACCTCAATCCTACCTGGGCAATTTGTTGGACCAATGGAACGCCCTTACCCAAGGAAACCGACCAGTCATCGAATATGTTAATCAGTTCGATGAATTTTAAATGCGAAGTCAAGTTGTCAAAGATGAATCTATGACCTTGAGCAGGTTTCGACAAGGTTTAAGAGATGATATAAGACGCGAGCTTATCCTTCGAGGTGTCAATTCCCTAGATCATGCTTATTCTTTAGTCCAAGACTATGAATTAGTGACTAAAATGCCGTATGGTAAACGAGGTGACATTAGACCCCCCACAATCCCGACTCCTGTCACCCCTAAGTCTCTTTTAGGACCTCCTCCATCTAATATCCCTCTGGCGAGAGAAAACAAAGGAAAAAGTGTAGACACCTCGCAAAAATCTTCGTGTTTACAGTGTTTTAATTGTAAGGGTTTTGGTCACATTTCTTCTAATTGTCCTAACTGAAATCTAGTCTTGCAAGAATGTGAAAATGAAATTGGGGAGACAAGTGAAGAACAAGTTTATGAGCCCAACCTTGAAGAATTCGAAGAAGTGGACGAAGATAATTTTCTAGGATGTATCCGACCCACATCAAGGTCTACTTCCTCTGATTCACCTCGATTGAGTGTCGTGAGATGTATGCTTACCCAACCTAAGGACGAGGAAGATTGGCGTCGTCATTCTATTTTTCACACATATATCAAGGTGAATAACAAAGGTTGCAAAGTTATTGTGGATAGTGGTAGTTGCATTAATGCAGTATCAGCAACTACGGTACTCCGCCTAGGGTTACAATCAGTTCCTCGTCCTCGACCTTATAATGTCTCATGGATAGATGCTTCCTCTATTTTTGTGAAGGAGCGTTGTTTGGTTCCCATTCAATTCCTTGAATATAAAGAACAACTTCGGTGCGATGTCATTCCCATGGATGTCAGTCATGTCATTCTAGGTCGTCCTTGGTTATTTGACCTGGATGTCATTATACATGGCCAGTCAAACTCTTGTTCTTTTGTGTAACAAGGAAAGAAAATTCATCTTACACCCCTTCCACCAAACCCTAAACCACTAGAGACTCCTCAAACAAAGAAAATTGTGGATCATAAAGGATTAAATATTATTGCTCCTACCGAGTTTGAGCATTCTCTTAAGAGTGCTTCGATTGTTTTTGTCGTGGTGGTAATGGAGATTGGGTCAAACCTTCCACTCATGATCTCTGCCGAAACCCAGTCAATTACCGACGAGTTTAAGGACGTTTTTTCTGAAGACCTCCCTGACAAGTTACCCCCGTTGCGAGATATTCAACATGAATCTGAATTCATCCTTGGGGTATCTCTTCCGAACTTACCTCACTATAGAATGAACTCCACTGAGCATACTGAGCTTCAGAGACAAGTCCATGAACTTTTAGCTAAAGGAATTATTCGTGAGAGTTTAAGCCCTTGTGCAGTTCCAGCTCTTTTAACCCCAAAGAAAGATGGCACTTGAAGAATGTGCGTTGACAGTCTTGCCATCAACAAGATAATGGTAAAATATCGTTCCCTATCCCTAGACTTGATGATTTACTAGACGTCATGGCCCATGCAAAGATATTCTCAAAAATTGATCTTAGAAGTTGATATCACCAGAAAAGGATCCGCCCCGGTGATGAGTGGAAGATTGGATTTAAAACCAAGGATGGACTTTATGAGTGGCTTGTCATGCCGTTTGGTCTCACCAACTGTAACACCCGACAACTTCAACCAGGTGACTTCCTAACTGTATTAACGGTCATGATTATTCAATCTTCACGATTTAGAATTTTATGCCAAGCTTAATTAATTACATGTGGATTTAAACTAGGTTGAGTGGCAAAGTTGTAATAATGGAGGATTGAGACCAGTATTTAAAGAAAATGGAAAAGATTCAAACCCCAATTAAACCTCACTGTAGCAGTCATTACTCTCGGTAATTTTCTCTCTCGAGCTCTCGCTCTATGTCAACTAGAAATCCCTCCTTCGACGATCGGTTTCCTTGCTTACCTCTCGGCTACTTTGTGCTCGAGGTACGAGTTTGGCAATGTAGCTATCTGTTAGTTGTTAGGCTCTGTTTTCAGCTAAGTGTTGAAGTTTTGGATTCTTCAATGGCCGAGTAATAATAAGGACATTTTAAAACCCGAGATTAGTAATGTCATTCCGAATCGATTCTGGACACTTAAAATAACCAATCCGGATTAATCGAAGTTGAATTTAGCTGTTTTGGTTTTTAGATTTCAGACTGTGCACAGAGAAATTTGACTAAGGGATTCGGGAATGATTTAAGCTATTAGACTCTAAGGTGGCTAGTGATTAGGACTATTAGGATTTTGTTTTAACTACTGCAATGTAAATGTTTTAGGTGAAGAAGTCTGAAGAAAATGAGCTCAGTTGCTAAGGAAACCAGGTAAGTGAATGTGTAGGATTCCCGGCCAATAGGGCCCTACATCACAAGGATGCTAGGTAGAAGATGATACGATAATTAGAAGTTATTTAAGCTACTGCCTGTTACATATGTTGATGTTTGACTAATGATATGATTTCACGACGGATGAATGCACTATTCTGTAGCTTGATGAATTAAGAGTTCTCATGTCCATACATCATGAATGTTTTTATGCATATGAAAATGTTTTTAAGAGCATGTTTTCCTCATGACCAAGATAATGATGTAAAACTTAGGCAACGTGAATTAAGTGAGGGTTGGAGGTGGTTTGACGTATGTCACTGTCCAAAAGGAAGGACCATGATTACGACCCGCAAGGGACTATGTACACTCTCACTGTCAATCCCCTTTACCAGCACAAATCCTCTCTTAATCCACACAACATGAACGAGGAATATGATTGATGAATATCACTGATGAGCATGAATGATGATTATGAACGATGAATACGAATGATGAATAAGAATGGAGATTTTGTGTATAAATACGAACAAGAAAAGATTCATGAGCATTTGTTTCTCAAAATGAGCATTCATGCATACTTGTTAGTATTGCATTCCTTACTAAGCATTAGGCTTATAGTTTAAACCTTATGATGTAGGTGAAGATTTAGCAGGTGAGGATTCCAAATTCTGTGATGATGTCTAAGGCCAGTTGCAGGATGGTGCTCAGGGTGGAAGTCTGTGGCTGGCAGGCGAATATGACCCGTAGTTAAGCTCATAAAGTGTCAGTAAGATTTAAGATAAACTGATGTTCAAGTAAAATGAGATTTTCTTTTGAATACTGGATTTTATGATTGTCTGGTTTAATTACTGAGTTTGTGACTGTCTATAAGGATATAGAACGTGTTATCTAACTAAGTCTTCTGCCATAAGAATTCTGGATGAGTTTCTGTCTTTTATATATAAGAGTGATGAGTCATCGAAGTTTGGAGTCTGTGTATACTTGCATTCCCCGATAGATGTCAAGCTATCGGAATATGTTAAGCGTTGCATCCACCGGCAGATGAAGTGTATTTAGGTTACCGGATGATGTAAATGTTATTTCGTCGTCCAGTGACCGGTAGATGTAGTGTGTTTAAGCTATCGGATGATGAGAGTGCTATTTTGTCATCTAGTGACCGACAGATGAAGTGTATTTAGGTTACCGGATGATGTAAATGTTATTTCGTCGTCAAGTGACCGGTAGATGTAGAGTGTTTAAGCTATCGGAAGATGTAAGTATAGTTTTTGTCGTCTAGTTACCGGATGATGTGAGTAATTCCTTGTCGTTTAGTGCTCGAGTAACGTTTTAACTGGTCACGCGAGGCGCACATGACCACCGGTCGATGTAGCTTAAAGTTGTGGACATCTGGCGATAGATGTTCGAGACCGAGCGACGTCTTTTGGACACGTTTAAGGTCCGTGATCACCGGTAGATTCCTTTCACTAGATGGGGTGAGATGTGTCGCGTGGTGGGCACGTGACCGTCGGTTGATGTGAGTTTTCTTTCCATCGGTAGATGCAGTTAAAGAGGTATCTTTTTTTAAAAAAAAATAATAACATAAATAATGAACAAAGTGTAGAAAGTAAGACCAAGATGATTTAGAGGTTAAATTATGAATTAGGTGGCGACTCCAATTAGGATCGTTACAATTATGGTATCAAAGCAAAATCGGGTTCTAAAATCGATTCTGCAGACTGCCTCCCAGCACAGATTGCCATCTGAGTACACTCCAGCAACTGTAAGTATTTATGATTTCAGTAAGTGTCATAAAGTTAAGATGTACCTATAACTATTTGTTTAGGAATCCCAAAATGGTTAGAGGTCAGCAGAGAGAGACCAATGAGGATAGCAATGCCATTGCTCAATTGACAGAGTTGGTCATGCGCCAATCTCGCCAGATCAAACAGCTGATGACTGTTAGAGAGGAACAAGGCAACTCCAGTACTAATGCAACTCATGATCATGGGGGTGAGCGTTTCCACCGGCTTCGACCCCCGGTATTTAATGGACATGTTTCAGATCCTATTTATGCTGAGAAATGGGTTCGAAAGATGTAGGACATGTTTAAGTATCCAAAGGTTGACGAAGGAGATAAGGTCACATATGCTGTCTTTCATTTGGAATTGAGTGCAAGGCATTGGTGGGATTCAATCCAGAACACCGTTAATGCAGGAGCTATGATCTGGGAAATGTTTAAGACTGCCTTCTTTGACAAGTACTTCAATAGGACTGTCCGGGCCAACAAGAAGAAGGAGTTCATGAATCTGCGACAAACTGGCTCTGTGACGAATTACATATGCAAATTTGATGCTTTATCACGGTTTGCTCCCCGATTGGTTGAGGATGATGAGGTCAGGACTTACCAATCTGTTCAAGAACTGAAGTCGAGTTTGTACATGAAAGTAAAGACTGCTGGAATACACAATGTACCTTATGGTGAAGTGACGGCTAAGGCCTTGGAGCTGAAAGATGCTGAAATGACAGCATATGCACAGCGTGAGCAGCCAAGGAAATTCACGAAGGAAACTCAGCCGCCACCACGTCAGAACAAATGATGGCAGCCGCAACAGAACAGGGGACCACAACAACAACAGCAAGGTATAAAGAGACCCTTCAATCCAAATGAAGACCAAGGGAAGGGAAAACGACCATTAGCCCCTCTATGCTCCAATTGCCAGAAGAACCACCATGGCGAATGCAAGTTGCATTCTGGCCGATGCTTCAGGTGTGATAAAGTTGGACATATAGTCAGAGACTGCCCCATGCCACCTGATCCAAACCAAGCAAGAGTAATGCCCCGAGTCTTTGCTATGATGGAAGATGAAGATACCATGCAGCATATGGTCATAACAGGTACAATTATGATCTGTGGTATTTCTGCTTATACACTTATAGACACGGGAGCCACACACTCCTTTATTGCAACCTTATTTGCATGTAAGCATAAGTTAGAATACTTACCAGCTGATAGGCCATATAGTGTGATGTTACCATCAGGAAAGTCCTTGTATTCTGAACAGATATTGAAAGGCGATATTGTGTCCTTAGGAGATAAGAAGTTGTATGTAGAACTGATTGTAGTTGACATGAAGGGATATGAAGTTATATTAGTAATGGATTGGTTATCCAGACATTATGCCACGATAAGTTGTAGGTCTGGATTAGTCGAGTTTCGACCCCCTAATGGAGATCGGTATACCTTCCAAGCTATACCAAAAATAAGTAAGATACCGATTATTTCCTCGCTAGAGACTCAACGGATATTGAATGATGGCTATGAAAGTTACCTAGCTAGTGTAATGGATACTCGGGTGAGGAATAAGATAGAATTACAAGATATTCCTATAGTTCGAGATTTCCCTGAAGCATTTTTGGATGATTTTCCAGGATTACCACCTGATAGAGAAATAGAGTTTGTAATTGATACATATCCCGAGGCATTACCCGTATCTAAGAATCCTTATCGCATGGCATCTGTTGAACTAAAGGAGTTAAAAGTCCAACTACAGGAATTAGTAGACAAGGGATTCATACGCTCTAGTAGTTCTCCCTGGGGTGCACCTGTGTTATTCGTTAAGAAGAAAGATGGTTCCCTAAGGATGTGCATAGATTACCGAGAACTGAACAAGTTGACAATTAAGAATAAATACCCCTTGCCTCGAATTGACGACTTGTTTGACCAATTGCAAGGAGCTAAGATGTTTTCAAAGATTGACTTGCGTTCGGGGTACTACCGATTGAAGGTTAAGAAGGAAGATGTACCTTAGACAGTTTTTAGGACCCGTTATGGACATTATGAATTCCTTGTGATGTCGTTTGGGTTAACCAATGCACCTGCAGCTTTTATGGATTTGATGAACAGAGTGTTTTGTGAATATTTGGATAAGTTTGTGATTGTATTCATAGATGATATTCTTATATACTCACGGACTGAAGCTGACCATGCTAAACACTTAAGAATAGCTTTGGCAACCCTGAGGCAGCAACAACTTTATGCCAAGTTATCCAAATGTGAGTTCTGGTTGGATAAGGTTAACTTTTTAGGTCATGTCATTTCTGCTGAAGGTATATCAGTAGATCCAACCAAGATTCAGGCTGTTAAGGACTGGCCACATCCGAGGAATGTTAGTGAAGTCCGTAGTTTTCTTGGTTTGGCAGGCTATTATAGGAAGTTTATTAAAGGATTTTCTATGATAGCTAAGCCCTTAACTAGTTTGACAAAGAAGGACACCAAGTACTCTTGGACCGAAGCTTGTGAAGATGGCTTCCAGACGCTTAAGCTGAAGTTGACGACAGCCCCGCTTTTGACTCTCCCAACTGAAGGAGGAAAGTTTAGTGTTTATTGTGATGCATCCAAAGTTGGATTGGGGTGTGTCTTGATGCAAGGCGGCAAGGTTGTAGCTTATGCTTCCAGGCAGTTAAAGAGTTATGAACAGAACTACCCCACTCACGATTTGGAATTAGCCGCAGTTGTTTTTGCATTAAAGATTTGGAGACATTATCTGTATGGACAACAGTGTGAGATATTTTCTGACCATAAAAGCCTGAAGTACCTCTTTACTCAAAAGGAATTAAACATGAGACAGAGACGTTTGTTAGAATTTGTTAAAGATTATGACTTCGAGATTAAGTATCACCCAGGCAAGACTAATGTTGTGGCAGATGCTTTAAGCAGAATGTCAACGACAATGCAACCCGCGATATCAACCATGTCTATACCTTTGAGAAAGGAAGTTCAGAGGTTCGAATTGGAAATAGTTCCCGAACTGTCAGCTTTACTGGCTGATTTATCTATCCGACCAACTATTTTGGACAGAATCAAAGAGGCACAACAAAAGGATTCGAAGGAGAATAGTAGCATGATGAGTAAGTTAAAGGATGCCTCCTCGGAGTTCAGTCTCTCTAATGATGGTATTTTGAAATTTAAGAACCGATGGTACATTCCGAATGATAATAAGTTGCGTGGGTTGATCTTGGCTGAAGCCCATTCTTCTTCATTTTCTGTGCATCCTGGTAGCACCATGATGTATCGGGATTTAAGGTTGCATTATTGGTGGCCAAATATTAAGAGGGATGTTGCCAAATATGTGGAGTCATGTTTGGTATGCCAACAGATTAAGGCAGAGCATCAACGACCAGGAGGTACTCTTCAACCCCTACCAATCCCTGAATGGAAGTGGGAAAACATTGCTATGGATTTTGTTGTAGGTTTGCCAAAGACAACTAAAGGACATGATAGTATTTGGGTCGTGGCTGATAGAATGACAAAATCGGCACACTTTATACCTGTAAGAATGACTTTCACAATGGACCAACTTGCTGATCTGTATGTCCAAGAAATCATCAGATTGCATGGAATTCCTTTATTTATTGTATCCGATCGTGATCCTAGATTCACCTCAAGATTCTGGCAAAGTTTGCAAGGCACATTAGGAACAAAATTGTCTTTCAGCACTGCTTTCCACCCTCAAACCGATGGTCAATCTGAGAGGACGATTCAGATACTTGAGGATATGTTGAGGGCATGTGTGCTTGAATTCCAGACATCTTGGAGTCGATACCTGCCCTTGGTTGAATTCTCCTACAACAATAGTTACCAGTCCACCATAGGTATGGCACCTTATGAAGCACTCTATGGCAGAAAGTGCAGGTCACCTTTGTACTGGGATGAAGTCGGTTAAGCAAAACTCCTAGGTCCCGAGACCTTGCAACAGATGTCAGACAAGATTGCCACTATTAGGAAAAGAATGATAACAGCACAGAGCCGACAGAAGAGTTATGCAGACCAAAGGAGAAGAGACCTTGAGTTTTCTGTTGGTGATGAAGTCTTCCTGAGGATTTCACCATTTAAAGGAGTTTTAAGATTTGGTGAGAAAGGAAAGCTAAACCCACGATTTATTGGACCATTCCCCGTCTTAGAAAGGATTGGCAGTACGGCTTATAGATTGCAATTGCCTCCATCATTGGAAAAGGTACATAATGTTTTCCATGTGTCAATGTTAAGAAAATGCATACGGGACCCTACACAAGTTGTTAAGCCAATGGATATTGAGATTGAGCCGACACTAATGTACGAAGAGAAGCCAGTGCGAATTTTGGAATCTGCAGTGAAAACTCTGAGGAATAAGGAAATCCCCCTTGTGAAAGTTTTATGGATGAATCATGGTATTGAGGAAGCCACATGGGAAAGACAGCAGGACATGATGGACAAATATCAAGAACTCTTCGCTTGATCAATTTTTGGGGACAAAAATTTTGTTTAAGGAGGGGTGGATGTAACACCCGACAACTTCAACTAGATGACTTCCTAACTGTATTAACGGTCATGATTATTCAATCTTCACGATTTAGAATTTTATGTCAAGCTTAATTAATTACATGTGGATTTAAACTAGGTTGAGTGGCAAAGTTGTAATAATGGAGGATTGAGACCAGTATTTAAAGAAAATGGAAAGGATTCAAACCCCAATTAAACCTCACTGTAGCCGTCATTACTCTCGGTGATTTTCTCTCCCGAGCTCTCGCTCTCTGTCAACTAGAAATCCCTCCTTCGACGATCGGTTTCCTTGCTTACCGCTCGGCTACTTTGTGCTCGAGGTACGAGTTAGGCAATGTAGCTATCTGTTAGTTGTTAGGCTCCAGCTAAGTGTTGAAATTTTGGATTCTTCAATGGCCGAGTAATAATAAGGACATTTTAAAACCCAAGATTAGTAATGTCATTCCGAATCGATTCTGGACACTTAAAATAACCAATCTTGATTAATCGAAGTTGAATTTAGCTGTTTTGGTTTTTAGATTTCAGACTGTGCACAGAGAAATTAGATTAAGGGATTCGGGAATGATTTAAGCTATTAGACTCTAGGGTGGCTAGTGATTAGGACTATTAGGATTTTGTTTTAACTACTGCAATGTAAATGTTTTAGGTGAAGAAGTCTGAAGAAAAGGAACTCAGTTGCTAAGGAAACCAGGTAAGTGAATGTGTAGGATTCCCGGCCAATAGGGCCCTACATCACAAGGATGCTAGGTAGAAATTGATACGATAATTAGAAGTTATTTAAGCTACTGCCTGTTACTTATGTTGATGTTTGACTAATGATATGATTTCACAACGGATGAATGCACTATTCTGTATCTTGATGAATTAAGAGTTCCCATGTCCATGCATCATGAATGTTTTTATGCATATGAAAATGTTTTTAAGAGCATGTTTTCCTCATGACCAAGATAATGATGTAAAACTTATGCAACGTGAATTAAGTGAGGGTTGGAGGCGGTTAGACGTATGTCACTGTCCAAAAGGAAGGACCATGATTACGACCCGCAAGGGATTATGTACACTCTCACTGTCAACCCCCTTTACCGGCACAAATCCTCTCTTAATCCACACAACATGAACGAGGAATATGATTGATGAATATCACTGATGAGCATGAATGATGATTATGAACGATGAATACGAATGATGAATAAGAATGGAGATTTTGTGTATGAATACGAACAAGAAAAGATTCATGAGCATTTGTTTCTCAAAATGAGCATTCATGCATACTTGTTAGTATTGCATTCCTTACTAAGCATTAGGCTTATAGTTTAAACCTTATGATGTAGGTGAAGATTTAGCAGGTGAGGATTCCAAATTCTGTGATGATGTCTAAGGCCGATTGCAGGATGGTGCTCAGGGTGAAAGTCTGTGGCTGGCAGGCGAATATGACCCGTAGTTAAGCTCATAAAGTGTCAGTAAGATTTAAGATAAACTGATGTTCAAGTAAAATGAGATTTTCTTTTGAAAACTGGATTTTATGATTGTCTGGTTTAATTACTGAGTTTGTGAATGTCTATAAGGATATAGAACGTGTCATCTAACTAAGTCTTCTGCCATAAGAATTCTGGATGAGTTTCTGTCTTTTATCTATAAGAGTGATGAGTCATCGAAGTTTGGAGTCTGTGTATACTTGCATTCCCCGATAGATGTCAAGCTATCAGAATATGTTAAGTGTTGCATCCACCGGCAGATGAAGTGTATTTAGGTTACCGGATGATGTAAATGTTATTTCGTCGTCCAGTGACTGGTAGATGTAGTGTGTTTAAGCTATCGGATGATGAGAGTGCTATTTTGTCATCTAGTGACTGACAGATGAAGTGTATTTAGGTTACCGGATGATGTAAATGTTATTTCGTCGTCAAGTGACTGGTAGATGTAGAGTGTTTAAGCTATCGGAAGATGTAAGTATAGTTTTTGTCGTCTAGTGACCGGATGATGTGAGTAATTCCTTGTCGTTTAGTGCTCGAGTAACGTTTTAACTGGTCACGCGAGGCGCACATGACCACCGGTCGATGTAGCTTAAAGTTGTGGACATCTGGCGATAGATGTTCGATACCGAGCGACGTCTTTTGGACACGTGTAAGGTCCGTGATCACCGGTAGATGCCTTTCACTAGATGGGGTGAGATGTGTCGCGTGGTGGGCACGTGACCGTCGGTTGATGTGAGTTTTCTTTCCATCGGTAGATGCAGTTCAAGAGGTATCTTTTTTTTAAAAAAAAAGAATAACATAAATAATGAACAAAGTGTAGAAAGTAAGACCAAGATGATTTAGAGGTTAAATTATGAATTAGGTGGCGACTCCAATTGGGGTCGTTACACCAACGCCCCAAGCACCTTTATGAGAGTAATGACTCATGCTCTTAGGCCTCTTATGGGTAAGTTTCTAGTTGTTTACTTCGATGATATCCTCATTTTTAGCCAAACTTTAGATGAACATCGTAATCATCTCCAACAAGTCTGTTCCATTCTTCGGTCGTCAAGCCTTTATGTCAATGTCAAAAAGTGTGTGTTTTTCACAGAGAGTGTTTCCTTCTTAGGTTTTATCGTCTCTACTATAGGAGTATCCCCTGATCCATTGAAAGTTAAGGCCATTGTTGGTTGGCCTGAACCTAAAAGTTTAAATGGCGTCTGAAGCTTTCACGGACTAGCTACCTTTTATCGTCGCTTCATCAAAGGGTTCAGTAAGATTATGGCTCCTGTTACCGAGTGTTTGAAAAAGGGCGAATTTCACTGGACATTAGCAGCATCTAAGGCCTTCAAAATTATTAAAATCTGAATGACAGAAGCTCCAGTAATGCGTCTTCCCGATTTCTCCAAGGTTTTTGAGGTTGAGTACGATGCGTCGGGGGTAGGGATTGGTGGCGTTCTTAGCCAAGAGCGACCCCATCGCTTACTTCAGTGAAAAATTAAATGATGCTAAACAACGATACTCAACATACGATAGGGAATTGTATGCAGTTGTGCAAGCTCTACGTTATTGGCGTCACTATTTGTTACCTCATGAATTTGTGCTTTATTTGGACCATGAAGCCTTACGATATCTCAATTCTCAAAAACGATTGAACTTTCGACATGATCGTTGGATTGAATATTTACAAGCATACTCGTTTGTCCTAAAACACAGAAAAGGGATAGAGAATCAAGCAGCTGACGCGTAAAGTCGTCGTATATATATTCTAAATGTCATGAGTGCGAGAATCATCGATTTTGAAAGACTGAAAGAAGAATATGAGTCTTGCCCTAATTTTAAAGATATTGTTCTCGTCTTGGAAAATGGACAATTGAACGAAAACTGTAACTTTCATATGAAAGACGGTTATCTTTTCAAAAGTAACAAATTGTGCATTCCCCAAACATCCGTTCGAGAGTTCATCATTTTGGAAATTCATGCAGGAGGGCTAGCTGGTCATTTTAGACTTGGTAAAACGATAGAAGAAGTTGAGCGTCAGTTCTTTTGGTCCGGCTTAAAGAAAGACGTGAGCAAAATAGTTAGCACTTGTAGAGTTTGTCAAGTGGCTAAACAAAGACGACAAGCTACTTGTCTTTACACTCCTCTACCTATCCCCAATCGTCCCTGGGAGGATGTTAGTCTGGATTTTGTACTTGGACTGCCTCACACTCTTAAAAAAAACATGATTCTATTTTGGTTGTAGTTGATCGTTTCTCAAAAATGGCCCACTTTATTTCGTGCCAAAAAATGTCGGATGCATCTAAGGTAGCTCGATTGTATTTCAATGAGATTGTCAAACTCTATGGTCTACCTAAGACAATTGTTTTGGACAGTGATGTGTGTTTTACTGGTCATTTTTGGAGAACTTTATGGCTTATGGTAGGTACAACACTAAAATTTTCCACTGCCTACCATCCTCAAACTGATGGTCAAACTAAAATTGTTAATCGAAGTCTTAAAAATTTATTACGATGTTTGGTCAAAGAAAATCTCAAGAATTGGGATCTGATCCTCCCCACCGCTCAGATTGCATATAATAGTTCCGTGAACCGAACCATAGGTATGAGTCCTTTTGAAGTTGTCCATGGTTTTAAACCTAGGAAAGCCTTAGACCTTCTCCCTATGTCACCGTATGCTAGTGTGTCTATGCGGCTGAAAATTTTGCTCAACATCTTCATGATTTACATATTGAGATCAATAAACAAATAGAGGCTAGTAATGCATCATATAAATTACGAGCTGATTTACACAAACGACACGTTGAACTTCTTCACAAACACACAACGATCTGAGGAAGTTTTCTTGTGTCCTGGATTTTCCATAAAAAAATCAAACTTCTTGTACCATTGTCTCGAGGCTTGCTTTAATCCATATAGACTTTTTTTCAATTTACATACTAGATGTTCCTTTCCCTTGATAACGAACTCTTCTGGTTGGTCCATGTAAATCTCTTCTTCTAATTCACCATGAAAGAAGACTGTCTTTACATCGAGTTGCTCAATCTCCAAATTGAGAATTAAGGTTAATCAAAATACAACTCGAATGGATGACATTTTAACGACAGGTGAAAATTTTTTTCAAGTCAACCTCCTTCTTCTGACCAAAGCCTTTCACGACCAGTCGTGCCTTATACTTTGATTGCAAATTTTCTTCGTTGCCCTATTTGTTCTTCAGTGCCTTTCTTCCCTTTGGAAGCTGAACCAACTCATAAGTATGGTTCTCATGCAATGACATCATCTCATCTTGCATTACATCTAACCAGTTCTTCTTTTGTTGATGCTCTATAGCTTCCTCATAACACTCAGGTTCATCGCTATCAGTGATCATCACATGCTTGTCCACAGAGTATATTTTTGATGGTCGACGATCTCTTGTTGACCTTCTTAACTCTGGTTCTGCAATTGGTATAGCAGAAGTCTATGTTTCTCCATGGTCAACATCAACAATTGCTTGATCAGTAGATTTTCCAACATCTCTCCCGTCAAAAGTTAATTTCACCTAATCAACTTTTACTAGATGTTCATTAGTGATCTCCATATCTTTCTTCTTGTACTCAATGGTCTGATCTTCAAAGAAGACAACATCTCGTCTTCTGACAATCTTCTTGTAGTAGGATCTCAAAGCCTATATCCGAATGCATCACTTCCATATCTGAGGAATATGAATTCTTTAACTTTGCTGTCTAGCTTGGACCTTTCATCTTTAGGAATATAGATGAATGTTCTGCATCCAAACGTCATTTTGTTGAGGAGTCTTTGGAGCAGATCTTTCGTGCCTGATCCCGTGCATTTTGTAATATTCATCGAATGATCCCATATATTCGCCACCATTGTCTGTGCGAATGCATTTTAACTTCTTTCCAGTTTCTCGCTTTGTGAAAGCATGAAACTATTTGAGAGTGTTAAACACTTCATCTTTGGTCTTGAGTGCATAAGCCCAAACTTTTCTTGAGTGATCATCAATAAATGTGATCATGTATTGGGCACCTCCTAACATTTTCGTTGACATGAGACCGCAGACATCTAAATAAATAACTTATAACACGTCTGGTTTTATTGATACAGAATTCTTCTGAAAAGAAACTCTGTGTTGTTTTCCTACCAAACAATGAACACAACCTAACAGAGGTTCATCTCTTAGACTTGACAAATATTCTCTTTTGCTAAGTAATTGAAGTCCTTTTTCGCTCATGTGACCAAGCCGTTTGTGCCATAACTCAATAGACGAGTCACCTTGTGCAACATTTACTGATGCTTCATTCACAGTCACTTAAGTCACATACAAACTAGACTCTTTGATTCCTCTCGCTACAACTAGCGAGCCTTTGCTGAGCTCTAATTTACTATCAGCAAATTTGCTCTTGTAACCAACCTCGTCAACAGCACTGACTGATATTAGATTTAGTCTAATATCTATAACATATTTGACATGTTTAAACACCAACTCACATCCTGTGTTGGTCTGGATACAAATATCCTCTTTTTCAATTATTCTAGAAACGTGATTGTTCCTCATTTTAACAATATCAAAATCACCAACAGTGTAAGATGAAAAATACTCTCCTTTTGAAGTAACATAATAAGATGCTCCATAGTCACACACCCAACATGATTCATTCATCATTAAGTTGACAACATCTTCGCATATAATTACATCTTCACCCTCAGAAACAGTTGCAGTCATACTCTTCGTTTCTCCTTTAGCATCTTCTTTGTTTTATTCTTTCTTTAATTTCCAGCAATCCTTTTTCATGTGGACCATTTTACCACAATGATAACACTTAACACCCTTTTTACTTTTCAACTTTGATCTTCCTAACATGTTGGCTCTAAAGGCCCCACGTTCCTTTGATCTCATTCTCATGACTGATAAAGCTTCCACAAAAGAGTGCTCCTTGTTCTTCCGCCTACTTTCTTCATCAAGAACCATGGCTAGAATATCATTGTTGTTTTTGTAGTACCATTAAGCAAATTTACGATGAGGTGATCATATACATCTGGCAAACTTTGAAATAAAACTTCTGCTCTTTCATTTTTTCTGATTTTGTGCTCCATTGCTGTAAGTTGAGAAAATGTGTTGAGAGTATTGATTTGGTCTGTCACTGTTGTAGATTTTGACATCCAAAGGGTATATAATTTATTTTTCAAGAAAATTTTATTATACCACGACTTCTTCTTATATAATTTTGTCAACGTATCTCAGATCTGTTTGACAGTTACCATTTCTGAGATACTTGACAAAATTTCATCTGCTAGAGTGAGATGCAAAATGGCTATAGCATCCTCATCTGCTTTGTTCCATTTCCCATCTTCAACGTTCGTCGGTCTGTCGTCGATGGCCATAGCGCAACCATCTCTCCGCAACAACGCTTTCATTTTTAATTTCCACAAAGAGAAATTATTTCGTTGAATTTTTCAATTTCAATCTTTCCCGCCATAATCACGAGGCACTGATACCATTTGTTAGGAAAAAAACAAAATTTATGGGAACAATAATAATAATACCACTGCTGTAAGATGTGGAGAGTATTGATCAGAATAATTCCCAGGAAATATTATACTGGACAATCTCCTAGACAGAATTACCTTTCCAAGTAAGTTCCTAAGAAAGACTGGAGGGGTCATAAACGGTCTCACTAAAAACCCACTCTTCGTAGACAGAATTTACTTATACAGTATAATTATACCACTAAATAAGCAGTATGAAAAACAATAGCAATGCGATCCGAAAAATACCAGGAATATTTTCTCACGTCGTAAAATTATAACGACCAAGAAGTAAGAAAAATAATGACTAAAATAAACAATGAGAATTTTACGTGGAAACCCAAATCGGGAAAAAACCAAGAGAACCGAGTCTAGAAAGATCTCACTATGAAAAATATAATTTACAATATTTTTCTAGATATTGAATATCTCGAAAATATTCACAAAGAAAAATCACCTGTAAAATCTGCCAAAATTTAATTAAGGTAAATTTTCAAATAAATTTTTCACGAATTTTAATTGTAAATTTGAGCTTGATTTTGTGAATTTTCAGAAAATGGGGGACGTACGATTTTTGGTCAATTATGGCTCGTACGGAAAATTTAAGTAAATCAAATTAAAAAAAGAATGGTATGTTGCCATTTGAGTGTCTCGAGTGATTTCAATTCACGAGTGAGAGACGTCGGAATTTTACCAAAGGTAGTTATTCGCTAAGAATTGGAAATCGAGAAACCGAACGTTAAATGAATTTAGTATATAAATTAAATAAAAGAGTTAATTTAAGTAAAATAAATTAATTAAAGATTTAATTTTTAAACAATAAGGTTTTCGAAGAAACCTTATTGTTTCTTCTGTCGGCAGAAAAAGGAAAGAGGAGAGAGAGGGAGAAAGCCGACGCGAGGGAGAGGAATCGCCGACGCTGGAATGACCTCCGTTTGGTGCGATCTCGATGTCAAAACTGTAACAACCCGAGAAGGATCGCCACGAAATCATAATCTTTTATTAATCGTTTACTTAACTTTTACTATTATTTCATCTTTCCTATTTCTCGACAAGCATTTACATTCGCATATCCTCTTTTTTTTTTTTACTAAACTGAAAACAGAGACACAGAACCATCAAGGAAGACGAACCCTCTCGTGACTCGACTTCCTACACCTCGTCGGCTCAAACTTTCACAGAGTCGACCGACTAAGCTCAGTCAATTAATCTGTAACTTAATCGGACAAGGAAGAGATACCCCAGACCACTTGACGTTATTCAATTCGGATTTGCATGTATCAACCCTCAGAAATTACATCGTCCGGTCATCACGTGCAATGCGCGTGACTCGCTTAACATCGCCTAATAGAAGATATCTTCCGGTGGGTATGTGGGTTTCACGTGTTCAATTAAAACATCACCCAGTGTTGGACATCCACCGGTGAACACGAGCCAAACACGTGACTCTTTAAAATCACACCCGGTCACTAAACGACAAAATAGCATTTACATCGTCCGGTGAAGGAATACACTTGATCCACCGGTCACAAGATGACAAAATAGCATTTACATCATCACAAGATGACAAAATAGCATTTACATCATCCGGTGAAGGAATACACTTGATCCACCGGTCACAAGATGACAAAATAGCATTTACATCATCCGGTGAAGAAATACACTTAATCCACCGGTGACGTCAGCCGGTAGAAAACTTCTACCTACAGAACTCATATAAACTTCCACAAAATTCAACATGACTGACAAAGCTTTTACTGATAAAATATTAGAACTCACTCAGAATGTATAGCGGAAGACTTCAGCAAAACAGACCATATAATAATCCTTAAAATCATTTTCAGACTTTGAAGTTTGATCAATCAGATTCTAAGCTCATTGTTAAGAGAAAACCTACTCTACTTAGACATCTGTTCAACATAAACTTCATGGACATACTGTGAGCATAACCAGGGGTCTTAATCGCCTATCCAGCCTTACACTGTCATTCTGAGCATCCTCCAGCAACCAGCTTTAAACATCCTCTTTGAACATAGTGTCCTCACCTGAACCTTCTTCACCTACACCATAAGGTTTAACTATAAGCCTAATGCTTAGTAAGGAATGCATGCTGGCAGACATACATGAGTGTACAAAATAAGAAACATAAGTCCGTAAATCTTCTTCATTCATGCTCATTTTCATTATTTACATAGCATGTATTAAGGCAGGAAACGAGGGAGAAAGACAGGGGTACATAATCAATTGCCAATCGGGCAATCATAGTAATGACTAGCTCGGCCTCCACCGGTGGGAGAATTCGCGAACTATCATGCAGTATTAACTCGGCCTCCACCAGGGTGAGGATTCGCGAGTTTTCCTGCCAATTCGGTCTCCACCAGCGGAAGAATTCGCGAACCATACTTAACATCCACTCGGCCTCCTCTAGTGGGAGAATTCGCGAACCCTATAATCACATACATACCATCATCTCGGCCTCCACCAATGGGAGAATTCGCGAGCTATACATACCATCAACTCGGCCTCCACCAATGGGAGAATTCGCGAGCCATTCATGAGCTTTGTGAACATATCATAGTCATTTCCCCCGTTCTGCACTTAATCATGATTACATTTGTTCTTCATATTCTTAACTCAATCATAAACGTGTACATAATGCATAGACATGAAGTTCACAGAGAAATGTCGTACTGTATGAACGAGTAAAACATCATGTAACTTAACATCTTCCTGCTCAAATACTTCATATCATGGCAACTATTAGTCATAATCATCAGACAAACATTTCAACAATTTTTCCTAATATCCTTGCGGTGTAGGGCCCTATTGGCCGGAAATCTTAATACATCCACTTACCTGGTTCCCTTAGTAATCCGAGCTTCTTCTCTTTAAACTTCTTCACCTAAAACATGTTCATTACAGTAGTTAAAACAAAATCCTAATAGTTCTAATCATAAATCGTCCTAGGATTCTAATAGCTAAAGTCATTCCGATTCCTCTGTTTGATACACTGCAGTCTGAAATCCGAAAACTAGGCGGACAGATCTTACCATCGATTAAATCCGAGTTGGTTACTTAGAATGTTTAAAATTGATTCAGAATGACATCACTACTCTCAGATTTTAAAAGGTCTTAAACTGCTCGGCCACTGTTAAAACCAAACTCAAATGCCGAGTTGAAAGCAAAGCTCTATTCACTAATAAATGACTACATTATCCATTTCATACCTCGGGTGCGGATTTGCAGAGATATGCAGGCTTGAAACCGGTCGTCGGAGGGAGGTTGCTGGCAAGCAGGGTGCGAGCTCGGGGAAGGAGAAATTGCCGAGAGTAGAAGGTGTCGGCTATAGTGGGGTTTAATGAGGTTTAAGGTTTCCAATTTCTTTAAATACCGGTCCCAAACTTCAATTATTACCATAATGCCACTCAACCTAGTTTAAAACCCACATGTAATTAATTAAACTTGTCATAAAATTCTAAACTGCGAAGATTAAATATTCATGACCGTTAATACAGTTAGGAAAATTACCTAGTCGTGTCTCGGGTGTAACAAAAACGCTCGTCCCGATGTGTAGAGTAGCTTTGCTGAAGGCTGTTCTCGTCGGTAAGCTCTCTTGCTCTCGATTTTTGCTCGGAAAGTTTTGGATTTTTTGGGGTTTTATCGATCTGTGATTTGTGGTCGATTGTTTGTTGTTTTTGGCTGGAATCGACCGGAATGGAGGTGGGAAACGGGTTGGAAATCGATTTTGGTCAGAAAGGTGGTCAGAAAGTGGGTTTGGTACTCGGTCGTCGTCAGCCGAGTTGGTGAGGTCGATGGCCGAGTTGACTAGGTCGATGGCCAAGTTAACTCGGTCGATGGGCGAGTTGACTCGGCATTGGGCCGAGTCGACTCGGCCCCAAGACCGAGTTGGGCCTGGGCTTGATCCGGTCGAGCCCGACTTGGGTTCGGGCCGAGTCCAACCCAGACCTAGCCCGAACCTGCTGGAACTGACCCGAGCTAAGCTGACTCGGACCGACTAGACTTGGACCGAACCAACCCGAATCGACCCGATCCAAACCCGATCTGAACTGGTCCGACCCGAACCGGTCCGATCTATGAAATTCAACCGTTGACCGTTGACTTTAACTGTTGACTTTGACCGTTGACTTCGACTTTTTGACCAAAATTCAACTTGAGTCGTTTGGGCCCGTTTTCGCCCCTGTTCGCATTTTATATTGTTTCTAACCCCTATTAGACTTTAACGGGGTTCCTCCCTTGTATTTGTTTCCCAGAGTGGAGGATTTTGCTGGGTTAGAAACGATTCCTGAGGATCTACTAGCTGCCGAGGTTAGGAGGACTCGCCTCACAGGTATGGGTAATTATTTTTGTTGCGTTGTGCCTAACCTAGCCTGCACGTATATTATTATGGTATAATACCATTAGTATTCACATCGACAGTTTTATTAGTGAGTGCATTCCACATCAGTTAGACATGTATACGCTTTGCTTGATTTATACGGCATCGTAAAGTTTAACTACCATGTTTTACTCTCCTTAGCGGACAGACTCGAATTGAGGTATATTATATTGGCCTGCCGATGGGTTTTATTCAGATGTTGGTTCTTCTGTAGGGTCAATTGGAGTTGATATTGGACAAACCATCTGGCACTCTCATCTGGGACCGTACGCTGAGAGTTTCAGGGGGTTTGTCTCAGACATACCAGCGTATGGAGCAGTGGTACTCCCCGCTTATGGAGATGCGGTACTCCCCGCGTATGGAGCAGCGGTACTCCCCGCTTATGGAGATGCGGTACTCCCCGCGTATGGACCAGCAGTACTCCCCACGTATGGAGATGGACTCTGAGCTATGCTAGTACAGCGGTACTCCCCGCTTATGGAGATGCGGTACACCCCGCGTATGGAGCAGCAGTACTCCCCGCGTATGGAGATGGACTCTGAGCTATGCTAGTCTAGCGGTACTCCCCGCTTATGGAGATGGACTCTAGGCTATGCTAGTCTAGCGGTACTCCCCTGGTATGGAGATGGACTCTGAGCTATGCTAGTCCAGCAGTACTCCCCGCTTATGGAGATGGGCTCTGAGCTATGCTAATCCAGCGGTACTTCCCGTTTATGGAGAAGGACTCTGAGCTATGTTAGTCCAGCAAGACTCCCCGCTTATGGAGATGGACTCTGAGCTATGCTAGTCCAGCGGTACTCCCCACTTATGGAGATGGACTCTGAGCTATGCTAGTCTAGCGGTACTCCCTGCGTATGGAGATGGACTCTGAGCTATGCTAGTCCAGCGGTACTCCCCGCTTATGGAGATGGACTCTGAGCTATGCTAGTCTAGTGAGACTCCGCGCTTATGGAGATGGACTCTGAGCTATGCTAGTCCAGCGATACTACCTGCTTATGGAGATGGACCCTGAGCTATGCAAGTCTAGCGGTACTCCCCGCTTATGGAGATGGACTCTGAGCTATACTAGTCCAGCGGTACTTCCCGCGTATGGAGATGGACTCTGAGTTATGCTAGTCCAGCGGTACTCCCGGCTTATGGAGATGGACTCTGAGCTATGGTAGTCCTAATTGATAAGACCACTATGTGGTCCCCTTGAGCCCAGGGTTGAGTGGTTCGTCCCTCCTAGTGTGTTCTAGCGCGTGTTTCCCGGTGGCCCAGGGTTGAGTGGTTGTTGTCCCTCCTGGTTGATCCTGATTGATAAGTCCACTGTGTGGTCCCCTTGAGCCCATGGTGGAGTGGTTCAGCCCTGCTAGTGTGCTCTAGCGCGTGTGTCCCGGTGGCCCAGGGTTGAGTGGTTGTCTTCCCTCCTGGTGGGATCCTGATTGATAAGCCCACTGTGTGGTCCCTTTGAGCCCAGGGTTGAGTGGTTTGTCCCTCCTAGTGTGCTCTAGCGCGTTTGTCCTGGTGGCCCAGGGTTGTGTGGTTGTTGTCCCTCCTGGTTGATCCTAGTTGATAAGTCCACTGTGTGGTCCCCTTGAGCCCATGGTAGAGTGGTTCGTCCCTCCTAGTGTGCTCTAGCGCGTGTGCCCGGTAGCCTAGGGTTTAGTGGTTGTTGTCCCTCCTGGTTGATCCTAATTGATAAGTCCATTGTTTGGTTCCCTTGAGCCTATGGTGGAGTGGTTCGTCCCTCCTAGTGTGCTCTAGCGCGTGTGTTCCGGTGGCCTACGGTTGAGTGGTTGTTGTCCCTTCTAGTTGATCCTGATTGATAAGCCCACTGTGTGGTCCCTTTGAGCCCAAGGTTGAGTGGTTGTTGTCCCTCCTGGTTGATCCTGATTGATAAGTCCACTGTGTGGTCCCTTTGAGCCCAGGGTTGAGTGGTTGTTGTCCCTTCTAGTTGATCCTGATTGATAAGCCCACTGTGTGGTCCCTTTGAGCCCAGGGTTGAGTGGTTGTTGTCCCTTCTAGTTGATCCTGATTGATAAGTCCACTGTGTGGTCCCTTTGAGCCCAGGGTTGAGTGGTTGTTGTCCCTTCTAGTTGATCCTGATTGATAAGTCCACTGTGTGGTCCCTTTGAGCCCAGGGTTGAGTGGTTGTTGTCCCTTCTAGTTGATCCTGATTGATAAGTCCACTGTGTGGTCCCTTTGAGCCCAGGGTTGAGTGGTTGTTGTCCCTTCTAGTTGATCCTGATTGATAAGCCCACTGTGTGGTCCCTTTGAGCCCAAGGTTGAGTGGTTCGTCCCTCCTAGTGTGCTCTAGCGCGTGTCCCGGTGGCCCAAGATTGAGTGGTTGTTGTACCTCCTGGTTGATCCTGGCTAGTAAGTCCATTGTGCGGTCATTGCAATGGCCCCTGGCGAGTGGGTATTGAATCACTCTTGGTTTGTAAGTCCATCATGCGATCCCGGCGGTGGCCCATGGTCGGTGGCTGTAGAATCCCCCTTAGAAGGTGTTTTTTTTATCTTTCTCTTATGAGGCCCGGCCTAATGTTGTGGCAGCCTATCTGCGTGGTGTGTTTCGGAGGATTCTTGCGTTATCTCCTTCTCCATTGTATACCTAGTTATGTGGAATGGTGGTAGGTATAATATCCTATATTGAGTTTGTCACTCACCCTATCGTTTTTTTTCTTCTCTTCACATAAAAGAAAGAAGAACAGGTGGTGGACTCTATTCGTACTAGATTTTTCTTTGAATCTCTCATTTTATTTTCTACCACTTTGTAATATGTAAGAACTTATTCGAGATTGTACTTTACTTTGGCATGTAATTATTATTCGTCTATCTGGTATTCTTACTATTGTTTGTACTCTCATATTTGTTGCTTCGAGGAGGTCTTGTGTTTGTGTTAAATCTTCCGCATTTAGCCTTAGGTTAGACGGTGGACCTCCCTGAGGTTGATCGTTTAACCTGACGTTTCTGTTAGGCCCTCTCCAAGGTCGTGACATCACCACTCTTAGAACTCTTAATGTGCACAAAAATACCACACCTATTTTTCACTCACACTCTTTCTTTTCTCTCCCTCTTCTCCAAAAAAGATTTATTCTTTTCTCTCTTTTTTCTTTGGATTTTTGGATACTTTTTCGAATACTTGAAGGTTTGCTTGAAGCCTCTATTTATAGAGGCTTCAAGGAGACACTTTTCTTAAAAAAAGTTGAGCGCCTGCTCTTTGCAGCGAATGGAGACTTTAAAAGTCTCGATTCACACACACATGATGAAGAAAGAAGAATTTTTTTTTTCTTTCTTTTTTCTACATTAAATGATAAGGGTCCCTTATCATAATGGAAGGACCCCACGTGGGGGAAACAAGTATGGCTTTGAGAAATCTTCAAGACAAAATATTTTTATGGCCAATTCAACTCGGACATATGAGTGAAAAGAGCATGCTTAAATGGCAAAAAAAAAAAAAATGCTTTTGGAAAAGATCACGTGGATGGTTTGAAATTTTGTGAGAATTGCATTCTTGGTAAGAGCAGCAAGGTTATGTTTTCAAGATTTTCTCAAAAGTCACATGGGATATTAGACTTTGTTCATTCAGATGTGTGGGGGCCAGAGAAAATTTCTTCTAAAAAGGTGACCACTACTTTGTAATGTTCATAGATGATTACTTAAGGCGTGTGTGGGTACAATGCATGAGAAGTAAGGATAAAGTTTTTGATATATTTAAAGATTGGAAAAAACGGGTTGAAAATCAAACAGGAAAGCGGATTAGAATCTGAGGACTGACAATGGCATGAAATATTGCTTGGCCAAATTTGATCAAGATGACACAGCAAAACACAAAACTGGAAAGAGTTCGCTGCTTGATGATTTCAGCTAGGCTTCTACGGTCTTTTTGGAAGGCAATTAAAACGGCTTCATATTTGACAAATTTGAGTCACTGGCTGCCTTAGATTTCAACTTGATACCAGTTAAACTTACCCCTGAAAGCTACCTCGTTTGTAAAACCAACTTCTCAACGTAATTATTGTGAACATTTCATCGATTGCAATTACCCTGTACCCCCAAAATTCGTAGACAATATTTCTTTTCAATTAAACCCGGAATGGCAGCATTATATGGAGGTGCCTCTCTTTCTGATTATCTTTTATCCCAAATAGTGGTTTACACTGAAGCCTAATTTCAGATTTTTTTATTAACCTTCACTTTTACCATGTTTTGACCACTTGACAAAATATTATTCATTTTATTTTGTGATTAATTACGAAATTCAAAGTCAACCATATGATAATTTGACTTCGATAAACATGAAAAGTTAACTAGAAATTTATTGATTTACAAAAATTTGTAAATTTTAAATCTCTATTGAATATCTAACGAGTATCTTTTTTATACATAATGTCAAAGATAAGATTATAGACAAATTCTAAGAATATATTTTGATTCTCTCAAATCTTACATTTGAAATTGCTTAATCAGCTAAGTTTTGTCTGACAATAATTTTGTATTTGTCTCGAATTATTATGTTATCAACATAAACTCGATCCTCGAACTATAAAACCAATTATCGTTATTCTTAAAATAACCAAACCAGCTGTGACCTATTCGATTCAGATCCGACCGTTCATTTCTAACATGAGATTACCCCGTTATGTTCATTATTGTTTCAAAATTCAAGCAATAAAATTTGTCAGAATTCAAATCCACGCTCCAACGGTCACCAATTTTTAGGGTTTGGCAAAAGGGTGCCGTTATCTTCTTCTATACATATCTCATCATCCTCCATCCATTTCTCTCAATCTTCACTTTCAACTCTTGCAGTTCCTTTGTTTCTCTGTCTGCCATGGATTTCCAGAGCCTCACGAGAAAGGAGCTTCAGACTCTCTGCAAGAAAAACAAGATCCCTGCTAATATGACTAACGTAGCCATGGCTGATGCTCTCGCTGCTCTTCAAGAAGTATTCTTCTATATTTTTTTCATTTTCCGTTTTTTAGAAGTTTAGGGACGGACGAAATCATAGGAATAGAATCCGGATTGAGATGTTGCTATAGAGCTCAGAAGTTTTAATTGATTTCTTTTTAACGCTGCGTAGAAACTATTTTTCTTGTCGTTTGGAGATCCCAAAAAATGGGGTAAACATCTGACTCTTCCTGCAAAGTTGGATTATATTTTCATTACATGAAATCAGACGTTTTGCTTTGATCAGCTGGTAATTTGTGTTTATTTATATGTAAATCTTTCACAGGGCGCTGGAATTGAAGAGATATTGAATCCAATGGAATCCGAATCTCAACAATCTGGACAGAGAATTCAGAATGGATCGCCAGGAAATTCCCACACTGCCTGTAGAACCTCAACTCGGAGAAAACCAGTCAAAGATGAACCTCCAACCACACAATCCATAATTCGTACACGTCGAGGAAGAGTTGGAGAAATGGCCGATCAAGTAAACAAGGATCTAAACGTTCCGCCAACTCCTTCACTTCCTAGCAGTAGAAGAAGAGCACCAGTTACTTCTGCACGAGATAGACTAGAACAAAATGAAGAAGAAGAGGCGCAAAACAATGAAGATAGAGAGAGGAGTGATGTTCTTGAAACTCCTTCAATACCTAAAACTCAGAGGAAAGTTGCAGGGATGTGTTTGACTCGGAGGAAGACAGAGTGCGGCATGAAGAAAAGTACAGTTCAGGGAGTGTGCAGCACGCGGCGTTCGATGAGGTTGTTGGAGAAGAATATGGAGAAGTTGAGTATGAAGGAATTCGGTAGTCTGGAGCCAGTTGTTGCCTCTCATCTGTTTCATGAATTACCTGAAGGAAAAGGTTTGTAATTTTATTTTTTGATGTTAATCAAGGAGCTCCTTAAACCTTGAATGAACGGTTGGGATTGAACTAAGATTAGTTATGGGCACTTTTTTCTGATCATTGATGCCATATGAAAATGATTACTTGCAGGTTTAGGGGAACAGAAAAGTAATGAATCTGACCCAGAAGAAATGTCAGATGCACAGAAGAAAATTGTAAGTGACGCATTGGAAGAAGAGGAATCAGATGACGCAGAAGGGAAGAATGAAAACAAAGATAAGAAGAAAGAAGAAATAAATAATAATGGAAAAGAACGTGAGGAAGCAGATGAGTCAAAGGAGAAGGCGGAAGTGAGATTAAATGACAAGGGTGAGTTCTTTCTTTCTTCGACAATGTTTTCAGTCCATTTGATGAATTCTTGCACTGTTTCAGGTCATTTTTAACTGATAATTTGTCATTCAATCTCACAGAACCCCAATCTAAAGCCGCAATTGAAGACCAAAATAAAGTGTTGACCAGGGAGAAGCATAATGAAAACAGTGTTGATTTAGTGTATAATATGGGCATCACCATGCAAAATGAAGTGATGGAAGAAAACTATACAATTTTTGTGGGAGAAGAAGAAGAAGGCTCTAAAGCCGCAATCGAAGACCGAAATAAAGTGTTGACAAGAGAGAAGCATAATGAAAACAGTGTTGATTTAGTGCATAATATGGGCATCACTATGCAAACTGAAGTGATGAAAGAAAACTATGCAATTTTTATGGGAGAAGAAGGCTCTATCAACGAGGAGATGGTTGAGTTCAATGTTGAAGATTTGGTTGAGATTACTGTCATGGAAGCAGAGTTTCTGGAGGCTTCTAATAAAAAAACTTCTAAGAAGCAATTGGCCAGTGCCCAGAATTCAATTTCAGAACCCGAGATGGAAGATGGCTCTAAAGCCGCAATCGAAGACCGAAATAAAGTGTTGACAAAGGAGAAGCATAATGAAAACAGTGTTGATTTAGTGCATAATATGGGCATCACTATGCAAACTGAAGTGATGGAAGAAAACTATGCAATTTTTATGGGAGAAGAAGGCTCCAATGTTGAAGATTTGGTTGAGATTATTGTCATGGAAGCAGAGTTTCTGGAGGCTTCTAATAAAAAAACTTGTAAGAAGCAATTGGCCAGTGCCCAGAATTCAATTTCAGAACCCGAGATGGAAGATTGGAGTAAAAGTGAAAGTTTGGTTGAGTTTCAAGTGCTCCAAGATGGAGATCATTTTGTTGATGATGCTTTAAGCGTCAGAGAGCCAGAGTTGGTGAAGAATTTCAATTCCATGGATTCAATCTCAGAACCCAAGATGGAAGATTTGAGTAGAAGTGAGAGTTTGGTTGAAATTGAAGTGTCCCAAGATGAAGTTAATTCTGTGATGACCAAGAACAATTCCATGGATTCAATCTCAGAACCCAAGATGGAAGATTTGAGTAGAAGTGAGAGTTTGGTTGAAATTGAAGTGTCCCAAGATGAAGTTAATTCTGTGATGACCAAGAACAATTCCATGGATTCAATCTCAGAACCCAAGATGGAAGATTTGAGTAGAAGTGAGAGTTTGGTTGAAATTGAAGTGTTCCAAGATGAAGATAATTCTGGGATGACCAAAAACAATTCCATGCATTCAATCTCAGAACCCAAGATGGAAGATTTGAGTAGAAGTGAGATTTTGGTTGAAATTGAAGTGTCCCAAGATGAAGTTAATTCTGGGATGACCAATATCAGTCGAGAAATTTCATTCAGACCATTTGCAGTGGATGAACTTCCCGGCAGATTTCTACTTCCCAAAGCTGAAGTTTCTGTTGAAGAATCAAGAACTTGTCTCAACACGTACAAATCTGGAGATGAAGAAGAGGATATAAAGAACTATTCAAGTGATGAGGAGAAAAAAATGAGCTTAAGGCAACTGAGAAAGATGATCAAAGAACTTGAGCTTACTAAAAACTGCAACAAAGAAAAAACCAACGGCAAGGTAGAGAAACCTCTCTCTCTCTCTCTACTTTCAATAAATTATTAACATTCCTTGTAATGAACCTTTTTGCAGCAACAGGTAGAGAACGCGGTAAGAACAGCATTGCAGCCACTGCCAGAAAATTGCATGGCTAAAGATGGACAAGAGAAAACGACAACAACAACAACAGCAGCAAACTCACAGTTCTTCCGGTGAAGAAAAAGGTTTTTTGCTTATGCCTTCTTTTCTGGTTGAATGCTTTTCAATAAGCCATAGAAAAGGTGGTTGTGAGAGAACAAAATATGTACTAAAACTTTCCAGGTGGAAATTTGATTTTCTTCCCAATTTTTTCTCTGTCCGAACATGTCTGTTCCAACCCTTTATTTTTGTGGTTATATTTCTATTTTTTTTTTATTGATTGATTTTCTCATTATTGATTAAGAATGTTGTCATTATTGATTTCCATTTTACAACATATATTAGAAACTGAAAAGGTTTGGTGCTTGATGAAGAGTTTTTTATGCATGTGTTGAACTTGTGAAGATCACACCAAAAAGTAGCTCGTGTCTTGATCTTCTAATTCGATGGAACTCTCAATATACTTAATGTTTAGACTCTGTTGAAAAGTTTGAAAAATCTTTTGCAAGATTGGGTGAGTACTTTATGATGAACATGTAAGTGGTCATCCCACTGATGCAGATTGACGTGTCGTTCGGGAATTTATAATATTATTGAAAGTACCTTATGATGTGACGTTGAAAGTTTCGTCGACTTTGCATATTATCGCTAATGTATTTTTCTCTAAAGTTTGCAAAGTTCATAGGAGATTATCAAGAAATATACTACAAGTAATAACTTATCACGTAAAAACAGGGCATTCGGTATGCAAATTAAGTATGAAAATATTAGAGAAATTTAAGCAAAGTCAATCACTTGATATTACAGGTGGGCACGGGCCTGTTCGAGCCGGTCCCAAGGCCGGATTAAAATCGAACCGAGTCTTCGAGAAATTTTTCCCGAAGACCAAAATTGGCCCTGGGAAGAATCGGGACCGAACCAGGACCGGATCGAAGTTTCGGTCCGGTCCCATTTCCTCCCACCCTAATATTTTTATTTTTTAAAAAATTGTTAACTTAAAAAAATTTAATCTTTTGACATCAATTGCACAGCAGCAAGAGTCGAGCTTTCACTCACATACCGTGAAGCAAATCGGAGAACGAAGCACGAGAGTTGCGATTTGTCGGACGTCAGGTTCAGCTGAGCAAAACAACGCGTCGGGGCTTCGGGAGGGATTCTGCGAGTGCGAGTGCGTTCAGCCATCTGCGTGAGTGCGTTCTGCGTGAGTGTTCTATTCTGCAACTGAGGGGAAGCAATCCGAGCAGGTGACTGGCGCGAGCGCGAGGCGACTCGAGTGTTCGCCGTTCGGAGGTCGGGACTCTAGTGTTCGGAGGTCTAGTGTTCGCCATTCGGAGGTGGGTGTTCGGGTGTTCTGGTTCTAGATTAGCCGATTAGGTATTTAGGAAGGAAGACTTGTTGAAGACTGCAGACAAGCTGGCTTAAAATGGTCCCTCGGTCCGGTCCTAGTTCTCCGGGACTTTGAGCTGTGGACCGAAGATTGGACCGACTGTCTTCGGTTCTAGGTACTTCGGACCGAGGACCAGACCATGGTCCATCACCATGGGACCAAAACCAGACTGAAACCGCCAGTCCGGTCCGGTTTGGTTCTCGATCCTCGGTCTGGTCCTGCCCACCCCTACTTGATATATGTAGCTTTATGTTGGATCCACGTTATAAATTGAAGTTCATGAGACATTGTTTAATAAAGTTACATGAACTTGAGATAATGGAATTACAACATACGATTAGAAGATTTTATTTTAAGTACCTAGTGGATTCTCCTACAACCTTCAAGAAACTTCTAGACCTGCGTTTGATGCTCTTGAAATTGGGGATGATGACGAGTTGGAGTCCACGATATAAATTAAGCATGAAAAATATTGGAGAAATTTAGGCAAAGCCAATCACTTGATATATGCAACTATTATGTTGGATCCACGATCTAAATTAAGTATGAAAAATATTGGAGAAATTTAAGCAAAGCCAATCACTTGATATATGCAACTATTATGTTGGATCCACGATATAAATTGAAGTTCGTGAGGCATTGCTTAATAAAGTTACATGGACTTGAGATAGCTAATGAGTTGATAATGGAATTATGTTGGATCCACGATATAAATTGAAGTTTGTGAGGCATTGCTTAATAAAGTTACATGGACTTGAGATAGCTAATGAGTTGATAATGGAATTACAACATACGATTGGAAGATTGTATTCTAAGTACTTAGTGGATTCTCCACAACTAACCTTCAAGAAACTTCTAGACCAGTGTTTGATGCTCATGAACTTAGGGATGATGACGAGTTTGAGTCGACATTTCAAGCAGAATTGAACGCTGAAGGTAAGTTACACAATAAAAATGAAGATGAAAATTATTTGTCAGACAAACTTGAGAATTTTTCAATGATTTGGATTTTCTGAGTTGGTGGACAATACGTACTTAGAATATCCAACTTTGAGTTAGCACGAGATGTCTTTGTTATTCATATTTCTACAGTTACCTCAAAGTCGGCATTCAACTGTGGTGGTCGAGGGTTAGTTTCTTTCGGAGTTTGTTAGCTCCAAAAACTATGGAAAGTCTCATATGCTGATGAGAATCACAAGTATATCAAATTCGAGACTCTTCAACAACGCATAATAGAAACTCAGGAACGCCTTTGAAATCAAATATAATGAATTTGACTCCAATTGAACTTTGCTGACAGAACCAAAATTATCAAAAAATGAGCTTGACCCGTAACTGAACTTGTGGTTAGAACTAAAGCTATCGAGTTGATCTTTCAAGTTTCAACTTGAAAAAGATCTAGTTCTTCACAAATAACCAAAGATAAAATTCCCACAAAGAGTAACTCAAAAATCGTATATATTGATTGTAAATTATCATAGGGTTTATGCCTTTAAATACGCTACAAAAGTAATTAAAATAATTAAAATATTTTAAGATAATAAAAAAGTGATTAGAAAACATGTAAAGATTAGAAAACTTAACAAATTAATAAAAGGAAACTAAACTAAAACCAAGAGAAATTAGGTAACCAAACAAAAGGAAACTTTGACCACATAATAAAAGGAAACTTGGACCAATTTGATTGATGAATTTTGTGGATCTCCTTCCTAAATTTATGTATCGCCTTCCTTCAATAATTAGAAAATAAGTGATTGCCAATTTGATTGTGAAAATGAAACTCTACATGGATTTTGCATGTGCATATTTTGTTGTTGTGCTTCCATCCCACTTACCACTAAATCTTTAGATATTTTTCAAGTATTTTCGGCATTCTTTTTCTCCCAAGCATCCTTTTCAATACTTAACATATTTGCTAATTTCGGATATTGTTGAAATGAATCTTTCTCTTGGATTTCAAGAATCAATCCATGTAAAACTTCACACATTTTATTGGTTTTTGATCTTGTCATTGGGCCTCCATTATCTTGACATAGATCTTTAACTTTGGGTTTAAAGTTAGTTGCACCTTGATTTACATCATTCTCTCCCTCCTCGAAAAGATTCGACCTCGAATCCCCTTGCATCATATAAAGATAAGTCACTAACATTAAAAGTAGCACTTACATTACTATATTCACCAGATAAATCAATCTTGTAAGCATTGTCATTGATGCGTTCCAACACTTGGAATGGACCATCTCCTCGACGTTGCAACTTGTTTTTTCTTTTGTTGGCAAATCTTTATTTCCTTAAGTGAATCCAAACTCAATCTCCGGGAACTACATGTAGTTCCCTAATAAATTTGGCTCTTTTCTTTTCATCAAAATTAGCAAACTCGTTAGTAGGCAAAAGTAACATATCCATTGAAGTTAAAAGATTAAAACTATAAAAATTTCAAATGTTGAATAAGATGTAGTAGAATGAATAACCCTATTATATTCAAACTCAACATGTGGTAAACACTTCTCCCATTATCTTAAGTTCTTAAAAATAATGGCTCTTAACAAAGTAGAAAGTGTTCTATTTACTACCTCAGTGTGTTCATCCGTTTGACGGTGTGCTATGGTTGACAATAAAAGTTTAGTGTCTAGCTTATTAAACAAAATTCTCCAAAAGTGACTAAAAAACTTAACATCTCGATCACTTACAATAGTTTTAGGTAAGTCATGTAACTGCACAATCTCTTTAAAGAATAAATCTTCAACATGTGTACCATCATTAGTTTTCAAACATGCAATAAAAAATGTCATCTTACTCAACCTATCAACAACAACAAAAATTTTATTCTTTCCACTTTGAGTTCTCGGAAAACCTATAACAAAATCCATAGAAATATCAATCCAAGGTTGAGTAGGTATTGAGAGAAGAGTATACATTCTGTGTGATTTAATCTTCGATTTAGCTTTTCTACACTCAATACATTTATCACAAATTAATTACACATCATGTCTCATCTTAGGCCAATAAAAATGCTCACATATAACATCCAAAGTTTCTAAAATATCCTATTAATCCACTTCCATGAGTTTCTCTAACAAATAATTCTCTCAAGGAACACTTAGGAATACAAAGTTTATATTTCTTAAATAGATAGCCGTCATGCCTATCAAATCAAGTTCCCAGAACCCCGCCAATCAAATCAAGTTCCCAAGCCCCCTGTCCGATAAGGTAAGGTGTCCTGCCCCGTTAAGCCCGCCTTTGATTTGAGAGACCCAACACCCGACTTTGAGCTTAGCTCCACGAGAACCAAGCCACTGAGAGATCTCTACATATAGTAGGAAAGCCAGCACGCTCTGGGACAGATTCCCAGGGGATTTTGTTGGAAAGCACGGCTGGTCAGAATCATCAATTCGTATACTACCCTTTCTTTTCTTTAAGATAGGAATAGATCTTATCTTAGAACCTGGGTTTCTTTGTTAGCACCTTCTCGCACCTCAAAGAAGGCAGATCCTTTTATATACAAAAAACCAAACCACGACTTTCTTTCTTTTATTACACCTACGTGGTCGGAGATAGCAGCTACTCACCTACGACTACTCAGCGGTCTCTGAGACTGAATTGATCTATTAACACCTAGCCTTATCTATTAAATGAAACCTAGCTCACGAGAACAGAGGCTGAGTCTCTAGAAGATAATCCGGAGAGAGCCCCTATAGAGAGAAGGCTTTGGGCACCTTTTCCCAACTTACAATAGTACAAGGAAGGTAGATCCTAGGTATAGCCTAACAAACCCAACACCTACTTTCTTTCTATATATTACCAACCAGAAAATCACGAGTGCTTAGTGCTTGGTCCCAGATAGCAGCTCCTGATGAACTGCTCGGCTAGGCAAGATCGCAAACAGACACAAAAGGGGTGCTTGAGGAAGCCGCTTGCGTTAGTGAGCTCGAAAAACAAGAAGAGGAGGACGCTTTTTCACAAGAACAAAGGTTGAGTCATAGGAGATTGCTTGAGTTCAATCAGTTGAGGTTGGTTTGGTTTAGTCAGGTAAAGAAGTAGGGCGATCGATCCCACACAGAGTCACCTTTCTAGTGCTTGTTCGGAATTACAGACTGATTGTTCAAATAGACTCTTCCCCTCTTGTAAGTTCTAATTTTTTCTATGGTGAGGTTGACCGGTTCACTTTACCTTCTGACTATGCTTTCCGGGGCTGGGGCTCTGAATAGCTTTACCAGGAAAGAGAAAGAAGATGTGACCAAGAAGGGCTTGAGTTGAAAGAATGGCACCTGCTGAATCACTTACAAGATCAATAGGAGTTCAAAAGATGAGGATCCAGATTCACTTCTTGAAGAGGGAATGGCAGGCGCAAGGGAAATGCTTGCTTTAGGAGTGAGTTATTTTTCAGCCAAACATTCTTCTTAGGATTCTGCTGGAACTGTCTTAATCTAAAGGGAGTTCACCGAGAGCAAGAGTCATTCATGCCTTACCCATATCCGCCGGAGTAGATAGATTCAAGGGGCGAAGCGCTATAAGAAAAAAGGAAGTGGCGAAGGCCTATGCGTCAGTCAGTCAAAAAGAAAGTACGTTAAGGTTACGAATGTAACGCCCCCGAACCCACCCTGGCTCGGAGCGCTACTTTGCTAGCCAATCTCACGTTAAAATCTAATTTAAAATAAGACTAGACTCGCTAATGCCCCTTAATCCTAATCTCTAAGCACCACGGCGTTCTTCCCGAAAATTCCGGCAAAGTAACGCCTGAAAATGGCGCCTCCAAAATGCTAAATACCTGCACACAATTCAATTCCCAACCAGTCCAGAATACTCTTACATCCAACATACGAAATCTCTAAAATACCAGTATCCCTAAGTGAAGAAAATCTGCAGTATAGGGCGACACGTCACCCTTAACTTAACTATATACAACAACCATACACCTAGCTATACCATAACTGTTACAAACCTTAACCAAACAGAGTTATACACATGCACATCATTTCCACCAACAGACATTTAAAATACTACCAAACTACAAATCCCACATCTTCCGAAGACCATGGTCGAGACGCCCCGACAGATGCCCGCACCGGCACGCCCCATGCACCACCAACTGCTGCCACGTCCTGGCTCACTCGCTTAGCTCACCTGTAACCGCGTCGTTACCTACACCACAGAACACACACGCACACGTAAGCTTACGCTTAGCAAGTAGGGATAACAAATATAAACAAGCACAATGCACATGCAACACTGAACAAAACAACCAAACAACACAACACCACAATGCAACTCGACTAAATAGAATACAAGCTACACACAACACTGAACAAAACCACCAAACAACACAACACCACAATGCAACTCGACTACTCAACTCATAGTTGCCCGCCCGTAATTGCCCGCACCGAAGTGCCTTACACAACGACAAACTCACAACGACAGACACACAACGACAAACACACAACGACAAACACACAACGACAGACACACAACGACAAACACACAACGACACATTGCCCGCACCGAAGTGCCTTAGTTGCCCGCCCCGAATGGCCTTAGTTGCCCGCACCGAAGTGCCTTAGTTGCCCGCCCCGAAGGGCCTTAGTTGCCCGCACCGAAGTGCCTTAGTTGCCCGCCCCGAAGGGCCTTAGTTGCCCGCACCGAAGTGCCTTAGTTGCCCGCCCCGAAGGGCCTTAGTTGCCCGCCCCGAAGGGCCTTAGTTGCCCGCCCCGAAGGGCCTTACACTTTAACCGACTACCACGCTAACTAATGCAACACCACACGACAACCAACCAATGCAACCCACACGACAACCAACCAATGCAACCCACACAACAACCAACCAATGCAATCCACACGACAACCAACCAATGCAACCCGCACGACAACCAACCGACCAATATTCAAATCCCAACAACAACCAAGAATTTCGTTGTCACACGACTTAATACCAAACAAACATCTAACCAGTAATACAAAGCAAAACTACCAACTCACAATTCAAACAAAGTAAAGCGTCCAACTCACCAGTTAAACAAACAGCAGCCAACTCACAAATATCTTTAACCAGACCGAGAAAAAAGTAAGCATCAACCATCACTAATGCTTTGACCCGACAGAAACAAGCAAAACACACAAACAAAATAAATCCTATAAACTACCTACCGTTTCCGTGGTGTATGCCCACAGCAAAACAAACTACACGACAACCAACCAATGCAACCCACACGACAACCAACCAATGCAACCCACACGACAACCAACCAATGCAACCCACACGACAACCAACCAATGCAACCCACACGACAACCAACCAATGCAACCCACACGACAACCAACCAATGCAACCCACACGACAACCAACCAATGCAACCCACACGACAACCAACCAATGCAACCCACACGACAACCAACCAATGCAACCCACACGACAACCAACCAATGCAACCCACACGACAACCAACCAATGCAACCCACACGACAACCAACCAATGCAACCCACACGACAACCAACCAATGCAACCCACACGACAACCAACCAATGCAACCCACACGACAACCAACCAATGCAACCCACACGACAACCAACCAATGCAACCCACACGACAACCAACCAATGCAACCCACACGACAACCAACCAATGCAACCCACACGACAACCAACCAATGCAACCCACACGACAACCAACCAATGCAACCCACACGACAACCAACCAATGCAACCCACACGACAACCAACCAATGCAACCCACACGACAACCAACCAATGCAACCCACACGACAACCAACCAATGCAACCCACACGACAACCAACCAATGCAACCCACACGACAACCAACCAATGCAACCCACACGACAACCAACCAATGCAACCCACACGACAACCAACCAATGCAACCCACACGACAACCAACCAATGCAACCCACACGACAACCAACCAATGCAACCCACACGACAACCAACCAATGCAACCCACACGACAACCAACCAATGCAACCCACACGACAACCAACCAATGCAACCCACACGACAACCAACCAATGCAACCCACACGACAACCAACCAATGCAACCCACACGACAACCAACCAATGCAACCCACACGACAACCAACCAATGCAACCCACACGACAACCAACCAATGCAACCCACACGACAACCAACCAATGCAACCCACACGACAACCAACCAATGCAACCCACACGACAACCAACCAATGCAACCCACACGACAACCAACCAATGCAACCCACACGACAACCAACCAATGCAACCCACACGACAACCAACCAATGCAACCCACACGACAACCAACCAATGCAACCCACACGACAACCAACCAATGCAACCCACACGACAACCAACCAATGCAACCCACACGACAACCAACCAATGCAACCCACACGACAACCAACCAATGCAACCCACACGACAACCAACCAATGCAACCCACACGACAACCAACCAATGCAACCCACACGACAACCAACCAATGCAACCCACACGACAACCAACCAATGCAACCCACACGACAACCAACCAATGCAACCCACACGACAACCAACCAATGCAACCCACACGACAACCAACCAATGCAACCCACACGACAACCAACCAATGCAACCCACACGACAACCAACCAATGCAACCCACACGACAACCAACCAATGCAACCCACACGACAACCAACCAATGCAACCCACAACCCCGAGATACACAGCAAAACAGAATGCCCTAAATCGGGCTTGCTGAATTTCGCCCAATTGGGCTCCTCACGGCCAGGCGATTATTGCCAGCCCACTACCCGACAATCTCAGGCCAAAATCGCCCGAAAACGGCCGGTGATCGGAGCTCAATCGAGCTCGTCACTCACGGCTTCGAACAGAGAGGAAAACAGGGGAAAAACTCATGCATACCAGTCGGTGCGCGCGCGGAGACGGCTGGAACCTCCTCGCCGGAGTCGTCTGGCCGGAGAGCGTCGAATCGCCGGCGGTGATCGACTCGCCGAACGCCGCCCCGTGTTTCCCCCTCTCCCCTGCCTCCTCTCGGCGTCGAGCCCAAGCAACAGAATGGCGAATGCCATTCTGTTGGTTTTATTTTATTTTAAATAAATAATAATAATAATAATAATAATAATAATAATAATAATAATAATAATAACTAAATAATAACTATTTCATTAATTTAAACTAGCTAATTACCGTTTTGCCCCCCCAAAAATTCTGCTAAATCCTGTCATTAAATTATAAATTTCCGTAAATTGACCCTCACCCCGTTCCCAGCTTAAGTTCTCAATTTAGAATATCCGAACACCAATTAATTAATCAATTAGTTTAACCGAATTTATTCATTTTTCTTTAAATTAATTAAAACAACTATTTATTAAACAATTACCTAATCATTTTATTTTCTCTCAAATTCCTCTTCGCGTTGTAAGAATTTCCCGGGTGTTACAACGAAGTTACTTAGTTTCACTATAAAGAAAGGGAGGCTAAGGTTACGAAGTCAGGTCAGCTGGTTAAGGAAAGCTCAGGTTATGAAAGAACTTAGCCGTTAATTAATTAAGTAGTAGTCAGGCGTCGGTACGGAGTTGCGTCAGCTGTAGATATAGACTAGGCTAAGGTCGAAGAATGATATGCCCACGGTCCCGATCCATCGTGCACAAGTCAAGGTATGTAATTAATTATTTATTTTATCTATCTAACGAACTTGTGGAATTTTGTAGGTAAGTGGATTCTCAAGGCTTGGAAAGAATTAATGAAGAGGGAATTTGTTTTCCTTTAATTCAAATTGTGTAAACGAGCCTTGTATTTAATTTATATATTTTTAGGAAACTTTAGTTTTATTTAAAACTCGTTATTTAGCAAACTTTAGCCTTTTAGAATGCATTTTTGTAATAGTCTTCAAAGGATGGTGAACCAAGAGAGAACCAAGAGCTGAACCGGCCAATCCAAGAGACAAAGGGCTGAACCGGACTGAACCAAGGCCAAACCAAGAGAACAAAGCCTGAACCAGCCAAACCAAAGGTTGAAGCAAGCTGAACCGGCTCTGCAGCGAACCGCCCGAGCAGTTTTCTGCTTCGCTGCCAACGGCTATTTTTATAGCCGTTGCCGATGCCTCTCTCCTTCTCCTCCTTCGACTTCACCATTTCTCTCTTCTATTTAAGTTTTCTTCCACCTCTGTAAAAGGTTTAGCTTGTATTACGCATTTTTGGAAATTAGAGAAGAGTTCTCTTCCGTTTAACGATTCTGTCGTCGGTGTTCAGCCGGAGCTTCGCTCCTGATGGCTTCACCAGAGTGTCCCGCGAGCCCTGGATTGCTTGGCGGTACTCTTAGTCGTCTCTGCCACTACTCGTTCTTGCTAGAACTTGAGGGTAGCAGAAGGTGGCGAAATCCATTGCTCCTTCCGCCGAGAGCTCCTTCGCTAGCAACGAAGGATTTCTGTCACCCAGAATGCCGAGTCGTTTCTGGGTCGGCTTGGGGCCTTTTATTTCCCTCCTCCACCAATTCCGCATCATTCTGAGCAACACCCACCTCTCGGTAATCGACTCACGTCCCTCGCCTCCCCTCCTCTTTTCATCTCTGTATGCCAGCATGTTTTTAGTGTCTGTTTTTGGGTGTTTTGAGCACCGATCTCTGTTTCGTTTTGTTTGTCTTTCGCATGCATTTTCTAACCCCCATTTGCAGGCCCGTAGCCTATCATTTGGTATCAGAGCCTAGTGCTCTTGTTTGCAATTCGGGTTCTTTTTTTTTTTTTTTTAGTCCCTGTTTCTGCTGTTTTATTTTTGTGTTCTGTTTTGTTTCTTTGTTTCTGTTTTCTGTCCAAGCACAGTTAGTGCTCTGTTAAGTGAAGCAATCAGCTTGCTTCTGTATTAGCATAGCGTAGGATAGATTGTTTAGTTTGTTCTGTTTAGGATTGTTTCCATCCTGTTTTGCTGTTGCTGTAATTTTTGTTGTTGTGTTTCTGTTTATCAGCCGATAGATTAAAACCTGTTTGTATGGATTATGTTCTGAAATGACATAGCATGTTTAACCTTCATCCTGTTTCATAATCTGTTTGTTGTTTGAATATTCAGATTCGTGATCTGTTTCTGCTGAGTGTTCCTTTTCTGTTGCATGCATATTCTGTTCTCCAAGTCTCTTTTCTCTTCTGGTTTCTGTTTTAAATGATAATGTCAGCATGTTAGAGTCAGCATGTTTAGGCATTTGTTTTCTTGTTTTTGTTTAGTTGTGTGTTTTATTTTCTGATTGAATAGCATGATGATTCTGCTTTTATTGTGCTGTTTTCTGTTTCTTTTTCTAAGTTATTTGAATCAGTTTTTCTGCATTATTTTGCTTCTGTTTAGTATTCGTTCACCATGATAAATTGCTGAACTTTAATGCCTCACATTTACCAGCATACGTGATGATTTGAGTGATAGTTTTTACTTAGATTTAGGGTGTGTTGCTTGTCAAAAAAGTCTGCTCTATAATTTGCTGTGTGGTTGCTGTTTTGTTGATGACATGATCTGTTTACTTGACTTAAAATCACTTAAAGCATGTTATTTGAGTTGTTAAATACCTGAGCATGGAAGCATAACAATCAAGTGTCATCTTCTTCATGGCTGCAACTTACTTCCCAAAATTAGTTGTCCATTTTGTTGCTCACTGAAAGAAGCTGTGTTGTTTTCTATTTTTGGTTCTGTTGTGTTTGGTTGCTGTTCCATTCTTGTTCCAGCACAAAATTTAGCATGTTCAGCTCTTAAACATGGAAGTTTAGCTTCATATTCTTGTGATTAACTTGCTGTTCATGTTGGTTTACATAATTGCAACCTATATCTCAAATCGATTATCATTGTTACAAGTTTGGAAGTTTCTTTTTTTTGCTCATTGTTTTAGCTTGCTGTTATGTTAATGCTTGTGCTATTACATTGCTTAAATTCCAGCACACTTATTATCATGTTAAGGCTTGAGCATAAAAGTTTAACATCATGGTTATTGCACTTGATTTGCTGTTTTGGTGATTAAAGTATAAGAACTTTCTGTTTTGCACAAAACCAAGAAGCTTGAAATATCTTGAACATTTATTGAGTTTTGTTTTTCTTTTCCTGCACCATCACAAGGACTATCCCCATCTAAAGGTTACGAACTTAATTTTCCAGCTTAAGCATACATTTAGTTCAAAAATTCGAACCATTATCTTAGTTTATAAAGTACACTAAGCTGTTTTTGCCTAAAAATAGCCAAACCAGGCATGAAAGTACAACCTATTTTGAAAACACTTTCCACTTTTGTTGTGTTGTACTTTTCCCATTATTGATTTGCATATTCTGAAGTGCACTTGCCAAACCATACACCTTTAATCCATGTTTGCTGAATGCTTAAAGTCACTCATCATTTAATCCATGTTTACTGTTTAGTTTTTATGGATGTTCTTTCTGTTTTCTAAGCATGTTTTCTCTTCTATTTTGTTGTTATTTTTGCTGGTTTATTTTTGTGGATTGTTTCCTGTTTTAGGAGCATGTTTAGTGTTTGTTTGTTGTTCAAATTACTAAGAGGTCTAGTATTTGAACCCCACTTTATTGTTTAGTTTTAGATTGTTGTTTTTGCATATTTTAGACTCTGTTTGTATGTGTTTTTCGTAACATTGTTGTGCAGTTTTTGTACCCATCTCCCAAGGCAAGAGGCCTCCTTAATTGGCAAATTTGGAGTGACAATTGTTTTGCTTAAAAGGTATTTTCCTGTCCACTTTTAGTTTATTTTCTGATGTGTTGGGAGACTTTTCGGAACTGTTGACCGAGAGCAGCTTGTGTTTTATGTTTGTCTGTATCTGAACTTGTTTCTTTGGATTACATTGTTTTGATAATTACCTGATATGATTTTTCCATATTAACCTCATGTTACTGATTAGCTAGCATGAATTAACCATGGTCCGTATCTGTTTAATTTTCAGAATGTTTTCTTGAAAAAAACATGTTTTTTTGTTTGTGTTTGAATTTGCTGTTTATTTGGATATAATTACTGTGAAATTATATGATATGACTTTACCATCTTAACTTCATGTTTCTGGTAAGCAAGCATGAACTAACCATGGCCCATATCTGTTTAATTTCGGGATGTTATTATTGAATAAAAGCATGTTCTAATGTTGTGTTTTGAGTCATAATTTCGATTTCGTTTAGGTGAATTGATAGTCTACGGGCCTGCAAATGGGGTTAGAAATGGCATGCGGAAGACTCAAAATAACAACAACGATCGGTGCTCTAAGAACACCCCAAAATAGACTCAAATATGCTGAAAATAGAGACGAACAGAGGAGATGAGACGGAGGGCGTGAGGCGCATACCGAGAAGTGGGTATTGCTCAGAACGGTGCGGAAATGATGGAGGAGCGAATTGAAGACCCGAAACCGACCCAGAAACAACTCGTAGTTTTCGGGTGACAGAAATCCGTCGTTGCCAGCGAAGGATTCTCGGCGGAGGGCACTATGGCATTCGCCCCTTTTCTTCATTGCTTCCATTGCTTGGAAGAGGAAGAGAGGGACTAAGAACACCCCCTAGCAGCCACAAGCTCGGGGTGCAATCGGGAGCTTCATTCAGGCGCTACGCGCCGATGAAGCACCGAGAGAAAAACTCTCTCTTTCGCTCGCGGAGAGCGCTCCGAACGGGAAGGAAAAATCCTTTGCAAATTCCAAAAATATGTATCAATGGCTAACCCGATTACAACGATGGAGGGAAGCTAAATACAGTGGGAGAATCGGGAAGAGAAAAGACGAAAAGCTGCAAGAGGAGCGTCTGGAAATTCGTCGGACAACGGCTAGAAAACTAACCGTTGGTGAGCTCTGCTGAACGATGCGAGCCGGTTCACGGGTGATTGCTTCTCCAGGCTGGTTCACTTCTATGGATTATGGTTCAGCTTTCATTCAGTTCGGTTCAGCCCTTCTTTCTACTTGACTTGGCCGGTTCAGCCTTGGTTCAGCATTCTTTTGCCTTGGTTCACTTGGTTCAGCTTTTGGTTCACCTTGGTTTAGCATCCCCTTTTAAAAACTATTACAAACATACATTTTAAAAGGCTAAAGTTTGCCAAATAACGAGTTTTAAATAAAACTAAAGTTTCCTAAAAATATATAAATTAAATACAAGGCTCATTTACACAATTTGAATTTAAGGAAAACAAATTCCCTCTTCATTAATTCTTTCCAAGCCTTGAGAATCCACTTACCTACAAAATTCCACAAGTTCATTAGATAGATAAAATAAATAATTAATTACATACCTCTTGACTTGTGCACGATAGATCGGGACCGTGGGCATATCATCCCCTCCCGGTTCTTGAGGATTTGACCTCAAATCCAACAGTTGAATATCATGGGGGATGGTACAACACTTAGGATAAAATTTCTACTAAAAATATTTAAGCACATTCCACAGTAGGCACAAAACATAGTTATCCTAAAGTTTAAAAATCATTTCACTATCCACAGTGGTCTCACTAATTCCAAAAATTTGAAATGTTCATGTAAACAATTTAAAAGCAAACATACATGATAATGACATAAGATTCAAGCAAGCATAAATGAACAATTTCATTTTCTAGCTAAGCTAACAAGTCAATAGTGAGCCATAAATATGAAAATTACCATTTTATAAACAACACTTGGTTCACCCAAATTTTAAATCCATCAAAAGAATAAGAGTTTAATATCAAGCTTAGCATAAGTTTAACTTAAATCCAAAACTCATTGAAAACAATTTCACTAAAAATTTGAGTTAGGATCCGTCAATTAAAATAGGCAACATATTTGCAACAAAAACTCTTTCTTCCTAATTCTATCCATCAAGATAACCATAGGCAAGAATTGAAACATAACATTCAAAATAATAAGAACTATCAAAGAGAGTTTTTCCTCAAGCAATTCAAATCATCCAATGAACCCAATATTCAATCAATCCAAAATAATCAATAAGAGGCATTGGAACATACCTTGTTGCCGAAAGACTTTTCCAACTCCATGGTTCTTCACAACCAATGCTCAAAATTGGAGTAGAAAGCTAAATAATCCTCAAAAGATAAAACAATATGCATATATTTTGATTTAATCTTTACCTTGGTCAACAACAATTAAACTAATTGACCAAGCACTAGACTCTAAAGTGAGACTCTAAAAAATAACTAGCATTGTAAAACATTTATATAACATTTTAGATGCTTAGAAAACAAAGACACACAACCTAAGAAAGATCCTAATCATTTAATCAAATAGCAAAACATATCAAGCAAGTTAATCAAAGAAAATAAACTTGTAATTAATATCAATGACATGCTATTGGGTCTAGACAACCCCCCTCTAGAACTTTTGTGGAAATGACACATTATCCCACACCCTTTATAGGCGACTGCCTCACACGGCGATCTGTCAGGCCCAATGGCCAGCGGTAAACCTCGGACAATACCAACGGCCCACAGAGGAAAGCTCTTGGCCACAAATACAGATCACTCGACGTACAAGTGAATCCTAAGTGACTAACAAGATAGTATATGACATGCTCTTGTTAAAAGGTCGGACATAGCCCTAAACAAACAAAATCACTCAACTTGATGCAATCAATAAGAGTTTAAACAGAATTATAAAACATGGTGAAATAGAATTTGCCAAGCTCTATTTAACATGCAATTTAGTTCATGCTTTTCATTCTAAATTTAACTTAACATCAAGGACTCAAAGACTTGACACTAAACATAATTAGACACTAAACACAATTAGACACACAAGTTAAAAACAAATGCCAAATCAATTTGGAAAAACACCAAACAGAAAATTTCAATAAAAACAATCCTAAAGGTACTAAACAGAAAATTTACACAATTCTCATCCAATTAACATGAAATTTTAACAGAGGATAGTTAACATTATGAGTGACATGCTATCAAAATTTCAGGTTCAAATTCATTATGAGCAAGGAATTATGCAAGTGCAAAGTTGTAACAAAAAAAGAAAAACCCTAAAAACAGCTTCTAAACAACCTAGATTCCTAAACAGAAAGTAGCACAATTCAACTCCAATAGCATGTCATATTTCAAATCAAAATTCATTACGAGCAGAAAATTATGCAAGTCCAAAGTAGTAACAAAAACTAGAAAAACCAGAAATCCTAAACCAGAATTTTAATCTAAACATCCAAGAAAAGTCTAAACAAAACAATGCCAATTTGGACAGCAAATTAGCACATCAAACTCTCCTAAACATGGAACATGTAAAAGATTAAACAAAACAAAACGCATACTAAAACACATTTGGAAAACACCAAAACAACACAATAATTTCAGCAAATATAAACTAACATGAGAACTCAATTTTAGCATTCATTTTCAAATCCATTCTCTATGTAAATTAATTTTGCCAACACAACCTAAACAACGAAACATGGTTATAAAAAAAAACAAATATCTATCAACATTCACCTAAACGAAATCGAAATTATGACTCAAAACACAACATTAGAACATGCTTTTATTCAAGAATAGCATCCCGAAATTAAACAGATATGGGCCATGGTTAGTTCATGCTTGCTTACCAGAAACATGAGGTTAAGATGGTAAAGTCATATTATATAATTTCACAGTAATGATATCCAAATAAACAGCAAATTAAAACACAAACAAAAGAACATGTTTTTTTTTTTTTTCAAGAAAACATTCTGAAAATTAAACAGATACGGACCATGGTTAATTCATGCTAGCTAATCAATAACATGAGGTTAATATGGAAAAATCATATCAGGTAATTATCATAACAATGTAATCCAAAGAAACAAGTTCAGACACAGACAAACATAAAACACAAGTTGCTCTCGGTCAACAGTTCAGAAGAGTCTCCACACAGAAAATAAAACTAAACAGAATTTGCTCTCGGTCAACAGTTCCGAAGAGTCTCCCAACAAACCTAAACTAAAAGTGGATAGGAAAGTACCTTTTAAGCAAAGCATTTAACAGCTCCAAAATTGCCAATTAAGGAGGTCTCTTGCCTTGGGAGATGGGTACAAACTGCACAACAAATGTTACGAAAACACACACAAACAAGTTCTAAAAATGTGCAAAAACATCAACCTAGAGCTAGACAATAACGCAAAGTTCAAATGCTAAACCTCTTAGCAATTTGAACAACAAACAAACACCTAAACGTGCTTCTAAACAAGACAGAAAAAGAACGAGAAAAACAGCAAGAGCACAGCAGAGAAAAGGCTTAAAAACATAAACAAACACAGCCTAAAACTAAGACAAAAACTATCACCAATTCAATACATATGCTATCAATTATGTGACATTAAAGTTCAGTAATGTAGCATGATGAATGACTCTAAAAGTGCAGCAAAGATGCTGCCAAAAACCATAGCAAAACAGACTCCTAATGCTGCAGAAAACAGCAACCAAAGATCAAGTAAATAATTCATGCAACAAATTAACCACATCCAGAAAATAGAACAGTTTTCATGCAATGTTTTAATAGTGATTAATAAGCATAATTTAAACTTCAAAACAGAAAAATTAAGTAACAAAGATTCAGTAGATTCTTCAAGCAGTAAACTATCACGATTCAGCACATTAAGATCACCAATGATCAGAACATCACAGCAGCAAAAATATTGATAGTAAGTAGCAAACAGAATCATGTTCAATTGATATAATTCATGCTTTTAAACATGATTACACGCTGAGAATTTTGAACAGAAATAATAGCTCAGGCATCATGGTCACTTACCTTCGGTGATTGACAAATAAAACAGCAACTTAATACAGAACCAGAAACAGTTTTGAACCTCAAAAACAGAATCATAATGCAGTAAAGGATTCATGCTTGGAAAAACAGCAAACTCATTCAAGTTTTGAGAAATAAAATCATTATGAAAACTAACTAAACTCATAGTTAAAACAACATTTAAAACATCCTAAAAACTAAGGACAAACATTAAACAATAGACCAGAAAAATCGGTTTGGGAAAACACAAACACAGAAGCAAGCCGATTGCTTCTCTTAACAGAGCACTAAGTGTGCTTGGACACTGAACAAAACAACACTACCGTAGAGAAGAACAAACATAAAAATGCTCAGCAGAATCAAAGCAGAAACACAGAACCAGAGGAAACAAAAACAGAACAATACTCATCACAACAGAAAATAACAACAGAGATACACATGCTTGAACTAAAACAATCTAAACATCAAACTAAATAAGATATGCATGCTGACAGAAAACAAAACAAAGAAACAAAACAGAACACAAGACACAAATAGAGAAAATGACAGAATATGAAGAGCACTAGTCTTTGATACCACTTGATAGTCTACGGGCCTGCAAATGGGGTTAGAAATGGCATGCGGAAGACTCAAAATAACAACAACGATCGGTGCTCTAAGAACACCCCAAAACAGACACAAATATGCTGAAAATAGAGACGAACAGAGGAGATGAGACGGAGGGCGTGAGGCGCATACCGAGAAGTGGGTATTGCTCAGAACGGTGCGGAAATGATGGAGGAGCAAATTGAAGACCCGAAACCGACCCAGAAACAACTCGTAGTTTTCGAGTGACAGAAATCCGTCGTTGCCAGCCAAGGATTCTCGGCGGAGGGCACTATGGCGTTCGCCCCTTTTCTTCATTGCTTCCATTGCTTGGAAGAGGAAGAGAGGGACTAAGAACACCCCCTAGCAGTCACAAGCTCGGGGTGCAATCGGGAGCTTCATCCAGGCGCTACGCGCCGATGAAGCACCGAGAGAAAAACTCTCTCTTTCGCTCGCGGAGAGCGCTCCGAACGGGAAGGAAAAATCCTTTGCAATTTCCAAAAATATGTATCAATGGCTAACCCGATTACAACGATGGAGGGAAGCTAAATACAGCGGGAGAATCGGGAAGAGAAAAGACGAAAAGCTGCAAGAGGAGCGTCTCGAAATTCGTCGGACAACGGCTAGAAAACTAACCGTTGGTGAGCTCTGCTGAACGATGCGAGCCGGTTCACGGGTGATTGCTTCTCCAGGCCGGTTCACTTCTATGGATTATGGTTCAGCTTTCATTCAGTTCGGTTCAGCCCTTCTTTCTACTTGACTTGGCTGGTTCAGCCTTGGTTCAGCATTCTTTTGCCTTGGTTCACTTGGTTCAGCTTTTGGTTCACCTTGGTTTAGCATCCCCTTTTAAAAACTATTACAAACATACATTTTAAAAGGCTAAAGTTTGCCAAATAACGAGTTTTAAATAAAACTAAAGTTTCCTAAAAATATATAAATTAAATACAAGGCTTATTTACACAATTTGAATTTAAGGAAAACAAATTCCCTCTTCATTAATTCTTTCCAAGCCTTGAGAATCCACTTACCTACAAAATTCCACAAGTTCATTAGATAGATAAAATAAATAATTAATTACATACCTCTTGACTTGTGCACGATGGATCGGGACCGTGGGCATATCATGAATGTTGATAGATATTTGTTTCTTTTTTCATAACCATGTTTCGTTGTTTAGGTTGTGTTGGCAAAATTAATTTACATAGAGAATTGATTTGAAAATGAATGCTAAAATTGAGTTCTCATGTTAGTTTATATTTGCTGAAATTATTGTGTTGTTTTGGTGTTTTCCAAATGTATTTTAGTATGCGTTTTGTTTTGTTTAATCTTTTTACATGTTCCATGTTTAGGAGAGTTTGATGTGCTAATTTGTTGTCCAAATTGGCATTGTTTTGTTTAGACTTTTCTAGGATGTTTAGATTAAAATTCTGGTTTAGGATTTCTGGTTTTTCTAGTTTTTGTTACTACTTTGGACTTGCATAATTTCCTTGCTCATAATGAATTTGAACTTGAAATTTTGATAGCATGTCACTCATAATGTTAACTATCCTCTGTTAAAATTTCATGTTAATTGGACGAGAATTGTGTAAATTTTCTATTTAGTACATTTTAGGTTGTTTTTATTGACATTTTCTGTTTGGTGTTTTTCCAAATTGATTTGGCATTTGTTTTTAACTTGTGTGTCTAATTGTGTTTAGTGTCAAGTATTTGAGTCTTTGATGTTAAGTTAAATTTGAAAAGCATGAACTAAATTGCATGTTAAATAGAGCTTGACAAATTCTATTTCACCATGTTTTATAATTCTGTTTAAACTCTTATTGATTGCATCAAGTTGAGTGATTTTTGTTTGTTTAGGGCTATGTCCGACCTTTTAACAAGAGCATGTCATATACTATCTTGTTAGTCACTTAGGATTCACTTGTACGTCGAGTGATCTGTGTTTGTGGCCAAGAGCTTTCCTCTGTGGGCCGTTGGTATTGTCCGAGGTTTACCGCTGGCCATTGGGCCCGACAGATCGCCGTGTGAGGCAGTCGCCTTTAAAGGGTGTGGGATAGTGTGACGATTTCCACAAAAGTTCTAGAGGGTTGCCTAGACCCAATAGCTTATCATTGATATTAGTTGCAAGTTTATTTTCTTTGATTAACTTGCTTGATTTGTTGTGCTGTTTAATTAATTGTTTAAGACTTTTAGATTGAGTCTTGTGACTTAGTTGTGTGCTAATTATGGATTAAGTCTTTGGTTAGTAGCATGAAGTATGCATGACTAATCTTTGATCTAATTTGTGATTGGTACCCAACCAAACCACTTTGTTTGTGTTGTTTGCTTCTTTGTGTTGTTTGTTTGTTTGTTTGTCTTTAGAGTCTAGTGCTTGGTCAATTAGTTTAATTGTTATTGGTCAAGGTAAAGATAAAATCAAAATATATATGTGCATATTGTTTTATCTTTTGAGGATTGTTTAGTTTCCACTCCTTAACGAGCATTGGCAAGGGATAAACCAAGGAGTTGGATGGATTTTTGGTAACAAGGTATGTACCCATGAAACCTTACTTGAATTTCTTTTGAAATTAGTTGAATAGTAGGTTGATTGGATGAACTATATGTTTGAGATCAACTTCTTGTATGTTCTTGCTATAATTGGATATCATGTTTAATTCTCCTTGTCTAAGCTTGATTTAATTTGTTGAAAGCACTAAAGAGTAATTTTGTGATCCAAAATTGTTGTTGCCACTTGTTTAGAAAGAATCCTAACTCTCATTGCTATTTGAATGAACTAGTTCTTGAGTTTGGATTAAAATTTGAATTGCATGATAGTCTTGGTTTAATTCTTATTGTTCTAGGTCTATCTAAGTGGAATGAAACCAAATATTGTTTTCTTGATTTTAAATGATAAATTCTTGCTCATGTGCTTAGTAGAAAATTCATTCTCTTGAGTTTTGGATTTAGACTTAACTTATTATAAACTTGATTTTTAAACTCTTATTCTTTGATGGTTTTAAAATTGGGTGAACCAAATGTTGTTTTTAAAATGGTAATTTTCACATTTGTGGTTCACTATTGATTGGATAGCTTAGCTATAAAATGAAATTGTTCAATTATGCTTGCATGAATCTTATGTCATTATCATGTATGTTTGTCTCTAAATTGTTGAAATGAACAATTAATCTTGAAAGTTTTGAGACCATTGTGGATGGTAAAATGATTTTTCAACTTTAGGATAACTATTTTTGTGTCTATTATGGATTGCTTGCTTAAGCATTTTTTTGTTAGAATTTTATCTCAAGTGTTGCAACATCCTCCATGATATTCCCCATTGGATTTGAGGTCAAATCCTCAAGAACCGGGAGGGGATGATATGCCCACGGTCCCGATCCATCGTGCACAAGTCAAGGTATGTAATTAATTATTTATTTTATCTATCTAACGAACTTGTGGAATTTTGTAGGTAAGTGGATTCTCAAGGCTTGAAAAGAATTAATGAAGAGGGAATTTGTTTTCCTTTAATTCAAATTGTGTAAACGAGCCTTGTATTTAATTTATATATTTTTAGGAAACTTTAGTTTTATTTAAAACTCGTTATTTAGCAAACTTTAGCCTTTTAGAATGCATTTTTGTAATAGTCTTCAAAGGATGGTGAACCAAGAGAGAACCAAGAGCTGAACAGGACTGAACCAAGGCCAAACCAAGAGAACAAAGCCTGAACCAGCCAAACCAAAGGTTGAAGCAAGCTGAACCGGCTCTGCAGCGAACCGCCCGAGCAGTTTTCTGCTTCGCTGCCAACGGCTATTTTTATAGCCGTTGCCGACGCCTCTCTCCTTCTCCTCCTTCGACTTCACCATTTCTCTCTTCTATTTAAGTTTTCTTCCACCTCTGTAAAAGGTTTAGCTTGTATTACGCATTTTTGGAAATCAGAGAAGAGTTCTCTTCCATTTAACGATTCTGTCGTCGGTGTTCAGCCGGAGCTTCGCTCCTGATGGCTTCACCAGAGTGTCCCGCGAGCCCTGGATTGCTTGGTGGTACTCTTAGTCGTCTCTGCCACTACTCGTTCTTGCTAGAACTTGAGGGTAGCAGAAGGTGGCGAAATCCATTGCTCCTTCCGCCGAGAGCTCCTTCGCTGGCAACGAAGGATTTCTGTCACCCAGAACGCCGAGTCGTTTCTGGGTCGGCTTGGGGCCTTTCATTTCCCTCCTCCACCAATTCCGCATCATTCTGAGCAACACCCACCTCTCGGTAATCGACTCACGTCCCTCGCCTCCCCTCCTCTTTTCATCTCTGTTTGCCAGCATGTTTTTAGTGTCTGTTTTTGGGTGTTTTGAGCACCGATCTCTGTTTCGTTTTGTTTATCTTCCGCATGCATTTTCTAACCCCCATTTGCAGGCCCGTAGCCTATCAAAGAATCACTTTGACTTCTTCTATTCTCTTTACTTACATCTTACACGTTCGCTGAGTCTAACGAGGCTCAGGTGCCGAGCCTTCCACTATGGACCGAGACTGCGCAAAGGTAGAACACCATAGAAACTTCGCTGACTTCACCATATGCAACATTTTCACATAATTTTTAAATTTCAATAAAATTTGAATCTATTTTATATAATTTTTTAACAATTTCAAATCAAAGTAATTTAGATTGTTACAAAGTTAGAAGTACATACCTTCGAGATAGTGCATCGGCTACTACATTTTCCTTACCTTTCTTTTGGCCACAAATAATGTTGCCATATTTGAAGTGTCCAAACTAAGACATATAATTTCTTGTCGTATGTGAAGTAGTTCAAATCTGCTTCATTAAGCTTCTCGCTAAAGTAAACAATAGACTTGGAATCCTGCATTAAAACACTATCAGTACCTTTTCCTGGCGTATCACATTCAATCTCAAAAGCTTTATCACAATTAGGTGAAACAAGCAATGGTGTGTATTAGTAAGTTTACCTTTTAAGAGATAAATAGCTTGTTCATGTATTTCAGTCTACTTAAACTCAACATTCTTTTTTACAAGATCATTTAAGGGAGTCGCAATGGTGGTAAAATCTTTAACAAACCTCTTGTAAAAGCTTGCTAATCCATGAAAATTTCATACCTGGTTGGCGTTCTTTGGCCTCGGCCATTACCTAATTGCCTTAACTTTTTCTTCATCCACCGACACTCCACTTGAACTAATTACAAAACAAAGAAACTGTAACACCCGACAACTTCGGGCAGGTGAACTTTCTTTTAACGAAACAGAATTAACTGTCATCCATGCATATATTTCTTTGGTCGGAATTTTGGGCGCCAAAGTTTAATCAATTCTCTTTATAAAATTAGGTTTGGTGGCAAACTTGTAATTAAGCTTGGCTCATTAAGTGTATAAATAGAAAATGAAAATCCTAAGACCTCACAAAAACCTTCACCAGCCGACTTTCCTCTCTCAGCTGACTCTCTCTCCCCTCAGCTCCCTTCTCTGTTCTTCCTCCAGCGATCAACTTCCTTCGGCTTTCTTCCGATACTCCAAGCTCGAGGTAAGATTTGGATATTGTGTTTACTGATTAGTCATTTGAGAGTTGATTAGATATTTAGATTCGGGTCTTCTGAGGAAGTTGTAGTATCATGGTAGTTATAGCTATTAACATAGCATTTATATTTGTTGTAGATAATAAGTAGAAATAATGAACGTTGGCTAAGCCTGGGTAGTTGGTGAACCTGAACACCATTATCATTTAGCTGAGGTTTTTATGCACACTAGGTGACTGATATAATGCTCGAATGGAAATGAGTTAGACTTCTAGGATATATACTTAGTTAGAGAGCTACCATTCTAGAATATTAGACTACTTAGGATTTGTTTTCTTACATTAATACGTGAAATGTCTTAGGTGGGAAAAACTCTAAGTGAAGGAAAGACATTGCTAAGGAGTCCAGGTAAGTGAATGTGTTAATATTTCCAGCCATTAGGGCCCTGCATCACAAGGGTAGTAGGTTGAGTTTGTTTCTGATATTCGATTATGTTTGGGAAGTTGTCTGTTTTAGTATAATGTTTAGAATAGTGTATGCTCTATTTTTTGATGAACAACTCCTTCCATGGTCTCATGTTTTGAGAATGTTTATGTCCATGCATCATGATTTATTTACCTAGTATACAAAATGTTTTACACGCATACTCCTTTATGAATGAAACAAGAAAACGAAACGTATGAAACCTTGATTAAGTGAGGGTTGGGGGCGGTATTGGCCATGTAACTGTCCAGGGATGGACCATGATTCTTGCCCGTAAGGGCCATGTACATGCACTTTGCCTACCCTTCTTCGACACAAACTCCTCCTCAATCCATGATATGAAAACGATGAACAAGAATATGATTCCCACGATTTGAAAGTGAATGTGAACACAAGCATGATTCCTGATTTGAGTAAAAGATGTGAACATGATTTTATTAAGTATGCAGCATTCATGAGCATTCATGTGTTTGTTGCACTCCATACTAAGCATTAAGCTTATAGTTTGAATCCTTATGATGTAGGTGACGAAACAGCAGGTGAGGACTTCAGTCTAGAAGGAAATGCTTAGGTCTGGTTACTGGTTACTACTCATGGTGATGATTTGTGGCTGGGAAGCGATTTTTAACCCGCGGAGTGTTGCTTTCAGTACGATTTAGTAAGATCTATGATATGATTGCATGAATAGGAAATGAATTTCTTTATGTTAACAGATATTTGACTTCTTAAGTACGAGTTTAAGTTTAAGAAGGTTCCAGATTTAAGAATCTTATCTATGTGATAAGTCTTCCGCTATGAACTTAAGTTAAGGATTACGAGGTCTATGTGTATGGGGATTTTTGGAAAAAGGGAGTTAAGTTTTTAAGAAGAAGGAGGGAATGAATTGAAGTCTCAACTTTGATCAATAATCGGTAGAGGTTCGGTTACTGTTGAGCGGTGGATGCTGGATGAGTGCGTCATCCGGCTGACGTCACCGAAAGATGTTGAGTATTATTGATCGGTGGATGCTGGGTGATTGAGTCATCTGGCTGACATCATCGGTGGATGTGTTCTGTGAATGTGAGCAGTAGATGTTGTCTACCGAGTTAATGAAGTCACGTGGGTAACACGTGGTCTGACCGATGGATGTTGAGTGTTACTATTCACCGGTGGATGTTGTGTGTTTATGATGATCAGTGGATGCTGGATGAATGTGTCATCCGGCTAACGTCATCGGAAGATGTTGAGTATTGTTGATCGGTGGATGCAGGATGAACGAGTCATCTGGCTGACGTCATCGGTGGAAGTTGAGTGTTACTGACCGGTGGATGCTGGGTGAATGAGTCATCCGGCTAACGTCATCAGTAGATGTGGGATATTACTGTTGAGCGGTGGATGTCGTTCTACAGAAATGAGCGGTGGATGTGAACGGATGAAGTCATTCCGATTGTCTGTTAATTCTTCTCTTTCTCTTTAAATAGATTTTTCCCAAATTATTTTAAATGACTTCGAATTTGATTGGAATTTCTTTAAAAACGTATATATATATATATACACACAAAAAAAAAAGAATTAGGTTGACATTTTTTATTACGAATATGATTATACGAAATTCTCGACCCGTCGGGTTTCGGGTTGTGACAGAAACACTACTGAATCTATGCACAAAGTGCACTTCTTTAAGGTAGCATATAGTTGATTTTATCTTAAAGCATTAAAAACTGAATTAAAGTGTTCAATATGTGAATCTTGAGTTTTACTATAAACTAAGATATCATCAAAGTACACAACAACAAACTTCCCAATAAAAGATCTCAACACATGATTCATCAATCTCATAAAAGTACCTGGTGCATTATACAAACCAAGTGACATTACTAACCACTCATAAGGACCATATTTAGTTTTAAAGGCGGTTTTCCATTCATCTCCCTCATTCATGCAAATTTGGTAATATTCATTCTTTAGATCAATTTTAAAAAATAAGCATGGACCATGTAATTCATCAAGCATATCATCCAATCGATGAATAGGGTGTCGATACTTTACCATGATTTTGTTGATAGCTCGACAATCAACACACATTCGCCAAGTTTCGTATTTTTTCAGAACTAAGAGGATGGGAACCAAGCATGGACTAAGGTTTTCCTTTAAAAATCCATTCTCTACTAGTTCATCCACTTGTCTTTGAATTTCCTTGGTTTCTTTGGGATTAGCTCGGTATGCCATCCGATTAGGAATTGATGCTCCTGGCATGAAATCTATTTGATGTTCAATCCCCCTCAAAGGAGGTAACCCTCTCGGTAATTCTTCGAGAAACACATCATCAAAATCCTACAAAAGGGAAGAAACAACACTCATAAGAGAATGAATTAGTTCATTTGTCCCGACATAAACATTTTTGTACAACAGTACAAGTACTTCTTACCTTGCTATCATCACACTTTTAACCTCACTTTTTCTTCTCATTTCACTCATTTTCTAATTCTCCTCGTATTTTCTCTCACTCTCGGCTTTTCTCTCCTTTTACTCTTTTTTCTCTCTTTCACTCTTCTTTTCACTCACTCTACTCTCTTCTTTTTCATGTTTCTACTCACTCAATGACTTTTCTGTCTTTTTGAATTCTTTTGCAATCTTCTCTTGATCTTCATTAGCCTCCCAAGATTTTAGTGGTTTGAGAATTATCTTCTTACCATTTTTATCAAATGAGTACTCATTCTTGAAACCATTGTGCATGACGTTTCTATCAAACTTTCATGGCTCCCCAAAAGAATATGTGTAGCTTGCATGGGTACTACATCACAAAGAATCTCATCTTTATACTTACCAATTGCGAGTGCAACCTTCACTTGCCTAGTCACTTTTACTTCTCCACAATCACTCAACCATTGTAGTTTGTATGGCCTAGGATGTTTCACGGTTTCCAAACTCAATTTTTCTACCAGCAAAGTGCTAGCAATATCAGTACAAATCCCATTATCAATCATTGATAACTACATACCTTGTTATTCATGTGGCCTCTAGTGTAAAATATGTGCTCCCTTTGCACTTTATCTCAATTCTCCTTGTCTTGAACGTTGAGTACACGTCTAGTGACCAATATCTCTCCCCTTATGGGTTTCTTTATATCCACATTGCTAAAATCTTCTAATGGTTGTATTTCATCATTAGTTGAACTTACACTTGCTATATCACCATTATCCAAAAAAATCATAGCTATTTTATTCAAACAATTATAAGCAATATGACCAAAATCTTGACATCTAAAACACTTAACCTCTCGAGACTTAATAGGTGTGGAAGTCTCAATTTTGCCTTTTATGGGGGTGGTATTCGATGTCGTGGCTTTCCTTTTGAACTCCTTTTTCGGTTTTGAATTAGGCTTATCATTCATCCAATTAGATTTTCATAAAGAGTTTGAGGTTGATATGATCTTAGAGTTCCTCGATTTCAATTGTCTTTCAACTTTGATGGACTTGTGCAACAATTCTTCTAAGTCCATATAATGATGCAAATCCACAATGTTTGCAATTTCTCTATTTAAACCTCCAATGAATTGTGTCATTGTAGCTTCATTGTCCTCATCCACTCTAGTCCTTACCATGGCTACTTCTAACTATTTGTAATATTCGGCACACTTTTGATTTGTTCGAATCAAACTTTGTAGTTTCCTACATGCATCTTGATAATATTGGTTAGGAATAAATCTTTTATACATTTATACTTTCATATCGTCCCATGTGTGTATGAGTTGTTCTCCATACTTCTCTCTTTTGTAATTGTCATCCTCGTAATCGGATTCTTCGTAGTAATTCTTCATTGGTGATTTGTCCCTCCGTGCACGACTATTAGAAAGAGACTTCATTTTTTCATACCTTATGTCTAAAGTCTTAATTTAATCTTTTATAGCTCTCATGTATATCTCTGCATCAAAACTAATACGTATTTCCTTACTACTCATAATTTCAAGAAAGGAAATTAAAAATTGTCAGGGAACAAAATAAGTGACTTTGCTAGCTTCCGAAGGGTTTACAAGGTCCTGGGTCGGAATAGGAATGAGGGTCAGTGGTGAGTTCAGATTAAATCTATAGGCTACATCAAAGGGCATTTGTTGGGTAGTGGAGTGAAGGTTTCTGTTGTAACAGAATTCAATTTGTGGTAGCACTATGTCCCAATTGGTTAGATTCTTACCCACATCACTGCGAAGAAGGGTTCCCAAGGTCTTATTAACCACTTTCGTTTGACCGCCCGTTTGGGGATGGAATGATGTACTAAAGCATAGTTTAGTCCCCAACTTCTTTCATAGGGTTTTCCAAAAAGTGCTCAAAAATTTGGTATCACGATCCGACACAATAGACTGGGGCACTCCATGGAGTCTAACGATTTCTTTAAAGAATAGTTCTGCTATAGCAGCAGAGTCATTGATTTTATTGCAAGCGATAAAATGTGCCATTTTGGAGAATCTATCCATGACAACTAAGATGGAATCCTTATTACAACCCGTTCGTGGTAACCCTAAAACAAAATCCATACTAATTTTTACCCAAGGGTGTGTAGGAATGGGTAAAGAAAGATAAAGTTCTTGGGGTAGAACTTTGCTTTTAGCCTTCTTACAAATAATGCACTGCTCAACGGAGTGGTGCACGTCTTTCATCATATGAGGCCAATAAAACCTTTCTTTTAATAGCTCTAGGGTTTTCTTTTCTCCAAAATGCCTGGACAACTTTCCTCCATGAGCTTCTTTAAGAAGGCATTGTCTCAGACTGCAATCGGGAATACACAATTTTTCGCCTTTCAATAAAAATCCATCAATGATACTATATCCTCCTTCTACCTTGTTTTGACAATTTAGGTAGGACGTTCCAAAATCTTTGTCGGATTCATACAAAGTCTTAATCCACTCAAATCTGAAGAATCAGACGCTTAATTCCGTTAAGAGGATACGTCTTCGTGATAGAGCATCGGCAACAGTGTTATCAGATCCTTTCAAATATTTCAAAATGTATGGAAATCTTTCCAAGAATTCCACCCATTTGGCGTGTCTTTTATTGAGTTTGTGCTGACTTTTGATGTGTTTCAAGGATTGATGGTCAGAATGGATCACAAACTCTTTTGACAAAAGGTAGTGCTGTCAGTGCTCAATAGCTCTTATTACGGCATAAAACTCCTTATCATAAGTAGAGTAGTTAAGAGCAGCTCCTTTCAATTTCTCGCTAAAATATGCAAGAGGTCTGCCATCTTGCATCAATACAGCTCCAATGCCAATTCCAGAGGCATCACTCTTGATCTCAAAAACCTTGTTGAAATCGGGAAGTGTTAAAACAGGCGATTGAAAAAGTTTTTCCTTAATGAGGTCGAAGCTACTTTGACAAGCAGGAGTCCAATTGAAATCTACTCCTTTTTTTGTGAGATCGGTAATAGGAGCGACAAGAGAATTGAAGTCTTTAATAAACCTCCTATAAAAAGAGGCTAATCCGTGAAAACTATGGACTTCAGTGATACTATTGGGTACGGACCAATCCTTGACGGCTTTAACCTTGTCTTCATCCGCTTCTAAGCCATCCTTCGAAATGATAAAGCCCAAAAAATAAACCTTTTCTTGACCAAAAGAGCATTTATTCAAATTTCCAAACAATTTAGCCCGACGGAGAGTTTGAAAAAGTACCCCGAGATGGTTGACATGTTGTGGGAGGTTGGGGCTATACACCAAGATGTCATCGAAATAAACGACAACAAACTTTCCAAGGAGATCCTTAAGAACATTGGTGTATTAGCCTCATAAAGGTGCTCGGGCATTTGTAAGTCCGAATGGCATAACCATCCACTCAAACAATCCGTATTTAGTTTTGAAGGCGATTTTCCATTCATCTTCTTTCATTCGTATCTGGTGATAACCACTCTTCAAGTCGACTTTGGAAAAGATCGATGCTCTGCTTAATTCATTAACATGTCTTCGAGTCTAGGGATCGGGTATCTATACTTAATAGTGATTTGATTGATAGCTCGACTATCGACGCACATCCTCATAGTGCAGCCTTTCTTGGGTACCAATAATGTAGGCACGGCAGAAGGGCTCATCGACTCTCTAATATATCCCCTTCCCAATAACTCTTGGACTTGTTCTTGTAATTCTCTGACCTCTTCAGGCCTCATCCTATTTACCGATCGGTTAGGTAACATAGCTCCAGGCTGGAGGTCAATTTGATGTCCTATTCCACTAATTGGTGGTAATCCGGGTGGTAGTTCCTCAGGAAAAACGTCTTGGTAAGATTTAAGCAAATTTTGGACCGGTAAAGGTATACTCCAAGCTCCATAACACGGTCTCTAAATAACACAAAAATCAAGGTCTTTCCTTTAGTGACAGCAGCTCTTAATACTCGTTTAGATAAAAAAGATTCTCTTTAATCTTCTCTTCCTTCCTAACTGCATCGTCTCGTGCTATTTGTTCAAGGGTCATAGGAAGCAATTTAATAGACCTACCACCAAATTTCAAACTATAATTATTGAGGAATCCGCATGTTGCACCCTACGATCTTAAAGCCATGGTCTTCCTAATAGAAGATGACTCGCGTTCATAGGAACGACATCGCAAAGAACCGCATCTTTATATTTACCAATAGTAAAATTGATGGTCACTTGCTTTGTCACCTTGATGTCATCTCTATCGTCTAACCATCTTAATTTATATGGCTTAGGGTGGCTAGTCGTTTTTAACCCAAGTTTGCTAACCATATCTTGGGAAGCTACATTGACAAAGTGTAACGACCCCGACAGGAGCCGTCACTTAGTCATAATCTTTCATTAATCATTTACTCAACTTCTATCTTTTCTTCTCTATTTCCAATCTAACATTTACATACATATTTTTTTTTAACTCACTCTTAGACGGTTAACAGAGACATTATAACATCAAGGGAACCTCACCCTCTCAAACTCGATTTTTCCTTAAATCCCGTCGGTTAAATCTTACACAGAGTCGAGCGGCTAAACTTGGTCATTTGATCAGCGACTTAATCGGGCAGGGAAGGAATGCCCCAGACCACTAGACATTAATCAGATCGGTTTGCATGGGTTCACATGCAGCGGGTGACGAAGTATATAACACCCGATTTGTCACGTGTGCCCTGCGTGACTCAGTTATAGACGCCCGGTAGAAAACATCTACCGGTGGTCACGAGCATTGCACGTGTCTAATTAAAGACATCGCCCGGTCTCGAACATTCTCCACTAGATGTTCATATTTACACTACATCGACCGGTGGTCATGTGCGCCTCGCGTGACTAATTAAAACATTTCTCGGGCACTAGACGACAAGAAATTTCTCACATCATCCGGTGATTGAAATACCCTACATCACCCGGTGGCTAGACGACAAAGCTACACCTACATCATCTGGTGTTTGAAATACTCTACATCTACCGGTCACTAGACGACAAAATGACATTTACATCATCCGGTAACCTAAATACACTTGATCTGCCGGTCACTAGACGACAAAACCATATTTTCATCATCCGGTGACTAAACGACAACTACATTCCCATCATCCGGTGACTAAACATACTACATCATCCAGTGAGGAAACATACTACATCATCCAGTGAGGATCCAGTGAGGAAACATACTACATCATCCAGTGAGGAAACATACTACATCATCCAGTGAGGAAACATACTACATCATCCAGTGAGGAAACATACTACATCATCCAGTGAGGAAACATACTACATCATCCAGTGAGGAAACATACTACATCATCCAGTGAGGAAACATACTACATCATCCAGTGAGGAAACATACTACATCATCCAGTGAGGAAACATACTACATCATCCAGTGAGGAAACATACTACATCATCCAGTGAGGAAACATACTACATCATCCAGTGAGGAAACATACTACATCATCCAGTGAGGAAACATACTACATCATCCAGTGAGGAAACATACTACATCATCCAGTGAGGAAACATACTACATCATCCAGTGAGGAAACATACTACATCATCCAGTGAGGAAACATACTACATCATCCAGTGAGGAAACATACTACATCATCCAGTGAGGAAACATACTACATCATCCAGTGAGGAAACATACTACATCATCCAGTGAGGAAACATACTACATCATCCAGTGAGGAAACATACTACATCATCCAGTGAGGAAACATACTACATCATCCAGTGAGGAAACATACTACATCATCCAGTGAGGAAACATACTACATCATCCAGTGAGGAAACATACTACATCATCCAGTGAGGAAACATACTACATCATCCAGTGAGGAAACATACTACATCATCCAGTGAGGAAACATACTACATCATCCAGTGAGGAAACATACTACATCATCCAGTGAGGAAACATACTACATCATCCAGTGAGGAAACATACTACATCATCCAGTGAGGAAACATACTACATCATCCAGTGAGGAAACATACTACATCATCCAGTGAGGAAACATACTACATCATCCAGTGAGGAAACATACTACATCATCCAGTGAGGAAACATACTACATCATCCAGTGAGGAAACATACTACATCATCCAGTGAGGAAACATACTACATCATCCAGTGAGGAAACATACTACATCAACATACTACATCATCCGGTGACTAATTGTTCAACTTCTATCATTTGACATTCGCCGATGACGTCAGCCAGATGATTGCCTCATCCAGCTTCTATCGTACGGCAGTGAAACACTATAATCATAAAACAACTTCATCCAACAGAAAATGCCACAACTCACCCAAATCTTAACTTAGTAACTATAAACCTCAATGAGTAAGAATCATAGACTCATCCAGAATACACATAGCGGAAGACTTAAGCAAAACAGACCATTCAATAATCTTTAAAATCATTATCAGACTCTGAAGTCTAATCAATCAATCTGAATCTCATTGTTATAAGAAATTCTATTCTACTTAGACATCTGTTTATCATAAACTTCACTGACATACTATGAGCATAACCAAGGGACTTAATCGTCTGTCCAGCCTTGCACTGTCATACTGAGCATCCTCCAGCAACCAGCTTTAAACATCATCTCTGGATTGAAAATCCTCACCTGTTAACTCTTCACCTACATCATAAGGTTTAACTATAAGCCTAATGCTTAGTAAGGAATGCAATACCAACACGGATGCATGAATGCATAATTCGGAAAAACACATGCTCATAAGTCTTTTGTTGTTCATATCTTTGCTCGTAATCATCATTCATAGTCATGGATCATATTCATCATTCATAATCATTGATCATATTCTTCATTTAAGTTGTGTGGATTAAGAGAGGATTTGTGCTGGTAAAGGGGGTTCGACAGTGAGTTTGATCTTGGTCCCTACTGCGGGTCGTATTCATATGTCCCTCTTTTGGACTGTGACATACGCTGAACCGCCCCCAACCCTCACTTAGTCCACGTTGTATAAGTTTTATCTTCTTACTTTATTCGTGAGAAAACCATGCTCTTAAAACATTTTCATATGCATAAGATAATCATGATGCATGTACATGGAAATTCTTAAATCATCAAGCTACAGAACAGAGCACTATCCAACATGAGATCTTACCATTGAGCTAATCATCAACATAATGCTAGACAGTAACATAAGGAACTACTAATCATCGTATGAGTTTCTACCTAGCATCCTTTGATGTAGGGTCCTAATGACCGATAAACCTGTACATTCACTTACCTGGTCTCCTTAGCAAAATCTGAGTCTCTTCTCTTCGGACTTCTTCACCTAAAACATTTACATAGCAGTAGTTAAAACAAAATCCTAGTAGTTCTAAATCTCAAGTCAACCTAAGATTTAATAGCTAAAGTCATTCCTGAATCCTTAGTCTAATACTGTGACGACCCCAATCCGATCAGGGCCGCCACGGACTTGCCGTGACGTAATCATTACCTAAGCCCTCGTATTTTCTCATAAAACTTTTTCATTTTTGCTTAACACTTTAAAGAAAACGGACCTAGACAATCAACCCACCTCTAACAATCTTTAGGGTCTAACTTTGACTTAAACATTTTGAGCGTAAAACATTTCGACTTTTAAAACATTTAAAACTAGACTAAAACCATTAATAACTTAAAACGAATAAAACATTTAACACAATTAAAGTAAAATCAGTTAAAACAAAACACTAATATAACTTATACTTTCAAGAAAACAAACTGCGTGGATCGCTCTAAAAATCGAGCGTATCCTTACCTGTTTTAAAACAACCAAACAGTTTAAAATACCCAAACAGTTCCAGTATATTCTCCAAAATAAAGACTTCACATTCTAAACAATCTACATTTACATCAACTCAACCCTTCATACATTTTTCTATCAAAACCAATCAATCCACATACTTAAACATTTTCATTCTCTTTCTTAATCAAAACGAATCGAATCCTCCAAACAAACATTAATAATAAAAGTAGAATCTCTTTAAAGCATCACCAAAACGAACACGTCACCAAAACATTCAAAGCGACTCAATTCCAAGCCTACATCCTATTTACGATTCCTAAACATCAAACTTCTCTACATATTCTAAAATCCCTCACGTTTTTAACATTAAAACAAGTTTACATCAATTACCCAAAATTTCCCGGAGCACAACCGTGGTCATCGAACCTTGCCAAAACACACCCCGACGCCACGAGCACCATCCATCAACCGCCTACTCTTTGTCATCGAGTTCACACCTGTCACCTACATCATTCAACATATACGTTAAGCCTAATGCTTAGTAAAGGGATGCTCTATAATGACGTATGCATGAATGCATGACTTTTCATTTAACATGTTCATTTACTTGTTCTTATTCTTTTTCTTTCTTTAACATGGATTAAGGTGGGCATCTTGTCAGGGAGGCATGGCCAAGTGCGTGTACATAGTCCTTTCGGCCGTATTCATGATCCAACGCGTGGATAGTGACAATAGTTTTGTTGTATATGGCCATACAGTCCCACCCACACGAAATCGTGACATTTTCCTTTACATAATCATACATGGAGACATTTCATATGACATTTGAACAAAACATGATGCATGAGGGACTTACATATAACATATCATCAAGACATATCATCAAACAATTCATAGGCATACATAGACATGCTTTAATCACTACGAACCTAACAAACAACAATTAACTAATAATCCTAGGCTACCCGACACTTCAAGACCCCACAATCAGAAAATCATCATCAAACAACAAAAACCTAACGTTGACACGATGTAGGGCCTTAAGGGCCGGAAACCTAACATCCACTTACCTGGCGTCCGTAGCTAGCCGAGCACCGTCCAAAAGTCGTCTTCACCTAAAGCATTTCATAGCACGTCATTAGTATTCATCCATTTCAAAACTAAACGAAATCCCGAGTTAAGACAATTTCTTCAAAAACTCTAACTAATTTCGTTCGGGCATAACTAAACTCTTATTTCCTTAAAAACATCTTAAACTACTATTTCTAGCCTAATCCAATTAAAACCTAATTAAATTGGCCACTAATTTGGGTTCGGTAAAAACCGACCTAAACTTCGAACGCGCGTAACTTTCGCGTCGGTTATCGGAATCGAACGATTCCAGCGGCCACGTACTCCTCTAATAACCTATTTTAATCTGCCAAAAGGAATTTCAAAACTAACGACCGGAACTAGGTCAATTTAGCAGAAACCCGAACTGCCCATTTTTCCCCAAAATTTCTCTTTTCGATTTTTCATCAAATTCTACTTATTTCCTCTTCAATCAACCACCTATACCCTTAATTAGAATAATCTAACCCAAAATCGAAGTTCCAATTCACAAAACCCGAATTGCCCTAATCGGGCCTCACTGAAATTTCGCCCAATTCGGGCACTCCACAGCCAATTGACAATAGCCGGCCCTAGGGTTGGCAAACCCACGCCGGAAGCGACCTAAAACAGCCGGCGATCGGAGCTCAATCGAGCTCGCCACCGCCAGCCCCAAACCGAACGAAAACAGGGCACGAAAACGAGCATACCGGTCGGGTTTGTGCGCGAGAACGGTCGGAAATGGCGGCCCTGGAGTCGCCGACGATGTCTGGCCGGAAAATGTCGAGGTTGGACGTCGGCGTTCGTCGGAGTCGCCGCCCTCGTCGCCTGTTCGCTCGGCATCGCGAAGAACTGAATGGCGTCGAACGCCATTCAGTTATTTTTAACTTAAATTATAATAATAATAATAATAATAATAATAATAATAATAATAATAACAATTATAACTAAAACTATTTCTTAAATTTATCTATCGATTTAGTCTCTTTGCAATTTTCTTATTTCTCCAAATATTCAAATTTAATATTAGAGTTCTAACAAAACTCACCGTTTACAAAACGGGCTTATTTTGCTATTTTTACGAATTAATATATTATAAGGCTAAAACGGGAACCCTAATATTATTCTCTTCAATTTTCCTTTTAAAAATTCCCGGGCGTTACAAATACTCTATGCAGTCTGGAATCCAAAACCGAAATGGACAGACTCAACTATCGGTTACTCGGAGTTGGTTGTTTTTAAATGTCCAGAATCGATTCGGAATGACATTACCACTCTCAGATTCTAAAATATCCTTATTAATACTCGGCCATTAAAGAATTCGAAACTCCAATACTGAGCTGAAAATAGAGCTTAACAACTAACAGATAACTACCTTGCCTATTTCATACCTTGGGCGTGGATTCGTAGGGAATGCAGGCCTGAAGCCGGTCGTCGACGAGAAGGATCACTGGAAACAAAGAGCGAGAGCTCGGGAGAGAAGAAATCACTGAGAGTAGAAGATGTCGGCTACAGTGGTTTAAATGAAATTTGAACCCTTTCCATTTTCTTTAAATACCGGTCTCAAACCTCCATTATTACAACTTTGCCACTCAACCTAGTTTAAATTCACATGTAATTAATTAAGCTCGGCATAAAATTCTAAACTGGAAAAATTAACTAAACACGACCGTTAAAACGGTTAAGGAAATCACCTGGTCGTTATTTCGGGTGTTACACAAAGCTTCCACCATCTATAATAATGGAGCAATGTAATATCCGGCTTGTACGGATTACAGATATAATATATTATATTCATATTTTATTATAAAATGGCATTTTGGTAAATATGTCAAATCAGGACCGTTTCACGAAAATAAAGCGTCATTACGATCCTAACGATTAATAGGAATTTTAAGGAAATTATGGAAATTTTCAGAGATTAAACGCTATATTCCGAGTAATTACCTTTATCGTAATGTAAATGACGTTTTAGTAAAAATAGTAAACGAGGTCCAAATTGCGAACGGACAGTTCTGTTAAATCCCAAATAATAAGTTGGACTTGTTAGTGAATTAAGGAGATTTGAAAAAGTCGAATCGCTAGACGATTAACGAACCGAAGAACGAAATTAATATAAAAACTAAATAAGGGCAATTTGGTAAATTGCAAATTCAATATTATAAATCAATCAAAATTCTTTTATTTCATTTCATTTCTCCTCTTCGAATTCCAGAACCACTTCTCTCTGTTTCTCTCTTTCTCTCGCGAACCCTCACTGCCAGCCGCGCGACTTCTCACGATCCGACCTCCGTTCGTTCCGCTTCCTTCACGTTTCTTCCTCCAATCGACGTTCTAGGTATGTCTCTATAGTTTTAGAGCGTTAGATTTCGAGTTTCGTAACGTTTAAATAATTAGGTTTTAGTTAGGGTTTTGATAAAAATCAAGATTTAGGATCCGAAACTCATAAATTTGCTGTGATTAAGTGTATAAAGGTTGTATTGAACGTATTGGACGAAGTTAAATCAATTCGTGAAAAAGTTTAAAATCCGAGAATTTTAGGATTTTCAGAAAAGTTCGTAATTCGAGAATTTAGGTGCCGAGCATAAAATTGTTCGAATAAATAGCTCGATAAATCGGATTAGAACTTTTAGAAATTTCCTTAGTTAGGGTTTTGACAAATTGGACGTTTATTGACTTAAACTCGTTTTAACGTCAATCCTCGTAATTTGTTTAGGTAAACAGTGCTCGTGGACGAAACTTGGATTGCAGCGTGCACGAGGTAAGTTCTCGTGATTCTTCTTTGGCCGATTGGCCTACACCGTACGTTGAATGTCGTCTCGAGGAGTTTTGGAGATGCCCTTAGTTAGTTTTGCTCGGTTTGGGTAGCTAGGTCTTAGGAGTTTATAGTTTATGCTTTTACAGTTTTGATGGTACATGTTATTGCTTGTTTACTTTATGATAGAGAACTGTTCACGCATTCACTTGATTTTAAAGAAAAGCATGAAAATGAACTTCCGCACAGAGTTTTTAAAGATAACGTAAAGCATAGCAGAGGCCGAAAGGCATACAGGCCGAAAGGCACAGAGGCCGAAAGGCATACAGGCCGAAAGGCAAGCATACAGGCCGAAAGGCATACAGGCCGAAAGGCATACAGGCCGAAAGGCACAGAGGCCGAAAGGCACAGAGGCCGAAAGGCATACAGGCCGAAAGGCATACAGGCCGAAAGGCATACAGGCCGAAAGGCATACAGGCCGAAAGGCATACAGGCCGAAAGGCATACAGGCCGAAAGGCATACAGGCCGAAAGGCATACAGGCCGAAAGGCACAGAGGCCGAAAGGCATACAGGCCGAAAGGCATACAGGCCGAAAGGCATACAGGCCGAAAGGCACAGAGGCCGAAAGGCACAGAGGCCGAAAGGCATACAGGCCGAAAGGCACAGAGGCCGAAAGGCATACAGGCCGAAAGGCACAGAGGCCGAAAGGCATACAGGCCGAAAGGCATACAGGCCGAAAGGCATACAGGCCGAAAGGCATACAGGCCGAAAGGCATACAGGCCGAAAGGCATACAGGCCGAAAGGCATACAGGCCGAAAGGCATACAGGCCGAAAGGCACAGAGGCCGAAAGGCATACAGGCCGAAAGGCATACAGGCCGAAAGGCATACAGGCCGAAAGGCATACAGGCCGAAAGGCATACAGGCCGAAAGGCATACAGGCCGAAAGGCATACAGGCCGAAAGGCATACAGGCCGAAAGGCATACAGGCCGAAAGGCATACAGGCCGAAAGGCATACAGGCCGAAAGGCATACAGGCCGAAAGGCATACAGGCCGAAAGGCATACAGGCCGAAAGGCACAGAGGCCGAAAGGCATACAGGCCGAAAGGCATACAGGCCGAAAGGCACAGAGGCCGAAAGGCATACAGGCCGAAAGGCATACAGGCCGAAAGGCATACAGGCCGAAAGGCATACAGGCCGAAAGGCATACAGGCCGAAAGGCATACAGGCCGAAAGGCATACAGGCCGAAAGGCATACAGGCCGAAAGGCATACAGGCCGAAAGGCATACAGGCCGAAAGGCATACAGGCCGAAAGGCATACAGGCCGAAAGGCATACAGGCCGAAAGGCATACAGGCCGAAAGGCACAGAGGCCGAAAGGCATACAGGCCGAAAGGCATACAGGCCGAAAGGCATACAGGCCGAAAGGCATACAGGCCGAAAGGCACAGAGGCCGAAAGGCATACAGGCCGAAAGGCATACAGGCCGAAAGGCATACAGGCCGAAAGGCATACAGGCCGAAAGGCATACAGGCCGAAAGGCATACAGGCCGAAAGGCATACAGGCCGAAAGGCATACAGGCCGAAAGGCACAGAGGCCGAAAGGCATACAGGCCGAAAGGCATACAGGCCGAAAGGCATACAGGCCGAAAGGCATACAGGCCGAAAGGCATACAGGCCGAAAGGCACAGAGGCCGAAAGGCATACAGGCCGAAAGGCACAGAGGCCGAAAGGCATACAGGCCGAAAGGCATACAGGCCGAAAGGCACAGAGGCCGAAAGGCATACAGGCCGAAAGGCATACAGGCCGAAAGGCATACAGGCCGAAAGGCATACAGGCCGATAGCACAGCATGCATAGCATTTACGTAGAGCTTACTGGGATTTTATCTCATAGTGTATATGTATGGTGTAGGTGACATAGACTTCGAGGTACCAGGTGAGGACGATGTCCCTCCACCTGAGGCATAGTCCAGTTGACGGAGGATGGCTGTGGTGGTGTGCTGGCGCAGTCGATGCTTACCTGACCCGTGGGGAAGTATGTATAGATGTTTTGAGGGTTTTGGGATGTTTTGAGCTAATAGTAAACTGTATAGAAATTTATAGGATGTTTGGAATCTGGTTAGTGGATAGATTTACATTTAAATGATGGTTGTATAGGAATTATAGGATGTTTGGAATCTGGTTAGTGGATAGGTTTACATTTAAATGATGGTTGTATAGAAATTATAGGATGTTTGGAATCTGGTTAGTGGATAGGTTTACATTTGATATTTTAATGTTCTGAACGTTTTGGAAACCTGTTGTTATAAACTATTTTGGTGATTTTGAAACAGGAGGATATGTTAAACTTTTAAACGGAACCACGCAGTTTATTTTCTTGAAAACGTGTTTGTTTAAGTAATTGTTTTGTATTTGTTTTTAAATGTTTTATTCAATTGATTTTAAATTGTTTTCAAATTGTTTTCCACATAAATGCTAAGGATGAAGAAAAATGAAAAATTTGTACGGTAAAATAAGGGAAAATAAGGGTACAGTATTAGGGTCGTTACAAGCAAACTTTATCCTTAACTACAAATCTACTTTGAAAAATATTTTCGCGTTGGCAGTCCTCTTTCATATTCTTAGAAATGAGGGCTCTTCTTAAAACCATCAAAAGTGGTCCATCTTGAGCCAAACATTCATCCAAGTCGTGCTCACTTTCTTCTTCTTCGACTCTTCTTCTTCTTTGTCGAGGTATTGACCTTCGTTATTTTCACTTTCCCATTCTCCGGTCCATTCCTTAATAACCATCACTCGATGGTTAGAGCATTCATTTGCGTAATGTCCTTTTCCCAAACACTTGTAGCATTGGACATCACGGGCTCTTTGTCCTTTAGAAGGATTGGATTGATTCTTATCCATCGGAGGGGATTTATTTTGGTTGAATGGTACTTTAGGTGGCCAATTACGGTTAATTGGCCTTCTCTCTTCATTCTTCAATGGAGGTTTAGGCTTATCTTGGTCCAAGTGCCTAGGTGGAAATTTTTTCAGGAAGTTGGTCTTTTGTTTTCTCTTAAGTTGTCTCTCCACCGTAAGGGCAAGTTGAATGACCATATCTATGGCTTCCATTTGTTACATCTCAACCGCATTGCCAATGTCGCGATTCAAACCATGAATAAACCTCGTGATGAGTTGTTCCTCAGACTTATCAATAACACAACGCATATTGAGAGTTTCAAATTCCATAAGGTATTCATCTACGGAGAGGCTATTTTGTTTGAGGTTGTGGAGTTGATGAAAGAGTTCGTGTTTGTAATGTCGGGGAATGAACCTCTTGTGCATTAATTCTTTCATTGAAGTCTATGTAGAGACGGGGTATCCTAGTGTTCTCATTCGTTGGGACTTAAGGTTGGACCACCATAGTACAGTGTGGCCCGTAAGTTCAAGGGAGGCAAGTTGTATTTTAACTCTCTCGGAGTAATCATGGCATTTCAAAACTCTCTCAACTTTATCGAACCAATCTAAAAATGTGTGCCCGTCACACGTTCCATTGAAAGGGAGAATTGATATCTTAACATTACGGAGGTCGTCGTTGTCTCTACGACGATTTGGGCGATATTGCTCTTCATCATCTCCCGCTCAATCCTCATCCTCTGACTCATAATAACGGGGTCTCCTTCTTTGGGGTTCAACCCATTCTTCTTCCTCTAAGGGTTGTTGGAAAGGAGTTCGACGTCTATGACGTTCAGGTATAATCCTAGAGGAGGTCTCTCGTGAAGGATCTCGGTCATGGGATTCTCGTCGGGAAGGATTGTTCGTGTGTTCCTTAAATTGGGCTATCTCATGGGAAACATCCTTGATTTGTTAGGTGAGGTTAGTAACCAAGCCCGTTAAGGCATTGATTTGACCTTGCATGCCACCTTGCATGCTAGTCTCACCTTCGTGTCTCGTGTGTTCGGGAGGGGGAGTGTCCCTAACCCGATTTGGTTCTTGATGTGGTGTGTCACGTGTGAATCCACTTCTATTAGTCAGTCATGTCTAAGTATTTTAATTTAAAAATTCAATTTTAATTTCTTGACTAAGTTGTTTCATCCAAAATTAGTGAGGTGGTTATCTTGTTTAATGTCTTAGGAAAATTTTAAGTACTAAAGAATGTTTTCTAGCTAAGACAATAAGAAAATAAGGATCATGCTCACACTTAATATTTAAAAATTTGGAATTCAATAAACAACTTAGATATTTCAACAACACTTAGCAAAACTAATTTTAGAAATGAAATTTTAATAAGTGCTTAGTTCCACAACCAAATTTAACGAAGTGACCAATTTTAAGTTATATTCAATAAAGATAATATTAATTCCAACTAAATAACTTCCAAAAACAGCAAGTAATAAGAGTAAAACACAAGTTTATCAATAATAACATGCTGAAATTTTCATGTTAACATAGCAGAATTTTCATGTGATTCATTCATTTATCATGGACGAATTTTGCTAGAGATGTGTAACAATTTTGCAAGTCAATTTAATGTGCTCAAATGCTAACATATAATAGGTGTTTTATAAGCTAAATCCAAGTGCAACAACCAGCAAATTAATATGGAAATCCGAGGCACAAAGTGGCTAAAATCTGAGCTAGAATAAGCTTATAAACCGAGAACAAAATGTGCAAACAGAGAGGGAAAAATAAGCTCACCTTGGCCAATTCTTCCTTTAATGCATACCATAATTTTCCACAATAGATTAAGCTATTAAATGATAAGAATAATGGCAGCAAATATCAAGATGTGAATAACACAAAATAAGCACAAAATGGAATCGAAAATACAGTTAGAAACAAAGAGCGGCTTTCCCAGTTTTGTGCCAATCTTTTGGCTAATGCCCAAGGCAATTAAAACACATTAGGGAAGCTCCCTATGCTCTGATACCACTTGACATGGTGTCCCTTAGACAAGGGGCCGTGTAATACCCACAAATATTCAAAAGTGCTCAAGTGAAAGTGTTGTGCAAAAACCGAAAAATAAGGGGGAAGAGAGGAGAATAAGATACAAATAAATGAAGGTGGAGGTGTGTGATTATGATGGCCGATTATGAAGGTGATTAAATGACATGAAAATATGAAGGAAAGTAACAAGATGAAGATGGAGTGAAGTGTGTGAAAATCGTGAAGAACATAATGAAATAGATGAAAAGAAAATGCAATGATTAAATGGTGAAGTGTGTGAAGTGATGATGGGCAAAATGTAAGGGTGATGTGTGTGAGAAATGTAACACCCGGTTCTTTACGGGATTTTGTAAATTAATAATGTAATGACATTTTTGTAATTATGTCAATTAGGTCAGTTTCGTGAAAAGAAAGCGTTATTACGATCTTAATAATTAATAAGGATTTTAAGAAAATTTCAGGAATTTTAGGAGTTTAACGCTAATTTTACGAGAATTACGTTTATCGTAATATAAAGGATACTTTGGTAAAAATAGTAAACGGGGTCTGAATTGCGAACAGACAGTTTTAATGGAACCCTGATAATAAGATGGAGTTATTGGAGAAATAAGAGAATTAGGAGAAACCGAATCGTTAGCTAATTAACGAAACGAAGGACGAAACAAGTACAAAACAAAGAAATGGCAAAACGGGAAATTTCCAAGTCAATTTTAATAAAAATCACACTTCTTCTCTTTTCCTTCCTCATTCTCTCTCTGCTCTGCGTGCTTCTCCCTGCGATTTCTCTCCTCTCACGGCGACTCTCTTCCTTCCAACGGCGATTCCCCTCCGATCAACCTCCGTTCTTCACGTTTTCTTCTCCAATCCCGACCCTAGGTACGATTCTAAGGTTTTAGGAAAGTTTATTTCGATTTTTACGGAGTTTAAACAATTAGGGTTCGTTTAGGGTTTTGTGAAAAACGTGATTTATGGTTTGAAATTGATAGGTTTACCGTAGTTGTGGTTATAAGGGACGTATTGAACGTTATTGGACGAAGTTAAGTTGATTTGTGAGAAATGTTAAAGTTTGATGAATTTTTGGGTTTTTGGAAACACTCGTTAATGGCGGTTTTGAGATATCGAACGTAAATTTGTTGTTAAAATGCCTCAATTAGTTAAGTTAGAATTTTAGGAATTTCCTTAATTAAGGATTTTGTTAATTTGGACGTTTAAAGTTTAAACATGTTTTAACGATAATGTGTGAATTTGCCTAGGTGAACAAAGCTCGTGGACGGAGCTAGAAGTTCAACGCGCACGAGGTAAGTTCTCGTGACTTACTCTGGCTGATTGGCCTACACCATACGTTGAAGTCGCGTCGAGGATCATCGGATTCTCGATTGTTTAAATGTTTTGGTTGGGTAGTTAGGATTAGTTCTTTTATAGGATATGCTTTTAATCGCTTTTATTGTCTCGATGGTATGTATGATGCATGTTTACTTTGAGCACGTAATTGTCCATGCATCACGGTTTTAAATCACGCATAGAAAATGAATTTCCACACTATGTTTTAAAGAAAATGGCGATGTGGCCTGAAAGGGGGCTATTGACCTATTGTGAAGGTTGAGAAGGGTCGGTCACAATACTGCATCAAATAAGAACCATGTATGTATATGGTCATGCGAGGTAGGGCTCAGGCATGACTGTGCGTGTTGCAAGCATGTACCCCCCTCCGCTAGGTGGAAAGGGTTGTCCAACTGCAGGATGCGCCCTCTCTACTAAGCGGGTTGAGATCTCGGTGACAACCTATGTAAAGATAAGAAAATGTTGCATGATTTCTGAAACTCATTTGCACAGCATGCATTTACATTTACGAAACTTACTGAGCCTTTAGCTCATAGATTGTCTGTATGGTGTAGGTGATTTCGAAACAGGTGAGGACGACGTTCCTCCACCCAATGTACAGGATGGTTGAAGAAGAACGACTTTGGTGGTGTGCATGGGCAGTCGATACATATTTTGACCCGTGGGGGTAACAGTTAGGTATTTGGAGGTTTTATTGGGCGTAATGGGTTGATAGTGGATTATTGTATAGTTAGAAACATTTTAGGATGTTTGGGATCTGATTAGTTGATAGGTTTATGTCTTGATGTTTTGGAAACTATTTTATAAACTGCTTGGTTTAAAATAGGGGGTTAATGTTAAGTTTTTAAACGGATCCACGCAGTTTGTTTTTATGAAATCGGGTTATGTTTTTAAACGTGTTTTGAGTCGTTCATTTTGGGCGATTGGCAAAGTGGGAAATGGATGGGTTTATGAGTAAGTTTATGTTGATGTTTATTGTAATGTTTAGTGTGTATATGTGGTAAGGAGAATTGTGTACGCAGGGAAAAGAAAGAAAAAAGAAGAAAAGAAAAAGAGAGAGGAGGCAGAGGACCTGCTGATCGATCGCCATCGATCGGCAGGGTGATCTCCCAAAGGGAGCGATCGATCGCTCCTCCATTTTCTGTGTTGGCGATCGATCGCCTGAAATGGGCGATCGATCGCCCCTATATTTTTATGGGATAATTGTCCCTTTTGTCCCTGCTTTTGGCCGATTGTTTTATTAAGTTTTAATTGTTTTAATAATTGTTTTAAGTTTTTTTTATACTAATAGTTTTCGAACGATTTTAACGATTTAGTCTACGATTTAAATTCCGCTCAAAAGTTACGAAGTTTATAAGGATAAAAAAATATATATATACAGGAAAATAAGGGTACAGTGTTAGGGTCGCTACAGAAAATGTGATGAAAATGAAGAAGATGGAAATACCTTTGGCGAACCCGAGGAGCTATCTAACGTTTAAGCTCTCGGGTGCACATTTTTCGAAAGGAAAACGACCACCGTAGGCCTAGGTATTTTTCCTCGAAGCCCTTACTCTCAAGAGAGCAAGATGAGGGAAAATAAGAGCTAGCCTAGCAACCTTAGAGCTAGGATAGCAATGGAGGACCTCTCCACTCGATAGTAATTGAGGAAACACCCGAAGGTTCTTCTAACATGGAGTTAGGGAAATAGAAATTTCATAAATGAGCAAAAGTTGTAATACATGCACCAATGCTATGCATTTATAGGCAACCTAGGTATATTAGGGTTTGGCAAGAGTGAAAATGGACCATTGGATTTGGAGATGCATCAATGGTCGAGGAGAAGGACCTGGTGCTCGCGCCATAGCCGAACCAGGAGCAGCCACGTGTGCGCCAATCGAGTGGAGGAGAGCTACTCATCGCGCGCACCAACGACTGTTCCAGCTGAAGCCCAGCGCGCCACCTCATCCATCCGGGTGCGCCACATCTAACGGCGCTGATCAGCGCCAGCGAAGCAATCCAAGGCAGCCTGCCCGCACGCTATGCTCGAGCCTTCTACTGCCAGCTCGCGCACGCCAGCTGTGCGATCTGATGCTGCCCGCGCCCTTTGCTTGATCAATGGCTAATTTTTGGCCATGTCACCAATCCTTGCTCCCACTAACAATTGTACCTGCAATTTCCATACCTTAGAATTGGGCACTCCTTTGGGCTAAGGCTTCCTTTGGGCTTAATCTTATGAAAGGCTTTTTCCTTTGATGATTAATCTTCAACCCATAATCCACAAACATACATCTAACCCTAACCACACAATCTAATGCATGATGCAAATATATAATAATCCATACAAAAAGGCTAATGTATGCCAAATGAGTTTAAAAACCAAAATTACATATTTAGAGGCCCGGGAAGACAAATTCCCATTGGGCTGCTTGAAGGCTCCATGCCAATGCTCCATTGTAGGCTATGCATGGGCTTGTCCATGTCTTCTGATGTCGGCTCCCATGTGAGATCCACAATGGGGTCATAACCTACAAGAAGAGAAAAATCATTAGCAAATTGACTAATCAAATTATGGGCCCGAGTTTGTGATCTTGTGATGGGCCTCCTAGACATGTCATGAGATTTCTTTATTGAGAGAGAGTTTCTTAAGCTTTACTCAAAACCTTACTTGATAAGTTCTAGAAGGGTGAATCTCTTTGAGTGGGATTGTAAAGGCAGTTGATTGATGCCCGTGAAGTTCAATCAAAGATGTAAAGGCAGTTGATTGACGCAAGTGAAGTTCAATCAAAGATTCTCATGGAAGAGAAGATAAGAATCTGCAAGGGGAGTGTAGCACCCGGTTTCATCAAACCGATTTTACCTTGTCATCTAATAGTGTACACTTTATGGATGAAATTGGGAGAAATATTGATTGGGTTAATGAGTGACTAAGTAAGGGCATAATGGTAAATGGAGATCTTTAGTGGATAACGTATTTAAGGGAGAGTTTAATGAGGATTAGCCGCCACTGTTTTCTCATTTTCCTTTCTCGACATTTAACTTAGCTAAGCAGAGTTTCTCTCGGCGATCTTCCCTCCCATTTTTTCCAAGCTAGGTGAGTTCTACTTCGATTTCTTGCTACATTATAACTATCGATGATTGTGGGAATTTTAAATGTGAGTTTTGAGAATGTTGTGAGTGAGAGTTTGTGATGACCTAATGGAATGTGTACGTATGAGTACGACTGCGGGGCAAACCTCGGGTTGCGAGGCAAACCTCGGGTTGCGGGGCAAACCTCGGGACCTAAGCCGAGTGTAGGCGAATCCCGGACTCGAGTATAGGCGAATCCCGGGTCGTAAAAAGGGGGTCAACACAATCCCACATCGCTTGGGGAAGTATGTGGAAATGAAACATATGTAAGGAGACCCTCCCAAAATAGAAAGACGCGTTTTAGAGCACAATTGGCAACGGATCTCATAAGAACTCCGAAGTTAAAAGTGCTTCGGCGAGAGCAATTTCAGGTTGGGTGACCTTCTGGGAAGTTCTCGCCAAACAAAGCCGTGAGGGGAGGATATTGGGCTGCGGCCCAATCCCCAGAGCGGACAATTCTTGCTGGGAATAGGGGTCGTTACAAATAGTATCAGAGCCTGTACCCAACCGAAAATGTAGCCAACGAGGACGTTGGGCCCCCGAGGGGGGTGATTGTGATGACCCGAATGGAATGTGTACGTATGAGTACGACTACGGGGCAAACCTCGGGTTGCGGGGCAAACCTCGGGACCTAAGCCGAGTGTAGGCGAATCCCGGACTCGAGTATAGGTGAATCCCGGGTCGTAAAAAGGGGGTCAACACAATCTCACATCGCTTGGGAAAGTATGTGGAAATGAAATATATGTAAGGAGACCCTCCCAAAATAGCAAGACGCGTTTTGGAGCACAATTGGCGACGGATCCCATAAGAATTCTGAAGTTAAAAGTGCTTCGGCGAGAGCAATTCCTAGGTAGGGTGACCTTCCGGGAAGTTCTCGCCAAACAAAGCCGTGAGGGGAGGATATTGGGCTGCGGCCCAATCCCTAGAGCGGATAATATCTTGCTGGGAATAGGGGTCATTACAAAGTTAGTTCGGGTTTTGGGCATATCAGGAATGCTTGATGATCTGAGTTCCCAAACTAGTTTCCTTATGAGTTCTGGTAGATTTGAGGATAGTTTAGAATGAAGATTAACTAATACTTTGTCTACGGTTATAGGTTTGAACAAAACCCAAAGTAGTTTGCAACCAAACTTTTCCAGGAAACCAGGTAAGTGGAGTATGTGTGTGCCTTCGGGCCTACATCACAAAACAATAGGTTTATGCTTGTTTTGAATGTTTTCTGTATGTCATGTATCATGTTTTTGGAAAGGACACGAAAATGAATTTACATTTAATGACATGGTAAGGTATGAACAAATTGTAATAGACCAACTGTTAAGGAAACTAATCCGCCCCTTAAACGATGAAGAGGATGTATGACTTTGAGAAATTGATCCGCTTCCCAATGGAATATAGGATTAGATCAACTGTTAAGGGAACTAATCCGCCCCTTAATTGATGAAGAGGATGTATGACTTTGGAAAAATTGATCCAACTCCTAATGGAACCGAAAGATCAGATCAGAGAATGAATGTGAATGCAACTGAGATGTGAATGTAACACGCCGAACCCGCCCCGGCTCGGTGCGTCACTTTGATAACCTAACCCACATTTAAAACGACGTTTAAAATAATTTTCAATAAAATTATGACTCGGTTTTCGGGTTTTACGAACCCTCGATATTTGACGGGAAGCGGCCCCAAAATACTTTTAAAATATGCCGGGAAATGTCGGGGTAAAACAAGTTAGAAATAAGAAAATTTTTAAAAAAAAAACTAAAATCTTTTTTTAAACCAGTGGCGATCGATCGCCACCCTCTCTGGTGCTACAGTGCCAGAGAGGCTGGCGATCGCGATCGATCGCCACCAGATCGCCTCCCCGATCGCCCCGACCTTCACCACTTTTCCTCCACTTTTCCCCAAGCTAAACACCTCCAAAAATTTTGAAATTTTAACCACACACTCCCGACACCCAAACCTTTAAGTCCCATAAAAATTTTAGAAAACCAGCTTAAAACGGTTAAATAAAAAAATAGAGAACGTAACTGACGTTTATTATTTTAAAACCAAAACGGGCGGCGTAACGCCTAAATTTCTTCAAAACCAAAACCTACAGTTTAAAACTGAAAACATATAGTTTCAAATTTCAAATACCTTCACTCACTATCCATTAACACAAAAACAACTCATAGTACTGTTAAAATAAATACCAAACATTTACAAATAAAACGTATCAAACCCCTTCAATTTTCTAACTTTTCTCCAACCAAAACATTCATAAAAAATTTACCACTATCATCATCAACCTACATCAACTCCTACCAATTGCCCGAAGAAAGACAGTAATCGAGACGCCCCGACAATAGCCTGCACCGGTGCACCCCGTACTCCTCCGACTGCTTCTAGATCTTGGCTCACGCGCTAGGCTCACCTGTAACCGCGCTGTTACCTACACCATAGAACACACACACACACGTAAGCTTACGCTTAGCAAGTAGGGAAAAACAAATATAAAAACTGCAACACAACTCTTACACCAACCCAAACACTATCCAAGTCTAGCTCCCAAATGGCCCTACCCCAATCACCTATACACATCTGAGTCTGCTCTCCAAGATGGCCCTAACCCAATCACCTATTAACATCTGAGTATCAGATGGCCCTAACCCAATCACCTATACACATCTGAGTCTCGCTCCCCAAGATGGCCCTAACCCAATCACCTATACACATCTGAGTCTCGCTCTCCAAGATGGCCCTAACCCAATCACCTATACACATCTGAGTCTCGCTCCCCAAGATGGCCCTAACCCAATCACCTATACACATCTGAGTCTCGCTCCCCAAGATGCGTATCCATCTGAGTCTCGCTCTCCAAGATGGCCCTAACCCAATCACCTATACACATCTGAGTCTCGCTCTCCAAGATGGCCCTAACCCAATCACCTATTACACATCTGAGTCTCGCTCCCCAAGATGGCCCTAACCCAATCACCTATACACATCTGAGTCTCGCTCCCCAAGATGGCCCTAACCCAATCACCTATACACATCTGAGTCTCGCTCCCCAAGATGGCCCTAACCCAATCACCTATACACATCTGAGTCTCGCTCCCCAAGATGCGTATCCATCTGAGTCTCGCTCTCCAAGATGGCCCTAACCCAATCACCTATACACATCTGAGTCTCGCTCTCCAAGATGGCCCTAACCCAATCACCTATACACATCTGAGTCTCGCTCCCCAAGATGGCCCTAACCCAATCACCTATACACATCTGAGTCTCGCTCTCCAAGATGGCCCTAACTAATCACCTATTACACATCTGAGTCTCGCTCCCCAAGATGCGTATCCATCTGAGTCTCGCTCCCCAAGATGGCCCTAACCCAATCACCTATACACATCTGAGTCTCGCTCCCCAAGATGCGTATCCATCTGAGTCTCGCTCCCCAAGATGGCCCTAACCCAATCACCTATACACATCTGAGTCTCGCTCCCCAAGATGCGTATCCATCTGAGTCTCGCTCCCCAAGATGCGTATCCATCTGAGTCTCGCTCCCCAAGATGCGTATCCATCTGAGTCTCGCTCCCCAAGATGGCCCTAACCCAATCACCTATACACATCTGAGTCTCGCTCCCCAAGATGCGTATCCATCTGAGTCTCGCTCCCCAAGATGGCCCTAACCCAATCACCTATACACATCTGAGTCTCGCTCCCCAAGATGGCCCTAACCCAATCACCTATACACATCTGAGTCTCGCTCCCCAAGATGGCCCTAACCCAATCACCTATACACATCTGAGTCTCGCTCCCCAAGATGCGTATCCATCTGAGTCTCGCTCTCCAAGATGGCCCTAACCCAATCACCTATACACATCTGAGTCTCGCTCTCCAAGATGGCCCTAACTAAATCACCTATTACACATCTGAGTCTCGCTCCCCAAGATGCGTATCCATCTGAGTCTCGCTCCCCAAGATGCGTATCCATCTGAGTCTCGCTCCCCAAGATGGCCCTAACCCAATCACCTATACACATCTGAGTCTCGCTCCCCAAGATGGCCCTAACCCAATCACCTATACACATCTGAGTCTCGCTCTCCAAGATGGCCCTAACCCAATCACCTATACACATCTGAGTCTCGCTCCCCAAGATGCGTATCCATCTGAGTCTCGCTCCCCAAGATGCGTATCCATCTGAGTCTCGCTCCCCAAGATGGCCCTAACCCAATCACCTATACACATCTGAGTCTCGCTCTCCAAGATGGCCCTAACTAAATCACCTATTACACATCTGAGTCTCGCTCCCCAAGATGGCCCTAACCCAATCACCTATACACATCTGAGTCTCGCTCCCCAAGATGCGTATCCATCTGAGTCTCGCTCCCCAAGATGGCCCTAACCCAATCACCTATACACATCTGAGTCTCGCTCCCCAAGATGCGTATCCATCTGAGTCTCGCTCCCCAAGATGCGTATCCATCTGAGTCTCGCTCCCCAAGATGGCCCTAACTAAATCACCTATTACACATCTGAGTCTCGCTCCCCAAGATGCGTATCCATCTGAGTCTCGCTCCCCAAGATGCGTATCCATCTGAGTCTCGCTCCCCAAGATGGCCCTAACCCAATCACCTATACACATCTGAGTCTCGCTCTCCAAGATGGCCCTAACTAAATCACCTATTACACATCTGAGTCTCGCTCCCCAAGATGCGTATCCATCTGAGTCTCGCTCCCCAAGATGCGTATCCATCTGAGTCTCGCTCCCCAAGATGGCCCTAACCCAATCACCTATACACATCTGAGTCTCGCTCCCCAAGATGCGTATCCATCTGAGTCTCGCTCCCCAAGATGCGTATCCATCTGAGTCTCGCTCCCCAAGATGCGTATCCATCTGAGTCTCGCTCCCCAAGATGCGTATCCATCTGAGTCTCGCTCCCCAAGATGCGTATCCATCTGAGTCTCGCTCCCCAAGATGCGTATCCATCTGAGTCTCGCTCCCCAAGATGCGTATCCATCTGAGTCTCGCTCCCCAAGATGCGTATCCATCTGAGTCTCGCTCTCCAAGATGGCCCTAACCCAATCACCTATACACATCTGAGTCTCGCTCCCCAAGATGGCCCTAACTAAATCACCTATTACACATCTGAGTCTCGCTCCCCAAGATGCGTATCCATCTGAGTCTCGCTCCCCAAGATGCGTATCCATCTGAGTCTCGCTCCCCAAGATGCGTATCCATCTGAGTCTCGCTCTCCAAGATGGCCCTAACCCAATCACCTATACACATCTGAGTCTCGCTCCCCAAGATGCGTATCCATCTGAGTCTCGCTCCCCAAGATGGCCCTAACCCAATCACCTATACACATCTGAGTCTCGCTCCCCAAGATGCGTATCCATCTGAGTCTCGCTCCCCAAGATGCGTATCCATCTGAGTCTCGCTCCCCAAGATGCGTATCCATCTGAGTCTCGCTCCCCAAGATGCGTATCCATCTGAGTCTCGCTCCCCAAGATGCGTATCCATCTGAGTCTCGCTCCCCAAGATGGCCCTAACCCAATCACCTATACACATCTGAGTCTCGCTCCCCAAGATGCGTATCCATCTGAGTCTCGCTCCCCAAGATGCGTATCCATCTGAGTCTCGCTCCCCAAGATGCGTACCAAACAACACACTACAGCCATGACAAAACAGAACCGGAAATCTAATTGTTCAAAACCAGTTTTCTAACAACTCCTCACCAATCTTCCATCTATCCCTAAAATCAACCTAAACCAATTCATCTAACCTCTTAATCATGAACTTAGGGAAGAAAACCACCATTAAACCCCAAAATTCGGACTTCACCATTTAGGGTTTTCAAACCCTATGTAATCCCTCACAAAACACCCTAAAAACACCACCAAATAACAGCTAATGGTATACAACTTAAAACCCACTTACTTTTTCCTTAAAAACCCTTGAAAACCTCTTGATGAAATGAAGAAATGAAGCTTCAATGGCTGCCAAGGAGAATCGTGGAGCAAGGGGAAGAAGAAGATAAAATTTGGTTCAATTTTGTCTTTTTAACTTAAAAGTTTTTCCACTTTTAATTTCCACCTAACAAGTTTTTAATTTTTACACTTAAACCCTCACTTTTTCCCTTCTCATTTCTTCCAACGTGATGGCTTCTTCTTTCACCCATTTTCTATCATTTATTTCATAAATTGTTAAATTTCTATTGGTTATCAAAACTTTTGACTTTTCAAAATTGTTTTGGTTTGAATTTTCAACCATTCTTCATTCCTTTGCATGACTTAATTCCAACGTGAAAAGCTACATTAATATCACCTTTTTCTTCCTTTTTCTTTCACACATTTTGCTTGAAATTTGATTGGTTTAAATACTTGGACTTTTCAACCCAAAATTCTCCACCAATCACAAATAAGTTTGACTTGTCAAACTCTACACTTCCCATTTCTCTAATACCCTTCAATGTACAACCCTAATCTTGAATCATTAAACTCTCATGCTTGACCTAGACTAGGGTTACATACTTTCTGGAAAATTCCGAGTGTTACAGTGAAAGTAGAAACTGCATAACTAGGATTTATGTTTCAGCTTATCGTTTCATTATTGCTCTACTTATTTAGCATTAGGCTAATAGATGAGTTTTGTGATGTATGTGAAGAAGTGACTAAGGGTGAGTTCTCCGAGTATACTGAGGAATAGGAGTAGTTGGAGGGGTGCATCCAGTCAACGACTTGATAACTGATGAGGCGGTTTAACTATTGTCAGTATGTGAGGTCTTGATGATCAAGAGATTTGTTGAAGTGTGCTGAGGATTTTGATAATAGTAATAGTTCAAGGTTTATAATGTTTTGAAGTTTTCCTAATTTTGAAACATGTCTTGGTTTAGTTATAGTTTGCTATTTTAGATTTTCTTGGAAAGTTTAGTGAACAATCGTTCAGCTTAACTAAGCTGTGAATTTTAATGATTTTGATTGTTTTTAGTATTCCTGTTAAAATTTTGAGATTTCTTGGATAATGATACGTCGATTGTTTTAATTATGATTCTTACTGGATTTCAAAAGTTTCATAGGGTCCGGTTGTTTTGAATGATTTCAGTAAATTACAAGTCCTTCTATTAGTCAGATTTGTTCTTTGTTTAGAGTGTTACTATTCACTGGTGGATGTAGTCTATCGGTGGATGTAGGGTGTTACTGTTCACCGGTGGACGTAGTCTATCGGTGGACGTAGTCTATCAGTTGATGTAGTATATCGGTGGATGTTGTCGATCGGTGGATGTGAGTAACAGGTTTTGTCGTTTTGTGATCGGTGGACGTGAGCAATAGATTTTGTCGCTTTGTGATCGGTGGATGTGAGTGGTAGACGTGAGAAGTCGACGTGTCGTTCGGCTGACGTGAGCGGTGGATGTTGGTAGTAGAAGAAGCTTTTTGTTTCTGCTTCTACCGCCGACACTGTTTAGCGGTGGATGTCTTCTATTCCTGTCTCTACCGCCGAGACTATTCTGTCTCTAATAATACCGATAGAACTATTCAGCGATACATGTATTCTGTTTTTCTTTTGTCTTCTTTCAACCAATAGTCTTTAATATTTTAATTATTTAATGAATGTCGTTTTATACAAATATTTTCCGCTGCAAGTTTTTACGTTTAAGGATCAAATTTTGATTTTTGAGTGAAATTTAAAGATTTTCTCAAAATGTCATAATTCAGTTCAGTATTATGTGTAGCGAACCGAGTTTATATAATTCTGGGCGTTATAGTATGGTATCAGAGACATTCAGTTAAACCGTTCAAAAGATTACTCATCAGCGCCGATCGTCGCATGGAAGTACTTCAACAACCGTAAGTGTTTATGTTAACTTTAGCTATTAGATATTTAAGAGTGTAATTAACCCTGTACAGGAATCTAGTAAGATGTTTAGACGACCAAGAAGACCAAGAGAGATACCAAATTCGGGACGTGAGGAGGATCCTAGTGTAATTAGGCAGCTAACGGATTTGGTGTGTCAGCAGACCGATTTGGTTCGTCCGCAGTCCGATCAGTTGGGACTATTGTTGAACCGAGAAGTACAAGGAAGTGCCAACTCGAGTTCCAGCAGTGAGCATTCAGGAGACCGATTCCGGAGGCTACAGCCGCTCACACTTGATGAAAAATCGTCCAATCTGATTGTTGCTGAGGAGGGGCTTAGGAAGATTGAGAGCATGTTTAGATGTGCCAACATCGGAGAAGGAGACAAAGTCACTCTGGCAACGTTCCATTTGGCTGGGGACGCTCAACTTTTGTGGGAAACAATAGAGACCACCACTGATGTTCTGGCTATGTCCTGGTCTCAGTTCAAGGAGATTTTCTATGAGAAATATTTTAACAGCACAGTCCAGGCGGCAAAGAAGGTAGAGTTTCTGAACTTGAAGCAGACAGGGTCTGTGGCAGAGTACAGTAGGCAATTCGAGTCTCTGTCCAAGTTTACTGGACATTTTGTTCACAAGAATGAGGATAAGGTGTTTCAGTTTGTGCATGGACTGAAGCCGGAAATTTACAGAGGAGTCAAATTTTGTGGTATTAAAGGACTGTCATTCAGTGAAGTCGTGTCCACAGCATTGGACGTGGAAGAAGCTGAAATGAAGTGTTCTGGGCCGAAGGAAGCCTCGCGAAAGTTCCTCCAGCCCCAACAGCAGAGAAGAATTAAGAGGCCCAGTGAAGGCAAGAGTAACCAAGGAACAGGAAGGAAAGTACCGGATACCAGGAAGTTTCCCCAGTGCCCGAAATGTTTGAAGAGTCACCTGGGCGAGTGTAGATTTGGGACGGGAAAATGTTTCAACTGTGAGGAGGTTGGACACACGTACAGAGATTGCCCAAAGCCTAGAATCACTCGATGCTTCAACTGTAACAAAGTCGACCATATCAACAGGGACTGCCCAGCCTTAAAGAATGGCCCTGCTATGTTGAAACCAAGGATATTCTCCATGATGGAGTCTGGTGATGAAGACCAGCCTGCTGTGGTGTCAGGTACCATATTGATCAACTCTGTGCCTACTTTTACTTTAATAGATTCTAGTGCGACACATTCCTTTATAGCATCTGCGTTTGCTTTTAAGTTAGATGTACAGTTTACCCCTTCTATGCATGTGTTTAATGTTGCATTACACTTTGGTGAACGCATGCACTCTAACCAAGTGATGCTTGACAGTGATGTGTTAGTAGGGAACGTGAGTCTACCTGCTGATCTTATTATTATGGATATAATTTGATTTAATGTAATCCTAGGAATGGATTGGTTGTTTAAGCATTATGCCACAATAGATTGTAGGACTGGAATAGTTAGCTTCCAAACCTCTGGTGGTTTGAATGATACCTTTCAAGCTTTGAAGAAGAGTAAGGAAATGTCTGTTATGACCTCTGTCAACGCTAGACCTTCTCCATGTGGGGAGTATTTGTGCTTTTTGGCCAGTGTTTTAGACACACAACTAGTAGGAAAAGCAAGTCCTCAGAATGTCTTAGTTGTACAAGATTTTCCAGAAGTATTTCTAGATGACCTTCCTGGCTTGCCGCCAGATAGGGAAATTGAGTTTGTTGTAGATGTTTACCCAGGTGCCGAGCCTGTATCTAAGAATCCCTATAGATTATCGCCCATAGAGCTTAAGGAATTAAAGAAACAGTTAGAGGAACTATTGGAAAAAGGGTTCATACGCTCAAGCTTTTCACCATGAGATGCACCAGTTCTTTTTGTCAAAAAGAAGGATGGATCAATGCGTATGTGCGTGGATTATCGGGAATTGAATAAGTTAACCATCAAGAACAAGTATCCATTGCCAAGGATTGATGATTTATTCGACCAGCTTAACGGTGAGTGAGTTTTCTATAAGATTGACCTTAGGTCCGGTTATTACCAATTGAAAGTCAAATCAGAAGATATTCCTAAGACAGCCTTTCGCACAAGATATGGACATTATGAGTTTTTGGTTATGTCTTTTGGATTGACTAATGCACCAGCAGCTTTCATAGATCTCATGAATAGAGTGTTTCACGAGTATCTAGATAAATTTGTCATAGTGTTTATTGATGATATTTTAATCTATTCACGTACTAATGATGAGCATGCAAGACACCTGACCTTGGTATTGGGAGTACTAAGACAGCACCAACTTTATGCCAAGTTTTCCAAGTGTGAGTTTTGGTTGGACAGAGTTCACTTTCTTGGTCATGTGATCTCGGGTGATGGAATATCTGTCGATCCAGCCAAGGTTCGAGCAGTTAAGGAGTGGCCCCGACCAAAAAATGCCACTGATATTCGGAGTTTCCTTGGATTAGTAGGATATTATATGAAATTTATTGAAGGGTTCTCAAAGATTGCAACACCCCTCACTTGGTTAACATGGAAAAACATTAAGTATGCATGGACAGAGGAATGTGAATCCAGTTTCCAAACTTTGAAGTAGAACTTGACCAATTCTCCAGTATTAACACTCCCTGTTGAAAATGGAAAGTTCAGCATGTATTGTGACGCTTCCAAAGTTGCACTTGGTTGTGTGTTGATGCAAGATGGAAAAGTAATAGCCTATGCTTCTAGGCAGTTGAAAACGCACGAGAAGAATTACCCTACACACGACTTAGAATTAGCTGCAGTGGTTTTTGCACTAAAGATTTGGAGGCATTACTTGTATGGACAATCTTGTGAGATATTTTCAAACCATAAAAGTCTGAAGTATATTTTCACACAGAAAGAATTAAATATGAGGCAACGTAGATGGTTGGAGTTTATCAAGGACTATGATTTTGAGATTAAATACCACCCCGGCAAGGTGAATGTAGTGGCTGATGCTTTGAGTAGAGTGACAACATCGGCCTCTGCATTGATTCTTGACATACCATTAGCCTTAGAGACTGAATTCCAAAGATTTAACCTCGAGGCTGTATCCAGTATGTCAACCATGCTTTCTGCTATATCCTTGAGGCCTACTATTTTGGGGAGAATAAGGGAAGTGCAAGTTAATGATGTTGAATGCACCAAGTACAAGTCAAGCATGGAGTCTTTCGATAAGTCGGATTTCAATTATTCGGATGATGGAATTCTCAAGTTTCGGAATAGGTGGTTTGTTCCAGTTAATGTTGAACTTAGAAATGAAATTCTTTCGGAGGTGCATTCTTCTAGACTCTCTGTCTATCCTGGAAGTACAAAAATGTATAGAGACCTTAAACAACATTATTGGTGGCCAGATGTGAAAATAAGTGTGGCCGAGTACGTAGGATTATGTTTAGTTTGCCAACAAGTTAAAGCTGAATATCAGAGGCATGTAGGAGCATTACAACCATTACTAGTTCCCAAATGGAAATGGGAACAAATAACAATGGACTTTGTGGTAGGATTGCCTAGGACAGCAAAGGGATATGATGCAATATGGGTGATAGTAGATCGTCTAACCAAATCCGCCCATTTTCTGCCCATAAAGATGACCTACTCGATGGACAAACTAGCTGAATTGTATGTGCATGAGATTGTTAGACTGCATAGAATTCCAAGCACTATAGTTTCTGACCGAGACTCTAGATTTACGTCGAAGTTTTGGAAGAGTCTGCATAAGGCTATGGGTACACAGCTCAACTTTAACATAGCCTTTCACCCACAAACAGATGGACAATCTGAAAGGACTATCCAAACGTTGGAGGATATGCTTCGTGCATGTATATTAGATTTTCAAGGATCTTGGAGTAAGTATTTATCATTGGTGGAATTCTCTTAGAACAACAGTTTTCAGGCAACCATGGGTATGGCACCCTATGAAGCATTGTATGGGCGAAAATGCAGATCTCCTTTGTATTGGGATGAAGTTGGTGAAGCGTGATTGATTGGTCCTGATTTTGTGCAGCAAACAGTGGAGAAGATTGCCCTTATCCGACAGAGAATCTTAACAGCTCAAAGCCGACAGAAAAGCTATGCCGATAGGAGACGTAGAGAATTAGAGTTTGAAGTTGGTGATGAAGTTTTTCTTAAGGTATCACCATTCAAGGGAGTTGTGAGATTTGGAAGGAGAGGCAAGTTGAACCCCAGATATATTGGACCATTCTCAATCTTGAAGAGGATTGGGAAGACAGCCTACCAATTACAGTTACCAACTTCTATAGAAGAGATTCACAATGTGTTCCATGTTTCTATGCTAAAAAAGTGTATGCGGGATCCAACTCAGGTTGTGGAACAGCAGAACATTGAAATTCATTCTACTCTTACTTATGGGGAGAAATCAGTAAAGATCCTTGACTATGTTATGAAGGTGTTGCGCAACAAAGAGGTCCCACTGGTGAAAGTTTTATGGCATAACCAGAGCATAGAGGAGACAACTTGGGAGCGCCAGCAGGACATGATGGACCAACATTTAGAATTATTCAGGTATTGAATTTTGAGGACAAAATTATTTTAAGGAGGGTAGATTGTAGCACCCGGTTCCATCGAATCGATTTTACCTTGTCATCTAATAGTGTACACTTTATGGATGAAATTGGGAGAAATATTGATTAGGTTAATGAGTGACTAAGTAAGGGCATAATGGTAAATGGAGATCTTTAGTGGATAACGTATTTAAGGGAGGGTTTCATGAGGTTTAGCCGCCACTGTTTTCTCATTTTTCTTTCTCGGCATTCAGCTCAGCTAAGCAGAGTTTCTCTCGGCGATCTTCCCTCCCATTTTCTCCAAGCTAGGTGAGTTCTACTTCGATTTCTTGCTACATTGTAACTATCGATGATTGTGGGGATTTTAAATGTGCGTTTTGAGAATGCTGTAAGTGAGAGTTAGTTCGGGTTTGGGGCATATCAGGAATGCTTGATGATCTGAGTTCCCAAACTAGTTTCCTTATGAGTTCTGGTAGATTTGAGGATAGTTTAGAATGAAGATTAACTAATACTTCGTCTACGATTATAGGTTTGAGCAAAACCCGAAGTAGTTTGAGCAAAACCCGAAGTAGTTTGCAACCAAGCTTTTCCAGGAAACAAGGTAAGTGGAGTATGTGTGTGCCTTCGGGCCTACATCACAAAACAGTAGGTTTATGCTTGTTTTGAATGTTTTCTGTATGTCATGTATCATGTTTTTGGAAAGGACACGAAAATGAATTTACATGTAATGACATGGTAAGGTATGAACAGATTGTAATAGACCAACTGTTAAGGGAACTAATCCGCCCCTTAATCGATGAAGAGGATGTATGACTTTGGGATATTGATCCGCTTCCCAATGGAATATAGGATCAGATCAGCTGTTAAGGGAACTAATCCGCCCCTTAATCGATGAAGAGGATGTATGACTTTGGAAAAATTGATCCAACTCCCAATGAAACCGAGGGATCAGATTAGAGAATAAATAGGAATGCAACTGAGATGTGAAAGTAGAAACTGTATAACTAGGATTTATGTTTCAGCTTATCATTTCTTTATTGCTCTACTTATTTAGCATTAGGCTAATAGATGAGTTTTGTGATGTAGGTGAAGAAGTGACCAAGGGTGAGTTTTCCGAGTATACTGAGGAATAGGAGCAGTTAGAGGGGTGCATCCAGGCAACGACTTGGTAACTGATGAGGCGGTTTAACTATTGTCAGTATGTGAGGTCTTGATGGTCAAGAGATTTGTTGAAGTGTGCTGAGGATTTTGATAACAGTAGTAGTTCAAGGTTTATAATGTTTTGAAGTTTTCCTGATTTTGAAACATGCCTTGGTTTAGTTATAGTTTGCTATTTTAGATTTTCTTGGAAAGTTTAGTGAACAATCGTTCAGCTTAACTAAGCTGTGAATTTTAATGATTTTGATAGTTTTTAGTATTCCTGTAAAAATTTTGAGATTTCTTGGATAATGATAAATCGATGGTTTTAATTGTGATTCTTACTGGATTTTAAAAGTTTCATAGGGTCCGGTTGTTTTGAATGATTTCAGTAAATTACAAGTCCTTCTATTAGTCGGATTTGTTCTCTGTTTAGAGTGTTACTATTCACCGGTGGATGTATTCTATCGGTGGATGTAGGGTGTTACTGTTCACCGGTGGATGTAGTCTATCGGTGGACGTAGTCTATCAGTGGATGTAGTCTATCGGTGGATGTTGTCGATTGATGGATGTGAGTAATAGGTTTTGTCGTTTTGTGATCGGTGAACATGAGTAATAGATTTTGTCGCTTTGTGATCGGTGGATGTGAGAGGTAGACGTAAGAAGTCGACATGTCGTTCGGCTGACGTGAGCGGTGGACGTTGGTAGTAGAAGAAGCCTTTTGTTTCTGCTTCTACCGCCGACACTGTTTAGCGGTGGATGTCTTCTATTCCTGTCTCTATCGCTGAGACTATTCTGTCTCTAATAATACCGCTAGAACTATTCAGCGGTAGATGTGTTCTGTTTTTCTTTTGTCTTCTTTCAACCAACGGTCTTTAATAATTTAATTATTTAATGAATGTTGTTTTATACAAATATTTTCCGCTGCAAGTTTTTACGTTTAAGGATCAAATTTTGATTTTTGAGTGAAATTTTAAGATTTTCTCAAAATGTCATAATTCGGTTCAGTATTATGTGTAGCGAACCGGATTTATATAATTCGGGGCGTTACAGGGAGTCCTTGGAGCGTGGACGCAGGCCAGGTTGGCCGAACCGCATAAACAATCTCGGTGTCAATTTCTCTTTTCCCTTAACTCTTTACTTGTTTATGATTGCATTCATCTCGTCAATCTAATTTGATATCATTAAGTTTACACACTTTAGAGTAAACAATTAATTTAACTGTGATCACAATTAATTAGAATTATAGGAAGCGAAAAACCTAATTCACCCCCCTCTTATGTAAAAACGATCTTACACTCTACGTCTTGATTGTCGCGTTCTTGGTATATATTTTGCAGTGCATCTCTCAGAGCTATGATTGAATCAGTAGGTTGCGATTCAGTCGATTGCATAGTAGGTGCTGTAGGGATACGGTTCCTAGGGGCTCTTCTTGTCAGCATATTATAAAAAAAAAACATCTAGAAAAAAAAATTACATTTTTAAGTTAGAATACATCCTTTTTCACAAGATGGATAACGTGGTTTTGATACCAAAATTTCTATCACACCCCAAATGGGACCCGAGACAGAATGAGGAACGACTAACTCAAAAATCGAGTCAAATCGTCCAACTCTTCATCTCATTTGCTTGAAAAACGCAGCGAAAAATTTAAAAAACTAATATAAATCTAGGGCACGAAACATATAGATTAAACAGGTCTAATAATTGACACTAGGTAATGTGATGATATATGTCCAAATAAAGTAACAGAATAAAACGATTAGAATAAAGCTTACAAATTCTCAATAGTATCTAACTTTGAAATTTAAAATAAGTCCTCAAAGGAAAAATTAAAAAAAAAAATTCTTGTAAAGTAACTGCTCCCGAGCTGATAACTAGATCTCTTCTTGATTGGATACTAAAAAAAAAAGGAAGAAGTTGTTTGGAGTGAGTCGATTAAACTCAATAGAGATGGAGTTTATTTTCAGCATTTATAAAATATTTATATTTACACTCAACAATTAATTCCGAAGGGTACTTGTCAATATATCTCACTAATATGTAGTACATAAATTAAATCAAAATCCAGATATGTTATTTTAAAATAAATTCAGTGAAAATAAAGTCTCTCATGAACACCAAACACACTAGACCATTAGCCATGATTTAAAAAAAAAAAAAACCAACGACACTCGGCGATCGCAAGCCACATAATTACCCTGATCAGATTTAGGGTTTCGCGCCCATGGACATGGCTCTTCAGCTGTCCTATTACTTGTAGTTAAAACACATAGTTCACATCAAATGATAAAAGTATGAAATTGATAAAGATGTGAATAAAACAATGACATAAAATTAAATAATTAATTTATGATAATTAAATAAATTTAATTATCAAATTAAAAATAATGTCTAACCGAAAATAAAATAAATTCCTACCTCAAATTTAAGCAGTGAAACCAATTTCTTCTCTTTCTTAACTCACACCAGGAAAATCTCAACTACCGATTCAATTTTTCGAGCACTAGCGCTTCAACCTACGCCGACTAATGACTGCCACAGCCTTTCTCAGATCCCTAATTTTCTCTCCTAAAATTACATAGAGAGCACTGTGACCATTCCTTTCCAACAGAGGGGGATTTGAGTAAAACTTTAGGCATTTGATAGTTTTGGAATTAGAAGAAAGAGAGAAAAATTAACTTACCTAAGATTGGGTCTTTCTTCCTAACCAAGGTCAAACCAGAAGTCTCCAAATTGTCTCTGAAAATTTGTTGAGAGGAAGTCTTTCGGAGGGGATGAAGATAAAAAAAATGTTTTCTGTTGAAAAATCTTTACATAATAAGAAATTTATGGGGGAGAGAGAGAGAGAGATAAAAAAATTGTACAAAAGGAAGTTTAATGAGGGAAAGAAAGTTCTTACCTTCTGTAGAGTAGTATAACGTATACTTTTAGAATTTTCTTTTTCTCCCACCACTCATATAAGAGTATGCTCCCCAATTCAAATGGTGGATTTCACACATACTTTTTTTGTTTTGTCTATTTTTAGGCCCTACGAAGGAATTGAGAGGCGCCATTGAGGAAATGCCAAAGATTTGTGGAATTTTTTGAGATAAGAGACGGTGCAAAGCGATGAACTAAAAACAAGTTATCGGAAAGCCACTCATTGAATTTAGTCGACTTGGCAGCCATAGCAGCAAGCTTTACAATGTCACCTCCTGTCTCCTCTTGCTATGCATTGTGCGTCGAAAAGATTCAGCCACCATAGTAATAGTAGCTCCAGTGTAGCTCTAATATGGCAACTCCGTTAATAGAAGTGAGGAGAGCCCAGAAATATCTGGTCTGCCATTTAACACCATTATAAAGAAAGTCATAAATCTGTCCATTACAGTGACGAGCAACCAAACGCCATCGCAGCCAAGTTGACCTAAAATGAGAAAAAGAAGAAATGGTTGAATCTGAATGCAGAGTTTCAAGAACAACTTTTATGATACTGGTGGTTTTCTTCAAATTCAATCTGCATGCCTTTTTCTGCACCTTCTCTCTCTCTGGGTTTATATGACCCTCAGAAGAAAGATTATAGTCATGATTCTCCTTCGATTTTTTGAGAATATCAACATGATCATGCAATATGGGTGACAATTTTGTTTGGGGTACAGTCAAAAGTTGCTGCTAAATATGTTGGATAACCACTGTATTTACTGCAACTAGCAGATTGGCGAGGAAGAGTAGAAACAACCGTTGCATTCCTATGATTTCGTCTGCCTCTCAATTGATTTCAAGTGAGTTCTTCTTTCTCTTTCCTTTACTTACCCAATACTCACTAATGTTCTTGCAGAAAGTTTGCATTAATCATGGAATACCCACTATTTTAGTTGTGTTTTGATTTCAAGTGAGTTCTTCTTTCTCTTTCCTTTACTTACCCAATACTCACTAGTGTTCTTGCAGAAAGTTTGCATTAATCATGGAATACCCACTATTTTAGTTGTTTTTTTTTTTGGTCTGCAATTGATTAGCAACAAGTGCAACATGTGTTATGGGTTTGTTAACATGACGTCGCCAGAAGCTACATGGAGGCTATAGAAACCCTTTCATGTGCGGCATTATGTAAAAACAAGACTTTGTCTAATATTAAATTTACATGTAATTTATAAATTTTCTGAGTTGAGGGGTTAATTTGAAAATAAGGTAAGTTTGATATGGGGTTGGGAAACCCATATTCACCCTTTTATTCTTTTGTTCCGCCACCAACACCTAGAAAGGGAGAGGGTGGATTTTTCGACGAGCAAATCGTCGCATCTTGTAGCTGGTGAATCGTTTGTGAGACTTTGTGCGTTATCTTCGGTTAAGAGACTTTAGGATTTGGTAAGTTTTATTCCTTGTTTTCAAGTTAGAATGTTAGGGTTTTAGGTTGGGGATGGATTCGAGCAATGGAGCTTGATTCAATCCGATCTTTCTGGTTATATTGGTGTATTAAGAGTGTGTGCAGGTATTGTCGCCGATTGGAGATAAGAATCGACGAGGGGAAGCGATTTCCACGACTTTTCGTCGCTAAAAATTACCCAAGTGTCGACCACTGTGTATGGTCGGTCGACACTTCAAGCACTGTTCTGGGAACTGAGACCTTAAGTGTCGACCGCTAGGGTAAATTGATTGAAACTCTAGGGTTTGGGGTATCGACACTTGTGGAGGAAGTGTCGACACTTGTGGATGAAGTGTCGACCGCTATATCATTTGATGATTTAACCCGAGAGCTTTAAGTGTTGACCACTTGAAGAAAGTTTTGACCACGGGTCTACCGAGAGTAGGAAGTGTCGACGCGTGGTCTGAGGTGTCGGCTGCACAGTCTTATTTTTGGAAAAAGTTCGCGACTGTTTATAGTGTTAATGATTGAGTTCCTAGTTCCATTTTTGGACCCATCCTAGTGTTGAGTAAGATAATCTTAACCTTGATTTTATTTTAGGCTCAGACAACTTCGAGGATTTCGAGCCAGTCGCTAAGGTTGCACCTATATAGTTGGAAGAAGAATTGCTTGGCGTAAAGGTAGATGTTTTATATTGATTGCTCTGCATTGCTTCATTTTTTTTTTTAAACTCTATTTTTGTGAGCTATCACCCATGAAAACCTGATGGGGCCTGGTTGCCAGCACGTTAGTATTTATTCATGTATATATGTATGTATGATTTACACGTTTACCATGGATGCATGATTTTATTATTGTTGTGATAGAGGATGAATCCTCTTGATACTTTGGACGGTCTCGGTGTCAAAGTATCAAGATGACATCCTACTACACATTCTGCTACGTGGAAGTTGTCTTATATGCACATCACGAAATGGGTAATAGGGCGGTGATGATACGCTCCATAGGTTTTGAATCCCTAAACATGATCAGAGTATTATTATTTGCTATTTATTATCGATTAAACGAGTTGCTTCGTAGATGACCATTGTTCACCGACAACCCGGGTTATCGATCAACGTGCGATCTGAAGATCAAGTCCCGTTACCCTGGTTGTTGGTGAACAATGGTCATTTACGAAGCAACTCGTATGATTGATAATAAATAACAAATAATAATACCTTGATCAGCTTTAGGGATTCAAAACTCAAGAGCGCGTCATCACCGCCCTATCACTTATTTCGTGACATGCATATAAGACAACCTCTAGGTAGCAGAATGTGTACTAGAATGTCGTCTTAATACTTTGACACTGAGACCGTCCAAAATATCACGAGAATCCATCATCTATCACAACATAGAGCTTGGAAGCAGTTCTCTTTATTTCTTTCTGTATTTGAGTGTTTGGTTTACCTGGTGAAGACTTGTCTTACATTGGGTCTGTATAAAATTAACTGTTTGAGATTTGGAAGTTTAGACTTATTAAACTGTTTTACTTTATCGCATTATTATATTTGTAATTACTGTGTGGATCTTAGCTTTCGATTAATGTTCAAGTCTTTCGCTGCGAACCAATACTTGAGTTGGGTGATCGGGCCTTCTCCAAGAATCGAGTCGCACGACCAGGTGTTCTGTTAGGCCCCCGCCTCCAGGTCGTGACAATTGGAAAGTTTTCAATTCCCAAAAATTTGTCAAGTTACTCATGCGAGTGTGGGTTTCTCTGTAACACCCAGTTCCATTGAACCAACTTATCTTATCAACTAATAGTATACATTTTATGGATGAAATTGGGAGAATATTGAATAGGTTAATGAGTGACTAAGTAAGGGCATAATGGTAAATAGAGACCTATAGTAATAACCTATTTAAAGAAAGAGACTTTGCGATTAATGCACTGTAGCCGCCACTATTCCCTATTTTCCTCTTTCGGTCTTCAGTTCAAGCAGCAGAGCTCTCTAGGCGATTCTTCTCCAAACTAGGTGAGTCCTATTTCGATTCCTTGCTGTACTAGTAGCTATCGATGATTGGGGAGAGTATAAATGTGAGTTTTGTGAATGCCGTATGAGTGAGCTAATTCGGGTTTTGTGGTAAATCGGGAATGCTCAATGATCTAAGCTTCCAAACTAGTGTCTTTAGAATTCTAGCGGTTTAGAATGGAGTTTAGATAAAGTCTAATGTATGTTCTATCTATGACTTTAGGTTTGAGTAAGCTCCCGAGGTAGTCTTCCACCCAATATTTTCCAGGAGACCAGGTAAGTGAAGGATGCTTGTGCCTTCGGGCCTACATCACAAAACAGTATGATTATGATGCTTGAATGTGTCTGTATGTCATGCATCATATTTTGAAAGTATGCAAAAATGAATTTACATGAAATGACATGGCAAGGAATGAACAGACTGTAACAGATAAACTATTAAGGGAACTAATCCGCCCCTTAACTTATGAAGGGATTTATAACTTTGGGAGAAGTGATCCAACTCCCAATTTCACAGGGGGATCTGAACAGTTATTAAGGGAACTAATCCGCCCCTTAATTGAGAGAGATTATGTATGACTTTGGGAGAAGTGATCCAACTCCTAATTTCACAGGGGGATCAGACCAGAAACGAATGCATATGCAACTGAGATGAGAAAGTAGAAACTGCATGTCTAGGAATTTATGTTTCAGCATTCCATTTCATTACTGCTTTACTTACTTAGCATTAGGCTAATAGATGAGTTTTGTGATGTAGGTGAAGAAGTGACACAGGTGTGTTCTCTGAGTTTGTTGAGAACTAGGCAGGTTGGAGGGGTGCATTCATGCACCGATCTGGCAACTGATGGGGCGGTTTAACTGGTGGCAGTAGATGAGAAGGTTTAGTGATGTAATGCCCCGAACCCGCCCCGGCTCAGTGCGTCACTTAGCTAACCAACCACGCGTTTAAAAATAATTTTTCGTAAATTTTACGACTCGTTTTTGGGTTTTTCGAACCCTCAAAATTTATTGGAAAACGGGCCCAAAATACATTTAAAATACATCGGAAAATGTCGGGTCAAAACATTGTAGGAGTCGGGAAAACTTTGAAAAAAAAAAACAATTTTGGCCTCAAAGGGCCGCTGGGCGCACCTGCGCGCCCCGACCGCGACCGATCGCGGCCCGATGCCCGATCGATCGGGCCGGCTCGGGTTTTCTTGACCCAAAACACCCAAAAACTTTAATTTTAACCCTTTTTGACATTTCCCCACCTTTCTTCATAATTCTTCACCCCGAACACCTCCAAAAATCACGAAACTTTAACTATACCTTCCCGACACTCGAATCTTCAAATCCCGTAAAAATCTTAGAAAACTGACTTAAAACAAATATTAATAAAAATAGATAACTTAAACCCGACGTAGTTTATTTTAAAATCAAAACGGCCGGCATAACGCCTAAATTTCTTTAAACCAAAACCTGCAATTTAAAACCCGAGAACATATAATTAAAAGTCCCCAAATACAACTACCACTACTCAACAACGCAATGACTCGAAAACTTTAAAAACCATTACGAAAACATTTATAACTACAACGTACCAAAACCTAAAACCTTCAACAAATTCCTAACATTTCGCAAACTAAAATCTTTACAAAACTACTACGAAACTATCTACAACATCCCCACAAAATACCCAAAGAAAGATAGTGGTCCAGACGCCCCGACAAATAGCCTGCACTGGCGGACTCCGTACTCCTCCGACTGCGGCCTAATCCTCAGAGGTCTCATCTACCTCACCGGTGAAAAACTCGTCACCTACACCACAGAACACGCACACACACGTAAGCTTACGCTTAGCAAGTAGGGAAAAGAAATACAACATGCACGATGCACTCACACCGCCCTAACACATGCAGTCTCTACTCACTCTGTTGTTTTCGTTTTGCTTTCGTTTTATTAAATCTTTCCACTTTCACGCTTGAATTAAGTAGGCACACATCCGAGCTCCCCGCTCATTGGATGGCCACGCCTTGACCCACAGAGCAAGATCGGCCAACTCACGCCCGGGTCCCCCCCATTGGACGGCCGCACACAATCTTCTCCCTTCCCCTGTCATATGTGAATCAAGTAGGCACACATTCGAGCTCCCCGCTCATTGGACGGACACGCCTTGATCCACTGAGCAAGATCGGCCAGCTCACGCCCGGGTCCCCCCCATTGGACGGCCGCACACAATCTTCTCCAACAGCACTTACGTATTTTCAACTTTATATCTCGAGTAGAGTCCCAACTCACTGCCTCCCCCGCAAAATGCCTCCCCGGCATATTCTAAGTGCCTCCCCGGCAACTTGCATAACCATATCTCGAGTAGAGTCCCAACTCACTGCCTCCCCGGCAAAATGCCTCCCCGGCATATTGCAAGTGCCTCCCCGGCAACTTGCATAACCTGGAGACTCTACTCAACTTTATAACCTGGCGACTCTACTCAACTTTATTTTGCTTAATCTTTCTTGTTAGGTTTCTCACTCACCTTTCACGTCATGCACAAACTCATTTTCGTAACGATATTCAACACGTGCTTAACATAAATAAATCAAGTAACAAGAATCAAACAAAAATCCTACCGTTCAGTGGTGTAGGCCCGAAGGCAAAACGAGGGAATTCCACTACTTACCTGGCCGCTCGAATTTTAATTGTCCACTTTGTCCGACCAATGTACACACTCGATCACCTAAAATAACAAAAACTCAACTTAATATTTACTACCAAATTCTAAGGAAATTCTAAACTAACTAAAACTACAACAAAATTCCTTCCCAAAACACTAAACTCGGTTTTTACCCAAAAATTGACCGTCTAACTTCAAACGGTCGTAACTCTCTCGTTTTTCAACGGATTTCGACGCGCCACCCCAATTCGAAAACCTCTACACGTCTACTATCCATTGAAACACTCAAATTAGCCAAACAAACTCAATGGCCAAGCTAAAATCCAGAAAACAGAATCGGCTCCCTTTGAGTTAAAAACCGGTTTTTCTCAAACTCAACTCCAATCTTCAATCTAACCCTAAAATCAACCTAAACCAATTCATCTAACCTCTTAATCATGAACTTAGGGAAGAAAACCACCATTAAACCCCAAAATTCGGACTTCCCCATTTAGGGTTTTCAAACTCTATGCAATCTTCACCAAAACACCCTAATAACTCCTAAAATCAACACCTAAACATATACAAACAAAAACCCATTTAATTTCTTACCTTTAACCTTGAGAAAACTTGGAGAAAATTTGGTGGAGAACCCTAGAAGGATGCTGAAATTTGCGTGGGTTGTTAGGAGGAAGAAGATGATTTATTTCACTTTAACATTAAACCCTCCATTTTATAAAAATCACACATTTTTTTACTTTTAATTTCTCCCCCCACCAAAACTTCAATTTAGACAAATGCCACACCCTCTTTTGTTATAAATCTCCAACGTGAAAGGCCTTCCATAACTCCCATAATTTTCATTAAAATTTCCTTCTTTCCTATTGGTGCAATTATGCCTTGACTTTTCAAACCAAATTCCTTTCTATTTTGACTTTTCAACCATTTATTTATTTTACTTCTAATTTCATACACTTCGTCTCCCTTTCTCTTCTAACTACTAATACAACTTGCTAGAAAATATTAGAACTACCTTAAACTTACCTAATAGTCTAAGCTAAGGGCTACATATGTTATCGAAATTTTCCGGGTGTTACAAGTGAACCATGATTCAATTTAAGTATGTTGAGAGTTTTTATGACGGTGGTAGTTTTAATGTTTTTGAATACATTTTGAGACTTTTCTGATAATGATACTCTGTTGGTTTTAATAGTGGTTTTACCAAATTTTGGAGTAATGCATGGATTTAAGTAGTTTTGAATGATTTTTAGTAAAATGCTCAAGTCCTTTTGGTAGTCGGAGTTTTCTTTGTTTAGAGTGAAATTATTTGCTATGCTGTTTCTGTTTAGTGTTTCTGATCTATCGGTAGATGATGTCTATCGGTAGATGTTGAGTATTTTTGATCTATAAATAGATGATGTCTATCGGTAGATGTTGAGTGTAATATCTATCGGTGGATGTAGTCCATCGGTAGAAGTCGAGAGTTTTGTCTATCGGTGGTTGTAGTCCACCGGTGGATGTTGAGTGTTATCGTCTATTGGTGGATGTTGTCCATCGGTGGATGTGAGTAAAGGAATTTGTCGTTTTGTGACCGGGTGATGTCGAGTATTATATCTATCGAAAAATGCATGAAGTAATTTGTCGTTTTGCGATTGGTAGATGTGAATTGAGGACTTTTGTCATCTAGTGACCAGAAGACACAGCTTATTCTATCGGTAGATGTGAGCTGAGAATGTTTGTCGTTTGTGAGCGGTAGAAGTGAATAGGAGATTTGTCGTTTGTGAGCGGTGGATGCAAGTGTAAAACGTTGTCGTTTTGTGAGTGGAAGATGTAATTTGTACGGCTTCTACCGTCGAGACTCTTTTGTCTCTATTTCTACCACTGAAACTATTCAGCGGTAGATATATTCTGTTTTCTTTTCTTTTTCAACCAACTGTCTTCAATATTTTAACTATTTAATAAATGTCGTTCATACAAATGTTTTTTCGCTGCAAGTTTTAATGTTTTAAGGGTCAAGTCTTGATCGTTGAATGAAATTTTAAAATTTTCTCAGAAAGTCATAGTTCGGTTTAGTATTATGTATGGCGAACCGGGTTCAGATAACTCAGGGCGTTACATTCTCTCTCATTACTCAATCAAAGAGAGATATGAAAAAAAAAAATGTAACGGAGGTAAACGACAAGACGTCAATTGCTAACACCTCGAAATTTGAGGTGACAATTGACGAAATTAAAAGTTTATTCTTTATGGTACATTTTAATAATTATTCCAAAATAATATTATTTTTCATGCTTTATTGGGGATGAAATAGGAATATTTTCTTTGGTGACTGATTTTACATCTTTAGTTATTTATCTGTTGTTATGACTAAGTATTTGAATTTTTCACTCTTAATATTTATGTATTGGGTATTGTACACGTCAATGACAATGATGTATTTTTATGGGTGAAAAATTGACATTATTGTTTTGCATTGAAAAGAAAATTTCAACATGGAAAGCTACGGATTTGTAATACATATTTCTATTAGTTTTGTTTTATTAATACGGTAAAATGACATTTAATTGATTGATATATGTGATTGCAATTAAACTTCGACCTTCCTAAGTGTTTTAAATTATATTATTCTATGATACATGAAGCCAAAAGAAAAATGCATGTGATAATATATAAAGCTATTGTTTTGGTCTATTTAGCTGATGCTTCCTATTCTGTTGGACCGTTATAAAGGGAAATGACTTTCCTCGCTTAGTTGATGTAGAGTCATTATTTTCCTATGTCAAAGAAATCTCAATTTTATGTGTTTGAGGTAATTAGGTCGTATTATCTTTTGCTATTCAAATTATTTTCATAATTATGTGTTTTTGACTCTTATGATTTACTTTAATAATGATGGTATCAAATTATTAGAAACATTTAGTCATCATATATGTAAGATTAGATTTATATTAAATTTTGATGTGAGAGTTTTATCTAAATAAGTATTTGTAGTAATATGATTTAACTACTCTACCTCAACTAATACAATATACTCTAAAAGTTGTGTATAATACGTTTAATAGAGGAAGAAAGAGGTAACTTCCTGCAAGGGTCATAATTTATTTAATAAAAACTTATAATTGTATTTTACAGGTTTAGCTTTTAAAAAGTTGGTAGAGTCAACTTGTTAACATTGTTCTCTCTCGTCCAATTTCAATGGAAAGAAATCCCTTATCCAAAAAATGAGTAGTCATTTTTATTTATTTACCCTGGGTTTCTATGTGCTCTTCATTTTTTTTCTAATCTTATTTTATCTCATCTTTTCCCATCTTCCCTTGGCTTTGGTAATTTTCCAGTTAGCTTCTCTCTGTCCACGATTGTTTAATATTTGTTTTTTGGACATTTTTTTCCCCTTAAATTTGGCATGATTTGTTCATAATTTTCATCATTTCCGTCAACACTAAAAGGAGATATCTTGTTAAATCTTATTTTTCTTATCAAGATTTATGTTTTTGAATAGTTAAATCATTTCATATAATCTATCACTATGATGTCTTTCTTGGTTCTAAGGGATAGATAAATGCTATTTTAGATTTTTTATTAGAGGTAGAATCAGATGGGTTTGGTTTTGGACAAAATTGAAACCAAATCAAGTCGGTTCAATTTTGGGTAAAGGAAACTGAAACTGAACAGAGGATAACTGAAAACTGAGATTTAGTTTTTGGTTCTCCTCGATTGGTTTCGTATCGGTTTTCCATCTCCAATTTTAGTTTGGGCTTAGTTTTTCAAAATTGTAGCACCCGGTTTCAATTAAACCGAATTTAACTTATCAATTAATGATGTGCAATTTCATGGAAGAATTGGGAGAGTTAATGATTAGGTTAATGAGTGACTAGGCAATGGCATTTATGTAATTTGGCAATTTAAAAGTAGATAACCTATTTAAGGGAAGGGGTTTAGAGATTTATGCACTGTAGCTGCCACTGTTTCATCATTTACTCCTTTTCGGTGTCCAGCTCGAGCTTAGTGGAGCTCTCGGCGAATCCACCACCAGACTCTTCTTCTATCTAAGTAAGTTTTTCCCCATTTCTTATAGTTTAGCAGTTAGATAGCCGAGGGAGTCCAATGCGAGGGTTTCGAGGATACTATAGATGAGCGTCAGTTTTAGTTTAGTGCAGTATCAGGAATGCATTATGACCAGAGTTCTCAATCAGTTTCCTTAGGTCTCTGGTTGAATAGGATGAAGTTTAGTGAAGGTTTAATTAATGATCGGTCTATGGATTTAGGTTCGAGCAAATTCCCGAAGGAGATTTCAACCAAACCTTCCAGAAGACCAGGTAAGTAAAGTATGCATGTGCCTTCGGGCCTACATCACAAAACAGTAGGGTTATGTATCTTGTGAATGATTTTGTATGTCATGCATCATGTTTTTCTGAAAGATTACGAAAATGAATTTCCATGTAGGGATGGTAAGGCATGAACTGAATGTGACAGACAAACTATTAAGGGAACTAATCCACCCCTTAATTTATGAAGGGATTTTATAACATTGGGAGAATTGATCTCACTCCCAAGGGAACAGAGGGATCAAATCAGCTATTAAGGGAATCCATCCGCCCCTTAATCGAGTAGAGGATGTATAACATTGGGAAAATTGATCCACTTTCCAAGGGAACCGAGGGATCAGATCAGCTTATGAATGAATGTGAATGCAACTGAGATGAGAAAGTAGAAACTGCATGTTTAGGAATTTATGTTCAGTATTTCATTTCATTACTGCTTTACTTACTTAGCATTAGGCTAATAGATGAGTTTTGTGATGTAGGTGAAGAAGCGACAGCAGGTGAATTCTCTGAGTTTATTGAGGAATAGGCTGGTTGGAGGAGCATACTCATGCCACGGATCTGGTATTTGATGAGGCGGTTTAACTGATGTCTGTTGGAGTGAAGAATTAGTAGACAATGTTTCAATTTAAATAGGTTGAGTTTTCATGACAGTAGTTGTTTCAATGTTTTGAAAATGTTTTGAGTTTTCTTTCCTGATAATAGTATTCTGTTGAGATTTGATGTTGGCACTTGCTGGATTTTTGAGTATTGCATCGGTTAGGATTGTTTTTGAATGATTCCAGTAATGTAAGTAGATTCTTTCTGTAGTTAGAGTCTTGTTGTATAGCAAGGAGTTGTAGGTATGTCGCTCTGCTCTCTATCGGTAGATGATGTCTATCGGTAGAGGTCGAGTTATAATTATGTCGTCTATCGGAAGATGTCTCCAGTAAAGTCATCAGAAGATGTAGTTGTAATTATATCGGAAGATGTCTTCAGTAAAGTCATCGGATGATGTTCCAGTAAAGTCATCGGAAGATGTAGTTCTAATTCTATCGGAAGATGTCTTCAGTAAAGTCATCGGATGATGTTTCAGTAAAGTCATCGGAAGATGTAGCTCTCATTCTATCGGAAGATGTAGATTTTGCACTATCGGTACGAGCGAGTATTATGCTTTGTCGTTTAGTGGTTGGTGTATGCAGTTTATTTTATCAGAAGACGAAATGGGAGATTTTGTCGATTAGCCACCGGTAGGTGCGAGTCGCAAAACTGGTCGTTTTGCGATCGGACGATGTTGGATAATTAATTTATCCGGCTGACGTCATCAGTAGATGCAGTCCACCGAGAGATGTCCTTTGTTTCCAACTCTTCTGGTCTACGTCATCGGTAGAAGCCTTCTATTTGCTGTTCTTGCTTCTTCCGTTGACTTTATCCATCGGCAGATGCTTTTGACTTTTGCGACTCCCCATGTATTTCATGATTTTTTTTTTTTTTTTTTTTTTTTTTTTTTTTTTTTTTTTTTTTTTTTTTTTTTTTTTTTTTTTTTTTTTTTTTTTTTTTTTTTTTTTTTTTTTTTTTTTTTTTTTTTTTTTGACTTAACATAACTTAAAACATCTCATTCAATTCACTGAATATATCCATTATAACTCTCACTCCTGCCGATCACTAAACGACGAGCTTCTAGTTGATCTGCCGGTCAGCACGTGCATCCCACATGATTCATTAAACATCTATCGGCAGGCACACATATTTGCATCTGCCGACAGTCACGTGCAACCCGTGTGATCAATTAAAACTCACTTCCTCTACCGGTCAATAAACGACAAAGAACTCACTTCCTCTACCGGTCAATAAACGACAAAGAACTCACTTCCTCTACCGGTCAATAAACGACAAAGAACTCACTTCCTCTACCGGTCAGTAAACGACAAAGAACTCACTTCCTCTACCGGTCAGTAAACGACAAAGAACTCACTTCCTCTACCGGTCAATAAACGACAAAGAACTCACTTCCTCTACCGGTCAGTAAACGACAAAGAACTCACTTCCTCTACCGGTCAGTAAACGACAAAGAACTCACTTCCTCTACCGGTCAGTAAACGACAAAGAACTCACTTCCTCTACCGGTCAATAAACGACAAAGAACTCACTTCCTCTACCGGTCAGTAAACGACAAAGAACTCACTTCCTCTACCGGTCAATAAACGACGAGCTTCTAGTTGATCTGCCGGTCAGCACGTGCATCCCACATGATTCATTAAACATCTATCGGCAGGCACACATATTTGCATCTGCCGACAGTCACGTGCAACCCGTGTGATCAATTAAAACCTCGCGTGGTTCATTAAAACTCACTTCCCCTGCCGATCACTAAACGACGAGCTTCTAGTTGATCTGCCGGTCAGCACGTGCATCCCACATGATTCATTAAACATCTATCGGCAGGCACACATATTTGCATCTGCCGACAGTCACGTGCAACCCGTGTGATCAATTAAAACTCACTTCCTCTACCGGTCAGTAAACGACAAAGAACTCACTTCCTCTACCGGTCAATAAACGACAAAGAACTCACTTCCTCTACCGGTCAGTAAACGACAAAGAACTCACTTCCTCTACCGGTCAATAAACGACAAAGAACTCACTTCCTCTACCGGTCAATAAACGACAAAGAACTCACTTCCTCTACCGGTCAGTAAACGACAAAGAACTCACTTCCTCTACCGGTCAGTAAACGACAAAGAACTCACTTCCTCTACCGGTCAGTAAACGACAAAGAACTCACTTCCTCTACCGGTCAGTAAACGACAAAGAACTCACTTCCTCTACCGGTCAGTAAACGACAAAGAACTCACTTCCTCTACCGGTCAGTAAACGACAAAGAACTCACTTCCTCTACCGGTCAATAAACGACGAGCTTCTAGTTGATCTGCCGGTCAGCACGTGCATCCCACATGATTCATTAAACATCTATCGGCAGGCACACATATTTGCATCTGCCGACAGTCACGTGCAACCCGTGTGATCAATTAAAACTCACTTCCTCTACCGGTCAGTAAACGACAAAGAACTCACTTCCTCTACCGGTCAGTAAACGACAAAGAACTCACTTCCTCTACCGGTCAATAAACGACAAAGAACTCACTTCCTCTACCGGTCAGTAAACGACAAAGAACTCACTTCCTCTACCGGTCAATAAACGACGAGCTTCTAGTTGATCTGCCGGTCAGCACGTGCATCCCACATGATACTACTCTCGCCGAAGCACTTTTAACTTCTGAGTTCCTATGGGATCCGTTGCCAATTGTGCTCCAAAACGCGTCTTACTATCTTGGAAGGGTCTCTTTACATATGTTTCATTTCCATATACTTCCCCAAGCGATGTGGGATTGTGACGACCCCTCTTTTACGACCTGTCATCTTCTGGTTCGCCCGTGCGGACGTACCGCCATCCAGGTTCCAGTTCGTGCAACCATCGTACACATACGTACACATCCGAGTCATCACAATCACCCCCCCTAGGGAGCCCAACGTCCTCGTTGGCCACATTTCCAGTTGGGTACAAGCTCTGATACCATTTGTAACGACCCCATATCCCAGCAAGATATTGTCCGCTCTGAGGATTGGGCCGTAGCATAATATCCTCCCCTCACGCTTTGTTTGGCGGGACTCCCATCAGGGGGGGGGGGGGGGGGGGGGGGGGGGGGGGGGGGGGGGGGGGGGGGGGGGGGGGGGGGGGGGGGGGGGGGGGGGGGGGGGGGGGGGGGGGGGGGGGGGGGGGGGGGGGGGGGGGGGGGGGGGGGGGGGGGGGGGGGGGGGGGGGGGGGGGGGGGGGGGGGGGGGGGGGGGGGGGGGGGGGGGGGGGGGGGGGGGGGGGGGGGGGGGGGGGGGGGGGGGGGGGGGGGGGGGGGGGGGGGGGGGGGGGGGGGGGGGGGGGGGGGGGGGGGGGGGGGGGGGGGGGGGGGGGGGGGGGGGGGGGGGGGGGGGGGGGGGGGGGGGGGGGGGGGGGGGGGGGGGGGGGGGGGGGGGGGGGGGGGGGGGGGGGGGGGGGGGGGGGGGGGGGGGGGGGGGGGGGGGGGGGGGGGGGGGGGGGGGGGGGGGGGGGGGGGGGGGGGGGGGGGGGGGGGGGGGGGGGGGGGGGGGGGGGGGGGGGGGGGGGGGGGGGGGGGGGGGGGGGGGGGGGGGGGGGGGGGGGGGGGGGGGGGGGGGGGGGGGGGGGGGGGGGGGGGGGGGGGGGGGGGGGGGGGGGGGGGGGGGGGGGGGGGGGGGGGGGGGGGGGGGGGGGGGGGGGGGGGGGGGGGGGGGGGGGGGGGGGGGGGGGGGGGGGGGGGGGGGGGGGGGGGGGGGGGGGGGGGGGGGGGGGGGGGGGGGGGGGGGGGGGGGGGGGGGGGGGGGGGGGGGGGGGGGGGGGGGGGGGGGGGGGGGGGGGGGGGGGGGGGGGGGGGGGGGGGGGGGGGGGGGGGGGGGGGGGGGGGGGGGGGGGGGGGGGGGGGGGGGGGGGGGGGGGGGGGGGGGGGGGGGGGGGGGGGGGGGGGGGGGGGGGGGGGGGGGGGGGGGGGGGGGGGGGGGGGGGGGGGGGGGGGGGGGGGGGGGGGGGGGGGGGGGGGGGGGGGGGGGGGGGGGGGGGGGGGGGGGGGGGGGGGGGGGGGGGGGGGGGGGGGGGGGGGGGGGGGGGGGGGGGGGGGGGGGGGGGGGGGGGGGGGGGGGGGGGGGGGGGGGGGGGGGGGGGGGGGGGGGGGGGGGGGGGGGGGGGGGGGGGGGGGGGGGGGGGGGGGGGGGGGGGGGGGGGGGGGGGGGGGGGGGGGGGGGGGGGGGGGGGGGGGGGGGGGGGGGGGGGGGGGGGGGGGGGGGGGGGGGGGGGGGGGGGGGGGGGGGGGGGGGGGGGGGGGGGGGGGGGGGGGGGGGGGGGGGGGGGGGGGGGGGGGGGGGGGGGGGGGGGGGGGGGGGGGGGGGGGGGGGGGGGGGGGGGGGGGGGGGGGGGGGGGGGGGGGGGGGGGGGGGGGGGGGGGGGGGGGGGGGGGGGGGGGGGGGGGGGGGGGGGGGGGGGGGGGGGGGGGGGGGGGGGGGGGGGGGGGGGGGGGGGGGGGGGGGGGGGGGGGGGGGGGGGGGGGGGGGGGGGGGGGGGGGGGGGGGGGGGGGGGGGGGGGGGGGGGGGGGGGGGGGGGGGGGGGGGGGGGGGGGGGGGGGGGGGGGGGGGGGGCAACACTAATGCCTCTGCCGACAGTCACGTGCAACCCGTGTGATCAATTAAAACCTCGCGTGGTTCATTAAAACTCACTTCCTCTACCGGTGAGTAAACGACAAAGAACTCACTTCCTCTACCGGTGAGTAAACGACAAAGAACTCACTTCCTCTACCGGTGAGTAAACGACAAAGAACTCACTTCCTCTACCGGTGAGTAAACGACAAAGAACTCACTTCCTCTACCGGTGACGTCAGCCGGAAGACAAATACTTTTCCTCTTCCGATGACGTCAGCCGGAAGACAAACTCTCCCGACTTCCATCACAATTCTTCTACCGATGACGTCAGCCGGAAGACAAATACTTTTCCTCTTCCGATGACGTCAGCCGGAAGACAAACTCTCCCGACTTCCATCACATTTCTTCTACCGATGACGTCAGCCGGAAGACAAATACTTTTCCTCTTCCGATGACGTCAGCCGGAAGACAAATACTTTTCCTCTTCCGATGACGTCAGCCGGAAGACAAATACTTTTCCTCTTCCGATGACGTCAGCCGGAAGACAAATACTTTTCCTCTTCCGATGACGTCAGCCGGAAGACAAATACTTTTCCTCTTCCGATGACGTCAGCCGGAAGACAAATACTTTTCCTCTTCCGATGACGTCAGCCGGAAGACAAATACTTTTCCTCTTCCGATGACGTCAGCCGGAAGACAAATACTTTTCCTCTTCCGATGACGTCAGCCGGAAGACAAATACTTTTCCTCTTCCGATGACGTCAGCCGGAAGACAAATACTTTTCCTCTTCCGATGACGTCAGCCGGAAGACAAATACTTTTCCTCTTCCGATGACGTCAGCCGGAAGACAAATACTTTTCCTCTTCCGATGACGTCAGCCGGAAGACAAATACTTTTCCTCTTCCGATGACGTCAGCCGGAAGACAAATACTTTTCCTCTTCCGATGACGTCAGCCGGAAGACAAATACTTTTCCTCTTCCGATGACGTCAGCCGGAAGACAAATACTTTTCCTCTTCCGATGACGTCAGCCGGAAGACAAATACTTTTCCTCTTCCGATGACGTCAGCCGGAAGACAAATACTTTTCCTCTTCCGATGACGTCAGCCGGAAGACAAATACTTTTCCTCTTCCGATGACGTCAGCCGGAAGACAAATACTTTTCCTCTTCCGATGACGTCAGCCGGAAGACAAATACTTTTCCTCTTCCGATGACGTCAGCCGGAAGACAAATACTTTTCCTCTTCCGATGACGTCAGCCGGAAGACAAATACTTTTCCTCTTCCGATGACGTCAGCCGGAAGACAAATACTTTTCCTCTTCCGATGACGTCAGCCGGAAGACAAATACTTTTCCTCTTCCGATGACGTCAGCCGGAAGACAAATACTTTTCCTCTTCCGATGACGTCAGCCGGAAGACAAATACTTTTCCTCTTCCGATGACGTCAGCCGGAAGACAAATACTTTTCCTCTTCCGATGACGTCAGCCGGAAGACAAATACTTTTCCTCTTCCGATGACGTCAGCCGGAAGACAAATACTTTTCCTCTTCCGATGACGTCAGCCGGAAGACAAATACTTTTCCTCTTCCGATGACGTCAGCCGGAAGACAAATACTTTTCCTCTTCCGATGACGTCAGCCGGAAGACAAATACTTTTCCTCTTCCGATGACGTCAGCCGGAAGACAAATACTTTTCCTCTTCCGATGACGTCAGCCGGAAGACAAATACTTTTCCTCTTCCGATGACGTCAGCCGGAAGACAAATACTTTTCCTCTTCCGATGACGTCAGCCGGAAGACAAATACTTTTCCTCTTCCGATGACGTCAGCCGGAAGACAAATACTTTTCCTCTTCCGATGACGTCAGCCGGAAGACAAATACTTTTCCTCTTCCGATGACGTCAGCCGGAAGACAAATACTTTTCCTCTTCCGATGACGTCAGCCGGAAGACAAATACTTTTCCTCTTCCGATGACGTCAGCCGGAAGACAAATACTTTTCCTCTTCCGATGACGTCAGCCGGAAGACAAATACTTTTCCTCTTCCGATGACGTCAGCCGGAAGACAAATACTTTTCCTCTTCCGATGACGTCAGCCGGAAGACAAATACTTTTCCTCTTCCGATGACGTCAGCCGGAAGACAAATACTTTTCCTCTTCCGATGACGTCAGCCGGAAGACAAATACTTTTCCTCTTCCGATGACGTCAGCCGGAAGACAAATACTTTTCCTCTTCCGATGACGTCAGCCGGAAGACAAATACTTTTCCTCTTCCGATGACGTCAGCCGGAAGACAAATACTTTTCCTCTTCCGATGACGTCAGCCGGAAGACAAATACTTTTCCTCTTCCGATGACGTCAGCCGGAAGACAAATACTTTTCCTCTTCCGATGACGTCAGCCGGAAGACAAATACTTTTCCTCTTCCGATGACGTCAGCCGGAAGACAAATACTTTTCCTCTTCCGATGACGTCAGCCGGAAGACAAATACTTTTCCTCTTCCGATGACGTCAGCCGGAAGACAAATACTTTTCCTCTTCCGATGACGTCAGCCGGAAGACAAATACTTTTCCTCTTCCGATGACGTCAGCCGGAAGACAAATACTTTTCCTCTTCCGATGACGTCAGCCGGAAGACAAATACTTTTCCTCTTCCGATGACGTCAGCCGGAAGACAAATACTTTTCCTCTTCCGATGACGTCAGCCGGAAGACAAATACTTTTCCTCTTCCGATGACGTCAGCCGGAAGACAAATACTTTTCCTCTTCCGATGACGTCAGCCGGAAGACAAATACTTTTCCTCTTCCGATGACGTCAGCCGGAAGACAAATACTTTTCCTCTTCCGATGACGTCAGCCGGAAGACAAATACTTTTCCTCTTCCGATGACGTCAGCCGGAAGACAAATACTTTTCCTCTTCCGATGACGTCAGCCGGAAGACAAATACTTTTCCTCTTCCGATGACGTCAGCCGGAAGACAAATACTTTTCCTCTTCCGATGACGTCAGCCGGAAGACAAATACTTTTCCTCTTCCGATGACGTCAGCCGGAAGACAAATACTTTTCCTCTTCCGATGACGTCAGCCGGAAGACAAATACTTTTCCTCTTCCGATGACGTCAGCCGGAAGACAAATACTTTTCCTCTTCCGATGACGTCAGCCGGAAGACAAATACTTTTCCTCTTCCGATGACGTCAGCCGGAAGACAAATACTTTTCCTCTTCCGATGACGTCAGCCGGAAGACAAATACTTTTCCTCTTCCGATGACGTCAGCCGGAAGACAAATACTTTTCCTCTTCCGATGACGTCAGCCGGAAGACAAATACTTTTCCTCTTCCGATGACGTCAGCCGGAAGACAAATACTTTTCCTCGTATTCATTGATCATAATCATCATTCATAATCGTATCTCGTATTCATTGATCATAATCATCATTCATAATCGTATCTCGTATTCATTGATCATAATCATCATTCATAATCGTATCTCGTATTCATTGATCATAATCATCATTCATAATCGTATCTCGTATTCATTGATCATAATCATCATTCATAATCGTATCTCGTATTCATTGATCATAATCATCATTCATAATCGTATCTCGTATTCATTGATCATAATCATCATTCATAATCGTATCTCGTATTCATTGATCATAATCATCATTCATAATCGTATCTCGTATTCATTGATCATAATCATCATTCATAATCGTATCTCGTATTCATTGATCATAATCATCATTCATAATCGTATCTCGTATTCATTGATCATAATCATCATTCATAATCGTATCTCGTATTCATTGATCATAATCATCATTCATAATCGTATCTCGTATTCATTGATCATAATCATCATTCATAATCGTATCTCGTATTCATTGATCATAATCATCATTCATAATCGTATCTCGTATTCATTGATCATAATCATCATTCATAATCGTATCTCGTATTCATTGATCATAATCATCATTCATAATCGTATCTCGTATTCATTGATCATAATCATCATTCATAATCGTATCTCGTATTCATTGATCATAATCATCATTCATAATCGTATCTCGTATTCATTGATCATAATCATCATTCATAATCGTATCTCGTATTCATTGATCATAATCATCATTCATAATCGTATCTCGTATTCATTGATCATAATCATCATTCATAATCGTATCTCGTATTCATTGATCATAATCATCATTCATAATCGTATCTCGTATTCATTGATCATAATCATCATTCATAATCGTATCTCGTATTCATTGATCATAATCATCATTCATAATCGTATCTCGTATTCATTGATCATAATCATCATTCATAATCGTATCTCGTATTCATTGATCATAATCATCATTCATAATCGTATCTCGTATTCATTGATCATAATCATCATTCATAATCGTATCTCGTATTCATTGATCATAATCATCATTCATAATCGTATCTCGTATTCATTGATCATAATCATCATTCATAATCGTATCTCGTATTCATTGATCATAATCATCATTCATAATCGTATCTCGTATTCATTGATCATAATCATCATTCATAATCGTATCTCGTATTCATTGATCATAATCATCATTCATAATCGTATCTCGTATTCATTGATCATAATCATCATTCATAATCGTATCTCGTATTCATTGATCATAATCATCATTCATAATCGTATCTCGTATTCATTGATCATAATCATCATTCATAATCGTATCTCGTATTCATTGATCATAATCATCATTCATAATCGTATCTCGTATTCATTGATCATAATCATCATTCATAATCGTATCTCGTATTCATTGATCATAATCATCATTCATAATCGTATCTCGTATTCATTGATCATAATCATCATTCATAATCGTATCTCGTATTCATTGATCATAATCATCATTCATAATCGTATCTCGTATTCATTTCCTTAGCATAGACACATGAAAGACATTGTGAACCTTTTCCAAAGATGGGGGCAAAAGTAATCTATAGGCTGTACTGCCAATTCTTGCTAAGACAGGGAATGGTCCAACAAATCGTGGATTAAGCTCTTCCCTTTTACCAAATCTTAAGACTCTCGAAATGGTGAAATCTTCAGGAAAACTCATCACCAACAGAAAATTCAAGATCTCTTCTTCTTTGGTCCGCATAACTCTTCTGTCGGCTTTGTGCAGTTAACATTCTCCTCCTAATAATCGTAATCTTGTCTGACATCTGTTGTAAAATCTCGGGGCCTAAAAGTTTTGCTTCGCCAACCTCATCCCAGTACAAAGGTGACCTACATTTCCTGCCATACAAAGCTTCATAGGGTGCCATACCAATAGTGGACTGGTAACTGTTGTTGTAAGAAAACTCAATCAGAGGTAGGTGTCTACTCCATGTAGTCTGAAAGTCTAGCACACATGCTCTCAACATATCCTCGAGTATCTGAATGGTCCTCTCGGATTGTCCATCTGTCTGCGGGTGAAAGGCGGTGCTGAAGGATAATTTTGTACCTAATGTACCTTGCAAACTTTTCCAGAATCGGGAGGTGAATCTAGGGTCACGGTCAGAAACTATGGATACGGGAATCCCATGCAATCTGATAATTTCTTGAACATAAAGATTAGCAAGTTGGTCCATCGTGTAGGTTGTCTTAACAGGTAAGAAATGAGCTGACTTTGTCATCCTATCAATCACAACCATATACTGTCATGTCCTCTAGTTGTCTTAGGTAAACCTACGACAAAATCCATGGCAATGTTTTCCCACTTCCATTCGGGAATAGGTAGAGGCTGAAGGTACCCCCTGTCGTTGGTGCTCTGCTTTAACTTGCTGGCATACCAAGCATGACTCTACATACTGGCGACATCCCTCTTCATATTAGGCCACCAATAAAGTAACTTCAAGTCTCGATACATCTTGGTGCTACCAGGATGTACAGAAAAGGAAGACGAGTGAGCCTCGGCCAAAATCAACTACGTAGTTCTTCATCACTAGGGACATACCATCGATTTCTAAATCTCAGGATTCCATCGTTGGAAAGACTAAACTCGGAGGTGGCATCCTTCAACTTATTCATCATACTGTTATTCACCTCGGAATCCTTCTGTGTGACTCTTTGATCTTTTCCAAAACCGTTGGTTGAATGGTCAAATCGGTAAGTAAGGCTGACAACTCTGGAACTAGTTCCAATTCAAACTTCTGAACTTCAGTCCTCAAGGGTGCAGACAAAACTGACATTGCGGGTTGCATTGTCTTTGACATCCTGCTCAAGGCATCGGCTACAGCATTAGCCTTACCCGGGTGATACTTGATTTCAAAGTCATAGTCCTTAACAAATTCTAACAACGTCTTTGTCTCATGTTTAATTCCTTTTGGGTGAAAAGATACTTTAAACTCTTGTGGTCAGAAAATACATCGCACTGCCGTCCATACAAATAGTGCCTCCAAATTTTTAAAGCAAAAACAACTGCAGCTAGCTCTAAATCATGAGTGGGTAATTCTGTTCATAACCTTTTAGCTGCCTAGAGGCATACGCCACAACTTTACCTTCTTGCATCAAAACACATCCCAAACCAATCTTGGATGCGTCACAATAAACACTAAATTTTCCTTCTTCAGTTGGGAGAGTTAATAGTGGGGCTGTCGTTAACTTCTGTTTCAATGATTGGAAGCTATCTCACAAGCTTCGGTCCAAGAGTACTTGAGGTCCTTCTTGGTTAAATTAGTCAAAGGTTTAGCTATCATAGAGAATCCTTTAATGAACTTTCTATAATAGCCAGCCAGACCAAGGAAACTTCGAACTTCACTGACATTCTTTGGCTGTGGCCAGTCCTTAACGGCCTGAACCTTAGTTGGATCTACTGATATGCCCTCAGCAGAAATGACATGACCTAAAAAGTTGACTTTATCCAGCCAAAATTCACATTTGGACAATTTGGCATATAGTTGCTGCTGTTTTAAGGTTGATAACACTATTCTCAAATGTTCTGCATGGTCGGTTTCAGTCTGTGAGTATATTAAAATGTCATCTATAAACACAATTACAAACTTATCCAGGTACTCACGAAACACTCGGTTCATCAAGTCCATGAAAGCTGCAGGCGCGTTAGTCAGTCCAAATGACATTACAAGAAATTCATAGTGTCCGTAGCGGGTTCTGAAGGCTGTCTTTGGTATATCTCCTTCCTTAACCTTCAGTTGGTAATATCCCGAACGTAAGTCAATCTTTGAGAACACCTTAGCTCCTTGTAGTTGGTCAACAGGTCATCAATCCGGGGTAAAGGATATTTATTCTTGACTGTCAACTTATTTAGTTCTCTGTAGTCTATACACATTCTAAGAGAACCATCTTTCTTTTTAACGAAAAGGACAGGTGCACCCCAGGGAGAACTACTAGAACGTATAAATCCCTTGTCAACTAATTCCTGTAGTTGGACCTTTAATTCTTTTAACTCAACAGGTGCCATTCGATAAGGGTTCTTAGACACAGGTAATGCCTCGGGGTATGTATCAATCACAAATTCTATCTCTCTATCGGGCGGTAGTCCCGGTAAATCGTCCAAGAATGCTTCAGGAAACTCTCGTACTGTAGGAATATCTTGTAGTTCCACCTTATTCTTTACTCGGACATCCATTATGTTAGCTAGATAACTCAAACAACCACTCTTCAGTAACCGTTGAGTCACTAGAGAGGATATAATTGGTATCTTACTCATTTTTGGAATAGCTTGGAAGGTATACCGATCGCCATTTGGGGGTCGGAAATCAACTAGGCCAGACCTACAACTAATCGTGGCATAATGCCTAAATAACCAATCCATTCCTAAAATAATTTCATATCCTTTCATGTCAATCATAATCAGTTCTACATATAGCTCCTTATCTCCTAAGGACAAAACATCACCCTTCAACATTTGCTCAGAATGTAAGGACTTCCCTGATGGTAACATAACTCTATACGGTTTATCAACTGGTGAAAGTTCTAACTTATGTTTACACACAAACAGGGTTGCTATGAATGAGTGTGTGGCTCCCGTATCAATAAGTGTATAAGCAGAAAGACCACAAACCATAATGGTACCTGATATGACCGTGCGTGGTTCAGCATCTTCATCCTCCATCATAGCATAGACTCTTGGTGCAACTCTGATTCGATTCGGGTCTGATGGCATCGGGCAGTCTCTGGCTATGTGTCCAACCTTGTCACATCTATAGCAACGGCCAGAGTGCAGCTTGCACTCACCATGGTGATTCTTCTGGCAGTTGGAACATAGGGGAGCCGAAGGTCGCTTTCCTCTTCCTTGGTCATCACTTGGATTGAAGGATCTCTTAACACCTTGCTGTTGTTGTTGTTGGTTCCTGTTCTGCTGGGGTTGCCATCCCTTGTTCTGTCGTGGTGGTGGTTGAGTCTCCTTAGTGAACTTCTTTGGTTGCTCACGCTGTGCATAAGCTGTCATCTCAGCCTCCTCCAGTTCTAAGGCCTTAGCCGTCACTTCGCCATAAGGTACATTGTGTATCCCAGAAGTCTTTACCTTCACATACAAACTCGGCTTTAGTCCTTGAACAAATTGATAAATCTTGTCCTCATCATTCTCAACCAATCGGGGAGCAAACCGTGATAAAGCATCAAATTTGCATATATAATCTGTCACAGAGCCAGATTGTCGCAGATTCATGAACTCTTTCTTCTTGCTGGCCTGAACGGTCCTATTGAAGTACTTGTCAAAGAAGGCAGTCTTAAACATATCCCAAGTCATAGTCTCTGCATTAACAGTGCTCTGAAGAGAATCCCACCAATGTCTTGCATTCAGCTCCAAATGATAAACAGCATAGGTGACTCTATCTCCTTCATCTACTTTTGCATACTTGAACATGTCCTCAATCTTACGAATCCATTCCTCAGCATACACAGGGTCCGGAATTTGGCCATTAAATGTTGGTGGCCTAAGCCTGTGGAAGCGCTCACCCCCATGATCATGAGTTACATTAGAGCTGGAGTTCCCAAGCTCTTCCCTAGTAATCACTAGTTGTTCTATTTGTCGTGATTGGCGATTAACTAATTCTATCAGCTGAGCAACGGTGGTACTACCCACGTTGTCTTCCCTCTGTTGACCTCTTACCATCTTGAGATTCCTAAACAATAATAGAAACACATCTAACATAATGACATCACTAGAATCGTAACACTACAGTTGTTGGAGAGTACTCAGGTGGCAATCTGTGCTGGGAGGCAGTCTACAGAACCGATTTTAGAACCTGGTTAGCTCTGATACCATAATTGTAACGCCCCGAATCCTTAAACTCGGTTTGTTACTAAACTCGTGACGTAACTTGATCATAATAGTCCACATATTTATTCATCTATATTTTTTTTGACTTACATAACTTAAAACATCTCATTCAATTCACTGAATAATCCATTATAACTCTCACTCCTGCCGATCACTAAACGACGAGCTTCTAGTTGATCTGCCGGTCAGCACGTGCATCCCACATGATTCATTAACACATCTACGGTAGGACCACATCATTTGCATCTGCCGACAGTCACGTGCAACCCGGTGATCAATTAAACCTCGCGTGGTCATTAAAACTCATTCCTCTACCGGTCAATAAACGACAAAGAACTCACTTCCTCTACCGGTGACGTCAGCCGGAAGACAAACTCTCCCGACTTCCATCACATTTCTTCTACCGATGACGTCAGCCGGAAGACAAATACTTTTCCTCTTCCGATGACGTCAGCCGGAAGACAAATACTTTTCCTCTTCCGATGACGTCAGCCGGAAGACAAACTCTCCCGACTTCCATCACATTTCTTCTACCGATGACGTCAGCCGGAAGACAAATACTTTTCCTCTTCCGATGACGTCAGCCGGAAGACAAATACTTTTCCTCTTCCGATGACGTCAGCCGGAAGACAAATACTTTTCCTCTTCCGATGACGTCAGCCGGAAGACAAATACTTTTCCTCTTCCGATGACGTCAGCCGGAAGACAAATACTTTTCCTCTTCCGATGACGTCAGCCGGAAGACAAATACTTTTCCTCTTCCGATGACGTCAGCCGGAAGACAAATACTTTTCCTCTTCCGATGACGTCAGCCGGAAGACAAATACTTTTCCTCTTCCGATGACGTCAGCCGGAAGACAAATACTTTTCCTCTTCCGATGACGTCAGCCGGAAGACAAATACTTTTCCTCTTCCGATGACGTCAGCCGGAAGACAAATACTTTTCCTCTTCCGATGACGTCAGCCGGAAGACAAATACTTTTCCTCTTCCGATGACGTCAGCCGGAAGACAAATACTTTTCCTCTTCCGATGACGTCAGCCGGAAGACAAATACTTTTCCTCTTCCGATGACGTCAGCCGGAAGACAAATACTTTTCCTCTTCCGATGACGTCAGCCGGAAGACAAATACTTTTCCTCTTCCGATGACGTCAGCCGGAAGACAAATACTTTTCCTCTTCCGATGACGTCAGCCGGAAGACAAATACTTTTCCTCTTCCGATGACGTCAGCCGGAAGACAAATACTTTTCCTCTTCCGATGACGTCAGCCGGAAGACAAATACTTTTCCTCTTCCGATGACGTCAGCCGGAAGACAAATACTTTTCCTCTTCCGATGACGTCAGCCGGAAGACAAATACTTTTCCTCTTCCGATGACGTCAGCCGGAAGACAAATACTTTTCCTCTTCCGATGACGTCAGCCGGAAGACAAATACTTTTCCTCTTCCGATGACGTCAGCCGGAAGACAAATACTTTTCCTCTTCCGATGACGTCAGCCGGAAGACAAATACTTTTCCTCTTCCGATGACGTCAGCCGGAAGACAAATACTTTTCCTCTTCCGATGACGTCAGCCGGAAGACAAATACTTTTCCTCTTCCGATGACGTCAGCCGGAAGACAAATACTTTTCCTCTTCCGATGACGTCAGCCGGAAGACAAATACTTTTCCTCTTCCGATGACGTCAGCCGGAAGACAAATACTTTTCCTCTTCCGATGACGTCAGCCGGAAGACAAATACTTTTCCTCTTCCGATGACGTCAGCCGGAAGACAAATACTTTTCCTCTTCCGATGACGTCAGCCGGAAGACAAATACTTTTCCTCTTCCGATGACGTCAGCCGGAAGACAAATACTTTTCCTCTTCCGATGACGTCAGCCGGAAGACAAATACTTTTCCTCTTCCGATGACGTCAGCCGGAAGACAAATACTTTTCCTCTTCCGATGACGTCAGCCGGAAGACAAATACTTTTCCTCTTCCGATGACGTCAGCCGGAAGACAAATACTTTTCCTCTTCCGATGACGTCAGCCGGAAGACAAATACTTTTCCTCTTCCGATGACGTCAGCCGGAAGACAAATACTTTTCCTCTTCCGATGACGTCAGCCGGAAGACAAATACTTTTCCTCTTCCGATGACGTCAGCCGGAAGACAAATACTTTTCCTCTTCCGATGACGTCAGCCGGAAGACAAATACTTTTCCTCTTCCGATGACGTCAGCCGGAAGACAAATACTTTTCCTCTTCCGATGACGTCAGCCGGAAGACAAATACTTTTCCTCTTCCGATGACGTCAGCCGGAAGACAAATACTTTTCCTCTTCCGATGACGTCAGCCGGAAGACAAATACTTTTCCTCTTCCGATGACGTCAGCCGGAAGACAAATACTTTTCCTCTTCCGATGACGTCAGCCGGAAGACAAATACTTTTCCTCTTCCGATGACGTCAGCCGGAAGACAAATACTTTTCCTCTTCCGATGACGTCAGCCGGAAGACAAATACTTTTCCTCTTCCGATGACGTCAGCCGGAAGACAAATACTTTTCCTCTTCCGATGACGTCAGCCGGAAGACAAATACTTTTCCTCTTCCGATGACGTCAGCCGGAAGACAAATACTTTTCCTCTTCCGATGACGTCAGCCGGAAGACAAATACTTTTCCTCTTCCGATGACGTCAGCCGGAAGACAAATACTTTTCCTCTTCCGATGACGTCAGCCGGAAGACAAATACTTTTCCTCTTCCGATGACGTCAGCCGGAAGACAAATACTTTTCCTCTTCCGATGACGTCAGCCGGAAGACAAATACTTTTCCTCTTCCGATGACGTCAGCCGGAAGACAAATACTTTTCCTCTTCCGATGACGTCAGCCGGAAGACAAATACTTTTCCTCTTCCGATGACGTCAGCCGGAAGACAAATACTTTTCCTCTTCCGATGACGTCAGCCGGAAGACAAATACTTTTCCTCTTCCGATGACGTCAGCCGGAAGACAAATACTTTTCCTCTTCCGATGACGTCAGCCGGAAGACAAATACTTTTCCTCTTCCGATGACGTCAGCCGGAAGACAAATACTTTTCCTCTTCCGATGACGTCAGCCGGAAGACAAATACTTTTCCTCTTCCGATGACGTCAGCCGGAAGACAAATACTTTTCCTCTTCCGATGACGTCAGCCGGAAGACAAATACTTTTCCTCTTCCGATGACGTCAGCCGGAAGACAAATACTTTTCCTCTTCCGATGACGTCAGCCGGAAGACAAATACTTTTCCTCTTCCGATGACGTCAGCCGGAAGACAAATACTTTTCCTCTTCCGATGACGTCAGCCGGAAGACAAATACTTTTCCTCTTCCGATGACGTCAGCCGGAAGACAAATACTTTTCCTCTTCCGATGACGTCAGCCGGAAGACAAATACTTTTCCTCTTCCGATGACGTCAGCCGGAAGACAAATACTTTTCCTCTTCCGATGACGTCAGCCGGAAGACAAATACTTTTCCTCTTCCGATGACGTCAGCCGGAAGACAAATACTTTTCCTCTTCCGATGACGTCAGCCGGAAGACAAATACTTTTCCTCTTCCGATGACGTCAGCCGGAAGACAAATACTTTTCCTCTTCCGATGACGTCAGCCGGAAGACAAATACTTTTCCTCTTCCGATGACGTCAGCCGGAAGACAAATACTTTTCCTCTTCCGATGACGTCAGCCGGAAGACAAATACTTTTCCTCTTCCGATGACGTCAGCCGGAAGACAAATACTTTTCCTCTTCCGATGACGTCAGCCGGAAGACAAATACTTTTCCTCTTCCGATGACGTCAGCCGGAAGACAAATACTTTTCTCGTATTCATTGATCATAATCATCATTCATAATCGTATCTCGTATTCATTGATCATAATCATCATTCATAATCGTATCTCGTATTCATTGATCATAATCATCATTCATAATCGTATCTCGTATTCATTGATCATAATCATCATTCATAATCGTATCTCGTATTCATTGATCATAATCATCATTCATAATCGTATCTCGTATTCATTGATCATAATCATCATTCATAATCGTATCTCGTATTCATTGATCATAATCATCATTCATAATCGTATCTCGTATTCATTGATCATAATCATCATTCATAATCGTATCTCGTATTCATTGATCATAATCATCATTCATAATCGTATCTCGTATTCATTGATCATAATCATCATTCATAATCGTATCTCGTATTCATTGATCATAATCATCATTCATAATCGTATCTCGTATTCATTGATCATAATCATCATTCATAATCGTATCTCGTATTCATTGATCATAATCATCATTCATAATCGTATCTCGTATTCATTGATCATAATCATCATTCATAATCGTATCTCGTATTCATTGATCATAATCATCATTCATAATCGTATCTCGTATTCATTGATCATAATCATCATTCATAATCGTATCTCGTATTCATTGATCATAATCATCATTCATAATCGTATCTCGTATTCATTGATCATAATCATCATTCATAATCGTATCTCGTATTCATTGATCATAATCATCATTCATAATCGTATCTCGTATTCATTGATCATAATCATCATTCATAATCGTATCTCGTATTCATTGATCATAATCATCATTCATAATCGTATCTCGTATTCATTGATCATAATCATCATTCATAATCGTATCTCGTATTCATTGATCATAATCATCATTCATAATCGTATCTCGTATTCATTGATCATAATCATCATTCATAATCGTATCTCGTATTCATTGATCATAATCATCATTCATAATCGTATCTCGTATTCATTGATCATAATCATCATTCATAATCGTATCTCGTATTCATTGATCATAATCATCATTCATAATCGTATCTCGTATTCATTGATCATAATCATCATTCATAATCGTATCTCGTATTCATTGATCATAATCATCATTCATAATCGTATCTCGTATTCATTGATCATAATCATCATTCATAATCGTATCTCGTATTCATTGATCATAATCATCATTCATAATCGTATCTCGTATTCATTGATCATAATCATCATTCATAATCGTATCTCGTATTCATTGATCATAATCATCATTCATAATCGTATCTCGTATTCATTGATCATAATCATCATTCATAATCGTATCTCGTATTCATTGATCATAATCATCATTCATAATCGTATCTCGTATTCATTGATCATAATCATCATTCATAATCGTATCTCGTATTCATTGATCATAATCATCATTCATAATCGTATCTCGTATTCATTGATCATAATCATCATTCATAATCGTATCTCGTATTCATTGATCATAATCATCATTCATAATCGTATCTCGTATTCATTGATCATAATCATCATTCATAATCGTATCTCGTATTCATTGATCATAATCATCATTCATAATCGTATCTCGTATTCATTGATCATAATCATCATTCATAATCGTATCTCGTATTCATTGATCATAATCATCATTCATAATCGTATCTCGTATTCATTGATCATAATCATCATTCATAATCGTATCTCGTATTCATTGATCATAATCATCATTCATAATCGTATCTCGTATTCATTGATCATAATCATCATTCATAATCGTATCTCGTATTCATTGATCATAATCATCATTCATAATCGTATCTCGTATTCATTGATCATAATCATCATTCATAATCGTATCTCGTATTCATTGATCATAATCATCATTCATAATCGTATCTCGTATTCATTGATCATAATCATCATTCATAATCGTATCTCGTATTCATTGATCATAATCATCATTCATAATCGTATCTCGTATTCATTGATCATAATCATCATTCATAATCGTATCTCGTATTCATTGATCATAATCATCATTCATAATCGTATCTCGTATTCATTGATCATAATCATCATTCATAATCGTATCTCGTATTCATTTCCTTAGCATAGACACATGAAAGACATTGTGAACCTTTTCCAAAGATGGGGGCAAAAAAGTAATCTATAGGCTGTACTGCCAATTCTTGCTAAGACAGGGAATGGTCCAACAAATCGTGGATTAAGCTTTCCCTTTTTACCAAATCTTAAGACTCCTCGAAATGGTGAAATCTTCAGGAAAACTTCATCACCAACAGAAAATTCAAGATCTCTTCTTCTTTGGTCCGCATAACTCTTCTGTCGGCTTTGTGCAGTTAACATTCTCCTCCTAATAATCGTAATCTTGTCTGACATCTGTTGTAAAATCTCGGGGCCTAAAAGTTTTGCTTCGCCAACCTCATCCCAGTACAAAGGTGACCTACATTTCCTGCCATACAAAGCTTCATAGGGTGCCATACCAATAGTGGACTGGTAACTGTTGTTGTAAGAAAACTCAATCAGAGGTAGGTGTCTACTCCATGTAGTCTGAAAGTCTAGCACACATGCTCTCAACATATCCTCGAGTATCTGAATGGTCCTCTCGGATTGTCCATCTGTCTGCGGGTGAAAGGCGGTGCTGAAGGATAATTTTGTACCTAATGTACCTTGCAAACTTTTCCAGAATCGGGAGGTGAATCTAGGGTCACGGTCAGAAACTATGGATACGGGAATCCCATGCAATCTGATAATTTCTTGAACATAAAGATTAGCAAGTTGGTCCATCGTGTAGGTTGTCTTAACAGGTAAGAAATGAGCTGACTTTGTCATCCTATCAATCACAACCCATATACTGTCATGTCCTCTAGTTGTCTTAGGTAAACCTACGACAAAATCCATGGCAATGTTTTCCCACTTCCATTCGGGAATAGGTAGAGGCTGAAGGGTACCCCCTGGTCGTTGGTGCTCTGCTTTAACTTGCTGGCATACCAAGCATGACTCTACATACTTGGCGACATCCCTCTTCATATTAGGCCACCAATAAAGTAACTTCAAGTCTCGATACATCTTGGTGCTACCAGGATGTACAGAAAAGGAAGACGAGTGAGCCTCGGCCAAAATCAACTTACGTAGTTCTTCATCACTAGGGACATACCATCGATTTCTAAATCTCAGGATTCCATCGTTGGAAAGACTAAACTCGGAGGTGGCATCCTTCAACTTATTCATCATACTGTTATTCACCTCGGAATCCTTCTGTTGTGACTCTTTGATCTTTTCCAAAACCGTTGGTTGAATGGTCAAATCGGTAAGTAAGGCTGACAACTCTGGAACTAGTTCCAATTCAAACTTCTGAACTTCAGTCCTCAAGGGTGCAGACAAAACTGACATTGCGGGTTGCATTGTCTTTGACATCCTGCTCAAGGCATCGGCTACAGCATTAGCCTTACCCGGGTGATACTTGATTTCAAAGTCATAGTCCTTAACAAATTCTAACCAACGTCTTTGTCTCATGTTTAATTCCTTTTGGGTGAAAAGATACTTTAAACTCTTGTGGTCAGAAAATACATCGCACTGCCGTCCATACAAATAGTGCCTCCAAATTTTTAAAGCAAAAACAACTGCAGCTAGCTCTAAATCATGAGTGGGGTAATTCTGTTCATAACCTTTTAGCTGCCTAGAGGCATACGCCACAACTTTACCTTCTTGCATCAAAACACATCCCAAACCAATCTTGGATGCGTCACAATAAACACTAAATTTTCCTTCTTCAGTTGGGAGAGTTAATAGTGGGGCTGTCGTTAACTTCTGTTTCAATGATTGGAAGCTATCTTCACAAGCTTCGGTCCAAGAGTACTTGAGGTCCTTCTTGGTTAAATTAGTCAAAGGTTTAGCTATCATAGAGAATCCTTTAATGAACTTTCTATAATAGCCAGCCAGACCAAGGAAACTTCGAACTTCACTGACATTCTTTGGCTGTGGCCAGTCCTTAACGGCCTGAACCTTAGTTGGATCTACTGATATGCCCTCAGCAGAAATGACATGACCTAAAAAGTTGACTTTATCCAGCCAAAATTCACATTTGGACAATTTGGCATATAGTTGCTGCTGTTTTAAGGTTGATAACACTATTCTCAAATGTTCTGCATGGTCGGTTTCAGTCTGTGAGTATATTAAAATGTCATCTATAAACACAATTACAAACTTATCCAGGTACTCACGAAACACTCGGTTCATCAAGTCCATGAAAGCTGCAGGCGCGTTAGTCAGTCCAAATGACATTACAAGAAATTCATAGTGTCCGTAGCGGGTTCTGAAGGCTGTCTTTGGTATATCTCCTTCCTTAACCTTCAGTTGGTAATATCCCGAACGTAAGTCAATCTTTGAGAACACCTTAGCTCCTTGTAGTTGGTCAAACAGGTCATCAATCCGGGGTAAAGGATATTTATTCTTGACTGTCAACTTATTTAGTTCTCTGTAGTCTATACACATTCTAAGAGAACCATCTTTCTTTTTAACGAAAAGGACAGGTGCACCCCAGGGAGAACTACTAGAACGTATAAATCCCTTGTCAACTAATTCCTGTAGTTGGACCTTTAATTCTTTTAACTCAACAGGTGCCATTCGATAAGGGTTCTTAGACACAGGTAATGCCTCGGGGTATGTATCAATCACAAATTCTATCTCTCTATCGGGCGGTAGTCCCGGTAAATCGTCCAAGAATGCTTCAGGAAACTCTCGTACTGTAGGAATATCTTGTAGTTCCACCTTATTCTTTACTCGGACATCCATTATGTTAGCTAGATAACTCAAACAACCACTCTTCAGTAACCGTTGAGTCACTAGAGAGGATATAATTGGTATCTTACTCATTTTTGGAATAGCTTGGAAGGTATACCGATCGCCATTTGGGGGTCGGAAATCAACTAGGCCAGACCTACAACTAATCGTGGCATAATGCCTAAATAACCAATCCATTCCTAAAATAATTTCATATCCTTTCATGTCAATCATAATCAGTTCTACATATAGCTCCTTATCTCCTAAGGACAAAACATCACCCTTCAACATTTGCTCAGAATGTAAGGACTTCCCTGATGGTAACATAACTCTATACGGTTTATCAACTGGTGAAAGTTCTAACTTATGTTTACACACAAACAGGGTTGCTATGAATGAGTGTGTGGCTCCCGTATCAATAAGTGTATAAGCAGAAAGACCACAAACCATAATGGTACCTGATATGACCGTGCGTGGTTCAGCATCTTCATCCTCCATCATAGCATAGACTCTTGGTGCAACTCTGATTCGATTCGGGTCTGATGGCATCGGGCAGTCTCTGGCTATGTGTCCAACCTTGTCACATCTATAGCAACGGCCAGAGTGCAGCTTGCACTCACCATGGTGATTCTTCTGGCAGTTGGAACATAGGGGAGCCGAAGGTCGCTTTCCTCTTCCTTGGTCATCACTTGGATTGAAGGATCTCTTAACACCTTGCTGTTGTTGTTGTTGGTTCCTGTTCTGCTGGGGTTGCCATCCCTTGTTCTGTCGTGGTGGTGGTTGAGTCTCCTTAGTGAACTTCTTTGGTTGCTCACGCTGTGCATAAGCTGTCATCTCAGCCTCCTCCAGTTCTAAGGCCTTAGCCGTCACTTCGCCATAAGGTACATTGTGTATCCCAGAAGTCTTTACCTTCACATACAAACTCGGCTTTAGTCCTTGAACAAATTGATAAATCTTGTCCTCATCATTCTCAACCAATCGGGGAGCAAACCGTGATAAAGCATCAAATTTGCATATATAATCTGTCACAGAGCCAGATTGTCGCAGATTCATGAACTCTTTCTTCTTGCTGGCCTGAACGGTCCTATTGAAGTACTTGTCAAAGAAGGCAGTCTTAAACATATCCCAAGTCATAGTCTCTGCATTAACAGTGCTCTGAAGAGAATCCCACCAATGTCTTGCATTCAGCTCCAAATGATAAACAGCATAGGTGACTCTATCTCCTTCATCTACTTTTGCATACTTGAACATGTCCTCAATCTTACGAATCCATTCCTCAGCATACACAGGGTCCGGAATTTGGCCATTAAATGTTGGTGGCCTAAGCCTGTGGAAGCGCTCACCCCCATGATCATGAGTTACATTAGAGCTGGAGTTCCCAAGCTCTTCCCTAGTAATCACTAGTTGTTCTATTTGTCGTGATTGGCGATTAACTAATTCTATCAGCTGAGCAACGGTGGTACTACCCACGTTGTCTTCCCTCTGTTGACCTCTTACCATCTTGAGATTCCTAAACAATAATAGAAACACATCTTAACATAATGACATCACTAGAATCGTAAACACTTACAGTTGTTGGAGAGTACTCAGGTGGCAATCTGTGCTGGGAGGCAGTCTACAGAACCGATTTTAGAACCTGGTTTAGCTCTGATACCATAATTGTAACGCCCCGAATCCTTAAACTCGGTTTGTTACTAAACTCGTGACGTAACTTGATCATACAAAAAAAAAAAAATTTTTTTTTTTTCTATTTTTTTTTTGACTTAACATAACTTAAAACATCTCATTCAATTCACTGAATATATCCATTATAACTCTCACTCCTGCCGAGCACTAAACGACGAGCTTCTAGTTGATCTGCCGGTCAGCACGTGCATCCCACATGATTCATTAAACATCTATCGGCAGGCACACATAATTGCATCTGCCGACAGTCACGTGCAACCCGTGTGATCAATTAAAACCTCGCGTGGTTCATTAAAACTCACTTCCTCTTACCGGTCAATAAACGACAAAGAACTCACTTCCTCTCCCGGTGAGTAAACGACTAAGGAAATCCCTTCCTCTACCGTTCATAAACGACAAAGAACTCACTTCCTCTACCGGTGAGTAAACGACAAGGGACCTCTTCCCTTCCGCTACCGTGTCCGTCAGTCGGAAGACGCAACCTACCCGACTTCCATCACATTTCTTCTACCGATGACGTCAGCCGGAAGGACAAATACTTTTCCTCTTCCGATGACGTCAGCCGGAAGACAAATACTTTTCCTCTTCCGATGACGTCAGCCGGAAGACAAATACTTTTCCTCTTCCGATGACGTCAGCCGGAAGACAAATACTTTTCCTCTTCCGATGACGTCAGCCGGAAGACAAATACTTTTCCTCTTCCGATGACGTCAGCCGGAAGACAAATACTTTTCCTCTTCCGATGACGTCAGCCGGAAGACAAATACTTTTCCTCTTCCGATGACGTCAGCCGGAAGACAAATACTTTTCCTCTTCCGATGACGTCAGCCGGAAGACAAATACTTTTCCTCTTCCGATGACGTCAGCCGGAAGACAAATACTTTTCCTCTTCCGATGACGTCAGCCGGAAGACAAATACTTTTCCTCTTCCGATGACGTCAGCCGGAAGACAAATACTTTTCCTCTTCCGATGACGTCAGCCGGAAGACAAATACTTTTCCTCTTCCGATGACGTCAGCCGGAAGACAAATACTTTTCCTCTTCCGATGACGTCAGCCGGAAGACAAATACTTTTCCTCTTCCGATGACGTCAGCCGGAAGACAAATACTTTTCCTCTTCCGATGACGTCAGCCGGAAGACAAATACTTTTCCTCTTCCGATGACGTCAGCCGGAAGACAAATACTTTTCCTCTTCCGATGACGTCAGCCGGAAGACAAATACTTTTCCTCTTCCGATGACGTCAGCCGGAAGACAAATACTTTTCCTCTTCCGATGACGTCAGCCGGAAGACAAATACTTTTCCTCTTCCGATGACGTCAGCCGGAAGACAAATACTTTTCCTCTTCCGATGACGTCAGCCGGAAGACAAATACTTTTCCTCTTCCGATGACGTCAGCCGGAAGACAAATACTTTTCCTCTTCCGATGACGTCAGCCGGAAGACAAATACTTTTCCTCTTCCGATGACGTCAGCCGGAAGACAAATACTTTTCCTCTTCCGATGACGTCAGCCGGAAGACAAATACTTTTCCTCTTCCGATGACGTCAGCCGGAAGACAAATACTTTTCCTCTTCCGATGACGTCAGCCGGAAGACAAATACTTTTCCTCTTCCGATGACGTCAGCCGGAAGACAAATACTTTTCCTCTTCCGATGACGTCAGCCGGAAGACAAATACTTTTCCTCTTCCGATGACGTCAGCCGGAAGACAAATACTTTTCCTCTTCCGATGACGTCAGCCGGAAGACAAATACTTTTCCTCTTCCGATGACGTCAGCCGGAAGACAAATACTTTTCCTCTTCCGATGACGTCAGCCGGAAGACAAATACTTTTCCTCTTCCGATGACGTCAGCCGGAAGACAAATACTTTTCCTCTTCCGATGACGTCAGCCGGAAGACAAATACTTTTCCTCTTCCGATGACGTCAGCCGGAAGACAAATACTTTTCCTCTTCCGATGACGTCAGCCGGAAGACAAATACTTTTCCTCTTCCGATGACGTCAGCCGGAAGACAAATACTTTTCCTCTTCCGATGACGTCAGCCGGAAGACAAATACTTTTCCTCTTCCGATGACGTCAGCCGGAAGACAAATACTTTTCCTCTTCCGATGACGTCAGCCGGAAGACAAATACTTTTCCTCTTCCGATGACGTCAGCCGGAAGACAAATACTTTTCCTCTTCCGATGACGTCAGCCGGAAGACAAATACTTTTCCTCTTCCGATGACGTCAGCCGGAAGACAAATACTTTTCCTCTTCCGATGACGTCAGCCGGAAGACAAATACTTTTCCTCTTCCGATGACGTCAGCCGGAAGACAAATACTTTTCCTCTTCCGATGACGTCAGCCGGAAGACAAATACTTTTCCTCTTCCGATGACGTCAGCCGGAAGACAAATACTTTTCCTCTTCCGATGACGTCAGCCGGAAGACAAATACTTTTCCTCTTCCGATGACGTCAGCCGGAAGACAAATACTTTTCCTCTTCCGATGACGTCAGCCGGAAGACAAATACTTTTCCTCTTCCGATGACGTCAGCCGGAAGACAAATACTTTTCCTCTTCCGATGACGTCAGCCGGAAGACAAATACTTTTCCTCTTCCGATGACGTCAGCCGGAAGACAAATACTTTTCCTCTTCCGATGACGTCAGCCGGAAGACAAATACTTTTCCTCTTCCGATGACGTCAGCCGGAAGACAAATACTTTTCCTCTTCCGATGACGTCAGCCGGAAGACAAATACTTTTCCTCTTCCGATGACGTCAGCCGGAAGACAAATACTTTTCCTCTTCCGATAATTAGTATTTCTCGTATACAGTTGACATTAATCATCATTCATGACATGCTCATATTCATCATTCGTATTCTTCATTCCATTGTGATGGATTAAGAGAGGATTTGTGCTGGTAAAGGGGGTTCGACAGTGAGTTTGATCATGGTCCCTACTGCGGGTCGTATTCATATGTCCTACTGCGGACTGTGACATACGCCGAACCACCCCCAACCCTCACTTAACCACGTTGCATAAGTTTTATCTTCTTATTTTATTCATGAGAAAACATATTTCAAAACATTTTCATATGCTTGAGAAGTAAAACATGATGCATAACATAAATGCACTTAATCATCGAACTAAGACAGGGGAGTATATCAGAATACCAGAATCATATCCATCGACATTTCATCGAACTTATAGCTGACAACGTTCACTAAATGTAACATAATCCTTTGATGTAGGGCCCTATTGGCCGGAAACTTAGTACATTCACTTACCTGGATTCCTTAGCAACTTGAATCACTTTCTCTTCAACTTCTTCACCTAAAACATTCCACATTACAGTAGTTAAAATAAAGTCCTAAAAGTTCTACTCGAAAGTCATCCTAGAATCTAACAGCTAAAGTCATTCCGATTCCACTGTTTGACACACTGCAGTCTGAAATCCGAAACTAGGTGGACAGGTTTTACCATTGATTAAATCCGAGTTGGTTACTTTAAAATGTTCAGAATCGATTTGGGATGGCATTTCTACTCTCAGACTTAAAAGAGTCTAAAACTACTCGGCCACTGCTAGAAATCCGAACTCAAATGCCGAGTTGAAAGCAGAGCTTTAATCACTAATAAATGACTACATTGTCCATTTCATACCTCGGGTGCAGATTGCAGAGAAAAGCAGGCTGAAACCAGCCGTCGGCAAGGGGAGGTTCTGATAGCCGAGAGTAAAAGCTTGGGAGAGAAGGAATCGCCGAGAGGGAATGTTGGCTACAGTGGTAATAAATGAGGTTTAAGGTTTCCATTTCCTATTTATACCTAACCCATAAATTTTAATTACAAAACTGCCACCCAACCTAGTTTTACTCAACTTGTAATAATTTTATCTTAACATTAAATTTAAATCATAAAGGTTAAATAAGAGGGTGACAATGAAAATGGTCAGAAAATCACCTGGCCGAAATGTCGGGTGTTACAACACTCCCTCTCACAGACTCACTTCTCACTTCGAACTCGCACGCCACCATCACGGCAGCTGGACTCAACATCGATCGACAACGCCGTTCAATGTCGGTCTTGCTTAATTCAAAATTGTTCGGTTGTTCAGCCCCGACTAAGCATGCTCAGTGTCATCCTCAATTCGTAGACGCACAGACAACATTGTATGTGTAATGTTGTGGCGAAATACGTTTGTTGTGACTCCATGTTGGTGATAACCCATTTTGTCTGCTACCGTTGATAAAAAAAATCTTCATTGCTGGTTGATAATTTAGATTAATGTGTTATAAAAATTGTTGTAAGCCCGAACAACTTCAAAAGGTGACTCCTAACTGAATTAACGGCCATGATTATTCAATCTTCACGGTTTAGAATTTTATGCCAAGCTTAATTAATTACATGTGGTTTTAAACTAGGTTGAGTGGCAAAGTTAATAATGGAGGTTTGAGACCGGTATTAAAGAAAATGGAAAGGGTTCAAATTTCATTTAAGCCGCTTTAGCCGACACCTTCTACTCTCGGCGATTTCTTCTCTCCCGAGCTCTCACTCTCTGTCAGCTGGAAATCCTTCTTTCGACGATTGGTTTCCTTGCTGCTTCTCGGCTACTTTGTGCTCGAGGTACGAGTTTGGCAATGTAGCTATCTTTTAGTCGTTAAGCTCTGTTTTCTGCTATGTGTTGAAGTTCTGGGTTCTTCAATGGCCGAGTATTAGTAAGGGTATTTTAAAATCTGAAAGTGGTAATGTCATTCCGAATCGATTTGGGATGGCATTTCTACTCTCAGACTTAAAAGAGTCTAAAACTACTCGGCCACTGCTAGAAATCCGAACTCAAATGCCGAGTTGAAAGCAGAGCTTTAATCACTAATAAATGACTACATTGTCCATTTCATACCTCGGGTGCAGATTGCAGAGAAAAGCAGGCTGAAACCAGCCGTCGGCAAGGGGAGGTTCTGATAGCCGAGAGTAAAAGCTTGGGAGAGAAGGAATCGCCGAGAGGGAATGTCGGCTACAGTGGTAATAAATGAGGTTTAAGGTTTCCATTTCCTATTTATACCTAACCCATAAATTTTAATTACAAAACTGCCACCCAACCTAGTTTTACTCAACTTGTAATAATTTTATCTTAACATTAAATTTAAATCATAAAGGTTAAATAAGAGGGTGACAATGAAAATGGTCAGAAAATCACCTGGCCGAAATGTCGGGTGTTACATTTCGACTCGATTTGGGATGGCATTTCTACTCTCAGACTTAAAAGAGTCTAAAACTACTCGGCCACTGCTAGAAATCCGAACTCAAATGCCGAGTTGAAAGCAGAGCTTTAATCACTAATAAATGACTACATTGTCCATTTCATACCTCGGGTGCAGATTGCAGAGAAAGAGCTCAAATTGCTAAGGAGACCAGGTAAGTGAAAATGTTAGGTTTCTCGGTCATTAGGACCCTACATCAAAGGATGTTAAGTAGAAACTCATACGATGATTAGTAGTTCCCTTATGTTACTGTCTAGTATTTATGTTGATGATTAGTTCAATGGTAAAGTTTTATGTTGGATAGTGCTCTGTCTGTAGCTTGATGATTTAGGAATTTCCATGTACATGCATCATGACTATTTTATGCATATGAAAATGTTTTCCTCATGAATAAAGTAAGAAGATAAAACTGATGCAACAATGACTATGTGAGGGTTGGGGGCGGTTCGGCGTATGTCACAGTCCAAAAGAGGAACATATGATTACGATCCGCAGTAGGGACCAAGATCAAACTCACTGTCGAACCCCCTTTACCGGCACAAATCCTCTCTTAATTCACACAACTTAAATGAAGAATATGATCAATGATTATGAATGATAAATACAATCCATGATTATGAATGATAAATACGATCCATGATTATGAATGATAAATACGATCCATGATTATGAATGATAAATACGATCCATGATTATGAATGATAAATACGATCCATGATTATGAATGATAAATACGATCCATGATTATGAATGATAAATACGATCCATGATTATGAATGATAAATACGATCCATGATTATGAATGATAAATACGATCCATGATTATGAATGATAAATACGATCCATGATTATGAATGATAAATACGATCCATGATTATGAATGATAAATACGATCCATGATTATGAATGATAAATACGATCCATGATTATGAATGATAAATACGATCCATGATTATGAATGATAAATACGATCCATGATTATGAATGATAAATACGATCCATGATTATGAATGATAAATACGATCCATGATTATGAATGATAAATACGATCCATGATTATGAATGATAAATACGATCCATGATTATGAATGATAAATACGATCCATGATTATGAATGATAAATACGATCCATGATTATGAATGATAAATACGATCCATGATTATGAATGATAAATACGATCCATGATTATGAATGATAAATACGATCCATGATTATGAATGATAAATACGATCCATGATTATGAATGATAAATACGATCCATGATTATGAATGATAAATACGATCCATGATTATGAATGATAAATACGATCCATGATTATGAATGATAAATACGATCCATGATTATGAATGATAAATACGATCCATGATTATGAATGATAAATACGATCCATGATTATGAATGATAAATACGATCCATGATTATGAATGATAAATACGATCCATGATTATGAATGATAAATACGATCCATGATTATGAATGATAAATACGATCCATGATTATGAATGATAAATACGATCCATGATTATGAATGATAAATACGATCCATGATTATGAATGATAAATACGATCCATGATTATGAATGATAAATACGATCCATGATTATGAATGATAAATACGATCCATGATTATGAATGATAAATACGATCCATGATTATGAATGATAAATACGATCCATGATTATGAATGATAAATACGATCCATGATTATGAATGATAAATACGATCCATGATTATGAATGATAAATACGATCCATGATTATGAATGATAAATACGATCCATGATTATGAATGATAAATACGATCCATGATTATGAATGATAAATACGATCCATGATTATGAATGATAAATACGATCCATGATTATGAATGATAAATACGATCCATGATTATGAATGATAAATACGATCCATGATTATGAATGATAAATACGATCCATGATTATGAATGATAAATACGATCCATGATTATGAATGATAAATACGATCCATGATTATGAATGATAAATACGATCCATGATTATGAATGATAAATACGATCCATGATTATGAATGATAAATACGATCCATGATTATGAATGATAAATACGATCCATGATTATGAATGATAAATACGATCCATGATTATGAATGATAAATACGATCCATGATTATGAATGATAAATACGATCCATGATTATGAATGATAAATACGATCCATGATTATGAATGATAAATACGATCCATGATTATGAATGATAAATACGATCCATGATTATGAATGATAAATACGATCCATGATTATGAATGATAAATACGATCCATGATTATGAATGATAAATACGATCCATGATTATGAATGATAAATACGATCCATGATTATGAATGATAAATACGATCCATGATAGCACATGTTCACCGGATGATGTCCCCTTATTTCATCGGATGATGAAAGTGCTATTTTGTCGTCTAGCGATCGGCAGATGTAGAGTGTTTAAGCCATCGGATGATGAAAGTGCTATTTTGTCGTCTAGCGATCGGCAGATGTAGAGTGTTTAAGCCATCGGATGATGAAAGTGCTATTTTGTCGTCTAGCGATCGGCAGATGTAGAGTGTTTAAGCCATCGGATGATGAAAGTGCTATTTTGTCGTCTAGCGATCGGCAGATGTAGAGTGTTTAAGCCATCGGATGATGAAAGTGCTATTTTGTCGTCTAGCGATCGGCAGATGTAGAGTGTTTAAGCCATCGGATGATGAAAGTGCTATTTTGTCGTCTAGCGATCGGCAGATGTAGAGTGTTTAAGCCATCGGATGATGAAAGTGCTATTTTGTCGTCTAGCGATCGGCAGATGTAGAGTGTTTAAGCCATCGGATGATGAAAGTGCTATTTTGTCGTCTAGCGATCGGCAGATGTAGAGTGTTTAAGCCATCGGATGATGAAAGTGCTATTTTGTCGTCTAGCGATCGGCAGATGTAGAGTGTTTAAGCCATCGGATGATGAAAGTGCTATTTTGTCGTCTAGCGATCGGCAGATGTAGAGTGTTTAAGCCATCGGATGATGAAAGTGCTATTTTGTCGTCTAGCGATCGGCAGATGTAGAGTGTTTAAGCCATCGGATGATGAAAGTGCTATTTTGTCGTCTAGCGATCGGCAGATGTAGAGTGTTTAAGCCATCGGATGATGAAAGTGCTATTTTGTCGTCTAGCGATCGGCAGATGTAGAGTGTTTAAGCCATCGGATGATGAAAGTGCTATTTTGTCGTCTAGCGATCGGCAGATGTAGAGTGTTTAAGCCATCGGATGATGAAAGTGCTATTTTGTCGTCTAGCGATCGGCAGATGTAGAGTGTTTAAGCCATCGGATGATGAAAGTGCTATTTTGTCGTCTAGCGATCGGCAGATGTAGAGTGTTTAAGCCATCGGATGATGAAAGTGCTATTTTGTCGTCTAGCGATCGGCAGATGTAGAGTGTTTAAGCCATCGGATGATGAAAGTGCTATTTTGTCGTCTAGCGATCGGCAGATGTAGAGTGTTTAAGCCATCGGATGATGAAAGTGCTATTTTGTCGTCTAGCGATCGGCAGATGTAGAGTGTTTAAGCCATCGGATGATGAAAGTGCTATTTTGTCGTCTAGCGATCGGCAGATGTAGAGTGTTTAAGCCATCGGATGATGAAAGTGCTATTTTGTCGTCTAGCGATCGGCAGATGTAGAGTGTTTAAGCCATCGGATGATGAAAGTGCTATTTTGTCGTCTAGCGATCGGCAGATGTAGAGTGTTTAAGCCATCGGATGATGAAAGTGCTATTTTGTCGTCTAGCGATCGGCAGATGTAGAGTGTTTAAGCCATCGGATGATGAAAGTGCTATTTTGTCGTCTAGCGATCGGCAGATGTAGAGTGTTTAAGCCATCGGATGATGAAAGTGCTATTTTGTCGTCTAGCGATCGGCAGATGTAGAGTGTTTAAGCCATCGGATGATGAAAGTGCTATTTTGTCGTCTAGCGATCGGCAGATGTAGAGTGTTTAAGCCATCGGATGATGAAAGTGCTATTTTGTCGTCTAGCGATCGGCAGATGTAGAGTGTTTAAGCCATCGGATGATGAAAGTGCTATTTTGTCGTCTAGCGATCGGCAGATGTAGAGTGTTTAAGCCATCGGATGATGAAAGTGCTATTTTGTCGTCTAGCGATCGGCAGATCGAACAGCTGATGACTGCTAGAGAGGAACAAGGCAACTCCAGTACTAATGCAACTCATGATCACGGAGGTGAGCGTTTCCACCGGCTTCGACCCCCGGTATTTAATGGACATGTTTCAGATCCTATTTATGCTGAGGAATGGGTTCGAAAGATAGAGGACATGTTTAAGTATGCAAAGGTTGACGAAGGAGATAAGGTCACGTATGCTGTCTTTCATTTGGAATTGGGAGCAAGGCATTGGTGGGATTCAATCCAGAACACCGCTAATGCAGGAGCTATGACCTGGGAAATGTTTAAGACTGCCTTCTTTGACAAGTACTTCAATAGGACTGTTCGGGCCAACAAGAAGAAGGAGTTCATGAATCTGCGACAAACTGGCTCTGTGACGGATTACATATGCAAATTTGATGCTTTATCACGGTTTGCTCCCCGAATGATTGAGGATGATGAGGACAGGATTTACCAATTTGTTCAAGGACTGAAGCCGAGTTTGTACATGAAAGTAAAGACTGCTGGGATACACAATGTACCTTATGGTGAAGTGACGGCTAAGGCCTTGGAGCTGGAAGAGGCTGAAATGACAGCATATGCACAGCGTGAGCAGCCAAGAAAATTCACGAAGGAAACTCAGCCGCCACCACGTCAGAACAAAGGATGGCAGCCGCAACAGAACAGGGGACCACAACAACAACAACAAGGTATAAAGAGACCCTTCAATCCAAATGAAGATCAGGGAAAAGGAAAGCGACCAATGGCCCCTCTATGCCCCACCTGTCAGAAGAACCACCCCGGCGAATGCAAGTTGCGTTCTGGCCGCTGTTTCAGATGTGATAAGGTTGGACATATAGTCAGAGACTGCCCCATGCCGCCAGATCCGAACCGTGCAAGGATAGCACCTAGAGTTTATGCTATGATGGAGGATGAGGACACAGTGCCGCATACAGTTATAACAGGTACCATTATGATCTGTGGTTTTACTGCTTACACACTTATAGATACGGGAGCCACGCACTCGTTTATATCAACCTTGTTTGTATGCAATCACAACTTAGAACTTTTACCAGCCGAAAGGCCATATAATGTTATGTTACATCAGGGAAGTCCTACATTCAGAACAGATTGTTAAAGGTGATGTTGTGTCCTTAGGAGGTAAGAAACTATATGTAGAACTGATTGTAATTGACATGAAAGGGTATGAGGTGATATTGGGAATGGATTGGTTATTCAGGCATTATGCCACAATAAGTTGTAGATCTGGGTTGGTTGATTTTCGACCCCCAAATGGTGATCATTATTCCTTCCAAGCTATCCCTAAGATAAGTAAAATGCCGATTATATCCTCCTTAGAGATCCATCGATTATTGAAAAATGGATGTGAGAGTTACCTGGCTAGTGTAATGGATGTTCGGATGAAGGATAGAATGGAATTTCAGGATATTCCCATAGTCCGAGAGTTCCCTGAGGCATTTTTGGATGATTTGCCTGGTTTACCACCTGATAGAGAAATAGAGTTTGTAATAGATACGTACCCTGAGGCCTTACGGTGTCTAAGAACCCATATCGCATGGCTCCTGTTGAGTTGAAGGAGTTAAAAATCCAACTGCAGGAATTAGTAGACAAAGGATTTATCCGCCCTAGCAGCTCTCCTTGGGGTGCACCTGTCTTATTCGTTAAAAAGAAAGATGGTTCCCTCAGAATGTGCATAGACTATAGAGAGCTAAATAAGTTAACCATTAAGAATAAATACCCCTTGCCCCGTATTGATGACTTGTTTGACCAATTGCAAGGAGCTAAAGTGTTTTCAAAGATTGATTTGCGTTCGGGGTACTATCAACTGAAAGTTAAGGAGAGTGATATACCTAAGACTGCCTTCAGGACCCGTTATGGACATTATGAATTCCTTGTAATGTCGTTTGGGCTGACAAATGCACCTGCAGCCTTTATGGACTTAATGAATCGAGTGTTTCGTGAGTATTTGGACAAGTTTGTAATTGTATTCATAGATGATATCTTGATATACTCACAGACTGAAGCTGACCATGCAGAGCATTTAAGTGTAGTTTTGACGACATTAAAGGAGCACCAACTTTATGCCAAGTTGTCCAAGTGTGAGTTTTGGTTGAACAAGGTTAATTTTCTTGGCCATGTAGTTGCTGCTAATGGCATATCAGTAGACCCGACCAAAATTCAGGCAGTAAAGGATTGGCCACAACCGAAGAACGCCAGTGAAGTCCGCAGTTTCCTTGGATTGGCAGGCTATTACAGGAAGTTCATCAAAGGATTTTCCTTAATAGCTAAGCCTCTGACGAATCTGACAAAGAAGGACAATAAGTATTCTTGGACCGAAGCTTGTGAGGATAGCTTCCAAACATTGAAATTGAAGTTAACAACAGCCCTGTTTTGACTCTTCCAACCGAAGAAGGAAGTTTAGCGTATACTGTGATGCATCTAAAGTTGGTTTGGGCTGTGTTTTGATGCAAGAGGGTAAAGTTGTAGCGTATGCCTCTAGGCAGCTAAAGAGTTATGAACAGAACTATCCCACCCATGATTTAGAATTAGCTGCTGTTGTTTTTGCCTTGAAGATGTGGAGACACTATTTGTATGGACAACAGTGTGAGGTATTTTCTGACCATAAAAGTCTGAAGTACCTCTTTACACAAAAGGAATTGAACATGAGACAGAGACGTTGGTTGGAATTTGTTAAGGATTATGACTTTGAGATCAGGTACCACCCGGGTAAGGCTAACTCTGTGGCTGACGCTTTGAGCAGGATGTCAACAACAATGCAACCCGTAATGTCAACTATGTCTATACCATTGAGGACAGAAGTACAGAGATTTGAATTGGATATAGTACCAAAGTTATCAGCCTTACTTGCCGATTTGACCATTCAACCAACGGTTTTGGAAAAGATCAAAGAGGCACAACAGAGGAATTCAGAGGAGAATATCAGTATAATGAGCAGATTGAAGGACACCACCTCCGAGTTTAGTCTTTCCAAAGATGGAATTCTGAGGTTTAGGAATCGATGGTATGTCCCTAATGATGAGGGATTACGTAAGTTAATCTTGGCCGAGGCACATTTGTCTCCCTTTTCTGTACATCCTGGCAGCACCAAGATGTATCGAGACCTGAGGTTACTCTACTGGTGGCCAAACTTAAAAGGGATGTTGCTATGTATGTGGAGTCTTGTCTAGTATGCCAGCAAGTTAAAGCCGAGCACCAGCGTCCAGGAGGTACCCTTCAGCCTTTACCTATTCCAGAATGGAAGTGGGAACACATAGCTATGGATTTCGTAGTAGGATTACCTAAGACAACTAAGGGACATGATAGTATTTGGGTTGTGATTGATAGACTGACGAAATCAGCCCATTTCTTACCTGTAAAGACAACCTACACGATGAACCAGCTTGCTGACCTTTATGTACAAGAAATTATTAGACTGCATGGAATTCCTGTATCTATTGTCTCTGATCGTGACCCTAGGTTCACCTCACGGTTTGGAAAGGTCTACAAGGCACACTTGGTACGAGGTTATCCTTCAGCACTGCCTTTCACCCGCAGACAGATGGTCAATCTGAGAGGACTATTCAGATACTTGAAGATATGCTGAGGGCGTGTGTACTAGATTTCCAGTCATCTTGGAGCCAATACTTACCTTTGGTTGAGTTCTCCTACAATAACAGTTATCAGTCCACCATTGGTATGGCACCTTATGAAGCACTGTATGGCAGGAAATGTAGGTCACCTCTGTATTGGGATGAGGTTGGTGAAGCAAAACTCCTAGGTCCCGAGATTTTGCAACAGATGTCGGACAAGATTGCCACTATTAGGAAAAGAATGATAACTGCACAGAGTCGACAGAAGAGTTACGCAGACCAGAGGAGAAGAGACCTTGAGTTTTCTGTTGGTGATGAAGTTTTCCTGAGGATTTCACCATTTAAAGGGAGTTTTAAGATTTGGTAAGAAAGGAAAGCTAAACCCACGGTTTATTGGACCATTCCCCATCTTAGAAAGGATTGGCAGTACGGCTTATAGATTGCAATTGCCTCCATCATTGGAAAGGATTCATAATGTCTTCCATGTGTCAATGTTAAGAAAATGCATACGGGACCCTACTCAAGTTGTTAAACCAGTGGATTTTGAGATTGAGCCGACACTAACGTAGAAGAGAAGCCAGTACGAATTTTGGAATCTGCAGTGAAAATTCTGAGGAATAAGGAAATCCCCCTTGTGAAAGTTTATGATGAATCATGGTATTGAGGAAGCACATGGGAAAGACGGCAGGACATGATGGACAAATATCCAGACTCTTCGCTTGATCAATTTTCGGGGACGAAAATTTTGTTTAAGGAGGGGTGGATGTAACACCCGACAACTTCAACCAGGTGACTTCCTAACTGAATTAACGGCCATGATTATTCAATCTTCACGGTTTAGAATTTTATGCCAAGCTTAATTAATTACATGTGGATTTAAACTAGGTTGAGTGGCAAAGTTGTAATAATGGAGGTTTGATACCGTATTAAAGAAAATGGAAAGGGGTTCAAACCTCATTTAAACCACTGTAGCCGACACCTCTCTACTCTCGCGATTTTCCGGTCCTCTCCGAGCTCTCGCTCTCTGTGTCAGCTGGCAATCCCTCTTTCGACGATCGGTTCCTTGCTGCTTCTCGGCTACTTTGTGCTCGAGGTACGAGTTTGGCAATGTAGCTATCTTTTAGTCGTTAAGCTCTGTTTTCTGCTATGTGTTGAAGTTCTGGGTTCTTCAATGGCCGAGTATTAGTAAGGGTATTTTAAAATCTGAAAGTGGTAATGTCATTCCGAATCGATTTTGGACATTAAACAACCAACCCTGAGCTATCGCTAATCGAATCTGTCTGTTTTGGGTTTTGGATTTCAAACTGCACAGAGAACTATACTAAGGATTCGGGAGTGACTATAGCTATTAGATCCTAGGATGACTTGTGATTAGAACTAATAGGAGTTTGTTTTTAACTACTGCAATGTAAATGTTTTAGGTGAAGAAGTTTGAAGAGAAAGGAGCTCAAATTGCTAAGGAGACCAGGTAAGTGAATGTCAGGTTTCTCGGTCATTAGGACCCTACATCAAAGGATGTTAGGTAGAAACTCATACGATGATTAGTAGTGTCCCTTAGGGTAAGGTCTAGTATTTATATTGAATGATTAGTTCAATGTAAGGTGTTATGTGCGATAGTGGCTCTGTCGGTTAGCTCTATGATTTAGGAATTTCCAATGTACATGATCATGACTATTTTATGCATATGAAAATAGTTTAAGAGCATGTTTTCCTCATGATACAGTAAGAAGAGAAAACTGATGCAACGTGGACTAAGTTGAGGGTAGGGGCTGTTCGGCGTATGTCCACATCCAAAGAGGGACATATGAACACTAACGGCCGCAGTACAGGGACCAAGATCAAACTCACTGTCCGAACCCCCTTTACCGGCACAAATCCTCTCTTAATCCACACAACTTAAATGAAGAATATGATCAATGATTATGAATGATAAATACGATCCATGATTATGAATGATAAATACGATCCATGATTATGAATGATAAATACGATCCATGATTATGAATGATAAATACGATCCATGATTATGAATGATAAATACGATCCATGATTATGAATGATAAATACGATCCATGATTATGAATGATAAATACGATCCATGATTATGAATGATAAATACGATCCATGATTATGAATGATAAATACGATCCATGATTATGAATGATAAATACGATCCATGATTATGAATGATAAATACGATCCATGATTATGAATGATAAATACGATCCATGATTATGAATGATAAATACGATCCATGATTATGAATGATAAATACGATCCATGATTATGAATGATAAATACGATCCATGATTATGAATGATAAATACGATCCATGATTATGAATGATAAATACGATCCATGATTATGAATGATAAATACGATCCATGATTATGAATGATAAATACGATCCATGATTATGAATGATAAATACGATCCATGATTATGAATGATAAATACGATCCATGATTATGAATGATAAATACGATCCATGATTATGAATGATAAATACGATCCATGATTATGAATGATAAATACGATCCATGATTATGAATGATAAATACGATCCATGATTATGAATGATAAATACGATCCATGATTATGAATGATAAATACGATCCATGATTATGAATGATAAATACGATCCATGATTATGAATGATAAATACGATCCATGATTATGAATGATAAATACGATCCATGATTATGAATGATAAATACGATCCATGATTATGAATGATAAATACGATCCATGATTATGAATGATAAATACGATCCATGATTATGAATGATAAATACGATCCATGATTATGAATGATAAATACGATCCATGATTATGAATGATAAATACGATCCATGATTATGAATGATAAATACGATCCATGATTATGAATGATAAATACGATCCATGATTATGAATGATAAATACGATCCATGATTATGAATGATAAATACGATCCATGATTATGAATGATAAATACGATCCATGATTATGAATGATAAATACGATCCATGATTATGAATGATAAATACGATCCATGATTATGAATGATAAATACGATCCATGATTATGAATGATAAATACGATCCATGATTATGAATGATAAATACGATCCATGATTATGAATGATAAATACGATCCATGATTATGAATGATAAATACGATCCATGATTATGAATGATAAATACGATCCATGATTATGAATGATAAATACGATCCATGATTATGAATGATAAATACGATCCATGATTATGAATGATAAATACGATCCATGATTATGAATGATAAATACGATCCATGATTATGAATGATAAATACGATCCATGATTATGAATGATAAATACGATCCATGATTATGAATGATAAATACGATCCATGATTATGAATGATAAATACGATCCATGATTATGAAAGTGCTATTTTGTCGTCTAGCGATCGGCAGATGTAGAGTGTTTAAGCCATCGGATGATGAAAGTGCTATTTTGTCGTCTAGCGATCGGCAGATGTAGAGTGTTTAAGCCATCGGATGATGAAAGTGCTATTTTGTCGTCTAGCGATCGGCAGATGTAGAGTGTTTAAGCCATCGGATGATGAAAGTGCTATTTTGTCGTCTAGCGATCGGCAGATGTAGAGTGTTTAAGCCATCGGATGATGAAAGTGCTATTTTGTCGTCTAGCGATCGGCAGATGTAGAGTGTTTAAGCCATCGGATGATGAAAGTGCTATTTTGTCGTCTAGCGATCGGCAGATGTAGAGTGTTTAAGCCATCGGATGATGAAAGTGCTATTTTGTCGTCTAGCGATCGGCAGATGTAGAGTGTTTAAGCCATCGGATGATGAAAGTGCTATTTTGTCGTCTAGCGATCGGCAGATGTAGAGTGTTTAAGCCATCGGATGATGAAAGTGCTATTTTGTCGTCTAGCGATCGGCAGATGTAGAGTGTTTAAGCCATCGGATGATGAAAGTGCTATTTTGTCGTCTAGCGATCGGCAGATGTAGAGTGTTTAAGCCATCGGATGATGAAAGTGCTATTTTGTCGTCTAGCGATCGGCAGATGTAGAGTGTTTAAGCCATCGGATGATGAAAGTGCTATTTTGTCGTCTAGCGATCGGCAGATGTAGAGTGTTTAAGCCATCGGATGATGAAAGTGCTATTTTGTCGTCTAGCGATCGGCAGATGTAGAGTGTTTAAGCCATCGGATGATGAAAGTGCTATTTTGTCGTCTAGCGATCGGCAGATGTAGAGTGTTTAAGCCATCGGATGATGAAAGTGCTATTTTGTCGTCTAGCGATCGGCAGATGTAGAGTGTTTAAGCCATCGGATGATGAAAGTGCTATTTTGTCGTCTAGCGATCGGCAGATGTAGAGTGTTTAAGCCATCGGATGATGAAAGTGCTATTTTGTCGTCTAGCGATCGGCAGATGTAGAGTGTTTAAGCCATCGGATGATGAAAGTGCTATTTTGTCGTCTAGCGATCGGCAGATGTAGAGTGTTTAAGCCATCGGATGATGAAAGTGCTATTTTGTCGTCTAGCGATCGGCAGATGTAGAGTGTTTAAGCCATCGGATGATGAAAGTGCTATTTTGTCGTCTAGCGATCGGCAGATGTAGAGTGTTTAAGCCATCGGATGATGAAAGTGCTATTTTGTCGTCTAGCGATCGGCAGATGTAGAGTGTTTAAGCCATCGGATGATGAAAGTGCTATTTTGTCGTCTAGCGATCGGCAGATGTAGAGTGTTTAAGCCATCGGATGATGAAAGTGCTATTTTGTCGTCTAGCGATCGGCAGATGTAGAGTGTTTAAGCCATCGGATGATGAAAGTGCTATTTTGTCGTCTAGCGATCGGCAGATGTAGAGTGTTTAAGCCATCGGATGATGAAAGTGCTATTTTGTCGTCTAGCGATCGGCAGATGTAGAGTGTTTAAGCCATCGGATGATGAAAGTGCTATTTTGTCGTCTAGCGATCGGCAGATGTAGAGTGTTTAAGCCATCGGATGATGAAAGTGCTATTTTGTCGTCTAGCGATCGGCAGATGTAGAGTGTTTAAGCCATCGGATGATGAAAGTGCTATTTTGTCGTCTAGCGATCGGCAGATGTAGAGTGTTTAAGCCATCGGATGATGAAAGTGCTATTTTGTCGTCTAGCGATCGGCAGATGTAGAGTGTTTAAGCCATCGGATGATGAAAGTGCTATTTTGTCGTCTAGCGATCGGCAGATGTAGAGTGTTTAAGCCATCGGATGATGAAAGTGCTATTTTGTCGTCTAGCGATCGGCAGATGTAGAGTGTTTAAGCCATCGGATGATGAAAGTGCTATTTTGTCGTCTAGCGATCGGCAGATGTAGAGTGTTTAAGCCATCGGATGATGAAAGTGCTATTTTGTCGTCTAGCGATCGGCAGATGTAGAGTGTTTAAGCCATCGGATGATGAAAGTGCTATTTTGTGTTACCTATTACTGAAATTTATTGCTTATAAATTTGGGATTTTTGTCTGTTGTTTGTTGCTGCCTGTTACTGAACTTTATCTGTTTATAAATTTGAGATTTTTGTCCGTTATTTGTTCGTTTTTGCTACATGTTCAAAAAGTTTATCTATTTATAAATTTAGAATGATTAATGTGTTTATATATTTATTTCTTTTTTGCTCCATGGTAGGATGGATACTCCTCATAGTGAAAATTCGCATGTGGGATCGAAAAGAACTAAGTCTCTAACTTTGATTCACTTCAATAGAATACCAAATACTGATTCAACTAAATGTAATTATTGTGAAAAGATTTATGCAACACACCGACGAAAAATAGGACTTCTAATAATGTAACGCCCCGAGTTATCTGAACCCGGTTCGCTACACAAAATACTGAACCGAACTATGACTTTTTGAGAAAATTTTAAAATCTCATTCAATGATCAAGATTTGACTCTTAAAACGTTGAAACTCGCAGCGAAAAAATCATCGTATAAAAACAATATTTATTAAATAGTTAAAATATTCAAGACAGTTGGTTGAAAGATAAAAGAAAACAAAAAAAAAAAAAAAAAAAAAAAAAAAAAAAAAAAAAAAAAAAAAAAAAAAAAAAAAAAAAAAAAAAAAAAAAAAAAAAAAAAAAAAAAAAAAAAAAAAAAAAAAAAAAAAAAAAAAAAAAAAAAAAAAAAAAAAAAAAAAAAAAAAAAAAAAAAAAAAAAAAAAAAAAAAAAAAAAAAAAAAAAAAAAAAAAAAAAAAAAAAAAAAAAAAAAAAAAAAAAAAAAAAAAAAAAAAAAAAAAAAAAAAAAAAAAAAAAAAAAAAAAAAAAAAAAAAAAAAAAAAAAAAAAAAAAAAAAAAAAAAAAAAAAAAAAAAAAAAAAAAAAAAAAAAAAAAAAAAAAAAAAAAAAAAAAAAAAAAAAAAAAAAAAAAAAAAAAAAAAAAAAAAAAAAAAAAAAAAAAAAAAAAAAAAAAAAAAAAAAAAAAAAAAAAAAAAAAAAAAAAAAAAAAAAAAAAAAAAAAAAAAAAAAAAAAAAAAAAAAAAAAAAAAAAAAAAAAAAAAAAAAAAAAAAAAAAAAAAAAAAAAAAAAAAAAAAAAAAAAAAAAAAAAAAAAAAAAAAAAAAAAAAAAAAAAAAAAAAAAAAAAAAAAAAAAAAAAAAAAAAAAAAAAAAAAAAAAAAAAAAAAAAAAAAAAAAAAAAAAAAAAAAAAAAAAAAAAAAAAAAAAAAAAAAAAAAAAAAAAAAAAAAAAAAAAAAAAAAAAAAAAAAAAAAAAAAAAAAAAAAAAAAAAAAAAAAAAAAAAAAAAAAAAAAAAAAAAAAAAAAAAAAAAAAAAAAAAAAAAAAAAAAAAAAAAAAAAAAAAAAAAAAAAAAAAAAAAAAAAAAAAAAAAAAAAAAAAAAAAAAAAAAAAAAAAAAAAAAAAAAAAAAAAAAAAAAAAAAAAAAAAAAAAAAAAAAAAAAAAAAAAAAAAAAAAAAAAAAAAAAAAAAAAAAAAAAAAAAAAAAAAAAAAAAAAAAAAAAAAAAAAAAAAAAAAAAAAAAAAAAAAAAAAAAAAAAAAAAAAAAAAAAAAAAAAAAAAAAAAAAAAAAAAAAAAAAAAAAAAAAAAAAAAAAAAAAAAAAAAAAAAAAAAAAAAAAAAAAAAAAAAAAAAAAAAAAAAAAAAAAAAAAAAAAAAAAAAAAAAAAAAAAAAAAAAAAAAAAAAAAAAAAAAAAAAAAAAAAAAAAAAAAAAAAAAAAAAAAAAAAAAAAAAAAAAAAAAAAAAAAAAAAAAAAAAAAAAAAAAAAAAAAAAAAAAAAAAAAAAAAAAAAAAAAAAAAAAAAAAAAAAAAAAAAAAAAAAAAAAAAAAAAAAAAAAAAAAAAAAAAAAAAAAAAAAAAAAAAAAAAAAAAAAAAAAAAAAAAAAAAAAAAAAAAAAAAAAAAAAAAAAAAAAAAAAAAAAAACTCGACTTCCACCGATAGACATCATCTACCGATAGATCAAAAATACTCACGTCTGCCGATAGACATCATCTGCCGATAGACCATCATCTACCGATAGATCAAAACCTCAACAAAAACAGCATAGCAACAATTTCACTCTAAACAAAAGACTCCAACCTACAAAGAACTTGAGCATTTTACTGCATCCGTTCCAACCTACTTAAATCCGTGTATTACTCCAAAATTTGGTAAAACCACTATTAAAACCAACAAAGTATCATTATCAGAAAAGTCTCAAAATGTATTCAAAAACATTAAAATTACCACCGTCACAAAAACTCTCGACATACTTAAATTGATCACAGTTCCTAACCTCGTACTACTGACACCATTAAACACCATCAATTGCCAGATGTACATGAATGCACCCCTCCAACCTGCCGTAGTCCGCAAAACTCACGAACACCTTGCTGTCTTCTTCACCTACTCACAGAACGCATCTATTAGCCTAATGCTAAGTAAGTAAAACAGTAATGAAATGAAATGCTAAAACATAAATTCCTAAACATGCAGTTTCTACTTTCTCATCTCAGTTGCATATGCTCGTTTCTGATCTGATCCCCTGTGAAATTGGGAGTTGGATCACTTCTCCCAAAGTATAAATCCCTACATAAGTTAAGGGGCGGATTAGTTCCTTTAACAAACTGTTCAGATCCCCCTGTGAAATTGGGAGTCAGATCACTTCTCCCAAAGTATAAATCCCTACATAAGTTAAGGGGCGGATTAGTTCTCTTAATAGCTTATCTGTTACAGTATGTTCATTCCTTACCATGTCATTTCATGTAAATTCATTTTCGCATACTTTCAAAAATATGATGCATGACTTACAAACACATTCAAGCACACATAAATCCTACTGTTTTGTGATGTAGGCCCAAAGGCACAAGCATACTTCACTTATCTGGTCTCCTGGAAATCGCTCGGCTGTAAGCTACTTTAGAAGCTCACTCACCTAAAGTCATAACAGTACATTAATCAAACATTCACTAAACTTCACCAAGAATCAATCAGAAGTTTGAGGAAATCAGTTTGAAACCCTGCTACCCGTGCATTCCCATTTATCACCAAAACCCGAACCTACTCTCAATCACAGCATCCTCGAAATTTCTCACATTGTACTCCCTCAGTTACATAACTGCTAAAATACAAGAAAACGAGGAAAAACTTACATAGGTTAAAAGAGAATTGAGCAAGAGAATCGCCAAAAGGGTTCTGCTGGAGAGCTGGAGGCCGAAAGAGAAATGATAAACAGAATAGTAGCGGCTACAGTGCATTAAACCCAAACCTCTCTCCTTAAATACGTTATCCACTTTTAAATTTCTAATTACCCTTATGCCCTTGCCTAGTCATCCATTAACCCTACTTTTATTATTGTCATTTAAAGTGTGTCATTAATTTAAAAAGAATTGAGAACTGGTTCGATAGAACCGGGTGTTACAAATAAGCATATTAAAGTATGCAAAAAATTTCTACGAAATGTAGACAGTAAGCAAAAATGATTACTATAATGGTTGTTAGAGAATTTCTCGCAAAAATGATTATCTTGAATGAATTGCCACTGAAAGTGGTAGAAAGAATTGGTTTTAGGGCATTTTTTCTGTATCTTAATCCCAAGTTTATTATGTCATCTAGAATAACAGTAGCAAAAGATATTCGCAATATATTTCAGAAAGAAAGAACCAAGTAGTGTTTTTTTATAACATCAAAGAAGGTATGTTTGACCACTGAGACATAGATCTCTATTCAAAATTTAATTTACATGGTACTGACATGTCATTATATTGATCAAGATTAGCATGTAAAAAAGAAGATATTGAATTTTTGTTTGATTCCGAACCATAAGGGTGAATCTATTGGTAAGGAAATTGAAAATGTTACAACCATAAATGTTGATAATGCTTCTTCCAACGATGATGTTATTTCCTATTTGACGAAAACAATTCGAAATTTGAAGGGGTTGATTTTAAATGGCGATCATATGCACGTAAGATGTTTTGCACTTCAATTTGATCGTTTCTGATGGTTTGAAAGAACATCATGAGTCCAGAGCGAGGGTACGAAAAGTTGTTAAGTAAGTAAGATCTTCTCCGGGAAGATTGCAACAGTTCAAAGCCTGCGTTGATACAGATAAAATTACTTGTAAAAGTAATTTGTCGCTCGATGTTCGTTGGAACTCTACGTATTTGATGTTGGCAATTGCTGAGAAGTATGAAACGACTTTTGAAAAATTAGCAGAGAATAATAGCTCTTTCTTACATGAAATGAGAGTGGAAGGTTCACCCACATCTGAAGATTGGTCATGCATCCGAGAAATCTATAAATTCTTAGAGACATTTCATACTATAACACTTAATATTTCTGCTTCTCTGCATATTACATCGAATATGTATGTAGGTGAAGTCTTAAATTTGAAGATTCCTATTGAGACATATGGTAACGGTGATAATTTAACGCTAAGAAGAATGGTCAATGAGTTGCAAAAGAAGTTTGATAAATATTGGGGATCTTTTGAAAAAATAAACATGTTTGTATATGTTTTTGTTGTTCTTAATCCAAGTTGCAAAACCAAATCTTTACGGCATTGTTTAGGCACTTTACTTGGCAGTGAAAGAACTGCATGATACATAAAGTAGGTAGAAGATGTAATTAAAAAGTTGTATACTGAATATAAAGGTGATACAACCAATGAAGACCAAACTCCAAGTATAATAGTCAACAAAGATCTCCAAAGTTAATGAGTTCTTTGGCGCAAGCTTGTTCAACTGCAGTGTACTCTATGTTTTATGGGTCTGACAATTCTTCTGAGAGAAGTGATGAAACTAATATGTCAGATATTTATCTATATTTATCTGAGAAGTTAGAGAATTTTTCAAACAATTCTGACATATTATTTTGGTGGAAGAGAAACTCTGATAAGTATCGAGTGCAATTGCGAAAGATATATTAATCATTCTAATTTCTACGTGGTGTCAGAATTTGTTTTTAGTTGTGGTGGTCGTGTTTTTGATGCATTTCGCAGTTCTCTAAACCTCAAAGTATTGAAACTCTTATATGCTCCCAAAGTTAGCATAAAACATTCAATCTTTTTAAAATTTCTACAAACATTGATGATGATTTCGAAGATAGTACTATCACAACTATAGAAGAAGGTTCAAACATTCTAATATTTATTTGTTTTACATGTTTATCTCTAGTGTTTAACTAATACCTTCAATATTTTGCATTTTGCAGATTCTGCTGACCCTACCCATGAAAATTTTATAGAAGATGACACATCGATGACTTAATATAGTTGCAATTATTGACATCATTTTAATGTTTATCTCTAATGGTTTGGAATTGATTGCTTGAAAGTTGGAATGAAATTGACAATTTAGTTGGATTATTATTTAGTTTGTATCTTTAAAGTAGTTGAATTAATATTGGATATTGAATTTAATTTATTAGATTTCATTTTAATGTTTGATAGTTGGATTTAATTTGTATGTTAAATAGTTGAATTTATTTTGGATGTTGAATTTCATTTTTTTTTTTTTTTTTTTTTTTTTTTTTTTTTTTTTTTTTTTTTTTTTTTTTTTTTTTTTTTTTTTTTTTTTTTTTTTTTTTTTTTTTTTTTTTTTTTTTTTTTTTTTTTTTTTTTTTTTTTTTTTTTTTTTTTTTTTTTTTTTTTTTTTTTTTTTTTTTTTTTTTTTTTTTTTTTTTTTTTTTTTTTTTTTTTTTTTTTTTTTTTTTTTTTTTTTTTTTTTTTTTTTTTTTTTTTTTTTTTTTTTTTTTTTTTTTTTTTTTTTTTTTTTTTTTTTTTTTTTTTTTTTTTTTTTTTTTTTTTTTTTTTTTTTTTTTTTTTTTTTTTTTTTTTTTTTTTTTTTTTTTTTTTTTTTTTTTTTTTTTTTTTTTTTTTTTTTTTTTTTTTTTTTTTTTTTTTTTTTTTTTTTTTTTTTTTTTTTTTTTTTTTTTTTTTTTTTTTTTTTTTTTTTTTTTTTTTTTTTTTTTTTTTTTTTTTTTTTTTTTTTTTTTTTTTTTTTTTTTTTTTTTTTTTTTTTTTTTTTTTTTTTTTTTTTTTTTTTTTTTTTTTTTTTTTTTTTTTTTTTTTTTTTTTTTTTTTTTTTTTTTTTTTTTTTTTTTTTTTTTTTTTTTTTTTTTTTTTTTTTTTTTTTTTTTTTTTTTTTTTTTTTTTTTTTTTTTTTTTTTTTTTTTTTTTTTTTTTTTTTTTTTTTTTTTTTTTTTTTTTTTTTTTTTTTTTTTTTTTTTTTTTTTTTTTTTTTTTTTTTTTTTTTTTTTTTTTTTTTTTTTTTTTTTTTTTTTTTTTTTTTTTTTTTTTTTTTTTTTTTTTTTTTTTTTTTTTTTTTTTTTTTTTTTTTTTTTTTTTTTTTTTTTTTTTTTTTTTTTTTTTTTTTTTTTTTTTTTTTTTTTTTTTTTTTTTTTTTTTTTTTTTTTTTTTTTTTTTTTTTTTTTTTTTTTTTTTTTTTTTTTTTTTTTTTTTTTTTTTTTTTTTTTTTTTTTTTTTTTTTTTTTTTTTTTTTTTTTTTTTTTTTTTTTTTTTTTTTTTTTTTTTTTTTTTTTTTTTTTTTTTTTTTTTTTTTTTTTTTTTTTTTTTTTTTTTTTTTTTTTTTTTTTTTTTTTTTTTTTTTTTTTTTTTTTTTTTTTTTTTTTTTTTTTTTTTTTTTTTTTTTTTTTTTTTTTTTTTTTTTTTTTTTTTTTTTTTTTTTTTTTTTTTTTTTTTTTTTTTTTTTTTTTTTTTTTTTTTTTTTTTTTTTTTTTTTTTTTTTTTTTTTTTTTTTTTTTTTTTTTTTTTTTTTTTTTTTTTTTTTTTTTTTTTTTTTTTTTTTTTTTTTTTTTTTTTTTTTTTTTTTTTTTTTTTTTTTTTTTTTTTTTTTTTTTTTTTTTTTTTTTTTTTTTTTTTTTTTTTTTTTTTTTTTTTTTTTTTTTTTTTTTTTTTTTTTTTTTTTTTTTTTTTTTTTTTTTTTTTTTTTTTTTTTTTTTTTTTTTGAGGCTCGGTGGAAACTATGCAAAAATTGTTGAGAATAATGTGCCCAACAAGCAAATGTTATGAACATTTTTATTGCTGTAATTAATAAATAAATTTTATGATTAATTTGTATGTTTAAATTATTTGATATGCTCTGTAAATTCAAAGAAAAAATCATTGATTATTTGTGCAATTTTAAATTTACATATATGTTGATATATGTGGGATTAAATTTAAAAAGAAATAATCACAATAGTCCATGACTTATATTTGAAGTAAAGGATCTTCAAATTAATAAAGTTATAAATACAGTTCACTTTGTTGAGAACGTATAGTCATATCCCGACTATATATGTAGTGACATAAAGTGATTGTATTTTATATAATATGATTATATAGGACCGAACCAGATGAAATTATATTGTTCTTGTAATATCCGTTAAATCAAGAACAGTTAATTGTATCATAATGATGGTCATATATGTATGATCTCAATTCATTGTATTTAGTAGACTCCTATTTCATTTTACTTTATTCTTTGATTTACTCGATACAGTTTTGTATAAGTTGCATTACATAACCCTTGTATTTTGAGAATAAATTAAATGAGTAACTGAGAATGCTAACATTGATACAATAAAATCCATAATATAAGATTCTCTTGTTTGTTAGTTCAGGGATTGAATAATTAGCGCGTAAATTCATAAATGTTATTAATTAATTATTCAATCAATAACTAATGGTAGTCAAGGATAAAGATGTAATATGAGAGGTTAACAGATTTTATACCTAGATCTATTACGAATCTTAATGGATGATTAATACATATGTAATGACTATATCAATAGACATTACTTTGAATAAATATACTTTATAGTTCTAAGAGTGCAACTCTAGGAATTTAGTGGAATTACTCTATAGTTAATAAGATTCCCTTGTTTGTTAGTTCAAGGATTGAATAATTAGCGCGCAAATTCATAAATGTTATAATTAATACAACAATAACTAATGGTAGTGAAGGATAAAGATGTAATATGAGAGGTTACGGATTTTATACCTAGCTCTATTACGAATTTTAATGGAGGATTAATACATATGTAATGACTATATCAATAGACATTACTTTGAATAAATATACTTTATAGTTCTAAGAGTGCAACTCTAGGAATTTAGTGGAATTACTCTATAGTTAATAAGATTCCCTTGTTTGTTAGTTCAAGGATTGAATAATTAGCGCGCAAATTCATAAATGTTATGAATTAATTATTCAATCAAGAACTAATGGTAGTGAAGGATAAAGATGTAATATGAGAGGTTAACAGATTTTATACCTAGCTCTATTACGAATTTTAATGGAGGATTAATACATATGTAATGACTATTCATGGACATTCTTTGATTAAATATCTTAGTTCTAAGAGTGCAACTCTAGGTATTAGTGGAATTACTCTAGAGTTAATAATTGTTTTATTTAATATAAGAGTTTATATTAATTAACAAATAGGATAAAGTGTAATTTGGCCCCTACAACTAGGTGAAATGGCACTTTAACAACACCGTAAACTTGGATAAGAGACAGACAACCTTAATATATTGATAATCGGCATATGGCTCCTACGTCATAATTTCCGTTAAAAAGTAACGTTTTTTTTTTTTTTTTTTTTTTTTTTTTTTTTTTTTTTTTTTTTTTTTTTTTTTTTTTTTTTTTTTTTTTTTTTTTTTTTTTTTTTTTTTTTTTTTTTTTTTTTTTTTTTTTTTTTTTTTTTTTTTTTTTTTTTTTTTTTTTTTTTTTTTTTTTTTTTTTTTTTTTTTTTTTTTTTTTTTTTTTTTTTTTTTTTTTTTTTTTTTTTTTTTTTTTTTTTTTTTTTTTTTTTTTTTTTTTTTTTTTTTTTTTTTTTTTTTTTTTTTTTTTTTTTTTTTTTTTTTTTTTTTTTTTTTTTTTTTTTTTTTTTTTTTTTTTTTTTTTTTTTTTTTTTTTTTTTTTTTTTTTTTTTTTTTTTTTTTTTTTTTTTTTTTTTTTTTTTTTTTTTTTTTTTTTTTTTTTTTTTTTTTTTTTTTTTTTTTTTTTTTTTTTTTTTTTTTTTTTTTTTTTTTTTTTTTTTTTTTTTTTTTTTTTTTTTTTTTTTTTTTTTTTTTTTTTTTTTTTTTTTTTTTTTTTTTTTTTTTTTTTTTTTTTTTTTTTTTTTTTTTTTTTTTTTTTTTTTTTTTTTTTTTTTTTTTTTTTTTTTTTTTTTTTTTTTTTTTTTTTTTTTTTTTTTTTTTTTTTTTTTTTTTTTTTTTTTTTTTTTTTTTTTTTTTTTTTTTTTTTTTTTTTTTTTTTTTTTTTTTTTTTTTTTTTTTTTTTTTTTTTTTTTTTTTTTTTTTTTTTTTTTTTTTTTTTTTTTTTTTTTTTTTTTTTTTTTTTTTTTTTTTTTTTTTTTTTTTTTTTTTTTTTTTTTTTTTTTTTTTTTTTTTTTTTTTTTTTTTTTTTTTTTTTTTTTTTTTTTTTTTTTTTTTTTTTTTTTTTTTTTTTTTTTTTTTTTTTTTTTTTTTTTTTTTTTTTTTTTTTTTTTTTTTTTTTTTTTTTTTTTTTTTTTTTTTTTTTTTTTTTTTTTTTTTTTTTTTTTTTTTTTTTTTTTTTTTTTTTTTTTTTTTTTTTTTTTTTTTTTTTTTTTTTTTTTTTTTTTTTTTTTTTTTTTTTTTTTTTTTTTTTTTTTTTTTTTTTTTTTTTTTTTTTTTTTTTTTTTTTTTTTTTTTTTTTTTTTTTTTTTTTTTTTTTTTTTTTTTTTTTTTTTTTTTTTTTTTTTTTTTTTTTTTTTTTTTTTTTTTTTTTTTTTTTTTTTTTTTTTTTTTTTTTTTTTTTTTTTTTTTTTTTTTTTTTTTTTTTTTTTTTTTTTTTTTTTTTTTTTTTTTTTTTTTTTTTTTTTTTTTTTTTTTTTTTTTTTTTTTTTTTTTTTTTTTTTTTTTTTTTTTTTTTTTTTTTTTTTTTTTTTTTTTTTTTTTTTTTTTTTTTTTTTTTTTTTTTTTTTTTTTTTTTAGCGGAAATCATTTGAAAACAAGCAGAGATTAAACGGGGTGTAAATCATTTGGAAAATTCAATTGAATAGTAGGAATTGGTTCGACCAAGACTTAAGCGTGGAAACGTGAAAATTGTAAAAGTCAAACGCATATGCCGCTAGACAAGGTCAACAAAAAAAAAAAAAAAAAAAAAAAAAAAAAAAAAAAAAAAAAAAAAAAAAAAAAAAAAAAAAAAAAAAAAAAAAAAAAAAAAAAAAAAAAAAAAAAAAAAAAAAAAAAAAAAAAAAAAAAAAAAAAAAAAAAAAAAAAAAAAAAAAAAAAAAAAAAAAAAAAAAAAAAAAAAAAAAAAAAAAAAAAAAAAAAAAAAAAAAAAAAAAAAAAAAAAAAAAAAAAAAAAAAAAAAAAAAAAAAAAAAAAAAAAAAAAAAAAAAAAAAAAAAAAAAAAAAAAAAAAAAAAAAAAAAAAAAAAAAAAAAAAAAAAAAAAAAAAAAAAAAAAAAAAAAAAAAAAAAAAAAAAAAAAAAAAAAAAAAAAAAAAAAAAAAAAAAAAAAAAAAAAAAAAAAAAAAAAAAAAAAAAAAAAAAAAAAAAAAAAAAAAAAAAAAAAAAAAAAAAAAAAAAAAAAAAAAAAAAAAAAAAAAAAAAAAAAAAAAAAAAAAAAAAAAAAAAAAAAAAAAAAAAAAAAAAAAAAAAAAAAAAAAAAAAAAAAAAAAAAAAAAAAAAAAAAAAAAAAAAAAAAAAAAAAAAAAAAAAAAAAAAAAAAAAAAAAAAAAAAAAAAAAAAAAAAAAAAAAAAAAAAAAAAAAAAAAAAAAAAAAAAAAAAAAAAAAAAAAAAAAAAAAAAAAAAAAAAAAAAAAAAAAAAAAAAAAAAAAAAAAAAAAAAAAAAAAAAAAAAAAAAAAAAAAAAAAAAAAAAAAAAAAAAAAAAAAAAAAAAAAAAAAAAAAAAAAAAAAAAAAAAAAAAAAAAAAAAAAAAAAAAAAAAAAAAAAAAAAAAAAAAAAAAAAAAAAAAAAAAAAAAAAAAAAAAAAAAAAAAAAAAAAAAAAAAAAAAAAAAAAAAAAAAAAAAAAAAAAAAAAAAAAAAAAAAAAAAAAAAAAAAAAAAAAAAAAAAAAAAAAAAAAAAAAAAAAAAAAAAAAAAAAAAAAAAAAAAAAAAAAAAAAAAAAAAAAAAAAAAAAAAAAAAAAAAAAAAAAAAAAAAAAAAAAAAAAAAAAAAAAAAAAAAAAAAAAAAAAAAAAAAAAAAAAAAAAAAAAAAAAAAAAAAAAAAAAAAAAAAAAAAAAAAAAAAAAAAAAAAAAAAAAAAAAAAAAAAAAAAAAAAAAAAAAAAAAAAAAAAAAAAAAAAAAAAAAAAAAAAAAAAAAAAAAAAAAAAAAAAAAAAAAAAAAAAAAAAAAAAAAAAAAAAAAAAAAAAAAAAAAAAAAAAAAAAAAAAAAAAAAAAAAAAAAAAAAAAAAAAAAAAAAAAAAAAAAAAAAAAAAAAAAAAAAAAAAAAAAAAAAAAAAAAAAAAAAAAAAAAAAAAAAAAAAAAAAAAAAAAAAAAAAAAAAAAAAAAAAAAAAAAAAAAAAAAAAAAAAAAAAAAAAAAAAAAAAAAAAAAAAAAAAAAAAAAAAAAAAAAAAAAAAAAAAAAAAAAAAAAAAAAAAAAAAAAAAAAAAAAAAAAAAAAAAAAAAAAAAAAAAAAAAAAAAAAAAAAAAAAAAAAAAAAAAAAAAAAAAAAAAAAAAAAAAAAAAAAAAAAAAAAAAAAAAAAAAAAAAAAAAAAAAAAAAAAAAAAAAAAAAAAAAAAAAAAAAAAAAAAAAAAAAAAAAAAAAAAAAAAAAAAAAAAAAAAAAAAAAAAAAAAAAAAAAAAAAAAAAAAAAAAAAAAAAAAAAAAAAAAAAAAAAAAAAAAAAAAAAAAAAAAAAAAAAAAAAAAAAAAAAAAAAAAAAAAAAAAAAAAAAAAAAAAAAAAAAAAAAAAAAAAAAAAAAAAAAAAAAAAAAAAAAAAAAAAAAAAAAAAAAAAAAAAAAAAAAAAAACCTAAACATGCAGTTTCTACTTTCTCATCTCAGTTGCATATACATCGTTTCTGATCTAATCCCCCTATGAAATTGGGAGTTGGATCACTTCTCCCAAAGTCATACATCTTCTCTCTTGATTAAAGGGCGAATTAGTTCCCTTAACAAACTGATCTGATCCCCCTGTGAAATTGGGGTTTGGATCATTTCCCCCAAAGTCATACATTCTCTCTCTTGGTTAAGGGGCGGATTAGTTCTCTTAACAACTGTTACAGTCTGTTCATTCCTTACCATGTCATTTCATGTAAATTCATTTTCGCATAAATTTTCAAAATATGATGCATGACATACAAATATTCAAACACACATAATCCTACTGTTTTGTGATGTAGGCCCGAAGGCATAAGCAAACTTTACTTACCTGGTCTCCTGGAAATCGCTCGGCTGTAAACTACCTTAGAAGCTCGCTCACTTAGGTTGAAAGAGAATCGAGCAAGGAAAATTGCTTAGAGAGCTCTGCTACTCGAGCTGAAAACCCAAAGAGGAAAAGTATGAAATGGTGGCGGCTACAGTGCATTAAACCCAACCCTCTTTCCTTAAATAGGTTATCCACTTAAAATTTCTAATTACCCCTTTTGCCCTTGCCTAGTCATCCATTAATTTAAAAGAATAGAGAATTAGTTTGATAAAACCGGGTGTTACAAAATATGACGGTAGGGGCCATATTGCTCATTATCAATATATTAAGGTTGTTCTTGCCTATTATTCAAGTTTACGGTATAAATTACCCATTTCACCTAGTTGTAGGGGCCAAATTGCACTTTACCTAACAAATATTATTGGAGCTTAGAACTATAGGTCCATCGGTGTAACGCCTCGAATTTTCTGAACCCAATTTGTTACTCATAACTCGAACTTGACAAAGAAACTTTAGACTAAATTTAAAAATTTCGCTCGAAAGTCTAAATTTGACATTTTCTAAAACATCAAAACATTTAGAGACTTGCAGCGGAAATCATTTGAGCAAAATTAGAACTAAACCAACTATAGAACAATGTTTGAATAATCAGTTGAGATGTTAGGGAACATTCGGCCAAAAGAAATAAAGGTTTATTTGCAAAATACTTTGAAAGTTGCAAAAGTCAAACTCGTCTGCCGCTGTACAAAGTCAACAAGAGGGCAGAAATAAAACTGAAGGTCTCCACCGATGACGTCAGCCGGAGGAGTTATTCTTCAAGCCTCAGCCGATCGCAAAACAACAAGTTTTGCTACTACATCATCCGGTGGATTTAACACTCGACATCCACCGGTCACTAAACGACAAACTTCTACTACATCATCCGGTGGATTTAACACTCGACATCCGCCGGTCACTAAACGACAAACTTCTACTACATCATCCGGTGGATTTAACACTCGACATCCACCGGTCACTAAACGACAAACTTCTACTACATCATCCGGTGGATTTAACACTCGACATCCACCGGTCACTAAACGACAAACTTCTACTACATCATCCGGTGGATTTAACACTCGACATCCACCGGTCACTAAACGACAAACTTCTACTACATCATCCGGTGGATTTAACACTCGACATCCACCGGTCACTAAACGACAAACTTCTACTACATCATCCGGTGGATTTAACACTCGACATCCACCGGTCACTAAACGACAAACTTCTACTACATCATCCGGTGGATTTAACACTCGACATCCACCGGTCACTAAACGACAAACTTCTACTACATCATCCGGTGGATTTAACACTCGACATCCACCGGTCACTAAACGACAAACTTCTACTACATCATCCGGTGGATTTAACACTCGACATCCACCGGTCACTAAACGACAAACTTCTACTACATCATCCGGTGGATTTAACACTCGACATCCACCGGTCACTAAACGACAAACTTCTACTACATCATCCGGTGGATTTAACACTCGACATCCACCGGTCACTAAACGACAAACTTCTACTACATCATCCGGTGGATTTAACACTCGACATCCACCGGTCACTAAACGACAAACTTCTACTACATCATCCGGTGGATTTAACACTCGACATCCACCGGTCACTAAACGACAAACTTCTACTACATCATCCGGTGGATTTAACACTCGACATCCACCGGTCACTAAACGACAAACTTCTACTACATCATCCGGTGGATTTAACACTCGACATCCACCGGTCACTAAACGACAAACTTCTACTACATCATCCGGTGGATTTAACACTCGACATCCACCGGTCACTAAACGACAAACTTCTACTACATCATCCGGTGGATTTAACACTCGACATCCACCGGTCACTAAACGACAAACTTCTACTACATCATCCGGTGGATTTAACACTCGACATCCACCGGTCACTAAACGACAAACTTCTACTACATCATCCGGTGGATTTAACACTCGACATCCACCGGTCACTAAACGACAAACTTCTACTACATCATCCGGTGGATTTAACACTCGACATCCACCGGTCACTAAACGACAAACTTCTACTACATCATCCGGTGGATTTAACACTCGACATCCACCGGTCACTAAACGACAAACTTCTACTACATCATCCGGTGGATTTAACACTCGACATCCACCGGTCACTAAACGACAAACTTCTACTACATCATCCGGTGGATTTAACACTCGACATCCACCGGTCACTAAACGACAAACTTCTACTACATCATCCGGTGGATTTAACACTCGACATCCACCGGTCACTAAACGACAAACTTCTACTACATCATCCGGTGGATTTAACACTCGACATCCACCGGTCACTAAACGACAAACTTCTACTACATCATCCGGTGGATTTAACACTCGACATCCACCGGTCACTAAACGACAAACTTCTACTACATCATCCGGTGGATTTAACACTCGACATCCACCGGTCACTAAACGACAAAATAACACTTTCATCATCCGATGGCTTAAACACTCTACATCTGCCGATCGCTAGACGACAAAATAACACTTTCATCATCCGATGGCTTAAACACTCTACATCTGCCGATCGCTAGACGACAAAATAACACTTTCATCATCCGATGGCTTAAACACTCTACATCTGCCGATCGCTAGACGACAAAATAACACTTTCATCATCCGATGGCTTAAACACTCTACATCTGCCGATCGCTAGACGACAAAATAACACTTTCATCATCCGATGGCTTAAACACTCTACATTTGCTGATCGCTAGACGACAAAATAACACTTTCATCATCCGATGGCTTAAACACTCTACATCTGCCGATCGCTAGACGACAAAATAACACTTTCATCATCCGATGGCTTAAACACTCTACATCTGCCGATCGCTAGACGACAAAATAACACTTTCATCATCCGATGGCTTAAACACTCTACATTTGCTGATCGCTAGACGACAAAATAACACTTTCATCATCCGATGGCTTAAACACTCTACATCTGCCGATCGCTAGACGACAAAATAACACTTTCATCATCCGATGGCTTAAACACTCTACATCTGCCGATCGCTAGACGACAAAATAACACTTTCATCATCCGATGGCTTAAACACTCTACATTTGCTGATCGCTAGACGACAAAATAACACTTTCATCATCCGATGGCTTAAACACTCTACATCTGCCGATCGCTAGACGACAAAATAACACTTTCATCATCCGATGGCTTAAACACTCTACATCTGCCGATCGCTAGACGACAAAATAACACTTTCATCATCCGATGGCTTAAACACTCTACATCTGCCGATCGCTAGACGACAAAATAACACTTTCATCATCCGATGGCTTAAACACTCTACATCTGCCGATCGCTAGACGACAAAATAACACTTTCATCATCCGATGGCTTAAACACTCTACATCTGCCGATCGCTAGACGACAAAATAACACTTTCATCATCCGATGGCTTAAACACTCTACATTTGCTGATCGCTAGACGACAAAATAACACTTTCATCATCCGATGGCTTAAACACTCTACATCTGCCGATCGCTAGACGACAAAATAACACTTTCATCATCCGATGGCTTAAACACTCTACATCTGCCGATCGCTAGACGACAAAATAACACTTTCATCATCCGATGGCTTAAACACTCTACATCTGCCGATCGCTAGACGACAAAATAACACTTTCATCATCCGATGGCTTAAACACTCTACATTTGCTGATCGCTAGACGACAAAATAACACTTTCATCATCCGATGGCTTAAACACTCTACATCTGCCGATCGCTAGACGACAAAATAACACTTTCATCATCCGATGGCTTAAACACTCTACATCTGCCGATCGCTAGACGACAAAATAACACTTTCATCATCCGATGGCTTAAACACTCTACATCTGCCGATCGCTAGACGACAAAATAACACTTTCATCATCCGATGGCTTAAACACTCTACATCTGCCGATCGCTAGACGACAAAATAACACTTTCATCATCCGATGGCTTAAACACTCTACATTTGCTGATCGCTAGACGACAAAATAACACTTTCATCATCCGATGGCTTAAACACTCTACATCTGCCGATCGCTAGACGACAAAATAACACTTTCATCATCCGATGGCTTAAACACTCTACATCTGCCGATCGCTAGACGACAAAATAACACTTTCATCATCCGATGGCTTAAACACTCTACATTTGCTGATCGCTAGACGACAAAATAACACTTTCATCATCCGATGGCTTAAACACTCTACATCTGCCGATCGCTAGACGACAAAATAACACTTTCATCATCCGATGGCTTAAACACTCTACATCTGCCGATCGCTAGACGACAAAATAACACTTTCATCATCCGATGGTATAACTCACAACATACATAAATCCTTCAAGTGCAGACAAGCTCATTATCATAAGCTAAACATTAGACATCTCAACCTAGTACTCCCACGATGTAGGGCTCTATTAGCCGGAAATCTTAATACATTCACTTACCTGGTCTCCTTAGCACTTGAGCTCCTTTCTCTTCAAACTTCTTCACCTAAAACATTTACATTGCAGTAGTTAAAACAAAATCCTAATAGTTCTAATCTCAAGTTGTCCTAAGATTTAATAGCTAAATTCATTTCTGAATCCTTAGTCTAATACTCTGTGCAGTTTGAAATCCAAAACCAAAACAGACTGATTCGATTATCGATAACTCAGAGGTGGTTGTTCTAAACGTCCAGAATCGATTTGATAAAAGCATTCCCACTCACAGATTCCAAATGTTCTTATTAATAGTCGGCCATTGAAAAATCCAAAACTCCAATGCCGAGTAGAAAACAGGGCTAACAAGCTAACAAATAGCTACATTGACTATTGCATACCTCGGGCACAGAGTAGTCGAGTAGTGGCCGAGAAACCGATCGCCGAAGAGAGTATGCCGGAAGCAGAGAGCAAGAGCTTGGGAGAGAAGAAATCCCTGAAAAGGAAGGTGTCGGCTACAGTGGTTCAAGTGAGGTTTAAAACATTTCCTTTTTCTTTATATATTGGTCATCACCCTCCATTATTACAACTTTGCCACCCAACCTAGTTTAAATCCACATGAAATTAATTATTCTTGGTATAAGTCCTAAACTGTAAAGATTAAATATTCATGACCGTTAATACAGTTAGGAAAATCACCTGACCGTCATCTCGGGTGTTACATCCACCCCTCCTTAAACAACAAAAAAAATTTTTTTTTTTTTTTTTTTTTTTTTTTTTTTTTTTTTTTTTTTTTTTTTTTTTTTTTTTTTTTTTTTTTTTTTTTTTTTTTTTTTTTTTTTTTTTTTTTTTTTTTTTTTTTTTTTTTTTTTTTTTTTTTTTTTTTTTTTTTTTTTTTTTTTTTTTTTTTTTTTTTTTTTTTTTTTTTTTTTTTTTTTTTTTTTTTTTTTTTTTTTTTTTTTTTTTTTTTTTTTTTTTTTTTTTTTTTTTTTTTTTTTTTTTTTTTTTTTTTTTTTTTTTTTTTTTTTTTTTTTTTTTTTTTTTTTTTTTTTTTTTTTTTTTTTTTTTTTTTTTTTTTTTTTTTTTTTTTTTTTTTTTTTTTTTTTTTTTTTTTTTTTTTTTTTTTTTTTTTTTTTTTTTTTTTTTTTTTTTTTTTTTTTTTTTTTTTTTTTTTTTTTTTTTTTTTTTTTTTTTTTTTTTTTTTTTTTTTTTTTTTTTTTTTTTTTTTTTTTTTTTTTTTTTTTTTTTTTTTTTTTTTTTTTTTTTTTTTTTTTTTTTTTTTTTTTTTTTTTTTTTTTTTTTTTTTTTTTTTTTTTTTTTTTTTTTTTTTTTTTTTTTTTTTTTTTTTTTTTTTTTTTTTTTTTTTTTTTTTTTTTTTTTTTTTTTTTTTTTTTTTTTTTTTTTTTTTTTTTTTTTTTTTTTTTTTTTTTTTTTTTTTTTTTTTTTTTTTTTTTTTTTTTTTTTTTTTTTTTTTTTTTTTTTTTTTTTTTTTTTTTTTTTTTTTTTTTTTTTTTTTTTTTTTTTTTTTTTTTTTTTTTTTTTTTTTTTTTTTTTTTTTTTTTTTTTTTTTTTTTTTTTTTTTTTTTTTTTTTTTTTTTTTTTTTTTTTTTTTTTTTTTTTTTTTTTTTTTTTTTTTTTTTTTTTTTTTTTTTTTTTTTTTTTTTTTTTTTTTTTTTTTTTTTTTTTTTTTTTTTTTTTTTTTTTTTTTTTTTTTTTTTTTTTTTTTTTTTTTTTTTTTTTTTTTTTTTTTTTTTTTTTTTTTTTTTTTTTTTTTTTTTTTTTTTTTTTTTTTTTTTTTTTTTTTTTTTTTTTTTTTTTTTTTTTTTTTTTTTTTTTTTTTTTTTTTTTTTTTTTTTTTTTTTTTTTTTTTTTTTTTTTTTTTTTTTTTTTTTTTTTTTTTTTTTTTTTTTTTTTTTTTTTTTTTTTTTTTTTTTTTTTTTTTTTTTTTTTTTTTTTTTTTTTTTTTTTTTTTTTTTTTTTTTTTTTTTTTTTTTTTTTTTTTTTTTTTTTTTTTTTTTTTTTTTTTTTTTTTTTTTTTTTTTTTTTTTTTTTTTTTTTTTTTTTTTTTTTTTTTTTTTTTTTTTTTTTTTTTTTTTTTTTTTTTTTTTTTTTTTTTTTTTTTTTTTTTTTTTTTTTTTTTTTTTTTTTTTTTTTTTTTTTTTTTTTTTTTTTTTTTTTTTTTTTTTTTTTTTTTTTTTTTTTTTTTTTTTTTTTTTTTTTTTTTTTTTTTTTTTTTTTTTTTTTTTTTTTTTTTTTTTTTTTTTTTTTTTTTTTTTTTTTTTTTTTTTTTTTTTTTTTTTTTTTTTTTTTTTTTTTTTTTTTTTTTTTTTTTTTTTTTTTTTTTTTTTTTTTTTTTTTTTTTTTTTTTTTTTTTTTTTTTTTTTTTTTTTTTTTTTTTTTTTTTTTTTTTTTTTTTTTTTTTTTTTTTTTTTTTTTTTTTTTTTTTTTTTTTTTTTTTTTTTTTTTTTTTTTTTTTTTTTTTTTTTTTTTTTTTTTTTTTTTTTTTTTTTTTTTTTTTTTTTTTTTTTTTTTTTTTTTTTTTTTTTTTTTTTTTTTTTTTTTTTTTTTTTTTTTTTTTTTTTTTTTTTTTTTTTTTTTTTTTTTTTTTTTTTTTTTTTTTTTTTTTTTTTTTTTTTTTTTTTTTTTTTTTTTTTTTTTTTTTTTTTTTTTTTTTTTTCGATCAGCAAGCTGGTCCATCGAGTAGGTTGTCCTTACTGGTAAGAAATGGGCTGATTTCGTCAGTCTATCAATCACAACCCAAATACTATCATGTCCCTTAGTTGTCTTAGGTAATCCTACAACGAAATCCATAGCTATGTGTTCCCACTTCCACTCGGGAATAGGTAGAGGCTGAAGGGTACCTCCTGGACGTTGGTGCTCAACTTTAACTTGTTGGCAAACCAAACATGACTCTACATACTTAGCAACATCTCTCTTTAAGTTTGGCCACCAATAGAGTAACTTCATGTCTCGATACATCTTGGTGCTTCCAGGATGCACAGAAAAGGGAGACGAATGCGCCTCAGCCAAGATTAGCTTACGTAATCCTTCATCAATAGGGACATACCATCTATTTCTAAACTTCAGAATCCCATCCTTGGAAAGACTATACTCGGAGGTGGTGTCCTTCACCTTGTTCATCATACTGCTATTCTCCTCTGAGTCCTTCTGTTGTGCTTCTTTGATCTTTTCTAAAACCGTCGGTTGAATGGTCAAATCGGCAAGTAAGGTTGATAACTCTGGAACTATCTCCAATTCAAACCTCTGAACTTCTGTCCTCAAAGGTATAGACATGGTTGACTCGACGGACTGCATAGTTGTTGACATCCTGCTCAATGCGTCAGCTACAGAGTTAGCCTTACCCTGGTGATACTTGATCTCAAAGTCGTAATCCTTAACAAATTCTAACCAATGTCTCTGCCTCATGTTCAATTCCTTTTGTGTAAAGAGGTACTTCAGACTTTTATGGTCAGAAAACACCTCACACTGCTGTCCATATAAATAGTGTCTCCATATCTTCAAAGCAAAAACAACAGCGGCTAATTCTAAATTATGGGTGGGGTAGTTCTGTTCATAACTCTTTAATTGCCTAGAGGCATACGCTACAACTTTTCCTTCTTGCATCAAAACACAGCCCAAACCAACTTTTGATGCATCACAAAATACGCTAAACTTTTCTTCTTCGGTTGGAAGGGTCAATACTGGGGCTGTTGTTAACTTTACCTTCAATGTCTAGAAGCTATCCTCACAAGCTTCGGTCCAGGAATACTTATTGTCCTTCTTTGTCAAATTCGTCAGGGGCTTAGCTATCATAGAAAATCCTTTGATGAACTTTCTGTAATAGCCAACCAATCCAAGGAAACTGCGGACTTCAGTGGCGTTCTTTGTTTGTGGCCAATATTTTACTGTCTGAATTTTGGTCGGGTCCACTGATATGCCATTAGCAGAAACTACATGACCAAGAAAATTAACCTTGTCCAACCAAAATTCACACTTGGACAATTTGGCATAGAGCCGGTGCTCCTTTAATGTCGTCAAAACTACTCTTAAATGCTCTGCATGGTCAGCTTTAGTCCGTGAGTATATCAGGATATCATCTATGAACACAATTACAAATTTGTCCAAATATTCCCGAAACACACGATTCATTAAGTCCATAAAGGCTGTAGGTGCATTGGTCAGTCCAAATGACATGACCAAGAATTCGTAGTGTCCATAACGGGTTCTGAAGGCTGTCTTTGGTATATCTCCTTCCTTAACTTTCAGTTGGTAATAACCCAAACGTAAATCTATTTTGAAACACCTTTGCTCCTTTGCAATTGGTCAAACAAATCATCAATCCAAGGTAAGGGGTACTTATTCTTGATTGTCAACTTATTTAGCTCCCTATAGTCTATGCACATTCTAAGGGAACCATCTTTCTTCTTGACAAATAAGACAGGTGCACCCCAAGGGGAACTGCTAGGGCGTATAAATCCTTTGTCTACTAATTCATGTAGTTGGACTTTTAACTCCTTTAACTCAACAGGTGCCATCCGATAAGGATTCTTAGATACCGGTAAGGCCTCAGGGTACGTATCTATTACAAACTTTTTTTTTTTTTTTTTTTTTTTTTTTTTTTTTTTTTTTTTTTTTTTTTTTTTTTTTTTTTTTTTTTTTTTTTTTTTTTTTTTTTTTTTTTTTTTTTTTTTTTTTTTTTTTTTTTTTTTTTTTTTTTTTTTTTTTTTTTTTTTTTTTTTTTTTTTTTTTTTTTTTTTTTTTTTTTTTTTTTTTTTTTTTTTTTTTTTTTTTTTTTTTTTTTTTTTTTTTTTTTTTTTTTTTTTTTTTTTTTTTTTTTTTTTTTTTTTTTTTTTTTTTTTTTTTTTTTTTTTTTTTTTTTTTTTTTTTTTTTTTTTTTTTTTTTTTTTTTTTTTTTTTTTTTTTTTTTTTTTTTTTTTTTTTTTTTTTTTTTTTTTTTTTTTTTTTTTTTTTTTTTTTTTTTTTTTTTTTTTTTTTTTTTTTTTTTTTTTTTTTTTTTTTTTTTTTTTTTTTTTTTTTTTTTTTTTTTTTTTTTTTTTTTTTTTTTTTTTTTTTTTTTTTTTTTTTTTTTTTTAGTTCATCTATCCGGTGGTAATCCTGGCAAATCATCCAAGAATGCCTTAGGGGAACCTCGGACTATGGGGATATCTTGTAACTCTATCTTATTCTTCACCCGAACCATCCATTATGCTAGCTAAGTAACTCTCACAACCATTTTTCAGTAACCGGTAAATTTCTAGTGAGGATATAATCGGTATTTTGCTTATCTTAGGAATAGCTTGGAAGGAATAATGATCACCATTTGGGGGTCGAAAATCAATCATCCCAGATCTACAACTTATTGTGGCATAATGCCTAAATAACCAATCCATTCCTAATATCACCTTGTATCCTTTCATGTCAATTACAATCAGTTCTACATATAGTTTCTTACTTCCTAAGGACACAACATCATCTTTAACAATCTGTTCAGAATGTAGGGACTTCCCTGATGGTAACATAACATCATATGGTCTTTCGGCTGGTAAAAGTTCTAAGTTGTGTTGGCATACAAACAAAGTTGATATAAACGAGTGTGTGGCTCCCGTATCTATAAGTGTGTAAGCGGCAAAACCACAGATCATAATGGTACCTGTTATGACTGTATGCTGTACGACTTCCTCATCCTCCATCATTGCATAGACTCTAGGTGCTACCCTTGCACGGTTCGGATCTGGCGGCGTGGGGCAGTCTCTGACTATATGTCCAACTTTATCACATCTGAAACAGCGACCAGAACGCAACTTGCATTCGCCGGGGTGGTTCTTCTGACAGGTGGGGCATAAGGGTGCCAGAGGCCTCTTTCCTTTTCCTTGGTCATCATTCTGGTTGAGGGGTCTCTTTATTCCTTGTTGTTGTTGCTGTGGTCCCCTGTTCTATTGCGGCTGCAAACCTTTGATCTGACGTGGTGGCGGCTGAGTGTCCTTCGTGAGTTTTCTTGGCTACTCACGCTGTGCATATGCTGTCATTTCCGCCTCTTCCAGTTCCAAGGCCTTAGCCGTCACTTCACCATAAGGTACATTGTGTATCCCAGCAGTCTTCACCTTCATGTACAGACTCGGCTTCAGTCCTAGAACAAATTGGTAAATCTTGTCCTCGTCATCCTCAATCATTCGGGGAGCAAATCGTGACAAAGCATCAAACTTGCATATGTAATCCGTCACAGAGTCAGTTTGTCGTAGATTCATGAACTCCTTCTTCTTGTTGGCCCGAACAGTCCTATTGAAGTACTTGTCAAAGAAAGCAGTCTTGAACATCTCCCAGGTCATAGCTTCGGCATTAGCGGTGTACTGGATCGAGTCCCACCAATGCCTTGCACTTAACTCCAAATGAAAGACAGCATAGGTGACCTTATCTCCTTCATCAACCTTTGCATACTTAAACATGTCTTCTATCTTTCGAACCCACTCCTCAGCATAAATAGGATCTGAAACACGTCCATTAAACACCGGGGGTCAAAGCCGGTGGAAACGCTCACCCCCATGATCATGAGTTGCATTAGTACTGGAGTTGCCTTGTTCCTCTCTAGCAGTCATCAGTCGTTCGATCTGGTGAGATTGGCGCATGACCAACTCTGTCAACTGAGCAATAGCATTGCTATCCTCATTGGTCTCTCTCTGCTGACCTCTAACCATTTTGGGATCCCTAGACAAATCATTACAGATATATCTTAACTTAATGACATATACTGAAATCATAAATACTTACAGTTGTTGGAGTGTGCTCATGTGACAGTCAGTGCTGGAAGGCAGTCTGCAGAATCGGTTTTAGAACCCGGTTTTGCTCTGATACCATAATTGTAGTGACCCCAGAAGGATCGTCACATAATCCGTATCTTTCTTAATCATTTAATCCTTATTACTCACACATGATTCATTATTAACAGTGTATTTCTTTTTTTTTTAACATAATTTAACTCAAGATGTCATATGCGATTCTTTAAGCCTCAATCAGCAAAGGAAAACATTACATATCTGTCGGCGGGCAGTACAATGTGTATCGGCTAGTGAAGGGAAAACTTTAAGTTATAGACTGCATCTACCGATAGAAGAATGAACCACATCTACCGGTCACTAGACGACAAAACTGAGTTTATACCATCCGGTGGAGAAGCTCTCTACATCATCCGATGAAATAAGGGTACATCATCCGGTGGTCATGTGCATCTCACGTGAATAATTAAAACATAACTCGGTCACTAAACGACAAATAACATTCTCATCATCCGGTGACTTATTACACTATGCGATCACTAGACGACAAAATAACACTCTCATCATCCGATGGCTTAAACACTCCTACATCTGCCGATCGCTAGACGACAAAATAACACTTTCATCATCCGATGGCTTAAACACTCTACATCTGCCGATCGCTAGACGACAAAATAACACTCTCATCATCCGATGGCTTAAACACTCTACATCTGCCGATCGCTAGACGACAAAATAACACTCTCATCATCCGATGGCTTAAACACTCTACATCTGCCGATCGCTAGACGACAAAATAACACTTTCATCATCCGATGGCTTAAACACTCTACATCTGCCGATCGCTAGACGACAAAATAACACTTTCATCATCTGATGGCTTAAACACTCTACATCTGCCGATCGCTAGACGACAAAATAACACTTTCATCATCCGATGGCTTAAACACTCTACATCTGCCGATCGCTAGACGACAAAATAACACTCTCATCATCCGATGGCTTAAACACTCTACATCTGCCGATCGCTAGACGACAAAATAACACTTTCATCATCCGATGGCTTAAACACTCTACATCTGCCGATCGCTAGACGACAAAATAACACTTTCATCATCCGATGGCTTAAACACTCTACATCTGCCGATCGCTAGACGACAAAATAACACTTTCATCATCCGATGGCTTAAACACTCTACATCTGCCGATCGCTAGACGACAAAATAACACTTTCATCATCCGATGGCTTAAACACTCTACATCTGCCGATCGCTAGACGACAAAATAACACTTTCATCATCCGATGGCTTAAACACTCTACATCTGCCGATCGCTAGACGACAAAATAACACTTTCATCATCCGATGGCTTAAACACTCTACATCTGCCGATCGCTAGACGACAAAATAACACTTTCATCATCCGATGGCTTAAACACTCTACATCTGCCGATCGCTAGACGACAAAATAACACTTTCATCATCCGATGGCTTAAACACTCTACATCTGCCGATCGCTAGACGACAAAATAACACTTTCATCATCCGATGGCTTAAACACTCTACATCTGCCGATCGCTAGACGACAAAATAACACTTTCATCATCCGATGGCTTAAACACTCTACATCTGCCGATCGCTAGACGACAAAATAACACTTTCATCATCCGATGGCTTAAACACTCTACATCTGCCGATCGCTAGACGACAAAATAACACTTTCATCATCCGATGGCTTAAACACTCTACATCTGCCGATCGCTAGACGACAAAATAACACTTTCATCATCCGATGGCTTAAACACTCTACATCTGCCGATCGCTAGACGACAAAATAACACTTTCATCATCCGATGGCTTAAACACTCTACATCTGCCGATCGCTAGACGACAAAATAACACTTTCATCATCCGATGGCTTAAACACTCTACATCTGCCGATCGCTAGACGACAAAATAACACTTTCATCATCCGATGGCTTAAACACTCTACATCTGCCGATCGCTAGACGACAAAATAACACTTTCATCATCCGATGGCTTAAACACTCTACATCTGCCGATCGCTAGACGACAAAATAACACTTTCATCATCCGATGGCTTAAACACTCTACATCTGCCGATCGCTAGACGACAAAATAACACTTTCATCATCCGATGGCTTAAACACTCTACATCTGCCGATCGCTAGACGACAAAATAACACTTTCATCATCCGATGGCTTAAACACTCTACATCTGCCGATCGCTAGACGACAAAATAACACTTTCATCATCCGATGGCTTAAACACTCTACATCTGCCGATCGCTAGACGACAAAATAACACTTTCATCATCCGATGGCTTAAACACTCTACATCTGCCGATCGCTAGACGACAAAATAACACTTTCATCATCCGATGGCTTAAACACTCTACATCTGCCGATCGCTAGACGACAAAATAACACTTTCATCATCCGATGGCTTAAACACTCTACATCTGCCGATCGCTAGACGACAAAATAACACTTTCATCATCCGATGGCTTAAACACTCTACATCTGCCGATCGCTAGACGACAAAATAACACTTTCATCATCCGATGGCTTAAACACTCTACATCTGCCGATCGCTAGACGACAAAATAACACTTTCATCATCCGATGGCTTAAACACTCTACATCTGCCGATCGCTAGACGACAAAATAACACTTTCATCATCCGATGGCTTAAACACTCTACATCTGCCGATCGCTAGACGACAAAATAACACTTTCATCATCCGATGGCTTAAACACTCTACATCTGCCGATCGCTAGACGACAAAATAACACTTTCATCATCCGATGGCTTAAACACTCTACATCTGCCGATCGCTAGACGACAAAATAACACTTTCATCATCCGATGGCTTAAACACTCTACATCTGCCGATCGCTAGACGACAAAATAACACTTTCATCATCCGATGGCTTAAACACTCTACATCTGCCGATCGCTAGACGACAAAATAACACTTTCATCATCCGATGGCTTAAACACTCTACATCTGCCGATCGCTAGACGACAAAATAACACTTTCATCATCCGATGGCTTAAACACTCTACATCTGCCGATCGCTAGACGACAAAATAACACTTTCATCATCCGATGGCTTAAACACTCTACATCTGCCGATCGCTAGACGACAAAATAACACTTTCATCATCCGATGGCTTAAACACTCTACATCTGCCGATCGCTAGACGACAAAATAACACTTTCATCATCCGATGGCTTAAACACTCTACATCTGCCGATCGCTAGACGACAAAATAACACTTTCATCATCCGATGGCTTAAACACTCTACATCTGCCGATCGCTAGACGACAAAATAACACTTTCATCATCCGATGGCTTAAACACTCTACATCTGCCGATCGCTAGACGACAAAATAACACTTTCATCATCCGATGGCTTAAACACTCTACATCTGCCGATCGCTAGACGACAAAATAACACTTTCATCATCCGATGGCTTAAACACTCTACATCTGCCGATCGCTAGACGACAAAATAACACTTTCATCATCCGATGGCTTAAACACTCTACATCTGCCGATCGCTAGACGACAAAATAACACTTTCATCATCCGATGGCTTAAACACTCTACATCTGCCGATCGCTAGACGACAAAATAACACTTTCATCATCCGATGGCTTAAACACTCTACATCTGCCGATCGCTAGACGACAAAATAACACTTTCATCATCCGATGGCTTAAACACTCTACATCTGCCGATCGCTAGACGACAAAATAACACTTTCATCATCCGATGGCTTAAACACTCTACATCTGCCGATCGCTAGACGACAAAATAACACTTTCATCATCCGATGGCTTAAACACTCTACATCTGCCGATCGCTAGACGACAAAATAACACTTTCATCATCCGATGGCTTAAACACTCTACATCTGCCGATCGCTAGACGACAAAATAACACTTTCATCATCCGATGGCTTAAACACTCTACATCTGCCGATCGCTAGACGACAAAATAACACTTTCATCATCCGATGGCTTAAACACTCTACATCTGCCGATCGCTAGACGACAAAATAACACTTTCATCATCCGATGGCTTAAACACTCTACATCTGCCGATCGCTAGACGACAAAATAACACTTTCATCATCCGATGGCTTAAACACTCTACATCTGCCGATCGCTAGACGACAAAATAACACTTTCATCATCCGATGGCTTAAACACTCTACATCTGCCGATCGCTAGACGACAAAATAACACTTTCATCATCCGATGGCTTAAACACTCTACATCTGCCGATCGCTAGACGACAAAATAACACTTTCATCATCCGATGGCTTAAACACTCTACATCTGCCGATCGCTAGACGACAAAATAACACTTTCATCATCCGATGGCTTAAACACTCTACATCTGCCGATCGCTAGACGACAAAATAACACTTTCATCATCCGATGGCTTAAACACTCTACATCTGCCGATCGCTAGACGACAAAATAATTGATCATATTCATCATTCATAGTCATTGATCATATTCATCATTCATAGTCATTGATCATATTCTTTGTTCATAGTCATTGATCATATTCGTCATTCATAGTCTTTGGTCATATTCTTTGTTTAGGTTGTGTGGATCAAGAGAGGATTTGTGCTGGTAAAGGGGGTTCGACAGTGAGTTTGATCTTGTTCCCTACTGCGAGTCGTATTCATATGTCCTTCTTTGGACTGTGACATACGCCGAACCGCCCCCAACCCTCACTTAATCCACGTTGCATAAATCTTATATATATACATATATACATACATATCTTGTTCATGGAAAACATGCGTTAAAACATTTTCTTATGCTTGAGAAACATTCATGATGCATGAACATGAGAACTTTTAACTCATCAAACTATGACAAGAATCATACCAGAGCAGACAACTTCACATTCACTAGCAGGTCATCAAATAGTATAACTCGCAACATACATAAATCCTTCAAGTGCAGACAAGCTCATTATCATAAGCTAAATATTAGACATCTCAACCTAGTACTCCCACGATGTAGGGCTCTATTAGCCAGAAATCTTAATACATTCACTTACCTGGTCTCCTTAGCACTTGAGCTCCTTTCTCTTCAAACTTCTTCACCTAAAACATTTACATTGCAGTAGTTAAAACAAAATCCTAATAGTTCTAATCTCAAGTTGTCCTAAGATTTAATAGCTAAAGTCATTCCCGAATCCTTAGTCTAATACTCTGTGCAGTTTGAAATCCAAAACCAAAACAAACTGATTCGATTATTGATAACTCAGAGGTGGTTGTTCTAAACGTCCAGAATCGATTTGATAAAAGCATTCCCACTCACAGATTCCAAATGTTCTTATTAATAGTCGGCCATTGGAAAATCCAAAACTCCAATGCCGAGTAGAAAATAGGGCTAACAAGCTAACAGATAGCTACATTGACTATTGCATACCTCGGGCACAGAGTAGTCGAGTAGTGGTAGAGAAACCGATCGCCGAAGAGAGTATGCCGGAAGCAGAGAGCAAGAGCTTGGGAGAGAAGAAATCGCCGAAAAGGAAGGTGTCGGCTACAGTGGTTCAAGTGAGGTTTAAAACATTTCCTTTTTCTTTATATATTGGTCATCACCCTCCATTATTACAACTTTGCCACCCAACCTAGTTTAAATCCACATGAAATTAATTATTCTTGGTATAAGTCCTAAACTGTAAAGATTAAATATTCATGACCGTTAATACAGTTAGGAAAATCACCTGACCGTCATCTCGGGTGTTACAAAACCTGGACAGGGACTCGAACTGCCTACTGTACTCGGCTACAGACCCTGTTTGCTTCAAGTTTAGAAATTCCAACTTCTTTATAGTTTGGACAGTACTGTTGAAATACTTCTCGTGGAAAATATCTTTGAATTGCGACCAAGGCATCGCCAAGACATCAGTGGTGGTCTCTATTGTTTCCCACCAGAGTTGGGCTTCACCAGCCAAGTGAAATGTCGCCAACGTGACCTTGTCTCCTTCTCCTATGTTGGCACACCTAAACATACTTTCAATCTTCCTAAGCCACCCTTCAGCAATAACTGGATCAGATGACTGTCCATCAAACGTGGGTGGTCTTAGTCTCCGGAATCTATCTCCAGAATGTTCATTGCTAGAACCCGAGTTGGCACTTCCTTGCACCTCCCGGTTCAACAGTACTCCTAGTTGGTCAGACTGTTGGCGCACTAAATCAGTTTGCTGACGCACTAAGTCTGTCAGCTGCCTAATCACACTAGGCTCCTCTTCACTTCTCACATTTGACATTTCTCTTGGCACTCTAGGTCTCCCTAGGCGTCTGGCCATTATACTAAATTCCTGCACAGGGTTAATTACACTCTTAAATATCCACCAACTAAGGTTAACTTAAACACTTACAGTTGTTGAAGTACTTCCATGCATCGATCGGCACTGATGAGTGATCTTTTGAACAGTTTAACTGAATGTCTCTGATACCATACGGTAACGCCCCGAATTTTCTGAACCCAGTTTGTTACTCATAACTCGAACTTGAAAAAGAAACTTTAGACCAATTTTAAAAATTTCGCTCGAAAGTCTAAATTTGACATTTTCTAAAACCTCAAAACATTTAGAGACTTGCAGCAGAAATCATTTGAGCAAAATTAGAACTAAACCAACTATAGAACAATGTTTGAATAATCGGTTGAGATGCTAGGGAACATTCGGCCAAAAGAAAGAAAGGTTTATTTGCAAAATACTTTGAAAGTTGCAAAAGTCAAACTCGTCTGCCGCTGTACAAAGTCAGCAAGAGGGCAGAAATAAAACTGAAGGTCTCCACCGATGACGTTAGCCGGAGGAGTTATTCTTCAAGCCTCAGCCGATCGCAAAACAAGTTTTCCTACTACATCTACCGGTGACGTCAGTCGGATGATTCGTTCATCCCGCCTCAGCCAATCACTAGATGACAAGTCTTTTACTCACGCCTTCCGGTATAAAATACTCGACATCATCCAGTCACTAAACGACAAAACTTCTACTACATCATCCGGTGGTTTTAACACTCGACATCCGCCGGTCACTAAACGACAAACTTCTACTACATCATCCGGTGGATTTAACACTCAACATCCACTGGTCACTAAACGAAAAACTTCTACTACATCATCCGGTGGATTTAACACTCGACATCCACCAGTCACTAAACGACAAAACTTCTACTTATATCACCGATAGACAACAGAACAACAACTCAGCACTCGCCAATAGACATCGTCTATCAATAGAGAACAGAGCGACATTTCAACTACTCCTTGCTATACAGACACAACTATGACTACGAAAGGGAATTTACTCACTTCACTGTAACAATTAATAAACAATTCAAAACATTGCATTACTCAAGATCTAGTAAGGACCAACATTAAAACTCAACAAAATACTATTTTCAGACAGATCTCAAAGGTGTATTTCAAAACATCAAAGGTGTATTCAAAACATTGAACCACTACTGTCATGAAATCCCAACACGCTTAAATTGAAACATTGTCAACTAAACCTTCACACCAACAGACATCAGTTAAACCGCCTCATCAGGATACCAAAACGTGGCATGAATGTGCTTCAACAGCTTCGCCTATTCCTCAGTAATTTCAGAGAACTCTCCAGTTGTTACCTCAACACCTACATCACAAAACTCATCTATTAGCCTAATGCTAAGCAAGTAAAGCAACAATAAAATGATATGCTGAAACATAAAACATAAACAATGCAGTTTCTACTTTCTCATCTCAGTTGTACATTCGTTCGTTTACTAATCTGATCCCTCGGTTCCCTTGGGAGTGGGATCAATTCTCCCAATGTTATACATCCTCTACTCAATTAAGGGGCGGATGAATTCCCTTAACAGCTATTCTGATCCCTCTGTTCCCTTGGGAGTGAGATCAATTCTCCCAATGTTATACATCTTCTACTCGATTAAGGGGCGGATGAATTCCCTTAATAGCTATTACATTTCAATCTGTACTTGCCTTTCCACGCCACTACATATAAATTCATTTTCGTATTCTTTCAAAAACATGATGCATAACACGCAAAAAATACTCAAGTATGCATAAACCTACTGTTTTGTGATGTAGGCCCGAAGGCACACACAATACTTCACTTACCTGGATTCCTGGGGATACTCGGTTAGGAGTTGCTTCGAAATTGCTCACCTAGAACCATAAACAGAGCATTAAGCCAATCCTTACAAATCCTCATTCTAAAGCATTCAGAAAATCTAAGTGAACAGTTAGGAGTTCTATTCACTGAGCATCCCCAAATTTTACACTAAACCCGAATCTACTCTCACTCACAACATCCGCGAAATCCCCACATTATACTCCCTCAGTTGTCTAACTGCTTAAACTCGAGAGGAATGAGGAAAACTTACCAGGTTGAAAGGGAAATCGGGTGGGAGAATCGCCGAAAGCTCTGCTGAGCTTGAGTCGAATACCGAAAGGAGTAAAGATGGAACAGTGGCGGCTATAGTGCATTTATCACTAAATCTCTTCCCTTTAATAGGTTATCCACTTACAAATTTCAAGTTACCCTTATACCCTTGCCTAGACACTCAATAACCCTACCATTACTATTATCAATTAAAGTGCGTTATTAATTTTAGAAAGAAGTAAGACTTTGTTCTAAAGAATCGGGTGTTACAATCGGTCTCTCTTTCATCTTACATCACTATTTAATTTCCATATTACAAGAATAAATACATAAATGATTAATTATGATTAATTATTTATAAGCACTCTGATAAATATGTTTTAATTCAAAATAAATAAATAGTTTTTTATATATTTTGAATTCAAAATAAAATATCTCATTAGATGAGATATTTTTAAGGGATTTAAATTAGATTTGAAGAACCTCATCAGATGAGATTTGATCTTCAAATTTAAATTAGTTATTTAACAAACTATCAAATCAGATTTTTTGAAGTTTGAATAAAAGTAGATCTGAAAAATCTGATTATATTAGATTTGATCTACAATTGACTATAGTTTGTTTAATGTTTAAAAGTAGATCTGAATAATCTCATAAGATGAAATTATCTTGAAAAGTTATTTTCATAAATATAATCTAAAAACTGTTTTTAGATTATATGATTAATCGATAAATTTGATTTACTAGATAAATCAACTGCTAATGAAATTAGATTTGATTAGATAAGATTTATTTTTAAAAAAAATAGTTTTTATTAAAATAAATCTAAAAATTAATTTTAAAACAGATCTATAAAATTGTCAAATGTAATTTGATAGGGGAGGACTGAAAAACAAATCCCTAGAGAAAAAGGTGTGACCTTTTTGTATTCGGTTTTAGAAAAACGTTTTCTAAGATTGATGAGAGACGTCTCATGTGTTGAGAACACGTCTCTCAAGAAATATAAGAGTGTGTTATTCTTGTAAGAGGGACGCCCACACGTCAAGAAATTTAAGTGTAAAGATCTTCAAAGAAGACTCGACGGTTTCAAAGTCTTCGGGAAAAACACCTGATCCTGAGTTAAAGTAGTTAAGATCAGACGGGAGTACCTGAGTAAAAGCGTTGCTCCAAAAGGTATCTTCTTATTTCACAATCTAAATCTAATAATTTTTCTCAATGTAAATTGTTTACATTTTGAAAAATTACATATTTCTCAAAAATAATTTCTTTTAGAATAACGATTCAACTTATGATTTTTGATGATTTTACAATAGTTTTAAAGTCACAGTGTAACGCATGTTACTATTATTATGAATAATAGTGAATTCCGCCATGCGTAGGGACTCTGAAAACCAACAAAAATAAAATATAGCAATATAGCAAAAATGAAAATCATTTAGAGAGGAAAATCATCATCGTTCTTCAGAATCTAAACTCGTAGATATGCATGCCCTTTATGCAGAAAGGAAAACTTGGACTCTGATTATCCTTTATGCTTTTCCTTTCTGTACGAGATGGCTCAAGCAGCTCAGTGCGAGACATCGAAGCTCAAGCAGTCGAGCGAGGTATAGGAGTTTTGTGTTCGTGAGACTTTGTAGATTGCAGAGCTCTATGCGAGAGCTCGAACTTCGACCTAGAGAAGGGAGACATCAACCATGCGACGATGGCACAGAGAAGAGAGTGCGATCGTCAGAGGGTCGAAGCGGAGCTCTAGATCATCAGGCGAGGTGTGGGGGGTCGCCACCCCAAAATTGGGGCCCATTCTCTAAGAATGGCCCCTGTTCATGGTTGTCATGGAGATAGAAGGCCGTTCTTGAGACAGGTTCAATTCACTTTGAAGTTTTAACTAATGTTCATTTCTTTGTGAGAAAGTAATACAAAAGTTTCATCATTTTCTAATACTTGTATTATTTATTATAATTATTTTATAAAAATAAATAATTAAAATTATAATAAATCGTACAAGTGTTAGAAAATCATGAAATTTTTCAGATTATTTTTTCATTAGGTAGTGAATATGTGGTAAAAATTTCAAGTAAATTAAATATCGTTTGATATTTTTTTAAACTAATTTATAAATCATGAATGGTAAATGAAAGATGAACGAAAGGTCAATAGAAGGTGAACAACGGAAGGTGAATGGAAGGTGAACACCCCCTGCTAGAACGGAGAACCGTTCTAGTGTAAAATTGAGAACAAAAGGTGAATCGAGGGTGTACACTTCCCTGCTAGAGATTGTTTTTGTTCGTTTTCAATAGTTTAATTTTTTTTTTTTTTAGTTTTTTTAAAATAAACTCAAACTTCTTACTTCATAGTTAAAATAATTTTAATCTTATTTTTTGTGACGACTCCCGACCCAATCGGGGTCGAAGAGCCTCACTCCGGCATTTAAAACGTGACATTTTTTTTTGAACTTTTAAAACTTTACACAGGGTACAAACTTTCTCTGGAATTGAAGACTGGACAACATATTTAAAAATGGATAATAATTAAAATCAGACTACATAAATAAATGACAAAAGATAATGAGAAGACAGAATACTTTGGACGTTTTAAAAAAAAAAGAAAGCAAAATGGACGACAGACATGCAGTGGAAGACTTAATAAAATGGGAAACATAAACTGGAAGTCATGCAGGGGAGGGCTACAGTGGATGACAGGAGCTGTGGACGACAAAAGTGCAGAAGCTGTGGACGACTGTTTTAAAGGCAGAATGGACAACTGTTTTACAGAAGGTGTGGACGACTGTTTTAAAGGCAGAATGGACAACTGTTTTACAGAAGGCGCGGACGACTGTTTTAAAGACAGAATGGACAACTGTTTTACAGAAGGCATTGACGACTGTTTTACAGAAGGCGTGGACGACTGTTTTAAAGGCAGAATGGACAACTGTTTTACTTTTACTGAAATGGACGATATTTAACAGGAAGACAAAAAAAAAACAGAATAAATGAAAACAGAAGGCATAAAACTTCAAACCCCCAAAACCCGATTCAAAACAAAGTTTTATAAACATGTTTGACAACATGACAGAGATTCAAAAAAACAAACTGCATAGATAGCTCTAAAACTCGAGACAATCCATACACAACCTAAAAGGAAAAGAATTCCAAACAGTTCTAGAATATTTCAAAACATACATACAACTGTCAAAACAGGGGTTTTAAAACTTCAACACAATACATATACATTATCCAGAATTTTCAAGAACTATACAAAACTTGACATACACTTCCAAACCACCTCACAGAATCAAAATATGTCTGGCTGCCGCTGTTATTCTTAAACATACTCTCATAATAGTTTCTCACTTTCATTAAGGAGAAACAACAGGATCGTGAACATATTGATTTTGACAACTCTATCATAAACGAAGTAAAGAGAAATACTTACTTGATTCCATGATGACAGAAACTAATTTCTCTCCCTTAACCCTTAAGTTTCTTCAATGAGAAATTTGATGAAATAATTTCTCATTCTTTCTTCTTAGATGGAGAGAGGACCAATTTCTTCCTTAAAAGTTACAGTAATGATTAAGTTCCATCAACTTAATCGCTTCATCAGTAACAAAAAAAAAAAAACAAAATGCCATGATCAATAAGATTTGTACACATATGGACCACATCACGTGGGTTTCTTAATTTGACGTTTGAATTTCATAAAATTTGGCTTTATCTTTAAAAAGTCATTACAGAGTTAAACCGTGATTAGTTGTTGTTTCTGTTATCCTTATAATGGACGATTGCATCGTGGACGATTGCAAATCTTAATGCAATGAACGATTACAGTAAAGTGTGGACGATTGCAGTCGTCCAATCTTTACTATAATCTCTCAACGTCCACGATGACTGTGGACAATGACAGTCGTCCACTTTTTACTATAATTGCTAAACGTCCACACTTACTGTAATCGGTAAACGTCCACGGTTACTGTGAACATTTCATTCGTCCACTCTTTACTGTAAACGACAAACATCCACGATTACTGCAAACAATTATATTCGTCCACAGTTATTGTGAACGTCAAACGTCCACGACTACTTGTAATCAATAAACGCCACGACTACTGTGGACGATTATAAAATAACAGAAACATCATTTTTCACTGATTCATTCTTCAGTCAAACGGCAATATTTCTAACAACCGCAACCAATCCCGAAAGCTCGCGCCACCAACCACCTATTCGTCGGTCTGAGGCACAAAGTCCTCATCCACGGGATCCGTACCTACATCAGGGAGTACATATTAAAATGCAGTGATGCATATGCTATGCATGAACTTTCAAAATACAGTGACATTTCAGTACATTACTTTTATCTGTCATGGGGGTATAAGTGGGGCTTATAGAGGAACTAGCGAGTGCACTATCAGGCACATATCAGGGGTGCACTTTCAGACACATTACAGAAATACAGAACAGAACAGAACAGGGGGCCAGTCCCCGTCCCACACTTAACCGAATATTACATTACAGGTTTTATCTTTCTTAATTTCAAACCGTGTGCAGAAAACATTTGCATGACTTTTGAAAAAAAAACGTGTATGCATGAACATTTACAGTGCTTAAACTTAAAACAAACAGGCGACAGGAATATCACAGCAAGACGTAAGACAAAACACAGATAACTCAGAACATAACCTATGACTTATCTACCCAACAACAACCAGACAGAAATGAGAAACCTAGTATCTCCGTGATATAGGGTCTTAAGGGCCAACCTACATATATGAACTTACCTATTACTGTGGAGTTGAAAGCTTCGCACACACGTCCTTGGCAATTTCACACACCTATATTTTGTATAATCGGGCCGTTAACACAAAACTTCATTAAAACTAAAGAGTAACTAACCTAAATTTGTTAACTAATGAAAAAAAGTTACCTTTACTGGAGATAACAGGAGAAAGCAGGAGAAATGGAGTTTTGGAATTTGTCAAGGTTGTCTGGAAGAGAGAAAACAGAGAAGAGATTCACGTAGAAGTGAAGAGAAGAGAGGAAGAGAAAGAGAAAAGCTTGTCTGCTGAGACACTTGGCATCCATCCATTGGCTTCCTCCCACCAACTTTAATTGGCTTTCTAATTTGCCCTTCATTGGTTTTCCAACTAAATTGTTATTTAGTTCATCGATTCGGTTTTTCCATTAAACACTCTGACAAATTCCTTAAAACATTCATTGTATTAATATAAGATTCATCCCACTAAATGATTTGAGGAAAATAATTACATAGCCAAAAATGCCGAGTGTTACATTTTTAATAGATACTTTCAACTTTCATTTAGTACATTCACGTCAGCAAATTTCATCAAGTATCATAATAACCGACACCTCACAGTTAGAGTTCTGTTAAAATAAACACGTGTCATTAGCTGCTTTTTCCTCTGAACCGCCCTTCTCTCCCGCGAGAAATGAACCAATAGATAGAGAAAAAGAAATAAAAAAGGTTATGGAGAGGGAGACCTCTTCTTAACCAACTCAGCGATTCGATCATCGCCAATTTTTCCACCTCTCTACACAACCTTTTTTGAACTCTAACAGCAAAATATCAATTGATAACATATGAAACTTTGATAAAATTAAAAGTTTAAACTATCCATACAAAACACATTCATACTTAGAATTTATTTTAATATTTACCCATTTGAATATTACCCTTATTGAAATACAAAAATGTAGCACTTAACTATCTTCTAAATGCAAAGATGCTTACTCAATTTAAATACCTCATTTGTTTCGGAACAGGAGACAACGCACAATCATTTGCTAATTTGTTCACAAGCTGATTTGGCAATATGAAATTTAAGAATGACTGAACTAAAAAGTATGGAGATTAGTTAGATGGATATCCAATTTCAAGGAAAGTTGTTTATAGTGAAAATGGGTCACCAATCACTCTAAATTGTTGATATTAGGCAAGTCATAGTCAAAGATTCAGTTTATGACTTAATTTTGGATACAATTTTAGGCAAGTTTTAATTAAAAAAGCAACGTTTCAAAGATTTAAAAAAAGGTTTTTGGACTGATTCCAAGAGAAAATAGAAGATGAAAACAATACTAACAAATTAACAAATTTGAAAAGCAACGATTTACGAGTCTTTTTCTTAGCATTATACCTAATTTGCAATCAAGAATGAATGACAATGAGTTTTATACAGACCATTTCAACTGACCTGAAATTGAAGATGATTTTTTAAAATTGTTTGTGTAGTCTTGGAGCTCTAACCATCAGAAACTTTGTTGATAATAACAGAAGCGTAGTTAGCGATTGGTGGATCTGGAGATTGTCTAAGTCGTCCGATTACTGAAAACAACTCTGATGAACGTAAGAACTGACGACATTGCGGGTGTGCACACATCTTCGCTAACGAAAATAAAGCAATCTTTAGTGGTGACTCATTCACATCTTTTTTAGTAGGGGTTAGAGCAATCGCCGAGTAGTCTGCAACTAACTTTATTAAGGCCTGAAATGTAAGATGTCACAAACTTTATTACAAGTGACTGTATAATTGCATTAAAAATAAGGGGGGATAAATCAAAATAGAGGAAAAACAAGAGTTTTCTTCAAATTTAAACAGCCAAAAGAATGGTTAGTTCTAAACTGAATCACTCTTGTCAAAATGGTATTCTGAAGTATAACCTCATTCACCTGTTTAGAAAGCAATCGTATCTAGCAATCAAGAATCAAATCGTGATTTCTTTTACTAACCATAAAACCCAAAAAGCAGCTACCCAAATTTCCACACAAGTTTTTTTTTTTTTTTTTGTCTAAGATGATAATATAACTTAAGGAAGTTCAGCAATCGAATGTACAATAAAGAGCTCCAAAATCATGTTATAAACACACCATAGTGGTGTGTGAGTTTGACGATATGGCTCATTTACTAATTGCTATTTTTTCGGCTTCCATAATACATAAAAGAAAAGGTAATTTAGTTGAAAGATATGCCACTAAGTTGTTCACGTACCTGCATTGCTCCCTGAGCCACAATATCCTCGCAGAGTACATTGGAGTTTCGGATGAGATTACTCAGTGCACCTGCAGCATTGGCTTTAGTCTTGTCTTCCTCATTCGAAAGCAATAAATACGCTAGCTGAGGTATAGATCTCCTTAGCTCCTCGTATAAGGTACCATTGTGATATGCAGCATTCCCAATCTACAAGTAAAATGTAATATTGATTTTATCAGATAAAGAAAAAAAAGGTATATTAATGAAAAAAAGGCACCATAGGAAAAAAAAATATAATGCTAAATTCTTGGCTTTTATATATCTATTTATTTCACGCACATTGCATTAGCATATGCGATATGGACTTTCATAGTAAAAAAAGAACATAACTAGCTGCGAGATATGATTTCTTGAAAAAATAAGCCTAATTTCCTTGTCGGTTTCCTGCATTTTAAAAGCATTAGCAACAGAACTATATTTGATTAAGATGTCCAAGAATTATCAATTCCCCAAAAAAAGATGGGTCCAAACTGTCTTCCTAAAGTAATGAATAAAAATATAAAAACGCTGTTACCACATTTATGACAACCTGAAAGAATCATTACTTACAGCAAAGCATGCAAATTTTCTTGTCCGCTTGTCTGGGTCTGAGCATCTATCAATCAGGCGTGTGATTATTTGATTTCTGGCCTAGAATTTTACATAAACACTATATAAGACAAACATAGGAGAAGAAAGGGCATAAGCAAGAAAATTAATGATCAACCGATTCAACCGAACAAAACATCAGAGCTTTAGCAGCAAGTTTAATTGTAAAGCACAGATAAAAACAAGTTACACTACTTACCAGGGAATCGTAAAAGTAAGAACTATGTCGGCACATGTTTCCAACAACACTGCAAGCTTTGGCGCGTAAATTAGGATCTTCATGAGTAAGAAATTCTTTCAAGAATTCCAAAATTGATGCCCCGTTGATATACTCATAAAAGCCCTGATGATAATAAAAACTAACTTAACAAAACATTCTCTTCGCAACAAATATTTCATCAAAGAAATGAAGAGCAAAATGAATTAACTGAACTGAGGGCGGCTGACAAAGAAAACTAGAGTAATAATGGATAGAGCAAAGCACAGTATGGAACTGCACCACCAATCCTTTTTTTCCAAAAAAGAAAACTGCCTTAAATTTGTGTAGCAGCTCCCCATCCTGCTAGAGAACAGACTTACTATAAAAATCAACTGATCTTTTAGAGTTCAGTGGAGCATTAAGATCAGTGTAATGACAGGGAAAAGATGTACAAAACTAATTTGTCATTTTTTTGTAATTTCTGGTTCCCTTTAGGCCAGGCTATGATGTGCAAAAGACAAGATATTGAAATCAACCATTTGTATTAACATGCAAAATACATTTGATGATGAAAAAATTTACCTTATCCATGCGAGCAAGGTCTGAAACAATCATCAAAAAGTCCAGAGTAACCTCTCTTGGACAAGAAGAATCCAGCAGCTTTTGCACCCGATTTGCATCTAATAGGCCCTTGCAAACAAGATGAACTGCCAATGGTCGATAGCCTACCATTTTAGCAAGAAATGCGACAGGCCTTCCCAAATCTCTTAACTCCAAATGCTCCAAACACTGAATGACAATGCCTGGCATTCCCACCTGAAAATCTTAAAAGGAGTGGCGTAAAAAACGTACTATTAATAGACACCTCAGTTCAAAACTGATATTTCCAGCACTCCTTGTTTTTATAGTATGACTCATTGTATGATTTTGCACTAATTTAAACATCATATCTGACAAAGAAAAAAGAAAAAAGTACATAAGTTATTTTATAACAAAATGATATTTTTATGACTGACTTTAATTCTTGTCACAAAATAGAAAGAACTCATGCAAAGTGAATCTGCAATTTTATTTCTATTATAGGGTCAGGTTGACAAAAGCTTTAATAATATGTTCTTTCAAATGTTATCTGTTAGGTCTACCTTCTGAAATGGCAATTAGGCTGGTCTCCTGTAATCATAGATCCGAAATCATATTAATGAAAGTGTAATCATATGAACGGTTAACCAAACTTTCGTGACAAAATAGAATAATAAAAACTTCAACACAGTGATCAAAAACTTTTGATGTATATGTTTTAATTTTAAACAACTACATCTATAACGAAGGTAGTTAACATTTAATCAGTAAAGGTTTTTCAAAGTTTGAATTTCATGAATCATATCTCATTTTGTTTTGTCTCATCTTCACTTATAGTTATATTTTGAGAGGATAAAAAATGCAAGGCAACAGGAACACATATTACTTTATCTGATCTTATATGGTACAAAAGATCTCACCTCCAAAAGTATTTTGATATACTTCCCCAAGTCTTCCTCTATTGCTTTTGCCATGTCTCTGTCTTCCATGCATGCCCTTACACCAAGTGAACTCATATTAAGAAGGAACCCACTATTTACAGATGCAGTGGCAGATGGAAAACCTTGAGCACTCTGTACAGCAATAAAAGGGAATGCAACAAGATCAATCACAACATTTATTAGATCTCTAACTCCATTCGATTCTCCGCCAGGTCCGCCCCAACTCTTTACAAGTTTGAGATGCTCATAAGAAATCATATCACATATGAGCTTGATGTTTTCATTCTTGACCAATATCTGACAAAAAGTAAGAGCTCCGCCGGAAAGGCAGTGACATATTGATGAAGTTGTCCAGACTACCCCGACAGGAGATAGACCAACTTGATTTATGGCCATACCTCTTTTAATTAGGTCGTTTGAATAGCTACAATCTAGCATTCCAATAAGAAGCAGAGGAATACCACTGGAGCATAACTGTTGAACGGCTAATGGCCCACCCCACCTCAGTCTGGCCTCTAACAAACCAACACATCCATCCTGAAAACCATGCCAATACGAGAGACTATGATTGGAGTTGTTGGTAACCATTTCATTTTCACTAGCTGATAAATTTTTGAGGTAATCACAAAGTGTTGATGTTCTGGGGATCAAAGGTAATGCAATTTCAGAAACAGAAGACTCGACAGAAGTTCCAGTTTCAAGGGATAAAATGGATGCAAGAGCTAGCAATGCAGATGCACTATGAGGTTGAAATGAAGTTGTCACTCGATCACCAGAGGAAAAATAGTGGCCAAGGAGAGAAAGCCGTGAAAGCTGCCTCTTAGGAGAGGTTGTCAGCATAAACAAAGAAGATTTTCTTCCAGCGGACTTTAAACACTGTGCAATTGTGGCAAGGATTAGGCATGAATGCAAAACAAGGGCTGAAGAATTTTTTAATTTGCACTTAAAATTGGTCTGGTCGCCAGTTTGTGGATCTTTAACCCCGGTTGAAGTGCACAAAGATAATACAGAAAAGATCTCTGCTACAATAGTGCCATCTCCGCTGCCACTTACGACGGTAGTTACAGGGAGGGAACTGGGTAGGCCACATAAAACAGCTGAAAATGTTGCATTATGGAGACAGCATCTCAATAGAATCTGCAAGATCAGTTCAAATAATTTTATCTTTGTTCTTTAATTAGGTATTCACATAGCTGTAGCACAAACCACAAAGAACAAGACCATTAACTTTAAATCAGATTCTCTTAAGCTGAAATAGTATGATGGAAAAAAAATTCAGAAAGTAAGGAAGCAGAGACCTGAATGCCAGCAGTCATTGCAGATTCAACTCTCTGATGAATGCTATAATAAAAAGCAACTTGAACTGCCTTTGATTTGAGAAAGGCTCGAGTCACAACATCAACAAGTTTTGCTGATTTTGAGCCAAACAGTGATTTTCTTTCCTGGTCCCTAACGTCAAGTTTTTGCAAGAAATGATTTCTCAATGCATTTAGGGGAAATAAACAGTTATATTCTCTCATAAAAAGAATTTCAAGTGCATCTATCAATGACCAAAGAGCTTTGCATGCTTCACAAGCAGCACGTAAGAAACTTGAAGAGCCAGAAACTAGGCTTGAGCCTGAAATTGCTAGGCCAACGCATAAATGGTCTACCATACCAGATGTCTTCTCATGATCCAAAATTTTTTTCATTGTTTCATTAAGACCACAAACTGTCTCTGGAGTTGAGCTTGAAGCCACTTTAAGACACTGAGCCACTCTTGACAACACGACAGTAACACAAGAACTGGCTTCATACAGTATCCTTCCAGATGTATCTTCATTTTGACCCACAACCTGCCAATTCAACAATGTGAAAGAATCGGATAGCTGCTTATTTTTTAGTTAAATGCCTCAAGAAAATATTAATTTCATTGACCTGCAAAAAAACTTCCGCCAATGCAATCCAGTGCCTAAAGTATGAGCTTGCAATCCCACCTCCATAATTGTCTAGCAATGTCCTTATTATAGAGAAACTCTGCCAATGTGGGAATTTACAATTGCATTAACCACAAAGAAATATCAAGAGGAGAACAACGTACAGGAAAAGTTAAGAGTAAAAATAATCCCATGCTGAACAAGGAAATTCTTTTAAATGCCTATAGTCCTTACTAAGTTTATCACAAGAATTAAACAAAAATTACATAACCAAGTTACCTGTAAAATGACAGTAACATTCATGTGGTTAATTCAATTTCAAAGTTCATTGTTTCCAAATGAATACAAAAAATTAATTAGTAACTTGCATTGAATTTAAAGATTGTAAAAAAAATTCAAAAATCAAAGTGCTCAGGATAAATTAGATCTATGCATTCTAATATAACTTGCAGGTTCACTGGTTTAGAGAAGTATATTATCTAGGCTTATTAAACTACCAATGTAGAAATGAAATCCAGCACCAGCATACCTTTATTATTAAATGATGAACTTCAGAGGATTTCATGCTAATAGTAATGGCACTAAATACAAGAAGTTCACGGATAATTTCATCAGCCAGTCCACTAGAGTGGATGGTGCTAGCTGCAACTAAGTTTGAAAGAATTCGTAGTGATTGGCTTGATATAAGAATAGATTGATCTCTGCACAAGTTTAATAAATGTAAGTAAATAGCAAATCAAAATTGTATATTGATCTTTATAAAAATATAGACTTCATCCCCGCTATGAAACCTTTGTTATCACAGTAACAAGTTAAATTTGCTAATGAAACATATAGAGTATAAATAAGCTCACTCTCTAGTTTCTCTTTCATAAAATGTCTATTTGTCTCTACATATTTTATGTGATCGTGTTTGTGCAATATTGATAACAAATTTGTTGTCATAATAGAATTTCAAAACGAAGAGTCAAGTTAACTCAAAAATCATCAAGAATGCTCTTCAATTATAGTAGTTCACAAATTCCTTGATCATAACTCGAAACGCTACTTCTAAACTTGATTTAGAAACATGATCTTGCTTTGTACTCTTTCAGTCACTAAATTGCCACCAAGAAGGGTACAACATCAAGTTGTAGATAGTCTATCAACTATATAGTCTGCATAATCTGAATCTATATTAGCTTCCACGAATAATACTGAGTTCCTTTAAAATAAAAATCTTCTACTTGGTAATCTTTTCAAATATTACAACATTCTATTAATAGCCTGGAGATGCTTTTCTTAAGCACTATGCATATACTGACTCACTATGCTAAATGCATATTCAATGTCTCATCTAGTATGAGCTAAATAGATGAGCTTTTCAACTAATTTTTAGTACCTTTATTTCTCAACATTTTTCCCATCTAACTCATTAATACAATATTGTCCACTTAAAACCTAAACAAGGGTTGAGTTTTATCGCAAAAATATATCGTACTAGTTGAAGTTCAAACTATCTATAAACCATTGTCCTCCGCTTTTCCCAACAACGCGAGATTGCTTAACTATACTGCCTTGGACATCTTGTTGTCATAAGAGTGTATGTCAATACCCCACCCCCCACCCCCCCCCCCCCCCCCCAAATCCCTTTTGGGGCACCGCCATTCACGTGGGTCACACTTCTTGTAGGACTTTAACTCTAATATTATTTGTAACATCTCAAGCTATCCCAAATAAAACAAAATTCTTTGTTTTAGGTGCAAGTGTGCATGATTTTGTTTTTGGAAGCATGAAGGGCATTCTGAGGTTGAATCATGTGGATTCACAAGCATCATACATTGATTTGTTGAAAACAACTACTCCGTCCGCCATGTCTATTTGTATTGCTACAATCATTTTCCAACATCAAGAAAACTCGCTTTTTGTACTATTTAGGAATGAAATCGTACTCATGAATCATTGTTCTTTAACCCAAGTGATATAATTACACAATGCTACATGCTCTTATACCTCCTGGCCTAAAAAGAGTGTATATCACACTCATTATCACTTAACTTATATTTCGGATCAAACATAGACATCGTTGAATGATGAAAAACAAACACCATGTCATGAACAATGTTAGTTGATAGAGAGAGTGGAAGCTTTTTAGGATGTAGTGGAGAAGGGAAAACGTGTTTATTAGTTTAAGGTAGACGGGAGAAAGGAGGAAGAAGTTGGCAGGAGAACACGGAGACAAGATTCATTATATCTGCTTCCAATATCTCTCTCAACACTTTCTTTATTTAGCTACATATGTAATACTTTCTCGATGTGCAGAGCAATGAATGAATGAAATTTTTCTTCCTTTTCTTTGTTGTGTTTTTGATGATGACATCTTTTGATATTTTAGTATCATTATATACTTTATGTTTCATTTGTTTTGGTTTGCATTAAACTTAAGTTTTTCACCTTCTAGTTTAGAAGTTTATCTTTTGATATTTTGACTCTTTCATCTTCTGGAGTGATGTTAAGTTTTCTATTTAAAGTTTAGCATTGTAACTTGGAATGACAGATTATGAAAAATATATGATTGAATGAAAACAACCTCTATTTTTCCAACCCCTCTCTTCTCTCAAGAACTCCTTCTTCTCCTCTTCTTCCTCTATAGCTAATTTTCTTTCTTCAATTTCTGCTGCCTACATCAGTTGGCCACTACACGCAAGACAAATCGAAATCTAGAAAATAGGTTGAACACTGTGGAACAAATTCCTCACCCCTCAGATACAGACAATTCTGTAGTGTCCTATACTAGACCTCATCACCATCTGCAAGATACTCGATGACACTTTGGACGTAACCGTAGAGATAAATATTACGGTCGTGAGGGCAGTCAAAATCATTATTGTCGAGATTCTCAATCTCGTAATCGCCATAATGAACAACTCTTTAGGAATATCAAGCTAGATGCTCCTACTTTTGATGGCTGTTTAGATCCTCGTATCTTTACTCAATGGGTAAAAGATATAGATCGTTTTTTTTGCTTAGTACGAAGTGCCAGAAAACCAAAGAATTCAATTTGCCAGTCTAATTTAACTGGTACTGCCCAACTGTTCTGGGAAAGTGTAGAGGATCTCTTTGAAAGTCATTAAGGAACTCTCAGTTTGATACAAGTGAACACGTGACTAACGTTTAGTACTTAAACAACTAGAAATGAAGTTGTCAAAATTTAGAACAACAGAAATATACCTGCAAGAAATTTGTGAGTCTTCTGACCATTTTTTTATAGGCAGCAAAACCTGAGCCAATGCTTCATCATCCTTACCAATTATTTCTGCACCTTTAATGGTACGTGAGTTGTTTTCCAACTTGTCAAGTACATGGCAACCTAGACAGAAGAAATACAATGTACAGAATAAATAATTACCAACATCCAACATCAAAATATTTTACACATGCAAGCATGAAACATGCATAAATCTAAAACTACATTTTATTATTGGTATAAACTGAGTACATGAACTAAGCTTTGGAAACTATCTTCAAATAGTGCTGGTAAATGCGTGTGAATATGTATCACCACTTCCCTCATTTAAAGAAAAGTTTTATATGTATAGTTGATCAAGAGAAAGCTTACTGATAGACACAACTTATTGAATATTTAAAATTTTGAAGTTTGAAGTCTAGAAAACACTATAAAACTGCTACAAGCAACTTGTTGGATATTTATAGATCTAAATAATTCATTCCTATTGTCCTTGTTTCCCAATTTTTAAAAATCTCTTTTGTTAATCACAAAGCATAGGGGTATATATGTATTGATATTTGTTAGAATCTACACTTATGCAGTGCCAATAATTTACTCAATTGCTTATTATCAGTGGGGCTAGTAAATCCTGGGAATTCTTCAACTGGATGAGGGTTTGTTGACAATGACTGATTGTAAACTTGAGCATGAACTTGATGGTTTGCAGCATTGTGTTCATCTAGAGCAGCCGAAGATTTGCCTGTTATATAAAAAATTAATTAGTAATTTAATAATATATAACAATCTAAAACAGCAGTAAGTACTTACTTTCAGGAATCAAAACAGCTGAAACAGTTGGCATCTGATTGTCTTCACTTCTCCATGCCGCTTTATATCCTCTTGCTGCAGCAGTGGTGGAACACCGTTCCTGAAACAGTCTTCTGGATAAGAACTTCAAGTTCAACGTAAATACATTTATAGCTTTAAAATATTTGATAATGCATAGAAAGAAGACATTTGGATGAGGGTTATAAGTATAGCAGGCTACTATTAAGAAATCATAGTTAAACAAGGTTGACCTAATTTCTAGTCTGCAGTTCTAAAAATATATGTATATAAACATTTAATGGAAAGTAAATACCCTGGCATCCAACTCATCTGAAGTTTCTTGAACAAATGGGTGATCCAGTAAATCTGGCCACGTTAGGCGATTTTGCGGTAACTGTTTGTCCATAGAAATTAAAAGTTGAATAAACCTCACTACAAATAAAAATTTCAGTCCATAAAAAGGCAGAGCACACATTTCAATCATACTCTAACCTTATTAAGTAGTCCCTTCAAAAAACTCTTGAAATGGGGGCTCATGTTGTCTAGATATTTAACTGGATCCTGATTTTTTAAATATAAAATTAACTTACAGTTTTGTTGCATGTGCTAAAAGAAACTAATGGTTAAAAAAATAAATTATTTACAAAAGAAGTGTACCTTAACAATATGGCGAATCAGTGCATAAACAGAATTAGTGTAAAATGGAGGTTGCCCAACAAATAGTTCATACCTGTTTTAATGATGAACAACCATTTGAAAATTTTCTTCATATTGTACCAATTTAGTGGAATGTTGAAAAAAATAAAGATTCATATATTTTTAATCATCAAAGAAGAATATTTGTGACTAAGCAGCACTGTTTCTTCAAGAAAAACTATATTTTATAAATACAAGGAAACTTTTATCTTCACCTTAAAAGATTAAATATATTACAATCAAAATCTGCATTTTGTTAATTTAGAAAGTATACAATTCTACATCAATATAGCAATAATAATTTACTTGTCAAAGGAAGTTAATGCATTAGCCCAACTTCATAAAATAAAGAAAACTTGATATATGTTTAATCATCAAAGAAAGAAAATTTGTGATTCAGCATCCAGTGTTTCTCCAAGAAAAACTATATTTTCTAAACGCAAGGCACTTTTATCTTCACCTTAAAAGATCAAATATATTAAAATCAGAATCTGCATTTTGTTAACTAAAAAGTATACTATCCTACATCAATATAATTATAATATTTTACATTACAAATGGATTAAATTTGAATGTTTTACTTTATAATGCATTAGGTCATAATTAACAAGAAAAACTTTGTAAGAGTAAATTCAAGAAGGAAAATAGTAAGACTTAGTATATTCACATAGATGTTTACTTACGCCTGGTAACACAACACTAGATGAAAAGTAATAAGTAACAGAAATATCACATCTTATAATCTCAAACTCAATTAACCACTAAATTTATGAGTAAATAAACAAAATTCACTTTAGAAAAGGATTTTCACAATAATGTAACATGGTAGGAAATTATTTCTAATTTGACGAGCTAACTACCATACAAGAGAAGTAGATCTAATGAAGCAAAAAGAAAATCGCATTATGACTAAAGAGAGTTTGCATACAATATGACTCCAAGAGACCACAAGTCTGCAGTGTGATTGTAAGGCTGTTCTCGGACCAGTTCTGGAGCCATGTATAGAGGAGTGCCTGTAGACAAGAAATAACAATAGTTGAAAAAGGAAAGTAGATATATAAAGCTATCAGTGGAATCATTATACCTTTAATTGAGCGCAAAACAACAGTATTTGTTGACATTGCACGTGCAAATCCAAAGTCACAAAGCTGTGATATGTAGAATTCAGTATGAACAGAACATATTAGAAATGTCAAATTTAATCACAAGTTAAAAAGAAACCCATGTTCGCAAATTAAATGCCATCAAAAAGGCATAAATTTGAAGTTGAGATGACATCTAAAGCAATGGAACTAAGAAGCACAAAATGAGTGAACCAATTGATAGCAAACTGATAGACCTCTGTTGCAATTCATTTACTCTAGAAGAAATAAGAAAGTAGGGAATGTATAAGTAAACTGGGAATGTATGTAATAATGGAGAATAATAGTTTAGTAATAAGTGAAGTGGCATGAAAGGGTGTCATTGAAAGAGTGACATTTTATTATAACTTTCAGTATTCTTTAGAAGATGCTTATTTAAAGGGGGATGTTAACTTTTAAGAATTGTGAAAATTGTTAAGACACTTTTAAAGGAGAGTTACACATCTCTCCAAAAAGATCTATTATTATATATCTATTTGTGATGACCCGAAGGTGTAAGTATGTGTACGATGGTTGCACAAACCGGAACCCGGATGGCGGTACGTCTGCGCGGAAGAACCGAAAGGTGACAGGTCGTAAAAAGGGGGTCGTCACAATCCCACATCGCTTGGGGAAGTATGTGGAAATGAAACATATGTAAAGAGACTCTCCTATCATAGTAAGACGCGTTTTGGAGCACAATTGGCAACGGATCTCATAAGAACTCCGAAGTTAAAAGTGCTTCGGCGAGAGCAATTCCAGGTTGAGTGACCTTCTGGGAAGTTCTCGCCAAAACAAAGTCGTGAGGGGAGGATATTGGGCTGCGGCCCAATCCCCAGAGCGGACAATATTTTGCTGGGAATAGGGGTCGTTACAAATGGTATCAGAGCCTGTACCCAACCGGAAATGTGGCCAACGAGGACGTTGGGCCCCCGGGGGATGATTGTGATAACCCGGAGGTGTAAGTATGTGTACGATGGCTGCACGAACCGGAACCCGGATGGCAATACGTCCGCGCGGGCGAACCGGAAGGTGACAGGTCGTAAAAAGGGGATCGTCACAATCCCACATCGCTTGGGGAAGTATGTGGAAATGAAACATATGTAAAGAGACCCTCCCAAAATAGTAAGACGCGCTTTAGAGCACAATTGGCAACGGATCCCATAAGAACTCCGAAGTTAAAAGTGCTTCGGCGAGAGCAATTCCAGGTTGGGTGACCTTCTGGGAAGTTCTCGCCAAACAAAGCCGTGAGGGGAGGATATTGGGTTACGGCCCAATTCCCAGAGCGGACAATATCTTGCTGAGAATAGGGGTCGTTACACTATTTTCATTTCATTATTCTCTTATAACATAGTGGGAATCGTATCATTGGTATCAGAGCATTTCAATGGCAAAAAAAAAAAAGCATAACTGAATGCGATGAAACGAATGTTTCAAAGTTAGAGATCAATATATTTAAAACATTAGCAAAAAAGCGTAATGAAAAACTTAGTCCCTTGCTTTTTGGTCCTTACATCGTAGAAGCTAAGATTGGGACTACGGCTTATTGCCTTGCCTTACCTGGGTGCACCACTATTCATCCCTTCTTCCTTGTAGCCCATCTTCTTCAAGCTATTGGTCTCACCCCTATGTCCCAAAACTTACGTACTAACCTTACCAAGTATATGGAGCTAATGCTTGAACCTAACAAACTTTTACATGTCTGTCACCATACTTATGAAAATGGAGACCAAGTAAACGTTTTAATCAATTGGAAAGGACTACCCAATCACGAAGCCTCATGGGAATAGGATGACAAGATTTTGGAAAACTTTCCTCATTTCCACCTTGAGGACAAGATTTTGGGCGAGGGTAATGATAGACTTCCAATGAAATTCACTTACTCTAAAAGAAATAAGGAAGGAATGTATGAAGAAATAGAGAATGTATGTAATAATGGGGGAACAAGAATAATTTAGTAATAATTGTAGTGGCACGAAAGAGTGTCATGGAAAGAGTATCATTTTAATTATAGTGTTTAATATTCTCTAGAAGATGCCTATTTAAAATAGGATGTTAACTTGCAAGAATCATGAAAATTGTGAAGAAGAAGGTTGTAAGAGAGAGTTAAAAATCTCTCTAAAAAAATCTGGTATTGTCCATCTATTTTCGTTTCGGTGTTCTCTTTTAAAATAGTGGGAATCGTATCACAAACACACCAAAAGAAACAAACACATTTGGAAAAGTACTTGGTCAATGCACTAAGAACAAAAGCAGCACGAATCTAATCACTGCAAACAAAGCTTGAAGGGAAAAGAATTCAAACAGTCAATATAGAGTCCAAAAAATTGAAATCCATTTCAAAACAGGGCGCAATCAAGTATGGCAGCTAAAGACTTTCTTGAGCATGCAAAACAGAATATATGTCTGGATATTATAATAAATACATTATCATAAAGTTTGCCACCTAGTGAATTAACATAACTGTTTATACAACATAATATATAACGCATGAACGTTAATGATAACAAGAAGAGAAAATTGCAAGCACATAAAAAATCAATCAAGAATGTTAGTGAATTGTGAACCTGCGTCAAAAAAGATAATTATGAACTAAGAGTTTACCTTTATAACAGATCCAGCTCCAATGAGGATGTTTTGTGGCTTCATGTCACGGTGAATGATTCGGTTGGAATGCAAGTAATGCAATGCTCTCACCTAGAATTTTTGAAAGGGTGTAAGTTGCAGAAGAAAAATTTTCACAACCAAATAAATTGAACCAGCCATAAGGCCAATAAAACACTTTAATGACTGTTACAAATGAGTAGAAAAAAACTAGAGTACCAACTGCTTTGCAATAGCTTGAACTTGTTCTTCAGGAAGACATTTATCATCTTCAAGAATCTCAAATAGTTCACCCTGCTCATTAAGAAAACTTGTCTGCTATTACAAATACTAACATCTAGCAAAGAAGCTAGAAGGGGAGATAAAAAAATATATATTGATATCGTAATAGTTCAAACAGAAATATTTGGTGCGAATATATGTGCACAGTATGGAAGAATAGTATTACTTGAGCAAATTCTGTTACAACACAAAACTCTTGAGGGCTTTCAAACGAGTCAAGCATTTCTATGATATTCTCATGTTTTAGCTTTCTGAGTATCTGCAACATTAAAGGAGATAAAACAATATTAATAGAGCCATGGAGTAAACTTAGAAAGTACATACCTGTATTAAAAATATATGTCATCTCTAGAACAGTATGATTTATAGAATTATGTAAAAAATAAAGGCTAAGGTATATTGGAAGTGAGGAAAAATTCAGTGTGACTGTATGATTGATTAAGGTTAACAAAATTTCATTTGAAGGATGCATTTTGAACAACAAAACATGGTTATAAAATTTAACCAAAATTATATACAGAAAACTTAAAACAAGGAAACTTTAGTTAACATGTCTGAGAGAGGATGAAATTTAAACATTTCCAAGTTTGGTCAAACTATGCCTACTCAGGCACTCAGTTCATTTTTATAATTCTACGATGAGATTGCGAGAATTTTTTTCCCTCATGCCAGGGGATTTAAAGCCTAAATTCTCCATCTCCATCATAATTCTACTCCCTACGTGTTGAACTTAAGCTTGGACGTAATTTAGAGCAAGCAATTAATGGAAAAGGGATATTATCAAATATCAGAGGCAAAAAATATAGAGAACATGAGTTAGCACATCATTTATCAAGTAATTGATGAAGTTTAACTCTCTAGAGGCTCAGATTGGTTTGGAAATGTTGTTGCAATAACTTAATATTTCTCTCTTGTTAGATTGTCATTGAAATTATCTAAAAAGAAATTGAACACAAACATTCAAAAGGCTGCAAAAAGTGAAGAAAAAGTGTTAGACGCACATATAACATGCAATCGATTACCATTCAAAACTTTGCTTTTAAACATGATTTAGGAATCTCTATCAAGGATTGACACTTAATCAACATCCAACTTGATTGGAATAAATAAAAGAGATTCTTATATCACCAAAGACTGTTTTAGAAGCGAATAACTATTTTACCTCAATTTCCTGTCTTAAATTCTGAATATCTTTGTCACTTTTCCCGTGCTTCATAATAAATTTCATTGCTACAGTCTACACCAGCAAAAAAAATTAAATAGTTAAAAAAATCACGTCCTGAAGTTCAATCAACATTATTGAATTATACATTTTAAGAATTAAGATGCTCAAACTGCAAGGCTCTTGTGCCCATACATCGCTACGTATGGCTATACCTTTTTATGCAAAATTTCTAAAGAGTAACGCTATGGAACAGAATTAGAATCCTTATTGCAAAATGGCCATGAACTATTATGCACGTTGAGAATTATCTTTTCTTTTACCTATTGAAAAAACACGGCAAGATCTTAAATTAAAACATTCTTACTTTTTCATTGGTAGAATTCCTTACCCTCCCTCTAGTGCAATTTACACTTCTTCATACGTATATATTTCTTGATTAAAAAGTACCTGGCCAGTGTACTTTCGTCTCCCTTTATATACTTTTCCGAAAGAACCTTCGCCGACAAGCTCAATTACGTGGTAGTTTTCAACACCCATATTCAACAACTTACAAACTTGTATCCACAATATGTCACAAATAAGCTAATGCTGCTGTAAGATAGGAAAAAGCATCCCGAGATCATTTACCAGCTACAATACAAGAAGACAAAATCACAGAATTTCTTGTAAATTTACAAATTTATTTCTACATCAATGTAAATTTACAAATTTATTTCTACATCAATTGGATGACATGAGCTGGAGCCTATCAATTGCACGATGTAGAAGCTTTTCGTAGAAAATAAGGTTTCACCCAAATAAGTAAGGTGAACCAGACGGAAAAACTGAAAAAACTTATAAATTAACAAGCACGAGAGAAATTTTGTAAAAATGATAGAAAGTGGAGTAACATGAGTCACAAAGAAAAGAAGACTGAAAGGAAAAAAATAATGGATTACAGAAGAGATAGCCGCCACTGCAAATGTGAGCGAAAACAGAAAAGCTTCACCGGCTTAGGGAAGAGTTGCAGATTGAAGATAGTGCTGCGATTTGCGAGGAGGAAATCTTTGTGCATCAAGAGGGGAGAGAGAGAGAGAGAGAGAAGAGAGAGGCAGAGCTCTTGGATTGATTATTGGTTTCCCGCTCATCCATTTGAAGCTCTTTTACTTGCGCTGTGTCGAAAATAAGAACTCAGAATCAGGTACGGTAAGTTCCACGCTCTATGCACGAGAATGTTTAGTAATAAAAGATAATTATCGATTTGAACTCTCTACTATACACATTTTTTCAATTCGCTTCTTGTACTATACTAAAAAAAATTGGCAAAATGAACCCTGTACTTTGATTTTGTTATCATTTTTGACATTTTATCAACAATTTCATTAAACCTTCATTTAAATAATTACCAAACGATTTTAAATTCATTTGAAATTTTTACCACATGTTCACTACTTAATGAAAAGAGATTTTGAAAATTTTTGTGATTTTTTAAGACATGTACAATTTATTGTAATTTTATTTTAGTATTTTATAACAATATTATAATAAATCATACAAATTTTAGAAAATTACGAAACTTTTTCTATTATCTACCCATGATAGGTTGAACATGTACAAAAATTTTCAAATAAATAAAATATCGTTTGGTATTTTTTAAAAAATTAATTTATAAAATAAAGAAGAAACTGAGATTAATTTAAACAAATAACAAAAGATATTGGATTTATTTGAAACTTTTTCCACATGTTCACCACATTATGGGTAGATAATAAAAAAATGTTCGTAATTTGTTAAAATTTGTATGATTTATTATAATATTTTTATAAAATACTAAAATAAAATTACAATAATTGTACATGTGTTAAAAAATAACGAAAATTTTCAGATTATCTTCTCATTAAGTATGAACATGTGATAAAAATTTCAACTGAATCTAAGATCGTTTGGTAATTTTTTAAATGAGGGTTTAATGAAATTGTTGATAGAAAGTCAAAATGATAACAGAATCAAAGTATAGGGTTCGGTTTGCCAATTTTTTTAGTACATGGGATAAATTGAAAAAAAAAATGTATAGTACAGGGTTCAAATCAATAATTACCCATCAAATTATTGTTGTTTTGAAATAATCTAGTCAAGATGATCAATTATCATATGTATAGTATGAAATGATTGATATACACCAATCAAGTAAGAAGGATCTTTTTCACAACTTACAAGTTATTGGTGTGATTGTACGTTAATCAGCACACTTTATTAGATTACCCTCGAACTATGGGTAGTTAATAAAATTGATCTTAAAGTATTTTCGTTAATAAGTTCACTCTTAAAGTATGCATATTGTAACAAAAAAACCTCTGTCAAGTCTGTGGTCTCGGAGAACAGCCCCTCGTTCCTCTACGTGCATTTGTGCACACTTGGGAACAGAGGAACAGGACTCCCAAAACGACCCCCTGTTTTGAGTTTCAACTGAGAACGTGGGGTCATTCTCCGAGATCCCCCCCCCCCCCCCCCCCCCGGCCCAAATTTCTTATTTTAGGGCACAAGATCGGGGGGGCCAATATCGCAAAACAATGAGTTGATCCCTGACATTATATAAGAATCGATCTCTCATTTTGCCCACTCCCCCCCATTTGCGAACCCTAGCTCTCAAAAATCACCTTCCTCTCCCAAATAGCACAAAATCGACCGTCGTCCCTCGCCCAATCAACCGGCATCCGTGTCCCTCACCCAATCTACCGCCATCCCTCTCCTAAATCTCCCCTAATCGACTCTTCATCAATGATGCCCAAATTGATGTTCAAACGAAAGGTTCCATCGGCACAAGGTGTTTCGACCAGAGGAAGTTTGCCATAACGCGCACTATCATAAGGTGCTCTAACTATTAGGCCTCTAACACAAGTTCCCCTACAAGGTATCGGGTATCGTTCAACTGAATTTAAAACTCAACATAATGTAAATTAGGCATAAGGAGGACATGAAAAAATGGTCAACTATATTCTCCAAAAGGGTTCGATTTTCAAGTTTTGAATAAGAGTTTACCAATTACTTTTATAGAATTGAACTACGATGATTGTGTGAATTAAAGAGTGATTGTTGTGAGTGTCTCATTCGGTTACTCTATGCGAATTTGAGTCCTGTAGGGGAGCGTGGTGTGGTGAAGACATATATCTTATGTACAAAACTCATGATATCCGTACATGACGTAAATCAATTGATCGATTTTTCAAGTGACGACGGTGAAATTGAGAAATATCATCATGCTTCTCGGGATTGCGAGTTTATCAGAGCAGAAGAAGGACTTGAGTTCCTTAGAAAAATTCATCGAAATCTTGAGATTGAAATGTTCAGCAAACCAAAATCAAAAGACTTCAATGTAGAAGTTCGAGTCAATTTGACACAGTGGCCCTTAGAAAAGGGGCTGTGTAACCCACGAAACTAACAAGAGTGCTCGGGTGTGTGTGAGGAGTGAAAATCCGAGGAGAATATGATGCCAAAATGAAGACGAAATGCAAGGAAATGAAGGTGATGGTGTGTGTATGTGATGGCCGAATATTAAAGGGAAGATAATGAGGGAAATGCACTAGAAAATGGAACAAGATGAAGGTGGAATAGAGTGTGTGAAAATGTGAAGAAATGAGAAAATGGAGAAGAAGAAAAAATGCAAGGAAATAAAAGTGAGTGTGTGAAGAGTGTGAGCCAAAATTAAAAGGGTGAAAATGTGTGTGAAAATGTGGTGAAAAGAACAATACCCTTGGCGGACCCGGGAGCTATCTTTGTAACACCCGGAATTTTAAGAGAAAATAAAATAATAGGTAATTGTTTAATAAATAATTGTTTTAAGTAATTTAAAAGAAAAGTGAATAAATTTGGTTAACCTGATTGGTTAATTAATTTAGATTCGGGCATTTCCAATGAAATTAAGCCGTGAGTTATAATTAAGAACGAGATTTAACGGAATTTACGGAAGGGCAAAACGGTATATTAACGTTTTAATAGGAATTAATATTAGGATTATTAATATTATGATTATTATTATTATTATTATTATTATTATTATTATTATTAATAACGTAAAAACAACACAAACAACCGAGGTTGTTTGTGTTCGAGCCCGACGACCCGCGAACGGAGACAGGGCGAGGGGAAAAGCACGGCGACGCAGCGCCGTTCACCGGCGAGCTCCGGCCTCCTCCGGCCAGACGACGGCGACGTGAGGCTCCGGTTCATCCTCGCGCACGAACCGACGGTAAGCTCCCCTGTTTTGGTTCGGTTTTCACCCGGTTTCGGGATTGTTCGTGGCCGACTGTGACGAGCCGGTTTTGGCTCCGATCGCCGGCCGTTTTAGGTCACTTCCGGCGTGGGTTTGCCAACCCTTGGGCCGGCTATCGTCGATTGGATGTGGAGCGCTCAATGTGAGCGAATTTCAGTGGATGCCCGATTTAGGGCACTCGGGTTTTGCTTAATGTAGCTTCAATTTTAGGTTAGATTATTCTAATTAAGGGTATATATGGTTGATTGGATAAGAAATTGATGGAATTTGATGAAAAATCAAAAAGAGGAATTTTGGGAAAAAAGGACAGTTCGGGTTTTGCCTAAATTGACCTAGCTCGGGTCGTTTGTTTTGAAATTCGTTTTGGCAGATTAAAATAGGTTATTAGAGGAGCACGTAGCCGCTGGAATCGTTCGATTCCGATAACCGACGCGAAAGTTACGCGCGTTCGAAGTTTTAGGTCGGTTTTTACCAAACCCAAATTAGTGGCCATTTAATTAGATTTTAATTGGATTAGACTAGAAATAGTAGTTTAAGATGTTTTCACGAGAATAAGAGTTTAGTTATGCCCGAACGAAATGAGTTAGAGTTTTTGAAGAAATTGTTTTAGCTCGGGATTTCGTTTAGTTTTGAAATGGATAAATACTAATGACGTGCTATGAAATGCTTTAGGTGGAGACGACTTTACGGACGGTGCTCGGCATAACCAGGACGCCAGGTAAGTGAGCGTTAGGCTTTCCGGCCACTAAGGCCCTACGTCGTACAATGTAGATAATGTTGATTGTTGTGATGTGAGTGATTGTAGAGGTTGGTGGAAGACGGGTAGTTAAGGAAAGGTTGACAGTTAAGTAGTGCCTTAGTATGTTAGTGCTCATGTGATAGGTTTTCCTTACGTGTATGTTAGAGCTCATGTGATAGGTTTTCCCTACGTGTATGTTAGAGCTCATGTGATAGGTTTTCCTTACGTGTATGTCTCCTCATGCATCATGTTTTAGTAAAATGCATACGAACTATTTATGAGCATGTTTTAAGAAAATGTTGAATGAAAGAACGAAAATGAATGATGAATGATGAATGATGAATGATGAATGATGAATGATGAATGATGAATGATGAATGATGAATGATGAATGATGAATGATGAATGATGAATGATGAATGTGTTTTCACGGGACTACACGGGACTATATGAATGTTTTCACGGGACTACGTTTTCACGGGACTATATGAATGTTTTCACGGGACTAAATGGATGTTGTTTTTATGAATAAGGAAAGATGTTTTACGAAACGAAACTGTTTTATAAATGTCATGCATATAGGTAATGTTAAGTTTAGCACGCTCCTTACTAAGCATTAGGCTTAATGTAGTTATTGTATGATGTAGGTGACAGGTGTGAAGGTAAGAGAAATTGATGACAAAGAACAGGTGGTCGACGGACGGTGCTCGTGGCGACGGGGTGTGTTTTGGCTTGAAGATCCGAGGGTTTGAGTGATGTATGTCGAATGGATGTGAGTTGGTCTTATTGGTTAATAGGTCTACGTGTAGATTTGTTTATGAAAGTATGAAAATATTTAAGTATGTAGATTGAGAGTTCTATGTATATGTATAGAATGTGATGGATGAAAGTATGAAAATGTTACATGTGTGGATCGATTAGTTTTGATAGGAAAATGTATGTAAGTAGAGTTTTTGATGTTTAGGATGTGGTCGTAGAACGTCTAAAATGTGTAGTCTTTATTTTGGAGATCATACTGGAACTGTTTGGGTATTTTGAACTGTTTGGTCATTTTAAAACAGGTAAGGATACGCTCGATTTTTAGAGCGATCCACGCAGTTTGTTTTCTTGAAAGTATAGGTTATATTAGTGTTTTGTTTTAACTGATTTTACTTTAATTGTTTTAAATGTTTTATTTGTTTTAAGTTATTAATAGTTTTGAGTCTAGTTTTAAATGTTTTAAAAGTCAAAAGTGTTTTACGCTCAAACGTTTAATGTTTAAGTCAAAGTTAGTTTTCTTTTAAAGTGTTAAGTAAAAATGAAAAAGTTTATATGGAAAAATACGAGGGCTTAGGTAATGATTATGTCACGGGAAGTCCGTGGCGGCCCTGATCGGGTTGGGGTTGTCACAATCTTACGTTGAGCTCTCGGGTGCACGTTTTCCCGGAGGAAAACGACCACCGTATGCCTAGGTTTTCTTCCTCGAAGCCCTTAACTTTCAAGAGAGCAAGGTAAAGGAAAAGATAAGAGTTAACATAGCAACCTTAAACTAGGGTAACAATGGAGGGCTACTTCACTCAATTTAGTAAACCGAGGATTCCCGGAGGACTTCTAACTCTTCGGTTAGGAAATAGAAATTCTCATAAAATGGCAAAAAGTTATATACAAACACCAATGCCATGCTTAAATAGAAAATCCTTGGGTGGATGATTAGGGTTTGGCATTTGGAAGAGTGAATGGTGGCCATAAGATGAAAGATGATCGGTGGTCAAGAGGAGCCATCTGTGCGCGCGCAGCTGATTGGAGGGAGCTGCCTGGCACGCGCATCTGCGGTCCAGTGTGAAGCAGCAGCGCGCTTTATCAACGGAGCAAGAGGCCGATCTGTGCGCGCCATCAGCAGCCACGCTGGCGATCCGGGGTGTGCTTAATCAGCGGTTGAGATGCTCAATCGAGCACGCCCTGATCTACTGATGCTTGCCCGCGTGCGCCCTACCCGATGCTTGCTTGCTACCCGCGCGCGCCCCCATCATCAAACACAAGTAAATCCAAGCCATTGCTTGGCCAAGGGTGGAGATTATGCCATGTTTTTGATCCTTGTTGCCACCCACATTTGTACCTGCAATTTTCATACCTTAAGTCTGGGCTCTTCTTTTGGCTAAGGCTTGATTTAGGTCTACTTTATTGAAGGTCTTTTCTCCTTTGTTAGCTAAGTCTTCAACCCATCATCCACCAACATACATCTAACCCTAACCACACAATCTAATGCATTATGTAAATATAAATAATTCATACAAAAAGGCTAGAGTATGCCAAATAAGTTCAAAACCAAAAATACATCAATTCATGGGCCGGAAGACAAATTCCCATGGGCCAATAGATGAATCCTCCCAAGTACTCCAAACGAGGTCTCCAACAAGATCAACTTTCTGCAGGCCAAGGGTGGAGATTATGTCATGTCTTTGATCCTTGTTGCCACCCACATTTATATCTGCAATTTTCATACCTTAAGTGTGGGCTCTTCTTTTGGCTAAGGCTTGATTTAGGTCCACTTTGTTGAAGGCCTTTTCTCCTTTGTTAGCTAAGTCTTCAACCCATCATCCACCAACATACGTCTAACCCTAACCACACAATCTAATGCATGATGTAAATATAAATAATTCATACAAAAAGGCTAGAGTATATCAAATAAGTTCAAAACCAAAAATACATCAATTCATGGGTCGGGAAGACAAATTCTCATGGGCCAATAGATGAATCCTCCCAAGTGCTCCAAGCGAGGTCTCCAACAAGATCAACTTCGTGCATGAAAAGAAAATAATTTCATTAGTTAAAGTGCTAAGTATATTATGAGTCTTGGATCGTGTTCTAGCTTTGGACCTCCTTGGCATATCATCCTCTCTGGGTGGCTGAGGATTTGACCTCAAATCCAATGATTCAGCCACTTCTTCAAGAATTTCATTACCAACGAGAGGGGTCAAAACTTGGACAATAAGGATAGATGATAAGGTGTCTTGGTTAATCGGGTGGTCTTACTAAAGATTTCTTTGATAAATGTGGTATGATTGAATTCGTGAACTACTTTGGAGGGTGATTGCTCAGTGATGGAGTGAATGTTTCCAAAGTAGTTGAATTCAGCATGTAGCAATATTGGATTTCCATGATACTCTTTCGACCAAAGAAGTAATCCGTTTATCCTTAAGACCACCATTGAAAGTTCTCCATTCAATTAAACCTTGTTCCTAATTCGATGGTAGAATTTATGGTAGTCACATGGCGGGGCTAATTGTTTTGATAACTCACCCCAATGTAAACTAGGGTCTTTGTTAAGCTCATTGGGTATAAATTCTTTCTTCTTTTGCCTATTCCCAGTAAGAACTGAAGTATTACGAAGTGGGGAATCTAAAGAGTAGGCTAATGTCCTTGAAAATTGGTGGGAGGGAGGGTCGATTTTGTCAACATGTGGAAAGGAGTGAGGTGGCATAATGACCATACTACAAATCCCAAAAATACTCTCATCACTCATCTCCCTCTTCTCTTGATGCCATAATGATACGTCCTCAAATTGGTAAGGCATCTCTTCGTCATAGAGGGGATTAAGATGCCAATTGATAAGGGAGGGCTCTTGTCTTTTATGGACATCAATCCACGCTTCGATAATAGAAGACTTTCCTTTATTTTTCTTTCTTTACGGGTGGCCTCGTCACGAGTCACTTGTTCAGGCCACATAGGCAGTAAATTGATTTTCCTTCCTCCAAACTTAAAAGTGTAGTGGTTAAGGAATCCATCGTAGTGTACTCTCCGGTCGTAATGCCATGGTCGTCCTAATAGAATATGGCTGGCATTCATTAGGACAACGTCGCAAAGAACCAAGTTCTTATATTTTCCAATGGTGAAGTCTACGGTTACTTGCCTAATGATCAGGATGTCATTTCTATCGTTCAACCAATTCAGCTTAAAAGGTGTAGGGTGATTAGTGGTTTCCAACCCCAGCTTACTGACCAAGTCTTGGGAGGCTGCATTGATGCAACTTCCTCCGTCAATGATTAGCGAACAAACCTTGTCTTTGACTGCGCAACGACTATGGAAGAGATTCTCACGTTGACAGTCTTCATCCACATTTTTAGAAATCAAAGCTCGCCTTATAACCAGTAGTAGAGGTCCTTCTTGAGCCGTGCAATCATTGGCTTCTTGGTCACTCTCCTCTACTATTTACTCTTTGACCTTATTATACTGCCCTTCATCATTTTCACTCTCCCATTCACCAGTTGATTCATTGATGACCATTACACGACGGTTAGAGCACTCGTTAGCATAATATCCTTTTCCTAGACATTTAAAACATCGAACATCTCGTGCTCTTGGTCTTTTAGGTTGGTTTTCTTGGGCTTTGTTAGTTGGTGGGAGATTGTGAGTGGCTTTTTGACAGAAAAATGGGTGAGGAAAACAGAGCAAAATAAAATGGATGAAGAATGCAGCGGAGGATGTAGTTGAAATGCCACAAAACAGAACGTGGAAAGAAAATTGACAGAATGAAATGAAAAAGAAATGGAATGTGGGGGACCTGGCTGACTGAGAAGGTATCTTATTTTATGCTTCTCGGTGCATGCCTTCCCGTGGAAAGGCAACAGCTGTTGGAGACTGGCTTTCATCCTCAACCTTTTAAACTCTGTAAACAGAGAGGGAGGGAAACATTAAGAGATCACAGCTGCCAAAAAATTGATGATCAATAGAGGCACACTTCTTACGGCAGAACCATGGCTTACCTTGACAGCAACTAGAAATCTTTCTGGATTTTCAGAGAGAACAAAATCAATTTTTATTAATAAAAAAAAGAATGCGTACAAACACTAAAAGCGATGCTTAAATACCTAAGATGGCTAGGTTTGGAAATGCCCAGAGGAAAATCTAGCCGTTGGAAGGCTTCTGCTGGGCGTTCGCGAAGTGGAGCTCAATGCTGACGAGGCCGCTTGCTTGGAGCAGAGAAGGGTTTCGGTTGGTCAGCTAGTCTAGGTGAGCAATCCGTGCGTTTGCAGAGTGTTCGCCGTCGATCTCTTAATCCCGTGCTAGCTTTCTGTGCGATCATCTGAAGATTGCTTCTCTGTCACCGAATTGCTTGCTGGGCTTCTTCGTGAAATTGAGGAGCAGGCTGAAGTCGGCTGAATAAACTTGTCAATTGGGCTGCTTCATGTGATGGACTTCTCCTTATGGATCTTTAATCTTCTCATGGGCTAAGTTGATGATGTATAACCCAGTCTCCTCTTTAATTACTCATGGGCTTGTGGCTTTTATGGCTCATGGATTTACCAAACATCTAGCCACCAACTAATCCTAATCAAACAATTTAACCCTAAATACCTAATTATGCATGACTAAATATAAGGACTAAATGTTTGCCTAAATTACAAAAAGAACATTGTTTGCCAAATTAAAGTTAAACTAAAAATTATGCAATTAGCTTGGTTACACAATTGATGAAGGGAAGACAAATTCCCTCTTTAACAATTCCAAGCTTTAAGAAAACTTTTTTCCTACAAAACTCACAAACCAATTAGTAGAAAAAAAATAGTCAAAATATATACCTTGGTTTGTGCTTGACGGTTAGGGATCGTAGGCACATCATCCTCTCCGGGTGATTGAAGATTTGATCTCAAATCTAATGGTTGGTCCGCCCCGAAGTAGGATTTCTTCAAAATTAGAACTAACTATTTTGAATTTAAAAAGGGTTAAAAAGTAAACATTCATCAATGTAAATAATTGAAAGCCTTTTAACTACCAATAATATTCAATCAACATTAATAACAAAATGGCACATCCATTGAGCAAATAAAAATGGTTCACAAAAGAAGAATTACTATGCGTATAATCTCCCAACAAGGGTATCCCCAATATAATTGCATTAAAAATTTGAGTACCTATTTCAATTCTATCAAAGTATGGCTTGAATTAAAAATTAGCATTTACATCAAAATTCTTAGGACAAGTTAAGATATCACCAAATAATTTCAAGTCATTCCTAAGCAAAAAAAAAATTCCAAGCATTAACAGAAAATAGATATTCAATCAAACTAGTACTCAACTTAAATGTCAATGTACACTCAGGGATCCGAGGGCTTATCTTCTCGTTAAGAGATTTACCTTTAGTTCCTTTCTTTCTAGTCCTTTTCAACACTTCATAATCATGTTTGGGCAAATAATACTTGCTCTTGTATCCAATGAATATAGTAAGGACAAAAAGAGTTCGGTTATAAGCGTATGATTTAATAATGCCATAAAAACAATTATCAACCCATCCAATTCTAAGTAACCAAGAAATCAAATGATTAGATGAAATATTCCTAGACATAAAATAAGAGTCATAGCTTGGCAAATGAAACTTAAGAAACATGGGTGAATCAAGTATGGATTTGTCAAAAATAAACTCCCAAGTATTCCAAACAACATCATTATCATCATAATTCTCTATCTCAATGATTCTAAATTTATCCAATAGCCTCATGTCATTCAAGCGGAGAATAATCTTTACGAAACTAGAGGAATGTCGCCAGGGAGGATGAATGCAAGAAAGATCCAAATTTATATAGTTATTCCAACCATTATGCAAAATATGAGGAACCATTAATGCACTATCAAAATAATTTTCCATCCAATCAATTTTAAATAACCAATCAATTAGATGGTCAAGAGATACATACCTTGTATTAGTCATAATAATTGGCTCACCTGTGGCTCCTTGGCTGGTATCTTCCATTAGAGGTTTGGGAAACCATGAGGTTCTCCAAAAAAAATTTTTAATCTTAGTACTCAAAACAGAAAAATACTCATTTTCTACAACATATGAATTGAGTTCAGTTTTGCCAAGGAAAGGAACATAATAATTTTGACTAACTAACATTTCCTCATGTTCATTCTTTTCTTGATAGTCAAAATAACGAGGCTCTAAAGTAACAGCAACAATAACATTAAACTTACTATTTTCTTGTACATTTAAGCAAAAGATATATAAAAAGCTCAAAAATTGTATCAAAACAACATTATATCTTAAACTCAAATTATTATAATGCAAGCCTATAGACCATTCAATCCTAAAACACCAATTTATCAAAGTTTTTAATGGCACATACCTCTGTGTAATGGACTTAGTTAGTTGGGTCATGTGAGGAGGTATCGTAAGTACAATACCTATAGGAAATCCTACACACTGCTCAAAAACAGCAAAGATATTATCTTGTTTGAGTGGATTAGGTAATTCCCCAAAATAGTTGTTCCATTCAACAATCAAATTCACCATGGTTGTTTCTACTTCCTTACTCCCAAATAAGTTTCTTAATACACCATGAGTATCACAAATGTTGTATCCAATTGTCATATCACAAATAGAAGGCTCATGAGAAGGCTTAAAAACAGAAATAAAGTCAAGCATATCATGAGCAAATCCCAATTCGGTTAACAAGTTAACACCAATAAATCGAAAAGTAAAATGTTCATTATCAATGCCAAACCAACATAATAAATTCTTCCCTACGAAAATGTACAAAGAAGCTTCAATCAAGATTTTAAATTCACCATTCTTTCCAAAATAGGTGGTTATGAACTCAAAAAGTTTAACTTCAATAATAAGTCCCATACCACAAAAAGGTAAAACAAATTTTATGAACATTTTAAAATGATACCACAGATTGTTGATGCACGGAAGATTCATTCTCAGAAAGTTCAATAAGTCATAATTTTTCTTACTAAGGCAATTTGAAAAATCAAGAGATGACATAATTGAAGCTTTATTTTTAAACAAGTCAAAAAGATTAATATGCTCATTAATATTAAGCATCCAAGAATAATTAGCACTCTTATACAAATAACTTTCAAACCATCCAACTTTAAATAACCAAGAATTAAATTATCTGGTAGAATAAATCTAGGTGTTAATTCACTCATAATTTCCTACACTTTTCTTCCTTAGAGTCTAATTTTAATATGTTAGGATGGTCTAATGTTCGAACAAGATTTCTACCTTCCTTAGTTATAGAAAGTGTAAGGGGGAAAACAATTCTTTCTAAAGTAAAAATAATATTCTCGTTTTGGGTGAAAAAGGGGTCAAGGTAAATTTTGCCCACTAGGTAAGACTCTTGTTGGGAATGGGTAAAAGGATCATATGCATATGTTGCATAAGGGGTTTCCTCTTTAGCTATGGACAACTCAACAAAGTCTTCAACTAAAATTTCTTTCCTAAAGTCATCATAAAATGGGTTATACCATATGATAACCTCAGGAGCTATTCGATTTGGTATGGCAGAAAACATTTCATCCAAGCAATGAAGTTCGTCCTTTTGGGGAGGAAACTCTTCCACAACTTTGCTGCAATTAGTTATTTCTTCCACACAAACTAATTCATCAACACTTCCCAAATCATATAAATTCTCACAAAATAAATTCAGAAGTAGTGATTCATCAAAGACATCTTCCAACAATACACTTTTAACATCTTGTTCCTTAAAACCATCAATCATGGCATATACTCATGGTACAAACTAGGAAACCATTTAATTAACTATTAAATGTTTTCTTCAAGAAAAAGTACATAATTTTTAATCCATAATCTTTCAATTTGGGAAGAATTTTCAACAAGTTTATTTTTTGATTGACAATCAAACTCAGAATCAATTTTTTCACAATTGAAATGATTTTGTCTAACCATTTTTGATAAACAACCCAACACAATTCAGCAAAACACAATTAAGAAACAGAAAACAGAAGAATGCAACAGATGAATAAGGCAAAACAACAAGTATTAATCACTTTATAAGATGCTGGTCTATTGTACTCAAGTCTAGGTTAAGTAATGGTATTTTGCCATAAGATGCTAATCCAATTAAGCTCATAACAGCAGTAAAAAGATTAGTATTAAGGCAGCAAAATTTCAGATTTCAGCACTAAATAAGGTCAGTTTATAGAGCAAAATACAGCCAACACAATAGTATGATATGAGTGATTATTTTGATCCTTTAAGCTTCACATAACAATAAAAAAAAAAAAAACGCTGAAATGGTACATTTAATAGCAGTAAACAGTATGCCCAATTTTATGCAGCAATAATGGTCTTAACAGCAAGATAAACGCAGAACAGCAGTAAGTTGAGAACCCGACAGCAAAAGTAATATCAGCAGACCACAATATTTTATCAGTAAAAAAAAAGGAAACCGAACAGGACACAGAACAGGAAATGCTATCGGCTTTGACAACACAGAACATTTTTTCCTTCTTTTTGTGTTTAAATGATTTAAGCTACTAAATAACAGAATAGATAATTACCTTTTAAGCTATAAAACAAAACCAAACTAAAATTTCTAAACTGGAAACAGACTTGGACAAAAAGCAGAATCATACTTCAAATGATATGGATTTATGTTTGAACAGAAGACAAATCCATGCTTTTGATTCCATAAAAGACACTCCGAAATTTAAACAGAAACAACAATCAAACAACTTGGTTAGCTAAGGTGATTTTAAACAGGAAATCGACACCAACAGTTAAACACCAAAACAGAATAATAGAGATAGAAATTCATGGTTAAAGACAAAAGTTTAACAACTATTTATTTAAACATAAACATGACAAGTAAACTGAAATATGTTCACGGTTAGACCAGACAGAAATATCACAAGAAGGAAACAAACACTAAACACTAAATAAACATGATGACCATTGAAAACATCCTAGAACAATCTAAACAGAAACACATCCTAAAAAGAATTGAAACGTGATTAAAATATGATGCCAGTGGGTGAGCAGAGACGAAACATGACAGAAACAGACAACAAATGACAACACAGAGAAAGAACACAAAACAGAGAAATGAAAACAACACAAAGCCAGGTTCGGCTCTGATACCACTTGACAGAAAAATGGGTGAGGAAAACAGAGCAAAATAAAAGGGATGAAGAATGCAGCGGAGGATGTAGTTGAAATGCCACAAAATAGAACGTGGAAAGAAAATTGACAGAATGTAATGAAGAAGAAATGGAATGTGGGGGACCCTTGGCTAACCAAGAAGCTATCTTATGTTATGCTTCTCGATGCATGCCTTCCAGTGGAAAGGCAACAGCTGTTGATGTAACACCCCCAAACCCACTCTGGCTCGGTGCGCTACTTTGCTAACCAATCCCGCGTTTAAAACATAATTTAAAATAATTTTTGTTAAAATCTCGACTCTAAAAATATTAGTAAAAACGTGAAAACAAATAAACCTGACGTTGCTTGTTGTAAAAAAAAACGGGCAGCGTAACAACTGAAATTACTAAAACCAAATCCTGAAAAAAAAATCAAACATGTATAAACACGTTCAGAGAAATCCCAAAACAGTTCTCAATTCACACTTACCAAATCAAACCCAACAGAACGATTAATACTTTAAACCTACAAAATAACTAAAATCCAAGAAAACCCAAATGTTCATAAAGCACGTTCAAAGAGATTTCAAAACAATTCACCACCACATTTACAAAATCGAACCAACAAAATAGTCAAACCCTTCAAACATCCAGAATAGATAGAAAACTATACAAAATTCTAAAGTACCAAACCAAACACACCCCCGAAGATCCTGGTTGAGATGCCCCGACAAGTGCCTGCACCGGCATGGTCCATGCGCCACCGACTGCCACCTAGTTCCGGGCTTCCTCATCTAGCTCACCTGATCTTGTCTTCACCTACACCACAGAACACACACACACACGTAAGCTTTCGCTTAGCAAGTAATGAATAACGAATGTAAACATGCACCCACAAATGTAAACATGCAGTATGCACCCACAACCCCGTAACACATGCCAATTCCACTCACTCTGCTGCTTCTTACTAATGCACGTTAACGACGAGACGTTAAACTCTCTAGTGCCACTTGCACTTTAACAACGAGGCGTTCAACCCTCTAGTTCCACTTGCACTTTAACACCGAGGCGTTCAACCCTCTAGTGCGACTTGCACTTTAACACCGAGGCGTTCAACCCTCTAGTGCGACTTGCACTTTAACAACGAGGCGTTCGTGCGACTTGCACTTTAACAACGAGGCGTTCAACCCTCTAGTGCTACATGCTACACATTTCATGCTTATCATTCACATCATGCCCCAACACTTATTTTTGTATCTTAACATGACACATGCCACTCACACAATACTCAAACACCAAACAAAATACAACCCAGCAATTCATTCACACACTACTCAATATAAACAACACAACTATGAAACAATAAATCCTACCGTTCTGTGGTGTAGGCCCGAAGGCGACAAAACACACAATCCATTACTTACCTGGACTCCTGCACGTGTTCGTATTTGCTCGCTCGACTAGCTCTAATGTTTGCACGTCGATTGTAACGACCCCAACTCGGTCAGGGCCGCCACGGAAGGACCATGACGTAATCTTAACTATAAACCCTCGATTAGACGTACAAAGTTTCTCTCTTTTTTTTTTTTTAAACACTTCCCTTAGCACATTAACAAACTAAAAAAAAACCAAATAACAAACTCAATAAAAATAAGGGAGGCAAAACCGTCAAAAGCCAACCAAAGGAGGGGCGACTAATCGCCCTTCCTTACTGGCGATCAGTAGCCAAGGAAGGAAAAATGAGGGGCGATCGATCGCCCAAATTTGGGGCGATCGTTCGCCCCGTATGATCGCCCAGCGATCGCGAATGCCAGCATGCACGCACGCACAGCAAGCGACCGAGGCGATCGTTCGCCACTCATGGCAAACGATCGCCACCTCCTCTAGAATTGGCAACCAATTCCAGAGGGGGTGGCGAACAATCGCCACCCGGGGCGATCATTCGCTAGGACACCCTCCTGACTCCCCGTGCGCGCACCAGGCACTTCTCCCTTCTCTTCTTCACTTAACAACTTTCTTTCCTTTTTCTTGCTCTTCCTCTTCACTCTAACTTACCAAAAACATTCCCAACACATTAAACACACAATAATTCAAACTCCCGAGCAAAACCCGACTCAAAAACATACCCGAATCCGTATTTAAAATTTATAAAAACAAACCGCGTGGATCGCTCTAAAACTCGAACACATCCCTACCATTTAACACCTAAATCCTCGAACACAATCCAACCAATCCACATCCCAACATCACATAACATTTGAATTCCTTAAATCTTTTCAAAACAATTTCATTTATCAAATCATTCAAAATAACACTTCACTCCAATCCCTTATCCACCCTAAATCATCAAAATATCAAACTTCTATATACACCCTAAAATTATCATCCAAAATCAGTCCAAATCACACCTATTTACCACAAAACACTCGGAGTATACCCACAGATCATCCAACCTAACCAAAACATGCCCCGCCGCCACGAGGTCAATCCACCGACCATCTATGCGTGATCATCATGAAGAGGTTCCTCACCTTCGTGCTCGTCACCTACATCATACGATAAACACATTAAGCCTAATGCTTAGTAAGGAGGTGCACTAAAACATGAGAATGCATAATGTATGGTCTTTCAAAACATGTTCGTTTATTTACTCTACATAACATATACATATATATCTTTAGGCATGAGTAGTCACAGACACCACACGTCTACCCAGTAGACCAATCACTTACCCTGAGTTGCCATTAACATATTTTCGTGCCCTGAGTTGCCATTTACGTGCCCCGTGCCCTACTCATCCTCCAACTTCATTTAACATCATTTACTTTACTTCGTTTACTTGAAAACGTGCATGCAAAACATTTCATTAATCATACGGGAAAACATGATGCGTGAAGAAAGAGACTCCAAATAATCATCTAACCGTTCATGGCACACACATAAACGAATCTTACTCATATACGAACCTAACTGAGTACTACTAGGAAACATCCTAGACTACCCGGCTAGTTTAAGCCCCAAAATCAGAAAACATCATAAAACCTAACATCAATACAATGTAGGGCCTGAAGGGCCGGAAACCTAACACCCACTTACCTGGAGTCCTAACTATGCCGAGCACCGTCCTTTGAGAGTTTGGGTTACCTAAGGCATTTTCATAATACGTCATTAGTATCGATCCTATGTTATAAAAATCAAAACTAAACAAAACCCCGAACTAAGACAATTTTCCCTAAAACTCTTATTCACTTCATTCGGGCATTTCGTCGAGCACATTATGCTTTCTAACTCAAAAACTACATTAATGATTTCCAACAACCAAAACTTATTCTTAAACATTAACCCACACCATTAATTCACACCAACCACCACAACAATCATAAATACAACATTATTGGGCATTAGTATTGTCAAACTATCGATTTCTACCAAAACCCCCAATTGCTCAACCCTAACTCGAATTAGCCCTAACCGAATAGTGCCTCAAAACGACAACTAAGCGAGCCCAAAGTAAAGAACTTACCTAGAGGGTTGATTTGTTGAAGAAAATCGAAGAGAAACTCGCCGGAAATCGAAACGTAAGTGATAGGCGATGGAGGAGAAATGAAATCGCGAGGAGAGGGAGGAGAAAAACGTCTGGAGAGAGGGAGAGCTGAATGAGGGGGGGGGGGGGGGTATTTTGGTTTTTAAATAAATTTTGATTTCCTAAATTACGATTTTACCCTTAGTTCAATTTCCTTACTCTGTTCATAATTTGTATACCGGTTTGGTTTCCCTGAAACTCCCTTATTCCTCCAAATATTCCAACTTATTCCTCGGGTTCTAACAAAACTCTCCGTTTGAAAATCGGATCTAATTTACTATTTTCACCAATTGAAACATTATAGGGCTAAAAACGGAACTCTAACGTTACACTATCGATATGGGTTTCTAAACATTTACTTATTCTTCTAAAAATCCTCATAAATCCTTAGGACACTAATAACACCTCTTGCTCGCTATACGGATCTATATTTCTTATTTACGAAAATACCCATGGAGCGGAAACCCGAAAAACTTGGGTGTTACATCCTACCCTCCTTATTTAGAATTTTGTCCCCAAAATTTCGTACCTGAACAATTCTGGATATCTCTCCATCATATCCTGTTGACGCTCCCACGTCGCTTCCTCTACGTTTTGGTTCCTCCACAACACCTTAACAAGTGGGATTGACTTATTGCGTAATACTTTCACAGCGTACTCCATAATTTGCACTAGCCTCTCTTCGTAAGTTAAGGTCGGCTGTATCTCAAGACTAACCGGTTCTACCACGTGCGTCGGATCTCGTACACATTTCCTCAACATCGACACGTGGAAGACATTATGAACACCCTCCATAAACAATGGCAACTGAAGCTTGTAAGCTGTAGCTCCAATCCTCTCTGTAATCGGGAACGGTCCAACAAACCGTGGATTCAACTTCCCTCTCTTACCAAAGTGAATCACGCCCTTGAACGGTGAAACCTTCAAAAATACTTCATCACCAACTGCGAACTCCAAATCTCGTCTCCTTCGATCTGCATAGCTCTTCTGGCGACTCTGTACAATTTCCATTCTTTGTTTGATCAGAGCAACCTTCTCAGATAGCCGTTGTAAAATTTCCGGTCCAATCAACTTAGCTTCGCCTACCTCATCCCAGTACAATGGCGACCTACACTTTCTGCCATATAGCGCTTCGTACGGAGCCATACCAATCGTGGACTGATAACTGTTATTATACGCAAATTCAACCAACGGTAAATATCGGCTCCAAGATGCTTGAAACTCTAGCACGCACGCTCTCAGCATATTTTCAAGTATATGAATCGTCCTTTCAGATTGTCCGTCGGTCTGTGGGTGGAAAGCCGTGCTAAAAGTTAACTTAGTACCCATGGCGTTTTGTAAACCTTTCCAAAACCTCGAAGTAAATCTGGGGTCCCGGTCCGAAACAATCGAAACAGGAACCCCATGCAACCTTATAATCTCCTGAACATATAGCTCTGCAAACTGATTCATCGTGTAAGTCATCTTTACTGGAAGGAAATGAGCCGTCTTCGTCAATCTATTGACTACGACCCATATACTGTCATGCCCTTTTATTGTCCTCCGTAATCCAACTACAAAGTCCATTGCAATGTGATCCCATTTCCACTCGGGAATCGGTAGAGGTTGTAACATCCCACCTGGCCTCTGGTGTTCTGCCTTAACTTGTTGACAGACGAGGCAGGACTGTACATAACTGGCCACATCACGCTTCATATTCGGCCACCAATAAAGCACCTTCAAATCTCGGTACATCTTGGTGTTACCCGGATGCACTGAGAACGACGATGAGTGAGCCTCTGCCAAAATCAACTTCCTCAACTCTTCGTCCTTTGGAACATACCAACGGTCCCGAAATTTCAAAATGCCATCCTCTGAGTAACTGAATTCGGAAGACGTATCGGTTAACTTGGTCACAATAGCTTCCTTTTCTTCTGAGTCCATCTGTTGAGCCTCCTTAATTTTCTCTAAAAGAGTAGGCCGTATAGTCAAATCAGAAAGTAGAGCCGAAAGTTCTGAAACTACTTCAAGTTCATACCTCTGAATCTCCTTTCTCAACGAAGCTGGCATACAGCCAACGACTGACTCCACGGTCTTAGGCATCCTACTCAATGCGTCAGCCACTGTATTCGCCTTTCCAGGATGGTACTTGATTTCAAAGTCGTAATCCTTCACAAATTCCAACCATCTCCTTTGCCTCATGTTTAAATCTTTCTGCGTAAAGAGATACTTTAAACTCTTATGGTCTGAAAACACCTCACACCTCTGACCATAAAGATAGTGCCTCCATATTTTCAACGCAAATACTACCGCTGCCAATTCTAAGTCATGCGTTAGATAATTTTGTTCGTAAGTCTTAAATTGCCTAGAGGCGTAAGCAATTACCTTTCCGTCCTGCATTAATACGCACCTCAATCCTACTTTGGATGCGTCACAATATATACTGAATGTTCCATTCTCCACGGGCAGAATCAACAATGGCGTTGTGGTTAACTTTTGCTTCAAGGTCTGAAAACTTTCCTCACATGCCTTAGACCACACATATTTCACTTCCTTCTTAGTTAAATTCGTCAAAGGCTTGGCTATAATTGAGAACCCTTCAATAAACTTCCGATAATACCCAGCCAGACCGATGAAACTTCGCACTTCACTTGCATTCCTCGGCTGAGGCCACTCCTTCACGGCTTGAACCTTAGCCGGATCTACTGAAACTCCTTCTTTCAAAATTACGTGGCCTAAGAAATTCAACTGATTCAGCCAAAATCCACACTTGGAAAACTTAGCATACAATTGGTACTGCTTCAAGGTATCCAAAACGGCCCTTAAGTGCTGCGCTTGTTCTTTGTCATTTCGGGAATATATCAGAATGTCATCTATGAACACTATCACAAACTTATCCAGGAACTCCCGAAACACTCTGTTCATGAGGTCCATAAAAGCTGCCGGGGCATTCGTCAAACCGAAGGACATAACTCTAAATTCATAGTGCCCATAACGCGTTCTAAAAGCGGTTTTTGGTATATCCTCGGCCTTGATCTTCAATTGGTGGTACCCTGAACGTAAATCAATCTTCGAGAACACACTGGCCCCATGCAACTGATCAAACAGGTCGTCAATCCTCGGTAGTGGATACTTATTTCTGATGGTTAATTTATTCAACTCTCGGTAATCCACACACATTCTTAAGGAACCATCTTTCTTCTTTACGAATAAGACCGGAGCGCCCCAAGGAGAAAAACTCGGCCGTACAAAACCCTTGTCTGTTAGCTCTTTCAGCTGAATATACAACTCCTTTAGTTCAACCGGTGCCATTCTATAAGGATTCTTGGACACTGGCGCCGAACCAGGAATAATCTCGATAGTGAGCTCTATTTCTCGATCTGGAGGCAAGCCGGGCAACTCTTCCAAAAACACTTCTGTAAAGTCCTTAACTACTGGAATATCACATAACTTCAACTCATTTTTCATGTTCACTTCCTCAACGCTTGCTATAAACCCAAAACATCCATGCTTCATCGAATATAGGGCATTCACAGGCAAGCTAGGCAACTCGTCTAAGAACACTTCCTTGAGGTTGTCAACTGTCGAAATGTCACATAGCTTTAATTTATCTTGCATTCTTACATCCACTATACTCGCTACAAAATTGAAACATCTAGGCTTTATCGAGTACAGGGCACACATCAACGTTACTAGAGGCATCCTACTCGAACGGAGAGTCGCTCGAAAGAAATAATCCTCTCCATTTGGGGGGTCTAAAATCTACCACACCCGACCGGCAATTGATTGTGGCGTAATGCCTAAACAACCAATCCATGCCCAAGATTACATCGTACCCCTTTATACTTATGACGATCAGGTTCGCATAAAGCTGCCGACCACCAATAGATATAACCTCTCCCTGTATTGCTTGGTCGGAATGTAAAAGCTCCCCGGAGGGCAACATGACACTATAACTACGATCAGCTGGGGCGGAATGTAATTTCCACTTAGACACATAATACTGTGCTATGAATGAGTGGGTTGCCCCCGTGTCAATTAAAACGTGAGCTGTATGTCCACAAACCAGAACAATACCTGATACTACTGAAGGCTGAGCAGCTTCCTCGTCTTCAATAAGAGCAAAGATCCTAGAAGGACCATCTGGGGGTCTCTTGGTCGATCCAGGACAATCTACGGCCTTATGCCTCACCTTATCACATCTGAAGCATCGACCCGTATACAACTTACATTCGCCCGGATGATATTTCTGACAGATAGGGCACAAAGGAGCTGGTGGTGCCCCTTGTGGGTGTTTGCCCTTGTCTTGAGCTCTAGGCGTCTCATTCGCCCGTTTGACACCACGTTGTGGTTGTGGCTGCCAACCTCGGTTCTGCTGTGGCTGTACTTCCCTAATAAACCTCCTCGACACTTCTCTTTGTCGCTGCAGTTTCATTTCAATGTCATCAAGCTCGAGGGCCTTGGCTACAACTCGATGATACGGCATATCCTCAACTTCTGCCGTCTTCACTCCTTTCAAGATCTCCAATTTCAAACCTTGAACAAACTGGTATATTTTATCTTCTTCATCGCTGACCATCATACCTGCGTATCTGGACAATGATTCAAACCTGCGCAAATACTCGGCCACAGACCCTGTTTGGCGCAGCTGAGAGAACTCGGCCCTCTTGTTGGCTCGAAGTGCACGGTTGAAATACTTGTTGTAGAATATTGTCTTGAACCTCTGTCATGTCATGACCCCTACATTTGTAGTGACCATAACTGAATCCCACCAGAACACGGCATCCTTCTCAAGGTTAAACACCACACACGTTACTTTGTCTGCTTTCTCTACCTTCGCATAAGTGAACATACTTTCAAGTTTGCGGATCCAGTCTTCGGCACTAGTGGGATCCGAGGATTGTCCATCGAAAGTTGGGGGCCTAAGCCGTCTGAACCTCTCTCCACTTAGCTCACGGGAATTGTTACCCTGTCCACCACCGTTTCCATCCCTGTTGAGTAAGATTCCTATTTGTTCGGACTGTTGACGCACTATTTCCATTAATTGGCTATTAGGAATCTCATCGTCTTGTCTGGGTGCTCTCGGCATTTTCTCCTTCCTAGACACATTAGACAATTCAACAAAATAAATTTCTAGGAATCATACTTAAACTTAAACACTTACAGTCGATGGAGAGTTCCCGTGCGGCGGTGTGTTTTGGCAGGCAATCCTCAGAATCGCTTTTAAAACTCAATCGCTCTGATACCATAGTTGTAACGACCCCAACCCGGTCAGGGCCGCCATGGAAGGACCATGACGTAATCTTAACTATAAACCCTCGATTAGACGTACAAAGTTTCTCTCTTTTTTTTTTTAAAACACTTCCCTTAGCACATTAACAAACTAAAAAAAAACCAAATAACAAACTTAATAAAAATAAGGGAGGCCAAACCGTCAAAAGCCAACCAAAGGAGGGGCGACTGATCGCCCTTCCTTACTGTCGAACAGTCACCAGGGAAGGAAAAACTAGGGGCGATCGATCGCCCAAATTTGGGGCGATCGTTCGCCCCGTATGATCGCCCAGCGATCGCGAATGCCAGCACGTACGCACGCACGACATGCGATCGAGGCGATCGTTCGCCACGAGTGGCGAACGATTGCCACCTCCTCTAGAATTGGCAACCAATTCCAGAGGGGGTGGCGAACAATCGCCACCCGGGGCGATCATTCGCCAGGACACCCTCCTGGCGTGCGCGCACCAGGCGCTTCTCCCTTCTCTTCTTCACTTAACAACTTTCTTTCCTTTTTCTTGCTCTTCCTCTTCATTCTAACTTACCAAAAACATTCCCAACACATTAAACACACAATAATTCAAACTCCCGAGCAAACCCCGACTCAAAAACATACCCGAATCCGTATTTAAAATTTATAAAAATAAACCGCGTGGATCGCTCTAAAACTCGAACACATCCCTACCATTTAACACCTAAATCCTCGAACACAATCCAACCAATCCACCTACCAACATCACATAACATTTGAATTCCTTAAATCTTTTCAAAACAATTTCATTTATCAAATCATTCAAAATAACACTTCACTCCAATCCCTTATCCACCCTAAATCATCAAAATATCAAACTTCTATATACACCCTAAAATTATCATCCAAAATCAGTCCAAATCACACCTATTTACTACAAAACACTCGGAGTATACCCACGGATCATCCAGCCTAACCAAAACACGCCCCGCCACCACGAGCTCAATCCACCGACCATCTATGCGTGATCATCAGGAAGAGGTTCCTTATCTTCGTGCTCGTCACCTACATCATACGATAAACACATTAGGCCTAATGCTTAGTAAGGAGGTGCACTAAAACATGAGAATGCATAATGCATGGTCTTTCAAAACATGTTCATTTATTTACTCTACATAACATATACATATATATCTTTAGGCATGAGTAGGCACAGGCACCACTCGTCTACCTAGTAGACCAAACACTTGCCTTGAGTTGCCATTAACATACTTTCGTGCCCTGAGTTGCCATTAACATATTTTCGTGCCCTGAGTTGCCATTTACGTGCCCCGTGCCCTACTCATCCTCCAACTTCATTTAACATCATTTACTTTACTTCGTTTACTTGAAAACGTGCATGCAAAACATTTCATTAATCATACAGGAAAACATGATGCGTGAAGAAAGAGACTCCGAATAATCATCTAACCGTTCATGGCACACACATAAACGAATCTTACTCATATACTACTAGGAAACATCCTAGACTACCCGGCTAGTTTAAGCCCCAAAATCAGAAAACATCATAAAACCTAACATCGATACAATGTAGGGCCTGAAGGGCCGGAAACCTAACACCCACTTACCTGGAGTCCTAACTATACCGAGCACCGTCCTTTGAGAGTTTGGGTTACCTAAGACATTTTCATAATACGTCATTAGTATCGATCCTATGTTATAAAAATCAAAACTAAACAAAACCCCAAACTAAGACAATTTTCCCTAAAACTCTTATTCACTTCATTCGGGCATTTCGTCGAGCACATTATGCTTTCTAACTCAAAAACTACATTAATGGTTTCCAACAACCTTCCAACAACCAAAACTTATTCTTAAACATTAACCCACACCATTAATTCACACCAACCACCACAACAATCATAAATACAACATTATTGGGCATTAATATTGTCAAACTATCGATTTCTACCAAAACCCCCAATTGCTCAACCCTAACTCGAATTAGCCCTAACCGAATAGTTCCTCAAAACGACAACTAAGCGAGCCCAAAGTAAAGAACTTACCTAGAGGGTTGATTTGTTGAAGAAAACCGAAAAAAACTCGCCGAAAATCGAAACGTAAGTGATAGGCGATGGAGGAGAAATGAAATCGCGAGGAGAGGGAGGAGAAAAACGTCTGGAGAGAGGGAGAGCTGAATGAGGGGGGGGGGGGGGGTATTTTGGTTTTTAAATAAATTTTGATTTCCTAAATTATGATTTTGCCCTTAGTTCAATTTCCTTACTCTGTTCACAATTTGTATACCGGTTTGGTTTCCCCGAAACTCCCTTATTCCTCCAAATATTCCAACTTATTCCTCGGGTTCTAAAAAAACTCTCCGTTTGAAAATCGGATCTAATTTACTATTTTCACCAATTGAAACATTATAGGGCTAAAAACGGAACTCTAACGTTACACTATCGATATGGGTTTCTAAACATTTACTTATTCTTCTAAAAATCCTCATAAATTCCTAGGACACTAATAACACCTCTTGCTCGCTATACGGACCTATATTTTTTTATTTACGAAAATACCCATGGAGCGAAAACCCGAAAAACTTGGGTGTTACATCGACCTAGCATAGTCAAGGGAAAAATCACTTAATAACACTCTAAGAAATTCTAAGGAACTACCTAAACTAAAACTAACAACCATTTAACCAAATTTACAAATTTAAACACAACATCACCAAAAACTCGATTTTTCCCATATTTTCGGCGTCCAACTTCAAACGGCCATAACTTATTCATTTTTCAACGGATTTCGACGTGCCACCCCATTCTATAAACCTCTCTATGTCTACTATCTATTGCCATGATCCATTTTACAAAACTAAACCATTTACTTAACCAGATTGCCCCAGAACAGAATCGGCCCTATTGTATAAAAACTCAATTTTTCACCAATTTCCACTAATTCTCCAATCTATCCACAAAATCCACCTAAATCATCATATCTAAGGTTTAAACAACCAAATTGGCAAGAAAATAAACAAAGGAATGGGAATTTTCGGACCTTTCATTTAGGGTTTCCAAAACCCTTCCAAAAACTCCACAAAATACCATAAAAACATCAATAACCTTCACCTAAATGTATTAACATCAAAACCTATTAAAAATATACCTTAAGTCCTTGCTAAAATGATGAAATGAAGGTGAAGGAACCCTACAATGGAGGCTGCAACGTCGTGGAGAGAAAAGAGGAGAAAGATGACAAATTTGTCTTTTTACACAAAAACCAACCCATTTATAAAATCTCCCACTTTTCCACTTTTAAAAATCAACCACCACATTTTCAATTTTCATAAAGTAAACCCCACCCCCCACCCCCCCCCCCCCCACCTTTTTCTCTTTTCCTCACATTGAATCCCACACTTCCCTTACTTTTCATCCACTTTTCTTGCCATTGGTTCATTTTATCTTTTTGACTTTTCAAGACATGCTTTTCTTGCTTACTTCTTCTCTTTCTTCTACTTTTAACCTTCCCCCACCACGTGGAAGGTACCACCTTCCATCACTTTTCCACTTTGCACCTTAAAAGGATAAGTACTACCATGTGTTTTAAGTTGATTGGTTGAAAACAAAAATCAACTTTTACTTTTGACTTTTCAAACCCTAACACCTAACACCTATTCCTCACTTATTTTCCTTCTTCTTCTTTCACTCCAACGTGACCATCCCTCCACTCCTTCCTTCTCATTTCAATCCTTATCACTTTTACTTTCCTCTAGTTCAATTTCAACTTAACAAAATTTCTAACCCCTCAATCCTATGGTTTTGTCTCAAATCTCTCTTTTTACTCACATATTTTAAATAACTCTATACTCATGGCTATGCTATCCTAACGTCATTAATCTAAGGCAACTCGTGTTGAGGAAAAATTTCGGTTGTTACAGTTGGGGGCTGGCTTTCATCCTCAACCTTTTAAACTCTGTAAACAGAGAGGGAGGGAAACATTAAGAGATCACAGCCGCCAAAAGACTGATGATCAATGGAGGCACACTCCTCACGGCAGAACCGTGGCTTACCTTGACGGCAACCAGAAATCCTTCTGGATTTTCAGAGAGAACAAAATCAGTTTTTATTAATAAAAAAGGAATGCGTACAAATACTAAAAGCGATGCTTAAATACCTAAGGTGGCTAGGTTTGGAAATGCCCAGAGGAGAATCTAGCCGTTGGAAGGCTTCTGCTGGGCATTTGCGAAGTGGAGCTCAATGTTGACGAGGCCGCTTGCTTGGAGCAGAGAAGGGTTTCGGTTGGTCAGCTAGTCCAGGTGAGCAATCCGTGCGTTCGCAGAGTGTTCGCCGTCGATCTCTGAATCCCGTGGTCGCTTGCTGTGCGATCGTCTAAAGATCGCTTCTCTGTCGCCGAACTGCTTACTGGGCTTTTTCGTGAAATTCAGGAGCAGGCTGAAGTCGGCTGAATAAACTTGTCAATTGGGCTGCTTCATGTGATGGGCTTCTCCTTATGGATCTTTAATCTTCTCATGGGCTAAGTTGATGATGTATGGCCTAATCTCCTCTTTAATTACTCATGGGCTTGTGGCTTTTATGGCTCATGGGTTTACCAAACATCTAGCCACCAACTAATCCTAACCACACAATTTAACCCTAAATACCTAATTATGCATGACTAAATATAAGGACTAAATGTTTGCCAAAATTACAAAAAGACCATTGTTTGCCAAATTAAAGTTAAACTAAAAATTATGCAATTAACTTGGTTACACAATTGATGAAGGGAAGACAAATTCCCTCTTTGACAATTCCAAGCTTTAAGAAAACCTTTTTCCTACAAAACTCACAAACAAATTAGTAGAAAAAAAATAGTCAAAATACATACCTTGGTTTGTGCTTGACGGTTAAGGATCGTAGGCACATCACGTTTGGTCCTTTCGGGGGCCAATTACGATTAATTGGCATCTTGTCATCATTTTCTGGGGTAGACTTGTCATGATCAAAATTTCTTGGTGGAAACATATTAGGGAAATTGTTTTTACGCTTTCTTTTCAATTGTCTCTCCACCGTGAGGGCCAACTGGATGACCAAGTCCATGGCCTCTAGTTGTTGCATTTCCACCGCATCACCTATTTTGCGATTGAGTCCTCGAATAAACCTTGCGATGAGTTGTTCTTTAGGTTCCTCAATAGCAAAATGCATATTGAGTGTCTCAAATTCCGTAAGGTATTCATCAACGGTGAGGTTATCTTCCCTAAGGTTATGGAGTTGGTGGAAAAGCTCATGTCTATAGTGCTGTGGGACAAACCTCTTATCCATTAGTTCTTTCATTGAATTCCATGTGGAGACGGGGTAACCTATGGATCACATTCTTTGGGGTCTAAGGTTGGACCACAATAGTGCGGCGTGGCCCGTAAGTTCTAAGGATGTGAGTTGGATTTTTACTCTCTCGGAGTAATCGTGACAATCAAAAACTCACTCAATCTTATCAACCCAATCCAAAAAAGTGTGTCCGTCACACGTTCCATTGAAAGGTGGAATGGTGATCTTGATATTGTGGAGGTCATCATTGTCCTTACGACGATTTGGGCGATAATGCTCCTCATCATCTCCCGCCCAATCTTCATCCTCCGAGTCGTAATAACAGTATCTCCTTCTTTGGGGCTCGGTCCATTCTTCTTCCTCTAAGGGTTGTTGGATAGGGGTTCGATGTCTTAGACGTTCGGGTCTAATCCTAGAGGAGGTCTCTATATAAGGATATCGTTCATGGGATTCTCTTCGGGGATGGTTTGACATGTGTTCTCTAAATTGAGTTATCTCAAGGAAAACGTCTTTGATTTGTTGTGTGAGGGTACCCACCAAGCCCGTTAAGGTGATTTGACCTTGCATGCTACATTGCATGCTAGATTCACCCTCGTGACGTGTATGGGATAAGTCACGTGTAAATCCACTCATATTCGTCCAATTTGAAAATTTGCCATAATTAAATTTTAAATATTTTCTAAGTTGTTTTATCTTAAATTGGTGATGATTATCTAATTAAGGTCTTAGATTAATTTTAGGCACTAAGGAATGATTCCTATCTAAGACAATAATTAAGGGAAATCACAATCCACACTTAACATTTCAAAATTTTAGTCATGAAACACTTGGGCAATTTAACAAACACTTAGTAAACTTCCATTAAAAACAATTTTGCAATATATGTTCTAGTACCACAATTTCAACCAAATTCAAAAAAGTAACCAACTTTAAGCTAGATTCACTTAAGATACTATTAATACCAACTAAATAACTTCAAAAACAGCAAGGAAATAGATTTAAACACAAGTTTGATCAAGGTTAACATGCTGAAATTTTAAGTTATAAAGAGTAGAATTTTCATGAAGTGCGTGGTTCATTATGGCCGATTTTTTTTAACTTCAATGTTGATTCAATTCTTGTAAACCAATTTGTGTACTAAAATGCTAGCATATAATAGATGATTCACAAGCTAAATCCCAGTGCCAACAATCAGCAAATAATATGAAAACCGAGCATACAAGTACTTAAACAAAACCGAGAAGAATTACACAAAAACCGATTTTATAAAATTAGATTTTGACCGATTTCATGCATTCATGTAATCAGAATTTATCTCTAGTTGTTTGACAAATATTTAGATGCAAAGCTTGGCTCAAAACATAGAACATAAGCTAGAAAAACCGAAGCAAAAATCATGCATAAACCGAAGCTAACATAGCCATAAAAACTGAGAACAAAGTGTAAAAAAACCGAGAGGAAAATATGCTCACCTTTGCCGATTTTATACCACTATGCAAACTAACTTTTACCATAATGTTTTAGGCTATCAAATAACAAGGAAATCATGATGCAATAATCGGTTAAACAAGGATAAAAATAACATTAAAAACAGAACCTAAAATTATGCTAGAAAGAAGAGCGACTATCCCGATTTTGTGCTAGATTTTTTATTAACGTCTAATGCAACTAAAATGCATATGGGAAGAACATTGTCTCTGATACCACTTGACATGGTTGCCCTTAGAAAAGGGGCCGTGTAACCCATGAAAGTAACAAGAGTGCTCGGGTGTGTGTGAGAAGTGAAAATCCGAGGAGAATATGATGCCAAAATGAAGACGAAATGCAAGGAAATGAAGGTGATGGTGTGTGTATGTGACGGCCGAATATTAAAGAGAAGATAATGAGTGAAATGCACAAGAAAATGGAACAAGATGAAGGTGGAATAGAGTGTGTGAAAATGTGAAATGAGAAGATGGAGAAGAAGAAAAAATGCAAGGAAATAAAAGTGAGTGCGTGAAGAGTGTGAGCCGAAATTAAAAGGGTGAAAATGTGTGTGAAAATGTGGTGGAAAGAACAATACCCTTTGCGGACCCGGGAGCTATCTTATGTTGAGCTCTCGGGTGTACATTTTTCGGGAGAAAAACGACCACCGTAGGTCTAGGTTTTCTTCCTTGAAGCCCTTAACTTTCAAGAGAGCAAGGTGAGGGAAAATATAAGAGTTAACCTAGCAACCTTAAGCTAGGGTAACAATGGAGGGCTACTCCACTCAATTTAGTAAACCGAGGATTCCCGGAGGACTTCTAACTCTTCGATTAGGAAATAGAAATTCTCATAAAATGGAAAAAAGTTAGATACAAACACCAATGCCATGCTTAAATAGAAAATCCTAGGGCGGATGATTAGGGTTTGGTATTTGGAAGAGTGAATGGTGGCCATAGGATGAAAGATGATCGGTGGTCAAGAGGAGCCATCTGTGCGCGCGCAGCTGATTGGAGGGAGCTGCTTGGCGTGCGCATCTGACGGTCCAGTGTGAAGCAGCAGCGCGCCTCATCAACAACACAGGAGGACGATCTATGCGTGCCATCAGCGGCCATGCTGGCGATCTGGGGCACGCCTGATTAGCGGCTAAGATGCTCCAGCGAGCGCGCCCTGATCTGCTGATGCCTGCCCGTGTGCGCCTTGCCCAATGCTTGCTTGCTGCCCGCGCGCGCCCCCATTAGCAAACACAAGTAAATCCAAGCCGTTGCTTGGCCAAGGGTGGAGATTATGCCATGTTTTTGATCCTTGTTGCCACCCATATTTGTACCTGCAATTTTCATACCTTAAGTGCGGGCTCTTCTTTTGGCTAAGGCTTGATTTAGGTCCACTTTGTTGAAGGCCTTTTCTCCTTTGTTAGCTAAGTCTTCAACCCATCATCCATCAACATACATCTAACCCTAACCACACAATCTAATGCATGATGCAAATATAAATAATTCATACAAAAAGACTAGAGTATGTCAAATAAGTTCAAAACAAAAAAATACATCAATTCATGGGCCGGGAAGACAAATTCCCATGGGCCAATAGATGAATCCTCCCAAGTGCTTCAAACGAGGTCTCCAACAAGATCAACTTCCTGCAAGAAAAGAAAATAATTTCATTAGTTAAAGTGCTAAGTATATTATGAGTCTTGGACCGTGATCTAGCTTTGGACCTCCTTGGCATATCACAATTTCTTCACAATGGAAATTGATGCAAGAGGCTCAAAGGACTTCAAAGTAGAAGCTCGTGACAATTCAAGGTCATGAGTGGGATAGTTCTGCACATGATTCTTCAATTGTCTTGAAGTATAAACAATTACTGATGTGAACCTCAGAGTTTGGAAAATCTGGGACCTGTCAACAATGCAAAATAAACAATAGAATCGTCATGCGATTCAACAAAATAGAGGAACTAGACCCCAATCGAGTTTTGTTGATGGATCCGTAATTATCAATTTAGGAGTTTGACTAAAGCCACACCTATGTTGAACCAAAACTATCGAAGACGATTTATCAAGTCAATACCTGATGATGATCAAGTTGTTCACAAAAAACAGAAGAGAATATTCTCTACAAAAAACTCAAATATTTCTTATTAATTAGTGACTAATGCCGCAAAGGTTAAAACTTTCAATAAGCTTCAAACAATTATTAAATATTCATAAACAAATGGTATTTCTAAATATTTGAAAAAAAAAGTAAGATAAAGAAAAAAAACATAGCTAAAATTAAAGAAATTCCTTGATCTTTAATATCAGATTGCATCTCGCATTTAAACTTGATTTGAACGTGATTTCCATGTGCATGTGTGCCACACCCTTTCTTCACATGATCTTTCACGAATCTTTGACATATCTTCCCCCTATGTCATTCTCTTTAATACTTAACAAATTTAGTAGTTTTGAATCTTGCTAGGAAAATTTTTTCTCTTGAATCTTTAATATCAATCCATGCAAAGCTTCACATATTTTCTTAGTTATCAATCTAGTTATTGGGTCTCCAATATCTTAAGAAGGATCTTTGCTCTTGGGCTTGGTATTAATTGCTCCTTGATTCACATCATTTCTTTACTTGTCGAAAAGATTAATCCTCGAACTCCTGCATCATATAAAGACAAGTCACTAATATTAAAAGATGCGCTTACATTACAATATTCACTCCGTAAATTGATCTTATAGGCATTGTCGTTGATGCGCTCTAGGATTTGGAAAGGTCCATCTTTTCACAGTTGCAACTTCTTCTTCTATTCATTGGGAAACCTTTCTTTTCGTTGTCAAACTCAATCTCTTGGTTCAAAAATAAATCTTACCATTGTATGAAATTTCTTAACAAATTCATCATTTTTCTATCTATGCAAATAACAAACTTATTAGTTAACAAAGTTAAAATATTTAATGGATTTAATGGATTAAAATCATCAATAATATCAAACTGTGAACAATATCTAATAGAATTAATATCCTTTAAAATATTCAAATCCAACTTTAAGTATTCAAAATGTGTGTATCCAAGTTTTTGTCATAAACCAAGTTGTGTGCAAAGTAAACAATGATAAATTTTTCAATAAAAGATTTCGACATATTATTTATCAACTGTATACAAGTAATAGGTGCAAATATAAACCAAATGGTCTTATTAACAACTCAAACTTATTTGATGTTTTCGGTCGACTTGGAATTGATGTACTTGGTATGAGATCATTTTGCTTCTCAATCTCCCTTAACGAAGAAATTTTTCTTCGAAACTCCTCGGGACTTACATATTTATTTCCTACAAAAGAGGAAACACAACACTTGGATAAGAAATAGTTAGCTTGTTAGATGTAAAATAAATATCTTTATGTAGAAATAAAATTACCTCACTTTTCCTTATCGCCCCACTCTTTTTTTCTCTCAACTGTTGTTTTCTCTCTCCTTTGGTTTTTCTCTCTTTCTTTTTTATTTTCTTCTTTCTTTCTATCTTTTCAACCTCTTTTTTGGTCTTTTTTTTACTAAATTTTTTTCACCACTTATGTATTTCTTTTTAGGACCTAATCTTTTGAAACACTTTTGTGATTTTCTCTCAGTCTTTACTAGCTTCATATGGCTTCAATGGTGTTAGAACCACCATCGTTCCATCTCGGTCCAAAGAGTACTCGTTCTTATATCCATTGTGCTTGACTTTTCTATCGAATTACCAATGTCTTCCCAAAAGTATGTGTAGCTTTCATCGGCACTATATCACATAGAATTTTATCTTTGTACCTTCCAATTGATAATGTAACCTCCACTTATTTAGTCACTTCGAGTTCACCACATTCACTTAGTCATTATAACTTGTAAGGCATGCGATGGCTATCGGTTTTCAAGTTCAACTTTTGTTGTAACGCTCGAGAAATTCGTTTTAGGGATTTTGAGCTATAAGTTTCGAATTTTAATGTTTTAAGCGTTTATAGAGTAATAATTCGTAGAAATAATAAATAAAGTCCAAATGGCCAACGAGAAGTTTCGTTAGAGCCCTAAGAATAAATAGAAATATTTGGAGAAATAAGGGAATTTCGGAGAAGTTAAACCGATAGATGAAGTAATGATTTGAGTTAAGAAATTAGCTGAGGGCATTTGGGTAAATTTGGAAGTTAAATATTTTAATTAAAAGGGGTTTTCTCTCTCCCTCCCCCTCACTTTTCCTCTCCCTCACGCGAGCCTCTCCTTTCCTTCTCCCCTTGGCGATTTTCCTCTTTTCTTCATCGCCATCTCCATCGATCGGCCAACTCCTCCGTTCTTGGCATTTTTCCTTCAAGTTTCTTCATCAAATCAACCCTCCAAGTAAGCCCTATGTTTTAGTCGAGTTGGTAGTCGTTTTTTTAGTTATTTTGGTTTAGGGTTTGTGAAGAAATTTAGGGGTTTTGTTAGAAATCGTTAAGGTTGTTTATATTACTCATTGATGATGTATTAGAGATTATTGAGGTTGTTGGAGAAGATTAATGGTGTTGGTTGATATTTAATGTTAAGTTAGGTTGTTGGAAGTGTGGTTGGACACCATTAATGAGGTTTTGAAGTTAGTGAGCACCAAGTGCTCGATGAATTGCCCGAATGAAATGAATTAGAGTTTTTAGAAGAATTAGTCCTAGCTCGAGACGTCGATTTGTTTACATTTGATGTTTGAGAGTCGATATTAACGATGTGTTGTTAAATGCCATAGGTAATCCAAGCTCAAAGGACGGTGCTCGGCATATCTAGGACGCCAGGTAAGTGAGTGTTAGGTTTTCGGCCACTAAGGCCCTACGTCGTAACGATGTTGATAACGATGGTTGTGATGAAATTAGGTAGTTATAGGGGTTGGTGGTAAGACGGGTAGCTTAAGTAGTGCCTTAGTGAATAGTTAGTGGTCGTTCAATAGATGTTTCTACGTATGTCTCCTCATGCATCATGTTTTCTTAAAGTGCATACGAACTATTTATGAACATGTTTTATGAAATATCAAGACAACGAACGATCATGAATTCCAAATGATGTATGTTTTCTCACGGGACTAATTGTATGTTTCTCACGGGACTAATTGTATGTTTTTCACGAGACTAATTGTATGTTTCTCACGGGGCAAGTCATGTGTTTCTCACAGGGCAAGTTATGATCCTCACAGGGCAAGAAAATGGTTTAACGAAAAAGAAAACGAAATGAAAATGTTTTACAAATGTCATGCATATATATGTAATGTTATGTTTAGCACACTCCTTACTAAGTATTAGGCTTAATGTATTTATCGTATGATGTAGGTAAAGAGAACGAAGGTGAGGAACCTCCCTACGATGATCAAGTGTAGTCGGTCGGTGGACGGAGCTCGTGGCGGCGGATTGTGTTTTGGCAGGGCTGGTTGACTCACGGTTAAGTGTTTTTGAGAGTTTTTGGGTGATGTTGGGTTAATTATGGATTTGATAGATTGATCGTAGATTTTATTACATTTTTGGATGTATGGCGATTTGAATAGATCACGTACTGTGTTTTATAGTGTTTTGATGTTTCTCAAACAGGAAGGAAATGTTAAACGTTTAAACGGAACCACGCGGTTCATTTTTATGAAATTCAATTATGTTTAATGTTAGGTTTGGAGAGTATGTTATGGAGATATGTAAAGATTGGGTGAAGAGCGAAAAAGGGAAGAAGTTGTAGAGTTTTGTGTGTTGTGCGTTTTTGATTATGTATGTAAAGTGCAGGGTATGTATGGGTGAAGAAAAGAAAAGGAAAAGAAAAGAGGGAAGAAAGAAGTTCGGCTCTCTGGAGGAATTCCAGTGAGCCTATCGATTGCTCGTCTCTGGGAGGCGAGCAATCGCTTCTTGGTCGTCGCAGGTCACAGCTCTCTGGAGAAATCCAGAGAGCGTGGCGTAGTTGCCACAGGCGATTCCAACAGGCGATATGATCGCCTGTTGAAATCGCCCAGGGGCGATCAGTCGCCCCCTTTTTGGGCAACTGATCGCCATGCTGTTAAAAAAAAAAAAAGAATTTTATTTATTTATTTAATTAATGATTTTTAAATGATTTAATTGTTTAAGTTTAATTGTTTTAGAAATTGTTTCAAACGATTTACTAAATGAACTCCGATTTCTATTTCGATTTCGACTTCGATTTAGATTTCTGCCTTAAATACAGTTAAAGTAAACAAGTATAAAAAAATATATATATATTTCACTAGGATACGGGATAGGGTCGTGACATTTGTACGAATAATGTGTTTGCCACACTAATGCAACTCCCGCTATCAATGATCAAACTACATACCTTGTTATTTACATGGCATATAGTATGAAATATGTGTTCACGTTATGTTTTATCACCATCCTCCTTACGTTGTATATTTAATGCTTGCCTCCTGACTAATAACTCACATTTCACTGATTTTTCCACATCCACATCACTACAATCCTCTAGTGGCGGCATCTCGTAGTCATTTGAACTTGTTCTTTCCACATCACATTATCCAACATAGGGGTGAAAATTTTTTTGGTCGGGTCAGTTTTTAGCCAAAATCGAACCAACCTGACGGGTTCGATTTTTGTAAAATCGAAACCAAACCCAAATCGAAACCGATCAAGTATGAAAATCGAACCAAAACTGAAAAGAAATTTGGTTCAATTAATGGGCTTGGTTTGGGTTCGATTTTGGGCCTTTGCTGGTTTTTGGGCTAAAAAAACTGCTCAATAAACATACTAACCTGTTACAACACTAATACAAGTATAAAAAAAGGTAAAACAATACATATATCCAAATAAATAAGAAAAAATGGAAATAAATATAATAAGTCAACAATCAACATACTAAATTACAAATTTGTTAGAAGTAAAAAAAGAAATCCATATATTCAATCTAAGTACTTAGAATAATAAGAAAAAAAGAAAAGAAACATAATAAGTGAGTATATTACACCACAAATCTATGAAGCATAAAAAGAAAGAAAAAATAATGCAAATATCCACTAAATATAAAGTGCAATTGCTCAATGAACGTGATTTTGCCGTCTTGGTACTAGTGGCTTTGATGTCTAACATGTATTAGCAAATAAAATAATTTAGTCATGTGAACTATTAAAATGATAAGTAAACATAATTGATAATAGCCTTCACTTTCGTTAAATATAATGTTGGTCTGCTAGAAATATCAACATTTCTTTGATTTCTCTATCATATTAATCAAAGCTAAACAACAAGTAAACACGATAAAATTAGAACAACTCAATAATGCATGAAAAGAAACTATTATGAAACAGTAGAAAATATTATCCTTGTTTCAAAGTCTGTAACTTCTTATAATGATTCGCAAATATTGGCACACCTATCTGCATCACAAATCCAACTTTGAAGACAAATGATACTTTCTACCATATTAGGAGCTAACAAACTCCGAAAGGAATCCAAAACTTGACCTCCACAGCTGAAAGCCTACTTCGAGGCAACTGTTGAAATAGGAATGGCTAGAACATCTCTCGCTATTCAACTCAAAGTTGGGTATTCTGAAGTGTGCATTCTCCACCAATGCAATAATTCTTTGAGTTGGAAAAGTGACATGGGGTCCCTTAGGAAAGGGGCCCGTGTATAACCCACAAAAAATACTCGATTGTACTCGGTTGTGTGCTAGTGATTAATACTTGAATAAGGGAAGGAAAATACTAAAATAAATGCAAGAAATAAACAAGGAAATTATCAAGATGATGGCCGAATTATATATGATGTTAGAAGGAAAGAAATATGCAAAAAGATAAAGAGGAAGAGATGATAATATTTGTTAGGAATGAAAAGAAAGCATAAGGCCAAATAAAGAAGAAAATAACATAAATAAAGGTGGGTGTGTGAATATTGTGGAGCTGAAATTTAAAGGTGATGTTGTGTGCAAAGTGAAGACAATAATAGTAAAGAAATACCCTTGGTGGATCCGAGGAGCGAGCTTACTGTTTAAGCTCCCGGATACACGTTTCCCGTGAGGAAAACGACCACCGTAGGCCAGAATTTTCTTCCTCGTTTCAACTCCCAATGGAGAAGATGAGGAAAAGTATAAGAGCTAACCTAGCAACTCTAGCTAGGCTAGCAATGGAGGTTAACTCCTCTTGGTTCAAGGAACCAAGGAAAAATACCCTAGGAAACTCAAAGATATTTAGGGGAAATAGTAGTATATTGATAGCCAAAAGTTGTTTACAATCACTAATACCATGCATTTATAGAAGTCCTAGGTGGATTAGGGCCATTGGATCAAGAAAATAATCAATGGCATGGAAAAAAACTCGAAAAAGGCCGAAGTGGACCGATCTGTGCGCGCAGGGGCGCGCCAACCAGCGAGCAGCGCGCGCCCACTGGCCTCTCCGCGCGCGCCAACTCAGCAGCAGCGAGGCGCGCCCACGTGAAGCTGCCCACGCGCGCTCCAGCGTGTCTGCCCGAGCTCCTCTGACTGCCCGCGTGCGCGCCAGCGAGCTCCAATCTTCAATCCGAGCCATTTTTGAGCCAATGGTCCAGATTTTGCCAAGTCACCCATCCATGCCCTCACCCACTCATGTACCTGCAAAACCATACCTTTGGATGTGGGCTCTTCTTTGGGCCGGGTATTTCTTTTAGCTCGATTTATGGAGGCCCCTTTTCCTTTGAATTGTTGAACTTTCAACAACCCATAATCCACCACCATACATCTAGTCCTAACCATTCAATCTAATGCATGCAATGCAAATTAAAAATCCTTACAAAAAGGCTAATGTATGCCAATGAGTTTGAAAAATAAAAATTACAATTTCAAGGCCCGGGAAGACAAATTCCCATAGGGCTAAGTGATGACTCCTCCAAGTGAGCAATCCTTCTTCATAAATTTTCCTACAAAAAAATAAAAACACGTATTAAATAGAGAATTTAGATAAGGCACGGGATTCTACTAATTTTCTTTTAATACACATCCTGAGGCATGTCATCCTCTCCGGGTGATTTGAGGATTTGACCTCAAATCCGATTTGACTTCTCTCAAGGAGGACTCCAACAATTTCTCGTTTATTAGTTTGTTTATTATTTTTTGATAGGTTTGAGTTTAGAGGCAATGAGGACATGTTCTTCGTTAAAAATTCTAGGTGACATGGAGGAGGGATGGTCTTACTGAAATTTTCTTTGGTGATGGTGGTGAGATTGAATTCAACGGTTACTTTGGAGGGCGATTGCTCGGTAATGGAAGGAATTTTTCCAAGGTAGGTGAATTTGATAATTAGTAAGGTGGAAATGCTAAAATCCTTCAACCAAAGAAATAGTCCAATTAATATTAAGACCCCAAAAAAAATTTACTTACCAATAGAACTTTAACCCTAGTCCTATGGTAAAATTTGTGGTAATGGAATGGTGGAAAGTAAGGTGTTGGTAAACCACCAAATTGAAGGGTGGAGCGTTTTTTGGCTACATAGGGAATAAAATTCCTACTTGATGGTGTAGCTCTAAGAAAAGTTGTTGGAGGACAATAGTTAGGCTCAAGGGCATAAATCAACATCTTCCTAACTGAGGGGATTGGAGAGAAAATTTCCTCAAGACTTGGAAAGGATAGAAAAGGAGTGATGATCATGCTACCTAGTCCAAAAATAGTGTCATCATTTAAATTTGACTTCTCATGAGACCATACAAATTCTTCCCCCATATGGTAAAGAAATTCATTGGCAAATAAAGGATTTGGATGTGTTTTGATAAAAGAAGTTTTCTCAAGATGTGGTAGGAAAGGAGTTGACACTTCTTCTTCGTACAAAGGATTGTCATGCCAATTGATAGGAGGGAGCTCTTCACTAGACCCGCATTTTGACACTAATAAATTTTCTTTTGATTTTCCCTTTTGGCGGGTGGCCTCATCTTGAGCAACTTGGTCGGGGCTCATCGGTAGCAACTTAATCTTTCTTCCTCCAAAATTAAAGGTATAACGGTTGAGGAATCCGTTATAGTTTACCCTTCGATCAAAGTGCCATGGTCGTCCAAGTAATATGTGGCTGGCACTCATTGGGACAACGTCACAAATAACCGAATCCTTGTATTTTCCTATCACGAAATCTATGGCTACTTGTTTGGTGATCTCATGCTCATTTTTGTCGTCCAACCATTGAAGCTTATAGGGTGTAGGATGATTAGTGGCTACTAGCCCTAATTTATCGACCATGTCTTGGGAAGCCGCATTTATGCAACTTCCTCTATCGATTATCATCGAACAAATTTTATCTTTGACTGCACATCTACTATGGAAAAGATTTTCACGTTGGCAGTCTTTATCCACATTTTTCAATGTTAATGCACGCCTTATAACCATTAAAAAGGGACCATCTTGTGGCTTGCATTCATCGGCTTCATCATCGCTTTCATCAATTTCTACTTTGTCCTTGCCAATTTTGTTGTATTGGCCTTCATCCTCTTCACTTTCCCATTCTCCCGTGGATTCTTTGATGACCATGACACAGTTGTTGGTGCACTCGTTAGCATAGTGCCCTTTTCCCAAACATTTGAAGCATTGCACATCACGTGCTCTTGGTCCTTCAGGTTGGGGTTCTTGGGTTTTATTAGGTGGGAAATTGTGAGGTGTGTTAGATGTTTTCGGGGGACAATTTCGATCGTAAGGCCTTTTATCTTCTCGCCTTGGAAAATTCTTTTCTTCTTGTCGTGTGGGAATCTTGTCAAAATTATAATTTCTAGGTGGGAATTTAGGAAGGTCGGTCTTACGCTTCCTTTTCAATTGCCTCTCCACCGTGCGGGCTAATTGAATGACCAATTCCATGGTCTCCAATTGTTGTAATTCAACCGCATCTCCAATGTCGTAGTGCAAGCCTCTTATGAATCTAGCGATGAGTTGTTCTTGGGGTTCATCAATTGCGCATCGCATATTAAGATTTTTGAATTCGGTAAGATACTCATCTACCGAGAGGCTATTTTGTTTTAAGGTGTGAAGTTGATGGAAGAGTTCATGTCTATAGTGTCGGGGGACGAACCTATGATGCATTAAGTCTTTCATGGAAGTCCAAGTTGTGACGGGGTTTCCTAAGGTTCTAATTCGTTGGGCTTTGAGATTGGACCACCACAAATCGGCGTGACCCGTGAGTTCAAGGGAGGCTAATTGGATTTTTACTCGCTCAGAGTAATCATGGCATTCGAAAACTCTCTCAACTTTGTCTACCCAATCCAAATATGTTTCCGTCACACGTTCCATCGAAAGGGGGAATTGTAATCTTAATATTTCGAAGGTCGTCGTTTTCCCTACGACGATTCGGGCGATACTCTTCATCATCAACCCAATCCTCGTCCTCCGAATAATAAGGTGGTCTCCTTCTACGGGGTTCAGTCCATAATTCTTCCTCTATGGGTGGTTGCACAGGTGGTTGACGTCTAGGACGTTCGGGAATAACCCTAGAGGAGGTCTCTTGAGAAGGAACACGTTCATGGAATTCTTGACGAGGAGGATTGTTTAGCATTGTTTGGACTTGTTGGGCAAGGCTATTAACTATATTAGTTAAGGCATCAATTTGTCCTTGCATGCCTCCTTGTGAGCTAGTCTCACCTTCGTGACATGTGCTTTCGGGTGGGGGAGTATCCCTAGCTCGATGTGGTTCTTGGTGGGGTGGATCTCGATTGAACCCATTTCGATTAGGCATCGTTGAGTGTTTTGATGTAATTCAATTTCTTGTCTAAGTTAAATTTCCTAAATTAGTGAGATGCTTATCTTCTTAATGTCTTAGACAATTTTAGGAACTAGAGAACAATCTTAGCTAAGACAACAATAAAAATAGGGATCATGCTAATTAGGATGATAACTAGACAATTTAATAACACTTAATATCTCAACCAAGAAGTGAATATTTTCAATAATTCATTTTCACCACAAATTTCCAAGAAACTCAATCAAGTTATCAATTTTTACTAAGGACAAACTAGAGCAATATTAATGACAACTAATTAACTCTAAAAACAGCAAATGATAAAATTTAGAACATCATTTAAGTCAAAATAACATGCTGGAATTTAATTCAAATATAGCAGAATTTTTAATCTAATGTCTAGCCCCAATTTGCTACTTTAATTCATGCTTTTGCCAATTTCTTGTTAACCCATTTCATGCATTCACTTAACAGCATATATTAGGCAAACTTATGAACTAAAACATGTTCAACATTCAGCAAGAATAATGGACAAATTTCGAGCTAAGCAAAAGAAACAAAATCAAAGCGATAATTTCACAATATTCCGATTTTCGATAGTAATAATTCTAACCAAAATTTCCATAATATTAGTATAGTGATTGGAAAATAATTAAGTGCTAAAATAAGGTTCGAATGACAACAAGAAATGCTAACAAAAACCGAAATTAAAGAAGCAATAAACCGTGAAGATTAGGCAACAAATATATAACCGGTTTTGCAATTGCTTTAGGCCGATTTTTATACTAACTTTTCTACCAAAATTTTAGCAAGGTTTTGGCTTAGATTCAGGGCAAAATAAGGATTCAAAAGAAGCAAAAAATAAAGGGGAAATTGTGGCCCAAGAAGGAGAAGAAAACCGAGAAATAAGGAGTTAAACTAAGAGATTTGTGAACTTTACCTTGTGCGTTTTCTTGTAGGATTGTCTAACATAATTTTCCACTTTAGAACAAGCAATAAAATAGCAAAAATAATGGTAGCAAAAATAAAAGTTAGATTAACACAAGTTAGCTCAAGATTAGCACAAATATATATAGAAATTTAATGCGGAAAATAAAATAGCCGCTACCCCGGTTTTGTGTCAACCTTTGGCTATTGCCAAAGACAACTAAAACACATTGGGGAGCCTTGTGTCTCTGATACCACTTGACACGGGGTCCCTTAGGAAAGGGGCCCGTGTATAACCCACAAAAAATACTCTGTTGTACTCGGTTGTGTGCTAGTGATTAATACTTGAATAAGGGAAGGAAAATACTAAAATAAATGCAAGAAATAAACAAAGAAATTATCAAGATGATGGCCGAATTATATATGATGTTAGAAGGAAAGAAATATGCAAAAAGATAAAGAGGAAGAGATGATAATATTTGTTAGGAATGAAAAGAAAGCATAAGGCCAAATAAAGAAGAAATTAACATAAATAAAGGTGGGTGTGTGAATATTGTGGAGCTGAAATTTAAAGGTGATGTTGTGTGCAAAGTGAAGACAATAATAGTAAAGAAATACCCTTGGTGGATCCGAGGAGCGAGCTTACGGTCTAAGCTCCCGATACACGTTTCCCGTGAGGAAAACGACCACCGTAAGCCGGGATTTTCTTCCTTGTTTCAACTCCCAATGGAGAAGATGAGGAAAAGTATAAGAGTTAATCTAGCAACCCTAGCTAGGCTAGCAATGGAGGCTAACTCCTCTTGGTTCAAGGAACCAAGGAAAAATACCCTAGGAAACCCAAAGATATTTAGGGGAAATAGTAGTATATTGATAGCCAAAAGTTGTTTACAATCACTAATACCATGCATTTATAGAAGTCATAGGTGGATTAGGGCCATTGGATCAAGAAAATAATCAATGGCATGGAAAAAAACTCGAAAAAGGCTGAAGTGGACCGATCTGTGCACGCAGGGGCGCGCCAACTAGCGAGCAGCGCGCGCCCACTGGTGTCTTCGCGCGCGCCAACTCAGCAGCAGCGAGGCGCGCCCACGTGAAGCTGCCCGCGCGCGCTCCAACGTGTCTGCCCGCGCTCCTCCGCCTGCCCCCGCGCGCGCCAGCGAGCTCCAATCTTCAATCCGAGCCATTTTTGAGCCAATGGTCCAGATTTTGCCAAGTCACCCATCCATGCCCTCACCCACTCATGTACCTGTAAAACCATACCTTTGGATGTGGGCTCTTCTTTGGGCCGGGTATTTCTTTGAGCTCGATTTGTGGAGGCCTCTTTTCCTTTGAATTGTTGAACTTTCAACAACCCATAATCTACCACTATACATCTAGTCCTAACCATTCAATCTAATGCATGCAATGTAAATTAAAAATCCTTACAAAAAGGCTAATGTATGCCAATGAGTTTGAAAAATAAAAATTACAATTTCAAGGTCCGGAAAGACAAATTCCCATAGGGCTAAGTGATGACTCCTCCAAGTGATCCATATGCAATCCTTCTTCATAAATTTTCCTACAAAAAAATAAAAACACGTATTAAATAGAGAATTTAGATAAGGCACGAGATTCTACTAATTTTCTTTTAAAACACATCCCGAGGCATGTCAAAAAGTCTTCAAGTTTTGCAGACAAGTAACTCTCTATTTCATTAGTACGCCCAAAATCATTTTCGTTGTTCACTTCAATCTTAAATGTAGATTGTACCTTAAAATCTTCAACTATTGTCATACAATCTTCTTCCATGTGTTACCTTTTCCTTTGCATCGTTTTGTGCATTCGTTTATAGTATGTTCCATCCTGTCATAAAAAAATTAACATTTAATGTGTAAGATTAACATAAAAAAATTCATTTTGAAACATATATTTTTTAACCTTCGTTTAAAAAAGAGATTTTCTGCATTGTCAAATATTGATTTTCTAGAAATTTGAGGAATATTCCTTACCAATACCTATAAATTTAAAGCAACCATACAACCAAACAACATAAAAAATTACAAAAATAATGAGAGAAAGTTTTACTATTATTATTTTTATCAAAAGCAATTTTTTCTTGATTGAACAAGATGTTACTCATGGTAAATTGCTCAGCAGTCATCACTTCGAGGTTGTGAAGCCAAGAAATTCATCGGATTCCCTCGCGGATCGCAGTGCCAACGCACTTTGCAGCCATGCAGACGTAGGAACCGCACTTCGCACTCCACCCCTACTTCGTAGTTTGCAGGGTACACTTCAGGCAAACACAATGTGAATATTGAATAATATTAGATTTAAGTTAAATGTTCGGTTCAATTCGGGTTTCATTAAACATAACCAAGAACCAAACTAATCGATTTTGATAGTTCGATTTCAAAATAAGGTTTGGGACTTTCAAAACGAAACCAACCCGAATGGTCGGTTTGATTTCCTTGTTCTACCCAAACCAATTTCCACCCCTAGTCCAAAAAAGCCATTGCTCTCTTCTTCAGACAATTTGAAGCAATATGTTTGAACCCTTGGCATCAATAACACTTAAATTCATGGGTTCTTGTTGCTGGAGAAGTTTCAGTCTTAACTTTTTGTGAAAAATTATTGGTGGTTGCGGTTTTGCTCTTAAGTTTCTCTCTCGGTTTTGGCTTTTCATCATCCCAATTTGATTTCCGAGATGAATTCGAAGTTGATCTCATCTTAGAATTCCTTTTTGCTTTTAGTTTTTGTTCGATCTTTATCTATTTTTGAAGCAACTCCTCTATGTCAACATAGTGTTGTAGGTCGACTATGTCCGCGATTTCCCAATTAAACCCTCCAATAAACTATCATTGTTGCTTCGATGTCTTCATCCACATTAGCCCTTATTATGACTGTTTCCATCACTTTATAATACTCCTCCACACTTTTATAACCTTGAGTCAAATTTTTAGTTTTCGACACAAGTCACTATAATAGTGTGTTAGAACGAATATTTTCTTCATGTGTGTCTTCATGTCCTCCCATGTACAAATTTGTGACTCTCTGTACCTCTTTCGGTTCTTTATTAGTTGATTTCACCAAATGCTAGTGTAATTCAAGAACTCTATTGTGACTAACTTGAGCTTTTTATCCTCTGTGTAGTTTTGACATTCAAACGCTAGGTCCATCTTTCTTTCTCATTCCAAATATGCCTCGGGATTGCTCTTCCCTTGGAAAGGAGGTATATTTACCTTAATATTTTTTAGGTCTTCGTCCTCTTGGTACGTTCTTTCATTCCTTTCCCTTGGATAATATCTCCACTATCATCTTCAAAATCTTTCCTACACCGTGCATTACTGGGGAATAAGGATCGTAATCGTTCCATCCTCTTAGTTAGAGCCTTGAATTGATCTTGCATGGCTCTCATGAAAAATTTTAGATCCACTTTGTGTTGCTCCCCACTTATAATTTTCGACCACAATAAGAAAAAGACACGAAATTATACGAACCAAAAGAAGAGCTATGAGGCATGGAGGTGGTCCTCACAAATCCACATGGATTGGAGAGAGAAATGTAGAGGATCATGTAAGTTGGAAAGAGATAAAGATTCACGTAGGTATGAAAGAGATAAAGATTCACGTGGATTGGATGATGATGTGATCCAAGTTCAAGCAAAATCAAAGCCTAAGAGCAAGGATCCAATTGAAAATATGGACGACCTAATGACTAAAGAAAGAAACCGAAGATTATAGGAAGTTCTTTTGGAGGAAGGGTGCGGCGCACATGTATACGTAATAATTAAAAAGGAAGGGTGCGACGCACATGCACATGCAATAATTAAAAAAACATGTGCCATGCATATGCTCATGCAAGAATTAAAAATGACATGCGCCATGCACATACAAATGCATGTAAATCATGAATGGAGTCAAAGGCTCGCATGCAATCCATGAAGATCACGTCATATGCATTCAAATCAAGATTCAAATCACGTTTAAATACAGTTTAAACGAGAAATGTAATCTGATTTTTAAGCATCCACGAATTTCAATTTATTTTTAGAGTTTCATCATTCTTATTTTTTAGTTAGTAATATTTAGATTACTTTTGTATTATTTTATTAAAGCTTGTAGCCTATTTAAAGGCAAGACACATCCCGGTTTAGAGATTTTGAGATTTATAAATATTTGAGTTTTTTTTAGGGAATATTCACTTGAGTTCTTTGAGAAGAACTTGATCTTTATCAATTATTGACTTGATAGATCATCTTTGATAGCTTTAGTTCAACCAACAAGTGTGGCTTGGGTCAAACTCCACTTTTGATAACATGGTTCCATTGGCAAGACTCGATTGGGGTTTAGTTCTTTTGTTTTCTTGAATCACACGTCGATTCTATCGTTCATTCTCCGTTGTTGGTGGGTCCCTAATTTTCTACATCCGAGGTTCACATCACTTTGTATCAGAGCTTTGGCTCCGCCGATTCAAGGTCCTATTTTTAATTTTGTTGTCAATCATTTCTTCATTTTATTCTGTTCGTCCTACTAGTCAAAAAGCACAAAAAAATTTATTCTTTGATCCTTATCATTAAGTTTTGATTTTTATCATCAATTCTTTGTTCTTGTGAATTTCTCTCCTTGAAATTTGAAAAGCACAAAAAAATATATTCTCTTTCAACTTTTGCAAATTTTGACAAAGGTAAAAAAAAAAAAGTTGTCAAAAGTGAAGAAAAAAAGATAGTTGTCAAAAGTCAAAAATAAAATCAAAATTTCGATTTAGAGATTTCGAAAATTCTATCCTTGAATTTCGAAAAAAAATTCTTCAATTTCATAGATAATTATTCTTCAAATATTCAAATCGTTGATCATTCTTCATTCAAAATATTGTCATTATCCGAATTTTATCTTATTCGAATTTTATTCTTAATGTGACTATTCTTGAAGGTTTAAACTTTAAAATTAAAAGTTTGATCTTTGTAGCTTTTATTTGTTGAATACTGTCTTTTGATTGAGTTTGACATAAATAACCAAAATAGAAGATTGAGTTGTAAAAGACAAGAGAGTTAGCGCATTAAAGAAAAAGCCGTAATGTTTTAAGCGAAACATGAGTGGAGTGACATCCATCGAGTGCAAACAAGTGAGTTGATGAACCTTACCTCTCCCTCACATGTTTACACTCGATGGATGTCACTCCACTTGTGTTTCGCTAAAAAAATTAAGGATTTTTTCTACAATACGCTAACCCTCTTGCTTTTTTCCACTCAATCTTCTCTTTTGGTTCTCTGTCAAACCCAATCAATAGACAATATTTAACAAAAAAATATTAAGATCAAACTTTTAAGTTTAAAGTTCAAACCTTCAAGAATAGTCAAATCAATGGTAGAATTGGAATAAAACAAAATTCGGATAAGGACAATATTTTGAATGAAAATTGATCAACGATTTGAATATTCAAAGAATAATTATCTATGAAATTGAAGAACAAATTTTTGAAATTCAAAGATAGAATTTTTGATATCTCTAGAACAATATATATATATATATATATATATATATATATATATATATATATATATATATATATATATATATATATATATATATATATATATATATATATATATATATATATATATATATATATATATACATTTTATTTTTGACAACTCTTTTTTTTTTACCTTTGTCAAAATTTGTAAAAGTTGACAAAGAATAGATTTTTTTTTGTACATTTTAAATTTCAAGGAGAGGAATTTACAAGAACAAAGATTTGATGATAAAAATTGAAACTTGATGATAATGATGAAAAAATGAATTTTTTTTGTGCTTTTTGACTATTAGGACAAATAAAATAAGATGAAGAAAAGATTGACAGTAAAATTAAATATAGGACCTTAAATCAACAGAGCCAAAGCTCTGACACTAGCTACTGCAAAGCTCAGATGTGGAAAATTTTGGACCTATCAACAACACAGAATAAACTATAGAATCGCCATGTGATTCAAGAAAACAAAGGAACTACACCCCGATTGAGCCTTGCCGATGGAACAGTACCTAGCAAAAGAGAAACTTGACCCGAGCCACTCTTGTTGGCTGAACCAAAGCTATCAAAGATGATTTATCAAGTCAATACTTGATGAGAGTCAAGTTCTTCAAAAAAAAACTCAAATTTTTATTAATCTCAAAATATCTAAACCGAGATGTGTCTTGCCTAGCTTTAATAAAATAATACTAAAGTAATCTAAACATTACTAAAAAAAATGATAAAACTTTAAAAATAAATGGAAATTCGTGGGTCCTTAAAGATCAGATTGCATCTCTCGTTTAAACTTTATCTAAACGTGATTTAAAACTTGATTTGAATGCATTTGATTGCATATGATGTGATCTTCATGAATTGCATGCTAGCCTTTGATTCCCTTCGTGATTTGCATGCACTTGCATGTGCATGAAGCGTATCTTTTTTAATTTTTGTATGACTATGTGTATGGCCCATGTGTTTTTTTAATTCTTACATACGTATGTGCGTCACACCCTTTCTCCAAAAGATCTTCCAAGAATCTTTGGCTTCTTGCTCTAGTCATTGGGTCACCCATATCTTTAATTGGATCCTTGCTCTTGGGCTTTGACTTAGATCACATCACCAACCAATCCATGTGGATATTTATCTCTTTCCAACTCACGTGAATCTTTATCTCTTTCTAACTTGCATGAATCTTTATACTTCTCTCTCCAATCCGTGGGGATTTCTGGGAACCACCTCCATGCCTCATAGCTCTTCTTTTAGTTCGTATCACGAAAATTGTTAGAAGTAAGAAAAAAATAATAAATTTGATGGTCCTTATCTCTCTCCCTCATGTGTTTGCACTCGATGGATGTTACTCCACTCATGTTTCGCTCATAGATAAGGCTTTTTTTATAATACGCTAACCCTCTTGCATTTTACAACTCAATCTTCCCTTTTGGTTCTTTATGTAAAATCCAATCAAAAGAAATATTCAACAAGTAATAAACTAGAAAGAAACAACTTTAAAAGTCGTTGTGCCTGTGGAGCCTTTCGTTTAACATCAATTTGGGCACCATTGAGGAAGAGTCGATTTGGGGGCGATGTGGGAGAGGGACGATGGTTGATTGGGCAAGGGAGATGAATGCTGGTTGATTGGGCAGGGACAACGATCGATTTCACGTGATTTGGGAGAAGGACGACTCATTTGTGTAGTATGAAATGATTGATATATACCAAATAAGTATGAAGGATTTTTTTCACAACTTATAAATTATTGATGTGATTGTACGTTAATCAGCACACTTTATTAGATGCAAAGACAAACTGTTAAACTTAATTCTGTATACTTAATTTCCATAAATCTAAAATCGTAATCATTATGTTGGTCAAGACAAAATAGTTATGGAACATATCTAAATCCTTGAAATCACTTTAAAAACTAGTTTCTATAAGTCGTTTTTAAACACGGGAGTTTTCAAATGTGATGTTCCAAGTCAGAACAGCTTTACTTATAGAAAATTTTTATCTTTATATTCACTGAGTAGGCGGAAGACTTGAGAGAACGAAAACTATCAACTATTTGACCTAGGGACTATAACCTTATGTTTATAAAATGTATCGAGCTTAAGTTTGACTTATCATTAATTTAGGCCTCGAAACCAGTATCTACACATAAAAGTTTCACACTTTAATTGAATGTTTAAATCTCAAAATTTAAATTGTTGATCATCTTAACATGACCCAACTTTATGATAGCTAATATACAATTATTATTAAACATATGAGTCCATCATATAATTGTTAAATTATATCCAATAATCTTCAATTGGACCAAAATATTTCCAACAATTTTGTCCATCAATTATATCAAAATACGATCAAGGCAAATTTCTTTATACTTATTGGTAACTAAACCCACTAATGGTCAAGTATACCAATATAAGCAAATGACATAATAAAGTAAGAGTGTATAACAAAAAAATTACATGTAAAGTGATCATAGCATGCTATATTTTAGTGGTCAAATTGTATTCTTTTTCCTTATGAAATCAACAATAAAATTCAGAGCTAAGTCAAGTAAACTAAATTCTTTAATAAGCCAATACCTTAATAGTCATATGATATATCATCAAATGATACAACACTCCTATGAGTTGCATGCTCATTAAAGGCCTTGAGCAATAACTTGATTAAGTGAATCCACGATGATAGAGTTTGTGTCAATAACAACTAGCTACCATGAATTCTGTGTAACAACAAAAAATTTGATATCTATATCCGTCGACTTAGTCGAGGTCTTGTTGCTATAAGAATATAGAAGATAGACTTTTTTGTCACAAAGTAACCTTAATAGTCTTCCAAGACCTTCCAAATTCCAAATTCTAGTGGTCGGAATTTTATGGCTATATTCTATCATTAGATGTCTTATAATATAAATTTTACTTTCATAATTGAAGAAGTTGTAAGTGCGTACTTAACATTTTTCCTCAAAACAACTTCTACGACTATTAGGTAGATATATCTTAATGTCAATTTCCAATTGTCTTGACATTTGTATGCAAGCATCTAAGGTTTTTTCTTGGAAAGTACCTTATAACACTTTTGATTGTAATCTAGTGATTCAATTTTAGGTTCTTGAATTATCTATCTCAAATACCAACAAGATATATAATATTCATATGTGTAATGTTTAAGTATACATTAGTCTTCCAACAACTAATGCATAGAAGAACTCTACATTTCTTTAACTTTATGTTGATTTTTAAGGTGTTTACTTAAATTGAATTTCTCACCCTTAGTGATATGGTATTTTCTTTTTTACCTTATCCATGTCAAAATTCTTAAGGACCTTTTGATATTTTTATGACAACTCAAATACACCTCAAAATTATCTTGATATATCTGAATTCCTACTATAAAAGAAGTGTCCCCAAGATCTTTCATTTCAAATTTTTTTGATATAATTTATTGGTTAGCATATAACATTATGGGCAAACAATATGCCATCGACATGCATAACTAGAAAAATAAACTTGCTCCCACAAAACTTACAATATACAGAATCACTAATCAGATTCATCTCAAAATCACAAGAGATGATGACTTGGTGAAACCTATGACACGAATGATGTGAGGTTAGTTGAACCTCGTAGATGTATTTCTTTAATTACAAGTTAAATCTTTTGAATCATGTAGCACCCGGCAATTTATCGGCTCGGATTTTGTAAGGAATAATGGTGAATATACAGTGAAATTACAAATTTACGAGAATTGATATGAATAGAAAATATGGATTAAGGAAAAGTGGGAGAAATAGCCATTAAGTGTAAGATTTAATGAAGAACTGTAAGTTGATTGTGGAATTTAATTAAGGTAACATAAGGGTCTAATAGTAATAGAAGTTAATTAATAAAAGGAAAATGGGAAGAGGTATTCATGTGGGTAAGAGCCATTTTCCTTCTTCTTTCTTTTTCTCTCCCTATTCGGCGATTTACTGAGCTCCCATTTGGCGATTCATTCAAAGATTCTTCATCCAAGGTTGGTTTTCCTTTAATTTTTAAGTGGGTTTTAGTTTTCTAAGCTCAATGGAAAGTTTGATGTGGATTAGGAGGAGTTTGGAGAGAATTCAAGTTAGGATTTTTGTGAGAGGATAGGGTTTCACGAAAATTGGAGATTTCTAATTAGTTTTCTTTAATCTTTGGATGTTTATGGATGTTTGGAGGATAATGTGGGTGAGTGGTTTGATGTTTGAGGAAAACCGAGAATTTTGATTTGGTTTTGTGGGAAACGACCGAGCTATTTGCGTTATTTGGTTGAGCAACCCAGAACTTTTAGAAAGTAGATGTCCTAAGGAGTCCGTAAAAGTAGACGTCTTAAGGAGTCCGTAGAGTCTTGAATCGTCCAAAACAGACAAGTGTAGGAGTAGTTGCGCGATTTTGAAGTTTGGCCGAAATTGAGGAATTTTGGGTTTTGAGGTTGTGGAGGGTTTTTAGCTTTCTTTTGAGAGTTGATGCATGATTTTTTAGAAGAGATTAATTTATGTATGGTGTTATGGTTTCTAGGTTCGAACGAGCCTTCGGCCTAGTGTACGTGTACGTGCTTAGCTAAAGAGGCCAGGTAAGTAATGTTTGTTTGTGCTTTGTCTTTGGGCCTACATCACAGTTCGGTAGGATTGCTTGGATGTTGTTGCATGGTATGTGTACGTGCGGTATGTTTGTTGAGTATATTTGTGGTGTGTTTGCTTGGCATGGGTATAGTGTTTTGATTGGTATGTTGTGGTGTGGTGTGAAAGATTCCTAACGTACGTAATTAATTAAGAGGCATGATGTGCTCTGTGAATTTCGGGTGGGACTCGGGCTGGAGGGGGATGTGCTCCACGAATTTCGGGTGGGACTCGGGTCAGAGGGAGGTGTGCTCCATGAATTCTGGGTTGGACTCGGGCCGGAAGGTAGTGTGCTCTGCAAATTTCGGGTGGGACTCGGCCGGAGGTGGTATGCTCCGCAAATTCCAAGTTGGACCTGGGCCGGAGGGTAAGAAGTAAGAGAATGAACTAATTAAATGAGAGTGAGTACGAGAACGAAACGAGTGTGGGTATGGTAGGAGATGGTAGGATAGTGCATGTGTTGAGATATGATGTGTTTATATTAATTGATGCATTACTTGCTTAGCACTAGGCTAATAGATGAGTTCTATGATGTAGGTGACGATGAGTTGACAGGTGAACTTCCAGAGCATGCCCAGGAGTAGGGCGGTTGGAGGAGTGCTCCGTGCGACGAAGCGGCAGATTGTTAGGGTGGTTTGACCCGGTGTGTGTGAGTGGCTGTGTTTTTGGTGTAAGGGTAAGGGGGAATTATATTTTGAAGAAAGTTGGGAAGTTGTATTTTGTATTGGGGGTTTTAGGATGAGAAAATTGTATGGGTAATATATAGTGGATGTTTTATCGTTAAAAGTCGTTTTGATGCACAAATGTGTTTTGAAATTAAAGTGGGTTTGTTTTGATGGTAGTCTTTTGTGATGGTTTGGAAAGGCAGAGAGTTTGGATTTGGAAATGTAGGTTTGGAGTTTTAAGGGATTTAAACGTTATGCTATCAAATTTTGAAGGTTTTATGTTGCAGTTAGGAGGGAGGTGTCGACTAGTATAGGTGTCGACCCCTTATGTGTAGATGAAAGTTGGAGTGTCGACTAGAATATGCGGGAGTCGTCCCTCGATAGCGTTAAATAATGTGAGGTGTCGACCTGTTTTAATAGGTGTCGACTGGGTTGCTGAAGTATTGCAACCCGAGACGATTCAGGTGTCGACCCCGAGTATGGGTGTCGACCGATTCAAGTGGTAGTCGATTCCAGAGAGATATGGAGTGTCGACCTGTGCTTGCAGGTGTCGATCCCTTTCCTTCAGGTGTCGAACCGAGAGTGTGGGGGTCGACCAGTCTTTGTGCAAACTGAAAACAGAGGCAACGGGGTGTCGACCAGAGTGTGTAGGTGTCGACCCCCAAGGGCGTTAAGCCATGAGAAGTGTCGACTGGTTGGTTGAAGTGTCGACCAAAGTTGCAAAGGGTTGAAACCCGAGAGAAATGGGTGTCGACCGAAGCGTTCAGGTGTCGACCGGTATCCCTGTGCGAGCTTTTTAAAGATTTTTTTTTTAAAATTTTCATGCATTTTAAAGTACGAGATGAGTAGTAGAAGTGGCGAACCGAGTCGTGGAGACTCGGGGCGCTACAGTGTGGTATCAGAGCGAGTGAAGTAGTGACCCGAGTTTGGGAAAAATCTTTGGGGTGCTACAAATCATCTTATATAAAGAGTCTGGTTGTAACATATACATTGTTTCATCTAGAGAACACAGTCTGTACATTCATCTGAATAGCTCATAAACCAAAATGAGCTACAAATACCATAATTATTCTAAAAAAGTTTTTCAATAAAACTGAAGAGAAAGTCTCCTTTTAATCAATACATTTCTTTTGAGTAAAATCCTCTGTGACAAGACAAACTTTATATCCCTAGGTATCACTCTTGATAACAAACACTTCAAATCTCAACCTATAGGTTTCGAACCTTCATGCAATATGACAAGATTCTAAAATATCTTTTCTCTTCATTGACTTTTAACTATTCAATTATGGTATCAATCCGCTATCAAGAATTAGAACTCTTCTTGATTTGATGGAAGTTGATAAGCTAATCTTGCACCATCCTAACGTCAACCTTATGTTCTTGGTGAAAAATGAAATAAAAATCCATAATCACATTTCTTTTTTCTCTAATGGATTTCCTTGATGGCATTAATTCTTGAGGGTATTGTGTTTGTTCTTTAGGAGAAAACATTTAAACTGCAAAAAAATTCTTGAGTATCATCTTTCTTCCTCATTTGCTACTTGGACAATACAAACCTGATAATTGTCAATAACGAGTGTAGAAAGAGAAATAATTTTCTCTTCATTGATAAATTGTTTAATCTTATCTTCTCTTTTAAACTCAATATCCTCAAAGAATTTGAAATTTGTTGTCTAAAAATAACCTTAGCAGTGAGATCATAAAAGTTATGCCCCTTTGATACTTTTCAGAGTATCCAATGAAATAGTAGCTTTATAGTGAAGTTTCTTTCATTTGGCTCATAAGGTCTTTCATGAGATGAACTTTTCCAAATTGAAATATCTCAGGCTAGGCTTTCTATCGTCTCACATTCATAAAGGATTTTACCTACCACCTTAGTTAGTAATCTTTTTAATGTGTAAGTTCCATTCGTTAGTGCTTTTACCATATTTTTATATGTTGTTTCGTCTCTAGATACAATATCTTTGTTGGGTGTCCCAAACAAGGTGCAATGAGAACAAATATCACATTTCTTTAAGTATTTAGCACATGAATCTGAACATTATTTGTAACGACCCCAGTAGGGTCAAGGCATAATTAATAAACTTTCTTAAATCATAAATATTAATCCTCCTATCTGTACAACTTTATGTATATATATATATCTCTTATTATTTCTTTTTTTTTTGACAGAACTCGGGACAACGCTATAACTGACAAAGCTCGATCCTTTCAAAACTTGTCTTCGTCTTAGATTTTGCGAATTCATCATCAACAGAATCGAACAACTAACTCAGACATTGGTTTTGTAACATAAACGGGCAATAGAAAATGCCCTTAGAGCACTCGACCTCATTATTCTTGAGCTGCTCGAAATCGCAGGCATCTGCCGGTTGCTAGACAACAAGCAGCTCTACCCACATCATCCGATGCATAAAACACTCGACCTCTACCGATCACAAAATGACAAAACATAAAACTCACTTATGCCGATCGCTAAATGGCAAGCACAGGGCTCGCTTCTGCCGGTAGTGAAAATCTACTCTCATCCGGTTATCATGTGCATCTCACATGAGTACTTAACATTGCCAGTAAGAGACATCATCCGGTGAACAACAATCGTTCACCATCCATCGATGACGTCAGCCGGATGATGTCCTCATCCGTCAGAGACATCTTCCGGTAGACTTGTGCAAAACACGTGACTCACTTACCTCATCCGATAAGAGACATCATCCGGTGAACAGCAAACGTTCACCATCCACCGGTGACGTCAGCCGGATGATTCATTCATCCAGCTTCTATCACACAGCTCCTGCCGATGACGTCAGCCGGATGATTCATTCATCCAGCTTCTATCACACAGCTCCTGCCGATGACGTCAGCCGGATGATACGTTCACCCAACTTCTATCACGCAGCAATGAAACCTGGAAATCTTTAAACAACTCATACCGACAGAAAGGTAACCTGACCTTCACAAATGTCTACATCCAGCTTCTATCATTCAGCAATAAAACACAATAATCATCAAGCAACTTCAATCAACAAGAAATACCTCGACTCACCCACATTTCAACTTGATGGACATAAACCTTAAACGAATAAAAATCATAGACTTGTTCAGGATACGTAAGCGGAAGATTCATATAAAACAGGATGTCCTAGGTTCTTACAATCATCCTCAAACTCAGAAGTTGAACCAGATAATTTCAAGTCCAAATTAACAACATGATCTTATCCTACTTAGACATCAGTTTTCTCATAAATCTTACTGACATAAAATGAGCATAACCACGGGTCATAATCGCCATCCAGCCACAGAATTGCTCCCTGAACACCTTCCAGCAACCAAACTTAGACATTTTTATTAAATTTGGAATCCTCACCTGATATTTCGTCACCTACATCATAAGGTTTAAACTATAAGCCTAATGCTTAGTAAGGAATGCAATACTAACATGTATACGTGAATGCATAGTTGCGAGAAAACCATAATCATGTTCGTTTCATGCTCTTTTCTTGTTCTTGTTCGTGTTCTTATTCATCACTTTCATCATATGGATTAAGGGAGGATTTGTGCCGTAAAGGGGGATGACAGTGAAAGTGTACATAGTCTCTTTCGGGCCGTATTCATGGTCCTTCTCTTTGGACAGTGACATACGCCAAACCACCCCCAACCCTCACTTAATCCGGTTGCATAAATTTCATATTCATTCTCATATCTTGTTCATGGGAAAAACGTGCTCATAAATCATTTTCATATGCTTGAGAAGTAAATCATGATGCATGACATGAATGTTCTTAAATCATCAGACTATGGAAAATATCATACTAAACAGTTGACTTCATAGACTCTATCAGAACATTATATAACATAGTTCTCAAACATCTGTAAATCATTCATGTACAACAATCTTACTAACTTAAAACAAACATCAAACACATAACTAATTTAGTACCCTTAATATGTAGGGCCCTAATGGCCGGAAATCTTAATACATTCACTTACCTGGCTTCCTTAGCAAATTCGTGCTCCTTTTCTTCAGATTTCATCACCTAAAACATTTACATCACAGTAGTTAAAACAAAATCCTAAAAGTCCTAATCACAAGTCATTCTAGGATCTAGTAGTTAAAGTCATTCCCGAATCCCTTAGTCTAGTTCTCTGTGTGCAGTCTGAAATCTAAAAACTGAAACAGCTAGGTTCAACTAACGATTAATCAGGGTCGGTTATATTAAATGTCCAGAATCGATTCGAAAATGACATTACTAAATCGACCATTGGAGAAACCAAACTCCAACACTAAGCTGAAAAACAGAGCTTAACAACTAACTGACAACTACATTGTCTAACTCATACCTCAAGCATAGAGTATCCGAGAAATAGCAAGGGAACTGGTCGTCGAAGGGAGGAGGATTACTGGCAGGCAGAGAGCGAGAGCTCGGGAGAGAAAATCGCTGAAAGGAGAAAGTGTCGGCTACAGTGGCGTTGGTGAGGTTTAAAAATTTTCCATTTCCTTTATATAACGATCACAACCCACCCTTATTACAATTTTGCCACTCAACCTAGTTTCACACAATTTGGAGCAAATCTTGGTATTAAATTTAAATCAAAAGATCCAATAATAATGGTGACAGTTAAATTAGTTAAGAAATCACCTGGTCGAAATTGTCGGGTGTTACATTATTCTTCTAAGTTATCGCATCTACTGTAGTATTTACAGTTATAATCAGATTTGATGACTTTATCCTTTTGTTGTTATGATTCTCAACCTTAACTTTTAAAATCTTTAAACATGTCTATTAACTGAAACTTCTCACAAATCAAATATAGATACATATAACATAAATCTCTATTGATAAAATATTTTTGATCATTCCAAAAGATCGAAAGGAATGCTTAACAAATATTTGTATATGTCAATTTTAAGACTCTTGAATTTCTTTTGGCATCTACATCATTATGTCTATCCTTTTCTTTTTAATATAACTGACACAAACCTTATAGTATTATATTAAGAATCTCAATAGACAAAGAAATTTATTCTCTTTTGAACAGAATTACCTAATTGCTTGTGTCACAATGACGAACAAACTCGAACTGAGAATTATATCTTTCCTTATTTATCCAATCTAGTAGCAAAAGTAATGGATAAATTCATTACCCTATTATTTCTTTTGCAGTGGAACACCCATAACTTCCATATCCTTATTTCTGTCTTTACTTTTGTCTTTAGATTGCATTGTCAGATCATTAGTTTACGTCTATACTACTTCAATTTTTCTTATTCTTGCACATAAAGAGAAATGAGTTCACTAAGAGTCCATTTCTCCTTTAAGGCAACGTAAATAATCATTATTGTAATTGTGAAGAGGTACCAAAACTAATTGCACAAGTGAGTCCATAGACAACCCTAACTATTGTGCCTTTAATTTCAAAGCAATATTTGACATTTCCTTACTGTACTCCCTCATGTTTTATTTATCTTTATACCTTAGTGATACAAGATTAGCTAAAAACATAATTATCTCAATCTTTTCATTTTGTTCACATAACCGTTTTAATTTCATGTTGGAATATTTAGTTATCCCCCTCATCGGACGTACTCCCATGAAAGTTTATCTAGTTGCATTCTTTATTATCCCAATACTCCTGCTATTTCAACGATCTTATATTTTTTGCTTCCTTTGCTATCAAGACTACTTAATGTCGAAAGAGTTTTAGTATCTTCATTACCTAGTGCAAGAATCATCATATCTATGCAAGTGAGAACAACTCTAATATTTTCTTCCCAAATCTGTAAGTTTATGTCAATTAAGCACTTAAAGTATCTGCAAATAATGTAACATTTATTTCATTAAAAAATAAGCGTAGACTTACATTCATAAGGCATATCATAATTAATTAATTAATTTAAATAGTGATAGGGTCCCATCACAAGATACTGACACAATTGATATTAAGTTTTTTAATAAAAATATCAACCTATAAGTGATTCTCTCATAGTAGTAATCACAATAAATTCTGTCAAGCCATAAAACTGTCTTTGTATCGACTTATTGCCACATGGAAAACTTGAGATTTGTCACATATTTATTATTGCAATCATGTACGTGAATCAACCAAATATTGATAGTTCTTCGACATTAAATGTTATTTTTATACCATGTTCATTCAATTAATTAAATCAAAATGTTAGATAACCAAATAAGTTAAATGTACCAAAATTTGAATTTAAAAGTCACAACTTTAACTTGAAATCGCAACTTTTATTTTAAAAAGTTGAAAACATAAAAGAAATAAGTGTCATGTTTTAAAAAACGTGAACAACAGAAGACTTTCAATATATAGTCTGCAGGATCATTAAAAAATAAGCGTAGACTTACATTCATAAGGCATATCATAATTAATTAATTAATTTAAATAGTGATAGGGTCCCATCACAAGATACTGACACAATTGATATTAAGTTTTTTAATAAAAATATCAACCTATAAGTGATTCTCTCATAGTAGTAATCACAATAAATTCTGTCAAGCCATAAAACTGTCTTTGTATCGACTTATTGCCACATGGAAAACTTGAGATTTGTCACATATTTATTATTGCAATCATGTACGTGAATCAACCAAATATTGATAGTTCTTCGACATTAAATGTTATTTTTATACCATGTTCATTCAATTAATTAAATCAAAATGTTAGATAACCAAATAAGTTAAATGTACCAAAATTTGAATTTAAAAGTCACAACTTTAACTTGAAATCGCAACTTTATTTTAAAAAAATTGTGACTTTATCCTTGAATTGCAACTTTGTTCTTTATGTAACGACGTGTAGCACACTGTTTCTACTTTAACTTTAAATCACTCATTTTTGTTGAAAACATAAAAGAAATAAGTGTCATGTTTTAAAAAACGTGAACAACAGAAGACTTTCAATATATAGTCTGCAGGATCATTAAAAAAAATTTAATAAAGTAGTTCATAACTAAAGTTAACTTAGTAAAAATAACACTTATAAATTCGAAATTCCTTTGTAAATATAATTCTTATTATTAATTTATTTGTCAATCTTGCACAAACAACTATGTAGCCTCGCCCCTTGGAGCACCTCTTTATTTGGATTTTTCATTTGTTTCCTTCATCAACCATGTCAATATTATCTTAACCTACATCAAAAGTTCATCTACGAGCCTAACGTTTAGTAAGAGATGCATAAATAATATGATCATGATATGTGATTTCATAAAAACATGTGTTTCTTTTCAATCTTCATTCTTTCATTTTTTTCACTTAACAGTCCAGTCCTTGGAGGAAATTCAATCTGAGGAGAGGAGACAACGTCATTTGGTCAACCTTTTATAGGACAATGAACTCGATTCGCGCCCCACAACAACTATTTATGTACACTAGATCGATCTTTCAGTTTTTCACTCAACCTTAATGAAAACAGTTTCACAAATGCATGAACATACATATAATTATGTTATGCATGAAATAGGAATACGATATTAGTCTACAGTCCCAATAATAATCCATTCATTACCATGCAAGCATCACATAGTTCTATTATCAATACAATTAATATCAAATTAAAATTCAATGATATATCTTCGAATAACACATCACCAATCATCAAATCCTTAAATAATAATTAACATAACAAGATACCCTAGCACTTTGTGATGTAGGCCGAAAGGCCAAACACATGCAAACAGCACTTACCTTGAAGCCTTCACACTATAACAACGGTTTACGATGATTAAACTTCTCTTTGAATCAAGCTAACCATGAAGATTCTCGTGTACTAGTATACGATAGAAGACCATATTGAAAACCCTGATCAATCTCTTCTTACACTTATTACCATTCAGTGGTCAGTGTTTATTTAATTTTCACGTGAAATAGACTTACCTTGACAAAGTTGAAGAGAGACAAGAGGCGACTCGTGACTTTGGGACGAAATAATACATTTTAGGGTTAGGTTTATCGTATAAATATTCATTTTCTTGTGGCACTAGCTCACTTACCGTAAAGTTCAACACAATGAGGCACATATCACCTTCTTATTTTCCTCTATTTCTACATAGTTGAACATACATTCGATCTGCCGGATCCATTCTTCGGCGTGAGTAGGATCTGTTGATAATCCATCGAACATAAGTGGTTGGAGTCGCCGGAATCTCTCTCCACTAGAGTCACGTGGAGCATTAGCACGGTTATTGTTCCCATTATCAGCCATCATGCGCTCTAGAGTCACGTGGAACATTAGCACAGTTATTCTTCGGCGTGAGTAGGATCTGTTGATAATCCATCGAACATAAGCGGTTGGAGTTGCCGGAATCTCTCTCCACTAGAGTCACGTGGAGCATTAGCACGGTTATTGTTCCCATTATCAGCCATCATGCGCTCTATCATACGAGACTGAACGCCAACCAGCTCTGTAACGACCCCAACCCCGTAGGGCCGTCACAGGACTTGACTTTACATTGACATAATCTTTACCTAAGCCCTCGTGTTTATGAATAAAATTTTTCTTTCTTTTTCACTCGACACTATAAAATAAACCGAACCTAGACAATCGACCCACCTCTAACAACCTTTAGGGTCTAACTTCGACTTAAACATTTTGAACGTAAAACATTTCGACTTTTAAAACATTTAAAACTAGACTAAAACCATTAATAACTTAAAACCATTAACAATTAAAGTAAGATCAATTTAAATCAAAACACTCATTTGACGATCATCAAAACACGACACTAAGATAACCTATACTTTCGGGAAGAACTCGAGAAAACGAACTGCATGGATCGCTCTAAAAATCGAGCGTATCCTTACCTGTTTTAAAATGACCAAGCAGTTCAAAATAACCAAACAGTTCCAGTATATTCTCCAAAATAAAGACTTCACATTTTAGACATTCTACTGCCACATCATACACATCAAAATACTCTACTCTCAGACGTTTTTCTATCAAAACCAATCGATCCACATACGTAACATTTTCATACTTTCGTTCATCACATCTCTATACACATACATAGACACTTCCGTTCACTTTCTTAATCAAAACGACACTTAAACATACCCAAAACAGACATGTCCACATACTAACCACAGACACCTACTAACCACGGTCGGAATCGCCCTAACAATATTGCCGGGTTGCCACCATTGTCGTACTCCTCCAACTGCGTCCGTAATCCTAGCATGCTCGTGAAACTCACTGTACCTGTTCTTTTGCACCTACATCATGCAACATATACATTAAGCCTAATGCTTAGTGAGGGAATGCACTATATGAATTTAAAACATTTAACTTAACATATGCAGTTTCTACAGTTTCATCGTACATAATCATTTCGTTTCGTTTCATTGTTCATATTCATTTCGTTTCGTTTCGTCATACATATTCATTTCATTTCGTTTCATCATACATATTCATTTCATTTCCATCGTACATACATGTAATCCTCTACCAATGGAGGGCGGATTAGTTTCTCCATCTCTAGACGTTCCACATATAAATCTTTATCTGAAGGGTGAACCACTTCCCTCTGATATCATACATTTTCTGGACGTTCCACAATTTACATCTGAAGGGTGAACCACTTCCCTCATACACTTTACATTTTCGTTTTACATCGTTGTCGTTTCTACGTTCAAATCATGAAAACATATGCTAAAACATTTTCGTACTTTTTCTAAAACATGATGCATGAGGTAATCTACGTACAACATATCATCAAGATATATCATCAAACAATTCACAACATACATAGACATACATTACTTTTGACAAACTTTACAAACAACTAATAGCTAACATCCTAGGCTACCCGACTCATTAAGCCCCACAATCAGAAAATCATCATCAAAACAGAAAAGCCTAGCGTTGACACGATGTAGGGCCTTAAGGGCCGGAAACCTAACATCCACTTACCTGGCGTCCTGGTTATGCCGAGCACCGTCCTTGAAGAGCTTGGATTACCTAAGGCATTTCATAGCACGTCATTAGTATTAATCTAAACCATCCATTTCAAAGCTAAACGAAATCCCGAGCTAAGACAATTTCTTCAAAAACTCTAACTCATTTCGTTCAGACATAACTAAACTCTTATTTTCGTGAAAACATCTCAAATTACTATTTCTAGCCTAATCCAACTAAAACCTAATTAAATGGGCCACTAATTTGGGTTTGGTAAAACCGACCCGAAACTTCGAACGCGCGTAACTTTTGCGTCGGTTATCGGAATCGAACGATTCCAGCGGCCACGTACTCCTCTAATAACCTATTTTAATCTGCCAAAAGGAATTTTAAAACAAATGACCAGAACTAGGTCAATTTATCAAAAACCCAAAACTGCCCTTTACCCGAAAAATCCCCCTTTTTGATTTTTCATCAAATTCCATCAATTTCTTCACCAATCTATCCTCCTAACATCCAATTAACATAAACTAACCTAAAATCGAAGTTTCCAATTAAGAAAACCCTAAGCCCTAATTCGGGTCCCCTGTTTCCAGCAAAATCCGAGCACCATGCTGCTCGGTGACCTACGCCGGCATTAAGCTCGGCCACTTGACGCTGAAAGCAACCAAAAAGGGCCGGTGATCGGAGCTCAATCGAGCTCGCCACCCTCGGCCACAAACCGAACAAAAACAGGGCAAATATCGAGCTTACCGTTCTGTTTTGTGCGCGAGGAAGGACCGGAGCCACACGTCGCCGTCGTCTGGCCGGAGAGCGCCGGAAATCGCTGGCGGTGGCTGTCGGAAATCGTCGCTCGTCTCTCCTCGTCGTCGGGAGCTCGCTTTGGCGTCGGGGCTCGGCAGCGGGTAATGGCTTCATCGTGAAGCCATTATGCCTTTAATAAAAATTAAAATCTTTTACTTACCAAATTACTTAAATGCCCTTTCCTCAATTCTATGCTTAATTCTTTAATTAGTCTATCGATTCGGTTTCTCTGCAATTTCCTTATTTCTCCAAATATTCCAATTTAATCTTAGAGTTCTAACAAAACTCACCGTTCACAAAACGGACTTATTTTGCTATTTTTACGAATTAACATACTAAAAGGGTAAAACGGGAACTCTAGCATTACTCTTTTCGATTTGGGTTTCTAAAATTTCACTTATTTCTCTAAAAATTCCCGTAAATTTCTAGGGCTCTAAAGAAACATCCCGCTCAAGAAAATACTTTAATTTGCCATTTACGAAAATTATCTAAGGAATTAGAAAATCCTAAAATCCGAAAATCCGGGCGTTACATCCTTCCCTCCTTAAATGAAATTTTGTCCTCAAAATTGCTGCTTAGACAATCCTCTTATTTCTCACTCCAATGCTACCACCGTAATTACCGTTGCAATACTAAATCTTGATTACTCTAAGGCCTTAATCACTCATCGGTAACCGACAATTCCTAGATCTCCAAAGTTATGACTCTCTTAACTATGCATTTTGTAACTCATTCACTCATACGTCCATTGCTTTCAACCTAATCCATCATCACTTGATCTCTTAAATCTCTCCCAACTCAAACTCCATTATAGTCTTCCTCGAATTAATTCAATTGTTTCCCTACTTTTCTCATACAACATCAATCTAACGCATCAAAAACATCATAATCTCTCAAAGCTTCATCTATTGCTTAATACTAAGGACCTATTACATAGCCTCCTTATACTATTTCCTTCTATTCCATATCCTCCTCTACCTTACTATCTCATTTCTAATCCATCACATACATCCTTTACACCCATGGACAATGGGCATTCATGACGTTCCATTAGTCACTATAACACGATCCTAGTACTCAGGGCTATCAATACTTAAATCTATCCTTTTTTTTTCTTTCAAAGTATTTTTCTAAGTTTCTATACTTATGTCTAAAATACTCTATTTATCCAACTTTTACCTCAGTTGTCACCAAACAATATCAAACTCTCAAGTCTAACTAATTAATTACACAATTCACCCAATGCCTTAAATGGTGCATAAACACTTCGACATAGTTTACGAGTTGAATCTTTCCTAAACCTACAGGTTTATCTTCACTTCTAGGTCCACTTGCACAATCTCCGTGCAACTTTCTATCCTTTCATCCATGAACTAAGAACTATCCCTCACGGTATGAATCTTTTATATAAGCTAACATCCATATTCTCGACCAACGATCTTCTAAAGACCTTATGTTCCTTGAGTTGGAATTTACGTTCCATACCTAAGCTCATTTATCCTCACCCTAGCTACTTACAAAATCGTCAGCCTCTACTTCGTTACATACTAGCCAAACCCTTGAAATTCTCTAACTTAACTTCACCCCTAATGCATTTGACCATCTTCTTCATTCAAAAGTTCATATGTTTCCTCAAATCTCACACCACTAAATACTTAAATGCTAACCTTCTTATTTTAACTCTCAATTAAACCTAAAGGCCTTTACACTTACCCTTATAAATCTATACACAATTCTAAATCTATCCTATCATCCTTTTTACCTTACATCGCATAGTTCCTATTTTTTTCTCATTCAAAATTTCCTATATTTTCCCAATTTGCACACCACTAGATTCTAGTGAATTAAACCTCGACTTCCAACCTTCCTTCTTATCTAGCAATCCTTTCTTTCCTAGCTCTTAACTTCGTAATATTAATTCTATTTCTCTTCCAAGGCTTCAACACTTGTAAAAATATCTATTTTCACATAAGGTTTTCACTAAGATTTACTAGCTAATATATTTTCTCTTTAATCCTCGAAATTCAGGTTCTAAGTGTTCCCCCACACTACTCCACAACAATTTGCCCAACCACCTTCTTATTTTCTAAAACAATAGGGTCATAAGTATTCAACTCAATCTTTTACATCAATTTCCTCTAACGGCTTCCTTGTTAGCAAACTTGTTGCAGATAATTTAACGCCTTAAATCCAAATCTCCTTGCCTCCCTAGTCCTTGAGTCTAGTTCAAACACGCTACATAACTTTTATACGACTTATCCTAACATTTCTACTTTAGCATCTTCTATAATGAATTAAAATGAAACATACCTGCAACTACGGTAGGCTGCTCTTCGTTGTCTGCACTACTGAAGGAGGAGATCCTCGGCGATACTCTTGCGGGTCTCTTAATCCGTGTCGGGCAGTCTCTGGCAAGATGGCCCGTCCTATTGCAAACAAAACACGGCCCTTTACCTTTCTTCGGACACTTTCTAGAGAGATTTCCTATCTCTTGACACTTGAAACACCTTCCTAGATTCTTCTTTGGACAGTCCGTAGAAATATGACCTTGCTCATTACAGATAAAACATCGGTCCGAACCTACCTTGCACACCCCATCATGGAACTTCTTACACGTTGGGTATTGAGGGAACTGCGAATATCCAGAGGCACGTTTTCCATTTCCTTGACTAATTTCTTCATCACTCGTCCTTTTTGTGCCCCTCGGTGGTTGTTGTTCTTCGTCACCTTGTTGAGTCATAGATTCTCTGAAGGGCTTCCTCGACATTTCTCTCTGTCGCTGAAGCTTCATCTCGATGTCATCAAGACCAAGAGCTCTTTCCACTATTTTATGATAAGGCACGTCTTCATCATCCACCGTCATCACCCCTTTCTGAATTTCTAGTTTCAAACCTTGTACAAATTGGTGAATTTTGTCCTCCTCCTCATAGATCATATTTCCAGCATACCGAGATAGTGACTCAAACCTTCGCACGTATTCGGCCACTGTTCCCGTTTGGCGTAGTTTGGAAAACTCTGATCTCTTGTTGGCTCGGTGAGTGCGACTAAAATACTTGTTATAGAATGTCGTCTTGAACTGTTCCCACGTCATAACCTTCGTATCCGTAGCGGCCATCACCGTATCCCACCAGAAAATGGCATCCTTATCTAAATTAAATGTGGCACACGTCACTTTGTCGGCTTCCTCCACTTTTGCATAGGCAAACATACTCTCAATCTTACGAATCCATTGTTCAGCACTCGTAGGATCCGAAGACTGACCATCGAATGTCGGGGGCCTAAGCCGTCTAAACCTTTCTCCACCTTGGTCCTGAGAATCATTACCTCGTCCATTTCGATTTAGCAAAACCCCTATCTGTTCTGACTGTTGACGTAATATGTCCATAAACTGGCTATTAGGATCCATTCGGGTCACTTAAGTACTCGTGGCCTTTTCTTGCACCTAGACATGTTAGAAAACACGAAACACTATAAAAATCTATAAATCATTACATAAACTTAAACACTTACAGTTGGCGAAGCACTTCCATGAGGCGAGTGGCATTGTTAGGTAATCAACTGAACGATTGCGACCACGTGTCTCTGATACCATAACTGTAACGACCCCAACCCCGTAGGGCCGTCACAGGACTTGACTTTACATTGACATAATCTTTACCTAAGCCCTCGTGTTTATGAATAAAATTTTTCTTTCTTTTTCACTCGACACTATAAAATAAACCGAACCTAGACAATCGACCCACCTCTAACAACCTTTAGGGTCTAACTTCGACTTAATCATTTTGAGCGTAAAACATTTCGACTTTTAAAACATTTAAAATTAGACTAAAACCATTAATAACTTAAAACCATTAACAATTAAAGTAAGATCAATTTAAATCAAAACACTCATTTGACGATCATCAAAACACGACGCTAAGATAACCTATACTTTCGGGAAGAACTCGAGAAAACGAACTGCATGGATCGCTCTAAAAATCGAGCGTATCCTTACCTGTTTTAAAATGACCAAGCAGTTCAAAATAACCAAACAGTTCCAGTATATTCTCCAAAATAAAGACTTCACATTTTAGACATTCTACTGCCACATCATACACATCAAAATACTCTACTCTCAGACGTTTTTCTATCAAAACCAATCGATCCACATACGTAACATTTTCATACTTTCGTTCATCACATCTCTATACACATACATAGACACTTCCGTTCACTTTCTTAATCAAAACGACACTTAAACATACCCAAAACAGACATGTCCACATACTAACCACAGACACCTACTAACCACGGTCGGAATCGCCCTAACAATATTGCCGGGTTGCCACCATTGTCGTACTCCTCCAACTGCGTCCGTAATCCTAGCATGCTCGTGAAACTCACTGTACCTGTTCTTCTGCACCTACATCATGCAACATATACATTAAGCCTAATGCTTAGTAAGGGAATGCACTATATGAATTTAAAACATTTAACTTAACATATGCAGTTTCTACAGTTTCATCGTACATAATCATTTCGTTTCGTTTCATTGTTCATATTCATTTCGTTTCGTTTCGTCATACATATTCATTTCATTTCGTTTCATCATACATATTCATTTCATTTCCATCGTACATACATGTAATCCTCTACCAATGGAGGGCGGATTAGTTTCTCCATCTCTAGACGTTCCACATATAAATCTTTATCTGAAAGGTGAACCACTTCCTTCAGATATCATACATTTTCTGGACGTTCCACAATTTACATCTGAAGGGTGAACCACTTCCCTCATACACTTTACATTTTCGTTTTACATCGTTGTCGTTTCTACGTTCAAATCGTGAAAACATATGCTAAAATATTTTCGTACTTTTTCTAAAACATGATGCATGAGGTAATCTACGTACAACATATCATCAAGATATATCATCAAACAATTCACAACATACATAGACATACATTACTTTTGACAAACTTTACAAACAACTAATAGCCAACATCCTAGGCTACCCGACTCATTAAGCCCCACAATCAGAAAATCATCATTAAAACAGAAAAGCCTAGCGTTGACACGATGTAGGGCCTTAAGGGCCCGAAACCTAACATCCACTTACCTGGCGTCCTGGTTATGCCGAGCACCGTCCTTGAAGAGCTTGGATTACCTAAGGCATTTCATAGCACGTCATTAGTATTAATCTAAACCATCCATTTCAAAGCTAAACAAAATCCCGAGCTAAGACAATTTCTTCAAAAACTCTAACTCATTTCGTTCAGACATAACTAAACTTTTATTTTCGTGAAAACATCTCAAATTACTATTTCTAGCCTAATCCAACTAAAACCTAATTAAATGGGCCACTAATTTGGGTTTGGTAAAACCGACCAGAAACTTCGAACGCGCGTAACTTTTGCGTCGGTTATCGGAATCGAACGATTCCAGCGGCCACGTACTCCTCTAATAACCTATTTTAATCTGCCAAAAGGAATTTTAAAACAAATGAACAGAACTAGGTCAATTTATCAAAAACCCGAAACTGCCCTTTACCCGGAAAATCTCCCTTTTTGATTCTTCATCAAATTCCATCAATTTCTTCACCAATCTATCCTCCTAACATCCAATTAACATAAACTAACCTAAAATCGAAGTTTCCAATTAAGAAAACCCTAAGCCCTAATTCGGGTCCCCTGTTTCCAGCAAAATCCGAGCACCATGCTGCTCGGCGACCTACGCCGGCATTAAGCTCGGCCACTTGACGCTGAAAGCAACCAAAAAGGGCCGGTGATCGGAGCTCAATCGAGCTCGCCACCCTCGGCCACAATCCGAACAAAAACAGGGCAAATATCGAGCTTACCGTTCGGTTTTGTGCGCGAGGAAGGACCGGAGCCACACGTCGCCGTCGTCTGGCCGGAGAGCGCCGGAAATCGCTGGCAGTGGCTGTCGGAAATCGTCGCTCGTCTCTCCTCGTCGTCAGGAGCTCGCTTTGGCGTCGGGGCTCGGCAGCGGGTAATGGCTTCATCGTGAAGCCATTATGCCTTTAATAAAAATTAAAATCTTTTACTTACCAAATTACTTAAATGCCCCTCCCTCAATTCTATGTTTAATTCTTTAATTAGTCTATCGATTCGGTTTCTCTGGAATTTCCTTATTTCTCCAAATATTCCAATTTAATCTTAGAGTTCTAACAAAACTCACCGTTCACAAAACGGACTTATTTTGCTATTTTTACGAATTAACATACTAAAAGGGTAAAACGGGAACTCTAGCATTACTCTTTTCGATTTGGGTTTCTAAAATTTCACTTATTTCTCTAAAAATTCCCGTAAATTTCTAGGGCTCTAAAGAAACATCCCGCTCAAGAAAATACTTTAATTTGCCATTTACAAAAATTATCTAAGGAATTAGAAAATCCTAAAATCCGAAAATCCGGGCGTTACAAGCTCAGTTAAACAGTCAAGGGCATCGCCCTTATCGTTTGGCTCACCGTGGTGTCCTCTCACCATTTTACGCAATATCCTATACATGATAAGGAACTTAACTTAATAAACTAAAATGGATAAAGAAACTTAAACACTTACAGTTGGTGGAGCGATCTCACGTGGCGGATTGCGCAGTCAGACAGTTTATAGAATTGCTTTTAAAACCCAGTTTTCGTTCTGATACCATAACTGTGACAACCCTCGACCCGATCGGGGTCGGAGAGCCTCACTCTGGACATTTTAAAACATGGACTATTTTTTTTTTAACTTTTTAAATAAAACTTTACACAGAGTATAAACCTTCTCTAAAATTGAAAACTGGAAAAACTGAATACTTTGGACGTTTTAAATAAAAGGCAGAATGGACGACGGAAAACAGGAGGCAAAATAGACGACATAAAGGAAAGACAGAATACTTTGGACGTTTTAAATAAAAGGCAGAATGGACGATGAAAACATGAGGCAAAATAGACGACAGACATGAAGTGGAAGGCTACAGTGGATGGCAGAGGCTGTGGATGAAAGAAGCTGTGGACGACTGGAATAAACAATAGAAGAAGGCGATTGGAAGTGGATGATGTTGCAACAGACAGAAATGGACGACAGAGACTAAAGGCAGAATAGACGTCAGAAAAAAAAAAAAAGACAAAATACTTTGGACGTTTGAACTAAATAAATTCGGTCGAAGCGCAAAAGAATAGTAAGACTGAGTTTCGGTCGAAGTGACCTCGGTGATGAAATCGGTCGAAGTGAATTGGACGACTACTTTGGATGACAGGTTTGGACGACGTTATCATCCACGGACATTGGACGACATTATCATCCACTGACTTTGGACGATAACTTTGGACGACAGGTTTGGACGACGTTATCATCCACTGACTTTGGACGACGTTATCATCCACTGACTTTGGACGATAACACTTAGCCTTAGTCGACAGGCTAAGTCTCTGGAAATAATTTCAACACCATTCGGTCGACAAATTCGACCGAATGAAACAGAGAGCTTAACACTCCCTTAACATCTGAAAGAAGGTTGGAAGACTTGAAAACTCGCAAGGCATATATACTTTGCCAATCGATCGGTTACCCCAGGCGATCGATCGGCAACTTCTCTGTTTGACACTTTACTTCTTTTGACACAGAAATGCTTCAAACTTTAAAACAACAATTCAAAACATAATTTTGGACATATTTGAAAACATGGCAGAACCTAAAGGAAACCCCAAACAATTTCAATACATTTTAAAATATAATCAACTGGTTTTTAAAACGTCAACACCAAAATCTATACATTATCCAGAATTTTCAAGAAATATACAAAACTTGACTGACTGACATACACTTCCAAAATACGCCCACTGGATCAAAATAAGTCTGGCTACCACAACCAACCCCCGCAAGCTCGTCTCGCCAACAACACCTCTCATCGGCCTGAGGCACAAAGTCCTCATCTATGGGATCCGTACCTATAACAGGGAGTTCAACTATAAGCCTAGAGCTCAGTAAGAACATACAATGCAGTGATGCATATGCTGTGCATGAACATTTTCAAATACATGAACTTTATGTTACATTATATTACGTTTCACTAGACAGGAAGGTATAAGTGGGAAGAAGAGCTGGCGCAACTGGAGTACATGCCACAACAGGACATAACAGGAGTACATGACGGGATGCCAGTCCTCGTCTACACTTAACCATACATTACATCCACATTTTAACTTTTATAACTTCAAATCTGGTGCTGAAAATCATTTACATGGTTTTCTAGGAAAACGTGTATGCATGAACAGATACGGTGCTTAAACTCAACATATACAGGGGACAGAATAAAAACAAACATGAAACAGAACACACAGAACACGTTTAGCTTATAGCATAACCTATGACCTAACTACCCGAACCAAAACCTAGTATCTCTATGCTATAGGGCCTTAAGGGCCAACTTATACGCATGAACTTACCTATTGTCTGTGAAGTTGCAAGCTTTGTTCGTGTAAATGTCCTTGGCGATTCACGAACCTTTAATAGAGAAACTGGGAGGAAACAGGAGAAAACAGAGTTTTAGAATTTTCCAAGGTTGTCTAGAAGAGAGAATACATAGGAGAAATTCACGTAGAAGTGAGGAGAAGAGAGGAAGAGAAAGAGAAAGCTTGTCTTCTTCCACAAGCCAAAACACTTGGCATTCATCCATTGGTTTCCTCCTACCAACCTTAATTGGCTTCCTAATTTGCCCTTCCATTGGTTTCTAACTAAATTGTTATTTAGTTCATCGATTTGGTTTTCTCCGAAACCCGCTTTTCGTAAAGCATCACAACAATTCAAATAAAATACACATTGTATTAATGGCAAATAATTTCCCGTTTAATAATTCAAGGAATATTTACATGGCAAAATGCCGGATGTTACATCCCACCCACCTTAATAGAATTTTGTCCTCAAAATTTTCTTAAGCGAATAGCTCTGGATATTGGGCCCTAACGTCCTGTTGTCTTTCCCAAGTGACTTCCTCCACGTTATGATTGCGCCATAAAACTTTCACCAATGGGACCACTCTGTTGCGCAACACTTTGAGAGAGGAGTCCAAAATCTTTATAGGCCTTTCTTCATACGTCAGCATCGGCATGATATCTATGTCCACCGGTTCCACGATCTCAGTAGGATCTCGCACACATTTCCTCAGCATCGAAACATGAAAAACATTGTGAACTCCATCCATTGACGCTGGCAGCTGTAGTCTCTAAGCCAAGCTTCCTACCCTTTTTAAGATGGAAAAAGGTCTAACGAACCTTGGACTGAGCTTCCCTTTCTTACCGAACCTCATCACGCTCTTGAAAGGCGACACCTTCAAGAATAGTTCATCACTTTCAGCAAACTCCAAGTCTCTTCTCCTATGGTCCGCGTAACTTTTCTGTCGACTCTGAGCAATTTTTATTCGTTGTTTGATAGCAGTCACCACCTCAGACATCTGTTGTAATAACTCAGGGCCGATAAGATTAGCTTCTCTAACTTCATCCCAACACAATGAAGATCTACACTTCCTGCCGTAAAGAGCTTCATATGGAGCCATACCGATCGTAGCCCGGTAGCTAGTGTTAGAAGCAAACTCCACTAATGGCAAATATTTACTCCAAGGAGCATGAAATTCCAACACGCACGACCTTAACATATCCTCCAGTATCTGAATCGTTCTCTCGGATTGTTCGTCCGTTTGTGGATGAAATGTTGTGCTGAAGTTTAACTTTGTACCCAAAGAGTTTTGCAAGCTTCTCCAAAACCTGGAAGTGAATCTAGGATCCCGGTCTGAGACGATCGACACTAGAATACCATGCAGCTTAATAATCTCGTTAATATACAACTCTGCATACTGATCCATAAAGAAGGTCGTCTTCACGGGTAGAAAATGGGCCGACTTCGTCAGTCTATCTACAATGACCCATATTTTGCTATGGCCTCTAGCCGTCCTTGGAAGGCCAACAACAAAATCAATTGTGATATTCTCCCATTTCCATTTAGGGATCGGGAGAGGCTGAAGTGTTCCACCTGGTTGTTGATGTTCAGCCTTCACTTGTTGACATACCATGCAAGACTCCACATATTTGGCTACATCGTTTTCATATTCGGCCACTAGAAATGAAGTTTCAAGTCTCGATAAATCTTCGTGCTTCCAGGGTGCACTGAGAAAGAAGACGAATGGGCTTCCGACAAGATGTCCTTTCGTAGCTCTTCATCTCTCGGAACATACCATCTGTCTCTGAACTTCAAAACACCATTTCCTGAATAGCTGAACTCGGAAGAGGCCATAGGCAACTTGCTTACTATATTGGCCATTTCCTTTAAATTGGTCTTCTGGGCTTCTTTAATTCGGCCCAGAATGGTTGGTCGTAATGTCCAGCACGGCCGATAGCTTAGAAACCACCTCCAAATTGAACCTCTGAATTTCTGTCCTCAAAGGCACTGATATGGCCGACAAGGTCAATTGCATAGTAGCCGGCATCCTGCTCAACGCATCGGCTACCACGTTAGCTTTCCCCGGGTGGTATTTAATCTCGATGTAATAATCTTTCACGAATTCGAGCCACCGTCGTTGCCTCATGTTTAACTCTTTCTGAGTAAATATATACTTCAAGCTTTTGTGATCAGAAAACACCTCACATGATTGTCCATACAAGTGTTGTCTCCATACCTTCAGTGCAAAAACAACTGCCGCTAACTCAAGGTCGTGAGTAGGGTAGTTTTTCTCATGGTTCTTCAATTGCCTGGACGCGTACGCCACCACTTTTCCTTCTTGCATTAGTACGCATCCCAAGTCAACCTTTGACGCATCACAGTACACACTGAATTTGCCGTCTTCGACCGGCAATACCAACAGAGGAGCAGTGGTTAATTTCTTTTTGAGTGTCTGAAAACTCTCTTCACACACTTCGGACCACTTGAACTTGATATCTTTCCTCGTTAAGCTAGTCATAGGCTTTGCTATCACAGAAAATACCTTGATAAACTTTCTGTAATAACCAGCTAACCCGATAAAACTTCGTACCTCACTGGCATTCCTCGGCCTCGGCCATTCCCTCACAGCCTGAACCTTGGCCGGATCCACAGACACTCCTTCTGCAAACACCACGTGGCCTAAAAAGTTAATTCTGCTCAACCAGAATTCACACTTTGACAGCTTGGCGTATAATTGGTGTTGTCTCAACGTCGATAGCACAATAGCCAAGTGCTCTTCGTGCTCTATCTCATTCCGAGAATAAACCATGATGTCGTCGATGAAGATGATCACAAATTTGTCAAGAAAATCCTGGAATATCCTCTTCATCAACTCCATAAATGCTGCTGGGGCATTAGTCAACCCAAACGACATCACCAAGAATTCATAGTGTCCGTATCGGGTCCTGAATGTGGTCTTTGGAATATCACTGGCTTTGACTTTCAGTAGGAAATAACCGGAGCGTAAATCAATTTTTGAGAATACCCGAACCCCTTGCAGCTGGTCAAATAAATCATCGATCCTCGGCAACGGGTACTTATTCTTGATAGTCAACTTGTTCAGCTCACGGTAGTCAATACACATACGTAGGGACCCATCATTCTTCTTAACAAACAAGACGGAAGCACCCCACAGAGAGAAACTAGGGCGCACGAAGCCCTTGTCCACCAATTCTTTTAGCTGAGTCTTCAACTCCTTCAGCTCTATTGGCGCCATACGGTACGGATTCTTCGATACCGGTTCAGCACCAGGACATACTTCAATCTCAAACTCAATCTCGCGATCCGGTGGCAATCCTGGTAAGTCATCTAAGAAAACCTCTGAGAAGTTTCGAACCACCGGGATATCTTGTAGTTCTGCCTCACCTTGCCTTTGAACACCTATTACGTGGGAAAGAAATCCGACACATCCTGACCTCATTAGCTGTTGAGCTCTCAAGGAGGATATAACAGGCATACTGTGTTTCTTTAGTATTGCCTGATAGGAGAACTCTACCTCGTTCGGGAGCTTAAAAGACACGAGCCCAGACCTGCAGTTGATGGTGGCGTGATATCTAAACAGCCAGTTCATCCCCAGAATTACCTCGTATCCTTTCATACCGATGATGATAATAAGATTGACATACAATTTTTGGTCTCCAACTGACACTATATCACCCTGCACTGCCTGCTCGGAGTGCATAAACTCTCTGGATGGTAGCATGACACTATAGGGTTGATTTGACGGCACAATACATAAGTTCTCCCTACCCACAAAGTCCATTGCCACAAACGAATGTGTGGCCCCCGTGTCCAACAAAGTATAAGTAGGTGCATCACAAATCAATATTGTATCTGTGATCGCCGTGTGCTGTGTGTCATCATCATCCTCTATCATTGCAAAAACCCTTGGCACGGCTTGATTCGGTCTCGTGTCGGGCATTGGGCAATCCCGGACGTGATGGCCCTCCTTGTCGCATCGAAAGCAACGGCCAGTAAAGAGCTTGCATTCCCCAGTATGATTTCTCTGGCAACGCGGGCATACAGGAAGCTGAGGAGCTCCCATTGGTCTTTTCCCCTTGTCCTGATAAGCGGCAATGTCATTAGGTCTATTAACTCCTCTGTTCTGTTGCCGTTGTGGTTGCCCAAACTGACCCCTTTGTTGTTGTTGTTAAGGGGCATCATATAGGATTCTCTTTGATGTATCTCTATATCTCTGAAACTTCGCCTCTATGGCTTCCAACTGATAAGCCTTGGCCACTACCTTCGTATACCGGGCCTCGTCAAATCCCCCGGTTGTAATCCCCCGTAAGCGGTCCAGCTTCAGACCCTGAATAAAAAGGTGTACCTTGTTTTCATCGATGTTCACTAGATGAGGTGCGTATCGAGATAGTAACTCGAACTTCTGAACATACTCGGCCACCTTTCCAAATTGTCGCAGTCGAGAGAATTCAATCATCTTCTCCTTCCTCACACTGCAGTCGAAGTATTTCTCGTAGAAAATTCTTTTGAATCCTTCCTAGCTCAATGCCACGGTAGATAACTGCACCGTGTCCCACCAAAATCCAGCATTTTTGGTGAGATAGAACGAGGCACATATCACCTTCTTGTTTTCCTCCACTTCTGCATAGTTGAATATACGTTCGATTTGTCGGATCCATTCTTCGGTGTGAGTAGGATCTGTTGATAATCCATCGAACATAGGTTGTTGGAGTCACCAGAATCTCTCTCCACTAGAGTCACGTGGAGCATTAGCACGGTTATTGTTCCCATTATCAGCCATCATGCGCTCCATCGTGCGAGACTAAACGCCGACCAGCTCAGTTAAACGGTCAAGGGCATCGCCCCTATCATTTGGCTCACTGTGGTGTCCTCTCACCATTTTACGCAATATCCTATACATGATAAGGAACTTAACTTAATAAACTAAAACGGATACAGAAACTTAAACACTTACAGTTTGTGGAGCGATCTCACGTGGCGGATTGCGCAGTCAGACAGTTTATAGAATCGCTTTTAAAACTCGATTTTTGCTCTGATACTATAACTGTGACGACCCCCGACCCGATCAAAACAGGAGACAAAACAGACGACAGAAAAGAAAGACAGAATACTTTGGACGTTTTAAATAAAAGGCAGAATGGACGACGGAAAACCGGAGGCAAAATAGACGACAGACATGCAGTGGAAGGCTACAGTGGATGGCAGAGGCTGTGGATGAAAGAAACTGTGGACGACTGGAATAAACAACAGAAATAGGCGACTGGAAGTAGACGATGTTACAACAGACAGAAATAGACGACAGAGACCGAAGGCAGAATAGACGTTAGAAAAGAAAGACAGAATACTTTGGACGTTTGAACTAAATAAATTCGGTCGAAGTGCAAAATAGTAGTAAGACTGAGTTTCAGTCGAAGTGACCTCGGTGATGAAATCGGTCGAAGTGAATTGGACGACTACTTTGGACGACAGGTTTGGACGACGTTATCATCCACGGACTTTGGACGACGTTATCATCCACTGACTTTGGAAGATAACATTGGATGACAGGTTTGGACGATGTTATCATCCACTGACTTTGGACGACGTTATCATCCACTGACTTTGGACGATAACACTTAGCCTTAGTCGACAGGCTAAGTCTCTGGAAATAATTTCAACACCATTCGGTCGACAAATTCAACCGAATGAAACAGATAGCTTAACACTCCCTCAACATCTGAAAGAAGGTTGGAAGACTTGAAAACTCGCAAGGCATATATACTTTGCCGATCGATCGGTTACCCCAGGCGATCGATCGGCAACTTCTCTGTTTGACACTTTACTTCTTTTGGACACAGAAATGCTTCAAACTTTAAAATAAATATTCAAAACATAATTTTGGACATATTTGAAAACATGGCAAAACCTAAAGGAAACCCCAAACAATTTCAATACATTTCAAAATATAATCAACCGGTTTTTAAAACGTCAACACCGAAATCTATACATTATCCAAAATTTTCAAGAAATATACAAAACTTGACATACTGACATACACTTCCAAAATACGCCCACTGGATCAAAATAAGTCTGGCTACCACAACCAACCCCTGCAAGCTCGTCCCGCTAACAACACTTACTCATCGGCCTGAGGCACAAAGACCTCATCCATGGTATCTGTACCTACAACAGGGAGTTCAACTATGAGCCTAGAGCTCAGTAAGAACATACAATGCAGTGATGCATATGCTGTGCATAAATATTTTTAAATACATGAACTTTATGTTACATTACATTACGTTTCACTAGACATGAAAGTATAAGTGGGAAGAAGAACTGGCGCAACAGGAGTACATGCCACAACATGACATAAAAGGAGTACATGACGGGATGCCTGTTTTCGTCCACACTTAACCATACATTACATCCACATTTTACCTTTCATAACTTCAAATCTGGTGCTAATATGCCAGTTCTCGTCCACACTTAACCATATATTACATCCACATTTTAACTTTCATAACTTCAAATCTAGTGCTGAAAAACATTTACATGGTTTTCCAGGAAAACATGTATGCATGAACAGATACGGTGCTTAAACTCAACATATACAAGCGATAGAATAAAAACAAACATGAAACAGAACACACAGAACACGTTTAGCTTATAGCATAACCTACGACCTAACTACCCGAACCAAAACCTAGTATCTCTATGTTGTAGGGCCTTAAGGGCCAACTTATACGCATGAACTTACCTGTTGTTCGTGAAGTTGCAAGCTTTGTTCGTGTAAATGTCCTCGGCGATTCACGAACCTTTAACGGAGAAACTGGGAGGAAACAAGAGAAAACAGGAGAAAACGGAGTTTTAGAATTTGCCAAGGTTGTTTGGAAGAGAAATTCACGTAGAAGTGAAGAGAAGAGAGGAAGAGAAAGAGAAAAAGAAAGTTTGTCTTCTTCCACATGCCAAAACACTTGACATCCATCCATTGGCTTCCTCCCACCAACCTTAATTGGCTTCATAATTTTCCCTTCCATTGGTTTCTAACTAAATTGTTATTTAGTTCATCGATTTAGTTTTCTCCGAAACCCACTTTTCGTAAAGCATCACAACAATTCAAATAAAATACACATTGTATTAATGGCAAATAATTTCCTGTTTAATAATTCAAGGAATATTTACATGCAAAATGCCAGGTGTTACACCATTAGTGGCTGAAGGACCGACTGTTTAGGCTAAATAATAGTTGTTATTGATTATTGTCACAAGTTAAAGATGATGCCGTTTTGACTTTGGGCAACAGTTGGCCGATTCCAAAGCAAAACTTGGTAGTTGTTAGCCATATAAAGGTTCGGTTTTGTGAATCGCAATAATTTTTCCATTGACTGTTAGAACTCGATCAATTCATCTTCATCTTGATTTTGTGAGTTTTTTTTTTGCGCTTAATTAGAAACTCGGCCAACACAAAAATCTTCTTCATCTAATGAATAATCTATTCTTTATGGTTGCTTCCATCGTAAATCTTCAATTTTATCATCGTGAGAATAAAAGTCTCTGATATTCAATAGTCATTTAAGTTTATGTGTCTCTTTAGCAACAAACACAATAAAAATATGCATGAAATTGTGAATGAGTTTTTTTGGTCCCAACGAGTTTTTGATCAATTCTCGTGGATTAAACATATCGATCCACTATACATCGCTAGTGATTCGTTGTCCACTACATTCGTCTTTGGCCATCTGCTCGATGTGAAAATCCTTAATCTGATACTAATTTAGTGGAACCAAAGATTTGTTTAAAAATAGAAACGAGAAAATAAAATAACACCCGTGGAATAATTATCAAATTAAGAAAAATTTGTATTAATTGTCAAAAGTTAAAAGTCTCAAAGTCTCTCTATAATATTCATTACAATCCTTCAAATAAATTTGGGTTTATGATTTAAATTTTCTACTAAATTTGGAAATTAAAATAAAGCTCTAAGAAAATTTTTAAAAAGATAAAGTCTATCTAAGAAATTAAAAGAAATAAAATCATTTATGAAAATAATAAATAAGGTACAATATTAAAAAAAAATCACAAATATTAAAAGATCACAAGATTATAAGTTTGTTATTAATTGTCAAATTAAGGATAATTTGTATTTTAGGGATCATCGTCAAATTATGAGCTTGGCACTTTGTTAAAAGATCATGATTATTAAATAATTCTCAAATTAGAAATCATTTCTATTAATTGTCAAAATTCAAATGTCTCATAGTCTCTCTCTAATATTCTCTAATATTCACATCAACTCTTTAAATAAATTTTGATTTATGATTTAAATTTTCTTATAAATCTCTAAAAAATTAAAATAAATTTCTTTTTTTTTGAAAAATAAAATGTATCTAAGAAGTTAAAATAAATAAAACCAATTACAAAAATAATAGATAATATAAAATATTAAAAAAAAATCATGCATATTAAAATATCACAAATTTATGAGTTTGGGCCACTGGCGTATCATGCATCAATTACCTTAAATCGTATTTGATCACTTTGACAGAGCTCGACTTTATGACAAGCAATATACGATTATTATTACATATATGACCCTGCCATAAAATTGTTAAATGTATCCAACACTAATATCTTGCTTTGACGTAAACCAACATCCAAACTTTAAGGAGTCATCCCATTCCAGGACACTTGAGTTCTTTGAAAGAATTGATCCAAGCACTATTGAAGGGGGAGCATGCTTGTTGTCAGCCATGGTAGCTCGTATTCATAGATCATTAATATATTTGATTTGATCTTAAAAAATAGAAAACAATGGAATGAATGGTGATCGCTAAATTTAATATATATAATTATACATATACACATAGTAAGTGATAGGGGGTGGAATCGGTACGGTTCGGTTCAGTTCCATCCCACTTGAAACAGAACCGATCAATTCGGTTTCAAATTTGAAACTGAAACCAAACTGATCAGCCTTTAGAACCAAACCCGAATTGGACCAATATTTGTGGTTTTGCTCGAATTAGTTTCGTTTCTCGGTTTTTTTTTTCAATTTAACCTCGGTTTTGTGTTGGTTTTGTTCGATTTTAACTCAATTTGAGTAGGTTTTGACAAGTTTAGTTCTATAATTTATAATTTTCAACAAATTTTAAAAATTATATAAATATTATAAATTCGGTTCGTTCGATTCCAAAATTAGTTGTTTAAAGAAGGAAGCGAGACCAAACCGAATCGATATTTTTGGTTTGCTTCGGTTCAGTTTTTAGTTTTAAGCGAATCGATTTCCACCCCTACTAAGTGAGTTGGTGAAAGAGTATGTCATTAGCAAAAACAAGCATTGTCGACGTTTTGTAAACAAATATAGATATATCTGCTTTGGAGGCAGAAAAACATCAATTAATTAGAGCCAAATACGACGTTTTGATCAATTAATGGGAGCCCAATCTAAGTTTTGGAACCAAACTTGTGGTGACAACTCAGGTTTCTACAAAGCCTCATAGGATCGGTAATGGTGCATTAAAGGTGTATAATGTCAGTTTGTTGGATTGGTTTGCTACTTAAGCAAGATGAATCCAACCCACCTCACTATGATAATTCAATGGCTCTCACAAGTCGGGTCGTTCAATTTTTATTTCACCACATCATTTAAATTTTTTCAACCATCTTGTTATAATAGGTATCAGAGGAAAGATGAGCTGGGTGAACTTAAAGTTGAGCTGAACTCTCCATCTCCGTCGTCTTCAGCAAATTCACTTATAATGGACGATCAATCATGATAGTCCATATCACCTTAAAAATGGAGATCATCCCGGGCTTATTCTTGTTTCTTATCCATTGTCTGGTTCCAACTACAATTCTTGGAAAAGAGCCATGAATTCTCAACTTTGTAAACAAAGACATTGCCAACTATTTGTTATATTTGAAACCAGCATATGGTGTTTGCAACGATCTTTTTGAGAGATTTAATAAAGGAAGTGGTTCTAGAGCTTATGAAATTAGAAAATTACAGGTATCGCTGACACAAGGATCACAAGACAAGATGTAAATGGCTATTACACTCATCTGAAAATATTATGGGATGAATTACAGGATTTTAGACCAACTCCCACTTGTATCTGTGGAGGAATCACGCCATTAGTTCAATATCAACGACAAGAACAAGTTATGCAGTTTCTCATGGGTTTAAATGATTCATTTTACCAGTTACGAACTCATCTTGGCAATGGAGCCTTGCCTACAATTGGGAAGGTCTTTTCTTTAGTACTTCAAGATGAAAGACAGAAATCGATTGGCAATCATCATTCCACTTCAGGAAATATGACTTTTAATTATTCTACATCATCCAATGGCTCCACTAAAATAACTAGAAAAGAAAAATAAAATGCTACAAACTGCATTGGTTTCCTCCTGGATACAAACAGAAAAATAAAATGGCTATAAATCAAATAGATGCAGAATCAACAACAACACAGCCAAGAAATTCCGTTCCGGTTCTCGTCCGGTTCTGATTTTTCCCAATATGAAATAATTTTTTTAATAAAAAAATCCAAATTCAAAATAAATAATTTTTTAATAAAATAAATCTAAATTCTTGTTTGGCTTTCCAATCCATGTTTCCTGTTTGACAACATTCTACAATGTTATTAACACAATATTTTCATCTGAAAAAAATCATAGCATCCAATTAGACACGTCCATTGTATTACAAAATATCCCCCATTGTTCTACAAATCTGCGAAAATGAAAAAATACTATGCGTCATCACTAACAAAAAAAATAAATCAACCCAAACAAAACATATATTTTAAACCCAAGCATCTAACATAAACAAGTCAACAAAAGTAGAGTTTTTCTGATGGTGTTGCTGTTCAATAAAAGCATTATTCAATCAAGACAAACCTTTTTATTTATCGCAATCCTTCATCTTTTGATCTCTCCAAATTGACTAAAGAAACTTGCAAAAATCAATAAATTGCTATGAAGTAGATAGACACTACATAAACAATAATTTAAAAAGTGATCATTACTGTGATTTAACAGGTAAAGACTCATCAAGCCTCTTCAAGCAAGAGTTGAAATGATAGTGGAGGCTACTTTGTGAGAAAATGAAGCTATGAATACCAAGTCATTCATTAAATTGTATTGAATAATAACTGTAACCTTAATTACTGTCACTGGAAGCCTAACTAAGGTGGCAGCTAAGCTTAAACAAGGAAAACCGTATAAGATATTACAAAATATCCCTCCCACCCCCAACCAATGAGTGACAAGGAAAAAAGTTAAGCTTTAATGAATAAAAATGTTAGAACTAAGAGACCTAGTTAGGACATCTGCTCTCAGTGGGAATTGACTGAATATCAATAATCTCATAAATATGTGAGTTCCAGAGAGCTGCTCCTTCCAGATTTATTAAAAAATATAGGGACGAGCTACCCAAATTTCATAAAAAGGAAATAAAAACTAAAAAGGAAAAAATAGATTCGACTGTGTTGTTGAAACAATAACGAAAGCGATGTAACCCCTGGGTCTAATAAAAATAAAAAAATTGAAAGAGACAAAGAGCAGAGAACTTACCTTCGTCTGTTTGTCCTTCACAGACTGACAAAGGAAAAGGGGGTTGAAGAGAGAGTGCGATGGTAGTGTCTAGAATAATTGAGAGCCAAGAGGCGTCTATACTGTATCGACTGTCAAGGCGCTCCAGCGGGTCCGCTGTTCCTCCAAAGAATAGAAAGAGGGAAAGAGAAACAAAGGAAGAACGATGATTTAGCAGGTCAGAATTTGCGGAGGATTAGGGTGTAGGAGGATCAAACTATCAATCTGAGATACCCTCCTCTTCTTCGGCAGTGGCGACTGCGAGAGAGAATTGAGAAGAGCAAGATTGCAAGAGATTAAAGTTTGAACTATCGAATGTCGATAGATTGAATAGGGTTAGTAAATTAGGGTTATAATGGTTTAGTTCGGTTTTAGTGATTTTGTGTCATTAAACCTAACAACTAAATCGGAAACTTCGGTTCTGATAAAAAAAAAAATTGAATTTCATTTATTTTATGTGCAAATCTGACCATCAAATACGTTGGTTCATGGTCGTTTTGCTCACCCCTAGCGATGATGAATAGAATGTCATTTTAATATTTGTAAATTAATAGTTTTGATGCCTTTGATTGTGATCACATCATAACTCTCATAATTTCTAACCTCTCAAATTAAACAAATTTCTAAATAAAATATTATATTAGAAAATCTGCACCCACCTGATTAAATCTTGAAAGGGGTGTCGTTAGGGTGAGTCGACTAAACTTAATAGAGATGTATTTTATTTCTAGTATTTATGTTCAATTTAATAATTTATTACAATTTCAAATCTGAATAAAAATGAAGTCACTCATAGTCTCATTGTATATCATCTTTTATACAAATGAAATCAAAACGGCGATACCAGACAATTGCAAACACCAATGGATGATGGCGATGATGAATATGATGTCATTTTAATATGTATAATTAATGGTTTTGATGCCTATGATTGGATTAGAATGTCATTGACTCATTGATATGAAGTTTGGTTCATTGTTTTAGCATGATGAGACAGCTAGTTGAGTGGTTTTGATGAGAATAATGGTGGATTGACAAGAAAGAATCTAGTATGGATAAGATGAGGAGGATGAGCTGGTAGAAAAATTCTTTTTAATGCTTATGATTGATATGGACATTAAGTTACAAATGGTGCGTCAAATTTTTCTCAATTTATTGGATGAGTTTATAAGACGTTAGAATTTACTAGATTGTTACTGCCACGTTATTGATTTGTGAGGTAGTGGTGGTAAAACTTTGGTATTCCTTTAAGAACTATTGACAACTAAATGATAATAGTGAGTTAATTCATGATAAAACACTCTACGGGTGTTGTGAGATTTAGAAACGAGTTGTCTGCAAACTGAATAGTTTATATAGAATAATTTGGTTCGATCATGTGTATGAGCTAGATAAGTGAACATTAAATGAACGTTAATTGTTAAGTGAAACACAAGGTTTTAGTCTGCTTTCGACCGTACCTTGTTGGTTTATTTTAGTGGGTGTATGTAATTGGAGCACTTGGATAGTATGTTTTCTATTGTTAGTAGTAACTATGTGACGGTCGGGCTGTATCCAAACTTATCAATTTTGACCGTTTGTCTAGATATTTATTCTTGAGGATCTGCTTGGGTACCATCCAACTAAGAGACTTTTATGTCACACTGATTTGATTCTGGTATTGCTCTAATTCTTTATACTCTGCATTTAACTATAGTTGGGTGGACAAGGCCTCATATAAATTAAGTGATTCATATTGTTGTGATTTATGTTTATGGTAGTACATTATCGTGAGATGTATTTTAATTATCCAGTAAGAGACATGGTCATTGTCATAGCTAATTTTTGATTGTCAGATATCAGATTAGTGGCAAGCATTAATTAATTTATGAGATTGAAGAGTTTCAGTGTTGAAATGATTAAACTAATTATTGTGATTAAATTATGGTATGACTAACATTAGTTAAGAGACTTGAGAGTGAAACAGTTTTCTAAAATAACCTTAGATACGTGGGCATTTGATTTTGTGGTTCCCCGTTTGTATCGATTGATGTTCAGTTGTTTTATTGGAAAGTCGAGCTTCCACATCTTGCTTAGATCAGTTTAACGTCATTTTATTGATGGTACGTTGTTAATACTAAAACTCATTGTGAAGAAAATTAAAGGCACGTGAGGACTTTGTTTCGGCATATTTGATGCTGGTCTGCATATGTCAGTTCTATTAAAAGACTGAGTGTTAGATTTGGTTACATTGTAACACCCGAAAAATTTCTGTAACGTGCGTAGCCTAGATTATGCTAAGTATGAGATTAAGGTTAAGTGATGAAGGGATTAGAAATAATGTAAGGAAAAGAAAGTAAGTTGACAAGTTAAAAGAACAAGGGAGTAGGTGTAACAAAATTCAAGATTTGAAAAGTCAAACTTTATAAACCAATCAAAATGCTTGTAAATGGATTAATCAAAATAAAAAGGGGCTTTGTTTGGATGATTCACGTTGGGATGGAAGCAAGAAGGAAGAAGTGGCTTTTATAGAAAAGTGGAAAAGTCAAATTGTGGTAGGTTGAAAATTTAAAGTTTTACCAACCAATAGCAATTAAGTAAAAAAAAAACAAAATTAAGTGGTGATTTTAATGAAGCAATCACGTTGGCTACTAAAGAGAAAAAGGGAGGGTTAAGGGTTTAATGGTAATTTTCAAGAAATGGGTTGAAAAATTCAAAACCAATTATGTTGAAAAGTCAAAAGTATTTAACAACTAATAGGAATTAAGTAAAATAAAAATAAGTGAATTAAATGAATGAAAAATAGAGAGGAAAAGACTTCATTTCACGTTGGAGGAAAAGAAGCAAAAGAGAGGGTTTAAATTACTTGGCCATTGAAGCCTCACTTTCCTCATTTCATCAAGAGGTTTTCAAGAGTTTTTGAGGTAAAATTTAGTGAGTTTTAAGTTGTATACAAATTAGGGCTAGTTTGTGAGGTTTTTAGAGTGGTTTTGATGGATTTGGTTAGGGTTTGGAAAACCCTACCATGAAGTCCGAAAATTGGGGCTCAAAGTCTTGTTTTCTTTCCAAATTTGATAGTTTAGTTGTTGGATGAATTAGTTTAAGTGGTTTATGGAGTTAGAATGAAGATTGGAAGTAAGTTTGGAAAAAACTGGTTTTGAAACAATTGAGGGCCGATTCTGTTGAGGGGTTTTCGGGTTGGCTAACATGTTTGTTTGGTTAAATTAAGCATTTCAATGGATAGTAGACGTGTAGAGGTTTCCGAATTGGGGTGGCACGTCGAAATCCGTTGAAAAACGAAGAAGTTATGACCGTTTGAAGTCGGACGGTCAATTTTGGGGTAAAAATCGGGTTTTGTGTTTTGTGAGTGAAATGTGTTTTAAGTGTTGTTAAGTTTTAGTTAGAAAATCCCTTAGATTTTATTGGTAACTTATCCAGCTAAGTTTCCGTTATTTTAGGTCGTTGAACGAAGGAATTGATCGGTAGAAGTGAGAAATTGGAAGCCGAGCAATCAGGTAAGTAGTGGACCGCTAGTGTTTTGCATTCGGGCCTACACCATGGAACGGTAGGGAATTGTTGTAACGACCCCGTTCCCAGCAAGATATTGTCCGCTCCGGGGATTGGGCCGCAGCCCAATATCCTCCCCTCACGGCTTTGTTTGGCGAGAGCACTTCCCGGAAGGTCACCCAACCTGGAATTACTCTCGCCGAAGCCCTCTTAACTTCGGAGTTCTTATGGGATCCGTTGTCAATTGAGCTCCAAAACGCGTCTTGCTATGTTGGGAGGGTCTCTTTACATATGTTTCATTTCCACATACTTCCCCAAGCGCTGTGGGATTGTGACGACCCCCTCTTTACGACCTGTCACCTTCCGGCTCGCCCGCGCGGACGTACCGCCATCCGGGTTCCGGTTCGTGCAGCCATCGTACCAGTACAGATTCGGGACTTACAGATTCGGGTCATCACAATCACCCCCCCTTGGGGGCCCAACGTCCTCGTTGGCCACAATTCCGGTTGGGTACAGGCTCTGATACCATTTGTAACGACCCCGTTCCCAGCAAGATATTGTCCGCTCCGGGGATTGGGCCGCAGCCCAATATCCTCCCCTCACGGCTTTGTTTGGCGAGAGCACTTCCCGGAAGGTCACCCAACCTGGAATTACTCTCGCCGAAGCCCTCTTAACTTCGGAGTTCTTATGGGATCCGTTGTCAATTGAGCTCCAAAACGCGTCTTGCTATGTTGGGAGGGTCTCTTTACATATGTTTCATTTCCACATACTTCCCCAAGCGCTGTGGGATTGTGACGACCCCCTCTTTACGACCTGTCACCTTCCGGCTCGCCCGCGCGGACGTACCGCCATCCGGGTTCCGGTTCGTGCAGCCATCGTACCAGTACAGATTCGGGACTTACAGATTCGGGTCATCACAATAATGGCTCAGTGGTACTCCTCACTTGTAGCCTGTGGATCATATCCCTGGGTCCTGGGTTCGAGTGGGGGGGGAGGCAAAATTACCCTGCAGGGAGGGGAAAGTTCTGTGAGTAGTGGACACGTTGCGGAGCACGTGCCGGACACGCTGCTGAACACGGACTGGACACGTGGCTGGACACGTCGCTCGGTGTAAACCCAGGAGCACCTGGGCCGGGGACGGGGTTGCAGGGCGTGGGCTGGGCCGGGGTTCGGGACGTGGGCTGGGCGGGGTTTCGGACGTGGGTCGCTACAATAAAAGGCGCCTTTTATTGTAGCGACCCACGTCCGAAACCCCGCCCAGCCCACGTCCCGAACCCCGGCCCAGCCCACGCCCTGCAACCCCGTCCCCGGCCCAGGTGCTCCTGGGTTTACACCGAGCGACGTGTCCAGCCACGTGTCCAGTCCGTGTTCAGCAGCGTGTCCGGCACGTGCTCCGCAACGTGTCCACTACTCACAGAACTTTCCCCTCCCTGCAGGGTAATTGTGCCTCCCCCCCCACTCGAACCCAGGACCCAGGGATATGATCCACAGGCTACAAGTGAGGAGTACCACTGGGCCAATTGGCTCAGTGGTACTCCTCACTTGTAGCCTGTGGATCATATCCCTGGGTCCTGGGTTCGAGTGGGGGGGGAGGCACAATTACCCTGCAGGGAGGGGAAAGTTCTGTGAGTAGTGGACACGTTGCGGAGCACGTGCCGGACACGCTGCTGAACACGGACTGGACACGTGGCTGGACACGTCGCTCGGTGTAAACCCAGGAGCACCTGGGCCGGGGACGGGGTTGCAGGGCGTGGGCTGGGCCGGGGTTCGGGACGTGGGCTGGGCGGGGTTTCGGACGTGGGTCGCTACAATTGTTTGCTTGGTTGTTTTTTTTTTTTGTCTCGTGTCGTGCATTGTATGTGACCTGCATCATGGGTTTTAAACTACGAAATACGTGTTTTGAGCATCGTTTGCAATTTGTGAAAGTGAAATGTAAGGATATGTGAGGCAATGTGAACTGTTGTGGAGTCGCCTCGTCGCGAATTAGTGTCTGAAAGAATGGCAGTTCGGGAGGGTTCCACAAAAGAGGTGTGGTGGTCTCTTGTGGAGTAACCACGTCGTGAATAGTGCCTGAAAGTATGGCAATTTGAGAGGTTATCACAAAGTAGCCTCCTCGCGAATAGTGCCTGAAAGTATGGTAATTCAGGAGGTTATCATGAAGTCGCCTCGTCGCGAACTAGTGCCTGAAAGTATGGCAATTCAGGAGGTGTCTACAAGAGAGTCACGGTTGAAATGTGTAAGTTGTCGTGATTATGAACGCGGTTCATTGATCAACGTGGGAGAAGATCATGTATGGCCGTCCCGTGTGTGAACACGATGTGTGCCTCGGATCTGGCTCTGCGTGGTCAACGCGTGACCATCCTGTTAGGATAGGTATCCGCTTGACGCACAAGTGAAGGTAATGAGTAATGAAACGAGAACGAGTTGAACACAACCGAGAGTTAGAAACCGCATGAATTAGGGTTGTGTGTGAGGTTATTTGTGCAGTGTGCATTGTGTTTTCGTATGCATTATTCCTTACTTACTAAGCATTAAGCTTACGTTTTGTGTTCCATGGTGTAGGTGTTGACAGGATTATAGGTGAAAGCCTTACGGAAAGCTAGAACTGGAACGCAGTTGGTGATGTACGGGCATGCCGGTGCAGGCCAGGTGAAAGCCTTACGGAAAGCTAGAACTGGAACGCAGTTGGTGATGTACGGGCATGCTGGTGCAGGCAGTTGTCGGGGCGTCTCGACCATGGTTTTCGTGGTGTTGTGAGTGATAGTTACTTTTTGGTTATGTTGGTATTTTTGAGGTATTTGGTTGGTAGTTTGGAAATTTTTGTATAGATATTATTTTGATTTAAAATGGTTTGGGGTTTGATATTTTGTCATTTGGTTTGTTAGATTTGATTGGGGGTAAATATTTGTGTCTTGATACTGGTGTGGATTTTGTAAAATTGTGGTTTAAATGCATGTTTTCAGGGTTTCGGATTTAGAAACTTTTAGCCGTTATGTTGTCGGTTTTTGTTAAAAATGTCTATAATGTCGGGTTTATTTTGTTATCCGTTTAAAGTCGTTTTCCCAAAATTTTTACGGGACATGAAGTTTTGGGTGTTGGGATTGTATGGTTAAAATTTCAGTAAATTGGAGGAGTTTGGCTCGGGCAAAAAAAAAAAAAAAAAATTAAAAGCTTTCCTATTCCTGAATTATTTCAACCCGACGTATTTTAAATGTATTTTGGTGCGTTTTCTGATACTTTTTGAGGGTTCGTAAAACCCGAAATCGAGTCGAAAAGTTTAAGAAAAAATATTTTAAACGCCGTTTTAACACGGGTTGAGTTAACAATGTAGCGTACCAAGCCGAGGCAGGTTCGGGGGCGTTACATACATATTACTAAAGTCAAATTGAGTTAAGACATTTGCGGGGTGACAATTAAGATTACCTATGATATGGTCTATTTTGACAGTGAATATTAGTGATTGAATTATTATGAAATTATTGTAAGGATAAAATTTAAAGTTTTCATAATTTGAAAGTTTCACCTACTCTTCTGGTAATGTGATTTAAGTATATGGTAAAGTGTGAGATACATCATGTGATTTTAATCGCAATATATATAGACATGATGTCAATAAGTGATCGATGTAAGCCTTATAGGTTGGACAATTCGCTATGGTGCATTTAGCAAAGGCAATCAGTGTTCTTCTTAAGTAAGTAAAATAATGTAAAAATTAAATGGTGAATTAAAAATTAGTTTGATGCAATGCAAAAGTTTTCTGTTGAGTGTACAAGTATATGTAAGCACTCCGTTTGAGATGTCGATGCTGAAAGATCTCTTCTACTAACTATGAAGTTGAAACCTTAGAGCTTATCAAGTGGTGTTACAGTGCATAGTAAACTGAGTCTTCGTGGGTGAATTGTTTTGAACTATATGTGTGCAGCATGTAATTAGATCCTTCATGTAATCACAAAATTTGAGTTAAGCGATTGAAACTTGTTGGAATGTTATAACTAAAGGTATAAAAGAAAGAAATCAGATTAAGTAAACCTTGTTTATGGTTTGTTGAGAATTGTGCAATGATATGGTGTTGCTTAAGTTGGTGTTAATTTAATTGACTGATTGTGTTTGTTAATTCATCTGGGATGATCAGTCTTTGTTTAAGCGAAGAAAAACTTGATAGCAGAGGTATAGTCTGTCTACGCATATTTTAGTTATGATGAAAAATTTAAGTATTTGAAATTACGTTTTAATTTTTAGATAGCTATAATGAAAGGGCTGTCTACGCATATTTTAGTTATGATGAAAAGTTTAGATATTTGACATTACGTTTCAATTTTTGGATAACCATAATTCAATTTTTGGATAACCATAATGAAAGGGTTGGACTCTAAGTTAAATTGATTGCGATGTAGCAACCTCTTCCTATTGTTTGACCCGGATGTACAATTAAATTCTCAAGGTCATGATTTAGCCCTTTGTTTTGGAATTTAGTGATAGTTGGGTAATCAGTTTCAATTAATTAAATTTGACCATAGAAATAGATCCTAGTTTTGTGTCAGTATTTTGACTTACGTGAGTATATATGTGATAATCAACTAGGTAGGATTCGAGACTTTAAAGATTTATTGACAACTGTTTAAAGTGAATAGAAAAGTTAACCATAACTTGAGAAGAGAAAAGTTTAATTTAAGGCTAATAACTTAGAATTCTAGAAATTCGACAATATCGCTGTACAATTCGATTTAGTAGAAAGAACAAGATATCTTTTGGTGTATTAAATCTTTTAGATAATTGAGTGAGTTAATGATTTATTGATTAGATCTACCACCACAATTGAATTGCATGTATAATATTTTTCACGTGTTTATGATGAGATTATATGCTTCTGACCTTTTACATGTTAACTATTGGGCCTTTTTGCATGCCTTAAAAGACAAATTCTATGAGGAGAAACTCGAGTGGTTGTTGGGCCTTGTAACCAAAGTTATACGTCACCTTGAGATTCCCTTAGTTCTGGTTCAATGGAAGAACCATATTAAAAAAGAAGTCAGTTGAGAGTTTGAAAGTTGTTCAAAATTTTGAAGATGAAATTTTTTAAGTGGCGGAGAACGTGACAATGCTGAATTAATAGAGCAACGAAAGGAAAGAATTCTTGAAATAATTAAAGGGAATTATTCTTTCATTGTTTTGGTTGTTGTTAATGTTACGGAGCAAAAAGGAAAACTTTCCTTCTTTTCTTCTTATGTTGGGTACCCCTCCATTACTTTCTCTTTTACTCATCAAGATCTCTCTCTCTCTCGGATTCTCTCCTAATCGTCTCACGTCGCTCTCTCTCTCTCTCTCTCTCTCTCTTTCTCGGCAGTTTATGGTGTGACGATTTGGAACTTCAATTTTGTCCTTAGACAGAAGGAAGAATCGCTTCTGGGTAAGAAAATCTTCTCCTTGCCCTTTTTGATTTTGTTTCACGCAAATTCTTCTCTAGCTGAAAACCTCAGTCTTCTTCAGACAAATTCCAGAGGAGTGATCGACGGTCCCCTTTCTACGTGTTTAAGAATAATAAGATCGAAATTACTATCATATACATATGTTAAGAAACAAAATTGTTTTGTGTAGCGGCCTGTCTTAGCTCCTACTCATGTACATATTTTTCACTTTGTGCAATCATGACTACCAATAAAAGTTAATTATATCTCCTCCTTTATTACTGTTTAAAAGAAATGAAACCTATTATTTTATTGGTTTTTATTATTTAATATGATTATATATTTTAGGATTTTATGCATGAAGATAAGAAATTATCTCAAGTGATATTTCGTGAATTGTTAACAAACTAAATTCATTTCATGGTGGTCACATGTTATACTACATTCATAATACTATTAAAAAAAATAAGTTGACTGACGAAGATTAATAGTACTTTTAAAAATAGTTTAATTAATTACAACAAGCATGGATTTCTCTTTTGTTACAATGACACGAATGCTCTCGTCAAATTATCTTGAAAATGAGTAAATGGCAACAATATATTTGGTGAGAGTAGTCGCAGATGGTATCACAGTGGAGCCAATGCAGTTATTTTGTATATTAATATTTGAGGTTGTAGATGGGAGACTTGAGATGACATTGGATGAAAGTTTGCAGCGCTCAATTGATAAATCCATTGCCACCAATAATCCTCAACCGGATGCCTTAAACCATGGGTAGACTCGTGCTTCGATCCTCTTTTGTGCTATAATGTTTGTTTGAAACTGAAAAATTTTAAATTTATGATGCAAAGGTGATGGAGGTGATTTGCTTGCGGTGAAGATAATTTAATTTAAAAGTCGGTGTGTGTTTTTTTTATGTTTAATTGTTATTACATTTTGTTAATACTCACTAATTTGGATAATATTAAATTTTAGCTTTGAATATTTGGTGCTATTAACTTTGAATATTTGTTTTTTTTTAAATGTTATGAACTTACTGTGCTAATTCCCTGTGATATCATTCTCGTAGTAATCTCTTCAATTATAACGTATTTATTTTAGTTGTTTTTATAGAAAATAGTAGTTTTTACTACAGCAATGAGCAATACAGGATTCCAAATTAAGAAGTATATTTTGTAAAATTAATTAACTTTCTATATTTTGCTAATCATTTGTAGTAGATTCTACTGATTTATTTTATTTTTGCAGAAAAGAAAATCCTAGTACGCATAAAGAAATTGAAGGAGAGTTTGAGAGTTGTTAAGAATTAAAGGAGGAAACTTGCAACCTTGCCATCCAAGAAAGAGGAAGATTTAGAAAGATTACAAAATCCTTTTGAGTTGCCAAAAATATGACACGCTTCAACCTATGGCAACTTGTGTGGCAACACAAGCACTAGTTCCCCTCGAATTTTCAATTAACAATTACTGAGATTCCAAGATTCCAACAGACAACAAGTAATGAAAAATTGATCCAAATACTATGAAATTTTAATAGGAGCTTACCTTGCACATGTATGAAACACCCTTAAAATTTTAATGCAAAACTTGCAGTGGCTGGAAAGTTATTCACAGAACAATCGGGTGTGCTCAAATCTGTCCGGGAAACTTCTATGTTGGTCGAAAGTGGGTGAACTTTTGGACAGAACAACTTTTACTGTGTAGCTTTAAATGACTTGAAAATTTAACACGAACTTACTTGAGGAATGATTGAAAGACCTTGAAAATTTCAAAGGCTGACTCGTTTTGGATGAAAAATTATGGATGGAGGAAAGCTTGTTGGTCGATAAGATGATAAACAACACTTCTCGGGTATTTGGTCTCCTTTTTGGGGAAGACACTCCAACGAGCAAGGATGAGATTTCATACTCTTTTGCTATTGTTTCTGCCCTCCAATAAGGCAGAGAAAAGAGTAATAATAAGAGCTTCTAAGGATACTCACAAACTTGGAAGACAATAGACACTAAAGTGCTCGGATATTACCCACCGGCGGAAATGGTTTTGAGGCTCAAAGGAGGCTCGATTTTTTGAAGTTAAACTTCAGTTTTTCATTCAGCAAAAGATGCTTGACCAGCAGCCAAGAGGGAGGGTTTAATACCTTAGCCCTTCTTACAAGTTAAGATTACAAAAACAGCACAAAAAGAAGACAACCCAAAAGGGTGTGCTATGCCACTTCACCTAGCCGAGTACACCTAGTGTTTTGCCAATTTTGGCAACCACTTTTCTCTCACCAAATGTCCCTTTCAATGTGGTCCTTCTTCCCCCAAATGTAGGTCAATCTCCCTCCAAAAGTATTCAACCATGCATGCAATTCAAACATAAAATAAACTAAGTGTTTCTTGAAAGAAATAGTAAACTAGGCTCGGTTACAACATTTACCAAAAGGAAGACAAATCTCCTTCAACAATTGGTGTGGCCGAGAGTTTGCTCTCAACTTAGCACATTGAGAGACTTCTCCACGTCTAGGGTGCTTGGTTCCCACTTCAAGTCTTTAAAATAGACGTCTATTGCAAAAAGAACAAACTTGTTAGAAAGAGTATCGGCCGAGGTCATGACCTTGGCTCGAGATCGTGTCAATGGTCCTATTGGCATATCATCCCCCCGAGTGATTGAGGATTTGACCTCAAATCCGAATGTGCTTCTTCTTCTAGCTCGGTCTCTTCCTTAATGATATGATATAAAGTCCCTTACTCCTCCTAAAAACGCGTTTAAGAGTGGAGGTTTGGACTCAATATATATACTAGCCCAGACAACTCTCTGTTTCCAATGTGGTATCACATCATCCCTTCACCCTTTAAGGGCGACTGCCTCAGTCGGCGATCTGACCGGGACATCCCGTAGGATGGCTGCCTCAATCGACGGTCTGCCTGATGTGCTACCTAACCGGACCACAGAAGTGAGGCTCTGATACCAAATGATATGATATCGGGTCCCTTTGATCACTTAATGTACATGGATAGGTCTTGGATGTTGAAAGTAGCTGAGACTCCATATTCACCCAGAAGCTCGAGCTTATAGGCATTATTGTTGATCCTTTCCAACACCTTGAATGGTTCATCGACTCTTGGGAGAAGTTTGGATTTCCGTTGTTTGGGTAACCTTTCCTTCCTTAAGTGTAGCCAAACTAAGTCCACCTCTTTGAAAATAATCTCATTTCTCCCACAGTTGACAAGTTTGGCATACATTTCGTTCTTCCTTTGGATGGTTTTTCTCATCGTCTCATGCATGCTCTTGACTTGCTCGGTCTTGCTTGCTTCCATAGGGTTTGCGAGGTCTTTCATTGGCAAAGGTACAAGGTCTAACAATGTAAGTGAATTGAAGCCGTACACTACCTCGAATGGAGTCATTTGAGTAGAGGAATGTACGCTCCTATTATAAGCAAACTCGATATAAGGGAGTTAGACATCCCAATCGGTGAGTCTCTTGCCCATTATGCCCCTCAACAAAGTACCCAAGGTTCTAGTTACAACCTCAATTTGGCCATCCGTTTGTGGGTGAAAAGATGTGCTAAAAAGTAATTTTGTATCAAGCTTCCTACATAGCATCTTCCAAAAAGAACTTATGAACTTTGTGTCTTTATCCGACACGATAGATTTAGGAACTCCATGCAAACAAACCACTTCTTTAAAAAAACAATTTGTCTATGAGGACAGAGTCATCCGTCTTGGAGCAAGCTATAAAGTGTGTCATCTTTGAGAATTAGTCTACGACCACCATGATTGATTCCTTAGTTCGTGCAGTGCAAGGAAGTCCCAAAATAAAATCCATGCTAATTTCCACCCAAGGATAACTCGGCATAGGCAATGGCAAATAGAGCCCTTGAGGACAAACTCGGCTCTTGGTTTTCTTACAAATAATACACTTCTCTAATACTCGATGCACATCTCGTAGTAGATGAGGCCAATATAAATGCTCTTTGGTCATTTCCAACGTCTTATTCTCCCAAAAATGAGTAGATAACCCACCACTATGTGTAGCGCCCCGAGTTTCAGGTGTTACACTATGAGCTTCCTTGATTACGGATCCTAAATGCTTCCACTATGAGCACAAAATTTACCCCCCTTGAAGAGGTAGCCATCCACTAGGTGGTAGTCACCTTTGGCTTTGTCTTGACACTTCACATACCAGGGTTTGAAGTCACGGTCCTCAACATAACTACTTTTGATCCATTCGAAACAAAAAAAATTTGGTGCTTAGCTCGGTCAAAAGAATGTACCGTCTAGATAAAGCGTTGGCAACCACATTAGTCTCTTCCTTCTTATATTTGATGATGTAAGGATATCGTTCAATGAACTCTACCCATTTGGCATGCCTCTTATTCAACTTGTCTTAGCTCTTTATGTGCTTGAGCGCTTGATGATCAATATGGATGATGAATTCCTTAAAAATGAGATAATGTTGCCACACCTCTAGAGCTCGAATAACGGCAAAGAACTCTTTGTCATACGTCGAATAGTTGAGGGTGGCTCCTTTAAGCTTCTTACTAAAGTATGCAAGTGGCTTACCTTCTTGAATGAGCAATGCTCCAATCCCCAACCCGGATGCATCACATTCGACCTCAAAAACATTGTTGAAATTAGGGAGCATAAGAATGAGTGCATGACTTAATTTCTCCTTGATCGACTCAAAGCTTTGAGTCCATTGAAACTTCTTTCATTTCTTGGTACAATCGGTAATGGGGGCCAAGATGGAACTAAAATTCTTGATGAATCTTCTATAGAACGATGCCAACCCATGGAAACTCCTCGCCTCCGAGATACTCTTTAGAATTGGCCAATCCTTGATGGCCTCAATCTTTGATTCATTGACCTCCATGCCATCTTTTGTGATGATGAAACCAAGAAAATACACTATCTCTTGACCAAAAGAACACTTCTTGAGATTTCCAAAAAGTTTGGCGCTTCTAAGAGTTTCAAATAGGATTCTAAGATGCTCTATGTGGGATTCAAGGTTCAAACTATACACCAAAATGTCGTAGAATTAGACCACTATAAACTTGCCAAAAAACTCCTTGAGTACATAGTGCATAAGTCTCATAAAAGTGCTAGAAGCATTGGAAAGGCCGAAAGACATCACTAACAATCCGAAAAGCCCATACTTGATCTTGAAAGCCGTCTTCCATTCATCTTCTTCCTTCACTCGTATTTGGTAATAGCTACTTTTCAAATCCACATTTGAAAAATAAGAAGCTCCACTAAGCTCATCTAGCATATTTTTGAGCATCAGGATAGGAAATCGGTACTTGATGGTGATTTGGTTGATGACACGACTATCCATATACATTCTCATTCAGTAATCCTTCTTTGGTACTAGAAGAGTAGGTATGACACACTGGTCATTGATTCCCGGATGTAACCCTTCTGTAGCAATTCTTTTACTTGACTTTGCAACTCCTTAATTTCCTCCGAATTCATTCTATAAGCAGGGTAGTTTGGAAGCACAACTCCCAGTTGTAGATTTATTTGGTGCTCAATACTTCAAAGGGGTGATAGTCCTTGTGGTAGCTCTTCCGGAAACACATCTTCAAATTGATTCAAGAGAGTTCTAACTTCCATGGGAAGTTCTCCTAGCTCTTCCATCATTTTCTGAAACAATATAAAAATGAGGGGCACTCCCTCTAAGAGTGACTTCTTCAATTCCTTCTTGGACATGAAAAGATTAGATTTATCATTTCCTTTCCTCTTTACTTCTTTATTTTTGGCCACTTGTTCTGGCTTAAGTGGGGCTAGCTTGATCAAATTTTCCCTGAATTTCAAAGAGTAGAAATTGGAGTACCCATCATGAGTGACTCTCCTATCAAATTGTCATGGTCTTTCTAACAAAAGGTGGCTAGCACTCATAGGCACAATATCATAAAGCATCTTAACTTTGTAACCCCCAATGAAAAATTCTATGCACACTTGTTTGGAAATTTTGATGTCATCCTGATCATTCAACCACCTTAACTTGTAGGGGCTTGGATGTGTAGTGGTCTCCAACTGAAGTTTGTCCACTAATTCAAGATAAGTCACATTGGTGCAACTTCCTGTATCGATGATGAGAGAGCAAACCTTCTATTTGATCAAACACCGATTATGGAAGATATTCTATCGTTGACAATCTTTTTCATTGGCCTTGGAAATGAGAGCTCTTCTGATAACCATCAAAAGTAGTCCCTCTTGTGCATGATAAACCTTCTCTTGACTTTCAAGGTCTTCACTAGAACCTTCCTCGTGTTCATCTTCGCTTACTACTTCACCGGTGCTCTCTTTAAGAATCATTACTCTTCTATTGGGATATTGAGAAGTAATGTGCCCCATCCAAGACATTTAAAACATTTGATTTCTCTTGCTATTGGTCGATTTGCATCCTCCATTATCTTTTTTTTTTCTTCCATCCCTTTTTGAGGCCAATTCTTAGTAAAAGGTTTTTTGTGTTCCACCTTAGTTGGTGGTTTGAAAGAGCTTTCGGTTTTTGGAGGAAACCGATTGCTAATTCCCTTGCCTTTCCTCTTGACTTGTCTTTCAACTTTCAAAGCAAGTTGTACCACTACATCCATGGTATCCACAGTTTATAGCTCCACAATGTCACTAATCTCTCTATGCAAACCCCTTATGAATCTTGCGATTGCTTGCTCTTTGGATTTCTCAATTCCGCTCCTAATCTTGAGTGTCTCAAATTTGGTTAAATACTCTTCAACCAAATGTGAACCTTTCTTCAAACTTTGTAATTGTAGGAACAATTTTTGGTTGTAATGGCTTGACACGAATCTCTTCCTCATCAAAGATTTCATAACCCTCAAAGTCACAATTGGATCATATTCTTCACGCTTTCTTGGGGCTCTCAAGTTGTCCCACCATAAACTAACATATCCTGACAACTCTAGAGATACTAGTTGTAGCTTTACTTTCTCAAAATAGTTATAGTATTCAAACACTTTTTCCACTTTGTCCACCTAATTCAAGAACACATCTCCATTGCACGAATTATTAAATGAAGGAATGAATATTTTTACATGACTCAAATGCTTATTATCTCCACGTCTAGCATGTTTATTATCATCATCCTCATCTTTGGATTCTTCTACAACAACTTCACCAAAATTGTTTCTCCTCCTTGGACCATTGGGTCTCCTTCTAGGAAAAGGGCTTTGAGGACTCCTCATGTCACGACCCAGGAGGGGGCTAACAGAAACACCAGGTTAAACAATCAACCTCAAGGAGGTCTACCATCTAACCTAAAGCTTTGCACGTAAGTTTTATGATCGATCCATGACCTCTGAGCAAAACAAATATGAGAATACAAGCAATAGTAGAAATAAACGATAAATGAATATAATTACATGTCAAAGTACAGTACAATCTCGAATATGTTCTTACATATTTCAATGTAGAAGGAATAAAATGGGTGACTCAAGGAAAATCCAACACAGATCGGGTTCACTTCTTATTCTTCATTCCTTTACCGGTAGAGGGAGGGTGAGTGGGTGGGGGAGAGTGACAAACTGTAAAACCCACAATTTTAATTGGGGAGCAAATTGCAAGAGAAGTGGAGGGAAAAAAAGTAATTTTCCTTTTCACTATTAATCTTCCACCTATAGCGTTCTCTCTCTCTCTCTCTCTCCATATATTCCTTCTTCAGTTACAATTTTGCTTTCAGAAAAACCTCTCCTTTATCTTCACTCCTCTGTTATGCTTCCTCTCTTTGAAATTTCATAGGCGATTGGAGATTGTAGTTTAAGCTGGTCAAGGAGAAAAACTTAATTTTTAAGAAAATTGTCACAGTGTTCTCTCTCTCTCTATGATTTTGGGAGAGAAAACTTAGAAATTTGAAGGAGCTGTTGTGATCCGGGAAGATTGAGAGAAACCTTTGCCAAATATGATCATTGATTCTCAACCCTGGTGAATCTCACAACTCTCAGAGGTAAAGACTCGATATTTAATTTGTCTTACCTACTCTCTGTTGATTACATGAAAACTCATATTCAAAATCAAATATGTTTGATTTAGCTTACTGAAATTTTTGGATGAAGAAAAGTTGGATTATTGAGAAGGAGACTATAATTTGATTTTTGATATTTGGGCTGCAGTAGACATGCACTCTTGAATTCATTTGGTTTGGGACCTACTGTAAATCACTGGAGGTAATTTTAGTTTTGGTTAAGTTTTATTTTAATTCATTTATTTAGCATAAAATGTTTATTTAATTTTGTACTATTATTTTATTCACATATTTATCAACTACATATTTTATCATTGATAAAAATTGTGTGGTTTTAACTAGAAGTAATAGGGCAGTTGAAGAGCTGTAACCTTGGACGCGAAACCCTAAACCTGATCAGGGTAATTATGGCGTGCGACCGCCTCATGGCGATATTTTGCCCTATGGCCCAGTGTGCTCGGAGTCCATGAGAGGCTTTATTTTCACCGAACATCTATTTAAATTGCATAACTGTATTTTTATTAAATCTATGCATAATATTATATGACTGTTGGAAATAAACTCTACCCCTATTGAGTTTAGTCGACTCACCCCAAACGACTACCATTTTTCAGGATTTAGTAAAGGAGAATTTAATTATCGGCATGGGAACAATCACTTTGCAGAAATTCTCTATTTTAATAAATTTTTCTTAAGGACGTATCTTATATTTTTAAGGTGAGACACTACTGTGGATGTGTAAGCTTTGTTCTATATAATTTACCATGTTACTTTATTGGATATACATTATTACATCATCTAGTGTCACTTGTTGGATCTGTTTGGACCACGGCTTATCTTAATTGGTTAATATTCTACTGCGATTTGTGAAATTTAGTGTTAAGGGTCGGACGATCTAGTCCTTTTCGAGTTGGGTCGTTCCCCGTTCTGTTTGGGATCCCATTTGGGGCATGACTTATGGCGACCGGCCCACACCCCCGGTGTCACAACCCAACATGGGCCCCCCGAGTCACAGCGTGGTGTTGCACTCACAGGACTTCTCCCAGCTGGCATGAGAGTTTTTATACCATCCCCAGAATCGAAGCCAAGACCTCCAGCTTAAGTACATGGACTTACAGAATCTGGTACCACGAATCTGGGGAAGGTATAAAAACTCTCATGTCAGCTGAGAGAAGTCCCGTGAGTGTGACGCCAAGCTATAACTCGGGGGGCCCATGTTGGGTTGTGACTCCGGGGGTGTAGGCCGGTCGCCACACAAACTCAGTATGCAATGTTATACCTACCACTCTCATAAAGACATGCCCGTTTAAAATCAATGCACGTTTTAAAAACCAAAACCGATTTCAACATGTAACACCCAGTTTTACGGGATCATAGAATTTTTGCTATGCAGTGGCATTTTGGTAAATTATAAAATTAAGTCCGTTTCACGAACGAGAAGTTTTATTGGAACTTTATGAATAAATTGGAGTATTTGGTGAAATAAGAAAAAAAATTTGGAGAAAACTGAATCGATAGTCAAATAACGAAACAAACGGAAAATCAAATGGACGGGCAATATGGTAATTGGATAAGACAAATTTCATTAAAACCACAGAACTCCATCTTTTCTCTAACACTTCGCGATTTTCATTTCCAGAGACCTCTCTCTGGCGATTTCTTCATCGCCTCTCCTCCCTCATTTACGGTTCCTTCCAATCAGTCGATTCTCCACCCTCTGATCAAGTGATTCTTTTCGTTTTCTTCCTAAATCACAGCCGTAGGTGAGATTCTAACATTTTAGTCCATTTGTTTCTCGGTTTTAAGGTCGAAATTAGTTAGGGCTTGAATTAGGTTTTTGAAGAAATATGTCGTTTAGGTTAGAAATTGTTAGTTTTATGAAATGGATGGTTATTTGATGATGAGTTTATGACGGCTGTTGTTAGATTAGGTTGAAAATAGAGAGTTAGGTTAAATTTGGAGGTTAAATGATATAAACTTCAGTGAAGGCTTATTGGAGAATTAGTCAGCACAATGTGCTCGATAAATTGCCTAAAGAACGTAGATACAAGTCATAGAGAAATTTCTTTAGCTAGGGGTTTCGTTAGTTTTGGAAATTTGATTGTTTAGGCTTGGTTTTAATGTCGTGTATTGTGGATTGGCTTAGGTGAACAAAGCTCAAGGACGGAGCTCGGTGTGTTAAGGACCCGAGGTAAGTCTTCGTGACTTGTTTGGCCGATCTGGCCTACACCATAAGAGGAATTTGTTAATTAAGGATATTTGGTGATTTATTACTTTAGTGTAGGTTGGTTGGGTAGTTTAAGATATTTTTTTGCTACAATGTTTTCCTAGGTTTTATTTACTGTTTTATGCTTTCGTTACGTTTAATGCACCGTATATGTCCATGCATCATGTTTTTCAAAAAAGTATGAAAATGAATTTCCTCACTATGTTTTCATGGAAAAGAAATGACTACTGAATGCACGTAACCATGGTCATGTCGGGGTGGGGTTCAGACATGACTGTCCTGAGAGGAGGAGCATGTTTTCCCCCCGGTAGATGGAAAGGGCTATCTAACTGCGAGATGTGCCCTCTCCATCTAGAGAGAGTCAATCCCCGGTGACACCCTCTGCTATGCAACTAATGAATGAAAGGAATGCATGATTTTCTAAATAGCATATGCATAACATGCATTTCCATCTACGTAGATTTACTGAGCCTTTAGCTCACAGATGTCTCTATGTTGTAGGTGATCCCGAAGAATGTGAGGATAATGTTCCTCCACATGATGAACGAGCTGGTTGAAGAAGAATGCCCTGGGAGTGCGCTGCGTAGTCGGTACGAATTATGACCCGTGAGAGCAAATGGTTAAGTATTGTAGGTTTTGGGTTTATTTTGGGCTGATGGGTGATTAGCTAGGAAATATAGATGTTTTGGATAGATTTGTGAACAAAGGAACACAATGTCTATTTTGATAGGTTATACAGATGAGTCCACTGTCGAATCAGTGTATGTATTTCTGCTGTTTTGTTGATATTGTTGAACTTGATTTATGGATGTGTATTTTGGTAGATTGAGGAAAGTATGAGATGGTGGTGTTTTAGTAGAGTTAGTGGAAAAGAGAAATGGGGAGAGGAGACGTGTGAAGAAGAAGTAAGGAAGTAGCACTCTGGAATTAAAGTTCAGAGAGCTTGCCGATCGATCGCCAGGGATGGCGATCGATCGACTGACGTTTTACGGGCAATTCTGCCTAAGCTTGTTAAGTGTTCTAGCAAGGAAAACGTCGGCCGATTTTAAGTCAGTGTTGACATCGACCGATTTTAGTCAGTGTTGACATCGACCGATTTTAGATCAGTGTTGACATCAACCGATTTAAGTCTGAGTGTAGCGACCCTAATACTGTACCCTTATTTTCCGGTATTATTTTGTTTATCCTTATAAACTTGTAACGTTTGAGCGGAATTTAAAGCGTAAACTAAATCGTTTGAAAACTATTTGGAAACCATTTAAATAAAACATCAAAAACAACTTATAAAGCAATTAATATTGAAACAGGGGAAAAGACAAAAAACAGGGGTAGAAGAGACAATTGTACCGAAATGCAAAGGGGCGATCGATCGCCCAAAACAGGCGATCGATCGCCAAGACAGAAAATGGAGGGGCGATCGATCGCCCCTTGTTGGGCAATCGATCGCCACACTTTCTGGAATTTTTCCAGAGAGTGGCGACCATCGTGCCGATCGATCACCTCTTTAGGCGATCGATCGACACCCTCCCTGGAATCTGAAATTCCAGGGAGTTGCCTCCCTTTTTTCTTTTCTTCCTTTCCTTCCCTGCACATTTCCACATCCACATCCATGTTTACTTCTACAACATTAACATAACTCACTCATAATTCTATCCATTTTCCACTTTGACAATCACCCAAAATGAACGACTCAAAACACGTTTAAAAACATAACCCGATTTAGTAAAAACAAACCGCGTGGATCCGTTTAAAAATCGAACATATCCCTATAAAGTAGATTACCAAGCAGTTACAAAATACGTTTTCCAAAACATTTAAAAACTCAAAACATAACCTATCCACTATCAAGAACCAAACATCCTAAAATGTTTCTTACTATACAATAATCTACCATAATCCATTACACCCAAAAACCCTCAAAATACCTAACTGTTACCCCCACGGGTTAAGATACGTGTCGACTGCCCATGCACACCACCGCAACCGTTCTTCTTCAACCATCTTGTACATCGGGTGGAGGAATGTCGTCCTCACCTGTTTCGAAATCACCTACACCATACAAACAGTCTATGAGCTAAAGGCTCAGTAAGTTTCGTAAATGTAAATGCATGCTGTGCAAATGAGTTTCGGAAATCATGCAACATTTTCTTATCATTATGTCGCAGACAGAATATCACCGAGGTCTCAGCCTATTAGATGGAGAGGACACGTCCTGCGATTGGACAATCCTCTTCACCTAACCGGGGGGGAGGTGGGGTACACGCTTACATCTGTGTACAGCCGTGCCTGAGCCCCACCTCGCGTAACTAGATAACAGATTACGTAGATTCATTTCGTTCATTCATTTCATTTTCTTAAACACGTGCAGAAATCCCTTTTCATGCTATTTTTAAAAGACGTGATGCATGAACAGTTAAATGCTTAAAGTAAACATATATCGTACATACCATCAAGACAATAAAAAGTAGAATCTATCGAAGTAAATAACCCTAACTACCCAACCAAAACATTTAAACAAACAAGACTCCAATGATCCTCGACGCGACCTCGACGTACGGTGTAGGCCAATCGGCCAGAGTAAGTCACGAAAACTTACCTCGTGCACGTTGAACTTCAAGTTCCGTCCACGAGCGTTGTTCACCTAGGCAAATCACAACATCGTCGTTAAACGAATTCGAACCATTAACGTCCAAATTAACGAAATTCTTAACTAAGGAAATTTCAAAAATTCTAACTTAACTAATCAAGGCATTTTAATAACAATTAACACTCGATACCTCGAAACAACCATTAACGAGTTTTTCCAAAAACTCCTAAAATCCTCAAACTTTAACAATTCTCACAAATCGACTTAACTTTGTCCAATAACGTTCAATACGTCCATTACATCCACAACTACGGTAAACCTATCAATTTCAAACCCTAAATCACGTTCTTCACAAAACCCTAAACGAACCCTAATCGTTTAAACTCCGTAAAAATTGAAATAAACTTTCCTAAAATCGTAGAATCTTACCTAGAGTGTCGTTTGAGGAAGAAAACACGAAGAAAATGAGACGATCGGAGGACAAATCGCCGTTGGAAGGAAGAGAGTTGCTGTGAGAGGAGAGGAATCGCAGGGAGAAGCACGCAGGGCAGAGAGAAAATGAGGAAGGAAAAGAAAAGAAATGTGATTTTATTAAAATTGACTTGGCAATTTACCATTTTGCCCTTCCTTTGTTTTCTATTTGTTTCGTCCTTCGTTTCGTTAATTAGCTAACGATTCGGTTTCTCCTAATTCTCATTTTACCAATAGCTCCAACTTATTATTAGGGTTCCATTAAAACTGTCCGTTTACAATTCGGATCCCGTTTACTATTTTTACCAAAGTATCATTTATATTACGATAAACGTAATTCTAGTAAAATTAGCGTTAAACTCCTAAAATTCTCGAAATTTTCTTAAAATCCTTATTAATTATTAGGATCGTAATAACGCTTTCTTTTCATGAAACCGACCTAATTGACATAATTGCAAAAATGCCATTACATTATTAATTTATAAAATCTCGTAAAGAACCGGGTGTTACACTAAGTCAATTCTAAAGAGTTAGGACGTCGACCGATCTCAGTACTGAGGCCATGTCAACTGGTCTCAGTACTAAGGCCATGTTCACCGATCTCAGTACTGAGGTCATGTCCACCGATCTCATTACTGAGTCCATGTCCACCGATCTCAGTACTGAGGCCATGTCCACCGATCTCAGTACTAACGCCATGTCCACCGATCTCATTACTGAGGCTATGTCGACTGAAACCTGAGAGGAAGTGTTGTCTGTCGAAAAGAGTTGTCGACCCCCACTGTTTAATTTGATGAAACTCGAGAGGAAGTGTTGTCTGCCGAAAAGAGTTGTCGACCCCCACTGTTTAATTTGATAACACCCGAGAGGAAGTGTTGTCTGCCGAAAAGAGTTGTCGACCTCCACTGTTCAATTGATGAAACCCGAGAGGAAGCGATGTCTACCGAAAGTAGTTTGTCGACCCCTACTGTTCAATTGATGAAACCCGAGAGGAAGCGATGTCTGCCGAAAGTAGTTTGTCGACCGATCTCATTACTGAGGCCACGCCGACCAATTTTCTTCTATAGTTTAGATAGAGACGAAATGATATAGCCAAGACCTTAGCATGTCGTCCGCTGAATGATGTTAATTGACTCTAAATGAGTACGATTAAAGGATGGAAACGAAAGCTAAAAATTTTATGGTATTTTTGGGAATAGTGAGAAGGGTAAATTTACGGGACATTACATTATGGTATCAGAGCTCCCGTGTTTTAAAATCGGTTCTGTAGACTGTTCGACTGCACAAGCCACTACGCGGACATGCTTCCTCAACTTTAAGTACGTTTATGAGTCTTCTTGATTTCGATTTCTTAGGATTATTTATTTTAACTTTTATAGGAGTGACAAAATGGTTCGAGGTAGAGATGCTAGTGACGAAGCTATGGACAGATTAACGGACTTGCTCAATCGTCAGGCTCAGCATATGGATATGCAAACTCAACAGATCGAGAGATTAATGAGCCAAGAGGGTCAAAGAGCCCAAGAATTGGTAGTTCGGAACAATCACAATATGGAGAGATTCGAGAAGTTGCGACCTCCGGTGTTTAACGGTCATTATTTTGACCCCTCTGTAGCCGAGGAGTTTGCTTGAACTATGTAGGACATTTGGCATATGCGAAGAGAGAGAATGGGGAGAAAGTCGCATGCATCACTTTTCATTTGGCACTGGATGCTCGATTTTGGTGGGACTCCATCAAAGTAATTACCGACGTGACCGTGATGACATGGGAACGGTTCAGAACTGTGTTCTACGACAAGTAATTCAGCTGCACCGTGAGGATATCTAAAAGGATGGAGTTCACACAGCTGAAGCAGACCGGTTCGGTTGCGGAGTATATTCAGAAGTTCGAAGCCTTATCTCGGTTTGCACCACGCCTAGTGAGTGATAACGAAGACAAGGTGCACCAATTCATGGAAGGGCTTGATCCAGAAATTTGAAAGAGTCTTATAGTATCTGGAATTTTGGATGTACCTTACGCAGATATCATAGCAAGAGCTTTGGAATTTGAGGCTGCAGAACTAACTTGTGTTAAACCAAGAGAGCCAGCTAAAGGGTTCTTTCAGGAGATTCAGCCTCAACCTCGAAATAGAGGCTAGCAACCGAGGGGACAACAACAAGTGCAGCAACGAGGAGTTAAGAGGCCCTATGATGGGAAGGGCGATCGAGGAAAGGGAAAGCAAGTCCAGGAAGCTCCTCAAAAGTCTTTCTAGCACTTGTGCCCTAAGTGCTAGAAAGAGCAGAGTGGGGATTGTCGATTGGTTATGGATAAATGCTTTTGATGTGGAGAGAGTGGCCACTATGTTAGGGATTTCCCAAGAGCAGGCAGAGACCAACCAGGCAGAGATCAGAAAAGAGTTATACCAAGGGTTTTTGCTTTCATTGAGCCTGGGGATGTTGACGATGAGGCCCAGCCTTCGGTTATTGCAGGTACTAACTTGGTCACAGGTGTGGCAGTATTTTCATTGATAGACACGGGAGCTACGCACTCGTTTATTTCCACTGCTTGTGTAGCTAGATTAAAGTTAATACCTGAATTAGCGGAGTGTGAGTATAGAGTAATGCTGCCTTCAAGAGAGCATATGCAGTCAGATCATGTTTTCCAAGGCAATGTCGTCTCCGTGGGGAATAATACCCTTTATTCCCGTCTGATAGTTATGGGCATAGAGCGGTATGATCTTATTTTGGGAATGGACTGGCTGTCACGCCATTTCGCCACCATAAACTGCCAATCCGGGATGGTGACTTTTTGCCCCCCAAATAAAGAGAAATTTACCTTCTAGGCAATGAATAGGTTAAGTGGACTACCTACTTCCTATTCTATGAAGGTCAGAGAGCAGTTTAAATATAGATGCTCAGTTTACTTGGCCATAGCGGTTGATACTCGATTGCTAAATGGAGTAAAGCCAAGTGACCTTTCAATAGTTAAAGAATTTGCAGAGATCTTTTGTGATGATCTTCCAGGATTACCGTCGGACAGGGAGATCGAGTTTGTGATCGATGTATATCCAGGTTGAGGACCTATTTCTAAGAATCCGTATAGAATGGTGCCTGCCGAACTGAGAGAGTTAAAATGTCAGCTAGAAGAATTGTAGGATAATGGATTTATCTTACCTAGCTTTTCTCCATGGGGTGCGCCAGTTCTGTTCGTTAAGAAGAAGGATGGAACTCTCAGGATGTGCATAGACTACAGAGAGTTGAATAAATTGATGGTGAAGAATAAATATCTGTTGCCCCGAATAGACGACCTGTTTGACCAACTACAGGGTGCCCGAGTATTTTCGAGAATTGACCTACGCTCGGGTTATTATCAGTTGAAGGTCAGAAGAGAAGATATTCAAAAGACAGCGTTTTGAACAAGGTATGGGCATTACGAGTTTTTAGTAATGTCTTTTGGACTTACTAATGCCCCTGCAGCTTGCATGGACCTAATGAATTGTGTCTTTAAGGAGTATTTGGACAAGTTTGTTGTTGTTTTCATTGACGACATCTTGATCTATCCTAAAATGAAGGAGGAACATGAAGAGCAACTACGGATTGTCTTAAGAATTTTAAAACAACATCAGCTATACCCAAAGTTCTCCAAGTGTGAGTTTTGGCTGTATCGAATTAATTTTCTCAGCCATATCATATCTCAGGAGGGGATTTTTGTGGATTCGACTAAGATTGAGGTTGTCAAAGATTGGCCGCAACCTAAGAATGTGTGGGAGATACGCGGATTTCTTGGATGGGCCGGGTATTATCCAAAATTCATTGAGGGATTTTCGAAGATTGTTGTTCCTCTATCCCGATTGACAAGGAAGAATGAAAAATTTGTATGGTCGGCTGCATGTGATAAAAGCTTTCAGGAGCTGAAACAGAAATTGACTACGGCTCCAGTTTTGACACTCCCAGTTGAGGGCGACAAGTTCAGCATATACTGCGATGCGTCTAAGGTTGGACTTGGATGCGTACTTATGTAGGAAGGAAGGGTTATCTCATATGCTTCTCGGCAGTTAAAGCCATATGAGCAGAATTATCCGACGCATGACCTGGAACTGGCGGCAGTTGTCTTCGCATTAAAGATATGGAGGCATTATTTGTACGGACAACAATGTGAAGTGTATTCAGACCACAAGAGCTTGAAGTACCAGTTTACGCAAAAAGAGTTGAACATGCAACAAAGAAGGTGGTTGGAGTTTGTTAAAGACTACGACCTCGAGATTAAGTACCACCCAGGAAAGGTAAATAAGGTTGTTGATGCCTTAAATAGAATGCCTACTACAAGTCAACCTTCGTTTGCAGTAATGTCGGTAATGTTAAAGTCTAAGATTGAGAAGTTTGATGTGGAGATTGTGGCTGAGTTGTCCACTATGCTCACAAACATTTCTCTTAGGCCGACGATACTGGACATGATACGAGAAGCTCAACAGAAAGACTTGGAGTGTGAGAAGTATTGATTGAGCATGACATCCGAGGACTCATCCGATTTCAATTTGTCGGATGATGGCACATTAAAATTCAGACATAGATGGTATGTGTCTAACGATGAAGAGCTGAAAAATGAGATTTTGACTAAAGCACACTCCTCGTCTTACTCTGTGCATCCAGGAAGTACGAAGATGTATAGGGATTTAAAGCAACACTTTTGGTGGCCGAATATGAAACGAGAAGTTGCTAAGTATGTGCCAACCTGTTTAGTATGTCAACAGGTCAAAGCGGAGCACCAAAGGTCGGTAGAAACTTTACAACCCCTGTCGATCCCAGAATGGAAGTGAGAGCAGATTTCCATAGATTTTATTGTTGGACTCCCAAGAATGACTAGAGGACATAATGACATCTGGGTGATTGTGGACCATTTGAAAAAATCGACCCACTTTCTACCAGTAAAGATGACATATTCCATGAATCAGCTTACCGAGCTGTACATGCAGGAGATTGTTAGATTGCACGGGGTGCCCATTTCGATTGTCTCCGACAGAGATACCAGGTTTACCTCTAAATTTTAGAAAAGTCTGCATAAAGCTATGAGAATTCAACTGAATTTCAGCACAACGTTTCATCCTCAGACTGATGGTCAGACAGAAAGAACGAATCAAATTCTGGAGGATATGCTTAGAGTGTGTGTGTTGGAATTCCTTGAGTTCTTATACAACAATAGCTTTCAAGCTACGAATGGTATGACATCGTATGAGGCTTTATATGGACGGAAATATAGATCTCCGCTGTTTTGGGATGAAGTTGGTGAAGCTAGTTTAGTTGGCCCGGATATGCTGCAGCAAACTACAGAGAAAATTGTCATTATCAGACAACTTATTAAGATAGCGCAAAGCTGTCAGAAAAGTTATGCTGACAACAGACGAAGAGAATTGGAGTTCAATGAGGATGACGAGGTATATTTAAAGATTTTTCCATTCAAAGGTGTTATGAGATTTGGGAAAAATGGCAAACTAAGCCCTCGTTATGTGGGGCTCTTCCCTATTTTGAAGAGGATCGGGATGATGGCATACCGATTATAGCTTTCGGCATCAATGGAAGGTATCGATAATGTGTTTCACGTATCCATGCTCAGGAAGTGCTTACGTGGAGAAACCGATAAAGATTCTGGAATTCTCTATCAAGATGCTATGCAACAAGGAAATTCTGCTGGTGAAAGTTCTGTGGCGGAACCAAGATGTAGAAAAAGCCACCTGGGATAGACAACAGGATATGATGGCTAAATACCCAGAATTATTTGTGTAATCAAATTTTGAGGACAAAATTTTAATTAAAGTGGATAGAATGTAACACCCGATTTTACAGGATCATAGAATTTTTGCTATACACTGGCATTTTGGTAAATTACCAAATTAAGTCTGTTTAACGAACGAGAAGTTTTATTGGAACTTTATGAATAAATTGGAGTATTTGGTAAAATAAGAAAAAAAATTTGGAGAAAACTGAATCGATAGTCAAATAACGAAACAAATGAAAAATCAAATGGAGGGGCAATTTGGTAATTGAACAAGCCAAATTTCATTAAAACCACAGAACTCTCTCTCTTCTCTAACACTTCGCAATTTTCATTTCCAGAGACCTCTCTCTGGCGATTTCTTCATCGCCTCTCCTCCCTCCTTCACAGTTCCTTCCAATTAGTCTATTCTCCTCCCTCCTATCAAGTGATTCTTTCTGTTTTCTTCCTAAATCACAGCCCTAGTGAGATTCTAACGTTTTAGTCCATTTGTTTCTCAATTTTAAGGTCAAAATTAGTTAGGGCTTGAATTAGGTTTTTGAAGAAATATGTCGTTTAGGTTAGAAATTGTTAGTTTTATGAAATGGATGGTTACTTGATGATGAGTTTATGACGGCTGTTGTTAGATTAGGTTGAAAAGGGAGAGTTAGGTTAAATTTGGAGGTTAAACGATATAAACTTCAGTGAAGGCTTATTGGAGAATTAGTGAGCACAATGTGCTCGATAAATTGCCTAAAGGACGTAGATACAAGTCATAGAGAAATTTCTTTAGATAGGGGTTTAGTTAGTTTTGAAAATTTGATTGTTTAGTCTCGGTTCTAATGTCGTGTATTGTGGATTGACTTAGATGAACAAAGCTCAAGGACAGAGCTCGGTGTGCTAAGGTGCCGAGGTAACTCTTCGTGACTTGTTTGGCCGATCTGGCCTACACCATAAGAGGAATTTGTTGATTAAGGATATTTGGTGATTTATTACTTTAGTGTAGGTTGGTTGGGTAGTTTAAGATATTTGTGTTGCTAGAATGTTTTCCTAGGTTTTATTTACTGTTTTATGCTTTCGTTACGTTTAATGCACCGTATATGTCCATGCATCATGTTTTTCGAAAAAGTATGAAAATGAATTTCCTCACTATGTTTTCATGGAAAAGAAATGACTACTGAATGCACGTAACCATGGTCATGTCGGGGTGGGGTTCAGACATGATTGTCCTGAGAGGAGGAGCATGTTTTCCCCCCGGTAGATGGAAAGGGCTATCTAACTGCGAGATGTGCCCTCTCCATCTAGAGAGAGTCAATCCCCGGTGACACCCTCTGCTATGCAACTAATGAATGAAAGGAATGCATGATTTTCTAAATAGCATATGCATAACATGCATTTCCATCTACGTAGATTTACTGAGCCTTTAGCTCACAGATGTCTCTATGTTGTAGGTGATCCCGAAGAAGGTGAGGATAATGTTCCTCCACATGATGAACGAGCTGGTTGAAGAAGAATGCCCTAGGAGTGCGCTGCGTAGTCGGTACGAATTATGACCCGTGGGAGCAAATGGTTAAGTATTGTAGGTTTTGGGTTTATTTTGGGCTGATGGGTGATTAGCTAGGAAATATAGATGTTTTGGATAGATTTGTGAACAAAGGAACACAATGTCTATTTTGATAGGTTATACAGATGAGTCCACTGTCGAATCAGTGTATGTATTTCCGCTGTTTTGTTGATATTGTTGAACTTGATTTATGGATGTGTATTTTGGTAGATTGAGGAAAGTATGAGATGGTGGTGTTTTAGTAGAGTTAGTGGAAAAGAGAAATGGGGAGAGGAGACGTGTAAAGAAGAAGTAAGGAAGCAGCACTCTGGAATTAAAGTCCAGACAGCTTGCCGATCGATTGCCAGGGATGGAGATCGATCGACTGACGTTTTATGGGCAATTTTGCCTAAGCTCATTAAATGTTCTAGCAAGGAAAATGTCGGCCGATTTTAAGTCAGTGTTGACATCGACCGATTTTAGTCAGTGTTGACATCGACCGATTTTAGGTCAGTGTTGACATCCACCAATTTTAGTTAGTGTTGACCATCGGCCGATTTTTGTCCGCGTTGACCATCAACCGATTTTAGTCTGAGTCAATTCCAGAGAGTTAGGACGTCGACCGATCTCAGTACTGAGGCCATGTCCACCAATCTCAGTACTAAGGCCATGTCCACCGATCTCATTACTGAGGCTATGTCCACCGATCTCATTACTGAGGCCATGTTGACTGAAACCTGAGAGGAAGTGTTGTTTGCCGAAATGAGTTGTCGACCCCCACTATTTAATTCGATGAAACCCTAAAGGAAGTGTTGTCTGCCGAAAAAAGTTGTCGACCCCCACTGTTTAATTTGATGAAACCCGAGAGGAAGCGTTGTCTGCCGAAAAGAGTTGTCGACCCCCATTGTTCAATAGATGAAACCCGAGAGGAAGCGATGTCTGCCGAAAATAGTTTGTCGACCCTCACTGTTCAATTGATGAAACCCGAGAAGAAGCAATGTCTATCGAAAGTAGTTATTTGACCCCCACTGTTCAATTGATGAAACCCGAGAGGAAGCAATGTCTGCCAAAAGTAGTTTGTCGACCAGTCTCATTGCTGGGGCCACCCCAACCAATTCTCTTCAGTAGTTTAGACAGACAAGAAAATGTATAGCCAAGACCTTAGCATGTCTTCCGCTGAATGATGTTAATTGACTTTAAATGAGTACGATTAAAGGATGGAAACGAAAGTTAAAAATTTTATGGTATTTTTGGGAATAGTGACAAGGGTAAATTTACGGTACATTACATAACATTATTAATTTCTCTTCTCATTTTTAACCAATCGATGGGCTAGCTTTATAAAATAACATAGCTATCGTAAAAATATGCCCGCATCGATTATACTCATATACATAGTCAGGTGTATAGTGAAAAGGGTGGTCACTCAAGGATTCTCCAAATCACATCAACACAGAAAGATCGCGATAACACTAGGCAGGGCCTCATAGGGAGAAGAGAAAAGGTCAACCACCAGGAGGGACTAACAACCATTCAACCCTGGGCCACCGAGATTCACGCGCTAGAGCACATTAAAAGGGACTCAACAACCACTCAACCATGGGCCCTAGATAGGCCACGCAGTGGACTTATTGTACCCAGGGTATCAACGAGCAGACACTGGCCAAGTCGGGTAATAGGGCTAGCATAGCTTAGAGCCCATTCCTTTATTCGTGGGGAGTACCACCTAGGACTAGCATAGCTCCGAGTCCCTTTGTCCTATTATCAGGGGGAGTACCATATCCAAACAAGTGTGGGGAGTACCACAGCAACCCTGAAACACAGGTGCAATTGGGCAAAACCCCTTGATACTCTCAGATGAGCCCCACTAAAAATACCAGACGGTTATCTCCAGTATCACTCCAAATGGCACAACAGAAAACCAATGCATGAATCAAACCAATGCATGTATAAAATCCATCTGCATGCCAATATGAAAATCTCATGATGAATCTCAAATCAAGCCCGTCGGCAAGGGTGAGTAAAACATGACATTTAATCCACTAGGCAGTAGGAATCAATTAAAAAGTATACATGCCTAAGTTGTAACAACCCCGGTTGGAGTCGCCACGTAATTCATAATTTAACCTCTTAATTATTTTGGTCTTACTTTCTACACCTTGTTCATTATTCATGTTATTATTATTTTTTTTAAAACATCTCTTGAACTGCATCTACCGATGGAAAAGTAAACTCACATCAACCGACGGTCACGTGCCCACCACGTGACACATCTCTCCCCATCCAGTAGAAGACATCTACCGGTGATCACGGACCTTACACGTGTCCAAAAAGGGCATCGCTCGGTCTCGAGCATCCATCGCTAGATGTCCATAAATTTAAGCTACATCGACCGGTGGTCAGGTGCGCCTCACGTGACCAGTTAAAACATTACTCGAGCACTAAACAACAAAAAATTACTCACATCATCCGGTAGTTGAAATATTCTACATCACCCGGTGACTAGACGACAAAGCTACACTTACATCATCCGGTATTTGAAATACACTACATCGCCCGGTCACTAGACGACAAAATAACATTTACATCATCCGATGGCCTAAATACACTACATCATCCAGTGACTAAACGACAAACTACATTCCCATCATCCGGAAGAAAACATACTACATAATCCGGTGACGTCAGCCAGAAGACTCAATCGTTCAACTTCTATCATTTGACATCTGCCGATGACGTCAGCCGGATGATTGCCTCATCCAGCTTCTATCAAACGGCAATAAAACACTATAATCATCAAACAACTTCATCCAACGGAAGACTTCTACCTACAGTGCTCATCCCAACCCTCAAGGAACTCAACATGACTGTCTTAGGCTTAAACTAACAAGAACCATAGACTCAATCAGAGTACGTATAGCGGAAGACTTGCATGGAATAAATCTTTATATAATATGTTCACAAATTCATCTCCAGACACAATATCTAAATCATACAATACTAAATACCATCCTACATAAATTTCAGTTCACATATCCTTACTGACATACTATGAGCATAACTAGGGGTCTTAATCGCCTATCCAGCCTTGCACTGTCATTCTGAGCATCCTCCAGCAACCAGCTTTAAACATCATCTCTAGATTGGAAATCCTCACCTGTTAGCTCTTCACCTACATCATAAGGTTTAACTATAAGCCTAATGTTTAGTAAGGAATGCAACACTAACATGGATGCATGAATGTATAATTCGGGAATCACATGCTCATAAGTCTTTTCTTGTTCTTATCTTTGCTCGTAATCAACATATTCATCATTCATATTTATCATTCATAATCATTAATCATATTCTTCATTTAAGTTGTGTGGATTAAGAGAGGATTTGTGCCGGTAAAGGACAGTGAGTTTGATCTTGGTCCCTACTGTGGGTCGTATTCATATGTCCCTCTTTTGGACTGTGACATACGCCGAACCGCCCCCAACCCTCACTTAGTCCACGTTGCATAAGTTTTATCTTCTTACTTTGTTCATGAGAAAACCATGCTCTTAAAACATTTTCATATGCATAAAATAGTCATGATGCATGTACATGAAAATTCTTAAATCATCAAGCTACAGAACAGAGCACTATCCGGCACGAAACCTTACCATTGAACTAATCATCAACATAAATGCTAGACAGTAACATAAAGGAACTTCTAATCATCGTATGAGTTCCTACCTAGCATCCTTTGATGTAGGGTTCTAATGACTGAGAAACCTATACATTCACTTACTTGGTTTCCTTAGCAACTTGAGCTCCTTTTCTTCAGAATTTTTCACCTAAAACATTCACATTGCAGTAGTTAAAACAAAATCCTAGTAGTTCTAAATCTCAAGTCAACCTAAGATTTAATAGCTAAAGTCATTCCTGAATCCTTAGTCTAATACTCTGTGCAGTCTGAAATCCAAAACCGAAATGGACAGACTCAACTATCGGTTACTCGGGGTTGGTTGTTTTTAAATGTCCAGAATCGATTCGGAATGACATTACCACTCTCAGATTCTAAAATATCCTTATTAATACTCGGCCATTAAAGAATCCGAAACTCCAATACTGTGCTGAAAACAGAGCTTAACGACTAACAGATAACTACCTTGCCTATTTCATACCTTGGGCGTGGATTCGTAGGGAATGCAGGCCTGAAGCCGGTCGTCGACGCGAAGGATACTGGTAACAGAGAGCGAGATCTCGGGAGAGAAGAAATCGTCGAGAGTAGAAGATATCGACTACAGCGGTTTAAATGAAGTTTGAAACCCTTTCCATTTTCTTTAAATACCGGTCTCAAACCTCCATTATTACAACTTTGCCACTCAACCGAGTTTAAATCCACATGTAATTAATTAAGCTCGGCATAAAATTCTAAACCGGGAAAAATTAACTAAACACGACCGTTAAAACGGTTAAAGAAATCACCTGGTCTTTATTTTGGGTGTTACATTAGTAATGCAAAATGCTCATGCTGATAAAAATGTCGACATCAATACTAGTGGTATCCCACCAAAAATAATATACGTGCATGTTGGGCTTGATATAACGCAATAAGTATAATAACTCATACCCCTAAGGCGACTTGGCTCCTCAGGAATAGCTTCGAACTTAGCGAAATCCTCTGAATCTGAGAGTCAAAACAAGGAACCCGTTAAGATCCAATTGGGGTTATAAACGATATAAACAGGGAGCCGAGGCAAAAATAGTCCCAAACGGTTCGAGTTGACTTTTGGTCAAAAAGTCAACAGTCAACGGTCAAGGTCAACAATCAAAGTCAACGATTGACTTTGACTTCCTGACCAGGTCGGGTTGGATCAGTTCGATTCGGCTCGTGTCTGGTTTGGATCGGTCCGGGTCGGAACGGTCCGACCTAGAAGAACTCGACCCAACTGGGCTCGAGTCGAACCCAACAGGTTCGGGCTGGGTCTGGGTCAAACCCGACTTGAACCCAGGTCAGGCTCGACCGGACCATGCCGAGGCCCAACTTGGCCTTCGGCCTGAGTCGACTCGGCTCAATGTAGAGTCGACTCGGCCCAATGCCGAGTCAACTCGGCCAACGATGGCTGAGTACCAAAACCCATTTTCCGACCTATTTTTCGACCAAAATTTGTTTCCAACACCTTTCTTACTTCCATTCCAGTCGATTCCAGCCAAAAACACCAAAAAATCGACCACAAATCATAGATCGATAAAACCCCAAAAACCCGAAACTTCCTAGGCAAAAATCGAGAGTTAGAGAGCTTACCGTCGAAAACGCCCTTAAGTAACGCTACTCTACTCATTGAGACAAACATTTTGACACCAAGATCGGCCCGAACGGTGGTCGTTCCGGCGTCGGTGATTTCTTCCTCGCGATCGGCTCTCTCTCTCTCTGGTGTTTCTGCAGACAAGATAAGGTTTCCAAAGGAAATGTAACGCCCCCGAACCCACCCTGGCTTGGTGCGCTACTTTGCTAACCAATCCCACGTTAAAACATAAAATCAACACAGCAGAATTTAAAACTAAAGCTCTCGAAACTCTCTTATGTCATACCCAGCTGCCTAGACTCATTAATTTCCTCTACTTACCTTTAAGCACCACGGCGTCCTTCTCGAAAATTTCGGCAAAGTAACGCCTGAAAATGGCGCCTCCAAAATGCTAGGTACCTGCAACTAAATACATTCTCAGCCAATCCAGAATATTCCTTACCATCTAACCAACCTACGAAATCTCCAACAGCAGTAAAGAGAGAAACTAAAATACTAACATCCCTAAGTGAAGAAAATCCACAGTATAGGGCGACACATCACCCTTAACTATGACTATATACAAATAGCTATACAATAACTCTCAAAACATCAATCAAAAAGAAAAATACACATTCCCATCATTTCTACAAACAGACATTTACAATAACTACAATAACTACCAAAAGACAAAGCCCACATCCCCAGAAGACGATGGTCAAGGCGCACCAACAATAGCCCGTACCGGCATACTGCATGCATCACCAACTGCTGCCTAGCCCTGGCCTGTCTCATCCACCTCACCTGAGTAAATCTCGCCACCTACACCATAGAACACAAAACGTAAGCCTAATGCTTAGCAAGTAGAGAATAACAAATGCGACAACACAATGCACACTACACAAACAACCCTCACACACAACCCTAATTCATGCAGTTTCTAGCTCTCGGTTGGGCTTATTTGTCGTTCGTTGCTTTAATTGTTCCATAAGCCGTGCGGATCGGGTAAGCTCACATCCTATAATCGTACAGGACGGCCATTCCCAGAACCACCATTACGTATTTTAGCCGGTCAAGTCATAAGCCGTGTGGATCGGTTAAGCTCACATCCTATAATCGTACAGGACGGCCATTCCCAGAACAACATTTTTAGCCGGTCAATCCTTCATGGAGGTCCCCTCGGGGTGCTACACACCAGCACTGGTTCCCGACAAGGCCACTCCAATCAAGACTCAATGTTTTAGCCGATCATGTTTTAGCCGGTCATCTCTCATAGAGATCCCCTCGGGGTGCTACACTCCAGCACTTGTTCCCGACAAGGCGCTCTAATCAAGCAAATTTTGCCGTTCACTTTATTTGATTACCGTTCACACTAACAATGCCAAACAATGCAGCTTCTCATATCTAGCATAGCGTAATGTAACTCACAATGCATGTTTCAAAGATATGCAACCCAACACGAAACCAAACAACACAACGCAACACGAAATAAATAACCGACTGTTAAACCCTACCGTTCCATGGTGTAGGCCTAAGGCAACAAAAGAATTCCTCTACTTACCTGGCATCCTAGCTCGCTGAGGATATTCGGTTACCTGTCCACCTACAGCTCGACCGACGACAAATATTCAAACTTTATTAAAATCAAGGCTACACTCACCAATTACTCTCGAACTACTATTTCAAGCCTAATCCAACTAAAACCTAACTAAACGGGCCACTAATTTAGGTTCGGGAAAAATCGACCCAAAACTTCGAACTCGCGTAACTTTTGTGTCGGTTATCGAAATCAAACGATTCCAGTGGCCACGTACTCCTCTAATAACCTATTTTAACCTGTCAAAAGGAATTTTAAAACGAACGACCGTAGCTAGGTCAAATATCCAAAAACCCGAACTGCCCTTCACCTAGAAATTTCCCCTTTTCTGTTTTTCAACAAAACTCATTCAATTCCTCACTAATCTATCATATTCGAGCCTATTAAGCATAATTTAACACCAATTTGAAGTTTCAAATTCAGAAACTTCAATCACAGCACCCTACCTCTCGGCTCACTCTCCCTGAAAACAGGGGCAACCCAGCCCACCGGACCTCGCCGATCACACACCTCTAATTCCCCTATTTTCGTCACAAAACAACAACAAATCAATCGGCCAACCAAGCCTCACCGTTCAAACCACTCCCGCGATCAACAAAGAGGAAACAGGGAGAAGAAACTAACCTGTTTTCGTCCAATTTATGCACAAAATCGGAGAGGAAAAGAGAGGGGTTCAGTTCGCCGGAGCTTGCTCGTCGGAACGGTGGCCGAAACCGCGTGGTCGACGTCCTCCTATTGCTCGGGCTCTCCCTCACGCCGAGAGCTCGGGCCGAAGAAGCAGAATGGCTTCTTCGCGAAGCCATTCTGTTTCTTTAAAATAAAAATTATTTTTATTTATTTTATTATTTTATTTATTCATCTATTAACCAATTACTAATCGCCCTCTGGTATTTCCGACCATTCGAATTTCATTCAATCTCGCTCTTAAATTATAAACCCCGGCTTAATTTCATTGGGAATACCCGAACCTAAATTAAGAAACCATTCACTTTTCTTTTAAATTAATTAAAACAACCTATTTTATTATTCTTTTATTTTCTCTCCAGTTGTTCCTTAAAAAAATTCCCGGGTGTTACAGGAAACCTTATCATTTACGTTTTTCTTTTATTTTATTAATTATTTTATTTTAATTTATATTAAATCAAATCCATTTATGATTTTCGATTTCAATTCAATTTCAATTCTTACCAAAAAATTTCTTTCAGTAAATCCTGACGTTCTTCTCCTGTGAACTTTAATTCACTTGGAACACACGAACGTCAACCTAAAATTTTAGCTTAATTTCATTAAATTTTTCGTACGGGTCATAAGTGACCAAAAATTCGTACGTTACTACTTTTTGAAAATTAGCAGAATTTGCTCAAATTTACACTTAAAATTCGCAAAAAAAAATTATTCAAAAATTTATCTTAATTGAATTTTGGCGAATTTTACACATCACACATTCATTCATCATTTTCATTATCCATTAGTTGATTTTATCAAGCTTATGGTTTATCTCATCAATTTTTCCTTGGTAACTAGTTTCTCCAACATTTATGTTAGATGCCATGGGTGGTTGGTTGCTAGTGTCTCAATTTTGGTTAAGGTAGCACCACTTCTTGTCATCATTTAATCACAACAAAACCACTTCAAACCAAGCAAAATAAACAAGGACACAACAAAGCTCTGATATCAAATGACACGCTTCAACCTATGGAAACTTGTGTGGAAACACAAGCACTAGTTCCCCTCAGATTTCCAAGTGACAATCAGCGAGGTTCTCCAGATTCCAACAGACAACAAGTAATGCAAAACTAATTCAAATGCTATGAAATTTTAGTAGGAGCTTACCTTGCACGTGTATGAAACACCCTTAAAATTTCAATGCAAAACTAGCAGTGGCTTGAATGTTATTCAAGGAACAATCGGGTGTGCTCAAAACTGTCTGGGAAACTGCTATGTTCGCCGAGAGTGGGTAAACTTCTTGACAATGCAACTTTTGATGTGTAGCTCCAAATGACTTGGACCTTTAACACGAACTTACTTGAGGGGTGGTGAAAAGATCCTAAAAGTTTTAAAGACTGACTCGTTGTGGATGAAAAGTTACGGATGGAGGAAAGCTTGCTAGTTGATAAAGTGATAAACAACACCTTCTCGGGTATTTGGTCTCCTTTTTGGGGAAGACACTCCAACAAGCAATGGATGAGAGTTTATACTCTTTTGCTATGGTTTCTACCCTCCAAAAAGGCAGAGAAAAAAGTAATAATAAGAGCTTCCAAGGATACTCACAAACTTGGAAGACAATTGACACCAAAGTGCTTGGATATTACTCACCAGCGGCAATGAGTTTTGAGGCTCAAAGGAGACTCGATTTTTGGAAGTTAAACTTTAGTTTTTCATTCATAAAAAGTTGCTTAACCAGCAACCAAAAGGGAGGGTTCAATACATCAACCCTTCTTATTAGGGTTACAAAAACAACACAAAAGGAAGACGACCAAAACGGTGTGCTTGGCCACTTCACCTAGCCGCGTATACCTACTGTTTTGCCAATTTTGGCAACCACTTTTCTCTCACCAAATGTCCCTTTCAATGTGGTCTTTCTTCCCCCAAATGCAACTCATTCTCCCTCCAAAAGTATTCAGCCATGCATGCAATTAAAATATAAAATAAACTAAGTGTTTCTTGAAAGAAAAAGTAAACTAGGCTCGGTTACAACATTTGCCAAAATGAAGACAAATTGCTCCTTCAACAATTGGTGTGGTCGATAGTTTGCTCCCAAGTTAGCACATGGAGAGGCTTCTCCAAGTCTAGGGTGCTTGGTTCCCACTTTAAATTTTCAAAATAGTCGTCTCCTGCAAAAACAACAAGCTTGTTAGAAAGAGTATCGGCCGAGGTCATGGCCTTGGCTTAGGATCATGTCAATAGTCCTCTTGGCATATCAAATCACTCCCTAACTCTCAAGCATAAAATGGCTGGCACCACTTCTCTTTAAACCACGCAATTTTATGCATTCAAAAATATATTTATAAACTCGCAGGCAAGCAAAATAACACTCTTGAAGAGCGCAATTGTATCGAACAACAGAACATGAGCGCAGTAGTGCTAATGTAGTAGTGCAGCAATGCTAGATGCAATATCGCTAGTAGTGTTAGAGCACAGTACTGCCGAGCGCATTAGCATTCTTGTTGGAGCGTAGTAGCAACGATTTTAATAAAATGCTTTAAAAATACTTGAAAACAAAAATTGAATTAAACAAATAAGAGCATGGTTGGGTACACTTTACAACCATTCGTCACGTTTGCATGGTAGAAATATACATACATGGCATGAGTGACGTTACATAGTATAGCAAGTGATGTGCATATTATACATCATTGCATACTGGATGGAGAGTTATATGACTTGTTTACGTTAGATCTCAATTACATATACTTTTCTTGATGAGTGACATGCATTTAGTTTCAATTTTAGTAAAAAAGAGAGTGAGAGAGAGAGAGAGAGTCCTGCAAATGTTGTAACTTCCTAAACTTCATGAGGGAAATGGTGGTGGTTTTTATTGCCAGCTAGTAAAAGCCTCAGACATATAATAGTATGTGTTAGACTAGATGTATGGGTGTATGATTATATATTAACATTTACATTAGCATGCTAGTAGGTATGTTTATAAGATATATTATATGATAGTCATCATGTTCATTGCGTATAGACATAGCATGATGGTGGGTGTCTACATTCACATTTACTGAGAAGACTTACGATACCTTGCACGATTGGGAATCAGTCTTTTGGTAAATCCTTATGTCACTACATACTTTTTCAACATGCTACTAAAGAACAAAAGAATTAAGTAAATAATTGTAACGCCCCCGAACCAGCCCCGGCTCGGTACGCTACTTTGCTAACTCAACCGGTTAAACGGTGTTTAAAAGCGATCGATCGCCACATGGAGGCGATCGATCGCCACATGGAGGCGATCGATCGCCACATGGAGGCGATCGATCGCCACATGGAGGCGATCGATCGCCACATGGAGGCGATCGATCGCCACATGGAGGCGATCGATCGCCACATGGAGGCGATCGATCGCCACATGGAGGCGATCGATCGCCACATGGAGGCGATCGATCGCCACATGGAGGCGATCGATCGCCACATGGAGGCGATCGATCGCCACATGGAGGCGATCGATCGCCACATGGAGGCGATCGATCGCCACATGGAGGCGATCGATCGCCACATGGAGGCGATCGATCGCCACATGGAGGCGATCGATCGCCACATGGAGGCGATCGATCGCCACATGGAGGCGATCGATCGCCACATGGAGGCGATCGATCGCCACATGGAGGCGATCGATCGCCACATGGAGGCGATCGATCGCCACATGGAGGCGATCGATCGCCACATGGAGGCGATCGATCGCCACATGGAGGCGATCGATCGCCACATGGAGGCGATCGATCGCCACATGGAGGCGATCGATCGCCACATGGAGGCGATCGATCGCCACATGGAGGCGATCGATCGCCACATGGAGGCGATCGATCGCCACATGGAGGCGATCGATCGCCACATGGAGGCGATCGATCGCCACATGGAGGCGATCGATCGCCACATGGAGGCGATCGATCGCCACATGGAGGCGATCGATCGCCACATGGAGGCGATCGATCGCCACATGGAGGCGATCGATCGCCACATGGAGGCGATCGATCGCCACATGGAGGCGATCGATCGCCACATGGAGGCGATCGATCGCCACATGGAGGCGATCGATCGCCACATGGAGGCGATCGATCGCCACATGGAGGCGATCGATCGCCACATGGAGGCGATCGATCGCCACATGGAGGCGATCGATCGCCACATGGAGGCGATCGATCGCCACATGGAGGCGATCGATCGCCACCCTCTCGGGTGCTACAGTGACGGTGTTTAAAATAATTTTCTTAAACTTTTCGACTCGATTTCGGGTTTTACGAACCCTCGAAAAATATCGAAAAACGCGCCAAAATACATTTAAAATACGTCGGGTTGAAATAATTCGAAAATAGGAAAACTTTTTAAAACTTTTCTTTTTTTTTCGGGTGGCGATCGATCGCCACATGGAGGCGATCGATCGCCACCCTCTCGGGTGCTACAGTGCCCGAGAGGCGCTATCAGCGACCGATGGCCGCTGGGCACGCGATCGATCGCCTCTACGGCGCCCAGCGCCCCTTGGGAACGCCCAGCACGCCCCAGCGCGCGCCACCCACGACACCCGCCAATTATCCTCCACTTTTTTCCTGAGCCAAACTCCTCCAAATTTCACGACTTAAAACGAATAACAAAATAAACCTGACATTATAAACATTTTTAACAAAAACCGACAACATAACGGCTAAAAGTTTCTAAATCCGAAACCCTGAAAACATGCATTTAAACCACAATTTTACCAAATCCACACCAGTATCAAGCTACAAGTATTTACCCCCAATCAAATCTAACAAACCAAACGACAAAATATCAAACCCCAATCCATTTTAAATCAAAACAATATCTATACAAAAATCTCCAAACCACCAACCAAATACCTCAAAAATACCAACATAACCAAAAAGTAACTATCACTCACAACTCCTCGAAGACCATGGTCGAGATGCCCCGACAACTGCATGCACCGACATGCCCGTACATCACCAACTGCGTTCCAGTTCTAGCTTTCCGTAAGGCTCTCACCTGTAATCCTGTCAACACCTACATCACGGAACACAAAACGTAAGCCTAATGCTCAGTAAGTAGGGAATAATGCATACGAAAATAAAGTGCACACCGCACATATCACCCTCACACACAACCCTAATACATGCGGTTTCTAACTCTCGGTTGTGTTCAAGTCGTTCTCGTTTCATTACTCTTCACTTTCACTTGTGCATCAAGCGGATACCTATCCTAACAGGATGGTCACGCGTTGACCACGCAGAGCCAGATCCGAGGCACACATCGTGTTCACACACGGGACGGCCATACATGATCTTCTCCCATGTCGATCAATGAACCTCGTTCATAATCACGACAACTTACATGCTTTCAGCTGTGACTCTCTTGTAGACACCTCCCGAATTGCCATTCTTTTAGGCACTAGTTCGCGACGAAGTGACTTTGTGATAACCTCCCGAATTGCCATTCTTCCAAGCACTATTCGCGATGAGGCTACCTTGTGATAACATCCCGAATTGCCATTCTTCCAGGCACTATTCGCGACGAGGCTACTCCACAAGAGACCACCACACCTCTTTTGTGGAACCCTCCTGAACTACCATTCTTTCAGGCACTAATTCGCGATGAGGCGACTCCACAACGGTTCACATTGCCTCACATATCTTTACATTTCACTTTCACAAATTGCAAACGATGCTCAAAACACGTATTTCATAGTTTAAAACCCATGATGCATGTCACATACAATGCACGACACAAGACAAAAACAAAACAACCAAGTAAACAATTCCCTACCGTTCCATGCTGTAAGCCCGAAGGCAAAACACAAGCGATCCACTACTTACCTGAACTCCCGCACGCGTTGGCTCACTCCGAGTATACAATTCACTCGCTCGTTAACCTAGCACATTAATGGAGAAATTACTTAAAATCACCAAAACATAAACTAATATAATTCTCACACAACCAAACTAACTTTTCCAAATAAAAACCCCAACACCTGATTTTTCCCCAATTTCCACCGTCCAACTTCGAACGGCCATAACTTTCTCATTTGTCATCAGATTTCGATGATTCACCCCATTCTGTAAACCTCTCCATGTCTACTATTCAATGAATCAATTTATTTTACAAAACCAATCAGCCAACTCAGTCAGAAACTGCAGAACAGAACCGGCTACATAATTGATCAAAACCGATTTTTCACAACTTACTTTCAATCTTCCATTTCTCTCTAAAAACCACCTAAACTAATCCATTCAGCACCTAAAATATCAAATTTGGAAAGAAATCTAACATTTAAAGTCAAAATTCGGACTCCATGGTTAGGGTTTTCCAAACCCTAACCAAAACCCACAAAACCACCCTAAAACCCTTAAAAATCATCATCTAATTGCATAAATCTCAAAACCCACTTAAATTGATACCTTGAAGCTTGAGAAAACTTGAAGAGATGAAGGAGAGAAACCTCAAATGGTGGCTGAGCTTGGCGTGGAGAGGAAGAGGAAGAAATGACTTTTTGGTGTTTTCTTTTCCTTTATCTTTTTCTAATTTATAAAGCAATTCTTTTTCCGTTTTGATTTTACCACTAATTTTTCTTAATTTATAAAAGTGGCTCTCCCTCACTCATCCCCTTCTTCAACGTGACATGCACACTTAATTTCTCTTCTATTTCACTTTTACTAATTTTTTAATTGGTTAATAAAACTTTTGACTTTTCAAACACCTTTGGTGGTTTGAATTGTCAACATCATTTCTTCCCTTTGTATTATACTCTAATCCCTTCATCACTTAGTAATAAACTCTCATACGTAACTTAACTTAGGGCTATGCACATTATCAAAATTTTTCGGGTGTTACAATCTACGCTCCTTACAAAAATTTTGTCCTCAAAATTTATGGCCTTGTTATTCCTCAATTTACTCACCTCAAGATACTCTCCTGACCTAAGGTTGCACTGCCAACTTCAACGACGCTAAGGTCTTAATCACCTATTGGTAAGGAGTAATGACAATTGTAACGCCCCGAACCCGCCCCGGGCCCGGAGCGTCACGTTGCAAACCAATCCCGTGTTTAAACCACATTTAAAATGTTTTTTCGTAAATTTTTCGACTCGGTTTTCGGTTTTTTGAACCCTCGATTTTTATTGGAAAACGTGCCAAAATACGTTTAAAATATGTTGGAAAAAGTCGGGTTAAAACAAAGTGGAAATCGGAATAAAAACTTTTTTTTAAAAAAATCTGCTGCTGGGCGCGCGCTGGGCGCCGCGCGCGCCCAGACAGCGCGCGCGCGCTGTGCACACCCCGTGTGTGCCCAATCGCGTTCGGTCGCGATTTGGGCCAGATCGATCGGGCCCTCTCGGGCTATTTTCACCAAAAATCATCCCGGCCGCGATCGGTCGTGACCCATGCCCGATCGATCGGGCCGGCTCGGGTTTTTCCAACCAAAAACGCCCCAAAACACCTCGTTTTGGCTTTCCTTGACCTTCCCGACCTTTCTACCCTTTCCTATGAGCCCGACACCTCCAAAAATCCCGAAATTTTTACCATACACTCCCGACACATAAATCTTCCAATCCCGTAAATTTTGTACAAAACCGACTTCAAACGATTAAATAAAAAAATAGCGACCATAACCCGACGTTCAATAGTTTAAAACCGAAACGGGCGGCATAACGCCTAAATTTCTTTAAACCAAAACCTGAAACCAAACACACAAAATCTATGTTTTCAACTTCCCAAATACTACCACCATTAAACACAATTTCCCCAACTCAAAACATTAAATTTCACTACCAAAACATTTTTGTAAATATTCATACTAAACACCCAATACTTTTCGAAGTCGTTTTAATCAAAAAGCCTTACAAAACTCTTACCACACCATTTACAACATTCCCACAAAACACCCGAGGACGATAGTAATCGAGACGCCCCCACAATAGCCTGCACCGGCGGACTCCGTACTTCCCCCGACTGCAGCCTAAACCTCAGCTGTCTCATCAACCTCACCTGTATAGAGTTCGTCACCTACACCACAGAACACAAAACGTAAGTCTAATGCTTAGCAAGTAGGGAATAACGAATGAGACTACAACACAATGCAAGCAACCTAAAATGCAGTTTCTACCACTCAGTTGTGTTTATTTGCTATTCATTGCTTTTCATTACATTTTTCGTTTCATAAGCCATGTGATTTGAGTAGGCACACATCCCATAACCGTCTAGGACGGCCAAACTCAGAATCACCAGAGCAAGACTAGATAGCTCACATCCCATAACCGTCTAGGATGGCCATGCATAATCTCCCTCGTCGATCGTAGAATCCTATAACCGTCTAGGAATTCATACTCACGACCTTTACGTATTTTAGCCAACTATCCTTCATAGAGTTCCCTTCGGGGTGCCACTGCAAGCACCGTATCCCGACAAGGCCCACTATTCCAGATCTCGTATTTGAGTTCCCTTCGGGGTGCCACTGCAAGCACCGTATCCCGACAAGGCACTATATTTGAGATCTCAAGTTCCCTTCGGGGTGCCACTGCAAGCACCGTATCCCGACAAGGAACATTATTTATCTGATTACGTTCACACTCACAACCAGCCATGCAAAAACAACTCGTATTTTCGTTACTGAAAACAATGATGCACGTCAACCATTATGCAACCAAACCCAACAAAGCACAACACGAAATGCAACCAAACCCAACAAACAACAACACGAAATAAATAACCCTACCGTTCCGTGGTGTAGGCCCGAAGGCGAAAGAAAGCTACCACTACTTACCTGGACGCTCGGTTTTCCACTTGTTCACTTAACTCTGCCAATTCACACGCACGATAACCTAAAACAACGTAAACTTAGTTTGATAAGCTATCAATAAATTCTAAAAGATTTTCTAACTAAAACTTAACAAACCTAAAGCACACTTCACACCTCAAATGCTAAACCCGATTTTTAGACAAATTACCAACGTCCAACATTAAACGGCCATAACTTTCTCGTTTTTCAACGGATTTCGACGTGCCACCCCAACTCGGAAACCTCTACACGTCTACTATCCATTGAATCACTCAAATTAACCAAACAAATACTTTGGCCAGCCCGAAATTCCCAAAGACAGAATCGGTCCTAAAGTGTTCTTAAACCGTTTTTGTGTAACACTTTTTCAATCTTCCATCTAACCCCTCTAACAACCTAAATCACTCCATTCAACAACTAAACTACCAAAATAGGAAAGAAATCTAACACCTAAACTCAATTTTTCGAAATCCCTAACCTAGGGTTTTCTAAAATTCACCAAACTCAACCAAAATACATAAAAACACTTCTAAACTCCATCTAAATGCACACAAACCAAAACCCAAGAGAAATTACCTTGAAAAGTGTTCAATAGATGAAGAAATAAGGAAGGGGATCGATGGCTATGGAGGAGAAGGAGAGAAGCTCGAAGAAGATGAAGAAAAAATGGAAACTCACCTTTTTAACCTAACTTTCCTTCCACCTTTTAACTTTCCTCCTCCAAGCTTTTTAAATTTGTAAAACCACCCACACTTTTCTCTCCCAAAACCTCCAACGTGAATGTCATACAACTCATCACTTTTCATTCATTTTATTTAATAATTTTCATACCATTAATGCATGAAAAATCCTATTGGTTGTTTGACTTTTCAAACCCTTTGGTTTGAATTTTCAAACCACTTTATTTTCTCTTCTCTTACTCCTCAATGTACTCCACTAAACTTGAGAAATGGAACTCTCCTAACACTTCTAACCTAAGGCTACTCACGAAATAGAAAATTCTCGGGTGTTACAACAATTCCCTATATTTCTAAAGTTTTAAATTACCCTCTTATGCATTCCATAGTTCAATTACTTACACGCTCATTACTTAACTTAATAAACCATCATTTAGACTCTCAACTCCTCTAACTAAGGTATCCACTCTAGCTTTCTCTCGAACTAAATTCATCTAATTCTTCACTTCAATTTCTGTATCTATCAAGCACATACCTAACCCATTCCAAACTCTAAATGTATCCTCAACTACGTACACTAAAACTAAATAAGTGAACTTTTATCTTATATCCTTAATTTCTAAATTAGTACTTCCACCTCTTGCGCCTATTTTCCTCAACAATCAAAACACTTTAGTGGTCATTCTAATACCATTTCGTACTCAAAGTTCTCACACTTAAGTCTATCTAATATTAAAAAATATATATACTCAGAGTCCTCATACTTATATACATTATGCTCAATTTGTCCAACTTTTACCTCAATTATCATCAAATACTCTCAAATCATTATGTCTAAACTAAATCTTTCCCGACTTCACACTCGACACTCGACACCCTAAATGATGTCTACGCACGTACTTCATTTCGACACCAAAATATCAAATTAAATTTCCATAATCCACTGGAATTGACCTTACTCTTAAGTTTGCACGTAAAATCTCTGTGTGACCTTTCTTTTCTCCACATTTGGTATCTTAATATTTTTCAACTTATTGACTCAAAATCTACCTTCTAACCTTTGGGCTACCGGACATGGCACTACATCTATCGAGTGCCCCAAATATCCTATCAAGTAATGAAAATTCCTATACCTCCAAGTTTTAACTTCACCTAACTCTGCACTCCATAATTCAAACATGCGTATGTCTACTGACTTCAACTACATCCATCATTACTTATACCCTAAAACTCCTCTAACTTAGTTCTCAATTCTATCTTTCCCTCAAGCTCAATTTACCTAACTCCTTACTTCACATTTCCGTGTCTGTCACACACGTGCCTAATTTAATTCTCTTCTACTCTAACATCTCATTGCTAACTTATTCCACTCTCAAAGTATACTCAATCACATAACACTAAAATTCTACTGCATAAATTTTCTATCCTAAGTTCTCAATTCAAAGTTCCCCTTGATGTTACTATCACATATTGCACCTATTTACCTCGAACTATTATTCTAACAAGGATCTCTTTATCTATTCCCTCTAATAATCCTCTAGCTACATTCACTGCTTTGAATCTCATCCACTATAATCTCGATCATTCTTCGAGGATTGACAACTCCCTATGGCTCTAATTTGGGGTCATTCTAAACTATACATCTCAACACTCAATAATCCCTACAATTATTGACTTCACAATACCTAACTATCACTTGAACCTCCTTCTAGGTTTTTTTCTCAGAGCGTCCATCCAAATTTCTCTGCCTTTCTAAGTCCTCAAGCCTAACACTACTTTTGCAGGTCTTCTATTTTAACATTGGGCAGTCCGTAGAGATCTAACCTTTTTCATTACCATTAAAATATCAGTCTGATCCTTCCTCGCACACCTACCACGAAACTCCTTCGAATATTTCCAACTTCAATTCTTGGCCACCAATCTAGTTCGTCATAATAGAGCAACCTTATTCATCTTATTAGTTCAAACCATTTGGATGAAGTACCTATTGAAATCAACAACCCTAAATCCCTCATGCCATTACTTTCTCCCTTACTAGAGTCCTAACAGTACCCTACCAATCAGCATCAAGCTAACTTTAATTACTAACTTAACTTTACTACGAAAACCGCTATTACCAAAAATATACAACACATCCTAGTCTATCAATAATACAAAAAAAAAAACAGCCAGTGAAATACAAGTACCATACCTGAGATCACGTTTAAATCCTGTGTGTTGCTTTAGCCTGACCCTGCTTGCCTATAGGACAATTCTTAGCTATGTGCCCAGACTCGTTGCAATTGAAACACAGGTTGGTCTTTGGCTTTGGACAATCTCGGGCAATATGGTCAGCTCCAAAACAATTAAAACATCTTCTCTCATACTGTCCGCACTCACCTGGATGAAATTTCAAACATTTCAGACATTTCGAAAAACTTCTCCTTTGTTGCTTTCGTTGCTTCTTTTCTTCTCTTAGGTCATTTAAATTGTCACCCGGCCTTTTAATCCCCTGAAGCTGTGAAGAAGATCCAACACTGTCTATCTGAGTTGTAATTCCCGTTAATATTTGACCCAAAACTTCTGCCGGTTTAATCAATTTACCAGCAGCATCCTCCACCTCTAAGGCTTTGGCCATCACTCGAGTAAATGGTATTCCTTCAATTCCAAATGTCTTCACCAACATCTCAATCTCCGGCTTTAAGTCCTGCACAAATTGAAATATTTTGTCTTCCTCCCAACTAACTAGGTGACTGGCAAACCGGGACAATGATTCAAACTGCTGGATGTACTCTCCCACAGATCCTGTCTGCTTCAGCTGTAAGAATTCCATTTTCTTAGCAGCTTGAACTATTCTGTTGTAATACTTGTCGAAGAATAAATCTTTGAACTCTTTCCAAGTCAAATCTTGAGCCCCGATGGTAGCCTCCACCGTCTCCCACCAACACTGAGCATCATTAACCAAGTGGAATGTTGCACACTTTACTTTATTTCCTTCCTCCACCTTAACAAGGTTAAACATGTTCTCTATAGTGTGTAACCACCTCTCAGCAGCTATGGGATCTGTTAACTGGCCCTCAAACATCAGAGTTTTTAACTTTCGGAATTTTTCCCCACTAGAACTAGCTCCAACATTTCCCGGTCCTCCCTGACCTAACAGCGATTCAACCAATTCGCCTTGCCTCCAAACCATCTCCGCCTGCTTACTGACCAACTCAATAAGAAGCCTAACTGACCCATCAAGTTCACTTCTAGGTTGCTCTGGTTATCTTGGGTTCCTTGGCATTTTGGTCTAATCCTATACAAAGGTTCAAACAATCTAATCTTAGTTAATAAACGAACTAAAAAGAAAAGAAATACTTACAGTCGGTGAAGCACGTTGCATGGCGGCCGGCATTGTCGAGTAATCCTTTGAATGAATCGACCATTTTGCTCTGATACCTTCTTGTAACTTCCCCGAACCAGCCTCGGCTCGGTACGCTACTTTGCTAACTCAACCCGTGTTAAAACAGCGTTTAAAATAATTTTTCTTAAACTTTTCGACTGGATTTTGGGTTTTACGAACCCTCGAAAAATATCGGAAAACGCGCCAAAATACATTTAAAATACGTCGGGTTGAAATAATTCGGGAATAGGAAAACTTTTTAAAACTTTTTTTTTTTCCGGGTGGCAATCGATCGCCACCCTCTCGGGTGCTACAGTGCCCGAGAGGAGCGATCAGCGACCGATGGCCGCTGGGCTCGCGATCGATCGCCTCTACAGAAAAAAAAGCTCCCCCTGCGCGCGCCCAGCACGCCCCAGCGCGCGCCACCCACGACACCCGCCAATTATCCTCCACTTTTTCTTGAGCCAAACTCCTCCAAATTTCACGACTTAAAACGGATAACAAAATAAACCCGACATTATAAACATTTTTAACAAAAACCGACAACAAAACGGCTAAAAGTTTCTAAATCCGAAACCCTGAAAACATGCATTTAAACGACAATTTTACCAAATCCACACCAGTATCAAGCCACAAGTATTTACCCCCAATCAAATCTAACAAACCAAACAACAAAATATCAAACCCCAATCCATTTTAAATCAAAACAATATCTATACAAAAATCTCCAAACCACCAACCAAATACCTCAAAAATACCAACATAATCAAAAAGTAACTATCACTCACAACTCCCCGAAGACCATGGTCGAGACGCCCCGACAACTGCCTGCACCGACATGCCCGTACATCACCAACTGCGTTCCAGTTCTAGCTTTCCTTAAGGCTCTCACCTGTAATCCTGTCAACACCTACATCACAGAACACAAAACGTAAGCCTAATGCTCAGTAAGTAGGAATAATGCATACGAAAACAAAGTGCACACCGCACATATCACCCTCACACACAACCCTAATACATGCGGTTTCTAACTCTCGGTTGTGTTCAACTCGTTCTTGTTTCATTACTCTTCACTTTCACTTGTGCGTCAAGCAGATACCTATCCTAACAGGATGGTCACACATTGACCACGCAGAGCCAGATCCGAGGCACACATCGTGTTCACACACAAGATGGCCATACATGATCTTCTCCCACGTCGATCAATGAACCTCGTTCATAATCACGACAACTTACATGCTTTCAGCTGTGACTCTCTTGTAGACAACTCCTGAATTGCCATTCTTTCAAGCACTAGTTCGCGACGAGGTAACTTTGTGATAACCTCCCGAATTGCCATTCTTCCAAGCACTATTCGCGATGAGGCTACCTTGTGATAACATCCCGAATTGTCATTCTTCCAGGCACTATTCGCGACGAGGCTACTCCACAAGAGACCACCACACCTCTTTTGTGGAACCCTCCTGAACTGCCATTCTTTCAGGCACTAATTCGCGACGAGGCGACTCCACAACGGTTCACATTGCCTCACATATCTTTACATTTCACTTTCACAAATTGCAAACGACGCTCAAAACACGTATTTCATAGTTTAAAACCAATGATGCGTGTCACATACAATGCACGACACAAGACAAAAACAAAACAACTAAGCAAACAATTCCCTACCGTTCCATGGTGTAGGCCCGAAGGCAAAACACAAGCGATCCACTACTTACCTGAACTCCCGCACGCGTTGGCTCACTCCGAGTATACAATTCACTCGCTCGTTAACCTAGCACATTAATGGAAAAATTACTTAAAATCACCAAAACATAAACTAATATAATTCTCATACAACCAAACTAACTTTTCCAAATAAAGACCCCAACACCCAATTTTTCCCCAATTTCCACCGTCCAACTTCGAACGGCCATAACTTTCTCATTTTTCATCAGATTTCGATGATTCACCCCAATCTGTAAACCTCTCCATGTCTACTATTCAATGAATCAATTTATTTTACAAAACCAACCAGCCAACTTAGTCAGAAACTGCAGAACAGAACCGGCTACATAATTGATCAAAATCGATTTTTCACAACTTACTTCCAATCTTCCATTTTTCTCTAAAAACCACCTAAACTAATCCATTCAACACCTAAAATATCAAATTTGGAAAGAAATCTAACATATAAAGTCAAAATTCGGACTCCATGGTTAGGGTTTTCCAAACCCTAACCAAAACCCACAAAACCACCCTAAAACCCTTAAAAATCATCATCTAATTGCATAAATCTCAAAACCCACTTAAATTGATACCTTGAAGCTTGAGAAAACTTGAAGAGATGAAGGAGAGAAACCTCAAATGGTGGCTGAGCTTGGCGTGGAGAGGAAGAGGAAGAAATGACTTTTTGGTGTTTTCTTTTCCTTTTATCTTTTTCTAATTTATAAAGCAATTCTTTTTCCTTTTTGATTTTACCACTAATTTTTCTTAATTTATAAAAGTGGCTCTCCCTCACTCATCCCCTTCTTCAACGTGACATGCACACTTAATTTCCCTTCTATTTCACTTTTACTAATTTTTCAATTTGTTAATAAAACTTTTGACTTTTCAAACACCTTTGGTGGTTTGAATTGTCAACATCATTTCTTCCCTTTGTATTATACTTTAATCCCTTCATCACGTAGTAATAAACTCTCATACGTAACTTAACCTAGGGCTATGCACATTATCGAAATTTTTCGGGTGTTACAATAATATAGCAAGATTGCAAATACGGATTGTTAGTGCGGTTCTCCCAAACTATCTATGTCTATGCTTTAACGCTCTCCCTTGAAGATTTCTTTCCACTTACACTTGACTGAGCTTTTGGGTAATAATCATGCCTTTACACTTCTAGGCTTCACCCTTTCTCTCTCTCAACAATAAATGTAATTTAAAGAGTTTTTGTTACAAATATAACTTCCACAATAATTAACATCTCAAGTGAAGTATAAGTTTTGAAGCTATATGGGTAGCTTGAACACTTGAATGCGTGAATGGCTCCAAAATGAAAGTGCAAAAATTTGGTGGTTTGTATTGTGGATGCAATCTCTATTTATAGACAAGCTTCATTTCTTTGAGCATCAAGTCGACCATCCCTACACACAAGTCAACCACAATGTACCTGTTATAGACAATTTTATGGTAGGTGAGTTATTATTGATAGATATCTTGTACTGCTTCGACTTATCGCGTATTGGGTTCAGCCTAACACACTTTCCTTTGAATGAAATTGTCTTGAGTCTTGGGGATCGTGGAGCTTCTTTGGTCTACTAGAGCAGTCTCCCGCATGATATGCCTCATGCTTGGGCTACTTCGGGGCTTCTCTAGTATACTGCAAGCACACTTCTATAAAATATCTCTCAAAATTGGGTGACGTGGTGTTCCCTAGTTGATTGCATGATGCTATTTCTAGCACAAGTGAAAATCGAAGGGTCGTTTAAGTTAGAGTCCTAAAAAACTTTGAAATAAATGCGAGAGCTTAACAAACATATTAGAAATTTCTAAAACCTAATTTCATTTTATTTCCAAACATATTTTAAACATATCAGCTTAAATCCTTAATCTTCAAGACAAACATTTTAAAACTCTATTAAGCTAACAATCTTTTTTTTTTTATGATGACAAATTTGATGAACTTTTTAATATTTTTAATCATACACCCCATTTTATATGCAACTCTCCCAATATCTATGCATATAAGTTAGGAATTGCTAAATTTGGATACAATTTCCCTAATATTTTCTCCAACTTTGGTCATTAACAAAAAGAATACATGCACCGAATTTCAATTAGAGGAGTCTTAAAAAAATATAATCAAATAATTTAACATACTTCAATCCAAAAAAAATAATATAACAACCAAGCATTGTTGATAGCAGAATGATCTAGAGTAACCCCAAAGAAACTGAAAGACATAAAGTTTCATAAAAAAACTACAAAGTTTGAAAGGTAAACAACCAAGACTAAGCATCGGAACAACTCCTCCTCATCCATAGGTAGATCAATGTCAGATGTACGAGGAATGTTAGGATAGACTGGTGCTCTAGGCTCAAACAAAAAGGTGTTCTTATAACAAGTATATGGTAACTCTTTGAGGCGATGATTGATGACTTCAAATTTAGAACGTGTCTTGGCCTAAAAGAATCGCAAGGAGGCACATTGATCTTGGAAATGAGTCCATATCCATTCTAAAATTGGAGAAACATACAGTTAAAAGATCCAGCTTTTCTCCGACGTTGGAGATTCCCTCTTCTGAATATGATCGTGGTAATCGAGGTAGAGAGGGCTGACTTAGAATGTCCTTCATAGGAACATCGTGACTTAGAAAGAATGCAATTAGGGCTACTTGGAGATCGTGAGAATTGATTTTTGAATCATATTTAATTAGGAGATTTGAGAAGTTAATTAATTTAATTTATCATAATTTAACAACTATTGACTTTTATTTCTAAAATTTCTATACAAGTTTCTTTAATCTCATTCTCTATTTTGACCCTATTTTTGTATGAGCAATGCAACCAAAACTGAACTGAAATCGAACCAAGATTTTGGGTTCAATTTTGTTCAGTTCTTGCACCAAAAAACTTCAATTTTGGTTTTGAAGTTACATACACCGATCTCTACTGTTTTGGTTCGGTTCTATCACAAAATCAATTTGAACCAGACCATGAACACCCCTATTGTTATCCTACAAAATCTTCGTCGATAGAAGATTGTACGGAAGGGACTTCGCATAGTTTCCACCTACATCTTACATCATATGATTCATATAAGTCTATATAGCTTAAACGATCCCAACGACTATCTTGTGGCAAAAAAGTTGTATTTGAGAATGTGATAAATAACTCGAGCACATATATTTAAATCCTTTATTCTTGATTTATTATAGACTCCAATATTAGGATCCTTGCGCATTTTTTTAAAGAAATTTGATCATTCATTAGAGTTATTTTATACTCTTTTTAATTGATATAACTTGTATGATTTGAGTGAATGTAAAAAGAAATTAGTGCAATTTATTGAGAATGCTGCAGGATGCTACAGCATCAGGACATTGATTGAATTTAATGTATTTAGCGCAGATTCTCAGAAAAACAAGTAAATTTTTATCACTAATTCGAATTTTATATTTTCTTATTTGAATGCAGAGTTATTAGAGGGAAGATCGAATTAAAAAGATAAAGATTAAAAAGAGAGAGAGAATAAATCAAGGAAATTATTGTTACCAAAAATGAAGGACATAAATCAAAGAGAAAAGGAAGAAATCTTGGCTGAAAAATCATTCCTGAATCGGAAGAGAGAAAAAGAAGGCTAAAATCAAGGAAAATAAGGGGGGGGGGGGGGGGGACTTCACACGTTGAACAAGAAGACATGAGAAAATTTGGGGAAAATGGGAGATTTGGCTTGGCTGTTGAAGGGAGACTTCGACGAGATTTCTTCTTCCCTCTTACTTTTATATTTTTATGAATATTAATATTGTTGATTTTAGTATCATGATTTTTGGCTAGATCTTTTTATCTTGGTTAGGCAAGAAAGTACTCATTACATGTTTTTATTTTGATCTATGAATGTTACGTATTTTTCATCGAGCAATTTCTCATGATTTTGATTACGTAATTGAATTGTGTCGATAGACAAATTTGATATTACATGTTCCTATTGTATCGATAGACAAATTTGATATTACATGTTCATATTGTATCGATAGATAAATAGGAATTGTAAGATGCATGAGTAATTAAATAAATTAAATTTGTTGCAAAGTCGCTAACATTAATTTATTTGGCATTAAGAATAGAATTACAAAGAAATTCATATTAAGTTTTTGTCTTTTCAAAGTCCAAAAGAAAATTCTGAAATGGAGTTATCTAGGCAATTCGATAGAACTCTAGAAATGTTATGAATTCTTACTGTTCTGTGATAAATGTTGTAGCATTAGTGGTAAAATGCATGTAATGAGGAAATCAACCCTAGTCAAGGTTTCCATCATCTTAATCTTTTCAAGTTATTTTGCTTCCAATTAATTTCTTTATTATTTAGAGTCCTATTTTATTTTCTTTTTTACTCTTATCCCAATATATTTACATAAGTTTTATAAAAATTTAATTTGATTAAAAATATCCTCGTGGGATCAACTTTTATTTACTCTATTACTTCGTTAGCGACACGTGCACTTGCGTTAAAGTGTATAGAATTACTAACAATGTTGAAGCATTCATCTAGTCCAAAACCAATCAACTCAAATTCTTGCCAAGGTTAGAGTAACTTCACTACCGAGAATGTAAATCCTAACCTCCACAGCTCGAGGAGCATAAACCAAATTAGCATAGAACAACCTAATAAGTTTCTCATAGTATGGACTATTTAGATCACACAATCAATTAGGTCCCATGCTTTTAAATGTATATACAATATTCATTGAACCAAAGCTTGAATAGCTGACCAAAGTTCAATATGATTTTCATTATGTTCCCTGCATGAGGCAGCTCTGAACAGTGTGAGTAGTAATTAGATGAAAACGAGGGTCGGGAGGCTCGTCCCTAACTCATAACCATTTTGCATTTTCAACTACTCTAGGAGTTGCTTAAGCCATTAAATGTCGGAAGTGGAGGAGAGACTGGTGGAAAATGTGGGAGTAAATAGGAGAAACGTATTAAGTGAACTAGGGATTTTATAAAAAGAGTACTTGAAAAATTGAAAGAGGGAAATAAGTGATAGAAATGAGATCTAACATGAAAGGGAGTAATTTCAACAAGAAAAAAGATCATATTTTGGAGACAGGACTAGAGTTTGCAAAAGAAGGGTGTTTTTTTGTCTTTTGTTAGCGTGACTGGGTAATTTGGTAGCTTTTAAATATGATTCAATTGTACTTAACTCATGGGAGATTGATGCCGACGACTTGTCATCACTACAAGTCAACCAAAAATCTCAAAACTGCTAGAGTTTGCAAAAGGAGGGTGTTTTTTTTGTCTTTTGTTAGCACGATTGGGTAATCTGGTAGATTTTAAATATGATTCAACTGTACTTAACTCGTGGGAGATTGATGCCGACGACTTGTCATCACTACAAGTCAACCAAAAATCTCAAAACTTAGGTTATCAATTATATTAAACTGAAATGAGTCAAATCAATCCTAACAAATTACGAATATTGTTGAAAGTCTTCTCATCTAGCAGCTTTGTAAAGATATCGTCTATTTGATTTTCAGAAGTTACGAATTCAAAATTCACATGGACATGATCTCTAATGAAATGATATCCAATTTCTATGTGATTTGTGTGAGAGAGTTGAATGAAATTTTTGAAGATGATAATTGCACTACAGTTATCACACCTAACTGGGATATTCTCATACCTTTTGACCATAGTCTTCTAAGATTTGTTTCATCCATAAGATTTAAGCACAAGAACTAGCAGCAACTATGTACTCACTTCCAGCCATTGAAAGAGCCATCAAATTTTGTAGGAGAACCATGAAACTAATTCTCAAAAGAATTGACACGTTCCACTTGTGATTTTCTTATCTACAAGACTCCCAACATAATCGGAATCAATATAACCCACTAAATCAAAGGTAGTTCACTTGGGAAACCAAACTCCTAAGTCACTCGTCTCACTTAAATAGTTGAATGTTTTCTTTACGACGGGGGGGGGGGGGGGGGGGGGGGGGGGGGGGGGGGGGGGGGGGGGGGGGGGGGGGGGGGGGGGGGGGGGGGGGGGGGGGGGGGGGGGGGGGGGGGGGGGGGGGGGGGGGGGGGGGGGGGGGGGGGGGGGGGGGGGGGGGGGGGGGGGGGGGGGGGGGGGGGGGGGGGGGGGGGGGGGGGGGGGGGGGGGGGGGGGGGGGGGGGGGGGGGGGGGGGGGGGGGGGGGGGGGGGGGGGGGGGGGGGGGGGGGGGGGGGGGGGGGGGGGGGGGGGGGGGGGGGGGGGGGGGGGGGGGGGGGGGGGGGGGGGGGGGGGGGGGGGGGGGGGGGGGGGGGGGGGGGGGGGGGGGGGGGGGGGGGGGGGGGGGGGGGGGGGGGGGGGGGGGGGGGGGGGGGGGGGGGGGGGGGGGGGGGGGGGGGGGGGGGGGGGGGGGGGGGGGGGGGGGGGGGGGGGGGGGGGGGGGGGGGGGGGGGGGGGGGGGGGGGGGGGGGGGGGGGGGGGGCCTCAAAAGAATTGACACGTTCCACTTGTGATTTTCTTATCTACAAGACTCCCAACATAATCGGAATCAATATAACCCACTAAATCAAAGGTAGTTCACTTGGGAAACCAAACTCCTAAGTCACTCGTCTCACTTAAATAGTTGAATGTTTTCTTTACGACATTTAAATGGGATTCATTCGGACATACTTGAAATCAACCACATAAACAAACACTAAAAAGGATGTTTGCTCTAGCCGTTCAACACAATAATAAACCAATTATTCCTTGATATTTCTTTATGTTCACACTCTTACCTCTATCATCCTTATCTAGTTTTGTAGAAGTACTCATAGATGTACGAATGGATTTGGAGGTATCCATCTCAAATATCTTGATAAACTCTTTGATATACTTTTTGACACAGTACGAACCTAGAAAGGCTCGTGTTAAACCCAGAAAAAATGAAGAATGTGTGTGGGTGAATGTGTGAGTGAAAACCGAGCACAATGTAATGAAAATGAAGCACAAAATAAAAATGAGATGACGGGTGATAGTGAGTGTAACGTGAAGAACAGAACAATATGGTAAAGATGGAAAAGGAAATGAAACCTTAAGCGGACTCGAGAGCTATCTTATGTTATGCTCACAGGTGCTTGCTTTCCCGTAGGAAAACTGTGACGACCCCAACCCGGTCAGGGCCGCCACGGCAAAACCATGACATAATCTTAACTTTAATCCCTCGAAATTTCACGTAAAATTTTTCTTTTGCTCAATACTCTAAAATAAGACGGACTTAGACAATTGACCACCTTAAACAACCCATTCAAAATCTAACTTGGACTTGAACGTGTTGAGCATGAGGTTCGTTAACTTTTAAATCAATAAAACGAAGTAAAAACACTTTTTCAGAAAAACGTCGACTCGATTTTGGGCCCTTAAAATCCTTTAAAATACTTGGGGATCGCCCGAAAAATATATTTAAGAAGTATACTAAAAAGTCGGGTCGAAACAGGTTTTGAAAAGTCAAAAAATAAAAATAAAATAAAATAAATATACAAGTCAATCACGATCGATCGCGGCCAAAGCCCGATCGATCGGGCCAGCTCGAGTTTCCCGACTAAAACGACCCTAAACCACGATCGATCGGGCCAGCTCGGGTTTCCAAACTAAAAACTTCCCAACGCCACGATCGATCGCGCCTCGGCACGATCGATCGCGTGGGCATCATTTTGGCGCGCTGGCGCGCAAACACTGCACGCGCGCTAGCCACGCCCAGCCAGCGAGCGCTCCTCCCCTTTTTCCTTACCCTTAACCAATTTTCTTTCCCAAACACTTACCATTCACCCTAAACTTTCCAAAAATCATTCCCCAACCTTTTTAAACACAAAATCTCCAATAATTCAAGTAAGGTTATTAAATGACTAGACAATGGCACTAGAGTAAATTTACAATTTTCAAAAGTGGATAACGTATTTAAGAAAAGAGGGTTGGGTTTAATGCACTGTAGCCGCCACCAATTTCATACCATTTCCTCTTCGGGTTTTCAGCTCAAGCAGCCGAGCTCTCTAGACGATTTTCCTCGCCCGATTCTCCTTCAACTTAGGTAAGTTTTCCTCATTTCTCTTAAGTTTAAGCAGTTAGATAGCTGAGGGAGTGCAATGAGGGGATTTCGTGTATGCTGTGAATGAGGGTAGATTCGGGTTGGGGTGAAAATTTGGGAAAATGCTTAGTGAATAGAACTCCTAACGGTCCACTTAAGTTTCAGAATGCTTTAGAATGGGGATTAGTAAAGATTGGCTTAATGTTCTTTTTATGGTTCTAGGTGAGCATTTCCGAAGCAACTCCTAACCGAGTATACACCAGGAATCCAGGTAAGTAAAGTTTGCTTGTGCCTTCGGGCCTACATCACAAAACGTTAGGGTTGTGTTTACTGGGATGTGTCTGTGTGTTATGCATCATGTTTTTAAAAGTATACGAAAATGAATTTGAATGCATGTTGGCGTGGTAAGGATTGAACATATTGAAACAGTTACGTGAATCAGTTTTACTGTTAAGGGAGCTAATCCAACCCTTAATGAGACAGTGGATATTTATACTTTGGGAGAGTTGATCCAACTCCCAACTTCACAGGGGGATCTGAACAGAACGATGAATATGCAACTGAGATGAGAAAGTAGAAACTGCATGTTTAGGAAGTTTATGTTTCAGCATTTCCATTTCATCATTGCTTTACTTGCTTAGCATTAGGCTAATAGATGAGTTTTGTGATGTAGGTGAAGAAGTGATAGCAGGTGTGCTTTCTGAGTCTACTGAGGACTAGACTGGTTGGAGGAGTGTATCCTTGTAACAGACTGACAGCTGATGAGGCAGTTTAACTGGTGTCAGTGGTTGTGAAGGTTTAGTGAACATTGATTTCAATTTGAGTATGTTAAACTTTCTAATGAAAGAAGTTGCTTGGATGTTTTCAAAAATATTTTGTGACCCTTCTGATGTTAGTATTCCGTTAGTTTTAATACTGGATTTTTACTGGATTTTGAGAAATGCAACGATTTGGATTATTTCTGAATGTTTCAGTAAGGTGAGTAAATTCCTTCTGTAGTTAGAGTTATGTTGTATGGCTAGAAGTAGTTGGAGTGTCACTTTGAACTCTATCGGTAGATGGTGTCTATCGGTGGGTGTTGAGATGTAGTTCTATTTTTCGGAAGATGAAGTTATATTTTCATCGGAAGATGTAGTTCTATTTCTATCGGAAGATGAAGTTTTATTTTCATCGGAAGATTTAGTTGTATTTCTATCGGAAGATGTAAGTAAGAAAATTGTCGTTTAGTGATAGGTATGTGAAGTTTATTCGATCGGATGAGGAAATCATCCGGCTGACGTCACCGGTAGATGTAGAGTAAAGTCGATCGGATGAGGAAATCATCCGGCTGACGTCACCGGTGGATGTAGAGTAAAGTCGATCGGATGAAGAAATCATCCGGCTGACGTCACCGGTAGATGAAGGATGTATTTTGTCGTTTTGTGACCGGATGATGGAGCCAAAACTTTGTCGTTTTGTGACCGGATGATGTAGCCGAAACTTTGTCGTTTTGTTATCAGGAAAAGCCTTCTATTTTCTAAGCCAGTTCCTTCCGGTTGACTTCGTTCTTCGGATGATGTGTTTGACTTTCTTAAATTTTACGTAATTTACGCTTAAACCTTTATCCCTTCCGGCTGAATTATTTTCTTGATATTTTATTCGATCATTCAAACACTGTTGCATAGTTTTGCTCAACTCTGTTTTTGCTCGAAGATTTTTCCGCTGCAAGTCTTCATGTTTTATCAAACGTTAAAATTTGAATTCCGAAGGAAGTTTTAAATTCGGTCCAAGGTTTCTTAGTAATATCTGGGTTCATGAGTAACAAACCGGGTTCAGAAAACTCGGAGCGTTACATCGCACCTAGCCAAAACACATCCCGTCGCCACGAGCTCCGCCCATCGACCACCTATGCCTGATCATCAGGAGAAAGTTCCTCACCTTCGTTATCGTCACCTACATCATACGATAAACACATTAAGCTTAATGCTTAGTAAGGAGGTGTACCAAAACATTAGAATACAGAATGCATGGTTTTTCAAAACATGTTCGTTTTTCGTTTATGTACTTTACATAACATATACATATATATCATTAGGCATGAGTAGGCACCGGCACCACCCGTCTACCCAGTAGACCAATTACTTGCCCTGAGTTTCCATTAACACATTTTGGTGCTCTGAGTTTCCATTAACACATTTTAGTGCCCTGAGTTGCCATTTACGTGCCTCATGCCCTACTCATCCTCCAACTTCATTTAACATCATTTACTTTACTTCGTTTACTTGAAAACGTGCATGCAAAACATTTTATTAAATCATAAGGGAAAAACATGATGCGTGAAGAAAGAGACTCCGAACAATCATCTAACCGTTCATGGCACACATAAACGAACCTAACTGAGTACTACTAGGAAGCATCCTAGACTACCCGGCTAGTTTAAGCCCCACAATCAGAAAACATCATAAAACCTAACATCGATACAATGTAGGGCCTGAAGGGCCGGAAGCCTAACACTCACTTACCTGGAGTCCTAGCTATGCCGAGCACCGTCCTTTGAGAGCTTGGGTCACCTAAGGAATTTTCGTAACATGTCATTAGTATCGATTCTAAATCGTCAATTTCACAACTAAACGAAACCCCGAGCAAAGACAATTTTCCTAAAAACTCTCATTCACTTCATTCGGGCATTTCGTCGAGCACATTGTGCTCATTAATTCAAAAACTCCATTAATAGCTTCCAACAACCTTCCAACAACCAAAACTTAACCTTAAACATCCACCCACACCATTAATTCACACAATCTACTACAATAATCATAAATACCACACTATTGGGCATTAATATTGTCACACTATCGATTTCTACCAAAACCCCCAATTTCTCACAAAACCCTAAACCGAAATCACCCTAAAACAAAACTATACTTGCCTAAAAGTTAGGGCTTACCTTGAGTATCAATTTGGGGAAGAAAATGGAGGAGAAATCACCAGAACGGAAGAGCACGATCAACGTTGAAGAGAAATGGAGTGGGAGAAGAGAAAATCGTGAGGGAGAGGGAGCTCACGTAGGAGAAGGAGAGAAATGAGAGAAATGAGGGATATTTTGGCTTATAATAAATTTTTAACCTACAAATTACAAATTTGTCCTTCACTCAATTCTTTGCTTATTTCGTTAATTAGTCTATCGTTTCGGTTTCTCCAAATTTACTTATTCTTTTAAAAATCCTCATTAATTCCTAGGGCCCTTAACCAAACCTCCCGCTCACGAAACGGACCTATATTTCCTTATTTACGAATATACCCTTGGAGCGGAAACCTGAAAAACTCGGGCATTACAAAAACAACCACTATCGGGCACTGGTTCAGTCCCCTCGTAGATCAAACTTCCAAGGAAAGATTATGAGAAAGGGCAATACGAGCTTACTCGAGAAACCTTGAGCTAGAAAGCAAGGGAGACCTACTCCTTTCACGGATTGGAAAATTCGTGGCTTACCCCCATTGAAGGTAACAATACTTCTTTTTTTGGAAAACAAATGTGACTCATAGATTGAGAAATTGGTAAAAGGTTTTTGTAGACATTACATGAGGGATTCTATATATAGACCTAGGGTTTATTAGAGTTTCCATACAAGGGGGGGGGGGGGGAATGTGGGTTGTTGGATGATAAAATAGATGGAGGGCCGAGATGAATCCAAGTGGTGCCACTCCCTGTGGGCCGCAGCCAAGATGATCCCATGGTGGGATTTTGCCAAGTCATTCCACCTTGGGCTTCCTCTACTTAGGCTTGCTTAGATGAAGCTTCAGGGTTTGGGTCTTCTTTGGAACTTTTCTCCTTGGGCCGAAGTGAAAGTAGGTTGCTCCAAAATGTTCATGGTAGAATGAGCCTCCTAGAGTGGGCCAAGTCTAAGTCTCCATATTATGCCTCCAAGTGCTCCTCCATGTGATGACTCCTAAAGGTGCCAAGTAGTTACCCAAAATAGGCCAAGTAATGATGAGCCAAGTGATGGTCCCCCAAAGTGAGGGCAAGAATGGTCAACCCTAATCAAGCTACCATACGTGACTAAGTCGAAGTAGTGTAGCTAAAACATAAACTAATGTCCTAGAGTTTGCCAAATACAAATAACGAGGAAAAGAAAAAGAAAATTACAAAAGTTGTCCTCCGGAAGACAAATTCCGGCTTCTGCTACTCTAGCTGGTGCTCTAAAGGTTTTCTTCATTTGCTTCGAGCTTTCCAAGGGAATCCATGTAGCAACAATGTCTCTCGAACCAAGCTTCCATGCGCCATCAAAACCTCCAAAAGAAAACACGTAATAAGTAAGAAGAATAATTAAAGTTTGGGCCTGTATTAGACCTTCGAGTGATTGGGCCCCTAGGCATGTCATTCTCTTCGGTGATTTGATGATTTGACCTCAAATCCATTTGTTGACTTCTTACCGAAGTTGTCTCGTTCAAATTCCGGTCCAATGGCTTCATCAAGACTTTCTAAGCACTTGAATTTGAATGCATCGAGGGTATAGTCTGCCATTAGCGTATAGAGTTGAAAGCCTCTCATCCACCAATAGTTTTCTTGATATGGTGGTCCAGTGGTGTAACGACTGTTAGTGTTTTTACACACTTACACGCAAGTGCACGTGTCGCTAACGAAGTAATAGAGTAAGTAAAGTATCGATCCCACGAGGATATTGTTAATTGAATTAATCGCTATAAAAATCTTATAAAAATATTAGATGATAAATGAAAATAATTCTAAATAAAATCAGAATGACAATGAAACAAAGTAAATCAGAATAAAAGGGGTAAAAACGATAAAAGAAGGCCTTGGCTAGGATCGATTTCTTTGTTACGATTAATTTACTACTGATGCTGTGGTAATGCTCTGAGCATTATCTAAAGAACAGCAAGAATAAAAGTATTTTCTAGGATTCTTTCGAATTGCCTAGGTAAATTCAAATCAGAATTTCTTTCTACCTTGAAAGAATGCAACTAATATTGAATCTCATATATGTGCAATTCTTATCGCCAATCAAATTAGTGTTAACCACGTTGTAACAAAGTAATTCAATTAATTATTCATGCATCTCTAATTTATATCTATCCGTCGATACAATATAAATATGAATAGTTAACCTATCTATCGATATGGTTTAACATAGCAAATAAATTTCACGAATAATTGTTCAATAGATAATTCCAAAAGCAAACCAAGATCGTAGCAAAATAACGTAACAAATACTACCGTCCTAACCAAGATTAAAAGTTTAGCTACTATGCATAATTAAAAGAAAACTAAATAAAATTATGTTCATCAAAAGAAAGTGCAATAAAAATAATGGAAGAAGAAAGGAATTTTAAAAACGGCGCTAGGTTTCTTCTCTGCTCCAGAGCCTCGCTAAGTCCTCCCTTCCTGGAATTGAATTTTTTTTTTCCTTTTGCCAAGCTTCTTTTTGTTACGCCAGAATACCCCCCTTTTTTGGAATTTTCAAATTAGTTAAAACAAATATGCCAAATTCAATTCTTCTTTTCTCTCTCCTTTTTAATTGTATATTCTATCTTCTCTCTCCTAGGTGGGTCCCCCTCTTGATGTAGCACTTCTCTCCAGCCAGCAAGTTGTCTACGTGTCCTTCATTCTCTTTATTCTTTCCTTGCTTTTTGGCTTTTGGTGCTGCCTAAATTTTTATTGTTTCAGCATCTTCCGATGCCCAGCTGCCCAAATCTTCTTTTCTTCTGCCGATTGCTGCCCAGCTTTTTATCTACCGATTGCTCAGCTGCCCCAATTGTTTTTTTATCTATTTTATTTCCTTCTCTCAGTATCTTCCGATGCCCAGCTGCCCAAATCTTCTTTATTCTTCTGCCGATTGCTGCCCCATCTTCTTTAAGTCATCCGATTGCTTTTATTTACTCCACAAAATCTTGTTAATTCTGCAACCAAATAATACCCAATTATTTTGTTACCATATTCAAAGCAACAAACTTCCCGATTTTTCTTAATTTGATTCCTCTCTCTCCATAATCTTCAGCTTATGAATTTGAATTTCCCACTATAAAAATAGCATTCAATTATGAAAATATAAAATTCAAAATAAAGAGACAAAATACGCTTTTAATAGGAAATCTGCATGAAATACATTAAATTCAATCAAAGCACTAATGCTGCAGCATTGCACAGCATTTATAATAAATCATATCAATTTATTATTGCAATCACTCAATTCATACAAGTTTTCTCATGCAAAATTAGTATAAAATGACTCTAAAATAAGAGTCATCAAATACCCCCAAACTTAAACCATTACTCGTCCTCGAGTGATGCAAGCAACAATGAATTTCCAAGGTAATATTGACAAAATCGATATAATTTCAAAATATCTACTAACTTGTAATTTATTGAAAAATTTCACTATCACAATTAAAAGCAATCAATATAGATTCAATTCCCAATAAACTAGTCGAAATGTGTGTGTGCTCAAACTCCATTTGAATTGCTAAGTTCAATAATCAAAACTAGAAATCACAATACATATCATAAGATGTCAATTCTCTAATATCCTTCATAAATCCATTAGCATTCAAAGATTCTTCTTCTTTCTTTTATTTTATTTTTAAATAAGTGAGGGGATTATTATTATTATACTTTTTTTTTTTTTATATATATATATATTTTTTTTTTTACATTGACTTCATCAATAAGTCACACTACCTTTTTACGCGATTGACAACATTGGTGATGAAGTCCTCCGGTTACTCAGTAGTGTCACCTCAAGATATATATACTCATATATAAAATAGAGGAGTATAGCCAATAAATATGCAACGGAGTTCCTCCAAAAGTTCCTCTAATTTATTTCTACCCATCGAGTATCCAAAAGGCTCACTCGAAATTGAAAGTAGATTAGGAAATTGCATTTATTCTCTTTTCTCTTTTTTTTTTTTTTTTTATTATTTTGGTATAACCCCCAAACTTATTATTTACTATTTTTTTTTTTTAAAGAAGTCTTTCATTGCTAATTTCTTCAATCAAGCACCAAATTATTGACACCTAGATATAATTGTAATATCTAGAAAGAACAATATTCCTAAACAACCAAAAGGAGTTTGTGTGTTAGAAACGACTAAGTTAATGAGAATAAATCTTAATTGATTTCTACTAATATGTAACAATAACATTATTCAATAACCTACTAAATTAGAAGATATTAGGAAATTATATCAATTTTGTTTCTCAAATAATCTATATATCCAGCGGCACACTACTGACCAAATAAACAAATAACATGACTTAACAGAAAAGCAAATAACACCATTTAGCAGAAAAGCAAATGACACAAGTTAACAAAAAAAAAAAAAATTAGGCAATCATGCAGCACATTAACAATATTACGAATATAACTACATGTTCTAAGCAGTTTTCAAACATTCAAAATTAAACAGACACAAAACACCCACTTTAAACTTCAAGACATCCAAACAAGATCAAAGTTCATGCACCCCCAAACTTAAAATTGGCAGTGTCCCCACTGCCAAACAAAATTAAGTTCAACAAAAAGAAATGAAAGCAAAATAAAACTAGGGGGTTTAGGACTTCCCTGGAATTCATGCTTCAGGTTCGGACTCATCATCCGAATCTCGGAAAATTGCTGCTGGGAACCAAGGGAAAACAGGGGCTGGATCTTCTGGACTTCTGGCAAAGCTAGCGGCCAATGCTGTATCACGCAGCTTGTTGTACTGCCAAAATGTTCTATTTTTTTGTTTTAAGCTGGTCAAGGTCCTTGTCACCTTGGATTGTAATTGCTTCTGAAGTTGAAGTTCCTCTTTCAAAGTCGAAAGATCATTTCTGTGCAAATCAAGCTTATTACGCACTGCCTCCAGACCATCAAGTATTTGCTGGTGGATATTGTTGGTGCTGGATGATGCTGCAGCTCCTCTTGCAGCATTCTCCTCAGATTCTGGTGCTTCTGTTCCCAATCCTTCCGAAGAAATTCTCTTTATAATAGTTGGTGTCATCACAGGGCCAGGAGAAAGTTCCTCTTCATCAGCTTCAAAAATTACGCCAGCCATTTTACATAATCCAGAAACCAAAGAAGGAAACAATAGCTGCCCTTTCGGTTTGAGAGCATTTGCACATAAGTTCCGGTATATTACCAGTCCCACATTGATCTTTTTGTTTGTCAAAATGCAGTAGAGTAAGATGGCCCTTTCTCTTGTCAAGTGCTGACCGTGAGACGAAGGAAATAATCGGAGTTTTAAAAAATGATACCATACCTTTGCCTTCGGCAGTAGAGCGAGCCTTGGAATAGAGACACAACCAGTTTTTGACCTTACCCATTCTGTGTTGGGCATTGCTATTTCCTTCAATATTGATTTGAGAAATCCCTGTGATCCATAATCCTCGTATTTGTAAAACTCATCTTCAACATCCTCCAGATTGTAAAAACTATTTATCGCTGAAGGTCCGAATCTTACATCGCATTTTCGAACTTTAATACACTCGGGCAAATCTCCCTCAAAATTTGCATAAAACTCTCTCACAATATTTTTTACTGCTGTCCCTGGAACTGCACAAAATGTTTCCCATTTACGCTCATGAATAACAGAGGTAACATAGTTCGGGTACCTCAATAGCTGCTCTTCTGCGACTAGGAAGCCTTTTTCTTGAGCAAAGCTGCGTTGCTGCAATCCTTGCTCGTATCTCAACTTGGCTTCCTCAGAAATAAAAGCCATCCTATTCACTTTCTTGGCCTTTTTCTGTCCTTTTTGCTTTGGCCTCATTACTACCGACAGAATAGTGCGTAATGCTGTGGGCGTTAGTAGCAGCGTCGTGGGGCAGAGGAAAAATTTGTCGAGACTGTATTGCGGAGATGCACTGAATGTCGGCGGCGGGTTGCAAGCAGAAATTTACCCTAAAATCGCTTCGAGAGAGATTGGGTGAAGATAAATAGAAAAGTAAAACTGAATTCAAAAATAACTTATTTAAACTAAAAAAATCATGATAAAAATAATAGACAAAAATTGCAACTAAAATTAACGCATAAAAGGATATTATTGAGGGTTGCCTCCCTCAAAGCGCTAAGTTTTTACGTAAGTCTTCAGCCAGACTTCCCATTTGCTCATTTTTCTTCCAGATTTTGTAGAGAAATTGACATAATTTTTGTCAATTTTTCTCCAAAATAATGCTTTATTCGTTAACCATTCACTTTAAAATTCCTTCCATTCTTTTCATCGTGCAACTCTACTGCTCCGTATGGAAATACTTCCATTATTTCAAATGGCCCAGACCACCTTGATTTAAGCTTTCCTGGAAAGAGCTTCATCCTAGAATTAAATAGCAAGACTTTTTCACCTTTCAAAAATGTTCTTGCCTGTAACTTTTTATCATGCCATTTCTTCACTTTTTCCTTGTAAATTTTTGCATTTTCGTAGGCTCCCAACCTTAACTCTTCCAGCTCCTGTAACTGTAAAAACCGATGTTTTCCTGCTCTTTGTAAATCCAGATTTAGGGTTTTGATTGCCCAATATGCTTTATGCTCAAGCTCTACTGGTAAATGACAAGCTTTCCCATAAATCAAGTTATAAGGTGTGGTGCCCAAAGGTGTTTTATATGCAGTTCTATACGCCCATAATGCATCTTCCAATTTCTGAGACCAATCTTTTCGGTTTGGATTCACCACCTTTTCCAGATCCGTTTTACCTCCCTGTTAGATACTTCTGCTTGTCCATTACTCTGAGGGTGGTAAGCTGTAGTTATTTTGTGTCTGACTCCATATTTTCCCAGTAGACCAGTGAACATCCTATTGCAAAAATGAGAACCTCCATCGCTTATAATTGCACGCGGTGTTCCAAAACGTGTGAAAATATTTTTCTGCAAAAATGTCAGAACACTCTTCCCTTCATTATTTGGAAGTGCCGCTGCTTCAACCCATTTAGATACGTAATCCACCGCCAATAAAATGTATTGATTTCCAAAAGATGGTGGAAAAGGTCCCATGAAGTCTATACCCCATACGTCGAATACTTCCACTTCCAAAATATTTGTAAGTGGCAGCTCGTGTTTTCTTGAGATGTTCCCTGTTCTTTGACACCTGTCACATTTTTGAACAAACTCATTAGCATCCTTAAAAAGGGAGGGCCAGTACAAACCTGACTGTAGAACTTTGGTAGCTGTTCTAGTTCCTCCATAATGACCGCCATATGATGCTGCATGGCATTGCTGCAGCACTGATTGTATTTCTTCTTCCGGAATACATCTTCTTAACAATTGGTCAGCACACTGTTTGAAAAGAAATGGCTCGCCCCAGAAATAATACTTCACCTCTTTCATGAATTTCCTTCTCTGCTGATAATCCAAATCAAACGGTATTATATTACTTACAATGAAATTCACAAAATCAGCATACCAAGGAGCTGAAGACGTTTCCAGTTTCAGTATTTGCTCATCAGGGAAAGACTCTTTTATAATCCCTTCATCTTGCTGATTACCCATATTCTCCAGACGAGATAAATGATCGGCTACTTGGTTTTCGCACCCTTTTCTGTCACGAATCTCCACATCAAACTCTTGAAGTAAAAGAACCCAGCGTATAAGTCTAGGTTTAGCATCTTTCTTTGCAAACAGGTATTTGATTGCTGCATGGTCAGTGTACACAATAACTCTTGTGCCAATTAAATACGCTCTGAATTAGTCGAATGCAAATACCACGGCTAACAGTTCTTTCTCCGTGGTGGTGTAATTCTTTTGGGCTTCATTCAAGGTTCTGCTAGCGTAGTAAATAGAGTGAAAAATTTTCTCCTTTTTCTGCCCAAGCACTACTCCCACTGCATAATCACTCGCATCACACATTAGAATAAAAGGTGAGTTCCAGTCTGGTGCAGCTATCACAGGTGCCGTGATCAGCTTCTATTTCAGCAGGTTAAAAGCTTCCAGGCAGCTTTTGTCGAAATTGAATGGTATATTCTGTTCTAGTAGACTGCATAAAGGCTTCGATATTCTAGAAAAATCTTTGATGAAACGTCTGTAAAATCCTGCATGCCCCAGGAAACTTCTAATTCCTTTCACTGTTTTTGGTGGAGGTAACTTCTCGATAATCTCTATCTTCGCTTTATCCACTTCTAATCCTTTGTCTGAAACCTTATGTCCGAGAACTATGCCCTCTGGGACCATAAAATGACACTTTTCCCAGTTTAAAACTAGGTTAGTTTCCATGCACCTCTTCAACACTTTCTCTAGATTTTCCAGACACTTTTCGAAAGAATCTCCAACAATGGAAAAATCATCCATAAAGACTTCCAAACTTTCTTCAATCATGTCCGAGAAAATGGCCATCATACAACGCTGGAATGTAGCAGGAGCATTACATAACCCAAAGGGCATTCTCCTGAAGGCAAACGTTCCATATGGGCAGGTGAAAGTTGTCTTCTCCTGATCTTCTGGTGCTATAGTGATTTGATTATACCCTGAATATCCGTCCAAGAAACAGTAAAATTTCTTTCCTGCTAATCTGTCCAGCATTTGATCTATAAAGGGAAGAGGGAAATGGTCTTTTCGAGTTGCTTTGTTCAGTTTCCTGTAGTCCATACAAATTCTCCAACCAGTTACGGTTCTCGTTGGAATTAATTCACTTTTCTCATTAGTCACAACAGTTGTTCCTCCTTTCTTTGGAACACAATGAATCGGGCTAATCCACGAGCTGTCAGAAATGGGGTAGATAATGCCTGCGTCCAACCACTTAAGTATTTCTTTCTTCACCACTTCCTTCATAATCGGGTTTAGTCTTCTCTGTTGATCTATGGTTGGAGTGACTCCTTCTTCCAATCTGATTTTATGCATACAAATGCTTGGGCTTATCCCTTTGATATCCTTCACTGTCCATGCCAAAGCTAGTTTATATTTCTTTAGAACCTCCACTAATTCTTGCTCTTGCAGGTTAGACAAAGTGGTAGATATAATAGCAGGAAGTGTTTCGTTGAGTCCAAGAAATACGTACTTCAAATGTGGGGGCAACTGTTTGAGTTCCACTGTGGCTGCCTCTTTACTGGAATCCTCCCCCTCTTCTTTACCATCTTCTGTTCGAATTAATGCCTCGAACTCCCTTCTATACCCTCTTGATACTTGTTTTATTTCTGCTGCTTTATTTTCCTTGGAAATATTGAAGCATTCTTCTTCGTCATAAGGATATTTCATGGCCTTTAAAACATTGAAAGTAACTTGTTGATCATTGACTCTCATCGTCAGTTCTCCTCTCTGGACATCTATCAGAGTTCGGCCAGTAGCCAAAAATGGCCTTCCCAAAATTATTGGCACCTCTCGATCTGCTTCATAGTCGAGAATTATGAAGTCTGCTGGAAAGATAAATTTATCTACCTTTACCAGCACATCTTCAATCTTTCCTTGAGGGTGGGTGAGTGATCGGTCAGCAAGTTGCAGAGTTACTGTTGTTGGCCGAGCTTCTCCAATTCCCAGCTTCTTAAAGATCGACATGGGCATCAGATTTATGCTAGCTCCCAGATCACATAGAGCTTTTCCGAAATAATTGTTGCCGATTGTACACGGAATAGTGAAGCTGCCAGGATCCTTCAATTTTGGTGGGATCTTATTCTGCAAAATGTAACTGGTTTCCTCAGTCATGGCCACCATCTCATATTCTCCCAACCTCCTCTTTTTGGATAAGATATCCTTCATAAATTTAGTATAATTTGGCATTTGTTCAAGAGCTTCCACAAGAGGTACATTTATATGGAGTTGCTTCAAAACATCCAAGAATTTTTTAAACTGTTTTTCCTGGTTGTGTTTTTGTAGCCTCTATGGAAATGGTGGAGGTGGTCTCTGGAGTTGTTCTTCTGCATGTTGCTACTGTGGCGATGCTGCGGGCGAAACTGCAGCATTTGTATTAATTTCTCCAGAATTGGAATTATTCTCTTCGGCCTCTTGAGGTCTTTCTTTCTCAATCCCCACTTCTCTTTCCTGTAAACCCTCAGTACTGGGTTGTTGTTCTGTCTCTCTTTCTTGGTCATTCTTCTTTGATTTCTCTGTCTTCTGTGGTTTCTCTGGAATCTCCACTTCTCTACCATTTCTTAATATTATTGCTTTACAGTGTTCTTTGCCTGATCTTTGTGGAATTTCTGTATCGCTGGGTAATTGTCCACTGCTTCTTGAATTTGCAGATTGTGCTAATTGCCCCAGTTGGGTTTCAATATTCTTTATCAAAGCTGATAAATTTTGCAAAATTATATCTGTCCTTGCAGCATACTCCCTTGCAAAGTTGTCTGTTTTTTCTTGAGCTGCAGGTTTTTGTACTTGCTGGTTGTAATTCTGAGCATAGTTATCAGCAGATCTTGTAGGCATTGCATTGTTCTGTTGCTGAGAGTTCCATTGGAAGTTCGGATGCTGTCTCCACCCAGGGTTATACGTCTGTGAATATGGATTATTGTTTCTGTTAAAGCCCACATAGTTTGCCGACTCAGGATTCGTCGGGCATGAACTGTCATCATGGTTCTCCCCACACAAAATACAAGAGATCTCTCTGGTTACTGGTTGTTGCTGTTTATTCATAGCTTTCATGGCATTCTCGAGTGAAGCTATCTTTGCATTAAGAGCTGCTACTTCATCTATATCATAACTTCCGGGTGCTCTCCTTGCATGTGTATTTCTCTCTGAAGGCCACTGGTAACTGTTTACTGCCATTCTCTCCAGCAGATCGTAAGCTTCGTTAAATGATTTAGAAAGCAATGTTCCATTAGCTGCTGCGTCGATGATTGATCGGGTTTGTCCATTCAACCCGTTGTAAAATGTTTCCAGTTGAATCCAGTGAGGGATCCCGTGATTTGGACACTGTCTCAGCAAATCTTTAAATCTGTCCCAGGCTTCATATAATGATTCTCCATCCCTCTGTAGAAAACTGGTGATCTCGTTTCTCATCCGTGCATTCCTCACTGGTGGGTGATACTTCATAATAAATTTCTTCGCTAAATCCCCCCAAGTGGTGATTGTATCTGAAGGAATGCTGTTTAACCAATCTCTGGCGCGGTCTCTCAAGGAATATGGAAAGAGTTTCAATCTCAGGGCTTCTGCAGATACACCAGGGAAATTAAATGAATCACTGACTTCTCCAAAAACCTTTAAATGGCGATGAGGATTGTCTGTAACAGCTCCAGTAAATTGTCCAACAGTTTGGAGCATTTGGAACATCACGGGTTTCAGCTCGAATCTTATGGCGCGAAGGTCAGGTCTGACTATTCCAGGATTAAGATCATTGAGCGTAGGAATTGCAAAATCCTGAATAGGTATATCTCTTTCGTCAATTATTCTTTCAGCATTTTCTCTTTCATTTGCTGCCTGCGCCATATTTTCTCCCTCAATTCGTTGTTGTTGCTGTTGTCTTCTCCTTTCTCTAAAAGTCCTTTCAATTTCTGGATCTAAGGGTACAAGATCCTGTGCGTCTTCGTCGTCCGGCATAAATCAATAATATCTGAAAATAGGAAAACAAAACAAAATAAAATAACGTAAAATAAATTAAAATAATTATAGCAAAATAATAACAACTAAACAATATCCCCGGCAACGGCGCCAAAAACTTGTTAGTGTTTTTACACACTTACACGCAAGTGCACGTGTCGCTAACGAAGTAATAGAGTAAGTAAAGTATCGATCCCACGAGGATATTGTTAATTGAATTAATCGCTATAAAAATCTTATAAAAATATTAGATGATAAATGAAAATAATTCTAAATAAAATCAGAATGACAATGAAACAAAGTAAATCAGAATAAAAGGGGTAAAAACGATAAAAGAAGGCCTTGGTTAGGATCGATTTCTTTGTTACGATTAATTTACTACTGATGCTGTGGTAATGCTCTGAGCATTATCTAAAGAACAGCAAGAATAAAAATATTTTCTAGGATTCTTTCGAATTGCCTAGGTAAATTCAAATCAGAATTTCTTTCTACCTTGAAAGAATGCAACTAATATTGAATCTCATATATGTGCAATTCTTATCGCCAATCAAATTAGTGTTAACCACGTTGTAACAAAGTAATTCAATTAATTATTCATGCATCTCTAATTTATATCTATCCGTCGATACAATATAAATATGAATAGTTAACCTATCTATCGATATGGTTTAACATAGCAAATAAATTTCACGAATAATTGTTCAATAGATAATTCCAAAAGCAAACCAAGATCGTAGCAAAATAACGTAACAAATACTACCGTCCTAACCAAGATTAAAAGTTTATCTACTATGCATAATTAAAAGAAAATTAAATAAAATTATGTTCATCAAAAGAAAGTGCAATAAAAATAATGGAAGAAGAAAGGAATTTTAAAAACGGCGCTAGGTTTCTTCTCTGCTCCAGAGCCTCGCTAAGTCCTCCCTTCCTGGAATTGAATTTTTTTTTTCCTTTTGCCAAGCTTCTTTTTGTTACGCCAGAATACCCCCCTTTTTTGGAATTTTCAAATTAGTTAAAACAAATATGCCAAATTCAATTCTTCTTTTCTCTCTCCTTTTTAATTGTATATTCTATCTTCTCTCTCCTAGGTGGGTCCCCCTCTTGATGTAGCACTTCTCTCCAGCCAGCAAGTTGTCTACGTGTCCTTCATTCTCTTTATTCTTTCCTTGCTTTTGGCTTTTGGTGCTGCCTAAATTTTTATTGTTTCAGCATCTTCCGATGCCCAGCTGCCCAAATCTTCTTTTCTTCTGCCGATTGCTGCCCAGCTTTTTATCTACCGATTGCTCAGCTGCCCCAATTGTTTTTTTATCTATTTTATTTCCTTCTCTCAGTATCTTCCGATGCCCAGCTGCCCAAATCTTCTTTATTCTTCTGCCGATTGCTGCCCCATCTTCTTTAAGTCATCCGATTGCTTTTATTTACTCCACAAAATCTTGTTAATTCTGCAACCAAATAATACCCAATTATTTTGTTACCATATTCAAAGCAACAAACTTCCCGATTTTTCTTAATTTGATTCCTCTCTCTCCATAATCTTCAGCTTATGAATTTGAATTTCCCACTATAAAAATAGCATTCAATTATGAAAATATAAAATTCAAAATAAAGAGACAAAATACGCTTTTAATAGGAAATCTGCATGAAATACATTAAATTCAATCAAAGCACTAATGCTGCAGCATTGCACAGCATTTATAATAAATCATATCAATTTATTATTGCAATCACTCAATTCATACAAGTTTTCTCATGCAAAATTAGTATAAAATGACTCTAAAATAAGAGTCATCAACGACCCATATTCCCAGCAAGATATTGTCCGCTCTAGGGATTGGGTCGTGGCCTAATATCCTCCCCTCACGGCTTTGTTTGGCGAGGACTTCTCAGTCGGTCACCCAACCTGGTACTACTCTCGCCGAATCACTTTTAACTTCGGAGTTCTTATGGAATCCGTTGCCAATTGTGCTCCAAAACGTGTTTTGCTATCTTGGGAGGGTCTCTTTACATATATTTCATTTTCACATACTTCCCCAAGCGATGTCAGATTGTGATGACCCCCCTTTATACGACTGAACCCTCCAGCCCAAGTCCAACCCGGGATCCGCGGAGTTTTAACCAAGCACGTCACCCTCCAGCCTAAGTCCCACTCGGGATTCGTAGAGCACTTGGTGGCTCCTCCTCATACCTGTCTATTCGGGTCATCACAATCACCCCCCCTTGGAGGCCCAACGTCCTCGTTGGCCACATTTCTTGTTGGGTACAGTCTCTGATACCATTTGTAACGACCCCTATTCCCAGCAAGATATTTTCCGCTCTAGGGATTGGGTCGTGGCCCAATATCCTCCCCTCACGGCTTTGTTTGGCGAGGACTTCCCAGTCGGTCACCCAACCTGGTACTACTCTCGCCGAAGCACTTTTGACTTCGGAGTTCTTATGAGATCCGTTGCCAATTGTGCTCCAAAACGCGTCTTGCTATCTTGGAAGGGTTTCTTTACATATGTTTCATTTCCACATACTTCCCCAAGCGATGTGGGATTGTGATGACCCCCCTTTTTACGACTGAACCCTCCGGCCCAAGTCCAACCCGAGGATCCACAGAGTTTTAACCCAGCACGTCACCCTCCAGCCTAAGTCCCACTCGGGATTCGCGGAACACTCGGTGGTTCCTCCTCATACGTGTCCATTCGGATCATCACCAGTGGTCTTACCAAAACGTTCTTTGATAAAGGTGAGAAGATTGAATTCGAGAGCTTTTTGAAGGGCATTTGCTCAGTGATGAAGTGAAGGTTTTGAAAGTAGTCGAATTCCCAAAGTGGTAGCACAAGGTTCCCATTATACTCATTCGTCCAAAGAATTAATTCTTCTAGCTTTATGACCACAAATGTAGGTACAACATCCAAATGAACCTTGAGATATTCTTGGCTCCAACCAATCTTAAAAAACCAAGTTATTAAGTGTTTGGAGGGTAAATATCTCGTTGTTACTCAAGATTTAAGCTCATCATGACCATACTCCTTACTCCAACCTATCCTTAGAATCCAGGTGGTCAAATGGCCAGGTTGCATATATCTTTTGGCTACCAAATTAACCGATTACTTTTCCTTGGTTCGATGGTAAAATTTGTGAAAATCACATGGAAAGGCTAGTTGGATTGATTGTGTAACGATCCTATTTTCCAGCAAGATATTGTCCGCTCTGGGGATTGGGTCGTAGCCCAATATCTTCCCCTCACGGCTTTGTTTGGCGAGAACTTCCCGAAAGGTCACCCAACCTGGAATTGCTCTCGCCGAAGCACTTTTAACTTCGGAGTTCTTATGGGATCCGTTGCCAATTGTGCTCCAAAACGCGTCTTGCTATGTTGGAAAGGTCTCTTTACATATGTTTCATTTCCACATATTTCCCCAAGCGATGTGGGATTGTGACGACCCCCCTTTTTACGACCTGTCACCTTCTGGTTCGCCCGCGCGGACGTACCGCCATCCGGGTTCCGGTTCGTGCAGCCATCGTACCCATACGTGCATATTCGGGTCATCACAATCACCCCCCCTCGGGGGCCCAAGTCCTCGTTGGCCACATTTCCGGTTGGGTACAGGCTCTGATACCATTTGTAACGACCCTATTTTCCAGCAAGATATTGTCCGCTCTGGGGATTGGGTCGTAGCCCAATATCTTCCCCTCACGGCTTTGTTTGGCGAGAACTTCCCGAAAGGTCACCCAACCTGGAATTGCTCTCGCCGAAGTACTTTTAACTTCGGAGTTCTTATGGGATCCGTTGCCAATTGTGCTCCAAAACACGTCTTGCTATGTTGGAAGGGTCTCTTTACATATGTTTCATTTCCACATACTTCCCCAAGCGATGTGGGATTATGATGACCCCCCTTTTTACGACCTGTCACCTTCCGGTTCGCCCGCGCGGACGTACTGTCATCCGGGTTCCGGTTCGTGCAGCCATCGTACCCATACGTGCATATTCGGGTCATCACAATCACCCCCCCTCGGGGGCCCAATCTCGTTGGCCACATTTCCGGTTGGGTACAGGCTCTATACCATTTGTAACGACCCTATTTTCCAGCAAGATATTGTCCGCTCTGGGGATTGGGTCGTAGCCCAATATCTTCCCCTCACGGCTTTGTTTGGCGAGAACTTCCGAAAGGTCACCCAACCTGGAATTGCTCTCGCCGAATGTCTTTTAACTTCGGAGTTCTTATGGATCCGTTGCCAATTGTGCTCCAAAACGCGTCTTGCTATGTTGGAAAGGTCTCTTTACATATGTTCATTTCCACATATTTCCCCAAGCGATGTGGAGTTTATTATGACCCCCCTTTTTACGACCTGTCACCTTCTGGTTCGCCCGCGCGGACGTACTGTCATCCGGGGTTTCTTCTTTCTGGTTCGTGCGCATCGTTACCCCTCGTGCATATCTTCGGTCATCACAGTGTTAACTAATTGGAAGTAAGAAATTTGAGGGATGCATTAGGTGTAACTATCTCATAGGTTTGCCTAAGTCCACGAAGGATAAAAGCATCAATAGTTTTAGGACCAATGATCATACTCCCAATCCCAAAGATACTATCCTCACTAAAATCCTTCTTTTTTTATAAGGCAAATGCCATGTTGACACTTCCTTCGATGGATAAGGCTCCTTTAATTTAACCACTGTTTCTTCCCAAAATTCATTGACTTTAAAAAAGGGTATTATTGAAGGTGGTAGTGTGGGTACTTCATCGTAGAAGGAATTATGGTACCACTTGATGTGGGAGTGTTCTTGGGTTGAACAATTCAATTGGTGGCCGATACCATGTATGGGTGGTAGTCCTTGTGGCAATTCCTCCTTTTCTCAGCGTATCAAACTTTGTCGAAGGGGGGAAAGATTTATCTCCAAAAAGGTAGTTTTCACTTAAGTTCATGGTCTTGTCCTCTTGGTCATACTCCTCTTCTAGCAAAGTTCCTTCATTTTGCTCATTAAGTTCACCATCGTTATTAGGTTCGGTTGGGGTGAGCAATCCTAAAAGTTTGAGGTCGTTTCCAATTATTTCTTCATCCACTTGATTGTCCATTACAAGAAGTGGATCTTCTTTGGAATGACAATTAACTTATTCTATTATCTCTTCTTCCTCTTCACTTAAGCTAGGCGTTTCCTCCTCGATCTCTTCATTCTCATCCTCACTTGGGGATTCTTCATCAAGTTCATTAGGCTTTTAGGGAATAGCGGGTGATGGTCTAGGAATGGTTAGTGATTTTGTAATTTTCTCAAAAGATTCTTTTACCTCTTTGTTCAAAAATTGGCTAACAACTTCTAGTTTGTGTATAACCTTATCTAGTTGTCTTACACACCTATCATCAATCGGTTTGGAAGATAAAATTGGTTGATGATTGATCCTATTCCTTAACCTCATTTTATCCTTTAAGTTTTCTCCATAAGTGGATGGATAATCATGACTATATTGATTCTTAAAATTGGAAGAATTAAGATAATACCTTGAGTGGTCTTCCTTAATCATTTTATCTCTTATTGAAGGAACATTTCTTTTTATCCTATAATAGCTCAATTGATATCAATTGTCATAAGTTTTTAGATATAATTGGTTATGAATGTTCTTATCCCTATAATCCACAAATATGGTTGAGTTCATCAAAATCAAATTCTCCTCGGATAATTCTCCTCCTAGTGTTCACCATTTTGTTGATAAGAAATGCCTAAACTAGTGTAGTAGTTTGTGACTTAAAGTTTTAGGAGGGTTCCTTAAGGAAATGTGTGAACTTTAAGTCATGGGTATTTTTGAAGGAAATTTAAAATTTGAAATTTTAATTTTAATTTAAATTTAAATTAATTAAATTAATATATATATATATATATATATATAGGAAATGTGTGAACTTTAAGTCGTGGGTATTTTTGAAGGAAATTTAAAATTTGAAATTTTAATTTTAATTTAAATTTAAATTAATATATATATATATATATATATATATATATATATATATATATATAAATTAAAGTTGATTACTTTAAAAGGGAAAAATAAGGATATGATTATCTAATTAAGTATTAGCAATGCCTAATAAACCTAAATGCAATAATATAACTAGAAATAAAAATTTAAACAAGGAATAAAATAGATTGAGATATTATCACAAATACTTTCTAAGAATGCTTAAATTAATTGATTATCTTCTCAAATTTAGTGATTTTATGCATTAACTAGGTCTTGTAACTTTAGTACTAAATCACTATGGCAATATTTATGCAAAGATTATGCAAAAGCTTAGTAAATTTAAAAACTCAAATATGTATCAATTTCATTTTGCGCAAAAAAAAAAAAGTTTTAGTTTTTGATTTTAATTACCTCAAAAATATGTTATGTTCCACCAATTTGATTACTTTTAGCAATAATTAGGTGATATAATTTTAATACAATGCAATGGAATTCAAATATGGCAAGATATGCAATTAAAGTAAGAGATTCTAAGTACACAAAGTGTATTCAAAATCGGCTAGCTTAACATTGTGACATGCAATTTGAATTTCCAATTTAATGCAATAATCAACAATTTAGCATAGCGAAATAAGTTTGTAACACTTTAGATCAAGCTTATATTACGTTAATAAGATGCTGAAATAACAAATTTGATAAATGCACGAAATTTTAAGTGACAATTTCTAGTGAAGCATTTTATCAAACACCTAATGGGCAACTTAAAACATTAAATTGATTGGTTCAATTTATAAGTCAAACACCCAAATTTTTCCAAAAAGACAACCACAATATATTCAGAATAATCCTAGATTAAGATTATAACAAAGATATAATCAAAAAGCAAAACACAACAATAACACAAAAATAAGAAACAAGAATCGGCCAAAATGGGTTTTTAAGCCATACCCACGGTTTTGTGCATAAACTGTTTCCAACTTGTTCCAAATGCCAAAACTCTTAAATATGTTAGTTAGAGTACCACTTAAGATGATTATATAATGAACTAAGGTGCTAGAAACGAAAATACAGAACGAAAATTAAAAGAAAAACATATTAGAAGAAAAGATACAAAACCGAGCATAAAGGGTAGCAACCCATGACCCGCGGCCAAAGATGGGGCTCAAACCTCAATCGACTCTCATCAATCTGCAAAATGGTCAACTAGAGATTAGTAGAAAATGAATATCTGAAGAGAAAGTGCTAAAAAGTAGAAAGAAACTTGAGAGAAATTGAACTTAAAGCAATGGAACAATAACTATAGAAAAACTGTTCTGTTTTTAAAACCCATATGTGCTTCACCCGATTTTTGCACAAGTTTGCAATCTGATTTTAACCAAAAATGAAAACAACTTTTTTGAAGAAGAAAATACTCAAGGAAGCCTCCAAGCTCTGATACAACTTGAACTATCCAGACCTAGAAGGCCCGTGTTAAACCCATAAAAAAATAAATAAAGAATGTGCGTGGGTGAATATGTGAGTGAAAACCGAGCACAATGTAATGAAAATGAAGCACAAAATGAAGATAAGATGACGAGTGGTAGTGAGTGTAACATGAAGAACAGAACAATAAGGTAAAGATGGAAAAGGAAATGAAACCCTAAGCGGACTCAAGAGATATCTTATGTTATGCTCACGGGTGCTTGCTTTCTCGTAAGAAAACAACCACTATCGGGCACCGGTTTGGCCCCCTCGTAGATCAAACTTCTAAGGACAGATGATGAGGAAGGCCAATACGAGCATACTTTAGCAATCTTGAGCTAGTAAGCAAGGGAGACCTACTCCTTTCACGGATTGGAAAATCCGTGGCTTACCTCCATTGAAGGTAACAATGTTTCTCTCTTTGGAAGACAAAAGTGACTCATATATTGAGAAATTGTCAAAACATTTTTGTAGCCATTATAAGAGGGATGCTATATATAAACCTAGGCATGCAAGGTGGGGGGGGGGGGGGGGGGGAATATGGGCCGTTGGATGATAAAATAGATGGAGGGTCGAGATGAATCCAAGTTGTGCCACTCCCTGTGGGTCGCGGCCAAGATGATCCCACGGTGGGATTTTGCCAAGTCATTCCACCTTGGGCGTCCTCTACTTGAGCTTGCTTAGATGAAACTTCAAGCTTTGGGACTTCTTTGGGCTTTTTCTCCTTAGGCCGAAGTGGAAGTAGGTTGCTCCAAAATGTGCATGGTAGAATGGGCCTCCTAGAGTAAGCCAAGTCCAAGTCTCCATATGATGCCTCCAAGTGCTCCTCTCCAAGTGCTCCACGTGCTCCTCCATGTGATGACTTCCAAAGGTGTCAAGTAGCAACCCAAAATGGGCCAAGTAATGGGTCAAGTAATGATGGGCTAAGTGATGGTCCCCCAAAGTGAGTGCAAGAATGGTCAACCCTAATCAAACCACCATACGTGACTAAGTCTAAGTAGTGTAGCTAAAACATAAACTAATGGCCTAAAGTTTGCCAAATACAAATAATGAGAGAAAAAAAAAAGAAAATTACAAAAGTTGTTCTCTGGAAGACAAATTTGGGTTCTGCTACTCTAGCTGGTGCTCTAAGGGTTTTCTTCATTTACTTCGAGCTTTTCAAAGGAATCCATGTAGCAACAATGTCTCTCGAACCAAGCTCTCATGCACCATCAACACCTACAAAAGAAAATACTTAATAAGTAAGAAGAATAATTAAAGTTTGGGCCTTTTTTGAACATTGAATATTTGGAAATCGTTGAAGAATTGTCTTCATTTTCGGAGTTTTCTCCGTTGGTTCTCGGTGCACGTCGACGGTGCTTAGCACCCAATGTTGATCACCAAAAATTGCTCACAAGCTCACGGTTGCTTGAGTGAGTTTTTATTGCCTTCCTCACCTCTCTCTTTGAGAGTTTAAAAGGTTAAAGTGGTAGAAAACTGGCCCCAAAAACTATTGTCTTTCCACGGTAAGACATGTACCGAAAAGCAGAACATAAGATAGCTTCTCGGTCAGTCTCGGGTTTCTTCATTCCATCATTATCTTCCATTCATTCTGTCGGCCATTTCTGAGGGAGTAGCGGCGAGTTGAAAGGGACTTTTTGTCCTATACTGGAATTGCTTCGTACGAGAGGTAGTTTTTTCGATGTAGCACAAATCTATCGACTACCGGCCGGCTAGAACCCCTCCAATCCAAACGATGTTCCTCTGAGGTAATTCTGATTGTTTTTGTGATTACCCATATGTGTACGTATGAGCACGACTGCGGGGCAAACCTCGGGACCTAAAACGGGTGTAGGCAAATCTCGGACTCGAGTATAGGCAAATCCCGTGTCGTAAAAAGGGGGTCGTCACAATCCCACATCGCTTGGAGAGGTATATGGAAATGAAACATATGTAAGGAATCCCAAGATAGTAAGACGCATTTTGGAGCACAATTGGCAACGGATCCCATAAGAACTTCGAAGTTAAAAGTGCTTCGGTGAGAGCAGTTTCATGTTGGGTGACCGACTGGGAAGTCCTCGCCACGGAGAATATTGGGCTACGGCCCAATCCCAAGAGCAGACAATGTCTTATTGGGAAAAGAGATCGTTATAAATGGTTTCAGAGCCTGTACCCAACTGAAAATGTGGCCAACGAGGACGTTGGACCCTTGAGGGTGGGTGATTGTGATGACCCGAATGTGTACGTATGAGCATGACTGTTGTAACGACCCCTTATCCCAGCAAGATATTGTCCGCTCTAAGGATTGGGTCGTAACCCAATATCCTCCCCTCACGGCTTTGTTTGGCGAGAACTTCCCGGAAGGTCACTCAACCTAGAATTTCTCTCACCGAAGCACTTTTAACTTCGGAGTTCTTATGGGATCCGTTACCAATCGTGCTCCAAAACGCGTCTTACTATCTTGGGAGGGTCTCTTTACATATGTTTCATTTCCACATACTTCCCCAAGCGATGTGGGATTGTAACGACCCCCTTTTCACGACCTGTCACCTTCTGGTTCGCCCGCACGGACGTACTGCCATCTGGGTTCCGGTTTGTGCAGCCATCATACCCATACGTGCATATTCAGGTCATCACAATCACCCTCCCTCGGGGGCCCAACGTCCTCGTTGGTCACATTTCCGGTTGGGTACAGGCTCTGATACCATTTGTAACGACCCCTTATCCCAGCAAGATATTGTCCGCTCTAGGGATTGGGTCATAACCCAATATCCTCCCCTCACGGCTTTGTTTGGCGAGAACTTCCCGGAAGGTCACCCAATTTGGAATTGCTCTCGCCGAAGCACTTTTAACTTCGGAGTTCTTATGGGATCCGTTGCCAATCGTGCTCCAAAACGCGTCTTACTATCTTGGGAGGGTCTCTTTACATATGTTTCATTTCCACATACTTCCCCAAGCGATGTGGGATTGTGACGACCCCCTTTTTACGACCTGTCACCTTCCGATTTGCCCGCGCGGACGTACCGCCATCCGGGTTCCAGTTCGTGCAGCCATCGTACCCATACGTGCATATTCGGGTCATCACAACTGTGGGGCAAACCTCGGATTGCAGGGCAAATCTCGAGACCTAAGTCAAGTGTAAGCAAATTCCAGATCGTAAAAAGTGGGTTGTCACAATTCCACATCGCTTGGGGAGGTATATAGAAATGAAACATTATGGAAGAAAACCCTCCCAAGATAGTAAGACACGTTTTGGAGTACAATTGGCAACAGATCCCATAAAAACTCCAAAGTTAAAAGTGCTCTAGTGTGAATAGTACCATGTTGGGTGACCGACTGGAAAGTCCTCGCCAAACAAATCCGTGAGGGGAGGATATTGGGCTACGCCCCAATCTGCAGAGCGGACAATATTTTACTAGAAAAATGGGTCGTTATAATTTCGATCACACCCAATCAGTAAATCACTACACCACCTCCATATTTCGTTTTCTGTTTATACGTAAATTTGCTCTGTTTTGGGAGACTCTTCAGAATTGTTGACCGAGAGCATTGTTTGTGTTTGTTGCAACGTGTTTTTTGTTCCCCTCTGTGTTGTTAGCTTTAGAATTCTCATGCTTGGAATTGCACATTTTGTTGCTTTCGTTCTTTGTTTTTGTTTTGTTGTGTTGTTACGCCTCTATTGTATTTGGGAGTGTTCCTTTGAACACAATTTTCATATGATCATGTTTAGTCTTCCGCATGCGTCTGTCATAGGTCCCAAATCGCGTCTCTTTTCTTGGTTCATTAATATTTCTTATTTATATTTGCTAATCTGTACCCCAATAAGAATTTTAACTTCCCCGTAATGTCATCTTTAATTCACTTTACATCAATTCTGCAAATTCATTCATTTGTTACATCAAACATGTATCATCAATATATATTTGCACAATTAGCATATTTTTACCTTTGTGGTTGGTGAACAATGTTGAGTCGGTTCTTCTTATTTTGAAATATCTTTTCATAAACAATTTTCTCAAGCTCTCATACCAAGTTCTACGAGCTTGTTTAAAGAAATATATTGACTTGTTGAGCTTATACACGTGGTCAAGTCTATCATGTGCCTCAAAACTTAGTTGCTCTACATAAATGCCTCCATAATATATCCAATTCAAATCCATTTGGTAGAGGGTGAAGTTCATATAACAAGCAAAAGTAAATTGCATTCGAATCGTGCTACCAGTGCCGAGGTTTCCTAAAATCAATTCATACTTCTTGATTGTACTTTTTTGCAACTAATCTTGCTTTGCTCCTTACTATTATATTTTCATCCAACACATTATTAAACACCCATTTTAGTTCCAACAATAGAATGCTCCTTAGGTCTTGGAACTAATTCATAATGTTTGTTTTTTTTCAAATTGATTTAACTCCTTTTGCATGGTCACAGTCCAAGTTTCATCGATTTCAATCTCATCAAAACTTTTGGGTTTAATTTAAGAGATAAAAGCTATATCGCTACAATAGTTTTTAAGAGATGATCTAGTCTTAGCACCTAGCGTGGGATCACCTAGAATGTCAGTAATGAGATTACTCTTAACATATCTCCAATTATTTGGTAAATTCTCATGATTTTCTTCAATTTGAACCACTTTCAATTGATTTGGAGGATTTTCTTTAGAATAACTTGCTCCTTGCTCATTATCACCTATATCAATGATTTTCATTTTCTTTTCCGACTTATCACTTGAATTCTTTTCATTTTGTGATTTAATGAATTCATCGTAGGATATGTTCATAGATTTCTCCCCAACCAAACTTCTCTCATTGAACACTATATAAGATTTACTAGTTGAGTAATATCCTATGAAAATCTCATAACTACTTTTGAAGTCAAACTTCCCTAAGTTGCTCTTTGTGTTAAGAGTAAATCATTTACATCCAAAGGAAATATTCAACATTTGGAATTGTAGCATTCTATAATTCATAGGAAGTCTTTTCTAGGATTGGTTTAATAGATACACGTTCAAGAATATAACATGTCATGGCAAAGACGTCTACCCATAAGAAGTGGGGGAGGTTATTCTCATTTAATATTGTCTTTACTTATTTTTGAACAAATCTATTTTTATTTTTAACAACTCTATCTTGTTTAGAGGTTATAGAAGAGGAAAATCATTGTCAATCCCATATTCATTAAAAGAATCTCAAACCTTTCATTTTCGAATTCTCCACCATGACCATTTGAGATTGCTATAATAGAAAGGTTTTTCTTGTTTTGAACTTTCTTCCTAAAACTTGACAAGGTATTAATCGTTTCGGGCTTTGTCCTTGAGAAGAAAACTGATGTGCCCCGTAGGCCCATTACACGATCCCAGACCCGAGTCCACAATTTGACTAACACACTTGTCTCTTTTGCAGGTCATGGTTCGTGTGAAGACTTGGAGGACACCGTGGACGACTTGAAGTGGGAGATTAAAGCTGGAGACGTTGACCAACCGAAGCATCTCCTCATGTGGAAAGACTAAAGAGACACCTTAATGCTCACATGGGAATTTGTCTTCCCGAGCTTTAATATTTGTTGCTTTTTTTGAAATTTCAAACTTATTGGCAAACGTTGGCCTTCTTGTTAAACTTTATTAGATGCATGTTAGGATTAGATGCATGTTAGGATTATATGGATGTTAGGATTAGATGAATGATAGGATTAGTTGGTGGCTTGGTTTGGCCCATTGAAGTTGAAGACATGTCCAAGCCCAAGCCCAAGCCCAAGCCCAAGCCCAAGCCCAAGCCCACCATTAGGTCTATATATTCATGGCATTGGTGTTTGTAACTTTTTTGGATTATTTTATGAGCACCCACGGATTTCTCACTCAAAAGAAGAAGAAGAAGCTTGGAGCAAAGAGCTTCCAAGGTAAGCTCGGTTGACAACAACCGAGGGGTTGCGCCCCCGAACCATTCTTCTAGCTTGGTAGCTAGTTGGAGTGGATTTTGCCACCTCCTTCTCCACTCTTTTGAGAGCGGAAAACAGCAAGGAGTGGCCTTAACCGGTTCCTTGAATCGAGTTTTCTTCCTTGGAAGAAACTCTTGCCGGAAGCTCCATTGAAGCACCCACCGGCCGATTCTCGGAAAACATTTTATAAATCCTTCATCTTAACGAATCTGGACCACGATTTTCACCAGCACACACCTCACTCACTTCACAAGATTCACCTAAAATTTCATTAAGTTTCGAGCACGTTTGAGATTTCTTTTACATTTTCATTCTCGGTTTTCTCGGATTTGTGTCACCCGGAGCTAACCGGTTTTCTTCGAGTTCTTGAGTCCTTTTTGCAGGTCGGAGCTCATCAAAAACCCAAAGAAATTATCCACTATTACATAAACATTATGTTTGCCTCATAAGCTTGTGGCTTTAGATGGACCAGAAAGATCCATATGAAGTAACTGAAGACACTTTATTGTAGAGACGACATTCTTGGAAGCAAATAAAGTCTTAGTTTGTTTTTCCATTTGACAAGCACCATAAATCTTGTATTTCTCAAAAGACATTTTAGGAAGCCCTCTAATGAAATTATTCCGAGTAATCTTAGTTATGGTATCCATCTCTGTATGTTATAATCTTCAATGCCAAGTCCCGGACTCATTAGAAGAAAGATTTGCAGCAAAATATTTTTAATTAAATAAAGATATATTATTCAAATTAATAGCATACACATTTTCATTTTTATATCCAATAAACAAAATTTTGCAATCTCACTATCTTCTATCATGCATATTTTTTTTATTCAAAATAACTTGATATCCCTTGTCACATTGTGACTTGGGCTTAATAGACTACGTTTCAAACTATTAACAAGTAAAACATTTTTAAGAATAGGTTTAGTTGCCAATACCTATTATTTTTCACTTTTGATTATTCCCAAAAGTATCACGTCCTTTCTTTTTGGTAATGGACGCAAATTTCGTGCTATCTCTCGTCTTGTGTCTGGAAGCAAGGATGGAGGCTATTTGCGATTAGTAAAAACTTACATGATTGCAAGAAATAATGCCACCTAACTTCGACCACACAGGTATCGACCATCAACCACCCATCTTCCGAGTCCAGGACGAGTCCAGAGTCACACGCGTTGCCCAATTCAACTATTGTTTCACTTTGCCCACAATCAACATCTCCATTCCAACTAAGTTTCACTGACACCAATATATTTCTACTCCAAAACCACTTTACCATAGACATCTCCTAGAATTAATTTACATGACTAATCATTTGGCTATAGATAAAAGATATAAATAAGTAGGTGGTTAAAACTGGTCCCCTGAGCAGCTATGGTGAACAGTCTGTTCAATCTGCTTGATTTCTTCTTCTTGACAAGGGGCATTGATAAGTGGAGTCATCTGTTGGACGATTTATTCAAAAAAAAAAAAAAAAAAAATTGCTGCCAAAGTAACATTTCCCTGCATAAATTCATGAATTCGCCTGAAGCTCCCAGCTGAGATCCCCAGCCCAAATGCAAGTTCTGGGGTTGGATGAGCGGTAGCAGGTGAATTAAACGAAAAGGATTGGCGCAGAGCTGAGTGCTGTAACCCATGGAATTGATTAATTAAACTATGCCCAAAAATAAAAATTATTAAATATTTTCCATTGAAATTTATTATGAAATTTGGTTGAATTTAATAACAAGGAAAAGACGAATGCTCTTGTTGAGAGTCGAACTCAAGACCTCCCGCTTACTAAACGGGTGCTCTAACCAACTGAGCTACAAGAGCAGTGGCGATAGATGGAAAGTAATGTAAATATTATTAATTACATCAATAGTACATTAATTAAATAATTCGTTTAGTTAATTATATTAGCAAAAAAAAAAAAAAAAGTTTTCTGAAGGTTCAAATAAACATGTTCTTTATTTTTACTCTTGAGCCCTTTTACGTTGCGTTCAATTATGTATCATACTTAATATATTAAAAAGAAAATTTCAATTTATGCCCTAACATATGAGATCAATGGTTAATTAGTCCATAACGTTTATTTTTGACCCAATCAGCCCTTATCGTTGACGTTGTTTACAATTTAACCCATGCCGTTTATGAGTGATCATGGTCCGGTTCCGTCCAGTTTTTAGAAAAATTAGAACTGGACCACTAAATTCAGTTTTTAAATTTTTGCAACAATAAACATAAAAAATATTCCAGAGCCGGACCAGAATTCTAGTCTCGGTTCTGGTCCTCTGAGTTTTTTTTTTTTTTTAATGGGTTGCACTATAATATTAATTTAATAGAATACAAAACCTGATATTGAAAATTAAACTTTTGTATTATATTTCGATCACTATGCATATCGAAAAAACAACACATTATAACAAAGACAATAAACATTATAACAAGACATCAAACATCTTTGTTGTCGGTCCAAATAAACAGAACAACAAACAACATAACAACAAAATTAACCAAATTAACAGATTGATAACACATTAACAGAGTTCACATGACAAATTGACACTATGTTTTAGTTCAATTCCTAGAAGATACTTTTTTATAGCTACTCATGGTGAATGGTAAAGTAGTACGTACTGAAAAGAAACCAAAGCAGACAAATTGAGAACACAGCTAATCTAGTTCATCCCATGCAATACTTGTTTGTTCCAAACAACGTGAAACTAAACAAATAGGAGAATTTCCGAATTTGTCAATTCTTAAAAAATAAGGGATTGAATTGAAATATAAGCAAATACAAATTAATATTAATTGAATCGATGATCTCCTAGTGTTAGTATTAATGTTAATATTAAGCAAATACAAATTTGTCAATTTCGTTGTAACTATCTTCCTCCATTTCGTCAGCCCTACCCCCTTCTTTCTCTCGACGCCTTTGAGGTTTGTTTTTGGAGTTGCTCGCCGCGCCCGTTTCTGTCTCTACCACAGATTGGAGGGAGATTGGAGGGTTTGGAGTAAGTTCCTTGCGAAGACGTTGAAAATGGATGAGGAGATAGCTAAAGCCCAGGAAGAGCGGAAGAAGATGGAGCAGCAACTGGCTTCTCTCACTTCCGTTACCTTCGACACTGACCTTTACGGTGCAAATGATAGGGAGGGGTACGTCACCTCCATAGCCGTAACCGAGGAGGATGATAACCTCGAAGGGTTGGACAACGAGGTTGCACGTAAGCTTGCCTCTTACACGGCCCCTAAATCGCTCTTGAAGGAGATTGCCAGGGGTGGAGAAGACGATGCCGATATTGGATATAACAAGCCCCAAAGAATTATCGATAGAGAAGATGATTACCGGAGGAGGAGGTTGAATCGGGTGATTTCTCCCGAAAGGCACGATGCTTTTGCTGCAGGGGAGAAAACGCCTGACCCTTCTGTGAGGACTTATGGGGATGTGATGAAGGAGGAGCGCCTGAAGAGGGAAAAAGAGGAAACGTTGAGATTAATTGCCAAGAAGAAGGAGGAAGAGGAGGCTGCAAGGATGGCTGGTGACAAGTCGAAGGAATCAAATGCCGCAGCAGTGGTTCCGCAAAAGAGGAGGAACAGGTGGGATCAATCACAGGATGATGGTGGTGCGAAAAAGACTAAAACCTCAGACTGGGATTTGCCTGATACAACACCGGGAAGATGGGATGCAACACCAGGGAGAGTAGGAGATGCCACGCCAGGAGTGGGAAGGAGGAACAGGTGGGATGAGACTCCTACACCGGGTAGGTTGGCTGATTTGGACGCAACCCCAGGTGGTGGTGGTGTTACTCCTGGTGCAACCCCTGCTGGAATGACATGGGATGCCACTCCAAAGCTTTCAGGAATGGCTACACCGACTCCAAAAAGGCAGAGGTCACGGTGGGATGAGACACCGGCAACAATGGGAAGTGCCACTCCAATGCCTGGAGCTACCCCTGCAGCTGCTTATACCCCTGGGGTAACACCTGTTGGAGGGGTTGAGCTTGCTACACCGACTCCTGGGGCAATCAATTTGCGTGGCCCACTTACTCCTGAGCAGTATAATTTGATGAGGTGGGAAAGAGATATTGAAGAGAGAAATCGCCCATTAACTGATGAAGAGCTTGATGCAATGTTTCCTCAAGATGGATATAAGATTTTGGACCCGCCGGCCTCTTACGTGCCCATTAGAACTCCAGCAAGGAAGTTGCTTGCCACACCTACTCCACTGGGTACACCTCTTTATTCTATACCTGAAGAGAACCGTGGGCAGCAGTTTGATGTGCCAAAAGAAGCACCTGGTGGTTTACCGTTCATGAAGCCCGAGGATTACCAGTATTTTGGAGCATTATTGAACGAAGAAGATGAGGAAGAGTTGTCACCTGAGGAGCAGAAGGAACGGAAGATTATGAAGCTCTTGCTTAAAGTTAAAAATGGTACGCCTCCCCAGAGAAAGACAGCTTTGAGACAGCTGACAGACAAGGCTCGTGAGTTTGGTGCAGGTCCATTGTTTAATCGCATCTTACCATTACTTATGCAACCCACATTGGAGGATCAAGAGAGGCATCTGTTAGTTAAGGTTATTGACAGGGTGCTTTATAAATTGGATGAGTTAGTTCGACCATATGTCCACAAGATACTTGTTGTGATTGAGCCTTTATTGATTGATGAAGATTATTATGCCCGTGTGGAAGGCAGGGAGATCATCTCCAATCTCAGTAAAGCTGCTGGGTTGGCTACCATGATAGCTGCAATGCGTCCTGATATTGACAACATTGATGAGTACGTGAGGAATACTACTGCAAGAGCATTCAGCGTTGTCGCGTCAGCCCTTGGGATTCCTGCCCTTATTCCCTTTTTGAGAGCTGTTTGTCAGAGTAAAAAATCATGGCAAGCCCGTCATACTGGAATCAAGATTGTTCAGCAGATTGCTATTCTGATTGGTTGTGCTGTTTTACCCCACCTAAGATTCCTTGTGGAAATCATAGAACATGGACTCAATGATGAAAACCAGAAAGTGAGAACGATCACTGCTTTGTCTCTTGCTGCTCTTGCAGAGGCTGCGGCCCCATATGGTATTGAAAGTTTTGACACAGTATTGAAGCCCCTGTGGAAGGGTATCAGATCACACCGTGGTAAGGTCTTGGCTGCGTTCCTTAAGGCGATTGGATTTATTATCCCTTTGATGGATGCAGTTTATGCTAGTTATTATACGAGGGAAGTTATGCATGTTCTAATTCGTGAGTTTCAGTCACCTGATGAAGAAATGAAAAAGATTGTTTTGAAAGTTGTCAAGCAGTGCGTGAGTACCGAGGGTGTAGATGCTGATTACATCCGGAATGATATACTTCCCGAGTTTTTTAGGAATTTTTGGGTTAGGAGGATGGCTTTGGATAGAAGGAACTATAAACAGCTTGTGGAGACAACTGTTGAGATAGCAAACAAAGTTGGTGTGGCTGATATAGTAGGAAGAATTGTTGAGGATCTTAAGGATGAGAGTGAACCATATCGGCGAATGGTCATGGAAACAATTGAGAAGGTCGTTGCGAACTTGGGTGCATCTGATATTGATGCACGGTTAGAAGAGCTGCTGATTGATGGGATTCTGTATGCCTTTCAAGAGCAGACCAGTGATGATGCTAACGTGATGCTTAATGGGTTTGGTGCTGTTGTGAATTCTCTTGGGCAGAGAGTGAAGCCTTACCTCCCTCAGATTTGTGGTACTATAAAGTGGCGACTTAATAACAAGAGCGCAAAGGTAAGACAACAGGCTGCTGATCTTATTTCGAGGATCGCTGTTGTTATGAGGCAGTGCCAAGAAGAACAATTGATGGGCCATCTTGGTGTTGTCTTATACGAGTATTTAGGAGAAGAATATCCTGAGGTTCTTGGATCTATTTTGGGCGCCCTGAAGGCAATTGTCAATGTTATTGGTATGACTAAGATGACCCCACCTATAAAGGATTTGCTTCCTAGATTAACGCCAATTCTGAAGAATAGGCATGAGAAAGTGCAAGAGAACTGTATTGACCTTGTTGGTCGGATTGCTGATCGGGGTGCTGAGTTTGTTCCGGCAAAGGAGTGGATGAGAATCTGCTTTGAGCTTCTTGAGATGCTGAAGGCACACAAGAAAGGCATTCGGCGAGCTACAGTGAACACTTTCGGCTATATTGCCAAAGCAATTGGGCCTCAAGATGTCCTGGCAACTCTTCTGAACAATCTGAAGGTGCAGGAGAGGCAGAATCGAGTCTGCACAACTGTGGCAATTGCTATTGTGGCTGAAACATGTTCACCCTTTACAGTTCTTCCAGCGCTGATGAATGAGTATCGTGTCCCCGAGCTGAATGTGCAAAATGGAGTTCTGAAATCTCTCTCGTTCCTATTTGAGTACATTGGAGAAATGGGAAAGGATTATATCTATGCGGTGACTCCATTGCTGGAAGACGCGCTGATGGACAGAGATCTGGTGCATCGCCAGACTGCAGCCTCTGCGGTGAAACACATGGCTTTGGGCGTGGCTGGTTTGGGGTGTGAGGATGCGTTAGTACATTTGCTCAACTATGTATGGCCCAACATATTTGAGACTTCCCCACACGTTATAAATGCCGTCATGGAGGCCATAGAAGGCATGAGGGTGGCCTTAGGTGCTGCGGTTGTGCTAAACTATTGTCTGCAGGGCCTCTTTCATCCAGCTCGCAAAGTTAGGGAGGTATACTGGAAAATTTACAATTCGCTCTACATCGGAGCTCAAGATGCTCTTGTGGCAGCTTATCCTTTGCTGGAGGACGAGCAAAGTAACGTGTATAGTCGGCCGGAGCTGGTAATGTTTATCTAAGAAAGAAACGTGGTACGATTTCTATGATGCTGGGAAGTAGGAATGTTGTTGTTAGTAACCTAGTTGGTTCCTTGGACTCTTGGTATATGTTGATATGAGGACTTATAGGACATGGTTGTTTGGATTAGAACATGTGTGTCTTTTTCGTTTCTTACTCTTAACGGCGACGGTTGGAATTCTATACCGTCAATCTGACATTAAAAGTGTTGTAGTTTTTCATAAAGTTGCGATCAAATCAAATTAATGTATTTCCGAAGGTGTACTTTGTTATCCGTTAACCCTTGGAATATCAAATCATGACTTATTAATTACTAAAATTAGTGTTAATTGAAGGGACGTATAAATTACAGCACACATCGCGGCGTCACAATGCTCACCCTTTTCTAGAGATGTTAAACGAGCGAGCTGCTCACCAGCTCGCTCGCTCGACTCGTTACTAGCTCGGCTCGCTACAGTAACGAGCGAGTTTGGCTCGAGTCACATAGGCGAGTCGAGCCGAGCTTGGACATCCCGGCTCGCGAGCCCGTGAATGACCGGGCTCGACGAGCCTGCTCGCGAGTTCGCGAGCCAGCTCGCGAGTTCGCGAGCCAGCTCGCGAGCTGGCTCGTCAACGGAAGCCCAGCTCGGGTCCTGCGGCGAGCGCTGAGCCCTCTCCGACGCGGCGACACCTGATCATCGATAATCTCCCACTCTTCGATATCTCGGTCAATCACTCAATCGGCGGCAGGGCAAACAATCGCCCAAAATCCAGTGCATGGGTGTTAGTGATTTTACACCTTTACACGCAAGTGCACGTGTCGCTAACGAAGTAATAGAGTAAGTAAAGTATCGATCCCACGAGGATATTGTTAATTGAATTAATCGCTATAAAAATTTTATAAAAATATTAGATGATAAATGAAAATAATTCGAAATAAAATCAGAATGACAATGAAATAAAGGAAAGCAAAATAAACGAGATAAAATCGATGAAAGAAGGTCTTGGCTAGGATCGATTTCTTCGTTACGATGATTCTGCTACTAATGCTCTGGTAATGCTCTGCAGCATTATCTAAAAAACAGCAAGAATAAAAATTATTTTCTAGGATTCTTTCGAATTGCCTAGGTAAATTCAAATTAGAATTTCTTTCTACCTTGAAAGAATGTGACTAAAATTGAATTTCCGATATGTGCTATTCTTATTGCCAATCAAATTAATGTTAACCACGTTGTAACAAAGTAATTCAATTAATTATTCATGCATCTAAAATTTATATCTATCTATCGATACAATATAAATATGAATAGCCAACCTATCTATCGATATGATCTGACTTAAGCAAGAAACATCACAAATAATTGTTCAATAGATAATCGCAGAAACAAAACCAAGATCGTAGCAAAGTATCGCAACAAATACTATCGTCCTAACCAAGATTAAAGAGTTTAGCTACTAGACATAATTAAAAATAAACTAACAATTATCGTGTTCATAGAAAAATAATGCAATAAAAAATAAGAGAGGAAGAAAAGATTAAGAATCTTCGTCGGTGGTATGTTTCAGATCCAGAGCCATCTGATTTTTCCTCTTTGCTTTTTCCGCCACCTTTTCGTCATTTTTTGTCTTTTCCTTGGTTTTCTTCTTCAGATCTTTAGGGTTTTTTCCCCTAGGTCTTTGACCCTAGGTTCAAGTCCCCTTCCAGCCTTTTGCCGCAGACCATCATCCTCCTTTTTTTCAATTTTCTTTTATTCTTGTTCTGCATGTGTAGTTGTATCTTTCTCTTTCCAGATCTCTTTCTCTCTCCTAAATCTCCATAATTCTTGCTTGTTGTTAGCCTCTCATTTTCTCTCTCTTTGATTCTGATTAATTCTTCAGGCTCTCCTTGATTTTTGCCTCCTATAATTTTAATAAAGATATTCTCATTTATTGCTTTTCTCTCTCTTTCCTTGTTCTACGTATCTGGTATTTCTCTCTTTTTCCAGATCTCCTCTAATTGTTTTCTTCTCCTTGTTGTTAGCCTCCTTTGTCTCTCTCTTCATTCTGTTTGATTCTTTGCCATAATTTTCTCTCTTTATAATTTTCATCATTTGAATTCGATCTTCCCGCTAATAATTCTGCATTAAAATAAGAAAATACAAAATTCAAATTAGTGATAAAAATTTGCTTTTTTTTGAGAATATGTATGAAAAACATTAAATTCAACTAATCTCTTGATGCTGCAGCATCCTGCAGCATTCTCAATAAATTTCACTAATATCTTTTTACATTCACTCAAATCATACAAGTTCTATCAATTAAAAATGGTATAAAATAACTCTAATTTAAGAGTTATCAATGGGGAGATCAATCGCCCCACATAGGCGAACAATCGCCCCACAGGGGTGATTAATTGCCTCACTATTCATGTGAACAGTGCGTGGGGCGATCAATAGCCCCACAGAGGCTAACAATCGCCCACAGGGTGATTTATAGCTTTACTATTCACATGAACAGTAAATAACTGTTCACATGAACAGTACATCGATTATTAAAATTTAATTATTTATTTTTTTTCATTCAAAAATACATATTTTCGTAATTGGCAAAACCCTTCTTTTTTGTTGAAGATGTATCTCCATTGACAACAAATGATCATGGTTAGGATTTTCTTTCTACAACACCATAAAGAAAAACAATCATTATTTCTCATCTTCTAATCACCTTGAACTAACCAAGTTAGACATATAATCAAAAAGTATATTTTATTTGTGAAATTAATAGAGACGGGGAAATTTAGAGAAACACAAATTTTGTTAAAATATGCAAGATTTGTAAAATGAAAGTGAATTGAAAAGATAAAAATACGAATTTGTAATCTTTTTATTTTTCACGTGAACAGTGGAAATATTGTTTACGTGAATAGTGCTTAAAAAAGTTTTAATTAAATTTTATGCACGTTTTCTATTAAGTTTTAAAAAAGAAAATTTACACATTTTGAGTTCTTTTAAAGATGTACAGTATTTTCACAGTGTTTTTACGAACAGTTAAGTTAGTGACGTCTGAATTACCGACGTAGATATTTATTAATATAATAAATATTTATTATAATTTTAATAAATAAACTATTATTGAAATATATAATATATTTATATAAAATAATTTTATTTATCTAAGTTCGGCTCGTTAAGCTCGGCTTGTTACGCTCGTTGGGTCGGCTCGACTCGGCTCGTTAGGTTCGTGGCTCGCGAGCCGGCTAGAGTTGGAAATTTTTAGGGCTAGCTCGTTAGGCTCGGCTCGTTAGACTCGACAGGCTCGTTAGGCTAAGGCTCGTTTGGCTCGGCAGGCTCAGTGAGCCGGGTCCGTCTCGGCTCAGCTCGGCTCGGCTCGCTCGTTTAACATCTCTACCCTTTTCCCGCCTGCATCCGTCTTCTCCCATGGAATTGGACGGGAAGGAACCTGTCAAAGACTTGGCGGCTTTTCTCATTCGCTGCCATTCCTACCAGCTCTCCTCCTTTTCTCTCTCTCCCCCTCTCGTCGTTGAGTATGTCCTCCTTTCTCTCCCTCCTTTTCACATTTTTTTTTTACATCCTTTTCTTTTTTCCTTTTGTTTGCTAATTTGCGGAGCTTTTGGACTACGACCCTTCTCTTGCGCGTCTTCTTTTCTCCCAACCCACCGATTTCTTGCGTTTCTTTGACGATGCTGCTCTTTGGGCTCATGTACGCTTTTCTTCTTCACTTTTTTCTTTCATAATCCTACCTTTTTAGCTCGCAAATAATATTGGAAGTGGGTTTTCATTAATAATTAATTGTTTTAGAAAATGAAGTCTGTTTTCATTGATGACGATGCCATGCATATTATGATTACTTATATACAACTCCAAGGACTAATCTGTGTTGAATTGACCAATCGTGAGTAAGAGTAATACGTGGAACAATTTTAATAGTTGGAGGTTTAACAACAAGACTGAAAGTTTCATTGTAATTGAGACCAGCGCATTGATTATAAAGCTTTTGGCTACAAGATGAGCCATGTATCATGCAATGCTTTTATCATAAACACCCATTTGCAGTCCACTACATTGCGTGGGAGTAGGAAGAGCAAGGTCCCACCTGGTACTTCTGATAAGAGCACAAGGCTACAAAATGATTAAAGCTTTTGGCCACAATATGAGCCTTGTATCAGGTAATGCTGTAATCAAGTTTTTTACTGGAGGCACACATTTGGAGACCACTACATTTTGCATGTGAGTAGGAAGAGCAATGTCCCATGTGCTACTTCTAATGCGAGCATTAAATTTATCTTACATAGTGTACCGTCAAAGAGGATTTTTAATGACTTGAGTAACTTGGCTTGGTTCAATGGGGTTAGGAAGAAGGTGTTTGGTGGTGAGATGGAATTATTTGTGGCCAAAGATATTGTTGTGGGATCTGGTGATCATAAGGTGAGTTAATTCTTAGTAGAGGTTGTGGTTGGAGATGGAATAGAGTAAGTCTCATTGGTGGAGGGTTCTGATCTGTTAGGAGCATGGTTTTTGCGAGAAGATGCTTGATGTGGAGATGTATGGGAGGATGGAATCAGGAGTTAAGCAGGAGAGTTTGATAAATGGAATGACAACATTGGGGAACTCTAAGTTAAAAGAGAGAAGGAGGCAATTAGAGATGGGGACAGGGAGTTCCAATGATTGACCAGAGTGGACGATTAGTTGAAGAAAGATTGAAAAAGAACTGATTTTCAAGAAATTGGACATGTTAAAAAAAAAAAAAAAAAAAAAAAAAAAAAAAAAAAAAAAAAAAAAAAAAAAAAAAAAAAAAAAAAAAAAAAAAAAAAAAAAAAAAAAAAAAAAAAAAAAAAAAAAAAAAAAAAAAAAAAAAAAAAAAAAAAAAAAAAAAAAAAAAAAAAAAAAAAAAAAAAAAAAAAAAAAAAAAAAAAAAAAAAAAAAAAAAAAAAAAAAAAAAAAAAAAAAAAAAAAAAAAAAAAAAAAAAAAAAAAAAAAAAAAAAAAAAAAAAAAAAAAAAAAAAAAAAAAAAAAAAAAAAAAAAAAAAAAAAAAAAAAAAAAAAAAAAAAAAAAAAAAAAAAAAAAAAAAAAAAAAAAAAAAAAAAAAAAAAAAAAAAAAAAAAAAAAAAAAAAAAAAAAAAAAAAAAAAAAAAAAAAAAAAAAAAAAAAAAAAAAAAAAAAAAAAAAAAAAAAAAAAAAAAAAAAAAAAAAAAAAAAAAAAAAAAAAAAAAAAAAAAAAAAAAAAAAAAAAAAAAGAGGAAAAAATTCTTTTATAGGTATAATCATGTCATTTATAAGCATTCTGATCATCAGGGAAGAGATATTGTCTGCATTTGGATTCAGGTTTATGGTTACTACATGGCTTGAGCCAAGAAAAACATAAGCAATCAAAAAATTTCAACTTTGAGTAATTAGGAGTGGTCTTAGACAACTTTTCAAATTGAGAAATGTCGTTGAACATGTGAGTTGAAAGTCAATTATGAGATAAGATGGAGTTTGGATTGCATGAGTGCAGGATGAAAGGGGCAAAAAGGTGCATCAGAATAATATCAGTTTCAACAATGTGACGGTGATGATGTGCTGTTGAAAAATGATATTGAGGTGTAAATGGTGGTTTTTTTATGAGTTCAGGTTGCTGATAATTACCAAATTGCATCAAATTTGGAACAAAGTGATCGCATGAAGTAGTAGGGCACAACTTTGATTGGATTTTCGATTGTCCATGTTTTGATGCCAGCCACTCTTTGGATTATGAATATAACCATTAGATCTAGGGGTATACTTCATTGTTATAGGACTAGAGTCTACTTTAGGTTGACGACAGGTGAGAGTTAATTCACCATCAACAGGTTGATTATAGAGATCTCCAAATGTATTTGAAGATCTCTAGGTTTTTGCCACTAACTCCTTGACATCGTCACCCAGATTTCAAGTACAGAAGATAAGAATGCTGTCATCACTTAAAATTGCTTAAATAACTAAAGATTCTGCAATTGGTTTTTAACCATAAGACATCTGGAGAGTGGATTTGAGATAGATGTGATTAAAGTGATTAGCATAGAGACAGGCCAATCGTGACCAACCTTCTTGTTTGGTATATGTAAATGGTAATAATGAAAGATACTAGAGAAGCAAGAATGACATGAATTATTTTGTCTGATCTTTGGTAGAGGATGTTAGCGTTATTGGGTTGAGCGAAGTTTTTTGTTATAGAAGTAGGTGAATAGGAATCTTTTCTATCGAGGTAGCCAAGAAGATTGTATCAAAAAAAAAAAAAAATATTGAAATTAACCATTTCATGAAGTATAATTAGATGGATTTAGTTTTAGCTGTAGTTGTACAACATTGATGGAAATGAGATTGCTGAAGAGGATCAAGCAGTAGGAAATGTGATGGGGGAATCGGTGTCTGGCATTGTTTGGGAGGAAGTTTATTGGAATAAGTTTCTCATTGGAGTTTTATAGAGCTTTGATACCATATAGTTACAATGAATTGCTTGAGAAAATGAAGATTACTTTCATTGATAGAATACATATCGCACTATTTTTATTTAACTCCAAGAACTAATATGTTGTCACACTACAGTTGATGAATTTATTTAAAATCAAAATAATCCATGATTTTACACCAATATATATCTCGTGATTTGAGATTCTTTAATTGTGTTTTGAAATGGTAAGCTAAGAGTGTGCTTATTAGGCTTATGTTTTGGTTGTTATAGAAAATTGTCTCAAGTGAGTTACAAGGTGATCATGTGGGCATTAAAAAGAACTTCATTCATGTTCGCATCAATGTCAGCGGTTCTCCACTCGAGTTTCCTGGTTTGTTTTTACTTCATCTTCATCATCATTCGATTGTAGCTTGCTTAAATGTCGGCATTTGATTTGTGTATTTTTTTCTGTTGTTAGATACTTTTCCTAGCATTGGTTCCATAAGAGTGAGGCATCGCGGAATTCTTCTCACACTCAAAGGGACGGTAATCAGGTCTGGAGCAATCAAGATGTATGAAGGGGAGAGGTGGTATATGTGCCGGAAATGCAAGCACAAGTTGGTTTTCCTACTCAAATTCTATTTAAAAAACTCAATTTTGACAATTTAGTTAACATAAAATGTATGATCATAGTGTACTATAAAAAGTTTGATTTAAGTTAAAATAGTTCTATTTATGCTGATAAAATATTATCAAATGAGTCAAAACTGTATGATGATCATGAAGCAATGCAACTAGGAAACTTGAACACCATCTTCAATTATAAGACAATGGATATATAGTCAGTATGATTTGTATACGCATCTTATGATCGATAAGAGATGATTGAGACGGAGCCCATATGATGTGTTGAGTCCCAAATCTGCCTCATTTGCTTTTATAATTCATATTTACTGTCTTCTAAATATCACGTTACACCATTCTTACTCAGAAGGTGATTACAAGTGTAGGTCATTTGATTTATATGTTTAGGACCTTAGGATATAGGAGAGGGAGGGAGGGAGGGAGAGAGGGGGGAAGAGAGAGAGGGGGAGAGAGAGAGAGAGATTATGGGGACTGATTTGGGTAGGAAATTAGGAGAGAATTGAGCCTCTCAGGTTGCTCATTAGGGTGTATTCCATCTTTCAATTAATATGTTTTCTGGGTTTATATCTTTGTATTTTTGCTCTTATCATTTGATTGGGACCCATCGTTTTCATGCCTGCAGAAGCTGTTTGGTTTGTTCTTAACTTTTGCTAATTAATTTGGTATTTTTTTCTTGCAGATTCCAAATTTATCCAGAATTAGAGAATCGTAACTCCATACAATTACCATCTTTTTGCCCCTCTCAAGTATGGTGTCATCTCCACTGCATGCCACGTCTAACTTCTTCAATATTTCTCTGTTCTTAGCTGAAAGATAGTTTTTTAAAATCAGATAAATCCTCGAGGTTATTAGAAAGAAGTTGACATGGAACCCCCCTTCCATTTGCATTTTTTTGCAGTAATTTATCCAATTCTTAATTGTTTTAGTCTTAGTACTTAACAGTTGGATGGCATTTATTCGTATTTTTTTCTGCCCTAATGTATTCACTTCTTGTTTCCATTTCATTGGCTTATTTAATATTTCTGTTTTGGTAGGCATAATTTTGCAGCTAAAATGGTTTTGTCATTGTCAATGGCAGAGGACGAGAAGTTGTGAAGGTAAAAGTTTTGAGTGCTTGGAGGGGTCTATAATACGTCATGATTACCAAGAGATCAAAATTCAGGGGAGTACACAGATACTGGGTGTTGGGTCCATACCTCGCTCAATCCCTATCATTTTGAAGGATGACCTTGTTGACATTGTGAAAGCTGGAGGTACAATGTTATGTTGTAAATATTTAAATTTCATTTAGCTGTAAACGCAAGTTGATGAAAGATTTTATTAAAATTGTTTGTTTGGAAATTTCAGAAAGGGTAATTATAGATTTTTCTCTCCATCGTAACAACACTACAAAGTTATGTTGTAAATATTTATTTTTAATACACATTAGTTATGACCTTAGGTTAAGTTTTTATGTATTACTTAGCCATTGATTGTAATCCCAAAAATTGAGAGTTTAAGAGTGAATTTGTTAAGAACAAAAATAATGTTCTAAGGGTATATTAAGAATATTTATGAGCAGTTTTTAAGTTAATGGTAGTTTCTATTTTAAATTATTGGTAGTTTCTAGTTTAAATTAGGGATTAAATAAGAAATTTGAGAAAATGGAATGTGAGAGAAATTATTTGTGATTTCGGTGCAGAAATAGAGGGAACACAGAACTCGAATCTTTGCGAGAGACCCCGAATTTCTGCTAAAGTATTGTATTAATGTGTTTATAAATTTATAAGTGTGCATTGTTATTGCAAATTCCTATAAGAAATACATGGATTAGGATAATTTTCACTCTAGATGCTTTAAGAAATTTTCTATTTTATTGAAACATGAAAATAATTAGCTTTTGCGTGAGCATTTATGATTCTGATTGTAGAGGGAAGAAAATAAATGTTTATGTGCTTGAAGTTTTTTTTTTTTTTTTAACATACATCGGTTTTTATGAATATATAAATAAATAAATGTTTTGTGGAAAAGAAACTACTTATTGAAGTTTATTTTTTCTTTGCACTACAAAGCTGACGCAATCAACACATTTTTGTGCTTAATTGTGGGCCTTGGTCTTTTAAAGTCAATTACACTGATTAAGTTTATTAAAACATTCTTCCTATGATACATTAAATCCAATTATATTAGGGCAAATGAAAAATGGTGGTGGTAAACATTAAAAGATATTAATATTTGTCCATTGTAAACAATTATGATGCTTTATTAGTTTGGCAGAAGTCAATTTTTAGATTCCAACACTACTAGACTTTGTTTGGAACTTGAAATATCTTTTCCTGCTTTGTTTCCTGTAAGGTGCAACATAAAATTGATATATGAGAATAATTGTATCATCTGCTGTGAGTCAATCATAATCATGTTTCATTTAGATTTTCATGGGCGAGGTTTTGATTATTGATGCAGATGATGTAATAGTTACTGGGGTCTTAAGTGCGAAGTGGTCTCCAGACCTTAAAGATGTACGGTGTGATCTTGATCCCATGTTAGTTGCTAATTATGTGAGGTAAATGGCAAGGTTCTGAATGTACTCAAGAAATTTTCACTATATAGTCCTTGAAAAGATTTTTAGAAATAGTTCATTCCACCCAAAAAAGTGCACGGGTAAAATTTGCAGACAGGTAAAATTTGCAGACAACTTTTGCTTGATAATCTGCCTAAGATACATGACTGATATACCCATTGGTAGTCACCATATGTAGTGCTTCATGCAATAACTGCATTTGAGAGGGGAAGGGAGAATAATAGTTGAGATTTTATTTGCTCAGGAACACCAAAATGACACAATATACTATTTTCCATTGTTTGATTTCTTGGAAGCCATTTTTCAAAATCGCAAGGCCTGTGTAGAAGTTCCTTTGGAGAGCCTAGGTGAGAGAAGAATTTACTTTCTTTAGGGAGGAAAGATGAGATCGTTTGATTAATATAAACTTGGGAACTCAATCTGTATCGAAAAAAGGATTGACTTTGGGAAATATTGGTAAAATAGTTTCTTTTTATCCATAGGTTTTGATACCTCGGTTCTTGTATATAAACACTCTGAGGTAAATTATTCTGAAAAATTCAATTTAATCCGACGAAGCTACGACTCTAAATTATAAAAAGAAAAAGTTAATCTAGGAAAAACCTTCTAAATTTTAACAGACATTCTAATGTAATTGAAACAAAAATCTAATCCTTACCAACTATACAAGTTTTTGAAGAACAAAATTTTTTAGTAATTAGTGCACGCAATCAATAACTCTCACTAACAATTACTTTTTTCTCTAATTCATGTCGGAAAATTGAAAGACATGAAATTATATGTACATGATCATGCTGACTGTTTTCAAGTGTCTAGACATATGCGTAACTGGAAATAATTGATATGGGAAATTGTAAATTTTCTAAAGATACTGACAAAAATAATTAAAAATGATATTTTGAATAATGAACCATAAACCATTCCCTTCATTCTGATTATCTCATGGCACCTTGGTGCTTTGTTATTTATCTGAATTTTGATACATATAGATCAAGGATTTAGAATCTTTTCTTATTATATTTCTTCCTAAATTTTATCATCAATTTTGTAGGAGAACAAATGAGTTGAAATCAGACATAGACATTCCCGAAGATGTTATAGCGAGATTCAAGCAGTTTTGGTCAAATTTCAATGATACTCCATTGAAAGGTTAGCATTGTTGATCATTTACATGTTTGTGAATTGATGCTATCCAATGACACCAATTTAGGAATGTATCAATAATTTTACTGTGGAATATCATCTTTTATATATGGTCATGTTCATGCTGCATCATACTAAAATTTTAGTACTAAATTCAGTTTTCTGTTATAATGTAAATTTTATCTTAATTCAGGGAGAAATGCCATTTTAAGAGGTATATGCCCCCAAGTTTATGGACTCTTCACCGTAAAACTTGCAGGTACAAAATTACCTTTTTATTATTTTTTTCATAAATCATATTTCTGATATATTAGTGGTTGCTTTGAAAATTAGCCGTGATTGATTCACCTTTTTTTTTATGGAATGAAAATTATTTTCTTTTCTTCTGTTTTCTTTAATTTGCATTGACATTTATCATTCTTGATTCATCATTCTTAATTCACTATCATTTCAGTTATGTTGACTCTTATTGGTGGGGCGCAACAAATTGATGCATCTGGGACTAAAGTTCGAGGGGAATCTCATTTGCTTTTGGTTGGGGATCCAGGTAATTATTACTTTAGCTATTGATGGATTATGTAAGTTAGTGATTAAGGTCAGAGAGTTATTTGAAGCATCTTGGGTTGTTATTGACAAAAAAAAAAAAAAAACACAAAAAGATCTGCTCAACTGAAACATTTTGAGTGCCAAAATAGCAAAGGGGAATTCAGTTAAATGCTTGCAAAATCGTGCAGGTACTGGAAAGTCACAGTTCTTGAAATTTGCAGCAAAATTAAGCAATCGTTCTGTTATTACGACGGGATTAGGTAGCACTAGTGCTGGATTGACTGTTGCTGCTGTTAAGGATGGGGGTAAGTTACAAATTGGCTCTAGAATTTTGTTTAAAATATTGCAAAGTTTAGTATGGATTTACCTAATATGATAAATCATTTTTCCCAAATTGATTTATCATATTAGGTTTAAATTCGAACGTTAGAAATCTAATTTCATAATTTGAAACTTTTTGAATATTTACAAACAAACATTAGATGCGCGGAAGCTTTTAAAGTTCAAACATTAAATAACTTTGTCAGAAATAAATGCGGAATCAATATATTAATAAAATAATTCAGAAAATCCTTATTAACAAAAGGTCAACATAATTTATTTAAAATTCCAACCACATGCGATATATCATCGAAAGATGAAACATACAAAATTAAACTCATTTCTCTAATCCAAAAATATTTAATTCTTCTTTATGCTTGCCTACCTCTGGAAGGTTCTCGATCAGAGTCATTTCTTTCACATACAAAAATTCACATACATTACAAAATTTACAATTATGAGAAAAAAATTCAATAAGCGATAACATGTGTAGGTGCAATCATATGTTATCGAATCCAGACTTATCAATTACATACTGGTTAGAACTCATTTTTCAGTCTTCGTTCAAGTTTTCATTAGCTATCTCATATGATCAGAATTTCATTAGCCATATTGTTTATTCAGGCTTTCATTAACCATCTCAATTTATTCAAGCTTTCATTAGTCATTACATATTTCAGTCAATTCTATCAGATTCATACACATACAAGATGTCATTTCTATTTTATCTTTTAAAACGATACTATGTCAATGCTTAAACATGCGTGATCAATTCAAATATCGGAATCGAATAATAAAATATATAGAGAAAATGACATAGATTTTATGATGTAGGGTCGTAGCGAAAACGTTGAAAACTTAGTGTTTCACTTACCCGGATTTCGAGAGGTTAGGGTTATTGAAATTTTTTCAAGATTTCTAATAATATCCTAGTTAAATAAAATATTAGCATTAAATTTCTACTTAAATAAATCTAATTTCAGACGAATTTAGACAGAAATTTCATACAGCGTACTCTTAACTCGGATAGGATCGAATTGGATCGATTCGAACGACTTTCGAGATTTTTTCTGCCTAAATGAAATATTTGATATTAATTTTCCACTTTAATAAATTCATTTCAAAAGGATTTAGGTAAAAATTCTTTACCGGTTTATTCTTAGATCGACTCGGGTCGGATTAGGATCGAAATTGGTGGTGAGATCTTGTTCAGTCTGGGTCGGGTTCGGTCGGCTGGTCGGTTCGGTTTTTTGGACCAATTAATGAATCGGGTCAGGTTTAAAAAAAAACCAAACCCCTTCTTCTTCTTCTTCTTCCTTTCTCTCTGCGGGCTCCTTCGTGCTGCTCTCGGTACAAACAGGGTGTGTTTCCCTCATCGATTGAAGTTGCTGCGTGCCGAAGGGTGATGCTTCGCGTTGGTGGAGGGCGAGTGGTGATAGAGGTGAGAGTTTTAGAACTCGAGAGAGATGAGAGTTTTGATGTTTGGTGTGCATTTCCTCTTCCTCGAGCCCTCCTTTTACAGTAGAAATCTGCAACAGCTCCTCCCCACCAAATTCGAGTTCAACTCGAATTTTCTGTTGAAAATCTGTATATCCGAATCCAAACGAATTTTTCTATTCAAAAAGTATAGCAAATCCGATTTGCAACATTGGGTGATAAGTGATTACAGGGCATTGAATTAGATTTCGCTCCGATTTTTGAGAGATTTAGGGCTGAAATCTTAGATTAGGTTTTGATTTTGGATTGATTTTGAGATTTTGAGATTTGAATTTAGAAATTCGAACCCTAATATGTTACCTAATCTTTCGTAAGTGTATGATAAATAGTAATATGTTTATCTTCCTACTATCAAGGAAGAATTGTGAAAAGGCGAAAATCTGAAATTCTTCTTTCCAAAAAGGATAAATTTCCAACACTATGTCAAGCTGGATCACGAAATGTCTTATATTCTTAGAAAGGGAACGGTAAAATTGAAGGTAGTTGTGCACCTGCAAATGTAACGCCCCCGAATCCGCCTCGGCTCGGTGCGCTACTTTGCTAGGCTATCCCGACACCCAAAACTTCATGACTTGTAAAAATATCAAAAAACCGACTTAAAATAGTCATCGAAAACATATGGCAAAACAACCCGACGTTATTGACTTTAAAATCAAAAACCGACAATATAACGGCTAAAAGTTTATAATCCAAAAACCTGAAAAACAAACACATTTAAAGCCACAATTCAACCCCAATTCTCCAGAATCAAACACTCCTATATTCACTCATCAATTTTAACAAAACCAACCACACATATCAAACCACAAACAAACCAAACACCCTCCTATATACACCCATCAATTCTAACCCAAAACTAACCAAAACATCTCCACTAATATTTACAGTAAACAACTCTCACAAAATCAACCACACATATCAAAATCTCAACCACGAACCACACCCCGAGAACTAGGTCGAAGCGCCCCGACAAATGGCCTGCACCGGCGAGCTCCGTGGATCTCCGACTGCTCCTAGTCCTGATCCTCACTATCAAGCTCACCTGTGAACGCTCCGTCACCTACATCACAGAACACAAAACGTAAGCCTAATGCTTAGCAAGTAGGGATTTATGAATGCAAAAACACACAATGCTCAACGTCCCAACACATGCAGTTTCTAACACTCAGTTTTGCTTTACTTGCCTGCACTGAAAGGTGCCTTAGTTGCCTGAACCGAAAGGTGCCTTAGTAGCGTGCACCGTAAGGTGCCTTATTTGCCTGCACCGTAAGGTGCCTTATTTGCCTGCACCGAAAGGTGCCTTATTTGCCTGCACCGAAAGGTGCTTTAGTTGCCTGTACCGAAAGGTGTCTTACTCTGACCGATTATCATTCACCCTCACAATGCCACACAATGCCACTATACATACCTAGCGTGCTAACCATGATGCATGGTTCAAAGAAATGCAATACCACACACCCACTCAACACAACACGAGGCAAAACAATAACTCAACGCAACACGAAGCAAAACAATAACAAATAAACCCTACCGTTCTATGGTGTAGGCCCTAAGGCGAAAGAATAGCACCCACTACTTACCTGATTGCTCGGCTGTCTCTTGCTCACTTTTACCGGTCAATTCACTCGTTCGACGACCTAAAATAATGGAAACTTAGCTTGATTATCAATACAATCTAAGGAAATTTTCTAACTAAAACTAACAATACTTAAAACACATTTCTTTCACAAAACACAAAACCCGATTTTTACACAATTTTGACCGTCCAACTTCAAACGGTCATAACTTCCACGTTTTTCAACGGATTTTGACACGCCACCCCAATTCGGAAACCTCTACACGTCTACTATCCATTGAAATACTCAAATCAACCAAACAACTCACTTAGCCAATCCGAAAATCAAGGAACAGAATCGGTACACTTTTTGCATAAAAACCGGTTTTGTGTATATCAATTCCAATTCACAATCTAATCACTCCAACAACCTAAACTAACATATCCAAGTATTAAATAACCAAAAGTGGAAGAAAACCCTCAAGAATAATCAAATTTTCGGACTCACCAAGTTAGGGTTTTCAAACCCTCACCAAATTCACTTAAAACCCACAAAAAGCTTCAACAAACTTTACCTACCTTGAAATCACTTGAGAAATTGAAGAAATGAGGAGGAGGAAGGGCGGCTATGGAGGAGAGGGAGAGAGAGCCGATGAGGAAGAAGAAAAAATGAAAACTTAACCTTTAATACACTTTTTCTTCTTTTTCTATTTCTATCATTATTTTATTCCCTTTAAAATTACCCTTTACTCCCTCATCTTTCCCCCCTTGGCAGCCAACGTGAACCACACAAAACAACCCAACTTTTCATCCTTTAAATTTGTTTGTACTTAATTCCCATTGGTTTATGAGTTTTGACTTTTTAAAGGTTTGAATTTTCAACCATGGAATTTTCAAACCTTACATAATTGCATTTGAAATTTAAATTTAATCTTCCCTTTTCTCCTTAGCAGCCAACGTGAATCATCCTTCAAACCATCCATTTCTTTTTATAATTTAATCCATTTCAAGCATTTCTATTGGTTGGTAAAATTTTGAATTTTCAACCTAACTCTTTTTGACTTTTCCACCCTTATTTCTTCTACTTGGTATCTTTGTATTATCCTTTCTCATTTATTATCTCTTAACACTAAACTCACATACAACCTAGCACATTATTAGAATTTTCCGGGTGTTACAACAAAACTATCTTTTAGTTTCTTTTTTTGTGGTGAAAAGTGTGCTAAATCTGTCTACCAAATTGTCACACGGCCAAATTCACACCCAAATTTTCGCCTTGTGATGGCAACCAAGTCTCTACACTTAGCTCAGCCACGAACCTTAAGCACCACCGAGACACTTAAGAAGAGAGGCACATAGAGGTTTACGAGAACCAATCTCAACCTTTTATAAACTCACAAAAGGAAATACAACCCACCGTCGTATATAGGCAAAGGACTCACACAAGTGGCCGATGTACTGACTGCGTTGACGTTGGTGCAGTCAACCATGCTGGATCGAATTAGGGATCAAGAACAAGCAGACTCGACTTACCTAAAGCTAATACAAGACGTGTGGGACGGTGTTGTAAAGAGGTATTGGCTCGGTATAGTGCTTACCAATTCTTAGTTATGCCTTTCGAGTTGATTAATGCCCCTGCTACTTTTTGTAATCTCATGAACGATGTTCTTTATGAAATGTTGGACAAGTTTGTGGTTGTTTATCTCGACGATATTGTGATTTATTTGGTGAACTTAGAGGAACATGTGAGACATTTGAGGCAGGTGTTCTCACGGCTAAGGGAGTACGAGCTTTACGTGAAGAAGGAGAAATGTGAGTTTGTCAAGAAGGAAATCATGTTTCTGGGACATAGGGTGAGCCATGGGGAAATTCGGATGGACGAGCACAAGGTGTAACGCCCCCGAACCCGGCCCCGGCTCGGTGCGCTACTTTGTTAACTAATCCCGCGTTTAAAACGGCGTTTAAAATAATTTTTGATAAATTTTCGACTCGGTTTTCGGGTTTTTCGAACCCTCGAAAAATGTTGGAAAACATGCCAAAATACGTGTAAAATACATCGGAAAATGTCGGGTTAAAATAACTCTGGAAATAGAAAAAAAAATAAAAAAAAATCAATTTGGTGCGCTGGGCGCCGCGCGCTGCGCGCCCAGCCCGATCGATCGGCGCCCAGGCCGATCAATCGGGCCCTCTCGGGTTTCCTCGGCCAAAAATGCCTATTTTTCATCTTTTTTTTTTTCAAATTTCTTCATTTTTCTTCAAGCCAAACACTTCCAAATCACCTGAAAATTTAACCACACATTCCCGACACTTATGACTCCGTGTCCCGTAAAAATCACGGAAAACCGACTTAAAACGGTTAATAAAAAAAATAGAGCAAGTGAACCCGACGTTGTTTATTATAAAACAGGCAGAATAACAACTAAATTTTCTATAACCCAAACCTGAAATCCTAGTCCCAAAATACCATTATTTACACACCAATCAATCCTCAAAAGATCACTATTCACAACAATCCAAAATGGTTAACAGAAACTATCTATAAACTCCCCACAAACTACCCGAGAACGTGGTCGTGATGCCTCGACAAGTGCCCGCGCTGGCATGCTCCATACACCACCGACTGCTACCTAGTCCTGGGCTGTCTTGTCTATCTCACCTGGCTAAATATCGTCACCTACACCATATAACACAAAACGTAAGCCTAATACTTAGCAAGTAGGGAGTAATGCATTTTAAAACAACAGATGCTCACGTAACACTAAAATGCAGTTTCTACACACTCTGTTGCTTTCATTTCATTTTCGTTGTATTTATCTTTCGCTTGCGTGTGAATCAAGTAGGCACACATCCCAACACAATCCAGGACGGCCACATCTTGACCCACGGAACAAGATCGGAAGCACACATCCTAAACAATCCGGGACGGCCATACCGAATCTCCTCCCATATCGATCGTAGAATCCTCTGTGTGTCTTCTAGCAAGGTCAGGTCGAGGCATTCATACTTACGACACATTACATAATTTAGCATAGCATCTCTCGTAGGTTCTCTCTCGGGGTGCTACACCGAGCCACTTGCCCGACGAGGCTATTCTACTCGAGACCACGTTGCATATCCATTTTCTTATCTTACATTTCATTCTCACCACTCAAACATGCCAAACACTTGGTTTCGTAGTTAGAAAACAATGATGCATGTCACACGATGCTTGACTCAAAACAAAACACAACAAACAAGCAAACAATCCCTACCGTTCCATGGTATAGACCCGAAGGCAACAAAACACGCATCCACTACTTACCTGATTGCTCGACTTTCAATGGTTTACTTCGTCAAATCACTTCGCTAGCTCGACGACCTAAAATAAAGAAAACTTCACTTAGTAATTTACTAATAAACTCTAAAGGATTTTCTTACTAAAACTAAACAACACTTCAAACAAATGCACCCTCAAAGTCCCAAACCCGATTGTTACTACAAATTTTAACGTTCAACTTCAAACGGTCATAATTTACTCGTTTTTCAACGGATTTCGACGTGCCACCTCAATTCGTAAACCTCTACACGTCTACTATCCATTGAAACACTCAAATTAACCAACCAAACACAATGGCCAATTCGAAATGCTCAAAACAGAACTGGCCCTCAATGGTTTCAAAACTGGTTTTTCCATAACTCTCCTCCAACCTTAAATCTCTTCTCAAAAATACCTAAACCAATCCATCCAACAACTAACATATGCAATTTGGAAAGAAACTATCCTTTGAACCCAAAATTTCGGACCCCATGGTTAGAGTTTCCCAAACCCTAACCAATCTCTTCCTAAACCTCATAAAAACACTAAAAAGCAACACCTACTTGCACCAAACCAAAAACCCATTAAATATTTACCTTGAAACACCTTGAAATATTGAAGAAAAAGGAGAGGATGGATCGGCTATGGAGGAAGGGGAAGAAAACCGTGAGAAGATGAGGGAGAAAGAAGAACAATCCATATTTAACCCACCCATTTTTTCCACTTTTTGTTTCCCTCCACCAATTTCTTTAAAATCTCAAATAAACCCCTCACCTTTCCTCTCATGGATTCCAACGTGAATGTCATCCTCCTTCACTTTTCTTTTAATTTTTATTTCATTTATTTCCTAACTTTCTATTGGTTAATAACAAATTTGGACTTTTCAACCCCTTGTTTTTGACTTGTCAACTTCCTTTCTTCTCTTTGCATAATCCACTTCTATCCCTTTATCATTTAACAATAAACTCTCATACGTAACCTAACCTAAGGCTATGCACAATATCGAAATTTTTCGGGTGTTACACAAGGTGCAAGCGATCATCGAATGGGCTCCGCCAACTAAGGTACCCGACCTTCGTTCATTTTTGGGCTTGACTAACTACTACCGCAGATTCATCAAGGACTATTCCAAGAAGGCGAGTCCCTTGAACTGATCTGCTGAAGAAGTATCAGAAGTGGGCCTGGTCAGATGCGTGCCAAGCTGCTTTTGACAAGCTCAAGGAAGCCATCTCAACAGAACCAGTGTTGAGACTCTCGGATTTTGAAAAGCCGTTTGAAGTTCAGATCGACGCATCAGACCGAGCCATGGGAGGGGTCTTGGTGCAAGATGGGCATCCAGTTGCCTATGAGAGTCGCAAGCTGAAAGATGCTGAACGACGCTACTCGACCCATGAGAAGGAGATGGCTGCGGTGGTTCATTGCCTCGACACATGGAAGCATTATCTGTTGGGAACCAAGTTTACGGTGGTGACTGACAACGTGGCTAACACTTACTTCAAGACACAAAAGAAGTTAACTCCAAAGCAGGTTTGATGGCAAGAGTTTTTGGCCGAGTTTGATTGTGTGGGAACACAATCCGGGGTGGCAAAATCAAGTGGCCGATGTACTGTTGTGAAAAGAGGTGCATGAGTACGTGTCTGCGTTGACGCTGGTACAGTCAACCATGCTGGATCGAATCAGGGATCAAGCACAAGCAGACCCGACTTACCTAAAGCTAACACAAGACGTACGGAACAGCGTTGTAAAGAGATATTGGCTTGAATCCGATCTTTTATATGCTAAGAGTGGGAAAATTTTGGTGCTTAGCATAGGTGGGCTGAGGCAAGAATTGTTGAAGGAGACACATGACACTAAATGGGCAGGACATCCTGGTGTGGAAAAGATGATGGCGCTGCTTAACAACTCTTTTGTTTGACCTAAGATGATTTATGATGTCGAGATGCATGTGCGGACATGCATGGTGTGTCAACAAGACAAATCCGAAAGGAAGAAGGTGGCGGGTAATCTGATAGCATGATTCTCATATGCAGATCCTCATAATTGCGACAAAATTCTTATTCATTAAATAGAAAAAGTTGCATTTTTCCTCAAAAAGGGTGCTCTTTCGAACAAGGGGACATTCTTTTTATGTTAGTTCACTTTTTTAGTGGGATAAAATTATATAAGTGACGTATATAGGTGAATGGATGTTGGAAGCTGGGGCACTTGTTTTGGCAGATGGAGGACTTTGTTGCATTGACGAAGTGGACAGGTGATTTATCTTAAACAACTTCCTTTAATAACTCTTCCTAAATTTCATCTCTTGTTATTGAAAAGTTCTAAGGCTATGACGTGACATTGTTCTATCGTAAAATTATTGGTATAGTTACCCAATCATGTTATTTGGTTGTTGCGGTGATAAAATTGAATAATTTTTTCTTAAATTCCTAATGTACTCATGAACTGCAACTTTAGTTCTTAAGTTTCCTTCCTTCTTTAAGTAAACAATAACACATAGGAGACCAGCATACAGAATAATTGTTGGATCAGACACCTGCCACTTATTGGATCAAAATTGATTCTATTTGCAGCATGAGAGAACATGACAGGGCTACCATACATGAAGCAATGGAGCAGCAGACCATAAGCGTTGCTAAGGTAATATGGTTTTCATGTCGGTGAATGAGATTTTTATTTTATTGATGCTAATTTAGGAAATAATATTCTTTCAACTAAATATCTTTATCTTTAAAATTTTGTTTTGGTGTTAGGAATTTATTTGTGGTTAGCTTTAGAAGTTTGTCTTTAGCTTTGATATTTGTCAACTATGGAGTTGAGAATTTTAGATGGTAATTGTAGTAAATTTTCCTTTAAAACATGCTCCATGGATATTCTTTCACTTGGTTTTTCCTGAAATTTCTGAAAAGAGGTACGCATGAACTCATTCACTTGATTTTTACTTCTGTTTTTAATAAGAAGCAATTTATATTAGCAAAGATAATGTAGAAGAAAATACGAGAGAAATGGCTCCCCTTGAACAAAACGGAACTAGTGAAAACAATTTCATTCTAATAAAAGAGAATCAAACCATAAGGATAGTTTCTAAAAAACTTAAAACTATTAGTTCAATTAGTAATAAAAAATTTTTGCGTGATCTCACAAATTATTTTCAAAATTTTTTGAAATGTCATTGTGATTGAGCCAAGTGGACCAAAAGAGAGTCGGCATACTGAATCTTCGTATTAATTTCATTTTCTTATCTTCTAGCGTCTCTATACTTATCTGCTATTAGTAGTACTTTTATTCAAATATTAGTGTCTAAGTACGACAAAATCCAATACACCACGTGGAAGGCCCACATTTTATATGCTGCATTCAACTTGGACATGGTTGATGAGACGTACTTCTTTTTGAATTAAAAAAAAAAGTAATTTCAGGGGTTTAGAATGCATAAACTCTAAATAGACTTTTTTTTAAAATTTTTTTTATGCTTTCATTCGAGTCTGGGGTTAAATGTTAGAATATCTTGTTAACCTTGAATATATCAATATAAATTTTGAAATGTCAATATGATGAGTAAAATCTTACTTGTGTTCATCGAGTGAAATTTATTTTATAGACAACAATATGTTTTTATTAGATGTGTCCAGTGTCCATGACTTTGCTTTTCAACTTATATGTATCTTTCTCCAATTGTTCTTCCTAAATATCTTCTTTTCTGTGTTGCTCAGGCTGGTCTTGTAACAACTCTCAGAACTAGGACGATAGTATTTGGTGCAACAAATCCTAAAGGGCACTATGATCCTGATCAACGTATCATTTGTCATTTATGTTATAACAATTTACATTTTGTTATGGCTTCAACTTTTAATACTAGAGATTTTGCGTTTCCCATTTGACTGAATAGCGAGTGGTATGAAAGGTCATATTGTTTCGATTCTGCCAAGGAGGACTTTGATTATTTTCCTTCGTTATTTGTTATTTTCCTTGCATTTACCTTTGCAAAAATCAATATTCAGCTGTAGATTTTGAAATTTTGATTTCCTGATTATAACTTCATTTATAGTTTGTGAATCTTTTTGTTACTAATACATCAAAGGTTATATATGTGTGCCTTCGATGTATTGTTGAATTATAAATTAAACTAGAGTAATTCTACAGCTTTTATCTTCAAGTCACTCTCTCGACTCTATTTCCAAAAGTAAGAGAATATTTGTAACATAAAGTGAAATATTTCTTAACGTGATTAGCTTTATCTGTCAATACAACCCTCTCTGGTCCCTTGCTGAGCAGATTTGATATAGTCCTTGTCCTCCTAGACACAAAGAATGCTGAATGGGATGCAGTTGTTTCTTCGCACATTCTGTCTGAGGTGAGCGGCTCTTGAAATCATCAATTTAGCTACTAGCTTTGCAAATGTTTACGTCAAAAAAATTGTTAATGTGATGTTGATTCAGGGTGAAGTAGAACAAGGGAAGTTTGAAGATCTATCAAAATCTTGGTCTTTGCCTATGATTCGCAGGTGAAATATCTTCACATTTTAGAGTACCTAACACCTGAGCTTTCACTCCGACAGACTTATTATATGATGAGTCAGCGGATATTTTTATCTAATATTCTTATGAACAAATGGAGATTCGTCCTCAGTAAGCTATGAAGCATGGAAAACGAAATTGGTTGACGTGCCTTTGTTGGACAGATCATGTGTTCAAAATGTCTGAAGTGTCCCCTTTAAATGGGATTAGATAATTGCACCCCTAACAACACAGCTTATTGGTTTCAACTGTAAGGTGGAGAGATCTGTCAAAAAAATGCCTTTTTTACCATCAAATAAAGGTCTCTTAATTCTCTTTATCATGTTCCATTTTTGGAATTCTAAATGTGGCTCATGGCCAACACTTTAATCATATATATATCTATATATATATATCATATATATTAGGGTAAAGTGCAATTTGACTTCCAAACTAGGGTGAAAAAGGTAATTTTCACCGTAAACTTCGATAATCGCCAAAAACAACCGTAATGTATGGATAATGGGCAATTCATCTCTCGTCACGTGTTTTATTTTACTACCTGATATGTCCCTTGCACTGCGTCTGTTTTGACGCTGCTCGAGCATATTTCTCCATCTGTCTGTTTGGATCCAATCCAAAAACCTGGACACCAGAATTTCTACCGTAGTGTTTCAAATTCGGGCCAGCGCCGATGGCGAGCTCCAGTACTTTCTGTATTTTTTCTCTCAAGTTTGAAAAGAGCTGAGCCTTGGCCTCTGCAATCTTCTCAAATAAAGATGGATAACATTTAACCCTAAATTGCAGGGAAACCATGTCTACTCGACATAAAAAGTAGCTCGTCTTTCATTTGAACTTTTTATTTCATATAGTTTCGATGAACTTATCGTTAAAATTATAAGACTTCATTCCTGAATTCATTACTGAAGCATAGAGTTTCTCGTACCAGTTAGCTCTCCATACATTATGGTTGTTTTTTGCCATTATCGAAGTTTACAGTGAAAATTGCTCTTTTCACAATAGTTTGGAGGTCAAATTGCACTTTACCCTATATATTATTTGTCTTGGGGCCAAATGGTTACAAGCTTGTTGTGCAGTGAGAAATTGTGTACATGATTTTTTACATTTATTTTGGTTTGGTTGGCCGGAATTGTACAGTATATGTTACATTTTTTTTGGTATATTTGACTGGAAATTAATGCTACAACTTTTGATGATACAGACAACTTCTCGCACAGATTCTAGTTAAAGTGTATCTTTGAGGGAGTGGTACTGGTTTTTTTTTTCTTTTTTTCTTTTCACAAAAAAGTGATACTTGTCGAGCCACCTTGAATATTCAAACTCAAAATTACATTGGCGAAGACTTTTTTCAGGTTCATTGCTGCTCGTTATTCTTATGTCTTCCCACAAATGTTTTGTCCAAAGGATGGCTTAAATTATCTTAGGGATATATCTTTTTTTAATTTCTGTCAAAAAGGATCTAGTTTAAAAAGGAAAATGTACAAGAAAGTGGGAGGAGAAAGATTCTTCCAAACAGCGTGCTGGAGATTACACTTTGTGTACTGGAATTTTCCTCTGAACCAAAACTAAAAAGGATGGAACTTTGACATAGGGATGTATCTTGATTTTGCAGGTATATTCACTTTGTGAAAGGGTACTTCAGACCTGTGCTGACAAAGGAAGCAGAAAATATCATCTCAAACTACTATCAGCTCCAAAGAAGATCGGCAACACATAATGCAGGTCTTAAAGGAAACTTGTTTCTAATATTCTCTACCCATAGTTGAATACTTAAAATGTGAGTGTAGCCTCAATGTTCTGTTTATTTAGAGTATAATAGTTCAAATATACAGCCAGGACAACCGTCCGAATGCTTGAAAGTTTGATCCGCCTAGCTCAAGGTCTGCCCTTTTTTGTTGAATTATGTTATCAGCCAAATTTTTATCTTACTTTGTGCTGATTTTGATATAAAAAAGTTTGCAGCTCACGCCAGACTCATGTTTAGAAATGAAGTTACTAGATTAGATGCCATTACGGCTATATTATGCGTTGAATCATCCATGACTACCTCAGCTATTGTGGACAGTGTCGGGAATGCACTCCACTCCAATTTTACAGAGAATCCAGATGAGGAATGTATCCTTTTCAGGTTTTGTTAGAAAAATATTAATAAATGCATGAAAAAGTTTTTTTTTAAAATTTACAGTCAGTACAAATTGTGGTTAATCTGATATGGGATTTCTTTTAATTATTGCTCGTAAGTCTAAGGCTATCTGCATGTATTATTTATTATCTGTGGGCTTGTTGAGAAATGTTTTATGGATGGAGCAAGTTTTTCCACTGAGTCAACAAAAACTTGAAACTTACACCATAAATGTAGAGTTATGAGCTCAGTTGACTTTATTTAAAGACTTGGAAGATGCCTTTCTGAAACGGAGGGAGGCCTTCGATCTGTTTAAAATTTTATAATCATTATGGTTGAGATTCATGGAAATGGGTCACACTACTTTGCCTGGTGTCATGTATATTTGATGTTGGATTCTCTCGACTCTATCATGTGCTAGATTCCAAGCAAGAAACACTGATCCTGGACAAGCTGGCGTCAGTTGATGGATTTTCAGATATCCATACTTCAGGACTGTAAGCTATGGAGGAGCAATTTACCTGAGAGACTGCCTCTTCTTTTTCCTTTTTTTTTTTTCCCCTTTGTACTCAGGTTGCTATTTTATTGCATGGATCTATGATCTAAATAATCCTGTTTTTTATACCATTTTTTGACACTTCTAAAAAATGCCAATATGCTGTGTATTTGAGAAGTTTTAGGTGTAATTTTTTAATATACTCCAGACTATTCCCACTGCATATTATAATGATAGACATATTAATAAATATAGTATTTTATAGTGGTGCTTGTGATGGATTTAATTTTCTAAGCGGTGGGAGTAGTAGCAATTGAATTGTTGACATGCAACGTTCCCTTATTTTATACCTTAAAATTCTCATAAAATTTTTTTTCGACTTTATTTAATGACTATTCATTTTCTTGAGCGACATCATTTAAAAATTTAAACTTTGGTAACGGAAGATATTCGTGCGTGGAAGACTCGTTATAAAATAAAATAAACTAAAATTTGCGACATCATTTAAAAATTTAAACTTTGGTAACGGAAGATATTCGTGCGTGGAAGACTCGTTATAAAATAAAATAAACTAAAATTTTAAGCTTGACACAATAAAAAGAACCTCGTTCGACCTCCAAAGCTTTTGGTCGACACCTCACAGTAGGGGTTGACCCCCCTCGGTTGACACCACATTTGTCTTTGATTTTTGTTTGTACTGAGACCGATCGACACCTTGCAACAGGGGTCGACCCCTTGTCTGGTAGGGTCGACCCCTCCTAATAGGGATCGACACCTCATTGAATAATTGAGTATCAATCACTGTCGCTAAGTAAACTGAGCATTTATCTTTGAACTGCTTTTGGACCCTCCTAGAATAGAAAGTAGGTAGTCCACCTGTTCTATTCATCGTCTAAAAAGTAAACTTTTCTTTATTCGGGGAACGGAAAGTGTAGCGTCCCGATTTTCCCCTAACCCTATTCCTAAAAATGACGTAAAATTTAAGCTTTTATTTATTTTTTCTTTTCATCTTACTCGTTTAAAGACAGTTAAATTCGTTAAGCGGAAGTCAATAATCCCTCTCGGGTTTCCTCAATTGAACCGTAAAGTCAACTCTTCCTATTAGATTTCATTGAAGGAGTAGTATTTTTCCTCTCGGGTTTCTTCAATTTAAACAGTAGGAGTAGCTGATTCTCTCTATCGGGTTTGGACGAATAGTACAGTGGGGGTCGACGTTGTAACAGACAAGAATAGATAATAGAAACAGAAGACAGCGTGGACGACGGAGGCAGTAGACAGTGTAAACGATGGAGATAATAGACAGTGTGGACGTTTGAAATAATAGACAGCGTGGACGACAGAATTAAAGGACGGAATGGACAACAGAAATAAAAGACAGTGTGGACGTTGGAGATAATAGACAGTGTGGACGTTTGAAATGATAGACAGCGTGGACGACAGAATTAAAGGACAGAATGGACAACAGAAATAAAAGACAGTGTGGATGTTTGACCTTCGCTACCAGAATACTTATCAAAACTTTGTCTTCCACAAACTTTGGACGATAACTCTCCTTGCCAGAATACTTAACTGAACTTTATCGTCTACAGACTTTGGACGATGACCTTCTTACAGAAACACTTAACCAAAACTTAAAGAATCCAGAATCTAAACCATGCATTACCCGATTAATCGCCCCTTCCTGGCGATCGATCGGCTAGCTCTCTGGATTTTTGTCCAGAGAACTGCCTTAATATTCTTTCCCCTGCACCTACACACCATTCACCCAGAACTTCCAGAAACATTAAAACATCAAAATCCATTACCATTTCATCAACATTAGTATTTATACTATCCAGACATCCAACATCTTAAAGTGAGTTTCTATACCATTCATATACTTCCACCCCTCAGCCTGACATAACCCAAAATCTCTAAAATACTTAACTATTACTCCCACAGGTCAATTTAGCTCTGACTGCACAGCACACTCCCACGGGCCATCCTCCATAAACCTGCTCAAACTTCGGGTGGAGGAATGTCATCATCACCTGTTTCAAATTCATCTACACCATAAAGACAACTATGAGCTAAGGCTCAATAAGCTTCGTAAATGCAAATGTATGCTGTGCATATGTGGTTCATAAATCATACAAACATTTTCATTGTTTCATTACAGACATTTCATTACAGAACAGAATGTCACCGAGGTCTAACTTTCACCAGATGGAGAGGGCACGTCTGGCGGTTAGACAGCCCTTTCTATCTACCGGGGAGAAAACATGCTTCCATCCTTAATGTAACACCCGGTTTTATGGATTTTTGAACTTTTGATACACGATGGCATTTTTGTAAATAAGTGAAATAAGCCCGTTTTGTGAATGGAGAGCTTTACTAGAACCCCGATGATTTATATGGATTTTAGGAGAAATATGAAAACTTCAGGAATCCAAATTTGTGGAGTAACACCCAAGTTTCCGTTTTAACCCTATGGCGTTTTAATTCGTAAAAATAGCAAATTAAGTTCGTTTTATGAACGGAAAGTTTTATTGGAACCCTATGAGCAAATTGGAATATATGAAGAAATAAGAAAAGTTCGGAGAAACTAAATCGATAGTTAAATAATGAAATAAATGGAAAACTAAGTGAAAATGGCAAAAAAGTAAATTGCCAGGTTAAAATTTAAAACACATTAAATCCCCCCCCCCCCCCCCCTCCCATTATCAGTTTCTTCATTCGCGAAGAAACTTCTCCAGAGACATTTAAAAAGTGGATTATTATTTTTTTTTGAACTTTTAAACATTTATAAAACAGAGAAAATTTGGAGCTGAAAACTCTCACTGGAATTGAAGACTAGGAGACTATAATGAATAACAGAAGAAAACAGGAAGACATATAAAAATCTGGATGACAGTTATAAATGGCAGAAGAAGACCAGGAAGACAGAAGACAGAGAAAACCTTCTTTGGAAATTTAAACTGGAAAACATATTAGAAGTCGGGCTTCGGAAATAAATGGCAGGAGAAAACAAGAAAACAGAAGGCAAAATAGACTTTGGACTTTTGAAATAGCAGGCAGAGATTGGACATTTAAAAAAAACAACAGAATCTGTGGACAAACAGAGACCGTGGACGTTTAAATTTAAAAAAATAAACAGAATCTGTGGACAAACAGAGATCGTGGACGTTTAAAATTAAAAACAGAATCTGTGGACAAACAGAGACCGTGGACGTTTAAAATCAAAAACAGAATCTGTGGACGACAAAAGTTCGTGGACGTTTAAAACAAAATACAAAAATAGTAAACCACAGAAGTCCGTGGACGTTTGCGATAAAAGACAAAAATAGTGGACACAGAAGTCCATGGACGTTTAAAATAAATGACAAAATGAACAACTGTTTTTGAAGAAGACGTGGACGACTATTTTCAGAGAAGGCGTGGACGTTTAAATGAAAGGGCAGAATGGACGACTACACTTAGCCAAATATTTTAAACGATCACTCGCGAGCAAGTACTGTGGACAATTGAACTTTGGACAACGTTATCGTGGACGATAACTTTGGACGTTTAAAATAACAGGCAAACTTTGGACGACTGAGGCAGAAGGCAAAATGGACGACTATTTTCTTTTTGAAAATTCAACACTTCACCAATCAATCTGCTACCACAACCGATTGATCGGCTACCTCTCTGTTTGACAGTTTACATCTTTTGATACAACCCTAAAACCTGATTAAAAAACAGTTTTAAAACATGCTAGAAAACACGACAGAAATTGGAAAAACATGACATAATTCAAGAAATCAAACTGTAACACCCGAGAATTTCCTGCAGCGCACGTATGTCCTAGAATAGACGGTTAGGAGGGATTAGGAGGGATTAGTGTTGAAGGATAAAGGGATTAACAAAAGAAGAGAATGGGTTTGACAATTCAACATAAAGAAAGTTGAAAAGTCAACAACCAATAAGAAAATTCCAAAGTACTTTACATGCATTAAAGGGATGAAATAAATTGAATGGAAAAAGGTGGGATTTAAGGTTGATTTACGTTAGATTTAATGGAGTAAAAAGTGAGGGATTGTTTTGCAATTTTAAAAAGATTTGAGGTGGAAATCAAAAGTAGAAAAATGGTTAGGTTAAAAAGATGATTTCCACCTTTTTCTCCTTCATCTTCTTCAATTGTGCTCGCCTCCATTGCAGCACCTTCTTTTCTTCTTTTCATCAAGGGTTTGCAAGGTTTCAAGGTAATAATGCATGGGTTTTGGTTTGGTTTCACTTAAGTGTTGATTTGTGAGTGTTTTAGTGAGTTTAGAGTGAGTTTTGTGAGATTTAGAAAACCCTAACTTGAGGACTCCGAAAAATTGAGTTTAAATGTTAGATGTCTTTCCTATTTTGATGATTTAGTTGTTTAATGGATTGGTTTAGGTTGATTTTAGGGTTAGATTGAAGATTGGAGTTGAGTTTGGGAAAAATCGGTTTTTAACTCAAAGGGTGTCAGTTCTGTTTTCTGGATCTCAGCTGAGCTAATGTGTTTGTTTGGTTAATTTAAGCATTTCAATGGATAGTAGACGTGTAGAGCTTTCCGAGTTGGGGTGGCACGTCGAAATCCATTGAAAAATGAGGAAGTTATGGCCGTTTAAAGTTGAACGTCGGTAAATTTCATAAAAATCGGGTTTGTGTGTTTAATTGTGAGATTGTTTGAGTGTTGGTTAGTTTTAGGTTAAAAGTGATGGTTAGTTTAAGTTAGTTGAAGTTTTAGAATCCTTTAGCGTGTTACTAAGTAACTTTTCATTATTTGTTAGGTGATCGAACGTGTGATTTGACCGGTGGAAGCGAGAAAGCAATTACCGAGACGCCAGGTAAGTAGAGGACGTTTGTTTTGCCTTCGGGCCTACACCACAGAATGGTAGGGAATTGTTTGTTTGCTTTGTTTGGTTGTTTGCTTGATTGTTCGTATGTGACATGTATCATTGTTTTCAAACTACGAAACGAACAGGTTTTTAGCATGTTTTGAATTGTGTGGATGAAATGTAAGATATACAACAGTGTGTTACGCAAATGTGTCTCGAGTGCTACTCGAGAGGTACGCAACTGTGTCTCGGGTGCTACTCGAGAGGTACGCAACTGTGTCTCGGGTGCTACTCGAGAGGTACGCAACTGTGTCTCGGGTGCTACTCGAGAGGTACGCAACTGTGTCTCGGGTGCTACTCGAGAGGGACGCAACTGTGTCTCGGGTGCTACTCGAGAGGTACGCACTGGACGCAACTGTGTCTCGGGTGCTACTCGAGAGGGACGCAACTGTGTCTCGGGTGCTACTCGAGAGGTACGCAACTGTGTCTCGGGTGCTACTCGAGAGGTACGCAACTGTGTCTCGCGTGCTACTCGAGAGGTACGCAACTGTGTCTCGCGTGCTACTCGAGAGGTACGCAACTGTGTCTCGCGTGCTACTCGAGAGGTACGCAACGCTCGAGAGGTACGCAACTGCGTCTCGCGTGCTACTCGAGAGGTACGCAAATGCGTCTCGCGTGCTACTCGAGAGGTACGCAAATGCGTCTCGCGTGCTACTCGAGAGGTACGCAAATGCGTCTCGAGTGCTACTCGAGAGGTACGCAAATGTGTCTCGAGTAGAATGGATATTCTACGAGAGAGGTACGCCTACGATTAATGAAGTGAGAACGTGATACATACAACCGAGAGTAGAAACCGCATGTGATAGGATTGAGTTCAGCGTTGTGTGTAGCTTGCATTTTATTTAGTCGTATTTGTTAACCCCTACTTGCTAAGCGTAAGCTTACGTGTGCGTGTGTGTTCTGTGGTGTAGGTGACGAGTATTTGACAGGTGAGGTTGACGAGACCGCCGAGGATTAGGCCGCAGTCGGAGGAGTACGGAGCTCGCCGGTGCAGGCTATTTGTCGGGGCGTCTGGATCACTATCTTTCTTCGGGGTGGGAATGTTGTGGATAGTTTTGTTTGTAAAGGTTTTGTTTTGAAATAGATTAGAATGGTGGAAGGTTTTAGTACTTGGTTTCGTAAATGTTTTCGTACTCACTTTGATGGTTTTATGAATTTATTGTGTTGATAAGTAGTGAGTACAAATGTTTGGAATTGAAAATGTATATTTTTCGGTTTTAAATCGCAGGTTTTGGTTTATCGGATTTTAGGCGTTATGCCGTCCGTTTTGATTTTAAAACAAACAACGTCGGGTTTAAGTTAGCTATTTTTATTAATATTCATTTGAAGTCGGTTTTCCACAAAATTTACGGGATTTGAAGATTTATGTGTTGGAAGCGTATGGTAGAAATTTCAGGATTTTTGGAGGTGTCGGGCTCGTAGAAAAGTGTAAAAAGTTTGGGAAAGTCAAGAAAAGTCAAAACGGGGTGTTTTGGGACGTTTTTGGTCGAAAATACCCGAGCCGGCCCGACCGATCGGGCATGGGTCACAATCGATCGCGGCCGGGGTCAATTTTGGTGAAAATAGCCCGAGCGGGCCCGATCGATCGGGCCCAAAACGCGACCGAACGCGATCGGGCACCTGCGGGGCGCGCCCAGCGCGCAGGCGGGCGCGGAGCGCGCAGGCGCGCGCGTGCCCAGCGCCCATTTGGGCTAAATTTCGAATTTTTTTAAAATTCTCCCTTTTTCTACAATATTTTGACCCGACATTTTCCGACGTATTTTAAACGTATTTTGGGCCCGTTTTCCAATAAATTTCGAGGGTTCGAAAAACCCGAAAATGAGTCATAAAATTTACGAAAATTATTTTAAACGATGTTTTAAACGCGGGTTTGGTTAGCAAAGTAGCGCTCCGAGCCAGGGTGGGTTCGGGGGAGTTACACAAACTGTATGGATAGCTCAAAGACTTGAGACAACCCATGCAAAACCTGAAAGAGAAAACTCCAAACAATTCCCAGAATACTTTAGAAAGTTTCAACTATTATAACAGAGGTTTTAAAAGACCATTACAAGACAGAATCTATGCATTGTTTTTAATTCTCAGAATCTGTACAGGACTTGACATACATTTCCAGAATTCACAAAAACAGAAGTTTTTAAAACATAAACAAAACACAGAACTTAAAACTTCACTCTCTCAGTCAGAAATATGTCTGGCTGCCACAACCATCCTCAAAATCTCGAGCCACCAACCACCTATGCGTTGGACTGAGGCACAAAATCCTCATCCACGGGTTCCGTACCTACATCAGGGAGTTCACCTATGAGTCTAAAACTCAATAAGAACATGAAAAAATACAGTGATGCAAATGCTATACATGAACTTTCAGAATACAGTGACAATACATTACATTACGTTTCACTGGCAGAGGGGTATAAGTGGGGCTTATAGGGGAACTGACGAGTGCACTATCAGGCACATACAGTAATAAAGAACATAACAGAAACAGAGGGCCAGTCCCCGTCCCACACTTAACCGATACATTACATTCAGATTTTTATCTTTCTTAACTTCAAAACGTGTGCATAAAACATTTTGCATGAGTTTTCAGGAAAAATGTGTATGCATGGACGTTTGCAGTACTTCAACTTCAAACAGTAGACAACAGGAATAAAGTAGCAGAACATAAAGAGAAACGCAGATAACTCAGAACTTAACTCTAACTTTTCTACCCGAAACCACCCGACAGAAGTAAAACCTAGTATCTCCGTGATGTAGGGCCTTAAGGGCCAATCTACACACATGAACTTACCTGTTGATTGAAATGCAGCAAGTCTTGAACGTCACAGTGAGTCTCAAACCTATATTATGAATAATTGGGCTGTTAACCCTAAGCTTTCTTAAAACTAAAAAGTAACTAACCTAAACTTGTTAACTAACGAAAAACAATTACCTGTAACAGAGAAAATGGAAGAAAACAGGATATTGAGAAGTTTGAAAATGGATGCAGTCTCTTGGAAGAGAGAAAACAGAGAAGAAGGGATGGAAATGTGAATGCTTTCACGATGAAGAGAAGAAGAAAAGCTTATCTTCTTCCACAGGATTGCCAAGTGTCAATCACCCATTGGTTTTCTTCCACCATCCTTAATTAGCTTCCAATTTTACCCCTTCCATTGGTATAACCAAATTGTTTTGTTTTGGTTGCACATAGTTTGGTTTTTCAATTGAATTGTTATTTAAATTCTTCGATTCGTTTTTCTCCAAAAATCCACTTTTTTTGTAAGGTATCACAAAACTCCAATAAGAATACGCATTTTATTAATGGCCAATAAATCCCATTCAATAGTTTAAGGAATAATTACATGGCTAAAATGTCGGGTGTTACAGTTTTCATTATTGTATCGTGCACGTTTATGCATTATGATTTCGGAACAAGCATGCAAAATGAACTTCCAAGTATGTTTTCATGAAGAGGATAACGAAAAGGTATAAATGTATGTAATAATGGTCACGTCGGGGTGGTGGTTCAGACATGGCTGTCGGATGAAGCATGTTTTCCCCCTGGGTAGATACGAGGGGCTATCCAATCGTCGGATGTGCCGCTTCTATCTACTGAGATCGAAGCCCCGGTGACATCTTAAACGAAATGAATAGCGAAAAGGTAGGATGACTGCATGATTTTAAGTATTGCATACGCATAGCATTCATCTGCACTTACGTATGTTTACTGAGCCTTTATTAAGCGACCCTAATACTGTACCCTTATTTTTCCATATTATTATTTTTTATTATCTTGATGTCTACTTTAAAATGCTTAAGCGGAAATTAGATCGTTAAAATCATTCGAAAATTGAAAACCATTTAAATCTACTTACAAAAACTATAGAAAACAAATTATATTAAAACCATAAAACAATTAAAACATTGGCCAACAATTTGAGGGGCAAAAACGTCAAGCCGTGGAAAACAAAGGGGGGTGATCGATCGCCCCAATGCTAGGCGATCGATCGCCCATTGAAAAAAAACTGAGGGGAGATCGATCGCCCCTCATTGTGGCGATCGATCGCCCATATAAAAGTTAGGGGCGATCGATCGCCCCACCCTCTGGAAAATCCAGAGAGCGGCGATCAATCATGCCGATCGATGGCGATCGATCGACATATCCTCTGGAATCCGATTTCCAGAGGTCTTGCTCCCCATCTTTTCTTTCTTCATCCTTCTTCCCTGCACATATTCCTCACCACATATACACACTAAAACTTCAACATAAACTACTCCATAAACATGCAACATACAATCGCTCAAACCTCACCTATTTCACACTTCGCCAATCACCCAAAACAAACGACTCAAAACAAATTTAAAACATAACCCGATTTCATAAAAACGAACCGCGTGGATCCGTTTAAAAACTTAACATTTCCTCATGTTCAAAATCACCAAGCGGTTATAAAATAAGTTTCCAAGACGTTTAAAAACATCAAAACAAAACCCTATCAACTAATCAGATCTCAAACATTCTAATATGTTCAATCTATACAATTTCTCCTACGATCTATCTATCGTATCCCCAAAATACTTACATACATTTACTTTCCCACGGGTCAAAAGGCGCCTCGACTGCCCAGCACACTCCCACGGGCCATCCTCCTTCAACTGCATCATTCATCGGGTGGAGGGATCTCGTCCTCACCTATATCAAGATCACCTACACCATACAGACAATCTATGAGCTAAGGCTCTGTAAGTTTCGTAAATGTAAATGCATGCGGTGTAAATGAGTTTGAGAAATCATGCAACATTTTCTTATCTTTACATAGGTTGTCACCGAGATCTCAACCCCCTAAATGGAGAGGGCACATCCTCTGGTTGGACAACCCTTTCCACCTAGCGGAGGGGGGCACATGCTTGCAACACGCACAGCCATGCCTGAGCCCCACTTCGGATGACCATATGACATACATGGGTTCATATTAGATACGGTATTGTGATCGGCTCTTCTCAGCCTTCACAATAGATCAATAGCCCCCTTTCAGGCCACATCGCCATTTTCTTTAAAACATAGTGCGAAAATTCGTACACGTTGAACTTCTAGCTCCGTCCACGAGCATCGTTTACTTAAGGCAAATTCACAATATTTGTCGTTAAAACGAGTCTAACCCAATAAACGTCTAAACTTATGAAACTCTTAACTAATAAAATTTTCTAAAACTCTAATTTAACTCATTGAGGCATTTTTATCTAGTGATTCATGCTCGACACCTCAAAACCTCCATTAACGGAGTTTTCCAAACCTCAAAATTTCAACAACCTTAATATTCCACAATGGATAGACCAACCTTCGTCCAATACGCCCAATATGTCCATTATATTCATAACTACGATAACCCTACTGATTTCTAACCCTAAATTACGTTTTTAACAAAAACCTAAACGAAACCCTAATCATTTAAACTCTGTAAAAATCGAAATAAACCTTCCTAAAAACCTTAGAATCGTACCTAGGGTCGAGATTGGAGAAGAAAACGTGAGGAACGGAGGTTGATTAGAGAGGAAACGCTGTTGAAAGGGATAACGCCGTGAGGGAGAAAAAGGAAATCGCCGAAGGAGGGAGGGAGAAACACAGAGAAGTCGTGAAGTGGTGGAGGAAGAAGAAGGAAATTGTGATTTTAATAAAATTGTCCTGGCAAATTACCTTTTTGCCCTTCCTTTGATTTTCTATTCGTTTCGTCCTTTGTTTCGTTATTTAGCTAACGATTCAGTTTCTCCAAACTTATTTATTTCACCAATAAATCCAACTTATTACTAGTGTTCCATTAAAACTGTCCATACGCAAAACGGACCCCGTTTACTATTTTTACCAAAGTAACCTTTATATTACGATAAACGTAATTCTCGTAAAATTAGCGTTACAACTCCTAAAATTCCCGAAATTTTCTTAAAATCCATATTAATTATTAGGATTCTAATAACGATTTCTTTTCACGAAATCAACTTAATTTGACATAATTACAAAAATACCATTATATAAACCATTTACAATATCCCGTAAAGAATCGGGTGTTACACTTTAGCTCATAGTTTAATTCTATGGTGTAGGTGATTTCGAAACAGGTGAGGACGACGTTCTTCCACCTGACGCATGAGTAGGTTGAAGAAGAATGTCCGTGGGAGTGCGCTGGGCAGTCGACGCTCTTTTGACCCGTGGGGACATCACAGAGGTATTTTGGGATTTTGATAGTTAGAAACGTTGATAATTGTATATGTAACGCCCCCGAACCCACCCTGGCTCGGAGCGCTACTTAGCTCACTTTAACCCCAATAATTTAAATAAAATCGAACCCAGCAGAATTTAAAACTAAATCTCCCAAAGCTCTCTAGCTGCCTAGACTCACTAATTTCCCTTAATCCTAACCTTTAAGCACCACGGTGTCCTTCCTAAAAATTTCGGCAAAGGAACGCCTGAAAATGGCGCCTCCAAAATGTTAGGTACCTGCAAAGGAATAAATCCCAACCAATCCAGAATATTCCTCATCAACTTATCCAGCATACGAAATCACTAAATAGCAGTAAAGAGGGAAACTAAAATACTAACATCCCTAAGTAAAGAAAGTCCATAGTATAGGCGACACATCACCCTTAACTATGACTATATACAACAATTACAAATAGCTATACTATAACTCTCAAAACATTAACCAAAAGAAAGTTATGCATTCCCATCATTTCTACAACTAGACATTTACAATAAACTACCAAAAGACAAAGCCCAAATCCCCTGAAGACCATGGTCGAGACGCCCCGACAACTGCCCGCACCGGCATACAGCGTACATCAACGACTGTGTTTCAATCCTAGCTTTCCTCGTAGCTCTAACCTGTACTTCTGTCGTCACCTACACCACAGAACACACACAAACACGTAAGCTTACGCTTAGCAAGTAGGGGATAACAAATAAAAACATGCACAATTCACCATAACTCACATACGTAACCCTAACACATTCAGTCACTACACTTTCTGTTGTTTCGATTCATTTCTCATGTTATTAATCTTTTGCCCATGCATCTCTCGTAGAGACTGACATGCCTCAGGATGTATACTAAAAAAAATTTAGTAGAATCTCGTGCCTTATCTAAATTCTCTACTTATTACGTGTTTTTATTTTTGTAGGAAAAATTTATGAAGAAGGATTGCATATGGAGCACTTGGAGGATTCACCATTTGGCCCATGGGAATTTGTCTTCCTGGCCCAATAATTTGTAATTTTTATTTTTGAACTTATTTGGCATACATTCGCCTTTATTGTAAGGATTTTATAATTGTATTTTATGCATTAGATTGTGTGGTTAGGAGTAGATGTATGATGGTGGATTATGGGTTGAAGAATTTCAACTCAAATATTCAAGGAAAAAATCTACAACAAATAGAGCCCAAAGGAAGCCATGGCCCAAAGAAGAGCCCACATTTAAAGGTATGATTTTGCAAGTACAAGAGTTAGTGGCAACATGGATTGATGATGTGGCAAGATTCCCTCCATTGATCCCTTTAGGCATGACATTCATCTCCTCCCTAAGATGTGTGCTTGTTCGCTTTGATCTTGGCCATCCATCATTTTTCATCCAAGGGCCACCATTCATTCATCCTTATGGAAACCCTAATCCACCCTATGATTTCTATAAATTCATGGCATTGGTGCATGTATGACAATTTTTTGCTCATTTATGAAATTTCTATTTCTCTCTTCTAAGGTGTGTAACCTTTAGTGTTTTTCCTTGGTTTTTTGAACCAAGTGGAGTAGCCCTCCATTGCTAACCTAGCTTGAGTTGCTAGGATAGCTCTTAGCTATTCCCTCACCTTTTCCATTGGGATTAGGATTGAGGACGAAAATCCCGGCCTACGGTGGTCGTTTTCCTCTCGGAAAATATTTATCCGAGAGCTTAACCCGTAAGATCGCTCTACGGATCCGCCAAGGGTATTCTTTATTTTATTGTCTTCCCATTTCACCCACATTCACTCTCTAAATTTCGGCCACACAAATCACACACAAATCACCTTTATTTTATTACATTTTTATTTCCTTCATTCCATTACTTCTTTTTCCACTTTTCTCTTCATTTTCTTTTATTTTTTTTTCTTCATGCTTCATGCCATCATCTAACATCTAACTCTCAGCCATTGCATCATCTAGCATTAGTTTAGTTTCTTGCACTTTATTTCTATTATTTTCTTCTCTTTATTTTAAGTTTGCACAACACTAGTCACCCGAACACTTTTTGAATATTTGTGGGTTTGAACACGGATCATTTTCCTAAGGGATTTTGTGTCAAGTGGTATCATAGCCACAAGGCTTTCCTAAGCGTTTTAGTTGCCATGACAATAGTCAAATTTTGGCACAAAACTGAGATAGTGGCTCTTTTATTTTTCCGCATTATTGTCCTTATATTATTGTGCTAACTTTGTGCTAATCTAACTATATTATTTGCTGCCATTTTAATGCTATTTATTAACTTGAAAATCATGCTGAAATGTGGTAAGCAATGTGGTAGAAATCGGCCAAGGTTAGTAATACATTTCCCTTACTAGTTCTCGGTTTTTATTTCTCGAATTTGTCTCTTTTTAGCCTCGGTATTTCATTTAAGTTTGCTGTGTTTTTTTTTGTCAACATCTTCATCTAAAAACTAATCCAAAAGATGCTTAAAATATGGATGAAAATGTTGTGCAAATTCAGCCTAAGATGAAACTACAAAATCGGTTCATAACTTGTTGAATATTCTTCACGGTTTTTGCTTAATTTTGTTCTCGGTTTATTTTATCTTTAGCCACGGTTTCTTTAGCACTTTTTGTTGTCATTTGAGCCATGTTTAACTCTTAGATATTATTCAATAATTATATTAATTTTCTGGAAATTTTGGTGTTAAAAATCAGCTTGGATCTATCATTATCGAAATCGAATTATTATTGCCTTATATCATCGATTTTTGTGTCTTCATGTTATGATCAAAATTTACCTATTATTTTACTGAATGATGCTTTGTTTAAACTTATAAACTTGCCTAGTAAATGTTGATAAGTGAATGCACGAAATTGATCTATAAAGATTTAGCAAAACCATGAATTAAAATTCGCAAATTTGAGCTAGACGTGACATGAAAATTCTGCTATGTTTAAATTGAAATTTCAGCATGTTTTTAAGACTTAATTGGTGTTCTAAATTTAAATACTTGTTGTTTTTGTGATTAATTAGTTGTTATTAATATTGCTTTAAGTGATCCTTGGTGAAAGATGATTAAATTCTTGAAATTGGATTGAAAATTGGGTAATTGCATTTATTCGAAATCTTCATATCTCTAATTAATTGTCAAGTGTTTAATGTTATCATTAAGTTGTTTCCTTAAGTGAGCATGATCCATATTTTATCGTCTTAGCTAAGAATTTACCTTTAGTGATTAAAATTTCCTTAGGCATTAACCATATAATCACCTCACCAATTAGGATGAACAACTTAGATAAGAATTGGAATTAAATTCAACACTTAATTATGACTAATAGGAGCGGTTTTACACGTGACACACACCATAAAGAACCAACTCGTGCGAGGGGCACTCCCTGTAATGCCCGGTTCTTTTTTTGAGTTTTAGATTTTCCGCATATGAATGACAAATATACCAAATCAAGCCCATTTTGCAAATGGGAAGTCTTATTGGAACTCTGTAAATAAATTGGAGTATCTGGAGAAATAAGAAAATTTTAGAGCATAACGTTTGGGATTTCGACATTCTGCTCGATAAAGATATTTTCGTAAAAATAGTAAATTAAACTCGTTTTACGAACGGGAAGTTTCGTTAGAACCCTAGAGATAAATTGGAATATTTGGAGGAATAAGGAGGTTTTAGAAAATTCAAATCGATGGGCGAATAGACGAAATAGACAAATATTGTGACGAGTGGCAAACTTGTAATTATGGAAATCAGTTTTTTTTAATAATAAAAACACAACCTCCTTTACCCTTCTTCTTCATTCACGTAGGGCACCAGAGAGGAGCTTCTCCTCAGGCGATCCTTCACGCCTCCTTCACGATTTCTTCGATCGGCCACCTATTTCTCTCCGATCATCAAACGTTCTTCACATTTTCTCTTCCCCTCGCGATTCTAGGTAAGTCTCTAGCGTTTTCCGGCTTTAGTTCTCGACTTTTAGAGATTTAGACTTTTAGGGTTTCGTAGGGATTTCGTAAAAATAGCCGGGTTTTTGTTAGAATAGGTTATTTATCGCTTTATTGATGATTATTGAGCATTATTGGATGGATTGGTTGAATATTGGTTGATGATTCAAATGTGCAAAAACTGGAAAATATAGGGCAGCTTGGGTTTTTGATTTTCTGCCATTTATTGGGTTTGATTTTTGATAAATGAATAAGTCTATGTTAAACTAGACATTGTAAGGATTCTATGACATTTTGAATTATTGAATTCGGATATGTGTACGATTTATGGTGAATTTTCGAAGTTGGACAAAAAGTAACGATTTAAAAACAGAGCAGTTTCGGTTTTAGTTTTTCTGCCAGTATATGAGAATGGCTTTTGACAAATGAGTTTCATCATTAGAAAGTAGAAATTCTAAGGAGTCCATAGCAACTTGAATCACTCGATTTCGTTAAGAATTGATTTAGTTATGAATTTTGGAAGTTGTTGTGTAAAAACTGGAGAATTACCGCGGTTAGTTCGGTTTTTGGTCTTTCTGTCTCGATTCTGTTTTGTTTTGGATAAATGCTTGATTCCATGTTAAAATAGACATAATAAGGTTTCCAAAACATGTTGAATCATTGAAATCGGACAAGAATTGGAGAAGTTATGGATTTTCAAAGTTTAAGTAAAATAGTAAAGTGAAATTTCGGAAAGTCACTGTTCTGATGCATTTTGACCATCCTTCCGATTTTAGCTTGTCAAAATGTTTTAATGGGGTAAAATAGACATTTTAATGAATCTATGGGCTTTAGAATCGAAGCGTTTCGATATGTATAGAATTAGTTATGGATTTTTAAAGTTGGTATAATGTATTGTGATATAATCTGAAAATTCTGGTGTGCGTTTTAAATGTTTAATTTTGATGTTTTGATTAGGAAACTTATGATTAGCAAAAGTAAGGCCAAAGACTTTCAAGCTCGAAATTGCTAAGGACCCGAGGTAAGTCTCTGTGACTTGTTTGGCCGTCTTGGCCTACACCGTATGAATTGAGTCGATCGAGGAGATTGGAGATATGCGTGTTTGGGTGATTAGGACGGGTAGTTAGGTTACTTAAAGTCATAGAATGTTTAGTAATTTGTTGATTTTTAATGCTTTATTTTCATTGTTTTGCTATTGTTATTGCATCGAGCATGATCATGCATTGTTTTCTAAGCACGCATGCAAAATGAATTTCAAAGCTCTTTTACATTGAAAAAGGTAAACAAAGAACGTAAATGATTGCAAAGATAGTCACGCCGGGTGCGGTGGTTCAGGCATGGCTGTCGGAGGAAGCATGCTTTCCCCCCCTTTAGATCCGAGGGGCTATCCAATCGCAGGATGTGCCGCTCCTATCTAATGAGAGTGAAGCCCCGGGTGACCCATAGAAACCCAAAGAAAAGAAATGAAAAGAATGCATAGTTTGAAAGAGCATAGCATAGCATACATTTGCATCCACTTAGATTTACTGAGCTCCTAACTCACATGTTTAATTCTATGGTGTAGGTGATATTGAGACAGGTGAGGAAGATATCCCTCTGCCTGAAGTATGAGCACGTTGAGGGAGGAGGCCCGTGGGAGTGAGCTGGCAGTCGGAGCGTGATTTTGACTCGTGGGGATATACATAGGTATTTAGATTATTTTGGATTGAAATTGTTAGAACATTATAGGATGTTGGGATCTGGATAGTTAATAGAAAGTATTTTGAGAAATTGAATGTATTTTGTAAAGTTTTACTGAGGCATCGTTCACACAATTGCCCAACAAGTCCAATCACTTTTAAACGATCCTCCCCGTAGAGAAACCAATGATCAAGTCCCTTCACAAGAAACCTCCTCTAGGATCATTCCCGAACGTCCTAGACGTCGTACCCCACTACCACCCATAAAGGAAGAATGGGCTGAACCCCGTAGAAGGAGACCATCTTATTATACGGAGGATGAGGATTGGGTTGATGAAGAAGAGTATCGCCCAAATCGTCATAGGGACAACGACGACCTCCGCAATATTAAGATTACAATTCCCCCTTTCGATGGAACGTGTGACGGGCACACTTATTTGGATTGGGTTGATAGAGTTGAGCGAGTATTCGATTGTCACGATTACTCCGATAGAGTTAAAATCCAACTCGCTTCCCTTGAACTCACGGGCCACGCCACTTTGTGGTGGTCCAATCTCAAAGCCCAACGAATTAGAACCTTAGGAAACCCCGTTACAACTTGGATTTCCATGAAAGACTTAATGCACCATAGGTTCGTCCCTCGTCATTACAAGCACGAACTCTTCCATCAACTCCACACCTTAAAACAAAATAGCCTCTCGGTAGATGAGTATCTTACCGACTTTGAAACCCTTAATATGCGATGCGCAATTGATGAACCACAAGAACAACTCATCGCCAGATTCATTCGAGGTTTAAATCGAGACATAGGAGATCTCGTGGAGATGCAACAATTGGAGACCATGGACTTGGTAATACAATTGGCCCTCACGGTGGAGAGGCAACTTAAGAGAAAACGCAAGACTGACTTGCCTAATAAATTTCCACCGAGAAACTTCAATTCCGAGAAATCTATCCAAAAGCAAGAAGAGAGAAGACCTTTCAAGTGAAATTGGCCACCAAAATCATCAAACACCCCTCACAATCCCCCACCGAGCAAAACCCAAGAACCCCAACCTAAAGGACCTAGAGCACGTGATGTGCAATGCTTCAAATGTTTAGGGAAAGGGCACTGCGCTAATGAGTGCACCAATCACCGCGTGATGGTCATCAAGGAATCCACGGGTGAATGGGAAAGTGAAGAGGACGAAGGCCAATACAATAAAGTCGATAAGGTCGAAGTAGAAGAAGAAAGCGAAGATGACGCCGATGAATGCAAGCCTCAAGATGGACCCCTGTTAATGGTCATAAGGCGAGCATTAATATCAAAGAATGTGGACAAGAACTGCCAACGGGAAAATCTTTTTCATAGTAGATGTGCAGTCAAAGATAAAGTTTGTTTACTTATCATTGATGGAGGAAGTTGCATAAATGCGGCCTCCCAAGAAATGGTCGGCAAATTAGGGCTAGAAACCCTTGAACACCCTACACCATATAAACTTCAATGGTTGGACGACACCAATGAACATGTTATAACTAAGCGAGTGACCGTAGATTTCACTATAGGAACGTACCAAGATTCGGTTATTTGTGACGTTATTCTGATGAGTGCCAGCCACATCCTTTTGGGTCGACCATGGCACTTTGACCGAAGGGTAAACTATGACGGATTCCTCAACCGTTATACGTTTAATTTTGGAGGAAGAAAAATCAAATTGCTACCGATGACCCCCGACCAAGTTGCTCAAGATGAGGCCACCCGCCAAAAAGAAAAATCGAAGGAAAATTTACTATTGTCAAAATGCGGGTTGAGTGAAAATCAAGAACCCCCTCCTATCATTTGGCATGACAACCCCTTATACGAAGAAAAGGTATCCTATGCCTTGGAAAATGTTGAGGAAGGGAAGATAAGTGAAGAAGGCATTTATGGAATAGGAAATATGATTGTAGCTCCATTCCTTTCTTTCCCAAATCGTGAGAAAATTCTTTCCTTTATCAAGACACACACAAATCCTTTATTTACTAGTGAATTGCCTTGCCAATTGGAGAATGATCTACATGGCCTCATGAGAAGACGAGATTAAATGACGAAATTATTTTTGGAATAGGTAGCATGATCATCACTCCTTTCCTTTCATCCCCAACACTTGAGAAAATTTTCTTATCAAGCCCATCAATTTGGAAGAGGTTGGTTTATGGCCTTGAGCCCAACCCTTGCCTTCCTACATCTTTCCTTAGAGCCATGCCCATCAATCAAAATTTTATTCCTTTTAACCACAAATGCTCTAAACTATAATTTGGTGGCTTACCAAAACCTTGTTCCCCACCATTTGGTTACCACAAATTCTACCATAGGACTAGAGTTAAAGTTCTATTGGTAAATAAATTTTCTTTTGGGGTCTTAAGCATAATTGGACTATTTCTTTGGTTGAAGGATTTTAGAATTTCCACCTCATTACTTGTCAAATTCGACTACTTTGGAAAATTTCACTCCATCTTTGAGCAAACGCCCTCCAAAGTAGCCCTCGGATTCAACTTTTCCATCCTTACCAAAGAAAATTTCAGTAAGACCATCCATCCTCCATGCCACCTAGGATTTTTAATGAAAGAACATATCCTCATTGCTTTCAAACTCAAACCTATAAAAAGTAATAAACAAACTAATAGACGAGAAATTGTTGGAGTCCTCCTTGAGAAAAGTCAACCATCGGATTTGAGGTCAAATCCTCAAATCACCCGGAGAGGATGACATGCCTCGGGATGTATACTAAAAGAAATTTAATAGAATCCCGTGCCTTATCTAAATTCTCTACTTATTACGTGTTTTTATTTTTGTAGGAAAAATTTATGAGGAAGGATTGCATATGGAGCACTTAGAGGATTCACCATTTGGACCATGGGAATTTGTCTTCCCGGCCCAATAATTGGTAATTTTTATTTTTGAACTTATTTGGCATACATTCGCCTTTATTGTAAGAATTTTATAATTGCATTTCATGCATTAGATTGTGTGGTTAGGAGTAGATGTATGATGGTGGATTATGGGTTAAAGAATTTCAACTCAAATATTCAAGGAAAAAGTCTACAACAAATGGAGCCCAAAGAAAGCCATGGCCCAAAGAAGAGCCCACATTTAAAGGTATGATTTTGCAAGTACAAGAGTTAGTGGCAACATGGATTGATGATGTGGCAAGATTCCCTCCATTGATCCCTTTAGGCATGGCATTCATCTCCTCCCTAAGATGTGTGCTTGTTTGCTTTGATCTTGGCTGTAACACCCGACAACTTCAGCCAGGTGACTTCCTAACTGTATTAACGGTCATAAATATTCAATCTTCACGGTTTAGAGTTTTATACCAAGAATAATTAATTTCATGTGGATTTAAACTAGGTTGGGTGGCAAAATTGTAATAATGGAGGGTGATGACCAATATATAAATAAAAAGGAAATGTTTTCAACCTTACTTGAACCACTGTAGCCGACACCCTCCTTTTCGGCGATTCCTTCTCTCCCAAGCTCTTCCTCTCTGTTTTCAGCATACCCTCTTCGACGATCGGTTTTATCTGCCACTACTCGACTACTCTGTGCCCGAGGTAAGCAATAGACAACGTAGCTATTTGTTAGTTCGTTAGCCCTGTTTTCTACTCGGCATTGGAGTTTTGGGTTTTCCAATGGCCGACTAATAATAAGAACATTTGAAATCCGAGAGTGGGAATGACTCTTAGCTATTAGATCTTAGGATGACTTGAGATTAGAACTATTAGGATTTTGTTTTAACTACTGCAATGTAAATGTTTTAGGAGAAGAAATTTTAAGAGAAAGGAGCTCAAAGTGCTAAGGAGACCAGGTAAGTGAATGTATTAAGATTTCTGGCTAATAGAGCCCTACATCGTGGGAGTACTAAGTTGTTAAGATGTCTAATGTTTACCTTATGATAATGAGCTTGTCTGCACTTGAAGGATTTATGTATGTTGTGAGTTATACTATTTGATGATCTGCTAGTGAATGTGAAGATGTCTGCTCTGGTATGATCCTTGTCATAGTCTGATGAGTTAAAAGTTCTCATGTTCATGCATCATGAATATTTCTCAAGCATAAGAAAATGTTTTAATGCATGTTTTCCATGAACAAAATATGTATGTATATATGTATATATATATAAGATTTATGCAACGTGGACTAAGTGAGGGTTGGGGGCGGTTCGGCGTATGTCACAGTCCAAAGAGGGACATATGAATACGACCCGCAGTAGGGAACAAGATCAAACTCACTGTCGAACCCCCTTTACCGGCATAAATCCTCTCTTAATCTACACAACTTATATGAATGATGAATATGATCAATGACTATGAATGATGAATATGATCAATGACTATGAATGATGAATATGATCAATGACTATGAATGATGAATATGATCAATGACTATGAATGATGATTTCAAGTAAAGATATGAACAAGAAAAAGACTTATGAGCATGTGATTTTCCCAAACTATACATTCATGCATCCATGTTAGTGTTGCATTGCTTACTAAGCATTAGGCTTATAGTTTAAATCTTATGATGTAGGTGACGAGTTTTCAGGTGAGGAACTCAAGGTTAATGAGGATGTCTAAGCTTGGTTGCTGGAGGATGCTCAGTGTGACAGTGAAGGCTGGATAGGCGAATAAGTTCCCTGGTTATGCTCATAATAAGTCAGAAAAGTTTACGATGAACAGATGACTAAGTAGAACAGAATTTCTTATAACAATGAGATTTGGATTTGAAGGGTTTGACTTTAGAGTCTGAATACGACTTTAAGGATTATTGAATGGCTGTGTTGCTTAAGTCTTCCGCTATGCGTATTTTGGATGAATTTATGATCCTTACTCTTGAGGTTTATAGTTACTAAGTTAAGAATCGGGTGAGTTGAGATATGTTCCATCGAATGAAGATGTTTGATGATTATAGTGTTTTACTGCCGTATGATAGAAGCTGGATGAGGCAATCATCTGGCTGATGCCATCGGCAGATGTAGTGTTTAAGCCATCGGATGATGAAAGTGCTATTTTGTCGTCTAGCGATCGGCAGATGTAGTGTTTAAGCCATCGGATGATGAAAGTACTATTTTGTCGTCTAGCGATCGGTAGATGTAGTGTTTAAGCCATCGGATGATGAAAGTGTTATTTTGTCGTCTAGCGATCGGCAGATGTAGTGTTTAAGCCCTCGGATGATGAAAGTGCTATTTTGTCATCTAGCGATCGGCAGATGTAGTGTTTAAGCCATCGGATGATGAAAGTGTTATTTTGTCATCTAGCGATCGGCAGATGTAGTGTTTAAGCCATCGGATGATGAAAGTGTTATTTTGTCATCTAGCAATCGGCAGATGTAGAGTGTTTAAGCCATCGGACGATGAGAGTGTTATTTTGTCGTCTAGTGATCGGCAGATGTAGTGTAATAAGTCACCGGATGATGAGGATGTTATTTGTTGTTTAGTGTCCGGGTCATGTTTTAATTATTCACGTGAGATGCACATGACCACCGGATGATGTACCCTTATTTCATCGGATGATGTAGAGAGTTTCTCCACCGGATGGTATAAACACGGTCTTGTCGTCTAGTGACCGGTAGATGTGGTTCATTATTCTATCGGTAGATGCAGTCTATAGCTTAAAGTTTTCCCTTCACTAGCCGATACACATTGTACTGCCCGCCGGCAGATATGTAATGTTTTTCCTTTGCCGATTGAGGCTTAGCGAATCACATATGACATCTTGAATTAAATTATGTTTAAAAAAAAAATACACTACTGATAATGAATCATGTGTGAGTAACAAGGATTAAATGATTAAGAAAGATACGGATTATGTGACCATCCCTTCTGGGGTTGTTACAATTATGGTATCAGAGCAAAACCGGGTTCTAAAACCGATTCTGCAGACTGCCTTCCAGCACTGACTGTCACATGAGCACACTTCAGCAACTGTAAGTATTTATGATTTCAGTATATGTCATTAAGTTAAGATATATCTGTAATGATTTGTCTAGGAATCCCAAAATGGTTAGAGGTCAGCAGAGAGAGACAAATGAGATAGCAATGCTGTTGCTCAGTTGACAGAGTTGGTCATGCGCCAATCTCACCAGATCGAACGACTGATGACTGCTAGAGAGGAACAAGGCAACTCCAGTACTAATGCAACTCATGATCATGGGGGTGAGCGTTTCCACCGGCTTCGACCCCCGGTGTTTAATGGACATGTTTCAGATCCTATTTATGCTGAGGAGTGGGTTCGAAAGATAGAAGACATGTTTAAGTATGCAAAGGTTGATGAAGGAGATAAGGTCACCTATGCTGTCTTTCATTTGGAATTAAGTGCAAGACATTGGTGGGACTCGATCCAGAACACCGCTAATGCCGAAGCTATGACCTGGGAGATGTTCAAGACTGCTTTCTTTGACAAGTACTTCAATAGGACTGTTTGGGCCAACAAGAAGGAGTTCATGAATCTGTGACAAACTGGCTCTGTGACGGATTACATATGCAAATTTGATGCTTTATCACGGTTGTCTCCCCGTATGATTGAGGATGACGAGGAAAAGATTTACAAATTTGTTCAAGGACTGAAGCCGAGTCTGTACATGAAAGTGAAGACTGCTGGGATACACAATGTACCTTATGGTGAAGTGACGGCTAAGGCCTTGGAGCTGGAAGAGACAGAAATGACAGCATATGCACAGCGTGAGCAGCCAAGAAAATTCACGAAGGACGCTCAGCCGCCACCACGTCAGAACAAAGGTTGGAAGCCGCAACAGAACAAGGGACAACAACAACAATAAGGCATAAAGAGACCCTTCAACCAGAATGATGACCAAGGAAAAGGGAAGAGGCCTCTCGCACCCTTATGCCCCACCTGTCAGAAGAACCACCCCAGCGAATGCAAGTTGCATTCTGGCCGTTGTTTCAGATGTGACAAGGTTGGACATATAGTCAGAGACTGCCCCATGCCGCCAGATCCGAACCGTGCAAGGGTAGCACCTAGAGTCTATGCAACGATGGAGGATGAGGAAGCCGTGCAGCATACAGTCATAATAGGTACCATTATGATCTGTGGTTTTGCTGCTTACACACTTATAGATACGGGAGCCACGCACTCGTTTATATCAACTTTGTTTGTATGCCAACACAACTTAGAACTTTTACCAGCCGAAAGGCCATATGATGTTATGTTACCATCAGGGAAGTCCCTACATTCTGAACAGATTGTTAAAGGTGATGTTGTGTCCTTAGGAAGTAAGAAACTATATGTAGAACTGATTGTAATTGACATGAAAGGGTATGAGGTGATATTAGGATTGGATTGGTTATTTAGGCATTATGCCACAATAAGTTGTAGATCTGGGATGGTTGATTTTCGACCCCCAAATGGTGATCATTATTCATTCCAAGCTATTCCTAAGATAAGCAAAATACCGATTATATCCTCACTAGAAATTTACCGGTTACTGAAAAATGGTTGTGAGAGTTACTTAGCTAGCATAACGGATGTTCGGGTGAAGAATAAGATAGAGTTACAAGATATCCCCATAGTCAGAGAGTTCCTTGAGACGTTCTTAGATGATTTGCCAGGATTACCACCGGATAGAGAAATAGAGTTTGTAATAGATACGTACCCTGAGGCCTTACCCGTATCTAAGAACCCTTATCAGATGGCACCTGTTGAGCTGAAGGAGTTAAAGGTCCAATTACAGGAATTAGTGGACAAGGGATTTATACGCCCTAGTAGTTCTCCCTGGGGTGCACCTGTCATATTTGTCAAGAAGAAAGATGGTTCCCTTAGAATGTGCATAGACTATAGGGAGTTAAATAAGTTGACAATCAATAATAAGTACCCCTTACCTCGGATTGATGATTTGTTTGACCAACTGCAAGGAGCAAAGGTATTTTCAAAAATAGATTTACGTTCGGGTTATTACCAACTGAAAGTTAAGGAAGGAGATATACCAAAGATAGCCTTCAGAACCCGTTATGGACACTACGAATTCTTGGTCATGTCATTTGGACTGACCAATGCACCTGCAGCTTTTATGGACTTAATGAATCGAGTGTTTCGTGAGTATTTGGACAAATTTGTAATTGTGTTCATAGATGATATCCTGATATACTCACGGACTGAAGCTGACCATGCAGAGCATTTAAGAGTAGTTTTGACGACATTAAAGGAGCACCAACTCTATGCCAAATTGTCCAAGTGTGAATTTTGGTTGGACAAGGTTAATTTTCTTGGTCATATAGTTTCTGCTAATGGCATATCAGTGGACCCGACCAAAATTCAAGCAGTAAAGGATTGGCCACAACTAAAGAACGCCAGTGAAGTCCGCAGTTTCCTTGGATTGGCAGGCTATTACAGAAAGTTTATCAAAGGATTTTCTATGATAGCTAAGCCCCTGACGAATTTGACAAAGAAGGAAAATAAGTATTCTTGGACCGAAGCTTGTGAGGATAGCTTCCAGACATTGAAGGTGAAGTTAACAACAGCCCCAGTATTGACCCTTCTAACCGAAGAAGGAAAGTTTAGAGTATTTTATAATGCATCAAAAGTTGGTTTGGGCTGTGTTTTGATGCAAGAAGGCAAAGTTGTAGCGTATGCCTCTACGCAGTTAAAGAGTTATGAACAGAACTATCCCACCCATGATTTAGAATTAGCCGTTGTTGTTTTTGCTTTGAAAATATGGAGACACTATTTATATGGACAGCAGTGTGAGGTGTTTTCTGACCATAAAAGTCTGAAGTACCTCTTTACACAAAAAGAATGAACATGAGGCAGAGGCGTTGGTTGGAATTTGTTAAGGATTACGACTTTGAGATCAAGTATCACCCGGGCAAGGCTAACTCTGTAGCTGACGCATTGAGCAGGATGTCAAAAACTATGCAATCCGTCGTGTCAACCATGTCTATACCTTTGAGGACAGAAGTTCAGAGGTTTGAATTGGAGATAGTTCCAGAGTTATCAACCTTACTTGCCGATTTGACCATTCAACCAACGGTTTTAGAAAAGATCAAAGAGGCACAACAGAAGGACTCTGAGGAGAATAACAGTATGATGAACAAGGTGAAGGACACCACCTCCGAGTTTAGTCTTTCCAAGGATGGGATTCTGAAGTTTAGAAATAGATGGTATGTCCCTAATGATGAAGGATTACGTAAGCTAATCTTGGCTGAGGCGCATTCGTCTCCCTTTTCTGTGCATCCTGGAAGCACCAAGATGTATCGAGACCTGAAGTTACTCTATTGGTGGCCAAACTTAAAGAGAGATGTTGCTAAGTATGTAGAGTCATGTTTGGTTTGCCAACAAGTTAAAGCTGAGCACCAACGTCCAGGAGGTACCCTTCAGCCTCTACCTATTCCCGAATGGAAGTGGGAACACATAGCTATGGATTTCGTCGTAGGATTGCCTAAGACAACTAAGGGACATGATAGTATTTGGGTTGTGATTGATAGACTGACGAAATCAGCCCATTTCTTACCAGTAAGGACAACCTACTCGATGGACCATCTTGCTGATCTTTATGTACAAGAAGTTATTAGGTTGCATGGAATTCTTGCATCTATTGTCTCTGATCGTGACCCTAGGTTCACCTCCCGATTTTGAAAAGGTCTACAAGGCACACTGAGCACGAGGTTATCCTTCAGCACTGCTTTTCACCCGCAGACAGATGGTCAATCGGAAAGGACTATTCAGATACTTGAAGATATGCTGAGGGCGTGCGTGCTAGATTTCCAGTCATCCTGGAGTCGATACTTACCTTTGGTTGAGTTCTCCTACAATAACAGTTATCAGTCCACCATTGGCATGGCACCTTATGAAGCACTGTATGGCAGGAAATGTAGATCACCCTTGTATTGGGATGAGGTTGGTGAGGCAAAACTTCTAGGACCTGAACTTCTGCAGCAGATGTCTGAAAAGATTTCTATTATTAGGAAGAGGATGGTGACTGCTCAGAGTCGACAGAAGAGTTATGCAGACCAAAGAAGAAGAGACCTTGAGTTTTCTGTTGGGGATGAGGTTTTTCTAAAGGTTTCACCATTTAAAGGAGTACTAAGATTTGGCAGGAAGAGAAAGCTCAATCCACGATTCATTGGACCATTCCCCGTTTTGGCTAGAATCGGTAGTACAGCTTACAGACTGCAGTTGCCTCCATCATTGGATAAAGTTCATAATGTTTTCCACGTGTCAATGTTAAGGAGATGCATGCGAGATCTGACGCAAGTTATTCAACCAACAGACATTGAGTTAGAACCCACATTGGTGTACGAAGAAAAGCCGGTACAGATATTGGAATCTGCAGTTAAAACTCTGAGGAATAAGGAGATCCTGTAACGCCCGAGAAATTTCATTTTAGAAATTACGAATTTTAGGTTTTAAGTATTAAATATTTAAAGCATTATAGAGTTAAAATTCGTAGAAATAGTGAATTAAGTCCGATTTGCGAACAGGAAGTTTCGTTAGAATCCTAAACATAAATAGAAATATTTGGAGAAATGAGGGAATTTTGGAGAAACCAAATCGATGGACGAAATGGCGAGTTAAGTTAGGAAATTTAACTAAGGGTAAAATGGTAATTAGGAAATCAATTTTTAATTTAAATACATGACTCTCTCTCTCTTTTTCTCATTTTCTCTTCTCCAGAACGCGGCCTCCCTTTTCTTTCCTCCTTTTCTCCCTCTCTGGCGATTTGCATTCTTCGCCATTCCTCCCCTCAGCCGTCGACTTTTCTTCCTATTTTTCCCTTCATTTTCTTTGGCAAAGCAATGCTCTAGGTAAGAACTAATTTCTATAAGTGTTTATTCTTGATTTAGGGTTATTTTTGAATTAGGATTTTATTGAGAAATTTTCGGTTTAGGAGAAATTGATAGTTTAACTAAAGTGATACCCTAAATTGATGTATTTATGATCATTGAAGAGAATTAGAGCTTTAGAAGAAATTGTTCAAACTCGAGACGTAGAATGGTTTAGATTTGGTGTTTGAGAGTTTATATTAACGATGTTTTGTTAAATGTCTTAGGAAACCAAGTTCAACGGACGGTGCTCGGCATATCTAGGACGCCAGGTAAGTGAGTGTTAGGTTTCCGGCCCCTAAGGCCCTACATCGTAGCGATATAGAAATTGTATGTTTTCGATGGCTTAGTTCATTTGGTCGAAAGGGATTTTAGAGTGTCGGGTACTTTAGGATGAGTGATCGGTCTTACTACGTGTTCGTCTGCCTACGGGCCATAGAAGTCTAAGGATGCGTCTTTGATGGTTTCCTTACGTGATCGTTTGTCCTCATGCATCATGTTTTTCCAAAATGTGCATACGAACTGTTTACATAAATGTTTTGCAAATGTTAAACTGGAAAATGATAAATGTTGATGAAATGTGATATGTGTTCTAATGGAATATGATATGGTTCTGATGGGGCAAGGCATGGTTCTGACGGGGCAAGGCATGGTTCTGATGGGGCAAGGAAATGTTCTATGATATAGACAAATGTTACAGTTAATGAAAATGAAAACGAAAACGAACATGTTTTAAAATGTCATGCATATATGAAATGCTATGTTTAGTGCACTCTCTTTACTAAGTATTAGGCTTAATGTAATTATCGTATGATGTAGGTGACGATTTCGAAGGTGAGGATCTTCTTCAGGATGAAAATGTTTAGGTGGTCGATGGGAGAGGATCGTGGTGGCGAGGCGTGTTTTGGCTTGGCATGATGACTCGCGTACGAACTCCGAATATTTTGGGGTATTTGATGTATAGCGGTTATGAATAGAAAGAATGATGAAATTTTAGGTTGTTAGACGAATTTGATATTTTGAGTGTAGGTGAAAGAATGTAGACTTGGAGTTGTTTATCTGGAAGAATTGATGTATCTTTTGTTTTGTTTGGGTAAAGTTACTATTATAACTGAAGTTATGTTGATGATTTAGGCGTTTTGAATCTGTGGGGATTGACTCAGTTTTAAGGCTACCCACGCCATTTGTTTTTAAGAAGTTTCTGTTAAGTTCTGAAATTAAATGATCGAGTGGTTTTAAGGTGTTTAGCATGTTTAGTGTGTAAAATTTGAAGTGTTTAAGGTGCAGGGAAGAGAATGAAGTTTATAGTTGCTCTCTGGAATCTGTGATTTCAGAGAGCATCCTCATAGAAATCAATTGATGTTTGTTCTCTGGAATGTGTGAATCCCAGAGGGCTAAGGGGAAAAGAAGGATGTAGCGACTGGGCGCTGGAATGGAGAGCGATCAGTAGCCCTCCTTGTTCGTGAGTCAGCTACTGATCGCTGATTAGAGAAGAGATTGATCGCTATGCTTAGTAGCATCAGCGATCGATCTCTATATAATATAGAGATCGATCGCCCTTGCTTGCTGAAGCATCAGCGATCAATCTCTATTATTTATAGAAATCGATCGCTTATGGGTATTGGAAAACCAGCGATCGATCTCTATGAATTATAGAGATCGATCGCCCCTTTCCCTTAATGACCAGCGATCGATCTCTATGTTATATAGAGATCGATCTCCACTTTTTATTAAATGTTGTTCCACTCTTTTATTAAATGCTGTTTTACTTTTTATTTAAATTCGGTTTTACGGTTTTACCCTCCTTTTATTAACAGTTTTAAATTGATTTAAATTATGTTTAATTAGTTGTTTTCTGTGAGTTACAGAAGTGTCAAAAAAAATTTTATTACATAGTTCTACGAAAGTAGGGAGGTTGAGTTGGGATTAAGTTATGGCTAGGCCGTGACGGCCCTGACCGGGTTGGGGTCGTTACAATTTTGGTATCAGAGAGGATAGAGTTTTGAGAAAGTAATTTCGCGAAAGCCTTGCCAAAACACACCGCCGCACGAGGACTCTCCATCGACTGTAAGTATTTAAGTTTAAGTACGATTCCTAGTTATTTATATTGTTTTGTATTGTCTAATATGTTCAGGAGCAAGAAAATGCCTAGAGCACCTAGACCGCCTCCAGAAAATCCCATGAATCAATTCATGGATATATTACAACAACAGTCGGAACAAATTGGGATTTTATTGAACCGAGAAGGGAATGGAAATGGAAATAGACAGGGAGATACTTCTCAGAACCATGGTGGAGAACGTTTTAGACGCCTTGGGCCTCCGGCCTTCGACGGACAGTCTTCCGATCCTACTAGTGCTGAACAGTGGATCCGAAAGATTGAAAGTATGTTTGCCTATGCAAAAGTGGAGGAGGCTGACAAGGTGATGTGTGCAGTATTTCACTTGGAGAATGACGCTATGTTCTGGTGGGACTCGATTAAAGTTACTATGGATGTGGAAGCTATGACTTGGGAAAGGTTCAAGGTGGTGTTCTACAACAAATATTTCAGCCGAGCTCTCAGGGCTAGTAAGAAGGCGGAGTTTTCCCGACTACGCCAAATAGGTTCAGTGGCTGAGTATGTACGGAGATTTGAGTCATTATCCAGGTATGCGGGGTATATGATTTATGAAGAGGAGGACAAGATTTATCAATTTGTACAAGGCCTGAAACTTGAGATTCAGAAGGGAGTGATGACAGCAGGGACCGAAGATGTACCTTTCCAGAAAGTTGTAGAAAAAGCTCTTGAACTTGATGATATGGAAATGAAGCTTCAGCGGCAGAGAGAAGCTCCGAGGAGATTTATTAGAGAAGCACAACCACAACAGAATCGAGGTGGACAGCCGCAACCTCAGCGTGGTGTCAAGCGGGCCAATGAGGCTCCCAGAGTACAGGATAAGGGTAAACGTCCGCAAGGGGCGACACAAGCTCCTTTATGCCCTACATGCCTAAGGAACCATCACGGGGAGTGCAAGTTGCATTCTGGTCGGTGTTTTCGATGCGACAAAGTGGGGCACAAGGCTATTGATTGTCTCGAGCCGAACAGGAAGCCACCAGGTGGTCAATCCAGAATCTTTTCTTTTATCGAAGATGAAGAAGCTGCTCAGCCTTCAGTTGTATCAGGTATTATACTGGTTTGTGGGAATGCAGCTCATGTTTTAATTGATACAGGCGCAACTCATTCTTTTATTGCCTTGGAGTATGTAGTTAAGTGGAATCTTGAGTTCGTTCCTACCGATCGAAATTATAGTGTTATGTTGCCTTCTGGAGAACTTTTACATTCTGAGCAGGCCATACAGGGGGAAGTGATAACTATTGAGGGCCGAAAGTTATATGCGAATTTGATTATTATAAGTATGAAAGGGTACGATGTGATCTTAGGCATGGATTGGTTATACAGTCATTATGCTTCAATAAATTGTAGATCAGCATCGGTAGACTTTAGACCTCCGAGCGGTGAGAGCTACTCGTTCAAAGCAACCCTCCGTTCGAGCAAGATGCCACTAGTGACTTCTATGTGCGATCAGAATTCTATTAAGCCGGGATGTTCGGGTTATGTAGCGAGTATTCTCGACACAAGAGTATTACATGAAAAAGAGTTATGTGACATTCCAGTGGCTGAGGAGTTCCCAGAAGTCTTCCTTGATGAATTACCAGGTTTGCCTCCCGATCGAGAAATGAGTTTTTCTATTGATATTATTCCAGGTTCATCGCCAGTATCTAAAAATCCTTATAGGATGGCACCAATCGAGTTGAGAGAATTGCAGGTCCAATTGAAAGAACTGGTAGACAAAGGCTTTATACGCCCGAGCGTTTCTCCTTGGGGCGCTCCAGTGCTGTTTGTGAAAAAGAAAGATGGCTCTTTAAGGATGTCCGTGGATTATCGTGAATTGAATAAATTGACCATAAAGAATAGGTATCCATTGCCGAGGATAGATGATCTGTTTGATCAGTTGCAGGGAGCTACAGTGTTCTCGAAGATTGATCTACGTTCAGGGTACTACCAGTTGAGAGTTAGAGACGTGGACATACCAAAGACTGCCTTCAGAACACGTTATGGCCACTACGAGTTTATGGTTATGTCTTTTGGGTTGACGAATGCCCCGGCAGCATTTATGGACCTCATGAACAGAGTATTTCGGAAATTCTTGGACAAGTTCATTATAGTATTCATAGATGACATCTTCATATATTCTCGAAATGATGAAGAGCACGCAGAGCACTTGAGGGCCGTTTTGACTACTCTGAAGCAACATCAATTATATGCTAAACTTTCCAAGTGCGAGTTCTGGCTGAGTCAGGTGAACTTCTTAGGCCATGTGATTTCAAAAGAGGGTGTTTCAGTGGATCCAGCAAAAATTCAGGCCGTTAGAGAGTGGCCTCAGCCTAAAAATGCGACTGAAGTACGAAGTTTTGTAGGATTGGCTGGATACTACCGGAAGTTTATTGAAGGGTTCTCTATGATCGCCAAACCTTTGACGAATTTAACAAAGAAAGAGGTGAAGTATGAATGGACTAAGGCATGTGAAGAAAGTTTCCAGATCCTAAAGCAAAAGTTGACCACAGCGCCTTTATTGATTTTGCCGGTAGAGAACGGAGTATTCAGTATCTATTGTGACGCGTCCAAGGTAGGATTGGGATGTGTTCTGATGCAGGATGGTAATGTTATAGCATACGCCTCTAGACAATTGAAGAGTTATGAACAGAACTACCCAACACATAACTTGGAATTGGCAGCGGTAGTATTTGCGTTGAAGATATGGAGACACTATCTTTACGGACAGAAGTGTGAAGTGTATTCAGACCATAAAAGTTTGAAGTACCTTTTTACGCAGAAAGATTTAAATATGAGGCAGAGGAGATGGTTGGAGTTTGTGAAAGATTACGACTTCGAGATTAGGTATCATCCTGGAAAGGCGAATATAGTGGCAGATGCTCTGAGTAGGATGCCTAAGACTGTAGAGTCAGTTGTATGCAGTATGCCAGCTTTATTGAAAAAGGAGATCTAGAGATTTGATTTGGAGGTAGTTTCAGAACTTTCAGCTCTACTTACAGATTTAACGATCAGGCCTACTCTTTTGGATAGAATTAAGGAAGCTCAATTAAAAGATTCGGAAGAAAAGGAGTCAATTATGGCTAAGTTGTCGGATGCTTCTTCGGATTTCAGTTACTCAGCGGACGGCATTTTGAGATTTCGAAACAGATGGTACGTTCCCAAGAATGAAGAGTTGAGAAAGTTGATCATGGCAGAGGCACATTCATCGTCTTTCTCAGTGCATCCGGGTAACACCAAGATGTACCGAGATCTGAAGGTGCTTTATTGGTGGCCGAATATGAAGCGGGATATTGCTAACTATGTACAGTCTTGCCTGATTTGTCAGCAAGTAAAGGCAGAACACCAAAGACCAGGCGGGATGTTGCAACCATTACCGATTCCCGAGTGGAAATGGGATCACATTGCGATGGATTTCGTGGTTGGTTTACCAAGGACAACAAAGGGGCATGACAGTATATGGGTCGTAGTGGATAGATTGACAAAGACGGCCCACTTCTTACCAGTCAAGATGACCTACACGATGAATCAGTTCGCAGAGCTGTATGTTCAGGAGATCCTGAGGTTACATGGGGTTCCAGTATCGATTGTTTCAGATAGGGATCCCAGGTTTACTTCGAGATTTTGGAAGAGTTTACAAAGCGCCATGGGTACTCAACTGACCTTTAGCACGGCTTTTCACCCACAGACCGACGGACAGTCTGAAAGAACAATTCAGATACTCGAGGATATGTTGCGAGCATGCGTGCTTGAGTTTCAAACATCTTGGAGCCGATTTTTACCGTTGGTTGAGTTTGCATATAACAACAGCTATCAGTCTACGATTGAAATGGCGCCGTACGAAGCGCTGTATGGCAGAAAGTGCAGGTCGCCATTACATTGGGATGAAGTTGGAAAAATTAAGTTGCTTGGTCCGGAAATTCTACAGCAGCTATCTGAGAAAGTGACTCTAATCAGGCAAAGGATGGAAACGGCGCAGAGTCGCCAAAAGAGTTATGCGGATCGAAGAAGACGTGATCTAGAGTTTGTAGTTGGTGACGAAGTGTTTTTAAAAGTTTCACCATTTAAGGGTGTTATTCGCTTTGGGAAAAGAGGAAAGTTAAATCCACGGTTTGTTGGACCGTTCCCAATTACGGAAAGGATAGGAGCTTCGGCTTACAGGCTTCTATTGCCTATGTCTATGGAGGGTGTGCATGACGTCTTCCACATGTCGATGTTGAGGAAATGCGTGAGGGATCCGACGCACGTGGTAGAATCAGTTAACATTGAGATACAGCCAACTTTAACTTATGAGGAGAAACCGATACAGATTCTGGCGTCTTCAGTTAAGGTTTTACGTAATAAGTCTATCCCACTAGTGAAGGTATTGTGGAGAAATCAAAACATAGAGGAAGCAACGTGGGAACGACGACAAGACATGATAGACAGATATCCGGAGTTATTCAGGTACGAAATTTTGGGGACAAAATTCTAAATAAGGAGGGTAGGATGTAACGCCCGAGAAATTTCGTTTTAGAAATTACGAATTTTAGGTTTTAAGTATTAAATATTTAAAGCATTATAGAGTTAAAATTCGTAGAAATAGTGAATTAAGTCCGATTTGCGAACGAGAAGTTTCGTTAGAATCCTAAACATAAATAGAAATATTTGGAGAAATGAGGGAATTTTGGAGAAACCAAATCGATGGACGAAATGACGAGTTAAGTTAGGAAATTTAACTAAGGGTAAAATGGTAATTAGGAAATCAATTTTTAATTTAAATACATGACTCTCTCTCTCTCTCTCTCTTTTTCTCATTTTCTCTTCTCCAGAACGCGGCCTCCCTTTTCTTTCCTCCTTTTCTCCCTCTCTGGCGATTTGCATTCTTCGCCATTCCTCCCTTCAGCCGTCGACTTTTCTTCCCATTTTTCCCTTCATTTTCTTCGGCAAAGCAACGCTCTAGGTAAGAACTAATTTCTATAAGTGTTTATTCTTGATTTAGGGTTATTTTTGAATTAGGGTTTTATTGAGAAATTTTTGGTTTAGGAGAAATTGATAGTTTAACTAAAGTGATACCCTAAATTGATGTATTTATGATCATTGAAGAGAATTAGAGCTTTAGAAGAAATTGTTCAAACTCGAGACGTAGAATGGTTTAGATTTGGTGTTTGAGAGTTTATATTAACGATGTTTTGTTAAATGTCTTAGGAAACCAAGTTCAACGGACGGTGCTCGGCATATCTAGGACGCCAGGTAAGTGAGTGTTAGGTTTCCGGCCCCTAAGGCCCTACATCGTAGCGATATAGAAATTGTATGTTTTCGATGGCTTAGTTCATTTGGTCGAAAGGGATTTTAGAGTGTCGGGTACTTTAGGATGAGTGATCGGTCTTACTACGTGTTCGTCCGCCTACGGGCCATAGAAGTCTAAGGATGCGTCTTTGATGGTTTCCTTACGTGATCGTTTGTCCTCATGCATCATGTTTTTCCAAAATGTGCATACGAACTGTTTACATAAATGTTTTGCAAATGTTAAACTGGAAAATGATAAATGTTGATGAAATGTGATATGTGTTCTAATGGAATATGATATGGTTCTGACGGGGCAAGGCATGGTTCTGACGGGGCAAGGAAATGGTCTATGATATTGACAAATGTTACAGTTAATGAAAATGAAAACGAAAACGAACATGTTTTAAAATGTCATGCATATATGAAATGCTATGTTTAGTGCACTCTCTTTACTAAGCATTAGGCTTAATGTAATTATCGTATGATGTAGGTGACGATTTCGAAGGTGAGGATCTTCTTCAGGATGAAAATGTTTAGGTGGTCGATGAGAGAGGATCGTGGCGGCGAGGCGTGTTTTGGCTTGGCATGATGACTCGCGTACGAACTCCGAATATTTTGGGGTATTTGATGTATAGCGGTTATGAATAGAAAGAATGATGAAATTTTAGGTTGTTAGACGAATTTGATATTTTGAGTGTAGGTGAAAGAATGTAGACTTGGAGTTGTTTATCTGGAAGAATTGATGTATCTTGTGTTTTGTTTGGGTAAAGTTAGTATTATAACTGAAGTTATGTTGATGATTTAGGCGTTTTGAATCTGTGGGGATTGACTCAGTTTTAAGGCTACCCACGCCATTTGTTTTTAAGAAGTTTCTGTTAAGTTCTGAAATTAAATGATCGAGTGGTTTTAAGGTGTTTAGCACGTATAGTGTGTAAAATTTGAAGTGTTTAAGGTGCAGGGAAGAGAATGAAGTTTATAGTTGCTCACTGGAATCTGTGATTTCAGAGAGCATCCTCATAGAAATCAATTGATGTTTGTTCTCTGGAATGTGTGAATCCCAGAGGGCTAAGGGGAAAAGAAGGATGTAGCGACTGGGCGCTGGAATGGAGTGTAATATCCGGTTTGTACGGACCTTTTATTATATCATTATTATATTGTTATTGGCATTTTTGTAATTATGTCAAATCAGGTCCGATTTACGAAAAGAAAGCGTCATTACGATCCTAGCGATTAATTAGAATTTTAAGGAAATTCTGGGAATTTTCAGAATAGTGACGCTATATTCCGAGTAATTACTATTATCATAAAGTAAAAGACATTCTCGTAAAAATAGCAAACGAGGTCCAAATTGCGAACGGAAAGTTTTGTTAAATCCCAAATAATTAGATGGACTTATTGGTAAAGTAAGGACGTATGGAGTAGTCGAATGGCTAGACGATTAACGAACCGAAGAACGAAATCAATATAAAAATCAAAGAAGGGCAAAACGGTAAATTGTAAAATCAATTTTATAAATAACAAAAAATTCCCTCCTTTTCCCTCACTTCTCTCTTTTCTCTCTTTTCTCTCTGGAACTCACGAACAGAGAAGATTTCTTCTCTCGGCCGCCGGCGAGCTCCACCATTCCGACCTCCGTCCGACCTCCGTTTCTCCTCCGTCCTTCACGGTTTCTTCCTCTCTCGCTACCCTCGGTATGTAGCTTTAGTTTTCGAGTGTTTAATTCGAGTTTCGGTTCGATTTAGGGTTAGGGTTTCGATTAGGGTTTTCGTTAAAAATGCGATTTAGGCTTCGTAATTAATAGGTTAGCCGTGATTAGGTATATATTGAACGTATTGGACGTTATCGGACGAAGAAAATCAATTTGCGAAAAAGTTATAAATTGGTTAAATTTAGGGTTTTTAGAGAAAAACTCGTTATTTGAGAATTTGGATTATCGAGCTATAATTAACGTTCGAAATGCTTTAATTAGCTAAGTGAAGAATTTAGGATAATTCTTTAGTTAAAGTTTGAAATTTGGACGTTAATAGTTTAAATTGGTTTTAATTGCGAATGTCGTGTTTTTCTCAGACACACGACTCCCGTGGACGAAGCTTGAGATCCAGCGCGCTCGAGGTAAGTTCTCGTGACTTGCTTGACCCAAAGGTCTACACCATACCTCGTCGTCAAATCAAGGATCCTTGAGGGTTCCTTGTTTTACGTTGTTTAGGTTGGGTAGTTAGGTTAGTTGTTTATAGGTTATGTTATATTGTCTGCCGATATGAACTGTTTGTTTTTTTTCCGCTGATATGAACTGTTCATGCATCACGTGTTTCAAAATGGCATAAAAATGGGTTTCTGCACGAGTTTTCAATGAAATGAATAATGAACGAAAATACGTAATCTGTATCTGAAAGGTCACGCGGGATGGGGCTCAGGCATGGCTGTAGGGTTTGTGAGCATGTACCCCCCCCCATCTAAGTGGAAAGTGGTAGTTCGACCGCGGAATGTATCCTTTCCATTTAGTGGGCTGATATCTCGGTGGCAATATGTATGAAATGACCTGATATGTCTGATGAGCATGTTTTCTGAACTTCATATGCACGACACGCATGCATCTGCATTTACGTAGCTTACTGAGATTTCCATATCTCATATGTGTCTGTATGGTGTAGGTGACGTTCTAGGTTACGTTGACCCAGGTGAGGATGATATTCCTCCTCCGGACGTAGGAGCAGCTGATGGATGATGGCCGTGGGAGTGCGCTGAGCAGTCGAGGCGCGTTTTGACCCGTGGTGGGTTTATGTAAAGGTTTTTGGGGGTTCTTCATGATATTTTGGATTGATGACGAACTGTATAGAGCATATTTAGGTTGTTTGGATCTGGATAGGGGTTAGATAACGTTTTGATAATTGTATGTAAAAATGTTTGGTTTAAACAGTTATTTAAACGCTATAGAAATTCTGGAACTGTTTGGTTTAAATTAAGTGTTATGAACTATTTTTAGGTTGATACGGATTGCTCGGTTTTTAGAGCTATCCACGCGGTTGGACTTCGTAAAGTCCGACGCGAGTCAATTGAGTTTAGGTTGTGAATTATGGTGATTGTTGGAGTGAAATAACAGAGATTTGCTCTCTGGAATTTAGGATTCCAGAGAGCTAATTGAGGAATGGTGAAGCAGGAAGGATTGAGGAAAATGGTTAAGTGTTGAAGGTTACTGAAGGAAATTGAACGAAGGAAAGTGGGATCGCTGCATAGCATGCAGCGATCGATCTCTGCTTTTCAGCAGAGATCGATCGCTGCCCTTTGTACATGCTGCAGCGATCGATCTCTGCTGAAAAGCAGAGATCAATCGCTTGCTGCATGCAAGCATGCAGCGATCGATCTCTGTAAACTACAGAGATCGATCGCTTGCTACCTTTATGCATGCAGCGATCGATCTCTGTAGTTTACAGAGATCGATCGCCCCCCCTCTTTTGGACAACGAATTCCGATCTTGCCTCCCTTCTTTTAATTGTTTTCTTTTAAGTGTTATTAAATGTTTTAGTTTTAATTATTTATTAAAGGTTTTGTTTTAAATGCTTTTAAAGTTCAGTTTTAATTCCGACTTCAGTTCTGATTTCAACTTCAGTTTTAGATTCCGCATAACGTTTTATTTAAAATGTAAAATAAAAATGAAAAATTAGTACGGGTAAATGGGTACAGTATTAGGGGTGTTACATGGAGAGCGATCAGTAGCCCTCCTTGTTCGTGAGTCAGCTACTGATCGCTGATTAGAGAAGAGATTGATCGCTATGCTTAGTAGCATCAGCGATCGATCTCTATATAATATAGAGATCGATCGCCCTTGCTTGCTGAAGCATCAGCGATCAATCTCTATTATTTATAGAAATCGATCGCTTATGGGTATTGGAAAACCAGCGATCGATCTCTATGAATTATAGAGATCGATCGCCCCTTTCCCTTAATGACCAGCGATCGATCTCTATGCTATATAGAGATCGATCTCCACTTTTTATTAAATGTTGTTCCACTCTTTTATTAAATGCTGTTTTACTTTTTATATAAATTCGGTTTTACGGTTTTACCCTCCTTTTATTAACAGTTTTAAATTGATTTAAATTATGTTTAATTAGTTGTTTTCTGTGAGTTACAGAAGTGTCAAAAAAAAATTTTATTACATAGTTCTACGAAAGTAGGGAGGTTGAGTTGGGATTAAGTTATGGCTAGGCCGTGACGGCCCTGACCGGGTTGGGGTCGTTACAGATCCCACTGGTCAAAGTTTTATGGAAGAATCATGGCATTGAAGAAGCCACTTGGGAGCGACGACAGGACATGTTAGACAAGTATCCAGAGTTATTTGTTTGATCAATTTTCGGGGACGAAAATTTTGTTTAAGGAGGGGTGGATGTAACACCCGACAACTTCAGCCAGGTGACTTCCTAACTGTATAACGGTCATAAATATTCAATCTTCACGGTTTAGAGTTTTATACTAAGAATAATTAATTTCATGTGGATTTAAACTAGGTTGGGTGGCAAAGTTGTAATAATGGAGGGTGATGACCAATATATAAAGAAAAAAGAAATGTTTTAAACCTTACTTGAACCACTGTAGCCGACACCCTCCTTTTCGGCGATTCCTTCTCTCCCAAGCTCTTGCTCTCTGTTTTCAGCATACCCTCTTCGACGATCGGTTTTCTCTGCCACTACTCGACTACTCTGTACCCAAGGTAAGCAATAGACAACGTAGCTATCTGTTAGTTCGTTAGCCCTGTTTTCTACTCGGCATTGGAGTTTTGGGTTTTCCAATGGCCGACTAATAATAAGAACATTTGAAATCCGAGAGTGGGAATGACTCTTAGCTATTAGACCTTAGGATGACTTGAGATTAGAACTATTAGGATTTTGTTTTAACTACTGCAATGTAAATGTTTTAGGAGAAGAAATTTGAAGAGAAAGGAGCTCAAAGTGCTAAGGAGACCAGGTAAGTGAATGTATTAAGATTTCCGGCTAATAGAGCCCTACATCGTGGGAGTACTAAGTTGTTAAGATGTCTAATGTTTACCTTATGATAATGAGCTTGTCTGCACTTGAAGGATTTATGTATGTTGTGAGTTATACTATTTGATGACCTGCTAGTGAATGTGAAGATGTCTGCTCTGGTATGATCCTTGTCATAGTCTGATGAGTTAAAAGTTCTCATGTTCATGCATCATGAATATTTCTCAAGCATAAGAAAATGTTTTAATGCATGTTTTCCATGAACAGAATATGTATGTATATATGTATATATGTATATATATATAAGATTTATGCAACGTGGACTAAGTGAGGGTTTGGGGAGGTTCGGCGTATGTCACAGTCCAAAGAGGGACATATGAATACGACCCGCAGTAGGGAACAAGATCAAACTCACTGTCGAACCCCCTTTACCGGCACAAATCCTCTCTTAATCCACACAACTTATATGAATGATGAATATGATCAATGACTATGAATGATGAATATGATCAATGACTATGAATGATAAATATGATCAATGACTATGAATGATGAATATGATCAATGACTATGAATGATGTATATGATCAATGACTATGAATGATGAATATGATCAATGACTATGAATGATGATTTCAAGTAAAGGAATGAACAAGAAAAAGACTTATGAGCATGTGATTTTCCCAAACTATACATTCATACATCCATGTTAGTGTTGCATTCCTTACTAAGCATTAGGTTTATAGTTTAAATCTTATGATGTAGGTGACGAGTTTTCAGGTGAGGAACTCAAGGTTAATGAGGATGTCTAAGCTTGGTTGCTGGAGGATGCTCAGTGTGACAGTGAAGGCTGGATAGGCGAATAAGTTCCCTGGTTATGCTCATAATAAGTCAGAAAAGTTTACGATGAACAGATGACTAAGTAGAACAGAATTTCTTATAACAATGAGATTTGGATTTGAAGGGTTTGACTTTAGAGTCTGAATACGACTTTAAGGATTATTGAATGGCTGTGTTGCTTAAGTCTTCCGCTATGCGTATTTTGGATGAATTTATGATCCTTACTCTTGAGGTTTATAGTTACTAAGTTAAGAATCGGGTGAGTTGAGATATGTTCCATCGAATGAAGATGTTTGATGATTATAGTGTTTTACTGCCGTATGATAGAAACTGGATGAGGCAATCATCCGGCTGACGTCATCGGCAGATGTAGTGTTTAAGCCATCGGATGATGAAAGTGCTATTTTGTCGTCTAGCGATCGGCAGATGTAGTGTTTAAGCCATCAGATGATGAAAGTGCTATTTTGTCGTCTAGCGATCGGCAGATGTAGTGTTTAAGCCATCGGATGATGAAAATGCTATTTTGTCGTCTAGCGATCGACAGATGTAGTGTTTAAGCCATCGGATGATGAAAGTGTTATTTTGTCATCTAGCGATCGGCAGATGCAGAGTGTTTAAGCCATCAGACGATGAGAGTGTTATTTTGTCGTCTAGTGATCGGCAGATGTAGTGTAATAAGTCACCGGATGATGAGGATGTTATTTGTTGTTTAGTGTCCGGGTCATGTTTTAATTATTCACGTGAGATACACATGACAACTGGATGATGTACCCTTATTTCATCGGATGATGTAGAGAGTTTCTCCACCGAATGGTATAAACACGGTCTTGTCGTCTAGTGACCGGTAGATGTGGTTCATTATTCTATCGGTAGATGCAGTCTATAGCTTAAAGTTTTCCCTTCACTAGCCGATACACATTGTACTGCCCGCCGGCAGATATGTAATGTTTTTCCTTTGCCGATTGAGGCTTAGCGAATCGCATATGACATCTTGAGTTAAATTATGTTTAAAAAAAAAATACACTACTGATAATGAATCATGTGTGAGTAACAAGGATTAAATGATTAAGAAAGATACGGATTATGTGACCATCTCTTCTGGGGTTGTTACATTGGCCATCCATCATTTTTCATCCAAGGGCCACCATTCATTCATCCTTATGAAAATCCTAATCCACCATAAGATTTCTATAAATTCATGGCATTGGTGCATGTATGACAATTTTTTGCTCATTTATGAAATTTCTATTTCTCTATTATAAGGTGGGTAACCTTTAGAGTTTTTCCTTGGTTTTTTGAACCAAGTGGAGTAGCCCTCCATTGCTAACCTAGCTTGGGTTGCTAGGATAGCTCTTAGCTATTCCCTCACCTTTTCCATTGGGATTAGGATTGAGGACAAAAATCCCAGCCTACGGTGGTCGTTTTCCTCCCGAAAAATGTTTATCCGAGAGCTTAACCCGTAAGATCGCTCTACGGATCCGCCTAGGGTATTCTTTATTTTATTGTCTTCACATTTCACCCACATTCACTCTCTAAATTTCGGCCACACAAATCACCTTTATTTTATTGCATTTTTATTTCCTTCATTCCATTACTTCTTCTTCCACTTTTCTCTTCATTTTCTTTTATTTTTTTTTTCTTCATGCTTCATGCCATCATCTAACATCTAACTCTCAGCTATTGCATCATCTAGCATTAGTTTAGTTTCTTGCAGTTTATTTCTATTATTTTCTTCTCTTTATTTTAAGTTTGCAGAACACTAGTCACCTGAGCACTTCTTGAATATTTGTGGGTTTGAACACGGATCCTTTTCCTAAGGAATTTTGTGTCAGAGACCCTCCCGAGGTGCTCCACGAGCACTACTCCCTAGGCGAGGCAGCTCTATTCGATATTACGGTTCAATCTCATAGAGACCCTGCCGTGGTGCTCCACGAGCACTACTCCCCGGTGAGGCAGCTCTATTCGATATTACGGTTCAATCTCATAGAGACCCTCCAGAGGTGTTCCACGAGCACTACTCCCCGGCGAGGCAGCTCTATTCGATATTACGGTTCAATCTCATAGAGACCCTCCCGAGGTGCTCCACGAGCACTACTCCCTGGCGAGGCAGCTCTATTCGATATTACGGTTCAATCTCATAGAGACCCTCCTGAGGTGCTCCACGAGCACTACTCCCTGGCGAGGCAGCTCTATTTAATATTACGGTTCAATCTCATAGAGACCCTCCCGAGGTGCTCCACGAGCACTACTCCCCGGCGAGGCAACTCTATTATTATCACAACACAACTTTTAGAGACCCTCCCGAGGTGCTCCACGAGCACTACTTCCCGTCGAGGCAACTCTACTTGCTATCACTGCCTAGTGCAATGCATCCCTTGCAGGGACCCTCCCGAGGTGCTCCACGAGCACTACTCCCCAGCGAGGCAACCCTACTCGGGATCACGATGCATTTCTCTTTATTTCTATACATTTAATGCTCACTCCTTAAACCCGTGCTCACAACTCATCTTTCATGGTTCAAAAACCCTGACGCATGCCACACAATACACAACATAAAATAAAACACAACAAGCAAACAACCAAACAAACAAACATCTCTACAGTTCCGGGGTGTAGGCCCGAAGGCAACAAAACACACAATCCTCTACTTACCTGTCGTCCTAGCTCGCTGAGGATACTCGGTTACCTGTCCACCTACGGCTCAACCTACGACAAATATTCAACTTTATCAAAATCAAGCATACATTCAACAATTACTCTCAAACTACTATCTCTAGCATAATCCAACTAAAACCTAACTAAACGGGCCACTAATTTGGGTTCGGTAAAAATCGACCCAAAACTTCAAACGTGCATATCTTTCGCGTTGGATATCGGAATCGAACGATTTCAGTGGCCACGTACTCCTCTAATAACCTATTTTAACCTGCCAAAAGGAATTTTAAAACAAACGACCACAACTAAGTCAAAAATAGCAAAACCCGATTCTGCCCTTTACCCAGAATTTTCCCTATTTTGGTTTTTCATCAATTTTTGCCTAATTCCTCACCAATCAACCATCATAGCATCGAATTAATATATCCTAACAAAATCTCGAAGCTACACACAACAAAACCAGAAATGCCTAAATCGGGCTTTCTGATTTTTCGCCCAAACGAGGCTCATCACGGCCAGGCGATGAAAGCTGGTCCAAGGGTCGGCAAACCCGCGTCGGAAACGACAAAAATCAGCCGGTGATCGGAGCTCAAACTCGCTCCTCACCCTCTGCCTCGAACAGAGCAAAAACACGGCAAAAATGGCTTACCCGTCAGATTTGTGCACGAAGACGGGCCAAAGTCTTCTCGTCGCAGTCGTCTGGCTGGAGAATGTCGGAAATCGGAGGTGATTGCTCCGCCGATCGTCGCCCCTCTCTCCCTCCTCCGATCGGGTCTTCGGCGCTCGGCGCTCGACCCTAGAACGACAGAATGACAAAGCCATTCTGTCGTTTTGTTTTATTTATTTTTATTTTTTAATAATAATAATAAAGCCTCGGGTGTTACATTATAGGGATGTTTAGTTGGGCGGATGGGTGATTAGCTAGAAAACCTACATGTATTGATGTTTTGGAAATCTGTTTGTGAATTCTTTTGGTTAAGTCTTTTATAGAAGTTATACTGGAACTGCTTGGTGATTTTCAAGTTTTATAGGGATTTGTTTAGTTTTCAAACGGATCCACGCAGTTCATTTTTGTGAAAACTTACTTCGTTTTAAATACGTCTTGAGTCGGTTTTGAGCGAGTTTATGAAGGATGTACGAGTGTCGGGTGACTTTATGTTGAAATGGGTTGTTGTGATGTATGTAGTGTTTAGAGGTAAATTGAAGGAAGAATTTTGTATGTGTAATGTGCAGGGGATTGAAGAGAAAAAGGAAGAGGAAAAGGAGCAGCTCTCTGGATTTCAAAATCCAGAGAGTCTGCCGATCGATCGCCAGGAGGGGCGATCGATCGGTAGAAGAGAGGCGGCTCTCTGGAAATTACAGAGAGTATGCCGATTGATCGCCTGTAAAAGGGCGATTGATCGGCTGGTGATCGATCGCGAGGGGCGATTGATCGCCTGGTATGGGGGCGATCGATTGCCCCCTTTATTTTACACAGCCGATCGATCGGCTGTATAAGGGCCGATTGATCGGCCATGAATTTTATGGGCAAGTTGCCCTTTCTGCCCTCGACTTATTTGTTCTGTGATTTTCCTAAGTGTTTATATGTTTTTCAAATAGTTTTCAAATGATTTTCAATGACTTAGACCTTGGTTTAAAGTGTATGAAAATAAAATATAATTGCGGTCAATAAAATGAAATTTTTTTACGGGAAATTAAGGGTAAGGATTAAGGGTCGTTACACGTAAACAACCATGTCTGAACCCCACCCTGTCGTGACCAGATTACATATTACGTATGTAACGACCCCAGTAGGGCCGAGACATAATTCATAACTTTCTCAATCATTTAATTCTTAATTTCAGCACCTTGTTCATGATCAGTATTATTTTTTTTTTATTTCTCGAAACTTAGAACTTAAAACTTGACTCGCGGACAATATATCATCTGACAAAAACTAAACCATCCAAAACCCGACTCTTTCATAAATCTAATAACTCATTAGTTCACAGAATCGAGCGACTATGCTCGGTTATCAGTTCCATGACATAATCGGGTAGAGAAGAAATGCCCTCAGATCACTCGACGTCATCCTGTTCGGGCTGCATGGATTTGCATGCATCGGCTGATAGGGTACACATCATCCGATCTGTCACGTGCACTTCGCGTGACTCAATGGACATCGCCTGGTAGAGGTCATCTACCGATGGGCACGTGCAGTGCACGTAATCCATTGTACATCGCCCGGTGACTAGACGACAAAACTTCACTTACATCATTCGATAGACATGTGCATCTCACGTGACTACTTAACATTGTCAGTAAGAGGCATCATCCGGTGGGCAACAATTGTCCCCATCCACCGATGACATCAGCCGGATGATGTCCTACATTCAATAGAGACATCATCCGATAAGTATGTGCAATACACTTGACTCACTTACCTCAACCGATAAGAGACATCATCCGGTGAACAACAAATGTTCGCCATCCACTGGTGACGTCAGCCGGATGATTCACCCATCTAGCTTCTATCATTCAGCTCACACCGGTGACGTCAGCCGGATGATGTATTCATCCAACTTCTATCACACAGCAGTAAAATACAGAAAACTTCAAACAACTCATATCGACAGAAAGATAATCTGACCTTCACAGATCTCATACTCGTAGACATAAACATAGGCAGACATGAAACATGGACTCATCTAGGATACATGTAGCGGAAGACTTAATTAAAACAGATCATTCTATACCCTTATAACCATCCCCAAATTTTGGTAACCAAACTAGACAATCACAGAATCCAATATTCTAAAGAAAATCTCATTCTACTTAAACATCAGTTCATCATAAATCTTACTGACACATTATGAGCATAACTACGGGTCATATTCGCCTGCCAGCCACAGACTTCCACCCTGAGCACCATCCTGCAACCAGCCTTAGACATCATCACTGAATTTGGAATCCTCACCTGCTATATCTTCACCTACATCATAAGGTTTAAACTATAAGCCTAATGCTTAGTAAGGAATGCAATACTAACAAGTATGCATGAATGCTCATTTTAAGAAACAAATGCTCATGAATCTTTTCTTGTTCATATTCATACTCAAAGTCTTCATTCTTGTTCATCGTTCGTATTCATCGTTCATAATCATCATTCATGCTCATCATTCATATTCATCATTCATGTTCATCAATCATATTCTTCGTTCATGTTGTGTGGATTAAGAGAGGATTTGCGCCGGTATAGGGGGTTGACAGTGAGAGTGTACATAGTCCCTTGCGGGTCGTAATCATGGTCCTTCCTTTTGGACAGTGACATGCGCCAAACCGCCCCTAACCCTCGCTTAATTCACGTTGCATAAGTTTTATATTCTTATCTTGTTCATGAGGAAAACATGCTCTTAAAACATTTTCATATGCATAAAACATTCATGATGCATGAACATGAGAACTCTTAACTCATCAAGCTACAGAATAGTGCATTCATCCGACGTGAAATCATACCATTAAGTCAAACATCAACATAAGTAACAAACAGTAGCTTAAATAACTTCTAATCATCGTATCAGTTTCTACCTAGCATCCTTGTGATGTAGGGCTCTAATGGCCGGGAATCCTACACATTCACTTACCTGGTTTCCTTAGCAACTTGAACTCCTTTTCTTCAGACTTCTTCACCTAAAACATTTACATTGCAGTAGTTAAAATGAAAATCCTAATAGTCCTAATCACAAGTCATCCTAGAATCTAATAACTAAAGTCATTCCCGAATCCCTTAGTCTAGTTCTCTGTGTGCAGTCTGAAATCCAAAACCAAAACAGCTGGGTTCAACTAACGATTAATCAGGGTCGGTTATATTAAATGTCCAGAATCGATTCGGAAATGCTATTACCAAACACCGATTATGTCACGACCCTTACCCGTATCCTAGTAATTTTTTTTTATATGTACAAACTCTACGTCTGACTTTCGTGCAGAAATAAAACTTTTAAAGTTGGAATTAAAAATTATTAACAATGTATGAAAGCTACCTTGAAATCTATTCAAAATAAACTTAAACCAACAATTAATCAATTAAGTAATAAAAGAAAACAATTAAATTAAAACATTTTTTTTTTATAAAGGTTCGGCCAAAAAGGCAGAACAAGTGGCGATCAATCGCCAGAAAACTGGCAATTGATCGCCCTTCGGCGATTGCTCCTCGCGAGCAATAGCCCTTCGGCGATCGCTTTCACCATGGCGATCGCCATCCTGGCGATCGCCTGTTGAGAAGGGGCAAATGATCGCCATGCCATGGCGATCATTCGCCGTACTCTCTAGAATTTTTCCAGAGAGCACAGCTCCCTTATTCCTTCTTCTTTCTTCTTTTCTCCTTTCTTCCTCCTACGCCCTTCACTCCACATTCTAACACAAAAACACTCAACAACAAAACATAACACTCATCAACCTCTTCTCCTTTCTCACTACTTCTTCACCCAAATCTTTACATACCTCCATAAAATACCCTCCAAACATAACATTTTACTCGAATACTTCAAAACCGACAATTCACGTTAAACATAATCAAATTTTATAAAAACGAACCACGTGGTTCCGTTTAAAAGTGTAACATTTTCCTTCCTGTTTGAAAAACATCAAAAACACTACAAAATACAATATATTTTCTGTTCAGTCATCAAACATCCTAAAACGTATCAAAATCTACGATAAATCTATCTAATCCATAATTATCCCAAACATTACCAAAACTCTCAAAAATCATCTAACCATGAGTCCATCCAGCCTAGCCAAAACACGCTCCGCCGCCACGAGCTCCGCCCATCGACCGACTACGCTTGGTCATCATAATGAGGTTCCTCACCTTCGATCTCGTCACCTACATCATACGATAAATACATTAATCCTAATGCTTAGTAAGGAGTGTGCTAAACATAACATTACATATATGCATGACATTCGTAAAACAATTTCGTTTCATTTAGTTAAACCATTTCCTTGCCCCGTGAGAATCATAACTTGCCCCGTGAGAAACACATGACTTGCCCCGTGAGAAATACATGACTTGTCCCGTGAGAAACACATGACTTGCCCCGTGAGAAACATACAACTTGCCCCGTGAGAAACATGCATCATTCGGAATTCATAATCGTTCGTTAATTCGATATTTCATAAAATGTGCTCATAAATAGTTCGTATGCACTTTAATAAAACATGATGCATGGGAAATGACATACGTAGAAACGCCTATCGAACGACCACTAACAAATCACTAAGGAACTACTTAAGCTACCCATCTTTCCACCAACCCTGTAACTACCTAACTTCATCACAACAAACATTATCAACATCGTTACGACGTAGGGCCTTAGGGGCTGGAAACCTAACACTCACTTACCTGGTGTCCTAGATATGCCGAGCACCATCCTTTGAGCTTGGGTTACCTAGGGCATTTAACAACACATCATTAATATCGACTTTCAAACAGCAAATCTAAACAAATCGACGTCTCGAGCTGGGACAAATTTTTCTAAAAACTCTAATTCATTTCATTCGGGCATTTCCTCGAGCACTTGGTGCTCACTAACTTCAAAACTCCATTAATGGTGTCCAACTGTATCTCCAACAACCTAAACTCAACATTTAACATCAACCAACACCATTAATCTACTCCAACAACCTTAATAATCACTAATACATCATCAATGAGAAATAAATAAACAACCCTATCGATTTCTAACAAAATCCCTAAATTTCTTCACAAACCCTAAATCAAAATAAACCCTAAAACCACAAATAAACTTGTCTAGAGTGTAGAACTTACCTAGAGGATTGATTTGTTGAAGAAACTTGAAGGAAAAATGCCAAGAACGGAGGAGTTGATCGATCGATGGAGGATTGGTGATGGAAGAGGGAAAGAAATCGCCAAAGGGGAGAAGGGAATCGCGTAGGGAAGAAGAAATGAGGGAGTAAAGAGAGAGAAAACCATTTTTAGTTAAAATATTTGACTTTCTAAATTACCTAATTGCCCTTAGTTAATTTCTTAACTTAAATCATTATTTCGTCTATCGGTTTAACTTCTACGTAATTTCCTTATTCCTCCAAATATTTCTATTTATTCTTAGGGCTCTAACGAAACTTCCCGTTGGCCATTCGGACTTAATTTATTATTTCTACGAATTATCACTCTATATTTTAAAATTCTAAACTTATGGCTCGAAATCCTTAAAACGAAATTTCCGGGTGTTACAGATTAAAAATGTTCCTATTATTCGGCCATTGAAGAATCTTGAAACATTGGGTTTTAGTTGAAAACAGAGTTCCAAATAACTACACGGCAACTACATTGACTAAATCTTACCTCGAACGTAGGTTATTGGAGTGGAGGTTGGAGGAATCGATCGTCAAAGAGAGAGTCGCTGGTGGAGAGGGAGACAGCTCGGGGAAATGAGAGAACGCAGCAGGGAATGTCGGCTACAGTGAGGTTTAAAAGTTTCCATCTCCTATTTATACTTAATCCAACCATTCTTAATTACAAATCCTACCATCCAACCTAATTTATGACACATGAACATTAATTAAGCCTTGGCATAAAATTCCAAACCGAAAAGATCAAAATAAACATGGTCGTTAAAACAGTTAAGAAAGTCATTTGGTCAAACTCGTCGGGTGTTACAACGTACATTCGTTTCTTTAATTCATTTATTTTCTTAACACGTGTAGAAATCCATTTTTATGATATTTTGAAAGAGACGTGATGCATGGACAGTTCATATTGGACAACGTATACAGGGCCTTAGACCTAAAGAAAACGATAAGCAGTACATAAAACCTAGGAAAACGTTCTAACCTAACAAATATCTTAAACTACCCATCCAACCTACACTGAAGATATAAATCACCAAACATCCTCGATCAATAAAATCTCATATGGTGTAGGCCGAATCGGCCAAACAAGTCACGAAGATTTACCTCTTGTCCTTAGCAATCCAAGTACCTCGCTTGAGCCTTGTCACCTCAGAAGCTTTAAAGATGACTGAAATGTGGCCAACTTTAAGGGAGGAGAGAAATTTCATGAGAAGGAGGGGAGGGTTTCTTCTCGGCAATGAAAGAAGACAGAAGGAAGTATGAAAATGAAAGTGATTTCACGTAAGGGAGAGAAGAAGCAAGGAAAGCAGCTTCTTCCACAAGCTTTGCCACATGTCTCCTTTTTATTGGATTCTCCCAACTACCCTCTTTCCTTTCCTAGTTTTCCCCTCCATTGGTTTCCAACTAAGTATTTTGCTTGGTTGAACTTTAGTTTGGTTTTTCCTTACAATTTCTTCAACATTTTTTTTGTCCATTAATATCGCACAAAAGTCATAATACAAAAATTCCGGATGTTACAGAAAGTCACTATCCCAGATCTGCAGTCAATAGTAGCAAAATGGCAGGACAGCTAGTCCATGCCCAGAATAAGATCATATCGCTTTATCCACATAACTATTAGACGGGCAAATAGGGTATTATTCCCTACAGAAATAACATTGCCTTGGAATATTCGATCTGACTACATACATTCTCCCAAAGGTAGCATTATGCTATATAAACAATCTGACAACTCTGACAACTCTGACAATAATTTCAATCTAGTTACACAAGCAGTCAAAATAAAAGAATGTGTAGCACCTGTGTCTATCAATGAAAAGACTGCTATGCCAGTAATCAAGCCGGTACCTGTGATAACAGAAGGTTTGACATCATCATCGACGTCACCAGGCTCGATGAAAACAAATATCCTCGGTGTAACTCTCTTCTGATCAGTAGTCGTCCTTGGGCAATCTTGAGCATAGTGGTCTGGCTCCCTGCATCTAAAACACCTGTCCGTATCCAGTCTACAAGCACCAAAATGAGCCTTCTGGCACTTTGGACACACATGCTTCTGAGTAGATCCTTGGACTTGTTTTCCTTTCCCCTCGTAACCTTTTTCATCATATGGCTTCTTTACCCCTCATTGTTGTAGTTGCTATTATCCTCTCGGTTGCCAGCCTTTGCTTTGAGATTGAGGCTGAATCTCTCAAAAAAATCCCCTGGTAGGCTCTCTCAGTTTGACACAGGTTTGTTCTGTAGCTTCGAACTCTAGAGTTCTGGCTACAATATCTGCATAAGGAACATTCAAAGTTCCTGATATAATAACACTCTTTCAGATTTCCAGCTTCAATCCTTGCATAAATTGGTACACTTTGTCCTCATTCTCGCTCACCAAGTATAGTGCAAATCGAGACAAGGCTTCAAACTTTCGAATATACTCAGCAACCGAACCAGTTTGTTGCAGCTATGTAAACTCCGTCAATTTGGCCGCTCGTACTATACGACTGAAATATTTATCATAGAACACAGTTTTGAACTGTTCATAAGTCATTGCTGCTACATCGGTCGTTGCTTTGATGGAGTCCCACCAAAATCGAGCATCCGATGCAAAGTGAAATGTAGCATATGCGACTTTTTCCCCGTTCTCAATCTTTGCATAGGCTAGATATCTTTCATAGTTCAAATCCACTCCTCAGCAACAATGGGATCCGAGGATTGACCATTAAATAGTGGAGGCTGCAGCTTTTGAAATCTCTCAATGCTGTGATTATTAAGAACAACCAACTCTTGGTTTCTGAGACCCTCTCGGTTTATCAATGTCTAGGGCTAATGAGATTGCCTATCCATATGTTGAGTTTGTTGGTCAAGATGTTGAGCTTGTTGGGCAATGAAATCTCTCAATTGGTCTATGGTATTGTCTCTTTCATCCCTCTCGTTTCCTCTCCGGACTATTTTGTTAATCCTATAAAATTTAAAAACAAATAACTCTAAGAAATTGAAGAAATCTTATAAATGTACTTATAGTTGAGGAAGCATGTCCGTGTAGTGGCTTGTGTTGTCGAGCAGTATACAGAACCGATTTTAAAACTCGGGCGCTCTGATACCATACAGGTGTTGACCGGTCTCAGTATAAACAAAAACCAGAGACAAATGTGGTGTTGACCCTAATTATGAGGGTCGACCCCTGTTGTGAAGTGTTGACCGAAAGCTTTCGGGGTCGACCGAGGTTCTTTTTATTGTGTCAAACTTAGGATTTTGGTTAATTTTATTTTATAACGAGTCTTCCACGCAAAAATGTCTTCCGCTACCAAGGTTTAACCTTTTAAACGATGTCGCTCGAGGAAATGAATAAAGTCGAAAAATTTTTATAAGAATTTTAAGGTATAGAAAAAGGAGACGTTACATGACAAGTTTTTATTTTTTATTTATTTTTGATAAATACGCAATGTATTGAGAGAAGAAATGCTAGAGAGGGAAAGAGCTCTTCTCAAGCATAAGACGGACAAACACTTAATTTAAAGTAATTTATCTATAATTAGAGATAACAATACTAAAAAAAATAAATTTTAAAAAAATAATAAATTCACTTAACAACGGTACAATTAATTTGAATAATGTTACGTTTATTTTGTTATTCTACTTTCTTAAAATGCTATTGTCAAATAAGGATTGATGTAATTAATGTAATAAATTAATTATTTATAATTTATTACATTAATTGTATAAATTACTGATTGACACGTCAACGAATATTTTAAGAGAGTAGAATAAGAAGTTAAACGTAGTATTATTCATATTAATTTTACTGTTGTTAAGGGAACTTATTGTTACAAGTTTTTTAAGATTTATTCTTTTAGTGTTGTTATTTCTAATTAGAGATAAATTGCTTTAAATTAATTGTTTGTCGGTCTTTTGCTTGAGAAGAGTTCTTTTCCACTCTAGCATTGTAAATTACTTCTCTCAATAGATTACAAATTTATAAAAAAAATAAAAAATAACATTACTCAATTAATATTATCTCAAAAATTGATATTTGACTATTTGTCCTATAATAAAATAGCATTTTGATAAAGTCAGATGATTTAAAAAATTGCCAAAACACCGAGTATGAGGATAAACTTTCGCTTCTTAAACTTTTTTTTTCATACTAAAAATCTCAATGAAGAATCTTTGAATGTCGCGATGCACTCCCACGATTTGATTGAAGAGAAAGAGAAAAAACGCTTCTAGATGTCTTAATAAACTCACACTTATTCACGATTTAAAGAGGTTCTTATGAATTTGAAGGACACTTTTCTTCTTGTATACACTAGCAAATTTGAAGATGCAATATACAACTCTTTTTTAATAACGATCCAAGAGAACACTTGAATTTTGTGTGAGACTCATTTAATCGAAATAAAGTTAAAAAAAGGAGAAATTCATGGAAGGAGCATAAATGAGTAGAGAGAAGAAATATGGAGAAGAAAAGTTTGTTAAATGTTCAAAAGGCCATTTTCTTGTGTCGACAATACTCCCTCTTCTTGAGAAAAAAGAGATAACTCTACGAAGATTAGAAATCTCAAGAAACTCTGGGATATTCATCTCTCTTTGGATTATGCCAAAGATTGTGAGCTTCATCCATATTGAAGAAAGAGAGAGAGACAATACTTTTCAAAATCAAACCGAGGCTCTGGTACTGATGATGGAACGACTACTAAGGGGCTTAATGAACTAAAAGTTTCATTTGGACCTGTTACAAGAGCTAGAGCTAAACACTTAAAGGAAAAACTAAATCATTTAATTCGAAAGCTTCAAGAAGAGGAGTTGGAAGTGCCAATTAATGATGAAGATCAAAGATTGGTCCACATCATCAAAGTTAGTGAAAATGAAGAGCAAACATTAATGGAAGCGAGCAATGTCACGAATCGAAGGCGGGCTTAATAGAACGCCGGGTCAGGCAATCCGATTCTCAGAGAGGACTCAATCACCCAGCTCAAGGCTTGGTTCACAGCGAAAAACTTGAACATTAAATCAAAATCCAAGATTCACGCAATAATTATAGATATAATAGTGTTATAAAATAAAAATAATTCAATAAGTCTCAAATATTCAAACCCAAACATCTAATCTCATACACGCCCAAACGTAAATAAGTTCTCACCAGGAAAAAATTAAACACTCAAATGCAGAAAGAGATAATTAAAGCTAACTGCTCCTAAACTCTAGCTACTCACTACTCTTGTTCTTTCTTTGAAGGGGAGGAGGTCGTTAGAGTGACTGACTAACTCAGTAGAAATTGTAACGTCCCCGAACCGGACCCGGCTCGGTGCACTACTTTGCTAAGCTATCCTTCGTTTAAAACAACGTTTAAAATAATTTTTGATAAAATTTTGACTCGATTTTTGGGTTTCTCAAACCCTCAATTTTTGTTGGAAAACGTGCCAAAAATACGTTTAAAATATGTCAGAAAATGTTGGGTCAAAACATAGTAGAAATAGGAATTAAAAAAAAAAACATTTTTTAAAAAGGGCGCTGGGCGCCGCGCGCGCACCTGCCTGCCCAGTGCCCGATAGATCGGGCCTCCTCGGGTTTTTCGGCCAAAAATGCCATTTTTTCAACTTTTTTCAACTTTCCTCACTTTTCTTCATTTTTCATCAAGCCAAACCCCACCAAAAATTTTAAAATTTTTACCACACAATCCCGACACCCTTAACTCCATGTCCCGTAAAAATCTTGAAAAACCGACTCAAAACGTTAATAAAGAAAAATAGAGAAACTAAACCTGACGTTGTTTGTTTTAAAACCAAAACGAGCGGCATAACACTTAAAATTCTATAAACCAAAACCTGAAACCAAAACCGGAAAACATATAGTTTCAAATTACCAGTATTTATACACAAACCAGTCCTCAAAACACTGATCACAATAATCCATAAATACTTACAAAACTATCTACATCAAACTCCCACAAACTACCCGAGGAAGTGGTCGTGACGCCTCGAAAATAGCCCGCACTGGCATACTCCATGTATCACCAACTGTTGCCTAGTCCTGGGATGTCTCATCTACCTTGTAACACCCGACAATCTCTGCCAGGTGATTTTCTTAACGGAATTAACTGTCACCTTTATTATTAATACTTGAATTTAATTTTAATGCCAAAGTTTATTTGATTTCTAATTTTGGGGTGGCAAAATGGTAATTAGGAAGGATCTTATTAATATAAATAGAAAATGAAAACCTTAAACCTCACTAAAACCTCACTGTAGCCGACATTCTCCTCTACGATTCTCGTCCTTCCAGAGCCCTCTCTCAGCCAGTAGCCCTTTCATCAACGACCGACTCTTCATCCTTCTCGCCGATACTCAGCTTACTAGGTAAGGCTTCGACAATGCAGTGGTTGAGTATCCATTTAGGTGTTGGTTTGAGTTAGAGGTTGAGATTCGGGTTTGCCTAATAATGAATAGAATCGGAGTACTATTAGCTATTAACGTAGTATTTATGATTTTGATGATAATAAGTAGGAATTATGAATGTTGGCTGAACTCGGGTAGTTAGAGAATCCAATTTCCATTACTGATAAACTAGGATTTCTATGCGTACAAGGTGTTCAATAAAATGTCTGAATGAGATATGTTAGATCTTTAGGAATCTTCCTTGGTAAGGACTTTACTAGTTTTGAGTTTAGATTATTAGGATTTTTATTTTAACTACTACAATGTAATGTTTTAGGTGAAGAAGTCTGAAGGAAAGGAGCTCAAGTTGCTAAGGAAAACCAGGTAAGTGAATGTGTAGGATTCCCGGCCATTAGGGCCCTACATCATAAGGAAGCTAGGTAGAAACTCATACGATGATTAGAAGTTATTTAAGTTATTGTCTGTTACTTATGCTGGTGTTTGTTTTAAGTTAGTAAGATGGTTTGTATTTGGATGATTTACGGATGTTTGAGAACTATGTTATGTGATGTTCTGTTAGAGTCTATGAAGTTAACTATCTAGTATGATAATTTCCATAGTCCTATTATTTAAGAGCATTCATGTCATGCATCATGATTTACTCCTCAAGCATATGAAAATGATTTATGAGCATGTTTTCCCCATGAACAAGATATGAGAATGAATATGAAAACGATCTCAAACAACATGATTAAGTGAGGGTTGGGGGCGGGTTGACGCATGCCACAGTCCAAAGAGGGACCATGAATACGACCCGAAAGGGAATATGATCAAAATCACTGTCAACCCCCCTTTTACGGCACAAATCCTCCCTTAATCCATATGATGAAAACGATGAACATAAACAAGAATGATGAATGATCATGAACATGTTTTCTCTCAACTGTACATTCATGAATACATGTTAGTTTGCATTCCTTAGTAAGCATTAGGCTTATAGTTAAAACCTCAAGATGTAGGTGACGAGTTTTCAGGTGAGGATCTCAAAGTTAATGAAGATGTCTAAGTTTGGTTGCTGGAAGGTGTTCAGGGAGCAATTCTGTGGCTGTATGGCGAACAAGACCCCCTGGTTAATGCTCTTATGATTTTAGTGATGATTATGAATATGGAAGTATAAGTAGGATGAGATTATATTTTAACATTGAGCTTTTGAAATTGTCTGGTTTAACTACTGAGTCTGGGGATGATTATAAGAATATGGAAAGAGTTATTTTAACTAAGTCTTCCGCTATAAGAATTTTGGATGAGTCTCTAATTTTCATTCATATGAGTGTTGAGTCAATGAGGTTTGAAGCCTGTGTGTGTTTGCATCCACCGATAGATGTTCCCTATCGGAAGATGTTAAGAGTTTGCATCCACCGATAGATGATTTCTATCGGAAGGTGTATTAAATAAACACGTGGATGTCACATGTCTATCGGTAGATGTAGTATGTTTCAAATACCGGATGATATAAGAGTTGTTTTGTCGTCTAGCAATCGGTAGATGTAGTATGTTTCAAATACCAGATGATATAAGAGTTGTTTTGTCGTCTAGCGATCGGTAGATGTAGTATGTTTCAAATACCGGATGATATAAGAGTTGTTTTGTCGTCTAGCGATCGGCAGATGTAGTGTGTTTCAAATACCGGATGATATAGGTGTTGTTTTGTCGTCTAGCGATTGGCAGATGTAGTGTGTTTCAATACCGGATGATGTAGATTTTCACTACTTGCAGAAGCGAACTCTGTGCTTGTCGTTTAGCGATCGGCAGGAGCAAGTGAATGAGTAATGAGTTCTGTCGTTTTATGATCGGCAGATGTGAGTTTATTTCTCTATCGGTAGATGCAGTTTAAGAGTTGAAGTTCCTGCTCATCGGCTGAAGCATTTCGCACTGCTCGCTGGCAGTTGTGTAATGTATTTCATTGCTGAGTTATGTCTTGAGCCAAGTTATGTTTTTTTAAAAAAAAAAATATAAAGGAGTATAACTTAAATAAAATTAGTAAGGATATATGGATAAGTCTAAAAGAGTCATGGTTTGGTCTCGGACCTACTGGGGTTGTTACAATTATGGTATCAGAGCCTGTACCCAACCGAAAATGTGGCCAACAAGGACGTTGGGCTCCCGAGGGGGGTGATTGTGATGACCCGAATGTGCACGTATGAGTACGACTGCGGGGAAAACCTCGAGTTGCGGGGCAAACCTCCGGACCTAAGTCGAGTGTAGGCAAATCCCGGACTCGAGTATAGGCGAATCCCGGGTCGTAAAGGGGGGTTGTCACAATCCCACATCGCTTGGGGAAGTATATGGAAATGAAACATATGTAAAGAGACCCTCCCAACATAGCAAGACACGTTTTGGAGCACGATTGGCAACGGATCCCAGAAGAACTCCGAAGTTAAAAGTGCTTCGGCGAGAGCAATTCCAGGTTGGGTGACCTTCCGGGAAGTTCTCGCCAAACAAAGCCGTGAGGGGAGGATATTGTACTACGGCCCAATCCCCAGAGCGGACAATATCTTGCTGGGAAACGGGGTCGTTACAATTATGGTATCAGAGCGAAACCGGGTTCTAAAATCGATTCTGCAGACTGCCTCCTAGCACAGATTGCCACCTGAGTTCACTCCAACAACTGTAAGTGTTTATGATTTTAGTAATGTCATTAAGTTAAGATATGTTATGATTATTTTCTTAGGAATCCCAAAATGGTGAGGGGACAACAGAGAGAAGACAATGTGGATAGTACCACTATTGCTCAGCTAACAGAGTTGGTTGTACGCCAATCAGGCCAAATCGAGCAGCTTATGACCACCAGGGAAGAGCATGGGAACTCTAGCTCTAATGCAAACCATGATCATGGTGGCGAACGCTTCCATAGACTTAGACCCCCAACATTTAATGGCCAAGTTTCGGATCCTGTTTATGCTGAGGAGTGGATTCGGAAAATGGAGGACATGTTCAAGTACGCCAAGATCGATGAAGGAGATAGGGTCACTTATGCTGTTTTTCATTTGGATCTGAATGCAAGGCATTGGTGGGACTCAATCCAGAGCACCATTAATGCAGGAGCTATGACCTGAGAAATGTTTAAGACTGCTTTCTTTGATAAATATTTCAATAGGACCGTTCGGGCCAGCAAGAAGGAGTTCATGAACTTGCGTCAAACTGGCTCTGTGGCGGATTACATATGTAGGTTTGAGGCTTTATCACGGTTTGCTCCCCGATTGGTTGAGGATGATGAGGACAAGATCCATCAGTTCGTTCAAGGATTGAACCCAAGTTTGTATATGAGAGTAAAGACTGCTGGAATACATGATATACTATATGGTGAAGCGACGGCTAAGGCCTTGGAACTGGAAGAAGCTGAGATAACAACATATGCACAGCGAGAACAACCAAAGAAGTTCATTAAGGAGGCTCAGCCACCACCACGTCAGAACAAAAGATGGCAACCGCAACAGAACAGAGGACCACAACGGCAACATCAAGGTATAAAGAAACCGTTCAATCCAAATGATGATCAAGGAAAAGGAAAACGACCATTAGCCCCTCTATGCTCCAACTGCCAGAAGAACCACCATGGCGAGTGCAAGCTACACTCTGGCCGTTGCTACAGATGTGACAAGGTCAGACATATAGTCAGAGACTGCCCCATGCCACCAGACCCCAATCAAGCAAGAATAGCACCCAGAGTCTTTGCTATGATGGAGGATGAAGATGCTGTGCAGCATACGGTCATAATAGGTACAATTATGATCTGTGGTATTTCTGCTTACACACTTATAGACACGGGGGCCACCCACTCATTTATAGCAACCTTGTTTGTCTGTAAGCATAAGTTAGGATACTTACCAGCTGATAGGCCTTATAGTGTCATGTTACCGTCAGGGAAATCCTTACATTCTGAACAGATAGTGAAGGGTGACATTGTGTCCTTAGGAGATAAGAAGTTGTATGTAGAACTGATTGTAATTGACATGAAGGGATATGAAGTCATATTAGGAATGAATTGGTTATCCAGACACTATGCCACAATAAGTTGTAGGTCTGGATTAGTTGAGTTTCGACCCCCAAATGGAGATCGGTATACCTTCCAAGCTATCCCGAAAATAAGTAAAATACCGATTATATCCTCACTAAAGACTCAACGGGTATTGAAAGATGGCTGTGAAAGTTACCTAGCTAGTATAATGGATATTCGGGTGAAGAATAAGATAGAATTACAAGATATTCCTATAGTCCGAGAGTTACCTGAAGCATTCTTGGATGATTTGTCAGGATTACCACCTGATAGAGAAATAGAGTTTGTGATTGATACATATCCCGAGGCATTACCTGTATCTAAGAATCCTTACCGTATGGCACCTGTTGAATTAAAGGAATTAAAAGTCCAACTACAGGAATTAGTAGACAAGGGATTTATACGCCCTAGTAGTTCTCCCTAGGGTGCACTTGTTTTATTCGTTAAGAAGAAGGATGGTTCTCTTAGAATGTGCATTGACTACAGAGAGAAAAACAAGTTGACAATTAAGAATAAATATCCTTTACTCCGGATTGATGATTTGTTTGACCAGTTATAAGGAGCTAAGGTGTTTTCAAAGATTGACTTACGCTCGGGTTACTACCAATTGAAGGTTAAGGAGATGATATACCTAAGACAGCCTTCAGGACCCGTTATGGACATTATGAATTTCTTGTGATGTCGTTTGGGTTAACTAATGCTGTCACGACCCTTACTTGTACGCTAATAATTTTTTTTTTTTTTACACCTTTAACTTTAACTGTACTTAAGGCGAAACCTCAATCGAGATCGAAATCGGAATTGAAATCGAAGTTCGTTTCGTAAATCATTTAAAACAACTATTAAAATAGTTAAAACTTAAAAACAATTAAATCAATAAACCTTTAACTAAATAAATAAAACTCTTTTTTTTTTCTATTTGGCAGAACAAGTGGTGATTGCTCCTGGCGGGCAATCGCCCTTAGGCGATTGCTTACCCGCCTGGCAATCGCTTCTCCAGCGATTGCCAGAGGAAGAGGCGATTGCTCGCCTCCAAAAGGTGAGTAATCGCCATGCTCTCTGGATTTTCTCCAGAGAGCACGGCCTCCCCCCCCCCCCCCCCCCCTCTCCCTTCTCCTTTCTTCTTACCTTCTTCACACGCCCTGCACTTCACATTTACTAGACAAAAACACACAACACACTAACTCTTCACTTTTCTCACTACTTCTTCACCCAATCTTTACATACCTCCATAAAATACCCTCCAAACATAACATTTTACTCGAATACTCAAAACTGACAATTCACGTTAAACATAATAAAATTTTATAAAAACGAACCGCGTGGTTCCGTTTAAAAGTGTAACATTTCCTTCCTGTTTGAAAAACGTCAAAAACACAACAAAACGCAATATATTATCAGTTCAGTCACCAAACACCCTAAAACGTATCAAAATCTATGATAAATCTATCTAAGTCATAATTAACCCAAACACCACCAAAAACTCTCAAAACTTGTCTAACCATGAGTCATCCAGCCTAGCCAAAACACGCTCCGCCGCCACGAGCTCCGCTCATCGACCAACTACACTTGATCATCATAAGGAGGTTCCTCACCTTCGTTCTCGTCACCTACATCATACGATAAATACATTAAGCCTAATTCTTAGTAAGGAGTGTGCTAAACATAACATTACATATATGCATGACATTTGTAAAACAATTTCGTTTCGTTTCGTTAAACCATTTTCTTGCCCCGTGAGAATCATAACTTGCCCCGTGATAAATACATGACTTGCCCCGTGAGAAATACATCACTTGCCCCGTGAGAAATACATCACTTGCCCCGTGAGAAACACATGACTTGCCCCGTGAGAAATACATCACTTGCCCCGTGAGAAATACATCACTTGCCCCGTGAGAAATACATCACTTGCCCCGTGAGAAATACATCACTTGCCCCGTGAGAAATACATCACTTGCCCCGTGAGAAATACATCACTTGCCCCGTGAGAAATACATCACTTGCCCCGTGAGAAATACATCACTTGCCCCGTGAGAAATACATCACTTGCCCCGTGAGAAATACATCACTTGCCCCGTGAGAAATACATCACTTGCCCCGTGAGAAATACATCACTTGCCCCGTGAGAAATACATCACTTGCCCCGTGAGAAATACATCACTTGCCCCGTGAGAAATACATCACTTGCCCCGTGAGAAATACATCACTTGCCCCGTGAGAAATACATCACTTGCCCCGTGAGAAATACATCACTTGCCCCGTGAGAAATACATCACTTGCCCCGTGAGAAACACATCATTAAGATCGACTTTCAAACAGCAATCTAAACAACATCGGACTCTCGAGATGGGACAATTTTTCTAAAAACCTCTAATTCATTTCATTCGGGCATTTCCGCGAGCACTTGGTGCGCACTAACTTCCAAGACTCCATTAATGGTGTCCAACTGTACTCCAACAACCTAAACTCAACATTTAACATCAACCACACCATTAATCTACTCCAACAACCTTATATCACGAAATCAATCATCAATGAGAAATAAATAAACAACCCTATCGATTTCTGACAAAATCCCTAAAGTTCTTCACAAACCCTAATCAAAATAAACCCTAAAACCACAAATAAACTTGTCTAGAGTGTAGAACTTACCTAGAGGAGTGATTTGTGAGAAATACATCACTTGCCCCGTGAGAAATACATCACTTGCCCCGTGAGAAATACATCACTTGCCCCGTGAGAAATACATCACTTGCCCCGTGAGAAATACATCACTTGCCCCGTGAGAAATACATCACTTGCCCCGTGAGAAATACATCACTTGCCCCGTGAGAAATACATCACTTGCCCCGTGAGAAATACATCACTTGCCCCGTGAGAAATACATCACTTGCCCCGTGAGAAATACATCACTTGCCCCGTGAGAAATACATCACTTGCCCCGTGAGAAATACATCACTTGCCCCGTGAGAAATACATCACTTGCCCCGTGAGAAATACATCACTTGCCCCGTGAGAAATACATCACTTGCCCCGTGAGAAATACATCACTTGCCCCGTGAGAAATACATCACTTGCCCCGTGAGAAATACATCACTTGCCCCGTGAGAAATACATCACTTGCCCCGTGAGAAATACATCACTTGCCCCGTGAGAAATACATCACTTGCCCCGTGAGAAATACATCACTTGCCCCGTGAGAAATACATCACTTGCCCCGTGAGAAATACATCACTTGCCCCGTGAGAAATACATCACTTGCCCCGTGAGAAATACATCACTTGCCCCGTGAGAAATACATCACTTGCCCCGTGAGAAATACATCACTTGCCCCGTGAGAAATACATCACTTGCCCCGTGAGAAATACATCACTTGCCCCGTGAGAAATACATCACTTGCCCCGTGAGAAATACATCACTTGCCCCGTGAGAAATACATCACTTGCCCCGTGAGAAATACATCACTTGCCCCGTGAGAAATACATCACTTGCCCCGTGAGAAATACATCACTTGCCCCGTGAGAAATACATCACTTGCCCCGTGAGAAATACATCACTTGCCCCGTGAGAAATACATCACTTGCCCCGTGAGAAATACATCACTTGCCCCGTGAGAAATACATCACTTGCCCCGTGAGAAATACATCACTTGCCCCGTGAGAAATACATCACTTGCCCCGTGAGAAATACATCACTTGCCCCGTGAGAAATACATCACTTGCCCCGTGAGAAATACATCACTTGCCCCGTGAGAAATACATCACTTGCCCCGTGAGAAATACATCACTTGCCCCGTGAGAAATACATCACTTGCCCCGTGAGAAATACATCACTTGCCCCGTGAGAAATACATCACTTGCCCCGTGAGAAATACATCACTTGCCCCGTGAGAAATACATCACTTGCCCCGTGAGAAATACATCACTTGCCCCGTGAGAAATACATCACTTGCCCCGTGAGAAATACATCACTTGCCCCGTGAGAAATACATCACTTGCCCCGTGAGAAATACATCACTTGCCCCGTGAGAAATACATCACTTGCCCCGTGAGAAATACATCACTTGCCCCGTGAGAAATACATCACTTGCCCCGTGAGAAATACATCACTTGCCCCGTGAGAAATACATCACTTGCCCCGTGAGAAATACATCACTTGCCCCGTGAGAAATACATCACTTGCCCCGTGAGAAATACATCACTTGCCCCGTGAGAAATACATCACTTGCCCCGTGAGAAATACATCACTTGCCCCGTGAGAAATACATCACTTGCCCCGTGAGAAATACATCACTTGCCCCGTGAGAAATACATCACTTGCCCCGTGAGAAATACATCACTTGCCCCGTGAGAAATACATCACTTGCCCCGTGAGAAATACATCACTTGCCCCGTGAGAAATACATCACTTGCCCCGTGAGAAATACATCACTTGCCCCGTGAGAAATACATCACTTGCCCCGTGAGAAATACATCACTTGCCCCGTGAGAAATACATCACTTGCCCCGTGAGAAATACATCACTTGCCCCGTGAGAAATACATCACTTGCCCCGTGAGAAATACATCACTTGCCCCGTGAGAAATACATCACTTGCCCCGTGAGAAATACATCACTTGCCCCGTGAGAAATACATCACTTGCCCCGTGAGAAATACATCACTTGCCCCGAGATGGGACAAATTTTTCTAAAAACTCTAATTCATTTCATTCGGGCATTTCCTCGAGCACTTGGTGCTCACTAACTTCAAAACTCCATTAATGGTGTCCAACTGTATCTCCAACAACCTAACTCAACATTTAACATCAACCAACACCATTAATCTACTCCAACAACCTTAATAATCACTAATACATCATCAATGAGAAATAAATAACAACCCTATCGATTTCTAACAAAATCCCTAAATTTCTTCACAAACCCTAAATCAAAATAAACCCTAAAACCACAAATAACTTGTCTAGAGTGTAGAACTTACCTAGAGGATTGATTTGTTGAAGAAACTTGAAGGAAAAACGCCAAAAACGGAGGAGTTGATCGATCAATGGAGGATTGGTGATGGAAGAGGGAAAGAAATCGCCAAAGGGGAGAAGGGAATCGCGTAGGGAAGAAGAAATGAGGGAGTAAAGAGAGAGAAAACCATTTTTAGTTAAAATATTTGACTTTCTAAATTACCTAATTGCCCTTAGTTAATTTCTTAACTTAAATCATTATTTCGTCTATCGGTTTAACTTCTACGTAATTTCCTTATTCCTCCAAATATTTCTATTTATTCTTAGGGCTCTAACGAAACTTCCCGTTGGCCATTCGGACTTAATTTATTATTTCTACGAATTATCACTCTATATTTTACAATTCTAAACTTATGGCTCGAAATCCTTAAAACGAAATTTTCGGGTGTTACAAATGTGCCTGCAGCCTTTATGGACTTGATGAATCGTGTATTTCGTGACTATTTGCACAAGTTTGTGATTGTGTTTATAGATGATATACTAATATACTCATGTACTGAAGCTGACCATGCAGAGCATCTAAGAATAGTTTTGACGACATTAAAACAACAACAACTTTATGCCAAGTTGTCTAAGTGTGAGTTCTGGCTGGATAAGGTCAACTTTTTAGGTCATGTCATTTCTGCTGAGGGTATATCAGTAGATCCAACCAAGGTTCAGGCTGTTAAGGACTGACCACAGCCAAAGAATGTCAGTGAAGTCCGTAGTTTCCTTGGTTTGACAGGTTATTATAGAAAGTTCATTAAGGGATTCTCTATGATAGCTAAGCCTTTAACTAATTTAACAAAGAAGGACACCAAGTACTCTTGGACTGAAGCTTGTGAAGAAGACTTCCAAACACTTAAGATGAAGTTGACGACAGCCCCGCTACTGACTCTACCAACCGAAGAAGAAAGGTTTAGTGTTTACTATGATGCATCCAAAGTTGGACTGGGGTGTGTTTTGATGCAAGAAGGAAAGGTCGTGGCGTATGCCTCTAGGCAGCTGAAGAGTTATGAACAGAATTACCCCACTCATGATTTAGAGTTAGCCGCAGTTGTTTTTGCACTAAAGATTTGGAGACACTATTTATATGGTCAGCAGTGTGAGGTGTTTTCTGACCATAAGAGCTTGAAGTACCTATTCACCCAAAATGAATTAAACATGAGGCAAAGACGTTGGTTAGAATTTGTTAAGAATTATGACTTCAAAATCAAGTATCACCCGGGTAAGGCTAATGCTGTAGCCGATGCTTTAAGCAGAATGTCGACAACAATGCAACCTACGTTATCAACCATGTCTGTACCCTTGAGGTTGGAGGTTCAGAAATTTGAATTGGAAATGGTTTCTGAGTTGTCAGCCTTACTTGCCAATGTTACAATTAGACCAACTATTTTGGACAAGATCAAGGAGACACAACAAAAGGATTCGGAGAAAAATAATAGCATGATGAGTAGGTTGCAGGACGCCTCCTCTGAATTCAGTCTCTCCAATGATGGTATTTCGAAATTTAGGAATCGATGGTACATTCCAAATGACAAGGAGTTGCGTGAGTTGATCTTGGCTGAGGCTCACTCATCCTCTTTCTCTGTACACCCTAGTAACACCAAGATGTATCGGGATTTAAGGTTACATTATTGGTGGCCAAATATGAAGAGAGATGTTGCCAAGTATGTGGAGTCATGTCTTATATGCCAACAAGTCAAAGCAGAGCACCAACGTCTAGGAGGTACCCTTCAACCCTTACCGATCCCCGAATGGAAATGGGAAAACATTGCCATGGATTTTGTTGTTGGACTACCTAAGACAACTAAAGGTCATGACAGCATCTGGGTTGTGGTTGACAGATTGACGAAGTCAACTCACTTCCTACCCGTGAAGACAACATACACGATGGACAAGCTTGCTGATCTGTATGTTCAGGAAATCATTAGACTGCATGGGATTCCGATATCTATAATCTCTGACCGTGATCCCAGGTTCACCTCAAGATTTTGGCAGAGTCTTCAGGGCACATTAGGATCAAAGTTATCATTCAGCACTGCTTTTGACCCACAAACCGATGGACAATCTGAGCGGACAATTCAGATACTCGAGGATATGTTGAGAGCATGTGTGCTAGATTTTCAGATATCTTGGAGTCGACATTTGCCCTTAATTTAATTCTCCTATAACAATAGTTACCAGTCCACTATCGGTATGGCACCCTACGAGGCATTGTATGGTAGAAAATGTAGATCACCCTTATACTGGGATGAAGTTGGTGAAGCAAAACTCCTTGGACCCGAGATTTTGCAGCAGATGTCAGATAAAATTGCCATTATTAGGAGGAGAATGGTGACTGCACAAAGCTGACAGAAGAGTTATGCAGACCAAAGAAGGAGAGATCTTGAATTTGCTGTTGGAGACAAAGTTTTCTTAAATATTTCACCCTTTAAGGGAGTTTTAAGATTTGGTAAGAAGGGAAAGCTTAATCCGCGATTGATTGGACCATTTCCCATCTTAGCTAGGATTGGTAGTACAGCTTACAAAGTGCAATTGCCTCCATCACTGGAAAAGGTACATAATGTCTTCCATGTGTCAATGTTAAGGAAATGCATATGTGAACCAACACATGTTGTTGAACCAACTAGAATCGATATCGAGCTGACCCTAGAGTATGAAGAGAAACCAGTAAGGATTATGGAATCTACGGTAAAGACTCTTCGAAATAAAGAAATTCCACTGGTGAAAGTCTTATGGAGGAATCATGGTATTGAAGAAGCCACTTGGGAGCGACAGCAGGACATGTTGGACAAGTATCCAGAACTCTTTACTTGATCAATTTTTGGGGACGAAAATTTTGTTTAAGGAGGGGTGGATGTAACACCTGACAATCTCTGTCAGGTGATTTTCTTAACGGAATTAGCTGTCACCTTTATTATTATTAACACTTGAATTTAATTTTAATGCCAAAGTTTATTTGATTTCTAAGTTTGGGGTGGCAAAATGGTAATTAGGAAGGATCTTATTAATATAAATAGAAAATGAAAACCTTAAACCTCACTTAAACCCCACTGTAGCCAACATTCTCTCTCGGCGATTCCCGTGCTTTCAGAGCTTTTTTCTCTGCCGGCGATTCCCTCTTTGGCGATCAATTTCTCCAGCCTCCCCTCCGATAACCTACATTCAAGGTAAGATTTAGTCAATGTAGTTGCCGTGTAGTTGTTGGAACTCTGTTTTCAACTAGAACCCAATGATTCATGATTCTTCAATGGCCGAATAATAGGAACATTTTTATCGGTGTTTGGTAATGGCATTTTCGAATCGATTCTGGACATTTAATATAACCGACCCTGATTAATCGTTAGTTGAACCAAGCTGTTTTGGTTTTGGATTTCAAACTGCACACAGAGAACTAGACTAAGGGATTCGGGAATGACTTTAGTTATTAGATTTTAGGATAATTTGAGATTAGGACTATTAGAAATTTTATTTTAACTACTACAATGTGAATGTTTTAGGTGAAGAAGTCTGAAGAAAATGAGCTCAAGTTGCTAAGGAAACCAGGTAAGTGAATGTGTAGGATTCTCGGCCGTTAGGGCCCTACATCATAAGGAAGCTAGGTAGAAACTGATACGATGATTAGAAGTTGTTTAATTTATTGTCTGTTACTTATGTTGGTGTTTGTTTTAAGTTAGTAAGATGGTTTGTATTTGGATGATTTACGGATGTTTGAGAACTATGTTATGTGATGTCCTGTTAGAGTCTATGAGGTTAACTGTTTAGTATGATAGTTTCCATAGTCTGATGATTTAAGAGTATTCATGACATGCATCATGATTTACTCCTCAAGCATATGAAAATGATTTATGAGCACGTTTTCTTCATGAACAAGATATGAGAATGAATATGAAAACGATCCCATACAACATGATTAAGTGGGGGTTGGGGGCGGGTTGACGCATGCCACAGTCCAAAGAGGGACCATGAATACGACCCGAAAGGGAATATGATCAAAATCACTGTCAACCCCCCTTTTACGGCACAAATCCTCCCTTAATCCATATGATGAAAACGATGAACAGAAACAAGAATGATGAATGATCAAGAACATGTTTTTCTCAACTGTACATTCATGAATACATGTTAGTTTGCATTCCTTGCTAAGCATTAGGCTTATAGTTTAAACCTCATGATGTAAGTGACGAGTTTTCAGGTGAGGATCTCAAAGCTAATGAGGATGTTTAAGCTCGGTTGCTGGAAGGTGCTCAGGGTGGAGATTTGTGGCTGGCAGGCGATATTGACCCGTGGTTATGCTCACATTAAGTCAGTAAGATTTATGAAAGACTGAAGTCTGTGTAGGATGAGATTTCTTTTTATAACATTGGGATGTTGGGATTTGCCTATTTGACCTCTGGAGCCCGAGGAATGATTTAAGTTTATAGAATGAACTGCTTAATTAAGTCTTCTGCTTCTCGCATCCTTAACGAGTCTGTGATTTTTATTCGTTTAAAGTTTATGCCTACCAAGTTGAAATCTATGAGAGTCGGGGTACTTTTCTGTTGGTTGAAGTTGCTTGATGATTATCATGTTTTACTGCTGAGTGATAGGAGTTGGATGAGTGGATCATCCGGCTGACGTCATCGGCGGATGTTGAATGATAGAAGTTGATCGATTGAGTCTTCCGGTTGACGTCATCAGATGATATTGTGTAACGACCCCGTTTCCCAGCAGATATTGTCCGCTCTGGGGATTGAGCCGTAACACAATATCCTCCCCTCACGGCTTTGTTTGGCGAGAACTTCCCGGAAGGTCACCCAACCTGGGATTGCTCTCGCCGAAGCTCTAACGCCCAGGTTTTCGGATTTTAGGATTTTCTAATTTCTTAGGTTATTTTCGTAAATAGTAAATTAAAGTATTTTCTTGAGTGGGATGTTTCCTTAGAGCCCTAGAAATTTACGGGAATTTTTAGAGGAATAAGTGAAATTTTAGAAACCCAAATCGAAAAGAGTAATGCTAGAGTTCCCGTTTTACCCTTTTAGTATGTTAATTCGTAAAAATAGCAAAAGAAGTCCGTTTTGGAAACGGTGAGTTTTGTTAGAACTCTAAGATTAAATTGGAATATTTGGAGAAATAAGGAAATTGCAGAGAAACCGAATTGATAGGCTAATTAAAGAGTTAAGCATAAAATTGATGGAGGGGCATTTAAGTAATTTGGTAAGTAAATAAAATTATAATTTTATTTATAATTTTTATAAAACAATGGAATGGCTTCACGAGGAAGCCATTCCCCTGCTGAGCTCCCGACGCCGAGAGAGAAGGGAGACGCGCGATCCTCCGACGTCCAACCTCGACGTTTTCCGGCCAGAAGACGTCGGCGACTCCAGGGCTGCCGTTTCCGGCCATCTCCGCGCGCAACCCGACCGGTATGGCTCGGTTTTCTCCTCCTTTCGGTTCGGTTTAGGGCTGTGCGTGACGAGCTCGATTGAGCTCCGATCGCCGGCCGTTTTTTGTTGCTTTCAGCGTCAAATGGCCGAGCTTAACGCCGGCATTGGTTGTCGAGCAATGGTGTGCTCAATTTGAGCGAAATTAGTGAATCCCGAATTGGGGGATTTCGGGTTTTGTGTGTTGTCTTGAAATTTCGATTAGATTATGTTAATTGGATGTTAGGAGGATAGATTAGTGAGGAATTGAGAGAGTTTTGATGAAAAATCGAAAAAGTAAAATTTTGGGAAAAAGGGGCAGAATCGGGTTTTGCCTAAATTGACCTAGCTACGGTCGTTTGTTTTGAAATTCCTTTTGGCAGGTTAAAATAGGTTATTAGAGGAGTGCGTGGCCGCCGGAATCGTTCGATTCCGATAACCGACGAAAAAGTTATGCACGTTTGAGTTTCGGGTCAGTTTTTATCGAACCCAAATTAGTGGCCCATTTAATTAGGTTTTAGTTGGATTAGGCTAGAAATAGTAATTTGAGATGTTTTCACGAAAATAAGAGTTTAGTTATGCCCGAACGAAATGAGTTAGAATTTTTGAAGAAATTGTCTTAGCTCGGGATTTCGTTTAGTTTTGAAATGGATGGTTTAGATTAATACTAATGACGTGCTATGAAATGCCTTAGGTAATCCAAGCTCTTCAAGGACGGTGCTCGGCATAGCCAGGACGCCAGGTAAGTGGATGTTAGGTTTCCGGCCCTTAAGGCCCTACATCGTGTCAACGCTAGGCTTTTCTGTTTTGATGATGATTTTCTGATTGTGGGGCTTAATGAGTCGGGTAGCCTAGGATGTTAGCTATTAGTTGTTTGTAAAGTTTGTCAAAAGTAATGTATGTCTATGTATGTTGTGAATTGTTTGATGATATGTCTTGATGATATGTTGTACGTAGATTACCTCATGCATCATGTTTTAGAAAAAGTATGAAACTGTTTTAGCATATGTTTTCACGATTTGAACGTAGAAACGACAACGATGTAAAACGAAAATGTAAAGTGTCTGAGGGAAGTGGTTCACCCTTCAGATGTAAATTGTGGAACGTCCAGAAAACGTATGATATCTGAGGGAAGTGGTTCACCCTTCAGATAAAGATTTATATGTGGAACGTCTAGAGATGGAGAAACTAATCCGCCCTCCATTGGTAGAGGATTACATGTATGTACGATGAAAATGAAATGAATATGTATGATGAAACGAAATGAATAAATGAAATGAATATGTATGATGAAACGAAATGAAATGAATATGTATGATGAAACGAAATGAAATGAATATGTATGATGAAACGAAATGAAATGAATATGTATGATGAAACGAAATGAAATGAATATGTATGATGAAACGAAATGAAATGAATATGTATGATGAAACGAAATGAAATGAATATGTATGATGAAACGAAATGAAATGAATATGTATGATGAAACGAAATGAAATGAATATGTATGATGAAACGAAATGAAATGAATATGTATGATGAAACGAAATGAAATGAATATGTATGATGAAACGAAATGAAATGAATATGTATGATGAAACGAAATGAAATGAATATGTATGATGAAACGAAATGAAATGAATATGTATGATGAAACGAAATGAAATGAATATGTATGATGAAACGAAATGAAATGAATATGTATGATGAAACGAAATGAAATGAATATGTATGATGAAACGAAATGAAATGAATATGTATGATGAAACTTCATATAGTGCATTCCCTTACTAAGCATTAGGCTTAATGTATATGTTGCATGATGTAGGTGCAGAAGAACAGGTACAGTGAGTTTCGTGAGCATGCTAGGATCATGGACGCAGTTGAAGGAGTACGACCATGGCGGCAACCCGGCAATATTGTTAGGGCGATTCCGACCGTGGTTAGTAGGTGTCTGTGGTTAGTATGTGGACGTGTCTGTTTTGAGTATGTTTACGTGTCGTTTTGATTAAGAAAGAGAATGAAAATGTTTAAGTATGTGGATCGGATAATTTGATGGAAAAATGTATGAAAGGTTGGAATGAAGGTGGTTGGATGTAAATGTAGTGAAAGTAGAACGTTTAGAATATGGAGTCTTTATTTTGGAGAATATACTGGAACTGTTTGGGTATTTTGAACTGTTTGGTCATTTTAAAACAGGTAAGGATACGCTCGATTTTTAGAGCGATCCATGCAGTTCGTTTTCTTGAGTTTTTCCAAAAGTATAGGTTATATTAGTGTCGTGTTTTGACGATTGACGAATGAGTGTTTTGTTTTAATTGATTTTACTTTAATTGTTAATTGTTTTAAAAATGGTTTTAGTCTAGTTTTAAATGTTTTAAAAGTCGAAATGTTTTACGCTAAAAAATATGTGGGTCAATTGTCTAGGTTCGGTTTATTTTATAGTGTCGAGTGAAGAAGAAAAATTTTATTCGAAAACACGAGGGCTTAGGTAAAGGTTATGTCAATGTAAAGTCAGGTCCTGTGACGGCCTTACGGGGTTGGGGTCGTTACGGAAGCACTTTTAACTTCGGAGTTCTTATGGGATCCGTTCCCAATTGTGCTCTAAAACGCGTCTTGCTATGTTGGAAGGGTCTCTTTTACATATGTTTCATTTCCACATACTTCCTCAAGCGATGTGGAATTGTGATAACCCCCTTTTTACAACCCGTCACCTTCCAGTTTGCCCGCGCGGACGTACCGCCATCTGGGTTCCGGTTCGTGCAGCCATCGTACCATACTTACACATACGGGTCATCACAATCATCCCCCCTCGGGGGCCCAACGTCCTCGTTGGCCACATTTCCGGTTGGGTACAGGCTCTGATACCATTTGTAACGAGCCCGTTTCCCAGCAAGATATTGTCTGCTCTGGGGATTGGGCCGTAGCACAATATCCTCCCCTCACGGCTTTGTTTGGCGAGAACTTCCCAGAAGGTCACCCAACCTGGGATTGCTCTCACCGAAGCACTTTTAACTTCGGAGTTCTTATGAGATCCGTTCCCAATCGTGCTCCAAAACGCGTCTTGCTATGTTGGAAGGGTCTCTTTTACATATGTTTCATTTCCACATACTTCCCCAAGCGATGTGGGATTGTGACAACCCCCTTTTTACGACCTGTCACCTTCCAGTTCGCCTGTGCGAACGTACCGCCATCTGGGTTCCGGTTCGTGCAGCCATCGTACCATACTTACACATACGGGTCATCACAGTGCATGCTTGAATGTGTTGTATGTCATGCATCATATTTTGAAAATTATGCGAAAATGAATTTACATGAAATGACATGGTAAGGAATGAACAGACTGTAACAGTTGTTAAGGGAACTAATCCGCCCCTTAACCAAGAAAGAGGATGTATGACTTTGGGGGAAGTGATCCAAACCCCAATTTCATAGGGGGATCTGAAAAGTTGTTAAGGGAACTAATCCGCCCCTTAATCAAGAGAGAGAATGTATGACTTTGGGAGAAGGGATCCAACTCCCAATTTCGCAGGGAGATCAGATCAGAACGAATGCATATGCAACTGAGATGAGAAAGTAGAAACTGTATGATTAGGAATTTATGTTTCAGCATTCCATTTCATTATTGCTTTACTTAATTAGCATTAGGCTAATAGATGAGTTTTGTGATGTAGGTGAAGAAGCATCTGAAGGTGTGTTCTCTGAACATGTTGAGAGTTAGGCTGTTGGGGGAGCACTTCAATGCCACGGATTGGTGATTCTGATGAGGCTATTTAACTGATGTCAGTAAATGTGAAGGTTTAGTGAACCATGGTTTATTTTAAGTTTTGTTGAGTTTTTTAATAACAGAAGTGGTTTTAATGTTTTTGAATACGTTGGTGAGACTCTTCTGATAATGATACTCTGTTGGATTTAATAGTGGTGTTTACTAAAGTTTAGAGTAATACAAGGATTTAAATAGTTTGAACGATTTTTAGTAAAATGCTCAAAATCTTTTGGTAGTCGGAGTTTTCTTTGTTAGAGTGAAAATGTTGCTATGCTGTTATCGTTGAGTACTTTTGATCTATTGGTAGATGAAGTCTATCGGCAAATCTAGGGTTGTTGTTCTGTTGTCTATCAGAAGATGTCTTCAGTAAAGTCATCGGATGATGTCTTCAGTAGAAGCCATCGGAAGATATAAGTAGAAAATTGTCATTTTGTAACCAGATGATGTCGAATAATTTATCCATCGGATGATGAAGGTAAAAGTCTTTTGTTGTTTTGTAACCGGATGATGTCGAGTATTTTATCTATCGGAAGATGTGAGTAAGTCTATTTGTCATTTAGTGATCGGTGGATGTCGGGTATTAAACCTATCGGATGATGTAGTTGAAGTTTTTGTCATTTAGTGATCGGTGGATGTCGGGTATTAAACCTATCGGATGATGTAGTTGAAGTTTTGTCGTTTTGTGATCGGTATATGTAGTTTGTTCTTTCGGAAGACGTGAGTAAAAGATTTGTCGTCTTGTGGTCGGCAGAGGCTGGATGAACGAATCATTCGGCTGATGTCATTGGTAGATGCGAGTAGCAAAACTTGTCGTTTTGCGATCGGTAGAAGTTGGATGAACGATTCATCCGGCTGACGTCATCGGTGGAAACCTTCGGTTTTGTTTCTGCCCTTTTCGTTGACTTTATTCAGCGGATGATGTGTTTGATTTTTATAAACTTTAAGTATTTCACGCGTAAGCCTTCATCTCTTCCGGCCAAATTATTTTCCTAAAATTTTAACTGATTATTCGAACATTGCTTTATAGTTTTGTTTAACTTTGCTTTGCTCAAAGATTTTTTTTTTCCGCTGTAAGTTTTTGTGTTTTTATCAAACGTTCAAATTTGACTTTCGAGCGAAGTTTCAAATTTGGCTCAAAATTTCCTAGTTATGTTCGGGTCTATGAGTAATGAACCGAGTTTAGAAACTCGGGGCGTTACAGTATGGTATCAGAGACATTCAGTTAAATCGTTCAAAAGATTACTCATCAGTGCCGATCGTCGCATGGGAGTACTCCAACAACTGTAAGTGTTCATGTTAACCTTAGTTATTAGATGTTTATGAGAGTAGTTAACCTTGAATAGGAGTATAGGAAATGACTAGACGACCAGGAAGACCAAGAGTACCAATAGAGATGCTGTAACACTCGAGTTAACGGCCAGGTGATTTTCCTAACTGTATTAACAGTCATGAATATTTAATCTTTACAGTTTGGGACTTTTACCAAGAATAATTAATTTCATGTGGATTTTAACTAGGTTGAGTGGCAAAGTTGTGATAATGGAGGATTGAGGCCAGTATTTAAAGGAAAAGGAAAGGGATTTAAACCTCATTTAAACCACTGTAGCCGACACCTCCCTTTCCGGCGATTTCTTCTCTCCCAAGCCCCGCTCACTGCTATCAGTGTCTTCCTCGCCGACGACTGATTTCTAGCCCGCAATCCTCTGCGAATCCACACCCGAGGTATGAATTGGGCAATGTAGTTATCTGTTTGTATTTGGAGCTCTGTTTTCAGCTCGGCATTTGAACTCGGATTTTATCAATGGCCGAGTAGTATTAGAACATTTTAGAATCCGAGTGTAGTGATGTCAACCCGAATTGATTCTGGACATTTTAAGTAATCAACTCAGATTTAATCGATAGTGGAACCTGTTTGTTTTATTTTGGATTTCAGATTTTGCACAGTATATCAAACCAAGGATTCGGGAATGACTTTAGCTAGTAGATCCTAGGATGATTTATGAGTAGAGTTTTAGGATTTTGATTTAACTACTGTAATGCACATGTTTTAGGTGAAGAAGTTGAAGAGAAGAGGTCCAGATTGCTAAGGAGACCAGGTAAGTGAATGTATAGGTTTTCTCTATCATTAGGACCCTACATCAGAGGATACTAAGTAGAATGTTATGTGATGATTAGAAACTCCCTTATGCGGATGTCTAGTGTTCTTGATGACGTTTAGTTCGAAAGTAATATTCCATGATAGATAATGCTCTGCTCTGTAGCTTGATGTTTTAAGAGTTTCCATATTCACGCATCATGAAAGTTTTATGCATATGTAAATGTTTTAAAAGCATGTTTTCTCATGAACAAGATAAGATGATAAAATCCCTGCAACGTGGTTGAGTGAGGGTTGGGGGCGGTTCGGCGTATGTCACAGTCCAAAGAAGGACATATGTATACGACCCGCAGTAGGGACCATGATCAAAATCACTGTCAAACCCCCTTTACCGGCACAAATCCTCTCTCATTCCACACAACTGAAATGATGAATATGAACAATGATTATGAACAATGATTACGAATGATGAATATGATTCATGATTATGAATGATGAATATGAACAAGAATATGAACAAGAAATGATCTATGAGCATGTTTTCTCTGAATTATGCATTCATGCACTCATGTTAATGTCGCATTCCTTACTAAGCATTAGGCTTATAGATGAACCTTATGATGTAGGTGAAGAGACTACAGGTGAAGATACTAACTTCAAAGAGGATATTTAAAGCTGGTTGCTGGAGGTTACTCAAAGTGACAGTGCAGGACTGGAGAGGCGATTATGACCCCTGGTTATTGCTCCCTTATGTCAGTAAGAATATAAGAACTGGAATTATGTAGGATGGTGTTAGTATTGTTTGAGTTAACTTTGAGTTTGGGATTGGATATGAGGATATGTTTCCTTTTAAAGGATTTATGTCATGCAAGTCTTCTGCTATTTATACTCTGAATGAATTTGTTATACCAGTAAGAGCCCTTCTTAGCTAAGTTGTGTTATGTCAAAGTTGGATGAATTCTTTTGGTAGGAGTTTCTACCGGAAGATGTGTTTTCTCCTATCGGTAAATGTAGAGTGTTTAGCCATCGGATGATGAAAGTGCTAATTTGTCGTCTAGCGATCGACAGATGTAGTGTAATAAGCCATCGGATGATGAAAGTGCTATTTTATCGTCTAGCGATCGGCAGATGTAGTGTAATAAGCCATCGGATGATGAGAGTGTTATTTTGTCGTCTAGCGATCGGCAGATGTAGAGTTTAAGCCATCGGATGATGAAAGTGTTATTTTGTCGTCCAGCGATCGGTAGATGTAGTGTAATAAGCCATCGGATGATGAAAGTGTTATTTTGTCGTCCAGCGATCGGTAGATGTAGTATAATAAGCCATCAGATGATGAAAGTGTTATTTTGTCGTCTAGTGATCGGATGATGTAAAGCTTGTAAGCTATCAGAAGATGTCTTAGACGAACACGTGAATTTCACATGTCTATCGGTAGATGTTTTAAGGAATCACGAGAGCTGCACGTGTCCATCGGTAGATGTCCACTACCGGATGATGTTTAAGTGATCACGTGAGAAGCACGTATCGGTAGATGTTTTCTGCCGAGCGTCAGTGAGAGAGTTGTGTGAAGTGCATGATACAAATTGGATGCTGTGAGCTCTGATGCATGCAAACCCATGCAATCTGAGATCGATGAAGTCGAGCGACTTGAGGGCAATTCATCTCCGCCCAACTATGTCTTAGAACCGATGATCGTGTATGGTCGCTCATGTCTGTGAGCGATTAAGTAAGCAATATCTTTAAGAAGTCAGGTAGAAGGGATTAATTCTCCATCAGATAAGTCGAAGTCTTTAAGTCTGCTAGATACACACAAAAAAAAAAGAGAAGAGAGTCCAATTATGAATTAAAGTTTTAAGTAAAGTCAAGAATTTCGTGGCGATCCTCCCTGGGTCGTTACAGATGCCCAACTTGAGAACTGAAGAAGATCTTAGCGTGATTAGGCAGCTGACAGAATTGGTGCGTCAACAAAAAGACCTAGTTCGTCAGCGGTTTGATCAGTTAGGAGTGCTGTTGAACCGAGAGGTACAAGGAAGTGCCAACTCGAGTTCTAGCAATAAACATTCTGGAGATAGATTCAGGAGGCTACGACCACCTACGTTTGATGGACAGTCATCTGATCCGGTTATTGCTGAAGGGTGGCTTAGAAAGATTGAGAGTATGTTTAGATGCGCCAACATTGGGGAAGGCGATAAGGTCACGTTGGCAACGTTTCATTTGGCTGGTGATGCTCAACTCTGGTGGGAAACAATAGAGACCACCACTGATGTCTTGGCGATGCCTTGGTCACAATTCAAAGACATTTTCTACGAGAAGTATTTCAATAGTACTGTCCAAACTGCAAAAAAGTTAGAATTTCTAAACTTGAAGCAGACAGGGTCTGTGGCCGAATACAGTAGGCAGTTTGAGTCCCTGTCCAGGTTTACTGGACATTTTGCTCACAGAGACGAGGATAAGGTGTTCAAATTTGTGCATGGACTGAAGCCAGAAATTTACCGAGGAGTTAAATTTTGTGGTATTAAAGGCTTGTCATTCAGTGAAGTTATGTCTACTACTCTGGAAGTGGAAGAAGCTGAAAAGAAGTGTGCTGGACCAAAAGAGGTCCCACAAAAGTTGGTCCAATCACACCATCAAAGGGGAATGAAGAGACCTAGTGAAGGCCAGAGTAGCCAAGGAACAGGAGGGAAGGTACAGAATGTCAGGAAATTCCCCCAGTGTCCCAAGTGCTTGAAGTACCACCCGGGCGAGTGCAGATTGGGCTTTGGGAAGTGTTTCCACTGTGAGGAGGTTGGACACAAGATCAAAGAGTGCCCGAAGCCTAGAATCACCAGATGCTACAATTGTAACAAGATCGGCCATGTCAGCAGAGACTGCCCAGCTCCTAAGAGTGGCCCTGCTATGGTTAAATCGAGGATATTCTCCATGATGGAGTCGGGCGATGATGAACAGCCAGCTGTTGTGTCAGGTACTATACTGGTCAACTCTTTACCCGCTTTTACATTGATAGATTCTGGTGCAACACATTCATTCATAGCATCTACATTTGCTGATAAGTTAGATGTAAAGCTTACCCTTACTGAGCACGTGTTTAACGTCGCATTACCCTCTGGTGAACGTATGCACTCTAACCGAGTGATGCTTGATAGTGCTGTATTAGTAGGAAACATGAACCTACCTGCTAACCTCATTATTATGGATATAATGGGATTTGATGTAATCCTAGGAATGGATTGGTTGTTTAAGCACCACGCCACAATTGATTGTAGGACAGGAATAGTTAGCTTCCAACCCCCTGGCAGTTTGAGACATACCTTTCAAGCTTCAAGGAAGAGTAAGAAAATGTCCGTGATGACTTCTATTAATGCTAGACCTTCCCCATATGGAGAGTACCTGTGCTTCTTAGCTAGCGTTTTAGACACACAACTTGTAGGAAAAGCAAGTCCTCAGAATGTCTTAGTTGTCCAAGATTTCCCAGAAGTATTCTTAGATGACCATCCTGGTTTGCCGCCAGATAGGGAAATTGAATTTGTTGTAGATGTTTATCCCGGCGCTGAGCCTGTGTCTAAAAATCCATATAGATTAGCACCAACCGAACTTAAGGAACTAAAGAAGCAGTTGGAGGAATTATTGGATAAGGGGTTCATACGCCCTAGCTTTTCACCGTGGGGTGCACCTATTCTTTTTGTCAAAAAGAAAGATGGATCGATGCGTATGTGCATTGATTATAGGGAATTGAATAAGTTAACTGTCAAGAACAAGTATCTATTACCGAGGATTGATGACCTATTTGACCAACTCCGTGGTGCACGAGTTTTCTCTAAGATTGATTTGAGGTCAGGTTACTACCAACTAAAAGTCAAAACCGAAGATATTCCAAAGACTGCCTTTCGCACAAGGTATGGACATTATGAGTTTTTGGTTATGTCATTTGGATTGACAAATGCACCGGCAGCCTCATGGATCTTATGCATAGAGTGTTTCACGAGTATTTAGACAAGTTTGTTATTGTGTTTATAGATGATATTTTAATCTATTCACGTTCTAGTGAAGAACATGCAGAACATTTGAACTTAGTATTGGAGGTGCTAAGGCAGCACCAACTCTATGCCAAGTTTTCCAAATGTGAGTTTTGGCTGGACAGAGTTCACTTCCTTGGTCATGTGATCTCTGGTGATGGAATATCTGTCGACCCAGCCAAGGTTCGAGTAGTCAAGGAGTGGCCCCAACCGAAGAATACTGCAGATATTCGGAGTTTTCTTGGACTTGCAGGATATTACCGGAAGTTTATTGAAGGATTCTCAAAGATTGCAACACCCCTCACTCAGTTAACTAGGAAAAATATGAAGTATGTGTGGACTGAGGATTGTGAGCATAGTTTTTCAGACCTTGAAACAGAAACTGACCAATGCTCCAATTTTGACCATTCCTGTTGATGATGGTAAATTTAGCATTTACTGCGATGCATCCAAGATTAGACTTGGCTGTGTCTTGATGCAAGAAGGAAAGGTAATAGCTTATGCCTCTAGGCAGTTGAAAACACATGAGAAGAATTACCCTACACATGACTTGGAATTAGCTGCAGTTCTATTCGCACTTAAGATTTGGAGGCACTACCTGTATGGACAAACTTGTGATATATTCTCGGACCATAAAAGTCTGAAATATATCTTCACACAGAAGGAATTAAACATGAGGCAACGTCGATGGTTGGAATTTGTAAAGGATTATGATTTTGAGATTAAATACTATCCCGGCAAATCAAATGTTGTGGCAGATGCCTTGAGTAGAGTGACAACTTCAGCCTCAGCCTTGATTCTTGATGTACCATTAGCCTTAGAGTCTGAATTCCAAAGGTTTAATCTAGAAGCAATATCCAGTGTATCAGCTATACTATCAGTCATAACCTTAAAGCCTACTATTTTGGAGAAAATAAAGGAAGCTCAGACGAATGATGACGAGTGTAACAAGTACAAGTTAAGTATGGATTTTACGGACAAAACAGATTTTAACTATTCTGCTGATGGAATCCTTAAGTTTAGAAATAGATGGTTTGTTCCTGCCGTTAAAGAACTTCGTGATGAGATTCTTTCTGAAGCACACTCTTCCAGGTTCTCTGTTCACCCTGGGAGTACAAAGATGTACAAGGATCTTAAACAGCATTATTGGTGGCCAGGTATGAAACGAAGTGTGGTAGAATATGTAGGATTATGTTTTTGTTGTCAACAGATTAAAGCTGAGCATCAGAGACCCTCAGGAACAATGCAACCTTTACCAGTTCCTGAATGGAAATGGGAACAAATAACGATGGACTTTGTTGTGGGGTTGCCTAGAACAACAAAAGGACACGATGCAATTTGGGTGGTAGTTGACCGTCTAACCAAATCAGCTCATTTCCTACCAATAAAGGTGACTTACTCGACGGATCAACTTGCTGAATTGTATGTGCAAGAAGTCGTTAGGTTACATGGAGTTCCAAATATCATAGTTTCAGACCGCGATTCTAGATTTACATCTAAGTTTTGGAAGAGTTTGCATCAGGCTATGGGTACACAGCTCAACTTTAGCACAGCCTTCCACCCTTAAACAGATGGACAATCCGAAAGAACCATCCAAATATTAGAGGATATGCTTCGTGCATGCATATTGGATTTTCAAGGTTTCTGGAGCAAGTACTTATCCTTAGTAGAATTCTCTTATAATAACAGTTTTCAAGCAACTATTGGTATGGCACCGTATGAAGCACTGTATGGACGAAAGTGCATATCTCCTTTGTACTGGGATGAAGTTGGTGAAGCACAGTTGCTTGGTCCTGACATTGTGTAACAAACTATTGAGAAGGTTGCCCTCATCCGCCAGAGGATCTTAACAGCTCAGAGCCAGCAGAAAAGTTATGCCGACAGAAGACACAGAGAACTGGAGTTTGAAGTAGGTAATGAAGTTTTCCTCAAGGTATCACCATTCAAGGGAGTTGTGAGATTTGGTAAGAGAGGCAAGTTAAACCCAAGATTTATTGGACCCTTTCTGATCTTAAAAAGGATCGGGAAGGCAGCTTACGAGTTACAGCTACCCACCTCTATGGAAGGAATCCACAATGTGTTCCATGTTTCCATGTTGAAGAAGTGTGTACGGGATCCATCACAGATTGTGGAACAACAGAACATTAAAATTCATCCTACCCTTACCTATGAAGAGAAACCAGTAAGGATCTTAGACTATGCTGTGAAAGTGTTGTGCAACAAAGAGGTTCCACTAATGAAAGTCTTATGGCACAACCAGAACATAGAGGACACAACTTGGGAGCGCCAGCAAGACTTGATGGACCAACATCCAAAATTATTCAGGTACTGAATTTTGAGGACAAAATTCTTTTAAGGAGGGTAGATTGTAACACTCGGTTCTATCAAACCGATTCCCTTTTTCTTTTTAAATTAATGGAACACTTTATATGATAATAATAAAGGTAAGGTTAATGGATGTCTAGGAAAGGGCATAAGGGTAATTGGAAATTTGAAAGTGGATAACGTATTTAAGGAAAGGGGTTTTGGGTTTAATGCACTGTAAGCGCCACTATTTCCTATTTTCCTTTCGGCCTTCAGCTCTTCAACAGAAACCTCTGGGCGATTTCTTTCTTGCTCGACTCTCTTTCAACTTAGGTACATTTTTCCTTATTCTCTTGCGTTTTAGTAGTTAGATAACTGAGGGAGTACAATGTGAGGATTTCAAGGATGCTGTAGATGAGAGTAGGTTCGGGTTTTTGGGGATAAATGGAAATGTGCAAGCAGTAGAGTTCCAAACTTGTTTCCTTGTTCTTCTGGTTAATTTTTGGTAAAGTTTAGTGAAAGTTTGATTGATGTTCTGTTATGAACTTAGGTGAGCGAGCTTCTAAAGTAGCTTACAGCCGAGCGATTTTCAGGAGAGCCAGGTAAGTAGAGTATGCTTATGCCTTCGGGCCTACATCACAAAACAGTAGGGTTGTGCATGCTTGAATGTGTTGTATGTCATGCATCATATTTTGAAAATTATGCGAAAATGAATTTACATGAAATGGCATGGTAAGGAATGAAAAAATTGTAACAGTTGTTAAGGGAACTAATCCGCCCCTTAACCAAGAAAGAGGATGTATGACTTTTGGGGAAGTGATCCAAACCCTAATTTCACAGGAGGATCTGAACAGTTGTTAAGGGAACTAATCTGCCCCTTAATCAAGAGAGAGGATGTATGACTTTGGGAGAAGTGTTCCAACTCCCAATTTCACAGGGGGATCAGATCAGAACGAATGCATATGCAACTGAGATGAGAAAGTAGAAACTGCATGATTAGGAATTTATGTTTCAGCATTCCATTTCATTATTGCTTTACTTACTTAGCATTAGGCTAATAGATGAGTTTTGTGATGTAGGTGAAGAAGCATCTGAAGGTGTGTTCTCTGAACATGTTGAGAGTTAGGCTGTTAGGGGAGCACTTCAATGCCACGGATTGGTGATTCTGATGAGGCAGTTTAACTAATGTCAGTAGATGTGAAGGTTTAGTGAACCATGATTTATTTTAAGTTTTGTTGAGTTTTCTAATAACAGAAGTGGTTTTAAAGTTTTTGAATACGTTGGTGAGACTCTTCTGATAACGATACTCGATTGGATTTAATAGTGGTGTTTACTAAAGTTTAGAGTAATACACGGATTTAAATAGTTTGAACGATTTTTAGTAAAATGCTCAAATTCTTTTGGTAATCGAAGTTTTCTTTGTTAGAGTGAAAATGTTGCTATGATGTTTTCGTTGAGTATTTTTGATCTATTGGTAGATGAAGTCTATCGGCAGATGTAGGGTTGTTGTTTGGTTGTCTATTAGAAGATGTCTTCAATAAAGTCATCGGATGATGTCTTCAGTAGAAGCCCTCGAAAGATATAAGTAGAAAATTGTCATTTTGTAACCGGATGATGAAGGTAAAAGTCTTTTGTCATTTTGTAACCAAATGATGTTGAGTATTTTATCTATCGGAAGATGTGAGTAAGTGTATTTGTTGTTTAGTGATCGGTGGATGTCAAGTATTAAACCTATCGGATGATGTAGTTGAAGTTTTTGTCATTTAGTGATCGGTGGATGTTGGGTATTAAACCTATCGGATGATGTAGTTGAAGTTTTGTCGTTTTGTGATCGGTATACGTAGTTTGTTCTTTCGGAAGACGTGAGTAGCAAAACTTGTCGTTTTGCGATTGGCAGAAGTTGGATGAACGATTCATCCGGCTGACGTCATCGGTGGAAACCTTCGGTTTTGTTTCTGCCCTTTTCGTTGACTTTGTTCAGCGGATGATGTGTTTGACTATTATAAACTTTAAGTATTTCACTCGTAAGCCTTCATCTCTTCCGGCCAAATTATTTTCCCAAAATTTTAACTCATTATTCGAACACTGCTTTATAGTTTTGTTTAACTTTGCTTTGCTCAAAGATTTTTTTTTTCCGCTGCAAGTTTTTGTACTTTTAGCAAACGTTCAAATTTGACTTTCGAGCGAAATTTCAAATTTGGCCCAAAATTTCCTAGTTATGTTTGGGTCTATTAGTAACGAACTGAGTTTAGAAACTCGGGGTGTTACAGTTAAGGTGCGGATGAGTTCCATTAATAGTTGGTCTGATCCTATATTCCATTGGGAAGCGGATCAAATTTTCCAAAGTTATACATCCTCTTCATAAGTTAAGGGGCGGATGAGTTCCCTTAATAGTTGATCTGATCCTATATTCCATTGGAATGCGGATCAATTTCCCAAAGTTATACATCCTCTTCATAAGTTAAGGGGCGGATGAGTTCCCTTAATAGTTGGTATGATCCTATATTCCATTGGGAAGCGTATCAAATTTACCAAAGTTATACATCCTCTTCATCGATTAAGTGGCAGATTAGTTCCCTTAATAGTTGGTCTGATCCTATATTCCATAGGGAAGCAGATCAATTTCCCAAAGTTATACATCCTCTTCATAAGTTAAGGGGCGGATGAGTTCCCTTAATAGTTGGTCTGATCCTATATTCCATTGGGAAGCGGATCAAATTTCCCATAGTTATACATCCTCTTCATAAGTTATGGTGCGAATGAGTTCCGTTAATAGTTGGTCTGATCCTATATTCCATTGGGACGCGCATCAAATTTCCCAAAGTTATACATCATCTTCATAAGTTAAGGGACGGATGAGTTCGTTTAATAGTTGGTCTGATCCTATATTCCATTGGGAAGCGGATGAAATTTTTTAAAGTTATACATCCTCTTCATAAGTTAAGGGGCGGATGAATTCCCTTTATAGTTGGTCTGATATCATATTCCATTGGGAAGCGGATCAAATTTCCCAAAGTCATACATCCTCTTCATATATTAAGGGGCAGATGAGTTCCCTTAATAGTTGGTCTGATCCTATATTCCATTGGGAAGCGGATCAATTTCCTAAAGTTATACATCCTCTTTATAATTTAAGGGGCGGATGAGTTCCCTTAATAGTTGCTCTGATCCTATATTCCATTGGGAAGCGGATCAAATTTCCCAAAGTTATACATCCTCTTCATAAGTTAAGGGGCGGATGAGTTCCCTTAATAGTTGGTCTAATCCTATATTCCATTCGGAAGCGGATCAAATTTTCCAAAGTTATACATCCTCTTTATAAGTTAAGGGGCGGATGAGTTCCCTTAATAGTTGGTCTGATAAAATCTGTTCACGCCTTACCGTGTCCTTACATGTAAATTCATTTTTGTATTCTTTTCAAAAACATGATGCATGACATACATAAAACATTCAGACATGCATAAACCTAATGTTTTGTGATGTAGGCCTGAAGGCACACACATATTCTACTTACCTGGCTTCCTGGAAATGCTAGGTATTGCAAACTACTTCGGGAGCTTACTCAAACCTAAAACCATGGACATAATATTGATTAGATTTTTACTAAACCTCATTCTACACTATCCAGAAGTCTAAGGAAGTTATTTGGGAGCCCAGGTCTTCGAGCATTCCCGATTCGTCAGAAAACAGAATCTATTCTTACTTACAGCATTCACATAACACACATTGTACTCTCTCTGTTATCTAGCCACTAAAACACAAGATAAACGAAGGAAACTTACCTAGGCTGGAGAAATCGAAGGGAGAATCTTCTGGAGCGCTCTACTGAGCTGAGAACCGAAATGGAAGTGGAAAACAGTGGCGGCTAAACCCTTAGCTAAACCCTCATTTATAATATATATTTCATAAATTACACATATGCCCTTAACTAACCAAACTTTAACCTAACCATTGATTCTCATTCCTCTCTATTAATATACTCAAGCAATTAGCCATATCCCCCCTTAATTCCATAAAACGTACGCTACAAACGTCAATCCCAGTCGATAATTGCCGGGTGCTACAAAATTAGAGAAAACCCAATTATGTGATCAATGCCTTGCATAATTTGTCTCATGCCACGACATAATTAACGCCTCGGCCTTTTTTGAATAACACCTAGACTTCGGAACAATGTTCTAGCACACTATTTTATCCAATAAAGCCACAACGTTCTCAGTTTAATGAGCAACAATATAGAAGAAGAACAAAATAAAGTGAGAGGTGGGAAGGCAGAAAAAAGAGTTGAATCGATTTAAAGGTGTGATGGTTGGCCATTTAAGAGAAAAAAAAAAGATAGTGAAATTTGACATCCACCAAATCTAAAATTCCAACCAAATTTCCTCAAACCTAATCGAGAAAAATACTCTCAACGAAAAATCATCTGTGACAATTTAATTTACTTAACCAAAATCTAGAGAATCAACTACATGAAAAATACCCAAAATTTGCCAAGAGCCTAAACGCCACAAGAATTTCCCTCTAACAAAACCGAAGAAAAAATACTAATTTATCCTACGTGAAATATAATAATTTCACTACAAGGAACACGCAGCTGACGATTTGATCGATTTAACCCAAAATTTACATATGGCAAAATGCCAACAAAGCAAGACAAATTGAGTCAACACGAAACAAGTTGACCTCGAACAATATGAAAAATTTACGCAGCAAAAATCATGAACAAAAAATTGGCAGATATTACAAAATCTATCCCTTGTTTTTTGCATCATAGATTAGGACATCCATCTCCCTCTTGTTTATAAACATATTATTTCTAGTTATAAACTTGAATTGTCAACTATGTCAAATTTAGATTTCTATTTCAACTCATGTCAAGGCAATGAGAGTCATAAATTACCTTTTTCCACTTCTTCTCTTATATCTAAATCTCACTTGGGCATTATCTTCTCTGATATATGGAATTCTCATATTCAATATGTGGATTATTACAAATATTATGTTATCATTATAGATCATTTCACAAAGTATATATTGTGTTATCCACTCAAACAAAAGTCTCATTTTTCTGATGTGTTTATTCTTTTCAATCTCAGGTTTAAAACTTCTTCTAAGTTAAAATTAATCAAGCTATAATGATTAATAATAAAGGTTAATACCAAGCTCTTACCTCATTTTTTTGCTCTTTGTGTTATTTTCCATTTGACAAGTTCACCTCATACTCAAGAGCACAATGGTTTCTCATGCCTCTATGCCTTTGACATATTGATCTTTGCCTTTGCCACTATTATTTATCTTATCAATCTTCTACCTACTCTGACAATTCAAATTCTTTCTTGCTATGTTAAACTCTTTGGTCATTCTACCAACTACAATAAATTTCATTGTTTTGGATGTCTTTGTTATTCATGGCTTGATCAATATAGTCCTCATAAACTTGCACCTCGTTTGTCTCCATATATTTTTACTAGTTATTCTACACCACAAAGTGCATATCTATGTCTAGATCTTACATCTTCTTGTGTTTACAAGTCGTGTCATGTTAAATTTGTTGAGTTTATCTTTCCACGAACTTCCCTCCAACCTTTCATAGAGCGTCCATCTACTGAAACAACATCAAATTGGTGTCCCTTTGTGTCTCTTCTATTAGTCACTGGTATTTCATTTATCTCCACCAATGACAACATCACAATGTTCCTCGAAGCATGTAGCTTCAAAGTTTGGCCCTCAAAATGTTTCAACTCAAGATCATCTTTGTTGTATTCAGAATCAAATCACTACAATGCTCGATTTCAATGATGAAATGTAACGCCGCGAGTTGTCTGAACCCAGTTCGCTACTCCTACTACATACTCGTACTGATAATTCGTGAAAAATTTTATCCATCGACTTAAAATGTCACCATTTGAAAATATTAAAACATTTGCAGCGGAAAACTATTCATGCATGGAAGACTCTTTATAAATAAATCTTAAGTTTTTTAAAACAATAAAAAGAAATTTATGTAACGCCCCGAACCCGCCCCGGGCCCGGTGCGTCACGTTGCAAACAAATCCCGTGTTTAAAACGTCGTTTAAATAATTTTTCGTAAAATATTCAGCTCGGTTTTGTAAAATTCCCGGCTCGATGTTCGGGTTTTTCGAACCCTCAATTTTTCTTGGAACACGTGTCTAAAATACGTTAAAATACGTTGGAAAAATGTCGGGTCAAAACATGTTGGAAATCGGGCGAAAAACGAAAAAAAAATCAAATTTGGGCAAGGAGGGGCGCTGGGCGCGCGCTGGGCATCGGGCGCGCCCAGGCCGCGCGCGGCGTGCGCGCGCTGTGCGCGCGGCACTCGCCGCACGCGCTGGTGCGTGCGCGCGCTGAGGCACTCCAGCGCGCCCCCTCCTCTTTTTTTCCCGCGTTCTTCACGCGTGCTGGCGATTACTCGCCTCCGGGTGGCGATTACTCGCCACCCTCTCTGCCATCTTCGCCCAAAAACGCCCCCGAGGCGATTTGTGGCGTTTGGGTGGCGATTACTCGCCACCCCCTCGGGTTTTCGGCCCCAAAATGACCAAAAATACCCTTTTTCCGACTCTCCCGACTTCCCTTAACATTTCTACATTTTTCTCCACTCCCGACACCTCCAAAAATTCTGAAAATTTAAACATACCTTCCCGACACCTAAATCTTCGAGTCCCGTAAAAATCTCGGAAAACCGACTTAAAACAATTAAATACAAAAATAGCAAACACAACCCGACGTTAGTTACTTTAAAATCAAAACGGGCAATATAACGCCTAAAACTTTAAATACCCAAAACCTGAAAATTTAACCCAAAAATATACCATTTCAATCCCCAAACACTAACAACCATTACGAAAATAGTTTCAACCAAAACGACACACAAAATAAAATCATTTACATCGAAACCGTACAACCGGTACTAAAACAGTTATAACAACCCGTTCACCCTTGGTTCTATCTTACTCCCAACATTCAAAACAAAACATTACAAACACTAAACAACCATCTATCAAAATGTTCACCTCCCACACTACCCGACGAACAGTGGTCCAGACGCCCCGACAAATGCCTGCACCGGCGGACTACGTACTCCTCTGACTGCGGCCTAATCTTGAGCTGTCTCATCAACCTCACCTGTATAAATCTCGTCACCTACACCATAGAACACAACGTAAGCCTAATGCTTAGCAAGTAGGGAATAACAAATACTACAGAAAGAAACACTCGACAAACAATCCTAATGTGCATGCTGTTTCTAACCCTCAGTTGTTCTTATTTGCCGTTCGTTATTTTAAACATTGCATAAGCCGTGTGGGTCAGGTAAGCTCACATCCTATACGGTACAAGACGGCCATAAGCTCACGCCCTATAGTCATGCAGAACGGCCTTTCCCAACACCACCATCACGTATTTAGCCGGTCACGTATTTTACGTATTTTAGCCGGTCACGTATTTTAGCCGGTCACGTATTTTAGCCGGTCACGTATTTTAGCCGGTCACGTATTTTAGCCGGTCACGTATTTTAGCCGGTCACGTATTTTAGCCGGTCACGTATTTTAGCCGGTCACGTATTTTAGCCGGTCACGTATTTTAGCCGGTCACGTATTTTAGCCGGTCACGTATTTTAGCCGGTCACGTATTTTAGCCGGTCACGTATTTTAGCCGGTCACGTATTTTAGCCGGTCACGTATTTTAGCCGGTCACGTATTTTAGCCGGTCACGTATTTTAGCCGGTCACGTATTTTAGCCGGTCACGTATTTTAGCCGGTCACGTATTTTAGCCGGTCACGTATTTTAGCCGGTCACGTATTTTAGCCGGTCACGTATTTTAGCCGGTCACGTATTTTAGCCGGTCACGTATTTTAGCCGGTCACGTATTTTAGCCGGTCACGTATTTTAGCCGGTCACGTATTTTAGCCGGTCACGTATTGCACGTATTTTAGCCGGTCAGCCGGTCAGCCGGTCATCTCTCATAGAGATCCCCTCAGGGCGCTCTAATCAAGAAAAGTTTGCCGTTCACTTTATCTGATTACCGTTCACACTCAAAATGCATGAAAAACTCAACACGAACCAACAATGCATATAGAACTCAACGCGAATCAAAGCAACACAACATCACACAACACGAAAGAAATAAACAACTGTTAACCCTACCGTTCCATGGTGTAGGCCTAAGGCATCAAAAGAATTCCTCTACTTACCTTATTGCTCGATCCGTTCACTTCGTCCACTTCGTCTGACCGAGTTACTCGCTCAATTATGTAACAAATAAGGAAAGTTTACTTAATACAAACTAAAAGGGTTCTAAGAAATCAACTAACTTAAACAAAACTAACCCATACTCACACAACCTCACACTTAAACACTTAAACCCAAATTTGACCGTCTAACTTCAAACGGTCGTAACTCACTCGTTTTTCAACGGATTTCGACGTGCCACCCCAACTCGGAAACCTCTTCACGTCTATTATCCATTGAATCACTCAAATCAACCAACCAAACACAAAGGCTAAGTCGGACATGCCAAAACAGAACCGTTGCACTTTAGGGTAAAAACCGATTTTCACAATTTCACTTCCAATCCTCAATCCAACCACTCCAACAACCTAAACTAAGTCATTCAACAACCAAATCCTCAAAATAGGGAAGAGATCTAACATTTAAACCTAATTTTCGGAGGTCACCCTTAGGGTTTTCCAAACCTTAAGCAATTTCACCTAGAACTCACTAAAAACTCTTAGAAACAACCCCTAACCAACAACAAACTAAAACCCACTTAATTGCTTACCTTTAAACCTTGAGAAATTGAAGCTTGAAGGAAGAAAGGGTGCAGCTATGGAGGAGAAGAAGAGAAATCGATGGAGAAGAAGAACAATGACAAATCTCTCTTTTTTAACCTAAATATTGTTTTCACTTTTCTTTTCCTCCACTAAACTATTTCAAATTATCAATTCACCCCTCACTTTTCTCCTTCTTTTTAACCTTCAACGTGAACCTCCTATATTACAACAAATGGTAAATTTCTATTGGTTTATTACTAGTTTGACTTTTCAATTTGTTTGGTTTGAATTGTCAAACCAACACACTTCCTCTTCTCTTCTTATCCCTTCTAAACCCCTTATTGTTTGAATCGTCAACTCTCCTCTCCTTTCTCTTTTCTATTTCATTTCAATGCACAACACTAGACTTGCATAATTAAACTCTCCTAACACGTCAAATCTAAGGTTACGCACGTATTAGGAAATTCCCGGGTGTTACAATTTGTGACGACCCCAACCCGATCAGGGCCGCCACGGACTTACCGTGACATAACCATTAACTAAGTCCTCGTATTTCTCATGAACTTTTTCATTTTTACTTAACACTTTAAAAGAAAACTAACTTAGACAATTGACCCACCTCTAACAACCTTTAGGGACTAACTTTGACTTAAACATTAAACATTTGAGCGTAAAATATTTCGACTTTTAAAACATTTAAAACTAGACTCAAAACTATTAATAACTTAAAACAAATAACCATTAAAGTAAAATCAGTTAAAAACAAAACACTAATATAACCTATACTTTCAAGAAAACAAACTGCGTGGATCGCTCTAAAAATCGAGCGTATCCATACCTGTTTTAAAATGACCAAACATTTAAAAATGCCCAAACAGTTCCAGTATATTCTCCAAAATAAAGACTTCACATTCTAAACAATTTACTACCACTACGTATACATCAAAGCTCGACTATTCATGCATTTTCTATCAAAGCATCTAATCCATATACTTAAACATTTTCATAAACGAACCGACACATAAACCTACTAACCAACAAGGCTAACTCACATCCATTCGACATACATCACTCAAATCCTCGGATCTTCAAGCCAAAACACACCCCGTCGCCACGAGCTCCACCCATCGACCACCTTTTCCTTGTCATCATGAGGAACTCTCACCTTCACACCTGTCACCTACATCATACAACATAAACAGTAAGCCTAATGCTTAGTAAGGGGATGCACTATATGAATTTAAAACATTTTACTTAACATATGCAGTTTCTACAGTTTCATAGTATAAATCATTCGTTTCGTTTCATCGTATATTCATTTCGTTTCGTTTCATCACACATTTTCATTTCATTTCGTTTCATCATTCATATTCATTTCGTTTCGTTTCATCATTCATTTTCATTTCATTTCGTTTTGTTAACATTTTCTCATTTGTCTACGTAGTAGACCATTTCCTTGCCCCGTGAGAACACATAATTGCCCCGTGAGAAACTACATAACTTGCCCGTGAGAACATACAGTCAGACCGTGAGAAACATACAGTCATGAGAAACATACAGTCAGAACCATGAGAAACATACAGTCAGAACCATGAGAAACATACAGTCAGAACCATGAGAAACATACAGTCAGAACCATGAGAAACATACAGTCAGAACCATGAGAAACATACAGTCAGAACCATGAGAAACATACAGTCAGAACCATGAGAAACATACAGTCAGAACCATGAGAAACATACAGTCAGAACCATGAGAAACATACAGTCAGAACCATGAGAAACATACAGTCAGAACCATGAGAAACATACAGTCAGAACCATGAGAAACATACAGTCAGAACCATGAGAAACATACAGTCAGAACCATGAGAAACATACAGTCAGAACCATGAGAAACATACAGTCAGAACCATGAGAAACATACAGTCAGAACCATGAGAAACATACAGTCAGAACCATGAGAAACATACAGTCAGAACCATGAGAAACATACAGTCAGAACCATGAGAAACATACAGTCAGAACCATGAGAAACATACAGTCAGAACCATGAGAAACATACAGTCAGAACCATGAGAAACATACAGTCAGAACCATGAGAAACATACAGTCAGAACCATGAGAAACATACAGTCAGAACCATGAGAAACATACAGTCAGAACCATGAGAAACATACAGTCAGAACCATGAGAAACATACAGTCAGAACCATGAGAAACATACAGTCAGAACCATGAGAAACATACAGTCAGAACCATGAGAAACATACAGTCAGAACCATGAGAAACATACAGTCAGAACCATGAGAAACATACAGTCAGAACCATGAGAAACATACAGTCAGAACCATGAGAAACATACAGTCAGAACCATGAGAAACATACAGTCAGAACCATGAGAAACATACAGTCAGAACCATGAGAAACATACAGTCAGAACCATGAGAAACATACAGTCAGAACCATGAGAAACATACAGTCAGAACCATGAGAAACATACAGTCAGAACCATGAGAAACATACAGTCAGAACCATGAGAAACATACAGTCAGAACCATGAGAAACATACAGTCAGAACCATGAGAAACATACAGTCAGAACCATGAGAAACATACAGTCAGAACCATGAGAAACATACAGTCAGAACCATGAGAACATACATAACTTGCCCCGTGAGAACATACAGTCAGAACCATGAGAAACATACAGTCAGAACCATGAGAAACATACAGTCAGAACCATGAGAAACATACAGTCAGAACCATGAGAAACATACAGTCAGAACCATGAGAAACATACAGTCAGAACCATGAGAAACATACAGTCAGAACCATGAGAAACATACAGTCAGAACCATGAGAAACATACAGTCAGAACCATGAGAAACATACAGTCAGAACCATGAGAAACATACAGTCAGAACCATGAGAAACATACAGTCAGAACCATGAGAAACATACAGTCAGAACCATGAGAAACATACAGTCAGAACCATGAGAAACATACAGTCAGAACCATGAGAAACATACAGTCAGAACCATGAGAAACATACAGTCAGAACCATGAGAAACATACAGTCAGAACCATGAGAAACATACAGTCAGAACCATGAGAAACATACAGTCAGAACCATGAGAAACATACAGTCAGAACCATGAGAAACATACAGTCAGAACCATGAGAAACATACAGTCAGAACCATGAGAAACATACAGTCAGAACCATGAGAAACATACAGTCAGAACCATGAGAAACATACAGTCAGAACCATGAGAAACATACAGTCAGAACCATGAGAAACATACAGTCAGAACCATGAGAAACATACAGTCAGAACCATGAGAAACATACAGTCAGAACCATGAGAAACATACAGTCAGAACCATGAGAAACATACAGTCAGAACCATGAGAAACATACAGTCAGAACCATGAGAAACATACAGTCAGAACCATGAGAAACATACAGTCAGAACCATGAGAAACATACAGTCAGAACCATGAGAAACATACAGTCAGAACCATGAGAAACATACAGTCAGAAAGGAATTCATAGACATACATGACATACATAACCATTCACAACGTACATGAACATACTATACTCATAACAAACTTAACAAACCACTAATAACTAACGTTCTAGGCTACCCGACTCATTAAACCCACAGTCAGAAAATCATCATCGAAAACATAAAATCCTAACGTTGTCATAATGTAGGGCCTTAAGGGCCGGAAACCTACCATCTACTTACCTGGCGTCCTGTTTATGCCGAGCACCGTCTGTAAAGTCGTCTCCACCTAAAGCATTTCACAATTAAGAACATTAAAATCGATCCTAATTAAACTAATTTCAAACTTAAACTAATCTCCTAATTTAAGAAATTCTTTCCTAAAATTTCCATTTTCTCTTTCGGGCATAACTAAACTCTTATTTTCTTAAAAACATCTTAAACTACTATTTCTAGCCTAATCCAATTAAAACCTAATTAAATGGCCACTAATTTGGGTTCGGTAAAAACCGACCTAAAACTTCGAACGCGCGTAACTTTCGCGTCGGTTATCGGAATCGAACGATTCCAGCGGCCTCGTACTCCTCTAATAACCTATTTTAATCTGCCAAAAGGAATTTTAAAACAAATGACCGGAGCTAGGTCAATTTTGCAGAAACCCGAAACTGCCCTTTTTCGGAAAATTCCACTTTTTCAATTTTTCATCAAAACTCATCAATTTCTTCACCAATCTATTCTACTAACATCCAATTAGCAATATCTAACCTAAAATCGAAGCTACATTGAGCAAAACCCGAGTGCCCTAATTCGGGCATTCACTGAATTTCGCCCAAATCGGGCATTCCGCGGCCAAGCATCAATAGCCGGCCCTAGGGTTGGCAAACCCACGCCGGAAGTGACCTAAAACGGCCGGCGATCGGAGCCAAAACCGGCTCGTCACAGTCGGCCACGAACAAACCCGAAACCGGGTGAAAACCGAACCAAAACAGGGGAGCTTACCGTCGGTTCGTGCGCGAGGATGAACCGGAGCCTCACGTCGCCGTTGTCTGGCCGGAGGACGGCGAGAAGTCGCCGTCGCCGGAGGAGGAGAGTCGCCGTCTCCCCTGTCGTCTCTCTCGGCTTCGGGCTGGAGCTCGGGCTCGACAAAACAACAGAACCAATTCTGTTGTTTTGTTTTATTTTATAAAAACTAAAATAATAATAATAATTATTATTATTATAAAACTAAAACTATTTCTTTAATTTAATCTATCGATTCAGTCTCTTTGCAATTTTCTTATTTCTCCAAATATTCCAATTTAATCTTAGAGTTCTAACAAAACTCACCGTTTCCAAAACGGACTTATTTTGCTATTTTTACGAATTAACATACTAAAAGGGCTAAAACAGGAATTCTAACATTACTCTTCTCGATTTGGGTTTCTAAAATTTCACTTATTCTTCTACAAATTCCCGTAAATTTCTATGGTCCTAATAAAACTATCCGCTCGCAAAACGGACCTAATTTACTTATTTACAAAATAACCTTGGAGCGAAAACCCGAAAAACTCGGGTGTTACATCCTTCCCTCCTTAATTGGAATTTTGTCCCCAAAATTATTGCTTGGTCAACTTCTAATCACTCACCCTCACATTATCCAAGTACGATGCTCATAATACTGACCTTAACACCCTTATGGTCTTACTCACCATTTGGGTCTTGATAGTTTCCTTTATCTCCAAAGCTCTAAGTCTTTCTAATCACGCACTTCGTAATTCAATCGTTCGTTCACTCATCGACTTCAACTTAATCCTTTGTCACTTAGAACCTCGAATTTCCTCTAACTTAACCTCGAGTTAAGTTCATTCGGTTTCTAATTCCTCAGAGCTTTTTCAACTATATGACACTAAGGACTTGATAACTAAATTCCTCATCCTAATTCTCCATTTCAAACTCTTCTCTACACTATTATCACTTTCCTAAATCATCACTTTCATTTTCTAAACTTACTTACCTTGGGCAGTCATAACATTTCCTTAGCCGCTCTAATGTAATTCTCGTACACAGAACTCTAGTTACTTAAATCTTTCCCTTTATACTTTAAAGGTATCCTCTAAGTCTTTACAATTTTGTCCAATATGCTCGTTTATACAACTCTTACCTCGGTCATCATTAATCACTAACGAATTCTTAAATCTAAACACATTCGTTAAACCATTTACCCAACACCTTATGGGCGCTTAAACAATTCAACGTTACCTATGAGTCGGAACTTTCCTATACCTTTTGTTCTAACTTCACATTCAAGCTCGTTTGCACAGTCTTCGTGCAAATTTCTCTTCCTTTCATCCAATATGCTCTAAATTTCACATCCTTAACTACTTAACTCTTATTTCGAGTTTTCGTTTCGATCTAGTAAAACTTCTTACTTACTCGTACTACACTATTCGAAATCCAAATATCTACCTAACCGTCCATTTTATCTTACACCACATAGTCCTTATTTTCCTTAAGTTGCGACCTCATTCGTTTACTTAAGCTTATTTACTTTAACCTTAGCCGTTCCCAAAATCATTGGCTTCAACTTCGTTATATATAGGTTGGCCCCTTTTTGATTCCTAATTTAATCTTATTCCTATCTCTCAACTTTACAATATCGATTTCATCCTTCCTCCAAAATTAGGACCTAAGCATTCTTCTACATTCTTTTATAACATCTCATCCCTACAACCTTTTTGTTTGCAAACTTGTTGTATGTAATTTAAGACCTCCCTTCCAAAAATCCTTGCCTTCCTAAGTCACCAAGTATGATTCCAAATTCAATGCTAAACTTTCACACTACATCATCTAACATCTCTATCTCAACGTCTTCTTTAAATAAATTAAAAGAAATGTACCCGCGACTACGGTATACTGCCCTATACTTATTCCTAATGTACTTGATAACTCACCAATCCTTTGATTCGCAAAACTTCACATTCGGGCTTAACTCCTCATCAAATTAAGCAATGCCCAAATCTTATCCTTAATACCATTTAAGAATTTCTTCCCCTTTCTCTTTAAAACTTACTAGCTAGCCTACTATCTCTCATTCCTTATAGTCAGGTTCTGAATATTCTATTTGTCTAACAACTTTCTTGTTAGCAAACTTGTTGTAGGTAGACCTATAACCTTAATCTATATCTTCTAAAGTTCTTAAATCTTATCCTTCTATTTTCCCCAAAATTTAGAAGCATCCATAACCTTTAATGGAGCTAAGCATGCCATGACTCATACTACAAGCTCTATTTATTCTCATGTCTCCAGGCAAATACCAAAGTGGTCGAGTTCACTTCCTTAAATTCTCACATGAATCGGCCTTCACTTAATTCTTTATAGGCTAAGCTTTCTAACTCACCTAATTTGATCTCATTCTTCAGATTTCCTCAATTACTATTTAGGCGCTAATATTTTGACTGATTTATAGCTTTAACCACCTATTGAGTAATGGCCATTTCTACATTCTCAAAGTTCTAAACTTTTCCGGCTTCACGCCCTATCGTTTGATCACTCGTACACATTTCTAATTCCTCTTAATTGGCCATCACTTAAGTTCTTTATTACGATCTACCTCTCGGGTCCTTTAAACATTAAAGTTCCTACTTCCTTCTTGGAGATAAGTTTCAAGTTCCGGTGTTTAACTCGAATTGTATTAACTTCAGACTTACTACTTATCTCTCATCTTTCTAAACCAAAAGTTCAAAATCAAGCACCCGTTACTTTACTTCTCTTTATTTTCCTCCATCACTATTGATCAATACGAACGCCTCTATGTAATCTCCCAAATTATATATCCAAGATTTCGTATTGATCAATCACATCGCTTTGCAAAAGCAAACAACACCTTCCATACTCCCACAACAATATGCTTGAGCTGAAGCCTCAAACATTGCCTTTATCTAAATACTTCACTTCACGCTAACTTAAAAAAAATAAAAATTTTTACCATGTCCCTTTGTTCACTTAAACGTACTAATAGTGTCAAGCTAGGTTACTTATCTTAACGCATAACAATCCTTCTCTCCTTAAATTGAGGTTTACATTATCATGCCTCCAGATCCCATATTCTCTAACCCTTGTATTCTCCAATCTACTTCTACCTATTTTTGCACATATGATTATTAAATTCTTACTTTAAACTACACCTCTACATTCGTGTTATTCATTCTATTAACTAATGAAATAAAACCATACCTGGATCGGATCTATAACATATTCCTCAGACATTAGAGGTTGAAATTGCCTAGTTTGTTCTCTACCTCGGTTCCATGAAACACTACCTTGACCATCACCATTTCCATCTCGGTTGAGTAAGATTTCTATTTGTTCTGATTGTCGTTGCACTATATCAATAAGCTGACTAATAAGATTCTCTTCAGGCTGTCTAGGTGCTTTCGGCATTTTCTTGTTCCCAGACAAATTAGAAAACAAGACAAAACAATATAAACATCTATGAATCAAACTTAAACTTAAATACTTACAGTCGATGGAGAGTCCTCGTGCGGCGGTGTGTTTTTGGCAGACATATCACAGAACTCGCTTTTAAAACTCTGTCTCTCTGATACCATAACTGTGACGACCCCAACCCGATCAGGGCCGCCACGGACTTACCGTGACATAACCATTAACTAAGTCCTCGTATTTCTCATGAACTTTTTCATTTTTACTTAACACTTTAAAAGAAAACTAACTTAGACAATTGACCCACCTCTAACAACCTTTAGGGACTAACTTTGACTTAAACATTAAACATTTGAGCGTAAAATATTTCGACTTTTAAAACATTTAAAACTAGACTCAAAACTATTAATAACTTAAAACAAATAACCATTAAAGTAAAATCAGTTAAAAACAAAACACTAATATAACCTATACTTTCAAGAAAACAAACTGCGTGGATCGCTCTAAAAATCGAGCGTATCCATACCTGTTTTAAAATGACCAAACATTTAAAAATGCCCAAACAGTTCCAGTATATTCTCCAAAATAAAGACTTCACATTCTAAACAATCTACTACCACTACGTATACATCAAAGCTCGACTATTCATGCATTTTCTATCAAAGCATCTAATCCATATACTTAAACATTTTCATAAACGAACCGACACATAGACCTACTAACCAACAAGGCTAACTCACATCCATTCGACATACATCACTCAAATCCTCGGATCTTCAAGCCAAAACACACCCCGTCGCCACGAGCTCCACCCATCGACCACCTTTTCCTTGTCATCATGAGGAACTCTCACCTTCACACCTGTCACCTACATCATACAACATAAACAGTAAGCCTAATGCTTAGTAAGGGGATGCACTATATGAATTTAAAACATTTTACTTAACATATGCAGTTTCTACAGTTTCATCGTATAAAATCATTTCGTTTCGTTTCAGCGTTTCATATTCATTTCGTTTGGTTTCATCACACATTAATTTTCATTTCAATTTCGTTTCATCATCCTATTCATTTCGTTTCGTTTCATCATTCATTTCATTTTCATTTCGTTTTGTTAACATTTCTCATTTGTCTACGTAGTCGACCCATTTCCTTGCCCGTGAGACACATCACTTGCCCAGCTGAGAACATACATAACTTGGCCCCGTGCGACAGTACAGTCAGGACCGTGAGAAACCTACAGTCAGAACCATGCGAACGGACCGTCAGACCATGAGAAATACAGTCAGGACCATGAGAAACATACAGTCAGGACCATGAGAAACATACAGTCAGGACCATGAGAAACATACAGTCAGAACCATGAGAAACATACAGTCAGGACCATGAGAAACATACAGTCAGGACCATGAGAAACATACAGTCAGGACCATGAGAAACATACAGTCAGGACCATGAGAAACATACAGTCAGGACCATGAGAAACATACAGTCAGGACCATGAGAAACATACAGTCAGGACCATGAGAAACATACAGTCAGAACCATGAGAAACATACAGTCAGGACCATGAGAAACATACAGTCAGGACCATGAGAAACATACAGTCAGGACCATGAGAAACATACAGTCAGGACCATGAGAAACATACAGTCAGGACCATGAGAAACATACAGTCAGAACCATGAGAAACATACAGTCAGAACCATGAGAAACATACAGTCAGGACCATGAGAAACATACAGTCAGGACCATGAGAAACATACAGTCAGGACCATGAGAAACATACAGTCAGGACCATGAGAAACATACAGTCAGGACCATGAGAAACATACAGTCAGGACCATGAGAAACATACAGTCAGGACCATGAGAAACATACAGTCAGGACCATGAGAAACATACAGTCAGGACCATGAGAAACATACAGTCAGGACCATGAGAAACATACAGTCAGAACCATGAGAAACATACAGTCAGGACCATGAGAAACATACAGTCAGGACCATGAGAAACATACAGTCAGGACCATGAGAAACATACAGTCAGGACCATGAGAAACATACAGTCAGGACCATGAGAAACATACAGTCAGGACCATGAGAAACATACAGTCAGGACCATGAGAAACATACAGTCAGGACCATGAGAAACATACAGTCAGAACCATGAGAAACATACAGTCAGAACCATGAGAAACATACAGTCAGAACCATGAGAAACATACAGTCAGAACCATGAGAAACATACAGTCAGAACCATGAGAAACATACAGTCAGAACCATGAGAAACATACAGTCAGAACCATGAGAAACATACAGTCAGGACCATGAGAAACATACAGTCAGAACCATGAGAAACATACAGTCAGGACCATGAGAAACATACAGTCAGAACCATGAGAAACATACAGTCAGGACCATGAGAAACATACAGTCAGAACCATGAGAAACATACAGTCAGGACCATGAGAAACATACAGTCAGGACCATGAGAAACATACAGTCAGGACCATGAGAAACATACAGTCAGAACCATGAGAAACATACAGTCAGGACCATGAGAAACATACAGTCAGAACCATGAGAAACATACAGTCAGGACCATGAGAAACATACAGTCAGAACCATGAGAAACATACAGTCAGAACCATGAGAAACATACAGTCAGAACCATGAGAAACATACAGTCAGGACCATGAGAAACATACAGTCAGAACCATGAGAAACATACAGTCAGAACCATGAGAAACATACAGTCAGAACCATGAGAAACATACAGTCAGAACCATGAGAAACATACAGTCAGAACCATGAGAAACATACAGTCAGGACCATGAGAAACATACAGTCAGAACCATGAGAAACATACAGTCAGAACCATGAGAAACATACAGTCAGAACCATGAGAAACATACAGTCAGAACCATGAGAAACATACAGTCAGGACCATGAGAAACATACAGTCAGAACCATGAGAAACATACAGTCAGGACCATGAGAAACATACAGTCAGGACCATGAGAAACATACAGTCAGGACCATGAGAAACATACAGTCAGAACCATGAGAAACATACAGTCAGGACCATGAGAAACATACAGTCAGGACCATGAGAAACATACAGTCAGGACCATGAGAAACATACAGTCAGAACCATGAGAAACATACAGTCAGGACCATGAGAAACATACAGTCAGAACCATGAGAAACATACAGTCAGAACCATGAGAAACATACAGTCAGGACCATGAGAAACATACAGTCAGGACCATGAGAAACATACAGTCAGGACCATGAGAAACATACAGTCAGGACCATGAGAAACATACAGTCAGAACCATGAGAAACATACAGTCAGGACCATGAGAAACATACAGTCAGGACCATGAGAAACATACAGTCAGGACCATGAGAAACATACAGTCAGGACCATGAGAAACATACAGTCAGAACCATGAGAAACATACAGTCAGGACCATGAGAAACATACAGTCAGGACCATGAGAAACATACAGTCAGGACCATGAGAAACATACAGTCAGAACCATGAGAAACATACAGTCAGGACCATGAGAAACATACAGTCAGGACCATGAGAAACATACAGTCAGAACCATGAGAAACATACAGTCAGGACCATGAGAAACATACAGTCAGAACCATGAGAAACATACAGTCAGAACCATGAGAAACATACAGTCAGGACCATGAGAAACATACAGTCAGAACCATGAGAAACATACAGTCAGAACCATGAGAAACATACAGTCAGAACCATGAGAAACATACAGTCAGAACCATGAGAAACATACAGTCAGGACCATGAGAAACATACAGTCAGGACCATGAGAAACATACAGTCTCCTAATTTACGAAATTCTTTCCTAAATTTCCATTTTCTCTTTCGGGCATAACTAAACTCTTATTTTCTAAAAACATCTTAAACTACTCTTTCTAGCCTAATCCAATTAAACCTAATAAATGGCACTAATTTTGGGTTCGGTAAAACCGACCTAAAACTTCGAACGCGCGTAACTTTCGCGTCGGTTATCGGAATCGAACGATTCCAGCGGCCACGTACTCCTCTAATAATCTATTTTAATCTGCCAAAAGGAATTTTAAAACAAATGACCGGAGCTAGGTCAATTTTGCAGAAACCCGAAACTGCCCTTTTTCGGAAAATTCCACTTTTCAATTTTTCATCAAAACTCATCAATTTCTTCACCAATCTATCCTACTAACATCCAATTAGCAATATCTAACCTAAAATCGAAGCTACATTGAGCAAAACCCGAGTGCCCTAATTCGGGCATTCACTGAATTTCGCCCAAATCGGGCATTCCGCGGCCAAGCATCAATAGCCGGCCCTAGGGTTGGCAAACCCACGCCGGAAGTGACCTAAAACGGCCGGCGATCGGAGCCAAAACCGGCTCGTCACAGTCGGCCACGAACAAACCCGAAACCGGGTGAAAACCGAACCAAAACAGGGGAGCTTACCGTCGGTTCGTGCGCGAGGATGAACCGGAGCCTCACGTCGCCGTTGTCTGGCCGGAGGATGGCGAGAAGTCGCCGTCGCCGGAGGAGGAGAGTCGCCGTCTCCCCTGTCGTCTCTCTCGGCTTCGGGCTGGAGCTCGGGCTCGACAAAACAACAGAACCAATTCTGTTGTTTTGTTTTATTTTATAAAAACTAAATAATAATAATAATTATTATATTATAAAACTAAAACTATTTCTTTAATTTAATCTATCGATTCAGTCTCTTTGCAATTTTCTTATTTCTCCAAATATTCCAATTTAATCTTAGAGTTCTAACAAAACTCACCGTTTCCAAAACGGACTTATTTTGCTATTTTTACGAATTAACATACTAAAAGGGCTAAAACAGGAATTCTAACATTACTCTTCTCGATTTGGGTTTCTAAAATTTCACTTATTCTTCTACAAATTCCCGTAAATTTCTATGGTCCTAATAAAACTATCCGCTCGCAAAACGGACCTAATTTACTTATTTACAAAATAACCTTGGAGCGAAAACCCGAAAAACTCGGGTGTTACACAATTTATACCTGTTCTATGCAAGTCAGTCGACACCTACGTGCACCGGTCGACACTTCATCCACTTCTGTTTGTGTCGGTCTATTCTCGTGGTCGACACTTTTCCCAGTTATACACTACCAGTCGACACCAAGATGCATCGATCGACACTTCATTCGTCTCTGTTTGTGGTGGTCGATCCTCGTGGTCGACACCTTCCCGGTCTTACATCAACTGGTCGACACTTGTAGACATGGGTCGACACTTCGACCCACTTTGCACTAAGGTGGTTGACACTTATGCACAAAGTTTGACACCTTAATTGCCTCTGTTTGCATCAGTCGATCCCTGTGGTCGACACCTTTACTAGCCGGTCGACACCAGAGAGCACCGATCGACACTATGCTTAGGTTGATACACTCAAAGGTCGACACCCACATACGCAGGTCGACACTTTACTTAGGTTGACACACTTAAGGGTCGACAGCCACTTACACAAGTCGACACTTTTACCTCCTACTGCTATTAACCTTAAAGAAAACTTCACCATGTTGCAGGAAATTATACAGCATAACGTTTGAAACCATAAAAACCCAAAACCTGCATTTTCAAATCAAATTTCTTCCAAATAGTTCCAAAATACGTTTGTACATCAAAACGACTACTATTGTTTAACAATCCATCTATACATCAAAATGTCTCAAAATTATACTTATGCCCCATGGTTAAATCGTCCCGGATCGTCACATGAGCGTACTCCTACAACTGCTTCCTAAACTTGAATGTGCTCCAAGGACTCACCAGCTATCACTTCGGCACCTACATCACAGAACTCATCTATTAGTCTAATGCTAAATAAGTAGAGCAATAAATGAAAATAATACATGAATCCTAAACATGTTAATTTTTACGTTCCGTTATATGTTTTGTTTTCGTTTACGTTCTGTTTACATGTTAATTTTTGCACGATCCTCATACTAGATGGGAGGCGTATCACTTTTCTCAAATCATCATATGCTCAATCCTCTTATGCCGTTGTAAAGCAGATTAGTTCCCCCAAGGCATCGCGTTGATCCTCATACTAAATGGGAAGCGGATCGGTTTTCTCAAATCATCAATCATCTGTCTAATTTGGATTACTTCCCCCAAAGATTCTACTCAATGATCCTCATACTAGATGGGAAGCGGATCAATTTTCCCAAATCATTAATCCCCTGTCTAATTTGAGGGGTGAATTACTTCCCTCAAAGCTTTATACTCGTTTCGTTTCGTATCATACCATGTCGTTTCATAAAACACTTACAAATTCATTTTCGTTTCATACTCATAAATTTAAAACAATAATGAATGCCATACAAAACATACAATAAACATGCAACATACCCTACTATTCTGTGATATAGGCCCGAAGGCAACACGCATACTCTACTTACCTGGCATCCTTAGCAAATCTCGTAACCATATGCTAAGCCGAGGAAATATGAAAACCTAAAATCACAACACATTTTATTAATTTAATCTCCTCCGTAGCCAACTTATAAAACTCCTAAGAGAAAGCTAACGATCTACCCAACTAAACCCAAAATTCCACATTCTTGGCAAATTTCTCAATCGTATAACTAATCCTACACTTGTCCGTTTTGGATGATTCAACGTGCTAGGATTCCTTAGGATGTCTATTTTCTAATGGTTCAACCCGTTAACAAACTAACACCAATGGTTCAGTCAAAATCGGCAAAACCTAACTCCTACAAAATCCAGATTTTTCATTCCCTCAAGTCCAAACAACATCATTCATACTATCATCTAACCACATTTAAACACCCAATGGAAAAGACTTTGGCAATGGCCTCACCATTTTCGTGCTGCCCTAGTTACCCTCACAAAACCCTAACATAACCCACCCAAAACACAACCTAACTAAATTTCTAACCTTCCGTCATGTAAGAAATCAAAAACCCATAAGAAAATGTTAGAAGTTTACCTTAGATTGAAGAAAATGGTTAAGGATCTGATGAGTGGGAGAGGGGAGGGTTTCTGCAGAATTCTCGAGGAGGGAGGGAGAGAGAGGAAAATAAATGGGGAAGGAGATTACGTGGAAGCCCCTTCTTTTCTTTTACATTTTACTTTTTAATTCATTTAATTCCTTTTATTTTTCATTTCACTTTTAACCTTTACACCAATTTACACTCTTCATTTTCTTTAATTAAATTTACAAATACAATTCCTTCCTCACCCCATTCATTAATCTAATATTCATTATTTACTTCATTTCCATATTATTTATACATCACCGAACATTCATAATTTTTGAGCCGATAAATTCACCGAATGCTACAATTCACCCTCCCTAAAAAATTTTGTCCCCAAAATTTGTTACCTGAACAGCTCCGGGTATCGACTCATTATGTCCTGCTGACGTTCCCAGGTTGCCTCTTCCACATTATGGTTGCACCACAGAACCTTTGCTAGTGAGATCTCTTTGTTGTGTAAAACCTTCACTGCATAATTTTGAATCTCTACGAAAAGGCTGGTAGTTGTAGCTGGTAAGCTGTCTTTCCGATCCTCTTCATAATAGGTGTAACACCCGGGATTTTGAAAGGAAAAATTTGAGAGAAAATAAAAGGATAATAAAATAGGTTGTTTTAATTCATTTAAAAGAAGAGTGAATAAATTGAATTAAATGGTTTCTTAATTTAGGTTCAGGTATTTCCAGTGAACTTAAGCCGTGTGTTATAATTTAAGAACGAGATTTAACAAAATTTGAAATGGTCGAAAACACGTAAGGGAAAAATGGTAAATGATGATTTATTAAAACAGTTTTAATTATTATTATTATTATTAATAAAACAAAACAAAAGAATGGCTCGAATGCTATTCTGTTGTTCGAGCCCGACGGCCGAGAGGAGAGCAGGGGAGAGGGGGAAGACGCGAGCGACGATTGGCCAACCATTCATTGGCATTTTTCGACGCTCTCCGACTAGACGACGGCGACGAGCAAAGTCCGACTCTCTCCGCGCACGAACCGCCCGGTAAGGCACGTTTTGTTGCCCTGTTCTGTCTCGATTTAAGGCCGGGAGGGACGAGCTCGATTGAGCTTTAATTGCTGGCTGCTTTTGGCCGTTCTTGGCGTCAAATAACTGAGCTTAACGCCAGCGACAGTTGCCGAGCAATGGTGAGCTCGGATTGAGCGAAAAATCGAGGGCTCCAATTTGGGGAATTCAGGTTTTCCTATTTAAAGCCTTAGAATTTTGGTTGTTTATGCTAATTGAGGGTATGGGTGGTGGTTGGTGAGGAATTTGGTGAAAATTGATGGAAAACCGAGAGGGATGAAATTCCCAGTTTAGGGCAGATTTTTGCCATTTTGACCTAGCTACGGTCGTTTGTTTTAAAATTCCTTTTGGCAGGTTAAAATAGGTTATTAGAGGAGTACGTGGCTGCTAGAATCGTTCGATTCTGATATCGGACGCAAAAGTTATGCACGTTTGAAGTTTTGGGTCGGTTTTTACCGAACCCAAATTAGTGGCCCGTTTAGTTAGGTTTTAGTTGGATTAGACTAGAAATAGTAGTTTGAGAGTAACTTGGTGATGTAACTTTGATTTTAATGATGTTTGAATATTTGTCGTAGGTCGAGCTGTAAGTGGACAGGTAATCGAGTATCCTCAGCGAGTTAGGATGCCAGGTAAGTAGTGGATTGCTTGTGTTTTGCCTTCGGGCCTACACCATGGAACGGTAGGGAATTATTTGTTTGGTTGCTTGTTGGTTGTTTTGTTTCGTGTTGCATTGTGTTGTTTTATTTCGTGTTGTATTGCATATCTTTGAAACATGCATCGTGAGTTACAGTACGCTAAGCTAGAGATGAGTGGTTGCATGAGTGGTTGCATGAGTGGTTGCATTGTTTGGCATTGTGAGGGTGAACGGTAATCAGATAAAGAAAATTGATAAATTCATCTCGAATAGTGTGCCTTGTCGGGATACGGTGCTGGTATGTAGCACCCCGAAGGGAACTGTAACACCCGAGAAATTCGTTTTAGGAATTTCGAACCTTAAGTTTCGAATTTTAATATTTTAAGCATTATAGAGTGTTAAATTCGTAGAAATATTAAATTAAGTCCAAATGATCAACGGGGAGTTTCGTTAGAGCCCTAAAAATAAATAGGAATATTTGGAGGAATAAGGGAATTTTGGAGAAGTTAAACCGAGGGATGAAATATGTTGGGTTTTTAATTCATTAAAAGAAGAGTGAATAAATGAATTAAATGGTTTCTTAATTAGTTCAGGTATTTTCAGTGAACTTAAGCCGTGTGTTATAATTTAAGAACGAGATTTAACAAAAATTTGAAATGTCGAAAACACGTAAGGGAAAAATGGTAAATGATGATTTATTAAACAGTTTTAATTATTATTATTATTATTATTATTATTATTATTATTATTATTATTATTATTATTATTATTATTATTATTATTATTATTATTATTATTATTATTATTATTATTATTATTATTATTATTATTATTATTATTATTATTATTATTATTATTATTATTATTATTATTATTATTATTATTATTATTATTATTATTATTATTATTATTATTATTATTATTATTATTATTATTATTATTATTATTATTATTATTATTATTATTATTATTATTATTATTATTATTATTATTATTATTATTATTATTATTATTATTATTATTATTATTATTATTATTATTATTATTATTATTATTATTATTATTATTATTATTATTATTATTATTATTATTATTATTATTATTATTATTATTATTATTATTATTATTATTATTATTATTATTATTATTATTATTATTATTATTATTATTATTATTATTATTATTATTATTATTATTATTATTATTATTATTATTATTATTATTATTATTATTATTATTATTATTATTATTATTATTATTATTATTATTATTATTATTATTATTATTATTATTATTATTATTATTATTATTATTATTATTATTATTATTATTATTATTATTATTATTATTATTATTATTATTATTATTATTATTATTATTATTATTATTATTATTATTATTATTATTATTATTATTATTATTATTATTATTATTATTATTATTATTATTATTATTATTATTATTATTATTATTATTATTATTATTATTATTATTATTATTATTATTATTATTATTATTATTATTATTATTATTATTATTATTATTATTATTATTATTATTATTATTATTATTATTATTATTATTATTATTATTATTATTATTATTATTATTATTATTATTATTATTATTATTATTATTATTATTATTATTATTATTATTATTATTATTATTATTATTATTATTATTATTATTATTATTATTATTATTATTATTATTATTATTATTATTATTATTATTATTATTATTATTATTATTATTATTATTATTATTATTATTATTATTATTATTATTATTATTATTATTATTATTATTATTATTATTATTATTATTATTATTATTATTATTATTATTATTATTATTATTATTATTATTATTATTATTATTATTATTATTATTATTATTATTATTATTATTATTATTATTATTATTATTATTATTATTATTATTATTATTATTATTATTATTATTATTATTATTATTATTATTATTATTATTATTATTATTATTATTATTATTATTATTATTATTATTATTATTATTATTATTATTATTATTATTATTATTATTATTATTATTATTATTATTATTATTATTATTATTATTATTATTATTATTATTATTATTATTATTATTATTATTATTATTATTATTATTATTATTATTATTATTATTATTATTATTATTATTATTATTATTATTATTATTATTATTATTATTATTATTATTATTATTATTATTATTATTATTATTATTATTATTATTATTATTATTATTATTATTATTATTATTATTATTATTATTATTATTATTATTATTATTATTATTATTATTATTATTATTATTATTATTATTATTATTATTATTATTATTATTAAGAGTACGTGGCTGCTAGAATCGTTCGATTCTGATATCGGACGCAAAAGTTATGCACGTTTGAAGTTTTGGGTCGTTTTTACCGAACCCAAATTAGTGGCCCGTTTCGTTGAGGTTTTTTAGTTGGATTAGACTAGAAATAGTAGTTTGAGAGTAACTTGGTGATGTAACTTTGCTTTAATGATGTTGAATATGCGTAGGTCGAGCTTGTATAACCGTGGACAGGTAATCGAGTCCTCAGCGAGTAGGATGCCAGGTAAGTAGTGGATTGCTGTGTTTTGCCTTCGGGCCTACACCATGGAACGGTAGGGAATATTTGTTTGGTTGCTTGTTGGTTGTTTTGTTTCGTGTTGCATTGTGTTGTTTTATTTCGTGTTGTATTGCATATCTTTGAAACATGCATCGTGAGTTACAGTACGCTAAGCTAGAGATGAGTGGTTGCATGAGTGGTTGCATGAGTGGTTGCATTGTTTGGCATTGTGAGGGTGAACGGTAATCAGATAAAGAAAATTGATAAATTCATCTCGAATAGTGTGCCTTGTCGGGATACGGTGCTGGTATGTAGCACCCCGAAGGGAACTGTAACACCCGAGAAATTCGTTTTAGGAATTTCGAACCTTAAGTTTCGAATTTTAATATTTTAAGCATTATAGAGTGTTAAATTCGTAGAAATATTAAATTAAGTCCAAATGATCAACGGGAGTTTCGTTAGAGCCCTAAAAATAAATAGGAATATTTGGAGGAATAAGGGAATTTTGGAGAAGTTAAACCGAGGGATGAAATAGTGATTTAAGTTAAAGAAATATAAAAGGGGGCAATTAGGTAAATTGTGAGTCAAATGTTATTAAAAGGCATAAGTCTTTCTCTCTCCCTCATTTTCTTCTCCTCCACGCATGAAATCTCTCTTTTTCTCTCCTTAGGCGATTTCTTCCTCTTCTCATCGCCATCTCCATTGTTCGATTTCTCTTCCATTTTAGGCGATTTCTCCTCCAAGTTTCTTCAACAAAACAACGTGCTAGGGTAAGCTCTACGTTTTGGTTAAGTTTATTTGTTGATTTGGGTTGATTTTTGAGTTAGGGTTATGAATAAATTTAGGGTTTTGTTAGAGATAGTTAGGGTTGTTTAAATATTACTCATTGATGATATATTAATGATTGTTGAAGTTGTTGGAGTTGATTTATAGTGTTGGTAGAGGTTAAATGTAAAGTTAGGATGTTGGAAATGTGGTTAAAGGACATTAATGGAGTTTTTAAGTTAATGAACACTAAGTGTTCGATGAAATGCCCAATAGAAAAAGGATTAGAGTTTTTGAAGGATTTGTCCTAGCTAGAGAAGTCGATTGTTGAGATTCGATGTTTGAAAATCGATATTAATGGTTTGATGTTAAATGCTCTAGGTAACCCAAGCTCAAAGGACGGTGCTCGGCATATTTAGGACGCCAGGTAAGTGAGCGTTAGGCTTTCCGGCCACTAAGGCCCTACGTCGTACAATGTTGAAAATGTTGATTGTTATGAAGAAAGTGGTCATACGGGTAGTTAAGGAAAGACGGGTAGTTAAGTAGTGCCTTAGCGATTTAGGTAGTGCTCATGTGATAGGTTTTCCTTACGTGTATGTTAGTGCTTATGTGATAGGTTTTCCTTACGTGTATGTCTCCTCATGCATCATGTTTTAGCAAAATGCAGATGAACGGTTTATGAACATGATTTTATGAAATGATTAAATGAAAGAATGATGTATGTTTCTCACGGGAGTATATGAATGTTTCTCACGGGAGTATATGAATGTTTCTCACGGGAGTATATGAATGTTTCTCACGGGAGTATATGAATGTTTCTCACGGGAGTATATGAATGTTTCTCACGGGAGTATATGAATGTTTCTCACGGGAGTATATGAATGTTTCTCACGGGAGTATATGAATGTTTCTCACGGGAGTATATGAATGTTTCTCACGGGAGTATATGAATGTTTCTCACGGGAGTATATGAATGTTTCTCACGGGAGTATATGAATGTTTCTCACGGGAGTATATGAATGTTTCTCACGGGAGTATATGAATGTTTCTCACGGGAGTATATGAATGTTTCTCACGGGAGTATATGAATGTTTCTCACGGGAGTATATGAATGTTTCTCACGGGAGTATATGAATGTTTCTCACGGGAGTATATGAATGTTTCTCACGGGAGTATATGAATGTTTCTCACGGGAGTATATGAATGTTTCTCACGGGAGTATATGAATGTTTCTCACGGGAGTATATGAATGTTTCTCACGGGAGTATATGAATGTTTCTCACGGGAGTATATGAATGTTTCTCACGGGAGTATATGAATGTTTCTCACGGGAGTATATGAATGTTTCTCACGGGAGTATATGAATGTTTCTCACGGGAGTATATGAATGTTTCTCACGGGAGTATATGAATGTTTCTCACGGGAGTATATGAATGTTTCTCACGGGAGTATATGAATGTTTCTCACGGGAGTATATGAATGTTTCTCACGGGAGTATATGAATGTTTCTCACGGGAGTATATGAATGTTTCTCACGGGAGTATATGAATGTTTCTCACGGGAGTATATGAATGTTTCTCACGGGAGTATATGAATGTTTCTCACGGGAGTATATGAATGTTTCTCACGGGAGTATATGAATGTTTCTCACGGGAGTATATGAATGTTTCTCACGGGAGTATATGAATGTTTCTCACGGGAGTATATGAATAGGTGAGAACCGCCGTTACGTGATCAAGTGTAGCGGTCGATGGGCGGAGCTCGTGGCGGCGGCTGGTGTGTTTGGCTAGGTGGTGGACTCACGGTTAAGTGGTTTGAGTGTTTTTGGGTATTGTTGGGATAATACTGAATCGATGGATTTCTAATACGTTTAGATATGTTTTAGGGTATTTGGGTGATTGTATAGAAAATGCAAGATGTTTTGTGATGTTTTTGATGATTTAAAACAGGTAGGATTGTTAAACTTTTAAACGGAACCACGCGGTTCGTTTTTATGAAATTCGATTATCTTTAACGTAAATTTGTTGTTTTGAGCATTTGAGTAAATGTTATGTTTAGAGAGTATTTTATGAGATATGTAAGATTTTGGGAGTAAAGGGAAAGGAGTGGTAGTGTTTTGTGCGTTGTATGTTTTGGGTTGTGTTTTGTGTGGGTTAAGTGGATGAATGTGGTGAGCAGGGTGACGGATCGCAGAAGGATAGGAGTTGGAACGCAGAACTCTCGGGTTTTCCAGAGAGTTTGGCGACTGTGTGCGGGTAGAGTGGCGTTCGGTCGCCCCTTTTAAAAAAAAAAGGTTTTATTAAATGATTTTCTTTTATTAATTAATTGTTTATTGTCTAAAGTTTATTGTTTTAATAATTGTTTAAAAGAGTTATTAAACGAACTTCGATTCTAATTCCGATTTCCATTTCGATTAAGGTTTCCGCTTAAGTACAGTTCGAGAGAAAGTTTTAAAAAAAGAAAAAAAAAGAAAAGGAGAATTGTATGATATCACGGGTAAGGGTCGTGACAGGAACTCTATGAGAGACCGGCTAAAATACGCAATCTGGAATAGTGTGCCTTGTCGGGATACGGTGCTGGTGTGTAGAAGCCCGAAGGGAACTCTATGAAGGATGATTGGCTAAAATACGTAAATGTCGTGAGTATGAATTCCAAGACGGTTATAGGATTCTACGATCGACGAGGGAGATTATGTATAGCCATCCCAGACAGTTAATGTAACACCCGGCTTTGCGGGATTTAAATTTATTCCGATATAAACGGCAATTTTGTGAATACGTCGGATTAAGTCCGTTTTACAAACGGAAAGTTTTAACAAAGCCGTAATAATAAATTGGAATTTATGATGAAATATGAGAATTTTGGAAAATCGGATCATTAGTTAAATAACGAAATAATCGGAGGAATAAATAGAAAATGAGACAAAGGGCGATTTGGTAATTGTCAAACCAAAATTTTAATTAAAAAGGAAAAACTCCTTCATTTTTCCCCTAACCCACATAAACTCCATTTTTCCTCTCCCCTTCGCGCGACTTCTTTCCCTTCCTCCGGCGATTCTCCTCTCCGTGGTCGAAGCTTGTCCTCCGTGTTGCATGGGAGCCAAGTGGAATAATTAGAACCCGACTAGAAGGAACAAAAGGATATGGACCATAGGATAACTTGAAAGAAGTCCATGTGCGACATTTGAGGTAAGTGCGGGGGATTGTTAGGTTCAATGAAGGGTTAAGATTAGAAGTTTAACTCAGTGGTTAGCGCCGAATGATTTGTGAAATTTGCGGTTTATAGAATAGGGAGGACAAAGGAGTGCAATAAACCCACTTAAGTAAACTTAGAGTGCGATTAAGTTAGAAAGTGTTCCAAAAGACTGGTGTTTATCTGATCGAGACCGATAGACACATGGGTGATATAAGGTTAGAATAAATTGTTGAAGTGAGTCTATGGCAAAACCTGGGAATTTAATTGTACTTGGAATTAACGAGGAATTGAGCTAAACAAATGAGCGTAATGTACATAGTATGAGAAAATTAGTGGTAGCTTAGAAAAGAATATGATGTTCATAACATCTTAGTTACAACGGGACCAGAATCCTAAACTAGTAGTAACTTTATGCCCAGATGGACTCGTCGAGACCTCGGAGTAAACTCAATGAGATGGTTTGTGAAATTTAGCTATTTAAATTTTAGTTGAAAATTTTTATTAAGACTCGCAAGGTGTCCAAGTAAGTGTACAAGTTGGATACTGTTGACGGAGAAGTGTTGTGGGAACGTTGCTAGGGAAGTGTGGACTCGGGTGGTCGTAATAGTGACTAAGGTAAGGATCAACAAAATTATACATGAGTTTAGTTTACAGCTCCGACGTAAGTAGAAATTGTTATACCCGATAGGTGGATAAGGTCATAGTGCAGTTGAGATTTAGCGTTGGAATAAGTAAATTGAAAAGGCTTTGAGGGCGTGAAGTGGTTAGGTACATATTCGATAAACACGGGATTAAGAAAGATAGAAACTAAGGGAACTCAATTTGAGGAATTGAAGTTAAAATAAAGGGGAGTTTGGATTACAACTTGGGTGTTGCTAGGAGTCCTTGAATGTTAGTCAACCCAGATGATGTTGGGAAGTTGAAGTTATTTCGAGGATTGAGAATAGAGATAATCGTTAGTAGAGACCAATTGATAAGTTAGAGGCTTAACGTTTTGTGGTGATTAAACAGAGACCAACGCGTGCTCGGGTCATTAGGTGTCTAATATGCAGGTAGAGATCGTTTGGTTAAGGACTTAGGAAATTTGGTAAGATTTGAGGCGTAAGTGAGAATGTGTTTAGGCCAATTGAAAGTAAGGAATGCAGTTGGGTTGTTCAAATTGGAGATTTAGGAGTTTATTAGCGTCTGATGCCTAACCACGGACATGTTTAGTCAAATCAAACTGGTGGATGTGATCAGAAGACTAATGTTGAGTCGTTGGTTTAAGAGATTTAGCTCAGAACCATAGAGATTGACCACAAGTGTAATAGGATTAGAGTTCTTAAGGAGAGATACGAGTTTTGGAGAGATAGAAGGAAGAGGCTCGAGAGGAACGGAACGATAGTAAGTTGAAGAATAAGGCCGCAAGACAAAATACAATAATATCGAGGACTATAAGTTAAGTCAAATTTTGAGGACAAAATTTAAATAAGGTGGGTGGAATGTAACACCCGGCTTTGCGGGATTTAAATTTATTCCGATATAAACGGCAATTTTGTGAATACGTCGGATTAAGTCCGTTTTACGAACGGAAAGTTTTAACAAAGCCGTAATAATAAATTGGAATTTATGATGAAATATGAGAATTTTGGAAAATCGGATCGTTAGTTAAATAACGAAATAATCGGAGGAATAAATAGAAAATGAGACAAAGGGTGATTTGGTAATTGTAAAACCAAAATTTTAATTAAAAAGGAAAAACTCCTTCATTTTTCCCCTCACCCACGTAAACTCCATTTTTCCTCTCCCCTTCGCGCGACTTCTTTCCCTTCCTCCGGCGATTCTCCTCTCCGTGGTCGAAGCTTGTCCTCCGGCGACTCGACTCTTCACGTTTCTCTTCCGTCTCCGCTCTCTAGGTAAGGCTCTAAGCTTTTGGAATGTTAGTTATCGATTTCTAGGGTTTAAAACGATTAGGGTTCGTTAGGGTTTTCGTCGAAAACGTAGATTGATGTTTGAAATTTATAGGTTTAGCTTAGTTATGCCTCTAATAGACGTATTGATGATTTTCGGAGCTTAGTTCATCGGTTTGTTGAGGTGTATTTGAGATTTGGTTAAGTTGGAGCTAATGGGGTTTTTGAAATGTCGAGCGCGAATTGCTCGACGAAATGCCTCAACGAACTAAAATAGAGTTTGGAAGATTTTTTCTTTAGTTAAGAGTTAGCAATTTTTGGAGTATGGAGATTTAGACTCGATTTAATGTCGTATATTGTGAAATGTATAGGTGAACAAACGACCGTGGACGGAGCTCGGTGTGCAACGACGCGAGGTAAGTCTCTGTGACTTGTTTGGCCGTCTTGGCCTACACCATATGAATTGAGTCAATCGAGGAAATTGGAGATATGTTGTGTTTGGGTAGTTTAGAACGGGTAGTTAGAATTATGTTTTGTTAGGTTGTTAATTTGTTAGTTTTTATTGTATGTTTCTACTTGTTTTTATTTCGCTCATAGCATGATAATTGTTCACGCATCATAGTTTTTCGAACGGCATAAAAAAATGAGTTTCTATGCATGTTTTCATGAAAAGGAAAATGATAACGAAAAGGTAATGAACGTAATGATGGTCACGTCGGTGGCGGTGGTTCAGACATGGCTGTCGGATGAAGCATGTCTTCTCCCCGGTTAGATACGAGGGGCTATCCAATCGCCGGATGTGCCGCTCCTATCTAGTGAGAGAGAAGCCCCGGTGACGTATATGAAATGCTTAGCGAAAAGGTAGGACGCATGATTTCGAACTATACATGCATAGCATAGCATTCACGTGCATTCACTTAGATTTACTAAGCCTCTAGCTCACGTGTTTAATTCTATGGTGTAGGTGATTTTGAGACAGGTGAGGAAGACAACCCTCCGCCTGAAGTATGAACACGTTGAAGGAGGATGACCCGTGGGAGTGCGCTGGCAGTCGGAGCGTGATTTTGACCCGTGGGGACGTAGGTAAACATTTTGGGAATTGATAGATAGAATATAGGAGATATGTATAGTTAAATACTTTAGGATGTTTTGGGTTGGATAGATTATATGTCGTGTTTTGGAAATTAAAAGGATTTTTGTAATGTATTGATTATTTTCAAACAGGGGGAAACGTTAAACTTTTAAACGGAACCACGCGGTTTGTTTTTAAGAAAATTTGTTATATTTTAAATGTGTTTTAATTCGGTTTTTGGACGATTGGTATAGTGGGGATTGTATACGGGGAGTAGAGTGATTGTATTGTTGTGAAAAGTGTTAAAAGAAGTGATGAATGTATGAGGTAGAAAAGGGAATGGTGAAGTGTGTTTTTTTTAGTGTAGTATGTGTATGCAAGAAATCACGATCGATCGTGATTTGACCACGATCGATCGTGATCTGCAGAAAAGGGGGAGAAGTCCTATCACGATCGATCGTGATTCGACCACGATCAATCGTGTTCTGGGAAAATTTATTGTTGAAATTCCAGAGGCAGCCCGATCGATCGGGCACACTACCACGATCGATCGGGATCAGTTCAGCGTGACCACGATCGATCGTGATATGACCACGATCGATCGTGATTGCAAGAAAAATGTTTAAATTTCCTTTTTATTCTTAGCTGATCACGATCGATCGTGATTGCAGAAAAATGTTAAAACTTAATTTTTATAAATTGTTTTATTAAGTTCCTATTAATGATTTTAAATGGTTTTCAATTCTCTGAACGATTTTAATGATTTAAATTTCCGCTCAAATGTTACAATGATATATAAAAAAAAATAATATTAAAAATAATAATAATACGGAAAAATACGGGTATAGTGTTAGGGTCGTTACAATTAAGGGATGAGAGCTGTCTGGTCTTGCTCTGGTGATTCTGAGTTTGACCGTCCTAGACGGTTATGGGACGTGTGCCTACTCAAATCACATGGCTTATGAAACGATTAAAGTAACGAACAGCAAATAAGCACAACTGAGTGGTAGAAACTGCATGTGTTAGGTTGATTGCATTGTGTTGTTGCATTTATTATTCCCTACTTGCTAAGCATTAGGCTTACGTTTTGCGTTCTATGGTGTAGGTGACAAGGTATATACAGGTAAGCTAGACGATGGAGCCAGGATTAGGTGGCAGTCGGTGGCTAACGGGGCACGCCGGTGCGGGCAGTTGTCGGGGCACCTCGACCATGGTCTTCGGGGGATATGGGGCTTTGTATTTTGTAGTTTATTGTAGATTTCTATTTATGGAAATGATGGGAATTCATAACCCTTTTTGGTTGATGATTGGAAAGTTATAGCTAAGTTAAGGGTGATGTGTCGCCCTATATTGTGAACTTTCTTCACTTAGGGATGTTAGTATTTTAGTTTCCCTCTTTACTGCTATTTTGTGATTTCGTATGCTGGATAAGTTGAGTAGAAGTATTCTGGATTGGTTGGGATTTATTAGTTGCAGGTACCTAGCATTTTGGAGGCGCCATTTTCAGGCGTTACTTTGTCGAAATTTTCGGGAAGGACGCCGTGGTGCTTATAGGTTAGGATTAAGAGAAATTAGTGAGTCTAGGCAGCTAGGTATGACATAAGGGAGCTTTGAGAGACTTAGCTTTAAATTTTGCTGTGTCAGTTTTATTTTATGTTTTGGGATTCATGAAAATTATTTTAAATTATTGTGGTTATTGTGAGCCAAGTAGCGCACCGAGCCAGGGTGGGCTCGGGGGTGTTATAATAGGAAACGGTCTGATGTTTCTAGGATTCAACTTGCCTCTCTTTTCGAATCTTACAACTCTCTTGAATGGCGAAATCTTAAGGGAAAATTCGTCATTCACATCGTACTCTAGTTCTCTTCGCCTTCAGTCCGCATAGCTCTTTTGTCGACTTTGAGCAGTTAAGATTTGTTGTCGAATAAAAGCAACCTTTTCTGTTTGATGTTGCAAAATATCTAGACCAATCAATCGTGCCTCACCTGCCTCATCCCAATATAACGGAGATCTGCACTTTCTTCCATAAATGGCCTCGTATGGAGCCATACCTATCGTAACCTGCAAGCTATTATTGTAAGAAAACTCCACCAAAGATAAGTATTTGCTCCAAGAACCCTGAAATTCCAATACACAAGCTTGAACATATCCTCTAATGTCTGAATAGTTCTCTCAAATTGTCCGTCCGTCTGAGGGTGAAATTCCATGCTAAAATTTAGCTGTGTACACAGAGCCTTGTACAGGCTCTTCCAGAACATCGATGTAAATCTCGGTCTAACACAATCGAAGTCGGGACCGTGCAATCACACGATCTCCTGTACGTATAGTTCAGCAAACTGGTCCATCGAATATGTCATCTTCACTGGCAAAAAATGAGCTGACTTAGTTAAGCGGTCCATTATCACCCATATTCCGTCATAACCTTTTGTTGTTCGAGGCAATCCAACAACAAAATCCATCGATATCTACTCCCATTTCCACTCAAGAATCAGCAATGGCTATAGCTTTCCTGCTGGCCTTTGATGTTCAGCCTTAATCTGCTGACAAATTAAGCACGTTTCAACGTACTCCGCCACCATCCTCTTCATATTAGGCCACCAGTAATGCTACTTAAGATCTCTGTACATTTTTGTGCTTCTTAGATGAACAGAGAACTTAGAAGAATGAGCCTCTGAAAGAATTTCTTTTCGAAGTTCCTCATTATTCGGAACATACCATCTATTCTGAAATTTAAGAATTCCATCGTCTGAATAACTAAACTCTAATCTATCATTAGAAACCATGCTCAATTTAAACTCATTGTATTTAACATCGTCCTTCTGAGCTTCTTTAACCTTATCTAAAATAGTGGGTTTCAAGGACATTGCAGATAGTATGGCTGATACATTAGACACTACCTCTAGGTTGAATCTCTAAAATTCTAAATTTAGAGCTAACGGTATAGCAGGAACCATAGCCAAAGTAGATGTCGTTACTCTGTTTAGTGCATCAGCTACTACATTTGCTTTGCCGGGGTGGTACTGGATCTCAAAATCATAGTCTTTCACAAACTCCAACCACCGTCGTTGTCTCATATTAAGCTCTTTTTGAGGAAAAATATACTTCAGACTTTTGTGATCTGAATATATTTCAACGGCTAACCATACAGGTAGTGCCTCCAAATCTTTGGCACGCTCGGCTAACTCTAGGTTGTGTATAGGATAATTATGCTCATAAGTTTTCAACTGCCTTGATGCATATGCTATTACTTTCCAATTCTGCATCAATACACACCCAAGACCTATCTTGGAAGCATCACAGTATATGATAAATTTCCCATCTTCAACAGAAAGTGCCAATGTTGGAGCAGTAGTCAATCTCTGCTTTAAAGTTTGGAAACTGTGCTCACAATCTTCAGACTATAAATACTTCATATTTTTTCTTATCAATCGAGTCAGAGGTATTGAAATCTTTGAAAATTCTTCAATGAACTTCCTGTAATAACCTGCTAACCCAAGAAGACTCCGTATATTGGTAACATTCTTCAGTTGTGGCCATTTGTTAACTGTTCGAATCTTTACTGGATCAGCAGATATTCCCTCGCCTGAAATAACGTGACCAAGAAAGTGGATTCTATCCAACTGAAACTCACACTTAGAAAACTTTGCATAAAGTTGGTGTTGCTTCAAAATCTCCAATACCAACCTCAGATGCTTCGTATGCTCATCCTTAGTATAGGAATAGACCAAAATATCATCGATAAATACTATGATAAATTTATCAAGATATTCATGGAAAATCTTATTCATTAAGTCCATGAAGGCCGCTGGAGCATTCGTCAATCCAAAAGACATCACCAAGACTCGTAATGCCCATATCTTGTTCGGAAGGTAGTCTTAGGAATATCTTCAGATTTGATCTTCAACTGATAGTACCTCGATCTTAGGTCAATCTTTGAAGAAACTCGTGCACTTTGGAGTTTATAAAATAGGTCGTCGATCCTTGGCAGTGGATACTTGTTCTTGACCGTTAGCTTGTTCAACTCTCTGTAATCGATGCACATGCGTAATGATCCATCCTTCTTCTTGACAAAAAGGACTGGTGTGCCCCATGGTGAAAAATTGGGGCGTACGAACCCTTTTGCTAATAACTCTTCCAATTGTTTCTTCAGCTCTTTCAGTTCCGTTGGCGCTAACCTATATGGATTCTTCAACATAGGTTCAGCGTCTGGATACACATCAATAACCAACTCCATCTCCCTATCCGGCGGTAAGCCAGGTAGATTGTCTATAAACACTTCTGGGAAATCTCGAACAACTATAACATCTTGAGGTTTTGTTTCTACTAGCATTTGAGTATCTACAATGCTTGCCAGGAAACTCAAGAACTCACCATTCATAAAATGCCGAGCCCTGATAGATGTCATAAAAGAAAGCCTCCTTGTATTCTTCAGGGCTTGGAAAGTGTGCTTCTCACCACCTGAAGGCTGAAAACTCACTATTCTTGATCTGCAGTCAATTGTTGCATGATGCTTAAACAGCCAGTCCATCCCCAGAATCACATCATATCCCGTTATCCCCTTAATAATGAGATCAACAGGTAGACTCTTACTTCCCACTGATACCACACTGTCACGCATCACTTGATTAGAGTGCATGCGCACACCAGAGGGTAACGTTACGTCATATACGTGCTCAGTTGACGTAGGTCATAAGTCTAACTTGATGGTAAACAAAGTTGCTATAAAGGAATACGTCGTGCCAGAATCAATCAATGTATAAGCAGGTACGGAATTTATCAATATAGTAACAGACACCACAACTGGCTGGTCATCATCGCCTGACTCAATCATAGCAAATATTCTCGGTTTCACCATAGCAAGACCCTTCCTCAAATCTGGGTGATCCTTGTTGATATGGCCTATCTCGTTACAATTGCAGTACCGAGTGACTCTAGGCTTCGGCAGTCTCTTAACAGATGCCCGGTCTTATTACAGTTGAAACACCTCCCTGAAGTCAACATGCATTCTCCCAGGTGGTATTTCAGGCACTTCTAGCACTGAGGAAATTTTTCAGTGTCCTGAGCTCGTTTTCCTCCTCCTTGACTGCTCTGACCCTCACTGAGCCTCTTAATACCTTCTTGTTGCTGCTGGGGACCTCCTCTACTTTGCTGTTGTATAATTTCTCTGAAAAATCTCTGTGGGGCCTCACGTTGCTTGACACACTTGATGTCTGCTTGCTCCACCTCTTGTGCCTTAGCTACAACTTCACTGTACGACACGCTCATGGTGCCTGCTATCTGCACTCCTTTGTATATCTCTGGCTTCAATCCCTATAAAAATTGAAGGACCTTATCCTCATTCTTGCTTACTAGGTGACTAGCAAATCGTGACAGCGATTCAAACTGTCGGATATATTCCAACACTAATCCGGTTTGTTTTAGCTGCAGAAATTATATTCTCTTTACGGCCTGAACAGTATTGTTGAAGTATTTATCATAAAAGGCCTTCTTGAACTATTTCCACGTCATCGTCAGCACATCATTGGTGGTCTCCATAGTCTCCCACCAATATCGGGCGTCTTTTGCCAAGTGGAATGTCGCCAGAGAAATCTTGTCTATCTCCTCCACTTGAACATGCTTTCAATTGTGCGAATCCATTCTTTGACAACAGTTGGGTTGGGTGATTGTCCGTCGAATGTTGGTGGTCGCAGCCTTTGAAATCTATCTCCAGACTGGTCATTACCGGAACCAGAATGAGCACTCCCTTATACTTCTCGCTTCCGTAAAATGCCTAATTGTTAGATTGTTGGCGCTCTGACTGCCTAATCGTAACTGGATCCTCCTCATTCCTTGAGTTTGTTGTTTCTCTCGGTACTCTCAGACGTCCTGGTTGTGTATACATTTTGATAATTCCTGAACAAAAGTTAATCACTCTTTTAAACATCTAATAACTAAATCTAAATATAAATACTTACAGTTGTTGAAGTACTCTCATGCAGTGATTAGCACTGTTAGGTAATCTTCTGAGCGATTTGACCAATGACTCTGATACTGTAACGACCCCTTTTCCTAATAAGATATTGTCCATTCTGAGGATTTGGCCGTAACCCAATATCTTTCCCTCATGGCTTTGTTTGGTGAGGACTTCCCAGTTGGTCACCAAACTTGGTACTACTCTCACCGAAGCACTTTTAACTTCAGAGTTCTTATGGGATCCGTTGCCAATTGTGCTCCAAAACGCGTCTTACTATTTTAGGAGGGTTCCTTTATATATGTTTCATTTCCATATAATTCCCCAAGTAATGTGGGATTGTGATGACCCCCTCTTTACGACCCGAGATTCGCCTACACTCGAGTCCGGGATTCGCCTACACTCGGCTTAGGTCCCGAGGTTTGTCCCGCAACCCGAGATTTTTCTAGCAGTCGTATCCATACGTGCACATTCGGGTCATCCCAATCACACCCCCTCAAAGGCCCAACGTCCTCGTTTGCCACATTTTCGGCTGGGTACAGGCTCAGATACCATTTGTAACGACCCTTTTTCCCAGTAAGATATTGTCCGCTCTAGGGATTGGGCCGTAACCCAATCTCGTCCTCTCACGGCTTTGTTTAGTGAGGACTTCCCAATCGGTCACCCAACCTGGAACTACTCTCACCGAAGCACTTTTAACTTCGGAGTTCTTATGGGATCTGTTGTCAATTGTGCTCCAAAACGCGTCTTACTATTTTGGGAGGGTTCCTTTACATATTTTTCATTTCCATATACTTCCCCAAGCGATGTGGGATTGTGACAACCCCCTCTTTACGACCCAGGATTCGCCTACACTCGAGTCCGAGATTCGCTTAGATGTCGAGGTTTGCCCCGCAACCCAAGGTTTATCCCGCAGTCGTATCCATACATGTACATTCGGGTTATCACAGATACCATTGTCTAAACCCGGTTCGCTACTCCTACTACATACTCGTACTAGATAATTCGTGAAAATTTTTATCCATCGACTTAAAACGTCACCGTTTAAAAATATTTAAAACTTTGCAGCGGAAAACTATTCATGGAAAGACTCTTTATAAATAAATCTTAAGTTTTTTAAAACAATAAAAAGAAATTTATACTGGTTCTATGCAAACCAGTCGACACCTACGTGCACGGTCGACACTTCATCCACTTCTGTTTGTGTCGGTCGATCCTCGTGGCCGACACTTTTCCCGGTTATACACTACGGGTCGACACTTGGATGCATCGATCGACACTTCATTTGTCTCTGTTTGTGGCAGTCGATCCTCGTGGTCGACACCTTCCCAGTCTTACATCAACTAGTCGACACTTGTAGACATGGGTCGACACTTCGACCCACTCTACACTAAGGTGGTCGACACTTATGCACACAAGTCGACACCTTAATCGCCTATGTTTGTATCGGTTGATCCCTTTGTTCGATACCTTTACTAGCCGGTCGACACCAGAGAGCATCGGTCGACACTATGCTCAGGTTGATACACTCAAAGGTTGACACGCACATACGCAGGTCGACACTTTTACCTTCTACTGCTATTAACCTTAAACAAAACTTCACCATTTTGCAGGAAATTGGACAGTATAACGTTTAAAACCATAAAAACCAAAAACCTGCATTTTCAAATCAAATTTTTTCAAAATAGTTCCAAAATACGTTTGTATATAAAAACGACTACTATTGTTTAAAAATCCATCTATACATCAAAATGTCTCAAAATTATACATACGCCCAATGGTTAAATCGCCCTAACAAACGACCGGAATTTCACACGAGCGTACTCCTACAACTGCTTCCTAAACCTGAACGTTCTCCAAGGACTCACCAGCTATCACTTTTTCACCTACATCACAGAACTCATCTATTAGCCTAATGCTAAATAAGTAGAGCAATAAATGAAATGAAATGAAAACAATACATGAATCCTAAACATGTCGTTTCTACGTTCCGTTATACGTTTCGTTTTCGTTCACGTTCTGTTTACATGTTCATTTTTGCACGATCCTCATACTAGATGAGAGGCGGATCACTTTTCCCAAATCATCACATGCTCAATCCTCATATGCCGTTGGAAAGCAGATTAGTTCCCCCAAGGCATCGCGTTGATCCTCATACTAGATGGGAAACAGATCAATTTTCCCAAATCATCAATCATCTGTCTCATTTGAGGGGCGTATTACTTCCCCCAAAGATTTTACTCAATGATCCTCATACTAGATGGGAAGCAGATCAATTTTCCCAAAACATCAATCCCCTGTCTCATTTGAGGGGAGAATTGCTTCCCTCAAAGCTCCATACTCGTTTTGTTTCGTATCGTACCATGTCGTTTCGTAAAACACATGCAAATTCATTTTCGTTTCATACTGTAACACCCGAAATTTTCCTAAAACGTATGTAGCCCTTAGATTAGACTATTAGAAGAGGTTAAGGTTAGTTCTAAGATTTTTCTAGCAAGTTATATTAGTATATAAAGTGGGATTGCATGAGAGAAAAGGAGGGTTGAATGGTAATTTTAAAAGGAATTATGAATAAAATAAAAGAAAAGAAAAAGTCAAAGTAATTAAGCCAATCAAATTCAAATAATTGTGTGAAATAAAAACTTGGAAAAGTAAATGAAAGAAGTGGTTAAAGATGGCCATCACGTTGGAAGGAAGGAGGAGAAAAAAGTTGAAAAAGTTAAAACCAAAAAGGTGTGTTTGAAAAGTCAAAAGGACTTAACAACCAATATGAAAATTCAAAGGAAATTTACATGCAATAATTGAATGGAAAAGGTGGGAATGAAAGGAAAGCCACGTTGGAGGGTTTGAAACAAAGGAAAAGTGAGGGTTGAAATTAAATTTTAATGAATGTGGTGGTAAAAACAAAAAGGTAAAAAGTTATGTGATTAAATTGATAAAATTGTAAAAATTTGAGTCATCTTCTCCCCTTTCTTCCTCTCCAAGAGCCAGCCTCCATTGACGCCTCCCTCATCCTCCTTTCCATAGATTTTCAAGAGATTAAGGTAAGCTTTTGTTGGGGTTTTAGGTTATATATAGTTAGGGGTTGGTTTTAGGGTTGTTTTATTGGTTTTTGTTAGGGTTTGGAAAACCCTAACAATGGAATCCGAAAATTGGGTTTAAATGTTGGATTTTCTTTCCAAATTTGATATTTTAATTGTTGAATGGATTGGTTTAGGTAGATTTTAGGATTAGATTGGAGTTTGGAAGTGAATTTCACAAAAAATTGGTTTTTCACAATATGTGGCCGATTCTGTCTTGGGAATTTTCGGTTTGGATAGGTGTGTTGTTTGGTTAATTTGAGTGTTTTAATGGATAGTAGACATGTAGAGGTTTCCGAATTGGGGTGGCATGTCAAAATCTGTTGAAAAATGAGAAAGTTATGGGCGTTTGAAGTTGGACGGTAAAATTTAAGTAAAAATCGGGTTTAAGTGTTTAAGCGTGAGATTGTTTTAATTGTTGGTTAGTTTTAGGTTTAAGAATTCCTTAGAATGTATTGGTAACTTATCAAGCTACGTTTTTGTTATTTTAGGTTGTTGAACGAAGGACTTGAGCGATAGAAGTGAGCTAGTGAAAGTCGAGCAACCAGGTAAATAGTGGATGCGTGTTTTGTTGCCTTCGGGCCTACACCATGGAACGGTAGGAAATTGGTTGTTGTTTGTATGGTTGCTTTGTATTGTATTTTGTTTGTGTGGATGCTTGGTCTTGTATTTTGTTCGGTGATTTCTTTGTCTTGTATTGGTTTGTGTGGCGGTGAGTTTGAAATGTAAAAAGGGGTAGTGTGAGCTTGAAAGGAAAGGGGAATAGTGAAGTGTCATCCTGGGAGCGAGACTCGGATGGAGATGCATCTTGGGAGCGAGACTCAGAAGTGATTGAGTAGTGCCCTCTTGGGAGCGAGACTCGGAGGGTTAGGGCCATCTTGGGAGTGAGACTCGGATGGATACGCATCTTGGGAGTGAGACTCAGATGTGTAATAGGTGATTGGTTTAGGGCCATCTTGGGAGTGAGACTCGGATGGATACGCATATTGGGAACGAGACTCAGATGTGTAATAGGTGATTGGGTTAGGGCCATCTTGGGAGCGAGACTCAGATGTGTATTAGGTGATTGGGGGTAGGGCCATCTTGGGGACCGAGACTCAGATGGAAATGTATCTTGGGAGCGAGACTCGGATGTGTGTTAGGGTTGTGTGTGTATGTTTATATTTCTTTTCCCCTACTTGCTAAGCGTAAGCTTACGTGTGTGTGTGCGTGTTCTATGGTGTAGGTAACGACACGGTTACAGGTGAGCCAAGCGAGTGAGCCAGGGTTTGGGAGCAGTCGGAGATGCACGAGGCGTGCCGGTGCGGGCAGTTGTTGGGGTGTCTTGACCATGGTCTTCGGGATGTATGTGGGATTTGTATTTTTATAGTTTAGTTTAGATTTCGGTTTGTGGCAATTAGGTATTTTGGGATTGTGTATAATTGTCTAACTATTCTAGATATTTGGGGTTTTAATGTTTTGTTGGTGGATTTCGTATTGTGGTTAGTGATGGCTTTGTTGGGTAATTGGTATGAAATGATAGTGTTTTAAGACTTTGATTTCAGGTTTTGCGTTTTGGAAATTTAGGCGTTATGCCGCTCGTTTTGGTTTTAAAACATACAACGTCGGGTTTAATTTCTCTATTTTTTATTTTTTAAAATTCTAAATTATTTTAACCCGACATTTTCTGACGCATTTTAAACATATTTTGGGCACGCTTTCCAACAAAAATTGAGGGTTCGTAAAAACCCAAAAACCGAGTCAAAAAATTTACGAAAATTATTTTAAACGTCGTTCTAAACACGGGTTGGGTTAGCAAAGTAGCGCACCGAGCCGGGGTGAGTTCGGGGACGTTACAAGATGGTATCAGAGCAAAAGTGGTCGAGTCGTTCAAAGGATTACCCGACAATGCCGGCCGCCGTGCAACATGCTGCACCGATTGTAAGTATTTCTTTAACTCTAGTTAGTTCCTTTTCTAAGATTAGATTTTCTAACCTTTTCAGGAATAGAAAATGCCTAGAAACCCAGGACAACCAAGACGACCCGGACGACCTCGGAATGAACCAGAACCACCTGAGGATCTGAATAAACAACTCCGGGATCTATTGAATGTGCAATCTCAGCTGCTTGGGATATTTATGAATCAAGGACTACCGGGAAACCTTGGAGAGGGGTCCAGCTCTGGAGCTGGCTCTAGCGGAGAGAGATTTAGACGGTTAGAGCCTCCGGCATTTGAAGGACGTTTAACCGATACGACAGCGGCTGAAAGTTTGATATGTACAGTGGAAGATATGTTTACTGTTGCGGAGGTGGAAGAAGAAAATAAGGTGAAATGTGCGACGTTTCACCTATCGAACAGTGCTCAAAGCTGGTGGGGTCAGTAAAGGCTACAACGGATATTCAGAGTATGACTTGGGAAGAATTCAAGGAGCTATTTTATGATAAATACTACAACCGAACAGTCCAAGCTGCAAAAAGATTACTTCATGGCTTTGAAGCAAACCGGATCAGTGGGAGGATATATTCAGCAGTTTGAAGCATTGTCCAAGTTTGCCAGCCATCTGGTCAGCAGAGAGGAAGATAAGATATTTCAGTTTGTGCAGGGTTTGAAACCGGAGATTTAAATGCTGGTGAAGACTTTTGGAATTGACGGGATATCATTCACACGAGTGGTGGCTAAAGCTGTGGAAGTGGAGGTAGCCGCTGGTAAAATCCTTAAACCCGTGGAAGCATCGAGAAGGATGTTTAAAGAAATTTCAGCTCCGATTAATGGTGATGGAACTTCTTCTCAGTCTCAAGAAACTAAGAGACCGGGAGATAATTTAAATGACCAAAGAGAAGGAAAGAGGCCACGGGGAAGATATTTGTCATGTCCTAAGTGTTTGAAAGCTCATCCAGGTGAGTGTGGACAGTATGCGGATAAATGCTACAACTGTTTTGAAACTGGCCATCTTTTCTGAGATTGTCCAAAGCGCAAAGTTACTCGATGTTTCAAGTACAGCAAGCCTGGACATACGGCTAAAGTTTGTCCTACATCAAAGAAAGGTAATATGTTACGGACTGAAAGTAAGGATATTATTAGTTAGGATAAACTTGCAAACAAGAAGGTTATTGAGTGATGTGTTGTAAAGGAACTTAAGAGAATACCCAAGTTGGAAGAACAAACGCGACTAGATTAGTTAGTAAATTTTGGAGAGAAAACAGAGTGAAATTAGATATTGTAGAAATGTTGAGAAAATGGTAGGGAATTTTTGTTAGAAAGTTTTGATGGTTCGACTCGTATGTAACAAGGCCGAAACCGTCGATGTTGTATATATCTTCAGCCAGAGCCGTTGGGGTAAATGAGAACTGGAGTGCTATAGAATAGAGAGTAGAAGTTGTATTAAGTATTTAATAGCATACAATTGGAAGAGATATAGGAACTTTGAATGAGAGGAACGAGAACTCGCACGAAAAACGTTCGAGTGCATTAGGGATATAAAGTTAGAAGGTTTGACTCGTATGTAATGAAGTTGAAGCCTAATATTTCGTAAATATATTAGGCTAAGGTTGGTGGGCTTAAGGGTAAGATGTAAATCAGAACTCGAGTATTATAAAGTAAGGTTAGCTAAAGAGGGGTAGGGCTGTTGGTTACGATGAGAACTTTGGCTGAAGGATTGAAATTAATAAGATGAAAGAGTTTGCTCCACCGTAACAAACTAGGCTAGTGCTTGAGAATGGAAGTTTAATGATGTACTTAGAGTTAGGAAGCTAATAAAAATTGTGATAATATAGAGTCGGAGTAATGGTACTCTAGATTGTAGTAAGATTTTGTGGATAAGGAAAATAACTTAGAGATAATAAGCGTAAACGTGGAATGTGTAACGCCCGGGATTTTTGAGGGAAAAATAAATGATAAGGAAATTATTTATTAGATAGTTGTTTTAATTAATTTAAAAGAAACGTGAATAAAATTGGTTAAAATAATTGATCAATTAAATTGTATTCGGGTATTCTAAATGGAGAAATTAAGCCGTGGGTAATAATTAAGAACGAGATTTAACGGAATTTACGGAAGAGCAAAACGGTATGTTAATGTTTAATAGGAATTAGGATTATTAATGTTTTATTATTATTATTATTATTATTATTATTATTATTATTAATAATAACATAAAAACAAAAAGAATGGCCCGAAGGCCATTCTGTTGTTCGAGCTCCAGCCCGACGCCGTGAGAGACGAGGGAGGAGGCGACGATCGACGAACAACCGGCGTTTTTCGACTTTCTCCGGCCAGACGGCGGCGACGTGAGGCTCCGACCACCCTCCGCGCGCAACCCGACCGGTAAGGCTCGGTTTCCCTTGTTTTGGTTCGGTTTTCGGGTTTGTTCATGGCCGTGGGTGGCGAGCTCGATTGAGCTCCGATCTCCGGCCAATTTTGGTCGCTTTAAACGTCAATTGGCCGAGCTCGGTGCTGGCAAGGATTGCCGAGCAATGAGGAGCTCGGATTTGGGGAAAAACAGTGAGGCCCGAATTAGGGCTTAGGGTTTTCGTAAATAAAAACTTCGATTTTAGGTTAGTTTATGTTAATTGGATGTTAGGAGGATAGATTGGTGAAGAAATTGATGAGTTTTGATGAAAGATCGAAAAAGTGAAATTTTGGGAGAAAGGGCAGTTTCGGGTTTCTGCAAAATTGACCTAGCTCCGGTCATTTGTTTTAAAAATTCCTTTTGGCAGATTAAAATAGGTTATTAGAGGAGTACGTGACCGCTGGAATCGTTCGATTCCGATAACCGACGCAAAAGTTACGCGCGTTTGAGTTTTAGGTCGGTTTTTACCAAACCCAAAATAGTGGCCCGTTTAGTTAGATTTTAGTTAGATTAAGCTATAAATAGTAGTTTAAGATGTTTTTAAGAAAATAAGAGTTTAGTTATGCCCGAATGAGAAAATGGAAATTTTAGGAAAGAATTTCCTAAATTAGGAGATTAGTTTAAGTTTGAAATTAGTTAATTGGGATTGATTTTAATGTACTTATTTATGAATGCTTTAGGTGGAGACGGCTTTTGACGGTGCTCGGCTTACTACGGACGCCAGGTAAGTGAGCGTTAGGCTTTCGGCCACTAAGGCCCTACGTCGTACAATGTGATGAATGTTGATTGTTTTTTTATGAGAGTGATTGTAGAGGTTGGTGGAAGATGGGTAGTTAAGGAAGATGTGATAGTTAAGTAAGGCTTTAGTTATGTAGTAGTGCTCATGTGATAGGTTTTCCTTACGTGTATTGTTAGTGTCATGTGATAGGTTTTCCTTAGTGTATGTTAGTGTTCATGTGATAGGTTCCTTACGTGTATGTTAGTGTTCATGTGATAGGTTTTCCTTACGTGTATGTTAGTGTTCATGTGATAGGTTTTCCTTACGTGTATGTTAGTGTTCATGTGATAGGTTTTCCTTACGTGTATGTTAGTGTTCATGTGATAGGTTTTCCTTACGTGTATGTTAGTGTTCATGTGATAGGTTTTCCTTACGTGTATGTTAGTGTTCATGTGATAGGTTTTCCTTACGTGTATGTTAGTGTTCATGTGATAGGTTTTCCTTACGTGTATGTTAGTGTTCATGTGATAGGTTTTCCTTACGTGTATGTTAGTGTTCATGTGATAGGTTTTCCTTACGTGTATGTTAGTGTTCATGTGATAGGTTTTCCTTACGTGTATGTTAGTGTTCATGTGATAGGTTTTCCTTACGTGTATGTTAGTGTTCATGTGATAGGTTTTCCTTACGTGTATGTTAGTGTTCATGTGATAGGTTTTCCTTACGTGTATGTTAGTGTTCATGTGATAGGTTTTTATGAGCATGTTTTCGAATTGAATGAAATGTTTAAAGATGATATGTGTTCTACGGGAAAGAATGATGTATGTTCTCACGGGAAAATGAAAGATGATATGTGTTTCTCACGGGAATAAATGAATGTTTCTCACGGGGACTATGTTTCTCATGGGACTATGTTTCTTACGGGACTATATGAATGTTTCTCACGGGACTATGTTTCTCACGGGACTATGTTTTCACGGGACTAAATGAATGTTTTTCACGGAAAAAGAAAGATGTTTTACGAAACGAAACTGTTTTTATAAATGTCATGATATAGGTAATGTTATGTTTAGTACGCTCCTTACTAAGCATTAGGCTTAATGTAGTTATTGTATGATGTAGGCTTAATGTAGTTATTGTATGATGTAGGTGACAGGTGTGAAGGTGAGAGTTCCTCTTGATGACAAAGAACAGGTGGTCGATGGATGGTGCTCGTGGCGACGGGGTGTGTGTTTTGGCCTGGATTGACGATTTGATGGTGTGCCCGAACTGTTTTGGTGACAAATGATGTGAGTTAGTTTTGTTGGTTAGTAGGTCTACGTGTAGGTTTAATTTGTGAAAGTATCAAAGTGTTTAAGTATATAGAATAGATGTTTTGATAGAAAATGTGCGAAAAGTCAAGTTTTGATGTATATGTAGTGGCACTAGATTGTTTAGAATGATGTAAATGTAGTGGTAGTAGATTGTTTAGAATGTAAAGTCTTTATTTTGGAGAATATACTGGAACTGTTTGGGTATTTTGAAATGTTTGGTTATTGTAAAACAGGTAAGAATACGCTCGATTTTTAGAGCGATCCACGCAGTTTGTTTTCTTGAGTATAGGTTATATTAGTGTTTTGTTTTAGTTGATCTTACTTTGAGTGTTAATTGTTTTAAGTTAGTAATGATTTTAGTCTAGTTCTAAATGTTTTAAAAGTCAAAATGTTTTACGCTCAAGATGTTTAAGTCAAATGTTTAAGTCAAAGTTAGACCTTAAAGGTCGTTAGAGGTGGGTCAATTGTTTAAGTTAGTTTTCTATTAAAGTGTTAAGTAAAAATTGAAAAAGTTTATGAGAAATTACGAGGGCTTAGGTAACGATTATGTCACGGGAAGTCCGTGGCGGCCCTGATCGGGTTGGGGTCGTCACAGAATGTACGTTAGAATGGTGCATTATAAATAGAAGAGTCGGTAGGTTAGATTATGAATTCATCAAGGACTTAGGGTTCTGTGTGTAGCTGAGGAAGCAAGAAGATCTCAAATGTGGAAAAAGAAAGGTCACACGGAGATTTTATGAATGGACTTAAGAGTAAGGTCAATTCTAGTGGATTCAGTGGATTATGGAACTTTAATTTGATATTTTGGTGTCGAAATGAAGTGTGTCATTTAGGGTGTCGAGTGTAAAGTCAGGAAAGATTTAATTTAGACCTAATGATTTGAGAGTATTTGATGATAATTGGGGTAGATATTGGACAAATTCAGTGAGTTAATGTAATGAAAAAAAAAAAAAAAACTCAGATACTATTTTGAGGAAATAGTTGGTAGGTTTAAGTATGGAGAACTTTGGAGTATGAGCAGAGTATTAAAATATGAGCAGAATGTTAAAATAATCAAGGAATAATCAAGGTAATGACAAGGTAAATAAGGGTAAAATATTTTTAATTGAGAATTTTGTATAACATATTTTTTTTCATTGAGATAGTTATGTAAGATGGATGGACAAGTAAAGATCTAGATGAACTGAAATCGAGGAAAGACTAGAGTTGAGAACTCAGTTAGAAGGGTTGAAGATACGAGTGAAGAGTATTTAGGCAAGTAAGGATATTGGAGTGATACGTTAGAGTGGGAACTAAGTTGGAGAGATTTAGTGTAACGCCCGACTTTACAAAATATTTATATTTTAATATAAATGGCATTTTGGATAAATATGTCAAATCAAGTCTGTTTTACAAAAAGAAAGCGTTATTATGATCCTAATAATTAATATGGATTTTAAGAAAATTTTGATAATTTTAGGAGTTGTAACGCTAATTTTACGAGAATTACGTTTATCGTAATATAAAGGACGTTTTAGTAAAAATAGTAAACGAGGTCCGATTTGTGAACGGACAGTTTTAAAGGGACCCTGACGATGAGTTGAAGTCATTGGCCAATTAAGGAGATTTGGAGAAACCGAATCGTCGGTTAATTAACGAAATAAAGGACGAAACAAATAGAAAATCAAAGGAAGAGCAAAAAAGATAATTTACAAAGTCAAATTTATTTTAAAAACCAAAATCCTCTCTTCTTCTCCCTCACCCACGATTCTCCTCTGCGATTTTTCTCCTCTGTCGATTTCTTCACGGTGACTTCCATTTCCGACGATCGTTCCTCCTCCGTTCGTCCTCCATTCTTCACGTTTTCTCCTCCTCTCGCAACCCTAGGTATGATTCTATGCTTTTGGACCGTTATAGTTTGGTTTTCACGGAGTTTAAACGATTAGGGTTTCATTTAGGTTTTGTGAAAAACGTAGTTTAAAGTTAGAAATTGATAGGTTTGACGTATTAGTGAGTATATTGAACGTATTAAACGTTAATGAGACGAAATCTAGGGTATATGCGACGTTTAGGTTGAAAATCAAATATTTGAGATTTGAGAAATCTCCATTAATGGAGTTTTGGAAGTTCACGAGCACGAGTTGCTCGATAAAATGTCTCAAAGAGTTGAGTTAGAATTTTAGGAAAATTTCCTTAGTTAAGGTTTTGTTAAATTTGGACGTTTAACGGTTTAAATCTCGTTTAACGACAATTGTTGTGTCTTGTCTCAGACGAACAACGCTCGTGGACGGAGCTCAAAGTTCAGCGCGCACGAGGTAAGTTCTCGTGACTTACTCTGGCCGATTGACCTACACTATACGTCGATGTTGTCTCGAGGAGTTTTGGTGAATTGTTGGTTTATATGCTTTGGTTGGGTAGTTAAGATTATTTCTTTTATAGGTTATACCTTTTTATTGTCTTGATGGTATAAATGTAGAATATAGATTATGTTTTATTGTCTTGATGGTACATATGTAGAATATAGATTATGCTTTTTATTGTCTTGATGGTATATATGTTGGGTAGTTAAGATTATTTCTTTTATAGGTTATACCTTTTTATTGTCTTGATGGTATAAATGTAGAACATAGATTATGTTTTATTGTCTTGATGGTACATATGTAGAATATAGATTATGCTTTTTATTGTCTTGATGGTATATATGTTGAATGTTATGTTATGCACGTGTTCATGCATCATGGTTTTTAAAAGAACATAAAAAATGAACTTCCGCACGATGTTTTCATGAAAAGAGATGTGGCCTGAAAGGGGTATTGATCTATTGTGTAGGTACAAAGGGGTCTGTCACAATACCACATCGCCTGAACTAAATGAATCTACGTAATCTGTTATCTGGTCACGCGAGGTGGGGCTCAGGCATGGCTGTTGTTTGTGTGAGCATGTACCCCCCTCCGCTAGAAAGAAAAGGTTGTCCGACCGCGGGATGAATCCTTTCCTTTTAGTGGGCTGATATCTTGGTGACATTCTGTCTGCGACATAATGAAAAGAAAATGTGCATGATTTCTGAAACTCATACGCACAGCATGCATTTACATTTACGAAACTTACTGAGCCTTTAGCTCATAGTGTGTCTGTATGGTGTAGGTGATATCGAAGTAGGTGAGGACGATGTTCCTCCGCCCGATGTACAGGATGGTTGAAGAAGAATGGCTACGGTGGTGTGCATGGGCAGTCGATGCGTATTTTGACCCGTGGGGGTAATGGTTAGGTATTTTGAGAGTTTTTGGACGAATTGGGTCGATAGTGGATTATTGTATAGTTAGAAACATTTTAGGATGTTTGGTTCTGTATAGTGGATAGGTTATGTTTTGAGTTTGTTTTTAAAACGTTTTGGAAATGTATTTTGTAAATGTTTGGTATTAGGGAAATGTTCAGTTTTTAAACCGAACCACACAGTTCGTTTTTACGAAAACGGGTTATGTTTTAATTGAGTTTTGGTTCGTTATTTCGAGTGATTGAAGAAGTGAGGAGTGATGAGATTTTGAGTGAGTTATGTTGGGATGTATATTGATGAAATGGTGAAGGGTTGGTTTAGTGTATAGAGGAGCAGGGGAAGTGAAGGAAAGGAAAATGAGGGAAGAAGGAAGAGGGGAGGCAGTAGAGTTGGCGACCAATCGCCAAGGGTGGCGATCGGTGTAACGACCCTAATACTGTACCCAATTTCCCGTACACATATTTTTTTTTTATAAATACTTTAAATAAACCCTAAGCGGAACCTAAACCGAAATCGAAATCGGAGTTCGTTAGGAGAATCGTTTAAAACGAATCTTGGAACAATTTAAATAACAAGTAAAACAAATATGTAAAACAGTTTAAAAACATTTAAAAACAATTAAGTTAAAATTGAGGGACAAAAGGGGCAATCGCCCCTTACATGCAGGGGCGATTATTCGCCCAAAAATAGGGCAAATAATCGCCCATCGGCGATTGCAACAGGCGATTATTCGCCTGTTGCATATCGCCTGTGGCGATCAGTCGCCACAATTTGTGGCGACTAATCGCCACACTCCCTGGAAATTTTCCAGGGAGTGGCGATGCAATCCCCCCCATGGCGATTCGTCGCCATCTCCTCTGCTTCGTTTCCATTTTTCCTTTCTTCTCCTGCGTTCACATATATATACACACAACACACACCTCTCTTTTCTCTTCCCTACATCATACATTCACAATTCACGTATCCTCCGAACACTCAAAACCCACATAATTCACTTACCCCTCGTTAACAACTCCAAACGCATTTTAAAACCAAGTACGTTTTATGAAAATAAACCGCGTGGATATGTTTAAAAACTGAACATATCCTCCTGTTTTAAAATCACTAAACAATTACAAAACGTTTAAAAACATTAAAAATGTAAACCTATCAACTACCAGAACCAAACACCCTATAATGTCTATACAATTTTCCTATTCTATCCAAAATAACTTAAAACCCTCAAAATCTATACATACTTCCCCATGGGTCAGGTGAGCATCGACTGCGCAACACACCACAACAAGCCATCCTTCGTCAACTGCGTCACTCCTCAGGTGGAGGGATCTCGTCCTCACCTGTCCCCTCGTAATCACCTACACCATACATACACACTATGAGATGAAATCCCAGTAAGCTCTACATAAATGCAATGCATGCTGTGCGTATGAGTTCGATAAATCATGCTTTATTTTCTTTACTATGCAATGCACGATAGGTGTCACCGAGATCCTATCCCTCTAACCGGAGAGAGCTCATCCAGCGGGCGGACTACTCTTTCCAGCTAGAGGTGGGGGGTACACGCTTACAACACGTACAGCCGTGCCTGAGCCCTACCTCGTGTGACCGATAAACGATACGCCTTTCGACCAATATGCCTTTCGGCCAATATGCCTTTCGGCCTATGCTATGCTTTACATTATTTTTAAAACCCTGTGCGGAAGTTCATTTTCATGCTTTCCTTTAAAACACGTGATGCGTGAACAGTTCATATCTTAAAGTAAACAAGCAATAATGTATACCATCAAAGACTGTAAAACATAATCTATAAAACAAATAAGCCTAGCTACCCAACCAAAGCAATATAAAACAAGTGCATCTCCAAAATTCCTCGACACGACATTCAACGTACGGTGTAGGCCAATCGGCCAGAGAAGAATCACGAGAACTTACCTCGTGTCCAAAGCAGCTCAAGCTCCGTCCACGAGCATTGTTTGTCTGAGGCAAAACACAATATTGACGTTAAAACTAATTTAAGCTTCTAAGCGTCAAAATTATCAAAACCTTAACTAAGGAACTTCCTAAAGTTCTAATCCAATTTATTAAGCTATTTATTCGAGCAAATTACGCTCGACACCAAAATTCCTAATTTACGAGTTTTCCCTAAAATCTCGAAATTTCACAAATTATAACATTTTTTCTAAATCAAATAGATTAGTACAATAACGTCCAATATATCCTTTATATCCTTAAACACGATAAACTTATCAATTACGAACCCTAAATCGACATTTTTTATCGAAACCCTAAACGAAAACCCTAACGATAAACTCTACGAAACTCGGGATTTAACATTCTAAAACTATAGAATCATACCTAGAGCGTTGATTGGAGGAGAAAGCGTGAAGAAAACGGAACAATCGGAGGACGAATCGGAGGTCGGAAGAGAGAACGCCGACGGAGGAAGAGAAATCGTAGGGGAGGAGTCACTGGAGAATTCGTGGAGTGAAGGAGAAGAAAAGGAGAAGTTATTGTTTTTAATAAATTTTGTTTGGTAAATTACCAATTTGCCCTTCTATAGTTTTATATTAGTTTCGTCTTTTGTTTCGATAATTGTCTAACAATTCGGTTTCTCCAAATTTCCTTATTTCACCAATAAGTCCAACTTATTATTTGGGATTTATTAAAACTTTCCGTTCGCAAATCGGACCTCGTTTCCTATTTTTTACTAAAACGTCTTTTGTATTATGAGAAACTTAATTACTCGTAATATAGCGTCATTACTCCAAAAATTCTCGTAAATTCCTCAAAATTCCTATTAATCGTTAGGATCGTAATAAAGCTTACCGTTTGCGAAACTGATTTGATTTGACATATTTACCAAAAATGCCACATATATTAAAATATTAATATAATATATTAAATCCAAAATCCGTACAAGCCGGGTATTACATTCCACCCACCTTATTTAGAATTTTGTCCACAAAATTAAATCATACAAACAGCTCAGGATATCTAGTCATCATATCCTGCTGTCGCTCCCAAGTCGCTTCTTCCACCTCATGATTCCGCCATAGGACTTTAACTAGCGGAATTTCTTTGTTGCGCAAAACCATGATGGAAGTCTCCAAAATACGTACCAGCCTCTCCTCATAGGTCAAGGTAGGCTGTACCTTGATGTCTATTGCCTCAACGGCATGTGATGGATCACGCAAACACTTCCGAAGCATGGATACGTGAAATACATCATGAATACCCTCCATAGAAGCTGGAAGCTGCAATCTGTACGCCATCTTCCCGATCCTCTTCAGAATAGGAAAGGGCCCCACATACCGAGGGTTCAACTTACCCCTCCTTCCAAATCTCGCAACGCCTTTAAACGGAGACACTTTAATATAAACTTCGTCACCTTCTTCGAACTCTAGCTCTCTCCATCTAGTGTCAGCATAGCTCTTCTGTCTGCTCTGAGCTACCTCAATACGCTGTCGGATAATGGCAATCTTCTCTGCCGTCTGCTGTAGAATCTCAGGACCAACGATGCTGGCCTCGCCAACCTCGTCCCAATATAACAGAGATCTACATTTTCGACCATACAAAGCCTCGTACGGCGCCATGCCAATGGTAGCCTAGAAGCTGTTGTTGTATGAGAACTCGATCAGTGGCAAATACCTACTCCACGATCCCTGAAACTCCAGCACACATGCTCTGAGCATATCCTCCAAAATCTGATTCGTCCTCTGTGTCTGACCATCAGTCTGAGGATGAAATGCAGTGCTGAAATTAAGCTGAGTCCCCATAGCTTTGTGCAGACTCTTCCAGAACTTCGACGTGAACCTCGGATCTCGATCCAAGACAATAGAAACCGGCACTCCGTGCAAACTACAATCTCCTGTACATAGAGCTCTGCGAGCTGATCCATAGAAGACGCCATCTTCACTGATAAGAAGTGAGCCGACTTTGTCAATCGGTCCATGATCACCCATATACCATCATGGCCCTTCGTCGTCCTCGGGAGCCCCACAATAAAGTCCATGGAGATCTGCTCCCATTTCCACTCTGGAATCGGCAGTGGCAATAATGTTCTGGCCGGCCTCTGGTGCTCTGCCTTCACCTGTTGACATACCAAACAGGTCTCAACGTACTTGGCAACCTCCCTCTTCATGTTCGGCCACCAGAAATGTTGCTTTAGGTCCCGATACAACTTAGTACTTCCCGGGTGTACAGAATATGCCGAAGAATGTGCAACGGCCTATATCTCTTTCTTCAGATCCTCGTCGTTAGGTGTAGCACCCGGTTTCAATATAAATCAAAATAAGTTATCAAACGGTGGTATATAATTTTATGGTTAAAATTGAGGGAAATGTTGGTTAGGATATTAACTGATTAGGCAGGGGCAAGATGGTAATTGCGAATTTATATTGTGGATAACGTATTTAAGGAAAGGTTTAGTGAGGTTTAGCCGCCACTATTTTATTACCCTTACCTCTCAGCTCGGCGGACATCCTCTAGGCGATTCCCCTCCGATTTTCCCCAATCAAGGTGAGTTTTGATTAAATTACTTGCCGTTCTAGTGCTTAGGTAGCTGAAGGATTGCAATGTATGTATTTTCGAAAGGCTGCGAGTGAGAGAGTTGGGTTTGGGGTTTAGTGATGTATCGGGAATGTTCAATCAGTAGAGTCCCAAACCGGCTTCCTTAGACTTCAGGGTAGTTAGACAAAGTCTAGTGGAGATCTAATCTATAATTTGTCGATGGTTCTAGGTGAGCAGGTTTCTGGAGTAGCTTATAGCCGAGCGGTTTCCAGGAGACCAGGTAAGTGAAGTATTGTATGTGCCTTCGGGCCTACATCACAAAACAATAGGTGTATGCATGTTTGAGTATCTTCTTGTGTGTTATGCATCATGTTTTGAAAGAATACGAAAATGAACTTTCATGTAATATTATGGGAAAGCGAGTACAGATTGAACTGCATTGACGGTTAAGGGAACTAATCCATCCCTTAATTGATTATGAGGATTTATGACATTGGGAGAACTGATCCCACTCCCAAGGGAATTGAGGGATCCGAACAGCTATTAAGGGACCTCATCCACCCCTTAACTAATGAAGAGGATGTAGACATTGGGAGAGTTGATCCCACTCCCAAGGGAATCATGGGATCTGATCAGTAAACAAACGATGTGCAACTGAGATGAGAAAGTAGAAACTGCATATTTAGGTTTCATGTTTCAGCTTGTCATTGCATTATTGCTTTATTTACTTAGCATTAGGCTAATAGATGAGTTTTGTGATGTAGGTGTTGAGGATACTGCAGGTGAATTTCCTGAGTGTACAGATGATTAGAAGTGGTTGGAGGAGTACATCCACGTCTCAGCTTGGTAAACTGATGAGGCGGGTTAACTGGTGTCAGCAGTGGTTGAGGTTTAGTTGATAATGATTTAATTTGAGTTTGTCGAGTTTTTATGACAGTAGAGATATTTTACATATAGTATTTCGAATACGTTTTGAGGTTTACTGATACTGGTAATTTGTTAAGTTTTAATTGTTGTTTTCACTGGATTTCGAGCGATGCGAAGATTTGGATTGTTTTCTGTATGGCCTTAATGAAATAGACAAGTCTTTACTACAGTTATGTGGTTCTGGTATAGGTTATAAGAAGTTGAAATGTTGCTCTGTTTTCTATCGGAAGAGGGTACTCATCCGGCTGACGTCACCGGTGGATGTCTTTGTTAGACTGACCGGATGACAAAACTTATATTTTGTCGTTTAGTGACCGGACGACAAAACTTATATTTTGTCGTTTAGTGACCGGATGACAAAACTTATATTTTGTCGTTTAGTGACCGGTTGACAAAACTTATATCTTGTCGTTTAGTGACCGGTTGACAACTTATATTTTATCGTTTAGTGACCGGATGACAAAACTTATGTTTTGTCGTTTAGCGACCGGTGGATGTCCTCAAATAGTTTTCCCTTTTGTTGACTTTGCTTAGCGGTCGATGAAATTGACTTTTGAAATTTTTAAACTATCTTTACGAATTAGATCTTTGCTTCTCAACTGATTGCTTCTTAATATTCCCAACGACTATATTAACATGGTTTTTGATTAATTTACTTATGTTTAAACGATTTCCGCTGCAAGTTTTCATGTTTTGTCAAATTTAAAATTTTGAATTTTTAACGAAGTTTTAAATTTGGCCCAAGTTTTCTTAGTAATATTCGGGTTTAAGTGTGACAAACCGGGTTCCGAGAACACGGGGCGTTACAGTATGGTATCAGAGACATTCAGTTAAACCGTTCAAAAGATTACTCATCAGTGCCAATCGTTGCATGGAAGTACTCCAACAACTGTAAGTGTTTATATTAGCCTTAGTAATTAGATGTTTATGAAAGTAGTTAACCTTTTCACAGGAATCCAGTATAATGGCTAGACGCCCAGGAAGACCCAGAGTGCCTAGAGAAATGCCAAATGTAAGGGATGAAGAGGAGCCTAGTGTGATTAGGCAGCTGACAGATTTAGTGCGTCAGCAGACTGACATAGTGCGACAACAGTCCAACCAACTAGGAGGGCCATGGCAATGAACATTCAGGAGACCGATTTCGCAGGCTTCAACCGCCCCCATTTGATGGAAGATCATCTAACCCGATTGTTGCCGAAGAATGGATAAGGAAGATTGAAAGTATGCTCCGATGTGCCAACGTTGGAGAAGGACATAAGGTCACCCTGGCAACGTTTCATTTGGCTGGAGACGCCCAGCTTTGGTGGGAGACAATTGAGACCACCACCGATATCTTGGCTATGACTTGGTCTCAGTTTAAGGACACCTTCTTTGAGAAGTATTTTAACAGCACGGTCTAGGCTGCGAAGAAGGTGGAGTTCATGAACTTGAAGCAGACAGGGTCTGTGGCAGAGTATGTTAGACAATTTGAGTCTCTTTCCAGATTCGCGGGACATTTTATTCACAGAAACGAAGATAAGGTGTTTCAATTTATGAATGGACTGAAGCCAGAGGTGTACAGAGGGGTCAAGTATTCAGGTTTTAAAGGTTTGCCTTTCAGTGAAGTTGTGTCCACAGCCTTGGAGGTGGAGGAGGCCGAGATGAAATGTTCTAAGCCGAAGGAAGCCCCACGAAAGTTTGTTCCACCCCAACAACTGAGAGGAGTGAAGAGGCTAAGTGAGGGCCAGTATAGCCAAGGAATGGGAAAGAAAGTACCAGATACTAAGATGTTTCCTCTGTGCCCGAAGTGTTCGAAGAACTACCCGGGCGAGTGCAAATTTGGAACAAATAAGTGTTTTAACTGTGAAGAGGTTGGACACTCGTTCAGGGACTGCCCAAAGCCTAGAATCACCCGTTGCTTCAACTGCAATAAAGTCGGCCATATCAACAGAGACTGCCCAGCTTTGAAGGGCGGACCTGCCAGGATTAAGCCAAGAGTATTCTCCATGATGGAATCAGGTGATGAGGACCAGCCTGCTGTAGTATCAGGTAGTATATTGGTTAACTCTATACCTGCTTTTACTTTGATAGATTCGGGTGCAACACACTCTTTTGTAGCCTCTGCTTTTGCTGATAAGTTAAATGTACGGTTTACTTCCTCTGAGCATGTGTTTAACGTAGCATTACCCTCTGGTGAACGCATGCACTCTAACCAAGTGATACCTGATAGCGTTGTATTAGTAGGAAGTATGAATTTGCCAGCCGATCTCATCATTATGGATATAACGGGATTTGATGTAATCTTAGGAATGGATTGGTTGTTTAAGCATTATGCCACAATAGATTGTAGGACTGGAATTGTTAGTTTTCAACCCCCTGGAGGTTTAAACCATACTTTCCAAGCTCTGAAGAAGAGTAAGGAAATGACTGTAATGACCTCTGTCAATTGTAAACCCCCCTCCCCATGCAAAGAGTATTTGTGCTTTTTGGCCAGCGTTTTAGACACACAACTAGTAGAGAAATTAAGCCCAAAAATGTCTTAGTTGTCCAAGACTTCCCTGAAGTATTCCTAGATGACCTTCCTGGCTTGCCACCAGATAGGGAAATTGAATTTGTGGTAGATGTTTACCCTGGAGCCGAGCCTGTGTCCAAAAATCCATATAGACTGGCACCAACAGAACTTAAAGAATTGAAGAAACAGTTAGAGGATTTGTTGGAGAAGGGGTTCATACGCCCTAGCTTTTCACCATGGGGTGCACCTGTCCTTTTTGTCAAAAAGAAAGATGGATCAATGCGTATGTGCATAGACTATAGAGAATTGAATAAACTGACTGTCAAGAACAAATATCCACTGCCGCGGATTGATGATCTATTTGATCAGCTTAAGGGTGCAAGAGTTTTCTCTAAGATTGACCTTAGGTCCGGTTATTACCAGTTGAAGGTTAAATCTGAAGATATCCCAAAGACTGCCTTTCGCACAAGATATGGACACTATGAGTTTTTGGTTATGTCTTTTGGTTTGACAAATGCACCAGCAGCCTTTATGGATCTCATGAACAGAGTGTTTCGTGAATTTTTGGATAAGTTTGTTATTGTATTCATAGATAACATTCTAATCTATTCTAGGACTAAGGATGAGCATGCAAGGCATTTGAGTTTGGTGTTGGATGTACTTAGGCAGCACCAACTTTATGCTAAGTTTTCCAAGTGTGAGTTTTGGTTGGACAGAGTTCACTTTCTTGGCCATGTGATCTCTGGAGATGGAATATCTGTTGATCCAGCCAAGGTTCAAGCAGTGAAGGAATGGCCTCAACCTAAGAATGCTGCAGATATTAGGAGTTTTCTTGGACTAGCGGGATATTATAGAAAGTTCATAGAAGGATTTTCAAAAATTGCTACGCCCCTTACTATGTTAACAAGGAAAAATGTGAAGTATAATTGGACTGACAAATGTGAATCCAGTTTCCAGACCTTGAAGCTGACCGATGCTCCAATTTTGACCCTTCCTATCGATAATGGTAAGTTCAGCATATATTGTGATGCATCCAAGGTTGGACTTGGTTGTGTTTTGATGCAAGATGGAAAGGTTATAGCTTATGCCTCTAGACAGTTGAAAACTCATGAGAGGAATTACCCTACACATGACTTAGAATTAGCTGCTGTAGTCTTTGCATTGAAGATTTGGAGGCACTACCTGTATGGACAAACCTGTGAGATATTTTCGGATCATAAAAGTCTGAAATACATTTTCACACAGAAGGAACTGAATATGAGGCAACGTAGGTGGTTAGAGTTTGTCAAAGATTATGATTTCGAGATTAAGTACCACCCTGGCAAGGCGAATGTAGTGGCTGATGCTTTGAGTAGAGTGACTCCTTCAGTCTCTGCATTGATTTTGGATATACCAATAGCTTTAGAGACAGAATTCCAAAGATTTAACATGGAAGCTGTGTCTAGTGTGTCAGCCATGCTTTCGGCCATATCTTTGAGGCCTACCATTTTGGAGAGAATAAAGGAAGTTCAAATGAATGACCCTGAATGCAGTAAGTATAAGTTGAACATGGATTCTGCTGACAAGTCGGACTTCAACTGCTCAGTTGATGGAATTCTCAAGTTTCGAAATAGATGGTTTGTTCCGGCTAATACTGAACTTAGGAAGGAAATCCTATCTGAGGCACACTCTTCTGGACTCTCTGTTCATCCCGGAAGTACGAAGATGTACAGAGATCTCAAGCAGCATTATTGGTGGCCAGGTATGAAAAGAAGTGTGGCGGAGTATGTGGAGACATGTCTGATCTGCCAGCAAGTCAAGGCTGAACATCAGAGATCTGCTGGAACATTGCAACCTTTGCCAGTTCCCGAATGGAAATGGGAACAAATAACTATGGATTTTATTATAGGATTACCTAAAACAACAAAAGGTCACGATGCAATTTGGGTAGTAGTTGATCGTTTAACCAAATCAGCTCACTTTCTGCCGATGAAGATAACATACTCGATGGATCAACTGGCTGAGTTGTATGTGCACGAGATTGTTAGACTGCACGGAGTTCCAAGCACCATAGTTTCAGACCGAGACTCCAGATTTACATCCAAGTTCTGGAAAAGTTTGCACAAGGCTATGGGAACACAGCTTAGTTTTAGCACAGCCTTTCATCTTCAAACCGATGGACAATCCGAGAGAACTATCCAAACCTTGGAAGATATGCTTCGTGCATGTGTGCTGGAATTTCAAGGTTCTTGGAGTAAATACATACCATTGGTTGAATTCTCTTACAATAACAGCTTCCAAGCAACAATAGGCATGGCACCATACGAGGCATTATACGGGAGAATGTGCAGATCTCCATTATATTGGGATGAAGTTGGAGAAGCACGGTTGATTGGTCCTGATATTGTGCAGCAGACAGTGGAGAAGATTGCTCTTATCCGACAAAGAATCTTAACAGCTCAAAGTCGGTAGAAAAGCTATGCTGACAAAAGACGAAGAGAATTAGAATTTGATGTTGGTAATGAGGTTTTCCTTAAAGTGTCGCCTTTCAAGGGAGTTGTGAGATTTGGAAAAAGAGGCAAGTTGAACCCCAGATATATTGGACCTTTCCAAATCGTGAAGAGAATTGGGAAGTCAGCGTATCAACTTCTGTTACCAGCCTCTTTGGAGGGAATTCATAATGTGTTTCATGTTTCCATGCTAAAGAAATGTGTTAGAGATCCTTCACAGATTGTAGAACAGCAGAGCATTGAAGTCCTTCCTACTCTTGCATATGAGGAGAAACCAGTAAGGATCTTGGACTATGCAGTGAAGGTATTGCGCAACAAAGAAGTTCCACTAGTGAAAGTCTTATGGCACAATCAGAATGTAGAGGAGACAACCTGGGAGCGCCAGCAGGATATGGTGGACCAGCATCCAGAATTATTCAGGTACCGAATTTTGAGGACAAAATTCTTTTAAGGAGGGTAGATTGTAGCACCCGGTTTCAATATAAATCAAAATAAGTTATCAAATGGTGGTATATAATTTTATGGTTAAAATTGAGGGAAATGTTGGTTAGGATATTAACTGATTAGGCAGGGGGAAGATGGTAATTGCGAATTTATATTGTGGATAACGTATTTAAGGAAAGGTTTAGTGAGGTTTAGCCGCCACTATTTTATTACCCTTACCTCTCAGCTCGGCGGACATCCTCTAGGCGATTCCCCTCCGATTTTCCACAATCAAGGTGAGTTTTGATTAAATTACTAGCCGTTCTAGTGCTTAGGTAGCTGAAGGATTGCAATGTATGTATTTTCGAAAGGCTGCGAGTGAGAGAGTTGGGTTTGGGGTTTAGTGATGTATCGGGAATGTTCAATCAGTAGAGTCCCAAACCGGCTTCCTTAGACTTCAGGGTAGTTAGACAAAGTCTAGTGGAGATCTAATCTATAATTTGTCGATGGTTCTAGGTGAGTAGGTTTCTGGAGTAGCTTATAGCCGAGCGGTTTCCAGGAGACTAGGTAAGTGAAGTATTGTATGTGCCTTCGGGCCTACATCACAAAACAATAGGTGTATGCATGTTTGAGTATCTTCTTGTGTGTTATGCATCATGTTTTGAAAGAATACGAAAATGAACTTTCATGTAATATTATGGGAAAGCGAGTACAGATTGAACTGCATTGACGGTTAAGGGAACTAATCCATCCCTTAATTGATTATGAGGATTTATGACATTGGGAGAACTGATCCCACTCCCAAGGGAATTGAGGGATCCGAACAGCTATTAAGGGACCTCATCCACCCCTTAACTAATGAAGAGGATGTAGACATTGGGAGAGTTGATCCCACTCCCAAGGGAATCATGGGATCTGATCAGTAAACAAACGATGTGCAACTGAGATGAGAAAGTAGAAACTGCATATTTAGGTTTCATGTTTCAGCTTGTCATTGCATTATTGCTTTATTTACTTAGCATTAGGCTAATAGATGAGTTTTGTGATGTAGGTGTTGAGGATACTGCAGGTGAATTTCCTGAGTGTACAGATGATTAGAAGTGGTTGGAGGAGTACATCCACGTCTCAGCTTGGTAAACTGATGAGGCGGGTTAACTGGTGTCAGCAGTGGTTGAGGTTTAGTTGATAATGATTTAATTTGAGTTTGTCGAGTTTTTATGACAGTAGAGATATTTTACATATAGTATTTCGAATACGTTTTGAGGTTTACTGATACTGGTAATTTGTTAAGTTTTAATTGTTGTTTTCACTGGATTTCGAGCGATGCAAAGATTTGGATTGTTTTCTGTATGGCCTTAATGAAATAGACAAGTCTTTACTACAGTTATGTGGTTCTGGTATAGGTTATAAGAAGTTGAAATGTTGCTCTGTTTTCTATCGGAAGAGGGTACTCATCCGGCTGACGTCACCGGTGGATGTCTTTGTTAGACTGACCGGATGACAAAACTTATATTTTGTCGTTTAGTGACCGGACGACAAAACTTATATTTTGTCGTTTAGTGACTGGATGACAAAACTTATATTTTGTCGTTTAGTGACCGGTTGACAAAACTTATATCTTGTCGTTTAGTGACCGGTTGACAAAACTTATATTTTATCGTTTAGTGACCGGATGACAAAACTTATGTTTTGTCGTTTAGCGACCGGTGGATGTCCTCAAATAGTTTTCCCTTTTGTTGACTTTGCTTAGCGGTCGATGAAATTGACTTTTGAAATTTTTAAACTATCTTTACGAATTAGATCTTTGCTTCTCAACTGATTGCTTCTTAATATTCCCAACGACTATATTAACATGGTTTTTGATTAATTTACTTATGTTTAAACGATTTCCGCTGCAAGTTTTCATGTTTTGTCAAATTTAAAATTTTGAATTTTTAACGAAGTTTTAAATTTGGCCCAAGTTTTCTTAGTAATATTCGGGTTTAAGTGTGACAAACCGGGTTCCGAGAACACGGGGCGTTACATTAGGCACGTACCACCTATGCCTGAACTGTAGAATACCATCATCTGATAAACGAAAATCCGACGAGTCTCCCAATGTCATGCTGGATCGAAGCTCCTCACACTCCGTATCATTCTGCTGAGCCTCACGTATCCGATCCAGAATAGTCAGCCTGAGAGAAATGTTGGTGAGCATACTGGACAACTCTGCCACTATCTCAACGTCGAACCTCTCAATCTCGGACCGCAGCGTAACTGACATCGCTGCTAATGAAGGCTGACTCGCAAAAGGTACTCTACTCAAGGCATCAGCAACCTTGTTCGCCTTTCCTGGATGGTACTTGATATCAAAATCGTAGTCTTTGACGAACTCAAGCCACCTTCTCTGACGTATATTCAGCTCCTTTTGCGTAAATAAATACTTCAAGCTCTTGTGGTCAGAAATAATGTCTCCATATCTTCAGTGCGAAGACAACAGCTGCTAGCTCAAGGTCGTGCGTAGGGTAATTCTGCTCGTACAACTTTAGTTGCCGAGAAGCATAAGCAATAACTCTCCCCTCCTGCATCAACATACAACCTAGTCCAACTCCTCACGCATCACAATAGATACTGAACTTGTCACCTTCAACAGGTAACGCCGATACTGGAGCGGTGGTCAATCTCTGTTTCAACTCCGTAAAACTACTGTCACAAGCAGCTGACCATATAAATCTCTCGTTCTTTCGAGTCAATCTTGAAAGAGGAAGTGCGATCTTCGAGAATCCCTCAATAAACTTCCGGTAATAACCGGCTAACCCGAGAAATCCGCGCACCTCTCGTACGTTCTTCGGCTGTGGCCAATCTCTGACCGCCTGAATTTTGCTCGGATCCATAGAAACCCCTTCTTCTGATATAATGTGGCCAAGAAAACTGACTCGATCCAGCAAGAACTCGCACTTAGAGAACTTTGGATACAACTGGTGTTGGCATAAAATCCTCAAAACTATTCTCAAGTGCTCCTCGTGATCTTCCTTCGTCTTAGAGTAGATCAGAATGTCGTCGATGAAAACCACCACGAACTTGTCCAGATACTTCAGCTGATTGTAACCCGAGCGTAGATCAATCCTAAAAAATACTCAGGCACCTTGCAGCTGATCAAATAAATCATCAATCCGGGGCAGTGGATACTTATTCTTCACTGTAAGTTTATTCAGCTCTCTATAATCGATGCACATCCTGAGGGTCCCGTCTTTCTTCTTAACAAACAGAACGGGAGCACCCCAGGGTGAAACACTGGGTCGAATAAAACCCTTCTCAAACAGCTCGTCAAGCTGAGTCCTCAGTTTCCTCAACTCAGCTGGTGCCAACCGATACGGGTTCTTAAACCTCGGCGCGGAGTTTGGATAGACATCAATAGTGAATTCGATCTCCCGGTCTGGTGGTAACCCGGGAAGATCATCAAGAAAGATCCAAGAGAACTCTCTGACAATAGGAATGTCGCTCGGCTTTTCTCCGTTGAGCAACTGAAAATCAAATACAGAGGCTAAATAAATAGGGCACGCACCTTTAAACTGCTCGTTGACCTGTATGGAATAAGAAATAGGCGAGCTACTCAATCTGCTCATCGCCTGATAAGAAAACTCGGCTTTACCCGGGGGTCGAAAGGTGACAATCCCGGATCGACAATCGATGGTGGCGAAGTGCTGTGACAGCCAGTCCATCCCCAAGATAAGATCATAATGCTCTATGCCCATAACAATAAGGCAAGCATAGAGGGTTCTGTCCCCAATCGAGATAATATTGCCCTGGACTACACGAGCTGACTGCATACGCTCTCCTGAAGGTAGCATCACACTATACTCGCATTCTGCTAACTCCGGCGTGCGTAGCCCCCGTGTCTAATAAAGAAAATACAGGAACACCAGAAACCAATATAGTAGCTGCTATCACGGCAGGCTGATCCTCGTTATCAACGTCACCAGGTTCGATAAATGCGAAGATTCTCGGCATAATCCTCCTCTGATCACTGCCTGACTGATCTCGGCCCCGCTTCGGGCAGTCTTTAGCAAAATGGCCTGATTCTCCACACCAATAACACACATATGTGCCTAACCTGCATTGGCCCTTGTGTTCCTTCTGACATTTAGGGCAAACCGGTACCTGAGAAACGCCCTGTACTTGCTTCCCCTTTCCCCGGTCATTACCTCCCTCAAGAGGTCTCTTCACACCCCTCTGCTGCTGCTGGGGCTGTGCTCTGGGCTACCAACCTTGGTTTGTGACTGAGGTCGAATCTCACGGAAGAAGCCCTTAGATGGCTCCTTCGGTCTGGCAGAACTCTGATCAACTGCCTCAATATCAAGCGCCCTAGCCACAATATCGTCATAGGATACATTCCGTACCCCAGATATGGTAAGGCGCATCCGGAACTCCTGACTAAGTCCCTGTAAAAATCGGCGTACCTTGTCCTCGTTAACTCTTACCTGTCGTGGCGTGAATCGGGACAATGCCTCAAACCTCCTCACGTACTCGGCGATAGAACCAATCTGCCGCAACTGCATAAACTCAACCATCTTCGCCTCTCGTACGGTATGGCTGAAATACTTGTCGTAAAACAAGGTCTTGAATCTCTCCCATCCCATAACCGTCACATCGGTGGTCGTCTTGATGGAATCCCACCAAAATCGGGTGTCAAGTGCCAAGTGATAGGTCACCAATGCAACCTTCTCTCCGTCCTCTATGCTAGCATACGCCAGCATGTCCTCCATAGTGCGAATCCACTCCTCTGCGGAAGAGGGATCTGTGGACTGTCCGTTAAATATAGGGGGTTGAAGCTTCTGAAATCTCTCCATCCCCCGGTTACCCGAAACAGCTGTCTCTCGAGCTCTAATGCCCTCTCGGTCTATCATAGTACCCAGCTGTTGAGACTGTCTCTCCATTTGCTGAGCATGTCGCTCCATATGTTGAGACTACTGGGCGATAAAATCCTTAAGTGTGTCTATCGTATCGTCGCGGTCATCTCGATCATTTCGTGGACGCACCATAATTATAAAATTCCTATAAAAAGTTAAACAAATATTATCAGGTGAGTTACCTGAGGAAGTATGTGACGTAGGATATTATTGATGGGATACCTTGTGAAATATAGAAAATGGAAATTCTAGTTGAGAAGCTCACCTGGAAATAGTTATTAAGAATCGTGAAGTGTCCAAGGAAGAGTAAAATTGGGGTACTGATTGACGAAGAAGTTACACAGGAGCATTACTAGAGAAATTAGACTCGGATGGTTGTGGTAGTGACTAAGGTTAAGGCCAACGAACTTGTACTGAGTTTAGTTTGCAGCTCCAATGTATCTATATATATAGAAATTGTTATACCCGATAGATGGATAAGGTCGTAGTGTAACTGAGATTTAGCGTCGGATTAAGTAGTTTGAGAAAGCTTTGAGGGCGTGAAGTGGTTAGGCACGTATTCGATAAACATAGGATTAAGAAAGTTAGAAGCTAATGGAACTCAATTCAAAGAGTTGAAGAAAAATAAAGAGAAGTTTGAATTGCAACCTGGGTGTTGTTAGGAATCCTTGAACGATAGTCAACCCAAATGACGATGGAAAGTTGAAGTTGTTTCGAGGATTGAGGATAAGAGACAATTTTAGTAGAGACCAATTGATAAGTTAGAGAGTTCAATGTATTGAGTGATTAAATAGAAACCGATGCATGCCCGGGTCGTTAGGTGTCAAGTACACAGTTGAGATAGTAAATAGAGGGCTTAGAGATTGGGTAGAACTTAATGTGCAAGCGAGGGCGTGTTTGGGACAATTGAAGGTAAGGAATACAGTTATGAGGTTAATGTAGAAATAGAGTTGGAGTGCATCCCGACTGCGGACAGAGTTTGATGAAATTGCAGGTGTTCAATTTGGGCTGGCGTTAGGAAACTTAGGCACAGCCTTGACCTAAAGGGACATGTACAAATATTAAAGTGACACATAAGTCGTAGGGTTAGTTGATTAGAGATTTGAAGATTTGATTATGCTCAATACTTGAGTAAGGATGTGTACGATCAAATCGAAAGTAGGGAATAATAATTTGAGGCCGGTGTTGGAGAGTATAGTAGAGAGTTTTGGTTTAGAATCACCAAGTATGACAGTAAGTACAGATGATAAATCGAAGTATAAGGTCGAAAGACATGGGACGTTAATATCAAGGACTGTAAGCCAGGACAAATTTTGAGGACAAAATTTTAAATAAGGAGGATGGAATATAACACCCGACTTTACATAATATTATTATTTTAATATAAATGGTATTTTTGATAAATATGTCAAATCAAGTCTGTTTTACAAAAATAAAGCGTTATTATGATTCTAATAATTAATATGGATTTTAAGGAAATTTCGAGAATTTTAGGAGTTGTAACGCTAATTTTACGAGAATTACGTTTATCGTAATATAAAGGACGTTTTAGTAAAAATAGTAAACGAGGTCCGATTTGCAAACGGACAGTTTTAAAGGGACCCTGACGATGAGTTGAAGTCATTGGCCAATTAAGGAGATTTGGAGAAACCGAATCGTCGGTTAATTAACGAAACAAAGGACGAAACAAATAGAAAATCAAAGGAAGGGCAAAAAAGGTCATTTGCAAAGTCAAATTTATTTTAAAAACCAAAATCCTCTCTTCTTCTCCCTCACCCACGATTCTCCTCTGCGATTTTTCTCCTCCGGCAATTTCTTCACGGTGATTTCCATTTCCGACGATCGTTCCTCCTTCGTTCGTCCTCCGTTTTTCACGTTTTCTCCTCCTCTCGCAATCCCTAGGTGTGATTCTATGCTTTTGGAGCGTTATAGTTTGGTTTTCATGGAGTTTAAACGATTAGGGTTTCATTTAGGTTTTGTGAAAAACGTAGTTTAAAGTTAGAAATTGATAGGTTTGACGTATTAGTGAGTATATTGAACGTATTAAACGTTAATTGGATGAAATCTAGGGTATATGCGATGTTTAGGTTGAATATCGAATATTGGAGATTTGAGAAATCTCCATTAATGGAGTTTTGGAAGTTCACGAGCACGAGTTGCTCGATAAAACGTCTCAAAGAGTTGAGTTAGAATTTTAGGAAGATTTCCTTAGTTAAGGTTTCGTTAAATTTGGACGTTTAATGGTTTAAATCCCGTTTAACGACAATTGTTGTGTCTTGTCTCAGACGAACAACGCTCGTAGACGGAGCTCAAAGTTCAGCGCGCACGAGGTAAGTTTTCGTGACTTACTCTGGCCGATTGGCCTACACTGTACGTCGATGTCGTCTCGAGAAGTTTTGGTGAATTGTTGGTTTATATGCTTTGGTTGGGTAGTTAAGATTATTTCTTTTATAGGTTATACCTTTTTATTGTCTTGATGGTATAAATGTAGAATATAGATTATGTTTTATTGTCTTGATGGTACATATGTAGAATATAGATTATGCTTTTTATTGTCTTGATGGCATATATGTTGAATGTTATGTTATGCACGTGTTCATGCATCATGGTTTTTAAAAGAACATAGAAAATGAACTTCCGCACGATGTTTTCATGAAAAGAGATGTAGCCTGAAAGGGGGCTATTGATCTATTGTTTAGGCACAAAGGGGTCTATCACAATACCACATCGCTTGAACTAAATTAATCTACGTAATCTGTTATCTAGTCACGCGAGGTGGGGCTCAGGCATGGTTGTTGTTTGTGTGAGCATGTACCCCCTCTGCTAGATAGAAAGGGTTGTCTGACCGTGGGATGAATCCTTTCCTTTTAGCGGGCTGATATCTCGGTGACATTCTGTCTGTGACGTAATGAAAAGAAAATGTGCAGGATTTTTGAAACTCATACGCACAACATGCATTTACATTTACGAAACTTACTGAGCCTTTAACTCATAGTGTGTTTGTATGGTGTAAGTGATATTGAGGCAGGTGAGGACGACATTGTAACGCCCCGAGTTTTTTAAACTCAGTTCGTTACTCATAAACCAGAACATAACTAGGAAATTTTGTACCAAACATAAAATTTCACTTGAAAGTCAAAACTCGATGTTCACTGAAACCACAACGTTAAAAGTCATAGCGGAAAATCATTTGAAAACAAGCAGAGATTAAACGGGGTTGTAAATCATTATTTGGAAATATCAATTGAAATAGTAGGAATTGGTTCGACCAAGACTTAAACGTGGAAACATGAAAATCGTAAAAGTCAAACGCATCTGCCACTAGACAAGGTCAACAAAAAAGAAATAAACTGAAGACTTCCACCGATGACGTCAGCCGGAAGAATCACTCTTCCAACTTCAGCAGATGACGTCAGCCGGAAGAATCACTCTTCCAACTTCAGCCGATCGCAAAACGACAAGTTTTTGCTACTCGCATCTACTAATGACGTCATGACGTCAGCCGGAAGAATCACTCTTCCAACTTCAGCAGATGACGTCAGCCGGAAGAATCACTCTTCCAACTTCAGCAGATGACGTCAGCCGGAAGAATCACTCTTCCAACTTCAGCAGATGACGTCAGCCGGAAGAATCACTCTTCCAACTTCAGCAGATGACGTCAGCCGGAAGAATCACTCTTCCAACTTCAGCAGATGACGTCAGCCGGAAGAATCACTCTTCCAACTTCAGCAGATGACGTCAGCCGGAAGAATCACTCTTCCAACTTCAGCAGATGACGTCAGCCGGAAGAATCACTCTTCCAACTTCAGCAGATGACGTCAGCCGGAAGAATCACTCTTCCAACTTCAGCAGATGACGTCAGCCGGAAGAATCACTCTTCCAACTTCAGCAGATGACGTCAGCCGGAAGAATCACTCTTCCAACTTCAGCAGATGACGTCAGCCGGAAGAATCACTCTTCCAACTTCAGCAGATGACGTCAGCCGGAAGAATGACGTCAGCCGGATGAATCTTCCATCCAGCCTCTGCTGATCATAAAATGACAACTATACTTACTCACATCTTTCGGTAGATAAAATACTCGACATCATCCGGTTACAAAATGACAAAAGACTTTTACCTACATCATCCGATGGATAAATTACTTGACATCATCCGGTTACAAAACGACAAATTTTCTACTTATATCTTCCGATGGCTTCCACTGAAGACATCATCCGATGACTTTACTGAAGACATCATCTGATGGCTTTACTGGAGACATCTTCCGATAGTCAACAGAACAACAACTTTATATAGCAACTCATCGAGCATTTGTAACACCCGATTCTATAGAACCAAGTCTTATTTCTTTCTAAATTAATGACACACTTTAATGACAACAGTAAAAGTGGGGTTAATGGATGACTAGGCAAGGGCATAAGAGTAATTGGAAATTTAAAATGGATAACGTATTTAAGGAATAGGTTTTTGGATTTAATGCATTGTAGCCGCCACTGTTTTCCAATTCTTTTTTACTCTCAGCTCCTCAGCTCGGCGGAGTGCTCTAGGAGGCCCTCCCTTCGATTTCTCCAGCGATTTCTCCGACTTAGGTGAGTTCCTCCATTTTTCCTTATGACTTGACGGTTAGATAACAGAGGGAGTGCAATGTATGCATTTTGGGAGTGTTGTGAAAGAGTGTAGTTTCAGGTTAAGTGAAGAATCAGGAATGCACGAAGATCTGAGCTTCCAAACTAATTTCCTTAGACTCCTGGATAGTTTAGAATGAAGTTTAACTAATACACTGTCTACGGTTTTAGGTTTGAGCAGAACCCGAAGTGGTTAGCAACCAAACATTTCCCCAGGAATCCAGGTAAGTGAAGTATTGTGTGTGTCTTCGGGCCTACATCACAAAACAGTAGGTTTATGCATGCTTGAGTATTTTTTGCGTGTTATGCATCATGTTTTTGAAAGAATACGAAAATGAATTTATATGTAATGGCACGGAAAGGCAAGTACAGATTGAAATGTAATAGCTATTAAGGGAATTTATCCACCCCTTAATCGAGTAGAGGATGTATAACATTGGAAGAATTGATCCCACTCCCAAAGGAACTGAGGGATCATAATAGCTATTAAGGGAATTCATCCGCCCCTTAATCGAGTAGAGGATGTATAACATTGGGAGAATCGATCCCACTCCAGAGGGAACCGAGGGATCAGATCAGCAAACGAACGAATGTACAACTGAGATGAGAAAGTAGAAACTGCATGTTTAGGTTTTATGTTTCAGCATATCATTTCATTATTGTTTTACTTGCTTAGCAATAGGCTAATAGATGAGTTTTGTGATGTAGGTGTTGAGGTAACTACTGGAGAGTTCTCTAAATTTACTGAGGAATAGGCGAAGTTGTTAGAGCACATTCATGCCACGTTTTGGCATCCTGATGAGACGGTTTAACTGATGTCTGTTGGTGTGAAGGTTTAGTTGACAATGTTTAATTTTAAGCGTGTTGAGATTTCATGACAGTAGTGGTTTCAATATTTTGAATTACATCTTTGAGATCTTTCTGATAATAGTATTTTGTTGAGTTTTAATGTTGGTTCTTACTGGATCTTGAGTAATGCAATGTTTTGAATTGTTTCTGAATAGTTACAGTGAAGTAAGTAAATTTCTTTTCGTAGTCAGAGTTGTGTTTGTGTAGCAAGGAGTAGTTGAAATGTCACTCTGTTCTCTATTGATAGACAATGTCTATTGGCAGATGCTGAGTTGTTGTTCTGTTGTCTATCGGAAGATGTCTTCAGTGGAAGCCATCGGAAGATATAAGTAGAAAATTTGTCGTTTTGTGACTGGTGGATGTCGGGTGTTAAATTCATCGGATGATGTAGAATGCAATTTGTCGTTTAGTGACCGGTGGATGTCGAGTGTTAAATCGATCGGATGATGTAGTAGAAGTTTTGTCGTTTAGTCACCAGTGGATGTCGTGTGTTAAATCCATCGGAAGATGTAGGATGTAAATTGTCGTTTTGTAACAGGATGATGTCGAGTATTTTACCTACCGGAAGGCGTGAGTAAAAGACTTGTCGTCTAGTGATCGGCTGAGGCGGGATGAACGAATCATCTGGCTGACGTCACCGGTAGATGCAGTAGCAAAACTTGTCGTTTTGCGATCGGCTGAAACTAGAAGAATGACTCCTCCGGCTGATGTCATCGGTGGAGACCTTCAGTTTTATTTCTGCCCTCTTGGTGACTTTGTACAGCGGCAGACGAGTTTGACTTTTGCAACTTTCAAAGTATTTCGCGATTTAAACCTTTATTTCTTTTGGCCGAATGTTCCCTAACATCGCAACTGATTATTCAAACATTGTTCTATAGTTTTGTTTAACTCTATTTTTGCTCAAATGATTTCCGCTGCAAGTCTATAAATGTTTTGAGGTTTTAGAAAATGTCAAATTTCTACTCTCGAGCGAAATTTTAAATTTGGTCCAAAGTTTCTTAGTCAAGTTCGAGTTTATGAGTAACAAACTGGGTTCAGAAAACTCGGGGCGTTACAGTATGGTATCAGAGACATTCAGTTAAACCGTTCAAAAGATTATTCATCAGTGCCGACCGTTGCATGGAAGTACTTCAGCAACTGTAAGTGTTTAAGTTAACCTTAGCTGGTAGATATTTAAGAGTGTAATTAACCCTGTGCAGGAATTTAGTATAATGGCCAGACGCCCAGGGAGACCTAGAGTGCCAAGAGAAATGCCAAATGTGAGAAGTGAAGAGGAGCCTAGTGTGATTAGGCAACTGACAGACTTAGTGCGTCAGCAAGCTGATTTAGTGCGCCAACAGTCTGACCAACTAGGAGTACTGTTGAACCGAGAGGTGCAAGGAAGTGCCAACTCGGGTTCTAGCAATGAACATTCTTGAGATAGATTCCGGAGACTAAGACCACCCATGTTTGATGGACAGTCATCTGATCCAGTTATTGCTGAAGGGTGGCTTAGGAAGATTGAAAGTATGTTTAGGTGTGCCAACATAGGAGAAGGAGACAAGGTCACGTTGGCAACATTTCACTTGGCTGGTGAAGCTCAACTCTGGTGGGAAACAATAGAGACTACCACTGATGTCTTGGCGATGCCTTGGTCGCAATTCAAAGACATTTTCTACGAGAAGTATTTCAACAGTACTGTCCAAACTGCAAAGAAGTTGGAATTTCTAAACTTGAAGCAGACAGGGTCTGTAGCTGAGTACAGTAGGCAGTTCGAGTCCCTGTCCAGGTTTGCTGGACATTTTGTCTCAGGGACGAGGACAAGGTAGTCAAATTTGTGCATGGACTAAAGCCAGAAATCTACCGAGGGGTTAAATTTTGTGGTATTAAAGGCTTGACATTCAGCGAGGTTGTGTCCACTACTCTGGAAGTGGAAGAAGCTGAAAGGAAGTGTGTTGGACCAAAAGAGGTCCCACAAAGGTTTGTCCAGCCACATCGTCAAAGGGGAATAAAAAGGCCTAGTGAAGGCCAGCATAGCCAAGGAACATGAAAGAAAGTGTCGGATACCAGGAAGTTTCCCATGTGCCCGAAATGTTCGAAGAGTCACCTGGGTGAATGCAAGTTCGGTTCGGGAAAGTGTTTTAATTGCGAGGAAATTGGACACACATACAGGGATTGCCCGAAGCCTAGAGTCACCCGATGCTTCAACTGTAACAAGGTTGGCCACATCATTAGGGACTGTCCAGCTCCTAAGAATGGCCCTGCCATGATTAAGCCAAGGATATTCTCCATGATGGAGTCGGGCGATGATGAGCAGCCTGCTGTTGTGTCAGGTACTATATTGGTCAACTCTATACCTGCTTTTACATTGATAGATTCTGGTGCAACACATTCATTCATAGCATCTACATTTGCTGTTAAGTTAGATGTACAGTTTACCCCTTCTATGCATGTGTTTAGTGTTGCTTTACCCTCTGGTGAACGCATGCACTCTAACCAGGTGATGCTTGACAGTGATGTGTTAGTACGAAGCGTGGGTCTACCTGCTGATCTCATTATTATGGATATAATGAGATTTGATGTAATCCTAGGAATGGATTGGCTGTTTAAACATTATGCCACAATCGACTGTAGGACTGGAGTAGTTAGATTCCCACCCCCTGGTGGTTTAAATCATACCTTCCAAGCTTTAAAGAAGAGTGAGGAAATGTCTGTTATGACTTTGATAAATTGTAGACCCTCACCATGCAGAGAGTACCTATGCTTCTTGGCCAGTGTTCTAGATACACAATTCGTAGGAAAAGCAACACCCCAAAATGTCTTAATTGTCCAAGACTTCCCTGAAGTGTTTTTAGATGACCTTCCTGGTTTACCACCAGATAGGGAAATCGAATTCGTTGTAGATGTTTATCCCAGCGCCTAGCCTGTGTCTAAAAATCCATATAGGCTAGCACCAACAGAACTTACGGAATTAAAGAAGCAGTTGGAGAAAGGGTTCATACGCCCAAACTTTTCACCGTGGGGTGAACCTGTCCTTTTTATCAAAAAGAAAGATGGGTCAATGCGAATGTGCATTGATTATAGGGAATTAAATAAGTTAACTATCAAGAACAAGTATCAATTGCCAAGGATTGATGATTTATTTGACCAGCTTAATGGTGCACGTGTTCTCTCTAAGATTGACCTTAGGTTTGGTTATTACTAATTGAAAGTCAAATCTGAGGATATTCCTAAGACTGCTTTTCGCACAAGGTATGGGCATTATGAGTTTTTGGTCATGTCCTTTGGATTGACAAATGCACCAGCAGCCTTTATGGATCTCATGAATAGAGTGTTTCATGAGTATTTGGATAAGTTTGTCATAGTGTTCATAGATGACATTTTAATCTATTCACGTATTAAGGATGAGCATGCTAGGCACCTGACCTTGGTGTTGGAAGTATTAAAACAGCACCAACTATACGCCAAGTTTTCTAAGTGTGAATTTTGGTTGGACCAAGTTCACTTTCTAGGACATGTTATCTCTGAGGATGATATATCTGTCAATCCAGCTAAGGTTCAAGCAGTTAAGGAATAGCCCCAACCGAGGAATGCTACAGATATCAGGAGTTTTCTTGGACTAGCAGGATATTATAGAAAGTTCATTGAAGGATTTTCGAAGATTGCTACACCCCTTACTAGGTTAACAAGGAAAAATGTGAAATATATATGGACTGACGAATGTGAGCATAGTTTTAGGACCCTGAAACAGAAACTGACCAATGCTCCAATTTTAACCCTTCCAGTTAAAGATGGTAAATTTAGCATTTACTGTGATGCATCCAAGGTTGGACTTGGCTGTGTCTTTATGCACGAAGGAAAGGTAATAGCTTATGCCTCTAGATAATTGAAAACACATGAGAAGAATTACCCTACACATGACTTAGAATTAGCTGCAGTGGTATTTGCACTTAAGATTTGGAGGAATTACTTGTATGGACAATCTTGCGAGATATTTTCAGATCATAAGAGCCTGAAGTATATTTTCACACAGAAAGAACTAAACATGAGGCAACGACGATGGTTGGAATTTGTAAAGGACTATGATTTCGAGATTAAATATCATCCCGGGAAAGCAAATGTTGTGGCAGATGCTTTGAGTAGAGTAACAACACCAACCCCAACTATGATTTTCAATATACCATTAGCCTTAGAGTCAGAATTCCAAAGGTTTAACCTAGAAGCAGTATCCAGTGTATCAGCTATACTTTCAGCCTTAACCTTAAAGCCTACCATTCTTGAGAAAATAAAGGAAGCTCAGACGAATGATGACGAGTGTAACAAGTACAAGTTAAGCATGGATTCTACGGACAAACCAGATTTTAACTATTCTGCTGATAGAATCCTTAAGTTTAGAAATAGATGGTTTGTTCTTGCCATTAAGGAACTTCGAGATGAGATTCTTTCTGAAGCACATTCTTCTCGATTTTCTGTTCACCCCGGAAGTACAAAGATGTACCAGGATCTTAAACAGCATTATTGGTGGCCATATATGAAAAGGAGTGTGGCAGAGTATGTAGTATCATGTTTGTGTTGTCAGCAGATTAAAGCTGAGCATCAGAGACCCTCAGAAACATTGCAACCTCTACCAGTCCCTGAATGGAAATGGGAACAAATAATGATGGATTTTGTTGTGGGATTGCCTAGAGCAGCAAAGGGACATGATGCAATCTGGGTGATAGTTGATCGTTTAACCAAATCTGCCCACTTTCTACTGATAAATATGACATACTCGATGGATCAACTTGCTGAGTTATATGTGCATGAAGTTGTTAGACTGCATGGAGTTCCAAGCACTATAGTTTCAGACCGAGACTCTAGATTTACATCTAAGTTTTGGAAGAGTTTGCACAAGGCTATGGGGACGCAGCTTAATTTCAGTACAGCTTTCCACCCTCAAACAGATGGACAATCCGAGAGAACTATTCAGATCTTAGAGGATATGCTCCGTGCTTGCATATTAAATTTTCAAGGATCTTGGAGTAAATACTTATCATTGGTGGAGTTTTCCTATAATAACAGTTTTCAGGCAACAATAGGAATGACACTGTATGAAGCATTGTATGGACGAAAATGCAGATCGCCTTTGTACTAGGATGAAGTTGGTGAAGCACAGTTGCTTGGTCCTGACTTTGTGCAGCAAACGGTTGAGAAGGTTTCCCTTATCCGACAGAGAATTTTGGCAGCTCAGAGTCGACAGAAAAGTTATGCAGATTGCAGGCATAGAGAATTGGAGTTTGAGATAGGTGATGAAGTTTTTCTCAAGGTGTCACCGTTGAAAAGAGTTGTGAGATTTGGGAAGAGAGGAAAGTTGAACCCCAGATTTATTGGACCATTCACTATTCTGAAGAGAGTTGGGAACGTAGCCTATCAGTTGCAGCTACCGGCTTCTATGGAGGGGATACGCAGTGTGTTCCATGTTTCTATGTTAAAGAAGTTCATAAGGGACCCAAATCAAGTTGTGGAACAGCAGGACATTGAAGTTCATCCTACCCTTACTTATGAGGAGAAACCAGTAAGGATCCTAGCATAGAGGAGACAACTTGGGAGCGCCAGCAAGACATGATGGACCGATATCCAGAGTTATTCAGGTACTGAATTTTGAGGACAAAATTCTTTTAAGGAGGGTAGATTGTAACACACGATTCTATAGAACCAAGTCTTATTTCTTTCTAAATTAATGACACACTTTAATGACAACAGTAAAAGTGGGGTTAATGGATGACTAGGCAAGGGCATAAGAGTAATTGAAAATTTAAAATGGATAACGTATTTAAGGAATAGGTTTTTGGATTTAATGCATTGTAGCCGCCACTATTTTCCAATTCTTTTCGACTCTCAGCTCCTCAGCTCGGCAGAGTGCTCTAGGAGGCCCTCCCTTCGATTTCTCCAGCGATTTCTCCGACTTAGGTGAGTTCCTTCATTTTTCCTTATGACTTGACGGTTAGATAACAGAGGGAGTGCAATGTATGCGTCATTTTAAACACGGGTTGGGTTAGAAAAGTAGCGCACCGAGCCGGAGCGGGTTCAGAGACGTTACACGTACTCGTAACTTTAAAACCATGATGTATGTCATACAAAACATACAATAAACATGCAACATAACCTACTATTATGTGATATAGGTCCGAAAGCAACACACATACTCTACTTACCTGACATCCTTAGCAAATCTCGTAACCGTACGCTAAGCTGAGGAAATATGGAAACCTAAAATCACAACACATTTTATTTATTTAATCTCGTCCGTAGCCAACTCATAAAACTCATAAGAGAAAGCTAACTATCTACCCAACTAAACCCAAAATTTCACATTCTTGGCAAATTTCTCAATCGCATAACTAATCCTACACTTGTCCATTTTGGACGATTTAAGGTGCTACGGATTCCTTAGGATGTCTATTTTCTAATGGTTCAATCCGTTTAAAAAACTAACACTAATGGCTCAGTCAAAACCGGCCAAAACCTAACCCCTGCAAAATCCAGATTTTTGATTCCCTCAAGTCCAAACAACATCATCCATACTATCATCTAACCACATTTAAACACCCAATGGAAAAGACTTTGGCCATGGCCTCACCATTTTCGTGTAGCCCTAGTCACCCTCACAAAACACTAACATAACCCACCTAAAACACAACCTAACTAAATTTCTAACCTTCACTCAAGGTAGAAATCAAAAACCCATAATAAAATGTTAGAAGTTTACCTTAGATTGAAGAAAATGGTTATGATCGGATCAGAGTGAGAGGGGAGGGTTTCTGCAGAATTCTCGAGGAGGGAGGAGAGAGAGGAAAAAAAATGGGGAAGGAGATTACATGGAAGCCCCTTCTTTTCTTTTACATTTTACTTTTTAATTCATTTGATTCCTTTTATTTTCCATTTCACTTTTAACCTTTACACCAATTTACACTCTTCATCCTTTTTAATTAAATTTACAAATACAATTCCTTCCTTACCCCATTCATTAATCCAATATTCACTATTTGCTTCATTTCCATATAATTTATACATCATCGAACATTCACAATTATTGTGTAGCACCCAGTTTCAAATAAACCGAATTTAACTTATCAATTAATGACGTGCATTTTCGTGAAAGGATTGGGAGAGTTATTGGTTAGGTTATTGAGTGACTAAGCAAGGGCATTTATGTAATTTGGCAATTTAGAAGTAGATAACCTATTTAAGGGAAGGGGTTTAGAGATTTATGCACTGTAGCCGCCACTGTTTCTTCATTTATTCCTTTCGGTGTCCAGCTCAAGCTAAGCGGAGCTCTCGGCGAATCTTCCACCAGACTCTTCATCTATCTAAGTAAGTTTTTCCCCATTCTTATATTTTAGCAGTCAGATAGCCAAGGGAGTCCAATGCGAGGGTTTCGAGGATGCTATAGATGAGTATCAGTTTCAGTTTAGTGCAGTATCGGGAATGCATTATGACCAGAGTTCTCAATTAGTTTCCTTAGATCTCTGGTTGAGTAGGATGAAGTTTAGTGAAGGTTTAACTAATGATCGGTTTATGGATTTAGGTTCGAGCTAATTCCCGGAGGAGATTTCAATCAAACCGTCCAGAAGACCAGGTAAGTAAAGTATGCATGTGCCTTCGGGCCTACATCCCAAAACAGTAGGGATGTGCATTTTGTGAATGATTTTGTATGTCATGCATCATATTTTTGAAAGATTACGAAAATGAATTTCCATGAAAGAATGGTAAGGTATGAACTGAATGTGACAGACAAACTATTAAGGGAACTAATCCGCCCCTTAATCGAGTAGAGGATGTATGACATTGGGAGAATTGATCTCACTCCCAAGGGAATAGAGGGATCAGATCAGCTATTAAGGGAATTCATCCGCCCCTTAATCGAGTAGAGGATGTATGACATTGGGAAAATTTATCCACTTCCCAAGGGAACCAAGGGATCAGATCAGCTAATGAACGTATATGAATGCAACTGAGATGAGAAAGTAGAAACTGCATGTTTAGGAATTTATGTTTCAGCATTTTATTTCATTACTGCTTTACTTACTTAGCATTAGACTAATAGATAAGTTTTGTGATGTAGGTGTTGAGGATACTGCAGGTGAATTTCCTGAATGCTCAGATGATTAGAAGTGGTTGGAGGAGTACATTCATGCCTCGGCCTGGCAAACTGATGAGGCGGGTTAACTGTTGTCTGCTATGGTGCGGGTTTAGTTGATAATGTTTTAATTTGAGTATGATGAGTTTTCATGACAGTAGAGATTTTTAATATCTCGACTATGTTTTGAGTTTTACTGATACTAGAGATCTGTGAGTTTTAAATATTGGTTTTACTGAGTTTGAACAATACAATGTGAGTTGTTTATGAATGGTCTTGATGAAATAAGTAAATTCCTTTCTGAATTGGTGTCGTGTATGTATAGCGAGAAGTAGTTGAAATGTCGCTCTTAATTCTATCGGAAGATGCCTTAAGAAAAGTCATCGGATGATGTAGGTTAATTCTATCAGAAGATGCCTTAAGAAAAGTCATCGGATGATGTAGGATAATTCTATCGGAAGATGCCTTAAGAAAAGTCATCGGATAATGAAGGTTAATTCTATCGGAAGATGCCTTAAGAAAAGCCATCGGATGATGTCTCAGTAAAGTCACCGGTACATGAGGTTTGTTCTATCGGAAGGTGTAGGTCAAAGTCCATCGGATGATGTCTCGATAAACTTATCGGCAGATGCGTGCTGACGTCATCGGTAGATGTAGGAGGATTTTTTTTCGTGTATTCATCGGAGGATGTAGAGTGTATTTTGTCGTTTGCGATCGGATGATGTTGGATAATTGATTGTCCGGCTGACGTCACCAGTAGGTACAGACTATCGAGAGATGTCTTTTGGCTGGCGTCATCGGCATAAGCCTTCTATCTTCTGTTTCTGCTTCTTCCGTTGACTTTATCAATCGGCAGATGTGTTTGACCTCTGTGACTTCTCTAGTATTTCGCTGTCTAAACTTAATTTTCTATTTGCCGATTGTTTCTTAACAATTCATACAATATTTCATAGTTTGTTTAACTTCATTGTTGTTCAAATGATTTCCGCTGCAAGCATTTAAATGTTTTGAAGTTTCTTTTTCAAAAAATAAAATAAAATGTTAAATTTAGATTTTTTTTAGAGAGTTTTAAATTTAGTCCAAGGTTTCTTAGTTACGTACGGGCTTATGAGTAACAAACTGGGATCTGATAACTCGGGGCGTTACACACAGACACGTCCCAGTAAACACAATCCTAACGTTTTGTGATGTAGGCCCGAAGGCACAAGCAAAACTTTACTTACCTGGATTCCTGGTGTATACTCGGTTAGGAGTTGCATCGGAAATGCTCACCTAGAACCATAAACAGAACATTAAGCCAATCTTTACTAATCCCCATTCTAAAGCATTCTGAAACTTAAGTGGACCGTTAGGAGTTCTATTCACCAAGCATTTTCTCAAATTTTCACCCCAACCCGAATCTACACTCATTCACAGCATACACGAAATCCCCACATTGCACTCCCTCAGCTATCTAACTGCTTAAACTTAAGAGGAATGAGGAAAACTTACCTAAGTTGAAGGAGAGTCGGGCGAGGAAAATCGCCTAGAGAGCTCGGCTGCTTGAGCTGAAAACCCGAAGAGAAAATGGTATGAAATTGGTGGCGGCTACAGTGCATTAAACCCAACCCTCTTTCCTTAAATACGTTATCCACTTTTGAAAATTGTAAATTTACTCTAGTGCCCTTGTCTAGTCATTTAATAGCCCTACTTGAATTATTGACTAATCATACCATTAATAATAAAAGAGCTGGTTCGATAGAACCGGGTGTTACAATCTACCCTCCTTAAAAGAATTTTGTCCTCAAAATTCGGTTCCTGAATAATTCTGGATATTGGTCCATCATGTCTTGCTGACGTTCCCAAGTTGTCTCCTCCACATTCTGGTTGTGCCATAAGACTTTAACTAGTGGAACCTCTTTGTTGCGCAATACCTTCACTGCATAGTCTAATATCCTTACCGGTTTCTCCTCATATGTAAGAGTAGGATGAACTTCAATACTCTGCTGTTCCACAATCTGAGAAGGGTCTCGTACACATTTCTTAAGCATGGAGATATGAAACACATCATGGATTCCATCCATAGAGGTTGGTAGCTGTAGCTGGTAGGCTGTTTTCCCAATCCTTTTCAAGATCAAGAATGGTCCAATGTATCTGGGGTTTAACTTTCCTCTCTTCCCAAATCTCACAACTCCTTTGAATGGTGACACCTTGAGAAAAACTTCATCACCAATCGCAAATTCCAATTCTCTACGCCTGCAATCCGCATAACTCTTCTGTCGACTCTGAGCTGCCAAAATTCTCTGTCGGATGAGGGAAACTTTCTCAACAGTTTGTTGCACCATGTTAGGACCAAACAACCGTGCTTCACCAACTTCATCCCAATATAAAGGAGATCTGCATTTTCGTCCATATAATGCCTCGTATGGTGCCATGCCTATTGTTGCTTGAAAACTGTTATTATAAGAGAATTCAATCAATGATATAAACTTACTCCAAGAACCTTGAAATTCCAGCACACATGCACGAAGCATATCCTCCATTGTTTGGATAGTTCTCTCGGATTGTCCATCAGTTTGAGGAAGAAAGGCTGTGCTAAAACTAAGTTGTGTTCCCATGGTCTTGTGCAAACTCTTCCAAAACTTAGATGTAAATCTGGAGTCTCGGTCTGAAACTATAGAACTTGGAACTCCATGCAATCTGACAATCTCTTGCATGTACAATTCAGCAAGCTGATCCATTGAGTAAGTTACCTTAATTGGCAGAAAATGAGCAGATTTGGTTAGACGGTCGACTATAACCCAAATTGCATCATGTCCCTTAGCTGTTCTTGGTAATCCAACGACAAAATCCATTGTTATTTGTTACCATTTCCATTTAGGAACTGGTAAAGGTTGCAATGTTCCTGAGGGTCTCTGATGCGTGGCTTTAATTTGTTGACAACACAAACACGATCCAACGTATTCTGCCACACTTCGTTTCATGCCTGGCCACCAGTAATGCTGTTTAAGATCCTTGTACATCTTGGTACTCCCAGGGTGGACAGAAAATCTGGAAGAATGCGTTTCGGAAAGAATCTCATCACGAAGTTCCTTAATGGCTGGGACAAACCACCTATTTCTAAACTTGAGGATTCCATTAGCAGAATAGTTAAAATCTGATTGGTCCGTAGGATTCATGCTTGACTTGTACTTGTTACACTCATCATCATTTGTTTGAGCTTCCTTAATTTTCTCTAGAATGGTAGGCTTTAAGGTTATGGCTGATAGTATAGATGATACACTGATTACTGCTTCTAGGTTAAATTTTTGGAATTCTGACTCTAAAGCTAATGGCATACTGAAAATCATAGATGGGGTTGATGTTGTTACTCTACTCAAAGCATCAGCCACAACATTCGCCTTGCCAGGATGATATTTTATTTCAAAGTCATAGTCCTTGACAAGTTCTAACCATCGACGCTGTCTCATATTCAATTCCTCCTGTGTGAAAATATACTTCAGACTTTTATGATCTGAAAATATCTCACAGGACTGTCCATATAAGTAATGCCTCCAAATCTTAAATGCAAAAACCACGGCAGCTAATTCTAAGTCATGCGTAGGGTAATTCTTCTCATGGGTTTTCAATTGTCTAGAGGCATAAGATATTACTTTACCATCTTGCATTAACAGACATCCAAGACCAATCTTGGAAGCATCACAGTAAATGCTAAACTTACCATTATCGACAGGAAGGGTCAGAATTGGAGCATTGGTTAATTTCTGTTTCAAGGTCATGAAACTACGCTCACATTCATCCGTCCATATATACTTCACATTTTTCCTTGTTAACTTAGTAAGGGGTGTAGCAATCTTTGAAAATCCTTCAATGAACTTTCTATAATATCCTGCTAATCCAAGAAAACTTCGGATATCAGTGGCATTCTTCGGTTGAGGCCATTCCTTAATTGCTTGAACCTTGGCTGGGTCAACAGATATCCCATCTCCAGAGATCACATGACCAAGAAGATGAACTTTGTCCAACCAAAACTCACACTTAGAAAATTTGGCATAAAGTTGGTGCTGCCTCAGTAATCCTAACACCAAGCTTAAGTGTCCTGCATGCTCTTCCTTAGTTCTAGAATAGATTAGAATGCCATCTATGAATACTATGACAAATTTGTTCAAAAACTCGTGAAACACCCTATTCATGAGGTCCATGAAGGCTGCTGGAGCATTTGTCAAACCAAAAGACATAACCAAAAACTCATAATGTCCATACCTTGGGCGAAAAGCAGTCTTTGGGATATCTTCAGTTTTAACCTTTAGCTGGTAATAACCAGACCTCAAGTCAATCTTGGAGAAAACTCTCGCACCCTTAAGCTGGTCAAATAAGTCATCAATCCTCGGCAAAGGGTACTTGTTCTTGACAGTTAGTTTATTCAATTCTCTATAATCTATGCACATACGCATTGATCCATCTTTCTTTTTGACAAAAAGGACCGGCGCACCCCATGGTGAAAAGCTAGGGCGTATGAACCCTTTATCCAACAATTCCTCCAACTGTTTCTTTAATTCTTTAAGTTCTGTTGGTGCCAGTCTATATGGATTTTTAGACACATGCTCGGCTCCGGGGTAAACATCTACAACAAATTCAATTTCCCTATCTGGTGGCAAACCAGGAAGGTCATCCAAGAATACTTCGGGGAAGTCTTGTACAATCAAGACATTCTGAGGGTTTGCTTTTCCTACAAGCTGTGTGTCTAAAACGCTAGCTAAGAAGCACAAATACTCTCCACACAGGGAAGGCCTTGTGTTGATAGAAGTCATCACAGACATTCCCTTACTCTTCTTTGAAGCTTGAAAGGTATGCTTCAAACTACCAGGGGGTTGGAAGCTAACTATTCCAGTTCTACAATCTATTGTGGCATGATGTTTAAACAACCAGTCCATTCCTAAGATTACATCAAATCCTATTATATCCATAACTATAAGGTCAGCAGGTAGACTTATATTTCCTACTAACACTTCACTGTCAAGCATCACTTGGTTAGAGTGCATGCGTTCACCAGAAGGCAATGCAACATTAAACACATGCATGGAAGGGGTAAACTGTACATCTAACTTTATAGCAAAAGCAGATGCTATAAATGAATGCGTGGCACCAGAATCTATTAAAGTAAAAGCGGGCACAGAGTTGATCAATATAGTACCTGACACCACAGCAGGCTGTTCTTCATTCCCCGACTCCATCATGAAGAAAATTCTTGGTTTAACCATAGCAGGGCCACTCTTAGGAACCGGACAGTCTCTACTAATGTGACCAACTTTGTTACAGTTGTAGCATCTGGTGACTTTAGGCTTCGAGCACTCTTTGTATGTGTGTCCAACCTCCTCACAGTTGAAACACTTCCCAAAGCCCATTCTGCACTCCCCCGGGTGGTTCTTCAAACACTTAGGACACTGGAGAAATTTCCTGACATTCTGCACCTTTTCCCCTACTCCTTGGCTATTTTGGCCTTCACTTGGCCTCTTCGTTCCTCTCTGTTGGTGTGGCTGGTTAAACCTTTGTGGGACCTCTCTTGGCCTAGCACACATCCTCTCAGCTTCTTCCACTTCCAGAGCAGTGGACACAACCTCGCTGAAGGTCAAGCCTTTAATACCACAGAATTTAACTCCCCGGTGAATTTCTGGCTTCAGTCCATGAATAAATTTGAACACTTTATCCTCGTCTTTGTGAGAAAAATGTCCAGCAAACCTGGACAGAGATTCAAATTGCCTAATATACTCAGCCACTGATCCTGTCTGCTTCAAGTTCAGGAATTCCAACTTCTTTGCTGTCTGGACTGTGCTGCTGAAATACTTCTTGTAGAAAATGTCCTTGAATTGTGACCAGGACATTGCCAAAACATCTGTGGTGGTCTCCATTGTCTCCCACCAGAGTTGAGCTTCACTAGCTAAATGAAAGGTTGCCAATGTGACCTTGTCTCCTTCTCCGATGTTGGCATACCTAAACATACTTTCAATCTTCCTAAGCCATCCATCAGCAATTACTGGATCAGATGACTGTCCATCGAACGTGGGTGGTCTTAGTCTCCGGAATCAATCTCCAGAATGTTCATTGCTAGAACCGGAGTTAGCACTCCCTTGTACCTCTCGGTTCAACAGTACTCCTAGTTGGTCAGACTGTTGGCACACTAAGTCAGTTTGCTGACGCACTAAATCCGTCAGCTGCCTAATCACACTAGGCTCCTCTTCACCCCTCACATTTGGCATTTCTCTCGGCACTCTAGGTCTCCCCGGGCGTCTGGCCATTGAACTAAATTCCTGCACAGGGTTATTTATACTCTTAAATATCTATGAACTAAGGGTAACATAAACACTTACAGTTGTTGAAGTACTTCCATGCAACGATCAGCACTGATGAGTAATCTTTTGAACGATTTAACTGAATGTCTCTGATACCATACTGTAAGGCCCCGAGTTTTCTGAACCCGGTTTGTTACTCATGAACCCGGATATTACTAAGAAACCTTGGACCGAATTTAAAACTTTCTACGGAATTCAAATTTTTAACGTTTGATAAAACATGAAGACTTGCAGCGGAAAAATTCTTCGAGCAAAAATAGGGTTGAGCAAAACTATGCAACAGTGTTAGAATGATTGAATAAAATATTAAGATAATAATTCAGCCGGAAGGGATAAAGGTTTAAGCGTAAATTACTTAAAATTTAAGAAAGTCAAACACATCATCCGGAGAACGAAGTCAACCGGAAGGAACTGGCTTAGAAAATAGAAGGCTTTTCCTAATAACAAAACGACAAAGTTCCGGCTACATCATCCGGTCACAAAACGACAAAGTTTTGGCTACATCATCCGGTCACAAAACGACAAAATACATCCTTTATCTACCGGTGACGTCAGCCGGATGATTTCCTCATCCGATCGACTTAATGACAAGCTCCAACCTATATCTTCCGATGGCTTCCACTGAAGACATCTTCCGATAGACAACAAAACAACAACTCAATCTCTGCCGGTAGACTTCATCTACCGATAGAGAACAGAATCACATTTTGTCCACTTCATGGCTTACAATCACAACTCTAATCACAGAAAAGAGTTTACTCACTTCACTGAAACATTCAGAAATAATTCAAATCGTTGCATATCTCAAATCCAGTAAAAATCCAGTATTAAAACTAACGGAATACTAACATCTGAAGGGTCTCAAAATATGTTTGAAAACATCCAAGCAACTTCTTTCATTAGAAAGTTTAACATACTCAAGTTGAAATCAATGTTCACTAAACCTTCACAACTAAGACACCAGTTAAACCGCCCCATCAGCTGCTAGTCTGTTACAAGGATGCACTCCTCCAACCAGTCTAGTCCTCAGTAGACTCAGAAGGCACACCTGCTATCACTTCTTCACCTACATCACAAAACTCATCTATTAGCCTAATGCTAAGTAAGTAAAGCAATGATGAAATGGAAATGCTGAAACATAAAACTTCCTAAACATGCAGTTTCTACTTTCTCATCTCAGTTGCATATTCATCGTTATGTTCAGATCCCCCTGTGAAGTTAGGAGTTGGATCAACTCTCCCAAAGTATAATATCCACTGTCTCATTAAGGGGCGGATTAATTCCCTTAACAGTAAGGCTGATTCACTGTTCAGATCCCCCTGTGAAATTGGGAGTTGGATCAACTCTCCCAAAGTATAATATCCACTGTCTCATTAAGGGTTGGATTAGTTCCCTTAACAGTAAAACTGATTCACATAACTGTTTCATATGTTCAATCCTTACCATGCCAGCATGCATTCAAATTCATTTTCGTATACTTTTAAAACATGATGCATAACACACAGACACGTCCCAGTAAACACAATCCTAACGTTTTGTGATGTAGGCCCGAAGGCACAAGCAAAACTTTACTTACCTGGATTCCTGGTGTATACTCGGTTAGGAGTTGCCTCGGAAATGCTCACCTAGAACCATAAACAGAACATTAAGCCAATCTTTACTAATCCCCATTCTAAAGCATTCTGAAACTTAAGTGGACCGTTAGAAGTTCTATTCACCAAGCATTTTCCCAAATTTTTACCCCAACCCGAATCTACACTCATTCACAGCATACACGAAATCCCCACATTGCACTCCCTCAGCTATCTAACTGCTTAAACTTAAGAGGAATGAGGAAAACTTACCTAAGTTGAAGGAGAGTCGGGCGAGGAAAATCGCCTAGAGAGCTCGGCTGCTTGAGCTGAAAACCCGAAGAGAAAATGGTATGAAATTGGTGGCGGCTACAGTGCATTAAACCCAACCCTCTTTCCTTAAATACGTTATCCACTTTTAAAAATTGTAAATTTACTCTAGTGCCCTTGTCTAGTCATTTAATAGCCCTACTTGAATTATTGACTAATCATACCATTAATAATAAAAGAGCTGGTTCGATAGAACCGGGTGTTACAAATTCACCGGGTGCCACATGCAACCTCTCAACTTGAATATCAAAATATTCCATCTCCAAATTATGACGTCATGACACTTGAATCTCATAGCCACAATACTCACCCTCAACTACCAAAACCTAACAGAAGTTCTGAATCTCCAGCTCATGGCATCACAACCTCGTCAAAAAATAAAATTCTGAAGCCTAAAACAAAACATAACCTCACAACTCAACTATCCTCCCCATCTGACCTAGAACTTACAATCATGTCCTAAGCAATCAAAGATCCAAAGTGGTGTTAAGTTAGTCTCCAAAATATGACTCCATGATTAACTGTAACACCCGGACAATTTTGATAACGTGCGTAGCCTAGATTAGGTCAAGTATGAGAGTGTGAGAGTTTAATGTTAAGTGATGAAGGGTTTAAAAGTAATGCAAAGAGAAGGAAAGGAATGTGACAAGTCAAAACCAAAAAGCAAGGGTGTGGAAAATTCAGAGGATACTTGAACCAATAGAAAAGAAGAAGAAATTTTGATGAAAAAGGGAGAAACCACGTTGGAGTATGAGTGATGATTGGGTGAGGCAAATTTACAAATTTAGAAAATTAAGTGGAAGAAAAATAAAAAGAAAACAATTTATGGTTTTATAAATTTGTAAAGTGGGAGGTTGAAAGTCAAAATACCCTTCTTCCTCCTCTTCCCCTCCACGATTTTTGCAGCACCCAATTGAGGGTTTCTCTTCTCATTTTCTTCAAGTTCTTGCATGGTTTTAAGGTAAGGCTTGGTTGGGTTTTGTAGGAAATACATTTAGGTGTTGGTTTTTAGTGTTTTTAGGGTGGTTTGGTTGATTTTGGTTAGGGTTTGGAAAACCCTAACCATGAATTCTGAAAATTGGGTTCCCTTTGATGGTTTTCTTCCTAATTATTATTTTAAATCCTTAATGATGTTAGTTTAGGTGAGTTTTAGAGATAGATTGAAGTTATGGTGAAAGATTGTAAAAAAACCGGTTTTGTACACATAATGTACCGGTCCTGTTTTGGGCATTTCGGATTGGCCATTGAGTTTGGTTGGTTACTTGATGCTTTCAATGGATAGTAGACATGTAGAGGTTTACAGATTGGGGTGGCACGTCGAAATCCGTTGAAAAACGAGAAAGTTATGGCCGTTTGAAGTTGGACGTTAAAATTTGTAGTAAAAATCGGGTTTTGTGATTAGTTGTGATTTTGGGTTGAATTGTTAGTTAGGTTTAGTTATAAAACTCCTTTAGAAATTTTTATTAGTGGTTGGCTAAGTTATTTCCTATATTTGATAGGTTATCGAGCGAGTGAATTTATTGGACGAAGTAAGCAAACAATTACCGAGCAGTCAGGTAAGTAGTGGTTGCTATCCTTACGCCTTTGGGCCTACACCATAGAACGGTAGGGTTAATGGTTATTTATTTCGTGTTGTGTTGTGTTGCATATTCGTTGACATGCATCATGGTTTTTGTAACGCCCCCGAACCCACCTTGGCTCGCTGCGCCACTTTGCTAACCAATCCTGCGTTAAAACATAATTTTCATAAACCCTAAAAAAAAAAAAAAAAAAAAAAAACTAACAGCTGAATTTAAAGCTAAGTCTCCCGAAGCTCGCTTATGTCATACCTAGCTGCCTAGACTCACTAAGTTCTCTTAATACTAACCGTTAAGCACCACGGCTTTCTCCCCAAAAATTTTGATAAAGTAACGCCTGAAAATGGCGCCTCCAAAATGCTCAGTACCTGCAAACGAATCAATCCCCAACCAGTTCCAGAATATTCTTACTCAACTATCCACTCAACTATCCAGCATACGAAATCTCCAAAAAACAGTAAAGAGAGAAACTATACTACTAACATCCCTAAGTGAAGAAAATTCACAGTATAGGGCGACACATCACCCTTAACTATGACCATATACAACGAATACAAATAGCTATACAATAACTCTCAAAACATCAACCAAAAAGAAAGTTACGCATTCCCATCATTTCTACAAACAGACATTTACAGTAAACTACCAAAAGACAAAGCCCACATCCCCTGAAGACCATAGTCGAGACGCCCCGACAACTGTCTGCATCGGCATGCCCGTACATCACCAACTGCGTTCCAGTTCTAGCTTTTCGTAAGGCTCTCACCTGTAATCCTGCCAACACCTACACCACGGAACACAAAACGTAAGCCTAATGCTTAGTAAGTAGGGAATAATGCATACGAAAACACAATGCACACTACACAAACAACCCTCACACACAACCCTAATTCATGCGGTTTCTAACTCTCGGTTGTGTTCAACTCATTCTCGTTTCATTACTCGTCACTTTCACTTGTGCGTCAAGCGGATACCTATCCTAACAGGATGGTCACGCGTTGACCACTCAGAGCCAGATCTGAGGCACACATCGTGTTCACACACGGGACGACCATACATGATCTTCTCCCACGTCGATCAATGAACCTCGTTCATTATCAACTCACTGGTAGACACCTCCCGAACTGTCATTCTTTCAGACACTTATTCGCGACGAGGTGACTCAACCAGACACCTCCCGAACTGTCATTCTTTCAGACACTAATTCGCGACGAGGTGACTCAACCAGACACCTCCCGAACTTTCATTCTTTCAGACACTAATTCGCGACGAGGTGACTCAACCAGACACCTCCCGAACTGTCATTCTTTCATACACTAATTCGTGACGAGGTGACTCACACAATTCACATTGCCTCACATATCTTTACATTTCACTTTCACAAACTGCACACGATGCTCAAAACACGTATTTCGTAGTTTAAAAAACCATGATGCATGTCACATATGATGCACAACACAAGACAAAACAAAACAACCAAACAAACAATTCTCTACCGTTCCATGGTGTAGGCCCGAAGGTAAAATACAAGCGATCCACTACTTACCTGACTTCCTGCTCGGCAGTTGCTTATTCACTTCGTCCCGTAAAATTACTCGCTAGACAACCTAATAAATAGAGAGAAAATAACTTAGCATCAATTTAAGAAAATCTAAGGAACACTTAAACTTAAAACTAACCACATTTTTAACCAACTATACAAACCAATTTAAACTATAAACCCTAAACCCGAACTTCCACCAATTTTCACCGTCCGACTTCAATCGGCAACAACTCCCTTGTTTCTCAACAGATTTTGACATGCCACCCGAACACGTAAACCTCTACACATCTACTATCCATTGAAACCATCAAATTAAGCATTCAAACACATTGGCTAAGTCGAATACCCAGAAACAGATTCAGTGCCCATTCTCCCAAAATCTAGTTTTTCAACAATTTCACCTCTAATTCTAATTTATCTATATAAACATCATAAACTAACATATTCTAAAGTTTAAATCATCAAATATAGGAAGAAAAACAGCAAAGCCTTGAAAAATTTGGTGTCACCTTCTAGGGTTTCTCAAACCCTTTCAAAACCTCCACCAAACTCACTAAAAAAACCAAAACTTACTACCTATATGCATCCATACAAAAACCCATTAAATATCACCTTGATTTCTTGCAAAACTTGATGGAAAAATGGAGGAGAGAAAAACTAGGGTTGCTGGAATTTTCGTTGATGAAAAGGGGGAAGAAGCAATTTTGCTCTTTTAACCTTAAATTTATCTTTTTAATTAAAACAAATTTTTCCTTCTTTTAAATTCTTCCACAAAATTTGTAGATTTTATAAAATCACCCCACCCTTCTCCTCATAACCCTAAGCCAACGTAAAGACTATCTTTACTCACCTTTATTCATTTAACTTTTCCTTTAATTAAATTTCCACTTAACACCTTTTCTTTTTGACTTTTCTACTTTCTTTAAGAATTTGACCTTTCAACATCTAACTCCTTTCTTTGTTAACTTCTTCAATGCCAAAACACAACCCTTACCTACCTTAATTGACTTTCCTTCCATGCCACATAAGCCACAAGTAAAACCCACTTTTGACTTTTCCATTTCTTTAATTAACTAAACCACTATAATTCTAACAACTCAAATCCTAGTATTTTCTCCCTACACTTTCTATTCAAATTTCACTTTCAAAATTGCATAACCCTTGAATGAAATTAAACTCTCATACCCTACCCTAACTAGGGCTATGTACGTATAGGAAATTTCCCGGGTGTTACAGTTTTACACGAGTTTCTTGCATAGTTTGTTATGAGCGTGAAATATAATCAGATAAAGTAAATTGAGAAATGCATCTTGATTAGTGTACCTTGTCGGGATTACGTGCTGAGTGCAGCACCCCGGAGGGACCTCTATGACAAATGACTGGCTAAAATATGAAATCTTGATTAGTGTGCCTTGTCGGGATTATGTGCTGGAGTGTAGCACCCCGAAGGGACCTCTATGAAGGATGATTGGCTAAAATACGTAAATGTCGTGAGTATGAATTCCTAGACGGTTATAGGATTCTACGATCGATGAGGGAGATTATGTATAGCCATCCTAGACGGTTATGGGATGAGTGCTATCTGGTCTTGCTCTGGTGGTTCTGAGTGTGGCCATCCTAGACGGTTATAGGATGTGTGCCTACCCGATCCACACGGCTTATGAAATGATTAAAGCAACAAACGGCAAATAAGCACAACTGAGTGTTAGAAACTGCATGTGCTAGATTTGATATTGTCGCATTTGTTATTCCCTACTTGCTAAGCATTAGGCTTACGTTTTGTGTTCTATGGTGTAGGTGACGAAGTATATACAGGTGAGGTTGAGTGCGAGGACCAAGATTAGATGCAGTCGTTGATGCACAGGGCACGCCGGTGCAGGCCTTTGTCGGGGCGCCTCGACCATGGATTTCTGGGAGTTTGAGGACGGGGTATATTTAGTACTATGTTTCGGTGTTTTGAGTTGGTATTTAGGTTGTTTTGTTGTGTAAATAAAGTTAATTTTACGGTATTGTGAATATGGTTAGTAACTGTTTTGGAAATGATTTGAATGGTCTTTACAAATGGTTAAATTTATAGGTTTTTAGATTTTGGAAATTATGGGCGTTATGCCGCTCGATTTGGTTTTAAAATAAATAACGTCTGGTTTATTTTCTCTATTTTTTTTGTTAACTGTTTTAAGTCGGTTTTCTGTGATTTTTACGGGACACGGAGTCGGAAGTGTCGGAAATGTGTGGTTAAATTTTCAGGTGATTTGGAGGTGTTTGGCTTGAAGAAAAAATGAAGAAAATTGAGAAAATTAGAAAAAAAAACATGAAAATGGTCATTTTTTGCCGAAGAAACCCGAGAGGGCCCGATTGGTTGGGCTGGGCGCCGATCGATCGGGCTGGGCGCGTAGAGGGGCGCGTAGCGCGCGGCACCTAGCCCACACCCTTTTCGATTTTTTTTTTTATTTTTTTTCCTATTTCCAAAATGTTTTGACCTGACTTTTTCCGGCATATTTTAAACGTATTTTGACACGTTTTCCAACATTTTTTGAGGGTTAAAAAAAAAGCAAAAAATTGAGTTGAAAATTTATCGAAAATTATTTTAAACGTCGTTTTAAACGCGGGTTGAGTTAGCAAAGTAGCGCACCGAGCCAAAGCGGGTTCGGGGGCGTTACATTAACAATAGAAAATGGATCTAGTTTGTATGGCTCTGAGTTATCTAAACCCGGTTCGTTATTCTTACTATTAAGTCATATTATAAAATTCGTGTAAAATTTAAAATTTTATTCATTGCCTTAAAATAACATCATTTAAAACATATAAACCCTTGCAGTGGAAGGCTGACATTGCGTAGAAAACTCGTTATTTAAAACTTACTTAAGAAAATCAAGTTTTGGAAAAATTTATGTCCTGAATCGATCACTAAAAAAAAAATACTTGAAATCTATCGATTTAAAACATTTTTCTAATAATCCTTATTTAAAACTCCGAAACATTTTTCTTTTCAAAAAAAATGGACGGCATAACGTTTAAATCTGTCAAAACCAAAACTTCCAGCATTTTCAAACCAACCAAAAACTACTATCAAAACAAATCCCCATACAGTTCCAAAAGCAGTATATACATCAAAAAGTGACTACTGAAACATTTGAAAATCCAGCTATACACCAAAATATCTCAAAATCAATACAAACGCTCCATGGTTAAATCGCCCTAACAGATGGCCTGATCGTCTCATGAGCGTGCTCCTACAACTACCTCTTAGTCCTGAACGTGCTCTAAGAACTCACCAGCTATCACCTCGTCACCTACATCACAGAACTCATTTATTAGCCTAATACTAAGTAAACAGTGCATAGTTAAATGAAAACATTGTAAATAACTCATATCTTAACATATGCAGTTTCTACAGTTTCGATTGTTTTTCGTTTCTTCTTTCGTTTCCATTTAATTTTTACACGTTCATTAACTTATTTTTCTCTACTTCTTTACGCTCTAGATCAAGGAGGCACACCTCGCGGTCCACCTCTCGGGACGGCCAAACACAAGTAAAGAGGGGGAAAAGGAGGCACACCTCGCGGTCCACCTCTCGGGACGACCATACCTCAACCCCACTTTTCATTATCTTTCTTACGTATCTTACCGTTTCAATTCATACTGTGCTATTTTGAAAAAACATGCAAATTCATTTTCGTTTTGTAGTCGTATCTTTAAAACCATGATGCATGACATACTAAAAACATACAATAATCATGGACAAAAACCTATCGATCTGTGATGTAGGCCTGAAGGCAATGCGTAACGCCCCCGAACCTGCCCCGGCTCGGTACGTTACTTTGCTAACTCAACCCGTGTTATAACGGCTTTTAAAATAATTTTTCTTAAACTTTTTGACTCGATTTTGGGTTTTACGAACCCTCAAAAAATATCAGAAAACGTGCCAAAGTACATTTAAAATACGTCGGGTTGAAATAATTCGGGAATAGGAAAACTTTTTTAAACTTTTTTTTTTCGGGTGGCGATCGATTGCCACATGGAGGCAAGCGATCGCCACCCTCTCGGGTGCTACAGTGCCCAAGAGGCGCGATCAGCGACCGATCGCCGCTGGGCGCGCGATCAATCGCCTCTGCGGCGCCCAGCACCACCTGCGCACGCCCAGCACGCCCCAGCGTGCGCCACCCACGACACCCACCAATTATCCTCCACTTTTTCACGAGCCAAACTCCTCCAAATTTCACGACTTAAAACGGATAACAAAATCAACCCGACATTATAAACATTTTTAACAAAAAACTGACAACATAACGGCTAAAAGTTTCTAAATCCGAAACCCTGAAAACATGCATTTAAACCACAATTTTACCAAATCCACACCAGTATCAAGCCACAAGTATTTACCCCCAATCAAATCTAACAAACCAAACGACAAAATATCAAACCCCAATCCATTTTAAATCAAAACAATATCTATACAAAAATCTCCAAACCACCAACCAAATACCTCAAAAATACCAACATAACCAAAAAGTAACTATCACTCACAACTCCCCGTAGACCATGGTCGAGATGCCCCGACAACTGCCTGCACCGGCATGCCCGTACATCACCAACTGCGTTCTAGTTCTAGCTTTCCGTAAGACTCTCACCTGTAATCCTGTCAACACCTACACCACAGAACACAAAACGTAAGTCTAATGCTTAGTAAGTAGGGAATAATGCATACGAAAACAAAGTGCACACCGCACACATCACCCTCACACACAACCCTAATACATGCAGTTTCTAACTCTCAGTTGTGTTCAACTCGTTCTCGTTTCATTACTCTTCACTTTCACTTGTGCGTCAAGCAGATACCTATCCTAACAGGATGGTCACGCGTTGACCACGTAGAGCTAGATTCAAGGCACACATCGTGTTCACACACGGGACGACCATACATGATCTTCTCCCACCACGTCGATCAATGAACCTCGTTCATAATCACGACAACTTACATGCTTTCAGCTGTGACTCTCTTGTAGACACCTCCCAAATTGCCATTCTTTCAGGCACTAGTTCGCGACGTGGTGACTTTGTGATAACCTCCCAAATTGCCATTCCTCCAGGCACTATTCGCGACGAGGCTACCTTGTGATAACCTCCCAAATTGCCATTCTTCCAGGCACTATTTGCGACGAGGCTACTCCACAAGAGACCACCACACCTCTCTTGTGGAACCCTCCCGAACTGCCATTCTTTCAGGCACTAATTCGCGACGAGGCGACTCCACAACAGTTCATATTGCCTCACATATCTTTACATTTCACTTTCACAAATTGCAAGTGATGCTTAAAACACGTATTTCATAGTTTAAAACCCATGATGCATGTCACATACAATGCACAACACAAGACAAAAACAAAACAACCAAGCAAACAGTTCCCTATCGTTCCATAGTGTAGGCCCGAAGGCAAAACACAAGTGATCCACTACTTACCTAGTGTCTCGGCAAGTTCTCGCTCACTCCGTCCAACCAAATTACACGCTCGATCACCTAAAATAACGGAAACTTAACTTAGTAACACACTAAAGGATTCTAAAAAAATCAACTAACCAAACTAACATTAACTTTTCAACCTAAAGCAACCAAACCCGATTTTTATACATTTTTTTTACTGTCCACATTCAAACGGCCATAGCTTTCTTGTTTTTCACCGGATTTTGACATGCCACCCCAACTCGGAAACCTCTACACATCTACTATCCATTGAAACACTCAAATTAACCAAATAAATCACTTAGCCAATCCGAAAACCAGGGAACAGAATCGGTCCCCCTGATGCCAAATTCTGTTTTTTTTCCAAACTCACTTCCAATTCTTAATCTAACCACTCAAACAACCTAAACTAATTCATTCAACAACTAAATCATCAAATTTGGAAAGAAAACAAGAATTTGAACCCCAATTTTCGGACTCCATGGTTAGGGTTTTCCAAACCCTAACCAAATCCGATCAAAACACACTAAAACCACCAAAAACCAACCCTAAAATGTATATAATTAAAACCCCACATAATTTTTCCTTAAAAACTTTGAAGAACCTTGATGGAAGATGCATAGAACAGCATCTATGGAGGAAGGGAGAATGGCGTGGGAGTTGGAGGAAGAAGAAGAAGAATTTTTCATTTAAACCTAACATTTCATTCACTTTTAAATTTCCTCCTCCAATGATTTTAAAATTGCAATTTAAACCCACACTTTTCCTTTCTCTTTTCTTCCAACGTGACTACCATCTTTAACCACTTCTTTCATTAAAATTTTCCAATTTTTTTTTTATTTCACCTAATTTCCCTTCTATTTCACTTTTACTAAATTCCTATTGGTTAATAAAACTTTTGACTTTTCAAACACCTTTGGTGGTTTGAATTGTCAACATCATTTCTTCCCTTTGTATTATACTCTAATCCCTTCATCACTTAGCAATAAACTCTCATACGTAACTTAACCTAGGGCTATGCACATTATCGAAATTTTTTGGGTGTTATAATCTACCCTCCTTACAAAAATTTTGTCCTCAAAATTTGTGGCCTTGTTATTCCTCAATTTTCTCACCTCAAGATACTCTCCTGACCTAAGGTTGCACTGCCAACTTCAACGACGCTAAGGTCTTAATCACCTATTGGTAAGGAGTAATGACAATTCCCTATATTTCTAAAGTTTTAAATTACCCTCTTATGCATTCCATAGTTCAATTACTTACACATTCATTACTTAACTTAATCAACCATCATTTAGACTCTCAACTCCTCTAACTAATGTCTCCACTCTAGCTTTCTCTCGAACTAAATTCATCTAATTCCTCACTTCAATTTCTGTATCTATCAAGCACATACCTAACCCATTCCAAACTCTAAATGTATCCTCAACTACGTATGCTAAAACTAAATAAGTGAATTTTTATCTTATATCCTAATTTCTAAATTAGTACTTCCACCTCTTGCGCCTATTTTCCTCAACAATCAAAACACTTTAGTGGTCAGTCTAATACCATTTCATACTCAAAGTTCTCACACTTAAGTCTATCTAATATTAAAAAAAAATATACTCAGAGTCCTCATACTTATATACATTATGCTCAATTTGTCCAACTTTTACCTCAATTATCATCAAATACTCTCAAATCATTATGTCTAAACTAAATCTTTCTCGACTTCACACTCGACACTCGACACCCTAAATGATGTCTATGCACGCACTTCATTTTGACACCAAAATATCAAATTAAATTTCCATAATCCACTGGAATTGACCTTACTCTTAAGTTTGCACGTAAAATCTCTGTGTGACCTTTCTTTTCTCCACATTTGGTATCGTAATATTTTTCAACTTATTCACTCAAAATCTACCTTCTAACCTTTGGGCTGCCGGACATGGCACTACATCTATCGGGTGCCCCAAATATCCTATCAAGTAATGAAAATTCCTATACCTCCAAGTTTTAACTTCACCTAACTCTGCACTCCATAATTCGAACATGCGTATGTCTACTGACTTCAACTACATCCATCATTACTCTAACTTAGTTCTCAATTCTATCTTTCCCTCAAGCTCAATTTACCTAACTCCTTACTTCACATTTTCATGTCTATCACACACGTGCCTAATTTAATTATCTTCTACTCTAACATCTCATTGCTAACTTATTCCACTCTCAAAGTATACTCAATCACATAACACTAAAATTCTACTGCGTAAATTTTCTATCCTAAGTTCTCAATTCAAAGTTCCCCTCGATGTTATTATTGCATATTGCACCTATTTACCTTGAACTATTATTCTAACAAGGATCTCTTTATCTATTCCCTCTAATAATCCTCTAGCTACATTCACTGCTCTGAATCTCATCCACTATAATCTCGATCATTCCTCGAGGATTGACAACTCCCTATGGCTCTAATTTGGGGTCATTCTAAACGATATATCTCAACACTGAATAATCCCTACAAATATTGACTTCACAATACCTAACTATCACTTAAACCTCCTTCTAGTTTTTTCTCTCAGAGCGTCCATCCAAATTTCTCTGCCTTTCTAAGTCCTCAAGCCTAACACTACTTTTGCAGGTCCTCTATTTTAACATTGGGCAGTCCGTAGAGATCTAACCTTTTTCATTACCATTAAAATATCGGTCTGATCCTACCTCGCACACCTACCACGAAACTCCTTCGAATATTTCCAACTTCAATTCTTGGCAACCAATCTAGTTCGTCATAATAGAGCAACCTTATTCATCTTATTAGTTCAAACCGTTTGTGTAACGACCCGAGGAGGATCGCCACTAAGTTCTTGACTTTACATAAACATTAATTCATATTTGAACTCCTTTCTCCTTCTCTGTTTTTTTTATGACAGTATACCTAACAGGCTTAAAGACTTCAACTTAATGAATGGAAAATCAGTCCCTCGTACATGCTTCCAATCGACGTACAAGTTGCGTGGGTCTGCATGCATTAACCGATAGACACTGCGTCTTCCGGATGGCACGAGCACCCTACATGACTCATTTAAATACCTATCGGCAGATGCGAATACTCGCATCGACCGACGATCACGTGCATCTCGTGTGACCAATTTAAAACATCTACCGCTAGACATGTGAAATTCACGTGTTCATCTAAGACATCTTCCGATAGCTTACAAGCTTTATATCATCCGAACACTAGACAACAAATTATCACTTACACCATCCGGTCACTAGACGACAAAACCATATTTATATCATCCGGTAAAAAGACTCCTTAGATCATCCGGTGACTTTATTACACTACATCTGCCGATCGCTAAACGACAAGATAGTACTTACATCATCCGATGAAGAAACATATTACATCTTCCAGTGAAATAAGGAAACATCATCCGGTGGACATGTGCTCCCCACGTGCATAATTAAAACATGACCCTGTCACTAAACGACAAGAAAACCCTCACATCGTCCGATGGCTAAACACTCTACATCTGCCGATCGCTAGACGACAAAATAACACTTTCATCATCCGATGGCTTAAACACTCTACATCTGCCGATCGCTAGACGACAAAATAACCTTTTCATCATCCAATGGCTTAAACACTACATCTACCGATGAAGGACATACTACCTTTTTCCGGTGACGTCATCCGGAAGACTCAATCGTTCGATTCCTATCATTTGACACCTGCCGATGACGTCAGCCGGATGAATGCCTCATCCAGCTTCTATCTTACGGTAGTAAAACACTATAAACATTAAACAACCTCATCCAACAGAGAATACTACAACTCACCCAAACCTTAACCTGGAAATTATAAACTCTAATGAGTGAAAACCATATCTCATATAAGATACACATAGCGGAAGGCTTAAGCTAAACAGACCATTCAATAATCCTTAAAATCGTTAACAGATTCTGGGGTCAAACCATTCAAAATCCGAATCTCATTGTTATAAGAAAACTCTATTCTACTTAGTCATCTGTTTATCATAAACCTCTCTGACTTACTAAGGGTATAACCAGAGAACTTGATCGCCTATCTAGCCTCCACTGTCACACTGAGCATCCTCCAGCAACCAAGCTTAGACATCTTCATTTACCTTGAGTTCCTCACCTGAAAACTCGTCACCTACATCATAAGGTTCAAACTATAAGCCTAATGCTTAGTAAGGAATGCAACACTAACATTGATGCATGAATGCATAATTTGGGAAAATCACATGCTCATAAGTCTTTTCTTGTTCATGTCTTTGCTCATAATCATCATTCATAATCATGGATCATGTTCATCATTCATAATCATTGATCATATTCATCATTCATAGTCATTGATCATATTCATCGTTCATAATCATTGATCATATTCATCATTCATAGTCTTTGCTCATATTCTTTGTTTAGGTTGTGTGGATCAAGAGAGGATTTGTGCCGGTAAAGGGGGTTCGACAGTGAGTTTGATCTTGTTCCCTACTGCGGGTCGTATTCATATGTCCTTCTTTGAACTGTGACATACGCCGAACCACCCCCAACCCTCACTTAATCCACGTTGCATAAATCTTATATATACATATATACATATATACATACATATCTTGTTCATAGAAAACATGCGTTAAAACATTTTTCTTATGCTTGGGAAACATTCATGATGCATGAACATGAGAACTTTTAACTCATCAAACTATGACAAGGATCATACCAGAGTAGATAACTTCACAACATACATAAATCCTTCAAGTGCAGGCAAGCTCATTATCATAATGTAAACATTAGACATCTAAACAACCTAGTACACCCACGATGTAGGGCTCTATTAGCCGGAAATCTTAATACATTCACTTACCTGGCCTCCTTAGCACTTGAGCTCATTTCTCTTCAAACTTCTTCACCTAAACATTGACATTGCAGTAGTTAAAACAAAATCCTAATACTCTACTCATAAATCATCCTAGGATCTATTAGCTAAAGTCATCCCCGAATCCTTGGTTTGATATACTGTGCAGAATCTAAAATCCAAAATAAAACAAACAGGTTCTACCATCGATTAGATCTGAGTTGGTTACTTAAAATGTCTAGAATCGATTCGGGTTGACATTACTACTCTCGGATTCTAAAATGTTCTAATACTACTCGGCCATTGATAAAATCCGAGTTCAAATGCCGAGCTGAAAACAGAGTTCCAAACACAAACAGATAACTACATTGTTAAACCCGTACCTCGAGCACAAAGTAGCCGAGAAGCAGCAAGGAAACCAATCGCCGAAGGAGGGATTTCCAGCTGACAGAGAGCAAGAGCTTGGGAGAGAAGAAATCACCGGAAGTTGGGGATGTCGGCTACAGTGGTTTAAATGAGGTTTGAATCCTTTCCTTTTTCTTTAAATACTGGCCTCAATCCTCCAATATTACAACTTTGCCACTCAACCTAGTTTAGATCCACATGTAATTAATTAAGCTTGGCATAATTCCTAAACTATGAAGATTAAATATTTATGACCGTTAATACAGTTAAGAAAATCACCTGGCCATTAACTCGGGTGTTACAGTTTGGATGAAGTACCTATCGAAATCAACAACCCCATTCAAGCTAACTTTAATTACTAACTTAACTTTACTACAAAAACTGCTATTACCAAAAATATACAACACATCCTAGTCTATCAATAATACAACAGCCAGTGAACTACAAGTATCATACCTGAGATCACGGTTAAATCCTGTGTGTTGCTTTAGCCTGACCCTTCTTGCCTATAGGACAATTCTTAGCTATGTGCCCAGACTCGATACAATTGAAACACAGGTTGGTCTTTGGCTTTGGACAATCTCGGGCAATATGGTCAGCTCCAAAACAATTAAAACATCTTCCCTCATACTGTCCACACTCACCCGGATGAAATTTCAAACATTTCAAACATTTTGGAAAACTTCTCCTTTGTTGCTTTCGCTGCTTTTTTTCTTCTCTTAGGTCATTTAAATTGTCACCCAGCCTTTTAATCCCCTGAAGCTGTGAAGAAGATCCAACACTGTCTATCTGAGTTGTAATTCCCGTGAATATTTGACCCAAAACTTCTGCCGGTTTAATCAATTTACCAGCAACATCCTCCACCTCTAAGGCTTTGGCCATCACTGGAGTAAATGGTATTCCTTCAATTCCGAATGTCTTCACCAACATCTCAATCTCTGGATTTAAGCCCTACACAAATTGAAATATTTTGTCTTCCTCCCGACTAACTAGGTGACTGGCGAACCGGGACAATGATTCAAACTGCTGGATGTACTCTCCCACAGATCCTGTCTGCTTCAGCTGTAAGAATTCCATTTTCTTAGCAGCTTGAAATGTAATACCAGGTTGTACGGACTTGTATATTATATTATTATTATTATATTATTGGATGACATTTTTGTAAATATGTCAAATCAAGTCCGTTTTACAAAAAGAAAGCATCATTACGATCCTAACGATTAATAGGAATTTTAGGGAAATTATGGGAATTTTCGGAGATTAAACGCTATATTCCGAGTTAATGCATTTCTCGTAACGTAAAAGACGTTCTTGTAAAAATAGCAAACGAGGTCCAAATTACGAACGGACAGTTTTATTAAGTCCCAAATAATAAGTTGGACGTAGTGGTGAAGTAAGGAAATTTGGTGAAACCGATTGGCTAGACGATTAACGAACCGAATAACGAAACATATATAAAAACTAAAGAAGGGCAAAATGGTAATTTTGCAAATCAAATTATATTAAAAACTAAGTTTCTCTCTTCTCTCCCTCACTTCTCCATTTCTTCTCTGGCGATTACAAAAACCAGAGAGCAAACCCTCGGCTTCCCTCTCTGCCGCGGCGATTTCTCCTCCAATCCGACCTCCGTTCGTTCCGTTTCCTTTACGTTTTCTCCTCCAATCGACCTTCTAGGTATGAACCTACAATCTTAGAGCTGTTATTTCGATGTTTACGGAGTTTTAAACAATTAGGGTTTCGATAGTTTTTCGTTAAAAACGCGAACTAGGGTTCGTAATTAATAGGTTAGCCGTGATTAAGTGTATATTAAACGTATTGGACGTTATTGGACGAAGTTGGATCAATTCGTGAAAAGGTTTAAAATCCGAGAATTTTAGGATTTTCAGAAAAGTTCGTAATTTGAGAATTGAGGTGCCGAGCGTAAATTTCTCGAATAAATAGCTCGAGTAAATGGATTAGAACTTTAGAAAGCCCTTTAGTTAAGGTTTTGACAATTTGGAAGTTTATTAACTTAAACTCGTTTTAACGTCAATCCTTGTAAATTGCTTAGGTAAACAGCGCTCGTGGACGAAGCTTGGATTGCAGCGTGCACGAGGTAAGTTCTCGTGATTCATCTCTGGCCGATTGGCCTACACCGTACGTCGAATGTTGTCTCGAGGAGTTTTGGAGATGCTTTTAGTTAGTTTTGCTCGGTTTGGGTAGCTAGGTCTTAGGAGTTTATAGTTTATGCTTTTACAGTCTTGATGATACACGTTATTGCTTGTTTACTTTATGATAGAGAACTGTTCACGCATCACTTGTTTTAAAGAAAAGCATGAAAATGAACTTCCGCACAGAGTTTTAAAGATAACGTAAAGCATAGCATTGGCCTTCGGACATACAGGCCTTCGGGCATACAGTTTACAGGTCACGCGAGGTGGGGCTCAGGCACGGCTGTACGTGTTGTAAGCGTGTACCCCCCTCTTCTAGCTGGAAAGAGTAGTCCGCCCGCTGGATGAGCTCTCTCCGGTTAGAAGGTATAGGATCTCGGTGACACCTATAGTGCATTGCATAGTAAGATAAAAGAAATAAAACATGGTTTAATGAACTCATAGCACAACATGCATCGCATTTACGTAGAGCTTACTGGGATTTTATCTCATAGTGTATATTGTATGGTGTAGGTGACATAGACTTCGAGGTACCAGGTGAGGACGATGTCCCTCCACCTGAGGCATGATTCAGTTGACAGAGGATGGCTGCGGTGGTGTGCTGGCGCAGTCGAGGCTTACCTGACCCGTGGGGATAGTATGTACAGATTTTGAGAGTTTTGGATAGTTTGGGCTGGTTGACGTATAGACATATTAGGGTGTTTGGGTTTGTTAGTGGATAGGTTTACTTTTGAGGTTTTAAACGTTTTAAAACCTGTTTATAAACTGATTTGATAAAGTTTTATTTGAATTGTAAATGGTTTGAAAACAGGAGGATTTGTTTAGTTTTAAACGTACCCATGCAGTTGGATTGCGCAAAGTCTGCTGTAAGTTGGTTGAGTGTAGGATATATTTTGGGTCGAGTTCATTGTGGTTATTGACGAGAAATTTGTATGAAACAAGTGAGGTTGAAATCGATTTCAGAGAGTTGTGATAAAGTGTGTTGCTCTCTGGAAATTGGAAATTGATAAGTATAGAGACAAAGAGGTAGTAGAGAAAGAAGTAGTGTAGCGAGGTTCAGCGGCGATCAGGCGCGAAGGCCGCGATCGCTGCCAGCGATCGGGCGCTGCCCGCTCGATCGCTGGTGCAGCGATCAGGCGCTGCCTCCTGTCTTCGGCAGAATTCCGATTTTGCCCTCCCGTTTGTTTTCCTCTGTTTATTTTAGTTTTAATTGATTTAATTAATTATTTTAAAGGTTTGTTTTGAAGATTTACTTAAATTGTTTTAAAAGCTGGATCTCGATTCTAGTTTCGATTTCGATTTAGGTTCTGCTAGAGTTTAATTAAAGATATTAGGTTAAAAAAAAATAAATAGTACGAGAAATACGGGTACAGTATTAGGGACGTTACATGAACTGTTCTGTTGTAATACTTGTCGAAGAATAAATCTTTGAACTCTTTCCAAGTCAAATCTTGAGCCCCGGTGGTAGCCTCCACCGTCTCCCACCAACACTGAGCATCATTAACCAAGTGGAAAGTTTCACACTTTACTTTATTTCCTTCCTCCACCTTAACAAGGTTAAACATGTTCTCTATAGTGTGTAACCACCTCTCAGCAGCTATGGGATCTGTTAACTGGCCCTCAAACATCGGAGGTTTTAACTTTCGGAATTTTTCCCCACTAGAACTAGCTCCAACATTTCCCGGTCCTCCCTGACCTAACAACGATTCAACCAATTCACCTTGCCTCCCAACAATCTCTGCCTGCTTACTGACCAAATCAATAAGAAGCCTAACTGACCCATCAAGTTCACTTCTAGGTTGCTCTGGTTGTCTTGGGTTCCTTGGCATTTTGGTCTAATCCTGAACAAAGGTTCAAACAATCTAATTTTAATTAATAAACGAACTAAAAAGGAAAGAAATACTTACGGTCGGTGAAGCACGTTGCATGGCGGCCGGCATTGTCGGGTAATCCTTTGAACAAATCGACCATTTTGCTCTAATACCATCTTGTAACGCCCCCGAACCTGCCCCGGCTAGGTACGTTACTTTGCTAACTCAACCCGTGTTATAACGGCGTTTAAAATAATTTTTCTTAAACTTTTTGACTCGATTTCGGGTTTTACGAACCCTCGAAAAATATTGAAAAACACGCCAAAATACATTTAAAATACGTCGAAATGAAATAATTCAGGAATAGGAAAACTTTTAAAATTTTTTTTTTTTTTCCGGGTGGCGATCGATCGCCACATGTAGGCGAGCGATCTCCACCCTCTCGGGTGCTACAGTGCCCGAGAGGCGCGATCAGCGATCGATCGTCGCTGGGCTCGCGATCGATCGCCTCTGCGGCGCCCAGCGGCCCGTGCGCGCGCCCAGCACGCCCCAGCGTGCGCCACCCACGACACCCACCAATTATCCTCCACTTTTTCGCGAGCCAAACTCCTCCAAATTTCACGACTTAAAACGGATAACAAAATAAACCCGACATTATAAACATTTTTAACAAAAACCGACAACATAACGGCTAAAAGTTTCTAAATCCGAAACCATGAAAACATGCATTTAAACCACAATTTTACCAAATCCACGCCAGTATCAAGCCACAAGTATTTACCCCCAATCAAATCTAACAAACCAAACGACAAAATATCAAACCCGAATCCTTTTTAAATCAAAACAATATCTATACAAAAATCTCCAAACCACCAACCAAATACCTCAAAAATACCAACATAACCAAAAAGTAACAATCACTCACAACTCCCCGAAGACCATGGTCGAGACGCCCCGACAACTACTTGCACTGGCATGCCCGTACATCACCAACTGCGTTCCAATTCTAGCTTTCCGTAAGAATCTCACCTGTAATCCTGTCAACACCTACACCACGGAACACAAAACGTAAGCCTAATGCTTAGTAAGTAGGGAATAATGCATACGAAAACAAAGTGCACACCGCACACATCACCCTCACACACAACCCTAATACATGCGGTTTCTAACTCTCGATTTTGTTCAACTCGTTCTCGTTTCATTAATCTTCACTTTCACTTGTGCGTCAAGCAGATACCTATCGTAACAGGATGGTCACACGTTGACAACGCACAGCCAGATCCAAGGCATACATCGTGTTCACACACGGGACGGCCATACATGATCTTCTCCCACCACGTCGATCAATGAACCTCGTTCATAATAACGACAACTTACATGCTTTTAGCTGTGACTCTCTTGTAGACACCTCCCGAATCTCCATTCTTTCAAGCACTAGTTCGCGATTAGGTGACTTTGTGATAACCTCCTGAATTGCCATTCTTCCAGGCACTATTCGCGACGAGGCTACCTTGTGATAAGCTCCCGAATTGCCATTCTTCCAAGCACTATTCGCGACGAGGCTACTCCACAAGAGACCACCACACCTCTTTTGTAAACCCTCCCGAACTGCCATTCTTTCAGTCACTAATTCGCGATGAGGCGACTCCACAACAGTTCACATTGCCTCACATATCTTTACATTTCACTTTCACAAATTGCAATCGATGCTCAAAACACGTATTTCATAGTTTAAAACCCATGATGCATGTCACATACAATGCGCGACACAAGACAAAAACAAAACAACCAAGCAAACAATTCCCTACCGCTCCATGGTGTAGGCCCGAAGGCAAAACACAAGTGATCCACTACTTACCTGGTGTCTCGGCACATTCTCGCTCACTCCGTCAGACCAAATTACACGCTCGATCACCTAAAATAACAGAAACTTAATTTAGTAACACACTAAAGGATTCTAAATAAATCAATTAACCAAACTAACATTAACTTTTCAACCTAAAGCCACCAAACCCGATTTTTATACAATTTTTTTACCGTCCACATTCAAACGGTCATAACTTTCTCTTTTTCAACAAATTTTGACGTACCACCCCAACTCGGAAACCTCTACACGTCTACTTGTTAGTTTTTGAGGTTCCTACGCATGGCAAAATTCACTTTTATTCATAATAATAATGACATGCGTTACCCTGTGACTTTAAAACTATTTTAAAATCATCAAAAAACCATAAGTTGAATCGTTAGTCTAAAAAGAATTATTTTTGAGAAATATGTAGTTTTTCAAGATGTAAACAATTTACATTGAGAAAAATTATTAGATTTAGATTGTGGAATAATAATAGAAGTTACCTCTTGGAGCAACACTTTTACTCAGGTACTCCCGTCTGATCTTAACAGCTTTAATTCAGGATCAGGTATATTTTCCGAAGACTTTGAAACTGTCGAGTCTTCTCTGAAGATCTTTACACTTAAATTTCCTGACGTGTGGGCGTCCCTCTTACAAGAATAACACACTCCTATATTTCTTGAGAGACGTGTTCTCAATACATGAGACGTCTCACTTCGATCTTAGAAAACATTTTTCTAAAACCGAATACGGAAAGGTCACACCTTTTTCTCTAGGGATTTGTTTTCCAGTTCATCGTCTGTTCTCTTCTGTCAAATCACATTTGACAATTTTACAGATGTAACGCCCCGAATTATATAAACCCGGTTCGTTACTCATAGCTCGAACATAACCAAGAAAATTTGGACTAAATTTAAAACTTCGCTCGAAAGTCAAAATTTGACATTTTCTAAAACTTCAAAACATTTAAAGACTTGCAGCGGAAATCATTTGAGCAAAAATAGAGTTAAACAAAACCATCGAACAGTGCTAGAATAATTGGTTGGGATGTTAAGGAATAATCGGTCAAAAGAAGTAAAGGTTTAAATCACGAAATACCTTGAAAATTTCAAAGGTCAAACGCATCTGCCGCTGAGCAAAGTCAACGGAAGAGGCTGAAACAGATAGCAAAAAGACTTCTTCCGGTGACTAAACGAAATAAGCTTCAACTACATCATCCGGTAAGCTTAACAACAAGACATCCACCGATCACCTAAACGACAAGACTTCTACTACATCATCCGGTAAGCTTAACATACGACATCACCGATCACTAAACGACAAGACTTTCTACTACCATCATCCGGTTAAGGCTTAACACAAGCTACATCCAACGATCACTAAATGACAAGACTTCTACTACATCATCCGGTAAGCTTAACACACACATCCACCGATCACTAAACGACAAGACTTCTACTACATCATCCGGTAAGCTTAACATACGACATCCACCGATCACTAAACGACAAGACTTCTACTACATCATCCGGTAAGCTTAACACAAGACATCCACCGATCACTAAATGACAAGACTTCTACTACATCATCCGGTAAGCTTAACACAAGACATCCACCGATCACTAAACGACAAGACTTCTACTACATCATCCGGTAAGCTTAACACAAGACATCCACCGATCACTAAACGACAAGACTTCTACTACATCATCCGGTAAGCTTAACACAAGACATCCACCGATCACTAAACGACAAGACTTCTACTACATCATCCGGTAAGCTTAACACAAGACATCCACCGATCACTAAACGACAAGACTTCTACTACATCATCCGGTAAGCTTAACACAAGACATCCACCGATCACTAAACGACAAGACTTCTACTACATCATCAGGTAAGCTTAACACGAGACATCCACCGATGACGTCAGCCAGATGATTTCCTTCATCCGATCGACTAACCTCACATCCACTGGTGATGTCAGCCGGATGATTTCCTTCATCCGATCGACTAACCTCACATCCACCGGTGAACTTTATTCACCTATGATGGAACTTACAAACTTCACTCAAAGCATTAACAAAAGAACAACATCTGTATCCTCGACATGACTTTGAAAATGATAAACTCCAACTACATTTAAATCACGTTTTCTTTGGCAGAGAGGAAATTCCCAAAGGTATCAAAACATCAAATAACTACTAAGACTTCACCTACGGACAAGTGTTAAAACCAACAGAGTACTTTTATCAGAAAGTCTCAAGGAAATGCATCTAAAAACATTAAAATCACTTCTGTCATTAGAAAACTTAACATCCTTAAATCAAATCATAGCTCACTGAATCTTCACTTCTTTAGACACCAGTTAATCCGCCTCATCAGTATACCAACTCGAGGCAGAGAAGTGCTCCTCCAACTCCACCTATTCTTCAGCTAACTCAGTAAACACACCTGCTGTCACTTCTTCACCTACATCACAAAACTCATCTATTAGCCTAATGCTAAGTAAGTAAAGCAGTAATGAAATGAAATGCTGATATCTGAATTCCTGAACATGCAATTTCTACTTTCTCATCTCAGTTGTCGTTCATCGTTTCTGTTTAGATCCCCTGTGAAATTGGGAGTTGGATCAACTCTCCCAAAGTATAAATATCCACTGACTCATTAAGGGGTGGATTAATTCCCTTAACAGTAATTTGATGCACATAGCTGTTTCCGATCCCCCTGTGAAATTGGGAGTTGGATCAACTCTCCCAAAGTATAAATATCCACTGTCTCATTAAGGGGCGGATTATTTCCCTTAACAGTAAATCTGTTTCTCATAGCTGTTTCATTATGTTCATTCCTTACCATGCCAACATGCATTCAAATTCATTTTCGTATACTTTTAAAACATGATGCATAGAATACAGACACATTCAAATAAACATGTTCCTAATGTTTTGTGATGTAGGCCCGAAGGCGCAAGCAAACTTCACTTACCTGGTCTCCTGGAAATCGCTCGGTTTCAACTACTTTGGAAGCCCTGTTCACCTAATGTCATAAACAAAATAACATTCAGATCTTCCACTAAACCTCATCCTACACTGACAAGACTTCTACTACATCATCCGGTAAGCTTAACACAAGACATCCACCGATCACTAAACGACAAGACTTCTACTACATCATCCGGTAAGCTTAACACAAGACATCCACCGATCACTAAACGACAAGACTTCTACTACATCATCCGGTAAGCTTAACACAAGACATCCACCGATCACTAAACGACAAGACTTCTACTACATCATCCGGTAAGCTTAACACAAGACATCCACCGATCACTAAACGACAAGACTTCTACTACATCATCCGGTAAGCTTAACACAAGACATCCACCGATCACTAAACGACAAGACTTCTACTACATCATCCGGTAAGCTTAACACAAGACATCCACCGATCACTAAACGACAAGACTTCTACTACATCATCCGGTAAGCTTAACACAAGACATCCACCGATCACTAAACGACAAGACTTCTACTACATCATCCGGTAAGCTTAACACAAGACATCCACCGATCACTAAACGACAAGACTTCTTTAGATTTATTTTGATAAAAACTAATTTTTAAAAAATAAATCTTATCTAATCAAATCTAATTTGAATAGCAAATGATTTATCTACTAAATCGATTAATCATATAATCTAAAAACAGTTTTTAGAATATATTTATGAAAACTACTTTTCAAGATAATCTCATCTTATGAGATTTTTCAGATCTACTTTTAAATAGTAAACAAACTATAAATCAACTGTAGATCAAATTTTTCAGATCTACTTTTATTCAAATTTCAAAAATCTGATTTGATAGTTTGTTACATAACCACTTTAAATTTGAAGATCAAATCTCATCTGATGAGATTCTTCAAAGCTAATTCAAATCCCTTAAAAATATTTCATCTAATGAGTTATTTTATTTTGAATTCAAAATATAAAAACTATTTATATATTTTGAATCACAATATATTCATTTGAGTGCCTATAAATGATTAATAATTATTAATCATTTATATATTTTTTCTTGTAGCATGGAAATTAAATAGTGATATAAGATAACAGAGGGACCGATGGACCTATAGCCCTAAGCTCCAATAATATTTGTTAATTAATATAAACTCTTTATATTAAATAACACAATTATTAACTCTAGAGTAATTCCACTAAATACCTAGAGTTGCACTCTTAGAACTATAAAGTATATTTACTCAAAGTAATGTCCATTGATATAGTCATTACATATGTATTAATCCTCCATTAAGATTCGTAATAGAGCTAGGTATAAAATCCGTTAACCTCTCATATTACATCTTTATCCTTGACTACCATTAGTTCTTGATTAAATAATTTGTCACGACCCCTACCCGTAATATCGTTCATTTTTTTTTTACTCGTTTACTTTAACTATACTTAAGGCGGAAATCTCTATCGAAATCGAAATCAGAATTAAAATCAAAGTTCATTTAGTAAATCGTTTAAAACCATTATAAAACAATTAAAACTTAAAAACGAATAAAACATTAAAACAATTAATTAATAACTAAAATCTTTTTTTTTTATAAAACACATGGCGATCAGTCGCCACAAAAAGGGGCGACTGATCGCCCTAGGGGCGATTACAACAGGCGACTAGTCGCCTGTTGCAGTCGCCACGCTCTCTGGATTTCTCCAGAGAGCGTCGCCTCATTTCACCCAAGAGGCGATTACTCACCTCCCAGAGGCGAGTAATCGCCAAGCTCTCTGGATTTTCTCCAGAGAGCCAAGCTTCTTCTTCTTCCTCTTTTTTTTTTTTTTACCCTTACACGCCCTGCACTTCACATACATAACTCAAAACCTTCAACACACAAAACACTGCAACTCTCACTTTTTCCACTACTTCTTCACCCGATCTATTCATACTTCCATAAAATACACTTCAAACATGACTTTATTCAATTTCTTGAAACCAACAGAATTTACTTTAAACGTAATCAAATTTTATAAAAACGAACCGCATGGTTCTGTTTAAAAGTTTAACATATCCTTCCTATGTGGGAAAAACATCAAAACACTATAAAACCAAATACATAATCTATTCAATCTCCATACATCCTAAAACATATCAAATCCTACAATCATCATTATCCCAACATCTCCCAAAAACTCTCAAAAACACCTAACCGTGAGTCAAACAGCCCTGCCAAAACACACTCTGTCGCCACGAGCTCCGTCCACCGACCAACTACTCTTGATCATCGTAGGGAGGTTCCTCACCTTCGTTCTCGTCACCTACATCATACGATAAATACATTAAGCCTAATGCTTAGTAAGGAGTGTGCTATACATAACATTTCATATATGCATGACATTTATAAAATAATTTCATTTCGTTTTCTTTTCGTTAAACCACTTTCTTGCCCCGTGAGAATCGTAACTTGCCCTGTGAGAAAACATACAATTAGTCCCGTGAGAAACATACATTTAGTACCGTGAGAAACATACATTTAGTCCCGTGAGAAACATACATTTAGTCCCTTGAGAAACATACATTTAGTCCCTTGAGAAACATACATTTAGTCCCTTGAGAAACATACATTTAGTCCCTTGAGAAACATACATTTAGTCCCTTGAGAAACATACATTTAGTCCCTTGAGAAACATACATTTAGTCCCTTGAGAAACATACATTTAGTCCCTTGAGAAACATACATTTAGTCCCGTGAGAAACATACATTTAGTCCCTTGAGAAACATACATTTAGTCCCTTGAGAAACATACATTTAGTCCCGTGAGAAACATACATTTAGTCCCGTGAGAAACATACATTTAGTCCCTTGAGAAACATACATTTAGTCCCTTGAGAAACATACATTTAGTCCCTTGAGAAACATACATTTAGTCCCTTGAGAAACATACATTTAGTCCCGTGAGAAACATACATTTAGTCCCTTGAGAAACATACATTTAGTCCCTTGAGAAACATACATTTAGTCCCTTGAGAAACATACATTTAGTCCCTTGAGAAACATACATTTAGTCCCTTGAGAAACATACATTTAGTCCCTTGAGAAACATACATTTAGTCCCTTGAGAAACATACATTTAGTCCCTTGAGAAACATACATTTAGTCCCGTGAGAAACATACATTTAGTCCCGTGAGAAACATACATTTAGTCCCGTGAGAAACATACATTTAGTCCCTTGAGAAACATACATTTAGTCCCGTGAGAAACATACATTTAGTCCCTTGAGAAACATACATTTAGTCCCTTGAGAAACATACATTTAGTCCCTTGAGAAACATACATTTAGTCCCTTGAGAAACATACATTTAGTCCCGTGAGAAACATACATTTAGTCCCGTGAGAAACATACATTTAGTCCCTTGAGAAACATACATTTAGTCCCGTGAGAAACATACATTTAGTCCCTTGAGAAACATACATTTAGTCCCTTGAGAAACATACATTTAGTCCCTTGAGAAACATACATTTAGTCCCTTGAGAAACATACATTTAGTCCCTTGAGAAACATACATTTAGTCCCTTGAGAAACATACATTTAGTCCCTTGAGAAACATACATTTAGTCCCGTGAGAAACATACATTTAGTCCCGTGAGAAACATACATTTAGTCCCGTGAGAAACATACATTTAGTCCCGTGAGAAACATACATTTAGTCCCTTGAGAAACATACATTTAGTCCCTTGAGAAACATACATTTAGTCCCGTGAGAAACATACATTTAGTCCCTTGAGAAACATACATTTAGTCCCGTGAGAAACATACATTTAGTCCCTTGAGAAACATACATTTAGTCCCGTGAGAAACATACATTTAGTCCCGTGAGAAACATACATTTAGTCCCTTGAGAAACATACATTTAGTCCCTTGAGAAACATACATTTAGTCCCTTGAGAAACATACATTTAGTCCCTTGAGAAACATACATTTAGTCCCGTGAGAAACATACATTTAGTCCCTTGAGAAACATACATTTAGTCCCTTGAGAAACATACATTTAGTCCCTTGAGAAACATACATTGATGCATGAGAAGACATTCGTAGAAACATCTATCGAACGACCCCTAAATTTGCTAAGGCACTACTTAACCTACCTTTCTTACCACCAACCTCTATAACCTCCTAACTTCATCACAATAAACATAATCAACATCGTACGACGTAGGGCCTTAGTGGACGGAAACCTAACACTCACTTACCTGGGGTCCTAGATATGCCGAGCACCGTCCTTTGAGCTTGGATTACCTAGGGCATTCAACAATATATCGTTAATATCGACTCTCAAACATCAATCTAAACAAATCGATATCTCGAACTAGGACAAATTCTTCTAAAAACTCTAATCCATTTTATTCGGGCATCACTTAATGCTCACTAACTCCAAAACTCCATTAATGGTGTCCAACTACATTTCCAACAACCTACACTTAACATTAAACCTCAACCAACACCATTACTCTACTCCAACAACCTCAATAATCACTAATACATCATCATTGAGTAATAAATAAATAACCCTAACGATTTCTAACAAAACCCCTAAATTTCTTCACAAACCCTAAATCAAAATAACTCCAAAACTACAAATAAACTTGTCTAGAGTGTAGAACTTACCTAGCACATTGTTTTGTCGAAGAAAAGGGGAAAGAAGATCGCCGGAATCGGAGGAGTCGCCGCGTTGAGGGTTGGCGATGGAGAAGGAGCAATCGCGAGGGAGAGGGAGAGTATTCGTGAGGGAGAAGAAAAGTGAGGGAAGAGAGAGAGTTTAGGTTTTTAATAAAACTTTACTTAATAATTTACCTAATTGCCCTTTGTTTAAATTCCTTAACTTAAATCGTTATTTCGTTTATCGATTTGGTTTCTCCAAAACTCCCTTAGTCCTCCAAATATTTCTATTTATCCTTAGGGCTCTAACGAAACTTCCCGTTGGCCATTTAGACTTTACCTATTATTTCTACGAATTAAGACTCTATAAATGCTTAAAATATTGGAATTCTAAACTTATGGCCCGAAATCTTTAAAATGAAATTTTCGGGTGTTACATAATTAATTCATAACATTTATGAATTTGCGTGCTAATTATTCAATCCATGAACTAACAAACAAGAGAATCTTATATTATGGATTTCATTGTATCAATGTTAGCATTCACAGCTACTCATTTAATTTATTCCCAAAATACAAGGTTTATGTAATGCAACTCATACAAAACTGTACCGAGTAAATCAAGAATAAATTAAAATGAAATAGGAGTCTACTAAATACAATGAATTAAGATCATACATATATGACCATCATTATGATAAAATTAATTGTTCTTCATTTAACGGATATTATAAGAACAATATAATTTCATCTGGTCTAGTTCTATATAATCATATTATATAAAATACAATCACTTTATGTCACTACATATATAGTCGGGATATGACTATACATTCTTAAGGAAGTGAACTGTATTTTTGACTTTATTAATTTGAAGATCCTTTACTTCAAATATAAGTCATGGACTATTATGATTATTTCTTTTTAAATTTAATCCCACATATATCAATATATATGTAAATTTAAAATTGCACAAATAATCTAGGATTTTTCTTTGAATTTATAAAACATATCAAATAATGCAAACATAAAAATTAATCATAAAATTTATTTATTAATTACAGTAATAAAAATGTTCATAACATTTGCTTGTTGGGCACATTATTCCCATCAATCTCCCACTTGCCCTAAAGCAAATGAGACATGTCTCTAATTCTTAATCCTTCTAGATGTTTATCAAAACTCTTTGTAAACAACGTCTTGGTGAAGGAATTTCTTTCTATATGCTTTGATCTTTTGTGGCTTCTCGGTTCTTTAGAATTCGTCACAGCACCACTATTATCACAATAAAGTGTGAGTGGTTTATTCATATCTGGAACAACTTCCAGATCATTAAAGAACTTGCGGAGCCAAACAGCTTCTTTAGATGCTTCTGAAGCAGCTATGTACTCGGCTTCCATAGTCGAGTCAGAAACTCCTCCTTGTTTGGTACTTCTCCAAACGATGGCTCCACCACCAAGAGTAAATATTGATCCAGATATCGACTTTCGATCATCTATATCAGATTGAAAATCAGAATCTGTATATCCTGTAAGAATCAAATCCCTACTAGAATATACAAGCATATAATTTCTCGTTCTCCTAAGATACTTGAGAATGTGCTTGACGGCTATCCAGTGATCTAATCCTGGATTAGACTGAAAACGGCTAACTATCCCTACGGCATAGCAAATGTCAGGTCTTGTGCATAACATAGCATACATCAAGCTACCAACTGCTGATGCATATGGATAACGTCTCATATCCTCTTCCTTTTGAGGCGTGTCAGGACACTGCTTCTTCATGACGAGAAGGTAAATTACCCTTATTAGAGTTCTGCATTGAATATCTGACGAGCATCTTGTCAATATACAATGCTTGAGACAAGGCTAACAACTTATTCTTGCGATCTCTAAATAGACGAATCCCAAGAATATAGCTCGCTTCTCCCAAATCTTTCATTTGGAATTGTTTAGCCAACCAAGCTTTTATGTCTGATAATAATCTTATATTATTCCCAATAAGTAAAATGTCATCGACATAAAGAATTAGAAAAACCATTTGCTTCTCCTTCAAGAGCTTGTATACACAAGACTCATCAAGACATTGCACAAATCCATAAGATTTGATCGCATCATCAAATCTCATATTCCATGACCTGGATGCTTGCTTGAGTCCATAAATAGATCTATGCAATTAACAAACCTTTTGTTTTTCATCCTGTGCTATGAAACCCTCTGGCTGCTCCATGTAGATAGACTCCTCAAGATGGCCATTCAAAAAAGTTGTCTTGATGTCCATATGCCAAATCTCATAATCATAATGAGCAGCTATGGAAAGCAGAATACGAATAGACTTAAGCATTGCTACTAGTGAGAAGGTTTCTTCATAGTCAATCCCTTCCTTTTGGGTATAACCCTTAGCCATCAGTCTAGCTTTGAATGTCTCTACATTCCCATCTATTCCAACTTTCCTCTTGTAGATCCATTTACACCAAATGGGTTTTACCCCTTCAGGTAAATCTACAAGATCCAAGACTGAGTTGGAATACATAGATTCCATTTCAAGTTTCATAGCTTCAAGCCATGCTTCTTTGTTAGAATCTTCCATTGCACATCTATATGTCAATGGATCATCTTTTCCATCATCAGTGACAGCAACTTGTGCTTCACCATCATGTCGATATCGAGATGGTAGTCGTACTACCCTATCGCTACGACAATGTGTAATGATAGGCTGACTCAAGAAAGTGGTATTTTCTGTAACTTGTGGATCAACAACTGTTGTTGCAACAGATCTAACCTGATCAGATAGAATCTCTTCTAAGACAATCTTACTATGAGGTTTGTAATTTGTTATATAGTCATGTTCTAGAAATGTGGCATTTGTCGATACAAATACCTTATTATCTTTAGGACTATAAAACAAACCTCCTCTCGTGCCTACCGCATATCCAACAAACAAGCAAACCTCAGTTCTTGGTTCCAACTTCCCGGTCTTACCTACTAGCACATGTGCTGGACAACCCCATATGTGAAAGTGTCTCAAATTAGGTTTGTGACCACTCCACAACACTAAGGGTGTTTTAGGTATAGACTTAGATGGAACTACATGAAATATATAGGTTGCTGTTTGTAAAGCATATCCCCAAAACGATTTTGGAAGAGAGGAATAGCTCATCATGGATCTTAGCATATTAAGCAATGTTCGATTTCTTCTTTCAGCAACACCATTTTGCTGAGGTGTGCCTGGTGCTGTTAGTTGAGATACTATCCCATTTTTTAACAGATAATCCTTGAATTCACTGTCAAGGTACTCACCAGCTCGATCCGATCGAAGGCACTTGATTGTCTTACCAAATTGGTTCTCAACTTCAGCTTTAAAATCTTGAAGCTTTCTAAAAGTTTCTGAATTAAACTGAATAAGGTAAGTATATCCATATCTTGAGTAATCATCTATGAATGTCACAAAGTACTCATAGCCACCTCTGGCCCGTGTAGATATTGGGCCACATACATCTGAATGTATTAGCTCAAGTTTTTCTTGAGCCCTTTGGCCATTTCCAATAAACGACCTCTTGGTCATTGTACCTTCTAGACATGATTCACAAACAGGTAAAGATCCAACGATTAGATCTTTTAAAGGACCATCCTTGACAAGTCTGTTAATTCTATCAAGATTAATATGACCAAGTCGTAGGTGCCAAAGATATGTATCATCAGTATGAGAAATCTTTTGCTTCTTGGATTTAGGCAGTTCAACTTTGAACATTTCAGTATTCAACAGTGATGAATTTATGATGGGCCTTATCATATAAAGTCTATTTTCCATTGAGCCTGAACAAATATTTAAACCATTTCAAGAAATAATAACTGCATTATTATTAAAAGAAATAGCATATAATTGTTCAATTATTCAAGAAAGAGAAATGAGGTTTCTAGTAAACCCTGGAATAAAATAAATGTTTTCTAAAAACAAATATTTATTGTTCTCAAAATAAATTTTGGCTTCTCCCAATGCTGAAGCTGAAACAACCGCCCTGTTGCCAACTCTGAGGGTGAATTCTCCATCAGCTAGTCTCCTGTAGGAGTTTAGCATCTTCAAAGAACAACAAACATGATTAGTCACACCTGAATCAATTATCCTGAGTGATAAATCACTTTCAACCAAACAAGACTCAAGAACAAGTAAATCAAATTTACCTTTTTTCTTTTTAGGCTCCTCGAGATACTGCTTGCAGTTTCTCTTCCAATGGCCATCTATCCCACAATGAAAACATTTTCCTTTGGGCTTTAGATGGTCTGAGTTTCTCTTGTTTGACTTGTTCTTTTTCTTGAGCTTCTGGGCTCTCTGTTGTTGGCCCTTTTGACCCTTGGCTTATTTCTGAATTTCTTTCTCTTTGTAACACCCCGAGCTTTCAAAACTCAGTTCGTTACTCATAAACCCGAACATAACTAAGGAATTTTGGACCAAACTTAAAATTTCACTTGAAAGTCAAAACTCGATGTTCACTGAAACCACAACGTTACAATTCACAGTGGAAAAATAATGTGAAAACAAGCAGAGATTAAACGGGGTTGTAAATCAATATCTGGAAATATCAATTGAAATAGTAGGAATTGGTTCGACCAAGACTTAAGCGTGGAAACGTGAAAATTATAAAAGGTCAAACGCATCTGCCGCTAGACGAGGTCAACAAAAAAAGAAATAAACTGAAGACTTCCACCGATGACGTCAGCTGGAAGAATCACTCTTCCAACTTCAGCCGATCGCAAAACGACAAGTTTTGCTACTCGCATCTACCGATGACGTCAGTCGGATGACTCGTTCATCTAGCCTCTGCCGATCACAAGACGACAAATCTTCCACTACATCATCCGATAGATTTAATACCCGACATCCACCGATCACTAAACGACAAAACTTCTACTACATCATCCGATGGATAAAATTACTCGACATCATCCGGTTACAAAACGACAAATTTTCTACTTATATCTTCCGATGGCTTCTACTGAAGACATCATCCGATGACTTTACTGAAGACATCATCCGATGACTTTACTGAAGACATCATCCGATGACTTTACTGAAGACATCATCCGATGACTTTACTGAAGACATCATCCGATGACTTTACTGAAGACATCATCCGATGACTTTACTGAAGACATCATCCGATGACTTTACTGAAGACATCATCCGATGACTTTACTGAAGACATCATCCGATGACTTTACTGAAGACATCATCCGATGACTTTACTGAAGACATCATCCGATGACTTTACTGAAGACATCATCCGATGACTTTACTGAAGACATCATCCGATGACTTTACTGAAGACATCATCCGATGACTTTACTGAAGACATCATCCGATGACTTTACTGAAGACATCATCCGATGACTTTACTGAAGACATCATCCGATGACTTTACTGAAGACATCATCCGATGACTTTACTGAAGACATCATCCGATGACTTTACTGAAGACATCATCCGATGACTTTACTGAAGACATCATCCGATGACTTTACTGAAGACATCATCCGATGACTTTACTGAAGACATCATCCGATGACTTTACTGAAGACATCATCCGATGACTTTACTGAAGACATCATCCGATGACTTTACTGAAGACATCATCCGATGACTTTACTGAAGACATCATCCGATGACTTTACTGAAGACATCATCCGATGACTTTACTGAAGACATCATCCGATGACTTTACTGAAGACATCATCCGATGACTTTACTGAAGACATCATCCGATGACTTTACTGAAGACATCATCCGATGACTTTACTGAAGACATCATCCGATGACTTTACTGAAGACATCATCCGATGACTTTACTGAAGACATCATCCGATGACTTTACTGAAAAAAAAAAAAAAAAAAAAAAAAAAAAAAAAAAAAAAAAAAAAAAAAAAAAAAAAAAAAAAAAAAAAAAAAAAAAAAAAAAAAAAAAAAAAAAAAAAAAAAAAAAAAAAAAAAAAAAAAAAAAAAAAAAAAAAAAAAAAAAAAAAAAAAAAAAAAAAAAAAAAAAAAAAAAAAAAAAAAAAAAAAAAAAAAAAAAAAAAAAAAAAAAAAAAAAAAAAAAAAAAAAAAAAAAAAAAAAAAAAAAAAAAAAAAAAAAAAAAAAAAAAAAAAAAAAAAAAAAAAAAAAAAAAAAAAAAAAAAAAAAAAAAAAAAAAAAAAAAAAAAAAAAAAAAAAAAAAAAAAAAAAAAAAAAAAAAAAAAAAAAAAAAAAAAAAAAAAAAAAAAAAAAAAAAAAAAAAAAAAAAAAAAAAAAAAAAAAAAAAAAAAAAAAAAAAAAAAAAAAAAAAAAAAAAAAAAAAAAAAAAAAAAAAAAAAAAAAAAAAAAAAAAAAAAAAAAAAAAAAAAAAAAAAAAAAAAAAAAAAAAAAAAAAAAAAAAAAAAAAAAAAAAAAAAAAAAAAAAAAAAAAAAAAAAAAAAAAAAAAAAAAAAAAAAAAAAAAAAAAAAAAAAAAAAAAAAAAAAAAAAAAAAAAAAAAAAAAAAAAAAAAAAAAAAAAAAAAAAAAAAAAAAAAAAAAAAAAAAAAAAAAAAAAAAAAAAAAAAAAAAAAAAAAAAAAAAAAAAAAAAAAAAAAAAAAAAAAAAAAAAAAAAAAAAAAAAAAAAAAAAAAAAAAAAAAAAAAAAAAAAAAAAAAAAAAAAAAAAAAAAAAAAAAAAAAAAAAAAAAAAAAAAAAAAAAAAAAAAAAAAAAAAAAAAAAAAAAAAAAAAAAAAAAAAAAAAAAAAAAAAAAAAAAAAAAAAAAAAAAAAAAAAAAAAAAAAAAAAAAAAAAAAAAAAAAAAAAAAAAAAAAAAAAAAAAAAAAAAAAAAAAAAAAAAAAAAAAAAAAAAAAAAAAAAAAAAAAAAAAAAAAAAAAAAAAAAAAAAAAAAAAAAAAAAAAAAAAAAAAAAAAAAAAAAAAAAAAAAAAAAAAAAAAAAAAAAAAAAAAAAAAAAAAAAAAAAAAAAAAAAAAAAAAAAAAAAAAAAAAAAAAAAAAAAAAAAAAAAAAAAAAAAAAAAAAAAAAAAAAAAAAAAAAAAAAAAAAAAAAAAAAAAAAAAAAAAAAAAAAAAAAAAAAAAAAAAAAAAAAAAAAAAAAAAAAAAAAAAAAAAAAAAAAAAAAAAAAAAAAAAAAAAAAAAAAAAAAAAAAAAAAAAAAAAAAAAAAAAAAAAAAAAAAAAAAAAAAAAAAAAAAAAAAAAAAAAAAAAAAAAAAAAAAAAAAAAAAAAAAAAAAAAAAAAAAAAAAAAAAAAAAAAAAAAAAAAAAAAAAAAAAAAAAAAAAAAAAAAAAAAAAAAAAAAAAAAAAAAAAAAAAAAAAATCTCATTCGTATATTTTAAAACTTCACTTTTGACATAAACTAAAATCTCAAAATAATTAAATCTTACAGCGGAAATCATTTTATTAACAATGGAGTTAAAACAAAACTATAAATCATCGTTTGGAGGGTAAAAAGGCAATCGACAAATAGGGAATAAAGTTTCAAACTATGGGATACTGGAGAAGTCGCCGAAGTCAAACGCTTCTGCCGATGGATAAAGTCAACAGAAGGAGCAGTAACATGCTTCTACCGATGACGTGTGCAAACAAGGACTCCACTCGGTAGACTGCATCTACCGATGACGTCGACACGACTCAATCTGCCGATGAAGTCAACACAACTTCATCTGCCGATGAGGTCAACACAAATAACGCGTCTCCATCTTCCGATAGACAAACACGCGACATCTACCGATAACAACAATACGACTCCTTCCGATAGAATTAAAATGTACACTAATCTGCCGATGGACTATATCTGCCAACAGAATGACAAAACACGCTACATCTGCCGATAGGCAGCATCTACCGGTAGGATTGGGAAGTGGATCATTTTTCCCAAAACCTCAATCCTCTGTTCTCAGTTAAGGGGCGGATTAATCCCCCTTAACAGTTGTTCTGTTCATCCTGCTCACACATGCCATACCGTTTCATGAAAATACATTTTCGTAGTCTTTCAAAAACATGATGCATGACAACTGAAAATAAGCATACAAACATGCATAACACCTATTGTTTTGTGATGTAGGCCCGAAGGCACAAACAAACTTTACTTACCTGGATTCTTGGCGGGTGCTCGGCTAGGAGCTTCTTCGGGACCTTTCTCACCTAGAACATAAACAGAACATTAAGCCAGTCCTTTCCACACCTCATTCTACAGCATTCAAAGAAACCTAAGGGATAGTTGGGAGTTCTAATCGCTCGGCATTCATGGTTCTATGCTAAACTCGAAACCACTCACATTCAGAATAAAATACGAAATACACAACTACAATCCTCCACGCTATTGTCTTCAGATACTAAATCAGTAGAAATCGAGGTAGAAACTCACCTAGATCCGCGAATGGGATCGGAGAGAAATCGCTGGGAGAGCTCTGGTGACTTGAGCTAAAATCCGAGAGTGAGAGTGAGAGTGAGAGTGAGAGTGAGAGTGAGAGTGAGAGTGAGAGTGAGAGTGAGAGTGAGAGTGAGAGTGAGAGTGAGAGTGAGAGTGAGAGTGAGAGTGAGAGTGAGAGTGAGAGTGAGAGTGAGAGTGAGAGTGAGAGTGAGAGTGAGAGTGAGAGTGAGAGTGAGAGTGAGAGTGAGAGTGAGAGTGAGAGTGAGAGTGAGAGTGAGAGTGAGAGTGAGAGTGAGAGTGAGAGTGAGAGTGAGAGTGAGAGTGAGAGTGAGAGTGAGAGTGAGAGTGAGAGTGAGAGTGAGAGTGAGAGTGAGAGTGAGAGTGAGAGTGAGAGTGAGAGTGAGAGTGAGAGTGAGAGTGAGAGTGAGAGTGAGAGTGAGAGTGAGAGTGAGAGTGAGAGTGAGAGTGAGAGTGAGAGTGAGAGTGAGAGTGAGAGTGAGAGTGAGAGTGAGAGTGAGAGTGAGAGTGAGAGTGAGAGTGAGAGTGAGAGTGAGAGTGAGAGTGAGAGTGAGAGTGAGAGTGAGAGTGAGAGTGAGAGTGAGAGTGAGAGTGAGAGTGAGAGTGAGAGTGAGAGTGAGAGTGAGAGTGAGAGTGAGAGTGAGAGTGAGAGTGAGAGTGAGAGTGAGAGTGAGAGTGAGAGTGAGAGTGAGAGTGAGAGTGAGAGTGAGAGTGAGAGTGAGAGTGAGAGTGAGAGTGAGAGTGAGAGTGAGAGTGAGAGTGAGAGTGAGAGTGAGAGTGAGAGTGAGAGTGAGAGTGAGAGTGAGAGTGAGAGTGAGAGTGAGAGTGAGAGTGAGAGTGAGAGTGAGAGTGAGAGTGAGAGTGAGAGTGAGAGTGAGAGTGAGAGTGAGAGTGAGAGTGAGAGTGAGAGTGAGAGTGAGAGTGAGAGTGAGAGTGAGAGTGAGAGTGAGAGTGAGAGTGAGAGTGAGAGTGAGAGTGAGAGTGAGAGTGAGAGTGAGAGTGAGAGTGAGAGTGAGAGTGAGAGTGAGAGTGAGAGTGAGAGTGAGAGTGAGAGTGAGAGTGAGAGTGAGAGTGAGAGTGAGAGTGAGAGTGAGAGTGAGAGTGAGAGTGAGAGTGAGAGTGAGAGTGAGAGTGAGAGTGAGAGTGAGAGTGAGAGTGAGAGTGAGAGTGAGAGTGAGAGTGAGAGTGAGAGTGAGAGTGAGAGTGAGAGTGAGAGTGAGAGTGAGAGTGAGAGTGAGAGTGAGAGTGAGAGTGAGAGTGAGAGTGAGAGTGAGAGTGAGAGTGAGAGTGAGAGTGAGAGTGAGAGTGAGAGTGAGAGTGAGAGTGAGAGTGAGAGTGAGAGTGAGAGTGAGAGTGAGAGTGAGAGTGAGAGTGAGAGTGAGAGTGAGAGTGAGAGTGAGAGTGAGAGTGAGAGTGAGAGTGAGAGTGAGAGTGAGAGTGAGAGTGAGAGTGAGAGTGAGAGTGAGAGTGAGAGTGAGAGTGAGAGTGAGAGTGAGAGTGAGAGTGAGAGTGAGAGTGAGAGTGAGAGTGAGAGTGAGAGTGAGAGTGAGAGTGAGAGTGAGAGTGAGAGTGAGAGTGAGAGTAAACAAGGAACATCACTGCTTACCGGAAGGACTCGTAAAATCGACTGAAAACCTTCAGACAACCAAATTTTCATGAAAACACTAATCAAATCAGCAAAACACAGTTAAACCATCAATTCGTCATTTCCAGTAAAATCTTAAGAAAATCATTTTTAACCAAACTCAAACCATAGTCACTAAAATACTCAGAAATTGCTAATCTGAAACCAGTATTCTCAACCTAACACATACAACCATTGATTAAACCGCCTCAACAGATTGCCCAACCGATGCATGGATGTGCTCCCCCAACCAGCCTAGTCTTCAAACTGTTCTGTAAACACACCTTCGGTAACTTCTTCACCTACATCACAAAACTCATCTATTAGCCTAATGCTAAGCAAGTAAAGCAATGGATGAAATAAATCGATGACACAATAATTTTCCCTAAACATGCAATTTCTACTTTCTCATCTCAGTTGCATTCAAATTTGTTCTCTGTTGATCCCTCTGTACGATGGGAAAGTGGATCGGTCATCCCCCAAAGCATACATCCTCTGTTCTCAGTTAAGGGGCGGATTAATCCCCCTTAACAGTTAACTGATCTGATCCCCCTGTAGGATTGGGAAGTGGATCATTTTTCCCAAAACCTCAATCCTCTGTTCTCAGTTAAGGGGCGGATTAATCCCCCTTAACAGTTGTTCTGTTCATCCTGCTCACACATGCCATACCGTTTCATGAAAATACATTTTCGTAGTCTTTCAAAAACATGATGCATGACAACTGAAAATAAGCATACAAACATGCATAACACCTATTGTTTTGTGATGTAGGCCCGAAGGCACAAACAAACTTTACTTACCTGGATTCTTGGCGGGTGCTCGGCTAGGAGCTTCTTCGGGACCTTTCTCACCTAGAACATAAACAGAACATTAAGCCAGTCCTTTCCACACCTCATTCTACAGCATTCAAAGAAACCTAAGGGATAGTTGGGAGTTCTAATCGCTCGGCATTCATGGTTCTATGCTAAACTCGAAACCACTCACATTCAGAATAAAATACGAAATACACAACTACAATCCTCCACGCTATTGTCTTCAGATACTAAATCAGTAGAAATCGAGGTAGAAACTCACCTAGATCCGCGAATGGGATCGGAGAGAAATCGCTGGGAGAGCTCTGGTGACTTGAGCTAAAATCCGAGAGTGAGAGTGAGAGTGAGAGTGAGAGTGAGAGTGAGAGTGAGAGTGAGAGTGAGAGTGAGAGTGAGAGTGAGAGTGAGAGTGAGAGTGAGAGTGAGAGTGAGAGTGAGAGTGAGAGTGAGAGTGAGAGTGAGAGTGAGAGTGAGAGTGAGAGTGAGAGTGAGAGTGAGAGTGAGAGTGAGAGTGAGAGTGAGAGTGAGAGTGAGAGTGAGAGTGAGAGTGAGAGTGAGAGTGAGAGTGAGAGTGAGAGTGAGAGTGAGAGTGAGAGTGAGAGTGAGAGTGAGAGTGAGAGTGAGAGTGAGAGTGAGAGTGAGAGTGAGAGTGAGAGTGAGAGTGAGAGTGAGAGTGAGAGTGAGAGTGAGAGTGAGAGTGAGAGTGAGAGTGAGAGTGAGAGTGAGAGTGAGAGTGAGAGTGAGAGTGAGAGTGAGAGTGAGAGTGAGAGTGAGAGTGAGAGTGAGAGTGAGAGTGAGAGTGAGAGTGAGAGTGAGAGTGAGAGTGAGAGTGAGAGTGAGAGTGAGAGTGAGAGTGAGAGTGAGAGTGAGAGTGAGAGTGAGAGTGAGAGTGAGAGTGAGAGTGAGAGTGAGAGTGAGAGTGAGAGTGAGAGTGAGAGTGAGAGTGAGAGTGAGAGTGAGAGTGAGAGTGAGAGTGAGAGTGAGAGTGAGAGTGAGAGTGAGAGTGAGAGTGAGAGTGAGAGTGAGAGTGAGAGTGAGAGTGAGAGTGAGAGTGAGAGTGAGAGTGAGAGTGAGAGTGAGAGTGAGAGTGAGAGTGAGAGTGAGAGTGAGAGTGAGAGTGAGAGTGAGAGTGAGAGTGAGAGTGAGAGTGAGAGTGAGAGTGAGAGTGAGAGTGAGAGTGAGAGTGAGAGTGAGAGTGAGAGTGAGAGTGAGAGTGAGAGTGAGAGTGAGAGTGAGAGTGAGAGTGAGAGTGAGAGTGAGAGTGAGAGTGAGAGTGAGAGTGAGAGTGAGAGTGAGAGTGAGAGTGAGAGTGAGAGTGAGAGTGAGAGTGAGAGTGAGAGTGAGAGTGAGAGTGAGAGTGAGAGTGAGAGTGAGAGTGAGAGTGAGAGTGAGAGTGAGAGTGAGAGTGAGAGTGAGAGTGAGAGTGAGAGTGAGAGTGAGAGTGAGAGTGAGAGTGAGAGTGAGAGTGAGAGTGAGAGTGAGAGTGAGAGTGAGAGTGAGAGTGAGAGTGAGAGTGAGAGTGAGAGTGAGAGTGAGAGTGAGAGTGAGAGTGAGAGTGAGAGTGAGAGTGAGAGTGAGAGTGAGAGTGAGAGTGAGAGTGAGAGTGAGAGTGAGAGTGAGAGTGAGAGTGAGAGTGAGAGTGAGAGTGAGAGTGAGAGTGAGAGTGAGAGTGAGAGTGAGAGTGAGAGTGAGAGTGAGAGTGAGAGTGAGAGTGAGAGTGAGAGTGAGAGTGAGAGTGAGAGTGAGAGTGAGAGTGAGAGTGAGAGTGAGAGTGAGAGTGAGAGTGAGAGTGAGAGTGAGAGTGAGAGTGAGAGTGAGAGTGAGAGTGAGAGTGAGAGTGAGAGTGAGAGTGAGAGTGAGAGTGAGAGTGAGAGTGAGAGTGAGAGTGAGAGTGAGAGTGAGAGTGAGAGTGAGAGTGAGAGTGAGAGTGAGAGTGAGAGTGAGAGTGAGAGTGAGAGTGAGAGTGAGAGTGAGAGTGAGAGTGAGAGTGAGAGTGAGAGTGAGAGTGAGAGTGAGAGTGAGAGTGAGAGTGAGAGTGAGAGTGAGAGTGAGAGTGAGAGTGAGAGTGAGAGTGAGAGTGAGAGTGAGAGTGAGAGTGAGAGTGAGAGTGAGAGTGAGAGTGAGAGTGAGAGTGAGAGTGAGAGTGAGAGTGAGAGTGAGAGTGAGAGTGAGAGTGAGAGTGAGAGTGAGAGTGAGAGTGAGAGTGAGAGTGAGAGTGAGAGTGAGAGTGAGAGTGAGAGTGAGAGTGAGAGTGAGAGTGAGAGTGAGAGTGAGAGTGAGAGTGAGAGTGAGAGTGAGAGTGAGAGTGAGAGTGAGAGTGAGAGTGAGAGTGAGAGTGAGAGTGAGAGTGAGAGTGAGAGTGAGAGTGAGAGTGAGAGTGAGAGTGAGAGTGAGAGTGAGAGTGAGAGTGAGAGTGAGAGTGAGAGTGAGAGTGAGAGTGAGAGTGAGAGTGAGAGTGAGAGTGAGAGTGAGAGTGAGAGTGAGAGTGAGAGTGAGAGTGAGAGTGAGAGTGAGAGTGAGAGTGAGAGTGAGAGTGAGAGTGAGAGTGAGAGTGAGAGTGAGAGTAAAAAAAAAAAAAAAAAAAAAAAAAAAAAAAAAAAAAAAAAAAAAAAAAAAAAAAAAAAAAAAAAAAAAAAAAAAAAAAAAAAAAAAAAAAAAAAAAAAAAAAAAAAAAAAAAAAAAAAAAAAAAAAAAAAAAAAAAAAAAAAAAAAAAAAAAAAAAAAAAAAAAAAAAAAAAAAAAAAAAAAAAAAAAAAAAAAAAAAAAAAAAAAAAAAAAAAAAAAAAAAAAAAAAAAAAAAAAAAAAAAAAAAAAAAAAAAAAAAAAAAAAAAAAAAAAAAAAAAAAAAAAAAAAAAAAAAAAAAAAAAAAAAAAAAAAAAAAAAAAAAAAAAAAAAAAAAAAAAAAAAAAAAAAAAAAAAAAAAAAAAAAAAAAAAAAAAAAAAAAAAAAAAAAAAAAAAAAAAAAAAAAAAAAAAAAAAAAAAAAAAAAAAAAAAAAAAAAAAAAAAAAAAAAAAAAAAAAAAAAAAAAAAAAAAAAAAAAAAAAAAAAAAAAAAAAAAAAAAAAAAAAAAAAAAAAAAAAAAAAAAAAAAAAAAAAAAAAAAAAAAAAAAAAAAAAAAAAAAAAAAAAAAAAAAAAAAAAAAAAAAAAAAAAAAAAAAAAAAAAAAAAAAAAAAAAAAAAAAAAAAAAAAAAAAAAAAAAAAAAAAAAAAAAAAAAAAAAAAAAAAAAAAAAAAAAAAAAAAAAAAAAAAAAAAAAAAAAAAAAAAAAAAAAAAAAAAAAAAAAAAAAAAAAAAAAAAAAAAAAAAAAAAAAAAAAAAAAAAAAAAAAAAAAAAAAAAAAAAAAAAAAAAAAAAAAAAAAAAAAAAAAAAAAAAAAAAAAAAAAAAAAAAAAAAAAAAAAAAAAAAAAAAAAAAAAAAAAAAAAAAAAAAAAAAAAAAAAAAAAAAAAAAAAAAAAAAAAAAAAAAAAAAAAAAAAAAAAAAAAAAAAAAAAAAAAAAAAAAAAAAAAAAAAAAAAAAAAAAAAAAAAAAAAAAAAAAAAAAAAAAAAAAAAAAAAAAAAAAAAAAAAAAAAAAAAAAAAAAAAAAAAAAAAAAAAAAAAAAAAAAAAAAAAAAAAAAAAAAAAAAAAAAAAAAAAAAAAAAAAAAAAAAAAAAAAAAAAAAAAAAAAAAAAAAAAAAAAAAAAAAAAAAAAAAAAAAAAAAAAAAAAAAAAAAAAAAAAAAAAAAAAAAAAAAAAAAAAAAAAAAAAAAAAAAAAAAAAAAAAAAAAAAAAAAAAAAAAAAAAAAAAAAAAAAAAAAAAAAAAAAAAAAAAAAAAAAAAAAAAAAAAAAAAAAAAAAAAAAAAAAAAAAAAAAAAAAAAAAAAAAAAAAAAAAAAAAAAAAAAAAAAAAAAAAAAAAAAAAAAAAAAAAAAAAAAAAAAAAAAAAAAAAAAAAAAAAAAAAAAAAAAAAAAAAAAAAAAAAAAAAAAAAAAAAAAAAAAAAAAAAAAAAAAAAAAAAAAAAAAAAAAAAAAAAAAAAAAAAAAAAAAAAAAAAAAAAAAAAAAAAAAAAAAAAAAAAAAAAAAAAAAAAAAAAAAAAAAAAAAAAAAAAAAAAAAAAAAAAAAAAAAAAAAAAAAAAAAAAAAAAAAAAAAAAAAAAAAAAAAAAAAAAAAAAAAAAAAAAAAAAAAAAAAAAAAAAAAAAAAAAAAAAAAAAAAAAAAAAAAAAAAAAAAAAAAAAAAAAAAAAAAAAAAAAAAAAAAAAAAAAAAAAAAAAAAAAAAAAAAAAAAAAAAAAAAAAAAAAAAAAAAAAAAAAAAAAAAAAAAAAAAAAAAAAAAAAAAAAAAAAAAAAAAAAAAAAAAAAAAAAAAAAAAAAAAAAAAAAAAAAAAAAAAAAAAAAAAAAAAAAAAAAAAAAAAAAAAAAAAAAAAAAAAAAAAAAAAAAAAAAAAAAAAAAAAAAAAAAAAAAAAAAAAAAAAAAAAAAAAAAAAAAAAAAAAAAAAAAAAAAAAAAAAAAAAAAAAAAAAAAAAAAAAAAAAAAAAAAAAAAAAAAAAAAAAAAAAAAAAAAAAAAATTGGCCTTACCAGGGTGGTATTTTATTTCAAAGTCATAATCCTTGACAAATTCCAACCATCGACGTTGCCTCATGTTTAATTCCTTTTGTGTGAAAATATACTTCAGGCTTTTATGATCTGAAAATATTTCACAGGTCTGTCCAAACAAGTAATGCCTCCAAATCTTCAATGCAAAAACTACAGCAGCTAACTCTAAGTCGTGCGTAGGGTAATTCCTTTCATGAGTTTTCAACTGTCTTGATGCATAGGCTATGACCTTACCGTCTTGCATCAAAACACAGCCAAGTCCAATTTTGGAAGCATCACAATAAATACTAAACTTACCATTATCAACAGGAAGGGTTAGTATTGGTCAATTTCTGTTTTAAGGTTTGGAAGCTGGACTCACACTCCTCAGTCCAGGCATACTTTATGTTTTTCCTAGTTAAACGAGTGAGGGGTGTTGCAACTTTCGAGAATCCTTCAATAAACTTCCTGTAATACCCTGCTAACCCGAGAAAACTCCTAATATCAGAAGCATTCTTTGGTTGAGGCCAGTCCTTTACTGCTTGAACCTTCGCTGGATCCACGGATATTCCATCACTCGAGATCACATGGCCTAGAAAGTGGACTCTGTCCAGCCAAAATTCACACTTGGAAAACTTGGCAAAAAGCTGATGCCGTTTTAATGTTTCTAGCACTAAGGTTAGATGCCTTACATGGTCATCCTTATTTCGTGAGTAAATCAGGATATCATCAATGAATACAATGACAAACTTATCTAAAAACTCGTGAAACACCCTATTCATAAGATCCATAAAGGCTGCTGGTGCATTTGTCAAACCAAAGGACATAACCAAAAACTCAAAATGTCCGTATCTCGTACGGAAGGCAGTCTTTGGTATATCCTCCGATTTAACCTTCAATTGGTAGTATCCGGATCTTAAATCAATCTTAGAGAAAACCCGTGCACCCTGTAGTTGGTCAAACAAATCATCAATCCTAGGCAATGGGTACTTATTCTTGACGGTTAATTTATTCAACTCTCTATAGTCAATGCACATACGCATTGATCCATCCTTCTTTTTAACAAACAGAACTGGTGCACCCCACGGTGAATAACTCGGTCGTATGAATCCTTTTTCTGTCAGTTCCTCTAACTGTTTCTTTAATTCCTTGAGTTCTGCCGGTGCTAATCGGTATGGATTCTTAGATACAGGCTCAGCACCAGGATAGACATCTACTACGAATTCAATCTCCCTATCTGGTGGTAAACCAGGCAGGTCATCAAGGAAAACTTCAGGGAAGTCTTGAGCTACTAGAACATTTTGGAGACTCAATCCTCCTACCAGTTTTGTGTCCAAAACACTGGCCAGAAAGCATGAATACTCACAGCATAAGGAAGATCTAGCACTAAAAGCGGCTAAGATAGACATCCTCTTATCCTTCTTCGAGGCTTGGAAAGTGTGTCTTAAACCACCAGGGGGTTGAAAACTAACTAAACCAGTTCTACAATCTATTGTAGCATAGTGCTTAAACAACCAGTCCATTCCTAAGATTACATCGAATCCCATGATTTCTAAAATAATGAGATCAGCAGGCAGGTTCTCATCTTCTACTGTCACTACACTATTTAGCAGCACACGGCTAGAGCGCATGCGTTCACCAGAAGGTAAAGCAACATCGAACACATGCATAGTAGGTGAGGACTTAACATCTAACTTAGCAGCGAATGCAGATGCTATGAAGGAATGCGTTGCACCAGAGTCTAACAAAGTAAAAGCAGGCATTGAATTGACTAGTATAGTACCTGACACAACAGCGGGCTGGTCTTCATCACCTGACTCCACCATGGAGTATATCCTTGGCTTTATATTCACAGGGCCATTCTTCGGAGCTGGACAATCCCTACTCATGTGGCCAACTTTACTACAATTATAACAGCGAAGGACTCTGGGCTTTGGGCAATCCTTAAGCAGATGTCCGGTCTCCTCACAGTTGAAACACTTCCCCGTGCTAAGTCTACACTCTCCCGGGTGAAATCTTGAACACTTCGGGCATTGAGGGAACTTCCTAGTGTCTTGCACCTTATTCACCTTTCCTCGGTTGTACTGACCTTCATTGTGCCTCTTCACTCCTCTCTGCGGTGGTGGTTGAACAAACTTTCGTGGGGCTGCACTAAACTCGGCACACTTCATCTCTGCCTCTTCCACTTCTAATGCCGTGGACACCACTTCACTGTAGGACAATCCTTTTATACCCGAGAACTTGACTCCCCTATAAATCTCAGGTTTCAGCCCATGCACAAATTGGAACACCTTATCCTCATCCCTGCGTGCGAGGTGTCCGGCAAACCTTGATAGGGATTCAAACTGTCTGCTGTATTCAGCTACGGTCTCTGTCTGTTTCAAGTTCATGAACTCCAACTTCTTTGTGGTCTGTACAGTACCGTTAAAATACTTCTCATAGAAAATCTCCTTAAATTGCGTCCAAGTCATCGCAAGAACATCATGGGTGGTCCCCATCGTTTCCCACCAAAGTTGAGCATCACCGGCAAAGTGGAAGGTTGCCAAAACGACCTTTTCTCCTTCCCCCACATTTGCACACCTAAACATGCTTTCTATCTTTTTCAACCATTCCTCGGCCACAATTGGATTAGCTGACTTTCCATCAAAAGTGGGTGGTCGCAACCTCCTAAACCTCTCTCCTGCCTGATCATTGTTAGAACCCGAGTTGGCACTCCCTTGTACCTCTCGGTTCAGTAGCAGTCCCAACTGATCGGACTGCTGGCGCATCATATCAGATTGCTGACGCACCAAATCGGTCAGCTGCCTGATCACACCCGAATCCCCTGCACCTCCCGGGGTTGGTGTCTCTCTCTGAACTCTTGGCCTCCCCGGTCGTCTAGACATTTTGCTATATTCCTGTAAAGGTTAATTATTCCCATAAATATCTACTAACTAAAACTAACATAAATACTTACAGTTGTTGGAGTACTTCCATGCAACGATTGACACTGTTGAGTGATCTTTTGAACGGTTTAACCAAATAGGCTTTGATACCAACTTGTAACGCCCCAAGTTATCTGAACCCGGTCCGTTACTCAAGACTAAAAAAAAATCTCATTCGTATATTTTAAAACTTCACTTTTGACATAAACTAAAATCTCAAAATAATTAAATCTTACAGCGGAAATCATTTTATTAGCAATGGAGTTAAAACAAAACTATAAATCATCGTTTGGAGGGTAAAAAGGCAATCGACAAATAGGGAATAAAGTTTCAAACTATGGGATACTGGAGAAGTCGCCGAAGTCAAACGCTTCTGCCGATGGATAAAGTCAACAGAAGGAGCAGTAACATGCTTCTACCGATGACGTGTGCAAACAAGGACTCCACTCGGTAGACTGCATCTACCGATGACGTCGACACGACTCAATCTGCCGATGAAGTCAACACAACTTCATCTGCCGATGAGGTCAACACAAATAACGCGTCTCCATCTTCCGATAGACAAACACGCGACATCTACCGATAACAACAATACGACTCCTTCCGATAAAATTAAAATGTACACTAATCTGCCGATGGACTATATCTGCCAACAGAATGACAAAACACGCTACATCTGCCGATAGGCAGCATCTACCGGTAGATTCAAAGTAATCACCCTAAACAAGGAACATCACTGCTTACCGGAAGGACTCGTAAAATCGACTGAAAACCTTCAGACAACCAAATTTTCATGAAAACACTAATCAAATCAGCAAAACACAGTTAAACCATCAATTCGTCATTTCCAGTAAAATCTTAAGAAAATCATTTTTAACCAAACTCAAACCATAGTTACTAAAATACTCAGAAATTGCTAATCTGAAACCAGTATCCTCAACCTAACACATACAACCATTGATTAAACCGCCTCAACAGATTGCCCAACCGATGCATGGATGTGCTCCCCCAACCAGCCTAGTCTTCAAACTGTTCTGTAAACACACCTTCGGTAACTTCTTCACCTACATCACAAAACTCATCTATTAGCCTAATGCTAAGCAAGTAAAGCAATGGATGAAATAAATCGATGACACAATAATTTTCCCTAAACATGCAATTTCTACTTTCTCATCTCAGTTGCATTCAAATTTGTTCTCTGTTGATCCCTCTGTACGATGGGAAAGTGGATCGGTCATCCCCCAAAGCATACATCCTCTGATCTCAATTAAGGGGCGGATTAATTCCCTTAACAGTTAACTGATCTGATCCCCCTGTAGGATTGGGAAGTGGATCATTTTTCCCAAAACCTCAATCCTCTGTTCTCAGTTAAGGGGCGGATTAATCCCCCTTAACAGTTGTTCTGTTCATCCTGCTCACACATGCCATACCGTTTCATGAAAATACATTTTCGTAGTCTTTCAAAAACATGATGCATGACAACTGAAAATAAGCATACAAACATGCATAACACCTATTGTTTTGTGATGTAGGCCCGAAGGCACAAACAAACTTTACTTACCTGGATTCTTGGCGGGTGCTCGGCTAGGAGCTTCTTCGGGACCTTTCTCACCTAGAACATAAACAGAACATTAAGCCAGTCCTTTCCACACCTCATTCTACAGCATTCAAAGAAACCTAAGGGATAGTTGGGAGTTCTAATCGCTCGGCATTCATGGTTCTATGCTAAACTCGAAACCACTCACATTCAGAATAAAATACGAAATACACAACTACAATCCTCCACGCTATTGTCTTCAGATACTAAATCAGTAGAAATCGAGGTAGAAACTCACCTAGATCCGCGAATGGGATCGGAGAGAAATCGCTGGGAGAGCTCTGGTGACTTGAGCTAAAATCCGAGAGTGAGAGTGAGAGTGAATAGTGGCGGCTACTTCCATAAATTCTTCATTAAATAGGTTATCCACTAATAAATTCTAATTACCATATTACCCTTACTTACTCACTCATTAACCTAATAATCTTTCACTCAAACTCAACCACGAAATGCACTTAATTGATTGATCAGTCATTTGATTTAAATAAAGTCGGGTGCTACAACATTCCCATTTATTCCCCAAGAACCTGAACCTACTCTTATCAACAGCATCTTTGAAATCCTCACATTGTACTCCCTCAGTTATCTAACTGCTAAAACGCAAGAGAATGAGGAAAATCATACCTAAGTTGAAAGAGAATCGAGCAAGAAAATCGCCTAAAGAGCTCTGCTGCTTGAGCTAAAATCCGAGAGTGAGAGTGAGAGTGAGAGTGAATAGTGGCGGCTACTTCCATAAATTCTTCATTAAATAGGTTATCCACTAATAAATTCTAATTACCATATTACCCTTACTTACTCACTCATTAACCTAATAATCTTTCACTCAAACTCAACCACGAAATGCACTTAATTGATTGATCAGTCATTTGATTTAAATAAAGTCGGGTGCTACAACATTCCCATTTATTCCCCAAGAACCTGAACCTACTCTTATCAACAGCATCTTTGAAATCCTCACATTGTACTCCCTCAGTTATCTAACTGCTAAAACGCAAGAGAATGAGGAAAATCATACCTAAGTTGAAAGAGAATCGAGCAAGAAAATCGCCTAAAGAGCTCTGCTGCTTGAGCTAAAATCCGAGAGTGAGAGTGAATAGTGGCGGCTACTTCCATAAATTCTTCATTAAATAGGTTATCCACTAATAAATTCTAATTACCATATTACCCTTACTTACTCACTCATTAACCTAATAATCTTTCACTCAAACTCAACCACGAAATGCACTTAATTGATTGATCAGTCATTTGATTTAAATAAAGTCGGGTGCTACACTCTTCTTAAGAGAAGAATTTGATGAAGAAGATTCTACAATATTTGCTTCACTCTTCTTATCCTCAGAAATAGACTCAAAAATGGTCAACTCATTCAGCAACTGAGTCAAATCATAACTCAATTTATTCATGAAATAATTGCTTTTGAACTGGAGGAATTGTGGGCTTAGGCTTCCTAAAATCATGCCCACTTGTGTTGCCTCATCAATATGAGCTCCATTAATTTTGGCTTCATGAATAGTACTGATCATCATAAGAACATGTTGACGTACGGGGACTCCTGCTTTCATCTTAGAGTTCATAACTTTCTTTATTGCTTCGTGTCGGGCTTGGTCAGACGGTCTGCCAAACATGCATTGAAGAGGCTCCATTATCTCATAGGCAGTCTCACAGTTCTCAAATTTTGCACTGAGAACATCAGACATGGTTGCAAGCAAATAACAATGGGCTTTGATATTTTCTTTGATCCATGAATCATAAGCTTCTTTCAGAGCCCGTTGAGCATTACTCTAAGGAGTCGGAGGACATTCCTCCGTCAATACGAATTTCAAGTTGTCATGCACGAGAATGAGTTTCAAATTCTTTTTTCACTTAACAAAATTGTCGCCATCAAGCTTTTCAGTCGCAAGCAAATTTATCATTAATTAAGACATGATGCAGTAATAAATAAATAAAATTATAATCAATTTTATGCTATAAAATTCAAAATGTTATGGCATACTAGTATGATGCATGAACATGTTAATCACAAAAATATGTAAATGCTACTATAGCCTCGATAACATAATAAATCACCTTAGGGTAGAAATATTATCAATTAATAAATTTACTCAAAATATCTCATATTTTCGAAATTTATTAACTTACCAAAAATTTTGGTCAAAATATAACTAACTAACACGTTTTGTTATATTTTCATGAGTGTGACCCACTATTTTGGATTTATGAAACTTAACTTATAGTCGCCGTCTTAGGGTCGGACAACTATAAAATACATTTCACATGTCCTATCTCTAGGAGACCAACCTTGGTATTGACCTAAGTGAACACTCTCCTTAGGGAGGATGAAAATAAAAACCATCTCGGAGCCCCACTTAGATCTCACGGTGTTGTGCCAACAGTGGAGACCATGGGATGTTACGCCTAACTTCCCGCTCTCACTCATTATTTTGAATTAGTGATTATCAAATATCAAATATTCCCTAGTATCGATAAATTAATCATATTAATTTATCAATACTTAATTATTAATTCTTATAATCATATTATAAAATTAATAATTTCAAATAATCAAATTATTTAAATTTTCTAAAATAAAATAAATTTTTAACAAATTAAAAATTATTTTATTTTTCATTCTCACATCATTCAATAAAATGAATTAATATTAGTTTTAATCAAATTAAAACTAATTTATTTAATAAACTTTTTATTAAATCAATATGTAACGCCCCCGAACCCGCCCCGGCTCGGTGCGCTACTTTGCTAACCTATCCCGCGTTTAAAACGCAATTAAAAATAATTTTCGTAAATTTTTCCCGAGCCAAACACCTCCAAAAATCATGAAATTTTAACCACACATTTCTGACACCCAAATCTTCAAGTCCTGTAAAAATTTTAGAAAACCGACTTAAAACGGCTAACGACAAAAATAGAGAATGTAACCCGACGTTAATTATTTTAAAACAAAAAATCGACAATATAACGGCTAAATTTACTACAACCGAAACCTAAAAAAAAAAAAAAAAAAAAAAAAAAAAAAAAAAAAAAAAAAAAAAAAAAAAAAAAAAAAAAAAAAAAAAAAAAAAAAAAAAAAAAAAAAAAAAAAAAAAAAAAAAAAAAAAAAAAAAAAAAAAAAAAAAAAAAAAAAAAAAAAAAAAAAAAAAAAAAAAAAAAAAAAAAAAAAAAAAAAAAAAAAAAAAAAAAAAAAAAAAAAAAAAAAAAAAAAAAAAAAAAAAAAAAAAAAAAAAAAAAAAAAAAAAAAAAAAAAAAAAAAAAAAAAAAAAAAAAAAAAAAAAAAAAAAAAAAAAAAAAAAAAAAAAAAAAAAAAAAAAAAAAAAAAAAAAAAAAAAAAAAAAAAAAAAAAAAAAAAAAAAAAAAAAAAAAAAAAAAAAAAAAAAAAAAAAAAAAAAAAAAAAAAAAAAAAAAAAAAAAAAAAAAAAAAAAAAAAAAAAAAAAAAAAAAAAAAAAAAAAAAAAAAAAAAAAAAAAAAAAAAAAAAAAAAAAAAAAAAAAAAAAAAAAAAAAAAAAAAAAAAAAAAAAAAAAAAAAAAAAAAAAAAAAAAAAAAAAAAAAAAAAAAAAAAAAAAAAAAAAAAAAAAAAAAAAAAAAAAAAAAAAAAAAAAAAAAAAAAAAAAAAAAAAAAAAAAAAAAAAAAAAAAAAAAAAAAAAAAAAAAAAAAAAAAAAAAAAAAAAAAAAAAAAAAAAAAAAAAAAAAAAAAAAAAAAAAAAAAAAAAAAAAAAAAAAAAAAAAAAAAAAAAAAAAAAAAAAAAAAAAAAAAAAAAAAAAAAAAAAAAAAAAAAAAAAAAAAAAAAAAAAAAAAAAAAAAAAAAAAAAAAAAAAAAAAAAAAAAAAAAAAAAAAAAAAAAAAAAAAAAAAAAAAAAAAAAAAAAAAAAAAAAAAAAAAAAAAAAAAAAAAAAAAAAAAAAAAAAAAAAAAAAAAAAAAAAAAAAAAAAAAAAAAAAAAAAAAAAAAAAAAAAAAAAAAAAAAAAAAAAAAAAAAAAAAAAAAAAAACGCGACGAGGAACCACCGCCAACAGACAACTTTCAATCCATATCGTACTCACATTTCAAAACCCTGCTTAACCACAACCAAACATTTTAAAACCATGCTTAACCAAACAAAACATTTAAAACCATACTTACCAAACATTCAAAGCAACCAAATCAAGAACAAAGCAACCAAACAAGCAAACAATCTCAACCACTAACAATAACAACCCAGCAATTCATCAAACAATACTCAAACACTAACAATACACTATCAAACAATAAATCCTACCGTTCTGTGGTGTAGGCCCGAAGGCAACAAACACACGTCCACTACTTACCTGAACTCCCGCACGTGTTGGCTCACTCCAAGTATACAATTCACTCGCTCGTTAACCTAGAAAATCACTTAAAATCACCAAAACATAAACTAAAGGATATTTACTAAATTTCTCACACAACCAAACTAACTTTTCAAAATAAAAACCCCAACACCTGATTTTTCACCAATTTCCACCGTCTAACTTCAATCGGTCATAACTCTCTCGTTTTTCAATGGATTTCGACGTGCCACCCCAATTCAGAAACCTCTACACGTCTACTATCCATTGAAATGCTTAAATTAACCAAAAATAAACACTTAGCTAATCCAAAAATGCACCAACAGATTCAGCGCCCTTTTTGCATAAAACCCGGTTTTGTGTAAATAAATTCCAATCCATAATCTAATCACTCTAACAACCTAAACTAACATATCTAAGGCTTGATTAACCAAAAGAGGAAGAAAACCCCCAAAGAGAACCCAATTTTCGGACTCCTCCTTTTAGGGTTTTCAAACCCTCACCAAAACCTCTCAAAACTCACTACAATCACTCACAAGCTTCATCCAAATGTACTCAAAGCAAAACCCATGAGAAATTACCTTGGATTGCCTTGAGAAAATGAAGAACTTGGGAGGGGAAGCGTCGGCTATGGAGGAGAGGGAGAGAAGTCGATGAAGATGAAGAAAAAGAAATAAAAATTAACCTTTAAACCAATTTTTACTTTTACTTTAAGTTTCCCTCCACAAAAATTTGTAAAATTACCATCTAACCCACACTTTTCTTCTTCCAAAAGCCAACGTGAAAGTCACATTAAATTCCCCTTTTACTCTTCCTTTTTCATTCAATTTTACCAAATTTTGATTGGTTCATTCCATTTGACTTTTCAAACACTTAAGCATTTTGACTTTTCAACATTTCAAACCTAATCTTTTTCAATTCTCTTCTTCCTTTTATCTTCCAACGTGAAAGGCTTCATCAACAACCACTTTCCATTCAATTTTTCCTAACCTTTTCCTATTGGTTGATAACACTTTGACTTTTCAAAATTTTAATTTTTCAAACAACCCTTTTGACTTGTCAACTCTCTTCTTCCCATTGCATCATTTCTAAACCTTTCATTACTAAACATAATCCCTCTAAACTTTTAATCTTAGGCCTATACGCGTTATAGGAAAATCTCAGGTGTTACACAATATGCAATTTAATATATGTTTAAATGCATGACATGTGAGAAATTTAAAATAAACCTAAACATGCATAATCTATATGACATGTGAATGCATGGCAATATAACAAATTATATCAACATAAAAATAAATGAAATAGTGACCGGGCTGACCTTTGGGTATTTCTAAAATTACAACCCCAAAATTAAAATAAATATAAAACTATGATTCTAAATCTTCGTCGTCTTCGTAACTGCCTCATCCAAATGAACAGCATAAAAAATTCACAAATCAAATTTGTGAATTCATATCCGATTGGGCAACATCATCTGTTTTCGTCAATAGATCAAATCTTTGACCAAAAGTCCATCCATGTCCTTGTGTCTCAGATCTCCATCGCAAGATTACAAATTGGATACAAATGCATAATTAAATAAATCCTAACCCAAACAACCGACTTAATTTCGATCACTATTTCATGTCATGCAAACCATACATCAACAATATATATTTATAACGCATAAAAATCTAATTCTAACACATATCACAATTTACATTAAATTGTATCATCAAAAATGTTTTTAGACTAATAAAACCAATGTCTCTGATACCATTTGTTAGTTTTCGAGGTTCCTACGCATGGCGGAATTCACTATTATTCATAATAATAATGACATGCATTACCCTGTAACTTTAAAACTATTTTAAAATCATCAAAAAACCATAAGTTGAACTGTTAGTCTAAAAAGAATTATTTTTGAGAAATATGTAGTTTTTCAAGATGTAAACAATTTACATTGAGAAAAATTATTAGATTTAGATTGTGGAATAATAATAAAAGTTACCTCTTGGAGCAACGCTTTTACTTAGGTACTCCTGTCTGATCTTAACAGCTTTAACTCAGGATTAGGTGTATTTCCAGAAGACTTTGAAACCGTCGAGTCTTCTCTGAAGATCTTTACACTTAAATTTCCTGACGTGTGGGCGTCCCTCTTACAAGAATAACACACTCTTATATTTCTTGAGAGACGTGTTCTCAACACATAAGACGTCTCTCTTCGATCTTAGAAAATGTTTTTCTAAAACCAAATACGGAAAGGTCACACCTTTTTCTCTAGGGATTTGTTTTTCAGTTCATCGTCTGTTCTCTTCTGTCGAATCACATTTGACAATTTTATAGATCTGTTTTAAAATTAATTTTTAGATTTATTTTAATAAAAACTAATTTTAAAAAAATAAATCTTATCTAATCAAATCTAATTTGATTAGCAGTTGATTTATCTAGTAAATCGATTAATCATATAATCTAAAAAAAGTTTTTAGAATATATTTATGAAAACTACTTTTCAAGATAATCTCATCTTATGAGATTTTTCAGATCTACTTTTAAATAGTAAACAAACTATAAGTCAACTGTAGATCAAATCTAATTTTATCAGATTTTTCAAATCTACTTTTATTCAAATTTCAAAAATCTGATTTGATAGTTTGTTACATAACCACTTTAAATTTGAAGATCAAATCTCATCTGATGAGATTCTTCAAATCCCTTAAAAATATCTCATCTAATGTGTTATTTTATTTTGAATTCAAAATATAAAAACTATTTATATATTTTGTGTGACGACCCGTCTTTCAACAGACTGATAAGGAACCACCAATTCTCCGCGGATCCTGGGGCTGACCTGGGCCGGAGGTGGGTAAAGCTCCGCGGATCCTGGGGCTGACCTGGGCCGGAGTGGTTTCTCCGTTGAAGCAGGGGCCGTTACGAACCCACATCGCTTGGGGAAGTACATGGAAATGAAACATATGTAAGAGATCCCTCCCAACATAGCAAGACGCGTTTTGGAGCACGATTGGCGACGGATCCCATAAGAACTCCGAAGTTAAGCGTGCTTCGGCGAGAGTAATTTCAGGTTGGGTGACCTTCCGGGAAGTGCTCTCGCCAAACAAAGCCGTGAGGGGAGGATATTGGGCTGCGGCCCAATCCCCGGAGCGGACAATATCTTGCTGGGGAAAGGGGTCGTTACAAATGGTATCAGAGCCTGTACCCAACCGGAAATGTGGCCAACGAGGACGTTGGGCCCCCGAGGGGGGGTGATTGTGACGACCCGTCTTTCAACGGACTGATAAGGAACCACCAATTCTCCGCGGATCCTGGGGCTGACCTGGGCCGGAGGTGGGTAAAGCTCCGCGGATCCTGGGGCTGACCTGGGCCGGAGTGGTTTCTCCGTTGAAGCAGGGGCCGTTACGAACCCACATCGCTTGGGGAAGTACATGGAAATGAAACATATGTAAGAGATCCCTCCCAACATAGCAAGACGCGTTTTGGAGCACGATTGGCGACGGATCCCATAAGAACTCCGAAGTTAAGCGTGCTTCGGCGAGAGTAATTTCAGGTTGGGTGACCTTCCGGGAAGTGCTCTCGCCAAACAAAGCCGTGAGGGGAGGATATTGGGCTGCGGCCCAATCCCCGGAGCGGACAATATCTTGCTGGGGAAAGGGGTCGTTACAAATGGTATCAGAGCCTGTACCCAACCGGAAATGTGGCCAACGAGGACGTTGGGCCCCCGAGGGGGGGTGATTGTGACGACCCGTCTTTCAACGGACTGATAAGGAACCACCAATTCTCCGCGGATCCTGGGGCTGACCTGGGCCGGAGGTGGGTAAAGCTCCGCGGATCCTGGGGCTGACCTGAGCCGGAGTGGTTTCTCCGTTGAAGCAGGGGCCGTTACGAACCCACATCGCTTGGGGAAGTACATGGAAATGAAACATATGTAAGAGATCCCTCCCAACATAGCAAGACGCGTTTTGGAGCACGATTGGCGACGGATTCCATAAGAACTCCGAAGTTAAGCGTGCTTCGGCGAGAGTAATTTCAGGTTGGGTGACCTTCAGGGAAGTGCTCTCGCCAAACAAAGCCGTGAGGGGAGGATATTGGGCTGCGGCCCAATCCCCGGAGCGGACAATATCTTGCTGGGGAAAGGGGTCGTTACATTTTGAGTAACAATATATTCATTTGAGTGTCTATAAATGATTAATCATTTATATATTTATTCTTGTAGCATGTAAATTAAATATTGATATAAGATAACAGAGGGACCGATGGACCTATAGCCCTAAGCTCCAATAATATTTGTTAATTAATATAAACTCTTTATATTAAATAGCACAATTATTAACTCTAGAGTAATTCAACTAAATACCTAGAGTTGCACTCTTAGAACTATAAAGTATATTTACTCAAAGTAATGTCCATTGATATAGTCATTACATATGTATTAATCCTCCATTAAGATTCGTAATAGAGCTAGGTATAAAATCCGTTAACCTCTCAGATTACATCTTTATCCTTGACTACCATTAGTTCTTGATTAAATAATTAATTCATAACATTTATGAATTTGCGCGCTAATTATTCAATCCCTGAACTAACAAACAAGGGAATCTTATATTATGGATTTCATTGTATCAATGTTAGCATTCCCAGCTACTCATTTAATTTATTCCCAAAATACAAGGTTTATGTAATGCAACTCATACAAAACTGTACCGAGTAAATCAAAGAATAAATTAAAATGAAATAAGAGTCTACTAAATACAGTGAATTAAGATCATACATATATGACCATCATTATGATAAAATTAATTGTTCTTTATTTAAGGGATATTATAAGAACAATATAATTTCATCTGGTCCAGTCCTATATAATCATATTATATAAAATACAATCACTCTATGTCACTACATATATAGTCGAGATATGACTATTGTAACACCCGACATTTTACCTATGTAATTATTCCCCGAACAATTAAGCGGAGTTACTCTGATATTAATGCAACGACTATTTTTAATGAAATTGTCGACGTGTTCAATTGAATGAGGGTTGATTCATAAAAGTGATTTCGACTAACTAATAGTATTTAGTTAAACCAAGTTGAATCTGGGCGCATTTAGCCAATTGGTTGTGGGAAAGCCATGATGATTGCCTTGGCAAACTTGGAAGAGCCATTTTTTTTTTTTTTTTTTTTTTTTTTTTTTTTTTTTTTTTTTTTTTTTTTTTTTTTTTTTTTTTTTTTTTTTTTTTTTTTTTTTTTTTTTTTTTTTTTTTTTTTTTTTTTTTTTTTTTTTTTTTTTTTTTTTTTTTTTTTTTTTTTTTTTTTTTTTTTTTTTTTTTTTTTTTTTTTTTTTTTTTTTTTTTTTTTTTTTTTTTTTTTTTTTTTTTTTTTTTTTTTTTTTTTTTTTTTTTTTTTTTTTTTTTTTTTTTTTTTTTTTTTTTTTTTTTTTTTTTTTTTTTTTTTTTTTTTTTTTTTTTTTTTTTTTTTTTTTTTTTTTTTTTTTTTTTTTTTTTTTTTTTTTTTTTTTTTTTTTTTTTTTTTTTTTTTTTTTTTTTTTTTTTTTTTTTTTTTTTTTTTTTTTTTTTTTTTTTTTTTTTTTTTTTTTTTTTTTTTTTTTTTTTTTTTTTTTTTTTTTTTTTTTTTTTTTTTTTTTTTTTTTTTTTTTTTTTTTTTTTTTTTTTTTTTTTTTTTTTTTTTTTTTTTTTTTTTTTTTTTTTTTTTTTTTTTTTTTTTTTTTTTTTTTTTTTTTTTTTTTTTTTTTTTTTTTTTTTTTTTTTTTTTTTTTTTTTTTTTTTTTTTTTTTTTTTTTTTTTTTTTTTTTTTTTTTTTTTTTTTTTTTTTTTTTTTTTTTTTTTTTTTTTTTTTTTTTTTTTTTTTTTTTTTTTTTTTTTTTTTTTTTTTTTTTTTTTTTTTTTTTTTTTTTTTTTTTTTTTTTTTTTTTTTTTTTTTTTTTTTTTTTTTTTTTTTTTTTTTTTTTTTTTTTTTTTTTTTTTTTTTTTTTTTTTTTTTTTTTTTTTTTTTTTTTTTTTTTTTTTTTTTTTTTTTTTTTTTTTTTTTTTTTTTTTTTTTTTTTTTTTTTTTTTTTTTTTTTTTTTTTTTTTTTTTTTTTTTTTTTTTTTTTTTTTTTTTTTTTTTTTTTTTTTTTTTTTTTTTTTTTTTTTTTTTTTTTTTTTTTTTTTTTTTTTTTTTTTTTTTTTTTTTTTTTTTTTTTTTTTTTTTTTTTTTTTTTTTTTTTTTTTTTTTTTTTTTTTTTTTTTTTTTTTTTTTTTTTTTTTTTTTTTTTTTTTTTTTTTTTTTTTTTTTTTTTTTTTTTTTTTTTTTTTTTTTTTTTTTTTTTTTTTTTTTTTTTTTTTTTTTTTTTTTTTTTTTTTTTTTTTTTTTTTTTTTTTTTTTTTTTTTTTTTTTTTTTTTTTTTTTTTTTTTTTTTTTTTTTTTTTTTTTTTTTTTTTTTTTTTTTTTTTTTTTTTTTTTTTTTTTTTTTTTTTTTTTTTTTTTTTTTTTTTTTTTTTTTTTTTTTTTTTTTTTTTTTTTTTTTTTTTTTTTTTTTTTTTTTTTTTTTTTTTTTTTTTTTTTTTTTTTTTTTTTTTTTTTTTTTTTTTTTTTTTTTTTTTTTTTTTTTTTTTTTTTTTTTTTTTTTTTTTTTTTTTTTTTTTTTTTTTTTTTTTTTTTTTTTTTTTTTTTTTTTTTTTTTTTTTTTTTTTTTTTTTTTTTTTTTTTTTTTTTTTTTTTTTTTTTTTTTTTTTTTTTTTTTTTTTTTTTTTTTTTTTTTTTTTTTTTTTTTTTTTTTTTTTTTTTTTTTTTTTTTTTTTTTTTTTTTTTTTTTTTTTTTTTTTTTTTTTTTTTTTTTTTTTTTTTTTTTTTTTTTTTTTTTTTTTTTTTTTTTTTTTTTTTTTTTTTTTTTTTTTTTTTTTTTTTTTTTTTTTTTTTTTTTTTTTTTTTTTTTTTTTTTTTTTTTTTTTTTTTTTTTTTTTTTTTTTTTTTTTTTTTTTTTTTTTTTTTTTTTTTTTTTTTTTTTTTTTTTTTTTTTTTTTTTTTTTTTTTTTTTTTTTTTTTTTTTTTTTTTTTTTTTTTTTTTTTTTTTTTTTTTTTTTTTTTTTTTTTTTTTTTTTTTTTTTTTTTTTTTTTTTTTTTTTTTTTTTTTTTTTTTTTTTTTTTTTTTTTTTTTTTTTTTTTTTTTTTTTTTTTTTTTTTTTTTTTTTTTTTTTTTTTTTTTTTTTTTTTTTTTTTTTTTTTTTTTTTTTTTTTTTTTTTTTTTTTTTTTTTTTTTTTTTTTTTTTTTTTTTTTTTTTTTTTTTTTTTTTTTTTTTTTTTTTTTTTTTTTTTTTTTTTTTTTTTTTTTTTTTTTTTTTTTTTTTTTTTTTTTTTTTTTTTTTTTTTTTTTTTTTTTTTTTTTTTTTTTTTTTTTTTTTTTTTTTTTTTTTTTTTTTTTTTTTTTTTTTTTTTTTTTTTTTTTTTTTTTTTTTTTTTTTTTTTTTTTTTTTTTTTTTTTTTTTTTTTTTTTTTTTTTTTTTTTTTTTTTTTTTTTTTTTTTTTTTTTTTTTTTTTTTTTTTTTTTTTTTTTTTTTTTTTTTTTTTTTTTTTTTTTTTTTTTTTTTTTTTTTTTTTTTTTTTTTTTTTTTTTTTTTTTTTTTTTTTTTTTTTTTTTTTTTTTTTTTTTTTTTTTTTTTTTTTTTTGTTTTCAAAGTCCATTTGGTCTGCTGTTTTAAACGTCCAAACTCTGCCTGCTGTTTTAAACGTCCAAAGTCTATTTTTATATGTCTTCCTGTCTTCTTCTGTTACTCACTGTAGTCTTCCAGTCCTCCATTCTAGTGAGAGTTCTCTCCGTGTAAAGTTTTAAAAGTTCAAAAAAAAAAATATGTCATGTTTTAAAATGTCTGGAGTGATGGCTTGGACCGGGTTTCGGGCTGTCAGAGTTATGGTATCAGAGCGAAATCAGGTTTTAAAAGCGATTCTGTAAACTGTCTAACTGCGCAATCCGCCATGTGAGATTGCTCCACCAACTGTAAGTGTTTAAGTTTCTGTACCCATTCTGTTTATTAAGTTGAGTTCGTTGATATGTATAGGATTTTCTAGAATGGTTAGAGGGAATCAAGGTGATGCAAATAACAGGGGCGACGACATCGATCGTTTAACCGAGCTGGTCGGCGTTCAGTCACGTATGATGGAACGCATGATGGCCGATAATGGGAACAACCATGCAAACGCTACACGTGAGTCTAGTGGAGAGAGATTCTGGCGACTCCAGCCGCCTGTTTTCAATGGATTATCAACAGATCCTACTCACGCCTAGGAATGGATCCGAGCGATAGAGAGAATGTTCAACTATGCCGAAGTGGAGGAGAACAAGAAAGTGATATGTGCCTCGTTCTATCTCACCAAAAAGGCTGGATTCTGGTGGGACACGGTGCAGGCTACTACTGTGGCATTGAGCTGGGAAGGATTCAAAAGAATTTTCTACGAGAAATAATTCGATCGCAACGGGAGGAAGGAGAAGATGATCGAGTTTGCTCGACTCTGGCAATTTGGTTCAGTGGCCGATTATGTTCAGAGGTTCGAGTCGCTATCCCACTATGCACCTCATTTGATGGCCACTGACAAAAACAAGGTGCACCAATTTATTCAGGGTTTGAAGCTGGACCTCTTATGGGGGATTACATACGGGGGATTTGACGAGGCCCCGTATACAAAGGTAGTGGCCAAGGCTTATCAGTTGGAAGCCTTAGAGGCGAAGTCTCAGAGTGTAATATCCCGCTTTATGGGATATTATTATTTTAATATAAAATGGCATTTTCGTAAATATGTCAGATTAACTCCGTTTTACAAAAGGAAAGCGTCATTAGAATCCTAATAATTTATATGGATTTTAGGAATATTATGGGATTTTTAGGAGTTCAAACACTAAATTTACGAGAATTACGTTTCTCGTAATATAATGAACGTTTTCGTAAAAATAGTAAACGAGGTCCGTTTTGCGAACAGACAGTTTTGTTAGAACCCAAATCATAAGTTGGATTTATTGGTGAAATAAGGAAATTTGGAGAATCCGAACGGTCAGCCAATTAACGAAACGAAGGATGAAACAAGAAGATTTAAGTGAGAAGGGCAATATAGTAATTTACAAAATCAAAAATATAAACCTAACCTAATATTTTCTTTCTCCCTGCTTCTTCATTCTCCCAAAAAAACAAAAAAAAAAAAAAAAAAAAAAACAAAAAAAAAAAAAAAAAAAAAAAAAAAAAAAAAAAAAAAAAAAAAAAAAAAAAAAAAAAAAAAAAAAAAAAAAAAAAAAAAAAAAAAAAAAAAAAAAAAAAAAAAAAAAAAAAAAAAAAAAAAAAAAAAAAAAAAAAAAAAAAAAAAAAAAAAAAAAAAAAAAAAAAAAAAAAAAAAAAAAAAAAAAAAAAAAAAAAAAAAAAAAAAAAAAAAAAAAAAAAAAAAAAAAAAAAAAAAAAAAAAAAAAAAAAAAAAAAAAAAAAAAAAAAAAAAAAAAAAAAAAAAAAAAAAAAAAAAAAAAAAAAAAAAAAAAAAAAAAAAAAAAAAAAAAATCTGTCCTTCCTTCTCTTGCTACCCTAGGTATGTGTCTATAATCTTAGAGCCTTATTTCAAGTTTTACGATGTTTTAGAAAGTTAGGGTTTCGATTTAAATCCGTTAAAAATGCGAATTAGGGCTCGTAATTAATAGGTTAGCCGTGATTAGGTATATATTGAACGTATTGGACGTCATGGGACGAAGTTAAATCAATTTGTGAAAATGTTATAAATTGGTTAATTTTCGGGTTTTAGGGCAAAACTCGTTAATTTGGATTACGGACTATCGAGCATTAATTGTTGGTTTAAATGCTTCGATTATTAAGTTAAGATTTTAGGAAAATTCTTTAGTTAAGGTTTTGTTAAATTGGACGTTTCTTCGTTTCCTTCGCGTTTCTTCCTTCTCTTGCTACCCTAGGTATGTGTCTATAATCTTAGAGCCTTTTATTTCAAGTTTTTACGATGTTTTAGAAAGTAGGGTTTCGATTTAAATCCGTTAAAAATGCGAATTAGGGCTCGTACTTAATAGGTTAGCGTGATTAGGTATATATTGAACGTATTGGACGTCATGGGACGAAGTTAAATCAATTTGTGAAAATGTTATAAATTGGTTAATTTTCGGGTTTTAGGGCAAAACTCGTTAATTTGGATTACGGACTATCGAGCATTAATTGTTGGTTTAAATGCTTCGATTAGTTAAGTTAAGATTTTAGGAAAATTCTTTAGTTAAGGTTTTGTTAAAAGTTTAGGAGTTTAAACTAATTTTAACGAAAACTGTTGTAAATTGGCTTAGGTGAACAAAGCTCTTTGACGGCTCTCGATTTGCTAAGGACTTCAGGTAAGTTTCTGTGACTTGTTTGGCCGATTGGCCTACACCATAAGATTTGTATTGATCGAGGAAATTGGAGATGTTTGTGTGTTTCGGGTAATTTGAATGGGTAGTTAGTTTAGTTTTGATTAGGTTGTTAATTGTTTGTTTATGCTCTGATTATGTTTATAGTATCGCACATGTCACGCATCATGTTTCTGAAAAGCACGAAAAAGGATTTCTATGCATGTTTTCATGAAAAGGAAAAGGATAACGAAAAGTATGAATGAATGTAATCTGTTGTCGACGGTGGTTGTGGTTCAGACATGGCTGCTTGGGGAGCATGTCTTCCCCCCGGTTAGATACGAGGGGCTATCCAATCGCGGGATGTGCCGTTCCTATCTAGCGAGAGTGTGGCCACGGTGAAGTAAAAGTAATGGAATGGAATGAAATGAAATGATTAGCGAAAAGGTAGGAAACATGTTTTATGATCTGCACACATGGCATGCATTGCATTCACGTAGACTTACTGAGCCTTAAGCTCACGACTTATGTTTATGGTGTAGGTGACCCCTACACAGGTGATGATGAGATCCCTCCACCCGAGGCATGATCGGTTGAAGAAAGATGGCCCGCGGGAGTGTGCTGAGTAGTAGAGGCGCGTTTTGACCCGTGGGGACGTAGGTATATGTTTTGGGGACGTGATATGAATTGTGTAAATTGAATATATTAGGATGTTAGGTCTGGTTGGTTAATAGGTTTATGTTTGGACGATTTGAAACCTGGTTTATAACTGTTTGGTAAATGTATTTAAAACGTTTGTTAAAGTTTAATTAGTGTTATCGAAGTGTTTTGAATGATTTTAAATGGTTACGGGTATGCTCGGTTTTTGGAGCTATCCACGCAGTTGGACTTCGCCAAGTCCGCCGTAATACGATTGACTTTAGAATACGTTTGAGTGGGATTGAAGCTATGAGTTGGTTGATAATGTTGATGAATGTAATGAATGAAATGTGAAAATGTTGAAGGAAAAGTGAAGTGTATTGCTCTCTGGAATCGGATTCCAGAGAGCTGAGATTGTGTTCTGCTCTCTGGAATTCCAGAGAGCTAAGTATTGAACGAAAACTGAACGAAAACAGAAGGAAGAAACAAGGGAGAAGTCTGATCGCTTGGGCGATCGCTGCATAAGGTGTGCAGCGATCGATCTCTGCAGCAAGCAGAGATCGATCTCTGCTCTGCTTGCTGCGTTGGCAGCCATATGCGGCGATCGATCTCTGCCTTTGGCATAGATCGATCGCTGCTTTGGCAGCGATCATCACCATCAGCGATCGGTCTCTACCTTCAGCAGAGACCGATCGCTGCTTGATCAATGCATGGCAGCGATCAGTCGCTGCTATGCACAGCGCCTGATCGCTGCTTGAAATTTTGGGGGCAGAATCCCAATTCTGCCCTCCCACTTTTCTGAACGATTTTAAATGTTTAAATAAATGTTTTAAGTTTTATTTAATTATTAAACGTCTTGTTTTAAATGTTTTGGAGGTCCGATTTCGATTCCGTTTTAAATTCTGATTTAGTTTCCGCTCAAGTATAAGCTTAAAGTTAAAATGAAAAATTTTATTACGGAAATATGGGTACGGATTTAGGGGTGTGACAGTTATGGTATCAGAGCCCCCGGGTTTTGAAATCGGTTCTGTAGACTGCTCGACTGCACAGCCACTACGCGGATATCCTTCATCAACTGTAAGTCTGTTTATTGTTTTATTTGATTTTGTTACTTAGGATTATTTGTTTGTAAATTTTATAGGAGTTTATAAGTATGGTTCGAGGAAGGGATCCTAGAGATGATGCGACGGATCGTCTTATGGATTTGATAGACCGCCAGTCTCAGCATATGGACCGGCAAGCACAGCAGATAGCGGATCTAGTAAATCGAGAGAACCAGCGAGAGAATCAAAGAGCTCAGGAGCTGGTAGTGCCCAATAATCAGGGTATGCAGAGGTTTCAAGGCCTACGACCTCCAGTATTCGAGGGTCAATCATCGGATCCGACACGTGCCGAGGAATGGATCCGGGTGATGGAGGATATGTTGGCTTATGCCGAGGTGGGGAACGGGAGCAAGGTGGCGTATGCTACCTTTCACTTGGCGATGGATGCCCGTTTCTGGTGGGACTCGATCAAGTAGATGACGGATGTATCAGTTATGACATGGGATCGGTTCAAGTTTCTATTCTTCGACAAGTATTTCAGCCGCACAGTGAGGGTGGCTAAGAGGAACGAGTTTACACAGCTGAAACAGATCGGGTCAGTTGCAGAGTATATACGGAAGTTCGAGGCTTTATCACGATTTGCACCGCGTCTGGTCAGCGACAATGAAGAAAAGGTGCACCAGTTTATGGAGGGACTTAATCCAGAGATTCGGATGCACGTTGTTGTATCAGGTATTATTGATGTGCCATACTCAGACGTCGCAGCTAGAGCTCTGGACATTGAGGCTGCTAGGGCGACTTGTGTTAGGCCGAAGGAGCCAGCTAAGGGCTTCTTTCGTGAGATCCAACCTCAGCCATGGAACCAAGACTGGCAATCGAATGGGCAACAACAGCCACAACAACAAGGGGGCAATATGAGGCCTTCCGATGGTAGGGGCGACCGAAGAAAAGGGAAGCAAGTGCAAGGGACTACACAAAAGCCTCTTTGCCCGCAGTGCCAGAAGGAGCACTACGGTGACTGTTTGACGCGTACCAATAGGTGCTATCGATGTGGGGAAGCTGGCCACTATATCATGAACTGCCCGTTATCGAACCGAAATCAACCAGGCAGAGATCAACAGAACAGAGATCAAAGAAAGGTTGGACCAAGAGTCTTTGCTTTCATCGAGCCCGGCGACGCCGACGATGGGGCCCAGCCTTCTACTATTCCAGGTATTATTTTAATTACCTGTATGGCGTTATGCATATGATAGATAAAGTGTATAGACCTGAAATTTGTAAGGAAGAGAATATTATGTGGGTAAGAGTGGTTACTAGGAGAACCTTGACGAGGAGATGGTAGGCTACATGTAAGACAATAAAGACCAAATAGAAATATGGTTATACATTAGTAGGATCACTTGGATTTAATCAACGGAGTTTTCACACTTAAGGTTACTAAGAATTAGAGAAATACACCTTATGAAATATGAGTTTCAAGTAGGTAGGTATTGTTCCTAATTGGCAACCTCTTCAAGTATAAAATGCGACTAATCATGAAAGACGAACGTTTAGATATAAAACTATAGAGGAGTACCTTAGATCGTTAGAATGCCGAGAGTATATTTAAATAGATGAAGGAGTACCGTAGAAATCGTATATTGGGAATTCGTATGAAGTTGAGAGTGTCTAAGCGAAAATAGAATTCAAGAGATAAATTGAGGTTAATGGTCAAATAGAATAGTTAGAACCGGACAGGAACGAGCAAAAGATGGTAAGTTTAGTTAGTAAATTCAATTTAGCCTTGCGTGAAATTAAGGAAGAGGAGAAGAAGATGGTAGGAATTCTGGAAATTAACGGCACTCGGAGTTAATAGAGATCCGAGATAGACGAATGAGTGTAACGCAAGTAGTATGAGAAATTTAGTTAAGAATATAGTGATTGGATTCGAGAACGAAACTTAGACTGAGTGCGAAATCTAAGGGAATCCCGGTTACATAGTTAAAGTAGCATAACAATGTCGATTTAGTTGTGAAACCTATCGCGGAATAATTAGCGAAATTAGCAAATTTGTCTAGAAAAATGTGTGACTTGGAGAATTTGATGAGATTCAGAGTGTAAGTGAAGGGGCGTACGGTCCAATTGAGAGTAGAGAATACGAATTTAATGCTGAGGTTGAAGAGTATAGTAGGAATTTTGGCTTAGAACCATGGAGGTTAACCCTAAGTGCAACAGGATCAGAGCTTTTATAGGAAGAATTCGACCTTGAAATGATAGAGGTAGAGACTTGAAAGAAATAGAGAGATTTTAAGCCAAGGTATAAGACTACAGGACGAGAGACAGTGACACCAAGGACTATGAGCTGAGTTAAATTTTGAGGACAAAATTTTAAATAAGGTGGATGGAGTGTAAATTGAATATATTAGGATGTTTGGTCTGGTTGGTTAATAGGTTTATGTTTGGACGATTTGAAACCTGGTTTATAACTGTTTGGTAAATGTATTTAAAACGTTTGTTAAAGTTTAATTAGTGTTATCGAAGTGTTTTGAATGATTTTAAATGGTTGCGGGTATGCTCGGTTTTTGGAGCTATCCACGCAGTTGGACTTCGCCAAGTCCGCCGTAATACGATTGACTTTAGAATACGTTTGAGTGGGATTGAAGCTATGAGTTGGTTGATAATGTTGATGAATGTAATGAATGAAATGTGAAAATGTTGAAGAAAAAGTGAAGTGTATTGCTCTCTGGAATCGGATTCCAGAGAGCTGAGATTGTGTTCTGCTCTATGGAATTCCAGAGAGCTAAGTATTGAACGAAAACTGAACGAAAACAGAAGGAAGAAACAAGGGAGAAGTCTGATCGCTTGGGCGATCGCTGCATAAGGTGTGCAGCGATCGATCTCTGCAGCAAGCAGAGATCGATCGCTGCTCTGCTTGCTGCGTTGGCAGCCATATGCGGCGATCATCACCATCAGCGATCGGTCTCTGCCTTCAGCAGAGACCGATCGCTGCTTGATCAATGCATGGCAGCGATCAGTCGCTGCTATGCACAGCGCCTGATCGTTGCTTGAAATTTTGGGGGCAGAATCCCAATTCTGCCCTCCCACTTTTCTGAACGATTTTAAATGTTTAAATAAATGTTTTAAGTTTTATTTAATTATTAAACGTCTTGTTTTAAATGTTTTGGAGGTCCGATTTCGATTCCGTTTTAAATTCTGATTTAGTTTCCGCTCAAGTATAAGCTTAAAGTTAAAATGAAAAATTTTATTACGGAAATATGGGTACGGATTTAGGGGTGTGACACAGAGATATAAAGATACATCAAAGAGAATCTTGCGTGATGCCCCTCTACAGCAACAACAACAAAGGGGTCCGTTTGGGCAACCACAACAGCAACAGAACAGAGGTATTAAGAGACCTAATGAAGTTGCCATTTATCAGGACAAGGGGAAAAGACCTATGGGAGCTCCTCAGCTTCCTGTATGCCCACGTTGCCAGAGAAATCATACGGGGGAGTGTAGACTCTTTACTGGCCGATGCTTTCAATGTGACAAGGAGGGCCACCAAGCTCGGGATTGTTCAGTGCCTGACACGAGGCCGAAACATGTCGTGCCAAGAGTGTTTGCTATGATAGAGGAAGATGATGACACCCAGCACACAGCGATCACAGGTACGATATTAATCTGTAATGCACCTGCATATACTTTGTTAGACACGGGGGCCACACATTCATTTATGGCCATGGACTTTGCGGGTAGAGAGAACTTATGTATTGTGCTGTCAGATCAGCCCTACAGCATTATGCTACCGTCCGGAGAGTTTATGCACTCCGAGCAGGTTGTACGGGGTGATATAGTGACAGTAGGAGACCAGAAGTTGTATCCAACCTTATCGTCATCAGTATGAAAGGATACGAAGTAATTCTGGGGATGGACTGGCTGTTTCGACATCATGCCACCATCAACTGCAGGTCTGGGCTCGTGTCTTTTAAGCGCCCGAACGAGGTAGAGTTCTCCTATCAGGCAATATCAAAGAAACACTGTATGCCTGTTATATCTTCCTTAAAAGCTCAACAGCTGATGAGGTCAGGATGCATCTGATTTCTTGCCCACGTAGTAGATGTTCAAAGGCAAGATGGGGTGGAACTTCAAAATATTCTGGTAGTTCGAGACTTCTCAGAGGTTTTCTTAGATGACTTACTGGGATTGCCACCTGATCGTGAGATTGAGTTTGAAATTGATGTATATCCTAGTGCTGAACCGGTATCGAAGAATCCATACCGTATGGCACCAATAGAGCTGAGGGAGTTGAAGGCTCAGCTAAAGGAATTGGTGGACAAGGGTTTTGTGTGCCCTAGCTTTTCTCCGTGGGGTGCTCCAGTCCTATTTGTTAAGAAGAAGGATGAGTCCCTACGTATGTGCATTGATTACCGTGAGCTGAACAAATTGACCATAAAAAATAAGTACCCATTGCCGAGGATCGACGATTTATTTGACCAACTACAAGGGGCTCAGGTATTCTCGAAGATCGATTTGCGCTCCGGTTATTACCAGTTGAAGGTCAGGGCTGATGATATTCCAAAGGACGCCTTCAGGACCCGGTACAGACACTACGAGTTCTTGGTAATGTCTTTCAGGTTTGACAAATGCCCCGGCGGCATTTATGGACTTGATGAATAGGATATTCCAAGAGTTCTTGGATAAATTTGTAATCATTTTCATCGACAACATCCTGATTTACTCCAAAAGTGAGGCCGAGCACAAGGAGCACCTGGAAATTGTGCTATCGACTCTGAAACAACATCGGTTGTATGCCAAACTGTCAAAGTGCGAGTTCTGGTTGAGCAGGATTAACTTCCTAGGCCATGTGGTGTCGGTAGAAGAAGTGTCCGTGGATCCAGGCAAGATTCTGGTAGTGAAAGAATGGCCAAGGCCGAGGAATGCTAGTGAGGTACGGAGCTTTATCGAGTTAGCTGGTTATTACAGAAAGTTTATCAAAGGATTTTTGGTGATAGCGAAACCTATGACCAGCTTAACGAGGAAAGACATTAAGTTCAAGTGGCCTGGAGCATGTGAGGTGAGTTTTCAGTCGCTTAAACAGAAGTTGACCACTGCTCCTCTGTTAGTATTGCCTGTTAAAGACGGCAAATTCAACGTATATTGTGATGTGTCCAAGGTCGACTTAGGATGTGTGTTAATGCAAGAAAGGAAAGTAGTGGCATACGCATCTAGACAATTGAAGAGTTATGAGCAAAACTACCCTACACATGACCTCGAGTTAGCGGCGGTTGTGTTTGCACTGAAAGTATGGAGACACCACTTGTACAGGCAATCATGGGAGGTGTTTTCTGATCACAAGAGCCTGAAGTACATATTTACCCAGAAAGAGATGAACATGAGACAAAGACGGTGGCTAGAATTTATGAAAAATTACGATATCGAGATTAAATATCATCTTGATAAAGCTAATGTGGTAGCCGATGCACTGAGCAGGATGCCAGCTACTATGCAACCGGTTGTGTAGACCGTATCAATGCCTTTAAGGACAGAGATATATAAGTTCGATATGGAGATAGTTTCTGGGCTATCGGCCATACTAGCAGACTTGACACTATGGCCCACCATCTTGGAGCAAATTAAAGAAGCCCAGAAGACCAATTCAAAGGAAATGGCTGATATAGTAAGCAAGCTACCTATGGCCTTTTTCGAGTTCAGCTATTCGGGAGATGGTATTATGAAGTTCAAAGATAGATGGTACGTTCTGAGGGACGATGAGCTGTGAAGGGACATTTTATCGGAAGCCCACTCGTCTTCTTTCTCTGTTCATCCTGGAAGCACAAAGATGTATCAAGACTTGAAACTTCACTTCTGGTGGTCGAATATGAAGAATGAAGTGGCCAAGTACATGGTGTCTTGCATGATATGTCAACAAGTCAAAGCTGAACATCAACGACCAAGTAGAACGCTTCAGCCTCTTTCGATTCCTGAATGGAAGTGGGAGAACATAACGATGGATTTTGTTGTCGGCCTTCCAAGGACAGCAAAGGGCCATAATAGCATTTGGGTCATAGTGGATAGATTGAAGAAATCGGCCCATTTTCTGCCTGTAAAGACGACATATTCCATGGATCAGTACGCAGAGCTATATATTAATGAGATTATTAAGCTGCCTGGCATTTCTGTATCGATCGTCTCAGACAAGGATCCCAGATTCACTTCCAGGTTTTGGAAAAGTTTGCAGAACTCCTTGGGTACAAAGTTACACTTCAGCACAGCCTTTCATCCACAAACTGACGGACAATCTGAGAGAACGATTCAGATACTGGAAGATATGCTAAGGTTGTGCGTGCTGGAGTTTCATGCTCCTTGGAGTAGATATTTGCCGCTTGTGGAGTTCACTTACAACAATAGCTACCAGGCTACGATTGGTATGGCTCCGTAGGAAGCTCTTTATGGCAGGAAGTGCAGATCTCCATTATGTTGGGATGAAGTTGGAGAATCCAGACTCGTCGGCCTCGAATTATTACAACAGATGTCTGAGGTAGTAGCTGTTATCAAACAAAGAATCCAAACTGCACAGAGTCGGCAGAAAAGCTATGCAGACCATCGGAGAAGAGACTTGGAGTTCGTTGAAGGCGATGAAGTATTCCTAAAGGTGTCGCCTTTCAAGGGCGTGATGAGATTTGGCAAGAAAGCGAAGCTAAGTCCAAGTTTTGTTGGGCCCTTTCCCATCTTGAAGAAAGTAGTAAGCATGGCTTATAGACTTCAGTTGCCAGCGTCTATGGATGGAGTTCACAACGTCTTTCATGTTTCGATGCTAAGAAAGTGTGTTTGAGATCCAACTCAGATCATGAAACAGGTCGACTTTGATATAATGCCGACGCAGACATATGAAGAAAGGCCCATACAGATATTGGATACTTCACTCAAGGTGTTGCGCAACAAGGTAGTTCCATTGGTGAAAGTTTTGTGGCGCAATCATAATGTGGAGGAAGCCACATGGGAAAGACAACAAGATGTTAGAGCCTAATATCCAGAGTTATTTGCTTAAGCAAATTTTGGGGACAAAATTTTGTTAAGGTGGGTGAAATGTAACACCCGACATTTTACCTATGTAATTATTCCCCGAACAATTAAGCAGAGTTACTCTGATGTTAATGCAACGACTATTTTTAAAGAAATTGTCGACGTGTTCAATTGAATGAGGGTGATTCGTAAAACTGATTCGACGAACTAAATAGTAATTTAGTTAAAAACTAATAGTTAGAAATGCATGGAGGCGCAATATGGGAAGCCAATTAAGGTTGGTGGGAAGAAGCCAATGGATGATTGACACTTGACAAACTTGTGGAAGAAGCCATACCTTCTTCTTCCCTTCTCTTCCCCTCTACGTAAAACACTTTGCATTTTCTTCTTCTCCTCTCTATTTTCTCTCTTCCAGGCGACTACGATATTTCCAAAAACTTCTTTTCTCCTGTTTCCTCCAGTTACAGGTTCGCGAACCACGGTTGTCGTGCGTGCAAAGCTTGCTGCATTTCGGACAACAGGTAAGTTCATGCATATAAGTGGCCCTTAAGGCCCTACAGTAAGGAGACACTAGGTTTTGGTTCGGGTAGTTAGGTCGTAGGTTATGCTTTAAGTTAAACGTGTTCTTTGTGTTCTGTTTCCTGTAGTTTTTATTCCTTCACCTGTATATGTTGAGTTTAAACATCATACCTGTTCATGCACTCACATTTTCTGGTAAACCTGTAAATGTTTTCAGCACCGGATTTGAAGTTAAGAAAGATAAAACCTGTAATGAAATGTATGGTTAAGTGTGGACGAGGACTGGCATCCTGTCATGTACTCCTATTATGTCCTGTTATGGCATGTACTCCTGTTGCGCCAGCTCTTCTTCCCACTTATACTTTCCTGTCTATGAACGTAATATAATGTTCATGTATTTGAAAATGTTCATGCACGGCATACGCATCACCGCATTTCATGTTCTTACTGAGCTTTAGGCTCATAGTTGAACTCCCTGTCGTAGGTATGGATCCTCTAGAAGAGGACATTGTGCCTCAGGATGAGGAGTTGATGTAGTTGGCAGGATGAGCTCACGGGGTGGTTGCTGCAGTCAGGCAAGAGTTATTCCTGTGAGAATGTGTTTCTGAAAGTTATGTCAAGTCTTGTATGGTTTTTTTTTTGGGAAATCCTCAAACCGATGTATAGAGTCTGCGTTTATGTTTTAAAACTTCTGTTTTTGCGAATTTTGGAAACATATGTCAAGTTCTGCACAGCTCTGTGATTTTAAACGTTGTATTGAATCTGGAACTGCTTGGAATCTCTCCTTTTAGGTTATGCATGGATTGTTTCAAGTTTTACATCGATCCATGCAGTTAGATTTTTTGAACTTCTGTCGTGTTTCCAAGCATGTTTTAAAACTGTGTTTTGGAATCGGGTTTTGGGGTTTTGAAGTTTTCAATGCTTTCTGTTTTATGTCTCCTTGTAAAATAGTCGTCCATTCCGTCTTTAAATTTAATCGCTCATTCTGCCTTCAGTTTTTTGGCTTTCAAGTTTCCCAGTATTTTGGCTAAGTGTTAGTCGTCCACGCTGCCCTTCAAAAACAGTTGTCATTCTCTTCTGTAAAACAGTCGTCCACGTCCATTCTGCCTTCAAAATAATGGTCTATTTTGCCTTCGGTTTCTGTTCTTTATTCAGCTATGTGTTATCGTCCACGATAACTTCACCGAGAGTCTACCTGTTATTTTAAAAGTCAAAAGTCTGTCTTTGATTTTAAACGTCCACGGACTTCTGTGTCCACTATTTTTGTCTTTTAGTGCAAACGTCCACGGACTCCTGTGTCTACTATTTTTGTCTTTTAGTACAAACGTCCACAGACTCATGTGCCCACTGTTTCGGTCTTTTATTTCGAACGTTCACAGATTCTATCTTTTGTGCGATTGTCCACAGCCCCCGATTGTCCACGGCTACTGTAGCCTTCCACAGTATGTCTTCCAGTTTACGTTTTTTTTTCCATTTTTATTTCCTGTTTTATTCTGCTTATTTACTCCAGTCGTCCATCTCTGTTTCATGTTTTTCCTGTCTTCAAGTCTTTAGGTTTAAGAGTTTTAAAAGAGGGCAAAATTTTTTACGTCCAAATGTCAAAATCCTTTGCTATATTTTAAACGTCCACAATATTTTTATGTTCCTGTTCTTTCCTATTGTGTTCTGTTCATTTATTCTTTCCTTCTATTTTCAAAGTCCATTTGGTCTGCTGTTTTAAACGTCCAAAGTCTATTTTTATATGTCTTCCTGTCTTCTTCTATTACTAACCGTAGTCTTCCAGTCCTCAATTCTAGTGAGAGTTCTCTATGTATAAAGTTTTAAAAGTTCAAAAAAAAAATATGTCATGTTTTAAAATGTCCGAAGTGATGGCTTGGACCGGGTTTCGGGCTGTCACAACTATACGTTCTTAATGAAGTGAACTGTATTTATGACTTTATTAATTTAAAGATCCTTTACTTCAAATATAAGTCATGGACTCTTATGATTATTTCTTTTTAAATTTAATCCCACATATATCAACATATATGTAAATTTAAAATTGCATAAATAATCTAGGATTTTTCTTTGAATTTATAAAACATATCAAATAATGCAAACATAAAAATTAATCATAAAATTTATTTATTAATTACAGCAATAAAAATGTTCATAACATTTGTTTGTTGGGCACATTATTCCCAACACTACTATCCATTGAAACACTCAAATTAACCAAATAAATCACTTAGCCAATCCGAAAACCAGGGAACAGAATCGGTCCCTTTGATGCCAAATTCTATTTTTTTCCAAACTCACTTCCAATTCTTAATCTAACCACTCAAACAACCTAAACTAATTCATTGACAACTAAATCATCAAATTTGGAAAGAAAACAAGAATTTGAACCCCAATTTTTGGACTCCATGGTTAGGGTTTTCCAAACCCTAACCAAATCCAATCAAAACACACTAAAACCACCAAAAACCAACCCTAAAATGTATATAATTAAAACCCCACATAATTTTACCTTAAAAACCTTGAAAAACCTTGATGGAAGATGGAGAGAACAGCAGCTATGGAGGAAGGGAGAATGGCGTGGGAGTTGGAGGAAGAAGAAGAAGAAGAATTTTCCATTTAAACCTAACATTTCATTCACTTTTAAATTTCCTCCTCCAATGATTTTAAAATTGCAATTTAAACCCACACTTTTCCTTTCTCTTTTCTTCCAACGTGACTACCATCTTTAACCACTTCTTTCATTAAATTTTTCCAATTTTTTTTTATTTTACCTAATTTCCCTTCTATTTCACTTTTACTAAATTTCTATTGGTTAATAAAAATTTTGACTTTTCAAACACCTTTGGTGGTTTGAATTGTCAACATCATTTCTTCCCTTTGTATTATACTCTAATCTCTTCATGACTTAGCAATAAACTCTCATACGTAACTTGTAACGCCCCCGAACCCACCCTGGTTCGGTGCGCTACTTGGCTCACTTTAACCCCAAATAATTTTAAAAAAAAAATCAGACACTGTAACACCCAGAAAATTTTGACTACGTGTCTAGACGTAAGTTAGTGATGTATGAGAGTGCTTTGTGAGGGGTTTAGAAGGTTATTAGAAGAGAAAGGTGATTAGTGGAATGTTTGACAAGTCAAACCCAATTGTGATTGGTGGAGAGTTTGAGTGTGACTTGTCAATGTGTCAATGTGTGTTAACCAATCAAATTGTGAAGGTGATGGGGAGAAAAAGTGGTGGTTTAGAGGTGGGTTTGGCGTTGGATTAAAGGTGAAAAGGGGAGGGTTAAATGGTAAATTGACTTGGTGAATTAAATGAAGGAATAAAAAAGAGAAGAAATGGTTTATTTTTCACTTATCTTCCTCTCCTCCATCGTGTCTCTCTCTTTTCCTCCATAGCCGACGTTTCCTCTCCTTCTTTCTTCAATCTTTCAAGGCGATTTCAAGGTAAAATCGATTGGGTTTTGTTTTGCATAGTTTTAGATGAAGTTTGAGAGTGTTTTTGGGAGTTTTAGTTGGATTTTAAGAATGTTGGAAAACCCTAGGTTAGGGATTCCGAAAATTGAGTGTAGATGTTAGATTTCTTCCCTGTTTTGATGTTTTGGTTGTTGGATGACTTAGCTTAGGTAGATTTGAGGGTTAGATTGAAGATTGGTGAAGTGTTCCACAAAAATGGTTGAAGAACACCTATATACCCGGTTCTGTTTTTGGCATGTCCGACTTAGCCTTTGTGTTTGGATGGTTGATTTGAGTGATTCAATGGATAGTAGATGTGTAGAGGTTTCCGAGTTGGGTTGGCACATTGAAATCCGTTGCAAAACGAGGGAGTTATGACCATTTGAAGTTAGACGGTCAATTTTGGGGTAAAGATCGGGTTGGGGGTTGTGTTATAGTTCTATTAGTTAGGTTAGGAAGTTCCTTAGAGTTGTAATTTCTAAGTTGATTTCTCGTCATTTTTAGGTGATCGAACGTGTGATCTTGTTGAACGGAGTGAACGAGAAAGTATCGGGCAGCAACCAGGTAAGTAGTGGATGAGTGTTTGTTGCCTTCGGGCCTACACCATAGAACGGTAGGGATTGGTTGTTTGTTTGTTATGTTTTGCTTTTGTTATGCATCGGGTGTCATGCATCATTGTTTTCTAAACTACGAAATCACGTGTTTTTGCATGTTTGAGTGGTGAGGATGATGTGGAAGAAAGATAAGAAGTTATATGCAACTTGGTCTCGAGTAGAATAGCTTCGTCGGGCAAGTGGCTCGTTGAGCACCCCGCGAGGGATTCTATTCGAGATGCCCTGTTAATGTACGTAATGTGTCGTGAGTATGAATTCCTCGACCTGTTCGTGCTTGAAGTGCACAATGAGGATTCTACGATCGATTGGGGGAGATTCGTGTTGGCCGTCCTGGACTGTGTTGGGACGTGTGCCTCCGGTCTAGCTCCGTGGATCAAGGCGTGGCCGTCCTGGACTGTGTGGGGGCGTGTGCCTACTTGATTCACCTGAAAGTGAAAGATAAGTGCAACCGAAATGAAAAGAAAGCAACAGAGTGTGTAGAAACTGCATGTTAGGGTTGAGTCGAGCATTTATTGTGTGGTTGTGCATTATTTCCCTACTTGCTAAGCGTTAGGCTTACCTTTTTGTGTTATGTGGTGTAGGTGACGAGTGTTATACAGGTGAGGTCGATGAGACAGCTCAGGATTAGGCCGCAGTCGGAGGAGTACGGAGTCCGCCGGTGCAGGCTGTTGTCGGTGCGTCTGGACCACTGTTCCTCGGGTAGTGTGGGAGGTGAACATTTTGATAGATGGTTGTTTTCGCGTTTGTAATGTTTTTGTATGTTGGAAGTAAGATAGAACAAGTGGGGAACGGTTTGTTATAAATGTTTTAGTACCGGTTGTACAGTTTCATGGTAAATGATTTTACTTTGTGTGTTGTTTTGGTTGAAACTATTTTGTAATGGTTGTTAGTGTTTGGGGTTTGAAATAGTATATTTTTGCTGTAAATTTTCAGGTTTTGGTTTAAAGAAATTTAGGCGTTACGCCGCCCGTTTTGGTTTTAAAATAACTAACGTCGGGTTAAGTTTTCTATTTTTGTATTTCTCCGTTTGAAGTCGGCTTTTCCAAAATTTTTATGGGCTTTGAAGGTTTAGGTGTCGGGAAGGTATGTTTAAATTTTCGGAATTTTTGGAGGTGTTTTAGTCAAAGAAAAATGAAGGAAGTGAAGGTAAGTCAAAAAGTCGGGAAAAAGTCAAGTTTTTGGGCGTTTTGGGGTCAAAAACCCGAGGAGGTGGCGAGTGGACGCCGTGGGAAGGCGAGCAATCGCCTCTAGGGCGATTTTTGGTTGAAACGGCAGAAAAGGTGGCGAGTAATCGCCACCGAGAGGCGAATAATCGCCTCCGACACAAACTGGGCGCGCAAGGGCGCGCGCTGGGCGCGCATTAGGCGCGCTCTGCGCGCGCGCCAGGGGCGCGTGGGTGCGTGGCGCGCGGCGCCCAGCAGCGCCCCTCCTTGATTTTTTTTTAAAATTTTTTTTAAACCTTCAATTTTCCAAACCATTTTAACCCGACATTTTTCCAACGTATTTCAAAGTATTTTAGACACTCTTTCCAAGAAAAATTGAGGGTTCGGAAAACCCGAAAACCGAGTCGGGAATTTTATTTAAATTACTTTTAAACGTCGTTTAAACACGGGATTTGGTTTCAACGTAACGCACCGGGCCCGGGGCGGGTTCGGGGCGTTACAGACACTGCAGAATTTAAAATTAAATCTCTCGCAGCTCTCTTACGTCGTACCTAGCGGCCTAAACTCACTAATTTCCCTTAATCCTAACCTTTTAGCACCACGGCGTCCTTCCCGAAAATTTCGACAAAGTAACGCCTGAAAATGGCGCCACCAAAATGCTAGGTACCTGCATAACATCCAATCCCAACTAATCCAGAATAGTCCTAACCATCTAACCAACCTACGAAATCTCCAACAATTAACCAAAATGAAGAAAACCCACAATACAGGGTAACATATTCCCATCATTTCTACAACCAGACATTAACAATAAACTACCAAAATATAAAGCCCCACATTCCCCGAAGACCATGGTCAAGGCGCCTCGACAACTGCCTGCACCGGCATGCCCCGTACATCACCAACTGAGTCCCAATCTTAGCTTTCCTTAAGTCCCTCACTTGTACTCCGGTCGAAACCTACACCACGGAACACAAAACGTAAGCCTAATGCTTAGTAAGTAGGGAATAATGTATACGAAAACACAATGCACACTGCACAAACAACCCACACACACTACCCTAATACATGCGGTTTCTAACTCTCGGTGTGTTCAACTCGTTCTTGTTTCATTACTCAACACTTTCACTTGTGCGTCAAGCGGATACCTATCCTAACAGGATGGTCACGCGTTGACCACTCAGAGCCAGATCCGAGGCACACATCGCGTTCACACACGGGACGGCCATACATGATCTTCTCCCACGTCGATCAATGAACCTCGTTCATTATCAACTCACTAAGAGACACCTCCCGAACTGTCATACTTTCAGACACTAATTCGCGACGAGGTGATTCACACACACACCTCCCGAAACTGTCATACTTTCAGACACTAATTCGCGACGAGGTAACTCACACAAACACCTCCCAAAACTGTCATACTTTCAGACACTAATTCTCGACGAGGTGACTCACACAAACACCTCCCAAAACTGTCATACTTTCAGACACTAATTCGCGACGAGGTAACTCACACAAACACCTCCCAAAACTGTCATACTTTCAGACACTAATTCGCGACGAGGTAACTCACACAAACACCTCCCAAAACTGTCATACTTTCAGACACTAATTCGCGACGAGGTAACTCACACAAACACCTCCCAAAACTGTCATACTTTCAGACACTAATTCGCGACGAGGTAACTCACACAAACACCTCCCAAAACTGTCATACTTTCAGACACTAATTCGCGACGAGGTAACTCACACAAACACCTCCCAAAACTGTCATACTTTCAGACACTAATTCGCGACGAGGTAACTCACACAAACACCTCCCAAAACTGTCATACTTTCAGACACTAATTCGCGACGAGGTGACTCACACAAATACATTGCCTCACATATCTTTACAGTTCACTTTCACAATTTGCAAACAATGCTCAAAACACGTATTTCGTAGTTTGAAAACCATGATGCATGTCACATACAATGCACAACACAAGACAAAATAAACAACCAAGCAAACAATTTCCCTACCGTTCCATGGTGTAGGCCCGAAGGCAAAATCACACACATCCGCTACTTACCTGGCCGCTCCAAAAACGTGCTATCACTTCGTCCAACCAAAGTACACGCTTGATAACCTAAAATCACGAAAACTCAACTTAGTAATTTACTCACGAACTCTAAGAAAATTCTTAACCTAAACTAACTAAAACTATAACCTAATAAAGAAGGAAAAATTCATTTACTAAAACTAAGGGATTCTACATAAATCAACTAAACAAATTTAACTCTAAAAATATTTCTAACTAAAACTCAACAACACATAACACCAATTCACCCTTAAACCACTAAAACCCGATTTTTACCCACAATTGACCGTCAAACTTCAAACGGTCATAACTCCCTCGTTTTTTAACGGATTTCGACGTGCCACCCCAATCCGTAAACCTCTACATGTCTACTATCCATTGAAACATACAAATTAACCAAATAAACACATTGGCAATTCCGAAAACCCCTCAACAGAATCGGCCCCTTTTTAGTTAAAACCTGGTTTTTGTGTAACTTCCATCCAATCTTCAATCTAACCATTCTAACCACCTAAACTAATCCATTCAACAATTAAATCCTCAAATCTAGAAAGAAAACCAACATTTAAACTAAATTTTCGGAGGTCACACTTAGGGTTTTCCAAACCCTAAGCAAATTCACCCAAAACCCTCTAAAAACCTTAAAAACCACCACCTAAATGTATAAAGTTAAAAACCCACTTCAATTTACCTCAAAAACTCTTGAATCCTTGAAGAGAAAAAGGAGAGAAATGCATCAATGGAGGAAGAAGGGCTTCGATGAAGATGAAAGGGAAAAGCCATGAAATAATACTTTTTAACCTAATTTCTTTTCTCTTTTTATTTTCCCACCACTAATTCTTTAAAATTCTAATTTAAACCCTCACTTTTGCTTTTTCTTTTTCTTCCAACGTGACTCACTTTTTTTTTAACCACATTCTCCATTCATTTTTTTTTTCATTAAATGATAAACTTCTATTGATTGATAAAAACTTTTGACTTTTCAACATGCTTTGGTTTGAATTGTCAAACCATTCCTCTTTGTCTTTCTTCCAACGTGGATCCCTCCTTTACAACACTTTTGCTTTTTGTCTTTTACTCCTTCCACTTCACACATTTAAAAACACCTTTTTGACTTTTCCTAATTTCCACCACCAAACTTTAGAAAATTATAAAACACCCTCCACTTTTCTCTTCACAATTCAACAAACGTGAAACCTTCTCTTCACTCCAACATTTTCACTTTTTATTTCTTTTGGTTTATCTATTTGACTTTTCAACCCTCCTATTTCCTTTCTTTCTATTGGTCCATTACTCTTTTGACTTTTCAATCAATTCTCTCCTTTTTATATATCAACCCACCACTTTTCATCACTTTAACCCACGTTGAAGCCTTCCCTTTTCCTTGTCTTCTACTTGATCTCTTTACTTTTTAATTTACATAAACTTTAATTTAACAAAACCTTCCAACCACATAATCCTAAGTTTTTCTCTCAAATTTCTCTTCCACATTTTCACTCTAATTTTATTACTTAACATAACACATCTAAAGCTACGCACGTTGTAAGAATTTCTCGGGTGTTACATAACTTAACCTAGGGCTATGCACATTATCAAAAATTTTTGGGTGTTACACAATGCACATACATACACTACTTACCTAACATCCTTAGCAATCCTCGTAACCGTACGCTAAGTCGAGAAATATGGGAAACCTAAAATCATAACATCTATATTAACATCAATTCCTTAACTAATGCATATTAATCCAATTATCATACCAAATCATGATAACATAAGTGCATAGTCACACCTCACTCAATCCAAGTAGTCAAATAAAGCATGTTCAATATCACAGAATTCAAATTGAAACTATCTTAAATTTAACTTTCGGAATTTGTCATAAATTTTGCCCAACTTCAAAATTTGTAACAAATTGAATATAGATCCAAACCCAATGATTCAAAATGCTATGGACTCCTAAAAGAGTCTAATTGAACATTATCAGGTCAATTTATCAATAAAAAACCCCCAACTGATTCAGAATTACCAAAACCAAACTTGTCACGTCCCTAACACTGTACCCTTATTTACCCTTAATTACCGTACAAATTTTTCATTTTTTTTTTATTCTTAGCGTTTATGCGGAAACGATTTGAAAACAATTTAAAATCAATTTAATAAAACGTTTAAAACAAATAAAAACAATTAATTAAACCAATACGTACACAAACACTCGATACTCATACGTCTTCCGAAATACCACCTCAAAACCGACTCGAAACGAAACTATAACAAAGTACATTTTCATGAAAATAAACTGCGTGGTTCCGTTTAAAAGTTTAACATATCCTTATAAAACAAGTTACCAAACAGTTCCAGTATATCATTTAAAAACGTTAAAATATAAACCTATCAACTACCAGAACCAAGCATCCTATAATATCTATACAATTTACCATCAGCTCAAAATATACCAAAACCCTCAAAACATCTATACATACTTCCCACGGGTCGGTTAAGCCTCGACTGCGCCAGCACACCACCGCAGCCATCCTCCGTCAACTTAATCATGCCTCAGGTGGAGGGACATCGTCCTCACCTGGTACCTCGAAGTCTATATCACCTACACCATACAATACACTATGAGATGAAATCCCAGTAAGCTCTACGTAAATGCAATGCATGCTGTGCGTATGAGTTTGATAAACCATGCTTTATTTTTTCTTACTATGCAATGCTCAATAGGTGTCACCAAGATCCTATCCCTCTAACCAGAGAGAGCTCATCCAGCGGGCGGACTACTCTTTCCAGCTAGAGGCGGGGGGTGCACGCTTACAACACGTACAGCCGTGCCTGAGCCCCACCTCGCATGACCAATACAATAAGCCTTTCGGCCAATACGCCTTTCGGCCAATAAGCCTTTCGGCCGATGCTATGCTCAATACGCCTTTCGGCCAGTGCAATGCTTTACGTTATCTTTAAAACTCTGTGCGGAAATTCATTTTTATGCTTTACTTTAAAACAAGTGATGCGTGAACAGTTCAATAACTTACAGTAAACAAGCAATAACAGGTACCATCAAAACTGTAAAAGCATAAACTATAAACTCCTAAACCTAGCTACCCAAACCAAGCAATATAAAACACGTGCATCTCCAGAATTTCCTCAAAACGACATTCGACGTACGGTGTAGGCCTGTCGGCCAAAGAAGATCATGAGAACTTACCTCGTGTCCGTTGCAGCTCTTGCTCCGTCCACGAGCGTTGTTCACCGACGCAATTTTCATCAATTTGTCGTTAATACGATATTAAACAATTAAATGTCCAAATTTAACAAAAACCTTAACTAAGGAATTTTCTTAAAATCTTCACCTAACTAATCGAAGTATTTAACAACGATTAACGCTCAATAGCTTAAAATCACAATTAACGAGTTTTCCTAAAAACCCGAAAATTCACAAATTTAACATTTCTCGCAATTCACTCTAACTCCGTCCAATAACGTTCAATACGTCCTTTATATCGATAATTATTATAAACCTATCAATTTCGGACCCTATTTTGGGTTCGGTAAAAACCGACCCAAAACTTCGAACGCGCGTAACTTTCGCGTCGGTTATCGGAATCGAACGATTCCAGCGGCCACACGCTCCCCTAATAACCTATTTTAACCTGCCAAAAGGAATTTTAAAACAATCGACCGTAGATAGGTCAAATGTCCAAAAATCCGAATCTGCCCTTAATCGGAAAATCCCCCCTTTTTGATTTTTCACCAAATCACACTAATTTTCTCACCAATCAATCCCCCTTATACCTAATTAACATAAACTAACCAAAATTTAGATATTATTCGCAGAAAACCCGAAATCCCCAATTCGGGATTCGTTGCATTTTGCTCAAATTGAGCTCTATGTTGCTCGGCAATCATTGCCGACTTGAAGCTCGTCAAGACGACGCCGAGAACAGCAAGAAAGGACCGGCGATCGGAGCTCAACAGAGCTCGCCGTTCCCGGCCAGAAATCGAGCAAGAACAGGGGAGAACTCACCGTTTTCGATCGGGTTTTTGCGCGGAAAGGCCGAACCGCACACTGGCTTCAACTCGCCGGAGTCTGCTCGTCTGAACGGTGGTCGGAGCCGCGTCGTCGCCGTCGGAGGGATGCCGCTCGCCGTTCGTCGCTCTCGGGTGCTCGGGAGCCGATGAAGAACATAATGAAATGTTCTTTTTTTTTTTTTGTTTATTTATTAATAATAATAATAATAAAAATAATAAAACTAAAACTATTTCTTAACAAAACATTAATTTTGCTCTCTCGTGTTTTCGACCATTCGAATTTTCTTATTTCGCCAATAAATCCGACTTATTATCTGGGTTCTATTAAAACTGTCCGTTCGCAAATCGGATCTCGTTTACTATTTTTACTAAAACATCCTTTATATTAGGAGAAACGTAATTACTCGGAATATAGCGTTATTATTCCGAAAATTCTCGTAAATTCTTTAAAATTCTTATTATTCGTTAAGATCATAATGACGCTTTCTTTTCATAAAACGGACCTGATTTGACATATTTACAAAAATGCCATCCAATAATATAATAATAATATTCTCAAAAATCCCTACGAGCCGGATATTACATTCTACCCTCCTTATTTAGAATTTTGTCCTCAAAATTTGCTCTAACTCATAGTCTTTGACATTAATGTTTCATGTCATCCGGCCTTATACTTCGATTATCATCCGTATCTACGGTCATTCTTCGGGGTTCTAAACCAAAATTCTTCACTATACTATCCAACATCGGCCTTAAATTTGTATTCTCTACTTTCGACTTGATAGTACTTCCTTACTAAAGCATTGAACACAATTTAAAATTTTTATATCTCTAGTTAATTAACTCCGCGACATATTTGCCACCTTAACATTTGCGCATGTATCAACTTTTAATAATTCACATGTTAAACCTCCTATTAATACTGACTTTAAAGTTTTCTTTTATCCTTGTCTTTCCTCTGCCGTTTCTTCAGATCAGAGTTATGTTCAAGCTTTCTAACGCCTGCCAAATTAAATACCCACACTTCATCAAATCTCTGAATTGTGACCCAAACTTCAGCATAATTCCATCGACTCTGTCCACAGTCGGGATGCACACCAACTGAACTTCTACATTAACTTTATGACCACATTCCTTACTTTCAATTGGCCTAAACAAATCATCGCCTACGCCTCCAATCTTACCAAGTTTCCTAAGCCTTTAATCAGACGATCTCTAACTATGTATTTGCCACCTGACATCCCGAGCACGCGTTGGTCAAAATTTAATCACCCAAAACGTTAAACTCTCTAACTTCTCAATTGGTCACCATTAAAGATTGTCACTTTTCCTAAATCCTCGAAATATCCTCCACTTCCCAACGTCATTTGGGTTGACTATCGTTCAAGGATTCCTAACAACACACAGGTTGTAATCTAACTCCCCTCTATTTTAACTTCAACTCATTGACTTAAGTTCCTTTGGTTTAGTTTCTAACTTTCTAAATCCTTTGTCTATCGAATACGTACCTAACCGTTTTACGCCCTCTAGGTCTTCTCAATTTACTTACTCCAACGCTAAAATATCAATTACACTACAACCTCATCCGCCATATATATATGTATCGGAGCTGTAAACTGAACTTGGTTATGAGTTCGTTGGCCCAAACCTTGGTCATCATTACGACCACCCGAGTCTACATTTCTCTAGTATGCTCCTGTATAACTTCTTCGTCAATCAGTAACCAAATTGTACTCTTCCTTGGACACTTCACAGGTCTTTATAACTATTTCCAAATGAACTTCTCAACTAAAATTTCCATTTTCTATATTTCTCAATGTATCCCATCAATAATATTCTACGTCATATACTGTCTCAGGTAACTCATCAACCTCGATCCCTGTTTCGATGCGATTCCCAAGACTTAACTCTTTCCATTGCTATTTTTCACCAACTATTTTCCCACAAATACATTCAAGGCTTCAACATGTTCAACTGAGAGCTTAAATTGCTACTATTTTAAGACCAATGCACACTTGTAAATTTAATCCTATAAATCTCACATTTCATTCTAAGTCGCATAAGAAATTCCTTCGTTATGTTCTAACCGAAACATTTATACTGTCTACAATGTGCTTATTCGTCTAACTTAACTCCCCGTTAACCTCGAGCATAGTCAAGTCCCTAAGTCTCGTCATAGGTTTGCTCTAAACTATTTCTTCTATCCTTAGGTCATTTGTGTATTTATTGGTATCGACTTGTCAAGTACGAGTCGAATCATTGAAATGTTCTAACGTAACCTCGTCTCTAAGTTTACTTAATAGTCTCTGTGAAGTCTCTCATTCTCCTTATTCGATAATTTGTTAATTTCCCCCAAATCCCGCAACATTAAACCCTAGACTAGACTTCCGATCTTAATCATTCACTTAATCTAACAGTCTCCTTCACTTCTTCCCTAAATTCTCGTAGGGGCTACTTCGAGTCTACCGACTAGTTACTATCATTCGCTCTTTCTAGTCAGGTTCTAATTGTTGAACTTGACTCTTGTGCAATGACTAATCCAACGATCTTCTTGTTTGAAAACTTGTTGTAGATGAGTTTAGGTCCTTATTCCAAATTTCCTCCAATTCCCAAATCTTACTATTCTATTTTCCTCGTACACTGATGTTCTTATAACCTGACTCTAGTTAAATCACCATTCCCTCTACAGTCATTCTAGTTACTTTAAACCTCGAAATACGACATCTGATTCAGAGTACTAAACTTTTCTTTCAAGTAGGTATCACGTTCGAGTTCTTAAGTCCTTCTTAGTTCCTAGGCTTTTTGTTTCATGACCTCTATTCAACACTACTTCTGCTATCACCGTTTACCCTTAACTTTACTACGTCTCCCTCTTATAGTAACAATCGTCCTCAATTGGCCCGTCTTTTCAGACAAGACATATCTCCTAGAGGTCGGCCAATCTTCGTATCTCGAGTATTACCTTTCGTACCCATTATTGTCTCGATTTTCGTTAACCTTCCAACTTCGAGTAAATAGCCTTATCTTATTCCTGGATGTAGGTCAATACGAACACCCCTACATAACCGCGTCTTCAACCATGAGTTGATCCATCACCCCTTCAACAACCTACTTAAGCTAACTTTTGTGTGCCACCGATGTCTAGGTGCTCCAAATTTTCTCCTCTATTGGTTTCATTCTAAACTTTAGGGGTCTGTCAATTAGGGTCTAGTTCCCATTTATTTAAACCTCACATTCCATAAGTTGTACCTTTCTTACGGGACTTGGATTTTAAGCTCTCACTTCACACGGTTATACCGAGTCATGGGCTTTAACGCGTAACTCTATCCTTCTTTTATTCAAAGTCTACGTCATTCCCTCTCTAATATTTTTCATTCCCTTAATGCCCTCGAAATTTATCAACGTCTCGGTTTCGACTTGATCCATCTATTTTCTTCATGGCATTGGCCAATACAAACATGCCTAAGTCTTTTATCCATAATTTAGCATTGACCAATTACATTCTCTAACATTCCTCAGTAGAACCGATTCTCCTTCGAATATCGTTCTCATCTAATTATCTTTACCTCACTCTAATCTAAATTATACGAGTTCTTATTAGGTCGTATTATTATACTCGACAATTTAGATATTCATTAGTAAGCTTTACGTCGAATCTTTAACTCCCTTTTTGATTGATCACCTTCTAAATCGGTGAGGGTTCGTCAACTAATGTCAAATTTCTATCTATTTAGCCCTTACATTTCGTAAGTTACGTCCTTCTAATAATAACTAATTCTAGTGTACCTCTTCTTGTGGTTAAGTCAGATTAATGCTTAACTCTCTGTCTATAAGTCCTTATGTCGTCCTGTATTTAATCTACCGTCTTCTCGTCGAAATTCTCCTAAAAGTCTTTCTTACTCAACTCCTACTATTCTCTTTTTCCTTTATTTCCTAACCTACTCCGATCTATCGCAAAATCATTATGGTCAAATTCTTATTCTATCCTACATCTCCGTTCTAATGTTTTAACTCCATTAAACGTTGAGATAAAACCCCACCTGAAACAGTTGAATGTTGGACAGTTTTTCTCTTCTCTAGTCAGGGCAAGTATCCTCGGTGTAACATTTTCCTGATCCATGCCCGATTGGTCTTTGCCTGGCTTCGGGCAATCCTTGTCCACCCTTTCGTGCCAAGGTCATTGGAAGTGACTAGTCCTTAGATCCTAGGGTTGTTCTCGGTTCGTCAACATCCCAAGCTGACGAGATTGTCTATTTATAAGCTGCGCTTATCGATCAATGAGTTGGGATTGTTGGGCGATAAACTCCCTAAGATGGTCTATCGTAACGTCTCTGTCGTCTCGGTCATTTCCTCAACGCACCATATTTATACAACTCCTATATAAAAATTAAACAAGTACTCTATAAAAATGAAACCAAATAAAACTATAAACATACTTACAGTTGATGAAGAATGTCCGCGTAGTGGCTGTGCAGTCGAGCAGTCTACAGAACCAATTTTAAAACCCGGAGGCTTTGATACCATAACTGTCACGTCCCTAACACTGTACCCTTATTTACCCTTAATTACCGTACAAATTTTTCATTTTTTTTTTATTCTTAGCGTTTATGCGGAAACGATTTGAAAACAATTTAAAATCAATTTAATAAAACGTTTAAAACAAATAAAAACAATTAATTAAACCAATACGTACACAAACACTCGATACTCATACGTCTTCCGAAATACCACCTCAAAACCGACTCGAAACGAAACTATAACAAAGTACATTTTCATGAAAATAAACTGCGTGGTTCCGTTTAAAAGTTTAACATATCCTTATAAAACAAGTTACCAAACAGTTCCAGTATATCATTTAAAAACGTTAAAATATAAACCTATCAACTACCAGAACCAAGCATCCTATAATATCTATACAATTTACCATCAGCTCAAAATATACCAAAACCCTCAAAACATCTATACATACTTCCCACGGGTCGGTTAAGCCTCGACTGCGCCAGCACACCACCGCAGCCATCCTCCGTCAACTTAATCATGCCTCAGGTGGAGGGACATCGTCCTCACCTGGTACCTCGAAGTCTATATCACCTACACCATACAATACACTATGAGATGAAATCCCAGTAAGCTCTACGTAAATGCAATGCATGCTGTGCGTATGAGTTTGATAAACCATGCTTTATTTTATCTTACTATGCAATGCTCAATAGGTGTCACCGAGATCCTATCCCTCTAACCAGAGAGAGCTCATCCAGCGGGCGGACTACTCTTTCCAGCTAGAGGCGGGGGGTGCACGCTTACAACACGTACAGCCGTGCCTGAGCCCCACCTCGCATGACCAATACAATACGCCTTTCGGCCAATACGCCTTTCGGCCAATACGCCTTTCGGCCAATAAGCCTTTCGGTCGATGCTATGCTCAATACGCCTTTCGGCCAGTGCAATGCTTTACGTTATCTTTAAAACTCTGTGCGGAAATTCATTTTTATGCTTTACTTTAAAACAAGTGATGCGTGAACAGTTCAATAACTTACAGTAAACAAGCAATAACAGGTACCATCAAAACTGTAAAAGCATAAACTATAAACTCCTAAACCTAGCTACCCAAACCAAGCAATATAAAACACGTGCATCTCCAGAATTTCCTCGAAACGACATTCGACGTACGGTGTAGGCTTGTCGGCCAAAGAAGATCACGAGAACTTACCTCGTGTCCGTTGCAGCTCTTGCTCCGGCCACGAGCGTTGTTCACCTACGCAATTTTCATCAATTTGTCGTTAATACGATATTAAACAATTAAATGTCCAAATTTAACAAAAACCTTAACTAAGGAATTTTCTTAAAATCTTCACCTAACTAATCGAAGTATTTAACAACGATTAACGCTCGATAGCTTAAAATCACAATTAACGAGTTTTCCTAAAAAGCCGAAAATTCACAAATTTAACATTTCTCGCAATTCACTCTAACTCCGTCCAATAACGTTCAATACGTCCTTTATATCGATAATTATTATAAACCTATCAATTTCGGACCCTATTTTGGGTTCGGTAAAAACCGACCCGAAACTTCGAACGCGCGTAACTTTCGCGTCGGTTATCGGAATCGAACAATTCTAGCGGCCACACGCTCCCCTAATAACCTATTTTAACCTGCCAAAAGGAATTTTAAAACAATCGACCGTAGATAGGTCAAATGTCCAAAAATCCGAATCTGCCCTTAATCGGAAAATCCCCCCTTTTTGATTTTTCACCAAATCACACTAATTTTCTCACCAATCAATCCCCCTTATACCTAATTAACATAAACTAACCAAAATTTAGATATTATTCACAGAAAACCCGAAATCCCCAATTCGGGATTCGCTGCATTTTGCTCAAATTGAGCTCTCTATTGCTCGGCAATCATTGCCGACTTGAAGCTCGGCAAGACGACGCCGAGAACAGCCAGAAAGGACCGGCGATCGGAGCTCAACAGAGCTCGCCGTTCCCGGCCAGAAATCGAGCAAGAACAGGGGAGAACTCACCGTTTTCGATCGGGTTTTTGCGCGGAAAGGCCGAACCGCACACTGGCTTCAACTCGCCGGAGTCTGCTCGTCTGAACGGTGGTCGGAGCCGCGTCGTCGTCGTCGGAGGGATGCCGCTCGCCGTTCGTCGCTCTCGGGTGCTCGGGAGCCGATGAAGAACATAATGAAATGTTCTTTTTTTTTTTTGTTTATTTATTAATAATAATAATAATAAAAATAATAAAACTAAAACTATTTCTTAACAAAACATTAATTTTGCTCTCTCGTGTTTTCGACCATTCGAATTTTCTTATTTCGCCAATAAATCCGACTTATTATCTGGGTTCTATTAAAACTGTCCGTTCGCAAATCGGATCTCGTTTACTATTTTTACTAAAACGTCCTTTATATTACGAGAAACGTAATTACTCGGAATATAGCGTTATTATTCCGAAAATTCTCGTAAATTCTTTAAAATTCTTATTATTCGTTAAGATCATAATGACGCTTTCTTTTCGTAAAACGGACCTGATTTGACATATTTACAAAAATGTCATCCAATAATATAATAATAATATTCTCAAAAATCCGTACGAGTCGGATATTACAAAACTGCTCTAGGAAATTTTTCCAGTTTTTGTACTATAGATTCAAAAATTCATAATAAATCGTATATAAGTCCGAATTCGATGATTCAAAAGCCTATGTAAACCTTAAGTGTAACACCCGAAATTTTTCCAAAACGTATGTAACCCTAGTCTAAGTCATGTATGAGAGATTGAAGGGGTGATGATATGCATAGAAGAGTGATGGAAGTGAATTGTCAAAACAAAGAGTTGAAAATTCAAAACCAAATATGTTGAAAAGTCAAAAGTATGTAACAACCAATAGGAAAGAAGAATTTGTGATGAAAAGTGATGGGAAAATGAGGGATTAAAGAAGGATGGCACGTTGGAAATCAAAGGAGCATAAGGGAGGGTTTAAATTAAAATTTTAAACAAAATTGTGGAGGAAAATTAAAAGTAAAAGATTGGTTTTATAAATTAAAAGAAAGTGAAGGAGAAAAACATCAAAAACTCTTCTTCTTCCTCTTGCCCTTCACGGTTTCTTGCAGCCATTGAAACCCCTCCAAATCTTCATTTCATCAAGAGTTTTCAAGGTATTTTAAGGTAAATTTAGTGGGGTTTTTAGTTTTATACCTTAAGGGGTTGATTTTAGGTGTTTAGTGGGAGTTTTGATGAGTTTTTGGAGGGTTTGTGTAAACCCTAAGTGTGACCTCCAAATATTGAGTTTAAGGGTTGGTTTTCTTGCCAAATTTGATGATTAAGTTGTTGAATGAATTAGTTTAGGTGGTTTATGGAGTTAGATTAAGAATTTGAAAGGAGTTTGGAAAAATCGGTTTTTCACAATATATGGCCGATTCTGTTTTCTGGACTTTTGGATTGGCCATTGAATTTATTTGGTTAATTTGAGTGTTTCAAGGGATAGTAGATGTGTAGAGGTTTCCGAGTTGGGGTGGCATGTAACGACCCGAGAAGGATCGCCACGAAATCATAATCTTTTATTAATCGTTTACCTAACTTTTACTATTATTTCATCTTTCCTATTTCTCGACAAGCATTTACATTCGCATATCCCTTTTTTTTTTCTAAACTGAAAACAGAGACACAGAACCATCAAGGAAGACGAACCCCCTCTCGTGACCCGACTTCCTACACCTCGTCGGTTCAAACTTTCAAAGAGTCGAGCGACTAAGCTCAGTCAATTAATCCGTAACTTAATCGGACAAGGAAGAGATACCCCAGACCACTTGACGTTATTCAATTCGGATTTGCATGGGTTTGCATGTATCAACCCTCAGAAATTACATCGTCCGGTCATCACGTGCAATGCGTGTGACTCGCTTAACATCGCCTAATAGACGATATCTTCCGATGGGCACGTGGGTTTCACGTGTTCAATTAAAACATCGCCCAGTGGTGGACATCCACCGGTGAACACGAGCCAAACACGTGACTCTTTAAAATCACACCCGGTCACTAAACGACAAAATAGCATTTACATCATCCGGTGAAGGAATACACTTAATCCACCGGTCACTAGATGACAAAATAGCATTTACATCATCCGGTGAAGGAATACACTTAATCAACCGGTGACGTCAACCGATAGAAAACTTCTATCTACAGAACTCATATAAACTTCCACATAATTCAACATGACTGACAAGGCTTTTACTGATAAAATATTAGAACTAACTCAGAGTGTATAGCGGAAGACTTCAGCAAAACAGACCATACAATAATCCTTAAAATCATTTTCAGACTCTGAAGTTCGATCAATCAGATTCTAACCTCATTGTTAAGAGAAAACCTACTCTACTTAGACATCTGTTCAACATAAACTTCATGGACATAATGTGAGCATAACCAGGGGTCTTAATCGCCTATCCAGCCTTACACTGTCATTCTGAGCATCCTCCAGCAATCAGCTTTAAACATCCTCTTTGAACATAGTGTCCTCACCTGAACCTTCTTCACCTACACCATAAGGTTTAACTATAAGCCTAATGCTTAGTAAGGAATGCATGCTGGCAGACATACATGAGTGTACAAATTAAGAGACATAAGTCCGTAAATCTTTCTTCATTCATGCTCATTTTCGTTATTTACATAGCATGTATTAAGGCAGGAAACGAGGGAGAAAGACAGGGGTACATAATCAATTGCCAATCGGGCAATCATAGTAACGACTAGCTCGGCCTCCACCGGTGGGAGAATTCACGAACTATCGTGCAGTATAAACTCGGCCTCCACCAGGGTGAGGATTCGCGAGTTTTCCTGCCAATTCGGTCTCCACCAGCAGAAGAATTCACGAACCGTACTTAACATCCACTCGGCCTCCTCCAGTGGGAGAATTCGCGAGCCATACTAATCATCAACTTGGCCTCCGCCAATGGAAGAATTCGCGAGCCATACATACCATCAACTCTGTCACACCCCTAAATCCGTACCCATATTTCCGTAATAAAATTTTTCATTTTAACTTTAAGCTTATACTTGAGCGGAAACTAAATCAGAATTTAAAACGGAATCGAAATCGGAACTCCAAAACATTTAAAACAAGACGTTTAATAATTAAATAAAACTTAAAACATTTATTTAAACATTTAAAATCGTTCAGAAAAGTGGGAGGGCAGAATTGGGATTCTGCCCCCAAAATTTCAAGCAGCGATCAAGCGCTGTGCATAGCAGCGACTGATCGCTGCCATGCATTGATCAAGCAGCGATCGGTCTCTGCTGAAGGCAGAGACCGATCGCTGATGGTGATGATCGCTGCCAATGCAGCGATCGATCTTTGCCAAAGGCAGAGATCGATCGCCGCATATGGCTGCCAACGCAGCAAGCAGAGCAGCGATCGATCTCTGCTTGCTGCAGAGATCGATCGCTGCACACCTTATGCAGCGATCGCCCAAGCGATCAGACTTCTCCCTTGTTTCTTCCTTCTGTTTTCGTTCAGTTTTCGTTCAATACTTAGCTCTCTGGAATTCCAGAGAGCAGAACACAATCTCAGCTCTCTGGAATCCAATTCCAGAGAGCAATACACTTCACTTTTCCTTCAACATTTTCACATTTCATTCATTACATTCATCAACATTATCAACCAACTCATAGCTTCAATCCCACTCAAACGTATTCTAAACTCAATCGTATTACGGCGGACTTGGCGAAGTCCAACTGCGTGGATAGCTCCAAAAACCGAGCATACCCGTAACCATTTAAAATCATTCAAAACACTTCGATAACACTAATTAAACTTTAACAAACGTTTTAAATACATTTACCAAACAGTTATAAACCAGGTTTCAAATCGTCCAAACATAAACCTATTAACCAACCAGACCAAACATCCTAATATATTCAATTTACACAATTCATATCACGTCCCCAAAACATATACCTACGTCCCCACGGGTCAAAACGCGCCTCGACTACTCAGCACACTCCCGCGGGCCATCTTTCTTCAACCGATCATGCCTCGGGTGGAGGGATCTCATCCTCACCTGTGTAGAGGTCACCTACACCATAAACATAAGTCGTGAGCTTAAGGCTCAGTAAGTCTACGTGAATGCAATGCATGCCATGCGTGCAGATCATAAAACATGTTTCCTACCTTTTCGCTAATCATTTCATTCCATTCCATTCCATTACTTTTACTTCACCGTGGCCACACTCTCGCTAGATAGGAACGGCACATCCCGCGATTGGATAGCCCCTCGTATCTAACCGGGGGGAAGACATGCTCCCCAAGCAGCCATGTCTGAACCACCACCACCGTCGACAACAGATTACATTCATTCATACTTTTCGTTATCCTTTTCCTTTTCATGAAAACATGCATAGAAATCCTTTTTCGTGCTTTTCAGAAACATGATGCGTGACATGTGCGATACTATAAACATAATCGGAGCATAAACAAACAATTAACAACCTAATCAAAACTAAACTAACTACCCATTCAAATTACCTGAAACACACAAACATCTCCAATTTCCTCGATCAATACAAATCTTATGGTGTAGGCCAATCGGCCAAACAAGTCACAGAAACTTACCTGAAGTCCTTAGCAAATCGAGAGCCGTCAGGGAGCTTTGTTCACCTAAGCCAATTTACAAAATTTTTCGTTAAAATTAGTTTAAACTCCTAAACGTCCAATTTAACAAAACCTTAACTAAAGAATTTTCCTAAAATCTTAACTTAACTAATCGAAGCATTTAAACCAACAATTAATGCTCGATAGTCCGTAATCCAAATTAACGAGTTTTGCCCTAAAACCCGAAAATTAACCAATTTATAACATTTTCACAAATTGATTTAACTTCGTCCCATAACGTTCAATACGTTCAATATATACCTAATCACGGCTAACCTATTAATTACGAGCTCTAATTCGCATTTTTAACAGATTTAAATCGAAACCCTAACTTTCTAAAACATCGTAAAACTTGAAATAAAGGCTCTAAGATTATAGACACATACCTAGGGTAGCGAGAGAAGGAAGAAACGCGAAGAAAACGGAACAAACGGGAGGCGAAACGGAGCTCGGATTGACGGAACGTCGTCGGCCAGAGGAGAGAGCTTGCTCTCTGGTCTTCGCGCGGGCAGGGAGAAATGAAGAATCAGGGAGAAAGAAAATATTAGGTTAGGTTTATATTTTTGATTTTGTAAATTACTATATTGCCCTTCTCACTTAAATCTTCTTGTTTCATCCTTCGTTTCGTTAATTGGCTGACCGTTCGGATTCTCCAAATTTCCTTATTTCACCAATAAATCCAACTTATGATTTGGGTTCTAACAAAACTGTCCGTTCGCAAAAAGGACCTCGTTTACTATTTTTACGAAAACGTTCATTATATTACGAGAAACGTAATTCTCGTAAATTTAGTGTTTGAACTCCTAAAAATCCCATAATATTCCTAAAATCCATATAAATTATTAGGATTCTAATGACGCTTTCCTTTTGTAAAACGGAGTTAATTTGACATATTTACGAAAATGCCATTTTATATTAAAATAATAATATCCCATAAAGCGGGATATTACAAACTCGGCCTCCACCAATGGGAGAATTCGCGAGCCATTCATGAGCCTTGTGAACATATCATAGTCATTTCCCCCGTTCTGCACTTAATCATGATTACATTTGTTCTTCATGTTCTTAACTCAATCATAAACGTGTACATAATGCATAGACATGAAGTTCACAGAGAAATGTCATACTGTATGAACGAGTAAAACATCATGTAACTTAACATCTTCCTGCTCAAATACTTCATATCATGGCAACTATTAGTCATAATCATCAGACAAACATTTCAACAATTTTTCCTAGTATCCTTGCGGTGTAGGGCCCTATTGGCCGGAAATCTTAATACATCCACTTACCTGGTTCCCTTAACAATCCGAGCTTCTTCTCTTTAAACTTCTTCACCTAAAACATGTTCATTACAGTAGTTAAAACAAAATCCTAATAGTTCTAATCATAAATCGTCCTAGGGTTCTAATAGCTAAAGTCATTCTGATTCCTCTGTTTGATACACTGCAGTCTGAAATCCGAAAACTAGGCGGACAGGTCTTACCATCGATTAAATCCGAGTTGGTTACTTAGAATGTTCAAAATTGATTCGAAATGACATCACTACTCTCAGATTTTAAAAGGTCTTAAACTGCTCGGCCACTGTTAAAACCGAACTCAAATGCCGAGCTGAAAGCAAAGCTCTATTCATTAATAAATGACTACATTATCCATTTTATACCTCGAGTGCGGATTTGCAGAGATATGCAGGCTTGAAACCGGTCGTCGGAGGGAGATTACTGGCAAGCAGGGTGAGAGCTCGGGGAAGGAGAAATTGTCGAGAGTAGAAGGTGTCGGCTATAGTGGGGTTTAATGAGGTTTAAGGTTTCTAATTTCTTTAAATACCGGTCCCAAACTTCAATTATTACCATAATGCCACTCAACCTAGTTTAAAACCCACATGTAATTAATTAAACTTGTCATAAAATTCTAAACCGCGAAGATTAAATATTCATGACCGTTGATACAGTTAGGAAAATTACCTAGTCGTGTCTCGAGTGTTACATCCACCCCTCCTTAAACAAAATTTTCGTCCTCGAAAATTGCTCAAGCAAATAGCTCCGGATATTTGTCTAGCATGTCCTGCTGTCGCTCCCTGTGGCTTCTTCGATGCCGTGGTTTGTCCATAAAACTTTCACCAATGGAATTTCTTTATTCCTCAGAGTCATAACTGCATACTCCAATATTCGTACCGGTTTCTCTTCATATGCCAGTGTCGGCTCCAACTCAATGCCCGTTGGTTGAATAACTTGTGTCGGATCTCGTATACATTTCCTTAGCATTGACACATGGAAGACATTATGAACTTTATCCAATGATGGGGGCAGTTGCAGTCTGTAAGCTGTACCACCAATTCTAGCCAAGACAGGGAAGGGTCCAATAAACCGTGGAGTGAGTTTTCCTTTCTTGCAAAATCTTACGACTCCTTTAAATGGTGAAATCTTTAAGAACACTTCATCACCGACTGCAAACTCAAGATCCCTTCTCCTTCGATCAGCATAACTCTTCTGTCGACTTTGCGCAGTCATCATCCTTTTCCTGATAATAGAAATCTTATCCGACATCTGCTGCAGAATATCGGGTCCAAGAAGTTTTGCTTCACCAACTTCATCCCAATAAAGAGATGACCTACATTTCCTACCATACAGTGCTTCATACGGTGCCATACCAATGGTGGACTGGTAACTGTTATTGTAGGAGAACTCAACCAGAGGTAGATGTCTGTTCCAAGTCATCTGAAAGTCCAACACATATGCTCTCAACATATCCTCAAGTATCCGAATAGTCCTTTCTGATTGGCCATCTGTTTGTGGGTGAAAAGCAGTGCTGAAGGATAATTTTGTACCTAATGTGCCCTGTAAGCTTTGCCAAAACCTCGAGGTGAATCTAGGATCACGATCAGAGACAATAGATGCAGGAATCCCATGCAACCTAATAACTTCTTGTACATAAAGATTAGCAAGCTGTTCCATCGAGTAGATTGTCCTTACTGGTAAGAAATGGGCCGATTTCGTCAGTCTATCAACCACAACCCAAATGCTATCATGTCCCTTAGTTGTCTTAGGTAATCCTACTACAAAATCCATAGCTATGTGTTCCCACTTCCACTCGGGGATGGGCAGAGGTTGAAGGGTACCTCCTGGACGTTGGTGCTCGGCTTTAACCTGCTGGCAAACCAAACACGACTCTACATACTTAGCAACATCTCTCTTTAAGTTTGGCCACCAATAGAGTAACTTCAGGTCTCGGTACATCTTGGTGCTTCCAGGATGCACAGAAAAGGGAGACGAATGCGCCTCAGCCAAGATTAGCTTACGTAATCCTTCATCATTAGGGACGTACCATCTATTTCTAAACTTCAGAATCCCATCCTTGGAAAGACTAAACTCGGAGGTGGTGTCCTTCACCTTGTTCATCATACTGTTATTCTCCTCAGAGTCCCTCTGTTGTGCTTCTTTGATCCTCTCAATAACCGTCGGTTGAATGGTCAAATCGGCAAGTAAGGTTGATAACTCTGGAACTATCTTCAACTCAAACCTCTGAACTTCTGTCCTCAAAGGTATAGACATAGTTGATACGGCAGGTTGCATTGTTGTTGACATCCTGCTCAATGCGTCAGCTACAGAGTTAGCCTTACCCGGGTGATACTTGATCTCAAAGTCGTAATCCTTAACAAATTCCAACCAACGCCTCTGCCTCATGTTCAATTCCTTTTGTGTAAAGAGATACTTCAGACTTTTATGGTCAGAAAACACCTCACACTGCTGTCCATATAAGTAGTGCCTCCATATCTTCAAAGCAAAAACGACAGCGGCTAATTCTAAATCATGGGTGGGGTAGTTCTGTTCGTAACTCTTTAGCTGCCTAGAGGCATACGCTACAACTTTACCTTCTTGCATCAAAACACAGCCCAACCCAACTTTAGATGCATCATAGTATACGCTAAACTTTCCTTCCTCAGTTGGAAGGGTCAAAACCGGGGCTGTTGTTAACTTCACCTTCAATGCCTGGAAGCTATCCTCACAAGCTTCAGTCCAAGAATACTTATTGTCCTTCTTTGTCAAATTCGTCAGGGGCTTAGCTATCAGAGAGAATCCTTTGATGAACTTTCTGTAATAGCCTGCCAATCTAAGAAAACTGCGGACTTCACTGGCATTCCTTGGTTGTGGCCAATCCTCTACTGCCTGAATTTTGATCGGGTCCACAGATATTCCATTAGCAGAAACTACATGTCCAAGAAAATTGACCTTGTCCAACCAAAATTCACACTTAGACAATTTGGCATAAAGCTGGTGCTCCTTCAATGTTGTCAAAACTACTCTTAAATGTTCTGCATGGTCAGCTTCAGTCTGTGAGTAAATCAGGATATCGTCTATAAACACAATTACAAATTTGTCCAAGTACTCCCGAAACACTCGATTCATTAAGTCCATAAAGGCTGCAGGTGCATTGGTCAGTCCAAATGACATGACCAAGAATTCATAGTGTCCATATCGGGTTCTGAAGGCTGTCTTTGGTATATCTCCTTCCTTAACCTTCAGTTAGTAATAACCCGAACGTAAATCTATTTTCAAAAACACCTTAGCTCCTTGCAATTGGTCAAACAAATCATCAATCCGAGGTAAGGGGTATTTATTCTTAATTGTCAACTTATTTAGTTCCCTGTAGTCTATGCACATTCTAAAGGAACAATCCTTCTTCTTAACAAATAAGACAGGTGCACCCCAAGGGGAACTGCTAGGGCGTATAAATCCTTTGTCTACTAATTCCTGTAGTTGGACCTTTAACTCCTTTAGTTCTACAGGTGCCATTCGGTAAGGGTTCTTAGATACCGGTAATGCCTCGGGATATGTATCAATTACAAACTCTACTTCTCTATCAGGTGGTAATCCTGGCAAGTCATCCAAAAATGCCTCAGGGAACTCTCTGACTATGGGGATATCTTGTAACTCTATTTTATTCTTCACCCGAACATCCAATATGCTAGCTAAATAACTCTCACAACCATTTTTCAGTAACCAGTAGATTTCTAGTGAGGATATAATCGGTATTTTACTTATCTTAGGAATAGCTTGGAAGGAATAATGATCACCATTTGGGGGTCGAAAGTCAACCAATCCGGTCCTACAACTTATAGTGGCATAATGCCTAAATAACCAATCCATTCCCAATATCACCTCATATCCTTTCATGTCAATTATAATCAGTTCTACATATAGTTTCTTACTTCCTAAGGACACAACATCACCTTCAACAATATGTTCGAAATGTAGTGATTTCCCCGATGGTAACATAACACTAAATGACCTTTCAGCTGGTAAAGATCCTATGTTATGGTTGCATACAAACGAGGTTGATATAAACAAGTGTGTGGCTCCTGTATCTATAAGCGTGTAAGCAGCAAAACCACAGATCATAATGGTACCTGTTATGACTGTATGCGGCACTGTATCCTCATCTTCCAGCATAGCATAAACTCTGGGTACTACTCTTGCACGGTTCGGGTCTGGCGGCATGGGGCAGTCTCTAACTAGGTGTCCAGCCTTATCACACCTGAAACAGCGGCCAGAAAGCAACCTGCACTCACCAGGATGGTTCTTCTGACAAGTGGGGCATAGGGGTGCCAAAGGTCTCTTTCCTTTTCCTTGGTCATCATTCTGGTTGAGGGGCCTCTTTATTCCATGCTGTTGTTGCTGTGGTCCCCTGTTCTGTCGCGGCTGCCAACCTTTGTTCTGACGGGTGGCGGCTGAGTGTCCTTCATGAGTTTCTTTGGCTGTTCGCGCTGTGCATATGCTGTCATTTCTGCCTCTTCCAGCTCCAAGGCCTTAGCCGTCACTTCACCATAAGGTACATTGTGTATCCCAGCAGTCTTCACTTTTATGTACAGACTTGGTTTCAGTCCTTGAACAAATTGGTAAATCTTGTCCTCCTCATCCTCAATCATACGGGGAGCAAACCGTGATAAAGCATCAAATTTGCATATGTAATCCCTCACAGAGCCAGTTTGTCGTAGATTCATGAACTCCTTCTTCTTGTTGGCCCGAACAGTCCTATTGAAGTACTTGTCAAAGAAGGCAGTCTTGAACATCTCCCAGGTCATAGCTTCAGCATTAGCGGTGTTCTGGATCGAGTCCCACCAATGCTTCGCACTTAACTCCAAATGAAAGACAGCATAGGTGACCTTATCCCCTTCATCAACCTTTGCATACTTAAACATGTCTTCTATCTTTCGAATCCACTCCTCAGCATGAATAGGATCTGAAACATATCCATTAAACACCGGGGGTCTAAGCAGGTGAAAACGCTCACCCCCATGATCATGAGTTGCATTAGTACTGGAGTTGCCTTGTTCCTCTCTAGCAGTCATCAGTCGTTCTATCTAGTGAGATTGGCGCATGACCAACTCAGTCAACTGAGCGATAGCATTGCTATCCTCATTGGTCTCTCTCTGCTGACCTCTAACCATTTTGGGATTCCTAGGCAAATCATTACAGGTATATCTTAACTTAATGACATATATGAAATCATAAATACTTACAGTTGCTGAGGTGTGCTCATGTGACAGTCAGTGCTGGAAGGCAGTCTGTAGAATCGGTTTTAGAACCCGGTTTTGCTCTGATACCATAATTGTAACGACCCGAGAAGGATCGCCACGAAATCATAATCTTTTATTAATCGTTTACTTAACTTTTACTATTATTTCATCTTTCCTATTTCTCGACAAGCATTTACATTCGCATATCCCTTTTTTTTTCTAAACTGAAAACAGAGACACAGAACCATCAAGGAAGACGAACCCTCTCGTGACCCGACTTCCTACACCTCGTCGGCTCAAACTTTCACAGAGTCGAGCGACTGAGCTCAGTCAAGTAATCCGTAACTTAATCGGACAAGGAAGAGATACCCCAGAACACTTGACGTTATTCAATTCGGATTTTCATGGGTTTGCATGTATCAACCCTCAGAAATTACATCGTCCGGTCATCACGTGCAATGCGCGTGACTCACTTAACATCGCCTAATAGAAGATATCTTTCGGTGGGCACGTGGGTTTCACGTGTTCAATTAAAACATCGCCCAGTGGTGGACATCCACCGGTGAACACGAACCAAACACGTGACTCTTTAAAATCACACCCGGTCACTAAACGACAAAATAACATTTACATCATCCGGTGAAGGAATACAATTAATCCACCGGTCACTAGATGACAAAATAGCATTTACATCATCCAGTGAAGGAATACACTTAATCCACCGGTCACTAGATGACAAAATAGCATTTACATCATCCGGTGAAGGAATACACTTAATCCACCGGTCACTAGATGACAAAATAGCATTTACATCATCCGGTGAAGGAATACACTTAATCCACCGGTCACTAGATGACAAAATAGCATTTACATCATCCGGTGAAGGAATACACTTAATCCACCGGTCACTAGATGACAAAATAGCATTTACATCATCCGGTGAAGGAATACACTTAATCCACCGGTCACTAGATGACAAAATAGCATTTACATCATCCGGTGAAGGAATACACTTAATCCACCGGTCACTAGATGACAAAATAGCATTTACATCATCCGGTGAAGGAATACACTTAATCCACCGGTCACTAGATGACAAAATAGCATTTACATCATCCGGTGAAGGAATACACTTAATCCACCGGTCACTAGATGACAAAATAGCATTTACATCATCCGGTGAAGGAATACACTTAATCCACCGGTCACTAGATGACAAAATAGCATTTACATCATCCGGTGAAGGAATACACTTAATCCACCGGTCACTAGATGACAAAATAGCATTTACATCATCCGGTGAAGGAATACACTTAATCCACCGGTCACTAGATGACAAAATAGCATTTACATCATCCGGTGAAGGAATACACTTAATCCACCGGTCACTAGATGACAAAATAGCATTTACATCATCCGGTGAAGGAATACACTTAATCCACCGGTCACTAGATGACAAAATAGCATTTACATCATCCGGTGAAGGAATACACTTAATCCACCGGTCACTAGATGACAAAATAGCATTTACATCATCCGGTGAAGGAATACACTTAATCCACCGGTCACTAGATGACAAAATAGCATTTACATCATCCGGTGAAGGAATACACTTAATCCACCGGTCACTAGATGACAAAATAGCATTTACATCATCCGGTGAAGGAATACACTTAATCCACCGGTCACTAGATGTACAAATAGAGACTAAGTCCGTAATCTTTCTTCATTCATGCTCATTTCGTTATTTACATAGCATGTATTAAGGCAGGAAAAGCGGGGAGAAAGACCGGGGTACATAATCAATTGCCAATCGGGCAATATAGTAACGACTAGCTCGGCCTCCACAGTGGGAGAATTCCGAACTATCGTGCCGTATAAACTCGGCCTCCACTAGGGTGAGGATTCGCGAGTTTTCCTGCCAATTCGGTCTCCACCAGCGGAAGAATTCGTGAACCGTACTTAACATCCACTAGGCCTCCTCCAGTGGGAGAATTCGCGAGCCATAATAATCATCAACTCGACCTCCGCCAATGGGAGAATTCGCGAGCCATACCTACCATCAACTCGGCCTCCACCAATGGGAGAATTCGCGAGCCATTCATGAGCCTTGTGAACATATCATAGTCATTTCCCCCGTTCTGCACTTAATCATGATTACATTTGTTCTTCATGTTCTTAACTCAATCATAAACGTGTACATAATGCATAGACATGAAGTTCACAGAGAAATGTCATACTGTATGAACGAGTAAAACATCATGTAACTTAACATCTTCCTGCTCAAATACTTCATATCATGGCAACTATTAGTCATAATCATCAGACAAACATTTCAACAATTTTTCCTAGTATCCTTGCGGTGTAGGGCCCTATTGGCCGGAAATCTTAATACATCCACTTACCTGGTTCCCTTAACAATCCGAGCTTCTTCTCTTTAAACTTCTTCACCTAAAACATGTTCATTACAGTAGTTAAAACAAAATCCTAATAGTTCTAATCATAAATCGTCCTAGGGTTCTAATAGCTAAAGTCATTCCGATTCCTCTGTTTGATACACTGCAGTCTGAAATCCGAAAACTAGGCGGACAGGTCTTACCATCGATTAAATCCGAGTTGGTTACTTAGAATGTTCAAAATTGATTCGAAATGACATCACTACTCTCAGATTTTAAAAGGTCTTAAACTGCTCGGCCACTGTTAAAACCGAACTCAAATGCCGAGTTGAAAGCAAAGCTCTATTCACTAATAAATGACTACATTATCCATTTCATACCTCGGGTGCGGATTTGCAGAGATATGCAGGCTTGAAACCGGTCGTCGGAGGGAGATTGCTGGCAAGCAGGGTGCGAGCTCGGGGAAGGAGAAATTGCCGAGAGTAGAAGGTGTCGGCTATAGTGGGGTTTAATGAGGTTTAAGGTTTCTAATTTCTTTAAATACCGGTCCCAAACTTCAATTATTACCATAATGCCACTCAACCTAGTTTAAAACCCACATGTAATTAATTAAACTTGTCATAAAATTCTAAACCGCGAAGATTAAATATTCATGACCGTTGATACAGTTAGGAAAATTACCTAGTCGTGTCTCGGGTGTTACATGGCACGTTGAAATCCGTTGAAAAATGAGAAAGTTATGGCCGTTTGAATGTGGACGGTAAAAATTTGGGTAAAAATCAGGTTTAGTGGCTTTAGGTTGAAAAATTAATGTTAGTTTAGTTAGTTGATTTCTTTAGAATCCTTTAGTGTGTTACTAAGTTAAGTTTCCGGTATTTTAGGTGATCGAGCGTGTAATTTGGTCGGACGGAGTGAGCGAGAACGTGCCGAGACACTAGGTAAGTAGTGGAATACTTTCGTTTTGCGTTCGGGCCTACACCACGGAACGGTAGGGTTATTGTTAAATTTTTGGTTGGTTGAGTTATGTTATGCACGTGTTGAGTATCATGCATCATCTTTTAAATTCCAAAAATGAGTTGGTGCATAATTTGAAAGGTGAGTATGAAACGTAACTAAGAAAGAATAAAGTTGAGTAGAGTCGCAAGGTTAGGCAAGTTGCCGGGGAGGCACTTGTAATATGCCGGGGAGGCAGTAAGTTGGGACTCTATTCGATGGAAAAAACGTAAGTATCGTGGGAAGAGATTGTGTGCTGTCGTCCAATGGGGGGGACCCGGGCGTGAGCTGGCCGATCTTGCTCGGTGGACCAAGGCGTGGTCGTCCAATGAGCGGGGAGCTTGGATGTGTGCCTACTTGATTCACGTGTGAAAATGGAAAGATTAATAAAACGACTACAAACGAAAACAACAGAGTGAGTAGGGATTCCATGTATTAGGGCGGTGTATGTGCATGTTTACATTTCTTTTCCATACTTGCTAAGCGTAAGTTTACACGTGTGTGTGTGTGTGTTCTGTGGTGTAGGTGACGAGTTCTATATAGGTGAGGTTGTTGAGACAGCCGAGGATTAGGTCACAGTCGGAGAAGTACGGAGTTCGCCGGTGCAGGCTATCATCGGGGCGTCTTGACCACTGTTTTCCTTGGGTAGTGTGGGAGGTGAATGTTTTGTTGTAGATGGTTTTATAAGTGCGTTTTGTTGTAGATGATTTTATAAGTGTTTTATAAATATTTTGTTTGAGAAAAGTTAGAAAAGTAAAAGGTTTTGGTACATTGTATTCGTAAATGTTTTCGTAATTATTTTCAATTCGTAAATGTATTTGTGGTTTGAAACTATATGTTTTCTGGTTTAATTGCAGATTTTGGTTTAAAGAAATTTAGGCGTTACGCCGCCTGTTTTGATTTTAAACTAAATAATGTCGGGTTTACTTTTCCTATTTTTTTATTACCCGTTTTAAGTTGGTTCTACAAAATTTTTACGGGACTTGAAGATTTGGGTGTCGGGAGTGTGTGGTTAAAATTTTGGGATTTTTGGAAGTGTTTTGCTCGTTGAAAAATGAAGAAAAGTCGAAAAAGTCAGAAAAATTGAAATTTTGGCTGAAAAACAAAGCGTGTGGTGATCGATCGCCACTGGGCGCCGATCTATCACCCACGAGGCGCGTTTTGGGCTGAAAAAACAGAGGGTGTGGTGATCGGTCGCCGTTGGGCGCCGATCGATTGCCCACGGCGCTAGCAGGGTACGCGCGCGGCGCCCAGCAGCGGCCCAACATAATTTTTTTTTAAAATTTTTATTTTTTTTCCTATTTCTAAATTGTTTTGATCTGACATTTTCTGACGTATTTTAAACGTATTTTGGGCATGTTTCCCAACAACTTTCGAGGGTTCGTAAAACCCGAAAAACCGAGTTGAAAAATTTACAAAAATCAATTTAAACGTCATTTTAAAAACAGGATTGGTTAGCAAAGTAGCGCACCGAGCCGGGGCAGGTTCGGGGGCGTTACATTAAGATATCTAGTTTTTAATGATTAAAATCATTTTTCAAACCAATATCATTAGCTTAGCCGAAATTGTGCAAAACCAAACCCGCCCTGTTATTTTCTCAAAATTCCATATTTCATTAAACTACAACTACCTCAAAAATTCACCATAAATCGTACACATATCCGAACTCAAAAATTCCAAAGGCTATGGACTCCTTAAAGAGTCCATTTTATTATGCTTAAACCAATATTTAAGTAAAACTAAATTATTTGGACAGAAATTATAGAATTCCCATACTACTCTATTTCCTTCAAATCTTGAGCATTCATGCAAACCCAATGTTTTTCCCCTCATTTCATTCCTTAGCACCCATTATATCTTATATGAACTCCAATACAACCAATAAATAGAGAAAATCTAACACTTTTCGTGCATCAAAATTAGGGTTCAACAAATCTTAACAAAACCCATAAATACTCCACTACTTTCTCAATATTTAACCTCCTTATGCCTAATATAACTAAACTTCAACTTACAACTAGTTTTTCTTGGAAGAACAAAGCTCCTTTGTGGGTTGAAGTTTTTGATTTAGGAGGAGAAGAAAAGAATGGCGTCGTTTTGATTTCTTCTAATGAAGAATATGTCCTCTTAAGTCATTATAAAAGATAACATCAAACAACCTACCAAATTGTGTAGGTGTCAACGTTGGGAGTGGCCCCAACCCTTACTTTCCTAATTGACCCCTCTCAGCACACCAACACATGCTTTTCACTTCTTCCACGTGAAGGGTTTAAATTTTTTTTTTCCCACTTGTACTATTGACTATTCAAACTATATGTTTGTTGACTTTTCAACATCCAGTTCCTTGTTAAATTCTTCAACGCCAAATTACTCTATCCCCTATTCTCTTTTTTTTTTTTTTTTTTTTTTTTTTTTTTTTTTTTTTTTTTTTTTTTTTTTTTTTTTTTTTTTTTTTTTTTTTTTTTTTTTTTTTTTTTTTTTTTTTTTTTTTTTTTTTTTTTTTTTTTTTTTTTTTTTTTTTTTTTTTTTTTTTTTTTTTTTTTTTTTTTTTTTTTTTTTTTTTTTTTTTTTTTTTTTTTTTTTTTTTTTTTTTTTTTTTTTTTTTTTTTTTTTTTTTTTTTTTTTTTTTTTTTTTTTTTTTTTTTTTTTTTTTTTTTTTTTTTTTTTTTTTTTTTTTTTTTTTTTTTTTTTTTTTTTTTTTTTTTTTTTTTTTTTTTTTTTTTTTTTTTTTTTTTTTTTTTTTTTTTTTTTTTTTTTTTTTTTTTTTTTTTTTTTTTTTTTTTTTTTTTTTTTTTTTTTTTTTTTTTTTTTTTTTTTTTTTTTTTTTTTTTTTTTTTTTTTTTTTTTTTTTTTTTTTTTTTTTTTTTTTTTTTTTTTTTTTTTTTTTTTTTTTTTTTTTTTTTTTTTTTTTTTTTTTTTTTTTTTTTTTTTTTTTTTTTTTTTTTTTTTTTTTTTTTTTTTTTTTTTTTTTTTTTTTTTTTTTTTTTTTTTTTTTTTTTTTTTTTTTTTTTTTTTTTTTTTTTTTTTTTTTTTTTTTTTTTTTTTTTTTTTTTTTTTTTTTTTTTTTTTTTTTTTTTTTTTTTTTTTTTTTTTTTTTTTTTTTTTTTTTTTTTTTTTTTTTTTTTTTTTTTTTTTTTTTTTTTTTTTTTTTTTTTTTTTTTTTTTTTTTTTTTTTTTTTTTTTTTTTTTTTTTTTTTTTTTTTTTTTTTTTTTTTTTTTTTTTTTTTTTTTTTTTTTTTTTTTTTTTTTTTTTTTTTTTTTTTTTTTTTTTTTTTTTTTTTTTTTTTTTTTTTTTTTTTTTTTTTTTTTTTTTTTTTTTTTTTTTTTTTTTTTTTTTTTTTTTTTTTTTTTTTTTTTTTTTTTTTTTTTTTTTTTTTTTTTTTTTTTACGATAATTTCTCAGGTGTTACATAGTTCCCCCAAGATAACATTAAAACTTAATTAGATGTAAATGAGTTTTTTGTAAAAAGCATTCACCAGATAGTTCCATTGACCAATATTAAACTCGATTGGTTGCTAAAGGATTTCTGTGACGACCCCAGACCCGATCGGGGCCGAGGAGTCATCACTCCGGACATTTAACAGAAAACGGGACATATATATATATTTTTTTGAACTTTAAAACTTTACAGAGAGAGGACCTTCTCTGGATTGAGGGCTGGAAAGACATGATTAAAAACCTGTAACACCCAGTTTTATTGAACCAATTTACTTAACCAACTTGTAGCGTACGTTTTATGGATTAAAATTGGGAGAATTACTGATTAGGTTAATAAATGACTAAGTAATGACATAATTGTAAATAGAGGATTATAGTGATAACCTATTTAAGGAAAGAGGTTTTATGATTAATACACCATAGCCGCCACTATTTTCCATACTTTTCTCTCGGAATTCAGCTCAAACTCAGCAGAGCTCTCCAAGCGATTCCCTCTCCGTTTTTGCCCCAAACTAGGTGAGTCTACTTTGATTTCGAGTTACATTGTAACTAGTGATGGTAGAGAGGATTATAGATGTGAGCTTTTGTGAATGTTGTAGGTGGGAGTTAGTTTCGATTTTGTGGTGAATCGGGAATGCACCATGTATAGAGCTCCCAAACTCGATTCCTTAGATTTCTGAATAGATTAGAATGAGGTTTAGTAAAAATATAATTGATATTCTCTTTATGACTTAGGTGAGAAAAACTTCTGAAGTAGATCGAAACCGAGCATTTCCAGGAAGCCAAGTAAGTAGAGTATGTGTGTGCCTTCGGGCCTATATCACAAAACAGTAGGTTTATGCATGTTATGTATGTTTTCAGTTTGTCATGTATCATGTTTTAAAAGTATACGAAAATAAATTTGAATGTATGATGGCATAATGAGGATTGAACCAATTGAAACAGATCAGTTATTAAGGGAACTAATCCGCCCCTTAATCAAGAGAGAGGATGTATGATTTTGGGAGGAGTGATCCAACTCCCAATTTCACAGGGGGATCAAAGCAGAAACGAATGCATATTCAACTGAGATGTGAAAGTAGAAACTACATGTCTAGGATTTATGTTTCAGCATTTCATTTCATTATTGCTTTACTTACTTAGCATTAGGCTAATAGATGAGTTTTGTGATGTAGGTGAAGAAGCCTCAGAAGGTGTGTTCTCTGAGCATGTTGAGGAATAGGCTGGTTGGGGGAGTACATTCATGTAACACCCGACATTTCGGCCAGGTGATTTTCTGACCATTTTCATTGTCACCCTCTTATTTAACCTTTATGATTTAAATTTAATGTTAAGATAAAATTATTACAAGTTGAGTAAAACTAGGTTGGGTGGCAGTTTTGTAATTAAAATTTATGGGTTAGGTATAAATAGGAAATGGAAACCTTAAACCTCATTTATTACCACTGTAGCCGACATTCCCTCTCGGCGATTCCTTCTCTCCCAAGCTTTTACTCTCGGCTATCAGAACCTCCCCTTGCCGACGGCTGGTTTCAGCCTGCTTTTCTCTGCAATCTGCACCCGAGGTACGAAATGGACAATGTAGTCATTTATTAGTGATTAAAGCTCTGCTTTCAACTCGGCATTTGAGTTCGGATTTCTAGCAGTGGCCGAGTAGTTTTAGACTCTTTTAAGTCTGAGAGTAGAAATGCCATCCCAAATCGATTCTGAACATTTTAAAGTAACCAACTCGGATTTAATCAATGGTAAAACCTGTCCACCTAGTTTCGGATTTCAGACTGCAGTGTGTCAAACAGTGGAATCGGAATGACTTTAGCTGTTAGATTCTAGGATGACTTTCGAGTAGAACTTTTAGGACTTTATTTTAACTACTGTAATGTGGAATGTTTTAGGTGAAGAAGTTGAAGAGAAAGTGATTCAAGTTGCTAAGGAATCCAGGTAAGTGAATGTACTAAGTTTCCGGCCAATAGGGCCCTACATCAAAGGATTATGTTACATTTAGTGAACGTTGTCAGCTATAAGTTTGATGAAATGTCGATGGATATGATTCTGGTATTCTGATATACTCCCCTGTCTTAGTTCGATGATTAAGTGCATTTATGTTATGCATCATGTTTTACTTCTCAAGCATATGAAAATGTTTTGAAATATGTTTTCTCATGAATAAAATAAGAAGATAAAACTTATGCAACGTGGTTAAGTGAGGGTTGGGGGTGGTTCGGCGTATGTCACAGTCCGCAGTAGGACATATGAATACGACCCGCAGTAGGGACCATGATCAAACTCACTGTCGAACCCCCTTTACCAGCACAAATCCTCTCTTAATCCACATAATGTAATGAAGAATACGAATGATGAATATGAGCATGTCCATGAATGATGATTATGATCAATGAATACGAGATACGATTATGAATGATGATTAAGACTGAGTACACGAAAAGAAAGGACTCATGAGCATGTTTTTCTCCAAGTTATGCATTCATGAACTCATAATAGTTTGCATTCCTTACTAAGCCTTAGGCTTACAGTTACACCTTATGATGTAGGTGAAGAAATATCAGGTGAGGATTTCAAGATTGATGAAAGTGTCTGAGTTCGGTTGCTGGAAGTGATCAGGGTGGAAAATCTGTGGCTGGATGGCGAACATGACTCTCTGGTTTAAGCTTTTAAGATTTTAATAATGTTTATGAACAAGGAAGTCTAAGTATGATGAGTTTACTTTCGAATATAGAGTTTTAGGTCTGTCTAATATGAGTACTGAGTCTGAAAATATTTATAAAGATATAGAATGAGATATTTTACCTAAGTCTTCCGCTGTGTGAGTTTGAATGAATTTATGGATTATTCCGATGAGTTTTGGCCATTAAGATTTAAGTTATGAGGTCTGCGTTTATCTAGATAGAAGTCTGAGAAAACCAGGATGTCTTCCGCGAGGAATTGGAGGAAATGAGTTTGTCTACCGGCTGACGTCATCGGAAGAGGAAAAGTATTGCTTCCGGCTGACGTCATCGGTAGAAGAAATGTGATGGAAGTCGGGGAGAGTTTGTCTTACGGCTGCCGTCATCGGAAGAGGAAAAGTATTGTCTTCCGGCTGACTCATCGGTAGAAGAAATGTGATGGAAGTCGGGAGAGTTTGTCTTCGGCTGACGTCATCGGAAGAGGAAAAGTATTGTCTTCCGGCTGACGTCATGACGTCATCGGAAGAGGAAAAGTATTTGTCTTCCGGCTGACGTCATCGGAAGAGGAAAAGTATTTGTCTTCCGGCTGACGTCATCGGAAGAGGAAAAGTATTTGTCTTCCGGCTGACGTCATCGGAAGAGGAAAAGTATTTGTCTTCCGGCTGACGTCATCGGAAGAGGAAAAGTATTTGTCTTCCGGCTGACGTCATCGGAAGAGGAAAAGTATTTGTCTTCCGGCTGACGTCATCGGAAGAGGAAAAGTATTTGTCTTCCGGCTGACGTCATCGGAAGAGGAAAAGTATTTGTCTTCCGGCTGACGTCATCGGAAGAGGAAAAGTATTTGTCTTCCGGCTGACGTCATCGGAAGAGGAAAAGTATTTGTCTTCCGGCTGACGTCATCGGAAGAGGAAAAGTATTTGTCTTCCGGCTGACGTCATCGGAAGAGGAAAAGTATTTGTCTTCCGGCTGACGTCATCGGAAGAGGAAAAGTATTTGTCTTCCGGCTGACGTCATCGGAAGAGGAAAAGTATTTGTCTTCCGGCTGACGTCATCGGAAGAGGAAAAGTATTTGTCTTCCGGCTGACGTCATCGGAAGAGGAAAAGTATTTGTCTTCCGGCTGACGTCATCGGAAGAGGAAAAGTATTTGTCTTCCGGCTGACGTCATCGGAAGAGGAAAAGTATTTGTCTTCCGGCTGACGTCATCGGAAGAGGAAAAGTATTTGTCTTCCGGCTGACGTCATCGGAAGAGGAAAAGTATTTGTCTTCCGGCTGACGTCATCGGAAGAGGAAAAGTATTTGTCTTCCGGCTGACGTCATCGGAAGAGGAAAAGTATTTGTCTTCCGGCTGACGTCATCGGAAGAGGAAAAGTATTTGTCTTCCGGCTGACGTCATCGGAAGAGGAAAAGTATTTGTCTTCCGGCTGACGTCATCGGAAGAGGAAAAGTATTTGTCTTCCGGCTGACGTCATCGGAAGAGGAAAAGTATTTGTCTTCCGGCTGACGTCATCGGAAGAGGAAAAGTATTTGTCTTCCGGCTGACGTCATCGGAAGAGGAAAAGTATTTGTCTTCCGGCTGACGTCATCGGAAGAGGAAAAGTATTTGTCTTCCGGCTGACGTCATCGGAAGAGGAAAAGTATTTGTCTTCCGGCTGACGTCATCGGAAGAGGAAAAGTATTTGTCTTCCGGCTGACGTCATCGGAAGAGGAAAAGTATTTGTCTTCCGGCTGACGTCATCGGAAGAGGAAAAGTATTTGTCTTCCGGCTGACGTCATCGGAAGAGGAAAAGTATTTGTCTTCCGGCTGACGTCATCGGAAGAGGAAAAGTATTTGTCTTCCGGCTGACGTCATCGGAAGAGGAAAAGTATTTGTCTTCCGGCTGACGTCATCGGAAGAGGAAAAGTATTTGTCTTCCGGCTGACGTCATCGGAAGAGGAAAAGTATTTGTCTTCCGGCTGACGTCATCGGAAGAGGAAAAGTATTTGTCTTCCGGCTGACGTCATCGGAAGAGGAAAAGTATTTGTCTTCCGGCTGACGTCATCGGAAGAGGAAAAGTATTTGTCTTCCGGCTGACGTCATCGGAAGAGGAAAAGTATTTGTCTTCCGGCTGACGTCATCGGAAGAGGAAAAGTATTTGTCTTCCGGCTGACGTCATCGGAAGAGGAAAAGTATTTGTCTTCCGGCTGACGTCATCGGAAGAGGAAAAGTATTTGTCTTCCGGCTGACGTCATCGGAAGAGGAAAAGTATTTGTCTTCCGGCTGACGTCATCGGAAGAGGAAAAGTATTTGTCTTCCGGCTGACGTCATCGGAAGAGGAAAAGTATTTGTCTTCCGGCTGACGTCATCGGAAGAGGAAAAGTATTTGTCTTCCGGCTGACGTCATCGGAAGAGGAAAAGTATTTGTCTTCCGGCTGACGTCATCGGAAGAGGAAAAGTATTTGTCTTCCGGCTGACGTCATCGGAAGAGGAAAAGTATTTGTCTTCCGGCTGACGTCATCGGAAGAGGAAAAGTAGGTCAACAGAGGGAAGACAACGTGGGTAGTACCACCGTTGCTCAGCTGATAGAATTAGTTAATCGCCAATCGCGACAACTAGAACAACTAGTGATTACTAGGGAAGAGCTTGGGAACTCCAGCTCTAATGTAACTCCTGATCATGGGGGTGAGCGCTTCCACAGGCTAGGCACCAACATTTACTGGCCAAATTCCGGACCCTGGTATGCTGAGGAATGGATTCGTAAATTGAGGACATGTTCAAGTATGCAAAAGTAGATGAAGGAGATAGAGTCACCTATGCTGTTTTCATTTGGAGCTGAATGCAAGACCATGGTGGGATTCTCTTCAGAGCACTGTATGCAGAGACTATGACTTGGGATCATGTTTAAGACTGCCTTCTTGACAAGTACTTCAATAGGACCGTTCCGGCCAGCAAGAAGAAAGAGTTCATGAATCTGCGACAATCTGGCTCTGTGACAGATTATATATGCAAATTTGATGCTTTATCACGGTTTGCTCCCCGATTGGTTGAGAATGATGAGGACAAGATTATCAATTTGTTCAAGGACTAAAGCCGAGTTTGTATGTGAAGGTAAAGACTTCTGGGATACACAATGTACCTTATGGCGAAGAGTGACGGCTAAGGCCTTAGAACTGGAGGAGGCTGAGATGACAGCTTATGCACAGCTGTGAGCAACCAAAGAAGTTCACTAAGGAGACTAACCACCACCACGACAGAACAAGGGATGGCAACCCCAGCAGAACAGGAACCAACAACAACAACAGCAAGGTGTTAAGAGATCCTTCAATCCAAGTGATGACCAAGGAAGAGGAAAGCGACCTTCGGCTCCCCTATGTTCCAATGCCAGAAACCATGGTGAGTGCAAGCTGCACTCTGGCCGTTGCTATAGATGTGCAAGGTTGGACACATAGCCAGAGACTGCCCGATGCCATCAGACCCGAATCGAATCAGAGTTGCACCAAGAGTCTATGCTATGATGGAGGCTGAAGATGCTGAACCACGCACGGTCATATCAGGTACCATTATGGTTTGTGGTCTTTCTGCTTATACACTTATTGATACGGGAGCCACACACTCATTCATAGCAACCCTGTTTGTGTGTAAACATAAGTTAGAACTTTCACCAGTTGATAAACCGTATAGAGTTATGTTACCATCAGGGGAAGTCCTTACATTCTGAGCAAATGTTGAAGGGTGATGTTTTGTCCTTAGGAGATAAGGAGCTATATGTAGAACTGATTATGATTGACATGAAAGGATATGAAATTATTTTAGGAATGGATTGGTTATTTAGGCATTATGCCACGATTAGTGTAGGTCTGGCCTAGTTGATTTCCGACCCCCAAATGGCGATCGGTATACCTTCCAAGCTATTCCAAAATGAGTAAGATACCAATTATATCCTCTCTAGTGACTCAACGGTTACTGAAGAGTGGTTGTTTGAGTTATCTAGCTAACATAATGGATGTCCGAGTAAAGAATAAGGTGGAACTACAAGATATTCCTACAGTACGAGAGTTTCCTGAAGCATTCTTGGACGATTTACCGGGACTACCGCCCGATAGAGAGATAGAATTTGTGATTGATACATACCCCGAGGCATTACCTGTGTCTAAGAACCCTTATCGAATGGCACCTGTTGAGTTAAAAGAATTAAAGGTCCAACTACAGGAATTAGTTGACAAGGGATTTATACGTTCTAGTAGTTCTCCCTGGGGTGCACCTGTCCTTTTCGTTAAAAAGAAAGATGGTTCTCTTAGAATGTGTATAGACTACAGAGAACTAAATAAGTTGACAGTCAAGAATAAATATCCTTTACCCCGGATTGATGACCTGTTTGACCAACTACAAGGAGCTAAGGTGTTCTCAAAGATTGACTTACGTTCGGGATATTACCAACTGAAGGTTAAGGAAGGAGATATACCAAAGACAGCCTTCAGAACCCGCTACGGACACTATGAATTTCTTGTAATGTCATTTGGACTGACTAACGCGCCTGCAGCTTTCATGGACTTGATGAACCGAGTGTTTCGTGAGTACCTGGATAAGTTTGTAATTGTGTTTATAGATGACATTTTAATATACTCACAGACTGAAACCGACCATGCAGAACATTTGAGAATAGTGTTATCAACCTTAAAACAGCAGCAACTATATGCCAAATTGTCCAAATGTGAATTTGGCTGGATAAAGTCAACTTTTTAGGTCATGTCATTTCTGCTGAGGGCATATCAGTAGATCCAACTAAGGTTCAGGCCGTTAAGGACTGGCCACAGCCAAAGAATGTCAGTGAAGTTCGAAGTTTCCTTGGTCTGGCTGGCTATTATAGAAAGTTCATTAAAGGATTCTCTATGATAGCTAAACCTTTGACTAATTTAACCAAGAAGGACCTCAAGTACTCTTGGACCGAAGCTTGTGAAGATAGCTTCCAATCATTGAAACAGAAGTTAACGACAGCCCCACTATTAACTCTCCCAACTGAAGAAGGAAAATTTAGTGTTTATTGTGACGCATCCAAGATTGGTTTGGGATGTGTTTTGATGCAAGAAGGTAAAGTTGTGGCGTATGCCTCTAGGCAGCTAAAAGGTTATGAACAGAATTACCCCACTCATGATTTAGAGCTAGCTGCAGTTGTTTTTGCTTTAAAATTTGGAGGCACTATTTGTATGGACGGCAGTGCGATGTATTTTCTGACCACAAGAGTTTAAAGTATCTTTTCACCCAAAAGGAATTAAACATGAGACAAAGACGTTGGTTAGAATTTGTTAAGGACTATGACTTTGAAATCAAGTATCACCCGGGTAAGGCTAATGCTGTAGCCGATGCCTTGAGCAGGATGTCAAAGACAATGCAACCCGCAATGTCAGTTTTGTCTGCACCCTTGAGGACTGAAGTTCAGAAGTTTGAATTGGAACTAGTTCCAGAGTTGTCAGCCTTACTTACCGATTTGACCATTCAACCAACGGTTTTGGAAAAGATCAAAGAGTCACAACAGAAGGATTCCGAGGTGAATAACAGTATGATGAATAAGTTGAAGGATGCCACCTCCGAGTTTAGTCTTTCCAACGATGGAATCCTGAGATTTAGAAATCGATGGTATGTCCCTAGTGATGAAGAACTACGTAAGTTGATTTTGGCCGAGGCTCACTCGTCTTCCTTTTCTGTACATCCTGGTAGCACCAAGATGTATCGAGACTTGAAGTTACTTTATTGGTGGCCTAATATGAAGAGGGATGTCGCCAAGTATGTAGAGTCATGCTTGGTATGCCAGCAAGTTAAAGCAGAGCACCAACGACCAGGGGGTACCCTTCAGCCTCTACCTATTCCCGAATGGAAGTGGGAAAACATTGCCATGGATTTTGTCGTAGGTTTACCTAAGACAACTAGAGGACATGACAGTATATGGGTTGTGATTGATAGGATGACAAAGTCAGCTCATTTCTTACCTGTTAAGACAACCTACACGATGGACCAACTTGCTAATCTTTATGTTCAAGAAATTATCAGATTGCATGGGATTCCCGTATCCATAGTTTCTGACCGTGACCCTAGATTCACCTCCCGATTCTGGAAAAGTTTACAAGGTACCTTAGACACAAATTATCCTTCAGCACCGCCTTTCACCCGCAGACAGATGGACAATCCGAGAGGACCATTCAGATACTCGAGGATATGTTGAGAGCATGTGTGCTAGACTTTCAGACTACATGGAGTAGACACCTACCTCTGATTGAGTTTTCTTACAACAACAGTTACCAGTCCACTATTGGTATGGCACCCTATGAAGCTTTGTATGGCAGGAAATGTAGGTCACCTTTGTACTGGGATGAGGTTGGCGAAGCAAACTTTTAGGCCCCGAGATTTTACAACAGATGTCAGACAAGATTACGATTATTAGGAGGAGAATGTTAACTGCACAAAGCCGACAGAAGAGTTATGCGGACCAAAGAAGAAGAGATCTTGAATTTTCTGTTGGTGATGAAGTTTTCCTGAAGATTTCACCATTTCGAGGAGTCTTAAGATTTGGTAAAAAGGGAAAGCTTAATCCACGATTCGTTGGACCATTCCCTGTCTTAGCAAGAATTGGCAGTACAGCCTATAGATTACTTTTGCCCCCATCTTTGGAAAAGGTTCACAATGTCTTTCATGTGTCTATGCTAAGGAAATGCATACGTGATCCGACTCAGGTTGTTGAACCGACAGAAATTGAAGTTGAGCCTAATTTAGTATATGAAGAGAAACCAATACAGATTTGGAATATGCAGTCAAGACTCTGAGAAACAAAGAGATTCCATTGGTGAAAGTTTTATGGACAAATCACGGCATTGAAGAAGCCACATGGGAAAGACAGCAGGAGATGCTGGACAAATATCCTAAGTTATTTGCTTGAGCAATTTTCGAGGACGAAAATTTTGTTTAAGGAGGGGTGGATGTAACACCCGACATTTCGGCCAGGTGATTTTCTGACCATTTTCATTGTCACCCTCTTATTTAACCTTTATGATTTAAATTTAATGTTAAGATAAAATTATTACAAGTTGAGTAAAACTAGGTTGGGTGGCAGTTTTGTAATTAAAATTTATGGGTTAGGTATAAATAGGAAATGGAAACCTTAAACCTCATTTATTACCACTGTAGCCGACATTCCCTCTCGGCGATTCCTTCTCTCCCAAGCTTTTACTCTCGGCTATCAGAACCTCCCCTTGCCGACGGCTGGTTTCAGCCTGCTTTTCTCTGCAATCTGCACCCGAGGTACGAAATGGACAATGTAGTCATTTATTAGTGATTAAAGCTCTGCTTTCAACTCGGCATTTGAGTTCGGATTTCTAGCAGTGGCCGAGTAGTTTTAGACTCTTTTAAGTCTGAGAGTAGAAATGCCATCCCAAATCGATTCTGAACATTTTAAAGTAACCAACTCGGATTTAATCAATGGTAAAACCTGTCCACCTAGTTTCGGATTTCAGACTGCAGTGTGTCAAACAGTGGAATCGGAATGACTTTAGCTGTTAGATTCTAGGATGACTTTCGAGTAGAACTTTTAGGACTTTATTTTAACTACTGTAATGTGGAATGTTTTAGGTGAAGAAGTTGAAGAGAAAGTGATTCAAGTTGCTAAGGAATCCAGGTAAGTGAATGTACTAAGTTTCCGGCCAATAGGGCCCTACATCAAAGGATTATGTTACATTTAGTGAACGTTGTCAGCTATAAGTTCGATGAAATGTCGATGGATATGATTCTGGTATTCTGATATACTCCCCTGTCTTAGTTCGATGATTAAGTGCATTTATGTTATGCATCATGTTTTACTTCTCAAGCATATGAAAATGTTTTGAAATATGTTTTCTCATGAATAAAATAAGAAGATAAAACTTATGCAACGTGGTTAAGTGAGGGTTGGGGGTGGTTCGGCGTATGTCACAGTCCGCAGTAGGACATATGAATACGACCCGCAGTAGGGACCATGATCAAACTCACTGTCGAACCCCCTTTACCAGCACAAATCCTCTCTTAATCCACATAATGTAATGAAGAATACGAATGATGAATATGAGCATGTCCATGAATGATGATTATGATCAATGAATACGAGATACGATTATGAATGATGATTAAGACTGAGTACACGAAAAGAAAGGACTCATGAGCATGTTTTTCTCCAAGTTATGCATTCATGAACTCATAATAGTTTGCATTCCTTACTAAGCCTTAGGCTTACAGTTACACCTTATGATGTAGGTGAAGAAATATCAGGTGAGGATTTCAAGATTGATGAAAGTGTCTGAGTTCGGTTGCTGGAAGTGATCAGGGTGGAAAATCTGTGGCTGGATGGCGAACATGACTCTCTGGTTTAAGCTTTTAAGATTTTAATAATGTTTATGAACAAGGAAGTCTAAGTATGATGAGTTTACTTTCGAATATAGAGTTTTAGGTCTGTCTAATATGAGTACTGAGTCTGAAAATATTTATAAAGATATAGAATGAGATATTTTACCTAAGTCTTCCGCTGTGTGAGTTTGAATGAATTTATGGATTATTCCGATGAGTTTTGGCCATTAAGATTTAAGTTATGAGGTCTGCGTTTATCTAGATAGAAGTCTGAGAAAACCAGGATGTCTTCCGCTGAGGAATATTGGAGGAAATGAGTTTGTCTACCGGCTGACGTCATCGGAAGAGGAAAAGTATTTGTCTTCCGGCTGACGTCATCGGTAGAAGAAATGTGATGGAAGTCGGGAGAGTTTGTCTTCCGGCTGACGTCATCGGAAGAGGAAAAGTATTTGTCTTCCGGCTGACGTCATCGGTAGAAGAAATGTGATGGAAGTCGGGAGAGTTTGTCTTCCGGCTGACGTCATCGGAAGAGGAAAAGTATTTGTCTTCCGGCTGACGTCATCGGTAGAAGAATTGTGATGGAAGTCGGGTAGGTTTGTCTTCCGACTGACGTCACCGGTAGAGGAAGTGAGTTCCTTGTCGTTTACTCACCGGTAGAGGAAGTGAGTTCTTTGTCGTTTACTGACCGGTAGAGGAAGTGAGTTTTAATGAACCACGCGAAGTTTTAATTGATCACATGGGTTGCACGTGACTGTCGGCAGATGCAAATATGTGTGCCTGCCGATAGATGTTTAATGAATCATGTGGGATGCACGTGCTGACCGGCAGATCAACTAGAAGCTCGTCGTTTAGTGATCGGCAGGAGTGAGAGTTATAATGGATATATTCAGTGAATTGAATGAGATGTTTTAAGTTATGATAAGTCAAAAAAAAAAATAATAAATAGATGAATAAATATGTGGACTATTATGATCAAGTTACGTCACGAGTTTAGTAACAAACCGAGTTTAAGGATTCGGGGCGTTACAATTATGGTATCAGAGCTAAGCCAGGTTCTAAAATCGGTTCTGTAGACTGCCTCCCAGCACAGATTGCCACCTGAGTACTCTCCAACAACTGTAAGTGTTTACGATTCTAGTGATGTCATTATGTTAAGATGTGTTTCTATTATTGTTTAGGAATCTCAAGATGGTAAGAGGTCAACAGAGGGAAGACAACGTGGGTAGTACCACCGTTGCTCAGCTGATAGAATTAGTTAATCGCCAATCGCGACAAATAGAACAACTAGTGATTACTAGGGAAGAGCTTGGGAACTCCAGCTCTAATGTAACTCATGATCATGGGGGTGAGCGCTTCCACAGGCTTAGGCCACCAACATTTAATGGCCAAATTCCGGACCCTGTGTATGCTGAGGAATGGATTCGTAAAATTGAGGACATGTTCAAGTATGCAAAAGTAGATGAAGGAGATAGAGTCACCTATGCTGTTTATCATTTGGAGCTGAATGCAAGACATTGGTGGGATTCTCTTCAGAGCACTGTTAATGCAGAGACTATGACTTGGGATATGTTTAAGACTGCCTTCTTTGACAAGTACTTCAATAGGACCGTTCAGGCCAGCAAGAAGAAAGAGTTCATGAATCTGCGACAATCTGGCTCTGTGACAGATTATATATGCAAATTTGATGCTTTATCACGGTTTGCTCCCCGATTGGTTGAGAATGATGAGGACAAGATTTATCAATTTGTTCAAGGACTAAAGCCGAGTTTGTATGTGAAGGTAAAGACTTCTGGGATACACAATGTACCTTATGGCGAAGTGACGGCTAAGGCCTTAGAACTGGAGGAGGCTGAGATGACAGCTTATGCACAGCGTGAGCAACCAAAGAAGTTCACTAAGGAGACTCAACCATCACCACGACAGAACAAGGGATGGCAACCCCAGCAGAACAGGAACCAACAACAACAACAGCAAGGTGTTAAGAGATCCTTCAATCCAAGTGATGACCAAGGAAGAGGAAAGCGACCTTTGGCTCCCCTATGTTCCAACTGCCAGAAGAATCACCATGGTGAGTGCAAGCTGCACTCTGGCCGTTGCTATAGATGTGACAAGGTTGGACACATAGCCAGAGACTGCCCGATGCCATCAGACCCGAATCGAATCAGAGTTGCACCAAGAGTCTATGCTATGATGGAGGATGAAGATGCTGAACCACGCACGGTCATATCAGGTACCATTATGGTTTGTGGTCTTTCTGCTTATACACTTATTGATACGGGAGCCACACACTCATTCATAGCAACCCTGTTTGTGTGTAAACATAAGTTAGAACTTTCACCAGTTGATAAACCATATAGAGTTATATTACCATCAGGGAAGTCTTTACATTCTGAGCAAATGTTGAAGGGTGATGTTTTGTCCTTAGGAGATAAGGAGCTATATGTAGAACTGATTATGATTGACATGAAAGGATATGAAATTATTTTAGGAATGGATTGGTTATTTAGGCATTATGCCACGATTAGTTGTAGGTCTGGCCTAGTTGATTTCCGACCCCCAAATGGCGATCGGTATACCTTCCAAGCTATTCCAAAGGTGAGTAAGATACCAATTATATCCTCTCTAGTGACTCAACGGTTACTGAAGAGTGGTTGTTTGAGTTATCTAGCTAACATAATGGATGTCCGAGTAAAGAATAAGGTGGAACTACAAGATATTCCTACAGTACGAGAGTTTCCTGAAGCATTCTTGGACGATTTACCGGGACTACCGCCCGATAGAGAGATAGAATTTGTGATTGATACATACCCCGAGGCATTACCTGTGTCTAAGAACCCTTATCGAATGGCACCTGTTGAGTTAAAAGAATTAAAGGTCCAACTACAGGAATTAGTTGACAAGGGATTTATACGTTCTAGTAGTTCTCCCTGGGGTGCACCTGTCCTTTTCGTTAAAAAGAAAGATGGTTCTCTTAGAATGTGTATAGACTACAGAGAACTAAATAAGTTGACAGTCAAGAATAAATATCCTTTACCCCGGATTGATGACCTGTTTGACCAACTACAAGGAGCTAAGGTGTTCTCAAAGATTGACTTACGTTCGGGATATTATCAACTGAAGGTTAAGGAAGGAGATATACCAAAGACAGCCTTCAGAACCCGCTACGGACACTATGAATTTCTTGTAATGTCATTTGGACTGACTAACGCGCCTGCAGCTTTCATGGACTTGATGAACCGAGTGTTTCGCGAATACCTGGATAAGTTTGTGATTGTGTTTATAGATGACATTTTAATATACTCACAGACTGAAACCGACCATGCAGAACATTTGAGAATAGTGTTATCAACCTTAAAACAGCAGCAACTATATGCCAAATTGTCCAAATGTGAATTTTGGCTGGATAAAGTCAACTTTTTAGGTCATGTCATTTCTGCTGAGGGCATATCAGTAGATCCAACTAAGGTTCAGGCCGTTAAGGACTGGCCACAGCCAAAGAATGTCAGTGAAGTTCAAAGTTTCCTTGGTCTGGCTGGCTATTATAGAAAGTTCATTAAAGGATTCTCTATGATAGCTAAACCTTTGACTAATTTAACCAAGAAGGACCTCAAGTACTCTTGGACCGAAGCTTGTGAAGATAGCTTCCAATCATTGAAACAGAAGTTAACGACAGCCCCACTATTAACTCTCCCAACTGAAGAAGGAAAATTTAGTGTTTATTGTGACGCATCCAAGATTGGTTTGGGATGTGTTTTGATGCAAGAAGGTAAAGTTGTGGCGTATGCCTCTAGGCAGCTAAAAGGTTATGAACAGAATTACCCCACTCATGATTTAGAGCTAGCTGCAGTTGTTTTTGCTTTAAAAATTTGGAGGCACTATTTGTATGGACGGCAGTGCGATGTATTTTCTGACCACAAGAGTTTAAAGTATCTTTTCACCCAAAAGGAATTAAACATGAGACAAAGACGTTGGTTAGAATTTGTTAAGGACTATGACTTTGAAATCAAGTATCACCCGGGTAAGGCTAATGCTGTAGCCGATGCCTTGAGCAGGATGTCAAAGACAATGCAACCCGCAATGTCAGTTTTGTCTGCACCCTTGAGGACTGAAGTTCAGAAGTTTGAATTGGAACTAGTTCCAGAGTTGTCAGCCTTACTTACCGATTTGACCATTCAACCAATGGTTTTGGAAAAGATCAAAGAGTCACAACAGAAGGATTCCGAGGTGAATAACAGTATGATGAATAAGTTGAAGGACGCCACCTCCGAGTTTAGTCTTTCCAACGATGGAATCCTGAGATTTAGAAATCGATGGTATGTCCCTAGTGATGAAGAACTACGTAAGTTGATTTTGGCCGAGGCTCACTCGTCTTCCTTTTCTGTACATCCTGGTAGCACCAAGATGTATCGAGACTTGAAGTTACTTTATTGGTGGCCTAATATGAAGAGGGATGTCGCCAAGTATGTAGAGTCATGCTTGGTATGCCAGCAAGTTAAAGCAGAGCACCAACGACCAGGGGGTACCCTTCAGCCTCTACCTATTCCCGAATGGAAGTGGGAAAACATTGCCATGGATTTTGTCGTAGGTTTACCTAAGACAACTAGAGGACATGACAATATATGGGTTGTGATTGATAGGATGACAAAGTCAGCTCATTTCTTACCTGTTAAGACAACCTACACGATGGACCAACTTGCTAATCTTTATGTTCAAGAAATTATCAGATTGCATGGGATTCCCGTATCCATAGTTTCTGACCGTGACCCTAGATTCACCTCCCGATTCTGGAAAAGTTTACAAGGTACCTTAGACACAAAATTATCCTTCAGCACCGCCTTTCACCCGCAAACAGATGGACAATCCGAGAGGACCATTCAGATACTCGAGGATATGTTGAGAGCATGTGTGCTAGACTTTCAGACTACATGGAGTAGACACCTACCTCTGATTGAGTTTTCTTACAACAACAGTTACCAGTCCACTATTGGTATGGCACCCTATGAAGCTTTGTATGGCAGGAAGTGTAGGTCACCTTTGTACTGGGATGAGGTTGGCGAAGCAAAACTTTTAGGCCCCGAGATTTTACAACAGATGTCAGACAAGGTTACGATTATTAGGAGGAGAATGTTAACTGCACAAAGCCGACAGAAGAGTTATGCGGACCAAAGAAGAAGAGATCTTGAATTTTCTGTTGGTGATGAAGTTTTCCTGAAGATTTCACCATTTCGAGGAGTCTTAAGATTTGGTAAAAAGGGAAAGCTTAATCCACGATTCGTTGGACCATTCCCTGTCTTAGCAAGAACTGGCAGTACAGCCTATAGATTACTTTTGCCCCCATCTTTGGAAAAGGTTCACAATGTCTTTCATGTGTCTATGCTAAGGAAATGCATACGTGATCCGACTCAGGTTGTTGAACCAACAGAAATTGAAGTTGAGCCTAATTTAGTATATGAAGAGAAACCAATACAGATTTTGGAATATGCAGTCAAGACTCTGAGAAACAAAGAGATTCCATTGGTGAAAGTTTTATGGACAAATCACGGCATTGATGAAGCCACATGGGAAAGACAGCAGGAGATGCTGGACAAATATCCTAAGTTATTTGCTTGAGCAATTTTCGAGGACGAAAATTTTGTTTAAGGAGGGGTGGATGTAACACCCGACATTTCGGCCAGGTGATTTTCTGACCATTTTCATTGTCACCCTCTTATTTAACCTTTATGATTTAAATTTAATGTTAAGATAAAATTATTACAAGTTGAGTAAAACTAGGTTGGGTGGCAGTTTTGTAATTAAAATTTATGGGTTAGGTATAAATAGGAAATGGAAACCTTAAACCTCATTTATTACCACTGTAGCCGACATTCCCTCTCGGCGATTCCTTCTCTCCCAAGCTTTTACTCTCGGCTATCAGAACCTCCCCTTGCCGACGGCTGGTTTCAGCCTGCTTTTCTCTGCAATCTGCACCCGAGGTACGAAATGGACAATGTAGTCATTTATTAGTGATTAAAGCTCTGCTTTCAACTCGGCATTTGAGTTCGGATTTCTAGCAGTGGCCGAGTAGTTTTAGACTCTTTTAAGTCTGAGAGTAGAAATGCCATCCCAAATCGATTCTGAACATTTTAAAGTAACCAACTCGGATTTAATCAATGGTAAAACCTGTCCACCTAGTTTCGGATTTCAGACTGCAGTGTGTCAAACAGTGGAATCGGAATGACTTTAGCTGTTAGATTCTAGGATGACTTTCGAGTAGAACTTTTAGGACTTTATTTTAACTACTGTAATGTGGAATGTTTTAGGTGAAGAAGTTGAAGAGAAAGTGATTCAAGTTGCTAAGGAATCCAGGTAAGTGAATGTACTAAGTTTCCGGCCAATAGGGCCCTACATCAAAGGATTATGTTACATTTAGTGAACGTTGTCAGCTATAAGTTCGATGAAATGTCGATGGATATGATTCTGGTATTCTGATATACTCCCCTGTCTTAGTTCGATGATTAAGTGCATTTATGTTATGCATCATGTTTTACTTCTCAAGCATATGAAAATGTTTTGAAATATGTTTTCTCATGAATAAAATAAGAAGATAAAACTTATGCAACGTGGTTAAGTGAGGGTTGGGGGTGGTTCGGCGTATGTCACAGTCCGCAGTAGGACATATGAATACGACCCGCAGTAGGGACCATGATCAAACTCACTGTCGAACCCCCTTTACCAGCACAAATCCTCTCTTAATCCACATAATGTAATGAAGAATACGAATGATGAATATGAGCATGTCCATGAATGATGATTATGATCAATGAATACGAGATACGATTATGAATGATGATTAAGACTGAGTACACGAAAAGAAAGGACTCATGAGCATGTTTTTCTCCAAGTTATGCATTCATGAACTCATAATAGTTTGCATTCCTTACTAAGCCTTAGGCTTACAGTTACACCTTATGATGTAGGTGAAGAAATATCAGGTGAGGATTTCAAGATTGATGAAAGTGTCTGAGTTCGGTTGCTGGAAGTGATCAGGGTGGAAAATCTGTGGCTGGATGGCGAACATGACTCTCTGGTTTAAGCTTTTAAGATTTTAATAATGTTTATGAACAAGGAAGTCTAAGTATGATGAGTTTACTTTCGAATATAGAGTTTTAGGTCTGTCTAATATGAGTACTGAGTCTGAAAATATTTATGAAGATATAGAATGAGATATTTTACCTAAGTCTTCCGCTGTGTGAGTTTGAATGAATTTATGGATTATTCCGATGAGTTTTGGCCATTAAGATTTAAGTTATGAGGTCTGCGTTTATCTAGATAGAAGTCTGAGAAAACCAGGATGTCTTCCGCTGAGGAATATTGGAGGAAATGAGTTTGTCTACCGGCTGACGTCATCGGAAGAGGAAAAGTATTTGTCTTCCGGCTGACGTCATCGGTAGAAGAAATGTGATGGAAGTCGGGAGAGTTTGTCTTCCGGCTGACGTCATCGGAAGAGGAAAAGTATTTGTCTTCCGGCTGACGTCATCGGTAGAAGAAATGTGATGGAAGTCGGGAGAGTTTGTCTTCCGGCTGACGTCATCCGAAGAGGAAAAGTATTTGTCTTCCGGCTGACGTCATCGGTAGAAGAATTGTGATGGAAGTCGGGTAGGTTTGTCTTCCGACTGACGTCACCGGTAGAGGAAGTGAGTTCCTTGTCGTTTACTCACCGGTAGAGGAAGTGAGTTCTTTGTCGTTTACTGACCGGTAGAGGAAGTGAGTTTTAATGAACCACGCGAAGTTTTAATTGATCACATGGGTTGCACGTGACTGTCGGCAGATGCAAATATGTGTGCCTGCCGATAGATGTTTAATGAATCATGTGGGATGCACGTGCTGACCGGCAGATCAACTAGAAGCTCGTCGTTTAGTGATCGGCAGGAGTGAGAGTTATAATGGATATATTCAGTGAATTGAATGAGATGTTTTAAGTTATGATAAGTCAAAAAAAAATATAATAAATAGATGAATAAATATGTGGACTATTATGATCAAGTTACGTCACGAGTTTAGTAACAAACCGAGTTTAAGGATTCGGGGCGTTACAATTCATGCCTCGACTTGGTGAACTGATGGGGCGGTTTAACTATTGTCTAATTATGAAGTTTCAGTGGTTAAGTGTCTTGTGGAAGTATGCAGAGAGTTTTAATAATATTAATAGCTCTGGTGTTTTTTAACAACTTTATGGTTTTCTTGTTCTGAGCATGAAAAACATGATTTGGTTTAGAGGTAGTTGCTTTGCTGGATATTTTTAGAAAGTTGTGGCTTATGTTGTTTTGATCGATTTTTAGTAAAATGCTCAAGCTCTTTTGGTAGTCGGAGTTTTCTTTGTATAGGGTGAAAATGGTTGTTATGCTGTTATGTTGAGTGTTTGTTTACCGATGGATGTTGAGTGTTTTGTCTATCGGTGGATGTTGAGTGTTTTGTCTATCGGTGGATGTAGTCCGCTGGTGGATGTTGAGTTGTTGTCGTTTTGTGACCGGTGGATGTTGAGTTTTTGTCGTTATATGACCGGTGGATGTGAGCATAGGAGTGAGTATTAGATTTTTGTCGTTTTTTGAGCGGTGGATGTGGGTAGTCGACATGTCGTGCGACTGACACTGTTTAGCGGTGGATGCCCTCTATTTTTGTCTTTACCGCTGAGTCTATTTTATTTCTGCTTCTGCTACTAACACTGTTTAGCGATGGATGCCCTTTTGTTTCTATCGCTGGAACTGTTCAGTGGTGGACGTGTTCTATTTTATTTTGTTATCTTTCAACCAATTGTCTTTAATATTTTAATTAAATTAATAAATGTTGTTTTATACAAAAATTTTTCCGCTGCAAGTTTTTACATTTAAGGATCAAAAATTTGACCGTCGAGTGAAATTTTAAGTTTTTCTCATAATGTTAAAGTATGGTTATGTATTGTGTGACGAACCGGGTTTATATAATTCGTGGCATTACAGTATGGTATCAGAGACATTCGGTTAAACCGTTCAAAAGATTACTCATCAGTGCCAATCGTTGCATGGAAGTACTCCAACAACTGTAAGTGTTTATGTTAGCCTTAGTTATTAGATGTTTATGAGAGTAGCTAACCCTGTGCAGGAATCTAGTAAGATGTCTAGATGACCAGGAAGACCAAGAGTACCAAGAGAGATACCGAATCCGGTACGTGATGAAGATCCTAGCGTAATCAGGCAGCTGACAGATCTGGTGCGTCAGCGAACATACTTAGTGCGTCAGCAGTCCGATCAGTTAGGAGTGCTGTTGAACCGAGAGGTACAAGGAAGTGCCAACTCGAGTTCTAGCAATGAACATTCTGGAGATAGATTCAGGAGGCTACGACCACCCACATTTGATGGACAGTATGTTTAGATGTGCCAACATTGGAGAAGGAGACAAGGTCACGTTGGCAACATTTCATTTGGCTGGTGATGCTCAACTTTGGTGGGAAACAATAGAGACCACCACTGATGTTTTGGCGATGCCCTGGTCATAATTCAAGGATATTTTCTTTGAGAAGTATTTTAACAGCTTTGTCCCAACCGCAAAGAAGTTGGAGTTTTTGAACTTGAAGCAGACAGGGTTTGTGGCTGAGTATAGTAGGCAATTCGAGTCCTTGTCCAGGTTTGCTGGACATTTTGCTCACAAGGACGAGGATAAGGTGTTCAAATTTGTGCATGGACTGAAGCCAGAAATTTACAGAGGAGTTCAATTTTGTGGTATTAAAGGTTTGACATTCAGCGAAGTTGTATCCACAGCTTTAGAAGTGGAAGAAGCTGAAAGAATGTGTGCTGGACCAAGGGAGGTCCCACAAAAGTTTATCTAGCCACACCAACAGAGAGGAATGAAAAGGCCTAGTGAAGGCCAGAATAGCTAAGAAACATGAAGGAAAATACAGAATACCAGGAAATTTCCCCAATGTCCTAAGTGTTTGAAGAACCACCCAGGCGAGTGTAGATTGAACTTTGGGAAGTGTTCCAACTGTGAGGAGGTTGGACACATGTTCAAAGAATGCCCGAAGCCTAGAATCACCAGATGCTACAATTGTAACAAGGTCGGCCATATTAGCAGAGACTGCCCAGCTTCTAAGAGGGGCCCTGCTATGATTAAGCCAAAGATATTCTCCATGATGGAGTCGGGTGAGGAACAGCCTGTTGTTGTATCAGGTACTATATTGATCAAATCTATACCTGCTTTTACTTTAATAGATTTTGGTGCGACACATTCATTTATAGCATCTGCATTTGCTGTTAAGCTAGATGTACAACCTACGCCATCTGAACATATGTTTAATGTCACGTTACCCTCTGGTGAATGCATGCACTCTAGCCGAGTGATACTTAATAGTGTGGTGATAGTTGGAAACAAGAATTTACATGCTGATCTCATTATTATGGATATAATGGGATTTGATGTAATCCTAAGGATGGATTGTTTGTTCAAGCATTACGCCATAATTAATTGCAGGACTGGAGTAGTTAGTTTTCAACTTCCTAGTGGTTTGAAACATACCTTTCAAGCCTTGATGAAGAGTAAGGAAATGTCTGTGATGACTTCTATCAACACTAGACCTTCCCCATGTGGAGAGTATTTATGCTTCTTAGCTAGTGTTTTAGACACACAACTTGTAGGAAAGGTAGGTCCTCAAAATGTCTTACTTGTCCAAGACTTTCCAGAAGTATTTTTAGATGACCTTCCTAGCTTACCGCCAGATAGGGAAATTGAATTTGTTGTAGATGTTTACCCTGGCGCCGAGCCTGTGTCCAAAAATCTATATAGATTAGCACCAACAGAACTTAAAGAATTAAAGAAACAGTTGGAGGATCTATTGGAGAAATGGTTCATTCGCCCTAGCTTTTCACTATAGGGTGCACCTGTCCTTTTTGTCAAGAAGAAGGATGGATCAATGCGGATGTGCATCGATTATCGGGAATTAAATAAGTTAACTATCAAGAACAAATATCCATTGCCAAGGATTGATGATTTATTTGACCAGCTTAACGGTGCACGAGTTTTCTCTAAGATTGACCTAAGGTCAGGTTACTATCAACTAAAAGTTAAATCTGAAGATATCCCAAAGACTGCCTTTCGCACAAGGTATGGATATTATGAGTTTTTGGTCATGTCCTTTAGATTAACAAATGCACCAGTAGCCTTCATGGACCTAATGAATAGATTGTTTCATGAGTATTTAGACAAATTTGTCATAGTATTTATTGATGATATCTTAATCTACTCACGTACCAAGGATGAGCATACAAGGCATTTGAGTTTGGTGTTAGAAGAACTAAGACAGCACCAACTTTATGCTAAGTTTTCCAAATGTGAGTTTTGGTTGGACAGAGTTCACTTTCTTGGTCACATGATCTCTGGAGATGGAATATCTGTCGATCCAACCAAGGTTCAAACAGTCAAGGAGTGGCCCCAACCGAAGAGTGCTGCAGATATTCAGAGTTTCCTTGGATTAGCAGGATATTACAGAAAATTTATTGAAGGATTCTCAAAGATTGCAACACCCCTCACTCGGTTAACAAGGAAAAACATCAAGTATGCTTGGACAGAGGATTGTGAATCCGGTTTCCAAACCTTGAAAAAGAAATTGACCAATGCCCCTATATTGACACTACCCGATGAGAATGGAAAGTTTAGCATTTATTGTGATGCTTCCAAGATTGGTCTTGGTTGTGTTTTGATGCAAGATGGGAAAGTGATCGCTTATGCCTCTAGACAGTTGAAAATACATGAGAAGAATTACCCCACACACGACTTAGAATTAGCCGCAATGGTTTTTGCACTTAAGATTTGGAGGCATTACTTGTATGGACAACCTTGTGAGATATTTTCAGACCATAAAAGTCTGAAGTATATTTTCATACAGAAAGAGCTAAACATGAGACAACGTCGGTGGTTGGAGTTTGTCAAAGATTATGATTTTGAGATTAAATACCACCCCGGCAAGTCGAATGTTATGGCTGATGCATTGAGTAGAGTGGCGACTTCACCCTCATCCTTAATTCTTGACATGCCGTTAGCCTTAGAGTCAGAATTTCAAAGATTTAACTTAGAAGCTGTGTCCAGTGTGTCCACCATGCTTTCAGCCATGTCTTTGAAGCCTACACTTTTGGATAGGATAAAGGAAGCTCAGATAAATGATGAAGAGTGCAACAAGTACAAATTAAGCTTGGAGTCTACTGGTAAATCAGATTTCAACTATTCTGATGATGGAGTCCTTAAGTTTAGGAATAGATGGTTTGTTCCTGCCATTATAGAACTTCGAAATGAGATTCTTTCAGATTCTCTGTTCACCCTGGGAGTACAAAGATGTACAGAGAATCTCATCTCGAAGTTCTTTAATGGCAGGAACAAACCATCTATTTCTAAACTTAAGGATTCCATTAGCAGAATGGTTAAAATATTATTTGTCCGTAGAATCTATGCTTAACTTGTACTTGTTACACTTTACATCATTTGTCTGAGCTTCCTTTATTCTTTCTAGAATGGTGGGTCTCAAGGTTATGGCAGTAAGCATGGTTGACACACTGTGCACTACTTCTAGATTAAACCTTTGGAATTCTGACTCTAAGGCTAATGGCATATCAAAAATCATAGTTGGGGTTGATGTTGTCACTTTGCTCAAGGCATCGGCCACTACGTTAGCTTTGCCGGGATGATATTTGATCTCAAAATCGTAATCCTTGACAAACTCCAACCACCGACGTGGCCTCATATTTAATTCCTTCTGTGTGAAGATATATTTCAGACTTTTATGGTCCGATAATATTTCACAAGTTTGTCCATACAGGTAATGCCTCCAAATCTTAAGTGCAAAAACTACTGCAGCTAATTCCAAGTCATATGTAGGGTAATTCTTCTCATGTGTTTTAAACTATCTAGAAGCATAGGCTATTACCTTACCATCTTGCATCAACACACATCCAAGACCAATTTTGGAAGCATCACAATAAATGCTGAATTTACCATTTTCAACAGGAAGGGTTAATATTGGGGCATTGGTTAGTTTTTGTTTCAAAGTCTGGAAACTGGATTCACATTCCTCAGTCCATGCATACTTAATGTTTTTCCTAGTTAACCGAGTGAGGGGTGTAGCAATCTTTGAGAATCCTTCAATAAATGTCATGTAGTATCCTGCTAACCCAAGGAAACTCCGAATATCTGTAGCATTCTTCGTTTGGGGCCACTACTTAACTGCTTGAACCTTGGCTGGATCGACAGATATCCCATCTCCAGAGATCACATGACCAAGAAAGTGAACTCTGTCCAACCAAAACTCACACTTGGAAAACTTAGCATAAAGTTGGTGCTGTCTAAGTACTCCTAACACCAAACTCAAATGCCTTACATGCTCATCCTTAGTACGTGAATAGATTAAAATGTCATCTATAAACACAATGACAAACTTGTCCAAATACTCATGAAACACCCTATTCATAAGATACATGAAGGCTGTTGGTGCATTTGTCAATCCAAACGACATAACCAAAAACTCATAATGTCCTTACCTTGTGCGAAAGGCAATCTTTGGGATATCTTCAGATTTAATTTTCAATTGATAGTAACCTGACCTTAGATCAATTTTAGAGAAGACTCTTGCACCATTAAGTTGGTCGAATAAATCGTCAATCCTTGGCAATGGATACTTGTTCTTGACAGTTAGCTTATTTAGTTCCCGATAATCAATGCAAATCCGCATCGATCCATCCTTCTTTTTGACAAAAAGGACAGGTGCACCCCACTGTGAAAAGCTAGGACGTATGAACCCTTTCTCCAACAGATCCTCCAACTACTTCTTTAATTCTTTTAGTTCTGTTGGTACTAGCCTATATGGATATTTAGACACGGGCTCGGCGCCGGGGTAAACATCTACAACAAATTCAATTTCTCTATCTAGTGGTAAACTAGGAAGGTCATCTAAAAATACTTCAGGAAAGTCTTGGACAACTAAGACATTTTGTGGATTTGCCTCCCCTACAAGTTGTGTGTCTAAAATGCTAGCTAAGAAGCACGAATACTCTCCACATAGGAAAGGTCTAGTGTTAATAGAAGTCATCACAGACATTTCCTTATTCTTCTTCGAAGCTTGAAAGGTATGTTTCAAACTACCAGGGGGTTGGAAGCTAACTATTCTAGTCCTACAGTCAATTGTGGCGTGGTGCTTAAACAACCAGTCCATCCCGAGGATTACATCAAATCTCATTATGTCCATAATAATGAGATCAGCAGGTAAATTCTTGTTTCCAACTATCACCACACTATTAAGTATCACTCGGCTAGAGTGCATGCATTCACCAGAGGGTAACGTGACATTAAACATATGTTTAGATGGCGTAGGTTGTACATCTAGCTTAACAGCAAATGTAGATGTTATAAATGAATGTGTCGCACCAAAATCTATTAAAGTAAAAGCAGGTATAGATTTGATCAATATAGTACCTGATACAACAACGGGCTGTTCCTCACTCGACTCCATCATGGAGAATATCATTGGCTTAATCATAGCAGGGCCCCTCTTAGAAGCTTGGCAGTCTCTGTTAATATGGCCGACCTTGTTACAATTGTAGCATCTGGTGATCCTAGGCTTCGGGCATTCTTTGATTGTGTGTCCAACCTCCTCACAGTTGAAACACTTCCCAAAGCCCAATCTGCACTCGCCCGGGTGGTTCTTCAAGCACTTAGGACACTGGGGAAATTTCCTGACATTCTATATCTTCCCTCCTGTACTTTGGCTAATCTGGCCTTCATTGGGCCTCTTCATTCCTCTTTGTTGGTGTGGCTGGACAAACTTTTGTGGGACCTCTTTTGGTCCAGCACACTTCCTTTCAGCTTCTTCCACTTCCAGAGCAGTAGACACAACTTCACTGAATGTCAAGCCTTTAATACCACAAAATTTAACTCCTTGATAAATTTCTGGCTTCAGCCCATGCACAAATTTGAACACCTTATCCTCGTCCTTGTGATCAAAATGTCACGCAAACCTGGACAGGGACTCGAATTGCCTACTGTACTCGGCCACAGACAATGTCTGCTTCAAGTTCAGAAATTCCAACTTCTTTGCAGTTTGGACAGTGCTGCTAAATTACTTCTCATAGAAAATGTCCTTGAATTGTGACCAAGTCATCGCAAAAACATCAGTGGTGGTCACTATTGTTTCCCACTAGAGTTGAGCATCACCAGCCAAATGAAACATTGCCAACGTGACCTTGTCTCCTTCTCCAATGTTGGCACATCTAAACATACTCTCAAACTTTCTAAGCCACCCTTCAGCAATAACCGGATCAGACGACTATCCATCAAAAGTGGGTGGTCGTAGCCTCCTGAATATATCTCTAGAATGTTCATTGCTACAACTCGAGTTAGCACTTCCTTGTACCTCTCGGTTCAACAGAACACCTAATTGATCGGACTGCTGATGCACTAAGTCTGTTTACTTACGCACCAGATCTGTCAGCTGCCTAATCACGCTAGGATCTTCCTCAGCTCTCAAGTTGGGCATCTCTCTTGGTACTCTTGGTCTTCCCGATCGTCTAGACATCTTACTAGATTTCCTGCACAGGGTTTACTTCTCTCATAAACATCTAATAACTAATGCTAACATAAACACTTACAGTTGTTGGAGTGCTCCCATGCGACGATCGGCACTGATGAGTAATCTTTTGAACGGTTTAACTGAATGTCTCTGATACCATATTGTAACGCCCCGAGTTCTTTGAACCCAGTTCGTTACTCATAATCCCAGCATAACTAAGAAACTTTGCACCAAATTTAAAATTTCGCTCGAAAGTCAAAATTTGACATTTTCTAAAATCTCAAAACTTTTAAAAACTTGCAGCGGAAATTCTTTTGAGCAAAACATAATTAAGCAAAGCCATAAAATAATGTTTGAATAATCGGTTAAAATATTAAGAAATAATTCGGCCAGAAGAGATCAAGACTTAAGCATGAAGACTTGAAAATCGTAAGAGTCAAACGCATCTGCCGCTAAATAAAGTCAACGAAAAAGGGCAGAGACATAAACTGAAGACTTCCACCGATCACAAAACGACAAATTTATTATACACATCTACCGATGAGGTCAGCCGGATGATTCATTCATCCAACCTCTGCCGACCACAAATGACAAATGTTCCCAGCCTACATCTACCGATAGAACGTTCTGCGTCTTCCGATCGTTAAACGACAAAAGACTTCTTCTCGCGTCTTCCGATCACTGAACGACAAAAGACTTCTTCTCGCATCTTCCGATCACTAAACGACAAAAATCTTTTACTCACACACACACACACCGTTCACAAAACGACAAGGCTACTAGAGACTTATACCGAAGACACCTACTGATGGCTTCTACTTAAGACATCTTCCGATGGCCTCTACTGAAGACATCTTCTACTGAAGACATCTTCCGATGGCCTCTACTGAAGACATCTTCCGATGGCCTCTACTGAAGACATCTTCCGATGGCCTCTACTGAAGACATCTTCCGATGGCCTCTACTGAAGACATCTTCCGATGGCCTCTACTGAAGACATCTTCCGATGGCCTCTACTGAAGACATCTTCCGATGGCCTCTACTGAAGACATCTTCCGATGGCCTCTACTGAAGACATCTTCCGATGGCCTCTACTGAAGACATCTTCCGATGGCCTCTACTGAAGACATCTTCCGATGGCCTCTACTGAAGACATCTTCCGATGGCCTCTACTGAAGACATCTTCCGATGGCCTCTACTGAAGACATCTTCCGATGGCCTCTACTGAAGACATCTTCCGATGGCCTCTACTGAAGACATCTTCCGATGGCCTCTACTGAAGACATCTTCCGATGGCCTCTACTGAAGACATCTTCCGATGGCCTCTACTGAAGACATCTTCCGATGGCCTCTACTGAAGACATCTTCCGATGGCCTCTACTGAAGACATCTTCCGATGGCCTCTACTGAAGACATCTTCCGATGGCCTCTACTGAAGACATCTTCCGATGGCCTCTACTGAAGACATCTTCCGATGGCCTCTACTGAAGACATCTTCCGATGGCCTCTACTGAAGACATCTTCCGATGGCCTCTACTGAAGACATCTTCCGATGGCCTCTACTGAAGACATCTTCCGATGGCCTCTACTGAAGACATCTTCCGATGGCCTCTACTGAAGACATCTTCCGATGGCCTCTACTGAAGACATCTTCCGATGGCCTCTACTGAAGACATCTTCCGATGGCCTCTACTGAAGACATCTTCCGATGGCCTCTACTGAAGACATCTTCCGATGGCCTCTACTGAAGACATCTTCCGATGGCCTCTACTGAAGACATCTTCCGATGGCCTCTACTGAAGACATCTTCCGATGGCCTCTACTGAAGACATCTTCCGATGGCCTCTACTGAAGACATGGACTTCTACTGAAGACGTCTTCCGATGACGTCAGTCGGATGATTCAATCCTCCAACACCTGCCAGCGGACAAAACACCTAACTTCTACCGATAGGCCAAAAAGAGACTCTAACAAGGAGTAAGTCCGACTGCTAAACAATTTTGTACATTTTCCTGAAATCATTCTAATCAACACAAATCCACAATTCTTAAAAATTCATAATAGCAAGTTACAATCGAAATCGAATCATATTTGCAAATCCATAAAAGAAGATCACAGAAGCATTAAAAGAAGTATCAAACTTCTACTGTCATTAAAATTCTTAGAACATTTCATCAGAATACCTAACCACTGAAAACTCTCATGCAGACAAAAGTTAAACCGCCTCATTAGAGAACCTAACCGTAGCATAGAAGTGGTCTTCCAACTTCACCTATTCCTCAGTAAACTCAGGGAATTCACCTGTTGAAAGCTATGTACCTATATCACAAAACTCATCTATTAGCCTAATGGTAAGTAAGTAAAGCAGTAATGAAATGAAATGCTGAACATAAATTCCTAAACATGCAAATTTCTACTTTCTCATCTCAGTTGCATATGCATTCGTTTCTGATCTGATCCCCCTGTGAAATTGGGAGTTAGATCACTTCTCCCAAAGTCATACATCCTCTCTCTCGATTAAGGGGCGGACTAGTTCCCTTAACAAACTGTTCAGATTCCCTTGTGAAATTGGGGTTTGGATCACTTCCCCCAAAGTCATACATCCTTTCTCTTGATTAAAGGGCGGATTAGTTCCCTTAACAACTGTTACAGTCTGTTCATTCTTTACCATGTCATTTCATGTAAATTCATTTTTGTATATTTTCAAAATATGATGCATGACATACAAACACAATTAAGCACACACAATCCTACTGTTTTGTGATGTAGGCCCGAAGGCACAAGCATACTTTACTTACCTGGCTCCCTAGAAAAGCTTGGTTTCAACTACTTTGGAAGCCTTGCTCACCTAGAGTCATAAACAGAATACCAATTAGATCTTCACTAACCTCATCCTATACCATTTAGAAATCCTAGGAGTTAGTTTGGGACTCTGTCCTATGTGCATTCCCGATACATACGAGACCCGACTCAACTCCTATGCCCTGCATTTCCCAGGAACATATATCTACGATACTCTTCTATCGTCTATAATCATAATGCAGTAAGATACCTTAGTAAAACTCACCTAAGTCGAAGGGAAAATCGGAGAAGGATCTCCTAGCGCACTCTGCTGAGCTGAGGAGCTGAGAGTCGAAAATGATTTGGGAAACAGTGGCGGCTACAGTGCATTAAACCCAAAACCTCACTCCTTAAATACGTTATCCACTTTTAAATTTTGAATTACCCTTATGCCCTCGCCTAGTCATCCATTAACCATACTTTTATTATTACCATATAAAGTGTGCCATTAATTTAAAAAGAATAGAGAACTAGTTCAATAGAACCGGGTGTTACACATTGTATGGACGAAGATGTAGATCTCCTTTGTACTGGGATGAAGTTGGAGAATCACGAATGATTGGTCCTGACATTGTGCAACAAACAGTTGAGAAGATTGCTCTCATCCGACAGAGAATCTTGACAGCTTAGAGCCGACAGAAAAGTTATGCTGACTGCAGACGTAGAGAATTGGAATTCGAAGTAGGTGATGAAGTTTTTCTTAATGTATCACCATTCAAAGGAGTTGTGAGATTTGGGAAAAGAGGCAAGTTGAATCCCATATTTATTGGACCTTTTCCAATCTTGAAAAGGATTAGGAAAACAACATTATCAGTTAGAGTTACCAACCTTTATGGAAGGAATCCTGTAACGACCCCTATTTCCAGCAAGATATTGTCCGCTCTGGCGATTGAGCCGCAGCCCAATATCCTCCCCTCACGGCTTTGTTTGGCAAGAACTTCCCAGAAGGTCGTCACCCAACCTGGAATTGCTCTCGCCGAAGCACTTTTAACTTCGGAGTTCTTATGGGATCCGTTGTCAATTGTGCTCCAAAAAACATCTTGCTATCTTGGAAGGGTCTCTTTACATATGTTTCATTTCCACATACTTCCCCAAGCGATGTGAGATTGTGACGACCCCTTTTTACGACCTGTCACCTTCCGGTTTGCCCGCACGGACGTACCGTCATCTGAGTTCCGGTTCGTGTAGCCATCATACACATACTTACACATCCGAGTCATCATAATCACCCCCCATCGGGGGCCCAACGTCCTCCTTGGCCACAGTTTTGCTTGGATACAGTCTCTGATACCATTTGTAACGACCCCTATTCCCAGCAAGATATTGTTCGCTCTGGGGATTGGGCCGCAGCCCAATATCCTCCCCTCACGGCTTTGTTTGGCGAGAACATCCCAGAAGGTCACCCAACCTGGAATTGCTGTTGCCGAAGCACTTTTAACTTCGGAGTTCTTATGGGATCCGTTGTCAATTGTGCTCCAAAACGCATCTTGCTATCTTGGGAGGGTCTCTTTACATATGTTTCATTTCCACATACTTCCCCAAGCGATGTGGGATTGTGACGACTCCCTTTTTACGACCCGTCACCTTCCGGTTTGCCCGCGCAGATGTACTGCCATCCGAGTAATGGTTCGTGCAGCCATCGTACACATACTTACACATCCGGGTCATCACATTTGTAACAACCCTATTCCCAGCAAGATATTGTCCATTCTAGGGATTGGGCCACAGCCCAATATCCTCTCCTCACGGCTTTGTTTGGCGAGAACTTCCCAGAAAGTCACCCAACCTGGAATTGCTCTCGCTGAAGCACTTTTAACTTCAGAGTTCTTATGGGATCCGTTATCAATTGTGCTCCAAAACGCGTCTTGCTATCTTTGGAGGGTCTCTTTACATATGTTTCATTTCCACATACTTCCCCAAGCGATGTGGGATTGTGACGACCCCCTTTTTACGACCCGTCACCTTCCGGTTTGCCCGCGCAGACGTACCGCCATCAGAGTTCTGGTTCGTGCAGCCATCGTACACATACTTACACATCCGGGTCATCACAAATTCACAATGTGTTCCATGTTTCTATGCTGAAGAAGTGTATGTGGGATCCAACTCAGATTGTGGAACAGCAGAATATTGAATACCATCTTACTCTTACTTATGAGGAGAAACTAGTAAGGATCCTAGACTATGCTGTGAAGGTGTTGTGCAACAAAGAAGTTCCACTGGTAAAAGTCTTATGGCGTAACCAGAACATAGTGGAGACAACTTGGGAGCGCTAGCAGGATATGATGGACCAATATCCAGAATTATTCAGGTAACGAATTTTGAGGACAAAATTCTTTTAAGGAGGGTAGATTGTAACACCCGGTTTTATTGAACCAATTTACTTAACCAACTTGTAGCGTACGTTTTATGGATTAAAATTGGGAGAGTTACTGATTAAGTTAATAAATGACTAAGTAATAGCATAATGATAAATAGAGGATTATAGTGATAACCTATTTAAGGAAAGAGGTTTTATGATTAATACACCATAGCCGCCACTATTTTTCATACTTTTCTCTCGGAATTCAACTCAAGCTCAGCAGAGCTGTCCAGGAGATTCCCTCTCCATTTTTGCCCCAAACTAGGTGAGTCTACTTCGATTTTGAGTTACATTGTAACTAGGGATGGTAGAGAGGATTATAGATGTGAGCTTTGGTGAATGCTGTAGGTGGGAGTTAGTGTAACGACCCCGGCCAGGAGCCGTCACGTGTTCATATCCTTTCATTAATCGTTTGCTTGACTTTTACTATTATTACGTTCACTTACTATCTCTCAACAGACTTTCACATTTTACATATATATTTTTTTTTTCTAAACTGGTAATAGAGACGCAGAACCATTAAGGAAGACGAACCCTCTCATGCCCAACTTCCCACGCCTCGTCGGCTCAAACTTTCACAGAGTCGAGCGACTGGACTCGGTCATCGGTTTCTTGACAATTTCGGGAAAAGAGGAAGTGCCCTCAATTCTCTTAACAAAATACCACTCGGGTCTGCATGGGTTGCATGCGTTGACAACCCTCAGAAACTTAGTCGTCCGGTCATCACGTGTATTACGCGTGACTCGCTTATCATCACCTAAAAGGAGACATCTTCCGGTGGGCACGTGGGCCTCGCATGCTAAATTAAAACATCATCCGGTCACTAAATGACAAAAACACATTTTACATCTTCCGGTGGCGTCATCCGGAAGACTAAACAATCATACAACTATCCTTCGGCATCTGCCGATGACGTCAGCCGGAAGACTAAACCAACAAACAACTACCCTTCGGCATCTGCCGATGACGTCAGCCGGAAGACTAAACCATCAAACAATTAACTCTCGGCATCTGCCGATGACGTCAACCGGAAGACTAAACCATCAACAACTATTCCTTCGGCATCTACCGATGACGTCAGCCGGAAGACTAAACCATCAAACAACTAACTCTCGGCATCTGCCGATGACGTCAACCGGAAGACTAAACCATCAACAACTATTCCTTCGGCATCTGCCGATGACGTCAGCCGGAAGACTACCTCTTCCAGCTTCCGTCTTACGGTAGAGAACTCTAAATCATCAAATGACTCCTTCCAACAGAAAGAAAAACACAACTCATTCAAAATGCATATAGCGGAAGCTAAACCATCAACAACTATTCCTTCGGCATCTGCCGATGACGTCAGCCGGAAGACTAAACCATCAACAACTATTCCTTCGGCATCTGCCGATGACGTCAGCCGGAAGACTAAACCATCAACAACTATTCCTTCGGCATCTGCCGATGACGTCAGCCGGAAGACTAAACCATCAACAACTATTCCTTCGGCATCTGCCGATGACGTCAGCCGGAAGACTAAACCATCAACAACTATTCCTTCGGCATCTGCCGATGACGTCAGCCGGAAGACTAAACCATCAACAACTATTCCTTCGGCATCTGCCGATGACGTCAGCCGGAAGACTAAACCATCAACAACTATTCCTTCGGCATCTGCCGATGACGTCAGCCGGAAGACTAAACCATCAACAACTATTCCTTCGGCATCTGCCGATGACGTCAGCCGGAAGACTAAACCATCAACAACTATTCCTTCGGCATCTGCCGATGACGTCAGCCGGAAGACTAAACCATCAACAACTATTCCTTCGGCATCTGCCGATGACGTCAGCCGGAAGACTAAACCATCAACAACTATTCCTTCGGCATCTGCCGATGACGTCAGCCGGAAGACTAAACCATCAACAACTATTCCTTCGGCATCTGCCGATGACGTCAGCCGGAAGACTAAACCATCAACAACTATTCCTTCGGCATCTGCCGATGACGTCAGCCGGAAGACTAAACCATCAACAACTATTCCTTCGGCATCTGCCGATGACGTCAGCCGGAAGACTAAACCATCAACAACTATTCCTTCGGCATCTGCCGATGACGTCAGCCGGAAGACTAAACCATCAACAACTATTCCTTCGGCATCTGCCGATGACGTCAGCCGGAAGACTAAACCATCAACAACTATTCCTTCGGCATCTGCCGATGACGTCAGCCGGAAGACTAAACCATCAACAACTATTCCTTCGGCATCTGCCGATGACGTCAGCCGGAAGACTAAACCATCAACAACTATTCCTTCGGCATCTGCCGATGACGTCAGCCGGAAGACTAAACCATCAACAACTATTCCTTCGGCATCTGCCGATGACGTCAGCCGGAAGACTAAACCATCAACAACTATTCCTTCGGCATCTGCCGATGACGTCAGCCGGAAGACTAAACCATCAACAACTATTCCTTCGGCATCTGCCGATGACGTCAGCCGGAAGACTAAACCATCAACAACTATTCCTTCGGCATCTGCCGATGACGTCAGCCGGAAGACTAAACCATCAACAACTATTCCTTCGGCATCTGCCGATGACGTCAGCCGGAAGACTAAACCATCAACAACTATTCCTTCGGCATCTGCCGATGACGTCAGCCGGAAGACTAAACCATCAACAACTATTCCTTCGGCATCTGCCGATGACGTCAACCGGAAGACTAAACCATCAACAACTATTCCTTCGGCATCTGCCGATGACGTCAGCCGGAAGACTAAACCATCAACAACTATTCCTTCGGCATCTGCCGATGACGTCAGCCGGAAGACTAAACCATCAACAACTATTCCTTCGGCATCTGCCGATGACGTCAGCCGGAAGACTTAAGCAACAGACCATTTATAAATCTATATAATCATTCCCTGACTCAGTGATCACTAGACAGTTTCAAAGCTCAACGTTTTAAAATAATCTCATCCTACTTAAACTACCATATTCTTTAATATACTGTAACATAAGAGTCTTAACCAGGGGTCATAAATCGTCTCTCCAGTCCCGCACTGTCACCTTGAGCATCCTCCAGCAACCAGCCTTAAGCATCCTCTTTGAACATAACATCCTCACCTGAACCTTCTTCACCTACACCATAAGGTTTAACTATAAGCCTAATGCTTAGTAAGGAATGCATGCTGACAGATATACATGAGTACACAATTTAAAGAGTCATAAGTTCATAAACCATTCATCATTCGTGTTCATCTTTATCTTTTACATAACATGTATTAAGGCAGGAGACGAGGGAGGAAGACAGGGGTACATAGTCATTTGCCTATCGCGGCAATCATGATACATCACTCGGCCTCCACCAGTGGGAGATTTCGCGAGTCGTACATATCATTAACTCGGCCTCCACCAGTGGGAGATTTCGCGAGTCATACATATCATTAACTCGGCCTCCACCAGTGGGAGATTTCGCGAGTCATACATATCATTAACTCGGCCTCCACCAGTGGGAGATTTCGCGAGTCATACATATCATTAACTCGGCCTCCACCAGTGGGAGATTTCGCGAGTCATACATATCATTAACTCGGCCTCCACCAGTGGGAGATTTCGCGAGTCATACATATCATTAACTCGGCCTCCACCAGTGGGAGATTTCGCGAGTCATACATATCATTAACTCGGCCTCCACCAGTGGGAGATTTCGCGAGTCATACATATCATTAACTCGGCCTCCACCAGTGGGAGATTTCGCGAGTCATACATATCATTAACTCGGCCTCCACCAGTGGGAGATTTCGCGAGTCATACATATCATTAACTCGGCCTCCACCAGTGGGAGATTTCGCGAGTCATACATATCATTAACTCGGCCTCCACCAGTGGGAGATTTCGCGAGTCATACATATCATTAACTCGGCCTCCACCAGTGGGAGATTTCGCGAGTCATACATATCATTAACTCGGCCTCCACCAGTGGGAGATTTCGCGAGTCATACATATCATTAACTCGGCCTCCACCAGTGGGAGATTTCGCGAGTCATACATATCATTAACTCGGCCTCCACCAGTGGGAGATTTCGCGAGTCATACATATCATTAACTCGGCCTCCACCAGTGGGAGATTTCGCGAGTCATACATATCATTAACTCGGCCTCCACCAGTGGGAGATTTCGCGAGTCATACATATCATTAACTCGGCCTCCACCAGTGGGAGATTTCGCGAGTCATACATATCATTAACTCGGCCTCCACCAGTGGGAGATTTCGCGAGTCATACATATCATTAACTCGGCCTCCACCAGTGGGAGATTTCGCGAGTCATACATATCATTAACTCGGCCTCCACCAGTGGGAGATTTCGCGAGTCATACATATCATTAACTCGGCCTCCACCAGTGGGAGATTTCGCGAGTCATACATATCATTAACTCGGCCTCCACCAGTGGGAGATTTCGCGAGTCATACATATCATTAACTCGGCCTCCACCAGTGGGAGATTTCGCGAGTCATACATATCATTAACTCGGCCTCCACCAGTGGGAGATTTCGCGAGTCATACATATCATTAACTCGGCCTCCACCAGTGGGAGATTTCGCGAGTCATACATATCATTAACTCGGCCTCCACCAGTGGGAGATTTCGCGAGTCATACATATCATTAACTCGGCCTCCACCAGTGGGAGATTTCGCGAGTCATACATATCATTAACTCGGCCTCCACCAGTGGGAGATTTCGCGAGTCATACATATCATTAACTCGGCCTCCACCAGTGGGAGATTTCGCGAGTCATACATATCATTAACTCGGCCTCCACCAGTGGGAGATTTCGCGAGTCATACATATCATTAACTCGGCCTCCACCAGTGGGAGATTTCGCGAGTCATACATATCATTAACTCGGCCTCCACCAGTGGGAGATTTCGCGAGTCATACATATCATTAACTCGGCCTCCACCAGTGGGAGATTTCGCGAGTCATACATATCATTAACTCGGCCTCCACCAGTGGGAGATTTCGCGAGTCATACATATCATTAACTCGGCCTCCACCAGTGGGAGATTTCGCGAGTCATACATATCATTAACTCGGCCTCCACCAGTGGGAGATTTCGCGAGTCATACATATCATTAACTCGGCCTCCACCAGTGGGAGATTTCGCGAGTCATACATATCATTAACTCGGCCTCCACCAGTGGGAGATTTCGCGAGTCATACATATCATTAACTCGGCCTCCACCAGTGGGAGATTTCGCGAGTCATACATATCATTAACTCGGCCTCCACCAGTGGGAGATTTCGCGAGTCATACATATCATTAACTCGGCCTCCACCAGTGGGAGATTTCGCGAGTCATACATATCATTAACTCGGCCTCCACCAGGAACACAGTGCATAGACATAAAGTCATAGAGAAAGTCATATCATGAGGACAAGTAAAACATCCTGTAACTTTACATTTACTTACACAACTTCTCATATCGTGGAAATAACAGATCATAGTAATAAGCTAACATCTCAGTGATTTCCTAATACCCCTTGCGGTGTAGGGCCCTAGTGGCCGGAATCTTAACACATTCACTTACCTGGATTCCTTAGCAATCCGAGCTTCTTTCCTTTAAACTTCTTCACCTAAACATTACATACAGTAGTTAAAACAAAGTCCTAATAGTCCTAATCATAAACCATCCTAGGATCTAATAGCTAAAGTCATTCCGATTCCTCTGTTTGACACACTGCAGTCTGAAATCCGAAACTAGGTGGACAGGTTTTACCAATTGATTAAATCCGAGTTGGTTACTTAAATGCTCAGAATCGATTCGGGATGACATTTCTACTCTCAGATTTTAAAAAGTCTAAAGCTACTCGGCCACTGCTAAAAATATCCGAACTCAGTGCGAGCTGAAACAGAGCTCTATTTACTAATGAATGACTACATTGTCCATTTCATACCTCGGGTGTGGATTTGCAGAGAAGAGCAAGCTCGAAACCAGCCGTCGGTAAGGGAAGTTCTGGTAGCCGAGAGCAAGAACTTGGGAAAGAAGGAATCGCCGAGAGGGAATGTCGGCTACAGTGGTAATAAATGAGGTTTAAGGTTTCCATTTCCTATTTATACTAAATCCATCGATTTTAATTACAAAACTGCCACCCAACCTAGTTTCACACAACTTGTAATAAATTTGTCTTAACATTAAATTTAAACCATAACGGTAAATAAGACGGTGACAATGAAATGGTCAGAAAATCACCTGGCCGAAATGTTGGGTGTTACATCCACCCTCCTTAAACAAAATTTTCGTCCTCGAAAATTGCCTCAAGCAAATAACTTAGGATATTTGTCCAACATCTCCTGCTGCCTTTCCCATGTGGCCTCTTCAATGCCGTGATTTGTCCATAAACTTTCACCAATGGGATCTCTTTGTTTCTCAGAGTCTTGACTGCATATTCCAGTATCTGTATCGGTTCTCCTCATACTCTAGTGTCGGCTCTAAACCAATATCCGATGGCTGGATGACCTGCATCGGATCACGCATGCACTTTCTTAACATTGACACATGGAAGACATTATGAACTTTATCCAATGATGGAGGCAGTTGCAGTCTGTAAGCTGTACTCCCGATTTTTGCCAAGACAGGGAAGGGTCCAATAAATCTAGGATTAAGTTTTCCCTTCTTGCCAAATCTTAAGACTCCTTTAAATGGTGACACCTTTAAGAATACTTCATCTCCTACTGAAAACTCGAGTTCCCTTCTCCTTTGATCTGCGTAACACTTCTGCCGGCTTTGTGCAGTCATCATTCTTTTCCGAATAGTGGTAATCTTATCTGACATTTGTTGCAGAATATCAGGTCCAAGAAGTTTTGCTTCACCAACCTCGTCCCAATAAAGAGGTGACCTACATTTCCTACCATACAGTGCTTCATATGGTGCCATACCGATGGTGGACTGATAACTGTTATTGTAGGAGAATTGAACTAGCGGTAAATGTCTACTCCAAGTTGTCTGAAAGTCAAGTACACATGCTCTCAACATATCTTCGAGTATTTGAATCGTCCTTTCTGACTGGCCATCGGTCTGTGGGTGAAAAGCTGTGCTGAAAGATAACCTTGTACCCAATGTACCTTGCAAACTTTTCCAGAATCGAGAGGTGAACCTTGGGTCACGGTCAGAGACAATGGATACAGGGATCCCATGCAACCTAATAATTTCCTGAACATAAAGATCAGCAAATTGGTCCATCGTATAGGTGGTCCTTACAGGTAAGAAATGGGCCGATTTCGTCAGTCTATCCACCACAACCCAAATACAATCATGCCCTTTTGTCGTCTTAGGTAGTCCTACTACGAAATCCATGGCTATGTGTTCCCATTTCCACTCGGGAATAGGCAACGGCTGAAGAGTACCTCCTGGACGTTGGTGCTCGGCTTTGACTTGTTGGCATACTAAACAGGACTCTACATACTTAGCAACATCCCTTTTTAGGTTAGGCCACCAGTACTGTAACTTCAGGTCTCGGTACATCTTGGTGCAGCCAGGATGTACAGAAAAGGAAGAGGAGTGCGCCTCAGCCAAGATCAACTTACGCAATTCCACATCATTAGGAATGCACCACCGATTTCTAAACCTCAGGATCCCATCCTTGGAGAGACTGAACTCGGAGGTGGTGTCCTTCAACTTATCCATCATGCTGATATTTTCCACTGAATCCTTCTGTTGTGCATCCTTGATCTTTTCCAAAATTGTTGGCTGAATAGTTAACTCAGCGAGCAAGACTGATAACTCCGGAACTATCTCCAAGTCAAATTTCTGAACTTCTGTTCTTAAGGGTATAGACATGGTTGAAATCACGGGCTGCATTGTTGTTGACATCCTACTCAACGCATCAGCTACAGAGTTAGCCTTCCCGGGGTGATACTTGATCTCAAAATCATAGTCCTTGACAAATTCCAACCAACGTCTCTGTCTCATGTTCAATTCCTTCTGTGTGAAGAGGTACTTTAGACTTTTATGGTCAGAAAACACCTCACATTGCTGTCCATAGAGATAGTGTCTCCAAATCTTCAAGGCAAAACAACGGCAGCTAATTCTAGATCATGGGTGGGGTAATTTTGCTCGTAACTTTTTAGCTGCCTAGAAGCATACGCTATAACTTTACCCTCTTGCATCAGAACGCAACCTAAACCGACTTTAGAAGCATCACAGTAAACACTAAATTTTCCTTCTTCGGTTGGGAGGGTCAAAACAGGAGCTGTTGTTAACTTCAATTTTAACGTCTGGAAGCTATCTTCACAGGCTTCAGTCCAAGAATACTTAATGTCCTTCTTTGTCAAGCTCGTCAGGGGTTTAGCTATCATAGAAAATCCCTTGATGAACTTTCTGTAATAGCCTGCCAATCCAAGGAAGCTGCGGACTTCACTGGCATTCTTAGGTTGAGGCCAATCCTTTACTGCCTGAATTTTGGTTGGGTCCACAGATATGCCATTAGCAGAAACTACATGGCCAAGGAAATTAACCTTATCTAACCAAAACTCACACTTAGACAGCTTGGCGTAAAGTTGATGCTCCTTCAATGTCGTCAAAACTACTTTCAAATGTTCTTCATGGTCAGCCACAGTTCGAGAGTATATCAAGATATCATCTATGAACACAATCACAAACTTATCCAAATACTCACGAAACACACGGTTCATTAGATCCATAAAAGTGGCAGGGGCGTTTGTCAATCCAAACGACATGACTAGGAACTCATAATGTCCATAGCGGGTTCTGAAGGCTGTCTTTGGTATATCCCCTTCCTTAACCTTCAGTTGGTAGTAACCCGAACGTAAATCTATCTTTGAAAATACCTTAGCTCCTTGCAATTGGTCAAACAAATCGTCAATCCTGGGTAAGGGGTACCTATTCTTGATTGTCAACTTATTTAGTTCCCTGTAGTCTATGCACATTCTAAGAGAACCATCCTTCTTCCTTACAAATAAGACTGGTGCACCCCAAGGAGAACTACTGGGGCGAATAAATCCCTTGTCAACCAACTCCTGCAGTTGGACCTTCAATTCTTTCAACTCAACAGGTGCCATACGGTAAGGATTCTTGGATACAGGTGATGCCTCGGGGTATGTATCAATCACAAATTCTATTTCCCTATCAGGTGGTATACCCGGTAAATCATCTAAGAATGCCTCAGGAAACTCTCGGACTATAGGAATATCCTGTAGCTCAATTTTATTCTTCACCTGGGTCATCTATTACACTAGCCAGGTAGCTCTCACAACCACCTCTCAGCATTCGGTATATTTCTAGTGAGGATATAATTGGTATCTTACTTATTTTAGGAATAGCTTGGAAGGAATAATGGTTATCATTTGGGGGTCTAAAATGAACTATTCCAGATCGACAACTTATCGTGGCATGATGTCTAAATAACCAATCCATCCCTAATATCACTTCATACCCTTTTATGTCAATGACAATTAATTCCGCATAGAGATTCTTATCCCCTAAGGACACGACGTCACCCTTAACAATCTGCTCTGAATGTAGGGACCTCCCTGATGGCAACACAACACTATATAACCTTTCAGCTGGTAAGGGTCCTATGCTATGTTTGCATACAAACAAGGTTGATATAAACGAGTGTGTGGCCCCTGTATCTATGAGTGTATAAGCAGCAAAACCACAGATCATGATGGTACCTGATATGACTGTATGTTGATCAGCTCCCTCATCTTCCATCAATGCATACACTCTGGGTACAACCCTTGCACGGTTCGGGTCTGGCGGCATGGGACAATCTCTGACCATGTGTCCGGTCTTATCACACCTGAAACAGCGGCCAGAAAGCAACTTGCACTCACCAGGGTGGTTCCTCTGACATGTAGGGCATAGAGGCGCCAGAGGTCTCTTTCCTTTTCCCTGGTCATCATTCTGGTTGAGGGGCCTCTTCATTCCATGCTGTTGTTGCTGTGGTTTCCCTGTTCTGTCGTGGCTGCCAACCCTTGTTCTGACGTGGTGGCGGCTGAGCGTCCTTTATGAGTTTCTTTGGCTGTTCGCGTTGTGCATATGCTGTCATTTCTGCCTCTTCTAGCTCCAAGGCCTTAGCCGTCACTTCACCATAAGGTACATTATGTATCCCGGCAGTCTTCACTTTCATGTACAGACTTGGCTTCAGTCCTTGAACAAACTGGTAAATCTTATCTTCCTCATCCTCAATCATACGGGGAGCAAACCGTGATAAAGCATCAAATTCACATATATAATCCGTCACAGAGCCAGTTTGTCGTAGATTCATAAACTCCTTCTTCTTGTTGGCCCGAATAGTCCTATTGAAGTACTTGTCGAAGAAGGCAGTCTTGAACATCCCCCAAGTCATAGCTTCGGCATTAGGGGTGCTCTGGATCGAGTCCCACCAATGCCTTGCACTTAACTCCAAATGAAAGACAGCATAGGTGACCTTATCCCCTTCGTCAACCTTTGCATACTTAAACATGTCTTCAATCTTTCGGATCCACTCCTCAGCATGGACAGGATCTGAAACATACCCATTAAACACCGGGGGTCGAAGCCGATGAAAACGTTCACCCCCATGGTCATGAGTTGCATTAGTACTGGAGTTGCCTTGTTCTTCTCTAGCTGTCATCAGTCGTTCTATCTGGTGAGATTGGCGCATGACTAACTCAGTCAATTGAGCAATAGCATTGCTATCCTCATTGCTCTCTCTCTGTTGACCTCTAACCATCTTGGGATTCCTAGACAAATCATTTCAGACATAATTTAACTTAATGACATACATGAAATCATAAACACTTACAGTTGCTGAGGTGTGCTCAAGTGACAGTCAGTGCTGGGAGGCAGTCTGCAGAATCGGTTTTAGAACCTGGTTTTGCTTTGATACCACAATTGTAACGACCCCGGCCAGGAGCCATCACGTGTTCATATCCTTTCATTAATCGTTTGCTTGACTTTTACTATTATTACGTTCACTTACTATCTCTCAACAGACTTTCACATTTTACATATATATTTTTTTTTTCTAAACTGGTAATAGAGACGCAGAACCATTAAGGAAGACGAACCCTCTCATGCCCAACTTCCCACGCCTCGTCGGCTCAAACTTTCACAGAGTCGAGCGACTGGACTCGGTCATCGGTTTCTTGACAATTTCGGGAAAAGAGGAAGTGCCCTCAATTCTCTTAACAAAATACCACTCGGGTCTGCATGGGTTGCATGCGTTGACAACCCTCAGAAACTTAGTCGTCCGGTCATCACGTGTATTACGCGTGACTCGCTTATCATCACCTAAAAGGAGACATCTTCCGGTGGGCACGTGGGCCTCGCGTGCTAAATTAAAACATCATCCGGTCACTAAATGACAAAAACACATTTTACATCTTCCGGTGGCGTCATCCGGAAGACTAAACAATCATACAACTATCCTTCGGCATCTGCCGATGACGTCAGCCGGAAGACTAAACCAACAAACAACTACCCTTCGCAACCAGCCTTAAGCATCCTCTTTGAACATAACATCCTCACCTGAACCTTCTTCACCTACACCATAAGGTTTAACTATAAGCCTAATGCTTAGTAAAGAATGCATGCTGACAGATATACATGAGTACACAATTTAAAGAGTCATAAGTTCCTAAACATCATCATTCGTTTTCATCTTATCTTTTACATAACATGTATTAAGGCAGGAGACGAGGAGGAAGACAGGGGTACATAGTCATTTGCCTATCGCGGCAGTCATACATAATCATTTGCCTATCGCGGTAATCATGATACATCACTCGGCCTCCACCAGTGGGAGATTTCGCGAGCCATACATATCATTAACTCGGCCTCCACCAGTGGGAGATTTCGCGAGTCATACATATCATTAACTCGGCCTCCACCAGTGGGAGATTTCGCGAGTCATACATATCATTAACTCGGCCTCCACCAGTGGGAGATTTCGCGAGTCATACATATCATTAACTCGGCCTCCACCAGTGGGAGATTTCGCGAGTCATACATATCATTAACTCGGCCTCCACCAGTGGGAGATTTCGCGAGTCATACATATCATTAACTCGGCCTCCACCAGTGGGAGATTTCGCGAGTCATACATATCATTAACTCGGCCTCCACCAGTGGGAGATTTCGCGAGTCATACATATCATTAACTCGGCCTCCACCAGTGGGAGATTTCGCGAGTCATACATATCATTAACTCGGCCTCCACCAGTGGGAGATTTCGCGAGTCATACATATCATTAACTCGGCCTCCACCAGTGGGAGATTTCGCGAGTCATACATATCATTAACTCGGCCTCCACCAGTGGGAGATTTCGCGAGTCATACATATCATTAACTCGGCCTCCACCAGTGGGAGATTTCGCGAGTCATACATATCATTAACTCGGCCTCCACCAGTGGGAGATTTCGCGAGTCATACATATCATTAACTCGGCCTCCACCAGTGGGAGATTTCGCGAGTCATACATATCATTAACTCGGCCTCCACCAGTGGGAGATTTCGCGAGTCATACATATCATTAACTCGGCCTCCACCAGTGGGAGATTTCGCGAGTCATACATATCATTAACTCGGCCTCCACCAGTGGGAGATTTCGCGAGTCATACATATCATTAACTCGGCCTCCACCAGTGGGAGATTTCGCGAGTCATACATATCATTAACTCGGCCTCCACCAGTGGGAGATTTCGCGAGTCATACATATCATTAACTCGGCCTCCACCAGTGGGAGATTTCGCGAGTCATACATATCATTAACTCGGCCTCCACCAGTGGGAGATTTCGCGAGTCATACATATCATTAACTCGGCCTCCACCAGTGGGAGATTTCGCGAGTCATACATATCATTAACTCGGCCTCCACCAGTGGGAGATTTCGCGAGTCATACATATCATTAACTCGGCCTCCACCAGTGGGAGATTTCGCGAGTCATACATATCATTAACTCGGCCTCCACCAGTGGGAGATTTCGCGAGTCATACATATCATTAACTCGGCCTCCACCAGTGGGAGATTTCGCGAGTCATACATATCATTAACTCGGCCTCCACCAGTGGGAGATTTCGCGAGTCATACATATCATTAACTCGGCCTCCACCAGTGGGAGATTTCGCGAGTCATACATATCATTAACTCGGCCTCCACCAGTGGGAGATTTCGCGAGTCATACATATCATTAACTCGGCCTCCACCAGTGGGAGATTTCGCGAGTCATACATATCATTAACTCGGCCTCCACCAGTGGGAGATTTCGCGAGTCATACATATCATTAACTCGGCCTCCACCAGTGGGAGATTTCGCGAGTCATACATATCATTAACTCGGCCTCCACCAGTGGGAGATTTCGCGAGTCATACATATCATTAACTCGGCCTCCACCAGTGGGAGATTTCGCGAGTCATACATATCATTAACTCGGCCTCCACCAGTGGGAGATTTCGCGAGTCATACATATCATTAACTCGGCCTCCACCAGTGGGAGATTTCGCGAGTCATACATATCATTAACTCGGCCTCCACCAGTGGGAGATTTCGCGAGTCATACATATCATTAACTCGGCCTCCACCAGTGGGAGATTTCGCGAGTCATACATATCATTAACTCGGCCTCCACCAGTGGGAGATTTCGCGAGTCATACATATCATTAACTCGGCCTCCACCAGTGGGAGATTTCGCGAGTCATACATATCATTAACTCGGCCTCCACCAGTGGGAGATTTCGCGAGTCATACATATCATTAACTCGGCCTCCACCAGTGGGAGATTTCGCGAGTCATACATATCATTAACTCGGCCTCCACCAGTGGGAGATTTCGCGAGTCATACATATCATTAACTCGGCCTCCACCAGTGGGAGATTTCGCGAGTCATACATATCATTAACTCGGCCTCCACCAGTGGGAGATTTCGCGAGTCATACATATCATTAACTCGGCCTCCACCAGTGGGAGATTTCGCGAGTCATACATATCATTAACTCGGCCTCCACCAGTGGGAGATTTCGCGAGTCATACATATCATTAACTCGGCCTCCACCAGTGGGAGATTTCGCGAGTCATACATATCATTAACTCGGCCTCCACCAGTGGGAGATTTCGCGAGTCATACATATCATTAACTCGGCCTCCACCAGTGGGAGATTTCGCGAGTCATACATATCATTAACTCGGCCTCCACCAGTGGGAGATTTCGCGAGTCATACATATCATTAACTCGGCCTCCACCAGTGGGAGATTTCGCGAGTCATACATATCATTAACTCGGCCTCCACCAGTGGGAGATTTCGCGAGTCATACATATCATTAACTCGGCCTCCACCAGTGGGAGATTTCGCGAGTCATACATATCATTAACTCGGCCTCCACCAGTGGGAGATTTCGCGAGTCATACATATCATTAACTCGGCCTCCACCAGTGGGAGATTTCGCGAGTCATACATATCATTAACTCGGCCTCCACCAGTGGGAGATTTCGCGAGTCATACATATCATTAACTCGGCCTCCACCAGTGGGAGATTTCGCGAGTCATACATATCATTAACTCGGCCTCCACCAGTGGGAGATTTCGCGAGTCATACATATCATTAACTCGGCCTCCACCAGTGGGAGATTTCGCGAGTCATACATATCATTAACTCGGCCTCCACCAGTGGGAGATTTCGCGAGTCATACATATCATTAACTCGGCCTCCACCAGTGGGAGATTTCGCGAGTCATACATATCATTAACTCGGCCTCCACCAGTGGGAGATTTCGCGAGTCATACATATCATTAACTCGGCCTCCACCAGTGGGAGATTTCGCGAGTCATACATATCATTAACTCGGCCTCCACCAGTGGGAGATTTCGCGAGTCATACATATCATTAACTCGGCCTCCACCAGTGGGAGATTTCGCGAGTCATACATATCATTAACTCGGCCTCCACCAGTGGGAGATTTCGCGAGTCATACATATCATTAACTCGGCCTCCACCAGTGGGAGATTTCGCGAGTCATACATATCATTAACTCGGCCTCCACCAGTGGGAGATTTCGCGAGTCATACATATCATTAACTCGGCCTCCACCAGTGGGAGATTTCGCGAGTCATACATATCATTAACTCGGCCTCCACCAGTGGGAGATTTCGCGAGTCATACATATCATTAACTCAGATGCTTCGGGATGACCTTTCTACTATCAGATTTTTAAAAAGTCTAAAGCTACTCGGCCACTGCTAAATATCCGAACTCAGTGCCGAGCTGAAAACAGAGCTTCATTTACTAATGAATGACTAACATTGTCCATTCATACCTCGGGTGTGGATTTGCAGAGAAGAGCAAGCTCGAAACCAGCCGTCGGTAAGGGAAGTTCTGGTAGCCGAGAGCAAGAACTTGGGAAAGAAGGAATCGCCGAGAGGGAATGTCGGCTACAGTGGTAATAAATGAGGTTTAAGGTTTCCATTTCCTATTTATACTAAATCCATCAATTTTAATTACAAAACTGCCACCCAACCTAGTTTCACACAACTTGTAATAAATTTGTCTTAACATTAAATTTAAACCATAACGGTTAAATAAGAGGGTGACAATGAAAATGGTCAGAAAATCACCTGGCCAAAATGTCGGGTGTTACAGTTAGTTTCGGTTTTGTGGTGAATCGGGAATGCACCATTTATAGAGCTCCCAAACTAGATTCCTTAGATTTCTGAATAGATTAGAATGAGGTTTAGTAAAATCTAATTGATATTCTGTTTATGACTTAGGTGAGCAAAACTTCTGAAGTAGTTGGAAACTGAGCATTTCCAGGAAGCCAAGTAAGTAGAGTATGTGTGTGCCTTCGGGCCTACATCACAAAACAGTAGGTTTATGCTTGTTATGTATGTTTTCAGTTTGTCATGTATCATGTTTTAAAAGTATACGAAAATAAATTTAAATGTACGATGTCATGGTGAGGATTCAACCGATTGAAACAGATCAATTATTAAGGGAACTAATCCGCCCCTTAATCAAGAGAGAGGATGTATGACTTTGGGAGGATTGATCCAACTCCCAATTTCACAGGGGGATCAAAGCAGAAACGAATGCATATGCAACTAAGATGTGAAAGTAGAAACTGCATGTCTAGGATTTATGTTTCAGCATTTCATTTCATTATTGCTTTACTTACTTAGCATTAGGCTAATAGATGAGTTTTGTAATGTAGGTGAAGAAGCCTCAGAAGGTGTGTTCTTTGAGTATGTTGAGGAATAGGCTTGTTGGGGGAGCACATTCATGCCTCGACTTGGTGAACTGATGGGGCGGTTTAACTATTGTCTAATTATGAAGTTTCAGTGGTTAAGTGGCTTGTGGACGTATGCAGATAGTTTTAATAACATTAATAGCTCTGGTGTTTTTTAACAACTTTATGGTTTTCTTGTTCTGAGCATGAAAAACATGATTTGGTTTAGAGGTAGTTGCTTTGCTGGATATTTTTAGAAAGTTGTGGACTTATGTTGTTTTGATCGATTTTTAGTAAAATGCTCAAACTCTTTTGGTAGTCGGAATTTTCTTTGTATAGGGTGAAAATGGTTGTTATGTTCTTATGTTGAGTGTTTGTCTATTGGTGGATGTAGTCCACCAGTGGATGTTGAGTGTTTTGTCTATCGGTAGATCATCCACCAGTGGATGTTGAGTGTTTTGTCTATCGGTGGATGTAGTCCACCGGTGGATGTTGAGTTTTTGTCGTTTTGTGACCGGTGGATGTGAGTGTAGGAGTGAGTATTAGATTTTTGTCGTTTTGTGAGCGGTGGATGTGGGTAGTCGACATGTCGTGCGACTGACACTGTTTAGCGGTAGATGCCCTCTATTTTCGCCTTTACCGATGAGTCTATTTTATTTCTGCTTCTGCCGCTGACACTGTTTAGCGGTGGATGCCCTTTTGTTTCTATCGCTAGAACTGTTCAGCGGTGGATGTGTTCTATTTTATTTTTTTATCTTTCAACCAATTGTCTTTAATATTTTAATTAAATTAATAAAGTTTGTTTTATACAAAAAAAATTTCGCTGCAAGTTTTTGCGTTTAAGGATCAAAAATTTGACCGTCGAGTGAAATTTTAAGTTTTTCTCAGAATGTTAAAGTATGGTTATGTATTGTGTGACGAACCGGGTTTATATAATTCGGGGCATTACAAAACCAGACTTCAGATATAAATGGCAGGAGTAAAACATGGAGACAGAACACTTTGAACATTTAAATAAAAGACTGGGTGGGCGACGAGCATGCAGAAGGAAACGTGAAAAAATACATGCAGTGAAAATAAATGAGAAATATAAACTGAAAGGCATATTGAAAGAAAGGCTACAGTGAATACTGTAATCGAGTGATCTATGGCTGAAGTAGTAAATAAAACGGGGCGGAAGAATTAGGCAGATGACGTCAGGCGGAAGATGTGGATGACGTCAAGCGGAAGACGTAAATAAACTGGGCGGAAATGAAATATTCACCGGTAGAAGTGAATTACAGACAAAAATGAACTGTTCACCGGTGGATGTGAACTACAGACAGAAATGAACTGTTCACCGGTGGATGTGAACTACAGACAGAAATGAACTTTAAAGGCAGCGGTGGATGTAATCGGAAGATGTTTGATGAACGACGTCAGACGATAGATAAAAATAAACCGGAGTGGTGGATGTGAATCCTAAGGCAGTAGATGTAAATAAACCAAAGCGGTAGATGTGAATCCTAAGGCAGTAGATGTAAATGAACCGAAGTGATAGAAGTGATTTTAAAAGCAACGGTGGATGTGATTTTTAAACGGGCAGCGGTAGAAGTGATTTTAAAAGTAGCGGTGGATGTGATCGAAAGATGTAGTTTTAAAGACAAAATTTGACAACTTTTAACAAGAAGACATACGAACAGGGAGCATAAAAACAGATGGCATAAAAGTTTCAAATTCTAAAAAAAACGATTTAGAACATGATTTTCGGACATAACAGAAAACATGACAGGAGTTTCAGAAATCAAACTGCATGGATAACTCTAAAATTAGAGACCATCCATGCACAGACCAATAGAGAGAACTCAAGGCAGTTCCATAATATTTTAAAATATATAAATACAACTGTCAAATACAGAGGTTTTAAACATCAATACAGATGTCATACATCATTTTAAAATCTCAAAAGCAATACAGAACTTGGCATGCATTTCCAGAATTCACCATAACAGAAGTTTTTAAAACATAACACAAAACTTTAAAACCTCATTCTCTCTGGTCAGGAATATGTCTAGCTACCACAACCAACCTCGAATCTCGTGCCACCAGCATCCTATTCGTCGGTCTGAGGTACAAAGTCCTCATCCACGGGATCCGTACCTACATAAGGGAGTTCAACAATGAGCCTAAAGCTCAGTAAGAACATATAAAAATGCAGTGATGCATATGCAATGCATGAACTTTCAGAATACGGCGACAGTACAGTACATTGCGTTTCACTAGCAGAGGGGTATAAGTGGGGCTTATAGGGGAACTGGCAAGTGCACGACAGGCACAAACAAATATACAGAATATAACAGAACAGAAAAGAACAGAACAGAACAGAACAGTAGGCCAATCCCCGTCCCGCAGTTAACCAATACATTACAGTCAGATTTTATTTTTCTTAACTTCAAAACATGTGCAGAAGACATTTTTTGCATGAGCTTTCGGGAAAAACGTGTATGCATGGACATTTACAGTGCTTAAAGTTAAAACAGCAGACAACAGAAATAGCACAACAGAACCTAAAGAGAAAAACAGACGACTCGAAATATAACCCCAACTTATCTACCCAAAACCTCCCGACAGAAGTAAAAACTTAGAGTCTCCATGATGTAGGGCCTTAAGGGCCAACCTACGGGTATGAACTTACCTGTTTACTGTAGAGTTGATAGTCCTGAATGTCTCGGTGATGCACGAACCTATAACATGCACGTAAAGAAAATGAGCAAAGCTGCAAATGCTAACTAATAACTTGGTAGGACATGCTCCAAACTCCATTCAAACCTTTAGAAAATAAACTGTTGTGTTTTCATACAATAACAGAGAGTTTTCTCTAAAATATCTTAACCCTAACTTCAGCAAAACTCTCATTTTAAATTGTCCAAACTCGTTAACTTTAGCAGATGATTACCTTCACTGGAGAAAACAGGAGAATGGAAGTCTTTTGGAAAGGTTGTAGTCGCCTGGAGGAGAGAAAACAGAGAGCAGTAGAGAGAAGCAGATGAGAAATGAGGGTTTCACGCAGGAGGAAAGAGAAGAAGAACATGGCTTCTTCAACAAGTTGCCAAGTGCCAAGCCACCATTGGCCATCCCCCACCAACCTTAATTGGCTCCCTATTTTGCCCTTCTATTGGTTTTTAACTATTTTACTATTTAGTTTCCTCAAATCGATTTTACGAAGCACCCACATTTAATTGAAACTATCGGTAAACTCATAAAATATACATTGTATAAATATTCCCATTAATTCCGTCTAATAATTTAAGGAATATTTACATGGCAAAATTGCTGGGTGTTACAATTTCACTAGTGTTTAGGAGATGATTATCATGATACATTAAGTCCAGTAGTTAAATCATCTATTGTTCATCTTGTTCGTAGCCTTACAATCAGTCGTAGTTGGTCTCTTCGTAAATTGTATATTAACAATGCATTTATACAAGGTACTCTATGACGATGTTTATGTATGATTGTTTTTACCTAAGAGGGGGGTGAATTAGGTTTTTGCTTCCTATAATTCTTAATAATTATGATTACTATCAAATTAATTGTTTGCTCTGAAGTGTATAAACTGAATGATTTCAAATTGAGTTGATAAGATAAATTTAATCAATAGCAATTAAAGAGTTAAGGGAAAAGAGAAATGAAACCAAAATTGTTTACGCGGTTTGGCCAATCTTGCCTACGTCCGCGCTTCAAGGACTCCCCTTGAAGATTCTTTCATTCTCTTCCAAGAGAATCTTTGATTGAACTTCACAAGCGTCAATCAATTGCCTTTATACCTTTGATTGATCTTCACGGGCGTTAATCAACTGCCTTTACACCTTTCTCTTAAGGATACACCATTTCTCAATGTTTTCAGTACAAGATTGTGAATCACAACTCAAATAGCACTCTCTCAATAATGTAATCTCAAGTTTTTAGTTTGAGAGGAGTAAATGATTGAAAAATAAAAGCTCTTTGAAGTTGAGAGAATTTTTGATTCGTTGGTTCCCTTGGTTGGTTTTTCTTTAGAGTCTTCATTCTTCAATTTATCATCCTTTTGAATTATGTCTTCGACCGGTCGACCTATATTAAAACCGGTTGACACCTTGTTACCATTGAGTGTAGATAGTAGACCGTTGTAAGCAGTACCGGTCGACCTCTTTATGAATTAGTAGACACTTTGTTACCGTTGGTGTTAGATGATAGCCGTTGAAATATGTTCCGGTTGACTTCTTCTATAGTGTGGTCGACACTTGAATTGTTTCTGTATACATCGGTCGACACCTTTATGTTGCTGTCGACACTTGAATTGGCTCTATTTGCAGAGGTCGATCCTTGTATTTGACACTTCAATCTTCTCTGCATTAACTGATTGACACTTTTACATTCCGGTCGACACTTGAATTGGTTTTGTTTACATCGGTCGACACCTTCATGTTGTGGTTGACACTTGAATTGGCTCTGTAACACCCGACATTTTCAGCCAGGTGATTTTCTTAACGGAATTAACTGTCACCTTTATTGTTGATCTTTAATTTAAATTTTAATGCCTAAACTTATTTGGTTTCTATTTATGTGGTGGCAGAACCATAATTAAGAGGGATTTTATTTAGTATAAAAAGAAAATGGAAATCTTAAACCTCACTTAAACCCCACTGTAGCCGACATTCTCTCTCGGCGATTCCCGTGCTTCCAGAGCTCTTTCTCTGCCGGCGACTCCCTCTTTGGCGATCGATTCCTCCAGTCTCCACTCCGATAACCTACATTCAAGGTAAGATTTAGACAATGTAGTTTTCGAGTAATTATTTGGAACTCTTTTTTCAGCTAGAAAACCCAATGTTTCAAGATTCTTCAATGGCCGAATAATAGGAACATTTATAATCAGTGTTTGGTAATAGCATTACTGATTCGAATCTGGACTTTAAGATAACCGACTAGAACTAGTGGTTAAGTTGAACTAGGCTATTTTAGATTTTGGAAACTTAGTCCACACACACAAGGTGCTCGGCTGAAAGGACTCAGGAATACAGATTCTAGGATGACATTTAGTTAGGACTTTTCTAGCTTTGGTTTCAGAATATTTAGGATCTATTTTAACTCTAAAATGTGAAATGATATCAGGTGAAGAAGTTTGAAGTGTAGTGCATGAATTTGCTAAGGAAGCCAGGTAAGTGAATGTATTAAGATTTCTGGCCATTAGGGCCCTACATCTTAAGGGTACTAAATTAGTTATGTGTTTGATGTTTGTTTTAAGTTAGTAAGATGGTTTGTACTTGGATGATTTACGGATGTTTGAGAACTATGTTATGTGATGTTCTGATGGAGTCTATGAAGTCAACTGTCTAGTATGATATTTTCCATAGTCTGATGATTTAAGAACATTCATGTCATCATCATGATTTACTTCTCAAGCATATGAAAATTATTTATGAGCATGTTTTCCCCCATGAACAAGATATGAGAATGAATATGAAACTTATGCAACCGGATTAAGTGAGAGTTGGGGGTGGTTTGGCTAATGTCACTGTCCAAAGAGAAGGACCATGAATACGGCCCGAAAGGGACTATGTACACTTACACTGTCATCCCTCTTTACGGCACAAATCCTCCCTTAATCCATATGATGAAAGTGATGAACAAGAACACGAATAAGAACAAGAAAAGAGCATGAAACAGACATGATCATGATTTTCTTGCAACTATGCATTCACGTATACATGTTAGTATTGCATTCCTTACTAAGCATTAGGCTTATAGTTTAAACTTCATGATGTAGGTGACGAAATATCAGGTGAGGATTCCAAAGCTAATGAAGATGTCTAAGTTTGGTTGCTGGAAGGTATTCAGGGAGCAATTCTATGGCTGGATGGCGAACAAGACCCCCTGGTTAATGCTCTTATGATTTTAGTGATGATTATGAATATGGAAGTCTAAGTAGGATGAGATTATTTTAAAACATCGAGCTTTTGAAATTGTCTGGTTTAATTACTGAGTCTGAGAATGTTTACAAGGATATAGAACGAGTTATTTTAAGTAAGTCTTCCGCTACAAGAATTCTGGATGAGTCTCTGATTTTCATTTATAAGAGTGATGAGTCAATGAAGTTAGAAGTCTGTGTATATTTGCATCCACCGATAGATGTTCTCTATCGGAAGGTGTCTTAAAAGAACATGTGGATTGCACATGACTATCGGTAGATGTTGTGTATTTCAAATACTGGATGATGTAAGTGTTGTTTTATCGTCTAGTGATCGGGCGATGTAGTGTATTTCTAATGTCGGGTGATGTACGAATCGTTTTGTCGTCTAGTGATCGGTAGATGTTGTGTATTTCAAATACCGGATGATGTAAGTGTTGTTTTATCGTCTAGTGATCGGGCGATGTAGTGTATTTCTAATGTCGGGCGATGTACGAATCGTTTTGTCGTCTAGTGATCGGTAGATGTAGTGTATTTCAATTACCAGATGACGTAGATGTTGTTGTCGTTTAGTGACCGAGTGATGTTTAATGAGTCACGAGAGATGCACGTGCCCACCGGAAGATGTCTTCTATTGGGCAACGATAACTGAGTCATGCAGAGTACACGTGAAAAATCGGAAGAGGTACACTCTGTTAGCCGATGCATGCAAACCCATGCAAACCCGAGCAGAATAACGTCGAATAATCTAAGGGCATTTCTTTCCTGCCCGAATTTGTTATAGATCTGATGACTGCGTATGGTCGCTCGACTCTGTGAACGAATATGTTGTTAGTTTTAAGAGGAAGTCAAGTTCAATGAATCTAGTTTCTGTCTGTTATGTTAAAGTCCTTAAGTTCTGTTGACGAAAGGTAAAAAAAAAAATAATACAAGGGGACCTTAGTGTAAAGTGGTCAAAGGGTGAAAGATCTAAAGAGATTAGGGTAAATATGAATTTAAAAGGTTAAGTTATGAATTATGAGGCGACTCCAACTGGGGTCGTTACAGGCTCTGTTTGCACAAGTTGATCATTGTGGTCGATACTTCAATCTTCTCTACATTAACCTGTCGACACTTTTACATTTCGATCGACACTTTTACATTCAGGTCGACACTTAAGGCACTCCAAAATTGTTTTTCTTCATTTTGACTATCACACACTTAATAAAACTCATTAGTACTAAATATCCTTCTTCAAGGGTATTTTCAATTAAGGTACTTACAAAATCATTCATTTCTTAAGGTTAATTAACATAAGTGTTGTTTTATCGTCTAGTGATCGGTAGATGTTGTGTATTTCAAATACCGGATGATGTAAGTGTTGTTTTATCGTCTAGTGATCGGTAGATGTTGTGTATTTCAAATACCGGATGATGTAAGTGTTGTTTTATCGTCTAGTGATCGGTAGATGTTGTGTATTTCAAATACCGGATGATGTAAGTGTTGTTTTATCGTCTAGTGATCGGTAGATGTTGTGTATTTCAAATACCGGATGATGTAAGTGTTGTTTTATCGTCTAGTGATCGGTAGATGTTGTGTATTTCAAATACCGGATGATGTAAGTGTTGTTTTATCGTCTAGTGATCGGTAGATGTTGTGTATTTCAAATACCGGATGATGTAAGTGTTGTTTTATCGTCTAGTGATCGGTAGATGTTGTGTATTTCAAATACCGGATGATGTAAGTGTTGTTTTATCGTCTAGTGATCGGTAGATGTTGTGTATTTCAAATACCGGATGATGTAAGTGTTGTTTTATCGTCTAGTGATCGGTAGATGTTGTGTATTTCAAATACCGGATGATGTAAGTGTTGTTTTATCGTCTAGTGATCGGTAGATGTTGTGTATTTCAAATACCGGATGATGTAAGTGTTGTTTTATCGTCTAGTGATCGGTAGATGTTGTGTATTTCAAATACCGGATGATGTAAGTGTTGTTTTATCGTCTAGTGATCGGTAGATGTTGTGTATTTCAAATACCGGATGATGTAAGTGTTGTTTTATCGTCTAGTGATCGGTAGATGTTGTGTATTTCAAATACCGGATGATGTAAGTGTTGTTTTATCGTCTAGTGATCGGTAGATGTTGTGTATTTCAAATACCGGATGATGTAAGTGTTGTTTTATCGTCTAGTGATCGGTAGATGTTGTGTATTTCAAATACCGGATGATGTAAGTGTTGTTTTATCGTCTAGTGATCGGTAGATGTTGTGTATTTCAAATACCGGATGATGTAAGTGTTGTTTTATCGTCTAGTGTTATTAAACACATTATCAAAACCATATTACCGTTAAACACATTATAATTAAACATAAAGCAAAAATACATTAATCTTAAACTCATTTTAAGGTAACAATCTCCCCCTTTATGATGATGACAAATTATAAATTGATTTCACACTCTCTATACTTATATCAAATAAATCTCCCCCACAATATATGCACTAAATATATTTGCTCAAATCTTCATTTATGTCTCCTCCTTTGACATTATCAAAAAAATAAAGACTTCACAGTCAACTAGCATAAAATAGTATATCATTTCATAACTCATTCAACACAAATAAGATAGCATTTCAAATATTTCAAAAGTTTGTTCAAATAAAAATATAGATAAGTACCAGATGCAAAAGAAATAAATATCAATATCCAACGATTACAGACAACAAACTAAGATAACTTCAAACTACAACACTCGTAAACTAAGAGAATCACAAGCAAAAGAAAAAAATATCACTCGGATGGAGGGACACTAAGATCGGCTGTAGGATTGGCTGGAGAAGCTTCTCCCTCATCATATTCATCATCCCAATAATCTTGAAGATAGTCAAGATGCTCATGAATCTCGATGAACTCTTGACGTTGTTTAGCTTCCGTCCGATCAAGACGATTGAGAACTAAGTTTTTAAAGGATTCAATAGTGGTCCCTAAGCTGGCTACGCTCGCCTCCAAATTGTTGAACCTTTCCTCAAGGTTAGAGGAGCTCCCTCTAGTAGCATTGAAATGAGGTTTAGTCATAAGCCGTGTGGATCGGGTAAGCTCACATCCTATAATCCTACAGGACGGCCATTCCAAGAACCACCATTTTTAGCCGGTCATTCCTTCATAGAGGTCCCCTCGGGATGTTACACACCAGCACTGGTTCCCGACAAGACCACTCCAATCAAGACTCAATGTAACACCTGCAAATTTAGAACTAATTAAATTAGGGATATTATAATTAAGTAATAAAATAGTTGTTTTAATTAAAAGTGACTTAAACGTTTATTAAATTATGTTTGGATATTTCTTGGGAAATTAAGCCGTGGGTTATAATTTAAGAGCGAGATTTAACGAAAGTCGAAATGGTCGGAAACACGGGAGGTCAAAACGGTAATTGAGGATTAATTAATAGTTAGTTTTATTATTATTATTATTATTGTTATTATTATTATTATTATTATTATTATTATTATTATTATTATTATTATTATTATTATTATTATTATTATTATTATTATTATTATTATTATTATTATTATTATTATTATTATTATTATTATTATTATTATTATTATTATTATTATTATTATTATTATTATTATTATTATTATTATTATTATTATTATTATTATTATTATTATTATTATTATTATTATTATTATTATTATTATTATTATTATTATTATTATTATTATTATTATTATTATTATTATTATTATTATTATTATTATTATTATTATTATTATTATTATTATTATTATTATTATTATTATTATTATTATTATTATTATTATTATTATTATTATTATTATTATTATTATTATTATTATTATTATTATTATTATTATTATTATTATTATTATTATTATTATTATTATTATTATTATTATTATTATTATTATTATTATTATTATTATTATTATTATTATTATTATTATTATTATTATTATTATTATTATTATTATTATTATTATTATTATTATTATTATTATTATTATTATTATTATTATTATTATTATTATTATTATTATTATTATTATTATTATTATTATTATTATTATTATTATTATTATTATTATTATTATTATTATTATTATTATTATTATTATTATTATTATTATTATTATTATTATTATTATTATTATTATTATTATTATTATTATTATTATTATTATTATTATTATTATTATTATTATTATTATTATTATTATTATTATTATTATTATTATTCCCAAATTGGTGGCCCATTTAGTTGGATTAGGCTAGAAATAGTAGTTTGGGAGTAATTGGAGAATGTAGCTTGATTGTAATAAAGTTTGACTATTTGTCGTAGGTCGAGCCGTAGGTGAATAGGGAACCGAGCATCTCCAGCGGGCTAGGATGCCAGGTAAGTAATGGATTGTGTGCTTTGTCGCCTTTGGGCCTACACCATAGAACGGTAGGATTTATTGTTTGTTAATGTGTTGTTTGTGGTTTGAGTATTGTTTAGTGTGTTGTTTGGTGTTTGAGTAGTGTTTGATAATTGTTGGGTTATTATTATTATTATTATTATTATTATTATTATTATTATTATTATTATTATTATTATTATTATTATTATTATTATTATTATTATTATTATTATTATTATTATTATTATTATTATTATTATTATTATTATTATTATTATTATTATTATTATTATTATTATTATTATTATTATTATTATTATTATTATTATTATTATTATTATTATTATTATTATTATTATTATTATTATTATTATTATTATTATTATTATTATTATTATTATTATTATTATTATTATTATTATTATTATTATTATTATTATTATTATTATTATTATTATTATTATTATTATTATTATTATTATTATTATTATTATTATTATTATTATTATTATTATTATTATTATTATTATTATTATTATTATTATTATTATTATTATTATTATTATTATTATTATTATTATTATTATTATTATTATTATTATTATTATTATTATTATTATTATTATTATTATTATTATTATATTATTTGGTTGGTTATTTCATTGCTTTGTTTGGTTGTTTATTTGGAGTTGGAGTATTTCATGGACATGCATCATTGTGTTTAAACTACAAAAATGAGTTTGTGCATGACGTGAAAGGTGAGTGTGAAACCTAACAAGAAAGATTAAGCAAAATAAAGTTGAGTAGACGCCAGGTTAGGCAAGTTGCCGGGGAGGCACTTGTAACATGCCGGGGAGGCAGTGAGTTGGGACTCTACTCGAGATATAAAGTTGAAAATACATAAGTGCTGTTGGAGAAGATTGTGTGCGGCCGTCTAATGGGGGGGACCCGGGCGTGAGCTGGCCGATCTTGCTCCGTGGATCAAGGCGTGGCCGTCCAATGAGCGGGGAGCTCGGATGTGTGCCTACTTGATTCACATGTGACAGGGAAAGGGAGGAGATTGTGAGCTGCCGTCCAATGGGGGGGACCCGGACGTGAGCTGGCCGATCTTGCTCCGTGGGTCAAGGTGTGGCCGTCCAATGAGCGGGGAGCTCGGATGTGTGCCTACTTGACTCACGCGTGAAAGTGGAAAGATTTAATAAAACGAATGCAAAACGAAAGCAACAGAGTGAGTAGAGACTGCATGTGTTAGGGCGGTGTGGGTGCATCGTGCATGCTTACATTTCTTTTCCTTACTTGCTAAGCATAAGCTTACGTGTGTGTGTGTGTTCTGTGGTGTAGGTAACGACATGTAACGACCCTCATACTATTCCTAATTTCCCGTACGAAATTTTTCTTTTTAAGCCTCTAAATCAATTAAAAACATCCTCGAAAACCTTTAAAGAAAATTCATTTATCATGCAAAAACAGTTTACATAAACCACTCAACCTTCTATCATTCCTCATTTTATCAACTCATCACTTCTTCACAATATCATTTCTATCTACATTTCAATTATACATTTTACATAAACTTTTCAAACATTCACACGTTCTCGTAACTCTACCCAAAACCGACTCTAAACACGATTAAAATGAAGTACATTTTCATGAAAATAAACTGCATGGTTCCGTTTAAAAGTGTGACATATCCTCCTGTTTACAAAATCACCAAGCAGTTCATAAAATCCAAATAAAAACCTTAACAAACGTTTTATAAAACAAATCTATCAACCAAACAGAATCAAACACCCTAAAACGTACCAACTACCAATTAAACTAAAAACATTCCCATAACGTTAAATTAATGATTTAAACAAAACATTTGAAACATCAGCATAAAAATCTAACACCTAACCAGAACCAAGCATTCTAAAATGATCTAACAGTACAATTATCCATCAACGTCAAAATATCAACCTATCAACTATACAGTTTCATCTAACTAACCCATCATTAACCCAAAACCTCTCAATACCGTTACTTACATCCCCACGGGTCAGGTAAGCATCGACTGCGCAACACACCACCGCAATCCATCTTTCGTCAACTGCCTCATGCCTCAGGAGGAGGAAGCTCGTCCTCACCTGTTTCCTCGTAACCACCTACACCATACAGACATCTATGAGATAAAAATCTCAGTAAGCTCTAGTAAATGCAAATGCGTGCTGTGCATATGAATCTGTAAATCATGCATTGTTTTCTTTACTTTACTTTACTTACTTTACTTTGCTTTGCTTTGCTTTGCTATAAACTGTATACCGATTTCTTTGCTTTGCTTTACTATAAACTGTATACCGATTTCTTTGCTTTGCTTTGCTATAAACTGTATACCGATGGGCCATTTAACTACCAGTCTTAAACTATATACCGAAGGGTCATTTAAACTATATACCGAAGGGTCATTTAAACTATATACCGAAGGGTCATTTAAACTATATACCGAAGGGTCATTTAAACTTTTATTTACTTTGCTTTACTTTGCTTTGCTATAAACTGTATACCGACGGGCCATTTAAACTATATACGGAAGGGTCATTTAAACTTTTCTTTACTTTGCTTTTCTATAAACTGTATACCGACGGGCCATTTAAACTATATACCGAAGGGTCATTCTTTCTTTGCATTTACTTTAAAACATCGTGCAGAAATTCATTTTCATAACATTTGAAATACGTGATGCATGAGCAGATATGAACATAAACTAAACAACCAACATGCATACATCAAGACCAAATTAGAATAACCTATAACAATTATAAACCTATCTACCCGACCCAAAGCAATTTAAAACAAACAATCCATTAAGATCCTCGACGCTACATCGAAGTACGGTGTAGGCCAATCGGCCAGAGAAGATCACGAGAACTTACCTCGTGCCCGTTGCAGCTCTTGCTCCGTCCACGAGCGTTGTTTACCTACGCAATTTTCATCAATTTGTCGTTAATACGAGCTTAAACAATTAAATGTCCAAATTTAACAAAAACCTTAACTAAGGAATTTCCCTAAAATCTTCACCTAATTAATCGAAGTATTTAAACAACGATTAACGCTCGATAGCTTAAAATCACAATTAACGAGTTTTCCTAAAAACCCGAAAATTCACAAATTTAACATTTCTCGCAATTCACTCTAACTCCGTCCAATAACGTTCAATACGTCCTTTACATCGTTAATTACTATAAACCTATCAATTTCAGACCCTAATTTGGGTTCGGTAAAAACCGACCCGAAACTTCGAACGCGCGTAACTTTCGCGTCGGTTATCGGAATCGAAACGATTCCAGCGGCCACGCGCTCCTCTAATAACCTATTTTAATCTGCCAAAAGGAATTTTAAAACAATCGACCGTAGCTAGGTCAATTGCAGCAAAACCCGAATCTGCCCTAAACCGGGAATTTCACCATTTTCGGTTTTTCATCAATTCTCATAAATTTCCTCACCAATCAACCCTAATTAGCCTCAATTAGCCTAAACAAATCGAAATCACGAGGCAACACTACCGAAAACCGAAATCCCCCAATTCGGAATTCTCAGATTTTCGCTCAACTTGAGCATTCCGCGGCCGAGCAACAATAGCCGGCCCAAGGGTTGGCAAACCCACGCCGGAAGTGACCATAAACGGCCGGTGATCGAGCTCAATCGAGCTCGTCACCCTCGGCCCCAAATTGAACCGAAACAGGGCGAAGAATCACTCACCGATTCGGTTTGTGCGCGAGACGGGCCGGAGATCGCACGTCGCCGTTGTCTGCCTGAGAACGGCGAGAAGTCGCCGCCGTTGGCTGTCGGAGAGGCGTCGTCTCTGTCGTCGGGCTGTCGTCGGGAGCTCGGGTGCGGGTCGCGGTGAAGAAACACAGCAGAATGGTTTTTTTAACCATTCTGCTGATTTAATTAAAATTAAGTTTTTAATTTTAATTTTATTTTTATTTCATTATTTATTTTAATTAGTTTATTTATTTATTGAACATCACTACCTCTCGTGTTTTCAACCGTTTCGAATTTCTTATTTCGCCAATAAATCCAACTTATTATCTGGGTTCTATTAAAACTGTCCGTTCACAAATCGGACCTCGTTTACTATTTTTACTAAAACGTCCTTTATATTACGAAAAGCGTATTTACTCGGAATATATCGATATTATTCTGAGAATTCCTTAAATTTCTTTAAAATTCCTATTAATTGTTAGGATCGTCATGACGCTTTCTTTTCGTAAAATGGACCTGATTTGACATATTTACAAAAATGCCATCCTATATTAAAATAATAATATCCTCAAAAATCTGTACGAGTCGGATATTACATTCTACCCTCCTTATTTAGAATTTTGTCCTCAAAATTTGCCACAGCTTATAGTTCTTGACATTAACGTCTCTTATCTTGCGGCATTTTACTTCAGTTAATCGTCTGCACTTACGGTTCTTCTTCGTGGTTCTAACCAAAACCCTACTATATTCTCCAACCTTAGCCCTAACCTCATATTCTCTACTTTCGATTGGATCGTATACGTCCTTTCTCACGTACTAAGTGTAATCCAATTTCTCAAATCTCAATCAATTAATCCGACAACATATTTGTCACATTAACACTTGCGCATGTACCAACTTTTGACTTTCACTTAATCTCTTGCAGATTAAATCTCTTAATAATACTAACTCCAAATTCACTCTATATCGATGTCTTTCTTCCGCAGTCCCTTTAGGTCAGAACTATACCCAAGCTTTCTAGCGCCAATCAAATTGAATGCCTACAATTTCCTCCAATTTTCTGGGCTGTAACCCATACTTCAACGCAGTTCCTTCGATCCTACCCACAATCGGGATACACACTGACCGAGTTTCTACATGAACTTCCTAATCATATTCTTCATTTTCAATTTACGCGTCAAATCTTACCAAATCTCTAAGTCTTAACCAAACAACCTCCAACTGTGTACCTGTCACCTGACGTCTTGAGCACGCGTTGGTCTGGATTTAGTCACTAAAGCGTTAAACTCACTAATTCATCAATTGGTCTTTTCTAAAATTGTCCCTTGTGTTCAGTCCTCAAAATACCATCCACTTGCCGACGTCATTTGGGCTGACTAAAAAATGTACATAGAATTCAAATCCCCAGATCTCACCAACTATCTCGTCGACATCACTCCTAGGTTTCGACGAGTCAATCCTGGGCTAAAGTTACTACTCAGTGAACCATTTAAATCTCATATGTTCTAGACTATCTCAGTGAACTTTGTTGTTACACCATTACAAATCTACTCATACTACTTCTACTATAGTCCTTTGTCTCAACTCAAGTCTCTATCAACTCCGAGCATCATCAAGCCTCTAAATCCCATCATTGATGAGCTCTACACTAGTCATTCTAACTTAAACCATTTATGCATTACTTGGTTTCGACTCGCCACACACGAGTCAATCACTAGAAATTTACTAACTTAATCTCACTTCTAAGCTTACTTGGATGGTTTCGGTGATAATTTCTCGCTCTTCTTATTCTATAATTCGCAAATTTCTCTATTTGTTATCCTTTAAACGCCAATCTAAGCTCTCATTTACTCTAACGATCTACTTCGCCAGTCTCTAACTTCCTCAAGGTTATTTCGAGTTCGACGACTAATCTACTAGCGTTCACTCCTTCTAATCAGGTTCTAACTATTATACTCGACATTTATACTAGGTTTAACTCTTGAATTCTATCTTCGTCTAGACACTCTCGACTTTACACGAATTCCCACTATATGAGTTCTACGGTACTCTTTCATTTATTTAAACACCCTCCATATATTACAACAATCTAGGGTATCCCTTTATAGGTTTATTTCTAAACTTTCATTTTTCTTGACTGGTCGTATTCTAATACTCCAAAAGGTTGTCAATTAGACATAATCCCTACCTACTTAAAATCCATATCTCATAGGGTGTATTCCTCTAATTGCTACTAAACCTTAGGTGCTCAAACTCCGTTGATTAAATCGAACTAATCCTACCAATGTATAACTATATTTCTATATGGTGTTTATTGTTATATGTGTATCCTATTATCTTCTCCTCGAGGTTCGCCTAGTAATCCTTCTTACTCACCTATTACTCTCTTCCTTACTAATTTCAGATTTAAATATTTTATCTAACATATGCATAACATTGTATAGGTAATAAGAATAATACCTGTAATTGTAGAAGGCTGGGCCCCATCGTCGGCGTTGTCAGGCTCGATGAATGCAAAGACTCTCGGTACAACTTTTCTTTGATCCCTGCTATATTGATCTCCGCCTGATCGATCCCGACCTTGATTCGGGCAGTCCTTAACAAAATGGCCCAGTTCTCCACACCAGTAGCACACATTCGTGCCTACTCTGCACTGTCCCCTGTGCTCCCTCTGACATTTAGGGCAAAGAGGTAACTGAGAAGCCCCTTGTACCTGCTTGCCTTTCCCTCGATCGTTGCCTCCCTCTAGAGGCCTTTTAACGTCTCTTTGTTGTTGTTGATGTTGCTGTTGCTGTGCTCTTGGCTGCCCGCCTTGATTCTGGGTCTGAGGATGGAGCTCGCGAAAGAAGCCCTTAGCTGGCTCCCTCGGCCTAATACAAGTGGCTCTGGCTGCCTCGATATCCAGAGCCCTAGCTGTGATGTCAGAATAGGGTACATCAATTATACCTGACACAACAACGTGCATCCGAATCTCCGAATTAAGTCCCTCCATAAACTGGTGCACCTTCTCCTCATTGTCACTGACGAGGCGCGGTGCAAATCGCGATAAGGCCTCGAACTTCCGGATATACTCTGCAACTGAACCTGTCTGTTTCAGCTGCATAAACTCATTTCTCTTCGCCACTCTCACAGCACGGCTGAAATACTTATCGAAGAATAAAAATTTGAACCGATCCCAAGTCATAACTGATACATCTATAGTCGACTTGATCGAGTCCCACCAGAAACGGGCGTCTAATGCCAAGTGAAAAGTGGCGTAAGCCACCTTACTCCCGTTCCCTACCTCTGCATAGCCTAACATATCCTCCATCACTCGGATCCATTCCTCGGCACGTGTCGGATCCGATGACTGGCCGTCGAATACTGGAGGCCGTAGGCTTTGAAACCTCTGCATACCCTGATTACTGGGGACTACCAGCTCCTGAGCTCTCTGATTCTCTCGCTGGTTCTCTCGATTCACTAAGTCTGTAATTTGTTGCGCTTGCCGGTCCATATGCTGAGACTGGCGGTCTAACAACTCCGTAAGTCGATCCATCGCGTCATCTCTAGGATCCCTTCCTCGAACCATATTTATAAACTCCTATAAAATTTAAAACAAGTAATCTCTAAGAAACAAAATCAAACAAAGGTATAAACAGACTTACAGTTGATGAAGGATGTCTGCGTAGTGGCTGTGCAGTCGAGCAGTCTACAGAACCGATTTTAAAACCCGGGGGCTCTGATACCATAACTGTAACGACCCTCATACTATTCCTAATTTTCCGTACGAAATTTTTCTTTTTAAGCCTCTAAATCAATTAAAAACATCCTCGAAAACCTTTAAAGAAAATTCATTTATCATACAAAAACAGTTTACATAAACCACTCAACCTTCTATCATTCCTCATTTTATCAACTCATCACTTCTTCACAATATCATTTCTATCTACATTTCAATTATACATTTTACATAAACTTTTCAAACATTCACACGTTCTCGTAACTCTACCCAAAACCGACTCTAAACACGATTAAAATGAAGTACATTTTCATGAAAATAAACTGCATGGTTCCGTTAAAAGTGTGACATATCCTCCTGTTTACAAAATCACCAAGCAGTTCATAAAATCCAAATAAAAACCTTAACAAACGTTTTATAAAACAAATCTATCAACCAAACAGAATCAAACACCCTAAAACGTACCAACTACCAATTAAACTAAAACATTCCCATAACGTTAAATTAATGATTTAAACAAAACATTTGAAACATCAGCATAAAAATCTAACACCTAACCAGAACCAAGCATTCTAAAATGAATCTAACAGTACAATTATCCATCAACGTCAAAATATCAACCTATCAACTATACAGTTTCATCTAACTAACCCATCATTAACCCAAAACCTCTCAATACCGTTACTACATCCCCACGGGTCAGGTAAGCATCGACTGCGCAACACACCACCGCAATCCATCTTTCGTCAACTGCCTCATGCCTCAGGAGGAGGAAGCTCGTCCTCACCTGTTTCCTCATAACCACCTACACCATACAGACATCTATGAGATAAAAATCTCAGTAAGCTCTAGTAAATGCAAATGCGTGCTGTGCATATGAATCTGTAAATCATGCATTGTTTTCTTTACTTTACTTTACTTACTTTACTTTGCTTTGCTTTGCTATAAACTGTATACCGATTTCTTTGCTTTGCTTTACTATAATCTGTATACCGATTTCTTTGCTTTGCTTTGCTATATACTGTATACCGATGGGCCATTTAAACTATATACCGAAGGGTCATTTAAACTATATACCGAAGGGTCATTTAAACTATATACCGAAGGGTCATTTAAAATAATAACCCGAAGGGTCATTTAAACTATATACCGAAGGGTCATTTAAACTATATACGAAGGGTCATTTAAACTATATACCGAAGGGTCATTTAAACTTTATTTACTTTTGCTTACTTTGCTTTGCTATAAACTGTATACCGACGGGCCATTTAAACTATATACGAAGGGTCATTTAAACTTTTCTTTACTTTGCTTTTCTATAAACTGTATACCGACGGGCCATTTAAACTATATACCGAAGGGTCATTTAAACTTTTCTTTACTTTGCTTTGCTTTGCTATAAACTGTATACCGACGGGCCATTTAAACTATATACCGAAGGTCATTTAAACTATATACCGAAGGTCATTTAAACTATATACGGAAGGGTCATTTAAACTATATACCGAAGGTCATTTAAACTATATACCGAAGGTCATTTAAACTATATACCGAAGGTCATTTAAACTATATACCGAAGGTCATTTAAACTATATACCGAAGGTCATTTAAACTATATACCGAAGGTCATTTAAACTATATACCGAAGGTCATTTAAACTATATACCGAAGGTCATTTAAACTATATACCGAAGGTCATTTAAACTATATACCGAAGGTCATTTAAACTATATACCGAAGGGTCATTTAAACTATATACCGAAGGTCATTTAAACTATATACCGAAGGTCATTTAAACTTTTCTTTACTTTGCTTTGCTTTGCTATAAACTGTATACCGATTTCTTTGCTTTGCTTTGCTATAAACTGTATACCGACGGGCCATTTAAACTATATACCGAAGGTCATTTAAACTATATACGGAAGGGTCATTTAAACTATATACCGAAGGTCATTTAAACTATATACCGAAGGTCATTTAAACTATATACCGAAGGTCATTTAAACTATATACCGAAGGTCATTTAAACTATATACCGAAGGTCATTTAAACTATATACGGAAGGGTCATTTAAACTATATACCGAAGGTCATTTAAACTATATACCGAAGGTCATTTAAACTATATACCGAAGGTCATTTAAACTATATACCGAAGGTCATTTAAACTATATACCGAAGGTCATTTAAACTATATACCGAAGGTCATTTAAACTATATACGGAAGGGTCATTTAAACTATATACCGAAGGTCATTTAAACTATATACCGAAGGTCATTTAAACTATATACCGAAGGTCATTTAAACTATATACCGAAGGTCATTTAAACTTTTCTTTACTTTGCTTTTCTATAAACTGTATACCGACGGGCCATTTAAACTATATACCGAAGGGTCATTTAAACTATATACCGAAGGGTCATTTAAACTATATACCGAAGGGTCATTTAAACTATATACGGAAGGGTCATTTAAACTATATACGGAAGGGTCATTTAAACTATATACCGAAGGGTCATTTAAACTATATACGGAAGGGTCATTTAAACTATATACCGAAGGGTCATTTAAACTATATACCGAAGGGTCATTTAAACTATATACCGAAGGGTCATTTAAACTATATACCGAAGGGTCATTTAAACTATATACCGAAGGGTCATTTAAACTATATACGGAAGGGTCATTTAAACTATATACCGAAGGGTCATTTAAACTATATACCGAAGGGTCATTTAAACTATATACCGAAGGGTCATTTAAACTATATACCGAAGGGTCATTTAAACTATATACCGAAGGGTCATTTAAACTATATACGGAAGGGTCATTTAAACTATATACCGAAGGGTCATTTAAACTATATACCGAAGGGTCATTTAAACTATATACCGAAGGGTCATTTAAACTATATACGGAAGGGTCATTTAAACTATATACCGAAGGGTCATTTAAACTATATACCGAAGGGTCATTTAAACTATATACCGAAGGGTCATTTAAACTATATACGGAAGGGTCATTTAAACTATATACCGAAGGGTCATTTAAACTATATACGGAAGGGTCATTTAAACTATATACCGAAGGGTCATTTAAACTATATACCGAAGGGTCATTTAAACTATATACCGAAGGGTCATTTAAACTATATACCGAAGGGTCATTTAAACTATATACCGAAGGGTCATTTAAACTATATACCGAAGGGTCATTTAAACTATATACCGAAGGGTCATTTAAACTATATACCGAAGGGTCATTTAAACTATATACCGAAGGGTCATTTAAACTATATACCGAAGGGTCATTTAAACTATATACCGAAGGGTCATTTAAACTATATACCGAAGGGTCATTTAAACTATATACCGAAGGGTCATTTAAACTATATACCGAAGGGTCATTTAAACTATATACCGAAGGGTCATTTAAACTATATACCGAAGGGTCATTTAAACTATATACCGAAGGGTCATTTAAACTATATACCGAAGGGTCATTTAAACTATATACGGAAGGGTCATTTAAACTATATACCGAAGGGTCATTTAAACTATATACCGAAGGGTCATTTAAACTATATACCGAAGGGTCATTTAAACTATATACGGAAGGGTCATTTAAACTATATACCGAAGGGTCATTTAAACTATATACGGAAGGGTCATTTAAACTATATACGGAAGGGTCATTTAAACTATATACCGAAGGGTCATTTAAACTATATACCGAAGGGTCATTTAAACTATATACCGAAGGGTCATTTAAACTATATACCGAAGGGTCATTTAAACTATATACCGAAGGGTCATTTAAACTATATACCGAAGGGTCATTTAAACTATATACGGAAGGGTCATTTAAACTATATACCGAAGGTCATTTAAACTATATACCGAAGGGTCATTTAAACTATATACCGAAGGGTCATTTAAACTATATACCGAAGGGTCATTTAAACTATATACGGAAGGGTCATTTAAACTATATACGGAAGGGTCATTTAAACTATATACGGAAGGGTCATTTAAACTATATACCGAAGGGTCATTTAAACTATATACGGAAGGGTCATTTAAACTATATACGGAAGGGTCATTTAAACTATATACCGAAGGGTCATTTAAACTATATACCGAAGGGTCATTTAAACTATATACGGAAGGGTCATTTAAACTATATACCGAAGGGTCATTTAAACTATATACGGAAGGGTCATTTAAACTATATACCGAAGGGTCATTTAAACTATATACCGAAGGGTCATTTAAACTATATACCGAAGGGTCATTTAAACTATATACCGAAGGGTCATTTAAACTATATACCGAAGGGTCATTTAAACTATATACCGAAGGGTCATTTAAACTATATACCGAAGGGTCATTTAAACTATATACCGAAGGTCATTTAAACTATATACGGAAGGGTCATTTAAACTATATACCGAAGGGTCATTTAAACTATATACCGAAGGGTCATTTAAACTATATACGGAAGGGTCATTTAAACTATATACGGAAGGGTCATTTAAACTATATACCGAAGGGTCATTTAAACTATATACCGAAGGGTCATTTAAACTATATACCGAAGGGTCATTTAAACTATATACCGAAGGGTCATTTAAACTATATACCGAAGGGTCATTTAAACTATATACGGAAGGGTCATTTAAACTATATACCGAAGGGTCATTTAAACTATATACCGAAGGGTCATTTAAACTATATACCGAAGGGTCATTTAAACTATATACGGAAGGGTCATTTAAACTATATACCGAAGGGTCATTTAAACTATATACGGAAGGGTCATTTAAACTATATACGGAAGGGTCATTTAAACTATATACCGAAGGGTCATTTAAACTATATACGGAAGGGTCATTTAAACTATATACGGAAGGGTCATTTAAACTATATACGGAAGGGTCATTTAAACTATATACCGAAGGGTCATTTAAACTATATACCGAAGGGTCATTTAAACTATATACCGAAGGGTCATTTAAACTATATACCGAAGGGTCATTTAAACTATATACCGAAGGGTCATTTAAACTATATACGGAAGGGTCATTTAAACTATATACCGAAGGGTCATTTAAACTATATACCGAAGGGTCATTTAAACTATATACCGAAGGGTCATTTAAACTATATACCGAAGGGTCATTTAAACTATATACCGAAGGGTCATTTAAACTATATACCGAAGGGTTGGCAAACCCACGCCGGAAGTGGACCATAACGGCTGGTGATCGGAGCTCAATCGAGCTCGTCACCCTCGGCCCCAAATTGAACCGAACAGGGCGAAGAATCACTCACCGATTCGGTTTGTGCGCGAGACGGGCCGGAGATCGCACGTCGCCGTTGTCTGCCTGAGAACGGCAGAAGTCGCCGCCGTTGGCTGTCGGAGAGGTGTCGCTCGTCTCTGTCGTCGGGCTGTCGTCGGGAGCTCGGGTGCGGGTCGCGGTGAAGAAACACAGCAGAATGGTTTTTTAACCATTCTGCTGATTTAATTAAAATTAAGTTTTTAATTTTAATTTTATTTTTATTTCATTATTTATTTTAATTAGTTTATTTATTTATTGAACATCACTACCTCTCGTGTTTTCAACCGTTTCGAATTTCTTATTTCGCCAATAAATCCAACTTATTTCTGGGTTCTATTAAAACTGTCCGTCACAAATCGGACCTCGTTACTATTGTTTACTAAAACGTCCTTTATATTACGAAAAGCGTATTTACTCGGAATATATCGCATATTATTATGAGAATTCCTTAAATTTCTTTAAAATTCCTATTAATTGTTAGGATCGTCATGACGCTTTCTTTTCGTAAAACGGACCTGATTTGACATATTTACAAAAATGCCATCCTATATTAAAATAATAATATCCTCAAAAATCCGTACGAGTCGGATATTACACGACAGGAGTACAGGTTAGAGCTACGAGGCAAGCTAGGATTGGGACACAGTCGAGGATGTACGCGGTTTGCCGGTGCGGGCAATTGTTGGGGCGTCTCGACCATGGTCTTCGGAATGATGTGGGTGGAATAGTATTTTTGGGGTCGTGTATAATTTGCAATTATTTTGGTGGTTTGTAGAGTTGTCTTTTTGGTTGATGTTGCCTTTAGAGTTATTGCATAGCTATTTTTATTTGGTGTATATAATCATAGTTAAGGGTGATGTGTCGCCCTGTACTGTGGACTTTCTTCATTTAGGGATGTTAGCATTTTAGTTCCTCTTTACTGTTATTTGGAGATTTTGTAGGTTGGTTAGATGGTTGGAATGTTCTGGTTTGGTTGGGATTGGATTTTATGCAGGTACCTAGCATTTTGGAGGCGCCATTTTCAGGCGTTGCTTTGCCGAAATTTTTGGAAAGGACGCCGTGGTGCTTAAAGGTTAGGATTAAGAAAAATTAGTGAGTCTAGGCAGCTAGGTATAACATAAGAGGGTTTTGAGAGACTTAGATTTTATGTTAAATGATGTTCGAATGTGGGATTGGTTAGCAAAGTAGCGCTCCGAGCCAGGGTGGGTTCGGGGGCGTTACACTCAATGTTTTAGCTGATCATGTTTTAGCCGGTCATCTCTCATAGAGATCCCCTCGGACACACCAGCACTTGTTCCTGACAAGGCACTCTAATCTAGAAAATTTTGCCGTTCATTTATCTAATTACATTTCATGCTCACAATCTCACTATGCAATAAAACAAACCATGATGCATGTCAACAAAGATGCAACTCAACACGACGCAAAACACATAACACAACGCGAAACAAATAAACGTTAACCCTACCGTTCTATGGTGTAGGCCCGAAGGTGAAACGAATCACTTCCACTACTTACCTGGCATCCTAGCTCGCTGAGGATATTCGGTTACCTGTCCACCTACGGCTTGATCTACGACAAATATTCAAACTTTATTAAAATCAAGGCTACACTCACCAATTACTCTCAAACTACTATTTCTAGCCTAATCCAACTAAAACCTAACTAAACGGACCACTAATTTGGGTTCGGTAAAAACTGACTAGAAACTTCGAACGCGCATAACTTTCGCGTCGGATATCGAAATCAAACGATTCCAGCGGCCACATACTCCTCTAATAACCTATTTTAACCTGTCAAAAGAAATTGTAAAACAAATAACCCTAGCTAGGTCAAAACTAGTAAAACCCAAACTGCCCTAAACTGGGAATTTCACCATTCTCGGTTTTCCATCAATTTTCATCAAATTCCTCACCAATCGATCACCCTAACCCTCAATTAGCATAAACTAATGAGATTCTAAGACTTTACATAGGAAAACCCGAATTCCCCACATTGGAGCCCTCAGTTTTTAGCTCAATCCGAGCTCACCATTGCACGGCAACCATCACCGGCGTTAAGCTCGGTTAATTGACGCCAAGAACGGCCAAAAGCAGCCAGCAATCAGAGCTCAAACGAGCTCGTCCATCACAGCCCTAAATCGAACCAAAAACAGGGCAAAACCAACTTACCGGGTCTGATCGTGCGCGGAGTCAGTCGGAGACGCTAGCCCATGGTTCGTCTGAAACGCCCCGAGTTTTCTAAACTCAATTCGTTACACATAACACGGAACATGACTAAGAAAAATTTGACAAATTTCAAAAAAAAACTTCGCTCAAAATCAAAATTTTGACATTTGCTAAAGCCTCAAAATTTTAAAACTAGCAGCGGAGATTTTTTATTTTTTTAAACAAAAATAGAGTTAAACAAACTGTAAAATAATTTTAAAAGAATCGGTTAAAATATTGGCAAGTAATTCGGCCAGAAGAGATGAAAGCTTAAGTATGAAATGCTTGAAAATCATAAAAATCAACCACATCATCCGCTGATCAGAGTCAACGAAAATGGGCAGAAACAAAACGGAGGACTTCCACCGATGACGTCAGCCAGAAGAAATACTCTTCCTACTTTAGCCGATGACGTCAGCCGGAAGAATCACTCTTCCAACTTCAGTCGATGACGTCAGCCGGAAGAATCACTCTTCCAACTCCAGCCGATGACGTCAGCCGGAAGAATCACTCTTCCAACTTCAGCCGATGACGTCAGCCGGAAGAATCACTCTTCCAACTCCAGCCGATGACGTCAGCCGGAAGAATCACTCTTCCAACTCCAGCCGATGACGTCAGCCGGAAGAATCACTCTTCCAACTCCAGCCGATGACGTCAGCCGGAAGAATCACTCTTCCAACTCCAGCCGATGACGTCAGCCGGAAGAATCACTCTTCCAACTCCAGCCGATGACGTCAGCCGGAAGAATCACTCTTCCAACTCCAGCCGATGACGTCAGCCGGAAGAATCACTCTTCCAACTCCAGCCGATGACGTCAGCCGGAAGAATCACTCTTCCAACTCCAGCCGATGACGTCAGCCGGAAGAATCACTCTTCCAACTCCAGCCGATGACGTCAGCCGGAAGAATCACTCTTCCAACTCCAGCCGATGACGTCAGCCGGAAGAATCACTCTTCCAACTCCAGCCGATGACGTCAGCCGGAAGAATCACTCTTCCAACTCCAGCCGATGACGTCAGCCGGAAGAATCACTCTTCCAACTCCAGCCGATGACGTCAGCCGGAAGAATCACTCTTCCAACTCCAGCCGATGACGTCAGCCGGAAGAATCACTCTTCCAACTCCAGCCGATGACGTCAGCCGGAAGAATCACTCTTCCAACTCCAGCCGATGACGTCAGCCGGAAGAATCACTCTTCCAACTCCAGCCGATGACGTCAGCCGGAAGAATCACTCTTCCAACTCCAGCCGATGACGTCAGCCGGAAGAATCACTCTTCCAACTCCAGCCGATGACGTCAGCCGGAAGAATCACTCTTCCAACTCCAGCCGATGACGTCAGCCGGAAGAATCACTCTTCCAACTCCAGCCGATGACGTCAGCCGGAAGAATCACTCTTCCAACTCCAGCCGATGACGTCAGCCGGAAGAATCACTCTTCCAACTCCAGCCGATGACGTCAGCCGGAAGAATCACTCTTCCAACTCCAGCCGATGACGTCAGCCGGAAGAATCACTCTTCCAACTCCAGCCGATGACGTCAGCCGGAAGAATCACTCTTCCAACTCCAGCCGATGACGTCAGCCGGAAGAATCACTCTTCCAACTCCAGCCGATGACGTCAGCCGGAAGAATCACTCTTCCAACTCCAGCCGATGACGTCAGCCGGAAGAATCACTCTTCCAACTCCAGCCGATGACGTCAGCCGGAAGAATCACTCTTCCAACTCCAGCCGATGACGTCAGCCGGAAGAATCACTCTTCCAACTCCAGCCGATGACGTCAGCCGGAAGAATCACTCTTCCAACTCCAGCCGATGACGTCAGCCGGAAGAATCACTCTTCCAACTCCAGCCGATGACGTCAGCCGGAAGAATCACTCTTCCAACTCCAGCCGATGACGTCAGCCGGAAGAATCACTCTTCCAACTCCAGCCGATGACGTCAGCCGGAAGAATCACTCTTCCAACTCCAGCCGATGACGTCAGCCGGAAGAATCACTCTTCCAACTCCAGCCGATGACGTCAGCCGGAAGAATCACTCTTCCAACTCCAGCCGATGACGTCAGCCGGAAGAATCACTCTTCCAACTCCAGCCGATGACGTCAGCCGGAAGAATCACTCTTCCAACTCCAGCCGATGACGTCAGCCGGAAGAATCACTCTTCCAACTCCAGCCGATGACGTCAGCCGGAAGAATCACTCTTCCAACTCCAGCCGATGACGTCAGCCGGAAGAATCACTCTTCCAACTCCAGCCGATGACGTCAGCCGGAAGAATCACTCTTCCAACTCCAGCCGATGACGTCAGCCGGAAGAATCACTCTTCCAACTCCAGCCGATGACGTCAGCCGGAAGAATCACTCTTCCAACTCCAGCCGATGACGTCAGCCGGAAGAATCACTCTTCCAACTCCAGCCGATGACGTCAGCCGGAAGAATCACTCTTCCAACTCCAGCCGATGACGTCAGCCGGAAGAATCACTCTTCCAACTCCAGCCGATGACGTCAGCCGGAAGAATCACTCTTCCAACTCCAGCCGATGACGTCAGCCGGAAGAATCACTCTTCCAACTCCAGCCGATGACGTCACTGAAGACATCATCTGATGGCTTTACTGAAGACATCATCCGATAGTCAACAGAACAACAACTTTATATAGTAGCTCATCGAGCATTTTCTCTCTACACAGGGAAAGCTCTGCCTACGAAAAGAATTTGAGCATTTGCAAAAGAACATTCAAAACTACTTAAATCCGTATATTACTCCAGAATTTGGTAGAAACTACTTTTAAAGCCAACAGAGTATCAAAATCGAAAGGTCTCAAAGGTATTTCAAAACATTAAACTACCATTTTCATGAGACACTCTCGACATACTCAAATTGAATCATGGTTCACTAGACTTTCCCATCCACTGACACCAGTTAATCCGCCTCATCAGTTTACCAGGCTGAAACATGAATGTACTCCCCCAACCTCCTCTATTCATCTGTGCACTTAGGAAGATTCACCTACAGTATCCTCAACACCTACATCACAAAACTCATCTATTAGCCTAATGCTAAGTAAGTAAAGCAATAATGAAATGAAATGCTGAAACATAAATTCCTAAACATGCAATTTCTACTTTCTCATCTCAGTTGCATTCACATTCATTCATAAACTGGTCTGATCCCTCGGTTCCCTTGGGAGTGGGATCAATCCTCCCAATGTTATACATCCACTACTCGATTAAGGGGCAGATGAATTCCCTTAATAGCTGATCTGATCCCTCAGTTCCCTTGGGAGTGGGATTAATCCTCCCAATGTTATAAATCCCTTCATAAGTTAAGGGGTGGATTAGTTCCCTTAATAGTTTGTCTGTCACATTCAGTTCATGTCTTACCATTCCTTACATGGAAATTCATTTTCGTAATCTGTCAAGAAAAACATGATGCATGACATACAAACTCATTCACACAATACATAATCCTACTGTTTTGTGATGTAGGCCCGAAGGCTCATGCATACTTCACTTATCTGGCTCTCCTGGAAATACTCGGTTTTGCAAACTACTTTGGGAGCTTACTCAACCTAAAACCATGGACAGATATTCGATTAGATTTTACTAAACCTCATTCTACACCATCCAGAAGCCTAAGGAAACTAGTTTAGGAGCTTAGTTCATTATACATCTCCGATTACCACCAAAACCCAAACTAGTTCGCTCACAACATTCTCGAAACTCACATTTATCCACTCCCCAAATCATCGATAGTTACCAATGCGGCAAGGAATTGAAATAGAACTCACCTAGTTTGGAGAAAATCAGATGGAAGAATTGCCTAGAGAGCTCTGCTACTTGAGCTGAATACCGAAATAGGAGAGTAAGGAAAGAGTGGCGGCTACAGTGCATTTAATCACAAAGCCTCTTTCCTTAAATAGGTTATCTATTTTAAGTTCTCAATTTACCACTATGTCCTTACTTAGTCACTCATTAACCTAATTAATACTTTCCTCAATTTTCTCCACAACATGCTTACTATTAAATAATAGAATAGAAATTGGTTTAATAGAACCGAGTGCTACAATCTACCATCCTTAAAAGAATTTTGTCCTCAAAATTCAGTACCTGAACAGTTCTGGATATTGGTCCATCATGTCTTGCTGACGTTCCCGAGTTGTCTCCTCTATGTTTTGGTTATGCCACAAGACTTTCATCAAAGGAACCTCTTTGTTGCGCAATACCTTCACTACATAGTCCAGGATCCTTACTGGTTTCTCGTCATAGGTAAGGGTAGGATGAACTTCAATGTCCTGTTGCTCCACAACTTGATATGGATCCCTTATGCACTTCTTCAACATAGAAACATGGAACACACTATGTATCCCCTCCATAGAAGCCGGTAGCTGCAACTGATAGGCTGCTCTCCCGACTCTCTTCAGAATAGTGAATGGTCTAATAAATCTGGGGTTCAACTTGCCTCTCTTCCCGAATCTCACAACTCCTTTAAATGGTGATACCTTAAGGAAAACTTCATCACCTACTTCAAACTCTAGTTCCCTGCGTCTTCTGTCGGCATAACTTTTCTACCGGCTTTGAGTTGTTAAGATCCTCTGGCGGATGAGGGCAACCTTCTCAACAGTTTGTTGCACAATGTCAGGACCAAGCAACTGTGCTTCACCAACTTCGTCCCAGTACAAAGGAGATCTGCACTTTCGTCCATACAGTGCTTCATACGGTGCCATACCGATAGTTGCCTGAAAACTGTTATTATAAGAGAATTCTACTAAGGATAGGTACTTGCTCCAAGAACCTTGAAAATCCAATATGCATGCACGAAGCATATCCTCTAATGTTTGGACGGTTCTTTCGGACTGTCCATCTGTTTGAGGGTGAAAGGCTGTGCTAAAGTTGAGCTGTGTACCCATAGCCTTGTGCAAACTTTTCCAAAACTTAGATGTAAATCTAGAGTCTCGGTCTGAAACTATGGTACCTGGAACTCCATGTAAACTAACAATTTCTTGCACATACAATTCAGCAAGTTGATCCATCGAGTAAGTCACCTTTATTGGTAGGAAATGAGCTGATTTGGTTAGACAGTCAACTATCACTCAAATTGCATCATGTCCTTTAGTCGTTCTAGGCAATCCTACAACAAAGTCCATCGTTATTTGCTCCCATTTCCATTCGGGAACTGGTAAAGGTTGTAACATTCCAGCAGGTCTCTGATGTTCAGCTTTAACCTGCTGACAACACAAACATGATCCTACATAATCTGCCACACTTCGTTTCATACCTGGCCACCAATAATGCTGTTTAAGATCCTTGTACATCTTTGTACTCCCGGGGTGAACAGAGAACCTGGAAGAGTGTGCTTTAGAAAGAATCTCATCACGAAGTCCTTTAACGGCAGGGACAAACAATCTATTTCTAAACTTAAGGATTCCATCAGCAGAATAGTTAAAATCTGTTTTGTCCGTAGAATTCATGCTTAACTTGTACTTGTTACATTCGTCATCATTCGTCTAAGCCTCCTTTATTTTCTCCAAAATGGTAGGCTTTAAGGTTATGGCTGAAAGTATAGCCGATACACTAGATACTGCTTCTAAATTAAACCTTTGGAATTCTGACTCTAAGGCCAATGGCATGTTGAAAACCTTAGTTGGGGTTGGTGTTGTCACTCTACTCAAGGCATCAGCCACAACATTTGCTTTGCCGGGATGGTATTTAATCTCAAAATCATAATCCTTTACAAATTCCAACTATCGACGCTGCCTCATGTTCAATTCTTTCTGTGTGAAAATATACTTCAGGCTCTTGTGATCAGAAAATATCTCACAAGGTTGTCCATACAAGTAATGCCTCCAAATCTTAAGTGCGAACACCACTGCGACTAATTCTAAGTCATGTGTGGGGTAATTCTTCTCATGTACTTTCAACTGTCTAGAGGCATAAGCTATTACCTTACCATCTTGCATCAACACACATCCAAGACCAATTTTGGAAGCGTCACAATAAATGCTAAATTTACCATTTTCAATTGGAAGGGTTAATATTGGGGCATCGGTCAATTTCTGTTTCAAGGTCTGAAAACTATGCTCACATTCATCAGTCCATATATACTTCACATTTTTCCTTGTTAACTTAGTAAGGGGTGTAGCAATCTTCGAAAATCCTTCAATGAACTTTCTATAGTACCCTGCAAGTCCAAGAAAACTCTTAATATCAGTAGCATTCTTCGGTTGGGGCCACTCCTTAACTGCTTGAACTTTGGCTGGGTCGACAGATATCCCATCTCTGGAGATCACATGACCAAGAAAGTGAACTCTGTCCAACCAAAACTCACACTTGGAAAACTTGGCATAAAGTTGGTGCTGTCTAAGTACTCCTAACACCAAACTTAAATGTCTTGCGTGCTCGTCTTTACGCTAGCAGATTAGGATATCATCAATAAACACTATAACAAATTTATCTAAATATTCATGGAACACTCTATTCATAAGATCCATAAAGGCTTCTGGTGCATTTGTCAATCCAAAAGACATTACTAAGAACTCGTAATGTCCATACCTTGTGCAAAAGGCTGTCTTAGGGATATCCTCATATTTGACTTTCAATTGGTAATAACCAGACCTAAGGTCAATCTTAGAGAAAACACGTGCACCATTAAGCTGGTCAAATAAATCATCGATTCTAGGCAGTGGATATTTGTTCTTGACAGTTAACTTGTTCAATTCCCTATAATCAATGCACATACGCATTGATCCATCTTTCTTTTTGACAAAAAGGACGTGTGCACCCCACGGTGAAAAGCTTGGGCGTATGAACCCTTTCTCCAATAAATCCTCCAACTGTTTTTTTAATTCCTTAAGTTCTGTTGGTGCTAACCTATATGGATTTTTAGACACTAGCTCGGCGCCGGGGTAAACATCTACAACAAATTCGATTTCCCTATCTGGTGGTAAACCTGGAAGGTCATCTAAAAATACTTCAGGAAAGTCTTGGACAATTAAGACATTTTGAGGATTTACTTTTTCTACGTGCAGTGTGTCTAAAACGCTAGCTAAGAAGCACAAGTACTCTCCATATGGGGAAGGTCTAGTGTTAATAAAAGTCATCACAGACATTTTCCTACTTTTCTTTGAAGCTTGAAAGGTATGTTTCAAACTACTAGGGGGTTGGAAACTAACTATTCCAGTCCTACAGTTGATCGTGGCATAATGCTTGAACAACCAATCCATTCCTAGGATTACATCAAATCCCGTTATATCCGTAATAATGAGGTCAGCAGGCAGATTCATGCTTCCCACTAATACAATGCTATCCAGTATCACTTGGTTAGAGTACATGCGCTCACCAGAGGGTAATGATACATTAAACACATGCTCAGTGGGGGTAAACTGTACATCTAGTTTATCAGCAAATATAGAGGCTATAAAAGAATGTGTTGCACCTGAATCTATTAAAGTAAAGGCTGGGGTAAAGTTGATCAATATGGTACCTGACACCACGGCAGGCTGTTCATCATCGCCCGTCTCCATCATGGAGAATATCCTTGGCTTTACTTTGGCAAGGCCACTCTTAAAGGCTTGGAAGTCCCTGTTGATATGGCCGACTTTGTTACAATGAAAACATCGAATAATCCTGGGCTTTGGGCAATCCTTGAACGATTGTCCAACCTCTTCACAGTTGAAACACTTTCCCGATCCGAACCTACATTCACCCAGGTGACTTTTCAGACACTTCGGGCACTGAGGATACTTCTTGGTGTCCTGTACCTTCTTTCCCATTCCTTGACTGTTCTGGCTTTCACTAGGCCATTTTGTTCCACTCTGTTGATGTGGTTGGATAAACTTTCGTGGGGTTTCCCTTGCTCTAGTACACTTCATTTCCGCATCCTCCACTTCCAACGCAGTGGATACAACCTCACTGAAGGACAAGCCTTTGATGCCAGTAAACTTGACTCCTCGGAAAATCTCTGGCTTTAGTCCATTCATAAACTAAAACACTTTATCTTCATTCCTATGGACGAGATAGGGACTCGAATTGTCTGCTGTACTCAGCCACTGACCCCGTCTGTTTCAAGCTCAAAAATTCAACTTTCTTAGCGGCTTGAACAATGCTGTTGAAATACTTCTGATAGAAAACTTCTCTGAATTGTGTCCATGACATAGCCAGGGCATCAGGGGCGGTTTCCATCGACTCCGACCAGAGTTGAGCTTCGCCAGCCAGATGGAATTTAGCCAGAGTGACCTTGTCTCCTTCCTCAATATTGGCATACCTATACATACTCTCAATCTTTCTGAGCCATTCTTTAGCAACAGTGGGATTAGTTGACTTCCCATCAAATGTACGCGGCTGAAGTCTTCGAAATCTGTCTCCAGAGTGCTCACCGCTAGAACTCGAGTTAGCACTTCCTGGTACATCTCGATTCAACAACACACCCAACTGATAGGACTGTTGGTGCACGAAATCAGTTTGCTGACGCACTAAATCTGTCAGTTGCCTAATCACACTAGGCTCCTCTTCACTTCTCACATTCGGCATTTCTCTTGGTACTCTAGGCCTCCTTGGGCGTCTGGCCATAATACTAAATTCCTGCACAGGGTTAACTACTCTCATAAACATCCCCCCCCCCCCCCCCCCCCCCCCCCCCCCCCCCCCCCCCCCCCCCCCCCCCCCCCCCCCCCCCCCCCCCCCCCCCCCCCCCCCCCCCCCCCCCCCCCCCCCCCCCCCCCCCCCCCCCCCCCCCCCCCCCCCCCCCCCCCCCCCCCCCCCCCCCCCCCCCCCCCCCCCCCCCCCCCCCCCCCCCCCCCCCCCCCCCCCCCCCCCCCCCCCCCCCCCCCCCCCCCCCCCCCCCCCCCCCCCCCCCCCCCCCCCCCCCCCCCCCCCCCCCCCCCCCCCCCCCCCCCCCCCCCCCCCCCCCCCCCCCCCCCCCCCCCCCCCCCCCCCCCCCCCCCCCCCCCCCCCCCCCCCCCCCCCCCCCCCCCCCCCCCCCCCCCCCCCCCCCCCCCCCCCCCCCCCCCCCCCCCCCCCCCCCCCCCCCCCCCCCCCCCCCCCCCCCCCCCCCCCCCCCCCCCCCCCCCCCCCCCCCCCCCCCCCCCCCCCCCCCCCCCCCCCCCCCCCCCCCCCCCCCCCCCCCCCCCCCCCCCCCCCCCCCCCCCCCCCCCCCCCCCCCCCCCCCCCCCCCCCCCCCCCCCCCCCCCCCCCCCCCCCCCCCCCCCCCCCCCCCCCCCCCCCCCCCCCCCCCCCCCCCCCCCCCCCCCCCCCCCCCCCCCCCCCCCCCCCCCCCCCCCCCCCCCCCCCCCCCCCCCCCCCCCCCCCCCCCCCCCCCCCCCCCCCCCCCCCCCCCCCCCCCCCCCCCCCCCCCCCCCCCCCCCCCCCCCCCCCCCCCCCCCCCCCCCCCCCCCCCCCCCCCCCCCCCCCCCCCCCCCCCCCCCCCCCCCCCCCCCCCCCCCCCCCCCCCCCCCCCCCCCCCCCCCCCCCCCCCCCCCCCCCCCCCCCCCCCCCCCCCCCCCCCCCCCCCCCCCCCCCCCCCCCCCCCCCCCCCCCCCCCCCCCCCCCCCCCCCCCCCCCCCCCCCCCCCCCCCCCCCCCCCCCCCCCCCCCCCCCCCCCCCCCCCCCCCCCCCCCCCCCCCCCCCCCCCCCCCCCCCCCCCCCCCCCCCCCCCCCCCCCCCCCCCCCCCCCCCCCCCCCCCCCCCCCCCCCCCCCCCCCCCCCCCCCCCCCCCCCCCCCCCCCCCCCCCCCCCCCCCCCCCCCCCCCCCCCCCCCCCCCCCCCCCCCCCCCCCCCCCCCCCCCCCCCCCCCCCCCCCCCCCCCCCCCCCCCCCCCCCCCCCCCCCCCCCCCCCCCCCCCCCCCCCCCCCCCCCCCCCCCCCCCCCCCCCCCCCCCCCCCCCCCCCCCCCCCCCCCCCCCCCCCCCCCCCCCCCCCCCCCCCCCCCCCCCCCCCCCCCCCCCCCCCCCCCCCCCCCCCCCCCCCCCCCCCCCCCCCCCCCCCCCCCCCCCCCCCCCCCCCCCCCCCCCCCCCCCCCCCCCCCCCCCCCCCCCCCCCCCCCCCCCCCCCCCCCCCCCCCCCCCCCCCCCCCCCCCCCCCCCCCCCCCCCCCCCCCCCCCCCCCCCCCCCCCCCCCCCCCCCCCCCCCCCCCCCCCCCCCCCCCCCCCCCCCCCCCCCCCCCCCCCCCCCCCCCCCCCCCCCCCCCCCCCCCCCCCCCCCCCCCCCCCCCCCCCCCCCCCCCCCCCCCCCCCCCCCCCCCCCCCCCCCCCCCCCCCCCCCCCCCCCCCCCCCCCCCCCCCCCCCCCCCCCCCCCCCCCCCCCCCCCCCCCCCCCCCCCCCCCCCCCCCCCCCCCCCCCCCCCCCCCCCCCCCCCCCCCCCCCCCCCCCCCCCCCCCCCCCCCCCCCCCCCCCCCCCCCCCCCCCCCCCCCCCCCCCCCCCCCCCCCCCCCCCCCCCCCCCCCCCCCCCCCCCCCCCCCCCCCCCCCCCCCCCCCCCCCCCCCCCCCCCCCCCCCCCCCCCCCCCCCCCCCCCCCCCCCCCCCCCCCCCCCCCCCCCCCCCCCCCCCCCCCCCCCCCCCCCCCCCCCCCCCCCCCCCCCCCCCCCCCCCCCCCCCCCCCCCCCCCCCTAACATAAACACTTACAGTTGTTGGAGTACTCCCATTCAACGATTGGCACTGATGAATAATCTTTTGAACGGTTTAACTGAATGTCTCTAATACCATACTGAAACGCCCCGAGTTTTCTAAACTCAGTTCGTTACACATAACACAGAACAGGACTAAGAAAAATTTGACAAATTTCAAAAACAACTTCGCTCAAAATCAAAATTTTGACATTTGCTAAAGCCTCAAAATTTTAAAACTAGCAGCGGAGATTTTTTTTTTTTAAAACGAAAATAGAGTTAAACAAATTGTAAAATAATTTTAAAAGAATCGGTTAAAATATTGGGAAGTAATTCGGCCAGAAGAGATGAAAGCTTAAGTATGAAATGCTTGAAGATCATAAAAGTCAACCACATCATCCGCTGATCAGAGTCAACGAAAATGGGCAGAAACAAAACGGAGGACTTCCACCGATGATGTCAGCCGGAAGAAATACTCTTCCTACTTCAGTCGATGACGTCAGCCGGAAGAATCACTCTTCCAACTTCAGTCGATGACGTCAGCCGGAAGAATCACTCTTCCAACTCCAGCCGATGACGTCAGCCGGAAGAATCACTCTTCCAACTTCAGTCGATGACGTCAGCCGGAAGAATCACTCTTCCAACTTCAGTCGATGACGTCAGCCGGAAGAATCACTCTTCCAACTTCAGTCGATGACGTCAGCCGGAAGAATCACTCTTCCAACTTCAGTCGATGACGTCAGCCGGAAGAATCACTCTTCCAACTTCAGTCGATGACGTCAGCCGGAAGAATCACTCTTCCAACTTCAGTCGATGACGTCAGCCGGAAGAATCACTCTTCCAACTTCAGTCGATGACGTCAGCCGGAAGAATCACTCTTCCAACTTCAGTCGATGACGTCAGCCGGAAGAATCACTCTTCCAACTTCAGTCGATGACGTCAGCCGGAAGAATCACTCTTCCAACTTCAGTCGATGACGTCAGCCGGAAGAATCACTCTTCCAACTTCAGTCGATGACGTCAGCCGGAAGAATCACTCTTCCAACTTCAGTCGATGACGTCAGCCGGAAGAATCACTCTTCCAACTTCAGTCGATGACGTCAGCCGGAAGAATCACTCTTCCAACTTCAGTCGATGACGTCAGCCGGAAGAATCACTCTTCCAACTTCAGTCGATGACGTCAGCCGGAAGAATCACTCTTCCAACTTCAGTCGATGACGTCAGCCGGAAGAATCACTCTTCCAACTTCAGTCGATGACGTCAGCCGGAAGAATCACTCTTCCAACTTCAGTCGATGACGTCAGCCGGAAGAATCACTCTTCCAACTTCAGTCGATGACGTCAGCCGGAAGAATCACTCTTCCAACTTCAGTCGATGACGTCAGCCGGAAGAATCACTCTTCCAACTTCAGTCGATGACGTCAGCCGGAAGAATCACTCTTCCAACTTCAGTCGATGACGTCAGCCGGAAGAATCACTCTTCCAACTTCAGTCGATGACGTCAGCCGGAAGAATCACTCTTCCAACTTCAGTCGATGACGTCAGCCGGAAGAATCACTCTTCCAACTTCAGTCGATGACGTCAGCCGGAAGAATCACTCTTCCAACTTCAGTCGATGACGTCAGCCGGAAGAATCACTCTTCCAACTTCAGTCGATGACGTCAGCCGGAAGAATCACTCTTCCAACTTCAGTCGATGACGTCAGCCGGAAGAATCACTCTTCCAACTTCAGTCGATGACGTCAGCCGGAAGAATCACTCTTCCAACTTCAGTCGATGACGTCAGCCGGAAGAATCACTCTTCCAACTTCAGTCGATGACGTCAGCCGGAAGAATCACTCTTCCAACTTCAGTCGATGACGTCAGCCGGAAGAATCACTCTTCCAACTTCAGTCGATGACGTCAGCCGGAAGAATCACTCTTCCAACTTCAGTCGATGACGTCAGCCGGAAGAATCACTCTTCCAACTTCAGTCGATGACGTCAGCCGGAAGAATCACTCTTCCAACTTCAGTCGATGACGTCAGCCGGAAGAATCACTCTTCCAACTTCAGTCGATGACGTCAGCCGGAAGAATCACTCTTCCAACTTCAGTCGATGACGTCAGCCGGAAGAATCACTCTTCCAACTTCAGTCGATGACGTCAGCCGGAAGAATCACTCTTCCAACTTCAGTCGATGACGTCAGCCGGAAGAATCACTCTTCCAACTTCAGTCGATGACGTCAGCCGGAAGAATCACTCTTCCAACTTCAGTCGATGACGTCAGCCGGAAGAATCACTCTTCCAACTTCAGTCGATGACGTCAGCCGGAAGAATCACTCTTCCAACTTCAGTCGATGACGTCAGCCGGAAGAATCACTCTTCCAACTTCAGTCGATGACGTCAGCCGGAAGAATCACTCTTCCAACTTCAGTCGATGACGTCAGCCGGAAGAATCACTCTTCCAACTTCAGTCGATGACGTCAGCCGGAAGAATCACTCTTCCAACTTCAGTCGATGACGTCAGCCGGAAGAATCACTCTTCCAACTTCAGTCGATGACGTCAGCCGGAAGAATCACTCTTCCAACTTCAGTCGATGACGTCAGCCGGAAGAATCACTCTTCCAACTTCAGTCGATGACGTCAGCCGGAAGAATCACTCTTCCAACTTCAGTCGATGACGTCAGCCGGAAGAATCACTCTTCCAACTTCAGTCGATGACGTCAGCCGGAAGAATCACTCTTCCAACTTCAGTCGATGACGTCAGCCGGAAGAATCACTCTTCCAACTTCAGTCGATGACGTCAGCCGGAAGAATCACTCTTCCAACCTCCTCTATTCATCTGTGAACTCAGGAAGATTCACCTGCAGTATCATCAACACCTACATCACAAAACTCATCTATTAGCCTAATGCTAAGTAAGTAAAGCAATAATGAAATGAAATGCTGAAACATAAATTCCTAAACATGCAATTTCTACTTTCTCATCTCAGTTGCATTCACATTCATTCATAAACTGGTCTGATCCCTCGGTTCCCTTGGGAGTGAGATCAATCCTCCCAATGTTATACATCCACTACTCGATTAAGGGGCGGATGAATTTTCTTAATAGCTGACCTGATCCCTCAGTTCCCTTGGGAGTGGGATTAATCCTCCCAATGTTATAAATCCCTTCATAAGTTAAGGGGTGGATTAGTTTCCTTAATAGTTTGTTTGTCACATTCAGTTCATGTCATACCATTCCTTACATAAAAATTTATTTTCGTAATCTTTCAAGAAAAACATGATGTATGACATACAAACTCATTCACACAATACATAATCCTACTATTTTGTGATGTAGGCCCGAAGGCACATGCATACTTCACTTACCTGGCTCTCCTGGAAATGCTCGGTGTTGCAAACTACTTTGGGAGGTTACGCAACCTAAAACTATGGACAGATATTTGATTAGATTTTACTAAACCTCATTCTACACCATCTAGAAGCCTAAGTGTAACGACCCCAGAGAGATCGCCACATAATCCATATCTTTCTTAAACATTTAATTCTTATTACTCACACATTATTCATTATCAGTAATGTATTTTATTATTTTTTTTGAAACATAATTTAACTCAAGACGTCATACGCGATTCACTAGGCCTCATTCGGCAAAGGAAAACATTACACATCTGCCGGCGGGCAGCGCAATGTGTATCGGCTGGTGAAGGGAAACTTAAACCTTTAGACTGCATCTACCGATAGAGGAATAAACCACATCTACCGATCGCTAGACGACAAAATAGCACTTTCATCATCCGATGGCTTTACTGAAGACATCATCCGATGGCTTTACTGAAGACATCATCCGATGGCTTTACTGAAGACATCATCCGATGGCTTTACTGAAGACATCATCCGATGGCTTTACTGAAGACATCATCCGATGGCTTTACTGAAGACATCATCCGATGGCTTTACTGAAGACATCATCCGATGGCTTTACTGAAGACATCATCCGATGGCTTAAACACTCTACATCTGCCGATCGCTAGACGACAAAATAGCACTTTCATCATCCGATGGCTTAAACACTCTACATCTGCCGATCGCTAGACGACAAAATAGCACTTTCATCATCCGATGGCTTAAACACTCTACATCTGCCGATCGCTAGACGACAAAATAGCACTTTCATCATCCGATGGCTTAAACACTCTACATCTGCCGATCGCTAGACGACAAAATAGCACTTTCATCATCCGATGGCTTAAACACTCTACATCTGCCGATCGCTAGACGACAAAATAGCACTTTCATCATCCGATGGCTTAAACACTCTACATCTGCCGATCGCTAGACGACAAAATAGCACTTTCATCATCCGATGGCTTAAACACTCTACATCTGCCGATCGCTAGACGACAAAATAGCACTTTCATCATCCGATGGCTTAAACACTCTACATCTGCCGATCGCTAGACGACAAAATAGCACTTTCATCATCCGATGGCTTAAACACTCTACATCTGCCGATCGCTAGACGACAAAATAGCACTTTCATCATCCGATGGCTTAAACACTCTACATCTGCCGATCGCTAGACGACAAAATAGCACTTTCATCATCCGATGGCTTAAACACTCTACATCTGCCGATCGCTAGACGACAAAATAGCACTTTCATCATCCGATGGCTTAAACACTCTACATCTGCCGATCGCTAGACGACAAAATAGCACTTTCATCATCCGATGGCTTAAACACTCTACATCTGCCGATCGCTAGACGACAAAATAGCACTTTCATCATCCGATGGCTTAAACACTCTACATCTGCCGATCGCTAGACGACAAAATAGCACTTTCATCATCCGATGGCTTAAACACTCTACATCTGCCGATCGCTAGACGACAAAATAGCACTTTCATCATCCGATGGCTTAAACACTCTACATCTGCCGATCGCTAGACGACAAAATAGCACTTTCATCATCCGATGGCTTAAACACTCTACATCTGCCGATCGCTAGACGACAAAATAGCACTTTCATCATCCGATGGCTTAAACACTCTACATCTGCCGATCGCTAGACGACAAAATAGCACTTTCATCATCCGATGGCTTAAACACTCTACATCTGCCGATCGCTAGACGACAAAATAGCACTTTCATCATCCGATGGCTTAAACACTCTACATCTGCCGATCGCTAGACGACAAAATAGCACTTTCATCATCCGATGGCTTAAACACTCTACATCTGCCGATCGCTAGACGACAAAATAGCACTTTCATCATCCGATGGCTTAAACACTCTACATCTGCCGATCGCTAGACGACAAAATAGCACTTTCATCATCCGATGGCTTAAACACTCTACATCTGCCGATCGCTAGACGACAAAATAGCACTTTCATCATCCGATGGCTTAAACACTCTACATCTGCCGATCGCTAGACGACAAAATAGCACTTTCATCATCCGATGGCTTAAACACTCTACATCTGCCGATCGCTAGACGACAAAATAGCACTTTCATCATCCGATGGCTTAAACACTCTACATCTGCCGATCGCTAGACGACAAAATAGCACTTTCATCATCCGATGGCTTAAACACTCTACATCTGCCGATCGCTAGACGACAAAATAGCACTTTCATCATCCGATGGCTTAAACACTCTACATCTGCCGATCGCTAGACGACAAAATAGCACTTTCATCATCCGATGGCTTAAACACTCTACATCTGCCGATCGCTAGACGACAAAATAGCACTTTCATCATCCGATGGCTTAAACACTCTACATCTGCCGATCGCTAGACGACAAAATAGCACTTTCATCATCCGATGGCTTAAACACTCTACATCTGCCGATCGCTAGACGACAAAATAGCACTTTCATCATCCGATGGCTTAAACACTCTACATCTGCCGATCGCTAGACGACAAAATAGCACTTTCATCATCCGATGGCTTAAACACTCTACATCTGCCGATCGCTAGACGACAAAATAGCACTTTCATCATCCGATGGCTTAAACACTCTACATCTGCCGATCGCTAGACGACAAAATAGCACTTTCATCATCCGATGGCTTAAACACTCTACATCTGCCGATCGCTAGACGACAAAATAGCACTTTCATCATCCGATGGCTTAAACACTCTACATCTGCCGATCGCTAGACGACAAAATAGCACTTTCATCATCCGATGGCTTAAACACTTACACTCTGCCGATGACGTCAGCCGGATGACTGGCCTTCATCCAGCTTCCTATCACACGACAGAAAAACACTATAATCATCAAACCAACCTTCATCCAATAGCAAAACTACCACAACTCACCCTGAATCTAACTTAGTAACTTAAACCTCAATGAGTAAGAATTCAATACCTTCATCCAAAATACGCATAGCGGAAGGCTTAAGCAAAACAAACCTCAATTTGTAATCTTTAAACCATCCCATCAGGCTCTTTAAGTCTAATCATCCAAATCTAAATCTAATGGTGATAAGAATTTCTTATCTACTTAGGATATCTGTTCTCATAAAACTTCAATCTGACATACTATAACGCATAACCAGGTGGTCTAATCGCCTGCCACAGCCTTGCACTATCATATGAGCATCCTCCAGCAAACCAGCTTTTAAGACATCACTCCTGCGACTTGGAAATCCTTCACCTGTTAGCTCTTCACTAACATCTAAGGTTTAACTATAAGCCTAATGCTTAGTAAGGAATATAACACTAACATGGATGCATGAATGTAAAAATTCAGGAAATTACATACTCATAAGTCTCTTTTTCTTTTTCTTGTTCATATCTTTGCTCGTAATCATCATTCATAGTCATGGATCATATTTATCATTCATAATCATTGATCATATTCTTCATTTAAGTTGTGTGGATTAAGAGAGGATTTGTGCCGGTAAAGTGGGTTCGACAGTGAGTTTGATCTTGGTCCCTACTGCGGGTCGTATTCATAAGTCCATCTTTTGGACTGTGACATACGCCAAACCGCCCCCAACCCTCACTTAGTCCACGTTGCATCAGTTTTATCTTCTTACTTTACTCATGAGGAAAACATGCTCTTAAACATTTTCATATGCATAAAATAGTCATGATGCATGTACATGGAAATTCCTAAATCATCAAGCTACAGACAGAGCACTATCCAACATAAAACCTTACCATTGAACTAATCATCGACATAAACACTAGACAGTAACATAAGAGAACTACTAATCATCGTATGAGTTTCTACCTAACATCCTTTGATGTAGGGTCCTAATGACCGAGAAACCTGTACATTCACTTACCTGGTCTCCTTAGCAATTTGAGCTCCTATCTCTTCAAACTTCTTCACCTAAAACATTTACATTGCAGTAGTTAAAAAAAAAATCCTATTAGTTCTAATCACAAGTCATCCTAGGATCTAATAGCTATAGTCACTCCCGAATCCTTAGTATAGTTCTCTGTGCAGTTTAAAATCCAAAACCCAAAACAGACAGATTCGATTAGCGATAACTCAGGGTTGGTTGTTTAATGTCCAAAATCGATTCGGAAATGACATTACCACTTTCAGATTTTAAAATACCCTTACTAATACTCGGCCATTGAAGAACCCAGAACTTCAACACATAGCAGAAAACAGAGCTTAACGACTAAAAGATAGCTACATTGCCAAACTCGTACCTCGAGCACAAAGTAGCCAAGAAGCAGCAAGGAAACCGATCGTCGAAAGAGGGATTTCCAGCTGACAGAGAGCGAGAGCTCGGGAGAGAAGAAATCGCCGAGAGTAGAAGGTGTCGACTATAGTGGCTTAAATGAAGTTTGCTTTCCATTTTCTTTAAATACCGGTCTCAAACCTCCATTATTACAACTTTGCCACTCAACCTAGTTTAAAACCACATGTAATTAATTAAGCTTGGCATAAAAATTCTAAACCGTGAAGATTGAATAATCATGGCCGTTAATTTAGTTAGGAAGTCACCTGGTTGAAGTTGTCGGGTGTTACATCCACCCCTCCTTAAACAAAATTTTCGTCCCCGAAAATTGATCAAGCGAAGAGTTCTGGATATTTGTCCATCATGTCCTGCCGTCTTTCCCATGTGGCTTCCTCAATACCATGATTCATCCATAAAACTTTCACAAGGGAGATTTCCTTATTCCTCAGAGTTTTCACTGCAGATCCCAAAATTCGTACTGGCTTCTCTTCATACGTTAGTGTCGGCTCAATCTCAAAATCCACTGGTTTAACAACTTGAGTAGGGTCCCGTATGCATTTTCTTAGCATTGACACATGGAAGACATTATGAATCCTTTCCAATGATGGAGGCAATTACAATCTATAAGCCGTGCTGCCAATCCTTTCTAAGATGGAGAATGGTCCAATAAACCGTGGGTTTAGCTTTCCTTTCTTACCAAATCTTAAAACTCCTTTAAATGGTGAAATCCTCAGGAAAACTTCATCACCAACAGAAAACTCAAGGTCTCTTCTCCTCTGGTCTGCGTAACTCTTCTGTCGACTCTGTGCAGTTATCATTCTTTTCCTAATAGTGGCAATCTTGTCCGACATCTGTTGCAAAATCTCGGGACCTAGGAGTTTTGCTTCACCAACCTCATCCCAATACAGAGGTGACCTACATTTCCTGCCATACAGTGCTTCATAAGGTGCCATACCAATGGTGGGCTGATAACTGTTATTGTAGGAGAACTCAACCAAAGGTAAGTATTGGCTCCAAGATGACTGGAAATCTAGTACACACGCCTTCAGCATATCTTCAAGTATCTGAATAGTCCTCTCAGATTGACCATCTGTCTGCGGGTGAAAGGCAGTGCTGAAGGATAACCTCGTACCAAGTGTGCCTTGTAGACCTTTCCAAAACCGTGAGGTGAACCTAGGGTCACGATCAGAGACAATAGATACAGGAATTCCATGCAGTCTAATAATTTCTTGTACATAAAGGTCAGCAAGCTGGTTCATCGTGTAGGTTGTCTTTACAGGTAAGAAATGGGCTGATTTCGTCAGTTTATCTATCACCAGCCAAATACTATCATGTCCCTTAGTTGTCTTAGGTAATCCTACTACGAAATCCATAGCTATGTGTTCCCACTTCCATTCTGGAATAGGTAAAGGCTGAAGGGTACCTCCTGGACGCTGGTGCTCGGCTTTAACTTGCTGGCATACTAGACAAGACTCCACATACATAGCAACATCCCTTTTTAAGTTTGGCCACCAGTAGAGTAACCTCAGGTCTCGATACATCTTGGTGCTGCCAGGATGTACAGAAAAGGGAGACAAATGTGCCTCGGCCAATATTAAATTACGTAATCCCTCATCATTAGGGACATACCATCGATTCCTAAACCTCAGAATTCCATCTTTGGAAAGACTAAACTCGGAGGTGGTGTCCTTCAATCTGCTCATTATACTGATATTGTCCTCTGAATTCCTCTGTTGTGCCTCTTTGATCTTTTCCAAAACCGTTGGTTGAATGGTTAATTCGGCAAGTAAGGCTGATAACTTTGGTACTATATCCAATTCAAATCTCTGTACTTCTGTCCTCAATGGTATAGACATAGTTGACATTACGGGTTGCATTATTGTTGACATCCTGCTCAAAGCGTCAGCCACAGAGTTAGCCTTACCCGGGTGATACCTGATCTCAAAGTCATAATCCTTAACAAATTCCAACCAACGTCTCTGTCTCATGTTCAATTCCTTTTGTGTAAAGAGGTACTTCAGACTTTTATGGTCAGAAAATACCTCACACTGTTGTCCATACAAAAAGTGTCTCCACATCTTCAAGGCAAAAACAACAGCAGCTAATTCTAAATCATGGGTGGGATAGTTTTGTTCTTCATAACTCTTTAGCTGCCTAGAGGCATACGCTACAACTTTACCCTCTTGCATCAAAACACAGCCCAAACCAACTTTAGATGCATCACAGTATACGCTAAACTTTCCTTCTTCGGGTGGAAGAGTCAAAACAGGGGCTGTTGTTAACTTCAATTTCAATGTTTGGAAGCTATCCTCACAAGCTTCGGTCCAAGAATACTTATTGTCCTTCTTTGTCAGATTCGTCAGAGGCTTAGCTATTAAGGAAAATCCTTTGATGAACTTCCTGTAATAGCCTGCCAATCCAAGGAAACTGCGGACTTCACTGTCGTTCTTCGGTTGCGGCCAATCCTTTACTGCCTGAATTTTGGTCGGGTCTACAGATATGCCATTAGCAGCCACTACATGTCCAAGAAAATTAACATTGTTCAACCAAAACTCACACTTGGACAACTTGGCATAAAGTTGATGTTCCCATAATGTCGTCAAAACTACACTTAAATGCTCTGCATGGTCAGCTTCAGTCTGCGAGTATATCAAGATATCATCTATGAATACAATTACAAACTTGTCCAAATACTCACGAAACACTCAATTCATTAAGCCCATAAAGGCTGCAGGTGCATTTGTCAGCCCAAACGACATTACAAGGAATTCATAATGCCCATAACGGGTCCTGAAGGCAGTCTTAGGTATATCACTCTCCTTAACTTTCAGTTGATAGTACCCCGAACGCAAATCAATCTTTGAAAACACTTTAGCTCCTTGCAATTGGTCGATCAAGTCATCAATACGGGGCAAGGGGTATTTATTCCTAATGGTTAACTTATTTAGCTCTCTATAGTCTATGCACATTCTGAGGGAACCATCTTTCTTTTTAACGAATAAGACAGGTGCACCCCAAGGAGAGCTGCTAGGGTGGATAAATCCTTTGTCTACTAATTCCTGCAGTTGGATTTTTAACTCCTTCAACTCAACAGGTGCCATGCGATATGGGTTCTTAGACACCGGTAAGGCCTCATGGTACGTATCTATTACAAACTCTATTTCTCTATCAGGTGGTAAACCAGGCAAATCATCCAAAAATGCCTCACGGAACTCTCGGACTATGGAGATATCCTGAAACTCCATTCTATCCTTCATCCGAACATCCATTACACTAGCCAGGTAACTCTCACATCCATTTTTCAATAATCGATAGATCTCTAAGGAGGATATAATTGGCATTTTACTTATCTTAGGGATAGCTTGGAAGGAATAATGATCACCATTTGGGGGTCAAAAATCAACCAACCCAGATCTACAACTTATTGTGGCATAATGCCTGAATAACCAATTCATTCCTAATATCACCTCATACCCTTTCATGTCAATTACAATCAGTTCTACATATAGTTTCTTACCTCCTAAGGACACAACATCACCCTTAACAATCTGTTCTGAATGTAGGGACTTCACTGATGGTAACATAACATTATATGGCCTTTCGGCTGGTAAAAGTTCTAAGTTGTGATTGCATACAAACAAGGTTGATATAAACGAGTGCGTGGCTCCCGTATCAATAAGTGTGTAAGCAGTAAAACCACAGATCATAATGGTACCTGTTATAACTGTATGCGGCACTGTGTCCTCATCCTCCATCATAGCATAAACTCTAGGTGTTATCCTTGCACGGTTCGGATCTGGCGGCATGGGGCAGTCTCTGACTATATGTCCAACCTTATCACATCTGAAACAGTGGCTAGAACGCAACTTGCATTCGCCGGGGTGGTTCTTCTGACAGGTGGGGCATAGAGTGGCCATTGGTCGCTTTCCTTTTCCCTGATCTTCATTTGGATTGAAGGGTCTCTTTATACCTTGTTGTTGTTGTTGTGGTCCCCTGTTCTGTTGCGGCTGCCATCCTTTGTTCTGACGTGGTGGCTGCTGAGTTTCCTTCGTGAATTTTCTTGGCTGCTCACGCTGTGCATATGCTGTCATTTCAGCCTCTTCCAGCTCCAAGGCCTTAGCCGTCACTTCACCATAAGGTACATTGTGTATCCCAGCAGTCTTTACTTTCATGTACAAACTCGGCTTCAGTCCTTGAACAAATTGATAAATCCTGTCCTCATCATCCTCAATCATTCGGGGAGCAAACCGTGATAAAGCATCAAATTTGCATATGTATTCTGTCACAGAGCCAGTTTGTCGCAGATTCATGAACTCCTTCTTCTTGTTGGCCCGAACAGTCCTATTGAAGTACTTGTCAAAGAAGGCAGTCTTAAACATTTCCCAAGTCATAGCTCCTGCATTAGCGGTGTTTTGGATTGAATCCCACAAATGCCTTGCTCCCAATTCCAAATGAAAGACAGTATACGTGACCTTATCTCCTTCATCAACCTTTGCATACTTAAACATGTCCTCTATCTTTCGAACCCATTCCTATGCATAAATAGGATCTGAAACATGTCCATTAAATACCAGGGGTCAAAGCCGGTGGAAACGCTCACCTCCGTGATCATGAGTTGCATTAGTACTGGAGTTGCCTTGTTCCTCTCTAGCAGTCATCAGCTAATCGATCTGGCGAGATTGGCGCATGACCAACTCTGTCAACTGAGCAATGGCATTGCTATCCTCATTGGTCTCTCTCTGCTGACCTCTAACCATTTTGGGATTCCTAGACAAATAATTATAGATACATCTTAACTTAATGACATTTACTGAAATCATAAGTACTTACAGTTGCTGGAGTGTGCTCATGTGACAGTCAGTGCTGGAAGGCAGTCTGCAGAATCGGTTTTAGAACCCGGTTTTGCTCTGAAACCATAATTGTAACGACCCCAGAGATATCGCCACATAATCCATATCTTTCTTAATCATTTAATTCTTATTACTCACACATTATTCATTATCAGTAATGTATTTTATTATTTTTTTTGAAACATAATTTAACTCAAGACGTCATACGCAATTCACTAGGCCTCATTCGACAAAGGAAAACATTACACATCTGCTGTAACAACCCCAGGAGGGATCGTCACATAATCCATATCTTTCTTAATCATTTAATCCTTATTACTCACACATGATTCATTATTAGTAGTGTATTTCTTTTTTTTTTTTGAAACATAATTTAACTCAAGATGTCGGATGCGATTCGCTAAGCCTCAATCGGCAAAGGAAAACATTACATATCTGCCAGCGGGCAGTACAATGTGTATCGGCTAGTGAAGGGAAAACTTTAAGCTATAGATTGCATCTACCGATAGAAGAATGAACCACATCTACCGGTCACTAGAAGACAAAACCGTGTTTATACCATTCGGTGGAGAAACTCTCTACATCATCCGATGAAATAAGGGTACATCATCTGGTGACTTATTACACTACATCTGCCGATCACTAGACAACAAAATAAAACTCTCATCGTCCGATGGCTTAAACACTCTACATCTGCCGATCGCTAGACGACAAAATAACACTTTCATCATCCGATGGCTTAAACACTCTACATCTGCCGATCGCTAGACGACAAAATAGCACTTTCATCATCCGATGGCTTAAACACTCTACATCTGCCGATCGCTAGACGACAAAATAGCACTTTCATCATCCGATGGCTTAAACACTCTACATCTGCCGATCGCTAGACGACAAAATAGCACTTTCATCATCCGATGGCTTAAACACTCTACATCTGCCGATCGCTAGACGACAAAATAGCACTTTCATCATCCGATGGCTTAAACACTCTACATCTGCCGATCGCTAGACGACAAAATAGCACTTTCATCATCCGATGGCTTAAACACTCTACATCTGCCGATCGCTAGACGACAAAATAGCACTTTCATCATCCGATGGCTTAAACACTCTACATCTGCCGATCGCTAGACGACAAAATAGCACTTTCATCATCCGATGGCTTAAACACTCTACATCTGCCGATCGCTAGACGACAAAATAGCACTTTCATCATCCGATGGCTTAAACACTCTACATCTGCCGATCGCTAGACGACAAAATAGCACTTTCATCATCCGATGGCTTAAACACTCTACATCTGCCGATCGCTAGACGACAAAATAGCACTTTCATCATCCGATGGCTTAAACACTCTACATCTGCCGATCGCTAGACGACAAAATAGCACTTTCATCATCCGATGGCTTAAACACTCTACATCTGCCGATCGCTAGACGACAAAATAGCACTTTCATCATCCGATGGCTTAAACACTCTACATCTGCCGATCGCTAGACGACAAAATAGCACTTTCATCATCCGATGGCTTAAACACTCTACATCTGCCGATCGCTAGACGACAAAATAGCACTTTCATCATCCGATGGCTTAAACACTCTACATCTGCCGATCGCTAGACGACAAAATAGCACTTTCATCATCCGATGGCTTAAACACTCTACATCTGCCGATCGCTAGACGACAAAATAGCACTTTCATCATCCGATGGCTTAAACACTCTACATCTGCCGATCGCTAGACGACAAAATAGCACTTTCATCATCCGATGGCTTAAACACTCTACATCTGCCGATCGCTAGACGACAAAATAGCACTTTCATCATCCGATGGCTTAAACACTCTACATCTGCCGATCGCTAGACGACAAAATAGCACTTTCATCATCCGATGGCTTAAACACTCTACATCTGCCGATCGCTAGACGACAAAATAGCACTTTCATCATCCGATGGCTTAAACACTCTACATCTGCCGATCGCTAGACGACAAAATAGCACTTTCATCATCCGATGGCTTAAACACTCTACATCTGCCGATCGCTAGACGACAAAATAGCACTTTCATCATCCGATGGCTTAAACACTCTACATCTGCCGATCGCTAGACGACAAAATAGCACTTTCATCATCCGATGGCTTAAACACTCTACATCTGCCGATCGCTAGACGACAAAATAGCACTTTCATCATCCGATGGCTTAAACACTCTACATCTGCCGATCGCTAGACGACAAAATAGCACTTTCATCATCCGATGGCTTAAACACTCTACATCTGCCGATCGCTAGACGACAAAATAGCACTTTCATCATCCGATGGCTTAAACACTCTACATCTGCCGATCGCTAGACGACAAAATAGCACTTTCATCATCCGATGGCTTAAACACTCTACATCTGCCGATCGCTAGACGACAAAATAGCACTTTCATCATCCGATGGCTTAAACACTCTACATCTGCCGATCGCTAGACGACAAAATAGCACTTTCATCATCCGATGGCTTAAACACTCTACATCTGCCGATCGCTAGACGACAAAATAGCACTTTCATCATCCGATGGCTTAAACACTCTACATCTGCCGATCGCTAGACGACAAAATAGCACTTTCATCATCCGATGGCTTAAACACTCTACATCTGCCGATCGCTAGACGACAAAATAGCACTTTCATCATCCGATGGCTTAAACACTCTACATCTGCCGATCGCTAGACGACAAAATAGCACTTTCATCATCCGATGGCTTAAACACTCTACATCTGCCGATCGCTAGACGACAAAATAGCACTTTCATCATCCGATGGCTTAAACACTCTACATCTGCCGATCGCTAGACGACAAAATAGCACTTTCATCATCCGATGGCTTAAACACTCTACATCTGCCGATCGCTAGACGACAAAATAGCACTTTCATCATCCGATGGCTTAAACACTCTACATCTGCCGATCGCTAGACGACAAAATAGCACTTTCATCATCCGATGGCTTAAACACTCTACATCTGCCGATCGCTAGACGACAAAATAGCACTTTCATCATCCGATGGCTTAAACACTCTACATCTGCCGATCGCTAGACGACAAAATAGCACTTTCATCATCCGATGGCTTAAACACTCTACATCTGCCGATCGCTAGACGACAAAATAGCACTTTCATCATCCGATGGCTTAAACACTCTACATCTGCCGATCGCTAGACGACAAAATAGCACTTTCATCATCCGATGGCTTAAACACTCTACATCTGCCGATCGCTAGACGACAAAATAGCACTTTCATCATCCGATGGCTTAAACACTCTACATCTGCCGATCGCTAGACGACAAAATAGCACTTTCATCATCCGATGGCTTAAACACTCTACATCTGCCGATCGCTAGACGACAAAATAGCACTTTCATCATCCGATGGCTTAAACACTCTACATCTGCCGATCGCTAGACGACAAAATAGCACTTTCATCATCCGATGGCTTAAACACTCTACATCTGCCGATCGCTAGACGACAAAATAGCACTTTCATCATCCGATGGCTTAAACACTCTACATCTGCCGATCGCTAGACGACAAAATAGCACTTTCATCATCCGATGGCTTAAACACTCTACATCTGCCGATCGCTAGACGACAAAATAGCACTTTCATCATCCGATGGCTTAAACACTCTACATCTGCCGATCGCTAGACGACAAAATAGCACTTTCATCATCCGATGGCTTTCTATCATACGGCAGTAAAACACTTAATCATCAACATCTTCATTCGATAGAACATATCACAACTCACCCGATTCTTAACTTAGTAACTATAAACTCAAAGAGTAAGGATCATAAATCATTCAAATACGCATAGCGGAACGACTAAGCAACACAACCATTCAATAATCCTTAAAGTCGTATTCAGACTCTAAAGTCAAACCATTCAATCGAACTTCCTTGTTTATAGAAATTATGTTCTACTTAGTCATTATTTATCATAAAATACTCTGACTTACAATGAGCATCGGCTTCATTGGAAAGGATCGATTTGGATCCTTAACAATAATGCTTAAAAATTTAGTGTGATCACTGGTGCCCATAAAGTCAGGATCCTTTGCTGCCTCATAATATCTTTCGGTCGTATTGTTAAATTCACATTCCAAAATAGTATTTAAAGAATGAGCGGTTATCTCTATGTGTTTTCCATACATATAACTAACAATTCTAAGGGGTCTTCGAGATTGTTCTAAATTTGCGTAGAACTTTCTCACCGAAGTCTCAAATTAAGGGTCATCATAGTTGAACAAGTCATACAATGTCATAGCTCTCATTGGCTCTACCAAATTTAAACTTATAGCTCCGAGAATTCTACTTGTCTACACAAAATTAGAGGCTTAAACTGAAAATCACGTTCATACCTCTCCGAATTTGTGAATAATGGAGACGACCACACTGATGAAGGCTCTTACTCGGTTGCTGGAGTGGGGTTCTTTGATCTCCTCTTGCGAACGACGAGTTTGCTGCAAGAGGATGATGCCATTGGAGGTTTAGAGGGAAAAGAGGAGATGATTATTGGAAGAAAATAGGCAAAGATGTTGGGATTGAAACGAAAATCACCAAAGAAAGTCGAGAGAGAGAGAGAGAGGTCGCGTGGTTAGGGTTTCAGACAACACTTTCTTCGTAAACTGAATAAAACAGATTGTTGAGGTGTCAACCGGTCTCAGTAGTGGTCGACACTTATGTCGGATACAGAAGGAAACTGAGAGTTTTAAGGTGTCGATCGATTTCAGTATTGGTCGAAACTTTCAGAATGAGATTCGAGCTTCATAACTTCTCAATTCTAATTAGACTTAACCGTACCGGGATATCATTAAAGGTCTTCTCATCTAAGGGTTTTGTAAAGATATCGGCTAATTGATTGGAAGAATTTACGAAATCCAAAGTGATATCTCTTTTTTGTACATGATCCCTTATAAAATGATATCGGATTTCAATGTGTTTGGTTATTGACTGTTAGATAGAATTCTTGGAAATCTTAATGGCACTAGTATTATAACATCTAATCGGTATCCTTTCATAGAATAGATTGTAGTCCTCTAATGTTTGCTTCATCCAAAGCATTTGAGCACAACAACTTCCGGCGGCGATATATTCGCTTTCGGCCGTTGAGAGTTCTACGAAATTTTATTTCTTTGAGTACCAAGACATGAGATATTCACCTAGAAATTGACATGTTCCACTAGTGCTTTTTCAATCTAAAAGGTTTCCAGCATAATCAGAGTCGGAATATCCTATTAGATCAAAAGATGTACCATTTGGATACCATAATCGTAAATCATAGGTGCCACTTAAATATTTAAATATCCTCTTAACCGCATTTAAGTGGGATTCCTTAGGGGATGCTTGAAACCGATCACATAAGCACACACTAAATAGGATATCCGTCCTACTAGATATCTACACTTATCATATTTTCATCTTTATCCAATTTTGTAGTTGTGCTTATGGGAGTTCTAGATGGTTTGGAAGAATTCAATCCAATTTTTTTTAAGAGATCTTTGATATGTTTTTCTTAATTTAAAACTATACCATTGGGAGTTTGCTTTATTTGCAATACTAAGAAAAATTTTAACTCCTCCATTATACTCATTTCAAATTCACTTTGCAGTAGAGATGCAAATTCATCACAAAGTGAGACATTTGTTTAGCCAAATATGATGTCATCCACGTATACTTGCACAATGAGCAAATCATTCCCTTTTTGTATAATAAACAAGGTTGAATTGGTATTACCCTTTTTAAATTTTCTTTCCATAAGAAAATTCTTCAATTTATCATACCAAGCTCTAGGGGCTTGCTTAAGTCCATATAGGGCTTTCTTAAGCTTGTATACATGGTCAAGTTTGTCATAGACTTCAAACCCTAAAGATTGCTCTACATAAACTTCTTCCAAGATATAACCATTTAAAAATGCAGTCTTAACATCCATTTGGAAGAAAGTGAAGTTTTTGTAGTAAGCAAATGCTAAAAGTATCCTAATAGATTCTAGTCTAGCTACGGGGACAAAGGTTTCTTCAAAGTCTATTCCCACTTCTTGGTTGTATCCCTTGGCAACCAATCTAGCCTTATTCCTTATAATAATTCTATTTTTGTCCATCTTGTTCTTAAACACCCATTTTTTTCCTATAATGGGATGGTCTTTGGGTTTTGGAATAAGTTCCCATACATTGCTTCTTTCAAATTTGTTTAACTCTTCTTGCATAGCTACTATTCAATTTTCATCCAATTCGGCTTCCTTAAATTTCGTTGGTTCTATTTGAGAAATAAAAGCCACATTTGCACACAAATTTCTAAGGGAAGCTCTAGTTTTGACACCTAAGGAATGATCACTTAGAACTTCATCTATGAGATGACTTTTGACAAATTTTCAATCTCTAGGAAGAACATCATTTGTATCCTTGATTGGAAAAATTTCAAGAGATTTTGATAGAGGATCTATGGGGGTTTCTCCTTGAATGGTTTCAACTTGATCTCCTAGAGAGAGAGAATCTATTTGCATTTCTAAAACATCATCCATTTCCACATTTATTGTAGATTGAGGGGTCTCATCAAAATTGACATGCATGGATTCTTCTACAACTAGTGTCCTTTTGTTAAACACTCTATATGCTTTACTAGTTAATGAATATCCAATGAATATTTCAAGATCCATCTTGGAATCGAATTTTCCCAAATTGTCCTTGGTGTTGAGAATAAAACATTTACAACCAATGGCTCTTAAATACTTAACACTAGGAATTTTATCATTCTAGAGTTCATAGGGGGTTTTCTCAAAGATAGGTCTTATGGAGACCCGGTTTAGCACATAGCAAGCCGTAGCCACGGCTTCTGCCCAAAAATATTTTGGAAGTGAGTTTTCATTGAGCAAGGTTCTAGTAAGCTCTTTGAGAGACCTATTTTTCCTCTCAACAACTTCATTTTGTTGAGGGGTTATAGTGTAACGCCCCCAAACCCGCTCCAGCTCGGTGCTCTACTTTGCTAACCCAAACCGTGTTTAAAACGACATTTAAAATAATTTTTGATAAATTTTTTACTCGATTTTTGGTTTTTCGAACCCTTGAAAAATGTTGGAAAACGTGCGTAAAATACGTCGGAAAAGGTCGGGTCAAAACATTTTGGAAATAGAAAAAAATAAAAAAAAATTATTTTTTATGTGTGCTGGCGTGCGCGCGCACAGCGCGCTGCACAGTCTCCTGCGCGCACTCGGGCCCCTCTCGGGTGCCAGCGCGCCTACATGCCCATTTTCGACTTTTTTTCCACCTTTTCTCACTTTTCTTCATTTTCCGTCAAGCCAAACACCTCCAAAAATTCTAAAATTTTTACCACACAATCCCGAGACCCTTACCTCCGTGTCCCATAAAAATATTGAAAAACTAACTTAAAACAATTAATAAAAAAAATAGAGAAAGTAAACCCCACATTATTTATTTTAAAACTAAAACAAGTGGCATAACGCCTAAAATTTCCAAAAAACCAAAACCTGCAAATTTAACTATTGTAAAGACTACTTAAACCATTTCCAAAACAATTTACGAAACATATTCACAACATCATAAAATTATCTTTATTTACACAACAAAACCACCGACAAAACAACCCAAAATACTGAAACAAAACACTAATTATACCCCGTTCTCAAACTCCCAGAAATCCCTGGTCGAGGCGCCCCGACAATGGCCTTAACCGGCGTGCTCTTTGCATCAACGACTGCATCTAGTCCTGGTCCTCGCACTCAACCTCACCTGCAAATACTTCGTCACCTGCACCATAGAACACAAAACGTAAGCCTAATGCTTAGTAAGTAGGGAATAACGAATGCTATGAAAACATAAGGCAACCAATCCTATCACATGCGGTTTCTAACACTTAGTTATGCTCATTTGCCATTCGTTGCTTTAATCATTTCATAAGCCATGTAGATCGGGTAAGCTCACATCCTATAATCGTACAGGACGGCCATTCCCAGAATCACCATTACGTAATTTACCCAGTAATCCTTCATAGAGGTCCCCTCGGGGTGCTACACTCTAGCACGTAATCCCGACAAGGCACACTAAGCAAGATTTTTGTATTTTTGCCGGTCATCTCTCATAAAGATCCCCTCGAGGTGCTACACACCAGCATTTGTTCCCTACAAGTCACTCTAAGCAAGAATAATTTTTGCCGTTCACTTTATCTGATTACGTTTCACACTCACACGCTCACAATCAAACCATCCAATAAAACTCGTATTTTGCTTAATTAAAAACATGATGCATGTCAACGAATATGCAACATGTAACACCTGATTTCATTGAACCAATTTACTTAACCAACTTGTAGAGTACGTTTTACGGATAAAATTGGGAGAATTAGTGATTAGGTTAATAAATGACTAAGTAGGGGCATAATTGTATTTTGAGATTTATAGTGGATAACGTATTTAAGGGAGGGTTTAATGAGGTTTAGCCGCCACTGTTTTCTCATTTTCCTTTCTCGGCATTCAGCAGCTAAGCAGAGTTTCCCCTGGCGATTTTCCAATCCGTTCTCTCCAAGCTAGGTGAGTTCTACTTCGATTTCTAGCTACATTGTAACTATCGATGTTAGAGGGGATTTTAATGCGAGCGTTGAGAATGCTGTAAGTGGGAGTTAGTTCGGGTTTGGGGCATATCAGGACTACTTGATGATCTGAGTTCCCAAACCAGTTTTCTTATGAGTTCTGGTAGATTTGAGGATACTTTAGAATGAATCTTAACTAATACTCTGTCTACGGCTATAGGTTTGAGCAAAACCCGAAGTGAATTGCAACCAAGCTTTTCCAGGAAATCAGGTAAGTGGAGTATGCATGAGCCTTTGGGCCTACATCACAAAACAATAGGATTATGTATGTTTGAATTTGTCTGTGTGGCATGCATCATATTTTGAAAGAATACGAAAATGAATTTACATGTATTGGTTTGGTGAGGAATGAACAGATTGTAACAGATAAGCTATTAAGGGAATTAATCCGCCCCTTAACTTATGAAGGGATTTATAACTTTAGAAAAATTGATCCGCTTCCCAGTGGAATATAGGATCAGATCAGCTGTTAAGGGAACTAATCCGCCCCTTAATTTATGAAGAAGATGTATGACTTTGGGAAAATTGATCCAACTCCCAATGGAACTGAGGGATCAGATCAGTGAAAGAATGTAAATGCAACTGAGATGTGAAAGTAGAAACTGCATGATTAGGATTTATGTTTCAGCATTTCCTTTCGTTATTGCTTCACTTATTTAGCATTAGGCTAATAGATGAGTTTTGTGATGTAGGTGAAGAAGTGACAACAGGTGTGTTCTCTTAGTTTGCTGAGAACTAGGCAGGTTGGAGGGGTGCATTCATACATCAATCTGGCAACTGATGGGGCGGTTTAACTGGTGGCAGTAGAGGAGAAGGTTTAGTGAACCATGATTCAATTTAAGTATGTTAAGAGTTTTTATGACAGTGGTAGTTTTAATGTTTTTGAATACATTTTGAGGCTATTCTAATAATGATACTCTGTTGGTTTTAATAGTAGTTTTTCCAAATTTTGGAGTAATGCACGGATTTAAGTAGTTTAGAATGGTTCCAGTGAATTGTATAAGTCCTTGTAGTAGTCGGAGTTGTTCTGGTTTAGGGTGTGGATGGTTGAAATGTTGTTCTGTTTTCTACAGGTGGATGTTGTCCATCGGTAGAAGTTGAGAGTTTTGTCTATCGAAAGATGTTTTCTAACAGTAGAAGTTGAGTGTTTGGTCTATCGGTAGATGTATTCTATCGGTAGAAGCTGAGTTACTGTTTACCGGTAGATGTAGTCTATCGGTAAATGTGCATTGAGGATTTTTGTCGTCTAGTGACCGAAAGACGCAGTTTGTTCTATCGGTAGATGTGAGCTGAGAATGTTTGTCGTTTGTGAGCAGTAGAAGTGAATAGGAGATTTGTCGTTTTGTGAGCGGTAGATGCCGTCTGCCGAGTTATTGAAGTCGCGTGGATATCACGTGGTCTGAGAGGTAAAAGTGTTTTGTGCATGTGAGCGGTGGATGTGAGTGTAAAACGTTGTCGTTTTGTGAGTGGAAGATGTAATTCGTTCGGCTTCTACTGCCGAGACTCTTTTATCTCTATCTCTACTGCTGGAACTATTCAGCGGTAGATGTGTTCTGTTTTCTTATCTTTTTCAGCCAACTGTCTTCAATATTTTAACTATTTAATAAATATCGTTCATACAAATATTTTTCCGCTGCAAGTTTTAATGTTTTAAGGGTCAATTCTTGATCGTTGAATGAAATTTTGAAATTTTCTCAAAAAGTCATAGTTCGGTTTAGTATTATGAGTGGCGAATCGGGGTCAGAAAACTTGGGGCGTTACACAACACAACACAATGCGAAACAATTAACCGTTAACCCTACCGTTCTATGGTGTAGGCCCGAAGGCAAAACGAATCCAAACCACTACTTACCTGGCTGCTCGGCTTTAAATTGCTCACTTCGTCCAATAATTTACTCGCTCGATCACCTAAACTAACGAAACTTAACTTAGTAAGCCACTAATAAATCACTAGGAATTCTTAAACCTAAACTAACCAAAACTACACCACAATTTAGACAAACCACACCCTAAGCCTTACAACCCGATTTTTACTACAATTTTTACCGTCCAAGTTCAAACGGCCATAACTTTCTCGTTTTTCAACAGATTTTGACGTGCCACCCTAACTCGTAAACCTCTACACGTCTACTATCCATTGAAATACTCAAATTAACAAATAAGTCACTTGGCCAACCCAAAAACGCAGAACCATAATCGGTGTTCTTGGCCCTAAAACCTGGTTTTTGTGAAATTCACTTTCAATACATAATCTAACCATCCAAACAACCTAAACTATCATATCTAAGGATTAAATGATCAAATGAGGAAGAAAACTAGCCAAGGGAATGGAATTTTCGGAATTCCCATTTAGGGCTTTTCAAACCCTCACCATACTCCTCCAAAATACACTTAAAACACTAAAAATCAACCCTAACAAATATTAAACTCAAAACCCACTTGATTTTTACCTTGAACCACCTTGAGAAATTGAATAAAAAGAGAGGAGGAGATCGGCTATGGAGGATGAAGAGAGAACCAAAAACAAATGAAGAAGAAAATAGAAAAAACCCAAATTTGTAACATAAACTTTTCCTCTTTTTCTTTTCCTCCACAAAACTTTGTAAAATTGCACCTAAACCCACCTCTTCTCTCTTGAATGTCAACATGAATCAACACAAGAAAAGCCCCTTTTTAATTACTTTTCATTTCCATTTACAAGCATTTTTATTGGTTCATGAATTTTGGCTTTTCAAACTCTTGAATTTTCAACCATTCACTTGTTATTTTGACTTGTCAACCTTTTCTTCTTCCCTTTGTATTATACTTACTCTCATACAACCTAGGGCTACTCACGTTATTGAAATTTTTCGGGTGTTACAATCCACCCTCCTTATAATAATTTTGTCCTCAAAATTTGCGTATCTGAAAAGCTCAGGGTATCGTTCCATCATGTCTTGCTGTCGCTCCCACGTTGCCTCCTCAACGTTGTGGTTACGCCACAGCACCTTTACCAGTGGAATATCCTTGTTGCACAACTTCTACACTGCATAGTCTAAAATATCAACTGGTTTATCCTCGTAGGATAAAGTAGGCTGCACATCGATCTCCTGCTGCAACACTAAGTGCGATGGATCCCTCAGGCACTTCCGTAGCATTGAGACATGAAACACGTTATGCACTCCTTCCATCGAAGTAGGCAGCTCCAACTAATAACCTATTTTTTCCACTCTCTTCACAATCGGGAACGGACCAACATACCTCGCAGTCAACTTACCCTGCTTCCCGAACCACATTACTCCCTCGGAATTCCCATTTAGGGTTTTTCAAACCCTCACCAAACTCCTCCAAAATACACTTAAAACACCAAAAATCAACCCTAACAAATATTAAACTCAAAACCCACTTGATTTTTACCTTGAACCACCTTGAGAAATTGAAGAAAAGGAGAGGAGGAGATCAGCTATGGAGGATGAAGAGAGAACCGAAAACAAATGAAAAAGCAAATGGAAAAAAACCCAAATTTGTAACATAAACTTTTCCTCTTTTTCTCTTCCTCCACAAAACTTTGTAAAATTGCACCTAAACCCACCTCTTCTCTCTTGAATTTTGACGTGAATCAACACAAGAAAAGCCCCTTTTTAATTACTTTTCATTTCCATTTACAAGCATTTTTGTTGGTTCATGAATTTTGACTTTTCAAACTCCTAAATTTTCAATCATTCACTTGTTATTTTGACTTGTCAACCTTCTCTTCTTCCCTTTGTATTATACTTACTTCTCATCCCATCCACACTTAACATTAAACTCTCATACAACCTAGGGCTACTCACGTTATTGAAATTTTCCGGGTGTTACATATAGGGGAAGAAAAGTTATGTTCAATTCCATGTTTGAGACATAAAAGTTCAAATTTCTCATTTTCAAATTCTCTACCCTGATCACTATGAATAGAAACAATGGCAAGATCCTTTTCATTTTGAACTTTCTTCCTAAAGCTCGAGAAGATGTCAAAAGTTTCATCCTTTGACTTTAGAAAGAATACCCAAGTGTACCTAGAGAAATCATCTACAATAACAAAGGCATAATGTTTGCCTCCTAGACTGACAATGTTTGAAGGACCAAAAAAGTCCATTTGAAGTAATTGATGAGGCTTGGAAGTTGTGACAACATTCTTTGAGGCAAAAGAGCTTTTGATTTGCTTGTCAATTTAACAAGCATCACAAACTCTATCCTTCTCAAAGGATATTTTTGGAAGTCCTCTAACTAGATTATTCTTAGAAATCTTAGCTAAGGTATCCATACGTACATGTCCTAATCTTCTATGCCAAGACCAATTATCATTCAAAGAATTCACAGCAAAACATTTTTCATCAAAGCATTTAATATTATCTAAAAAAATTGTGTACACATTTTCTTCTCTATAGCCAACAAACAAAATTTTACTACTTGAGCTATCTTTAATTACACATGATTTTGATTTAAAAATAACTTTATATCTTTTATCACACAATTGACTAATGCTTAACAAATTATGTTTTAAACCTTCAACTAATAAAACATTCTCAATTATAGGGTTAGTGTCGATACCTATGTTAACAATGCCAACTATTTTCTCTTTTTGATTTCTGCCAAAAGTGACGTTTCCTTTCTTTTTGTTGACATAGGCAAAATTGGAGGAGTCCCCCGTCATATGTGTTGAGCATCCGCTATCAAGATACTATAAGTTCTTCACTGGAGAACTCACAACCTATAAGAAAGATAATCACGTAACCTTCTTTGGTACCCAAATTTTTTGGGTCCTAGTGTTAGGTTTGGTTCCCTTAGGAACCTATTGTAACTTACCAAATGATTTAAGATTGTTAAATTTTAATGGACATACAAACGATTTATGGACTACTTCATTACATGTATTACATGTGGATGGTTTGACAAATAAATTTTATAAAATCACTTAAACCTATTTTCATTTCACTTCTTCTTCATTTTGATTTCCAGAGAACGACTTTCTCTGTTTTCCTCCCTGGCCGCGCGAGGGTTTCTCCAATCCGTTGGCTTCCGACTCCGATTTCTCCTCCGTTCGTCCCGATTTCTTCGTGGTTTCTCCTCCATTCGACATTCTCGGTAAGTCTCTATAGTTTTAGAGCGTTGAAATTCGAGTTTCGTAAAGTTTTAAACGTTTAGGTTCGATTAGGTTTTCGATAAAAACTGAGATTTAGAGCTTGTAATCGATAGGTCGTCGATGATTTAGTATATATTGAACGTATTGGGCGTATTTGGACGAATCTAATCGATTTAGGAAAAATGTTAGAATTTACGAAATTTCGAGATTTTAGGATAAACTCGTAAATTGAGAAATTAGGTGCCGAGTGTAAATTTCTCGATAATCTAGTGCAACGAATCGAATTAGAGCTTTAAGAAATCTCTTAGTTAAGGTTTTGACAATTTGAACGTTTAGAAGTTTAAATTCGTTTTAACGATAAACGTTCTAAATTTCTTAGGTAAACAGTGCTCGTGGGCGAAGCTTGGATTGCAGCGTGCACGAGGTAAGTTCTCGTGATTCCTTTCCGGCCGATTGGCCTACACCGTGCTTCGAAGTCGTTTTCGAGGATTTTGATGACGCGTTAGTTTATATTACTTTGGTTGGGTAGTTAGGTTTAATTGTTTTGTAGGTTAGGTTTCCTTTTACAGTCTTGATGGTACGTATGCTGAGGATTTAAATTATGTTATGAACTGTTCATGCATCACGTGTTTTTAAAAGAAAAGCATGAAACTGAATTTCCGCACGATGTTTTTAACTTGGCGATGTGGCCTGGAGAGGGGCATGACCTACTGTGGAGGCCGATTACGGGCTGGTCACAGTACCACATCTATTATGTACTCACAATGTGGCCTGGAGAGGGGCGGGACCTACTGTGGAGGCCGATTACGGGCTGGTCACAGTACCACATCTATTATGTACTCACAATGTGGCCTGGAGAGGGGCGGGACCTACTGTGGAGGCCGATTACGGGCTGGTCACAGTACCACATCTATTATGTACTCACAATGTGGCCTGGAGAGGGGCGGGACCTACTGTGGAGGCCGATTACGGGCTGGTCACAGTACCACATCTATTATGTACTCACAATGTGGCCTGGAGAGGGGCGGGACCTACTGTGGAGGCCGATTACGGGCTGGTCACAGTACCACATCTATTATGTACTCACAATGTGGCCTGGAGAGGGGCGGGACCTACTGTGGAGGCCGATTACGGGCTGGTCACAGTACCACATCTATTATGTACTCACAATGTGGCCTGGAGAGGGGCGGGACCTACTGTGGAGGCCGATTACGGGCTGGTCACAGTACCACATCTATTATGTACTCACAATGTGGCCTGGAGAGGGGCGGGACCTACTGTGGAGGCCGATTACGGGCTGGTCACAGTACCACATCTATTATGTACTCACAATGTGGCCTGGAGAGGGGCGGGACCTACTGTGGAGGCCGATTACGGGCTGGTCACAGTACCACATCTATTATGTACTCACAATGTGGCCTGGAGAGGGGCGGGACCTACTGTGGAGGCCGATTACGGGCTGGTCACAGTACCACATCTATTATGTACTCACAATGTGGCCTGGAGAGGGGCGGGACCTACTGTGGAGGCCGATTACGGGCTGGTCACAGTACCACATCTATTATGTACTCACAATGTGGCCTGGAGAGGGGCGGGACCTACTGTGGAGGCCGATTACGGGCTGGTCACAGTACCACATCTATTATGTACTCACAATGTGGCCTGGAGAGGGGCGGGACCTACTGTGGAGGCCGATTACGGGCTGGTCACAGTACCACATCTATTATGTACTCACAATGTGGCCTGGAGAGGGGCGGGACCTACTGTGGAGGCCGATTACGGGCTGGTCACAGTACCACATCTATTATGTACTCACAATGTGGCCTGGAGAGGGGCGGGACCTACTGTGGAGGCCGATTACGGGCTGGTCACAGTACCACATCTATTATGTACTCACAATGTGGCCTGGAGAGGGGCGGGACCTACTGTGGAGGCCGATTACGGGCTGGTCACAGTACCACATCTATTATGTACTCACAATGTGGCCTGGAGAGGGGCGGGACCTACTGTGGAGGCCGATTACGGGCTGGTCACAGTACCACATCTATTATGTACTCACAATGTGGCCTGGAGAGGGGCGGGACCTACTGTGGAGGCCGATTACGGGCTGGTCACAGTACCACATCTATTATGTACTCACAATGTGGCCTGGAGAGGGGCGGGACCTACTGTGGAGGCCGATTACGGGCTGGTCACAGTACCACATCTATTATGTACTCACAATGTGGCCTGGAGAGGGGCGGGACCTACTGTGGAGGCCGATTACGGGCTGGTCACAGTACCACATCTATTATGTACTCACAATGTGGCCTGGAGAGGGGCGGGACCTACTGTGGAGGCCGATTACGGGCTGGTCACAGTACCACATCTATTATGTACTCACAATGTGGCCTGGAGAGGGGCGGGACCTACTGTGGAGGCCGATTACGGGCTGGTCACAGTACCACATCTATTATGTACTCACAATGTGGCCTGGAGAGGGGCGGGACCTACTGTGGAGGCCGATTACGGGCTGGTCACAGTACCACATCTATTATGTACTCACAATGTGGCCTGGAGAGGGGCGGGACCTACTGTGGAGGCCGATTACGGGCTGGTCACAGTACCACATCTATTATGTACTCACAATGTGGCCTGGAGAGGGGCGGGACCTACTGTGGAGGCCGATTACGGGCTGGTCACAGTACCACATCTATTATGTACTCACAATGTGGCCTGGAGAGGGGCGGGACCTACTGTGGAGGCCGATTACGGGCTGGTCACAGTACCATCTAACTGGAAAGGTAGTCCGCCCGCTGGATGTGCCTCTCTAGTTAGGAGGATTAGATCTCGGTGTATCCCTAATGAATAAGTAAAGAAAAATGCTACATGATTTTCTGAACTCACACGCATAGCATAGCATGTAGTTGCATTTACTAGAGCTTACTGAGATTTTTATCTCATAGTGTGTTATGTATGGTGTAGGTGACTTAGACATCGAGGTACCAGGTGAGGACGATGTCCCTCACCTGAGGCATGAGTTCCAGTTGATCGAGGGTGGCTGCGGTAGTGTGTGGCGCAGTCGAGGCTTCACCGACCGTGGGGAGTATGTATAGATTTTGAGGTCTTTTTGGGGTATTTTGGGGATAATTGATAGAATATGTATTTAGGATGTTTATCGTTTTGAAATTCTGGAACTGTTTGGGTTAATTGTATTTAACGTTATATAGATATGTTTTGATTTAACTGTATTTAAACGTTATGAAAATATTTTGAAATGTTTTAGGTTGTACGGATTAGTTCGAGTTTTAGATATATCCACGCAGTTGGATTTCGCAAAGTCCGCTGTGAATTGGCGGAATTTAGATTATGTTTTAATCGGTTGAGTGCAGGTTATAAGCTATTATGATTAGTTATTGTGATGATTGGTGTAATGTTATGGAGTTAGAGATTAGATGAAATGGCATGTTGCTCTCTGGAATTCAAGATTCCAGAGCAGCATAAGTGTGAAGTGAAAGACGTGAGAGGAAAGAAGAAGGAAAGGCGTTGGAGGCATGGTGGTGCGGCGACCGCGCGCTACAACATGCAGCGATCGGGCGCTGCATGCTGCAGCGCTTGCAGCGACCGAGCGCTGCAACATGCAGCGATCGGGCGCTGCATGCTGCAGCGCACTCGGCGACCAGGCGCTGCAAATGGCAGCGCCCGGTCGCTGCTGCTTTTGAGGGCAGAATTCCGATTCTGCCCTCCCTCTTTTCTAATTGATTTTAAGGTTTAATTAATGTTTTAAGTTTTAATTAATTATTAAATGTTTTGTTTTAAACGCTTTCAAGGTTCAAATTCAATTCCGATTTCGATTCTGGTTTCGATTTCGGTTTAGGTTCCGCCTAGAGTTTAACTAAAGATATTAGGATAGAAAAAAAAAAAAAAAAAAAAAAAAAAAAAAAAAAAAAAAAAAAAAAAAAAAAAAAAAAAAAAAAAAAAAAAAAAAAAAAAAAAAAAAAAAAAAAAAAAAAAAAAAAAAAAAAAAAAAAAAAAAAAAAAAAAAAAAAAAAAAAAAAAAAAAAAAAAAAAAAAAAAAAAAAAAAAAAAAAAAAAAAAAAAAAAAAAAAAAAAAAAAAAAAAAAAAAAAAAAAAAAAAAAAAAAAAAAAAAAAAAAAAAAAAAAAAAAAAAAAAAAAAAAAAAAAAAAAAAAAAAAAAAAAAAAAAAAAAAAAAAAAAAAAAAAAAAAAAAAAAAAAAAAAAAAAAAAAAAAAAAAAAAAAAAAAAAAAAAAAAAAAAAAAAAAAAAAAAAAAAAAAAAAAAAAAAAAAAAAAAAAAAAAAAAAAAAAAAAAAAAAAAAAAAAAAAAAAAAAAAAAAAAAAAAAAAAAAAAAAAAAAAAAAAAAAAAAAAAAAAAAAAAAAAAAAAAAAAAAAAAAAAAAAAAAAAAAAAAAAAAAAAAAAAAAAAAAAAAAAAAAAAAAAAAAAAAAAAAAAAAAAAAAAAAAAAAAAAAAAAAAAAAAAAAAAAAAAAAAAAAAAAAAAAAAAAAAAAAAAAAAAAAAAAAAAAAAAAAAAAAAAAAAAAAAAAAAAAAAAAAAAAAAAAAAAAAAAAAAAAAAAAAAAAAAAAAAAAAAAAAAAAAAAAAAAAAAAAAAAAAAAAAAAAAAAAAAAAAAAAAAAAAAAAAAAAAAAAAAAAAAAAAAAAAAAAAAAAAAAAAAAAAAAAAAAAAAAAAAAAAAAAAAAAAAAAAAAAAAAAAAAAAAAAAAAAAAAAAAAAAAAAAAAAAAAAAAAAAAAAAAAAAAAAAAAAAAAAAAAAAAAAAAAAAAAAAAAAAAAAAAAAAAAAAAAAAAAAAAAAAAAAAAAAAAAAAAAAAAAAAAAAAAAAAAAAAAAAAAAAAAAAAAAAAAAAAAAAAAAAAAAAAAAAAAAAAAAAAAAAAAACTTCTTTTTCCTTGAGATCTTCCTTCTCATTAGCTCTCATTGTTATCTCATGCGTCATGAGAGAGCCAATGAGTTCTTCCAGCTTGAGGACCTTGAGATCCCTAGCTTCTTAAATGGTTGTCACCTTGGGTTTCCATCCTCTCGGTAGACATCTAAGAATCTTTCTTACTAATTCTTCATTTGGGTACGTTCTACCAAGCACTTTCAAACTATTAGTAATGTTAGTAAAATGAGTAAACATTGAACTAATAGATTCATCCTTTTCCATAGAGAATAATTCATATTCGTGCACTAACATACTCATTTTACTTTCTTTTACTTGGTTTGTTTCTTCATGAGTTATTTCAAGTAAACGCCAAATCTCGAACGCACTATCACACCCTTGTACCCTATTAAATTCATCTCTATTTATAGCACAATACAAAGTGTTTATTGCCTTAGCATTCAAGCTCAAATTCTTTTTATCAAAATCATTTAGTTCATGTAATACTTTAGAAGTACCATTTTCAATTTTTACAGCCATGTATGGACCATTCTCAATAATATTCCATAGATCATAATCCATGGATTGAACAAAAATTCTCATCCTAGACTTCCAATAAATATAATCATTTCCATCAAAAAATAGAGGTCTAGTACTTGATTGTCCTTTATATATGAGGTGTTTGTGTTGAATGTCATTTCTAAATATGTCACTATTCTTTTAATCATAATTAAAAAGATATTATACCTGCTCTGATACCAATTGTATGATCCTTTTTACCTAAGAGGGGTGAATTAGGTTTTCGCTACTTATAATTCTTAATAATTGTGATTATTATCAAATTAATTGTTTGCTCTTAAGTGTATAAACTGAATGATTTAAATTTGAGTTGATAAGATAAATTTAATCCATAGCAAGTAAAGAGTTAAGGGAAAAGAGAAATGACACAGAAATTGTTTACACGGTTCGGCCAACCTTGCCTACGTCTGTGCTCCAAGGACTCCCCTTTAAGATTCTTTCCTTCTCTTCCTAGAGAATCTTTGATTGAACTTCACGGGCGTCGATCAACTACCTTTACATCTTTGATTGATCTTCACGAGCATCAATCAACTGCCTTTACACCTTTCTTTTAGGGATACACCATTTCTCAATGTTTTCAGTACAAGATTGCGAATCACAATTCAAATAGCACTCTCTCAATAATGTAATCTCAAGTTTTAGTTTGAGAGGAGTAAAGGATTGAAAAATAAAAGCTCTTTGAAGTTGAGAGAAGTTTTAATTCGTTGGTTCCCTTGGTTGGTTTTTCTTCAGAGACTTCATTCTTCAATTTATAGTCCTTTTGAATTATGTCTTCGACCGGTCGACCTATAATAAAACTGGTTGACACCTTGTTACCGTTGAGTGTAGATAGTAGACCGTTGCAAGCAGTACCGGTCGACCTCTTTGTGAATCGATCGACACTTTGTTACCGTTGATGTTAGATGATAGTCATTGAAATATGTTTCGGTCGACTTCTTCTATAGTGTGGTCGACACTTTAATCTTCATTCACCGGTCGACACTTGTAGATGCCAGTCGACACTTGAATTGTTTCTGTATACATCGGTCAACACCTTCATGTTGCGGTCAACACTTGAATTAGCTCTTTTTGCACAGGTCGATCCTTGTGGTCGACACTTTTACATTCCGGTCAACACATTTGTTCTGTATACATCGGTCGACACATTCATGTTGCAGTCAACACTTGAATTGGCTCTGTTTGCAAAGGTCGATCCTTATGGTCGACACTTAAATCTTCTCTGCATTAACCGGTCAACATTTGAGGCACTCTGAAATTGTTTTTCTTCATTTTGACTATCACACACTTAATAAAATTCATTAGTACTAAATACCCTTCTTCAAGGGCATTTTCAATTAAGGTACTTGCAAAATCATTCATTTCTTAAGTTAATCAATTTATCAAACATCATTATCAAAATCATAATACGTTAAACACATTATAATTAAACATCATCTAAAAACACATTAATCTTAAACTCATTTTAAGTTAACAGTTTATATATCTCAACTCATGAGGTTCATTGACAAAGATCATCTCGCTCACGTTTGCAAACTTAGTAAAGCTCTCTATGAATTTAAACAAGCCTTTGGGGTTTGGTATTATAAGTTGCATCAGTTGCTTGTAACATTTGATTTTTTAATTATCATGCAGACACATCATTATTATCTTCAACAATAATGACATCATCATCTTTCTCTTGGTTTAGGTTGATGATATCATTATCACAAACAATAACAACATTATAGTTTAGAAGTTCATCATATTTTCAGCTCAATGATTCTCCATCAAAGATCTTGGACAACTAAATTATTTTCTTGAGGTTTGAGTATTCTTTCATTCTCAAGGCATTTTCCTATCCTAAGTTCAACACATTAATTTTTTTTTTTTCAAAAATAAAATACTAGATGCAAAGCACTTTTCTACTCCGCTTGTCACATCATCTACATCTGTCTTACTTCTATTACTGCACTCACGAATCCTTTATAGTATCATGTCATCATTTGACATGCCTTGGGTTACATTCAAAGAGAAAATTGGCAAAGCCCCAAACTTTTTATCATCTCTCTACTTATTACGTTTCTTTCTTTTGTAGGTATAATTTTTGGAAGGAATGCATATGGAGCACTTGGAAGAGTCACCATTTGGCCCATGGGAATTTGTCTTCCCGGCCCATTAATTTGTAATTTTTATTTTAAAACTCATTTGGAATACTCTAGCCTTTTTGTATGGATTATATATATTGCATCATGCATTAGATTGTGTTGTTAGGGTTAGATGAATGTTGGTGGATTATGGGTTGAAGAAATTCAACAATTTATCCAAAGGAAAAGGCCCTACAACAAATGGAGCCCAATAGAAGCCTTGGTCCAAAGAAGAGCCCACAATTAAAGGTATGATTTTGCAGGTACATGAACTAAATGATTTTGATAAAAAGAATTTGATCGGCCTCAAATATCTCCATCAGATCTGGCGCGCGGGACACCTCGCTAATCATCAGATGGCACAGCGTTGATCTGAACCGTTGGCGCGCGCGGGCAGCCGCGAGCATTGGCAGGAGGCGCGCGGGCAGGCATCAGGCACATCACGACCGTTGATGGAGGCGCGCCCCAGATTGCCAGCGTGGCCACTGATCGCGTGCACGGATTGGGGCCCAGCACCGTCGATTGGCACCCTTCTGCAGCCAGATGGACCACCCTATCAGCGCGCCAGCAGCTCATCCAATCAGCTGTGCACGCGCAGCTCAAGCCTTCTAGCCATTGATCAAATTTCATCCAAAGGCCACCATTTCCTCTTGAATTTAGCCAAACCCTAATTCACCTTAGGATTGTCTATTTAAGCATGGCATTGATGCATGTATGACAACTTTTGCTCATTTATAAAATTTCTATTTCCATACACTTTGTGTTAGTTTTTGCCTTCGGGTTTCCTTGATCTTTGGATCAAGTGGAGTAGCCCTCCATTGTTAACCTAGCCTTCAGGTTGCTAGGTTAACTCTTATCTATTCCCTCGCCTTTTCCATCGGGATTAGGAGTTGAGGATGAAAACCTAGGCCCTAGGTGGTCGTTTTTCCTCCGGGAAAATCGTTTATCCAAGAGCGTAAAATGTAAGATAACTCTTTGGATCCACCGAAGGTATTTTCTTTCTAGCATTTTCATCACTTTTCACACACTAATCACCCTTTAAATTCGGCCATCACATTCCACACACCTTACATTTATTTTCTTGCAGTTTCTTCCTTCATCTTTGTCTTCATTTCTTCACCTTGTTCACACACATTTTTCACCATCAATTTCTTCTATTTTATTGTGCATTTCATTCACTTCTTCCCTTACACAAATCGGCCATCACTCACACACACCATCACTTTCATTTATTTGCATTTTCTTCTCCATTTGTTGTCTTTAATTTCGGTCTTGCACATCACTTGTCACCCGAGCACATTTCTAACTTTTTGTGGGTTATACACGGATCTTTTTCTAAGGGCCACCGTGTCATCATTGGTATCCTCCAATATTTTATCCCTCACTCACTCCAACATTGCTTACACACTCAACAAACTTTCTCAATTTATGCATCAAACGACAAGCAACAACTAAGCATCATCCAAATGACTATTTCTCTACCTATGCGATACCTTTGATCATGGTATTGTACTTTATCACCACACTCCACTTACTTTTTGTGCTTTCTTTGATGCAGACTAGGCATGAAACAAAGATGACTTCACTTTTGCAAGGGCTCATACTGTGTACCTCGTAATCTTATTCCATGAAGTTCCAAGAAACAACATATTGTTGCTCGTTCCTTTATTGAAACTGAATATAGATATATTGTAACTACTAAAATAACTTCAATATATTTGTTCTCTTACAATAGCACTTGGAATCATTCCATTCCAACAACTAGTTATCTATTCTGATAATGTTGGTGCCATGCATTTATGTGTCCATCTAATTTTTCACTCTCACGTGAAGTATGTTGTTTTAGATTATCATTTGTTCTAGAATGAGTTCAAAGTGGCAGTCTTAATGTGACTTATATTTCATCTAAAGATCAACTTGTTGATGCTCTCACTAAGCCACTTTCGTGAGCTTGCTTCCAACTTTTGCATGACAAGATTAAGCTATCCTCTTGAAGCTCCATCTTGTGGGGCATAATAAAGGAAACTAATATTATTAATATCATCATTTTTATTTTATGTATTCTTAATTTTAGTAGTTAACTAATTCGTAATTCGTATTAAAAATATGGTTAATTTACTTATTATTATTATTTCTTATTCTATTAAGTTAGTTTCCTAATTGTAATAATTTCTCTATTTAAATAAAGTAACTAACGTAATTATGAATACTAGTTGAACATTAATGAAACAAATGTAATATTTTATTCTCTTCTCAAACTCTTTAGGAGGTGCATTTTGATAGTTCAAGTTTTATCAATGAAGATGTCTCTGGTAGGGAAGAAATATCTAAATATTGATTGATTCTATAACGGCCTGGACCCCATTCCCGCAGGCCCAAGTCGTGCAGTTCCCACCAATGGGATGCTGCCACGTGGGTCCTCGTAATACTGGGATGAGGTTGGCAAAGCAAAACTTCTAGGCCTTGAAATTTTACAGCAGATGTCAGACAAGATTGCCATAATTAGGAAAAGGATGATGACTGCACAAAGCCGACAGAAGAGTTATGCAGACCAAAGAAGGAGAGATCCGGAGTTTGTTGTTGGCGACGAAGTTTTCTTGAAGATTTCACCGTTTAAGGAGTTTTAAGATTTGGCAAGAAAGGAAAACTTAGTCCACGATTCATTGGTCCCTTCTCTGTCTTGACAAGGATTGGTAAAACCGCTTATAGGTTGCAATTGCCTCCATTGCTGGAAAAGGTCCATAATGTCTTTCATGTGTCCATGCTAAGAAAATGCATACGTGATCCAACGCAAGTTGTTAAGCCAACAGAGATTGATATTGAGCCAACACTGACGTATGAAGAGAAACCTGTTCGAATATTGGAAACTGCAGTTAAGACTTTACGGAATAAAGAAATTCCTCTTGTAAAAGTTTTATGGACGAATCATGGCATTGAAGAAGCCACTTGGGAGTGACAGCAGGACATGTTGGACAAATATCCAGAGCTCTTTGTTTGATCAATTTGCGAGGACGAAAATTTTGTTTAAGGAGGGGTGGATGTAACACCCGACAATTCAGCCAGGTGATTTTCTTAACCATTTTGATTGTCACCATTTTTATTAACCTTTATGATTTTAAATTCAATGTCAAGACATATTTATTACAAGTTGAGTGAAACTAGGTTGGGTGGCAAGTTGGTAATTAAGTTGGATTTTAGTTAATATATATAGAAAATGGAAATCCTTAAACCTCATTAAACCCCACTGTAGCCGACATTTCCTCTCTCAGCTATTTCCCTTTTCTCCAAAGCTCTTTCCCTCTCTTTCTCGGCCAGCTACTCCTCAACCAACGATCGATTCTTCAGTATTCACTTCCTCAATCCACGCTCTAGGTAAGACGTAGACAATGTAGTTACTGGATAGTTTCTTAGAGCTCTTTTTTTTTTAGCTAGAACTTGGGGCTTCGGATTCTTCAATGGTTGAGTTATTGTAGTAACATTATTAATCTGTGTTTATCTACTAAGTTGAATCTAGTTATTTAGATATTTTTGGAAGCTTAATCTGTACGCATTAGGCGCTCGACTAGGAAGATTTAGAAATATATAAGTTAGAATCTAGAATGACTTTCGGTTAGAACTTTTAGGATTTTGATTTAACACTGTAATGTGAAATGTTTCTAGGTAAATAAGTTTGAAAAGAGGTGCTCAAGTTTTGCTAAGGAAACCAGGTAAGTGAGTGAGTAGGATTTCCGGCCATTAGGGCCCTACATCTCAAGGGTACTAAGTAGAGGTGTTGTTTATGATGTTAAATGTATCTGTGCTAATATCTGGTTGGTTATGGTACTCGAATTGATGTTGTGATCTTTAACGAATGAATGACTTGCTCTGTAGCCTGATGAATTTAGAATGCTCATGCTTATGCATCACGAATCTTTCTCATGCATATGAAAATATTTTAAAAGCATAATTTTATCTATGAACAAGAAATGAATATGAAACTTATGCAACAAGGATTAAGAGAGGGTTGATGGTGGTTTGGCTTATGTCACTGTCCAAAAGGAGGACCATGAATACGACCCGAAAGGGACTATGTACACTCTCACTGTCAACCCCCTTTTCGGCACAAATCCTCCCTTAATCCATATGATGAAGACGATAAATATGAACACGAAAAGATCATGAACATATGTTTCTTTTAAGCTGTGCATTCATGCATACATGTTAGCATTGCGCTCCTTACTAAGCATTAGGCTTATAGTTTAAACCTTATGATGTAGGTGAAGAACAATCAGGTGAGGATTTCAAATTCAGTGAAGATGCCTAAGTCTGGTTGCTGGATGGTGCTCAGGGTGACAGTGTGTGGCTGGAAAGGCGAATATGATCTCTGGTTGCTACCTTTAAGATATTAGTAAGGTTTATGAATATTGAAGTTTAAGTAGGAGGGATTTTTCTTAAAAATGTTGAATACTAGTAAACTTGTCTGACTTATTTCTGGGTTGTGAATGATCTGTTTTATTTAAGTCTTCTGTTATGCATACTCAGAATACGTCTATGGTTTGTGTCAATATAAGTTTGGGTTAGTCGTGTTGGGAGTTGAGAAATTCAGGATGTCCTCTGTAGGTAAAAGTCAAGGGTTCATGTCTGTCGATGGATGTTTCTGTTGGTAAGTTAAGGTTTCTGTCGATCGGATGACGTCTTCCACCGGATGAAGTCTTCTATCGGATGACGTCTTCCATCGGATGAGGTCTTCCATCGGATGACGTCTTCCATCGGATGATGTCTTCCATCGGAAGACGTCTTCTATCGGAAGACGTCTTCTATCGGATGATGTTGTTTATTTTATCGGATTGAGTTTGTATAAGTTCTGACGTTTAGCGATCGGATGAAGTTTTAAAGAGTCACGCGAGATGTACATGTCAATCGGTAGATGTAGATCTTGTTTTCGGATAAAGTATGTATAGTTCTTTTTGTCGTTTGTGACCGGATGATGTTAGCAAAAGTGATTTGTTGCTTTGTGACCGGATGATGTGAGCAAAAGTGATTTGTCGCTTTGTGACCGGATGATGTGAGCTAAAGTGATTTGTCGCTTTGTGACTGGATGATGTGAGAAAAAGTGATTTGTCGTTTTGTGATCGGATGATGTGAGTAGTGTTGTTTTGTCGTTTCCGATCAGTAAATGCCTATTGGGTTTCAATTCTCTCAGCCAATGTTTTATTATTTTATCTATTTATGAATGATAGTTATTCAAGGAGTTTTTCCGCTGTAAAGTCGAGGGTTAAAGATGGATTTATCATCACTGAGAGAAAATTTAAAATTTTCCGTAAATTCTCTTAGTCCAGTTCCTTGTCATGGGTAACAAAAATCGGGTCTGAAGATTCAGGGTGTTACAGATTATGAGGGGGTTGGGGGCGGTTTGGCGTATGTCACTGTCTAAAAGAGGGACCAAGAATACGACCCGCCAGGGACTATGTACACTTTCACTGTCGAACCCTCTTTACCGGCAGAAATCCTCTCTTAATCCATATAATGTAAATGATGAATATGAATGATGAATACGTATGATGAATATGAATGATAAATATGAACATGAATATGAACAGGAACAAGAAAAGATTCATGAGCATGCGTTTCTTTAAACTGTGCATTCATGCATATGTGTTAGCATTGCATTCCTTACTAAGCATTAGGCTTATAGTGTAAACCTTATGATGTAGGTGAAGAATTAACAGGTGAGGATTCCAAGTTCAATGAGGAAGTCTAAGGCTGGTTGCTGGATGGTGCTCAGGGTGACAGTGCGTGTCTGGAAAAGGCGATTGAGACCCGTGGATACTATCCATGTGATGTCAGTAAGAATTACGAACACTGAGGTTAAAGTAGGATGAGTTTTCTCATGTCATTAGATATTTGAATATGACTGATACAATTTCTAAGTAGGATGGGATTTCTCTTAAGTGTGTCATTTACCTGTTTTAGCTTCTGAGCTCGAGAATGATTTTGAGGATTTATATATATGTGATGGCCTGTTTTAATGAAGTCTTCCGGTATGTATACTCAGATTGAATTCATGTCTAAGTCAGAACAGGAGTAGTTTAAACCTCGTCGTTTCGTAGTCGGATGATGTGAGTAGTGTTGTTTTGATCGGATGAAGTCTTAATGTGTCACGTGAGATACGCATGTCAATCGGATGATGTTGTTTATCCTATCGGATGATGTTGTCTATCCTAGAGTCTATGCCTTGATGGAAGATGAGGATGCAGTGCCACATACAGTCATAATAGGACTAAGGTGTTTTCAAAGATTGACTTACGTTCGGGTTATTACCAACTGAAGGTTAAAGAGGGAGATATACCAAAGACAGCCTTCAGAACCCGCTATGGACACTATGAATTTCTTGTAATGTCGTTTGGATTGACAAATGCGCCTGCAGCTTTTATGGATTTGATGAATAGGGTGTCCCGAGAGTACTTGGACAAGTTTGTAATTGTGTTCATAGACGATATCTTAATTTACTCCCGAACTGAAACTGACCATGCAGAGTATTTAATAGTGGTTTTGACGACATTAAGACAACAGCAACTCTATGCCAAGTTGTCCAAATGTGAGTTCTGGCTGGATAAGGTCCATTTCTTAGGCCATGTCATTTCTGCTGAGGGCATATCAGTAGATCCAACCAAGATTCAGGCAGTTAAGGACTGGCCTCAGCCAAGGAATGTCAGTGAGGTCTGTAGTTTCCTTGGTCTGGCAGGTTATTATAGGAAGTTCATTAAGGGATTCTCTATGATAGCTAAGCCTTTAACTAATTTAACAAAGAAGGACACCAAATACTCTTGAACTGAAACTTGTGAAGGTAGCTTCCAGACACTTAAGCTGAAGTTGACGACAGCCCCCCTATTGACTCTCCCATCCGAAGAAGGGAAGTTTAGTGTTTACTGTGATGCATCCAAAGTTGGTCTGGGGTGTGTTTTGATGCAAGAAGGCAAAGTTGTGGCGTATGCCTCCAGACAGCTGAAGAGTTATGAGCAGAATTACCTAACTCATGATCTAGAATTGGCCGCGATTGTATTTGCTTTGAAGATTTGGAGACATTATTTGTATGGTCAACAGTGTGAGGTGTTTTCTGACCATAAAAGTCTGAAGTACATTTTCACTCAAAAGGAATTGAATATGAGGCAAAGACGTTGGTTGGAGTTTGTTAAGGATTATGACTTTGAGACCAAGTATCACCTGGGTAAGGCTAATGCTGTAGCTGACGCATTGAGTAGGATGTCGATGACAATGCAGCCAGCAATGTCAACCATGTCTATGCCTTTGAGGGGCAGAAGTTTAGAAGTTCAAGTTTGAGATGGTTTCGAAGTTGTCAACCTTACTAATGTTACTATTAGACCAACTATCATGGAAAGAATCAAAGAGGCACAACAAAAGGATTCAAAGGAAAATAACAGCATGATGAGTGTGTTGAAGGACGCCTCCTATGAGTTTAGTCTCTCCGAGGATTGTATTCTAAGATTTAGAAATCGATGGTACATTCCGAGAGATGAGGAATTGCGTAAGATGATTTTGGCCGAGGCACACTCGTCCCCATTTTCTGTACATCCTGGCAACACCAAGATGTATCGGGACTTAAAGTTATTTTACTGGTGGCCGAATTTGAGGAGGGATGTTGCCAAGTATGTGGAATCATGTTTGGTTTGCCAACAAGTTAAGGCAGAGCATCAACGTCCAGGGGGTACTCTTCAACCCTTACCGATCCCCGAATGGAAGTGGGAACACATCGTCATGGATTTTGTTGTGGAACAGCCTAAGATAACTAAAGACCATGATAGCATTTGGGTTATAATTGACAGGATGATAAAATCAGCTTATTTCCTACCAGTAAGGACAACCTATATGATGGACCAGCTAGCTAATCTTTATGTTCAGGAAATCGTCAGATTACATGGTATTCCAGTGTCTATTGTCTCCGATCGTGATCCCAGGTTCACCTCACGCTTCTACAAAAGTTTACAAGGCACGCTAGGTACAAAGTTATCCTTTAGCACTACTTTCCACCCGTAGACTGATGGACAATCTGAGAGGACTATTCAGATACTCGAGGATATGTTGAGAGCATGCGTGCTAGATTTCCAGACATCTTGGAGCCGACATCTGCCCTTGGTTGAATTCTCCTACAACAATAGTTACCAGTCCACCATCGGTATAGCACCATATGAAGCACTGTATGGCAGAAAATGTAGATCACCTTTATATTGAGATGAAGTGGGCGAAGCAAAACTCCTAGGACCCGAGATTTTGCACCAGATGTCAGATAAGATTGCCATTATTAGGAGGAGAATGATGACTGCACAAAGCCGACAGAAGAGTTATGCAGACCAAAGAAGGAGAAACCTTGAGTTTGCTGTCGGAGATGAGGTTTTCCTAAAAGTTTCACCGTTCAAGGGAGTTTTAAGATTTGGCAAGAGGGGAAAGCTTAATCCGCGATTTATTGGACCATTCCCTGTCTTGGCCAAAATCGGTAGTACAGCTTATAGATTACAACTACCTCCAACATTGGATAAGGTTCATAATGTCTTTCATGTGTCAATGTTAAGGAAATGTATGCGTGATCCGACACATGTTATTGAGCCAACAGAAATCGATATCGAGCCGACTCTAAGGTATGAAGAGAAACCTATAAGGATTATGGAATCTGCAACTAAGACTCTGCGGAACAAAGAGATCCCACTAGTAAAAGTTTTATGGACGAATCATGGCATTGAAGAAGCCACTTAGGAGCGACAGCAGGACATGTTGGACAAATATCCACAGCTCTTTGTTTGATCAATTTTCGAGGACGAAAATTTTGTTTAAGGAGGGGTGGATGTAACACCTGACAAGTTTGACCAGGTGATTTTAACTGTTTTAACGATCATGTTTATTTTGACCTTTTCGGTTTGGAATTTATGTCAAGACTTAATTAATTGCTTGTGTCGAAAATCTAGGTTGGGTGGAAAAATTGTAATTAAGAATGATTGGAGTAATATAAATTGAAAGTGGAAACTCTTAAACCTCACCAAAATCCCACTGTAGCCGACATTCCCTTCTGTGTTCTCGCATTCCCCGAGCTGTCCCCCTCTGCCAGCGACTCTCTCATCGGCGACTGATTCTTCTGCCTACACCCCGACAATCCACACTCTAGGTAAGACTTTGGCAATGTAGTTACTGATTGTTTACATTGAGCTCTGTTTTCTGCTGGAGCTGGGATTTCGGATTCCTCAATGACAGAATAATGGTAGTAACGTTATAACCCGAGTTTAATAAAGGCATCTCCGATTCGATTCTGGACTTTATTATAACTGATTGGGAATAGTTCTAGACCAAATCTGGTTATTTTGATTCTGGAAATTTAGACTACGCACACTGAGTGCTCGTCTAAAGGACTTATGTATATATACATACGTTAGGTTCTAGGGTGACTCTTGATTAAAACTTTTAGGATGTTGTTTTAACTTTACAATGTTGAATGTTTTAGGTGAGGAAGTCTGAAGAGAAGTACTCAAAATTGCTTAGGAAACTAGGTAAGTGAATGTATAGGATACCCGGCCATTAGGGCCTTACATCGCAAGGGTACTAGTTAGAAGCTGATCTTCGATGTTTAAAGATTATCTGAGCTTTTGTCTGTTAGTTACGATACTTGAACTGTAAGAATGATCCTTACTAAATGTATGACCTGTTCAGTAGAATGATGGACTAAGAGTACCCCTGCTCATGCATCACGAATGTTTCTCAAGCACATAAAAATGTTTTAACTGCATGTTTCTCTCATGAATAATATATGAATATGAAACCTATGCAACATGGATTATGAGCGGGTTAGGGGCGGTTTGGCGTATGTCACTGTCCAAAAGAGGGACCAAGAATACGACCCGCAAGGGACTATGTACACTTTCACTGTCGAACCCCCTTTACAAGCACAAATCCTCTCTTAATCCATATAATGTAAATGATGAATATGAATGATGAATATGTATGATGAATATGAATGATAAATATAAACATGAATATGAACAGGAACAAGAAAAGATTCATGAGCATGCGTTTCTTTAAACTGTGCATTCATGCATATGTGTTAGCATTGCATTCCTTACTAAGCATTAGGCTTATAGTGTAAACCTTATGATGTAGGTGAATAATTAACAAGTGAGGATTCCAAGTTTAATGAGAAAGTCTAAGGTTTGTTGCTGGATGGTGCTCAGGGTGATAGTGCATGTCTGGAAAAGGCGATTATGACACGTGGATACTATCCATGTGATGTCAGTAAGAATTACGAACACTGAGGTTAAAGTAGGATGAGTTTTATCATGTCATTAGATATTTGAATATGACTGATACAATTTCTAAGGAGGATGAGATTTCTCTTAAGTGTGTCATTTACCTGTTTTAGCTTCTGAGCTCGAGAATGATTTTGATGATTTATATATATGTGATTGCCTGTTTTAATGAAGTCTTCCGCTATGTATACTCAGATTGAATTCATGTCTAAGTCAGAGCAGGAGTAGTTTAAACCTCGTCGTTTTGTAGTCGGATGATGTGAGTAGTGTTGTTTTGATCGGATGAAGTCTTAATGTGTCACGTGAGATACGCATGTCAATCGGATGATGTTGTTTATCCTATCGGATGATGTTGTCTATCCTATCGGATGATGTTGTCTATCCTATCAGATGAGTGTATATAAGTTTTGTCGTCTAGCGATCGGATGAAAGTCTTATGTGTCACGTGAGATACGCATGTCAATCGGATGATGTTGTTATCCTATCGGATGATGTTGTCTATCTATCGGATGAGTGTATATAAGTTTTGTCGTCTAGCGATTGATGAAGCTTAATGTGTCACGTGAGTTACGCATGCAATCGGATGAGTTGTCTATCCTATCGGATGATGTTGTCTATCCTATCGGATGATGTTGTCTATCCTATCGGATGATGTTGTCTATCCTATCAGATGAGTGTATATAAGTTTTGTCGTCTAGCGATCGGATGAAGTCTTAATGTGTCACGTGAGATACGCATGTCAATCGGATGATGTTGTTTATCCCATCAGATGATGTTGTCTATTCTATCGGATGATGTTGTCTATCCTATCGGATGATGTTGTCTATCCTATCGGATGATGTTGTCTATCCTATCGGATGATGTTGTCTATCCTATCGGATGATGTTGTCTATCCTATCGGATGATGTTGTCTATCCTATCGGATGATGTTGTCTATCCTATCGGATGATGTTGTCTATCCTATCGGATGATGTTGTCTATCCTATCGGATGATGTTGTCTATCCTATCGGATGATGTTGTCTATCCTATCGGATGATGTTGTCTATCCTATCGGATGAGTGTATATAAGTTTTGTCGTCTAGCGATTGGATGAAGTCTTAATGTGTCACGTGAGTTACGCATGTCAATCGGATGATGTTGTTTATCCCATCAGATGATGTTGTCTATTCTATCGGATGATGTTGTCTATCCTATCGGATGATGTTGTCTATCCTATCGGATGATGTTGTCTATCCTATCGGATGATGTTGTCTATCCTATCGGATGATGTTGTCTATCCTATCGGATGATGTTGTCTATCCTATCGGATGATGTTGTCTATCCTATCGGATGATGTTGTCTATCCTATCGGATGATGTTGTCTATCCTATCGGATGATGTTGTCTATCCTATCGGATGATGTTGTCTATCCTATCGGATGATGTTGTCTATCCTATCGGATGATGTTGTCTATCCTATCGGATGATGTTGTCTATCCTATCGGATGATGTTGTCTATCCTATCGGATGATGTTGTCTATCCTATCGGATGATGTTGTCTATCCTATCGGATGATGTTGTCTATCCTATCGGATGATGTTGTCTATCATGGTGGATGTCTGCAAATCCATGCAACCCCGCGAATGATGAAGTCATGAGGTCTGAGGGCGCCTCCCTTCTGCCCGATCGTGTTATGAAAATAATGTTTGAGTTTAGTCGCTCGACTCTGTGACTGTTTATGTCGAAAGCCCTTTTGTAGAAGTTGAGTTTTCGAAGAGTTCAAATTTGTTCGGGCGTGACCATGTCTTGAGTACTGTTCTGTTTTGTTTAAAAAAAAATATATGTACAGAGGATAATCTTAGTATAAATGACCCAAGAAAGTTATGAATCGGTCTCGTCCCTATTGGGGGCGTGACAGATACCCCCATCAGTCCAAAATTTACTTAAATCTTATCAAAATGTCTTCCCTGAGGAATTTCCACCTGGCTTACCACCAATTCAAGGAAATGAACATCAAATCAACCTCTAGCCTGGAGCCATGTTACCAAATAGATCGGCCTATAGGATGAAACCTGAAGAGGCCAAGGAATTACATGAACAAGTCTAAGAGTTGTTAGGAAAATGATACATTAGGGAATCAATGAGTCATTGTGTTGTGCCTACATTACTCGGACCAAAGAAAGATGGCACCATGAGGATGTGCGTCGATAGTTGCACTATTAATCAAATTGCTATCAAGTATAGATTTCTGATTCCTAGACTCGAGGATATGCTAGATGAGCTTAGTGGAGCCTCTATATTTTCCAAAGTAGATTTGAAGAGTAGTTATCACCAAATTCGTATGAAAGAGGGTGTTGAATGGAAAACTGCCTTCAAGACAAAGTACGGATTGTTTGAGTAGATGGTTATGCTATTCGGACTTACAAATGCCTCAAGTACCTTCATGAGGTTGATGCACCATGTTCTTAAGGACTTCCTAGGAAAGTTTGTTGTCGTTTACTTCGATGACATTTTGCTGTACAGCCCCAACCTTCCCCAACACCTCGAAATCCTTTTTCAAACTCTCCAGAAAGCTAAATTGTTTTGAAATTTGAGTAAATGCTCTTTCGGCCAATAAAAGGTTTATTTCTTAGGATTTATAATCTCTAAATACGGATTGGAAGCTGATGAGGAAAAAGTTAAGGCCATTAAGGATTGGCCTACATCAAATGGTATATCTGAAGTCCGTAGTTTTCATGGATTAGCCTCTTTCTATCAGAGGTTTATTAAAGACTTCAGTTCATTAGTAGCTCCCATCACTGACCTTACAAAGAAAGGAGTTGATTTTAATTGGACCCCTGTATGTCTAAGTAGCTTTGACCTGATTAAGGAAAAACTATGTCAATCCCCGGTGTTGGCACTACCTGATTTTAACAAGGTGTTTGAAATGAAAAGTGACACCTCTGGAGTTGGCATTGGAGCCGTATTGATGCAAGAAGGCAAGCCTCTTGCATATTTCAGTGAAAAACTTAAAGGAGCTGCACTTAATTACTCCATCTATGACAAGGAGTTCTATGTGGTTATTCGAGCCATTGAGCATTAGCAACATTATTTGTTGTCTAAAGAGTTTGTGATCCATTCTAACCATCAATCCCTTAAACACATCAAGAGTCAGCACAAACTAAATAAGAGACACACAAAATGGGTAGAATTCTTGGAAAGATTTCCTTACATTTTGAAATATTTGAAAGGATCAGACAATAATGTTGCCGACGCATTATCCCACAAAAGAATCCTCTTATCGGAGTTAGGTGTTAGATTCTTTGGATTTGATTGGATAAAGAATACGTATGAATCTGACAAAGACTTTGGGACACCATACCGAAATTGGCAAGTCTAGGCAGAAGGAGGATATAACATTATTGATGGATTTTTAATGAAAGGAGGTAAATTGTGCAAACCTGATTGTAGTATGAGACAATGTCTTATTACGGAAGCTCATAGTGGAGGATTGTTCAGACATTTTGGAGAAAAGAAGACCCTTGAGTTACTAAAAGAGCGATTCTACTGGCAACACATGATGAATGATGTGCACCACTCTCTTAAGCAGTGCGTCGTGTGTAAGAAGGCCAAGAGTAAAGTTCTTCCCCAAGGACTTTATCTACCTTTACCCGTTCCTACTCATCCTTGGGTAGAGATTAGCATGAATTTCGTCTTAGGGTTACCACGGACTGGCCGCAATAAGGACTCTATTATGGTAGTTGTTGACTGTTTCTCCAAAATGGCGCATTTTTTTGCATGCACCAAAACTGATGACTCTGCTGCTATAGCCAACCATTTCTTCAAGGAAATAGTTAGACTTCATGGAGTGTGTTAGTGTTTTTACACACTTACACGCAAGTGCACGTGTCGCTAACGAAGTAATAGAATAAGTAAAGTATCGATCCCACGAGGATATTGTTAATTGTATTTAAATTCGCTATAAAAATCTTATAAAAATATTAAATTGCTGGATAAAAATTAGAAATAAAATATGAATAATGATGCAATAAAATAAAGCAAGTTGAACGAGGTAAAATCGATGAATAAAGGCCTTAGTTAGGATCGATTTCTTCGTTACAATGATTCTGCTACTAATGCTCTGGTAATGCTCTGCAGCATTATCTAAAAAACAGCAAGAATAAAATTGATTTCTAGGATTCTTTCGAATTGCCTAGGTAAATTCAAATCAGAATTTCTTTCTACCTTGAAAGAATGTGACTAAAATTGAATTTCCGTTATGTGCTATTCTTATCGCCAATTAAATTAATGTTAACCACGTTGTAACAAGTTAATTCGATTAATTATTCGTGCATCTAGAATTTATATCTATCTATCGATACAATATAAATATGAATAGTCAACCTATCTATCGATATGATCTGACTTAGCAAGTAAATTTCACAAATAATTGTTCAATAGATAATTGCAGAAACAAAACCAAGATCATAGCAAAATATCGTAACAAATACTATCGTCCTAACCAAGATTAAAAAGTTTAGCTACGAGACATAATTAAAATAAAACTAACAGCAATTTTGTTCATAGAAAATAATGCAATAAGAATAGTAAAAAGGAGAAAAGAATTCAGAAACGGCGCTATAGTCTCTTTCGATCAGGGCTTCTCTGTCGCCTCCTCGGTTCTCTCCTTGCTGGAATTGATGATATCTCTTTTAATTTTCAATATCCCATATTATAATGCATTCCATAACTACTTTTCTCTCTCCAATCTAATTTCCTTCAAACTTTATTTGTTTCCTTTTGTTTCAGCTTTCCAAAGTGGTTTTCTCTCTCTGCCAAGCAAATTGCCCACGTCATCTTCCTCTAAAAATATCCCCTTAATTTTGTTTGCAATCCAATCTTTCTCTCTCCTTGGCTTCACGTGCTTCAATGAGGTTTCCTTGTTTCGATTGATTTTCCTTCCTACTTGTCTTCTTCTGCGTGCCAAGTGTCAATTTGTTTCTCTTTCTAATTTTTGTTTTCTTCTTCACCTTGATTCTTGCCTTCACTTTCTCTTCACAAATCTCAACAATTGAATTCGAAATTTCCACTATAAAAATAACGTTCAATTATGAAAATATGAAATTCAAAATAAAGAGACAAAATTTGCTTTTAACAAAAAATTGGCATTAAATATATTAAATTAAATTAAAACACCAATGCTGCAGCAATTCATAGCAATTAATGTAAATCCTTATCAATTTGTTAATGCAATCACTCAATTTGTATAAATTTTTTTATATAAAATTAGTATAAAATGACTCTAAAATAAGAGTCATCAAATACCCCCAAACTTAAATCATTACTCGTCCTCGAGTGATGCAAAACAAACATACATTCCCAAAGTAATATTCAAATTGATATAATTTCCAAAATATCTAGTAACTTGTAAATCATTGAAAAATTTCACCATCACAATTAAAAGTAATCAATATAGATTCCATTCCCAATAAACTAGTCAAAATGTGTGTGTGCTCAAACTCCATTTGAATTGCTAAGTTCAACAATCAAAACTAAACATCACAATTCATATCGTAAGATGTCAACTCTTTAATGCCCTTCCTAAGTCCATTAGCTTTCAAAGATCCTTCTTCTTTCTTTTATTATCTATTATTTTTTTTAAAAATAAGTAAGGGGGAAATTTATTTATTATTATTATTATTTTTTTATTTATTTTTTTTTTTACATTGACTTTATCAATAAGTCACACTACCTTTTTACGCGATTGACAACATTGGTGATGAAGTCCTCCGGTTACTCAATAGTGTCACCTCAAGATAGATACTCATATAAAATAGAGGAGTATAGTCAACAAATATGCAACGGAGTTCCTCCCAAAGTTCCTCTAATTTATTTTTACCCATCGAGTATCCAACAAGCTCACTCGAAATTGAAAGTAGATTAGGAAATTGCACTTTTTTTTTTTTTTTATAACCCCCAAACTTATTGTTTACTATATATTTTTAAGAAGAAGTCTTTAATCACTAATTTCTTTCATCAAGCACTAAATTATTGACATCTAGATAAAATTGTAATGTCTAGAAAGGATAATATTCCTAAACAACCAAAAAGAGTTTGTGTGTTAAGAACAACTAAGCTTATGGGAATAAATCTTAATTAATTTCAACTAATGTGTGACAATGATATTATCCAATAACTCACTAAATTAAAATATATTAGGAAATTATATCAATCTTTTGTTTCTCAAATAATCTATATATCTAGCAGCACACTACTAACCAAACAAACAAATAACATGACTTAACAGAAGAGCAAATAACACCATTTAGCAGAAAAGCAAATAACACAAGTTAACAGAAAAAAAATTAGGCAATCATGCAGCACATTAACAATATTACGAATATAACTACATGTTCTAAGCAGTTTTCAAACATTCAAAATTAAACAGACACAAAACACCCACTTTAAACTTCAAGACATTCAAACAAGATCAAAGTTCATGCACCCCCAAACGTAAAATTGGCAGTGTCCCCACTGCCAAACAAAATAAGGTTCAAAGAAGAAAATAAATTAAGTCCACTAAAACGAAAAGAAGAATAGATTGGAAATTCAGAACTTCCCTGGTGTTCATGCTTCAGGTTCTGACTCATCATCCGAGGTAGGTAACCTCGCTGCAGGTTCTGACTCATCATCCGAGTCTTGTAAAAGTGTGGTGGGAAATTGCGGGAAGATAGGAGCTGGATCTTTCGGTTTTTTAGCAAAGCTGGACGCTAATGCTGAATCACGGAGCTTGGTGTATTCCCAGAATATCATATTTTTACGTTTTAAAGTCTGCATAGATTTTTGCAACCTGGAAAGGTCCATCCTATTCCATTCGAGCTTAAAGCGTACTGACCCCAAAGTGGCGAGTATTTGCTGTTGGGTATTGCCGTTACTGGATGTTGCCGTAGCTCCACTTGTATCATTAGCTGCAGGTTCTGGTTCTCCTGCTCCCATTCCCTCCGAAGCAATTCTCCGTATAATCAGCGGTGTCATTACAGGACCAGGGGCAAGTTCTTCTTCATCGGCCTCATACATTACGCCAGATAATAGACATAATCCAGACACTAAGGAAGGAAATAATAGCTGCCATTTTGGCTTTTTAGCATTGGCACATAAATTGCGATAAATCACTAGTCCCACATTTATTTTCTTATTTGTCAACAAACAATAGAGTAAAACTGCTCTTTCTCTTGTTAAATGCTGGCCGTGAGATGAAGGAAATAAACGGAGTTTTAAAAAGTGATACCAGACTTTTGCCTTTGGAAGCAGGGCAAGCCGAGGAATAGAAAGAAATCCTGTTTTCGATTTCGCCCATTCTGTCCCAGGCATAGCTATTGCTTGCAACGCCTCATTCAGAAATTCCAGTGATAGATTGTCTTCATATTTATAGAACTCATCTTCAACTTCTTCCAATTCGTAAAACTGATTAATTTCAGATGGTCCGAATCTCACTGCACATTTTCGAACCTGAATACTTTCTGGTAAATCGCCCTCAAAATTTGCATAGAATTCCCGACAATATCCTTTACCACTGATTCTGGAGAAGCACAAAATTTTTCCCACTTTCGCTCCTGAATAATAGCTCCAACGTAACTTGGGTACCTGGATAATTGCTCGCCCTCTACCAGGAATCCTTTTTCTTGAGCGAAAGTGCGCTGTTGTAAACTGCGCTCATACCTCAATTTTGCTTCCTCTGAAATAAAAGCCAATCGATGCACCTTCTTGGCATTTTTCTATCCTTTCTGCTTTTGTCTCATTGTTATAGCGAGAATAATGCACAATGCTGTAGCGTTAGTAGTAGCGGTGGGGGGCAAAAGAATTGAGGAAGGAGCAATCTTACTGAATGTCGGCGGCGGGGTGCTGCAGAAATTAACCCTAAATCGCTTTGAGAGAGATTGGGTGAAGATGAGTGAGAGTGAAATTCAAAAATACTTATTTAAACAGAAAAAATTATATAAAAATAATAGATAAAAAAATGCAACTTAAAATTAACGCATAAAAGGATATATTTGAGGGTTGCCTCCCTCACAGCGGCTAAGTTTATACTTAAGTCTTCAGCCAGACTTCTCTTTTGCTCATTTTTCTTCCAGATTTTGTAGAGAAATTGACATAATCCTTGTCAATTTCTCTCCAAAATAATGCTTAATCCGTTGACCATTTACCTTAAAAGTTCTTCCATTTTTCTCATCATGCAACTCTACTGCTCCACATGGAAATACCTCCATTATTTCAAATGGCCCAGACCACCTCGATTTTAGCTTGCCTGGGAAGAGCTTCATCCTGGAATTAAATAACAATACTTTCTCACCCTTCTCAAATGTCCTGGCTTGCAGCTTTTTATCATGCCATTTTTTAACCTTTTCCTTGTATAGTTTGGCATTCTCATATGCGCTTAACCTTAATTCCTCCAGCTCCTGTAACTGCAAAAACCGATCCTTCCCAGCTCTTTGTAAATCCATGTTTAGGGTTTTTATTGCCCAGTATGCTTTATGCTCGAGCTCTACTGGTAAATGGCAAGCTTTTCCATAAATCAAATTGTAAGGAGTTGTGCCCAAAGGTGTTTTATATGCTGTTCTGTAAGCCCATAACGCATCATCTAATTTTAAAGACCAATCTTTTCTGTTCGGATTCACCACCTTCTCCAGAATTCGTTTTACTTCTCTGTTAGATACTTCTGCTTGTCCATTACTCTGAGGATGGTAAGCTGTAGTTATTTTATGTCTGACTCCATATTTTCCCAGTAAACCAGTGAACATCCTATTGCAAAAATGAGAACCTCCATCACTTATAATTGCTCGCGGTGTTCCAAAACGTGTGAATATATTTTTCTGCAGAAATTTCAGAACACTTTTCCCTTCATTATTTGGAAGTGCCACTGCTTCAACCCATTTAGATACATAATCCACAGCCAACAAAATATATTGATTCCCGAAAGAAGGTGGAAAAGGTCCCATGAAGTCTATCCCCCATACATCGAATATTTCCACTTCTAAAATATTTGTAAGTGGTAGCTCGTGTTTCCTGGAGATGTTCCCTGTTCTTTGACACCTGTCACATTTTTGAACAAACTCATTAGCATCCTTAAAAAGAGAGGGCCAGTACAAACCTTATTGTAGAACTTTGGCGGCTGTTCTGGTTCCTCCATAATGACCTCCATACGATGCTGCGTGGCATTGCTGCAGCACTGATTGTATTTCTTCTTCAGGAACACACCTTCTTAACAACTGGTCAGCACACTGTTTGAAAAGAAATGGCTCGTCCCAGAAATAATACTTAACATCTTTCATGAACTTTCTTTTCTGCTGATAATCCAAATCAAACGGTATTATATTACTTACAATGTAATTCACAAAATCAGCATACCAAGGGGCTGAAGACGTTTCCAGTTTCAGTATTTGCTCATCAGGGAAAGACTCTTTTATAATCCCTTCATCTTGCTGATTACCCATATTCTCCAGACGAGATAAATGATCGGCTACTTGGTTTTCGCACCCTTTTCTGTCACGAATCTCCACATCAAACTCTTGAAGTAAAAGAACCCAGCGTATAAGTCTAGGTTTAGCATCTTTCTTTGCAAACAGGTATTTGATTGCTGCATGGTCAGTGTACACAATAACTCTTGTGCCAATTAAATACGCTCTGAATTTGTCGAATGCAAATACCACGGCTAACAGTTCTTTCTCCGTGGTGGTGTAATTCTTTTGGGCTTCATTCAAGGTTCTGCTAGCGTAGTAAATAGAGTGAAAAATTTTCTCCTTTTTATGCCCAAGCACTACTCCCACTGCATAATCACTCGCATCACACATTAGAATAAAAGGTGAGTTCCAGTCTGGTGCAGCTATCACAGGTGCCGTGATCAGCTTCTGTTTCAGCAGGTTAAAAGCTTCCAGGCAGCTTTTGTCGAAATTGAATGGTATATTCTGTTCCAGTAGACTGCATAAAGGCTTCGATATTTTAGAAAAATCTTTGATGAAACGTCTGTAAAATCCTGCATGCCCCAGGAAACTTCTGATTCCTTTCACTGTTTTTGGTGGAGGTAACTTCTCGATAATCTCTATCTTCGCTTTATCCACTTCTAATCCTTTGTCTAAAACCTTGTGTCCAAGAACTATGCCTTCTCGGACCATAAAATGGCACTTTTCCCAGTTTAAAACTAGGTTAGTTTCCATGCACCTCTTCAACACTTTCTCTAGATTTTCCAGACACTTTTCGAAAGAATCTCCAACAATGGAAAAATCATCCATAAAGACTTCCAAACTTTCTTCAATCATGTCTGAGAAAATCGCCATCATACAACGCTGGAATGTAACAGGAGCATTGCATAAACCAAAAGGCATTCTCCTGAAGGCAAAAGTTCCATATGGGCAGGTGAAAGTCGTCTTCTCCTGATCTTCTGGTGCTATTGTGATCTGGTTATAACCTGAATACCCGTCCAAGAAACAGTAGAATTTCTTTCCTGCTAACCTGTCCAGCATTTGATCTATAAAGGGAAGAGGGAAGTGATCTTTTCGAGTTGCTTTATTCAAATTCCTATAGTCCATGCATATCCTCCACCCTGTTACGGTTCTTGTTGGAATTAGTTCACTTTTCTCATTCGCCACTACAGTTGTTCCTCCTTTCTTTGGAACACAATGAATCGGGCTGATCCACGAGCTGTCAGAAATTGGGTAGATAATGCCCGCATCCAACCACTTGAGTATTTCTTTCTTCACCACTTCTTTCATAATCGGGTTTAACCTTCGCTGTTGATCTATGGTTGGAGTGATCCCTTCTTCCAATCTGATCTTGTGCATACAGATGCTTGGACTTATTCCTTTTATATCCTTCACTGTCCAAGCTAAAGCTAGCTTGTATTTCTTTAGAACCTCTACTAATTCTTGCTCCTGCATGTTAGACAAAGTAGTAGAAATAATAGCAGGAAATGTTTCATTGAGTCTAAGAAATACATACTTTAAATGTGGTGGTAGCTGTTTGAGCTCCACTGTGGCTGTTTCCTTGCTGGAATGCTCTCCATCTTCTTTACCATCTTCTGCTCGAATTAATGCCTCGAAATGCCTTCTGTAACCGCCTGATAATTGTTTAATTTCTGCTGATTTGATTTCTTCAGAAATATTAAAACACTCTTCTTCATCATAGGGGCACTTCATGGCTTTCAAAACATTGAAGGTAACTTGCTGGTCATTAACTCTCATTGTGAGTTCTCCTCTCTGTACATCAATGAGGGTCCTGCCAGTTGCTAAAAATGGCCTCCCTAAAATTATGGGCACTTCTCGATCGGCTTCATAGTCAAGAATTATGAAATCTGCTGGGAAAATGAATTTATCCACCTTCACCAACACATCTTCAATCTTTCCCTGAGGGTGGGTTAGTGATCGGTCAGCCAGTTGTAAAGTCACTGTTGTTGGCCGAGCTTCTCCAATTCCCAGCTTCTTAAAAATTGACATGGGCATCAAATTTATGCTAGCTCCAAGATCGCAGAGAGCTTTTCCGAAATAATTGTTGCCGATGGTGCAAGGAATAGTGAAGCTACCAGGGTCCTTCAATTTTGGTGGGATCTTATTCTGCAAAATGTAGCTGGTTTCCTCAGTCATAGCCACCATTTCGTATTCTCCTAACCTCCTCTTTTTTGATAAGATGTCCTTCATAAATTTAGTGTAATTTGGCATCTGTTCAAGAGCTTCCACAAGAGGTACATTGATATGGAGTTACTTTAAAACATCCAAGAATTTTTTAAATTGTTTTTCCTAGTTGTGTTTTTGTAGCCTCTGGGGAAATGGTGGAGGTGGTCTCTGGAATTGCTCTTCTGCATGTCGCTGCTGTGGCGATGCTGCGGGCGAAACTGCAGCATGTGTATTAATTTCTCCAGAATTAGAATTATTCTCTTCGGCCTCTTGAGGTCTTTCTTTCTCAATCCCCTCTTCTCTTTCCTGCAAACCCTCAGTAATGGGTTGTTGTTTTGCTTCTCTTTCTTGATCATTCTTCTTTGCTTTCTCTGCCTTCGGTGGTTTCTCTGGGATCTCCACTTCTCTACCATTTCTTAATATTATTGCTTTTACAGTGTTCTTTGCCTGATCTTTGTGGAATTTCTGTGTCGCTGGGTAATTGTCCACTGCTTCTCGAATTTGCAGATTGTGCTAGTTGCCCCAGTTGGGTTTCAATATTCTTTATTGAAGCTACCAAATTCTGCAAAACTATATCTGTTTTTGCAGCATACTCCCTTGCGAAGTTGTCTGATTTTTCTTGAACTGCTGGCTTCTGGAGTTGCTGATTGTAGTTCTGGACATAGTTTTCAGCAGATCTTGCAGGTACAGCGTTATTCTGTTGCTGTGAACTCCATTGGAAGTTTGGATGCTGTCTCCATCCAGGGTTATACGTGTGTGAGTATGGATTATTGTTTCGGTTATAACCCACGTAATTTGCTGACTCAGGATTCGTCGGGCATGAACTATCATCATGGTTCTCCCCACAGAAAATGCACGAAACCTCCCTTGCTTGTGGCTGCTGCTGTTTGTTCATGGCTTTAATGGTATTTTCCAGTGAGGCTATTTTTGCATTAAGAGCAGCCACTTCATCTATCTCATAACTTCCAGGTGCTCTCCTTGTAGATTGCATTCTATTTGAAGGCCACTGATAACTATTTACTGCCATTCTCTCCAGTAGATCGTAAGCTTCGTTGAAAGATTTAGAAAGCAATGTTCCATTCGCTGCTGCATCGATGATTGATCGAGTTTGCCCATTTAGCCCGTTGTAAAATGTTTCCAGTTGAATCCAGTGAGGAATCCCGTGATTTGGACACTGTCTCAGCAACTCTTTAAATCTATCCCAGGCTTCATATAGTGATTCTCCATCTCGTTGCTGGAAGCTTGTTATTTCATTTCTCATCCTCGCATTCTTCACTGGTGGGTGATATTTCATAATGAACTTTTTAGCTAGATCCCCCCATGTAGTTATGGTATCTGAAGGAATGCTATTCAACCAATCTCTGGCGCGATCTCTCAAGGAGTATGGGAAGAGCTTCAACCTCAAAGCTTCTGCCTCAAAGCTTCTGCAGATACACCAGGGAAATTAAATGAATCACTGACTTCTCCAAAAACCTTTAAATGGCGATGAGGATTGTCTGTGACAGCTCCAGTGAATTGTCCAACAGTTTGAAGCATTTGGAACATCACTGGTTTTAGCTCAAATCTTATGGCGCGCAGATCAGGTCTGACTATTCCAGGATTAAGATCATTAAGTGTAGGAATTGCAAAATCCTGAATAGGTATGTCTCTTTCGTCAATAATTCTTTCAGCATTTTCCCTTTCATTTGCTGCATGCGCCATATTTTCTCCCTCAATTTGTTGTTGTTTGTGCTGTTGTCTTCTCCTTTCTCTAAAAGTCCTTTCGATTTCTGGATCTAAGGGTACAAGATCCTGTGCGTCTTCGTCGTCCGGCATAAATCAATAATATCTGAAAATAGGAAAACAAAACAAAATAAAATAACGTAAAATAAATTTAAAATGATTATAGCAAAATAACAACAACTAAACAATATCCCCGGCAACGGCGCCAAAAACTTGTTAGTGTTTTTACACACTTACACGCAAGTGCACGTGTCGCTAACGAAGTAATAGAATAAGTAAAGTATCGATCCCACGAGGATATTGTTAATTGTATTTAAATTCGCTATAAAAATCTTATAAAAATATTAAATTGCTGGATAAAAATTAGAAATAAAATATGAATAATGATGCAATAAAATAAAGCAAGTTGAATGAGGTAAAATCGATGAATAAAGGCCTTGGTTAGGATCGATTTCTTCGTTACGATGATTCTGCTACTAATGCTCTGGTAATGCTCTGCAGCATTATCTAAAAAACAGCAAGAATAAAATTGATTTCTAGGATTCTTTCGAATTGCCTAGGTAAATTCAAATCAGAATTTCTTTCTACCTTGAAAGAATGTGACTAAAATTGAATTTCCGTTATGTGCTATTCTTATCGCCAATTAAATTAATGTTAACCACGTTGTAACAAGTTAATTCGATTAATTATTCGTGCATCTAGAATTTATATCTATCTATCGATACAATATAAATATGAATAGTCAACCTATCTATCGATATGATCTGACTTAGCAAGTAAATTTCACAAATAATTGTTCAATAGATAATTGCAGAAACAAAACCAAGATCATAACAAAATATCGTAACAAATACTATCGTCCTAACCAAGATTAAAAAGTTTAGCTACGAGACATAATTAAAATAAAACTAACAGCAATTTTGTTCATAGAAAATAATGCAATAAGAATAGTAAAAAGGAGAAAAGAATTCAGAAACGGCGCTGTAGTCTCTTTCGATCAGGGCTTCTCTGTCGCCTCCTCGGTTCTCTCCTTGCTGGAATTGATGATATCTCTTTTAATTTTCAATATCCCATATTATAATACATTCCATAACTACTTTTCTCTCTCCAATCTAATTTCCTTCAAACTTTATTTGTTTCCTTTTGTTTCAGCTTTCCAAAGTGGCTTTCTCTCTCTGCCAAGCAAATTGCCCACGTCATCTTCCTCTAAAAATATCCCCTTAATTTTGTTTGCAATCCAATCTTTCTCTCTCCTTGGCTTCACGTGCTTCAATGAGGTTTCCTTGTTTCCATTGATTTTCCTTCCTACTTGTCTTCTTCTGCGTGCCAAGTGTCAATTTGTTTCTCTTTCTAATTTTTGTTTTCTTCTTCACCTTGATTCTTGCCTTCACTTTCTCTTCACAAATCTCAACAATTGAATTCGAAATTTCCACTATAAAAATAACATTCAATTATGAAAATATGAAATTCAAAATAAAGAGACAAAATTTGCTTTTAACAAAAAATTGGCATTAAATATATTAAATTAAATTAAAACACCAATGCTGCAGCAATTCATAGCAATTAATGTAAATCCTTATCAATTTGTTAATGCAATCACTCAATTTGTATAAATTTTCTTATATAAAATTAGTATAAAATGACTCTAAAATAAGAGTCATCAGAGTGCCTCAATCGATAGTGTCGGATCGTGAAACCAAATTTTTAAGTACTTTTTGGAAGACTCTATGGAAGAAATTGAGGACTAAATTGTGTTTTAGTACTTCATTCCACCCCCAAACGGACGGCCAAACAGAAGTGCTCAACAGGACCTTGGGAACTCTTCTACGCAGTGTTTTAGGTAAGAACTTAGCAAATTGGGACATAGTGCTACCCCAAATTGAATTCTGTTACAACAGAAGCTTTCACTCCACCACCCAGCAAACGCCCTTTGCGGTAGCCTATGGATTTAATCTGTACTCACCATTGGACCTTATGTAACGACCCAACCCACTCTGTGGGCCAGGCCATGCAGTGCCCCTCGATGGGCCAGCTGCCACGTGTGTCCACAAGGGCCGTCCACGTGTACTCACGATCTTCTCCCCCTGGAAAGGGAGTTTTTGCCTTCCCCCCCCCCCCCCCCAAAAAAAAAAAAAACTCGAACCCCTGACCACCAGGACATAGTCCAAAAGCTACAAGTGAGGAGTACAACTGAGCTAGCTGGCTCTGTGGTACTCCTCACTTGTAGCCCTTGGACTATGTCCTGGAGGTCGGGGGTTTGAGTGGAGGGGAAGGCAAAAACTCTCTTTCTAGTGGGGAGAAAATCGTGAGTACACGTGGTACCGCCTGAGGGACCCCACGTGGCAGCGGGCTCACCGAGTGGGCACTGCACGACCTGGCCCACAGAGCGGGTTGGGTCGTTACAAAAAAGGCGCCTTTTTTGTAACAACCCAACCCGCTCTGTGGGCCAGGCCGTGCAGTGTAGCTCAGTGGTACTCCTCACTTGTAGCCCTTGGACTATGTCTTGGAGGTTAGGGGTTCGACTGCGGGGGGAATGCAAAAACTCCCTTTCCAGGGGGAGAAGATCGTGAGTACACGTGGTACCGCCTGAGGGACCCCACGTGGCAGCGGGCTCACCGAGTGGGCACTGTACGGCCTGGCCCACAGAGCGGGTTGGGTCGTTACAAAAAAGGCGCCTTTTTTGTAACAACCCAACCCGCTCTGTGGGCCAGGCCGTGCAGTGTAGCTCAGTGGTACTCCTCACTTGTAGCCCTTGGACTATGTCTTGGAGGTTAGGGGTTCGACTGCGGGGGGAATGCAAAAACTCCCTTTCCAGGGGAGAAGATCGTGAGTACACGTGGTACCGCCTGAGGGACCCCACGTGGCAGCGGGCTCACCGAGTGGGCACTGTACGGCCTGGCCCACAGAGCGGGTTGGGTCGTTACAAAAAAGGCGCCTTTTTTGTAACAACCCAACCCGCTCTGTGGGCCAGGCCGTGCAGTGTAGCTCAGTGGTACTCCTCACTTGTAGCCCTTGGACTATGTCTTGGAGGTTAGGGGTTCGACTGCGGGGGGAATGCAAAAACTCCCTTTCCAGGGGAGAAAATCGTGAGTACACGTGGTACCGCCTGAGGGACCCCACGTGGCAGCGGGCTCACCGAGTGGGCACTGCACGACCTGGCCCACAGAGCGGGTTGGGTCGTTACAAAAAAGGCGCCTTTTTTGTAACAACCCAACCCGCTCTGTGGGCCAGGCCGTGCAGTGTAGCTCAGTGGTACTCCTCACTTGTAGCCCTTGGACTATGTCTTGGAGGTTAGGGGTTCGACTGCGGGGGGAATGCAAAAACTCCCTTTCCAGGGGGAGAAGATCGTGAGTACACGTGGTACCGCCTTCGACACCCCACGTGGCAGCAGGCTCACCGAGTGGGCACTGTACGGCCTGGCCCACAGAGCGGGTTGGGTCGTTACACCTTATTCCTATTCCTACCCAGGACCTTGCAAACCCTTCGGGAGCCAGTAAAGTAGAGCAAATAAAAAGGTTTCATGAGAAGGTTCACAAGATCATTGAAAAGAATAATGCCAATTATGCTAAGCATGCCAATAAAGGGAGAAAAGAAGTGATATTCAACAAGGGAGATTTGGTTTGGTTACATCTCCGCAAGGAAATATTTCCCGCTAAGAGACGTTCCAAATTACTTCCAAGAGCTGAAGGCCCCTTTAAGATACTTGAGCGAATAAATAACAACGCTTACAAATTGGAATTACCTGGCGAATTTGGGGTGCATCCACATTCAACATCCAAGATTTGTCCCCTTACATTGAATATGAGAATCGTGAAGAGGAGACTGAATCTCTGGATTTGAGGTCAAATCCTCAGCCACCCGGAGGGAATGACATGCCAAGGAGGCCCATAACTAGATCGCAGACTAAGGCCCATAGCTTTCTTAACTATTTTACTAATGAGTTTGCTTTTCTTGCAGGAATGGATCCTATTGTCGACTTCACTTGGGAGCCTAATTCAGAAGATAGGGATCAGCTCGTGCACGTCCTCACTTAGAGCACTCAAATGGATTCATCAAATGGTCCAATGAGAATTTGTCTTCCCGGCCATTAAACTTTGTAATTTTTGTTTGAACTTATTTGGCAAACTCTAGCCTTTTTGTATGAATTATTTATAGTGCATCATGCATTAGATTGAGTGGTTAGGATTAGATGTATGTTAGTAGATGATGGGTTGAAGACTTAGCCAACAAAGAAGAAAAGCTCACCAACAAATTGGACCCAAATGAAGACTTAGTCCAAAAGAGAGCTCATATTTAAGGTATGAATTTTGCAAGTACATTTGGAAGTAGTATCAAGGATCAATGACATGGCGAAAATTCAACCGTTGATCAAGGAATGGCTCGGCTACATGTGGAGCGCTGATCTGGTGCGTGCGAGCAGTAACGAGTGGCTCGGGTCAGGCACAAGCAGGTAACATCAGGTACACCAAGCTGGCGCGCGGGCAGCGGCAGCGACCGTCTGATGGAGGCGCGCACGGATCGCCATTTGGACCGCTGGCTGGCGCGCGCGGGATTGCATCTAGACCGCTGGATGGCGCACGCTGGAGCTGCATCTGGTCCGTTAAAGGCGTGCGCACGGATCATCCTTCAGCGCCGTTGATGGCACGCGCTGAGCAGCAGCACACCGTCGGATGGCGCGCACAACTCCTCATCCTTGGCCGCAAATTACTCCTCATCCAATGGCTCCAATTCACTCTTAAATTTTTGCCAAACCCTAATCATCCACCCTATGATTTTCTATTTAAGGCATAGCATTGGTGTGTGTAGGAACTTTTTGCCATTTTTATGTAATTACTATTTCCCTAACCGAAGCGTTAGAAGACCTACGAGTTTCCTTGGTTTTCTAATCGAGTGGAGTAGCCCTCCATTGTTTCCCTAGCCCTCGAGTTGCTAGGTGAACTCTTATGTTTTCCCTCACCTTTCTCTCTTGAGAGTTTAATTCGAGGACAAAAACCTAGGCCTAACGATGGTCGTTTTTTCCCCAAAAAATGTGCACCCGAGAGCACACGTTAGATAGCTCCTGGGTCCGCCAAGGGTATTTTCATCTTTTCAACATTTCATGCTCTCATTTTCATTCCTATAATCAGTCATCATCACACACACTTCACCTTTTATTTTTGTTAGCATTTCCTCCCCATTTTCTTCACGGTTTTGTGCACACACCAACATCTGATTCTTGCTCCATTTTGTCTTACATTTTATGCATTTCTTTCCTTTACAGTCTCGGTCAACACTTCACGCACTTCACATTTACATTTGGTTGCAATTTCATCTTCTTCATCTTCACATTTCTCCTCGAATTTGCCCACTTCACACACCCGAGCACATTGTTACATATGTGTGGGTTTATACACAGATCCTTTTCTAGGGGCACCGTGTCAAGAAGTGTCGTCAACGGGAACGTCTGACCCAAGAATGAGAAGGAAAAGACAACCTAGTGTGAAGGTCAATTTTGACAGCCCACTATTTGAAGGTAAGGACAACCTAGGGTGAAGGTCTCCCAAGAATGAAACTGTACATGTTTCAACCCAAAACAGATAATATTATATTAGAAGAACTGAAAATGTTACAACTTCTTCTCAAAGTCATATATATACACACTATATACATATATATATATAATATATATATATAAATAAATACATTCCTCACTCTTTCAAAATTTTCTCTTAAACTTCATGGCATTAGCAATAAGGGTAAACTATCATCATGTTCTTCACTTACATCACGAGATTCTTCTATGAGTCTAAAGCTCAATAAACAATATGTAGCATTCCACATAAACGCGATGCAAGTCATGCTGTTTTAATTACTTCCATAAAATATGTAACAATAATTTAATGTGTTTTTATTAATTATTATAATACTCTATTTTTTACTATTTTTATTTGATTACATATTTACTTGGTTGTCTTCATCTTTTTATTAATAGTAATTGAAAATTTATATAATAAAATCTTGGCAAAGTCCACAAGGAACAATGGTTGAGATTGGATCTCAGTACATGTCCCGACCTTGGGACGGGTACGAGCAGAAACATCAGGTCAAGCGACCCAATTTTCAGAAAGAGAACTTGATGACCCAGCTAAAGGCTAGATTTGCAACATAAGTTTTTAAATTAAATACAAAACCAAGATTCCACATATCAACAGAGCAATACCCATATAGTGAAATCTTAAGCAGACAGTGCAATAAAATAAAATACTTAATAATATTTCACCATGGAAGAAAGTAAAGAAGTATTTCAGTTCAACAGATAGGGTTACAATTCCAAACTAAACAATCAAATCCTTACTAAGGAAATAAAAATGAAGTTCTAATAGAAAATGATACAACTAGCAGTCTCTCTCAGATCTCCACTGAAATTATCCATTTTTCTCTTTACGTGGATTGTGAGGGAGTCGTTGTAGTGAGTGACTAATCTGTAGAGATGTTATGTCTAATGCATCTTGGTTTTTAAAGGATAAATATCAATTTGCCCTATTAAGTATGAGGATATTTGCAGCTGATATCTCAAACTTTAAATTTTGTCAATTGACACATGTACTTTGATCCGTTAACATTTCCTGTAAAATGTTCGTTAAGAAAATTGCCATGTGCACTGCACATGACACGAAGAACTGCACGACACTTTCTTCTTGCACTTTCGCAGAAGAGGCAAGAATCTCAGTTTACCTTCCATAACTCTCCCTCTCCATCCCTCTCTCTCTCTCTCTCTCTCTCTCTCTCTCTCTCTCTCTCTCTCTCTCTCTCTCTCTCTCTCTCTCTATCTTTGCCATGAACAAGCCGAAGACGGCTAGGAAACTTAGAATCCTTCATAGTAGAAGAACAAGTCGCTCTCTCCAAGTTCTTTACCATCGAATATTACTTCGATTTGAAAGTCTCCATTTTAGTCAACTTTCTCACTGGTTTAAGGGAACAATTTCTCTGCAGCACAAACCCTAATATCTGGAGAAATAGATTTCCCGTTCGAAGAAACCAAAACATTCAAATTCACACCAGATTCAAAGTCACCAATTCAACTCGAAAATTGCTTCATCTCGGTTTGGGTTTTGAATTTTGAACTCTTGATAGACTTAGAAGAAAGTGTCCCACTCGATTTTGCAGCTAATTTCTACACATTCGAGGAAAATAACAAAATCTCATTACATAAAATAAAAATTCCAAAGAAAAACCAAAACAAAATGAAGAATACTTGAAAATTCTCCTACCTTGCATCAGAACATGTAGTGGGTTTCATGTAATTTGGGGAAGAACCAAAATCCGACGCAGAAGTAGCGCTGGACTGAAGTCCATAAAGAAGATGAAGACAAAAACAAAGCATAGTCTGAGATTTTTATTTTCTTCTTTGTGGTTTCAAGCTGGGAGATCGTAAAAGCTTGATTGATCTAAGCTTCTTCAATTTCTTCTTCTCCTTTTCCAAATCATCTTCTTCTTCTTCTTCTTATGCACCATTTTTTTTTTCTGGTTTCCACTGGAGTAGATGATTCAACACTGGCCATTGACATAGTCTCCAATTTCGACAAGAATCGACCAAAATCCGCTTCGAAACAGTAAAAAAATCTTCATTTCAAAAATTAAAAATGGACGTTATTCCGATACATGGCATCAAATAGAGAATGTTAAGAAAGATTAACGGAGATTCTTGCCTCTTTTGCCAAGAAGTGTGCGAAGAAGAAGGTATCCTGCAATTCTTCGTGATATGTACGGTGCACATGACAATTTTCTTACCAGACATTATGGGTTTCTGACGGGGTCAAATGATATCGAGTTAAAGTATGAAGTGTCAATTGACAAAAAATAAATTTTGAAGTATCAGCTGCTAGGAGTGGACAAGGGCTGGTCCAGAGCCCAGATCGAAACCGGCCAAAAAGATTTTGAAATTTTAATCCCAAAACTAAAATCGATCTGGGCAGAACTGGGATCGACCCAGGACCAGACCGAAGTTTTCGGTCCGATTTCACCAAAGGTTTTTTTTTTTAACAAAAAAATTATGAAAAACGATAAAATTTTAAAAAACAATAAATATTGTAACATCCGAAAATTTTTTATAACGTACGTAGGCCTAGTTAGGGTATGTTGTGAGGGTTTAGTGTTAGTCCAAGTGTTATCCTAAGCTATTGAGTTAGAGAGTGATATTGGGAGAGAAAAACTAAAGAATTGGAAGCTAAAATTTAAGTAATTGGTGTTTTATTGTATATGGACTTTGTGCTTTGACTTGCATTGACTTAATGAGTTAATTGAAAGGGAATGTGAGAGAGGTGAAGTGTTCCACGTGAGTATGAGGAAGAGAAAAATGGTGTTGAAAGTCAAAGGACTAAGGAAAGAATAAAAAGTAAAGTTGAAAAGTCAAATTTCTAAAAGAAAGGTTGAAAAGTCAATTTGAAATTATGCACCAATAGAAGTGAAATCAAGGAAAAAGGAAAATAAATTAAATGATGGAAAGAAAAGTGATTTAAGAATAGAAATCACGTTAGCTTAAAAGTGAAGAGAAAAGTGTGGGTTATTTCATAAATAGGAAGAATTGGTGGAAAGAAATTAAAAGAGAAATATTTTGTTTTTATAAATTTAGTAAAGTGGATGGTAAAATGGCCAAAAAGCCATCTTTTTCTCCTCTCCTTCTCCACGAAATTCCAGCAACCCTAGGGCTTCTCTCCTCCATTTTTCCATCAAGTTTTTGTAAGAAATTAAGGTAATTTCAAGTGGGTTTTAAATTGTATACACTTTGATGAAGATTTTTGGTGTTTTTGGTGAGTTTGGTCAAGATTGGTTAGGGTTTGGAAACCCTAAAGGGGGAGCTACGAATTTCTCTTTTCTCTTGCTTGTTTCTTGCTAAATTTGGTTGTTTAAATGTTAGATAGGTTAGCTTGGATGGGTTATGAAAATAGATGGGAGAATAGGTGAGAGTTGTGCAAAAACCACAATTTTGTATTATGTGCACCGGTTCTGTTTTGTGCATTTCGAAGTGGCTATTGTGTTTGGTTGCTTAATTTGTTTATTTCAATGGATAGTAGACGTGGAGAGGTTTATGGAATGGGGTGAATTGTCAAAATCTGTTGAAAAACGAGTGGGTTATGATTTTCCAAAGTTGGATCAAATTCTTTGAAGGAAAATTATGCACCTTTTTAGGTTTTGATGTTTGATGGACTTCTTCCTTATTTTAGCTTGTAAAACTATTTTAATGGAGTAAAATAGATACTTTGATGGATCCATGAGCTTTGAAATTGAAGCATTTCAATATGTATAGAATTAGTTATAAATTTTTAAAGTTGGGTTAATGCATGGTGTTATAATCTGAATTTTGTGAATAAAGGATTTAATTGGTTAGATTGTTGTAAGATGTAGTTGATGTATTCTTTAGAATTATCTTAATGGTTTTTAAGTATTTTTCCCTTAATTATGTTAGATTAACGAGCGAGTAACTGAATTAAGCAAGGTGAGCAAATACGAACACGTGTAGGAGTCCAAATAAGTAGAAGAATTTCTTTGTTGCCTTCGGGCCTATACCATAGAACGGTAGGACTTAATGGTTGGTTGTTTTGTTTCGTGTTGCGTTATGTTGTTTTGTTTCGTGTTGTGTTGCATATCTTTGAACCATGCATCGTGAGTTACAGTACACTACTGTAACAACCCGGCCCCCGTAACCCGAGGGTTTACACCGAGCTGTGCGGTACCATCCCCGCCACGTGGCTTCCTTTTCTGTTCGCCACGTGTACTCACAGAACTTTCCCCTCCCTGTAGGTTATTTTTGCCTTCCTCCCCACTCGAACCCAAGACCTCAGGATTAAGTACCTGGGCTACACGTGGCGAACAGAAAAGGAAGCCACGTGGCGGGGATGGTACCGTACAGCTCGGTGTAAACCCTCGGGTTACGGGGGCCGGGTTGTTACAATAAAAGGCGCAGCTCAAGTGGTACTCCTCACTTGTAGCCCAGGTACTTAACCCTGAGGTCTTGGGTTCGAGTGGGGAGGAAGGCAAAAATAACCTACAGGGAGGGGAAAGTTCTGTGAGTACACGTGGCGAACAGAAAAGGAAGCCACGTGGCGGGGATGGTACCGCACAGCTCGGTGTAAACCCTCGGGTTACGGGGGCCGGGTTGTTACAGCTACGCTAGATACGAGTGTTTGAATTGTTTGGCATTGTGAGTGTGAACAGTAATCAGACAAAAAGTAAGGCATCATGATCGATGCAGGCAAATCTTAAGGCATCATGATCGATGTGGGCAAATCTTAAGGAATGGCACCACGATGGTGCAGGCAAATCTTAAGGCATCATGATCGATGTGGGCAAATCTTAAGGCACCACGACTGGTGCAGGCAAATCTTAAGGCATCATGATCGATGCGGGCGAATCTTCAGGCACCACGACTGGTCGTGGTGCAGGTAAATCTTATGGCATCATGATCGATGCGGGAAAATCTTAAGGCACCACGACTGATGCAGGCACATCTTAAGGCATCACGATTGATGCAGGGAAATCTTATTAGCACTATTGAGCATTAGAAACTGCATGTGATAGGATTGATTGCATTGTGTGTGTGTTTGCATTCATTATTCCCTACTTACTAAGCATGAGGCTTATGTTTTGTATTCTATGGTGTAGGTGACGACAGGATCACATGTGAGCTAGGTGAGAGCGCCCAGGACTAGGGAGCAGTCAGTGACGCATGGGGCATGCCGGTGCAGGCAGTTGTCGGGGCGTCTCGACCATGGTCTTCGGGGACTTGTGAGTGAGGGTACTTTTTGTCATTTTGGTATTTTTGTTGTATCTGGTTGGTGTTTTGGAGATTGTTGTATAGATATTTTTTTGTTTTCAATGTTTTGGGGTTGATAAAAATTAGTCGTTATGCTGCTCAATTTTTCGTAAAATAAATGACGTTCGGTTTTACAATTCTCCACGTTTTCGTTGAAGTCAATTTTCCAAGATTTTCACGTATCATGGAGTCGGGAGTGTCGGGAATGTTTGGGGTAAAATTTTGAGTGGTTTGGGTGTGAGTGGTTTGAAGACAAAAAGATAGAAAAGGGGAAGGAGTGCACTGGTGACCGGAATGGTGGCGCGCGGCGCCCATGGTAGGCCATTTTGTAATTTTTTTTTTTCAAATATGTTTTAGCCAAACCTTTTCCGACGCATTTTAAACGTATTTTATGCACGTTTTTCAAGTGTTTTCGAGGGTTCAAAAAACCCAAAAATCGAGTCATAATTTTATAAAAAAAAATTATTTTAAACGTAGTACGGGTTAGCAAAGTAGCGCACCGAGCCGGGCTGGGTTCGGGGGCGTTACAAAATGGTATCAGAGCAAAGTGGTCGAGTCGTTCAAAGGATTACCCGACAATGCCAGCCGCAGTGCAACGTGCTTCACCGACTGTAAGTATTTCTTTACCTTTAGTTAGTTAGATGAGATTAGATTGTTTATGTAACGACCCCATTTCCCAGCAAGATATTGTTCGGTCTGGGGATTGGGCCGTAGCCCAATATCCTCCCCTCACGGCTTTGTTTGGCGAGAACTTCCCGGAAGGTCACCCAACCTGAAATTGCTCTCGCCGAAGCACTTTTATCTACAGAGTTCTTATGGGATCCGTCGCCAATCGTGCTCCAAAACGCGTCTTACTATATTGGGAGGGTCTCTTTACATATGTTTCATTTCCACATACTTCCCCAAGCGATTTGGGATTGTGACGACCCCCTTTTTACGACCTGTCACCTTCCGGTTCGCCCGCGCAGACGTACCGCCATCCAGGTTCCGGTTCGTGCAACCATCATACCATACATGCACATTCGGGTCATCACAATCACCCCCTCTCGGGGGTCCAACGTCCTCGTTGGCTACATTTTCGGTTGGGTACAGGCTCTGATACCATTTGTAACGACCCCATTTCCCAGCAAGATATTGTCCGCTCTGGGGATTGGGCCGTAGCCCAATACCCTCCTCTCACGGCTTTGTTTGGCGAGAACTTCCCGAAAGGTCACCCAACCTGGAATTTCTCTCACCGAAGCACTTTTAACTACGGAGTTCTTATGGGATCCGTCGCCAATCGTGCTCCAAAACGCGTCTTACTATATTGGGAGGGTCTCTTTTCATATGTTTCATTTCCACATACTTCCCCAAGCGATGTGGGATTGTGACGACCCCCTTTTTACGACCTGTCACCTTCCGGTTCGCCCGCGCGGACGTACTGCCATCCGGGTTCCGGTTCGTGCAGCCATCGTAACATTCCTGCACATTCGGGTCATCACAATTTAGCCTTGTTTAGGATTAGAATGCAAATATCTAGAGTACCGGGACAACCACAGTGGATCCCATGATCCAACTTATAGACGTAGTGAACGAATAGTTCGAATAGCTAGGAATTTATTAGAAAAGCGAAATGGACAAGGTAACATCCGTAGAATTGAGCATAGAGAGATTAGAGAATATTATGATGTACATGTAAGTTTGATAACCTAAGGATGTAAGGAAAGGGGTAGGGTCGGTCTAAGATGAGTGTAAGCGTTAGCCAGGTAGAAGTGATAGTTGTTAGAAAAGGTGTGAGTTCATTCTAGCGTGAAAAAGGGTGAGGACATGATGGGTTAAATGCAACGCAAAATAGACCCTAGAATGAGGGAGATAGGAGACATAAATAACTTAGGGTGATTGTAATGATGATACACATAAGATTTGTTTCCCTTAGAAAGTTACATCTTATGTGAGATAAGATTGGAATAGATAGACTTGGGGCCTAGTTAGCAAACCCTTGGGAGTACTAGGAAATACTAGGATACGATGAATCAGATAGAAGTTTGAAATTGAGAACGAAATTATTGGGAGACACCTTAGATCGTCGTAATGCCATTACTATGTTTATGAGGATGTGTGTAGATGTAAAAGTGGTATATTTTAGAATTATGTAGAGTTAGAAGTATTTAAATGTAAATTGTATTCGAGTGTCTAGCTTAAGTAAATTTTTAAGGGGATTTTGAGAATTTGAGACATTAATTGGTATTCGGTGAGGGAAAATTCTAATGAACTTTATGCAAGAAAAACCAAGATGAGAGCCTCGCCTCAGGAAGTTGTAAGTTTGATTGATTATCAAATTAAGTGAGGTTAACAATGGTAGAGACTATTAAGTGTTAAGAGGTATAGTTAGAATGACCCAAACTAGAGTCATAGAGAGTTGACAATTCTCAATGAATGCTCGAGAGTAGAATTATTGAGAGTAAGAGTCGTGAATGTGGCAATGAGGATTTGGAAAGGTAACATTAGAAAAGGATATATTAGTAGAGATCAAGTAGGGGTGTCGTATTACTCAATTTCGGGGATGAAAATTTAGATATTTACTCAGAGTTGGGAAACCAATAAATATTGAGGTATTAAAGGATCAAAAAAGATGCAAGGTGATACTCAAGTTAGGAAAAAAGGGTTGGACCTTAGGGAATAGGTACTATCTTAGTGGATTACTCATTCAAGGGTGAACGTGGATGCATAAAAAGATTTCAATCGGCACAGTATAGGAGAATTAAAGTTGTCAATAAGGAGTGGACGTGCCGTGTTTTTGGTGTTACTCGACCTAGTGTAACGCCCCGAACCCGCCCCGGCTCGGTGCGTCACAATACTAACCCAAATCGTGTTTAAAATGACGTTTAAAATAAATTTCGATAATTTTTACGACTCGTTTTCAGGTTTTTCGAACCCTCGATTTTTTTTGGGAACGTGCCCAAGATACGTTTAAAATACGTCGAAAAATGTCGAGTTAAAATAATTTGGAAATGTAAAAAAAAACAAAAATTAAAAAAAAATTTGGGTTGGGGCGCTGCTGGGCGCCGCGCGAGCCGCGCGCGCACCGAATGCCCCCAGCGCGCCCCGTGCGTGCTCTGCGCGTGTCATGGGTGATCGATCGCCACCCGTTCTGTTTTTCTTCCAAAAACGCGACCCGTGGGCGATCGGTCGGCATCCCGTGGCGATCGATCGCCACACGCTATGTTTTTTTCACCCCAAAGCCCCCAAAATTTACTTTTTCCCGACTTTATCAACTTTTATTCATTTTTCTCCAAGCAAAACACCTCCAAAAATCCTAAAATTTTAACCACACACTCCCGACACCTAAATCTTCAAGTCCCGTAAAAATTTTGGAAAATCGACTTAAAACGGATAATTAAAAAAAATAGTGAATGTAAACCCGACGTTATTTAGTTTAAAATCAAAACGGACGGCGAAACGCCTAAAATTCGATAAACCAAAACCTGACACTTTAACCAGAAATCAAACTAGTTTCAACCCACAAATACTTATGACCATTATCCATCAATCAAACAACACCACCGACTCGAAAACTTTCCAAAATAATTATGAAAACATTGACAACTTCCATGTACTAAAACTTCTACTTTTCTAACTTAACTTAAAACAAACCCTTTGCAAAACATTTACAAAACTATTTACCACAAAACGTTCACCTCCCACACTACCCGAGGAAAACAATGGTCCAGACGCCCCAACAATAGCCTGCACCGGCGCATCCCGTACTCCTCCGACTGCGGCCTAGTCCTCGGCTGTCTCATCTACCTCACCTGCTCTCGTCTTCTTCATCTACACCATAGAACACACACACACACGTAAGCTTACGCTTAGCAAATAATGAATAACACGAATGTAAACAAACACAATGCGCACACCGCCTCCTAACACATGCCAATGCTACTCACTCTGCTATTTTCTTCCTCATGCACGTTAACGATGAGACGTTAAACCCTCTAGTGCTACTCGCACTTTAACGACGAGGCGTTCAACCCTCTAGTGCTACTCACACTTTAACGACGAAGCGTTCGACCCTCTAGTGCTACTAGTGCTACTCACACTTTAACGACGAGGCATTCCACCCTCTAGTGCTACTTGCAATTTAACGACGAGGCGTTCAATCCTCTAGTGCTACTTGCACTTTAACGACGAGGCGTTCAATCCTCTAGTGCTACTTGCACTTTAACGACGAGGCGTTCAATCCTCTAGTGCTACTTGTACTTTAACGACGAGGCATTCAACCCTCTAGTGCTACTTGCACTTTAACGACGAGGCGTTCAATCCTCTAGTGCTACTTGCACTTTAACGACGAGATGTTCAATCCTCTAGTGCTACTTGCACTTTAACGACGAGGCATTCAACCCTCTAGTGCTACTTGCTACACGTTCCATGCTCACCATTCACCTCATGCTCACCATTCACCTCATGTCCCAAAACTTATCGTAGCTTAAACATTACGCATGCCACTCCCACAATAATCAAACACCAAACAACAACCAAGAAATTCATTTCCACATCACTTAATACAAAAAAACACAACTATCAAACAAAACAACACAACTATCAAACAATACATCCTACCGTTCTGTGGTGTAGGCCCTAAGGTGACAATCCATTACTTACTTGGTCACTCCCGAAAAGTTCTGTCACTTCGTACCGCTAACTTACTCGTGCAAAATTACCTAACAAATAAGGAAAATTAACTTAGTAACTCACTTATAAAACTCTAAGAAATTCTTAAACCTAAACTAACCAAAACTACACCACAATTCAACCTAAAACCACAAAACCCGATTTTCTCTAACTATTGTCAGCGTCCAACTTCAAACGGCCATAACTTACTCGTTTTTCAACGGATTTTGACGTGCCACCCCACGTCGGAAACCTTTACACGTCTACTATTCATTAAAAGACTCAAATTAACCAAATAAACCACTTGGCCAACTCGAAAATGCCAAAACAGAATCTGTGCACAACTTGACAAAAACCCGGTTTTCAACTATCCTTACCATACCTTCACTCTAACTCTAAAAATCATCTAAAACAACCTATCCAAGGATTAAACCACTAAATTTAGGAAGAGAACTAGTCAAAGAAGGAGAATTTTTGGACTCCTCCTGTAATATCCGGCTTGTACGGATTTTTGGATATATTATGTTATATTATTATTTCATTATTTAATGGCATTTTTGGTAAATATGTCAAATCAGGTCCGTTTCACAAAAAGAAAGCGTCATTACGATTCTAACAAATAATAAAAATTTTAAGGAATTTACGGGAATTTTCGGAGACCAAACACTATGTTCCGAGTAAATACACTTTTCGTTATGTAAAAGACGTTCTCGTAAAAATAGTAAACGAGGTCCGAATTGCGAACGGACAGTTTTAATAAGTCTCAAATAATAAGTTGGATATATTGGTGAAATATGGAGACTTGGTGAATCCAAATCGTTAGACGATTAACGAACCGAACGACGAAACAAATATAAAATATGTAGTAAGGGCAAAATGGTCATTTTACAAACCAAATTTTATTAAAATCCTTAAACTTCTTCTTCCTTCTCCATTTTCACGCCAGAACACATTTTCTTCTTTCTTCCTCGCGAAACCCTCCCTGCCCGCGGCGACATCCGACGATCCGACCTCCGTTTCTCCTCCCGTTCGTTCCGTTTCCTTCACGTTTCTTCCTCCAATCGACGTTCTAGGTAAGTCTCTATAGTTTTCGAGCGTTAAGTTTCGGTTTTCATAGAGTTATACGTTTAGGTTTACGATTAGGGTTTTGGAAAAAAATGAGATTTAGGGTTCGTAATTAATAGGTTAGCCTTGAATAAGTATCTATTAAACGTATTTGACGTTATTGGATGAAGTTAAAACAATTTGTGAAAATGTTAAAAATTAGGGATTTTCGAGAGTTTAGGAAAAACTCGTAAATTGAGAATTTGGGTGCCGAGCGTAAATTGCTCGAATATATAGCCAATGAGTTGGATTAGAACTTTAAAAAGTTTCCTTAGTTAAGGTTTTTGTAAAATTGGACGATCGACAGTGTAAACTCATTTTAACGTCGATATTATGTTTTGCTTCAGACAAACAGCGCTCGTGGACGGAGCTTGGGCTGCTTTGGACACGAGGTAAGTTCTCGTGATCTTCTTTGGCCGGTTGGCCTACACCGTACGTCGTGTCGTCTCGAGGAGTTTTGGAGATGCGTTTGTTTAATTGTATTTGGTTTGGGTAGTTAGGTTTTAGGAGTTTATAGTTTACGCTTTACAGTCTTGATGGTATATATTATTGCTTGTTTACTGTTTGTTTATTGTATGATATTGAACTGTTCACGCATCACTTGTTTTAAAGAAAAGCATGAAAATGAACTTCCGCACAGAGTTTAAAAGATAACGTAAAGCATAGCACTGGCCGAAAGGCGTATTGAGCATAGTATTGGCCGAAAGGCGTATTGGCCGAAAGGCGTATTGTATTGGTCACGCGAGGTGGGGCTCAGGCACGGCTGTACGTGTTGTAAGCGTGCACCCCCCACCTCTAGCTGGAAAGAGTAGTCCGCCCGCTGGATGAGCTCTCTGGTTAGAGGGATAGGATCTCGGTGACACCTATTGAGCATTGGATAGTAAGATAAAATAAAGCATGGTTTATCGAACTCATACGCACAGCATGCATTGCATTTACGTAGAACTTACTGGGATTTTATCTCATAGTGTATATGTATGGTGTAGGTGACATAGACTTCGAGGTACCAGGTGAGGACGATGTCCCTCCACCTGAGGCATGATTCAGTTGACGGAGGATGGCTGTGGTGGTGTGCTGGCGCAGTCGAGGCTTAACCGACCCGTGGGAAGTATGTATAGAGCTTTGAGGGTTGTTGGGATATTTTGAGCTAATAACTTTATAGACATTATAGGACGTTGATAGAATATGTATAGGATGTTTAAGTAATGACATTTGTTTTGAAATTCTGGAATTGTTTGGTTATTTAAATTAAATGTTATGAAATGTTTTGAAATGTTATAGGTTTGATACGGATAGGCTCCATTTTTAGAGCTATCCACGCCATTTGTTTTTAGGAAGTTTTGTCTCGTATTGAGGTACGTCTGAATCGTATGTTTAGTGTTTTTAGAATGTGAAGGAGAAATAAGAATGTGCTCTCTGGAATCGGATTCCAGAGAGTGAAGTATTTGCTCTCTGGAAATCCCAGAGAGCAAGGGTTCTGGTCGCTGCTGTGCAGCGACTGGGCGCTGCAAGGTGCAGCGCATGCGGCGACTGGGCGCTGCAATTAGCAGCGACCAGTCGCTGCTCCTTTTCGAGGGCAGAATTCCAATTCTGCCCTCCCTCTTTTTAAATAGTTTTAATTGTTTATTAAATGTTTTATTAATAGTTTATATTTGTTTTAAATGGTTTTAAACTTAGATTTTTATTTCCGATTTCGATTCTGGTTTCGATTTCGGTTTAGGTTCCGCCTAGAGTCTATATAAAGATATTGGGATAAAATAAATAAATAAATAATAATAATAATAATAAAATAGTACGGAATTACGGGTACAGTATTGGGGTCGTTACAGTTATGGTATCAGAGCCCCCGGGTTTTAAAATCGGTTCTGTAGACTGCTCGACTGCACAGCCACTACGCGGACATTCTTCATCAACTGTAAGTATGTTTATAGCTTTATTAGATTTCTAGTTTCTTAGAATATTTGTTTTAACTTTTATATAGGAGTTTTATAATTATGGTGCGTCCACGGAACGACCGAGATGACAGAGACGATACGATTGACACGCTTAAGGATTTTATTGCCCAGCAGTCTCAGCATATGGAGAGACAGGCTCAGCAGATGGAGAGACAGTCTCAACAGCTGGGTACATTGATTGACCTAGAGGGCGTTAGAGCTCGAGAGACGGCTGTACTATTTAGCCGTGGGATGGAGAGATTTCAGAAGCTCCAGCCCCCAGTATTCAGCGGACAGTCCACAGATCCCTCTTCAGCTGAGGAGTGGATTCGCACGATGGAGGACATGCTGGCGTATGCTAGCATTGAGGATGGAGAGAAGGTTGCACTGGTGACCTATCACTTGGCTTTGGACGCCCGGTTTTGGTGGGATTCCATCAAGACGACTACCGATGTGACTATTATGGGCTGGGAGAGATTCAGAGAGTTATTCTACGACAAATATTTCAGCCATACCGTACGAGAGGCGAAGATGGTTGAGTTTATGCAGTTGCGGCAGACTGCTTCTATTGCCGAGTACGTTAGGAGATTTGAGGCGCTGTCTCGATTTGCACCACGACAGGTCAGCGTAAACGAAGACAAGGTACGCCGATTCTTACAGGGACTTAGCCAGGAGTTCCGGATGCGCCTTACCATATCTGGGGTACGACATGTATCCTATGACGACATTGTGGCTAGGGCGCTCGACATCGAGGCAGTTGAGCAGAGTTCTACTAGACTGAGGGAGCCATCTAAGGGCTTCTTCCGAGAGGTTCGACCTCAGTCACTGAACCGAGGTTATCAGCCGAGAGCGCAGCCCCAGCAGCAGCAGAGGGGTGTGAAGAGACCTCTAGAGGGAGGTAATGACCGGGGTAAGGGTAAGCAAGTGCAGGTTGCCTCTCAGGTACCTGTTTGTCCTAAATGTCAGAAGGAACACTCTGGCCAGTGCAGGATGGGTACGGGTGTATGTTATTGGTGTGGAGAGCTGGGCCATTTTGCTAGAGACTGCCCGAAGCGTAGTCTAGATCAGTCGGGTGGTGGTCAGAGGAGCGTTATGCCCAGGATCTTCGCTCTTATCGAGCCTGGTGATGTTGATAACGAGGATCAGCCTGCCGTGATAGCAGGTACTATATTACTTACTGGCGTTCCCGTATTTTCTTTGTTAGACACGGGGGTTACACATTCTTTTGTTTCCACCGCTTGTGTGTCGAGATTGAGGCTTGCGCCTGAGTTAGCAGAATGCGAGTATAGCGTGATGCTACCTTCAGGAGAGCGTATACAGTCCGGCCGTGTAGTGCATGGCAATATTATCTCGATTGGGGACCGTACTCTCTATGCTCGCCTCATTGTTATGGGCATAGAGCATTATGACCTTATTTTGGGGATGGACTGGCTGTCACAGCGTTTTGCCACCATCGACTGTCGATCCGGGATTGTCACCTTTCGACCTCCGGGTAAAGCTGAGTTTTCTTATCAGGCGATGAGCAGATTGAGGTAGCTCAGAGCCGACAGAAGAGCTATGCTGACACCAGACGGAGAGGGCTAGAGTTTGAAGAAGGTGATGAGGTGTATCTTAAAGTTTCTCCGTTCAAGGGCATTGCGAGATTTGGAAGGAGGGGTAAGCTAAACCCTCGTTATGTAGGGCCCTTTCCTATTCTGAAGAGGATCGGGAAGCTGGCGTACAGGTTGCAGCTTCCGGCTTCTATGGAGGGTATCCACGACGTATTTCACGTGTCCATGCTACGGAGGTGCTTGCGCGATCCGTCGCATATCGTAGAGGCTACAGAGGTCGAGGTGCAGCCTACCCTGAGCTATGAGGTGAGGCCGGTACGTATTTTGGAGCATTCCATCAAGGTTCTACGCAACAAAGAAATTCCGCTAGTCAAAGTTCTATGGCGGAATCACGAGGTGGAGGAGGCTACCTGGGAGCGACAGCAGGATATGATGACTATGTATCCTGATCTGTTTGTGTAATTTAATTTTGTGGACAAAATTCTGAATAAGGAGGGTAGAATGTAATATCCGGCTTCTACGGATTTTTGGATATATTATATTATATTATTATTTCATTATTTAATGGCATTTTTGGTAAATATGTCAAATCAGGTCCGTTTCACAAAAAGAAAGCGTCATTACGATTCTAACAAATAATAAGAATTTTAAGGAATTTACGGGAATTTTCGGAGACCAAACACTATGTTCCGAGTAAATACACTTTTCGTTATGTAAAAGACGTTCTCGTAAAAATAGTAAACGAGGTCCGAATTGCGAACAGACAGTTTTAATAAGTCTCAAATAATAAGTTGGATATATTGGTGAAATATGGAGACTTGGTGAATCCAAATCGTTGGACGATTAACGAACCGAACGACGAAACAAATATAAAATATGTAGTAAGGGCAAAATGGTCATTTTACAAACCAAATTTTATTAAAATCCTTAAACTTCTTCTTCCTTCTCCATTTTCACGCCAGAACACATTTTCTTCTTTCTTCCTCGCGAAACCCTCCCTGCCCGCGGCGACATCCGACGATCCGACCTCCGTTTCTCCTCCCGTTCGTTCCGTTTCCTTCACGTTTCTTCCTCCAATCGACGTTCTAGGTAAGTCTCTATAGTTTTCGAGCGTTAAGTTTCGGTTTTCATAGAGTTATACGTTTAGGTTTACGATTAGGGTTTTGGAAAAAAATGAGATTTAGGGTTCGTAATTAATAGGTTAGCCTTGAATAAGTATCTATTAAACGTATTTGACGTTATTGGATGAAGTTAAAACAATTTGTGAAAATGTTAAAAATTAGGGATTTTCGAGAGTTTAGGAAAAACTCGTAAATTGAGAATTTGGGTGCCGAGCGTAAATTGCTCGAATATATAGCCAATGAGTTGGATTAGAACTTTAAAAAGTTTCCTTAGTTAAGGTTTTTGTAAAATTGGACGATCGACAGTGTAAACTCATTTTAACGTCGATATTATGTTTTGCTTCAGACAAACAGCGCTCGTGGACGGAGCTTGGGCTGCTTTGGACACGAGGTAAGTTCTCATGATCTTCTTTGGCCGGTTGGCCTACACCGTACGTCGTGTCGTCTCGAGGAGTTTTGGAGATGCGTTTGTTTAATTGTATTTGGTTTGGGTAGTTAGGTTTTAGGAGTTTATAGTTTACGCTTTACAGTCTTGATGGTATATATTATTGCTTGTTTACTGTTTGTTTATTGTATGATATTGAACTGTTCACGCATCACTTGTTTTAAAGAAAAGCATGAAAATGAACTTCCGCACAGAGTTTTAAAGATAACGTAAAGCATAGCACTGGCCGGGCGTATTGAGCATAGTATTGGCCGAAAGGCGTATTGGCCGAAAGGCGTATTGTATTGGTCACGCGAGGTGGGGCTCAGGCACGGCTGTACGTGTTGTAAGCGTGCACCCCCCGCCTCTAGCTGGAAAGAGTAGTCCGCCCGCTGGATGAGCTCTCTCTGGTTAGAGGGATAGGATCTCGGTGACACCTATTGAGCATTGCATAGTAAGATAAAATAAAGCATGGTTTATCGAACTCATACGCACAGCATGCATTGCATTTACGTAGAACTTACTGGGATTTTATCTCATAGTGTATATGTATGGTGTAGGTGACATAGACTTCGAGGTACCAGGTGAGGACGATGTCCCTCCACCTGAGGCATGATTCAGTTGACGGAGGATGGCTGTGGTGGTGTGCTGGCGCAGTCGAGGCTTAACCGACCCGTGGGAAGTATGTATAGAGCTTTGAGGGTTGTTGGGATATTTTGAGCTAATAACTTTATAGACATTATAGGACGTTGATAGAATATGTATAGGATGTTTAAGTATTGACATTTGTTTTGAAATTCTGGAATTGTTTGGTTATTTAAATTAAATGTTATGAAATGTTTTGAAATGTTATAGGTTTGATATGGATAGGCTCGATTTTTAGAGCTATCCATGCCATTTGTTTTTAGGAAGTTTTGTCTCGTATTGAGGTACGTCTGAATCGTATGTTTAGTGTTTTTAGAATGTGAAGGAGAAATAAGAATGTGCTCTCTGGAATCGGATTCCAGAGAGTGAAGTATTTGCTCTCTGGAAATCCCAGAGAGCAAGGGTTCTGGTCGCTGCTGTGCAGCGACTGGGCGCTGCAAGGTGCAGCGCCCGATCGCTGCATTGTGCAGCGATCGAGCGCTGCACAATGCAGCGCATGCGGCGACTGGGCGCTGCAATTAGCAGCGACCAGTCGCTGCTCCTTTTCGAGGGCAGAATTCCAATTCTGCCCTCCCTCTTTTTAAATAGTTTTAATTGTTTATTAAATGTTTTATTAATAGTTTATATTTGTTTTAAATGGTTTTAAACTTAGATTTTTATTTCCGATTTCGATTCAGGTTTCGATTTCGGTTTAGGTTCCGCCTAGAGTCTATATAAAGATATTGGGATAAAAAAAAAAATAAATAAATAAATAATAATAATAATAATAAAATAGTACGGAATTACGGGTACAGTATTGGGGTCGTTACACCTCCAATAGGGTTTCCTAAACCCTAACCAATCTTACACAAAACCCTTTAAAATCATCATAAACATTCACTAAGAGGCATTACACCCAAAACCTACTTAATTCTTACCTTAAAACTCTTGAAAATCTTCAAGGAATGGAGGTGGAGATGCCTCTAATGGCTGCCCTTGGCGTGGAGGAGAAGAAGAGGAAAAAGAAGGTTTTATGCCATTAACCCTCACTTTCCATAATTTATAAAACAAATTTGTTTTTCACCTTTTTGCTTTATCCACTAAAGTTTCATAAATTATAAAACTCCCCACTCTTTTCCTTCTCCTTCAATCCTCACGTCGAAACCCCACATTTCCTTTGCTTTTCACCACATTTTTCTTCCCATTGGTTAATTCCTTTTTGACTTTTCAACTCCCTTTACTCTTTTGACTTTGTCAAACTCTCTTCTTCTCCTAAACTTTGACTTACCAACACCCTTTTCTTCCTTTGCCTCCTACTCATTGCCAACGTGATTCCATCTCTTCAAACCCTCCTATGACACTTTATTTCATTACCTTAAATCAACAATACATCAAAAACCTAGTATTATCTCATCAATTCCTCACTTCTAACTCAAACCTAGGTAAACTAGGGTTATGTACTATAGGAAAATTTCGGGTGTTACACCTAGGATTGTGGAGCCGAAAGTATAAAGGTTTGGAATAACTTAGAAACTTAGATGCCTGGGTTAATTAAAGAAAAATCTGTTGCAAGGATATTAGGATTAAGGGATTAAGAGTATTAAGCGTGTTACAATAAGTTTGCAAACAATGAGGTTGTTGGGCGACTTGTTCTAATGAGAGTTAGGGGAATATTTAAACCGAGTTGGAAGACTAAAGAGAGTAGATTAGTTAGTAAATTTTGAAGAGAATCCTGGGGGAAATTAGATATTTGTATTAGTGTTAAGATGTAACGCCCCGAGTTTCTAAACTCAGTTCGTTACTCATAGACCCGAACATAACTAGGAAATTTTGGACCAAATTTAAAACTTCGCTCGGAAGTCAAATTGGAACGTTTGCTAAAACATAAAACTTGCAGTGGAAAATCTTTGAGCAAAGTAGAGTTAAGCAAAGCTATAAAACAGTGTTCGGATAATCAGTTAAGATATTAAGAATTAATCCGGACAAAAGAGATGAAGGCTTAAGCGTAAAATACTCAAAATTCGTAAAAAGTCAAACACATCTGCCGCTAAACAAGGTCAACGAAAAATGGGAGAAATAAAACTGAAGGCTTCGTCAGCCAGAGGAATCATTCTCCAACTTCAGCCGATCGCAAAACGACAAGTTTTGCTACTTGCATCTACCAATGACGTCAACCGGATGAATCATCCATCTAACCTCTGCCGATCACAAAACGACAAATACACTTACTCACATCTTCCGATAGATAAAATACTCGACATCATCCGGTTACAAAACGACAAAAGACTTTTACCTTCATCATCCGATGGATAAATTATTTGACATCATCCAGTTACAAAACGACAAAAAACTTTTACCTTCATCATCCGATGGATAAATTATTCGACATCATCCGGTTACAAAACGACAAATTTTCTACTTATATCTTCCGATGGCTTCTACTGAAGACATCATCCGATGACTTTACTGAAGACATCTTCTGATAGACAACAGAACAACAACCCTACATCTGCCGATAGACTTCATCTACCGAAAGATCAAAAATACTCAACGAAAACAACATAGCAACATTTTCACTCTAACAAAGAAAACTCCGACTACCAAAAGAATTTGAGCATTTTACTAAAAATCGTTCAAACTATTTAAATCCGTGTATTACTCCCAACTTTAGTAAACTTCACTATTAAATCCAACAAAGTATCATTATCAGAAAAGTCTCACCAACGTATTCAAAAACATTAAAACCACTTCTGTTATTAGAAAACTCAACAAAACTTAAAATAAATCATGGTTCACTAAACCTTCACATCTACTGACATCAATTAAACCGCCTCATCTGAATCACCAATCCGTGGCATTGAAGTGCTCCCTCAACAGCCTAATCCTCAACATGTTCAGAGAACACACCTTCTGTTGCCTCTTCACCTACATTACAAAACTCATCTATTAGCATAATGCTAAGTAAGTAAAGCAATAATGAAATGAAATGCTGAAACATAAATTCCTAATCATGCAGTTTCTACTTTCTCATCTCAGTTGCATATGCATTCGTTTTGATCTGATCCCCCTGTGAAATTGGGAGTTTGATCACTTCTCTCAAAGTCATATATCCTCTCTCTTGATTAAGGGTCGGATTAGTTCCTTTAACAACTGTTCAGATCCCCCTGTGAAATTGGGGTTTGGATCACTCCCCCCAAAGTCATACATCCTCTCTCTTGGTTAAGGGGCGGATTAGTTCCCTTAACAACTATTACAGTCTGTTCATTCCTTACCATGTCATTTCATGTAAATTCATTTTTGCATAATTTTCAAAATATGATGCATGACATACAAACACATTCAAGCATGCACAACCCTACTGTTTTGTGATGTAGGCCCGAAGGCACAAACATACTCTACTTACCTGGCTCTCTTGGAAATCGCTCGGTTGTAAGCTACTTTAGAAGCTCGCTCACCTAAGTTCATAACAGAACATCAATCAAACTTTCACTAAACTTTACCAAAAATTAACCAGAAGAACAAGGAAACCAGTTTGGAACTCTACTGCTTGCACATTTCCATTTATCCCCAAAAACCCGAACCTACTCTCATCTACAGCATCCTTGAAATCCTCACATTGTACTCCCTCAGTTATCTAACTGCTAAAACGCAAGAGAATGATGAAAAACGTACCTAAGTTGAAAGAGAGTCAAGCAAGAAAGACATCGCCCAGAGGTTTCTGCTGGAGAGCTGAAGGCCGAGAGGGAAAATAGGAAATAGTGGCAGCTACAGTGCATTAAACCTAAAACTCCTTTCCTTAAATATGTTATCCACTTTTAAATTTTCAATTACCCTTATGCCCTTGCCTAGACATCCATTAACCCTACCTTTATTATTATCATATAAAGTGTGCCATTAATTTAAAAAGAAAAGGGAATCGGTTTGATAGAACCGGGTGTTACATAAGAAACTTGGAAAGCAATTAGAAGTCATATACTATAGAAAGAGGAAGGTTAGAATTTGAGGTCTGGACCTTAAGTAAGTAGTAGTATATGATCTGAGGAATTAGAGAATTTTGAATAAGAGGAACAGGAACTTCCACGAAAAGCGTTTGAGTGACTTAGGAATAATGTTAAGTTAGAAAGTTTTGAAGGTTCGACCCGTAGGTAACGAAGTTGAAACTGGTGATTTTGTGAACTGCTTAGGCTAGAATCGATAAGCTTAAGAGGTGACGAGCTAAAGAGTGGGATGTAAATTACAACACCAGTGCTATTTGAGTAAGGACAAGGGAATATATAAGTGGCTAGATTACATTCTAGATTTTTTAAAAGACATAGGAAAGAGGTAAGTGAGGAGATTAGTAAATTCTAATGGAGAATATTGGATAGGAAGGACACGAAGATTACATGAGGGAACTTAGTAGGGTTAATTCAGGAGAATTATGGAAGTTTTAATTTGAAATTTTGGGGTCGAAATGAAGTGCGTAAACATCATTTAGGGTGTCAAGTGTAAAGTCGGGAAAGAGTTAGTTTAGACCTAATAATTTGAGAGTGTTTGGTGATGATTGAAGTAGTAGTTGGATAAATTGAGTTTAGTAATCATAAATTTTGAGAATTCATAGTATACTTTGAACGAATAGAGGATAGATTTAAATGGATGGTTAATGAAATGTCAGGATTGGTGCAAGCAGTGGAGGTGATAAATACGAAATGGGATAGTAAAGTAGAGAGAAATTTTAAATTGAGGACTTAGGGTAAGAAGTTTACTCGGTAGATTTTAGTGTTACGTGATTGAGGATACATTGAGGGTTCAAATAAGTTAGGTACGTGTTTGTTAGACACGGAAGTGTGAAGTGAATGAATTAGTTGAACTAAGCTCGAGGAAAAATTAGAGTTGACACTAAGTTAGAGAGGTTTAAGAGTAGTGATGGGTTACAATCAATGGACGTATGAGTACTCGAGCTATGTAGTGCAGAGTTAGGTGAAGTTAAAACTTGGGAAATGTAGGAATTGTCATTCCTCAATAGATGATTACGGCCTTATTGTAGTTAAGATTTAGCAATGCAACGCAAAAAGTTAAGAGGGAAGCTTGGAATGAGTAAGTTGAGGAAGATTGAGGTCACAAATTTTGAGAACAAAATTTTTGTAAGATGGGTGGATTGTAACACCTGAAAATTTTCTATAACGTACGTAGGCCTAGTTAGGGTATGTTGTGAGGGTTTAGTGTTAGTCCAAGTGTTATCCTAAGCTATTGAGTTAGAGAGTGATATTGGGAGAGAAAAACTAAAGAGTTGGAAGCTAAAATTTAAGTAATTGGTGTTTTATTGTATATGGACTTTGTGCTTTGACTTGCTTTGACTTAATGAGTTAATTGAAAGGGAATGTGAGGGAGGTGAAGTGTTCCACGTGAGTATGACGAAGAGAAAAAGGGTGTTGAAAGTCAAAGGACTAAGGAAAGAATAAAAAGTAAAGTTGAAAAGTCAAATTTCTAAAAGAAAGGTTGAAAAGTCAATTTGAAATTATGCACCAATAGAAGTGAAATCAAGGAAAAAGGAAAATAAATTAAATGATGGAAAGAAAAGTGATTTAAGGATAGAAATCACGTTGGCTTAAAAGTGAAGAGAAAAGTGTGGGTTATTTCATAAATAGGAAGAATTGGTGGAAAGAAACTAAAAGAGAAAAATTTTGTTTTTATAAATTTAGTAAAGTGAATGGTAAAATGGCCAAAAAGCCATCTTTTTCTTCTCTCCTTCTCCATGAAATTCCAGCAACCCTAGGGCTTCTCTCCTCCATTTTTCCATCAAGTTTTTGTAATAAATTAAGGTAAGTTCAAGTGGGTTTTAAGTTGTATACACTTTGATGAAGATTTTTTGTGTTTTTGGTGAGTTTTGGTGAAGATTGGTTAGGGTTTGGAAACCCTAAAGGGGGAGCTACGAATTTCTCTTTTCTTTTGCTTGTTTCTTACTGAATTTGGTTGTTTAAATGTTAGATAGGTTAGCTTGGATGGGTTATGAAAATAGATGGGAGAATAGGTGAGAGTTGTGCAAAAACCACAATTTTGTATTATGTGCACCGGTTCTTTTTTGTAACACCCGGGATTTTTTTTAAATTGGAGAGAAAATAAAAAAAATAATAAAATAGGTTGTTTTAATTAAATTTAACGAAAAGTGAATGGTTTTAGGTTCGGGTATTTTCTGTGAAATTAAGCCGTAGGTTATAATTTAAGAACAAGATTTAATGAAATTCGAAATGGTCGAAAACACGGGAGGTCAAAACGGTAAATGAGGATTTAATTAATGGTTAGTTTTAATTATTATTATTATTTAATATAATTTACTTAAAAAAAAAAGAAACATAACACAAAATGGCTTCGAGGAAGCCATTTTGCGCTCGGGTGCCGAAGGCAGGGGAGAGGGGAGAACGACGGGGGCGATGATCGCCGACCAAAAACCACCGCCGATTTCCAGCGATTTCCGGCCGGACGACGTCGGCGACTCCAAGGCTGCCAGTTCCGGCCGTCGTCGCGCACTGAACTAAACGGTAAGTCTTTCCCTTCCTGCTCCCCTGTTTTGGTTTTGTTGGTGGCCGAGGGTGAGGAGCGAGTTTGAGCTCCCATCACCGGCCTAGATTGGCCGCCTCCGGCATGGGTTTGCCGACCTTGGTCCGGTTTTGGTTGCCTGGCTGTGAAGAGCCCTTTTTGGGCGAAAATACAGTGAAGCCCTCTTTAGGGCATTTCGAATTTTGCTTGTAGTTTGGGATTTTTGGTTAGATTATGTTAATTGAGGGTATTTGTGGTTGATTAGTGAGGAATTGAGTGAGAATTTATGAAAAATCGGAATGGGGGATTTTCTGGGTAAAGGGGCAGTTCGGGTTTTTGCCATTTTGTCCTAGCTAGGGCTATTTGTTTTGAAATTCCTTTTTTGCAGGTTAAAATAGGTTAGTAGAGGAGTACGTGGCCGCTGGAATCGTTCGATTCCGATATCCGACGCAAAAGTTATGCGCGTTTGAAGTTCGGGTCGGTTTTTACCGAACCCAAATTGGTGGCCCATTTAGTTAGATTTTAGTTGGATTAGGCTAGAAATAGTAGTTTGAGAGTAATTGGGGAATGTAGGATTGATTGTAATGAATTTTGACTATTTGTCGTAGGTCGAGCCGTACGTGGATAGGGAACCGAGAATCCTCAGTAAGCTAGGACGCCAGGTAAGTAGAGGACGTTATGTTTTGCCTTCGGGCCTACACCACGGAACGGTAGGGAATTGTTGTTGGGTGATTGTTTTGCTTTGTTTGAATTGTTAGTTGGTTGCTTTACTTGGTTTGAATTGTGAATTGGTTGCTTTGCTTTGTTTGTTTTGGTTGTATGGTGGCCCTGTATTGTTTTGGTTGTGTGGTTGACTTGTATTGTTTTGGTTGTGTGGTTGACTTGTATTGTTTTGGTTGTGTGGTTGCTTGTTGTTGGTGTTTGTATGAGTCGCCTCGTCACGAATTAGTGTCTGAAAGTATGACAGTTCGGGAGGCGTCTGGGTGAATCACCTCGTCGCGAATTAGTGTCTGAAAGTATGACAGTTTCGGGAGGTGTTTGTGTGAGTCACCTCATCACGAATTAGTGTCTGAAAGTATGACAGTTCGGGAGGTGTCTGGTTGAGTCGCCTCGTCGCGAATTAGTGTCTGAAAGTATGAAAGTTCGGGAGGCGTCTGGTTGAGTCACCTCGTCGCGAATTAGTGTCTGAAAGTATGACAGTTCGGGAGGTGTCTACCAGTGAGTTGATAATGAACGAGGTTCATTGATCGACGTGGGAGAAGATCATGTATGGCCGTGTTGTGAGTTGCATTGTTGTGTGGTGTGGCATTGTCTGGCATGGCAATGAGTGAGGCACTTCGGTGCGGTGCGGGCAACTAGTATTGTTTGGTCGTGTCGTCGTGTTGTGTTGAGACGGTTTGTTAAGTTGCCTTGGGGTGTTTGTGTTGTTGTGTTAGGGTTGTTGTGTGTGCATTGTACGTGTCTATAATTGTTATCCCCTACTTGCTAAGCGTAAGCTTACGTGTGTGTGTGTGTGTTCTGTGGTGTAGGTAACGATGCGGTTACAGGTGAGCTGAGTGAGTGAGCCATGACTTGGGAGCCGTCGGAGAAGTACGGGGCATACCGGTGCAGGCAGTTGTCGGGGCGCCTCTACCATGGTCATCGGGGAATGTAGGTTTTGTAATATTGTAAATGTCTGTTTGTGGAATTGTTGGAAATGCGTAATGTTTTGGTTGACAGTTATGGGATAGCTATGTGTATTTGGTGTTTATAATTCTTCACTTAGAAATGTTAATTCTTTAGTTTCCTCTTTACCCTATATTGGAGGTTTCGTAGGTTGGTTAGATGGTTAGGAATATTCTGGATTGGTTGGGATTTGTTTGTGTGCAGGTACCTAGCATTTTGGAGGTGCCATTTTCAGGCGTTACTTTGCCGAAATTTTCGGGAAGGACGCCGTGGTGCTAAAAGGTTAGGGGTAAGGGAATTGATGAGTCTAGGCAGCTAGGTATGAAGTGAGAGAGTTTCGGGAGTTTAGTTTTAAATTCAGCTGTGTAAGTTTCTTTTATGTTTGGGAGTTTATATTTTAACGTGGGATCGGTTAGCAAAGTAGCGCTCCGAGCAAGGGTGGGTTCGGGGGCGTTACAAGATGGTATCAGTGCCTAAATGGTCGAGTCGTTCAAATGATTACCCGACAATGTCGGCCGCTATGCAACGTGCTTCACCGACTGTAAGTATTTCTATACTTTAGTTAGTTTATATCTAAGATTTGATTGGTTTAATCCCTGTTTGTTTGGTTTAGGTTTAACCATGTTGTTTTTGTGATTGTAGTGGACTAGAAAATCTCGAGTGTATCGAGACAACCTTGGTGGATCCCTTAAGTCAATTCATAGACGTAGTAATCGATACTTTGAATAGCTATGAATTTATTGGAGAAAGTGAGACCGCTATTAGAAATTCAAAGTGTTAGTTGTTAATGGTGTAAATCACGTTGAAAAATTAGATGAGAGTAAATCTGATACCCTAGGGATGTGGGACAAAGGATAGGGTCGATTCGAGTTAAGTGTAAGTATAAGTTCGGGTAGAAGTGATAGTTGTTAGAAAAGGTGTGAGTTGTGTCCTAATGTTAAATGAGTGAGGATATGGTGGGTACGAGATAGACTTTAGAATGAGGAAATAGATAACCTAGGGTGATTGTAAGAATGATATACGTATGATGGTTTTCCCTTAGTGAGTTACATTTTTGTGAAATAAGGAATTAGACAATTGAGCTTAAGAAAAGCTAGAGTGAAGAATTAAGTTATAAGAGTTTAAGAATGGTACGCCTAAGATTTTACTCTTAAGGAGATAAAATTATGATAGATAGAATTAGGATCCAGGTTAACAAATTCTTTGGGAGTATTTAGATGTTGACTATGTTTGGGTGTCTAGCTTAAGTAATTGTTAAGTTGATTGATTGTCAAAGTAAGTGAGGTTAACAATGGTAGTGACTCATCGAGAGTGAGTAGCTATTGTAGAAAGGTAATAGGTAGGAGATTGAGATTTAGGGTGTTAATTGGGCTACAATAAGGTTGCAAACAAGGAGGTTGTTGGGCGACTTGTCGTAATGAGAGTTAGGGGAATATAAAATGATTTGGAGAACTGCTGATGTTGTAAATAGATTAGCAGAGTGATAAACTTAAGAGTTGGTAAGCTTAAGAGTGAGATGTGAATGAGAACTCGAGTATTAGTAGATGTAAGCTAGAAGAACGATTAGATTATATTCCAGATTCGGGACGGACATTTGAGAGAGAGATTAGTTAACTAAGAGAGAGAGTTAGGATAAGAGAGTTAGCCCTCGTATGAAGTGGAAGAACTTAGGGGATATTGTGAATTAAATTGTAAAAGCTTGAAAGGATAGGTGAGGAGTGATTAAGTTAAAGTTAATAAAATGTGTAAGAATACATAGTTATGACAGTTAGATTAAGCTATGCATTTGAACTATGTTAGTGGGTGAAGAGTGAGGTAAGTGAGGAGATTAGTAAATTATAATGGAGAATAGTGGATAGAAAGACTCGAAGTGCGTAAAATTATGAAAGTTTTGAGGTCAAAAGGAAGGGCGTAAATATCATTTCGGGTGTCGAGTGTAAAGTCGAGAAAGAATTAGTTTAGACTTAAGAATTTGAGTGTTTGGTGATGACTGAACTTAGGAGTTAGTGAATGTAAGTACGAAGATTCAGAATATACTTTGAGGAAGAGTTAATAAGTTTAAGAGATGAGAGCTTTGAGTATGAGGGTTGTGTTGGAATAACTAAGGAAACGTCATGATTGTTTGAGGTATAAATTGTCTTGATTGGTTGATATATGTAAGTGTAGAGAAGAGATTTAGGATTACTTATATAAATACTTGAACTGATAAGTAGCATCAAACTAGACCGGTGATTGAGAAAGGAAGTTTAGAGATCGAATTAGAGTTAGAAAAGTCAATGCATTTGTGATAGTAAAGAGTTAAAGCTTTATGTAGATACTTAGATGGAAAACCGGTTGATCCTTAAGGAAGGGGTACTGTCTTAGGAGATTATTCAATCAAGGGTAGTTGTAGAGGTGCGAAAACATTTTGAGCGGCATGGTTTTGGGGAGAATAGTTAGAACTCGAGTGGTAGAGGAAAAGAGAGTAGATTGGTTAGTAAATTTCGGAGAGAAAACCAAGTGAAATGAGATATTGTATAAATGTTGAGAAAATTGTTAAGTATGGAGACTCTGATTTGAGGAGAGATAGAAATTATAAAGTGAAGGAATTTGCATGAAGAACGTTTGAGTGTATTAAGGATTTAGTGTTTCATGTGAAGTTGAGGAATTTAGAAGATATTGAATGTTAGAGTAAGAAGGATATTGATTGAATTCTTGGGGTCACGATATTGAAGTGAGTTGAAGAATTGAGGTAATTATGTAAGGCCAAGCGATGTTAACTAATAGGACGAATAAGATTGCTCCGTAGTGATAAATTTACTAGGTGATCAAGGAGTTAAGTTGAGAATTAAGTTAGAAGAGTTTGAGAGTATGGATTAGATTATAGTTAGTGGACTTGTGATTGGATTAAGATATGGATGAGATGAGTACACCGAGAAATAACAAGGCTACAAAATTTTGAGGACAAAATTTTTGTAAGGAGGGTGAATTGTAACACCCGGGATTTTTTTTAAATTGGAGAGAAAATAAAAATAATAATAAAATAGGTTGTTTTAATTAAATTTAACGAAAAGTGAATGGTTTTAGGTTCGGTATTTTCTGTGAAATTAAGCCGTAGGTTATAATTTAAGAACAAGATTTAATGAAATTCGAAATGGTCGAAAACACGGGAGGTCAAAACGGTAAATGAGGATTTAATTAATGGTTAGTTTTAATTATTATTATTATTTAATATAATTTACTTAAAAAAAAAAGAAACATAACACAAAGTAACTTCGAGGAAGCCATTTTGCGCTCGGGTGCCGAAGGCAGGGGAGAGGGGAGAACGACGGGGGCGATGATCGCCGACCAAAAACCGCCGCCGATTTCCAGCGATTTCTGGCCAGACGACGTCGGCGACTCCAAGGCTGCCAGTTCCGGCCGTCGTCGCGCACTGAACTGAACGGTAAGTCTTTCCCTTCCTGCTCCCCTGTTTGTGTTTTGTTGGTGGCCGAGGGTGAGGAGCGAGTTTGAGCTCCCATCACCGGCCTAGATTGGCCGCCTCCGGCATGGGTTTGCCGACCTTGGTCCGGTTTTGGTTGCCTGGCTGTGAAGAGCCCTTTTTGGGCAAAAATACAGTGAAGCCCTCTTTAGGGCATGTCGGATTTTGCTTGTAGTTTGGGATTTTTGGTTAGATTATGTTAATTGAGGGTATTTGTGGTTGATTAGTGAGGAATTGAGTGAGAATTTATGAAAAATTGGAATGGGGGATTTTCCGGGTAAAGGGGCAGTTCGGGTTTTTGCCATTTTGTCCTAGCTAGGGCTATTTGTTTTGAAATTCCTTTTTGGCAGGTTAAAATAGGTTAGTAGAGGAGTACGTTGCCGCTGGAATCGTTCGATTCCGATATCCGACGCAAAAGTTATGCGCGTTTGAAGTTCAGGTCGATTTTTACCGAACCCAAATTGGTGGCCCATTTAGTTAGATTTTAGTTGAATTAGGCTAGAAATAGTAGTTTGAGAGTAATTGGGGAATGTAGGATTGATTGTAATGAAGTTTGACTATTTGTCGTAGGTCGAGCCGTACGTGGATAGGGAACCAAGAATCCTCAGTAAGCTAGGACGCCAGGTAAGTAGAGGACGTTATGTTCTGCCTTCGGGCCTACACCACGGAACGGTAGGGAATTGTTGTTGGGTGATTGTTTTGCTTTGTTTGAATTGTTAGTTGGTTGCTTTACTTGGTTTGAATTGTGAATTGGTTGCTTTGCTTTGTTTGTTTTGGTTAAGCATGGTTTGGTTGTATGGTGGCCCTGTATTGTTTTGGTTGTGTGGTTGACTTGTATTGTTTTGGTTGTGTGGTTGACTTGTATTGTTTTGGTTGTGCGGTTGCTTGTTGTTGGTGTTTGTATGAGTCGCCTCGTCGCGAATTAGTGTCTGAAAGTATGACAGTTCAGGAGGCGTCTGGGTGAATCACCTTGTCGCGAATTAGTGTCTGAAAGAATGACAGTTTCGGGAGGTGTTTGTGTGAGTCACCTAGTCGCGAATTAGTGTCTGAAATTATGACAGTTCGGGAGGTGTCTGGTTGAGTCGCCTCGTCGCGAATTAGTGTCTGAAAGTATGACAGTTCGGGAGGCGTCTGGTTGAGTCACCTCGTCGCGAATTAGTGTCTAAAAGTATGACAGTTCGGGAGGTGTCTACCAGTGAGTTGATAATGAACGAGGTTCATTGATCGACGTGGGAGAAGATCATGTATGGCCGTGTTGTGAGTTGCATTGTTGTGTGGTGTGGCATTGTCTGGCATGGCAATGAGTGAGGCACTTCGGTGCGGTGCGGGCAACTAGTATTGTTTGGTCGTGTCGTCGTGTTGTGTTGAGACGGTTTGTTGAGTTGCCTTGGGGTGTTGTGTTGTTGTGTTAGGGTTGTTGTGTGTGCATTGTACGTGTCTATAATTGTTATCCCCTACTTGCTAAGCGTAAGCTTACGTGTGTGTGTGTGTTCTGTGGTGTAGGTAACGATGCGGTTACAGGTGAGCTGAGTGAGTGAGCCATGACTTGGGAGCCGTCGGAGAAGTACGGGCATGCCGGTGCAGGCAGTTGTCGGGGCGCCTCGACCATGGTCATCGGGGAATGTGGGTTTTGCTAATATGTAAATGTCGTTTGTGGAATTGTTGGAAATGCATAATGTTTTGGTTGACAGTTATGGGATAGCTATGTGTATTTGGTGTTTATAATTCTTCACTTAGGAATGTTAATTCTTTAGTTTCCTCTTTACCCTATATTGGAGGTTTCGTAGGTTGGTTAGATGGTTAGGAATATTCTGGATTGGTTGGGATTTATTTGTGTGCAGGTACCTAGCATTTTGGAGGCGCCATTTTCAGGCGTTACTTTGCCGAAATTTTTGGGAAGGACGCCATAGTGCTGAAAGGTTAGGGGTAAGGGAATTGATGAGTCTAGGCAGCTAGGTATGAAGTGAGAGAGTTTCGGGAGTTTAGTTTTAAATTCAGCTGTGTAAGTTTCTTTTATGTTTGGGAGTTTATATTTTAACGTGGGATCGGTTAGCAAAGTAGCGCTCCGAGCCAGGGTGGGTTCGGGGGCGTTACATGTTTTGTGCATTTCTAAGTGGCTATTGTGTTTGGTTGCTAAATTTTTTTTATTTCAATGGATAGTAGACGTGGAGAGGTTTATGGAATGGGGTGATTTGTCAAAATCTGTTGAAAAACGAGTGAGTTATGATTTTTCAAAGTTGGATCAAATTCTTTGAAGGAAAATTCTGCACCTGTTTTGGTTTTGATGTTTGATGGACTTCTTCCTTATTTTAGCTTGTAAACTATTTTAATGGAGTAAAATAGATACTTTGATTGATCCATGAGCTGTGAAATTGAAGCATTTCGATATGTATAGAATTAGTTATGAATTTTTAAAGTTGGGTTAATGCATAGTGTTATAATCTGAATTTTGTGAATAAAGGATTTAATTGGTTAGATTGTTGTAAGATGTAGTTGATGTATTCTTTAGAATTATCTTAATGGTTTTTAAGTGTTTTTCCCTTAATTATGTTAGATTAACGAGCGAGTAATTGGATTAAGCAAGGTGAGCAAATACCAACACGTGCAGGAGTCCAGGTAAGTAGAGGAATTTCTTTGTTGCCTTCAGGCCTACACCATAGAACGATAGGGTTTAATGGTTGGTTGTTTTGTTTCGTGTTGCGTTGTGTTGTTTTGTTTCATGTTGTGTTGCATATCTTTGAACCATCCATCGTGAGTTACAATACGCTACGCTAGATACGAGTGTTTACATTGTTTGGCATTGTGAGTGTGAACAGTAATCAGACAAAAAGTAAGGCATCATGATCGATGCAGGCAAATCTTAAGGCATCATGATCGATGCGGGCAAATCTTGAAGCACCACGACTGGTGCAGGCAATCTTGCAAATCTTAAGGCACCACGACTGGTGCAGGCAAATCTTTAGGCATCATGATCGATGCGGGCAAATCTTAAGGCACCACAACTGGTGCAGGCAAATCTTAAGGCATCATGATCGATGCGGGCAAATCTTAAGGCACCATAACTGGTGCAGGCAAATCTTAAGGCACCACGACTGGTGCAGGCAAATCTTAAGGCATCATGATCGATGCGGGCAAATCTTAAGGCATCATGATCGATGCGGGCAAATCTTAAGGCATCATGATCGATGCGGGCAAATCTTAAGGCATCATGATCGATGCGGGCAAATCTTAAGGCACCACGACTGGTGCAGGCAAATCTTGAAGCACCACGACTGGTGCAGGCAAATCTTTAGGCATCATGATCGATACGGGCAAATCTTAAGGCACCATAACTGGTGCAGGCAAATCTTAAGGCATCATGATCGATGCGGGCAAATCTTAAGGCATCATGATCGATGCGGGCAAATCTTAAGGCATCATGCGGGCAAATCTTAAGGCACCATAACTGGTGCAGGCAAATCTTAAGGCATCATGATCGATGCGGGCAAATCTTAAGGCACTACAACTGGTGCAGGCAAATCTTAAGGCATCATGATCGATGCGGATAAATCTTAAGGCACCACGACTGGTGCAGGCAAATCTTAAGGCATCATGATCGATGCGGGCAACTCTTAAGGCACCACGACTGGTCGTGATGCAGGCAAATTTTAATATATCATGATCGATGCGGGCAAATCTTAAGGCACCACGACTGGTGCAGGCACATCTTAAGGCCTCACGACTGATGCAGGCAAATCTTATTAACACAATTGAGCGTTAGAAATTGCATGTGATAGGATTGATTGCATTGTGTGTGTGTTTGCATTCATTATTCCATACTTACTAAGTATTAGGCTTACGTTTTGTGTTCTATGGTGTAGGTGACGACAAGATCACATGTGAGCTGGGTGAGAGCGCCCAGAACTAGGGAGGAGTCAGTGACGCACGGGGTATGCCGGTGCTGGCAGTTGTCGGGGCATCTCGACCATGGTCTTCGGGGAGTTGTGAGTGAGGGTACTGTAACACCCGGGATTTTTTTAAAAGGAAAATTTATAATTTAAAAACGAGATTTAATGGTAATGTTATTGTTATTAATGTTAATGTTAATATTAATGTTATTATTGTTATTATTATTATTATTATTATTATTATTATTATAAAAAAATAAATAAATAAATAAAACTCAACAGAATAGCCGCAGCTATTCTGTCGAGTGCCCGATGCCGAGCGCGAGGAGCAGGGGAGAGGAGAGGGAGACGAGCGACGTCCCTCCTCCGACGAGCACCGGCGACTCCGGCGTTCTCCGGCCAGACGACGGCAACGAGCTGAGCCCGGTTCTCTCCGCGCACGAACCGTCAGGTTAGACCGATTTTTCTCCCATGTTTCGGTTCTGTTTAGGGCCGACGGCGACGAGCTGCTAGAGCTCTGATCGCCGGCCGTTTTTGGTTGCTCTCGGCGTCGAATTGCTGAGCTCGGTGCTGGCAAGGAATGCCAAGCAGTGGGCAGCTCGGGAGGAGCTAAAAACCGAGGGCTCCAATTTAGGGATTTCGGGTTTTCTGAATTGGAACTTCGATTTTAGGTTAGTTTATGCTAATTGAGAGTATAGGTGGTTGATTGGTGAGGAATTGAGTGAGAATTGATGGAAAATCGGAAAGAGGAATTTTCCAGGTTAGGGCAGTTTGGGTTTTGCCTGATTTGACCTAGCTACGGTCTTTTATTTTGAAATTCCTTTTGGCAGATTAAAATAGGTAATTAGAGGAGTACGTGGCCGTTGGAATCGTTCGATTCCGATATCCGACGTGAAAGTTATGCACGTTTGAAGTTTCAGGTCGGTTTTTACCGAACCCAAATTAGTGGCCCGTTTAGTTTGGTTTTAGTTGGATTAAGCTAAAAATCGTTGTTTGAAAGTGATTGGTGAATGTAGGCTTGATTTTAATGAAGATTGTATATTTGTCGTAGGTCGAGCCGTAAATGGATAGGGAACCGAGAATCCTCAGCAAGCTAGGACGCCAGGTAAGTAAAGGACGTTTGTTTTGCCTTCGGGCCTACACCACGGAACGGTAGGGTTGTTGTTTGTTGTTTGGTTGCCTTCTTTGTTGGTTGAGCATTGTTGGTTGATTGATTTGCTTTGTTTTGGTCTGGTTAAGTATTTGTTCGACTTGCATTATAGTGTGAAATGCTTTATAGCCTCGGGGGATGTTTGTTTTGTTTCGTGTCGTGTTTCGTTGGGTTGTTTCGTGTTGTATTGCATATCTTGGTTGACGCATGCATCGGGAGTTAGAGTACGCTACGCTAGAGATCAGTGATTGCATTGTTGGCATTGTGAGTGGAGAGGGTAAACAGTGTGTGCACATGTACTGCCCTACGGGGACCCACGTGACAGCAGTGTGTGCACGTGTACTGCCCTACGGGGACCCACGTGGCAGCAGCCCATAGTTAGGAACTACACGGCTTTGTGTTCCTTGTCGGGATACGGTGCTTGTAGTGGCACCCCGAAGGGAACATGAGATCTGGATTAGTGTGCCTTGTCGGGATACGGTGCTTGCAGTGGCACCCCGAAGGGAACTCTATGAGAGACTGGCTAAAATACGAGATCTTGAATAGTGTGCCTTGTCGGGATACGGTGCTTGCAGTGGCACCCCGAAGGGAACTCTATGAAGGATGATTGGCTAAAATACTTAATGGTGGTTCTGGGAATGACCATCCTTAGGATGTGAGCTAAGGGCCGTCCTGTACGATTACGGGATGTGAGCTAAGGGCCGTCCTCGATTATAGGATGTGAGCTAAGGGCCGTCCTGTACGATTACGGGATGTGAGCTAAGGGCCGTCCTCGATTATAGGATGTGAGCTTACCCGATTCACAGCAACGAACAAACACAACTGAGTGGTAGAAACTGCATGGGTTAGGTTGATTGCGTTGTGTTGTTGTCTCATTCGTTCATTCGTTATTCCCTACTTGCTAAGCGTAAGCTTACGTGTGTGTGTGTTCTGTGGTGTAGGTATCGACGCGGTTACAGGTGAGCTAGACGAGGGAGCCAGGATTAGGCGGCAGTTGGAGGCACACAGGGCATGCCGGTGCGGGCAGTTGTCGGGGCGCCTCGACCATGGTCTTCGGAAAGACGTGGGTGGAACTGTATTTTTGGGGTCGTGTATAATTTACAATTATTTTGGTGGTTTGTAGAGTTGTCTTTTTGGTTGATGTTGGTTTTAGAGTTATTGTATAGCTATTTGTATTTGGTGTATATAATCATAGTTAAGGGTGATGTGTCGCCCTGTACTGTGGACTTTCTTCACTTAGAAATGTTTGTATTTTAGTTTCCCTCTTTACTGCTATTTGGAGATTTCTCATGCCGTATGCTGGATAGTTGGTTAGGAGTTTTCTGGATTTGTGTTGGGATTTATTCGTTTGCAGGTACCTAGCATTTTGGAGGCGCCATTTTCAGGCGTTACTTTGCCGAAATTTTCAGAAAGGACGCCGTGGTGCTTACAGGTTAGGATTAAGAGGAATTAGCAAGTCTAGACTTATTTTAAATTAGGTTTTATCGTGGGATTAGTTAGCAAAGTAGCACTCCGAGCCAGGGTGGATTCGGGGCGTTACAGGTACTTTTTGTCATTTTGGTATTTTTGTTGTATCTGGTTGGTGTTTTGGAGATTGTTGTATAGATATTGTTTTGTTTTAAATGTTTTGGGGTTTATAAAAATTAGTCGTTATGCTACTCAATTTTTCATAGAATAAACGACGTTCGGTTTTACAATTCTCCACGTTTTTGTTGATGATTTGGAGTCGGTTTTCCAAGATTTTCACATGTCATAGAGTCAGGAGTGTCGGGAATGTTTGGGGTAAAATTTTGAATGGTTTGAAGGAAAAAAGATAGAAAAGGGGAAGGAGTGCACAGGTGACAAGAGTGGTGGCGCGCGGCGCCGATGGTAGGCCATTTTGTAATTTGTTTTTTTCAAATATGTTTTAGCCCAACCTTTTTCGACGCATTTTAAACGTATTTTATGCACATTTTTCAAGTGTTTTCGAGGGTTCAAAAAACCCAAAAATCGAGTCATAATTTTATTAAAAAAAAAATATTTTAAACCTCGTTTTAAACGTAGTACGGGTTAGCAAAGTAGCGCACTGAGCCGGGGTGGGTTCGGGGGCGTTACAAATATAACAAAAAAAATATAATATCCAAAATAAATACAAGTATGTAACATACAAATTAAAAGTCTAAATGTAACACCCAAAAAATTTCTATTTCGTGCGTAGCCCTATCTAGGTCAAGTATGAGAGATTGAGTCATTGAAGGATAAGGATATGCATGGAAGAGTGAAAGAGGTTGAAGTGTTAAAACAATAGTATTGAAAAGTCAAAGTAAGTAAGCCAATCAAATTGCAAATAATTGTGTGAAATAAAAACTTGGAAAAGTAAAAGAAAGAAATGGTTAAAGATGGCCATCACGTTGGAAGGAAAGTGGAGAAAAGAGTTGAAAAAGTTCAAACCAAAAATGTGTGTTGAAAAGTCAAAAGACTTAACAACCAATAGGAAAATTTTGTAAAGAAAATAAATGAATAAAAAGGGGGGGGGGGGGGGAATTTAAAGGTTAGTCACGTTGGCAATCAAGGAAAAGAGGAAAGGAGGGTTGAATGGTAATTTTAAATGTAATTATGGAGGAAAACAAAAAAGAAAAGAAAGGAGGAAAAATTTGTATTAAATGGTAAAAATTTCTTTTTGTCTTTCACTTTCTCTCTCCCACGGTTTTTCTCCCAAACCCCAAACCTCCATAGCCGATTCTTGATCTCTCCTTTCTTCAATCTTTCAAGGTGTTTTCAAGGTAAAATTGAATGAGGTTTTGTTTTTATACATTTAAGTGTTGAAAGGTTGAGTTTTAAGTGAGATTTAGAGGGATTTGGTTAGGGTTTGGAAAACCCTAACCATGAATTTCGAAAATTGAGTTTAAGGGTTGGTTTTCTTTCCTATTTTGATTATTTAATTGTTGGATGGATTGGTTTAGGTGATTTATGGAGTTAGATTGAGAATTGGAAAGGAGTTTAGGAAAAAATCAGTTTTTACCTTAAGTGGGCCGATTCTGTCTTTGGCATTTTCGGGTTGGTTAAGTGAATTGTTTGGTTAATTTGAGTGTTTTAATGGATATTAGACGTGTAGAGGTTTTCGAATTGGGGTGTCACGTCGAAATCCATTGAAAAATAAGAGAGTTATGACCGTTTGAAGTTTGATGGTCAAATTTGGGTAAAAATCGGGTTTAAGTGTTTAAGTGTGAGATTGTTTGAGTGTTGGTTAGTTTTAGGTTAAAAAGTTAGGGTTAGTTTAAGTTGGATTTTTTAGAATCTCTTAGTTGTTACTAAGTAAATCTTACTTAATTGTTAGGTAATCGAGCGTGTAGTTCGGTGGAACGAAGTGACGAAACATTTTTGGAGCAACCAGGTAAGTAGCGGATGTTTGTGTTTTGCCTTCAGGCCTACACCATGGAATTGTTTGGTTGTTTTTTTTGGTTTTGTTTTTGGTTGATCATTGTGTGTGTCATGCATCATTTTGTTTAAACTACGAAACGAACGAGTTTTAGCATGCTTTGAATTGTGAGTATGTAACGTAAGATTTGCAATGTGTCTCGAGTAGAAGGATTTCTACTTGAGAGGTACGCTGATGTGTCTCGAGTAGAACTCGAGAGGTACGCTGATGTGTCTCAAGTAGAACTCAAGAGGTACGCTGATGTGTCTCGAGTAGAAGGATTTCTACTTGAGAGGTACGCTGATGTGTCTCGAGTAGAACTCGAGAGGTACGCTGATGTGTCTCGAGTAGAACTCGAGAGGTACGCTGATGTGTCTCGAGTAGAACTCGAGAGGTACGCTGATGTGTCTCGAGTATAAGGATTTCTACTTGAGAGGTACGCTGATGTGTCTCGAGTAGAACTCGAGAGGTACGCTGATGTGTCTCGAGTAGAACTCGAGAGGTACGCTGATGTGTCTCGAGTAGAACTCGAGAGGTACGCTGATGTGTCTCGAGTAGAACTCGAGAGGTACGCTGATGTGTCTCGAGTAGAACTCGAGAGGTACGCTGATGTGTCTCGAGTAGAACTCGAGAGGTACGCTGATGTGTCTCGAGTAGAACTCGAGAGGTACGCTGATGTGTCTCGAGTAGAAGGATTTCTACTTGAGAGGTACGCTGATGTGTCTCGAGTAGAAGGATTTCTACTTGAGAGGTACGCTGATGTGTCTCGAGTAGAACTCGAGAGGTACGCTGATGTGTCTCGAGTAGAAGGATTTCTACTTGAGAGGTACGCTGATGTGTCTCGAGTAGAAGGATTTCTACTTGAGAGGTACGCTGATGTGTCTCGAGTAGAACTCGAGAGGTACGCTGATGTGTCTCGAGTAGAACTCGAGAGGTACGCTGATGTGTCTCGAGTAGAAGGATTTCTACTTGAGAGGTACGCTGATGTGTCTCGAGTAGAAGGATTTCTACTTGAGAGGTACGCTGATGTGTCTCGAGTAGAAGGATTTCTACTTGAGAGGTACGCTGATGTGTCTCGAGTAGAAGGATTTCTACTTGAGAGGTACGCTGATGTGTCTCGAGTAGAAGGATTTCTACTTGAGAGGTACGCTGATGTGTCTCGAGTAGAAGGATTTCTACTTGAGAGGTACGCTGATGTGTCTCGAGTAGAAGGATTTCTACTTGAGAGGTACGCTGATGTGTCTCGAGTAGAAGGATTTCTACTTGAGAGGTACGCTGATGTGTCTCGAGTAGAAGGATTTCTACTTGAGAGGTACGCTGATGTGTCTCGAGTAGAACTCGAGAGGTACGCTGATGTGTCTCGAGTAGAAGGATTTCTACTTGAGAGGTACGCTGATGTGTCTCGAGTAGAAGGATTTCTACTTGAGAGGTACGCTGATGTGTCTCGAGTAGAACTCGAGAGGTACGCTGATGTGTCTCGAGTAGAAGGATTTCTACTTGAGAGGTACGCTGATGTGTCTCGAGTAGAACTCGAGAGGTACGCTGATGTGTCTCGAGTAGAACTCGAGAGGTACGCTGATGTGTCTCGAGTAGAAGGATTTCTACTTGAGAGGTACGCTGATGTGTCTCGAGTAGAAGGATTTCTACTTGAGAGGTACGCTGATGTGTCTCGAGTAGAACTCGAGAGGTACGCTGATGTGTCTCGAGTAGAACTCGAGAGGTACGCTGATGTGTCTCGAGTAGAACTCGAGAGGTACGCTGATGTGTCTCGAGTAGAACTCGAGAGGTACGCTGATGTGTCTCGAGTAGAAGGATTTCTACTTGAGAGGTACGCTGATGTGTCTCGAGTAGAACTCGAGAGGTACGCTGATGTGTCTCGAGTAGAACTCGAGAGGTACGCTGATGTGTCTCGAGTAGAAGGATTTCTACTTGAGAGGTACGCTGATGTGTCTCGAGTAGAACTCGAGAGGTACGCTGATGTGTCTCGAGTAGAAGGATTTCTACTTGAGAGGTACGCTGATGTGTCTCGAGTAGAACTCGAGAGGTACGCTGATGTGTCTCGAGTAGAAGGATTTCTACTTGAGAGGTACGCTGATGTGTCTCGAGTAGAATTCGAGAGGTACGCTGATGTGTCTCGAGTAGTACTCGAGAGGTACGCTGATGTGTCTCGAGTAGAAGGATTTCTACTTGAGAGGTACGCTGATGTGTCTCGAGTAGAACTCGAGAGGTACGCTGATGTGTCTCGAGTAGAAGGATTTCTACTAAGCCTTTAGGCTTATGTTTGTGTTCTATGGTGTAGGTGACGAGTTCTTTACAGGTGAGTTATATGAGACAGCTGAGGACTAGGCTGCAGTCAGGGAAGTACAGGGTGCGCCGGTGCAGGCTATTGTCAGGCCGTCTCGGCTACTGTCTTCCTCGGGTATTTTGTGGGAGTTGGTGTAGATAGTTTAAAGGTTTTGTAATGTTTTGTTATGTTAGATAAGTGATAGATTTTGGTACTTGGTGTTTGTAAATGGTTTCGTAATTATTTTGGAAAGTTTTCAAGTCGGTGGTGTTGTTTAATTGTTGGATAATGGTCGTAAGTGTTTGGGGTGTGATTTAGTTTGATTTCTGGTTTTAAATTGCAGGTTTGGTTTATCGGATTTTAGGCGTTACGCCGTCCGTTTTGATTTTAAACTAAATAAAGTCAGGTTATGTTCGCTATTTTTGTTATTATCCGTTTTAAGTCGGTTTTCTAAATTATTTTAACCCGACATTTTTCGACGTATTTTAAACGTATTTTGGGCACGTTTTCCAACAAAAATCGAGGGTTCGAAAAACCTAAAAACCGAGTCAAAATTTTATCGAAAATTCTTTTAAACGTCGTTTTAAACGCGGGATAGATTAGCAAAGTGACGCACCGTGTAACAACCCCGACGGGATCGCCACGTAAACATGACATTCATAATCATTTACTTCTTAATTTCCACACCCTATTCAATATAGGTACCTCTTTTTTAAACTTAAACTTAACTCCTTCATGTTTCTAAAGCTCACTCATCGACAAGTCAGTCGATTAAGTTCAATTGTCAGCTCCAAAACATAATCGGATAGGGAGAAATGTCCTCAAATCATTTGACGTGATTCTACTCGGGTTTGCATGGATTTGCATGCATCGGCTGGCAGGGTGTGCCCATCCGATTTGTCACGTGTACTCCGCGTGACTCACTTATCATAGCCTAATAGAAGACATCTTCCGGTGGGCCCGTGGGTTTCACATGCTCAATTTAAAAACATTGCCCAGTAGGGGACATCCACCGGTGAACACGAGTCAAACACGTGACTCTTTAAAATCTAACTAGTTAAGAAACATCATCCGGTGAGCACGTGCATCGCACATGACTTATTAAATCACATTCGGCCACTAAACGACAAACATCGTCTACATCATCCGGTGAATAACTACACTTCCTCCACCGGTCACTAGACGACAAAATAACATTTTTCCTCTTCCGGTGAAGAAATACTCTACATCATCCAGTCACTAGACGACAAAAAAAACACTCACATCATCCGGTGAATAAAATACACTTCATCCACCGGGCGCTAGACGACAAAATAACACTCACCTCGCCCGGTATTGTAAATACCCGCATCATCTGGTGACTATACGACAAACGACTTAACTCTTATCATCCGGCGAGCAAAACACTCGACATTACCGGATGACTAAAACACTCGACATCATCTGATAGACTTAATCTTCACAGACTTCAAATTTCAATGACCTAACATTCATACGTATAGAAAATTAGAGACTCGTTCAGAATAAACGTAGCGGAAGGCTTAAGCAAGACAGATCGTTCGATAATTCCTTAAAATTAATTCCAGACTCAGAAGTTGACTCAGACAATACTAACACTATCCTACATAATTCCAGTTCTTGTATTCTTACTGACATAAGGAAGCAATAGCCAGGGGTCATAATCGCCTCTCCAGTCCCGCACAGTCACATTGAGCATCCTCCAGCAACCAGCTTTAAATATCCTCTTTGAAATTTGTATCTTCACCTGTAGTCTCTTCGCCTATAACATAAGGTTTAACTATAAGCCTAATGCTTAGTAAGGAATGCATGGTGACAGACATACATGGATGTACAAATTAAGAAACATAAGTTCGTAAATCTTTCTTCATTCATGCTCATTTTCATCATTTACATAGCCTGTCTTACGGGAGGAACGAGGGAGGAAGACAGGGCACATGATCATTGCCAACCGGGCAATCATAGTAACGACTAGCTCGGGCCTCCACCAGTGGGAAGAATTCGCGGAGGCCATACTTCTTCATCATCTCGGCCTCCACTAGTGGAAGGATTCGCGAAGCCATACTTATCATTATCTCGGCCTCCACCAGTGGGAGAATTCACAAGCCATACTTATATTATCTCGGCCTCACACAGTGGTAGAATTCACGAGACCATACTTATCATTATCTCGGCCTCCACTTATCATTATCTCGGCCTCCACCAGTGGGAGAATTCACGAGCCATACTTATCATTATCTCGGCCTCCACCAGTGGGAGAATTCACGAGCCATACTTATCATTATCTCGGCCTCCACCAGTGGGAGAATTCACGAGCCATACTTATCATTATCTCGGCCTCCACCAGTGGGAGAATTCACGAGCCATACTTATCATTATCTCGGCCTCCACCAGTGGGAGAATTCACGAGCCATACTTATCATTATCTCGGCCTCCACCAGTGGGAGAATTCACGAGCCATACTTATCATTATCTCGGCCTCCACCAGTGGGAGAATTCACGAGCCATACTTATCATTATCTCGGCCTCCACCAGTGGGAGAATTCACGAGCCATACTTATCATTATCTCGGCCTCCACCAGTGGGAGAATTCACGAGCCATACTTATCATTATCTCGGCCTCCACCAGTGGGAGAATTCACGAGCCATACTTATCATTATCTCGGCCTCCACCAGTGGGAGAATTCACGAGCCATACTTATCATTATCTCGGCCTCCACCAGTGGGAGAATTCACGAGCCATACTTATCATTATCTCGGCCTCCACCAGTGGGAGAATTCACGAGCCATACTTATCATTATCTCGGCCTCCACCAGTGGGAGAATTCACGAGCCATACTTATCATTATCTCGGCCTCCACCAGTGGGAGAATTCACGAGCCATACTTATCATTATCTCGGCCTCCACCAGTGGGAGAATTCACGAGCCATACTTATCATTATCTCGGCCTCCACCAGTGGGAGAATTCACGAGCCATACTTATCATTATCTCGGCCTCCACCAGTGGGAGAATTCACGAGCCATACTTATCATTATCTCGGCCTCCACCAGTGGGAGAATTCACGAGCCATACTTATCATTATCTCGGCCTCCACCAGTGGGAGAATTCACGAGCCATACTTATCATTATCTCGGCCTCCACCAGTGGGAGAATTCACGAGCCATACTTATCATTATCTCGGCCTCCACCAGTGGGAGAATTCACGAGCCATACTTATCATTATCTCGGCCTCCACCAGTGGGAGAATTCACGAGCCATACTTATCATTATCTCGGCCTCCACCAGTGGGAGAATTCACGAGCCATACTTATCATTATCTCGGCCTCCACCAGTGGGAGAATTCACGAGCCATACTTATCATTATCTCGGCCTCCACCAGTGGGAGAATTCACGAGCCATACTTATCATTATCTCGGCCTCCACCAGTGGGAGAATTCACGAGCCATACTTATCATTATCTCGGCCTCCACCAGTGGGAGAATTCACGAGCCATACTTATCATTATCTCGGCCTCCACCAGTGGGAGAATTCACGAGCCATACTTATCATTATCTCGGCCTCCACCAGTGGGAGAATTCACGAGCCATACTTATCATTATCTCGGCCTCCACCAGTGGGAGAATTCACGAGCCATGCTTATCATCAACTCGGCCTCCACCAGTGGGAGAATTCACGAGCCATACATAAGCCTTGTGAACATGTCATAGTCATTCCCCCGTTCCGCGCTTAATCATGCTTACATTTGTTTTTCTTTTCATATTCTTAACTTAATCATAAACGAGCACATAATGCATGGACACGAATTTTCACAGAGGAATATCATATGTATGAACGAGTAGAACATCATGTAACTTAACATCTTCCTGCTCAAATACTTCATATCATGGCAAACTACTAGTCAAAATCATCAGTTAAACATTTCAACAATTTTTCCTAGTATCCTTATGGTATAGGGCCCTAGTGGTCAGAAATCCTAATACATCCACTTACCTGGTCTCCTTAGCAATCTGAACCTCTTCTCTTCAACTTCTTCACCTAAAATATGTGCATTACAGTAGTTAAATCAAAATCCTAAAACTCTACTCATAAATCATCCTAGGATCTATTAGTTAAAGTCATTCCCGAGTTTCCTTAGTCTAATACTCAGTGTAGTCTGAAATCCCAAAAACAAGACCGACAGATTCGACTATTGATTAATCTAAAATGTCCAGAATCGATTCGGGAAATAACACTACAACTCTCAGATTTTAGATATCCTTATTATTAGTCGGCCATTGGAAAAGTCCAAAACTACAATGCCAAGCAGAAGACAGGGCTAATCAACTAACAGATAACTACATTGACAAACTCATACCTCAGGCATAGAGTATCCAGGAAATGGCGGGGAAAACCGGTCGTCGAAGGGAGATTGCTGGCAGGCGGGGTGCGAGCTCGGGGAAGGAGAAATCGCCGAGAGTAGAAGATGTCGGCTACAGTGGCTTGAGTGAAATTTAAAACTTTTCCTTTTTCTTTATATACTGATCTCAACTTCCAATATTACAATATTGCCACTCAACCTAGTTTAAAACCCACATGTAATTAATTAAACTTGTCATAAAATTCTAAACCGCGAAGATTAAATATTCATGACCGTTAATACAGTTAGGAAAATTACCTAGTCGTATCTCGGGTGTTACACACCGAGCTGGGGCGGGTTCAGGGCGTTACACTAAATCCAACTATCAAATATTTAAATGAAAAAACTACATCCAAACTAAATCTAAATATATAATATACAAACTAAAAGTCTAAATCCAACTATCAAACATTAAAATGTAATTTATGAAACTAAATACAATATAAAAAAAAAACCAACTATGTAACATAAAAACTAAATGCAACTATCAAATATTAAAATGCAAGCTAAGAAACTAAAGTCAATATCCAAAATTTATCCAAGTACTTTAAACCTTAAAAGTACAATCTAAATAATAAATCCAAGTCCATAGTCAATTTCATGGCAGCAACCAAGCAATCAAACTAAATATCAAGTTATCGATATGTCATCTTGTACTTCTAGAAAATTATCATTGGAAGGGTCACTATCAACGACTTATGCAAAATTACAATATTGAAGAGGAAGAAATTTAGAGATAAACATGTAAAATAAATAAATATTAAAATGTTCGAACCTTCTTGTATATGTGTCAATGTCGTAGTACTACTATCAAATATTAAAATGTAATCTATGAAACTAAATACAACATAAAAAATAAAAAACTAACTATGTAACATAAAAACTAAATGCAACTATCAAACATTAAAATGCAAGCTAAGTAACTAAAGTCAATATCTAAAATTTATCCAAGTACTTTAAAACTTAAAAGTACAATCTAAATAATAAATCCAAGTACATAGTCAATTTCATGGCAGCAACCAAGCAATCAACCTAAATATCAAGTCATCGTTATGTCATCTTTTACTTCTAGAAAATTATCATCGGAAGGATCACTGTCAACGACATATGCAAAATGACAATATTGAAGAGGAAGACATTTGTTAATCCTTAATTTAGAGATAAACATGTAAAATAAATAAATATTAGAATGTTCGAACCTTCTTGTATATGTGTCAATGACGTAGTACTACTATCTTCTAAATCATCTGTAGAAACTTTAAAATGATTGAAAATTTTGATCCAACTTTGTGAGCATATCAGAGCTTCAACACTTTGTGGGCTTAGAGAACTGCGAAAAGAACAAGACCACCACAACTAAAAGCAGACTCTGACGCCACCAGAGAAATTGGAATGATCAATATGTCTTTCGCAATGGCACTCAAAATTTGATACTTCTCGGAGTGCCTCTTCCACCACGATAAAATGTCAGAACTATCTTTAACAATCTCTAACTTCTCAGACAAATATAGATCAATCTCTGACTCAGTAGTTTCATCACCTATCTCAGAAGAATTGTCCAGATCATAAAACATAGAGTACACTGCACTTGAACGAGCTTGCGACAAAAAACTCATTGACTTTGGAGACCTTTGTTGACTACTGCTGCTAAGAGACTAGTTTTCATTGGTTGTAGCACCTTTATATTCTGTATACAACCTTTGAATTACATCCTCTACTTGCTTTACGTATTCTACAGCTCTTTCACTTCCAAATAAAATGTTCAAACAATGCTGTAAAAATTTTGTTTTATAGCTTGGATCAAGAACAAGTACAACGTAGGCAAACATGTTTATTTTTTCGAATGATCACTAATATTTGTCAAATTTTTTAATCATCTCGTTGACCATTCTTCTCATAGTTATATTCTCGCCGTTACCATATTTCTCAATAGCAATCTTCAAATTGCAAACTTCGCCTACATACATATTTTCTATAATATGCAGAGAAGCAGAAACATGAAGTGTCATTTTATAAAATGTCTCTAAGAATTTAATAAATTCTCGAATTCATCATCAATCTTCCATTGTGGGTGCACCTTCCACTCTCATTTCTTACACAAAAGAGCTTTCATTTTCTGCAAGTTTTTCAAACGCCGCTTCAAACTTCTTAGCGTTTGCCAGCATAAAATATGTTAAGTTCCAACGAGTAGGAACGTCGAGTGACAAATTACATTTGCAAGTAATTTGCTGTAAACAACTAATATTTATTCTTTTTTAAAAACGTAATTCATTTCAAAACTTTGCATGGATTTATCAAATTATTAAAGAAACCTCTTTCTTTTTATCAATAAAACCGGCTCCACGAACCCTCAGTGAATTAGTTATAAAAACCTGTCACACACACAGATTATACACTGAAAATAACATTAACTGTTTTTCATAGAAAACGTCCATAGTGAAAAAGGAGGGTCACACAAGGACCACTCCGACACAAACAACATAAATATGGTGATCTGAAGGCCCAACAACATCTCATGAAGCTGGAGGAAACCGTGACAATGATTCGAAGATCCAGCTCGTCACCTGAGTGACCGAAGACCGGTAGTCAGCCACGACATCAACTCGATCAATTAATACCCTGATCAGTTTTAGAGATTCAAAACCTAAGGAGCACGTCCTCACCGTCCAACTGTCAATTTTCTATACGTGTAAACAATACAACCTTTACACATCAGACGATGTAGCAAGATAGTCTCGTAATACTTTAACGCCAAGACTACTCAAAGTATCAAAATGATTCATTCTCCCAGCATATCACAATAAAACCAAATATCATGAAATGTTGAAAATTAAACATGAGAAAATTATACATACATATACGTATAAAATCGACGTGCTGGTGACCAGATTCCGTCATATTTTTAGCTATAGCTCTATTCTAGGCTACCCGACTCACCAAAATCCATACTACCATCGAGCATTATCATAACACACAATTCTAGCATCTGTATAACGTAGGGCCTTAAGGGCCAGAAACCTAACACTCACTTACCTGGCGTCCTAGCTAAGCCGAGCACCGTTAATTCTTTCAACCTACCTAAATAACAACAAATGCATCATCAATGGGCAATAATATCTTCAAACTATCGATTTATAACGAAACCTACGACTTCTCAACCCTAACTCGAATTAACCCTAACAGAAATCAACCCTAAAACAACAACTAAACTTGCCCAAGTATAGAACTTACCTAGAGTATCGATTTAGGGAAAGAAAAATCAAAGGAAGTCACTAGAAGGAAGAATGCCGCGAGAGAGAGAGAGAGAGAGAGAGAGAGAGAAGAAGAAGGAAATCGCCCAAAAACTTGCGAGAAAAACCTTCTCTGGATAGGTTTCACGAAAATGGTTGAGGGGAAATTTTTTGGAATTTTATCTAATTGTCATGGAGATTTACAATTTTTCCCTTCCACTTAAACTTCTAACGAATTCGTTATTTAGCCAATCGATTTGGTTTTTCCGAAATTTCTTTATTTCCCCCAATTATTCCAACTTATCCCTAGGGTTCCAACGAAACTTTTCGTTCGCAAATCGGGCTTAATTTATTATTTTTACGAATTGAAACTCTATAAGGCTTAAAAACTCAAAACCCATTACCTGAAATTTCCTGGCGTTACAGCGACACCCTTGGAAAATTAGGTATCTCAAATGTCGTCTACTTTGCCTGTTCTGTAATACCCGGTTGTACGGACTTGTATATTATATTATTATTATATTATTGGATGACATTTTTGTAAATATGTCAAATCAAGTCCGTTTTACAAAAAGAAAGCATCATTACGATCCTAACGATTAATAGGAATTTTACGAAAATTATGGGAATTTTCGGAGATTAAACGCTATATTACGAGTTAATGCATTTCTCGTAACGTAAAAGACGTTCTCGTAAAAATAGCAAACGAGGTCCAAATTACGAACGGACAGTTTTATTAAGTCCCAAATAATAAGTTGGACGTAGTGGTGAAGTAAGGAAATTTGATGAAACCGATTGGCTAGACGATTAACGAACCGAATAACGAAACATATATAAAAACTAAAGAAGGGCAAAATGGTAATTTTGCAAATCAAATTATATTAAAAACTAAGTTTCTCTCTTCTCTCCCTCACTTCTCCATTTCTTCTCTGGCGATTACAAAAACCAGAGAGCAAACCCTCGGCTTCCCTCTCTGCCGCGGCGATTTCTCCTCCAATTCGACCTCCGTTCGTTCCATTTCCTTACGTTTTCTCCTCCAATCGACCTTCAGAGAGAGAGAGAGAGAGAGAGAGAGAGAGAGAGAGAGAGAGAGAGAGAGAGAGAGAGAGAGAGAGAGAGAGAGAGAGAGAGAGAGAGAGAGAGAGAGAGAGAGAGAGAGAGAGAGAGAGAGAGAGAGAGAGAGAGAGAGAGAGAGAGAGAGAGAGAGAGAGAGAGAGAGAGAGAGAGAGAGAGAGAGAGAGAGAGAGAGAGAGAGAGAGAGAGAGAGAGAGAGAGAGAGAGAGAGAGAGAGAGAGAGAGAGAGAGAGAGAGAGAGAGAGAGAGAGAGAGAGAGAGAGAGAGAGAGAGAGAGAGAGAGAGAGAGAGAGAGAGAGAGAGAGAGAGAGAGAGAGAGAGAGAGAGAGAGAGAGAGAGAGAGAGAGAGAGAGAGAGAGAGAGAGAGAGAGAGAGAGAGAGAGAGAGAGAGAGAGAGAGAGAGAGAGAGAGAGAGAGAGAGAGAGAGAGAGAGAGAGAGAGAGAGAGAGAGAGAGAGAGAGAGAGAGAGAGAGAGAGAGAGAGAGAGAGAGAGAGAGAGAGAGAGAGAGAGAGAGAGAGAGAGAGAGAGAGAGAGAGAGAGAGAGAGAGAGAGAGAGAGAGAGAGAGAGAGAGAGAGAGAGAGAGAGAGAGAGAGAGAGAGAGAGAGAGAGAGAGAGAGAGAGAGAGAGAGAGAGAGAGAGAGAGAGAGAGAGAGAGAGAGAGAGAGAGAGAGAGAGAGAGAGAGAGAGAGAGAGAGAGAGAGAGAGAGAGAGAGAGAGAGAGAGAGAGAGAGAGAGAGAGAGAGAGAGAGAGAGAGAGAGAGAGAGAGAGAGAGAGAGAGAGAGAGAGAGAGAGAGAGAGAGAGAGAGAGAGAGAGAGAGAGAGAGAGAGAGAGAGAGAGAGAGAGAGAGAGAGAGAGAGAGAGAGAGAGAGAGAGAGAGAGAGAGAGAGAGAGAGAGAGAGAGAGAGAGAGAGAGAGAGAGAGAGAGAGAGAGAGAGAGAGAGAGAGAGAGAGAGAGAGAGAGAGAGAGAGAGAGAGAGAGAGAGAGAGAGAGAGAGAGAGAGAGAGAGAGAGAGAGAGAGAGAGAGAGAGAGAGAGAGAGAGAGAGAGAGAGAGAGAGAGAGAGAGAGAGAGAGAGAGAGAGAGAGAGAGAGAGAGAGAGAGAGAGAGAGAGAGAGAGAGAGAGAGAGAGAGAGAGAGAGAGAGAGAGAGAGAGAGAGAGAGAGAGAGAGAGAGAGAGAGAGAGAGAGAGAGAGAGAGAGAGAGAGAGAGAGAGAGAGAGAGAGAGAGAGAGAGAGAGAGAGAGAGAGAGAGAGAGAGAGAGAGAGAGAGAGAGAGAGAGAGAGAGAGAGAGAGAGAGAGAGAGAGAGAGAGAGAGAGAGAGAGAGAGAGAGAGAGAGAGAGAGAGAGAGAGAGAGAGAGAGAGAGAGAGAGAGAGAGAGAGAGAGAGAGAGAGAGAGAGAGAGAGAGAGAGAGAGAGAGAGAGAGAGAGAGAGAGAGAGAGAGAGAGAGAGAGAGAGAGAGAGAGAGAGAGTAGTACCTTCTAGGTATGAAACCTACAATCTTAGAGCTTTTATTTTGATGTTTACGGAGTTTTAAACAATTAGGGTTTCGATAGTTTTTCGTTAAAAACGCGAACTAGGGTTCGTAATTAATAGGTTAGCCGTGATTAAGTGTATATTAAACGTATTGGACGTTATTGGACAGAGTTGGATCAATTCGTGAAAAGGTTTAAAATCCGAGAATTTTAGGATTTTCAGAAAAGTTCGTAATTCGAGAATTGAGGTGCCGAGCGTAAATTTCTCGAATAAATAGCTCGAGGAAATGGATTAGAACTTTAGAAAGCCCTTTAGTTAAGGTTTTGACAATTTGGAAGTTTATTAACTTAAACTCGTTTTAACGTCAATCATTGTAAATTGCTTAGGTCAACAGCGCTCGTGGACGAAGCTTGGATTGCAGCGTGCACGAGGTAAGTTCTCGTGATTCTTCTCTGGCCGATTGGCCTACACCGTACGTCGAATGTTGTCTCGAGGAGTTTTGGAGATGCCTTTAGTTAGTTTTGCTCGGTTTGGGTAGCTAGGTCTTAGGAGTTTATAGTTTATGCTTTTACAGTCTTGATGGTACACGTTATTGCTTGTTTACTTTATGTAACACCCGGGTTTTTCGGGTTTCCGCTCCAAGGCTATTTTGGTAAATAAGTAAATTAGGTCCGTTTTGCGAGCGGATAGTTTTATTAGGACCTTAGAAATTTACGGGAATTTGTAGAAGAATAAGTGAAATTTTAGAAACCCAAATCGGGAAGAGTAATGTTAGAGTTCCCGTTTTAGCCTTTTAGTATATTAATTCGTAAAAATAGCAAAATAAGTCCGTTTTGTGAACGGTGAGTTTTGTTAGAACTCTAAGATTAAATTGGAATATTTGGAGAAATAAGGAAGTTGCAGAGAGACCGAGTCGATAGACTAATTAAAGGAATAGTTTTAGTTTATTATAATTATAGTTATTATTATTATTAATTTAATAAAAAAAAATAGATAAAACAACAGAATGGCCCGAAGGCCATTCTGTTGTTCGAGCTCGAGCCCGAGCTCTGCGAGCGAACAGGGGAGACGACGAGCGTCGATCTCCGACCAAAACCGCCGGCGTTTCGACGCCCTCCGGCCAGACGACGGCGACGGCCAGTCTCCGGCCTGACTCCGCGCACGAACCGACCAGGTGAGCTCGGTTTTCTCTGTTTTGGTTTGGTTTATGGCAGTGAGTGACGAGCTCGTTTGAGCCTCGATCACCGGCCAATTCTGGTCACTTCCGGCGTGGGTTTGCCGACCCTAGGGCCGGCTATTGTTGATTGGCCGTGGAACACTCAATTCGAGCGAAAATCAGTGAGGCCCGATTTAGGGCACTCGGGTTTTGCTTAATGTAGCTTCGATTTTAGGTTAGATTATTCTAATTGACTGTATATGTGGTTGATTGGTGAAGAAATTGATGAGTTTTGATGAAAGATCGAAAAAGTGAAATTTTGGGAGAAAGGGCAGTTTCGGGTTTCTGCAAAATTGACCTAGCTCCGGTCGTTAGTTTTGAAATTCCTTTTGGCAGATTAAAATAGGTTATTAGAGGAGTACGTGGCCGCTGGAATCGTTCGATTCCGATAACCGACGCGAAAGTTACGCGCGTTCGAAGTTTTAGGTCGGTTTTTACCGAACCCAGATTAGTGGCCATTTAATTAGGTTTTAATTGGATTAGGCTAGAAATAGTAGTTTAAGATGTTTTCACAAAAAATGAGAGTTTAGTTATGCCCGAATGAGAAAATGGAAATTTTAGGAAAGAATTTCCTAAATTAGGAGATTAGTTTAAGTTTGAAATTAGTTTAATTAGAATTAATTTTAATGCCTTTTATTTATGAAATGCCTTAGGTGGAGACGACTTTCGGACGGTGCTCGGCTTACTACGGACGCCAGGTAAGTGAGCGTTAGGCTTTCCGGCCACTAAGGCCCTACGTCGTATAATGTTGATGATGTTGATGTGATGAAAAAGGTGGAAATAGGGGTTGGTAGAAAGGCCGGGTAGTTCTAAGTAGTGCCTTAGTGATTTAAGTAGTGTTCGTTTGATAGGTTTTTCCTTACGTATGTTATACCTCATGCATCATATTTTACTAAAGTGCATACAAACTATTTACAAGCATGTTTTATGAAAATGTTGAAAGTAAAGAACGACAATGAATGATGAATGATGAATGATGAATGATGAATGATGAATGATGAATGATGAATGATGAATGTACTACAGGGCAAGTCATGAATGTACTACAGGGCAAGTCATGAATGTACTACAGGGCAAGTCATGAATGTACTACAGGGCAAGTCATGAATGTACTACAGGGCAAGTCATGAATGTACTACAGGGCAAGTCATGAATGTACTACAGGGCAAGTCATGAATGTACTACAGGGCAAGTCATGAATGTACTACAGGGCAAGTCATGAATGTACTACAGGGCAAGTCATGAATGTACTACAGGGCAAGTCATGAATGTACTACAGGGCAAGTCATGAATGTACTACAGGGCAAGTCATGAATGTACTACAGGGCAAGTCATGAATGTACTACAGGGCAAGTCATGAATGTACTACAGGGCAAGTCATGAATGTACTACAGGGCAAGTCATGAATGTACTACAGGGCAAGTCATGAATGTACTACAGGGCAAGTCATGAATGTACTACAGGGCAAGTCATGAATGTACTACAGGGCAAGTCATGAATGTACTACAGGGCAAGTCATGAATGTACTACAGGGCAAGTCATGAATGTACTACAGGGCAAGTCATGAATGTACTACAGGGCAAGTCATGAATGTACTACAGGGCAAGTCATGAATGTACTACAGGGCAAGTCATGAATGTACTACAGGGCAAGTCATGAATGTACTACAGGGCAAGTCATGAATGTACTACAGGGCAAGTCATGAATGTACTACAGGGCAAGTCATGAATGTACTACAGGGCAAGTCATGAATGTACTACAGGGCAAGTCATGAATGTACTACAGGGCAAGTCATGAATGTACTACAGGGCAAGTCATGAATGTACTACAGGGCAAGTCATGAATGTACTACAGGGCAAGTCATGAATGTACTACAGGGCAAGTCATGAATGTACTACAGGGCAAGTCATGAATGTACTACAGGGCAAGTCATGAATGTACTACAGGGCAAGTCATGAATGTACTACAGGGCAAGTCATGAATGTACTACAGGGCAAGTCATGAATGTACTACAGGGCAAGTCATGAATGTACTACAGGGCAAGTCATGAATGTACTACAGGGCAAGTCATGAATGTACTACAGGGCAAGTCATGAATGTACTACAGGGCAAGTCATGAATGTACTACAGGGCAAGTCATGAATGTACTACAGGGCAAGTCATGAATGTACTACAGGGCAAGTCATGAATGTACTACAGGGCAAGTCATGAATGTACTACAGGGCAAGTCATGAATGTACTACAGGGCAAGTCATGAATGTACTACAGGGCAAGTCATGAATGTACTACAGGGCAAGTCATGAATGTACTACAGGGCAAGTCATGAATGTACTACAGGGCAAGTCATGAATGTACTACAGGGCAAGTCATGAATGTACTACAGGGCAAGTCATGAATGTACTACAGGGCAAGTCATGAATGTACTACAGGGCAAGTCATGAATGTACTACAGGGCAAGTCATGAATGTACTACAGGGCAAGTCATGAATGTACTACAGGGCAAGTCATGAATGTACTACAGGGCAAGTCATGAATGTACTACAGGGCAAGTCATGAATGTACTAAGCATTAGGCTTAATGTAGTATTGTATGATGTAGGTGACAGGTGTGAAGGTGAGAGTTCCTCTTGATGACAAAGAACAGGTGGTCGACGGATGGTGCTCGTGGCGACGGAGTGTGTTTTGGCTTGGCTGGATGATCTAATGGCGTGCCTCGAACTGTTTGTGGTAAAAAGGGATGTGAGTTAGCTTTGTTGATTAGAAGGTAATGGATATTAGGTAGTACAGTTAGGTTTATTGTTTAGGGAACTTCTATAGTGGTTGTAGGTTGAAGTAATGCCATTTTGAATGATTCGATAAAGTATGTCTTTCGCGATGCTTTAGGAAATTCTGTGTTATGTTTGATGTTTGTTTTGAAGATTTGATTTGGGTTTGATTTGGTGATTTTAGGTGATTTATGACTGTATGTGGATCGAATGTTTTGATAGAAAATGCATGAAAGGTTGAGTTTTGATGTATATGTGGTGAAAGTAGAACGTTTAGAATGTGAAGTTTTAATTTTAGAATATACTGGAACTGTTTGGGTATTTTGAAATGTTTGGTCGTTTTTAAAACAGGTAAGGATACGCTCGATTTTTAGAGCGATCCACGCAGTTTGTTTTCTTGAGTATAGGTTATATTAGTATTTTGTTTTAATTGATCTTACTTTAAGTGTTAATTGTTTTAAGTTATTAATGGTTTTAGTCTAGTTCTAAATGTTTTAAAAGTCAAAAATGTTTTACGCTCAAAATGTTTAAGTCAATGTTAGACCCTAAAGGTCGTTAGAGGTGGGTCAATTGTCTAAGTTAGTTTTCTTTTAAAGTGTTAAGTAAAAATGAAAAAGTTTATGAGAAAATACGATGGTTTAGGTAAAGGTTATGTCACGGCTAGTCCGTGGCAGCCCTACGGGGTTGGGGTCGTCACACTTTATGATAGAGAACTGTTCACGCATCACTTGTTTTAAAGAAAAGCATGAAAATGAACTTCCGCACAGAGTTTTAAAGATAACGTAAAGCATAGCATTGGCCTTCGGGCATACAGGCCTTCGGGCATACAATTTACAGGTCACGCGAGGTGGGGCTCAGGCACGGCTGTACGTGTTGTAAGCGTGTACCCCCCTCTTCTAGCTGGAAAGAGTAGTCCGCCCGCTGGATGAGCTCTCTCCGGTTAGAAGGTATAGGATATCGGTGACACCTATAGTGCATTGCATAGTAAGATAAAAGAAATAAAGCATGGTTTAATGAACTCATAGCACAGCATGCATCGCATTTACGTAGAGCTTACTGGGATTTTATCTCATAGTGTATATTGTATGGTGTAGGTGACATAGACTTCGAGGTACCAGGTGAGGACGATGTCCCTCCACCTGAGGCATGATTCAGTTGACAGAGGATGGCTGCGGTGGTGTGCTGGCGCAGTCGAGGCTTACTTGACCCGTGGGGATAGTATGTACAGATTTTGAGAGTTTTGGATAGTTTGGGCTGGCTGACGTATAGACATATTAGGGTGTTTGGGTCTGTTAGTGGATAGGTTTACTTTTGAGGTTTTAAACGTTTTAAAACCTGTTTATAAACTGATTTGATAAAGTTTTATTTGAATTGTAAATGGTTTGAAAACAGGAGGATTTGTTTAGTTTTAAACGTACCCATGCAGTTGGATTTCGCAAAGTCCGCTGTAAGTTGGTTGAGTGTAGGATATATTTTGGGTCGAGTTCATTGTGGTTATTGACGAGAAATTTGTATGAAACAAGTGAGGTTGAAATCGATTTCAGAGAGTTGTGATAAAGTGTGTTGCTCTCTGTAAATTGATAAGTTGCTCTCTGGAAATTGGAAATTGATAAGTACAGAGACAAAGAGGTAGTAGAGAAAGAAGTACTGTAGCGAGGTTCAGCGGCGATCAGGCGCGAAGGCTGCGATCGCTGCCAGCGATCGGGCGCTGCCCGCGCGATCGCTGCCAGCGATCGGGCGCTGCACTCGATCGCTGGTGCAGCGATCAGGCGCTGCCTCCTGTCTTCGGCAGAATTCCGATTTTGCCCTCCCATTTGTTTTCCTCTGTTTATTTTAGTTTTAATTGATTTAATTAATTATTTTAAAGGTTTGTGTTGAAGATTTACTTAAATTGTTTTAAAAGCTGGATCTCGATTCTAGTTTCGATTTCGGTTTAGGTTCTGCTAGAGTTTAATTAAAGATATTAGGTTAAAAAAAATAATAAATAGTACGAGAAATACGGGTACAGTATTAGGGACGTTACAATTTATGGTATCAGAGCCCCCGGGTTTTAAAATCGGTTCTGTAGACTGCTCGACTGCACAGCCACTACGCGGACATTCTTCGTCAACTGTAAGTACGTTTATAGCTTTATTTGTTTTCTAGTTTCTTAGAATATTTGTTTAACTTTTATATAGGAGTTTTATAATTATGGTGCATCCACGGAACGACCGAGATGACAGAGACGATACGATTGACACGCTCAAGGATTTTATTGCCCAGCAGTCTCAGCATATGGAGAGACAGGCTCAGCAGATGGAGAGACAGTCTCAACAGCTGGGTACTTTGATTGACCGAGAGGGCACTAGAGCTCGGGAGACAGCTATACTGGGTAGCCGTGGGATGGAGAGATTTCAGAAGCTCCAGCCCCCTATCTTTAATGGACAGTCTACGGATCCCTCTTCAGCCGAGGAGTGGGTTCGCACTATGGAGGACATGCTGGCGTATGCTAGCATAGAGGATGGAGAGAAGGTTGCACTGGTGACCTATCATTTGGCGTTGGACGCCCGGTTTTGGTGGGATTCCATCAAGACGACCACGGATGTTACGATTATGGGATGGGAGAGATTCCGAGAGTTGTTCTATGACAAGTACTTCAGCCATACCGTACGAAAGGCGAAGATGGTTGAGTTTATGCAGTTGCGGCAGATTGGTTCGATTGCCGAGTACGTGAGGAGGTTTGAGGTGCTGTCTCGATTTGCACCACGACAGGTCAGCGTCAACGAGGATAAGGTGCGTCGGTTTTTATAGGGACTTAGCCAGGAGTTCCGGATGCGCCTTACGATATCAGGGGTACGTGGTGTATCCTATGACGAGCTAGTGGCCAGAGCCCTCGACATTGAGGCTTTTGAGCAGAGTTCTACTAGACCGAGGGAGCCATCTAAGGGCTTCTTCAGAGAGATTCGACCTCAGTCACTGAGCCGAGGTTGGCAGCCGAGAGCACAGCCCCAGCAGCAGCAAAGGGGTGTGAAGAGACCTCTTGAGGGAGGTAATGACAGAGGAGAGGCGAAACAAGTACAGGGTGCTTCTCAGGTAACTGTTTGCCCTAAGTGTCTGAGAGAGCACAGTGGCCAGTGTAGATTGGGCACGGGTGTGTGTTATTGATGTGGGGACCCGGGCCATTTCGCTAGAGATTGCCCGAAGCCCGGTCGAGATCAGCCAGGCAGTGATTAGAGGAAGGTTATGCCCAGGATCTTCGCTTTTATTGAGCCTGGCGATGTTGATGACGAGGCTCAGCCTGCCGTGATAGCAGGTACTATATTGCTTACTGGCGTTCTTGTATTTTCTTTATTAGACACGGGGGCTACACATTCTTTTGTTTCCACCGCTTGTGTGTCGAGATTGAGGCTTGCGCCTGAGTTAGCAGAATGCGAGTATAGTGTGATGCTACCTTCAGGAGAGCGTATGCAGTCTGGTCGTGTAGTCCAGGGCAACATTATCTCGATTGGGGACCGTACTCTCTATGCTCGCCTTATTGTTATGGGCATCGAGCATTATGATCTTATTTTAGGGATGGATTGGCTATCGCAGCACTTCGCCACCATCGACTGTCGATCCGGAATTGTCACCTTTCGACCTCCGGGTAAAGCTGAGTTTTCTTATCAGGCGATGAGCAGATTGAGTAGCTCGCCTATCTCTTATTCCATGATGGTCAACGAGCAGTTTAAAGGTGCGTGCTCTATTTATTTGGCCTCTGTCTTTGATTGTCAGTTGCTCAGCGGATTGATGCCGAGCGACATTCCTATTGTCAGAGAGTTCTCTGGTATTTTCCTTGATGATCTTCCCGGATTACCGCCGGACTGGGAGATTGAGTTCACTATTGATGTGTATCCTAACTCCGCACCGAGGTTTAAGAACCCATATCGATTGGCACCAGCCGAGTTGAGAGAGTTGAGGACTCAGCTGGATGAGCTGTTAGAGAAGGGGTTTATTCGACCCAGTGTTTCACCTTGGGGTGCGCCCGTTCTGTTTGTCAAGAAGAAAGACGGGACCCTCAGGATGTGTATTGATTACAGGGAGCTGAATAAGCTCACAGTGAAGAATAAGTATCCACTGCCTCGTATCGATGATTTGTTTAACCAGCTACAAGGTGCCCGAGTATTTTCCAGGATTGATCTACGCTCGGGTTACAATCAGCTGAAGGTCCGGATGGATGATATACCGAAGACGGCATTCCGAACGAGGTATGGGCATTATGAGTTCCTTGTCATGTCTTTTGGACTTACTAATTCCCCTGCAGCGTTTATGGACTTGATGAACCGTGTCTTCAAGGAATATCTGGACAAGTTCGTGGTGGTTTTCATCAACGACATATTGATCTACTCTAAGACGAAGGAAGAACATGAGGAGCATCTGAGGATTGTTCTTAGGACCCTATGTCAGCATCAGCTGTATCCAAAGTTTTCGAAGTGCGAGTTCTGGCTTGACAGAGTGAGCTTCCTTGGCCATATTATATCACAGGACGGGGTTTCTGTGGATCCGAGCAAGATTCAGGTGGTCAGAGATTGGCCACGGCCGAAGAACGTACGTGAGGTGCGTGGATTTCTCGGGTTGGCCGGTTATTATCGGAAGTTTATAGAGGGATTCTCAAAGATCGCACTTCCTCTCTCTCGATTGACTCGGAAGAACGAGAGATTTATTTGGTCGTCGGCTTGTGATGATAGTTTTATGGAGTTAAAGCAGAGATTGACCACCGCTCCAGTACTGGCATTACCTGTCGAAGGTGTCAGATTCAGTATTTATTGTGATGCATCGGGAGTGGGACTCGGTTGTGTATTGATGCAGGAGGGGAGAGTTATTTCTTATGCTTCTCGGCAGTTGAAGCCGTATGAGCAGAATTACCCTACGCACGACCTTGAGTTAGCAGCTGTGGTCTTCGCACTGAAGATATGGAGGCATTATTTATATGGGCAGCAGTGCGAGGTATTTTCTGACCACAAGAGCTTGAAGTACTTATTTACGCAGAAGGAGCTGAATATGCGACAGAGACGATGGCTTGAGTTTGTCAAAGATTACGATTTTGATATCAAGTACCATCCAGGAAAGGCGAACAAGGTTGCTGATGCCTTGAGTAGAGTGCCTTCTGCGAGTCAGCCTTCACTTGCAGCGATGTCAGTTACGCTGCGGTCTGAGATTGAGAGATTTGATGTGGAGATAGTGGCAGAGTTGTCCAGTATGCTCGCCAACATTTCTCTCAGGCCGGCTATTCTTGATCGTATACGTGACGCTCAGCAGAGCGATTCGGAGTGTGAGAAGCTTCGATCGAGCATGACATTGGGAGACTCGTCGGATTTTCATTTATCAGATGACGGTATTCTGAAGTTCAGGCATAGGTGGTACGTGCCTAGCGACGAGGATCTGAAGAAGGAGATATTGGCCGAGGCACATTCTTCGGCATATTCTGTACACCCGGGAAGTACCAAGATGTACCGGGATTTGAAACAACACTTCTGGTGGCCGAACATGAAGAGGGAGGTTGCCAAGTATGTTGAGACCTGCCTAGTATGTCAGCAGGTAAAGGCAGAGCACCAGAGACCGGCCGGAACGTTATTGCCACTGCCGATTCCGGAGTGGAAGTGGGAGCAGATCTCCATGGATTTCATTGTGGGGCTCCCGAGGACTACGAGAGGCCATGACAGCATTTGGGTTATTGTGGACCGATTGACAAAGTCGGCCCACTTCTTATCTGTGAGGATGACATCGTCTATGGATCAGCTCGCAGAGCTCTATGTACAGGAGATTGTTAGACTTCACGGCGTGCCAGTTTCTATTGTCTCCGACAGAGATCCGAGATTCACGTCAAAGTTCTGGAAGAGTCTGCACAAGGCTATGGGGACTCAGCTTAATTTCAGCACCGCATTTCATCCTCAGACTGATGGACAGACAGAGAGGACGAATCAGATTCTGGAGGATATGCTCAGAGCGTGTGTGCTGGAGTTTCAGGGATCGTGGAGCAAGTATTTGCCACTAATCGAGTTCTCTTATAATAACAGCTTCCAGGCTACTATTGGCATGGCTCCGTATGAGGCGCTGTATGGTCGAAAGTGTAGATCTCTGTTGTATTGGGACGAGGTTGGCGAGGCCAGCAACATTGGTCCTGAGATTCTACAGCAGACGGCAGAGAAGATTGCCATCATTCGACAGCGTATAGAGGTAGCACAGAGCAGGCAGAAGAGCTATGCTGACACCAGTCGGAGAGAGCTGGAGTTCGAGGAAGGCGATGAGGTCTATCTGAAAGTTTCTCCGTTCAAAGGCGTAGCGAGATTTGGAAGGAGGGATAAGTTGAACCCTCGTTATGTGGGGCCCTTTCCTATTCTGAAGAGGATCGGGAAGCTGGCGTATAGGTTGCAACTTCCGGCTTCTATGGAGGGTATCCACGACGTATTTCATGTATCTATGCTTCGGAAGTGCTTGCGCGATCCGTCGCATATCGTGGAGGCTACAGAGATCGAGGTACAGCCTACCTTGAGCTATGAGGTGAGGCCGGTACGCATTTTGGAGTCGTCTATCAAAGTATTGCGCAACAAGGAGATCCCACTGGTCAAAGTTTTGTGGCGGAACCACGAGGTGGAAGAGGCTACGTGGGAACGACAGCATGATATGATGACTAAATATCCTGATCTTTTTGCATGATTTAAATTTTGTGGACAAAATTCTGAATAAGGAGGGTAGAATGTAATACCCGGTTGTACGGACTTGTATATTATATTATTATTATATTATTGGATGACATTTTTGTAAATATGTCAAATCAAGTCCGTTTTACAAAAAGAAAGCATCATTACGATCCTAACGATTAATAGGAATTTTAGGAAAATTATGGAAATTTTCAGAGATTAAACGCTATATTCCGAGTTAATGCATTTCTCGTAACGTAAAAGACGTTCTCGTAAAAATAGCAAACGAGGTCCAAATTACGAACGGACAGTTTTATTAAGTCCCAAATAATAAGTTGGACGTAGTGGTGAAGTAAGGAAATTTGGTGAAACCGATTGGCTAGACGATTAACGAACCGAATAACGAAACATATATAAAAACTAAAGAATGGCAAAATGGTAATTTTGCAAATCAAATTATATTAAAAACTAAGTTTCTCTCTTCTCTCCCTCACTTCTCCATTTCTTCTCTGGCGATTACAAAAACCAGAGAGCAAACCCTCGGCTTCCCTCTCTGCCGCGGCGATTTCTCCTCCAATCCGACCTCCGTTCGTTCCGTTTCCTTTACGTTTTCTTCTCCAATCGACCTTCTAGGTATGAACCTACAATCTTAGAGCTTTTATTTCGATGTTTACGGAGTTTTAAACAATTAGGGTTTCGATAGTTTTTCGTTAAAAACGCGAACTAGGGTTCGTAATTAATAAGTTAGCCGTGATTAAGTGTATATTAAACGTATTGGACGTTATTGGACGAAGTTGGATCAATTCGTGAAAAGGTTTAAAATCCGAGAATTTTAGGATTTTCAGAAAAGTTCGTAATTCGAGAATTGAGGTGCCGAGCGTAAATTTCTCGAATAAATAGCTCGAGGAAATGGATTAGAACTTTAGAAAGCCCTTTAGTTAAGGTTTTGACAATTTGGAAGTTTATTAACTTAAACTCGTTTTAACGTCAATCCTTGTAAATTGCTTAGGTAAACAGCGCTCGTGGACGAAGCTTGGATTGCAGCGTGCACGAGGTAAGTTCTCGTGATTCTTCTCTGGCCGATTGACCTACACCGTACATCGAATGTTGTCTCGAGGAGTTTTGGAGATGCCTTTAGTTAGTTTTGCTCGGTTTGGGTAGCTAGGTCTTAGGAGTAAATGTTTATGCTTTTACAGTCTTGATGGTACACGTTACTGCTTGTTTACTTTATGATAGAGAACTGTTCACGCATCACTTGTTTTAAAGAAAAGCATGAAAATGAACTTCCGCACAGAGTTTTAAAGATAACGTAAAGCATAGCATTGGCCTTCGGGCATACAGGCCTTCGGGCATACAGGCCTTCGGGCATACAGTTTACAGGTCACGCGAGGTGGGGCTCAGGCACGGCTGTACGTGTTGTAAGCGTGTACCCCCCTCTTCTAGCTAGAAAGAGTAGTCTGCCCGCTGGATGAGCTCTCTCCGGTTAGAAGGTATAGGATCTCGGTGACACCTATAGTGCATTGCATAGTAAGATAAAAGAAATAAAGCATGGTTTAATGAACTCATAGCACAGCATGCATCACATTTACGTAGAGCTTACTGGGATTTTATCTCATAGTGTATATTGTATGGTGTAGGTGACATAGACTTCGAGGTACCAGGTGAGGACGATGTCCCTCCACCTGAGGCATGATTCAGTTGACAGAGGATGGCTGCGGTGGTGTGCTGGCGTAGTCGAGGCTTACCTGACCCGTGGGGATAGTATGTACAGATTTTGAGAGTTTTGGATAGTTTGGGCTGGCTGATGTATAGACATATTAGGGTGTTTGGGTCTGTTAGTGGATAGGTTTACTTTTGAGGTTTTAAACGTTTTAAAACCTGTTTATAAACTGATTTGATAAAGTTTTATTTGAATTGTAAATGGTTTGAAAACAGGAGGATTTGTTTAGTTTTAAACGTACCCATGCAGTTGGATTTCGCAAAGTCCGCTGTAAGTTGGTTGAGTGTAGGATATATTTTGGGTCGAGTTCATTGTGGTTATTGACGAGAAATTTGTATGAAACAAGTGAGGTTGAAATCGATTTCAGAGAGTTGTGATAAAGTGTGTTGCTCTCTGGAAATTGATAAGTTGCTCTCTGGAAATTGGAAATTGATAAGTACAGAGACAAAGAGGTAGTAGAGAAAGAAGTACTGTAGCGAGGTTCAGCGGCGATCAGGCGCGAAGGCCGCGATCGCTGCCAGCGATCGGGCGCTGCCCGCGCGATCGTTGGTGCAGCGATCAGGCGCTGCCTCCTGTCTTCGGCAGAATTCCGATTTTGCCCTCCCGTTTGTTTTCCTCTGTTTATTTTAGTTTTAATTGATTTAATTAATTATTTTAAAGGTTTGTTTTGAAGATTTACTTAAATTGTTTTAAAAGCTGGATCTCGATTCTAGTTTCGATTTCGGTTTAGGTTCTGCTAGAGTTTAATTAAAGATATTAGGTTAAAAAAAAATAATAAATAGTACGAGAAATACGGGTACAGTATTAGGGACGTTACATGTTCCAAGCAATAGAAAGCTAGTTCTTGATATTACAGGTACAGTGGCCTTTGAAGCTGTCAGATCATTCATGGAGTTTTTGGTGGATAAACTGTGTCAAGTAATGAAAACGTGCGACTTTAGTTGAAGAAACAATTGTGGATTGTGGGATTGAAATTCTGAGATATGCTTAAGCTAAATCCTCTGTTTTTGCCACTATCTAAATAGATGGTCCAGCAGTTTTCCTTCCAGCTTAAGTTGTTTGTTTACAAATTAGAAATTCATTTATGTAACAATTGTCTGGATTAATGAAGCTTTCTTGTATCATACAGCGTATGTATTCATTGCATCAAATTTGAAAAGCAAAAAGCATTTTCAAACAATTAAAACATGTAACAATCTGGTAACATTTCCAAGATTTAATGAAAAAATGCATCAAAGCACTTCCTATTGATAATTTTGCATACTCTATCAAAAGAGATCTAAAAAGAAATAAGGTTGATAAATGCTAAATCGAGTTTTCATCAGCTTCCTTTGCAGCTGCCTCTTCTTGAAGCTTCTTTTTCCAGTATTCCTCAAGATGGGGTCCAAATATGGCCTTTCCAAAGACAAATTATTGGAAATTGATTCATTCTCCACATGATGCGAAGGTGCACCTATTAAGCAGACGAAGTCAGAAGTCAGAAGTCAGTACCATCAAAAATCAAAGATTAATACTATCGAAGCCATAGCACCTTTTATTGGCTAAGATTCTTAAACTCCTTTCATACTAAATAAAAAAGGAGCAGAAGTTAAGGATGAATCACTTACCTTTAACGAAGTAGGCAGAAGAAGGCCAGCCATGAACATTCTTGGTAGACATTGATTCCTCGTCGGTAAGGGGATTAGCGAGCTTTTCCACAAGTGTCGTGATGCCGAATGAGCGAGAACGAGGCGGTGGGACCCAGTAGGAAGCGCCGGGAAGAAACGGGAGCCAATCGGGGGCCAATCGTCGAACGATAATGCAGTAGATTGTGTCATCGCGCTTTTGAAGAAGGGGATCGGTGGAATTAGAAAGGTCGGCGAGATCGGTGTTGCAGGAGGAAGATGAGGAGTGGTTAAATTGGGCTCGAAGGAAGAGAAGCGAAGAAGGAGCTGAAGAAATTGGAGGGAGACGACGACTCAAGCTTAAGGTCTGGGACAAGGACCTCACCATTCTCGCAGAGAGACCATGGCTATGGCAATGGAGAGCGATCTGCGTTGGGTCTGAGGAGATGAAAGACGACGCGTAGAGTAGGGAAGAAAGAGAGAGAACTGCGGGTGAAGAAGGGAAAATGGGTAATTTAGGGTTTTAGCAAGTCACGTGCTCTACACATGCAAGACTTAACAAATAATTGAACGGTTGAAGTTGAATTGTAAACATCGTCAACGATAGAAACTGATTGGATAAAAAATAAACGTTATGGGCGAATTAACCATTGACCTTATACGTTGAGGGACTAAATTGAATTTTTTCCTAAATTAAAATAAGCAAATAATTCAGCTGGTAGAGCTCGGATAGGAGGCCTGGAAGATCCCATCCACATATGAACGACTCATCGGCCAAGAGAAAATAACAAATGAAGATAGTTTGGCAAAGGAAAATAGCAAATAATTCACGACCAATGAAAAAAAAATCTTTTACTTTTTCATAAAAACTAATTTTATGAAAAAGAAAAATAATAAAATAATAAAAAATGAACAGTGTTCAAAAGGTCGCCAAGTGTTCTTTACATTTCGTTCAGATCTGCATAATCAATATACATCTGAGGAAGCATGTTTCAACAGCCAACATATTTCATTACCATCATAAAATACACAACATAATCGGTCATTGCAACAATCTACTCTCTAGCTTCGTCGACCCAAAAGAATACGCCTGCATGCATGTATCGACAAACTTTAAATCGATAATCAACTGGCATCAAACAAAAGATTAAATCAAATCGCTTGTTTCCCAAATATCAGAAGGATCATGTCATGAATGAAAAATGATCATGAAACAGATTCAAAGATTCATGATGATTAATTTGGTTAACAAGGAATACAACAATCAACAAGATTTAAAGGATCATGATGAGAGTAAACCAACAGAAATTCTCAACAAAAATAACATTTCAGTGAAATCCAAAAAATCTAATCTTTTATAAAAAAAGAAAGGAGAAAAGTGGGCAAAGAGTTGAACCTGAAACATTAAAAAGAGGGGCCAACTGAAGAGTATCCAGCAGCTTTCATTTCTTTTAGAGTTGCAGCTAACCAGTCTAGACCTTCATAAAGACCATCACCCCTCAGAGCACAGGCCCCTTGAATGTGCCATTTTCTGTTCTTCAGATCAAACAGACCTAATCCTTCACATACTTCCCTAGGACTCATTGCTCCTCTCTTAATTTATTCAAACAAGTGCAAGATATGGTTAGGCTCAATTAGAGCAACAATGGCACAAACGAAGAGCTACTAAAAAATTTAGGATTTTCAGAGAGAGAGAGAGGAGAAATGGATTTCTATTTATACATAAAATACCTAAAAATAAAAACATACCATATCCTGCTTATTTGCGAACACCAAAATGACACTATTCAGCATAAATGGATCATTGATAATGGCCTGAAAAAATATGTCAAATTTCATATTAATAATTGATTCCTCTATCAAATTGCAAGTCTATATTCCTATCATTATTAGAACCTGAAATTCAGCCTTTGCCCGTCCAATTCTCTCTCGGTCCAGAGAATCAACAACATAAATCTGTAACAAGAGATAAAGAAGATAGAGCCATTATCGTCCTTTCAGAATCTATACAAAACAACGTTAATCTGAACAAAGGGAAGAGCAACTAAAAGATTCGTGCTAGTTAAATGATATTATAATCCATTGAGAAATTCTGAATGGTGATAAAAGGCTTGAGAAAAAGGAAAAATAGAATAGCAAAAAATTAAACATCAGTTATGAAAGTTATAAGTCAAAGAAAGTCAAACTTAACCATTACCAGTCCATCTGTATTATTAAAGTAATGCCTCCAAAGTGGCCTTAATTTTTCCTGTCCACCAACATCCCAAACAGTGAATATAACGTTCTTATATTGAACTTTCTCCACATTGAAACCTGCAACAGGTACAAAATCATTGACTAGTTACAACAAGGATTCTGTCAAATGCAAAACAACACAAAAGAACAATGCGAGCAAAACGAAATTAAATTTCAGCCAAATTAAAAAAAATAAAAAAATAAGGCTAGGATACACTGATTTAGTATTTCAAAGATATTTGATTGTTTAAGATTACGTGACTTTGTTTGGAAGAAAAAAGTCTCAACCAAAATCCAATTGTTGGCCTAGATCTTTATAAATGAAAAGTTATATACTAATTGAATTCATAAAAGAAACCCCTTTTTGGCTCTCGCTGCATTGTTCTCCCTTCTACAATGCGCATAAGGAAATTAACACTTAGATTATGATTAATTGTGTGCTTATTAAAGTCATTGGGGTGCCTTCTCTTATTTTTTTTTTCAATCAAACTGTGGGGATTCATTCTGACATTCAGAGTTTTTTACCGATGTTTTTAGGAGGGGAGAAAAGTCAAAGAAACAAAAGTTAATCTTGAGATAAGTGTTTTGACTACTAGGCTTTATCACAATGTCATTCTATTCGAGGATAAAGAGCCAACTGACAATATTTGGAACAATAGTAATTTCATTATTACTAAGTGGACTTATTGTTCTGAGTTCTTAAGGATTTATTTTTTTTAGTGTAATTATTTCTAGTTTAAGAGGAACTCCTTTAAATTAGATGTTCTTGAGAATGATTCTCACCCTCTCATCTATTGTATTTTATTCATTTCAATATATTTCGTTTTTTTATCAAAAAAAGAAAAAAATTATGTAAACTGCTGAGTGTTAAAGCACAAATTGAGACAGTCGTGTACTTTTATGTGAAGTTTAATCCACTTTTATGACTAGAAAACATAGTTTTGTAAAAAGTGCTCAACAACACTTGTTCCAAAAGAAACCGGCATTTTATTTACACAATCAACAATTTTGATTGCACATTTATGTTTTCTCCGGTAAATAAACAGAATTTATTCTGGTCATCCATTCTTGTAAGCCTTGTGCAAACAGTTATAATCGGTGTTAGCCAAAAAGCATATCCGAAGGTGTTGTGTTAAGCATCACAAGACTTCAAATAAACTGAAATTATTATCATATTGACATGTATAGTTGTATTTTAGTTATTAACAAGTTTATGTCGCTGATGTATAGTTGCATCCTCCAATTATATGGTGCTACAACTTTCACAGTAAAGTTCATCCAGAAAGAATAAGCTTTTATTCTTATAATAAAATGAGGTTAAAGTTTACTTTTTGTCCAATGCACGAGTTTTATAAGAAATCAGGCCTTTGATCACCTATACAAGGCAGAAGAGGAAGGAGAAGTCTACCTGAAGATATGTCAATCTTTATTAATTTTAATTGGTGTTGTTATATTTTAATTAGTGTTGTTAGTGGGTTTTTATGATTATTTATGATGTTTGAGTGAGTGGAGTATTTGGAGATTGTTTGGGGAGAAACTAAAGGGTCATAGGAGAATTTAGATTTGGAATTGTGGGAGTGCAGACCTCTCGAAAAGTCTGTTGGTTTTTTGTTTTCTCTAATAGAATTCTACTGTTAGAAAGCAATCTTGCGTTGTTGAATTGTTGAACCTTATCAAAAACTTCACATAAAAACACTTGAAAAGACATACACTCAGGTTACTACTCATTTGTAGGACAAACCATTCAAATACTGTATAAGGAAAAAATTATCCGAATTGAAGTGGGATAAAATCTATTCTCTAATCAAGTGCTTTTTATAACAATTGACCTGTAAAAAGAATATATTTTCATCATAAATATACATTGTTTCTTATGATTAATAAGTCAGATTTTCCAGCCATGCGGACAGGAAGCAAATTCTTCTAATAAATCATGATGAAATCAAGCTCTGATACAGAAAGCCTACCAATTGTAGGAACCGTGGACAGAACTTCTCCAATGTGAAGTTTGTAGAGTATTGTTGTTTTACCTGCTGCATCCAGGCCTAGCATCACAACCTAGGCCAAATCCAATGAAAAACAATCAGTAGAAGAGTAAAAGAACATGTACGTAAATAAATAATTATACTATCGTTCCCCCAGCATAAACTGATCTTTTCCAAAACTTAGCTCTGAAAATAAGATATGAATAATAAAGCAAGCCAAACAGAATTTGTAGGGAGATCCATGGATCAGCTTGGAGTTTGTTGATAGATTGGAGGTGGGTTTGCAGATAAAAAAAAGAGTAGTCAAACTTTCTCCCATTGCTTGATCTGATGGATTATGAACAAAAGGAATCGAGTGATCTTTTATCAGGAGCCTAGCCTCGCAATATTGGGGTTTATATAAATTGTTTATGTAACAAATTATTAATGGGAGGAAGAGTTTAGTGTTAGGTTTCCGTAGCCTTTGAAGGTGTTCTGCGCTTTTCTTTTTTGCAGCTCTCTCCTTTTGTACATGTTCCTTCTCAGTATACTTTTATCCAATCATAGTCGAAAGAACAAAATAAATATAAAGAACATAATGAACAAAGAGAGTAGTAAAAGCAGTATTTTGGTTTAATCAGTAGAAACACAAAAATAGCAAGCATTTGAAGTAAATTCATGCCTTTTAAGGTAGAATTAGACATCCATTAACATGTCGTTCAGTTCCGGGAAACAATTAATAATTTCTTTACAAATCCCCCAACCACTCTCCCCCGTCCCTAAATAAAAAAATTCAAACCACCCCATTTTCTATTTCGAAGAAGACACGCATTTTCAGCTATGTAAACCCAGATTGAAGCTAGCATCCATGGTGAATTAGAAAACAAATGTCATCTATGGTGAATTAGAAAACAAATGTCATCTAAATCATTCTATAGCTAAAATTTTCGTATTCATACAAAAAATATGCAAGGTCATCACGTCCTAGAAACCCAAAAAAGGTACAGATAGAGAGGTACCCGCATCTCAGAGTTGCCGAAAAACGTATCGAAGAGCTTGCGGAAGGCCTGACCCATTGTCTCGCAAATCGGGTTTAGAAGGTCAGATCACTTTGCCTCTCCAGAACTCGTTGTCATCAGATTTTTGAAGAGAAAAATGAGCAAAGAGGGATTTCTAGACTTGCGACTGGTTTTAGGAAGAGAAGAAGGAAGAATGCTCTGAGGTAGAGGGCCATGGAAACTAAAGAGATCCTGTTATTTTCTTCCTACTCTCCAACATTCATATTAATGTAATAACTACTTGAAAATAGAAATATTCATTTCAATTTAAATATTTAAACAAATTACTTAAAAACTTTTCCATTAAAAACAAATATATTAAAGTAGATCAAAACATTGTAATTCTAATCAAACTTTTTCTCATCTACATAGAAGACGTGAATAAAGAATATTTCTCACCCAACAAATTTTATTAAATTTAGAGACAAAAATAAATGAAATGATCGCGAAGAACAACACTAAAATTACATATATTTGAGTGAAAAAATAAAAACCTTAAGCATCAAATGAAAATAGTGTAAAATATGTTTTTTTGTCATTATAGTTTATAGTTCATTTCAATTTAGTACTCATAGTTTCAAGGGTAAATATAAAAATAAGCTTTAAAATATGATAATATTTTCAACTGATATCTTAAACTTTTTATTTCATCAATTGATACCTCAAATTTTGATGTGTTAGCAATGAACATCTTGTCGTTATTGTTTCTGTTAACTCTTTTAATAAACTTTAAAAAAATGATTGTTTTGTCCCTCAATTTATTTTTATTGATTATTTAAAAAATAATAATTTATTAATGAGTGTTTGTCCGTTATGATTTTATTAATTATGTTTTACCTACTGATCTTCATTTGAGAAAAACTAATCTTAATAATTTTTTTATTCAAAAATATAATTAATAAAAATAAATTAAAGGACAAAAGAGTTATTTTCAAAATTTATTAACGGAGTTAACGAAAACAATAATGACAAGATGTTCATTACTAATACCTCAAAATTTTAAGTGTCAATTGATTAAATTAAAAATTCAAGATATCAGTTGGAAATATCTTCGTACTTTAAGATCTCTTTTGATATTTACCCTGGTTTTAATTGTCTCATAAAAGTCTCTATAGCTTCAATTTGGGAAAAGTACAATTTTATCCCTATTGTACGGGGAAATGCACACAAAACACCTTGACGTTTACTTTTGTAATACTAACACCTTACTATATCAATTGTGAACTATTCGCATGGTGTCATTAATTTTTCTGTGAAGTGATGGATGAATGCACATGCATAATTTCTATTCCAAAATAGCCCTCAACTCTCTCTCTCTCTGTTAAAAAACACAACAAACGCTTGCTCCTCGTCAATCCTTCTGATTCTGACGACACTGCAATGCCGGGGTCGGAGATTTTCCTACATTTTTGCTTCTGAATCCTCTTAAGAAAATACAATTTGTTTGAAGTAAACACTTAAAGAGTGACCATATCAGCTGCACGTCCAATCGGTGCAAGAGATACTAATGGATCAATAAAAAATTGGGAAATTACCAAAAATGACCACGAACTACGTGTGTTTTTCAAATTCAACCACAAACAAAAATTTCTAACAATTCAAACCATCACTTATTGAAAATCTGCCAAATATAACCACGCCGGACGGACGGACCTGGATTGCGTCCGTCCATACCAAATTTGGCCCCAACCCGGACGGACGGCTAAAAGTAGCGTCCGTCCCCAATTTGTTGTTCAATCATAATTTGCCACGTAGTCGCCACGTAGCCCGTTCGGACTCTGTAAAGTACCGTCCATCCGGGTTAACTTAAAAATATCCCGGACGGACGGAATATTTTCCCGTCCGTCCGGGTCCGCAATTATAATCGTTCAAAGCTGGGTATTCACAGTGGCTGTAATTCGTTTTCTCTCGACGCTCTAAAAATTTCTTGTGCGATTCTCAAGCGAAAAACGCATCAGGTAATGTCTTACTTCTTTTGTATTGATTTAGTTTAAATTTTTACGTTTAGAACGCAAAAATCCGAGCCCTAGCCCTTTTAGAATTACCCAGACGGACGCTATTTTAATCCGTCCGTCCAGGTGATCATAGCCTTAACCCGGACGGACAGACCAATATTAAGTCGGTCCGGGTTATGGCTGTGAAGGCCAAGTTTCACCGGGCTCTGATTTTCGCCACGGTTCGAGTTATTGTGGCTAATCTTGGAACTTTCCAATTTGCAGACTTTACGAAAATGGCAGATAAAATTGCTTATAAACGAAAGAAGGATTCGACGTCACAAGGTGGACCATCGAAGCGGCCAACGATGTCACAGCCATCTCCACTGCCTTCACAGCCACCTCGACCTCCACGGGCCTTACAGCCATAATTACCGGTCCCACAGTTAGTTTCACGGGCCTCAGAGCCACATCCACGTGCTCCACAGGCACCTCCAAGGGCCTCACAGCCACTGCCCAGCTCCTCGGCTCCCAGCTCGTCACAGCCAGCTACATCGACCTCACAATTGAAGGACTTTCGCAGTCAACATTGTCGAGAGCAATATCAGCTGGATATAATACACCGAAAGGTGTCGTTGACAAAGATGGTGGACTTTACATGTTGAGCCAATTATTCTTACAAATTGTTTCTACAATATTTCGTTGAACTATTCTTATTCATTTGTTATTAAAAATTTTCAAGATGGGAGTCCTTAGAGATAAAAGAAATGTTTGACAGAATTGGACTTCAAGGACTCTACACTATTCGGGGAGTCAGCTGTGAAAAATTGGTTCGCCTATTTTATGCGAACATGAGATTTTCTACGAGGTCGGGAGTTATAAAGACCTACATATTGGGTGAGGAGTATGAAGTGACGCCACAAGTTGTGAATGAGGTGCTTGGCTTTAACGCAGAAGAGGCAGAAAAGTATTACCATGCCCAGAAAAAATGTCTCGTGCTTGCCACAGCGGAGGGAACAGCGTTCATTAGACAGATTCATCGGAACGCTGATATTGTGGATATCGTGAAGCCAGGAGCAAAAGATATGAATGTGAAAGCTCGAGTCATCCACAACCTTATAGCACACACCATTCTACCGCGCGTTGGACATAGAGATCATGTTAGCTACATGTGTCTCTATGTCATGAGAAATTGTATAGCGGTAACTTCTTCGACCCCGGCTATGTGATTCTGAGTCACATTAGTGAGATCTCATGCACACGGACCAAGAACCTTGCGTACACTGTCTTGATTCAGAAGATTATTGAGCATTTTCAGATTCAGTTACCGCGAGGGGCACAGACTATACCACAGCGGCCCGCGGATGCATTCGGCAGGCTGCATTTGGTGAAGATGGGGCTGCATGAGGTCGACGGAAGGTGGACGGAGGGGAATGATGTTCGGCCCCCTCATGTGCTGCAACACCCTCGTCGAGGGAAACTCCCCCCTCAGATCGTGCCTCCCACGGATATGGCTTCTATTAGGACGCTGATAGAGATTGTTCAAGCGGAGGTGGAGGCTGTTCAAACAGAGGTGGCGTCTGTTCGAACGGAGGTGCAGACTGTTTGATCAGAGGCGGCGTCTGGTTGAGCAAACATTATGTAGTACCTCACAAGGATGATGGAGTACCACAGAGAGACTAGATGGATCATCCAGGATTGGATAGAGGTCCATACCTTTGATCCCGACGATCTTGGGAGAGGTGATGCTGATGGTGACGATATGAGGTACTCCTGACCGGGGGTGGAGATGACGAGGGTGTGTTGCCGGGGGCTGGAGATGACGAGGGTGTGCTGTCGGGGGCTGGAGATGACGACGCTGCCCAAGCTTAGGTATATTTGAACCTATTTTTCTCATTATTAATTACATTTCAACTCATTATAATCTAACTTTCTTTTATTACGTGCAGAGAGGGGACGACAGAGGGCGATGCACAGAGACAGATTTTTTTTGTAAACTTTGATGATGTACTGTATTTGGATGATGAAAATTTGTAGTACTTGTAGTTGGATATTCATTAATTTGATGTACATTAGTTATATTTATTTTTGTTGGATGCAATTGATATTTGAGGCAAAATACTGGAACTGTTTGGATATTCAAATATGCAGGATGATACTAGCTGTGGGGGAGAATAAAAACAAAGGAAACTCTACCCAAATTTCTAATTTTTTTCTCACTTTAATTATAAAAGGGACATTAGAAAAGTTGAATTTGGGCATTATAAGATACAATTTGCTGTACAAACTATAAGATACATCAAATATGCATAAAATAAAGATGATCCACTCTCCACCATCTGTATGTCATCGTCTTCCATCATTCTCTCTCATGGCGTGTTTCTTCAAATGCTATGAGCCTTCAAAGAAGACCGGGATATGGTACCGTGGGCAAAAAGATAGTTGTCCGAGCGAATCATTTTCTCGTGGAAGTTTCGGACAAAGATATCCATCATTCTCTCTCATAGCCGCTTTCCTCATTGCCTGTAGTAGATTCCTGCACGTATTGAGAGTTATATTAGAACATAATAGCGAAATTTTGTTTATGAGAATAATAGTAAAAATGTACCTGTGTCCAGCCAACGGTTCGGAAACCCATAAATGTGTCATGCGAAGCAGAAGCACGTGAAGTGGATCCCCTCTCAGAACATGTGCGTGTTTCTTCAAAGGCTATGAGCCTTCAAAGAAGACCGGGATATGGTACCATGGGCAAAAAGATAGTTGTCCGAGCAAATCATTTTCTCGTGGAAGTTTCGGACAATGATATCCATCATTCTCTCTCATGGCCGCTTTCCTCATTGCCTGTAGTAGATTCCTGCACGTATTGAGAGTTATATTAGAACATAATAGCGAAATTTTGTTTATGAGAATAATAGTAACAATGTACCTGCGTCCAGCTAGCGGTTTGGAAACCCATAAATGTGTCACGCGAAGCAGAAGCACGTGAAGTGGATCCCCTCTCAGAACATGTGTGACTGTTATGCCCCTGACGTCCACATTTACGACACGTCATCGTAGACTTCTTCTTAGAAGTCAGACCACGCGGACCACGAGAAGTGGTAGAAGGCTCATCGACATCGCGAATTCTTTTCTTCTTTGGCCTACCAGATTGAGGCCTTCTCTGACCCGGAATGATTGGGGTTCTATTCTCTGGTTCTGGCCACATTTGTTGCCCATTAATGGGACGAATGAAGTGTGAATACATCTCCAGATATGTGTCCCGATGATAATATATATGAACATAATCTTCCATCGGCTTTCTCATCAAATTAATGCATGCAACGGCGTGAACACAAGGGATTCCAGAAATCTCCCACCCTCGACATGTGCACTCGCCTTCATTGAGGTCAACGATATATTGTTCGTCGCCGTTGCTAACCTGAAACAGTGCATAAACAAATTCAGTATGAACAAGTAGAACAAACTAAGAAGAACATATCAGTATGAACAAGTTGAACAAACCTGAAACAATGCATTTCCCGCTAACTCAGTCCTCCAATCGTAAGCTGTCCCTTTCAGTCTCTCTAGCTTATTCCTAATCTTAGGACACAGAACATCTTCTACCTTGAGCATCTCCTCGTGTTTTTTGACAATGCGTGTTATCAGGGTCTTTCGAATCATCTCGAACATCGTCAAAATGGCATGTTCCGGGCCGACAAAAGAACTTAATTGAAAGACTCACATAAATTATTCAAGCCCAAGTCACACTTGGGAATTGTCGAAAATGCATGACTGGCCCAAAATCTAAGTGGTGTTCGTCGAAGCCATGCATGGGCATCCTTATTGAGCTCATATACTTTCCTCATTGCTAGCTCAAAATATTCCCTTGTGTTTGCCCTTGTTGCATTCCACATCACATCTTTATACGATAGACCCGAAAATTTTTCTTTGTAGTTTGCATACATATGCCTCTGGCAGAAACGGTGTTCGGCTAAATCAAATATCTCATCCACAGCATTCAACAATCCCTGTAATTTTAAAGAAAAACAGGCTCAGATTAAAACAATAACTTCTGCCGATCCAAATAATAATAGTAATAACAATATATACCTTCTGTCGATCAGACACAAATGTCCATCCTCGGCCTTTGTCAATCCCTAAGTCGTTTCGCAATATCTCCAAAAACCACTTCCACGAGACTTGGGATTCTGATTCCACTTTGGCAACAACTATGAGATATATACCATTGTTGCCATCAATACTCACGGCCGTGAGTAATTGGTCGGGGCAGGCTCCCTTCAGATGACATTCATCTAAACAAATAAGAGGTCTGCCTATATCTAACAAACCTGCTTTGCAAGTAGCCATACACATGTACATTCTTTTAAACATCATCTTCTCATTTCTATCCTCAACGACCAGGTCACCATCTATTACAAGTGTACTACCTAGATTTGATCTTAATATTTCAGCTCCGTAAGAACGAAGTATCTTCAGTTGTTCTTCTTTCCTCCAGAAATTAGCTTCTTTTGCTTGGGTTCTTCCTCTTCTCGCAAGGCTTGGCATAATGTTAACTTTGTGTTCTCGCCTCACTGTTTCGATAATATCATGAATGGGCCAGTCAGGTTGACTTTTGAACCTATTTGAATGAGTTGTTGCCAACCACTTTGCTGTAGCGTGTCGATTATCCAATACCCTTACGCAATTGTGATCATTACAGTATGACTTTACTTGGAAGGTGGTCTCATTTTGCATGGCCGACGCATGCAGATGCCATTGACAATCTACTCTTTTACATTTTTCCGTCAATCTGTTCATCCCACTTTTAACAATCTTGATATCATATCCTTTTTTCAAAGAATAGTCTCGTATTTCATTTCTAATAGCCTGCAAAGATATATATTTTCTACTCAAAGCAAAATCACCAGAATCTGCAGCCCTTGTTTGTCTGTTTTGCACCTTGTCATCCTCAGAATTGAATGGTGTTCGTAGCTCATCGTCTAAGGTTTTTGAAATTGAACAAACTTGTATTTCTCCATCACCCTCTAAGTGGTCAAATGCTTGAATATCACCGTACATGGGAGCGTCCTCCTCCATATACCAGTCTATGTTCGCAGGATCATTTACATCATCCAATCTCTCAGCCATTTGCGACAATTATCTGTAAAAAAATAAAAATTTTATTCAAGTCAAACAATATCCTATGAATTGAATACAAAATAGTTTTGACAATAATATAATTTCATATACACCCAATAAATGAACAGAAAAATTGTAAAAGGAAAAAAAAAAAATTAAGTATATTTGGTTTCGGCCGGACGGACGCATTTTTACGCGTCCGTCCGGGTATAATTAAATGAAGGTCCCCGGATGGACGCCTTTTTACTCGTCCGTCTGGGTTTTATTCAATGAAGGGACCCGGACGGACTCTATATTTGCCCGTCTGTCCGATTGCCACATTTTTCCCATTTTCAAATTAGGGCTCGGATTTTCGCGTTATTTAGGTTAAAACTTGAAGTAAATAAATCAGAATTGATAAAGAAATTACCAAAGACACTTTTTTATCGTAAATCTATGAAAAATTTCAAAGCTTCGAGTGAAAAGTCTAATTTTGTCGCCTTCTGTCGATGTTTTTGTCTCCGGTGAAAAATCTAAATTCCCTTTTTTCGCTGGTTTTCATAATCGCAGAAAAAGACGGACGGGAAAATATTCCGTTCGTCCGGGATATTTTTAAGTTAACCCGGACGGACGGTACTTTACAGAGTCCGAACGGGCTACGTGGCGACTACGTGGCAGATTATGATTGAACGAAAAATTGGGGACGGACGCTACTTTTAGCCGTCCATCCGGGTTGGGGCCAAATTTGGTCTGGACGGACGCAATCCAGGTCCGTCCGTCCGTGCGTGGTTATATTTGGCAGATTTTCAATAGGTGATGGTTTGAATTGTTAGAAAATTTTGTTTGTGGTTGAATTCGGAAAACACACGTAGTTCGTGGTCGTTTTTGGTAATTTCCCTAAAATATTTGATAGCAAACAGAAAATCATTGCCAGAAGCCGAGAATAGCACAAAGAATCACAAGAGTTCTTAAGGATTTAAGAACTCAAACTATTGAAGATGGATCATATGAAAATCATGAAAAGAAAACTGAAGAGCTGATGTTGTAAGCTGGAAACATGAAAGTTGGAAGCAAGCTGAGCTGGAAGCATTTTGAAAGAGAATTGGTGGGACGCTTTATGCTGATGTGGAGTTTCAGTTTTTAATTAGACAATTATTTTTAGTTGAATATGTTGTATTTCTTCTTCTTTTAGTTCTATAAATAAGAACTTTACTCTCTATAATATTCAAGAAGTTTGGATAATGAAATCAAAATTTTTCATCTTCTTGATTTCTTGTCATATGTCAGAGCAATATTTGCTTCATTTTTTCTGCACAATGATGAGGGAAAGTCTACTACTGCGATGGCAGTAAATAAAGGTTCCTCGTCTCATTCTACTTCTATGATTGAAGATTTGAATGATCCTTTCTTTCTCCACAATGGTGACCATCTAGGTCTTATTTTAGTCTCTCATCCAATGCATGGATCTAATTTTCATACTTGAAAACGTGTTATGATAATGACTTTAAACGCTAAAACAAATTAGCTTTTGTTGATAGCACAATTCAACGTCCATCTCCTATTGGTAATCATTTTAACAACTAGAATAGATGCAATACAATGGTGAGATCTTGAATATTGAATTCTGTGAACAAAGAAATTGTCAGTAGTCTATCATATTTAAGTTTTGCTATGGCTGTTTGGAAAGATTTTCATGATAAATTTAAGGGTAAAATCAAAAAAATAGCTTGGACTTTGGTCAATGATGAAAAAAATGCTCCATTTTTAACGTGACACGGTACCGCATCACCTAGTGCGGTCGACAGTGTCACGATTTCAAAATTCTTGGGGGAGGACCCCTGCGCATGTACGCAGGCGGTCCTCCATCCCCCACAAACCCCACGGATATACGGTCAACTGTTACAAAAGTAACGGTCGACCGTGTCGTCTGTACCCCGTGATCAATAATGTTCTAATCACAGGCTGCAGCAGCAGAATGGTCGACCATTACTTTTGTAACGGTCGACCGTATATTTGCCCTATAAAAAGGACCGTCTGCATTCTCACCACTACCAACTCTCGAAAACCTCTCAAACCTTTCTATTATTATCTTCCTTCTACCCAAATTTTCAATGTATTAGTGACGACGATGGATTCTGATTTAACTAGAGCAGTTGATTTAGATTAGCCAACAGGTTTTAATGTGAAGCTGGATTGGTATTCGTACGCCATGCCTGCATATGGTGATCTTCATACATTCGACCACATACATGTAAATGATGAATTTGAGGTGCATTCGTCCTCCAGATCTCTAGACGAGGAGCTTCGAATACCGACCGGCTCGGATGATGACGAGGTGGAAAGCATACTGGTAAGAGAACAAGTCTCTAGCAGATTTTTTTTAGCAAAAGAATATAGTTCTATAAAGAATATTAAAGATGAAATACGCAAATATTCTATGAAAAATGGTTATGGGATAAAATTCACTCAAAGTGACAAGCGGCGACTGACGGCTAAGTGTGAAGCGTGTGAATGGCGACTGCATGCTTCTCTGAAGCAAAACGAGCTTACGTTTCAAATTAAGAGTTTAATTGATTCCCACAGCTAATCGAGGATAATTGAGAGTCAACACGCTAGTGCAAAATGACTAGCAAACCATTATCTGGATAGGTTTAAAAGTCAACCTACGTAGGATATCGCTTCCATTATTGAGACGGTTAGGAGGGAGTTGATCGTCAACATTACACCCAGTATTGTTAGAAGAGCAAGAAGCAAAGCTCAGACAATTAACGAAGGCAAGGGCGACAAACAGTACAAGCATCTCTGGTCGTACACAGCAGAAATATATAGTTCAAAGCCTGATAGCTCATTATATATATATATGCATACGAGGTGTACTCTGATTCGTGGGCATTTCAAAGAATGTATATGTGCAAGGTAGGTTTGCCGCAACATGGTCACCCTGTTATCTATTTGGATGGTTGTCATCTGAAGGGCTCGTGTACCGGACAATTACTCACAGCCGTCAGTATTGATGAAATATATCTGGTTGCTCTTGCCAATGTAGAAAAAGAGTCTAAGGCCTCATGGAAGTGGTTTTTGCAACATCTGAAGCGAGACTTAAACCTTGAAGCAAAAGCCGGATTGACAATTATTTCGAATCGACAAAAGATATAATACACTTCTAATTGTTATTTCAAATACTAGTCGTGTAATTGTACTATTTTTTCTTTCAAATATTATGGTTTGTTGGAGGCTGTGGATGAGGAGCTTAAAGAAGCCGAACAACGCTACTGCCTCCGGCACATGTACGCAAATTTCAAAAGCTTATTTCAGGGCAAAGCATATAGAGATGCAATGTGGAATGCAGCCAGGGCACCCACACGTTATCATTTCAATATAGAAATATGGAAGCTGCAGCAGATTAACTGGGATGCCCAAGCATGGCTTCTCGCAGAAGTGCCTAAATATTGGGATAGTAATGCATTTTCTTCAAATTCCAAGTGCGACATGAAATTGAATAATTTGTCCGAGTCTTTCAATATACTTCTATTGCCGGTCAGTGACAAACTGATAGTGACCATGTTCGAGATGATCCGAAAATGCTTGATGACGCGCATTGTGAACAAATTTTAGAAGTTGGCTCAAGCAACAGGCCTCTTGTGTCCCAAGATAAAGAATAAGGTTGATAAGCTAGACATTGCAGCTCAAAATTGGAGTGCTTAGTTGGCGGGAGATGAACGATTTGAGATCAGCAACGTTTACGAACAGTACACTGTCGACATGAATACGAGTGAGTGCAACTGCACTAGGTGGGATCTTACTAGAATCCTGTGTGTCCACGTCATTCAATGCATGCGTTCCATGAGAGTGGCACTAAAAAATTACGTGAATCTTTGCTATCACTGGGTAACTTACCTCCAGATGTACTCCCAGTTTATTCGACCAGTTAGCGGCCAACAAATGTGGCTGCATATTCCAGGTATGATGGAACTCATGCTACCACGAAGACATCGGCAACTGTCACGACCCTAAAACTATACCCAATTTCCGTACTATTTTTTTTTTTTTTTATAAACTCTAAGCGGAACCTAAACCGAAATCGAAATTAGAATCGAAATCGGAATTGAATTATAACTTTTAAAACAATTTAAAACTTTAAAACCATTTAATTAAAACTTAATTTAATTAAATTAAAAATAACTTAAATAATAAATAAAAATAAGGAGGCGATTATTCGCTGGGCGAATAATCGCCCCTAAGGCGATATCAACAGGCGAGTAATCGCCTGTTGCATCGCCTGTGGCGATTGCTCGCCACAGCTAGGGGCGAGCAATCGCCACTCCCTCTGGATTTTTCCAGAGGGAGGCGATTCAATCGCCAGGGTTGGCGACTATTCGCCAACCCCTCTGCCCCTGCTTCCTATCCTTCGTTTCTTTCCTTTAATTTCTCCAACACATAAGTACAATCATATCAAATAACACTCACTATAATTTTCATTCATTTTACAGTTAACCATTCACTTAATAACGACTCGAAATACATTTTAAAACTAAGAACATTTTCATGAAAACTAACTGCATGGATACGTTTAAAAGTTGTCTAATCCTCCTGATTCAAATTCCAAGCAGTTCCAGTAAAACTATAAAAACACGGATTATAAACAGGTTTCCAAAAACGTTTAAAACATCAAATATGAACCTAACATCTAACCATATCCAAACATCCTAACATGTTCGTCTATACATACGTATCATCCATTAAATCCCACAAAATACTCACACAGACATCCCCACGGGTCAAAACGCACCGACTGCTCAGCACACTCCCACGGGCCATTCTCCGTCAACTGCATCATACGTTAGGAGGAGGAACGTCGTCCTCACCTGGCTCAATGTCACCTATAACGTCACCTACACCATACAGACACCTATGAGCTAACACGCTCTGTAAATTCTACGTAAATGCAGATGCGTGCAGTGCACATGGAGTTCAGAAATCATGCATAATAGAGCGTCGCATACAGTATATCACTGAGATCTCATCCCCCTAACCGAAGGGGGCCCATCCAGCGGTCGGACTACCCCGTGCGGTTAGAGGAGGGGGGTACACGCTTACAACACGTACAGCCGTGCCTGAGCCCCTCCTCGCGTGACCAGATAACAGATTACGTTCATTAATTACAGTACATGAGATGTGGTATTGGCCAGACCCTCAATCGGTCCGCACAATAGATCAGAGCCCCCAATTTCTGGGCCACATCGGTTTTCAGAAAACATTGTGCAGTGCAGAAATTCGTTTTCATGCCAAGTTAAAATACGTGATGCATGAACAGCTCAATATAAAAGTAAACAAACAAGCATGCGTACCATCAAGACTGTAAATGAAATAACCTACAAAACATTTAAACCTAACTACCCAACCAAAGCAATTAAGACATTTCATCCTTTAAGATCCTCGACGCTAAATCGAAGTACGGTGTAGACCAATCGGTCAGAGTAAGTCACGAGAACTTACCTTGAGCGCGCGAAATCTAAAGCTTCGTCCATGGGAGTCGTGTGTCTGAGGCAAAACACAATATTTGTCGTTAAAACCAATTTAAGCTATTGACGTCCAAATTACAAATCTTAACTAAAGAATTTTTTCCTAAATCCTCAACTTAACTAATCGAAGCGTTTATAACGTCGATTAATGCTCGATAGTCCGAAACTTCAATTAACGAGTTTTTCCTCAAAAACCTGAAAATCTCTAACTTTTTAACATTTTCACAAATTGATTTAACTTCGTCCAATAACGTTCAATACGTCCAATATATACTTTATTACAGCTAACCTATTAATTACTAACCCTAAATCTCGATTTCTAATAAAACCCTAACTTTAAAACGATCCGAGAATTGAAAACTAACACTATAGAATCATAGATCCATACCTAGGATTGCGATTGGAGGAGAAATCACGAAGAACGGAGGAGAAACGGAGGAGAACGGAGGTTGGATCGTTGAGCGGTCGTGAGGAATCGCCCAAAATGCTCTCTGGCGATCGTGAGAAACAGGGAAGAAGAGAGAAAGTGAGGGAGAAAGAAAAGTTAAGTTGTTTTATAAATTTGATTTGACAAATTATTATTTTGCCCTTAGCACTTAATTCTATTCGTTTCGTCCTTCGTTTCGTTAATCGTCCAACCATTCGGGTTCACCAAACTCCCTTATTTCATCAACAAGTCTAACTTATTATTTGGAACATAACAAAACTGTCCGTTCGCAATTTGGACCTCGTTTGCTATTTTTACGAGAACATCTTTTACATTACGAGAATTGTATTTATTCGAAATATAACGTTTAATCTCCGAAAATTCCCATAATTTCCTTAAAATTCCTATTAATCGTTAGGATCGAAATGACGCTTCCTTTTTGTAAAACGGACCTGATTTGACATATCTACCAACAATGCCATTATATAATAAAATATGAATATAATATATTAAATCAAAAATCCGTACAAGCCGGATATTACAACCTGGTAGGCCGAAGAAGACAAGAGTGCGAGATGCCGATGAGCCGTCGGGTTCGACAAATATTAGTCGGAACTCAAAGATGACGTGTGCTATATGTCAGCAGCAGAGGCATAATAGTCAAACTTGTCCTCACCGGGGATCCACTTCAGGCGCCAGTTCGCAAGACACGTTTATGGGTTTTAACACATTTGAGGGAACGCAAGAGTCTGCGACGGGCGGCCGACATAGAAATTAGTGACTGATGTAATTGAAGCATATTTGGAGCATATTTGGATTTTACCCTTTTATTTATTTTTTTTGGTTTATTTTAAACAAATTGGAAAAATGGACAGAATTTTGTTTCTTTTAAGACTCCTTCATAACTATCTTCAAACAGTTCCTGCATATTCAAATCACATATATATGCCCAACAACCAGATCCAGTATAAATGTAAACTAAATATTACTAGAGAACCAAAATAAATTAAACTAAAAATGATAAACATACATGAAATAAAATTGCAAAGTAAAATTAAAAGTACATTACAAGAAATCTACAACATAAACTAAACTACGATGAGGGTGAGACATTATCGTCATCGCTGTAATATCCGGCTCGTACGGATTTTTAGAATATTATTATTATATTATTGGATGACATTTTTGCAAATGTGTCAAATCAGTTTTGTTTTACGAAAAGAAAGCGTCATTACGATCCTAACGATTAATAGGAATTTCAGGAATTTTCGGGAATTTTCAGAGTTTAAACGCTATATTTCGAGTAATTACGTTTCTCGAAATATAAAGGACGTTTTAGTAAAAATAGTAAACGAGGTCCAAATTGCAAACGGACGGTTTTATTAAATCCCAAATGATAAGTTGGACGTATTGGTGAAATAAGGAGATTTGGTGAAACCGAATAGCTAGACGATTAACGAACCGAATGATGAAACAAATAGAATTAAGTGCCAAGGGCAAAATTGTAATTTGCAAAGGAAATTTTAATTAAAAACTTAAATCTCTCTTCTCCTCTCTCAGTTAACGAAAATCACAAAATCACAGAACCTAATTTCTCTCTCGACTTCTTCACTGGCCGTCGACGATTTCTCCAAATCCGACGCCGATTCGCGCTCCGTTCGCTTCGTTTTCTTCGTGATTTCTCCTCCAATCGACGTTCTAGGTATGAACCTACAATCTTAGAGCTTTTATTTTGAGTTTTTCAGAGTTTAATCAATTAGGGTTTCGTTTAGGGTTTCGATAAAAATGTCGATTTAGGGTCCGAAATTAATAGTTTGATTATGATTAACGATATAAATGACGTATTGAACGTTATAGGACGAAGTTAGAACGATTCGTGAAAAATGTTAGAAATCGGAAAATTCGGGATTTTTGGATAAACTCGTAATTTGGATTTTTCAGGTGCCAAGCGTAAATTGCTCAGTAAAATAGTGCAACGAATCGAATTATAGCTTTAGGAAATTCTTTAGTTAAGGTTTTGTTGATTTGGACGTTTAGAAGTTTAAACTCGTTTTAACGATAAACGTTGTGAATTGCTTAGGAAAAACAGTGCTCGTGGACGGAGCTTGAGCTGCTTTGGACACGAGGTAAGTTCTCGTGATTCTTTTCTGGCCGATTGGCCTACATCGTACATCGAAGTCGTTTCGAGGAGTTTGGTGACGCACTAGTTTATATTGTTTTGGTTGGGTAGTTAGGTTTATTTGTTTTGTAGATTATGTTTTACAGTCTTGATGGTATGTATGTTGAGTGTTTAAATTCTGTTATGAACTGTTCATGCATCACGTGTTTTAAAGAAAGAGCATGAAAATGAATTTCCGCACAATGTTTTGAATATGGCGCTGTGGCCTGGAGAGGGGCTTGACCTATTGTGGAGGCACGCAGGGGCTTGTCACAATACCACATCTATTATGTACTCGCAATGTGGCCTGGAGAGGGGCTTGACCTATTGTGGAGGCACGCAGGGGCTTGTCACACAGGGGCTTGTCACAATACCACATCTATTATGTACTCGCAATGTGGCCTGGAGAGGGGCTTGACCTATTGTGGAGGCACGCAGGGGCTTGTCACAATACCACATCTATTATGTACTCGCAATGTGGCCTGGAGAGGGGCTTGACCTATTGTGGAGGCACGCAGGGGCTTGTCACAATACCACATCTATTATGTACTCGCAATGTGGCCTGGAGAGGGGCTTGACCTATTGTGGAGGCACGCAGGGGCTTGTCACAATACCACATCTATTATGTACTCGCAATGTGGCCTGGAGAGGGGCTTGACCTATTGTGGAGGCACGCAGGGGCTTGTCACAATACCACATCTATTATGTACTCGCAATGTGGCCTGGAGAGGGGCTTGACCTATTGTGGAGGCACGCAGGGGCTTGTCACAATACCACATCTATTATGTACTCGCAATGTGGCCTGGAGAGGGGCTTGACCTATTGTGGAGGCACGCAGGGGCTTGTCACAATACCACATCTATTATGTACTCGCAATGTGGCCTGGAGAGGGGCTTGACCTATTGTGGAGGCACGCAGGGGCTTGTCACAATACCACATCTATTATGTACTCGCAATGTGGCCTGGAGAGGGGCTTGACCTATTGTGGAGGCACGCAGGGGCTTGTCACAATACCACATCTATTATGTACTCGCAATGTGGCCTGGAGAGGGGCTTGACCTATTGTGGAGGCACGCAGGGGCTTGTCACAATACCACATCTATTATGTACTCGCAATGTGGCCTGGAGAGGGGCTTGACCTATTGTGGAGGCACGCAGGGGCTTGTCACAATACCACATCTATTATGTACTCGCAATGTGGCCTGGAGAGGGGCTTGACCTATTGTGGAGGCACGCAGGGGCTTGTCACAATACCACATCTATTATGTACTCGCAATGTGGCCTGGAGAGGGGCTTGACCTATTGTGGAGGCACGCAGGGGCTTGTCACAATACCACATCTATTATGTACTCGCAATGTGGCCTGGAGAGGGGCTTGACCTATTGTGGAGGCACGCAGGGGCTTGTCACAATACCACATCTATTATGTACTCGCAATGTGGCCTGGAGAGGGGCTTGACCTATTGTGGAGGCACGCAGGGGCTTGTCACAATACCACATCTATTATGTACTCGCAATGTGGCCTGGAGAGGGGCTTGACCTATTGTGGAGGCACGCAGGGGCTTGTCACAATACCACATCTATTATGTACTCGCAATGTGGCCTGGAGAGGGGCTTGACCTATTGTGGAGGCACGCAGGGGCTTGTCACAATACCACATCTATTATGTACTCGCAATGTGGCCTGGAGAGGGGCTTGACCTATTGTGGAGGCACGCAGGGGCTTGTCACAATACCACATCTATTATGTACTCGCAATGTGGCCTGGAGAGGGGCTTGACCTATTGTGGAGGCACGCAGGGGCTTGTCACAATACCACATCTATTATGTACTCGCAATGTGGCCTGGAGAGGGGCTATAACACATCTATTGCACTCATATGTATGGTCATGCGAGATAGGGCTCAGGCACGGCTGTACGTGTTGTAAGCGTGTACCCCCCTCTTCTAGCTGGAAAGAGTAGTCCGCCCGCTGGATGTGCTCTCTCCGGTTAGGAGGTTGAGATCTCGGTGACACCCACAGAATAAAGTAAAGAAAATGCTGCATGATTTCTGAACTCACACGCATAGCATATAGTTGCATTTACGAGTCTTGCTGAAATTTTTATCTCATAGTGTATTGTATGGTGTAGGTGACTTCGAGGATACAGGTGAGGACGAGATTCCTCCTCCTGAGGCTTGAGTCCAGTTGACGGAGGATGGCTGCGGTGGTGTGCTGGCGCAGTCGAGGCTTACCTGACCCGTGGGGATAGTATGTATAGATTTTGAGGGTTTAGAACATTTTGGGCTAATGTTTGTATAGAAATACTTTAGGTTGTTGGATTCTGGATAGTTGATAGGTATTTATGTATAGGTTGATGTTTTGGAAACTGTTTTATAATGGTTTGGAAAAGTCTTTCATTGAATGTATTCTGGAACTGCGTGGTGATTTGAAACAGGAGGATTTGTTTAGGTTTTAAACGTACCTATGCAGTTCGTTTTCATGAAAATGTTCTTAGTTTTAAAATGTATTTCGAGTTGTTTATTAGGTGAATGGTTAAGTGTGGAAAGAATGAAAATTATAGTGTGTTTTATTTGATATTATTGTAGTTATGTGTTGGAGAAATTGAAGGAAAGGAACGAAGGATAGGAAGCAGGGGCAGAGGGGTTGGCGAATAGTCGCCAACCCTGGCGATTGAATCGCCTCCCTCTGGAAAAATCCAGAGGGAGTGGCGATTGCTCGCCACAAACTGTGGCGAGCAATCGCCACAGGCGATGCACAGGCGATTACTCGCCTGTTGCAATCGCCTTAGGGGATATTATTCGCCCCAGCGAATAATTGCCTCTCTATTTTTTTTACTTATTAGTTAAATTGTTTTTAATTTAATTAAATTAAGTTTTAATTAAATGCTTTTAAAGTTTTAATTGTTTTAAAAGTTATAATTCAATTCCGATTTCGATTTTGGTTTCGATTTCAGTTTAGTTTCAGCTTAGAGCTTATTTAAAGTATAGAGATAAGTAATTGTTGGGAAAAAAAAAATTGTACGGATATTGAGTACAGTATTAGGGTCGTGACAATCGCGGTCCTCTCTTCTCTGGCCCAATCTCAGGTCATCCAGCGTCCTCTCCAGCATACCCCACGTATCTTCAAATCCTTCCCACCTGTGACTCCACCTCTCCTCCATCCTGTCATACCTATACTCAAAACTCTGCTGCATATTGACAATGTCCTGCTGCATACCGGCAATGCTCTGGTCCAGCCTATCAAACTTATGCTCCCATTTACTAGCCAAATAGGGGTACAATGGAGGCGCGATGGCGTACTCGGGGGCGGGGGCGTCCTCCATAAGAACATCCCAAGATGTGGAGGCTCCGCCGTATCTCTTGGGCATCCAAGACCCATCGAATTCGACTAGACTCATCCGAGTCAGATGAGTCCTATCAAATACATCAGTAGATTTGTGTGCCCTAATATGCTCTCCACTGGGCACCTGAACTGGAGATTGCTGGAAGAGGTTCCAAATTAAAGTCCTGTACGGCATACTCTACGTTTTGACTCACCCGATCTTATTCATGTGACTCACAATCATGTATCTTGGGTCGAACGTAGTGCAGCTGTATAGCTTCTTTATGATATACAGATCCATTCAGCTGACGAGATCTCTATGTCTGATCCTCAGCAGTAGGCTGTAGGTGAGAAAGTTGTGCAGAACCCGAGCTCTGACTTTTAACTCATTCGATTTCAGCTTCACGAAGCCAGCAAGGTCTGAGTTGATGTGGATTTGCCTCATAAACGCTAGACCCTCCGGTGTTCTAGCAAAATCACACTCTCGAAAAGTGTAACGCCCCCGAATCCACCACGACTCGGTGCGCTACTTTGCTCACCAATCTCACGTTTAAAACGTAATTTAAAATAATTTTTGATAAAATTTCGACTCGATTTTTGGGTTTTTTGAACCCTAAAAAACAGTTGGAAAACGTGCCTATAATACGTGCCAAACGTCTCGGAAAAGATCGGGTTAAAACATATTTGAAAAAACAAAATTTGAAAATAAAACCGGGTTGGCCACCCGTGCGTCGCCCAGGTAGTGCGCGCGCACTGTGAGCTATCGCTGCGTGCATGGCGCACGCAACAAGGCTTTGCCCGCGATCGATCAGCGCCCAGAGCCGATCGATAGCAAAACTCTCTGTATTTCCCGATCAATCGGCCAGGGCGCTGCGATCGATCGGCCATGGCGCCTATTGCGCGCCATGCGTGCGTCTCACCCGAGCCACGCCGCGCCATGCGCGTGCCCTCCTCTGGCCAGCGCTCACCACCAGCGCACCCTCCGACCCCTTTTCACTTTTTCTTCAAACCACACACCACCAAACCATCTAAAACTTACCCCAACTTTTCCCGACATCCTCGACTCTGTCACACGTAAAATTCTCAGAAATCTGACTCCAATATATCAGTGAAAACATAGAAACAAGTGAAACCCGACGTTGTTTACTTTATAAAAAAAACTGAGCAGCATAACAGCTAAAGTTTTCTAAAACCAAAACCTGAAATCCAAACTTTAATAAAACACGTTCAAAAAGATTCCAAAAACCATTCCCAAACCACATTTACAAAATCAAACCAACACAGCAATCAAACACTTCAAACATCCAGAATAACAAGAAAACTATACACAATCCCAAAATACCGATTTCCCCACACATCCCCCGGAAGATCATGGCCGAGACGTCCCGACAACTGCCCACACCGGCGTGCTCCATGCATCCCCGACTGCTCCTAAGCCTGATCTCCCTCATCAACCTCACCTGTGAAGATATCGTCACCTACACCACATAACACAAAAAGTAAGCCTAATGCTTAGCAAGCAGGGAATAAAGAATGCAGACACACACAATACAAACACATCCTAACCCATGCAGTTTCTACTCCCTCGGTTGTTTTCGTTTCGTTTTTGTTTCATTTTCGTTTCATTAATCTTTTCACTTTTACGTGTGAATCAAGTAGGCACACATCCGAGCTCCCCGCTCATTGGACAGCCACACCTTGACCCACAGAGCAAGATCGGCCAGTTCACATCCGGGTCCCCCCATTGGACGGCCGCACACGATCATCCCATACATCGATCATAGAACCCTCTAGTGCTCCACTTGCACGTTAACGACGAGGCGTTCATACTCCCGACACTTACGTATTTTCAACAATACATTTCTTGTAGAGTCCCTCACAAATGCCTCCCCGGCAAGTCACAAGTGCCTCCCCGGCAACTTGCGCAACCTGGCGGCTCTACTCAAAATCACATCTTATTTCTTTTTATCTCTTACTTTTCTTACTCACGTTTCAATTATGCACAAAACTCGTTTTCTTTTCGTAGCTACAACATGATGCATGACAATCACACTACTTAAACAAAACTCAAAATGACAACCAAACCATAAACCCTACCGTTCCGTGGTGTAGGCCCGAAGGCAAAACAAATGTAATCCACTACTTACCTTATTTCTCGGCACTTAATTGTTCGCTTCGACTATGCTAAATGATCGTTCGTCAACCTATCAAATAGGGAAAACTCACTTAGTACCAACCTAAGAAATTCATCAAATAGGGAAAACTCACTTGGTACCAACCTAAGAAATTCTAAGGAATTTCTTAACCAAAACTAACAAAAATTTACACAATTCAAAAATCTAAACTCCAAAACCTGATTTTTCCCACAAATGTTTGTGTCAAACTTCAAATGGCTATAACTTATTCGTTTTTCAACGGATTTCGATGTTCCACCCCATTCTGTAAACCTTTACACGTTTACTATCCATTGAAACAACCAAATTAAATTAACAAACAACTTGGCCGATCAGAATTTCCAGAAACAGAACCGGTGACCAAACTTCTCAAAATCGATTTTCAACTATCTCTCACCAAAACTTTATCTCTCTCTAAAAACAACCTAAACTAACATATCTAAGAATTAAACTACCAAATTTAGGAAGAAAACTCACCACAAACTAAAATTTTCGGAGTTCTCTTTTAGGGTTTTCCAAACCCTCACTAAACTCCTCAAAAATCACACCAAAACACTAAAAACTATCACCTAGATGCATTGTCAACAAAACCCACTTAATTATTACCTTAAATTCTTGAGAACTCTTGAAGAAATTGAGAGGAAGAAGCTCAGCTATGGAGGAGAGAAGAATCGTGAAGGATGAATGGAGAAGAAGACCAAAATCACAATTTAACCTACTAAATTTTTTACTTTTTAATTTTGCCACTAAGGTTTAAAATTTTATAAACTCACCTCCCCATTCTCTTCTCATTTTCCCAATGTGAAGCCTTCCATTCATTCCCCTTCAAACCTTCTTTATACACTTTTCATTCATTTAATTCTTATTAGTTCTTAACTTTTTTTGACTTTTCAACACTCTTACTCTTCTCCTTGCATCAAACTTGAAACCCCATCACTTTAACATTAAAGTATCCTAACTCATCTACTCTAAGGCTATGCACATTCTAGGAAATTTTCTGGTGTTACAGGAAGAGTGATAGTATTGCTTGGCGTCTTCTACACCAAATTTGAGTATTTCGTTGACGACAGCTGCAGATACGACAATCTCTGTACCGAATAGATACGACTTCAAGTACCCTGACCTCACAGTACTAGCCAAGTTCGCATAAAATAAGCAAACAATTATGTCGCAGGTATCGCTTTGCATGTTGTACAAACCGTGCGAAGAGATGTCGTCAAATATCTCATTGATCTCTAATGACTCCTAACTACTATGGTTGGCAGTCTTTCCCAAAATAATCGAGCGCTTTGACGTATCATACTCGAACTACGTCTGAACGCCTGGGTGCAAAATTCCGTAAAAAAAAAACCATGAGGTGGTTACGGCACCTCAACTGGTGCCCGACTTGATCGGCCACCTTATTGTGTCATCCGGGGAGCCTTTCGACCCACATGAATTATTCGGGTTTTTGGATTTTCCGTTATACAAGGGCATTTTCTTAAATATAGTAAATTAAGTCTGTTTTACGAACGAGAAGTTTCGTTAGAACCCTAGGAGTAAGTTGGAATATTGGGTGAAATAAGAAAAATTCGAAGAAACCAAATCGATAGGCTAAATAGAGCAGCAAGCGAAGAGTTATGTACAAGGGCAAAAGAGTAAATTGTGAGGTAAATATTTTTATAAATAACTTACCCCCCTCCCTCCCCTCCATCAGTTCTTCTCCTGCGTGAAAAATCTCCAGAGAGCTCTCCCTTGGCATTTTATTCTCCTTCCCATGAAGATCCTCAACGCCAACGACGGTTCCTCCTCCGATCAACGTTTCTCTTCCCGTTTTCTCCCTAAATCACAGCTCTAGGTAAGATTCTAACGTTTTGGACGGTTAGTTTCTGAGTTTTAGGGTTAGTTTCTGAGTTTTAGGGTTGTTATCGGTTAGGCCTTTGATTAGGATTTTGTTAAAATCGTAGGTTTACGTTAGAAATTGATAGATTTACCGTAATCATGACTTTTGATGGAAGGTTTAGAGTTTTTATTGAAAGATTAGGGTGTATTAATGGATGTTGTTGGATTTTGGTGCTTTGAAATGTGTAAAAACACCATTAATGGAGGTTTATAGAATTGTGAGCGTTAATTGCTCGATGAAATACCCGAATTATGTAAATTAGAGTTTTAGGAAATTTCTTTAGTTAGGAGTTTCGACTAGATTTGTGATTCGGTTGTTAGGATGGATTATTAACGACAAATTGTGAATTTGCTTAGGTGAACTTGTGTAACGCCCCGGGTTATCTAAACCCGGTTTGCCACTCAACACACTGAACCGAACCATGACGACTTGATACTAAATTTAAAAATATTTCACTCGACAGTCAAAATTTGACATTTTCTAAAACTCGATGTATTTTAAAACTTGCAGCGGAAATCAATCGAACATCAATGAAGTTAAATAATCTGTGAAAACATTTTAAAATAATTGTTGGGAGTGTTAAGAATAATGGGCCAAAAATATAAAGCTCTAAAAATGTGGAATACCCATGAAAGTGCAGAAGTCAAACACATCTGCCGACGACAAAGTCAACACAAGAAGCAGAAATAGAAAATAGGAGGCCTCTACCGATGACAAACGACAAAACTTCGGTTATATCAACCGGTCACAAAACGACAAACACTACCTACATCTTCCGATGACGTCAACCGGAAGATATACAAACAGGACAACCTCGGTAGACTGCATCTACCGATAACTAGGCGTCAAAACTTGCTACTTACATCCACCGATGACGTCAGCCGGGGGATTCCTTCCTCCAGCATCTGCCGATCGCTAGACGACAACTTGCAACTTATATCTACCGATGACGTCAGCCGGATGACTCCTTCATCCAACATCTGCCGATCGCTAGACGACAGAACTTACCACTTCCATCTACCGATGACGTCAGCCGGATGACTCCTTCATCCAACATCTGCCGATCGCTAGACGACAGAACTTACCACTTTCATCTACCGATGACATCAGCCGGATGACTCCTTCATCCAACATCTGCCGATCGCTAGACGACAAGACTTACCACTTTCATCTACCGATGACGTCAGCCGGATGACTCCTTCATCCAACATCTGCCGATAGACTTCAGAACAGCAATTCTGCTGTATTCCAAGAAAGCTCTGACTATCAAAGGATTTAAGCATTTTACTAAGACCAATCAGAGACAGATCAAATCATTGCATCACTCAAATCCAGCAGAAAACAGTATTTTCAAAACCCAACAGAACACTAATATCAAAGATTCTCAGAATGTATTCAAAGTTTTGAAAACACTACTATCATAAAATTTTCAGAAAAAGAAACATCTATACTGAACTAGTTACTCCAAACTCAACACCTGCAGCCATGGATTAAACCGCCTCAACAGATGGCCAAACCGATGCCTGAAAATGCTCCTCCAACCAGCCTGGTCCTCTTATCGGTCGGTAAACACACCTTCAGTAACTTCTTCACCTACATCACAAACTCATCTATTAGCCTAATGCTAAGCAAGTAGAGCAATGAATGAAATGAATTAATGAAACAAAAATTTCCCTAAACATGCATTCTCTACTTTCTCATCTCAGTTGTATTCAAATTTGTTCTATGTGGATCCCTCTGTACGATGGGAAAGTGGATCAGTCATCCCCCAAAGCATACATCCTCTGATCTCAATTAAGAGGCGGATTAATTCCCTTAACAGTTAACTGGTCTGATCCCCCTGTAGGATTGGGAAGTGGATCACTTTTCCCAAAACCTCAATCCTCTGTTCTCAATTAAGGGGCGGATTAATCCCCCTTAACAGTTGTTCTGATCATCCTGCTCACATTTACCATGCGTTTCATGTAAATTCATTTTCGTAATCTTTCAAAACATGATGCATGACAACTGGAAATAAACATACAAACATACATAAATCCTACTGTTTGTGATGTAGGCCCGAAGGCACAAACAAACTCTACTTACCTGGCTCCCTGGAAATCGCTCGGCTAAATGCTACTTCAGAAGCTCGCTCACCTAAAATCATAATAGTACATATATCAAACTTTCACTAAACTTCACAGAATCAATACAGGAGTTTGAGGAACCAAATTTGAAACCCCACAACTCGGGTATTCTCAATAGTCGCTCAGCCCGAACCTACTCTAAATCACAACATTCCTCGAAACTCCTCACATTGTACTCCTTTAGCTATCTAACTACTAAAATCGCAAGAAAACAAGGAGGGCTTACCTAGGTTGAAGGAGAATCGGGCAGGAGAATTGCCTAGAGCTTTCTGCCGTTCGAGCTGAAGACCGAAAAGGAAAGAAAATGAGTAGTGGTGGCGGCTACTCTAAACTTTTTGCCTTAAATACCTTATCCACTTTCAAATTTGCCAATTACCCTTATGCCCCTACTTACTCATTCTTCAACCTAACCTACATTATACTAAAATTTCATTCATCGATTATACTTAATAGATTTATCTGTTATTTTAAATTTTTAATTAAAGTCGGGTGTTACAACTTGAGGAAGGTGAGGATGACGTTCCTCCACGTGATAAACGCACATATTGAAGAAGGATGCCTGTGGGAGTGCGCTGGTGCAGTCGGTGCGATTTTGACCCTTTGGGTCGATAGTATAGGTATTTTGGGTATGTTATATAGAAATGACTTGGACAATGTATAGATAGCTTATTTTAGGTTGATTAGACACTAGCTTGAAGATATTGTTGTTGATGATGCTTTTCTGGATAATTGATATGGAAAATGTGTGCAAAGATAAAAGTTTTGATGTGAATGTTATGGTAGTAGAACGTATAGAAAGTGAAGTCTTTATTTTAAAAATATACTGGAACTGCTTGGAGGTTTTAAACTCGTAGGGATATGTTAAGTTTTCAAAGCGATCCATGCAGTTTGTTTTTATGAATTTTCACTACATTTTTGGGTACATTTTTTAGTCGGGTTTTTGGGGTTTGAGGCGTTTGATGCTTGGGAAAGTTTGAAATAAGTTTATGAGTGAAGTGTAAGTGAAAGAAATGAAGAAAAGTTGAGAAAATGGTGAAAAGAAGGAAGAAGGGCGCGGGGTGCAGTGCTAAGGTGTGCAAAGTGCGCTGGGCGCGCGCGCACAGCAGGCGCTGGCGCGCGCTGCTGGGGCACGCTGCACCCCAGTCGATTGATCGATAGACGCGTTGGGAACGCAGGCGCACTGTAAAGAGTCTGCCAATCAATCGGCGCTACGCGCGGCGCGCACACTGTCTGGGCGACATGCTCGCTGAGTGCGCGCGCGCCGCACCTCATGTGTCCCAAAATGTATTTTTTGTAAATGTTGACTTTTTAAAATACGTTTTAACCCGATCTTTTACAATACTTTTTAAACGTATTTTACAAACATCACCTACGTATTTTAAAGACCCACAAACCAAATCGACGTTTTATCGAATAGAAGTTTTAGTCCTCGTTTTAATGTTTTAAAAGTCAAAAAAATTTTACGCCCAGAATGTCTATTTCAAAGTCAACGTCAAGTCAAGTTCTGTGACGACCCGGAAGGGGTCGGGGTCGTTACACCAGTCGATCGATCGATAGACGCGTTGGGAACGCAGGCGCACTGTAAAGAGTCTGCCAATCGATCGGCGCTACTCGCGACGCGCGCACTGTCTGGGCGACATGCTCGCTGAGTGCGCGCGCGCCGCACCTCATGTGGCCCAAAATGTATTTTTTGTAAATGTTGACTTTTTAAAACACGTTTCAACCCGATCTTTTACAATACTTTTTAAACGTATTTTACAACATCACCTACGTATTTTAAAGACCCACAAACCAAATCGACGTTTTATCGAATAGAAGTTTTAGTCCTCGTTTTAATGTTTTAAAAGTCAAAAAAATTTTACGCCCAGAATGTCTATTTCAAAGTCAACGTCAAGTCAAGTTCTGTGACGACCCGGAAGGGGTCGGGGTCGTTACACCAGTCGATCGATCGATAGACGCGCTGGGAACGCAGACGCACTGTAGAGAGTCTGCCAATCGATCGGCGCTACTCGCGACGCGCGCACTGTCTGGGCGACATGCTCGTCGAGTGCGTGTGGGCCGCACCTCATGTGGCCCAAAATGTATTTTTTGTAAATGTTGACTTTTTAAAACACGTTTCAACCCGATCTTTTACAATACTTTTTAAACGTATTTTACGAACATCCCCTACGTATTTTAAAGACCCACAAACCAAGTCGACGTTTTATCGAATAAAGGTTTTAGTCCTCGTTTTAATGTTTTAAAAGTCAAAAAAATTTTACGCCCAGAATGTCTATTTCAAAGTCAACGTCAAGTCAAGTCCTGTGACGACCCGGAAGGGGTCAGGATCGTTACACCGTGTCTTTTTTTTTCTTCTTCCTTTTGTTGTCTTTTATAATCGTCCTTCCCTCCTTAGCATTAGCACCTTCTTTTTAAAGTTCAAATCCCAAAAACTAATTCTTCATTAAATAAAGCTTATTCTTTTTCTCTCCAATCTTCTTTTCAACAACCGTGGCCCTGGAGATGACAAACAAGCCGACCGAGTCTAACCGAGCTAGAAGTAGTTTGGCTCACCAAGGCTAACGAGTTAAATGAGCCGAGCCTAACGAGCCGATCCTAACGAGTCAAGCGTGTATAAATATTTTCAACTTATATTAACATAATATAAGTTTTTAAAATTTTTTTATTTAAAATTATAATAATTATATAACAATGATATTTAATCATTTAATTTAAAAATTAATTATGTTAAGGTATATAAAATTGAATATATTAATAAAAAAATTATTTGAGACTATCCAATAAAAAATATCACATAAATATCATTCAAAATATTTTGACATATAAAAAGAAATTAAAATTCGAAAAAAATTACAAATTCGAAAAAAATTATTTCAAATTACAAAAGAAATTCAATAAAAAGAATCTTTCGGAATGTGGAGGTCGTGAATAATAACGATTAACATTGGAATATTTTGTTTAATAAGAAGCATATAAATTAGCAACTTCATTTGTTATGTCATCACTAGTAATTAAAGGCGCAATACATAAATTTGTAGAAATCCTATTGAACATAAGACATACTCCTTTTAATTTAAACTTGGATCCATGATGCATACATAACAAAAAATAAGAGAAATGTTATGTCAATATTTTTTAAATTTTATTTCCATATTAAGAGTATTACTAAATTTATCTATTAGTCAATATTTTACAAAATTACATGTTAAATCTACAAAAATAGGAAGAATAATATTAGAAGTGAGATAATAAATTTCAGAACATTAATTTGTAGCATCATATAAAAGTTTTAAAAAATCAAGAAAGATATTAGCAATATCACAACTAGATTTGTCAAGGTTAATACTTTGCGTCTTATTATTAATAAAAGCACAAATAACTTGTCAATATGACCTAGCATTTTGCAACATCAAATAAGTTGAATTTCACCTATTATCTAAGTTGGTTTTTAATTTTTTTTGTTTAAATTGGACAGCTCTACAAAAATCTTTATATTCTTGTTGTCTCAAATTAGACATAATAATATAGGAAATTGCATACCTAATTAATTCAATATGAGGTGAAATATATAACATATCATCTTTAACAACCAAATTTAAAATATGAAACACACATCTCATATGAAAAAGAGAACCACGAGTAACATCTAATTGTAAATAATCCTTAAATTGAGAAATAACAATATTATTATCAAGAGTTATGCTAAAAAATTCTATCTTTAATAGAATATTCTTGCAATATTTTCATAATAAATATACAGATGGTGTTACCAAAATGAGCATATTTGTAACACCCGGTATTTTGGCCATGTAATTATCCCTCAAATTATGGAACGAGATTAAATTAATATTAATATAAAGAATATTTTTATTGGAATTAGTGTGATGTTTAGTGGAAAAAGTAGATTTCAGAGAGACCGAATCGACGAACTGAATAGAGAACTAGTTAGAAACCAATGGAGGGGAAAATTTGGAAAGTAATTAAGGTAGTTGGGAGGGAGCCAATGCATGCATGCCACTTGTCCAAGCTTGTTGAAGAAGCTTCTCTTCCTCTCTTTTCTTTCCCTCAACGTAAAACACTCTTCATTTCCTCTCCTCTCTGTTTTCTCTCTTCCAGACGATTTCCCTTCCTCCACGTCGACAATTTCCAACCTCTGTCTCCTCCAATTTCTTCCTATTTCTCTATTAAAGGTAACCCTCTACGTTAGTTAACGAGTTTAAGTTAGTTATACGTAAGTTTTGTTGAAGTTTAGGGTTAATGGTCTGGTTATACACTGTAACACCCGGAATTTTCCTAAAACTTATGTAGCCATAGATTAGAATAGTAGAAGTGGTATGGGAGGTTAATTATTCAAAAGTATGTGTATTGAGATGAGAAGAGAAAAGGGTGAACAATTGACTTTCAAAGGTTGAAAAGTCAAAGGTTTCAACCAATGGAATTTGTTGTTGACAATTCAAAGGAGAATTAAGAAAAGTGGAGGTGAAAGGTGGTCTCAACGTTGGAAATCTCAAAGAAAGCAAAAGTGAGGCTTCAATTCAAATTTTAAACAAATTGGTGGTGGAAAAGTAAAAGTAAATAATTGTTTTATAAATTAAAAGAAAAGTGAAGGAAAGAAATGCAAAAAAGGTCTTCTTCTTCTTCTTGCCATTCACGATTGCTTGCCACCATTGAAGCCCCTCCAAAGCTTCATCTCATCAAGAGTTTTCAAGGTGATTTGAGGTAAAAATAAGTGGGTTTTAGTTTAATGTTTGTTAGGGTTAGTTTTTAAAGGTTTTTAGTGGGTTTTGTGTGAATTTGCATAGGGTTTGAAAACCCTAAATAGTGACCTCCGAAAATCTAGTTTAAATGTTGGTTTTCTTTCTAGATTTGTGAATTTAATTGTTAGATGGATTAGTTTAGGTTGTTAGAGTGATTAGATTATGGATTAGATGGAAGTTACACAAAACCGGTTTTTATGTAAATGTGTAACCAGTTCTGGTCTGTGCATTTCGATTTGGCTAAGTGTGTTGGTTGGTTGATTTGAGTGTTTCAATGGATAGTATACGTGTAGAGGTTTCCGAATTGGGGTGGCGCGTCAAAATCCGTTGAAAAACGAGAGAGTTAGAACCGTTTGAAGTTAGCCGGTCAATTTTGGGGTAAAAACCGAGTTTAGTGTTTTAGGAAGGAATTTTGTTATAGCTTTAGTTAGTTAGGTTAAGAATTTCCTTAGAATTCATTAGTAAATACTAAGTTGAGTTTTCGTGATTTTAGGTTATCGAGCGTGTACTTTGGTTGGACGAAGTGACAGCAGCCAGGTAAGTAGTGGATGTGTGTTTGTTGCCTTCGGGCCTACACCATAGAACGGTAGGGAATGATCGTTTGTTTGCTTGCTATGTTTGTTTGTTGCTATGTTTTAATTAGTGTCATGCGTTGTGTGTCATGCATCATCGTTTTCTAACCACGAAACCACGTGTTTTGCATGCTTGAGTGGTGAGGATGAAACGTAAGATAAGAAAATTTATATGTAACTTAGTCTCTAGTCGAATAGCCTCGTCGGGCACGTGGCTCGCTGAGGACCCCGTGAGGGATTTTATTAGAGATGCTATGCAACTTGGTCTCGAGTAGAAAAGCTTCGTCGGGCATGTGGCTCGCTGAGCACCCCGCGGGGCATTTTACTTGAGATGCTATGCTAATGTATGTAATGTGTCGTGAGTATGAATGCCTCGATATGTTCGTGCCTGAAGGCACAATGAGGATTCTATGATAGATTGGGGAATATTTGGTTGGCCGTCCAGGATTGTGTTGGGGCGTGTGCCTACTTGATTCATATGAAAGTGAAAGATAAATGTAACCAGAAGAAGAAGAAAACAACGGAGGGTGTAGAAACTGCATATGAGGGCTGAGTCGAGCATTTGGTGTGTTATGTGCATTACTTCCCTACTTGTTAAGTGTTAGGCTTACCTTTTTGTGTTCTATGGTGTAGGTGACGAGTTCGTTACAGGTGAGGTAGATGAGTCAGTCGAGGACTAGGCTGCAGTCGGGGAGTACGGGGTGCGCCGGTGCAGGTTATTGTCGGGGCGTCTCGACTACTTCCTTCCTCGGGAAGTGTGGGAGGTGAAGGTTTTGTGATAGTTAGTTTTGTGATGGTTTTGTAAGATTTTTGGTTTGAAATAACTTAGATGACGTGGAGGATTTAGTACGTGTATTTGTAAATGTTTTCGTAGTTATTTTTAAAGTTTTTGAGTCGGTGGTATTGTGGATATTGGTTATCGTATTTGGGACTTTGAAAATATATATTTCCCGGTTTTATTTGCAAGTTTTGGTTTAAAGAACTTTAGGCGTTATGCCGTCCTTTTTGATTTTAAAACGATGTCGGGTTTAAGTTAGCTATTTTATTAATATCCGTTTCAAATCGGTTTTCTAAAATTTTTATGGGAGTTGAAGATTTGGCAGTCGAGGAGGTATGGTTAAAGTTTCGGGATTTTTGGAGGTGTTCGGAGTGAAGAAAAGTGTAGAAAAGTGAGGAAAGGTTAAAATGGGCATTTTTTTAAGGGTTTTTGGTTGAGAAAAACCCGAGCCGGCCCGATCGATCGGGCCCGGGGCGCGACCAATCGTGGTCGGGATGTTTTTGGGTGAAAATAGCCCGAGCGTGCCCGATCGATCGGGCAAAATTGCGATCGATCGCGGTTGGGCACGTAAGAGGCGCGCGATTTTCCGACGTATTTTAAACGTATTTTGGGCCCGTTTTCCAATAAATTTTGAGGGCTCAAAAAACCCGAAAACCGAGTCAAAAAATTTACGAAAATTATTTTAATCGTCGTTTTATACGCGGGATTGGTTAGCAAAGTGACGCACCGAGCCGGGGCGGGTTTGGGGCGTTACATACACAATATAGATTCGTGAATTGCCGAGGACGTACGTGTGTGTTTGCAACTCTACGGCATCAGGTAAGTTCATGTGACGACCCCAGACCCGATCGGGGCCGTGGAGCCATCACTCCAGACATTTTAAAATAAACGTGGACTATTTTTTTTCTCTTACTTTTAAAACGTTACACAGAGAAAACCTTCTCTGGAAATTTAGACTGGAAAACATATTAGAAGTCGAACTTCAGAAATAAATAGCAGAAGAAAAACAGGGAGACAGAAGGCAAAGACATATTAAAAACAGATTACAGAAATACATGGTAGAAGAAAAACAGGAAGACAGGAATATTAAAAACTTGGATGAGTACTCTGGACGAGTGCAGGAAGACAGAGAGAATTTAAAATAGGAAAAATAGAATAGACGACAACATGCAGTGAAAGACTTCATAAAAAAATGAGAAACATAAACTGGAAGACATACTGTGGAAGGCAACAGTGGATGACAGAAGCCGTGGACAATCGGGAGCTGTGGACATTTAAAAACATGTGGACGTTTAAAAATAACATAGGCTGTAGACTTTTGAAATAACAGAGGCTGTGGATGTTTGACATAATAGAGGTTGTGGACGTTTAAAATAACAGAGGCTGTGGACGTTTAAAAATAACAGAGGCTGTGGGCTTTTGAAGTAACAGAGGCTGTGGACGTTTAAAAATAACAGAGGCTGTGGACGTTTAAAAATAACAGAGGCTGTGGACGTTTAAAAATAACAGAGGCTGTGGACGTTTAAAAATAACAGAGGCTGTGGACGTTTAAAAATAACAGAGGCTGTGGACGTTTAAAAATAACAGAGGCTGTGGACGTTTAAAAATAACAGAGGCTGTGGACGTTTAAAAATAACAGAGGCTGTGGACGTTTAAAAATAACAGAGGCTGTGGACGTTTAAAAATAACAGAGGCTGTGGACGTTTAAAAATAACAGAGGCTGTGGACGTTTAAAAATAACAGAGGCTGTGGACGTTTAAAAATAACAGAGGCTGTGGACGTTTAAAAATAACAGAGGCTGTGGACGTTTAAAAATAACAGAGGCTGTGGACGTTTAAAAATAACAGAGGCTGTGGACGTTTAAAAATAACAGAGGCTGTGGACGTTTAAAAATAACAGAGGCTGTGGACGTTTAAAAATAACAGAGGCTGTGGACGTTTAAAAATAACAGAGGCTGTGGACGTTTAAAAATAACAGAGGCTGTGGACGTTTAAAAATAACAGAGGCTGTGGACGTTTAAAAATAACAGAGGCTGTGGACGTTTAAAAATAACAGAGGCTGTGGACGTTTAAAAATAACAGAGGCTGTGGACGTTTAAAAATAACAGAGGCTGTGGACGTTTAAAAATAACAGAGGCTGTGGACGTTTAAAAATAACAGAGGCTGTGGACGTTTAAAAATAACAGAGGCTGTGGACGTTTAAAAATAACAGAGGCTGTGGACGTTTAAAAATAACAGAGGCTGTGGACGTTTAAAAATAACAGAGGCTGTGGACGTTTAAAAATAACAGAGGCTGTGGACGTTTAAAAATAACAGAGGCTGTGGACGTTTAAAAATAACAGAGGCTGTGGACGTTTAAAAATAACAGAGGCTGTGGACGTTTAAAAATAACAGAGGCTGTGGACGTTTAAAAATAACAGAGGCTGTGGACGTTTAAAAATAACAGAGGCTGTGGACGTTTAAAAATAACAGAGGCTGTGGACGTTTAAAAATAACAGAGGCTGTGGACGTTTAAAAATAACAGAGGCTGTGGACGTTTAAAAATAACAGAGGCTGTGGACGTTTAAAAATAACAGAGGCTGTGGACGTTTAAAAATAACAGAGGCTGTGGACGTTTAAAAATAACAGAGGCTGTGGACGTTTAAAAATAACAGAGGCTGTGGACGTTTAAAAATAACAGAGGCTGTGGACGTTTAAAAATAACAGAGGCTGTGGACGTTTAAAAATAACAGAGGCTGTGGACGTTTAAAAATAACAGAGGCTGTGGACGTTTAAAAATAACAGAGGCTGTGGACGTTTAAAAATAACAGAGGCTGTGGACGTTTAAAAATAACAGAGGCTGTGGACGTTTAAAAATAACAGAGGCCGTGGACGTTTAAAAATAACAGAGGCAAAACAGTGGACACAGAAGTCGGTGGACGTTTAAAATAAAAGACAGAACAGTGACCGTGGACGTTTAAAATTTAAAAGTAGTATGGAAGATAGAATTTTAAAGGCAGAATGGACGATTGAGTCCGAAGGCAAAATGGACGACGTTATCGTCCACAACTTTGGACGATAACTTTGGATGACTAACACTTAGCCAATTACTTGAAAACTCGAAAGACAGAAACTAAAAGGCAGAATGGACGATAAAGATAGAAGGCATTTACAGAAGGCGTGGACGATTGCTCACAGAACAAAATGAACAACTCTTTTACAGAAGGCGTGGACGACTGTTCACAGAACAAAATGAACAACTCTTTTACAGAAGGCGTGGACAACTATTTTACAGAGGAAACTTGAAGACATAACATTTGCTCCGCCGATCGATCGGCTATCCCAGGTGATCGATCGGCTACCTCTCTGTTTGACAACTTACATCTTTTGACACAAAAGCATCAAAACTGAAGACAATCATGCAGAACCTAAAAGAAGAACTCCAAGCAGTTCCATAATACTTCAAAATATATTTACAACTGTCAAATACAGAGGGTTTTTAAAAACATCAACACAGAATTTATACATCGTTTTAAAATCTCAGAAGCAGTACAGAACTTGATATGCATTTCCAGAATTCACCAAAACAGAAGTTTTTAAAACTTAAACACAAAACTTTAAAACTTCACTCTTTCTCTAGTCAGGAATATGTCTAGCTGCCACAACCATCCCCGAAAGCTCGCGCCACCAGCCACCTATTTGTCGGCCTGAGGCATAAAATCCTCATCCACGTTTCCGTACCTACATCAGGAAGTTAAACTATGAGCCTAGAGCTCAGTAAGAACATATTAAAATGCAGTGATGCATATGCTATGCATGAATTTTCAGAAATACAGTGACATTACAGAACATTACTTTTCACTGGCAGGGGGGTATAAGTGGGGCTTATAGGGGAACTAGCGCAGTAGGGTGCACTTTTAGGCACCGTGCACTTTCAGGCACATTTAAGAGACATTTACAGTAATTCAGAGCAGAATGCCAGTCCCCGTCCCACACTTAACCGATACATTACATTCAAATTTTTATTTTTCTTAACTTCAAACCGTGTACAGAAAACCTTTGCATGACTTTCGAAAAAACGTGTATGCATGAACATTCACTGTGCAGAGATTTAACATACTGTAGAACAGTTCAAAACACACAAGAATAACAAGACATCTAAACCATGCACCGAGCATGGCAAGAAACTTACTTATGGTCGAATCATCGACCAAACAACCCAACGATAACCCGATGACATTTTTTTAACCTAGTATCTCCGTGATGTAGGGCCTTAAGGGCCACCCTACGCGTATGCACTTACCTGTTGTCCGTGAAGTTGCAAGCTTTGTACTTGTTGCCTCGATGATGCACGAACCTAAAACATGCACGCAAGGAAAATAAACAAAGCTACAAATGCTAACTAATAACTTAGTTGGACATGCTCAAAACTCCTTTCAAACCTTTAGAAAATTAACCTACGTGTTTTCATCCAAAAACAGTGAGTTTTCTCCAAAATATCTTAACCCAAAACTTCAACAAACTCACATTTTAACTTGTCCAAACTTGTTAACTTTAGTAGATGCTTATCTTAGGCAGAGAAATAGAAAGAAGCTGAGGAGATCGGAGGAGCTTCGATGATCGTTCGTCGTCTAGAAGAGAAAAGGCAGAGAGGAGTGGAGAGAAACAGAGAAGAGAAGTGTGAAAGTGAAAAGCTTAACGTGAAAGAGAAGAGAAAAGTGGGATTTGGCTTCTTCCACAAGATTTGGACAAGTGGCATGCCCTCATTGGCTCACTCCCATCAACCTTAATCTACTTCCTAAATTGCCCCTCTTTGGTTTCCAACTAAATTGTTATTTAGTTCGTTGTTTCGGTTACTCCTTAGTTTGGTTTCCCCCACTAAACATCCCACAATTCCAATAAAATATTCACTATATTAATAGCAAAATAATCTCGATCAATAATTCAAGGAATAATTTCATGGCAAAAAATGCAGGGTGTTACAGTTCATGCGTATAAGTTGGCCCTTAATGTGACGACCACCGACCCGATCAGGGTCGGCGAGCCTCACCCCGGACATTTAAAACGTGACACATATTTTTTTTTGAACTTTTTGAACTTTTAAAACATTACACAGAGAAAACCTTCTCTGGAGCTGAAGACTGGAAAATAAGTTAAAATTAGGTTACAGGAATAATTGGCAGAAGAAAACAAGAAGATAGAAGGCAGGGAGGAACGAAAACAATTCCCAGGATTTTCACCAGGACTTGACTTCGACTTAAACAGGATTTTGACATTTGGACATAAAACCTTCGACTTTTTAAAACTCTTAAATCTGAAGACGTGAAAATAAGAAATAATGAAACAGAAATGGACATCTGAAACTGAAAGGTAGAATAGATGACAGACATGCAGTGGAAGACTTAATAAAAATAGGAACAGAAACTGGAAGTCATGCCGTGGAAGACTTACTGTGGACAGCAGAAGCCGTGGATGTCTGAAAGCAAAGACAGAATCTATGGACAATCAGAAGACGTGGACGTTTAAAATCAAAGACAGAATCTATGGACAAACAGAAGCTGTGGACGTTTAAAATCAAAGACAGAATCTGTGGACAAACAGAAGACGTGGACGTTTAAAATCAAAGATAGAATCTGTGGATAAACAGAAGACGTGGACGTTTAAAATCAAAGACAGAATCTGTGGACAAACAGGAGCTGTGGACAATCGGGAACTAAAGGCAGAATGGACGATAAAATTTAAAGGAAGTATGGACGATAAAATTCGAAAGGCAGAATGGACGACTGAGATCGAAGGCAAAATGGACGACAAAAATTTGAAAGGCAGGATGGACGATTGAGTCCAAAGCCAAAATGGACGACGGGATTTGAAAGGCAGAATGGACAACTAACACTTAGCCGAATACTTGAAAACTCGAAAGATAGAAACTGAAAGGTAGGATGGACGACTAAATATAAAGTGTAGCACCCGGTTTCGTTTAACCAGTTTACTTTATTAAATTATAGTGAATATTTTAAGGATGTGATTGAGAGGTTTAGTGATTAGGTTAATATGAGTAAGGGCATGGTGGTAATTTGAGATAATATACTGGATAACGTATTTAATGGAGGGTTCAATGAGGTTTAGCCGCCACTGTTCTCTCTTTTTTCCTTTCTCGGTATTCAGCTCAAACTCAGCAGAGCTCCAGGCGATTTTCCCCTCCGACCTTCATTTCTCGGACTAGGTAATTCTTTCCTTTTTGTTTTCTTAAGATCTGAGTGGCTAGATAGCAGATGAGTGCAATGTATGTACCTTGTTAATGCTGTGAGTGAGTTGAGTTTGGGTTTAGTGTTGAGCCGAGAATGTACGATGACCAGAGCTTCCAAACTAGCTCCTTAGGTTTCTGAATGATATAGGATAAGGCTAGTGATGATCTAATCGGTATTTTGCTTATGATATTAGGTGAGCAGGACTTCCAGTGTAGTTGAAACTGAGCGATTTCCAGGAGACCAGGTAAGTAAATTTTGCTTGTGCCTTCGGGCCTACATCACAAAACATTAGGGTTTGTATGCTGGAATGTGTTGGTATGTCATGCATCATGTTTTAAAAAGTATACGAAAATGAATTTGAATGCATGTTGGCATGGTAAGGATTGAACATATTAAAATAGCTATGTGAATCAGTTTTACTATTAAGGGAAATAATCCGCCCCTTAATGAGACAGTGGATATTTATACTTTAGGAGAGTTGATCCAACTTCCAATTTCATAGGGAGATCTGAACATGTGAATCAGATTTACTGTTAAGGGAATTTATCCGCCCCTTAATGAGTCAGTGGATGTTTATACTTTGGGAGAGTTGATCCAACTCCCAATTTCACAGGGGGATCTGAACAGAAACGATGAATGAACAACTGAGATGAGAAAGTAGAAATTGTATGTTTAGGAATTCATATTTTAGTATTTCATTTCATTACTGCTTTACTTACTTAGCATTAGGCTAATAGATGAGTTTTGTGATGTAGGTGTTGCAGAGATTGCAGGTGATTTCCTTGAGTGCACTGATGAATAGATGTGGTTGGAGGAGTACATCCATGTTTTGGCCTGGTAAACTGATGAGGCGGATTAACTGATGTCTGTAGTTGGAATGGTTTAGTTGACAGTGTTTCAATCTGAGTATGTTAAGTTTTCATGACAGTAATGGTCTTTAATATTTTGAATACGTTTTGAGATTTTCTGATGATAGTATTCTGTGGAATTTAAATGTTGGTTCTTATTGGATTTGAGTAATGAAACAATTTGAATTGTTTCTGAATGGTTCTAGTAAAGTGAGTAAATTCCTTTCCATAGTTAGAGTTGTTGTTCTGTTCTCTGTCAGTAGATGAAGTCTATCGGCAGATGTTGAGTTGTTAATCTGTTCTCTATCGGAAGATGTCCTCAGTGGAAGCCATCGGATGATACAGAATGTAATTTGTCGTTTAGTAACCGATATATGTAGCTTGTTTTACCGGTGGATGTGTGTTAAAGTCGATCGGATGAATGAATTATCCGGCTGACGTCACCGGTGGACGTGTGATAAAGTCGATCAAATGAATGAATCATCCGGCTGACGTCACCGGTGGATGTAGGAAGTGTCTTGTCGTCTAGTGATCGGTGTATGCAGTTTATTCTATCGGAAGAAGGGAATGAGGAATTTTGTCGTTTAGTCATCGGTAGAAGCCTTCTATTTTGTTTCTGCTCCTTCCGTTGACTTTATTCATCGGCAGATGCGTTTGACTTCTGCGACTTCTTAAGTATTCCACGGTTTAAACCTCAGTTCCTGTTTGCCGATTGTTTCTTAACATTTCAAACAATGTTTCGTGGTATTGTTTAACTCCATTGTTGTTCAAATGATTTCCGCTGCAAGCATTTAAATGTTTTGAAGTTTTAGAAAAATGTCTAACCCAGACTTTCGAGTGAAATTTTAAATTTAGTTCAAAGTTTCTTAGTTAGGTTCGAGCTTTGTGTAACGAATCGGGTTCAGATAACTCGGGGCGTTACAGTATGGTATCAGAGACATTCAGTTAAACCGTTCAAAAGAATACTCATCAGTGCCAATCGTTGCATGGAAGTACTTCAACAACTGTAAGTGTTTATGTTAACCTTAGTTATTAGATATTTAACAGTGTAATTAACCCCGTACAGGAATTAAGTACAATGGCCAGACGCCCAGGGAGACCTAGAGTGCCAAGAGAGATGCCTAATGTGAGAGGTGAAGAGGAGCCTAGTGTGATTAGGCAGCTGACAGATTTAGTGCGTCAGCAAACTGATTTAGTGCGCCAACAGTCTGACCAACTAGGAGTACTGTTAAACCGAGAGGTGCAAGGAAGTGCCAACTCAGGTTCTAGCAATGAACATTCTGGAGATAGATTCCGGAGACTAAGACCACCCACGTTTGATGGACAGTCATCTGATCCAGTTATTGCTGAAGGATGGCTTCGAAAAATTGAGAGTATGTTTAGGTGTGCCAATGTTGGAGAAGAAGACAAAGTCACGTTGGCCACGTTCCATTTGGCTGGTAAAGCTCAACTCTGGTGGGAAACAATAGAGACCACCACAGATGTTTTGGCGATGCCTTGGTCACAATTCAAGAACATTTTCTATGGGAAGTATTTTAACAGCACGGTCCAAACCGCGAAGAAGTTAGAGTTTCTGAATTTGAAGCAGACAGGGTCGGTGGCAGAGTACAGTAGGCAATTTGAGTCATTGTCCAGGTTTGCTGGACATTTTGCTCACAAGGACGAGGATAAAGTGTTTAAATTTGTGCATGAACTGAAGCCAGAAATCTACCGAGGGGTTAAATTATGTGGTATTAAAGGTTTGACATTCAGCGAAGTTGTGTCCACTGCTCTGGAAGTGGAAGAAGCTGAAAGGAAGTGTGCTAGACCAAAGGAGGTCCCACAAAGGTTTAACCAGCCACACCAACAAAGAGGAACAAAGAGGCTAAGTGAAGGCCAGAATATCCAAGGAACAGGAGGGAAGGTACAGAATGTCAGGAAATTTCCACAGTGTCCCAAGTGTTTGAAGAACCACCCAGGGGAATGTAGACTGGGCTTTAGGAAGTGTTTCAACTATGAGGAGGTTGGACACACGTACAAGGAGTGCTCGAAGCCTAGAGTCACCAGATGCTACAATTGTAACAAGGTCGGTCACATTAGTAGAGACTGTCCAGTTCCTAAGAGTGGCCCTGCTATGATTAAACCGAGGATATTCTCCATGATGGAGTCGGGTGAAGAACAGCCTGCTGTTGTGTCAGGTACTATATTGATCAACTCTGTGCCTGCTTTTACTTTGATTGATTCCTGTGCAACGCATTCATTTATAGCCTCTACATTTGCTGATAAGTTAGATGTAAAGTTTACTCCTTCCATGCATATGTTTAACGCTACATTACCCTCTGGTGAAAGCATGCACTCTAACCAAGTGATGCTTGACAGTGATGTGTAAGTAGGGAACGTATGTAACGACCCGGAGAGGATCGCCACGAAATTCTTGACTTTACATAAAACTTTAACTCATATTTGAACTCTTCTCTCCTTTTTTTTTTCTTTAATAACAGTATACCTAACAGGCTTAAAGACTTCAACTTAATGGATGAGAAAATTAGTCCCTCGTACATGCTTCCAATCGACGTACAAGTTGCATGGATCTGCATGCATAAATCGATAGACATTGCGTCTTCTGAATGGCACGTGCACCCCACATGACTCTTTTAAACACCTATCGGCAGATGCGAATACTCGCATCGAACGACGATCACGTGCATCTCATGTGACCAATTTAAAAACATCCATCGATGGCTTACAAGCTCTATATCATCCGATCACTAAACGACAAAATCATTACTTACATCATCCGGTGGTTTATTACACTACATCTGCCGATCGCTAAACGACAAAATAACACTTTCATCATCCGATGGCTTATTTCACTACATCTGCCGATCGCTAGACGACAAAATAACACTTTCATCATCCGATGGCTTATTTCACAATATCTGCCGATCGCTAGATGACAAAATAATACTTTCATCATCCGATGGCTTATTACACTACATCTGCCGATCGCTAGACGACAAAATAATACTTTCATCATCCGATGGCTTATTTCACTACATCTGCCGATCGCTAGACGACAAAATAATACTTTCATCATCCGATGGCTTATTTCACTACATCTGCCGATCGCTAGACGACAAAATAACACTTTCATCATCCGATGGCTTATTTCACTACATCTGCCGATCGCTAGACGACAAAATAACACTTTCATCATCCGATGGCTTATTTCACTACATCTGCCGATCGCTAGACGACAAAATAACACTTTCATCATCCGATGGCTTATTACACTACATCTGCCGATCGCTAGATGACAAAATAACACTTTCATCATCCGATGGCTTATTTCACTACATCTGCCGATCGCTAGACGACAAAATAACACTTTCATCATCCGATGGCTTATTTCACTACATCTGCCGATCGCTAGATGACAAAATAATACTTTCATCATCCGATGGCTTATTACACTACATCTGCCGATCGCTAGACGACAAAATAATACTTTCATCATCCGATGGCTTATTTCACTACATCTGCCGATCGCTAGATGACAAAATAACACCTTTATCATCCAATGGCTTATTACACTACATCTGCCGATCGCTAGACGACAAAATAACATTTTTATCATCCGATGGCTTAACACTCTACATCTACCGATAGGAGAAAAACACATCTTCCGGTAGAAACTCCTACCAAAATGATTCATTCGACTTTCACATAACACAACTTAGCTAAGAAAGGCTCTTACTGGTATAACAAATTCATTCAGAGTATAAATAGCGGAAGACTTGCGTGACATAAACCCTTTAAAAGAAAACATATTCTCATATCCAATCCCAGACTTAAAAGTTAACTCAAGCGATACTAACACCATCCTACATAATTCTAGTTCTTATATTCTTACTGACATAAGGGAGCAATAACCAGGGGTCATAATCGCCTCTCCAGTCCTGCACTGTCACTTTGAGTATCCTCCAGCAACCAAGCTTAGACATCCTCATTAACCTTGAGTTCCTCACCTGAAAACTCGTCATCTACATCATAAGGTTCAAACTATAAGCCTAATGCTTAGTAAGGAATGCAACACTAACATTGATGCATGAATGCATAATTTGGGAAAATCACATGCTCATAAGTCTTTTCTTGTTCATGTCTTTGCTCATAATCACCATTCATAATCATGGATCATATTCATCATTCATAAACGTTGATCATATTCATCATTCATAGTCATTGATTATATTCATCGTTCACAGTCGTTGATCATATTCATCATTCATAGTCATTGATCATATTCATCGTTCATAGTCTTTGCTCATATTCTTTGTTTAGGTTGTGTGGATCAAGAGAAGATTTGTGCCGGTAAAGGGGGTTCGAGAGTGAGTTTGATCTTGTTCCCTACTGCGGGTCGTACTCATGTGTCCTTCTTTGGACTGTGACATATGCCGAACCGCCCCCAACCCTCACTTAATCCACGTTGCATAAATCTTATATATACATATATACATACATATCTTGTTCATAGAAAACATGCGTTAAAACATTTTTCTTATGCTTGGGAAACATTCATGATGCATGAACATGAGAACTTTTAACTCACCAAACTATGATAAGGATCATACCAGAGTAGATGACTTCACAACATACATAGATCCTTCAAGTGCAGGCAAGCTCATTATCATAATGTAAACATTAGACATCTAAATGACCTAGTACACCCACGATGTAGAGCTCTATTAGCCGGGAATCTTAATACATTCACTTACCTGGTCTTCTTAGCACTTGAGCTCCCTTCTCTTCAAACTTCTTCACCTAAACATTTACATTGCAGTAGTTAAAACAAAATCCTAGTAGTTCTAATCTCGAGTTATCCTAAGATCTAATAGCTAAGAGTCCTTCCCGAGTTCTAAGTTTAATACTCAATGTAACCCGAAATCCCAAAACCAAAACAGACGGATTCGATAATGATAACTCAGGGTTGGTTGTTTTAAATGTCCAGAATCGATTCGGAATGACATTACCCATCTCGGGTTTCAAAATGTTCTTATCAATATTCGGCCATTGAAGAATCCAAACTTCAATACAGAGCTGGAAAACTGGGCTAATAAACTAACAAATAACCACATTGTTAAACCCGTACCTCGAGCACAAAGTAGCTGAGAAGTAGCAAGGAAACGGATCGCCGAAGGAGGGATTTCCAGCTGACAGAGAGCGAGAGCTTGGGAGAGAAGAAATTGCAAGAAATTGGGGATGTCGGCTACAGTGGTTTAAATGAGGTTTGAATCCTTTCATTTTTCTTTAAATACTGGCCTCAATCCTCCAATATTACAACTTTGCCACTCAACCTAGTTTAGATCCACATGTGATTAATTAAGCTTGGTATAAATCCTAAACTACGAAGATTAAATATTTATGACCGTTAATACAGTTAAGAAAATCACCTGGCCGTTGACTCGGGTGTTACATCCACCCCTCCTTAAACAAAATTTTCGTCCCCAAAAATTGATCAAACAAACAATTCTAGATACTTGTCTAACATGTCCTGTCGCCGCTCCCACGTGGCTTCTTCTATGCCATGATTCATCCATAAAACTTTGACCAACGAAATTTCTTTATTTCTCAGAGTCTTAACTGCGGATTCCAATATCTGCACTGGTCTCTCTTCATACATTAATGATGGTTCAATCTCAATATCCATTGGTTCAACAACTTGCGTCGGATCTCGTATGCATTTCCTTAACATTGACACGTGAAAGACATTATGAACTTTATCCAATGATGGAGGCAACTGTAGTCTGTAAGCTGTACTACCGATTCTAGCCAATACAGGGAATGGTCCAATAAATCGTGGATTAAGCTTTCCCCTTCTGCCAAATCTTAGTACTCCTTTAAATGGTGAAACCTTCAGGAAGACCTCATCTCCAACAGTAAATTCAAGATCTCTCCTCCTTTGGTCTGCATAACTTTTCTGTCGGTTTTGTGCAGTAATCATCCTCCTCTTGATAGTGGCAATCTTGTATGACATCTGCTGTAACATCTCGGGACCTATGAGTTTTGCATCACCAACCTCATCCCAATACAGAGGTGATCTACATTTCCTACCATACAACGCCTCGTAAGGTGCCATACCTATGGTGGACTGGTAACTATTGTTGTAAGAGAACTCAACCAAGGGTAGGTATCTACTTCAAGATGACCGGAAATCTAGTACACACGCCCTCAGCATGTCTTCAAGTATCTGAATAGTCCTTTCAGATTTACCATCTGTCTGTGGATGGAAGGCAGTACTGAAGGTTAACTTTGTGCCTAATGCGTCTTGTAAACTTTTCCAAAATTGGGAGGTAAACCTAGGGTCACGATCAGAGACAATAGATGCTGGAATTCCATGCAACCTAATAACTTCTTGTACATAAAGATCAGCAAGCTGGTCCATCGAGTAGGTTGTCCTTATCGATAAGAAATGGGCTGACTTTGTCAATCTATCAATCACAACCCAAATACTATCATGTCCCTTGGTTGTCTTAGGCAATCCTACGATGAAATCCATAACTATGTGTTCCCACTTCCACTCGGGAATAGGTAGAGGCTGAAGGGTACCTCTTGGACGTTGGTGCTCGGCTTTAACCTGTTGGCAAACCAAACATGACTCTATATGCTTAGCAACATCTCTCTTTAAGTTTGGCCACCAATAGAGTAACTTCATGTCTCGATACATCTTGGTGCTTCCAGGATGCACAGAAAAGGGAGACGAATGCGCCTCAGCCAAGATTAGCTTACGTAATTCTTCATCATTAGGGACATACCATCTATTTCTAAACTTCAGAATCCCATCCTTGGAAAGACTAAACTCGGAGGTGGTGTCCTTCACCTTGTTCATCATACCGTCATTCTCCTCAGAGTCCTTCTGTTATGCCTCTTTGATCTTTTCTAAAACCATTGGTTGAATGGTCAAATCGGCAAGTAAGGTTGATAACTCTGGAACTATCTCCAATCCAAACCTCTGAACTTCTGTCCTCAAAGGTATAGACATAGTTAATACAACGGGTTGTATTGTTGTTGACATCCTGCTCAATGTGTCAGCTACGGAGTTAGCCTTACCCGGGTGATACTTGATCTCAAAGTCGTAATCCTTAACAAATTCCAACCAACGCCTCTGCCTCATGTTCAATTCCTTTTGTGTAAAGAGATACTTCAGACTTTTATGGTCAGAAAACACCTCACACTGCTGTCCATATAAGTAGTGCCTCCATATCTTCAAAGCAAAAACGACAGCGGCTAATTCTAAATCATGGGTGGGGTAGTTCTGTTCGTAACTCTTTAACTGCCTAGAGGCATATGCTACAACCTTGCCTTCTTGCATCAAAACACAGCCCAAACCAACTTTTGATGCATCACAAAATACACTAAACTTTCCTTCTTCGGTTGGAAGGGTCAATACCGGGGCTGTTGTTAACTTCACCTTCAATGTCTGGAAGCTATTCTCACAAGCTTCGGTCCAAGAATATTTATTATCCTTCTTTGTCAAATTTGTTAGGGGCTTAGCTATCATAGAAAATCATTTGATGAACTTTCTGTAATAGCCTGCCAATCCAAGGAAACTGTGGACTTCACTGGCATTCTTTGGTTGTGGCCAATCCTTAACTGCCTGAATTTTGGTCGGGTCCACTGATATGCCATTAGCAGAAACTACATGGCCAAGAAAATTAACCTTGTCCAACCAAAATTCACTTTTGGACAATTTGGCATAAAGCTGGTGCTCCTTCAATATTGCCAAAACTATTCTTTAATGCTCCGCATGGTCAGCTTCTGTCCGTGAGTATATCAGGATGTCATCTATGAACACAATTACAAATTTGTCCAAATACTCCTGAAACACACGATTCATTAAGTCCATAAAGGCTGTAGGTGCATTGGTCAGTCCAAATGACATGACCAAGAATTCATAGTGTCCATAACGGGTTCTGAAGGCTGTCTTTGGTATATCTCCTTCCTTAACTTTCAGTTGGTAATAACCTGAACGTAAATCTATTTTTGAAAACACCTTTGCTCCTTGCAATTGGTCAAACAAATCATCAATTCGGGGTAAAGGGTACTTATTCTTGATTGTCAACTTATTTAGTTCCCTATAGTCTATGCACATTCTAAGGGAACCATCTTTCTTCTTGACAAATAAGACAGGTGCACCCCAAGGGGAACTGCTAGGGCGTATAAACCCTTTGTCTACCAATTCCTGTAGTTGGACTTTTAACTCCTTTAATTCTACAGGTGCCATACGGTAAGGGTTCTTAGATACTGGTAATGCCTCGGGATATGTATCAATTACAAACTTTATTTCTCTATCAGGTGGCAATCCTGGCAAGTCATCCAAAAATGCCTCAGGGAACTCTCTGACTATGGGGATATCTTGTAACTCTACCTTATTCTTCACCCGAACATCCATTATGCTAGCTAAGTAACTCTCACAACCATTTTTCAGTAACCGGTAAATTTCTAGTGAGGATATAATCGGTATTTTGCTTATTTTAGGAATAGCTTGGAAGGAATAATGATCACCATTTGGGGGTCGAAAGTCAACTATCCCAGACCTACAACTTATTGTGGCATAATGCTTAAATAACCAATCCATTCCTAATATCACCTCATACCCTTTCATGTCAATTACAATCAGTTCTACATATAGTTTCTTACTTCCTAAGGACACAACATCACCTTTAACAATCTATTCAGAATGTAGGGACTTCCCTGATGGTAACATAACATCATATGGCCTTTCGGCTAGTAAAGGTTCTAAGTTGTGTTGGCATACAAACAGAGTTGATATAAACGAGTGCGTGGCTCCTGTATCTATAAGTGTGTAAGCAGTAAAACCACAGATCATAATGGTACCTGTTATGACTGTATGCTGCACAGCTTCCTCATCCTCCATCATTGCATAGACTCTAGGTGCTACCCTTGCACGGTTCGGATCTGGCGGCATGGGGCAGTCTCTGACTATATGTCCAACTTTGTCACATCTGAAACAACGGCCAGAACGCAACTTGCATTCGCCGGGGTGGTTCTTCTGACAGGTGGGGCATAAAGGTGCCAGAGGCCTCTTCCCTTTTCCTTGGTCATCATTCTGGTTGATGGGTCTCTTTATTCCTTGTTGTTGTTGCTATGGTCCCCTGTTCTGTTGCGGCTGCCAACCTTTGTTCTGACGTGGTGGCGGCTGAGTGTCCTTTGTGAGTTTTCTTGGCTGCTCACGCTGTGCATATGCTGTTATTTTTGCCTCTTCCAGCTCCAAGGCCTTAGCCGTCACTTCACCATAGGGTACATTGTGTATTCCGGCAGTCTTTACTTTCACATACAGACTCGGCTTCAGCCCTTGAACAAATTGGTAAATCTTGTCCTCGTCATCCTCAATCATACGGGGAGCAAACCGTGATAAAGCATCAAATTTGCATATGTAATCCGTCACAGAGCCGGTTTGTCGCAGATTCATGAACTCCTTCTTCTTGTTGGCCCGAACAGTCTTATTGAAGTACTTGTCAAAGAAAGCAATCTTGAACATCTCCCAGGTCATGGCTTTGGCATTAGAGGTGTTCTGGATCGAGTCCCACCAATACCTTGCACTTAACTCCAAATGAAAGACAGCATAGGTAACCTTATCTCCTTCATCAACCTTTGCATATTTAAACATGTCTTCTATCTTTCGAATCCACTCCTCAGCATAAATAGGATCTGAAACATGTCCATTAAACACCGGGGGTCGAAGCCGGTGGAAACGCTCACCCCCATGATCGTGAGTTGCATTAGTACTGGAATTGCCTTGTTCCTCCCTAGCAGTCATCAGTCGTTCTATCTGGTGAGATTGGCGCATGACCAACTCTGTCAACTGAGCAATAGCATTGCTATCCTCATTGGTCTCTCTCTGCTGACCTCTAACTATTCTGAGATTCCTAGACAAATCATTACAGATATATCTTAACTTAATGACATATACTGAAATCATAAATACTTACAGTTGTTGGAGTGCTCATGTGACAGTCAGTGCTGGAAGGCAGTCTGCAGAATCGGTTTTAGAACCCGGTTTTGCTCTGATACCATAATTGTAACGACCCGGAGAGGATTGCCACGAAATTCTTGACTTTATATAAAACTTTAACTCATATTTGAACTCTTCTCTCTTTTTTTTTTCTTTAATAACAGTATACCTAACAGGCTTAAAGACTTCAACTTAATGGATGGGAAAATTAGTCCCTCGTACATGCTTCCAATCGACGTACAAGTTGCATGGATATGCATGCATAAATCGATAGACATTGCGTCTTCTGGATGGCACGTGCACCCCACATGACTCTTTTAAACACCTATCGGCAGATGCGAATACTCGCATCGACCGACGATCACGTGCATCTCATGTGACCAATTTAAAAACATCCATCGATGGCTTACAAGCTCTATATCATCCGATCACTAAACGACAAAATCATTACTTACATCATCCGGTGGTTTATTACACTACATCTGCCAATCGCTAAACGACAAAATAACACTTTCATCATCCGATGGCTTATTTCACTACATCTGCCGATCGCTAGACGACAAAATAACACTTTCATCATCCGATGGCTTATTTCACAATATCTGCCGATCGCTAGATGACAAAATAACACTTTCATCATCCGATGGCTTATTACACTACATCTGCCGATCGCTAGACGACAAAATAATACTTTCATCATCCGATGGCTTATTTCACTACATCTGCCGATCGCTAGATGACAAAATAACACCTTTATCATCCGATGGCTTATTACACTACATCTGCCGATCGCTAGACGACAAAATAACACTTTCATCATCCGATGGCTTATTTCACAATATCTGCCGATCGCTAGATGACAAAATAACACTTTCATCATCCGATGGCTTATTTCACTACATCTGCCGATCGCTAGATGACAAAATAACACTTTCATCATCCGATGGCTTATTTCACTACATCTGCCGATCGCTAGATGACAAAATAACACTTTCATCATCCGATGGCTTATTTCACTACATCTGCCGATCGCTAGATGACAAAATAACACTTTCATCATCCGATGGCTTATTTCACTACATCTGCCGATCGCTAGACGACAAAATAACACTTTCATCATCCGATGGCTTATTTCACTACATCTGCCGATCGCTAGACGACAAAATAACACTTTCATCATCCGATGGCTTATTTCACTACATCTGCCGATCGCTAGACGACAAAATAACACTTTCATCATCCGATGGCTTATTTCACTACATCTGCCGATCGCTAGATGACAAAATAACACTTTCATCATCCGATGGCTTATTTCACTACATCTGCCGATCGCTAGATGACAAAATAACACTTTCATCATCCGATGGCTTATTTCACTACATCTGCCGATCGCTAGATGACAAAATAACACTTTCATCATCCGATGGCTTATTTCACTACATCTGCCGATCGCTAGATGACAAAATAACACTTTCATCATCCGATGGCTTATTTCACTACATCTGCCGATCGCTAGATGACAAAATAACACTTTCATCATCCGATGGCTTATTTCACTACATCTGCCGATCGCTAGACGACAAAATAACACTTTCATCATCCGATGGCTTATTTCACTACATCTGCCGATCGCTAGACGACAAAATAACACTTTCATCATCCGATGGCTTATTTCACTACATCTGCCGATCGCTAGATGACAAAATAACACTTTCATCATCCGATGGCTTATTTCACTACATCTGCCGATCGCTAGACGACAAAATAACACTTTCATCATCCGATGGCTTATTTCACTACATCTGCCGATCGCTAGACGACAAAATAACACTTTCATCATCCGATGGCTTATTTCACTACATCTGCCGATCGCTAGATGACAAAATAACACTTTCATCATCCGATGGCTTATTTCACTACATCTGCCGATCGCTAGATGACAAAATAACACTTTCATCATCCGATGGCTTATTTCACTACATCTGCCGATCGCTAGATGACAAAATAACACTTTCATCATCCGATGGCTTATTTCACTACATCTGCCGATCGCTAGATGACAAAATAACACTTTCATCATCCGATGGCTTATTTCACTACATCTGCCGATCGCTAGATGACAAAATAACACTTTCATCATCCGATGGCTTATTTCACTACATCTGCCGATCGCTAGATGACAAAATAACACTTTCATCATCCGATGGCTTATTTCATCATTCATAAACGTTGATCATATTCATCATTCATAGTCATTGATCATATTCATCGTTCACAGTCGTTGATCCTATTTCCATCATTCATAGTCATTGATCATATTCATCGTTCATAGTCTTTGCTCATATTCTTTGTTTAGGTTGTGTGGATCAAGAGAGGATTTGTGCCGGTAAAGGGGGTTCGACAGTGAGATTGATCTTGTTCCCTACTGCGGGTCGTACTCATGTGTCCTTCTTTGGACTGTGACATACGCCGAACCGCCCCCAACCCTCACTTAATCCACGTTGCATAAATCTTATATATACATATATACATACATATCTTGTTCATAGAAAACATGCGTTAAAACATTTTTCTTATGCTTGGGAAACATTCATGATGCCATGAACATGAGAACTTTACTCACAAACTATGACAAGGATCATACCAGAGTAGATGACTTCACAACATACATAGATCCTTCAAGTGCAGGCAAGCTCATTATCATAATGTAAACATTAGACATCTAAACGACCTAGTACACCCACGATGTAGGGCTCTATTAGCCGGGAATCTTAATACATTCACTTACCTGGTCTCCTTAGCACTTGAGCTCCATTCTCTTCAAACTTCTTCACCTAAACATTTACATTGCAGTAGTTAAAACAAAATCCTAGTAGTTCTAATCTCGAGTTATCCTAAGATCTAATAGCTAAGAGTCCTTCCCGAGTTCTTAGTTTAATACTCAATGTAACCCGAAATCCCAAAACCAAAACAGACGGATTCGATAATGATAACTCAGGGTTGGTTGTTTTAAATGTCCAGAATCGATTCGGAATGACATTACCCATCTCGGGTTTCAAAATGTTCTTATCAATATTCGGCCATTGAAGAATCCAAACTTCAATACAGAGCTGGAAAACTGGGCTAATAAACTAACAAATAACCACATTGTTAAACCCGTACCTCGAGCACAAAGTAGCCGAGAAGTAGCAAGGAAACCGATCGTCGAAGGAGGGATTTCCAGCTGACAGAGAGCGAGAGCTTGGGAGAGAAGAAATCGCCGGAAGTTGGGGATGTCGGCTACAATGGTTTAAATGAGGTTTGAATCCTTTCCTTTTTCTTTAAATACTGGCCTCAATCCTCCAATATTACAACTTTGCCACTCAACCTAGTTTAGATCCACATGTGATTAATTAAGCTTGGTATAAATCCTAAACTACGAAGATTAAATATTTATGACCGTTAATACAGTTAAGAAAATCACCTGGCCGTTGACTCGGGTGTTACAACGTAAGTTTGCCTGCTGATCTTATTATTATGGATATTATAGGATTTGATGTAATCCTAGGAATGGACTGGCTATTTAAACACCACGCCACAATTGATTGTAGAACTGGAATAGTTAGCTTTCAACCCCCTGGTAATATGAAACATACCTTTCAAGCTTCAAAGAAGAGTAAGGAAATGTCTGTGATGACTTCTATTAACACTAGATTTTCCCTGTGTGGAGAGTATTTGTGCTTCTTAGCTAGCGTTTTAGACACACAGCTTGTAGGAAAAATAAATCCTCAAAATGTCTTAATTGTCCAAGACTTCCCCAAAGTATTTTTAGATGACCTTCCTGGTTTACCGCCAGATAGGGAAATTGAATTTGTTGTAGATGTTTACCCCGGAGCCATGCCTGTGTCTAAAAATCCATATAGATTAACTCCAAACGAACTTAAGGAATTAAAGAAGCAGTTGGAGGATTTGTTGGAGAAAGGGTTCATACGCCCCAGCTTTTCACCGTGGGGTGCGCCTGTCCTTTTTGTCAAAAAGAAAGATGGATCAATGCGTATGTGCATTGATTATAGGAAATTGAATAAGTTAACTGTCAAGAATAAGTATCCATTGCCGAGAATTGACGATTTATTTGACCAGCTTAATGGTGCAAGAGTTTTCTCTAAGATTGACCTTGGGTCCGGTTATTATCAGTTGAAGGTTAAATCTGACGATATCCTAAAGACTGCCTTTCGCACAAGGTATGGACATTATGAGTTTTTGGTTATGTCTTTTGGATTGACAAATACACCAGCAGCCTTTATGGATCTCATGAATAGGGTGTTTCACGAGTATTTAGATAAATTTGTCATAGTATTCATTGATGATATTCTGATCTATTCCCGTACTAAAGTTGAGCATGCAAGTCACTTGAGCTTGGTGTTAGGAGTACTTAGACAACACCAACTTTATGCTAAGTTTTCCAAGTGTGAGTTTTGGTTGGACAGAGTTCACTTTCTTGGTCACGAGATCTTTGGAGATGGAATATCTGTCGATCCAGCCAAGGTTCATGCAGTTAAGGAATGGCCCCAACCAAAGAATACTACTGATATTAGGAGCTTCCTTGGATTAGAAGGATATTATAGAGAATTTATTGAAGGATTTTCAAAGATTGCTACACCCCTTACCAGGTTAACAAGGAAAAATGTGAAGTATATGTGGACTGAAGAATGTGAACATAGCTTTCTGACCTTGAAACAGAAACTGACCAATGCTCCAATCTTGACCCTTCCTGTTGAAAATGGTAAGTTTAGCATTTACTGTGATGCTTCCAAGATTGGTCTTGGTTGTGTTTTATAATGCAGGATGGAAAAGTAATAGCTTATGCCTCCAGACAGTTGAAAACACATGAGAAGAATTACCCTACACATGACTTAGAATTAGTTGCAGTGGTATTTGCACTTAAAATTTGGAGGCATTACTTGTATGGACAATCTTGCGAGATATTTTCATATCATAAGAGTCTGAAATATATTTTCACACAGAAGGAACTAAACATGAGGCAACGTCGATGGTTGGAATTTGTAAAGGACTATGATTTTGAGATTAAATACCATCCCGGTAAAGCTAATGTAGTGGCTGATGCTTTGAGTAGAGTAACTCCTTCAGTCTCTACATTGATTCTTGACATACCGATAGCTTTAGAGACAGAATTCCAAAGATTCAACCTGGAAGCTGTGTCTAGTGTGACAGCCATGCTTTCGACCATATCTTTGAGGTCTACTATTTTGGAGAGAATAAAGGAAGTTCAAATGAATGACACTAAATGCAATGAGTATAAGTTGTGCATGGATTCTACTGACAAGTCGGATTTCAACTGCTCAGTTGATGGAATTCTCAAGTTTCGAAATAGATTGTTTGTTCCGGCTGATACTGAACTTAGAAAGGGAATCCCATCTGAGGCACATTCTTCTAGACTCTCTGTTCATCCCGGGAGTCCGAAAATGTACAGCGATCTCAAGCAACATTATTGGTGGCCGGTATGAAAAGAAGTGTGGCAGAGTATGTGGAGTCCTGTCTGATCTGTCAGCAAGTCAAAGCTGAACATCAGAGGCCTGTTGGAACCTTGCAACCTTTGCCAGTTCCTAAATGGAAATGGGAACAAATAGCTATGGATTTTGTTATAGGATTACCTAGAACAGCAAAGGGTCATGATGCAATTTGGGTAATAGTCGATCATTTAACAAAATCTGCTCACTTTCTGCCAATGAAGATAACATACTTGATGGATCAACTGGCTGAGTTGTATGTGCATGAAGTTGTTAGACTGCATGGAGTTCCAAGCACCATAGTTTCAGACCGAGACTCTAGATTTATATCTAAGTTATGGGAAAGTTTGCACAAGGCTATGGGAACCCAGCTTAGTTTTAGCACAACTTTCCACCCTCAAACAGATGGACAATCCAAAAGGACTATTCAAACATTAGAGGATATGCTTCATGCATGTGTCTTAGACTTTCAAGGTTCATGGAGCAAATACTTGTCCTTGGTTGAATTTTCTTATAACAACAGTTTTCAGGCAACAATAGGTATGACACCATACGAGGCATTGTATGGACGAAAGTGCAGATCCCCATTGTATTGAGATGAGGTTGGAGAAGCACAATTGATTTGTCCTGACATCGTACAACAAAGAGTGGAGAAAATTGCTCTTATCCGACAAAGAATCTTGATAGCTCAAAGCCGGCAGAAAAGCTATGCAGACAAAAGACGAAGAGAACTGGAATTTGATGTTGGTAATGAAGTTTTCCTTAAGGTGTCACCTTTCAAGGGAGTTGTGAGATTTGGAAAGAGAGGCAAGTTGAACCCTAGATATATTGGACCATTCTCAATCTTGAAGAGGATTGGGAAGTCAGCTTATCAACTACAGTTACCAGCCTCTTTGGAAGGAATCCATGACGTGTTTCATATCTCCATGCTTAAGAAATGTGTACGAGACCCTTCCCAGATTGTAGAACAGCAGAGTATTGAAGTTCATCCTACTCTTACATATGAAGAGAAACCGGTAAGGATCTTAGACTAAGTAGTGAATGTATTGCGCAACAAGGAGGTTCCACTAGTGAAAGTTTTATGGCACAACCAGAACGTAGAAGAGACCACTTGGGAACGCTAGCAAGACATAATGGACCAACATCCAGTGCTATTCAAGTATTGAATGTTGAGGACAAAATTCTTTTAAGGAGGGTAGATTGTAGCACCCGGTTTCGTTTAACCAGTTTACATTATTAAATTATAGTGAATATTTTAAGGATCGGATTGGGAGGTTTAGTGATTAGGTTAATAAATGAGTGAGTAAGGGCATGGTGGTAATTTGAGATAGTATACTGGATAACGTATTTAATGGAGGGTTCAATGAGGTTTATCCGCCACTGTTCTCTCATTTTTCCTTTCTCGGTATTCAGCTCAAACTCAGCAGAGCTCCAGGCAATTTTCCCCTCCGACCTTCATTTCTCGGACTAGGTAATTCTTTCCTTTTTGTTTTCTTAAGATCTGAGTGGCTAGATAGCAGATGAGTGCAATGTATGTACCTTGTTAATGCTGTGAGTGAGTTGAGTTTGGGTTTAGTGTTGAGCCGAGAATGTACGATGACCAGAGCTTCCAAACTAGCTCCTTAGGTTTCTGAATGATATAGGATAAGGCTAGTGATGATCTAATCGGTATTCTGCTTATGACATTAGGTGAGCAGGACTTCCAGTGTAGTTGAAACCGAGCGATTTCCAGGAGACCAGGTAAGTAAAGTTTGCTTGTGCCTTCGGGCCTACATCACAAAACATTAGGGTTTGTTTGCTGGATTGTGTTGGTATGTCATGCATCATGTTTTAAAAAGTATACGAAAATGAATTTGAATGCATGTTGGCATGGTAAGGATTGAACATATTGAAATAGCTATGTGAATCAGTTTTACTGTTAAGGGAAATAATCCGCCCCTTAATGAGACAGTGGATATTTATACTTTGGGAGAATTGATCCAACTTCCAATTTCACAGGAGGATCTGAACATGTGAATCAGATTTACTGTTAAGGGAATTTATCCGCCCCTTAATGAGTTAGTGGATGTTTATACTTTGGGAGAGTTGATCCAACTCCCAATTTCACCTGGGGATCTGAACAGAAACGATGAATGAACAACTGAGATGAGAAAGTAGAAATTGTATGTTTAGGAATTCATATTTTAGTATTTCATTTCATTACTGCTTTACTTACTTAGCATTAGGCTAATAGATGAGTTTTGTGATGTAGGTGTTGGGGAGACTGCAGGTGATTTCCTTGAGTGCACTGATGAATAGATGTGGTTGGAGGAGTACATCCATGTTTCGGCCTGGTAAACTGATGAGGCGGATTAACTGATGTCTGTAGTTGGAATAGTTTAGTTGACAGTGTTTCAATCTGAGTATGTTAAGTTTTCATGACAGTAATGGTCTTTAATATTTTGAATACGTTTTGAGATTTTCTGATGATAGTATTCTGTGGAATATAAATGTTGGTTCTTACTGGATTTGAGTAATGCAACAATTTGAATTGTTTCTGAATGGTTCCAGTAAAGTGAGTAAATTCCTTTCCGTAGTTAGAGTTGTTGTTCTGTTCTCTGTCGGTAGATGAAGTCTATCGGCAGATGTTGAGTTGTTAATCTGTTCTCTATCGGAAGATGTCCTCAGTGGAAGCCATCGGATGATACAGAATGTAATTTGTCGTTTAGTAACCGGTATATGTAGCTTGTTTTACCAGTGGATGTGTGATAAAGTCGATCGGATGAATGAATTATCCGGCTGACGTCACCGGTGGACGTGTGATAAAGTCGATCGGATGAATGAATCATCCGGCTGACGTCACCGGTGGATGTAGAAAGTGTCTTGTCGTCTAGTGATCGGTGTATGCAGTTTATTCTGTCGGAAGAAGGGAATGAGGAATTTTGTCGTTTAGTCATCGGTAGAAGCCTTCTATTTTGTTTCTGCTCCTTCCGTTGACTTTATTCATCGGCAGATGCGTTTGACTTCTGCGACTTCTTAAGTATTCCACGGTTTAAACCTCAGTTCCTGTTTGCCGATTGTTTCTTAACATTTCAAACAATGTTTCATGGTATTGTTTAACTCCATTGTTCTTCAAATGATTTCCGCTGCAAGCATTTAAATGTTTTGAAGTTTTAGAAAAATGTCAAACCGAGACTTTCGAGTGAAATTTTAAATTTAGTTCAAAGTTTCTTAGTTAGGTTCGAGCTTTGTGTAACGAATCGGGTTCAGATAACTCAGGGCGTTACATAAAGGCAGTACAGAAAGCATAGACGACTGTTTTACAGTAGGTGTGGACGACTGTTTTACAGAAGGAAAGACTTGAAGACTTGAAAGACATAAACATACACTTAGCCGATCGATCGGTTACCCCAGGCCATCGATCGACTACCTCTCTGTTTGACAACTTACTTCTTTTAGCTCAAAAGCATCAAAACCTCAAAACCCGATTCAATACGTGGTTTTAAAACACACTTGACAACATGACAGAGATTCAAGAAAACAAACTGCATGGGTAGCTCTAAAACTCGAGACAACCCATGCACAACTTGGAAGGAAAAGATTTTTCCAGAATATTTCAAATATACAATCAACTGTCAAACAGAGGTTATAAAGCATCAACAGAAAGTTCATACATCATTTTAAAATTTCAGAAGTTGTACAGAACTTGACATAACTATAGAAAAATACATCCTCACAGGAATAACATTTGTCTGACTACAGCGACCAATTCCCATGAGCTCGATCCGCCAACTACATCAACTCATCAGCCTTAGACACAAAGTCTTCATCTGGAAGATCCATACCTATAACAGGGAGTTCAACTATGAGCCTAGAGCTCAGTAAGAACATGAAATGCAGTGATGCATATGCTGTGCATGAACATTTTCAAATACATGAACATTACGTTACATTATATTACGTTTCACTGGACAGGGATGTATAAGTGGGAAGAAGAGCTGTCGCAATAGGAGTACATGCCACAACAGGACATAACAGGAGTACATGACAAGATGCCAGTCCTCGTCCACACTTAACCATACATTACATTCACATTTTTAACTTTCATAACTTCAAATCTGGTGCTAAAAAATATTTCATTGTTTTTCAGCAAACGTGTATGCATGAACAGATGCGGTGCTTAAACTCGACATATACAGGCAAGAGAATAAAAACAAACATGAAACAGAACACGTTTAGCTTATAGTATAACCTACGACCTAACTACCCGAACCAAAACCTAGTACCTTCATGCTGTAGGGCCTTAAGGGCCAACTTATATGCATGAACTTACCTGTTGTTCGAAATGCAACAAGCTTGTATGCATGACTACTGTGGTTCGCAAACCTATAGCATACGAAATCGGACATTAACCTAAAATTCAAAAAAAATTAACGTTTAACTTGTCCATACTTACTAACTAGCTTATAAGATTACCTTAGGTGGAGAAAAACGAAGAAAATAGGAAAAAGGTTGACGTTAAAACCGCCGTTAGTCGCCAGGAAAAGAGAAAACAGGGAAGTGTTTTACGTAGGAGTGAAGAGAAGGGAGGAAGAAAGGAAGAGAAAAGGCATTGTCTTCTTCAACAAGTTTGCCACGTGTCAATCATCCATTGATTTCCTCCCACCTACCTTAATTTTCTTCCCAAACCGCCCCTCCATGCATCTCTAACTAATGGTTTTGTTTAGTTTAGTTACACATTAGTTTGGTTTTTATCCCATTATTCAATTCAATATAAGCTCCGTCGATTTGTTTTCCAACAAAATAGTCATTATATTAATATCAAATTAATTCTGCTTAATAATTCGGGGAATAATTACATAGGCAAAAATGTCGGGTGTTACACTTAAGGCCCTACATCACAGAGATACTAGGATTTTGGTTGTCGGGTAGTTAGGTCGTAGGTTACGTTTTAAGTTAAATGTGTTTTGCCTTATGTCTTGTTTTTATATCCTGTCGCCTGTTTATGTTACGTTTAAGTGCTGTATATGTTCATGCATACACGTTTTCTTGAAAGTCATGCAAATATTTTATGCACCCGATTTGAAGTTAAGAAAGATAAAATGTGAATGTAATGTACGATTAGGTGTGGGACGGGGACTGGCATCCTGTTATGTATCCCTGTTATGTACTGTACGTACTCCTGTTGCGCCAGTTCCTCTATAAGCCCCACTTATACCCCTGTCCACTTGAATGTAATGTAAAATAATGTTAATGTATTTCAAAAGTTCATGCATAGCATATGCATCACTGCATTGTATGTTCTTACTGAGCTCTAGGCTCATAGTTAAACTCCCTGTTGTAGGTACGGATCCTCCGGATGAGGACTTTGTCCCTCAGGCCGACGCATAGGTGCAGTTGGCGGACGAGCTCGTGGGATTGGTTGCGCCAGTCAGACGCATTTTGACCTGTGGGGTGATGTTTTGAAGTGTATGTCATGGTTGTACAGTTTTTGGAAATTAGATGATGTATAGGTTCTGTGTTGATGTTTTAAAACTTTTATTTTGTTAGTTGTCTTTTGAAATATTTTGGAATCGGTTGGGATTTTCTTTTAGGTTGTGCATGGATTGTTTTGAGTTTTCGAGCTATCCATGCAGTTAGATTTCTTGAACTTCTGCCATGTTTTCTAAGATTATGTTTTAAATCGAGTTTGAAGCATTTTGTGTCTAAGAGGTTTGAAAGAAGTAGATCATCAAACAGAGGGGTTGCCGATCGATCGGCTGGGGTAGCCGATCAATCGGTAGAGTATTGAGATAAAGAGTGTTTTCTTCCATTTTTATGTCTTCTGTTTTCATGTCATCTGTTTCTCATATCTCTCGTTTTTATGCCCTCTGTTTCTATGTCATCCGTTTTTCATATCTTCCGATTTTAGTTTTATCTTTTGATTTGATGCTATCCAAATTATTGGAGTACTTTTGAGAAATTTTTGGTTAAGTGTCGTCGACCGATCTCATTATTAAAGTGACGTCGACCGATCTCTTCATAGAGGCCACGTCGACCCAAATTTTGTAGTTCCTCTGATTCATGTCTCCCGAGTATTATGTCATTCAGATCGGTCGAATTGCCGACCAATTAGTGTTGATGAAAATTTATGAGAAGGAATTGTCGACCGATTTTGTAGGTAGTAGAAGTGAAGAAAAGTGGTTAAGTCTGGAAGTCTCGGTCGAATTTGTTGACCGATTTGTGCTGAAGTCAATTCCAAATAGGTCGACTTGTTGACCGATTCTTGTCGATGTCGTCCCCTTGGCGATGTCGACCCCTGATGTGTTCGGCAGATGTCTTTGGTAGATGTCAATCGGCAGATGTCTTTGGTAGATGTCTTCGGTGGTTGTTTTCCGTAGATGTCAATCGGCAGATGTCTTTGGTAGATGTCTTTGGTGGATGTCTTCGGTAGATGTCTTTGGTAGATGTTTTCGGTGGATGTCTTTGGTAGATGACTTCGGTGGATGTCTTTGGTAGATGTCTTCAGTGGATGTCGTCCACTTTCTGTCATCCAGTTTATGTCTTCCACTCTATGTTTTCCATTCTACGTCTACTAGTTTATGTCTTCCATTTTATGCCTTCAATTTTATGTCTTGTCATTTTAAATGTTCAAGGGTTTTAAAAAGTCAAAAAATTTCCTCGTCCAAATTGTGTAAGTCCAACTCAAAGTTCAGTCAAGTCTTGTGACGGTCCCGACAAGTCGGGGTCGTCACAATATTCACAATGACAAAATCATAAAATTGTTTTATTTAATTGACAATATTCAAAATAAAATGAGATGTTACAACTATATAACCATCAATATCATGTGCACTCCATAAATCAGAAGTAATGCATATAGACATTAAAGGAGCATTTGGAAAAAATGTAATTAATTCATTTTTTCATATCCATAAACTTTTTAAGAATATCATTTCTCATAGTACTTTTAGGGACACGTTTAAAACTAGGAGTAACATATTTTTTCATAAATTTTTCAAACACTTCATTATCGGTGAATGATAAAGGTAACTTGGATTGTACTACAAATTGTGTTATTCATTCTCTCATTCTATTTTGTGAATATGCGAAAATGCCACTACCACTAACGGAAAGCAAACAACTGTGGGGTCCCTCCATTTTGATGAGGAATCCATTTCATTAAATGAAAATGGGAGAAGCAGTGAATTAAAATGGAAGAAATCTCTTCCTTCTGCATCTCTCCATACTGCAAGATTTTTGGATCTTGCAGTATGGTGTTTTCTTGCAGGACTCTCTCCATATAAATATAGAGTTCTGGCGAAAAAGAAAGGTAGATCCAAAGAGAGTTTTTTCTGTGAGAAGAAGGAGAGGAAAAATATGTGAGGTACTTTTGAGTACAGTGAGAATTCTAAGAGTGGTGATTTCTCTTAGTGAAAATTTTCTAAAATATTTGATATATAGAAAATTATTGTAAATCCTATTTTTCATAGTGAGATCTTTCTAGATTTGGTCCCCGTGATTTTTTCCCGATTTGTTGGTGTTCATTTTAGCCATTATTTCTCTAACTTCTTGGCCGTTATATTTTTACGGTGTGAGAAAATATTCTTGATATTTTTCAGATCGCATCTGCCATCGTTTCTCGTACCACTTATTTAGTGGTGTAATTGTACTATGTAAGTGAGTTTTTACTAGGAGACTGGATTTTAAGTGGGACCGTTGGTGACCCTCCAGCCTTTCCTAGGAACTTCCTTGGAAAGGTAATCTTCCTAGGAGATTGTCCAGTATAGTTTTTCCTAAGAATTGTCCTGATTAGTACTCTCCACGTATTGCAGCGGTTACATTATTATTATTGTTCCTATCAATTTTTTTTATTCCCAACAAGTGGTATTAGAGCCTCGTGATTATGGCGGGAAAGATTGAAATTGAAAAATTCAACAGAAATAATTTTTCACTGTGAAAATTAATAATGAAGTCCCTATTGCGAAGAGTGTGTTGTGCTATGGCCATCAACGACAGACCGATGAACGTTGAAGATGATAAATGGAACAAAGCAGATGAGGTTGCTATAGTCATTTTGCATCTTACTCTAGCAGATGGAATTTTGTCAAGTATCTCAAAAATGGTAACTACCAAACAGATCTGGGATACACTGACAAAACTATATGAGAAGAAGTCGTGGTATAATAAAATTTTCTTGAAAAAGTTGTATACTCTTCGGATGTCAAAATCGACAACAATGACTGGCCACATCAATACTCTATACACATTATTTTCTCAACTGACAATAATGGAGCACAAAATCGATAGAAATGAAAAGCTGAACTTTTACTTCAAAGTTTTCTAGATTTATATGATCATCTCATTTTAAATTTACTCAACGACATTGCAAAAAAAACATTGACGTTCAATGATATTGCAGTTGCGGTTCTTGATGTTGAAAGTATGTGGAATAATAAGGAGCACTCTTCTGTGGAGGCTTTATCAGTAATGAGAGGGAGATCAAATGAACGTGGGACCTCTGGAGCCAAAACGTTAGAAAGATCAAAGTCGAAAAGTAAAAATGGCGCTAAGTGCTATCATTGTGGCAAGATGGACCACATGAAAAAGGATTGCTAGAAGTTGAAGAAAGAACAAGGCACAGAAGGTGCTAAAGGAGAAATGAAGAGTATGACTACAACTGCCTCTGTGGGTGAAGATATCATTATATGCGAAGATGTTTTCAACCTCATGATGAATGAATCATGTTGGGTGTGTGACTCTGGAGCATCTTATCATGTTACTTCAAAAGTAGAGTATTTTTCATCTTACACCATCGGTGATTTTGTCATTGTTAAAATGAAAAAAAGTTACTTTTCTAGAATAATTTGAAAAAGATATATCTGTATCCAGACCAACACAGGATGTGAGTTGGTTTTTAAAGATGTCAGACATGTTCCAGATATTAGACTAAATCTAATATCAGTCGTTGTTTTTGATGAGACTGGTTACAAGAGCAAATTTGCTGGCAGAAAATGGGAGCTCAGCAAAGGCCCCCTAATCATAGCAAAATGAATCAAAGAATCTAGTTTGTATATGACTCAAGTGGCTGTGAAGGAAGAATTGGTAAATGTTGCACATGATGACTCGTCCATTGAGTTATGGCAAAAATGGCTTAGTCACATGAGCGAAAAAGGACTCCAATTGCTTGGCAAAAGAGATTGTTTGCCACATCTCATAAATGAACCTCTGTCAAGTTATGTTCATTATTTGGCGGGAAAACAACACAAAGTTTTCTTTCAGAAGAATTCTACATCAAGGAAACCAGATGTGTTAGAAGTTATTTATTCAGATGTCCCATGTCAACGAAAACGTTTGGAGATACTCAATACATGCTCACATTTATTGATGATCACTCAAAGAAAGTTTGGGCTTATGCACTCAAGACCAAAGATGAGGTATTTAACGTTTTCAAACAGTTTTATGCTCTCACAGAGCGAGAAACTTGAAAGAAGTTAAAATGCATTCACACAGACAATGGTGGTGAATATATGGGATCATTCAACAAATACTGTAAAATTCATGAGATCAAATATGAAAGATCTGTTCCAAAGATTCCTCAACAAAATGGCGTTGCAGAAAGAATAAACAAAACTATCGTGGAGAAGATAAGGTGCATGTTATCACATTCAAAACTTCCCAAAATATTATGGGGAGAAGCAATGAATACTGCAGTAAATGTCATCAACTTGTCTCCATTAGCACCTCTGAGTGGAGAAGTGCCAAATAGACTATGGACAGGAAAAGATGTCTCTTATAAACATCTAAAGGTGTTTGGATGCAGAGCATTCATCCATATTCCTAAAGATGAGAGGTCTAACCTAGACAACAAAGCTAAGGAATGCATATTCCTCGGATACGGAAGAGATGCATTCAGATATAGGCTTTGGGATCTAATTGACAAGAAGATTGTCTGTAACTACCCACCATGGGCCGCCACAATACATGACGTACTTGACATATACTTAGACACATTCTTGGACGTAAATGTTTTTTTTCATCGAAACTTGAAATCGATTTCGAGACCTTTAAATACTTTAGTAACCCTTAGAAAACGTAATTAAAAGACTCATTAGAGGTACGGTTTGTAACACCCGAGATTTTTGACGTTACGATTTTTAATTTTATGCTCGGAAACAGGGAAGTGGAGAAATTTAAGGCTGTTTTACGAGCAAGAAGTTTTGTTAGAACCCTAGGAATTTTTTTGGGATGTTTAGTGAGATAAAAAATTTTGATGAATCCAAACCGATAGGTTAAATAGCAAATTACGTATAAGATTAAGTGAAGGGCAAAAGGGTAATTAGAATTTAAATAATTTTTTTTATCAAATACCCACCCCCCCCCCTCACCCTCACCCTCACCCTCACCCTCACCCTTCTCTTCCTCCCTCATTTCTTTTCCTCTAGAGAACGCAACTTCTCTGCGTTCTCTCTTCTAGGCGACGAAGCTTCACGCCAACGCCGACGAAAAACCTCGTCCTCTCCTCCGTTTCTTCCATTTTCCCCATTAAAGGTAATCCTCTACGTTAGTTAACGAGTTTAGGTTAGTTATTCGTTAGTTTCGTTGAAGTTTTAAGGTTAGGGTTTTGGAGAAAACTCGTCAATTTTATACGAAATCATATTAGGATATTATTTAAGGGTTTGAATGGATAAATTAAGAAATAACTAAGCTCGTTCAACGAAAAATGGAAATTCGATAAAAAATCAGCACTAATTAGGGCACCTACAAAATTGGGTTTTCTGCTATTGTTTCCGGAGTGCTTTTTATAAATAAATGATTCCACATTAAACTAGATGTAATAAGGTTTCCGAATTGCATTGGATCGTCGAAAACAAATGTCGTTTGGGTGAGGAATTTGAGTATGAAAGTGTGCACGAAAGGTGTTTGATAAATTGCCCGAAAGAATTGTTAAATAGGTTTGAGTTATTTGAATGGAGCTTGGAGCGTGTTTGTTTAGTCTAATAGTTAACGCCTATGTATTTTTGGATAATGATTTGAACATGTGCGTTATAGGTTTGAGACTCGCAGAAGAAATACGTTTGAGGCTTGCAAACTCTACGGACGTCAGGTACGTTCATACGTATGTGTCGGCCTTAAGGCCCTACATCATGGAGGGATTAAGCTTTACGTTGTCGGGTTTGTCGTTGGGTAGTTAAGTCTTAAATTACGTCTTAAGTTAAGTATGTTGGCTTTATGTTATGTCTTTAGAACCTGTCGTTTATTTTATGCTTCGATGACTTGTCTTTTATTATGTTATGTTTACGCACAATGTATGTTCATGCATACACGTTTTCTCGAAATTCATGCAAAATATTTTATGCACGTGATTTGAAGTAAGAAAGATAAGATATGTGAATTTAAAGTACAGTTAAGTGTGAGACGGGTGCTGGCATATGTTTTGTCCTTCTCTAAGACTATGTAAAAGCATCCTCGCCGCAGACAAACATGTGTTTTTATCTCTCCTTGAGCATGTATTTTGTCCCTCCTTGGGATACAACAAAAGTACTAATCATGTTAACCCAACATGAAGTATGTAATGTAATGTTTCCCACTCCCTATAAGCCTCACTTATACCACATGTCCACTTGAATGTAATGTAAAGTAATGTTCATGTATTTCAAATGTTCATGCATAACACGTGCATCTTTTACATTTTATGATCTTACTGAGCTTTAGGCTCATTAGTTGAACTCTATGGTGTAGGTACGGATCATACGGATGAGGACTCAGAGCCTCAAGCCAATGTGTAGGTAGTTGGTGGGACGAGCTTGCGGGGTTGGTTGAGGCAGTCAGGTGCATTTTTGACCCGTGGGTGACGTATCGAGGTTTACATTAAGTTTGTATATTTTTTGGGATTTACTTGATGTATAGGTTTTGGGTTGATGTTTTAAAACTTTTGTTTGATAATAACCTTTTTGAAAACATACTGAACTGTTTGGGCTTTTAGGTTTAAGCATGGATTCGTTCGATTTTTAGATCGACCCATGCAGTTTGATTTCTCGAATTTCTGCCACGTTTTATAACACGTTTAAAATTACATTTTGAGTCGAGTTTTTGGGGGTTTTGAAGTATTTTGTGTTTAAAGAGGTTGGAAAAGGTTTTAGGTAAGTTTAATGTGAAGTGTAGGGGGTAGAATTGGAGAAAAAGTGGATAATTGTGAAAAAAGGTGAGGTGTGTTGGAGGCGCCAGGCTGCGTGCAAGGGCGTGCTCAGCCGATCGATCGCGCCCGGGGGCCGATCAATCGGCGTTTTGTCTTCATTTTGGCCAAAAAAACAGAAAGTTCACCGATCGATCAGCGATGGTGCCGATTGATAGGCTGTGGCATGTGCGTGGGCTGCCCAGCGCGTGCGCCACCTGGGTGCTACGCACACCCAAGTGGGCGTCGCGCGCGTGCCGCGTGCGTGCCGAGGGTGTGTCGCGAGCGCGACAACCGCACGCCATGCGCGTGAGATGGCCGAGGGACGCTCGCGCCCAGTGCACGCGCGTCGCATGCCATGTGCACAAAACTTATTTTTTTCAATTTTTTTTATTCTTTTTATGTTTCAACCCGACGTTTTGCGATACATCCAAAACGTATTTTCTGAACGTTTTCCCACGTATTTTAATGATTTAAACGACCCAAAAACCGAGTCAATGTTTTACTAAAAATGACTCTAGGCATTGATTTAGACTTTTAAAATGTCAAAAATTTTCACGTCTAAAATGTCTAAGTCAAAGTTAACTTCAGGTCACGTCCCGTGCCGGCTGGGCGGGTTTGGGTCGTCACAGGGTTGAATTACATTTGAAATCAGAATTTTAAAGAAAATAACCAAAATAGAAGGAGTGTCTTTCGGTTGACACTTCAATCGACTCTGTATTCATAGGTCGACCTTTGCAGTTGACATTGTGCACTTTTGTACAGACCGGTCGACACCTGTACAGACAGGTCGACACTTTGGCCTGTTAGTCGACACATATATAGACCGGTCGACACTTCAATCGCCTCTGTATTCATAGGTTGACCTTTGTGGTCAACACATTGTACACTTTTGTACAGACCGGTCGACACCTGTACAGACAGGTCGACACTTTGGTCTAATCTGCTCTCACCGGTCGATCCTAGTTGTCAACACATACCAAGTATGGTCGACACCTGAGGATTTCGGTCGACACTTGCAGGCAGAATGTCGTCCTTATTACGCCTATCACTTCTTTTTCCTCCCACACTTAACCATTTTTACTTTCAACTCATCTTCCAATCACTTACTTTCATCTCTAAACATCCTCCAACTCCCATAACCTAATACATCCATTTAAAACTCATCCCAAAACATAACTCTAACTCAAAATTTGTAAAACTGACTAGAAAACACGTAGCGGAACATAAAACACGTGTAAAACCCTTTAATCAAAACATTTGTTTCAAAACATGGCATCTTCCAAGCAAATCCCTAAATCATCAAAACTTACTATCCATTTTTCTAAATTCATAAACGTGTACAAAAAAAACTTGCTTGGAGCATAACCCACGAGTCGGAATCGCCTTGCCCAGCCCAAAACGCCCGCCACAAGTACCATCCATCAATCGGCCTATCCATCGACTTCAGGGAGAACTTCCTCACCTTCAATTTCTTCACCTACATCACAAGATTCAAACTATATGCCTAATGCTTAGTAAGAAGTGTACATATATGAATGAATGTTCATGTAATAAATGCTCAAAAATCATATTTGTTTACTTGTTTCTTATTCTTTTCACTTGACATAGATTAAGGGGGGCTCGTGCAGGGGAGTAGGCTGGGGTTCATGTACATGGTCCTTACGGACAGGTTTCATGGTCCATTACATGGATAGGTGACATGGTCCCTCGAGAGAGACATAAATCATGGCCATACTACCCCAACCCACACTTAATCATTACGTACATTTCATATTCTTGTTTTTCTTTACATTTCCTTTACATAAATCATGCATGTAAAACATTTCGTATGCTTCTTTGGGAAAACATGATGCGTGTAACATAAATGCATATGTAAATATAATCCTCCAAACATCAACACATAAGCTACTCAAGGAAAACTCATCATCAAACAACCTCAGACAATTCATAACACATCAAAACTGTCATATAAACAAAATCTCCTATTACCCTTGTGATGTAGAGCCCTAATGGCCGAACACCTAACACACACTTACCTGGACATCCTTAGCAACCCGTGTGCTTTTTCCTTAAGTCGTAAACACCTAAAACATCACAATTCCAGTATTAACATTGACCCAATCACAAACACTAACCAAGAACGAATCAAATTTCTAATCGAACGTTTTCCCCAATTCGCATAATTTTTATAAGGCATTTCTTTACAAAATCCAGCATAACCTCCTTGTATTATGCATTTTCCCCCAAATTTACAAAACAATCAACAATTCATAATCATAACTCTCCATTTCAATATGCAACCAATAACAATCATCCAGTAATATTCCAAAATCCTAAAATCAACAAATTTTCAAGGAGAAGATTTCTTACCTTCCCGTCTTCAAGGGGAAAAGGGAAAATCGGACCAATTCTTCAAGAGGGAAGGAGGAATTTTGGAACCCTAGCCAAAACCACAAAACCCATGAAAATTGACTCAAACTCAAACTCTAATCCTAAAACTCACGTCATAAATCTTAATGTTTACCTTAAACCTTCTAAATTGGAGGAGGAAATTGAAAAAAAATCACGAGGAGGGAAGGGAGATCACCGGCGCTGGCGCAAGGCGGAGAGGAGAGAAAGAAAGAGAGGGAGGGTGTTCTGCGTGAATGAGAAAAGAAAGAGAGGGAGAGAGTATTAAAATTTTTAATCTCAATTTACCATTTTGCCCTTCAATCCTAATTTCTAACTAATGGTTTTCGTAACCCGTCTGTTTAAATTTTCATAAATTCTTCGTTTGATTTAGCCTCACAATTTAACTCTTAAAGTTCCAATAAAATTTTTCATTCCTAAAATTACGTTAAAATTCTCTAATCCCGGGCATTAATTGGAAATCGAAATGGTGAAAATTCTGGGTGTTATATTGTCAGAAACTGAGAAGTTGTCTTCTTTGAAGATCAAACCATTGAAGATAAGAATAAAGATATGGAGATCACTGATGAGCATCTAGTAAAAGTTGATTAAGTGAAATAAACTTTTGACGGGGGAGATGCTAGCAAAACCAATGATCAAGCAACTGTTGATGTTGACCATAGAGAAACCGAGACTTCTCCTGAACTAGTGCAGAACCAGAGTTAATAAGGTCAACAAGAGATCGTTGACCATCGAGTAAGTTCTCTGTAAACGAGTATGTGATGATCACTGATAGTGATGAACCTGAGTGCTATAAGGAAGCTATGGAGCATCAACAAAAGAAAAACTGGTTGGATACAATGCAAGATGAGATAAGATCATTGCATGAAAACCATACTTATGAGTTTGTTCAGCTTCCAAATGAGAGAAAAGCACTGAAGAACAAATAGGTATATAGACTCAAAGATGAAAATTTGCAACCAAAGTATAAGGCACGACTGATCGTGAAAGGCTTTGGTCAGAAGAAGGGGGTTGACTTTGAGGAAATTTTTTCACTTGTCATAAAAATGTCATTCATATGAGTGGTACTTGGATTATCTTCAAGTCTCGATTTGGAAATCGAGCAACTCGATGTGAAGACAGACTTCTTGCATGGTGAATTAGAAGAAAAGATTTACATGGAACAGCCAGAAAGGTTCGTTGTCAAGGATAATGAACATCTAATATGTAGATTGAAGAAGAGTCTGTATGGATTAAAGTAAGCCCTAAGACAATGGTACAAGAAGTTTGATTTCTTTATGGGAAATCAAAGATACATGAAAACTTCCTCAGACTATTTTATGTTCGTGAAATAAGTTCATGGATGGTACATTTATAATCCTCATGCTTTATGTCGACGATATGTTGATTGTGGACCAGACAAAGAAAAGATTGTTAAGTTAAAGAATGAACTTCACAAGTATTTTTCCATGAAAGACTTGGGACTAGTGAAACAGATCCTTGGGATAAGAATCACTTGTGATAGGAAGAATAGAAAATTATGGCTATCACAGGAGAAATATATCAAGAAAGTTCTCAGCCTATTCTATATGGATAAGGCGATGACGGTCAGTACTCCTCTTACTAAAAATTTCAAACTTATTTCTGAACAAAGTTCTTCCACTAAAGTAGGAAAGGCAGAAATGCAAAGAATTCTGTATGCCTCAGTAGTTGGCAGCTTGATGTATATCATGGTTTGTACGAGATCTGATATTTCACATTCTGTTAGAGTAGTCAGCCAATTTCTAACAAATCCAGGCAGAGAGCTTTGGAATGCAGTGAAATGGATTCTAAGGTATCTTAAATATACTTCTGAATTCAATTTTTGTTTTGAAAGTAAAGAGTCTTCGTTAGTAGCTATACTGATGCGAACATGGCTGGAGATATTGACTCGAGAAGATCAACATAAGGGTACATGGTTAAATTTAGAGGGGGAGCTGTATCATGACAATCTATATGGCAAAATTCAGTTGCACTATCTACAACAGAAGCTAAGTTTATTGCAGCTACAGAAGCATGAAAAGAAATGTTATTGATGCAAAAATATCTAACAGAAGTGGGTCATAAACAAGATAAGTATATCTTGTATTGCGATAGTCAAAGTGATATTCATTTGAGCAAGAACCCAAACTTTCATTTGAAGTTGAAACACATAGATATAAGATATCATTGGATACGAGATGTGTTGGACATTAAGCACGTATATCTCGAGAAAATTCACACGGATGATAATGGCTCAGACATGATGACAAAGATATTACAGAAGAATAAACATGAATTCTGTAGAAGCTAATCAAGATTGGAGATACTTCATCATAAGTCAGGAGGGAAAGATTTCTGGAATATTATGATAAGGGACTTATTTCATTAAATGAAAATGAGAGAAGTAGAAGGAAGAAATCTCTTTCTTCTGCATCTCTCCATACTGCAAGATTTTTGGATCTTGTAGTATGGTGTCTTCTTGTAGGACTCTTTCCCTATAAATAGAGAGTCCTGGCGAAGAAGAAAGCTAGATCCAAAGAGAGTTTCTTTTGTGAGAAGAGGGAGAGGAAAAATAGATGAGGTACTTTTGAGTACAGTGAGAATTCTAAAAGTAGTTATTTCTCTTAGTGAAATTTTTCTAGAATATATGATATCTAAAATATTATTGTAAATCCTATTTTCCATAGTGAGATTTTTCTGGACTTGGTCCCCGTGATTTTTTTCCGATTTGGGTTTCTACGTAAAAATTCTTGGTATTCATTTTAGCCATTATTTCTCTTACTTCTTGGCCGTTATATTTTTACAGGGTGAGAATGTAGCGCCCCGAGTTATCTAAACTTGGTTTGCTATTCTTACTATTAAATCATACTATAAAATTTGTGTAAAATTTAAAATTTTATTCATCACCTTAAAACAATGTCGTTTAAAACATTTAAACCCTTGCAGCGGAAGACTGACATTGCGTGGAAAACCCGTCATTTAAAATCTACTTAAGAAAATAAAGTTTTGGAAAAATTTTGGTCCTGAATGCTGATCACTAAAAAAAATACTTGAAATCTATCGATTTAAAATGTTTTTCTAATAACCCTTATTTAAAACTCCGAAACATTCCTTATATTTTTCTGATCGCATCTACTATCGTTTCTTGTAGCACTTATTTAGTTGTGTAATTGTACTGTGTAAGTGAGTTCTATCTAGGAGACTGGATTTTAAGGGAACCGTTTGTGACCCCTCCAGCTTTTATTAGGAACTTCTTGGAAATGCAATTCTGTCTAAGAAATTGTCCAGTATAATCTTTCTTGGAAATTATACTGATCAGTATTCTCCGCATATTACTACGACGACATTATTATTATTGTTCCTACCAATTTTTTTTATTCCCAACAGCAACCAGAGTAAACTAGTCGGCGACCTGTGCAATGGTGGAAGATTGGCGAACATGTTGTGAACGGAGGGCATGTTGGGCGATGATTAGGTGACAACTTCTTCTTTGTGATAGAATTCTGAAAGCGATGACTGACTTTCTCTGCGTGTGGCGGTTTGGTGAACTCTGTGTGGGGAATTGGTGCTCGGACATATGACCTCTACCCTTCAAGATGAAGGCTTCTTCTCCGAGCTCGTCGACGACAACAGGTCGAACAATTTCGAAACAGATTGCTAGCGACTTTTGTAGAGAAGCAAGTATGGATGTCGACTGTAACGATGATGCTTCTCCTCTTCCTCAGTGATGTATGGGGCTAGGATTCCTTCCCCTTCTCTTTGATGAAGACGAAACATAGAAGAGGAAATCCTCTTTTTGTTTTTTTTTCCAAAATTGCAATTCTTTTACAAAAAAGGTTACAAACCCTAAAAATTGTTCAATGCTAGTGAAGAAACTCTCAGTACTCTGAAACCAAAATTGAATATCAAATCAGTAAAAAAGAAAAACATAGAAATCAAGACACAAAGAATGACGTAGAAAACTTTTTTGAGAAAAAAATAATAGACAGATGAAAAATTTACTATAATAAAATCAATGCACAACTGAGTTTTGCGATTCAAGCAATAATACATAGAGTAATATGTAAGATTCCATAATATTCAATATGATCTCGATCCGATCCAATTATAATTTGTGTCACACAAAATTATAACATTGACAATAAATATCACCAAGAATAGTTTCCTTAAGTTGACTTGGTATGCTCATAAAATGAGTTGTTTTATAGCCATTCGAGCTCGGCATCTTTCGACAGTTGGAAAAAGTCCGACAAAATATCTGGAGGAACCTCTTGTAGGATCGTGATTGTCTAAGAGGGGGAGGGGGTGAATTAGACTTTTTAAAATAATTACTTTACTTAATCGTTTTCTCTCTTTGTATGCAATTACTAAGATTATAGCAACCAAGCAAGCAAAATAAAGTAAAAGAGAGAGAGAGAAATTAACACCATAGTTTTTAACGTGGTTCGGCCAATCTTTCCTACTTCCACGCTCTAAGACTCCCCCTTGAAGATTCTTTCCTTTTCCTCACGAGAAAACAAGATCGATTTTCCCGGGCGTCGATCTACTGCCTTTACACTTCTTGATTGAACTTCGAGGGCATCAATCCACTGCTTTTACACTTTTACAGGGTGAGAATATGTCTCACAATACTACACTCTCTCAAAAGTTAAATCTCAAGTTGAGGAATAGAGAGATGTAGAGAAATGCAGAGTATTACAAAACTTTTCTTACTCGTGAGAGTTGAGAGAGAATTTCTACAAAAAGTCCTTCTCCTGAGCTTCTTTTTCCTTTTTATACTCTATCTGTAATCGGCTTCTCTTCTAGAAAGCTCCTGGTCTACATTTGGAAATATGACCGTTGGAAAGACATCCGTACGAAGACAGCTAGTCGTTGATGTCTTGAGTCGCTATCGCTCGCGGTCTGTAATAGTCTGGTCGTTCCACTTTGAACCAATAAGTTTGTCTTTAACTTTGGACGATTGAGTCTACCTTTTAAGTTTGGACGACTGAGTCTGCCTTGTGAGTTTGGACGACTGCGTCTGTCTTGTGAGTTTAGACGACTGCGTCTGTCTTGTGAGTTTGGACGACTGCGTCTGTTATCAACACCCCAGATTTAAACAACCCGGTTCATTACACTCACTCACTAACCCATACAGGAAAGTTCATAAAACTTTAAAATTTTATCCATCGGCACAAAAACATTATAACTTAAACAATTGAAACATTGCAGCGGAAGACATTTATATAACATAGAGCCGAATACAGAACAGACTAACAATTCTTTCAGTTTAAAATCGTTCGAAAACATTCTGGACAACGTTAAAAATTCCGATCATCGTGTACATTCATTCCTACACCGATCGATCGGCGGCAATAGGGTTCAAACGTCACTTGAACTGCCTTGAGTTGTAACTCTAGACACAACTGGACATCGCGTGAGTTTGGACGACTGCGTCTGTCTTGTGAGTTTGGACGACTGCGTCTGTCTTGTGAGTTTGGACGACTGCGTCTGTCTTGTGAGTTTGGACGACTGCGTCTGTCTTGTGAGTTTGGACGACTGCGTCTGTCTTGTGAGTTTGGACGACTGCGTCTGTCTTGTGAGTTTGGACGACTGCGTCTGTCTTGTGAGTTTGGACGACTGCGTCTGTCTTGTGAGTTTGGACGACTGCGTCTGTCTTGTGAGTTTGGACGACTGCGTCTGTTATCAACTTTGGACGATATCTGTAACGACCCCTTTTCCCAGTAAGATATTATCCGCTCTGGGGATTGGGCCGTAGCCCAATATCCTCCCCTCACGGCTTTGTTTGGTGAGGACTTCCCAGTTGGTCACCCAACCTGAGATTTCTCTCGCCAAAGCACTTTTAACTTCGGAGTTCTTATGGAATCCGTTGCCAATTGTGCTATAAAACACGTCTTACTATCTTGGGATGGTCTCCTTCAACTCTGGACGACTGCTTCTTTCTTTTAAAGCTTTGGACGACTGCATCTGACCTTAAACTTTAGACTACTGATTTTGTCTTGTGTAACACCCCAGATTTAAACAACCCGGTTCATTACACTCACTCACTAACCCATACAGGAAAGTTCATAAAACTTTAAAATTTTATCCATCGGCACAAAAACATTATAACTTAAACAATTGAAACATTGCAGCGGAAGACATTTATATAACATAGAGCCGAATACAGAACAGACTAACAATTCTTTCAGTTTAAAATCGTTCGAAAACATTCTGGACAACGTTAAAAATTCCGATCATCGTGTACATTCATTCCTACACCGATCGATCGGCGGCAATAGGGTTCAAACGTCACTTGAACTGCCTTGAGTTGTAACTCTAGACACAACTGGACATCGCTACTTTGGATGATGTCGCTTTGGACGACGCTATTCTGGACAGTGTCACTTTGGACGAAATTACTCTGGACGATGTCACTTTGGACGACGCTACTTTGGATGATGTCGCTTTGGACGATATCTGTAACGACCCCTTTTCCCAGTAAGATATTATCCGCTCTGGGGATTGGGCCGTAGCCCAATATCCTCCCCTCACGGCTTTGTTTGGTGAGGACTTCCCAGTCGGTCACCCAACCTGGGATTGCTCTCGCTGAAGCACTTTTAACTTCGGAGTTCTTATGGAATCCGTTGCCAATTGTGCTATAAAACACGTCTTACTATCTTGGGATGGTCTCTTTACATATGTTTCATTTCCACATACTTCCCCAAGCGATGTGGGATTGTGACAACCACCCTCTTTATGACCCGTCACCTTCCAGTTCGCCTGTGCGGACGTACCGCCATCCGGGTTCTAGTTCGTGCAGCTATCGTACTCATACGTACACATCCAGATCATCACAATCACCCCCCCTCAGGGGTCCAACGTCCTCGTTGGCCACATTTTCGATTGGGTACAGGCTCTGATACCATTTGTAATGACCACTTTTTCCAGTAAGATATTGTTCGCTCTGGGGATTGGGCCGTAGCCCAATATTCTCCCCTCACGGCTTTGTTTGGCGAGGACTTCCCAGTTGGTCACCCAACCTGAGATTTCTCTCGCCAAAGCACTTTTAACTTCGGAGTTCTTATGGGATCCGTTGCCAATTATGCTCCAAAATGCGTCTTACTATCTTGGGAGGGTCTCTTTACATATGTTTCATTTCCACATACTTCCCCAAGCGATGTGGGATTGTGACAACCCCTTCTTTATAACCTGTCACCTTCCGGTTCGCCCGTTCGGACGTACCGCCATTTGGGTTCCGGTGCGTGCAACCATCGTACTCATACGTACACATTCGGGTCATCACAATATCGCTCCAGAAGACATTACTTTTGGACGACATCGTTTTTGGTCGCCACTACTGTGGACGATAACACTTTGGACAATATTACTCTGGACGATGTCACTTTGGACGACGCTACTCTGGATTATGTCACTTTGGACGATATCGCTCCAGACGACATTACTTTGGACGACAACGTTTTTGGTCGCCACTACTTTGGACGATAACACTTTGGACGACGCCCTTCTGGACGATATCATTCTGGACGACATTGTTTTGAACGACACTACTTTGGACGATAACACTTTGGACGACGCCCTTCTGAACGATATCATTCTGGCCGACATCATTTTGAACGACACTACTTTGGACGATAACACTTTGGACGACGCCCTTCTGGACGATACCATTCTGGACGACGCCCTTCTGGACGATAACACTCTGGACGACCATTACTCTGGACGATAACTCATCCACTACTCTCTACAACAATTTACTATGACTTTGGACGACTGTTTCTTTCCATAACGTGGACGACTATTTTCACTTACAACTTTGGACGACTATTTTCACCTACAGTTTGAACGACAACTTTGTCCATACAACTCTGATTCCAGACTTAGACAAATCCACACTCCCTGGCGATTTCAATACAAAAGACTACATTCAACCAAAACTCAAGTATTATTTCCAGAGAGTTTTCAATCCTAAATTAAAACGTTAAAAGTCATTGTAGTCAATTTAATTCCAGCTACATATCAGCTAATCATTTGTCCACTAAATCCCACACTCACATCCACTGGTTAAATCGCCTCATCAGTTTACCGAGTCCTTGCATGAATGCACTTCTCCAACTGCCTTTATTCCTTAATATGCTCGAAGAACTCACCCATGGTCACCTCTTCACCTACATCACAAAACTCATCTATTAGCCTAATGCTAAATAAGTAAAGCAATAATGAAATGAAATGAAATGCTGAAACATAAACCCTATTTATGCAGTTTCTACTCTCATAGCTCATATTGTATTTATGTTCGTTCCCTGTTGATCCCTCTGTTCGATGGGAAGCGGATCAATTTTCCCAAAGCATACATCCTCTGACTCGATTAAGGGGCGGATTAATTCCCTTAATAGCTGATCTTGATCCTCATATTCGATGGGAAATGGATCATGTTTCCCAAAGCATACATCCTCTGTCTCAATTAAGGGGCGGATTAATTCCCTTAATAGCTGGTCTGATTAGTCATGCTCATACCTTGCCATGTCATTTCACAAGTAAATTCATTTTCGTGTTCTTTCAAAAACATGATGCATGACATACCGAAAACATACAAAACATGCATATAACCTACTGTTTTGTGATGTAGGCCCAAAGGCACACACATACTCTACTTACCTGGCTTCCTGAGAAATCCCCTGTTGTGAGCTACTTTGGGAGTTTGCTCACCTAATATCATAAACAAAGCATTAATTTAATCTTCACTAAACTTCATTCATCAGACTCTCAAAAGAAGACTAACGGTTCATTCTAAACTAACTAAACTTGGGATTTCCTAGTTCTGGTCTAACTTTCGTCAAACAAGATTAAATGCAACTCACCTTGGTTGGAGGAAATCAGAGAGGTAATCACTGGAGGGAAGTCGATCGAGTACCGAATAAGGGAGGGAAGAAGAGGAGTAAGGTGGCGGCTACAATGCCATACACACATAATCCTTTCCCTTAAATACGTTATCCACTAATTAGCCCTCAATTACAATTGTGCCCTTGCCTAATCACACTTTAACCTAACCACTATTTCTCCCAATTTCTTCCATAAAGCGTACATCATTAATCATTAAAATAAATCGAGTCAATAGTGCCGGGTGCTACATCTTAACTGTGGACGATTGATTTTGTCTTTGACTTTGGACGACTAATTCCGTCTTTAGACTTTGGACGATTGATTTTGTCTTGAATGTGGATGACTGACTTCGGAATATTAACACTTAGTCAAAATTGTTAGAAAACATAATACCCTTTTCAAAGGACATTTCTAGATAAATGCAATTTACACTATAATCCAATTATCCAGTTCATGTAGTTCAACTTAATCATCAATTTACCAATTTCATATTAATCATAATCATCAAAAACATAGTTACTCAAACATATTTTAAGCTAACACCTCTGTATGATCTTGATTGTAGTTCTCCCATGAGTGATTGCTCCAGCCAGTTGTCTCATCATAGGCGATCATTCGGCCATGAAGATTGACTATGGCCATCGATCATAAGACATTTTTATCAAACTCATCATCGATAAATGTACAACTCAACCCAACAACAAAAGCTAGAGAAATGGTGAAAATCCCCAAATGTAGGTAGTTCACAAGGTGGTTATTGTAATATCGATATAATGGAGATAACATTGCAAAGATTGGAAACAAGAAGGAAACCCAAAATCAAGAAGGTAATTTTCTTTCCCAAATTCGAAAAAGATAAGAAAATGGAAGGTATCAATGAAATTTGGATTGGAAATGTCACTGGAGGCGTACTACCCTCCAACAACACAGATTTCATCTGACATGAATAACGAAGCAAGCATATATGCATCACCCAAACACGAAGGTTAAACCCACAATGAGCATTAGGGTCAACCAAAGTATGTCTATTAGGATACTAGGTTAATATATTCAGTTACATTAGTTAAATTGTCATCCATGTGCTCACCATGCAACCATCATGCATAAACATACTATACTATGTCAAGTACAAACCAATGCATCGATTTAATATCAATAAACACGACGATCATTTTATTATCTTCTATTAAGTCTCATGATGCATGAATCAATGCATAACCATCATAATATATATGTGATACAGACATGCAGATCTAGATGTGAATAATGTCTATCTAATATCTCATTTCGTCGCATTTATAAAATAATCTCATAATCTCTAATTAACACCATGACATAAACTCTCGTGCCACGTTGTGGCTTTATCTTTGAAAATTGCCTTGACATTATATGCCAAAATGGCAAGGAAATTGTAGATAAAGCCACGGCGTAACACCCAAATGTGAGGCATTCACTCACACATCAAGTTGAGGTGTAACATTGTCAAACGTCGAGGCTTAAACGTGAATTAATGTCGAATCATTATAAATTCCAGATGTCAAGGCTTCCTATAATTGTATATTGTTGTGGCTATATGAATTAAACATTGTGGCTTTCTTTCAAATAATTTATATTGTTTTATGTATTTTTAAATACATTTTTATTCAAAATATTGTGAGAATGCCTTGTCATAAAAGTGAGAACATCTTGGCTTATCTTTGTGCAATAACACTATTTGATGTTAAAGAGAAATTACTTGAATGGTGGCTAGAGAGAAAATGGAGATTCCAAAGGCCATTTGCCCAATTGGCAACTCGGATAACATACACCGTAATGCCCCATTTTTTTAACTAAAACTTCATTATGGTACTTACTTTAATAAAAATCATTGATAAAACATTCTAAACCTTTATATTTTGAAATACTTTTTAACGTGTTTTTGAAAATTCTAATGCAGTAGAAACTTACCATTTACATAACTAACAAATCATCATAGATTATGATTAACAAAATAACTGATGTTTAAAATCAATTTAAAAAATTCTAGTAGTAGCGGGGCCCAGTCCCATGAGGCGGGGCGAGCCGAGCCCTGAGGCTGGGCTCGTGAGCCCGCCAGGGACCGAGCCAGGTGGTCCCCAAACAAGCCGGCTCGTTGGCCTGCTCATTCGCTCAGTAGGCCAGTCTCGCGAGCCAGCCTGCATGCTCCCCCTCCCCACTTCCCCAGCCCCAGCCCTAGCCCTTGCTCCAGCCCCTCTTAGTTTCCACTTTCCACTCCCCCTCCCCATCCCCCCCCCCCCCCCCACCCTCTTAGTTTCCACTTCCACTCCCCCCTCCCCCATCCCCCCCCCCCCCCCCCCCCCCCCCCCCCCCCCCCCCCCCGCTCCTGCTCCCGCTCCCCCACCCCCTATAACACACGGTATTTTTTTGCTATGTAAATATTCCTTGAATTATTAAACAGGAATTATTTGTCATTAATACAATGTGTATTTATTTGAATTGGTGAGATGCTTTATGGAAAGCAGGTTTCGGAGAAAACCAAATCGATGAACTAAATAAAAATTTAATTAGAAACCATTAGAAGGGCAAATTAGGAAGGAATTAAGGTTGGTGAGAGGAAACCAATGGATGGATGCCAAGTGTCCAAAAACTTGCTGGAGAAGCTCTCTCTCTCTTTTCTCTCCTCATCTCTTCTACGTAAACCCTTATGTTCTTCATCTCTTCTCTGCTTTCTCTCTTCCAGGCGACCAACGACGATTTTAACCATAACATTTTTCCTGTTTTCTCCATTTTTCTCCACCTAAGGTAATCTTCTAAGCTAGTTAGTAAGTATGGACAAGTTAAACGCTAGTTTTTTTGAAGTTTAGGTTAATGTCCGATTTTGCATTCTATAGGTTCACGAACCACCGTAGACGTGCATGCTAATCTTGCTACATTTCAGACAACAGGTGAGTTCATGCGTATAAGTTGGCCCTTAAGGCCCTACAGCATGGAGGTACTAGGTTTTGGTTTGGGTAGTTAGGTCATAGGTTATACTATAAGCTAAACGTGTTCTGTGTGTTCTGTTCCATGTTTGTTTTCATTTTGTCGCCTGTATATGTTGAGTTTAAGCACCGTATCTGCTCATGCATACACGTTTTCTGGAAAAACCATGTAAATGTTTTTTAGCACCAGATTTGAAGTTTTGAAAGTTAAAAATGTGAATGTAATGTATGGTTAAGTGTGGACGAGGACTGGCATCCTGTCATGTACTCCTGTTATGTCCTATTGTGGCATGTACTCCTGTTGCGCCAGCTCTTCTTCCCACTTATACCTTCTTGTCCAGTGAAACGTAATGTAATATAACATAGTTCATGTATTTGAAAATGTTCATGCACAGAATATGCATCACTGCATTTCATGTTCTTACTGAGCTCTAGGCTCATAGTTGAACTTTCTGTTGTAGGTATGGACCCTCCAGATGAGGACTTTGTGCCTCAAGCTGATGAGTTGATGTAGTTGGTGGATCGAGCTCATGGGGATTGGTTGTTGCAGTCAGACAAATGTTATTCCTGTGAGGACGTATTTTTCTAAAGTTATGTTCAACTTTTGTGTTTTCTTTCTAAAAACGATGTACAGACTTAGTTTTAATGAATTTAAAACCTCTGTTTGATAGTTGAATGTATGTTTTTAAAATATTCTAGAATTGCTTGGGATTTTCTCTTTTAGGTTGTGCATGGTTTATCTCTGGTTATAGAGCTATCCATGCAATTTGATCTCTTAAACTTCTGTCGTGTTTCTGATGTCCATTTTGAATCGGGTTTTAGAAGTTCAAAGCTTCTGTGTCAAAAGAAGTAAGTTATCAAACAGAGAGGTAGCTGATCGATCGCTTGGGGTAACCGATTGATCGGCGGAGTATATGTTTATGTTTTCAAGTCTTCAAGTTTTCCCAAAAGGAAACAGTCGTCCACGCCCTCTGTAAAATAGTCGTCCACGCCTTCGGTAAAACAGTCATCCATTCTGTCTCCAGTTTCTGTTGTCTATTCTGCCTTCGGTTTTTGTCTTTTATTCGGCTAAGTGTTATCGTCCAAAGTTATCATCCATGATAACGTCACCGAGAGTCTGTATGTTATTTTAAAAGTCCAAAGTCTGCCTGTTATTTTTAACGTCCACACTGCATTTGAAAATAGTTGTCCACGTATTCTGTAAAATAGTCGTCCATTTTGCTTCCAGTTTCCGTTGTCTATGTTGCCTTCGGTTTCTGTCTTTTATTTGGCTAAGTGTTATCGTCCAATGTTATCGTCCATGATAACGTCACCGAGAGTCTGCCTGTTTTTTTAAAAGTCCAAAGTCTCCCTTTTATTTTAAACGTCCACAGTTTTCGATTGTCCACAGCTTCTCTTTGTTCACAGATTTTGCCTTTTCTTTTTAAACATCCACGGCTTCTGCTGTCCACAGTAAGTCTTCCACGGCATGATTCCCGTTTCTGTTTTCTATTTTATTAAGTATTCCACTGCATGTCTGTCGTCTATTTTGCCTCCAGTTTTCCAAAGTCCATCCTGCTCCTTATTTTAAACATTCAAAGTATTCTGTTTTTCCTGTTTTCAATTCTCCCTGTCTTCCTGTTCTCGTCCAGAGTACTCGTCCAAGTTTTTTTAATATTCCTGTCTTCCTGTTTTTCTTCTGCCATTTATTTCTGAAGTCCAATTTTTAAATATGTCTTCCAGTTTTCAATTTTGAGAGATGGTTTTCTCTGTGTAACATTTTAAAAGATCAAAAAAATATGTGTCACGTTTTAAAATGTTCGGAGTGATGGCTCTTCGACCCCGATCAAAAACTAGGGTATTCACAGTTATGGTATCAGAGCAAAAACTGAGTTTTAAAAGTGATTATGTAAACTATCTGACTGCGCAATCCACCACGTGAGATCGCTCCACCAATTGTAAGTGTTTAAGTTTCCGTATCCGTTTTAGTTTATTAAGTTAAGTTCCTTATCATTTATAGGATTTACATAGAAATGGTGAGAGGACACCAAGGTGAGCCAAATGATAGGGGCGACGCCCTTGACCGTTTAACTGAGCTGGTCGGCGTTTAGTCTCGCATGATGGAGCGGATGATGGCTGATAATGGGAACAATAACCGTGCTAATGTTCCACGTGAGTCTAGTGGAGAGAGATTCTGGCGACTCCAACCGCATATGTTTGATGGATTATCAACAGATCCTATTAATGCCGAAGAGTGGATCCGGCAGATTGAACGTATGTTCAACTATGCAGAAGTGGAGGAAAACAAGAAGGTGATATGTGCCTCGTTCCATCTCACCAAAAATGCTGGATTTTGGTGGGACACGGTGCAGTCGTCTACCGTGGCATTGAGCTGGGAAGGATTCAAAATAATTTTCTACGAGAAGTACTTTGACCGCAGTGTGAGGAAGGAGAAGATGATCGAATTCTCTCGACTGCGACAATTTGGAACGGTGGCCGAGTATGTTCAGAAGTTCGAGTCACTATCTCGATACGCACCTCATTTAGTGAGCACCGATGAAAACAAGGTACACCAATTTATTCAGGGTCTGAAGCTGAACCTCTTACGGGGGATTACAACCGAGGGATTATACGAGGCCCCGTATACGAAGGTATTAGCCAAGGCTTATCAGTTGGAAGCCTTAGAGGTGAAGTCACAAAGATATAGAGATACATCAAAGAGAATCCTACATGATGCCCCTCAATAGCAACAACAAAGGGGTCAATTTGGGCAACCACAACGGCAACAGAACAGAGGTGTTAAGAGACCTAATGAGATTGCTGCTTATCAGGACAAAGGGAAAAGACCTATGGGAGATCCTTAGCTTCCTGTATGCCCGCGTTGCCAGAGGAATCATACGGGGGAATGCAGGCTCTTTACTGGCCGTTGCTTCCGATGTGACAAGGAGGGCCATCACGTCCGGGATTGCTCAATGCCCGACACAAGATTGAATCGAGCCGTGCCAAGGGTTTTTGCAATGATAGAGGATGATGATGACACATAGCACACGGCGATCACAGGTACAATATTGATTTGTGATGTACCTGCTTATACTTTGTTGGACACAGGGGCCACACATTCGTTTGTGGCAATAGACTTTGTGGGTAGGGATAACTTATGTATTGTGTCGTCAGATCAACCCTACAGTGTCATGCTACCGTCTGGAGAGTTTATGCACTCCGAGCAGGCATTGCAGGGTGATATAGTGTCATTTGGAGACCAGAAATTGTATGCCAATCTTATCATCATCGGTATGAAAGGATACAAGGTAATTCTGGGGATGGACTGGCTGTGTAGACATCATGCCACCATCAACTGTAGGTCCGGGCTCGTGTCTTTTAAGCACCCGAACGAGGTAGAGTTCTCTTATCAGGAAATACCAAAGAAACACAGTATGCCTGTTATATCCTCCTTGAAAGTTCAATAGCTGATGAGGTCAGGATGTGTCGGATTTCTTGCCCACGTAATAGATGTTCAAAGGCAAGGTGAGGCAAAACTACAAGATATCCCAGTGGTTTGAAACTTCCCATGGGTCTTCTTAGACGACCTGCCAGGATTGCCACTGGATCATGAGATTGAGTTTGAAATTGATGTATATCCTGGTGCTGAACCGTTATCGAGGAATTCGTACCGTATGGCGCCAATTGTGCTGAGGGAGTTGAAGGCTCAGCTAAAGGAATTGGTGGACAAGGGCTTTGTGCGCCCTAGTTTCTCTCTATGGGGTGCGCCCGTCCTATTTGTTAAGAAGAAGGATGGATCCTTACGTATGTGCATCGATTACCGGGAGCTGAACAAGTTGACCATCAAGAATAAGTACCCGTTGCTGAGAATTGATGATTTATTTGACCAACTGCAAGGGGCTCGGGTATTCTCAAAGATTGATTTACGCTCTGGTTATTACCAGTTGAAGGTAAGAGCTGATGACATTCTAAAGACCGCATTCAGGACCCGATATGGACACTATGAGTTCTTGGGGATGTCTTTTGGATTGACTAATGCCCCGGTGGCATTTATAGACCTGATGAACATGATATTACAGGATTTTCTGGACAAGTCCGTGATCGTCTTCATTGACGACATCCTGGTTTATTCCAGGAGTGAAGCCGAGCACGAGGAGCACTTGGCAATTGTACTATCAACTCTAAAACAACATCGATTGTTTGCCAAACTGTCGAAGTGTGAATTCTGGTTGAGCAAGATTAACTTCCTAGGCCACGTGGTGTCTGCAGAAGGGGTTTCAGTGGATCTGGCCGAGATTCAGGCTGTGAAAGACTGGCTGAGACCAAGGAATGCCAGTGAGGTGCATAGCTTTATCGGACTAGCTGGTTATTACTGAAAGTTTATCAAAGGATTTTCTGTGATAGCGAAGCCTATGACTAGATTAACGAGGAAAGACATCAAGTTCAAGTGGTCTGAAGCTTGTGAGGTGGGTTTTCAGACGCTTAAACAAAAGTTAACCACTGCTCCTCTGTTAGTGTTGCCAGTTGAAGACAGCAACTTCAGTGTGTACTGAGATGCATCCAAGGCTGGCTTGGGATGTGTATTAATGCAAAAAGAAAAAGTGGTGGCAGACGCATCCAGACAATTGAAGAACCACGAGCAAAACTACCCTACTCACGACCTTGAGTTAGCGGCAGTTGTTTTTGCACTAAAGGTATGGAGACACCACTTGTATGGACAATCATGTGAGGTGTTTTCTGATCACAAAAGCTTGAAGTATATATTTACTCAGAAAGAATTAAACATGAGGCAACGACGGTGGCTCGAGTTTGTGAAAGACTATGACATCGAGATTAAATACCACCCAATAAAAGCTAATGTTGTAGCCGATGCATTGAGCAGGATGCCGGCTACTATGCAACCGACCTTGGTGGCCATATCAATGCCTTTAAGGACAGAAATTCAGAGGTTCGATTTGGAGGTAGTTTCTAAGCTATCAGCCATGTTGGCAGATCTAACATTAAGACCAACCATTATGGACCAAATTAAGGAAGCCCAGAAGATCAATTTGAAGGAGATGGCCGATATAGTAAGCAAGTTACCTATGGCCTCTTCCGATTTCAGTTATTCAGGAGATGGTATTCTGAAGTTCAAAGATAGGTGGTACGTTCTGAGAGATGAAGAGCTACGAAAGGACATTTTATCGGAAGCCCACTCGTCTTCTTTCTCTGTGCACCCTGGAAGCACGAAGATGTATCAAGACATGAAACTTCACTTCTGGTGGCTGAATATGAAGAACGAAGTAGCCAAGTATGTGGAGTCTTGGATGATATATCAACAAGTCAAGGCTGAACATCAATGACCAGATGGAACACTTCAGCCTCTCCCAATCCCTGAATAGAAGTGGGAGAACATCACTATGGACTTCATTGTTGGCCTACTGAGGACGACTAGAGGCCATAACAGCATATGGGTTATTGTAGATAGACTAACAAAGTCGGTCCATTTTCTACCTGTGAAGACGACATTCTCTATGGACCAGTATGCAGAATTATACATAAGTGAAATCATCAAGCTGCATGGTATTCCGGTGTCGATCGTCTCAGACTGAGATCCTAGATTCACTTCCAGGTTTTGGAGAAGCTTGCAAAACTCCTTGGGTACCAAGTTAAATTTCAGCACTGCATTTCGTCCACAAACTGACGGACAATCCGAGAGAACGATTCAGATACTAGAGGATATGTTAAGGTTGTGCGTACTGGAATTTCATGCTCTTGGAGTAAATATTTGCCGCTTGTTGAGTTCGCTTACAACAATAGCTACCAGGCTACGATCAGTATGGCTCCATATGAAGCTCTTTATGGCAGAAAATGCAGATCCCCATCGTGTTGGGATGAAGTTGGAGAATCCAGACTTGTCTGCCCCGAGTTATTGCAGCAGATGTCTGAGGTGATTGCTACTATCAAACAACGAATCAATACTTCTCAGAGTCGACAGAAGAGTTACGCGGACCGGAGACGGAGAGACTTGGAGTTCGCTAAAGGCGATGAAGTATTCCTGAAGGTGTCGGCTTTCAAGGGCGTGATGAGATTTTGTAAGAAAGGGAAGCTCAGTCCGAGGTTTGTTGGGCTATTTCCCATCTTGAAGAGAGTAGGAAGCATGGCTTACAAACTGCAGCTGCCAGCGTCCATGAATGGAGTTCACAACGTCTTTCACGTTTTGATGCTGAGAAAATGTGTGCGAGATCCTACTCAGATCGTGGAACCGGTGGACATAGATATCATGCCGACGTTCACATATGAAGAAAGGCCAATACAGATTTTGGACTCCTCACTCAAGCTGTTGCACAACAGGGTGGTCCCATTGGTGAAAGTTTTATGGCGCAATCATGACGCGAAGGAAGCCACATGGGAGAGACAACAAGACGTTATGGCCCAATATCCGGAGCTATTCGCTTAAGCAAATTTTGGGGACAAAATTCTATTAAGGTGGGTGGGATGTAACACACGGCATTTTTTTGCCATGTAAATATTCCTTGAATTATTAAACGAGAATTATCTGCCATTAATACAATGTGTATTTATTTGAATTGGTGAGATGCTTTACGGAAAACAGGTTTCGGAGAAAACCAAATCGATGAACTAAATAACAATTTAATTAGAAACCAATGGAAAGGTAAATTAGGAAGGAATTAAGGTTGGTGGGAGGAAACCAATGGATGGATGCCAAGTGTCCAAAAACTTGCTGGAGAAGCTCTCTCTCTCTTTTCTCTTCTCTTCTCTTCTACGTAAACCCTTATGTTCTTTATCTCTTCTCTACTTTCTCTCTTCCAGGCGACCAACGGCGATTTTAACAACAACCTTTTTCCTGTTTTCTCTATTTTTCTCCACCTAAGGTAATCTTCTAAGCTAGTTAGTAAGTATGGGCAAGTTAAATGCTAGTTTTTTTGAAGTTTAGGTTAATGTCCAATTTTGCATGCTATAGGTTCGCGAACCACCGTAGACGTGCGTGCTAAGCTTGCTACATTTCGGACAACAGGTAAGTTCATGCGTATAAGTTGGCCCTTACGGCCCTATAGCATGGAGGTACTAGGTTTTGGTTCGGGTAGTTAGGTCATAGGTTATACTATAAGCTAAACGTGTTTTGTGTGTTCTATTCCATGTTTGTTTTCATTTTGTTGCCTGTATATGTTGAGTTTAAGCAGTATCTGTTCATGCATACACGTTTTCTGGAAAAATCATGTAAATATTTTTCAGCACTAGATTTGAAGTTATGAAAGTTAAAAATGTGAATGTAATGTATGGTTAAGTGTGGACGAGAACTGGCATCCTGTCATGTACTCCTGTTATGTCCTGTTGTGGCATGTACTCCTGTTGCGCCAGCTCTTCTTCCCACTTATACATTCCTGTCTAGTGAAACGTAATGTAATGTAACGTACTGTTCATGTATTTGAAAATGTTCATGCACAGCATATGCGTCACTGCATTTCATGTTCTTACTAAGCTCTATGCTCATAGTTGAACTCCCTGTTGTAGGTATGGACCCTCCAGATGAGGACTTTGTTCCTCAAGCTGATGAGTTGATGTAGTTGGTGGATCGATCTCATGGGGATTGGTTGCTGCAGTCAGACAAATGTTATTCCTGTGAGGACGTATTTTTCTAAAGTTATGTCAAGTTATGTTCAACTTTTGTGTTTTCTTTCTAAAAATGATGTACAGACTTAGTTTTGATGAATTTAAAACCTCTGTTTGACAGTTGAATGTATGTTTTTAAAATATTCTGGAATTGCTTGGGATTTTCTCTTTTAGGTTGTGCATGGATTATCTCTGATTTTAGAGCTATCCATGCAGTTTGATCTCTTAAACTTCTGTCGTGTTTTCTGATGTCCAAAAATTATGTTTTGAATCGGGTTTTAGAAGTTCAAAGCTTATGTGTCAAAAGAAGTAAGTTGTCAAATAGAGAGGTAGCCGATCGATCACCTGGGGTAACCGACTAATTGGCAGAGTATATGTTTATGTTTTCAAGTCTTCAAGTTTTTCCAAAAGGAAACAGTCGTCCACGCCCTGTAATGCCCCCAAACCCGCCCCAGCTCGGTGCGCTACTTTGCTAACTAAAACCGCGTTAAAAATGACGTTTAAAATAATTTTCGATAAATTTTTTACTCGATTTATGGGTTTTCCGAACCCTCGAAAAATGTTGGAAAATGTGCCAAAAATACGTTTAAAATATGCCGGAAAAAGTCGGGTCAAAATATTTTGGAAATAGAGAAAAAAATCGAAATGGGTGTGTGCTGGGCGCCGCGCGCGCGCTGCGTGCCCCTCTGCGCGCCCAGCCCGATCGATCGGCGCCCAGCCCGACCGATCGGGCCCTATTGGGTTTCTTCGGCCAAAAATGCCTATTTTTCCATTTTTCACCTTTTCTCTAATTTCTTTAAACCACTCACCTCCAAACCACCCAAAACTTACCCAAAACATTTCCCGACATTTCTCACTTCCCGACACGAGAAAATTCTGGAAAAACTGACTCCAAAATCTTAACGGAAACGTGAAAAACCATTGAAAATCGACGTCGTTTGTTATACGAAAAATCGGGCGGCATAATGTTTAATTTTTATAAATCCCAAAACATCCAACAAATATATATACAACAACTTCCAAAACATCAACCAAAAGAGTTATAAAACTCCCATCATTTCCACAAACTGAAATCTAAACTAACTACCAAAATATCGACTAAACTGCCAAAATACCAAATCCCACATACATCCTGAAGACCATGGTCGAGATGCCCCGACAAGTGTCTGCACCGGCATGCCTCGTAAATCACCGACTGCCCCTACTCCTGGGCTACATCATCTAGCTCACCTGAACTCCTGTCGTTACCTACACCATAGAACACAAAACGTAAGCCTAATGCTTAGTAAGTAGGGAATAATGCATATCAAAAACATAATGCAACACAACCCCTAACACATGAAGTTTCTACTCCCTCAGTTGCTCTTATTTCGTTTGCGTTTCGTTACTCACTCAAAGAACGGAACTTATCGCAAGCGCTAAACTGTAACTCTAGTAGTCCCTCGCAGGTACCACCTTAACGCGACTGGGAAACTCTACTAGAGTTCCTCGCAGGTGCTACCCTAACGCGACTGGGTGAACTCAAACTCTACTCGGTCCCTCCATGATACCACCTTAACGCAAATGGGAAACTCATACTAGAGTTCCTGAGGAGGTGTCCCCGAAAGCGACGTGGTGGACTCAACCTCTATAGTTCCCTCGCAGGTATACCTTAACGCAACTAGAAACTTACGAGCGTCCTCGCAGGTACCCTAACGCGAATCAAACTCTACTAGTCCCTCGCAGGTACCACCTTAACGCGACTGGGAAACTCTACTAGAGTTCCTCGCAGGTGCTACCCTAACGCGACTGGGTGACTCAAACTCTACTAGTCCCTCGCAGGTACCACCTTAACGCGACTGGGTGACTCAAACTCTACTAGTCCCTCGCAGGTACCACCTTAACGCAACTGGGAAACTCTACTAGAGTTCCTCGCAGGTGCTACCCTAAAGCGACTTGGTGACTCAAACTCTACTAGTCCCTCGCAGGTACCACCTTAACGCGACTGGGTGACTCAAACTCTACTAGTCCCTCGCAGGTACCACCTTAACGCGACTGGGAAACTCTACTAGAGTTCCTCGCAGGTGCTACCCTAACGCGACTGGGAAACTCTACTAGAGTTCCTCGCAGGTGCTACCCTAACGCGACTGGGAAACTCTACTAGAGTTCCTCGCAGGTGCTACCCTAACGCGACTGGGAAACTCTACTAGAGTTCCTCGCAGGTGCTACCCTAACGCGACTGGGTGACTCAAACTCTACTAGTCCCTCGCAGGTACCACCTTAACGCGACTGGGTGACTCAAACTCTACTAGTCCCTCGCAGGTACCACCTTAACGCGACTGGGAAACTCTACTAGAGTTCCTCGCAGGTGCTACCCTAACGCGACTGGGAAACTCTACTAGAGTTCCTCGCAGGTGCTACCCTAACGCGACTGGGTGACTCAAACTCTACTAGTCCCTCGCAGGTACCACCTTAACGCGACTGGGTGACTCAAACTCTACTAGTCCCTCGCAGGTACCACCTTAACGCGACTGGGTGACTCAAACTCTACTAGTCCCTCGCAGGTACCACCTTAACGCGACTGGGTGACTCAAACTCTACTAGTCCCTCGCAGGTACCACCTTAACGCGACTGGGAAACTCTACTAGAGTTCCTCGCAGGTGCTACCCTAACGCGACTGGGAAACTCTACTAGAGTTCCTCGCAGGTGCTACCCTAACGCGACTGGGAAACTCTACTAGAGTTCCTCGCAGGTGCTACCCTAACGCGACTGGGTGACTCAAACTCTACTAGTCCCTCGCAGGTACCACCTTAACGCGACTGGGAAACTCTACTAGAGTTCCTCGCAGGTGCTACCCTAACGCGACTGGGTGACTCAAACTCTACTAGTCCCTCGCAGGTACCACCTTAACGCGACTGGGAAACTCTACTAGAGTTCCTCGCAGGTGCTACCCTAACGCGACTGGGTGACTCAAACTCTACTAGTCCCTCGCAGGTACCACCTTAACGCGACTGGGAAACTCTACTAGAGTTCCTCGCAGGTGCTACCCTAACGCGACTGGGTGACTCAAACTCTACTAGTCCCTCGCAGGTACCACCTTAACGCGACTGGGTGACTCAAACTCTACTAGTCCCTCGCAGGTACCACCTTAACGCGACTGGGTGACTCAAACTCTACTAGTCCCTCGCAGGTACCACCTTAACGCGACTGGGAAACTCTACTAGAGTTCCTCGCAGGTGCTACCCTAACGCGACTGGGAAACTCTACTAGAGTTCCTCGCAGGTGCTACCCTAACGCGACTGGGTGACTCAAACTCTACTAGTCCCTCGCAGGTACCACCTTAACGCGACTGGGAAACTCTACTAGAGTTCCTCGCAGGTGCTACCCTAACGCGACTGGGTGACTCAAACTCTACTAGTCCCTCGCAGGTACCACCTTAACGCAACTGGGAAACTCTACTAGAGTTCCTCGCAGGTGCTACCCTAACGCGACTGGGAAACTCTACTAGAGTTCCTCGCAGGTGCTACCCTAACGCGACTGGGTGACTCAAACTCTACTAGTCCCTCGCAGGTACCACCTTAACGCGACTGGGTGACTCAAACTCTACTAGTCCCTCGCAGGTACCACCTTAACGCGACTGGGTGACTCAAACTCTACTAGTCCCTCGCAGGTACCACCTTAACGCGACTGGGAAACTCTACTAGAGTTCCTCGCAGGTGCTACCCTAACGCGACTGGGTGACTCAAACTCTACTAGTCCCTCGCAGGTACCACCTTAACGCGACTGGGTGACTCAAACTCTACTAGTCCCTCGCAGGTACCACCTTAACGCGACTGGGTGACTCAAACTCTACTAGTCCCTCGCAGGTACCACCTTAACGCGACTGGGTGAGTAATTGTTTGCTATTGTCCAATCAATTCACTCGCTCGCTAACATTTATCAATATAGAAAAACTCAGCCAGCCCACTAATAAAAATCAAAGGGTTTTATAACTAAACTACACACTAACAATTCAACCCAAACTCACAACTAATCACAAAAAACCGAATTTTATACAAAATGTTAACGTCCAACTTCAAACGGCCATAACTTTCTCATTTTTCAACGGATTTTGACGTACCACCCCAATCTGTAAACCTCTACACGTCTACTATCCATTGAAATCATCAAGTAACCAACCAAACACAATAACCAATCCGAAAATGCAGAAACAGAACCGGCCATTTAATCCAAAAATCTTGTTTTTCTCCAAACTCAACCAAATCCATAATTTTACTACTTAAACAACCTAAACTAACCTATCTAAATGTTAAACCATGAAAAGTAGCCACAAAACCAGCAAGAGAAATCAAAATTCGGAGCTCTCCAATTAGGGTTTCCAAATCTTTACTAAACCTCACCAAAAGTCATCAAAAACCCCAAAAACTTACACTACCATGCATCCAACTAAAAACCCATTGAAAATATACCTTAATCCTTGCCAAAATGGATGAAATGGAGAAGAGGAGACACCCTAGGGTTTCTGCAAAAATTTCATGGAAGACAAAGGGGAAGAAGAAGAAAAACTCCCTTTTTAACTTTTACTATACCAATTTTATAAAACCAATTTTCTTCTTTTCATTTTTTTCCCACAAAATTCCACCATTTTTAAAAGTAACCCTTCCCACTTTTGTCATGACTTTCAACGTGATTTCTCCCCTTTTAAACCCCTCCATTTAATCCATAACACTTTACTTCCTCCCATTGGTTAATTTATTCATTTGACTTTTCAACTTTATCTTTTTGACTTTTCCACCAAAGTTTCAAAGTTTAATTTAATCACACCTTTCTCCTTCATTCCACAAGCCAACGTGAAGGATGACATTTCATCCTCCTTCAAATCCTTTCCTTCACTTTTATTTACATTATCACAAATTTCAACTCAACTCCAATTTATAACCACTTAAATCTAGGGTTTCCTCTCAATTTATCACTTTAAACTTTTACTATAATTCTAATACTTAACATAACCTTAGGACATATGCTAAACCCTCATAACATAACCTATCTAAGGCTACACACGTTGTAGGAATTTCCTAGGTGTTACACTCTCTCTATAAAATAGTCGTCCACGCCTTCTGTAAAATAGTCGTCCATTCTGTCTCCAGTTTCTGTTGTCTATTCTGCCTTCAGTTTTTGTCTTTTATTCGGCTAAGTGTTATCATCCAAAGTTATCATCCATGATAACGTCACCGAGAGTCTGTCTATTATTTTAAAAGTCCAAAGTCTGCCTGTTATTTTAAATGTCCACGCTGCCTTTGAAAATAGTCGTCCACGCATTCTGTAAAACAGTCGTCCATTTTGCCTCCAGTTTCTGTTGTCTATTTTGCCTTTGGTTTCTGTCTTTTATTTGGCTAATTGTTATCGTCCAAAGTTATCGTCCACGGTAACGTGACCGTGTAACACCCGGCAATTTTGCCATGTAAATATTTCTTGAATTATTAGACTGAATTAATGGGAATATTTATACAATGTATGTTTTATGTGTTTGCCGATGGTTTCAATTGAATGTGGGTGATTCGTAAAACCGATTTGAGGAACTAAATAGTAATTTAGTTAAAAACCAATGGAAGGGCAAAATAGGGAGCTAATTAAGGTTGATGGGGGTGGGCCTATTGTTGCTTGACACTTGGCAACTTGTTGAAGAAGCCATGTTCTTCTTCTCTTTCCTCCTACATGAAACCCTCATTTCTCCTCTTCTTCTTTCCACTCCCCTCTGTTTTCTCTCTTCTAGACGTCAAACGCCCTTCGAAGCTGCTTCGATCTCCTCATTTTTCTTCTGTTTCTCTGCATAAGGTAAACATTTGCTAAAGTTAATGAGTTTGGATAAGTTAAAATGTGAGTTTTGTTGTAGTTTGGGGTTACGATAATTTGGAGAGAACTCACTTTTTTTGCATGAAAACACGTTGGTTTGTTTTCTAAAGGTTTGAATGGAGTTTGAAGTATATTCTACTAAGTTATTAGTTAGCATTTGCAGCTTTGTTAATTTCCCTTTTCGTGCACGTCATAGGTTCGTGCATCACCGTGGTTTCACGAGCAAAGCTTGCTGCTTTTCGGACATCAGGTAAGTTCATGTGTGTAGATTGGCCCTTAAGGCTCTACAACTCAGAGATACTAGGTTTTACTTTTGTCGGGTTGTTTTGGGTAGATAAATTAGAGTTACGTTCTGAGTTTTCTGCATTTCTCTTTATGTTCCGTCGTTTTATTTCTGTTGCCTGCTGTTTTAATTTAAGCACTGTAAACGTCCATGCATACACGTTTTTCCCGAAAGCTCATGCAAAAATGTTTTCTGCACACGTTTTGAAGTTAAGAAAGATAAAAGAAAAATCTGAATGTAATGTATCGGTTAAGTGTTGGACGGGGACTGGCCCTCTGTTTCTGTTATATTCTGTACATCTGTATGTGCCTATTAGTGCACTTGCCAGTTCCCCTATAAGCCTCACTTATACCCCCTTACCAGTGAAATGTAATGTAATGTACTGTCACTGTATTCTGAAAATTCATGCATAGCATATGCATCACTGTATTTTATTCATGTTCTTACTGAGTTTTAGACTCATAGGTGAACTCACTGTTGTAGGTACGGATCATGTGGATGAGGATCTTATGCCTTAGTCTGACGAATAGGTGGCTGGTGGCTCGAGCTTTCGGGGGTGGTTGCGGCAGCCAGACATATTTCTGTCCCGAGGTTTAAGTTTTTAAAGTAAAGTTCATATCTGTAAACTCTACTGGGATTCTGGTGTTTTGTTTTTAAAACTCTGTTGGAAATTTGGATAATGTATAGGTTTGGTGTCTAAGTTTTTAAACCTCTGTAATTGACAGTTGTATATATGTTTTGAAAACATTATGAAACTGCTTGAGTTTTTCCTTTTTAGGTTGTGCATGGATGGTCTCAAATTTTGGAGCTATCCATGCAATCTGTTTTCTTGAATCTCTGTCATTTGTAAAGTATGTTTTACAACTTTGTTTTGAATCGGGTTTTGAGGGTTTGAAACTTTTTATGTCTTCTGTTCTATGCTCCCTGTTTACACGTCTTTAAAACTGTCAAATTTTGCCTTTAAAACTGCGTCTTCCGCTACGGTTTATTTAAGCCCTCCGGTTTATTTACATCTTCCGCCTTTGTCACCCAGTCTTCATCTCCTGCTCAGTTTCAATTACATCTACCACCTGACGTCATCCACCCACATCTTCCGCCCAATTCACTTACATCTACCGCCTGACGTCATTCACCCACATCTTCTGCCCAGTTTCAATTACATCACCACCTGACGTCATTCACCCACATCATCCACTCAATTCACTTACATCTACCGCCTGACGTCATCCACCCACATCTTCCACCAGTTTAACTACATCTTCCACCCTACGTCACCTAATCCACATCTTCTGCCCTACTTCTTCCGCCCCGATTTATTTACATCTTCCGCCCTATATCACCCAATTATGTCATTCACTGTAGCTTTCTCCCAGTATGCCTTTCAGTTTATATTTCTCATTTATTTTCACTGCATGTATTTTATCACGTTTTCCTCTGCATGCCCGTCGTCCATCCTGCCTTTTATTTAAACGGTCCAAGTATTTTGATTTCCTTCTGTCATTCATTCTGCAGTCCGATTTAACTGTTTCCCATTTTGCTTTCAAATCCAGAGAATATTTTCTCTCTCTGTAAAGTTTTAAGGGTTTGTTTTAAATGTTCAGTCTGTTTATTCAAAAATAATAATAATAATAGTCTCTGTTTTGAATGTCCCGGAGTGATGGCTCCTCGGACCCCGATCGGGTCTGGGGCTGTCACAGTTATGGTATCAGAGCCGCTAGATTTTAAAAGCAGTTCTTGGTAAATGTCTGGTTGCGTAACTCGTCACGTGAGATTGCTCCACCAATTGTAAGTGTTTAAGTTCCCGTGAAAACTTCTGTTTATTAAATTTGGTTAATCTATTTATAGGATTTTCTTAGAAATGGTGAGAGGACACCAGGATGAAGCAAGTGATAGTGCCAGGGCCATAGATTGCTTAACCGAGCTGGTGGGTGTACAGTCCCGCATGGTGGAACGTTTGATGGCCAGAGAAGATAACGAAAATAACAATCATGGTAATGCTCCGCGTGACACCAGTGGAGATAGGTTCCGGCGACTCCAACCGCTGATGTTTGATGGATTATCGATGAACCCAGCTCACGCTGAGGAATGGAATCGGCTGATTGAACAAATGTTCAACTATGCCGAAGTGGAGGAGAGAAAGAAGGTTACATGTGCCACGTTTCATCTCACCAAGAATGCTGGATTTTGGTGGGACACAGTGCGGTCAACTACTGTGGCATTAAGCTGGAAGGACTTCAGAATGTTAAAAAAAAAAAAAAAAAAAAAAAAAAAAAAAAAAAAAAAAAAAAAAAAAAAAAAAAAAAAAAAAAAAAAAAAAAAAAAAAAAAAAAAAAAAAAAAAAAAAAAAAAAAAAAAAAAAAAAAAAAAAAAAAAAAAAAAAAAAAAAAAAAAAAAAAAAAAAAAAAAAAAAAAAAAAAAAAAAAAAAAAAAAAAAAAAAAAAAAAAAAAAAAAAAAAAAAAAAAAAAAAAAAAAAAAAAAAAAAAAAAAAAAAAAAAAAAAAAAAAAAAAAAAAAAAAAAAAAAAAAAAAAAAAAAAAAAAAAAAAAAAAAAAAAAAAAAAAAAAAAAAAAAAAAAAAAAAAAAAAAAAAAAAAAAAAAAAAAAAAAAAAAAAAAAAAAAAAAAAAAAAAAAAAAAAAAAAAAAAAAAAAAAAAAAAAAAAAAAAAAAAAAAAAAAAAAAAAAAAAAAAAAAAAAAAAAAAAAAAAAAAAAAAAAAAAAAAAAAAAAAAAAAAAAAAAAAAAAAAAAAAAAAAAAAAAAAAAAAAAAAAAAAAAAAAAAAAAAAAAAAAAAAAAAAAAAAAAAAAAAAAAAAAAAAAAAAAAAAAAAAAAAAAAAAAAAAAAAAAAAAAAAAAAAAAAAAAAAAAAAAAAAAAAAAAAAAAAAAAAAAAAAAAAAAAAAAAAAAAAAAAAAAAAAAAAAAAAAAAAAAAAAAAAAAAAAAAAAAAAAAAAAAAAAAAAAAAAAAAAAAAAAAAAAAAAAAAAAAAAAAAAAAAAAAAAAAAAAAAAAAAAAAAAAAAAAAAAAAAAAAAAAAAAAAAAAAAAAAAAAAAAAAAAAAAAAAAAAAAAAAAAAAAAAAAAAAAAAAAAAAAAAAAAAAAAAAAAAAAAAAAAAAAAAAAAAAAAAAAAAAAAAAAAAAAAAAAAAAAAAAAAAAAAAAAAAAAAAAAAAAAAAAAAAAAAAAAAAAAAAAAAAAAAAAAAAAAAAAAAAAAAAAAAAAAAAAAAAAAAAAAAAAAAAAAAAAAAAAAAAAAAAAAAAAAAAAAAAAAAAAAAAAAAAAAAAAAAAAAAAAAAAAAAAAAAAAAAAAAAAAAAAAAAAAAAAAAAAAAAAAAAAAAAAAAAAAAAAAAAAAAAAAAAAAAAAAAAAAAAAAAAAAAAAAAAAAAAAAAAAAAAAAAAAAAAAAAAAAAAAAAAAAAAAAAAAAAAAAAAAAAAAAAAAAAAAAAAAAAAAAAAAAAAAAAAAAAAAAAAAAAAAAAAAAAAAAAAAAAAAAAAAAAAAAAAAAAAAAAAAAAAAAAAAAAAAAAAAAAAAAAAAAAAAAAAAAAAAAAAAAAAAAAAAAAAAAAAAAAAAAAAAAAAAAAAAAAAAAAAAAAAAAAAAAAAAAAAAAAAAAAAAAAAAAAAAAAAAAAAAAAAAAAAAAAAAAAAAAAAAAAAAAAAAAAAAAAAAAAAAAAAAAAAAAAAAAAAAAAAAAAAAAAAAAAAAAAAAAAAAAAAAAAAAAAAAAAAAAAAAAAAAAAAAAAAAAAAAAAAAAAAAAAAAAAAAAAAAAAAAAAAAAAAAAAAAAAAAAAAAAAAAAAAAAAAAAAAAAAAAAAAAAAAAAAAAAAAAAAAAAAAAAAAAAAAAAAAAAAAAAAAGAGATCCAACCCAGATCGTGGAACATGTGGACTTTGATATCATGTCGACACTGACATATGAAATGTAGCACCCGATTCCTATTAAACCAAATTTAATTTATCAAATTATGATGTACTAATTTTTGAAGAATTTGGAGAAAAAGTGATTAGGTTAGTTAATGAGTATACGAGGGCAAAAGGGTAATTAGATATTAAAAGTGGATAACGTATTTAAGGAAAGAGGTTTTGGTTTAATGCACTGTAGCCGCCATTCTGTTTATCCCTCTCTCTCTCGGCCATCAGTTCTCTAGCAGGAACCTTTAGGCGATTCCTCTGCCCGATTTTTTTTCCTTCAACCAAGGTAAGTTTCCGTGACTTACTCTGACCAATCGGTCTACACCATACTTCGATGTCTTAATCGTGGATCCCTGAGGAGTTGTATGCTTTATATCGCTTTGGTTGGGGTAGTTAGGTTTAAATTGTTATAGGTTATGCTTTATTTGTCTTGATGGTACGCATGTTGGTTGTTACTTTCTGCTCATATCTGTTCATGCATCACGGTTTTTCGAAAGTCATGAAAATGAATTTCTGCACGTGTTTTTAAGAAAAGGAACGTACATCTGAAATGAAATCTGTAACGAAATCTGAATGAAATCTGTAACGAAATCTGAATGAAATCTGTAACGAAATCTGAATGAAATCTGTAACGAAATCTGAATGAAATCTGTAACGAAATCTGAATGAATAACGTAATCTGTCTGTTTCTGGTCACGCGGGATGGGGCTCAGGCACGGCTGTGCGTGTTGCAAGCGTGTACCCCCCTCTCTAGGTGGAAAGGGTAGTCCGATCGCTGGATGGGCCTCTCCGCGTAGTGGGTAGAGTTTCGGTGACATTCTGTCGGTCTGTGACATAATGAATTGTAATCTGTATTCATGCATCAGTTTTTTTCGAAAGTCATGAAAATGAATTTCTGCACGTGTTTTTAAGAAAAGGAACGTACATCTGAAATGAAATCTGTAACGAAATCTGAATGAAATCTGTAACGAAATCTGAATGAAATCTGTAACGAAATCTGAATGAAATCTGTAACGAAATCTGAATGAAATCTGTAACGAAATCTGAATGAAATCTGTAACGAAATCTGAATGAAATCTGTAACGAAATCAATATAGAAACAAAGGTAAGGGCAATTTAGTAATTTACAGAATCAATATTATTAAACAACCTAAATACCTCTTTCACTTCACTTCTCCCTGCTTCCTTCATTTTCTCTCGGCCAGGTGGTTTTCCAGAGGCGATTCCAGGCGACTCCTCACGAGTTCTCAACAATCCGACCTCCGATCTCCTCCGTTCTCCTCCGTTCCTCGTCATTTCTTCTCCTCTCGCTACCCTCGGTATGTGCCTTCAATCTTAGAGCTCTTATTTTGATGTTTACGGTGTTTTAGTTAATTAGGGTTTTGAACGATTTCGGTAAAACGCGAATTAGGGCTCGTAATTAATAGGTTAGCCGTGATATGGTATATATTGAGCGTGTTTGACGTTATTGGACGAAGTTAAATCGAATTGTGAAAAGTTAAAATCCGAGAATTTTCGACATTAGGACAAACTCAGAAATTTGGAATTTGAGGTGCCGAGCGTAAATAGCTCGATGGAATAGCTATATGAATTGGATTAAAGCTTTAGGAATTGCTTTAGTTAAAGTTTTAGTAAATTGGACGTTTATTAGTTTAAATTGGTTTTAACGACGACATCGTGTTTTGCCTCAGATACACGACTCCCGTGGACAAAGCTCGTGATTCAGCGCGCTCAAGGTAAGTTTCCATGACTTACTCTGACCAATCGGTCTACACCATACTTCGATGTCTTAATCGTGGATCCCTGAGGAGTTGTATGCTTTGTATCGCTTTGGTTGGGGTAGTTAGGTTTAAATTGTTATAGGTTATGCTTTATTTGTCTTGATGGTACGCATGTGGTTGTTACTTTCTGCTCATATCTGTTCATGCATCACGGTTTTCGAAAGTCATGAAAATGAATTTCTGCACGTGTTTTAAGAAAAGGAACGTACATCTGAAATGAAATCTGTAACGAAATCTGAATGAATAAACGTAATCTGTCTGTTTCTGGTCACGCGGGATGGGGCTCAGGCACGACTGTGCGTGTTGCAAGCGTGTACCCCCCTCTCTAGGTGGAAAGGGTAGTCCGATCGCTGGATGGGCCCTCTCCGCTTAGTGGGTAGAGGTTTCGGTGACAATTCTGTCTGTCTGTGACATAATGAATCTGTAATCTGTAATTCTGTATCTGTAATCTGTATCATGCATGTTTTCTGAATGGCATCTGCACGCATGCATCTGCATTTACGTAGCTTATTGAGATTTAATTATCTCATAGGTGTCTGTATGGTGTAGGTGATATTCTAGGTGATATCGAGCCAGGTGAGGACGGTGTTCCTCCTCCTGACGTCTGATGCAGTTGATGGATGACGGCCGTGGGAGTGCGCTGAGCAGTCGAGGCGCTTTTGACCCGTGGGGATTGTCTGTGTATGTATTCAGGAGGATATTTGGTTAATACGAATGTATAGAACATATTAGGTTGTTTGGATCTGGTTAGGGGTTAGATAACCTTTAGATGCTTTAAATGTTTTGGGCAATTGTATGTAAAACGTCTTTGTTTAAACTGTTTTGATAAACGTTATGAAATGTTTTGGTTTAAATGTTTAAGTTAAATGAAAATGTTTGAAATGTTGTTTGTAGGTTGTTACGGATAGCTCGGTTTTTAGAGCTATCCACGCAGTTGGACTTCGCAAAGTCCGCCGCGAGTCGGTTGATTTAAGTTGTAAACGTTTGTGATAAAAGTGAGGAATTGAGTAAGAAAAGAAAGAGCAAAATGCTCTCTGGAATCAGATTCCAGAGAGGGATGTTGAGGGATCTGCTCTCTGGGGTTTGAGATTCCAGAGAGCCTAAGTGTAGAAAAGAAAAGAACGAAGTAAGGAAGAAGTGAGGAGCTGCAGCGATCGGGCGCTGTGCGCTGATCGCTGCCAGCGATCGCTGAATGAAAGGTCGGCGACCGGGCGCCGTGGGGGATCGCTGCAGCAGCAAATGATCGCTGCAGTGCAGCGATCAGGCGCTGCACAATGCAGCGATCGTGCGCTGCATTGTGCAGCGCATGCAGCGATCGTGCGCTGCAATTAGCAGCGCCCGATCGCTGCTACATTTCTGAGGGCAGATTTCCGATTCTGCCCTCCCCTTTTCTGAATGATTTTAAATGTTTTGAAGTTTTATTAAATAGTTTTAGTTTATGTTTTAAATGGTTTACCAAACGAATTTCGATTTCGATTCCGGTGGCGGTTTCGATTTCAATTCTGCTTAACGTCAAGTTTAAAGTTTGTAAAATGTAAAGATAAAAAAAAAAAAAAAAAAAAAAAAAAAAAAAAAAAAAAAAAAAAAAAAAAAAAAAAAAAAAAAAAAAAAAAAAAAAAAAAAAAAAAAAAAAAAAAAAAAAAAAAAAAAAAAAAAAAAAAAAAAAAAAAAAAAAAAAAAAAAAAAAAAAAAAAAAAAAAAAAAAAAAAAAAAAAAAAAAAAAAAAAAAAAAAAAAAAAAAAAAAAAAAAAAAAAAAAAAAAAAAAAAAAAAAAAAAAAAAAAAAAAAAAAAAAAAAAAAAAAAAAAAAAAAAAAAAAAAAAAAAAAAAAAAAAAAAAAAAAAAAAAAAAAAAAAAAAAAAAAAAAAAAAAAAAAAAAAAAAAAAAAAAAAAAAAAAAAAAAAAAAAAAAAAAAAAAAAAAAAAAAAAAAAAAAAAAAAAAAAAAAAAAAAAAAAAAAAAAAAAAAAAAAAAAAAAAAAAAAAAAAAAAAAAAAAAAAAAAAAAAAAAAAAAAAAAAAAAAAAAAAAAAAAAAAAAAAAAAAAAAAAAAAAAAAAAAAAAAAAAAAAAAAAAAAAAAAAAAAAAAAAAAAAAAAAAAAAAAAAAAAAAAAAAAAAAAAAAAAAAAAAAAAAAAAAAAAAAAAAAAAAAAAAAAAAAAAAAAAAAAAAAAAAAAAAAAAAAAAAAAAAAAAAAAAAAAAAAAAAAAAAAAAAAAAAAAAAAAAAAAAAAAAAAAAAAAAAAAAAAAAAAAAAAAAAAAAAAAAAAAAAAAAAAAAAAAAAAAAAAAAAAAAAAAAAAAAAAAAAAAAAAAAAAAAAAAAAAAAAAAAAAAAAAAAAAAAAAAAAAAAAAAAAAAAAAAAAAAAAAAAAAAAAAAAAAAAAAAAAAAAAAAAAAAAAAAAAAAAAAAAAAAAAAAAAAAAAAAAAAAAAAAAAAAAAAAAAAAAAAAAAAAAAAAAAAAAAAAAAAAAAAAAAAAAAAAAAAAAAAAAAAAAAAAAAAAAAAAAAAAAAAAAAAAAAAAAAAAAAAAAAAAAAAAAAAAAAAAAAAAAAACAGGTTGTTGAATGCTTGAGTGAAATTTGTAAGTTCAACCATTGGTGAATGAAGTTCACCGGTGGATGTGAGATAAAGTTGATCGGATGAAGGAAATCATCCGGTTGACGTCACTGGTGGATGCGAGATTTAGTATTTCGGGTGAAGGAAATTATCTGGCTGACGTCATCGGTAGATGTAGGAAGACTTTTGTCGTCTTATGATCGGTGGTTGCGAGCAATGGGTTTTTGTCACTTAGTGACCGGGCGATGTATTTAGTTTTGTTTTGTCTTGTGAAGGAAAAATGGACTTTGTCGTTTAGTCACTGGTGGACGTCGTTTGTTAAATCCACCGGATGACGTAGCCAAAGTTTTTGTCGTTTTGTCACCGGAAGAAGCCTTCTGTTTTTTCTGTTTCAGTCTCTTCTGTTGACTTTGCTCAGCGGCAGATACGTTTGACTTCTGTAACTTTTCAAGTATTTCACGATTAAACCTTTACTTTCTTTGGTCGATTATTTCTTGATATTCCAACCGATTATTCAAACATAGTTTTTATAGTTTTGTTTAACTCTATTTTTGCTTAAATGATTTCCGCTGCAAGTCTTTAAATGTTTTGAAGTTTTAGAAAATGTAAAATTTTGGCTTTCGAGTGAAGTTTTAAATTTGGTCCAAAGTTTCTTAGTTATGTTTGAGCTATGAGTAACGAACCAGGTTTTTATAATTCGGGGCGTTACAGTATGGTATCAGAGACATGTCAGTTAAACCATTCAAAAGATTACTCATCAGTGCCAATCGTTGCATGGAAGTACTTCAACAACTGTAAGTGTTTATGTTAACCCTAGCTATTAGATACTTAAGAGTGTAATTAACCCTGTACAGGAATTTAGTACAACAGCCAGACGCCTAGGAAATCCCAGAGTACCAAGGGAAATGCCAAACCTGAGTGGTGGAGAGGAGCCTAGTGTGATTAGGCAGCTGACAGAGTTGGTGCGTCAGCAAACCGATTTAGTGCGCCAGCAGTCTGATCAACTAGGAGTACTATTGAACCGAGAGGGCAATGAACATTCTGGAGATAGATTCCGGAGACTATGACCACCCACGTTTGATGGACAATCATCTGATCCAGTTATTGCTGAAGGGTGTCTTAGGAAGATTGAAAGTATGTTTAGGTTTGCCAACATAGGAAAATGAGACAAGGTCACGTTGGTGACATTTCACTTGGTTGGTGAAGCCCAACTCTGGTGGGAAACAATAGAGACCACCACTGATGTCTTGACGATGCCTTGGTCGCAATTCAAGGACATTTTCTACGAGAAATATTTCAACAGTACTGTCCAAACAGCAAAAAAGTTGGAATTTCTAAACTTGAAGCAGACAGGGTCCGTAGCCGAAGACAGTAGGTAGTTTGAGTCCCTGTCCAGGTTTGCTGGACATTTTTCTCTTAGGGACGAGGACAAGGTATTCAAATTTGTGCATGGACTGAAGCCAGAAATCTACCGAGGGGTTAAATTTTGTGGTATTAAAGGCTTGACATTCAGCGAGGTTGTGTCCACTGCTCTGGAAGTGGAAGAAGCTGAAAGGAAGTGTGCTGGACCAAAAGAAGTCCCACAAAAGCCGGTCCAGCCACATCATCAAAGGGGAATAAAGAGGCCTAGTGAAGGCCAGCATAGCCAAGGAACGGGAAAGAAAGTGCCGGATGACAGGAAGTTTCCCCTGTGCCCGAAATGTTCGAAGAGTCACCCGGGTGAATGCAAGTTTGGTTCGGGAAAGTATTTCAATTGCGAAGAAGTTGGACACGTATTCAGGGATTGCCCGAGGCCCAGGGTCACGCGGTGTTTCAACTGTGGCAAAGTTGGTCATCTTAACACGGACTGCCCGGTCTTAAAGAATAGCCCTGCTATGATAAAGCCAAGAATATTCTCCATGGTGAAGTCGGGCGATGATGAGCAGCCTACTGTTGTGTCAGGTACTATATTGGTCAACTCTATACCTGCTTTTACATTGATAGATTCTGGTGCAACACATTCATTCATAGCATCTACTTTTGCTGTTAAGTTAGATGCACGGTTTACCCCTTCTATGCATGTGTTTAGTGTTGCTTTACCCTCTGGTGAACGCATGCACTCTAACCAGGTGATGCTTGACAGTGATGTGTTAGTAGGAAGCGTGAGTCTACCTGCTGATCTTATTATTATGGATATAATGAGATTTGATGTAATCCTAGGAATGGATTGGCTATTTAAACATTATGCCACAATCGACTGTAGGACTGGAGTAGTTAGGTTCCAATCCCCTGACGGTTTAAGTCATACCTTCCAAGCTTTAAAGAAGAGTAAGGGAATGTCTGTTATGACTTCGATGAATTGTAAACCCTCACCATGCAGAGAGTACCTATGCTTCTTGGCCAGTGTTCTAGATACACAACTTGTAGGAAAAGCAACACCCCAAGATGTCTCAATTGTCCAAGACTTCCCTGAAGTGTTTTTAGATGACCTTCTTGGTTTACCACTAGATAGGGAAATCGAATTCGTTGTAGATGTTTACCCCGGCGTTGAGCCTGTGTCTAAAAATCCATATATACTAGCACCAACAGAACTTAAGGAATTAAAGAAGCAGTTGGAGGATCTGTTGGAGAAAGGGTTCATACGCCCAAGCTTTTCACCGTGGGGTGCACCTGTCCTTTTTGTCAAAAAGAAAGATGGGTCGATGCGAATGTGCATTGATTATAGGGAATTAAATAAGTTAACCGTCAAGAACAAATATCCATTGCCAAGGATTGATGATTTATTTGACCAGCTTAAAGGTGCACGTGTTTTCTCTAAGATTGACCTTAGGTCCAGTTATTACCAATTAAAAGTCAAATCTGAGGATATTCCTAAGACTGCCTTTCGTACAAGGTATGGACATTATGAGTTTTTGGTCATGTCCTTTGGATTGACAAATGCACCAGCAGCCTTTATGGACCTCATGAATAGAGTGTTTCATGAGTATTTGGATAAGTTTGTCATAGTGTTCATAGATGACATTTTAATCTATTCGCGTACTAAGGATGAGCATGCTAGGCACCTGACCTTGGTGTTGGAAGTATTAAAACAGCACCAACTATACGCCAAGTTTTTTAAGTGTGAATTTTGGTTGGACCAAGTTCACTTTCTAGGACATGTCATCTCTGGAGATGGTATATCTGTTGATCCAGCAAAGGTTCAAGCAGTTAAGGAATGGCCCCAACCGAAGAGTGCTACAAATATTAGGAGTTTTCTTGGACTAGCAGGATATTATAGAAAGTTCATTGAAGGATTCTCGAAGATTGCTACCCCCCTTATTAGGTTAACAAGGAAAAATGTGAAGTATATATGGACTGACGAATGTGAGCATAGTTTGCAGATCCTGAAGCAGAAATTGACCAATACTCCAATTTTAACCCTTCCAGTTGAAGATGGTAAGTTTAGCATTTACTGTGACGTTTCCAAAATTGGTCTTGGTTATGTTCTAATGCAAGATGGGAAGGTAATAGCTTATGCCTCTAGGCAGTTGAAAACACATGAGAAGAATTACCCTACTCATGACTTAGAGTTAGCTGCTGTGGTTTTTGCTCTAAGATTTGGAGACACTATTTGTATGGACAATCTTGTGAGATATATTTAGATCATAAGAGCCTGAAGTATATCTTCACACAGAAGGAGTTAAATGTGAGGCAACGTCGATGGTTGGAATTTGTAAAGGATTATGATTTCGAGATTAAGTACTACCCTGACAAAGCAAATGTTGTGGCAGATGCCCTGAGTAGAGTGACAACATCAATCTCAGCCATGATTTTAGACATGCCACTAGCTTTAGAGTCTGAATTCCAAAAGTTTAATCTAGAAGCAGTATCCAGTGTATCAGCTATGCTTTCGGCCATATCCTTGAGACCTACTATTTTGGAGAAAATAAAGGAAGCTTAAAGGAACGACACTAAATGAAATAAGTATAAGTCCTGCATGGACTCTACAGACAAGTCGGATTTTAACTATTCCGCTGATGGAATCCTTAGGTTTAGAAATAGGTGGTTTGTTCCTGCCATTAAGGAACTTCGAGATGAGATTCTTTCAGAAGCACATTCTTCTCAATTTTCTGTTCACCCTGGAAGTACAAAGATGTACAAGGATCTTAAACGGCATTATTGGTGGCCAAGTATGAAAAGGATTGTCGTAGAGTATGTAGAATCATGTTTGTGTTGTCAGCAGATTAAAGCTGAGCATCAGAGACCCTCAGGAACATTGCAACCTCTACCAGTCCAGAATGGAAATGGGAACAAATAACGATGGATTTTGTTGTGGGATTGCCTAGAACAGTAAAAGGACATGATGCAATTTGGGTGATAGTCGACCGTCTAACCAAATCAGCTCACTTCCTACCAAAGAAGATAACATACTCGATGGATCAACTTGCTGAGTTATATGTGCATGAAGTTGTTAGACTGCATGGAGTTCCAAGCACCATAGTTTCAGACCGAGACTCTAGATTTGCATCTAAGTTTTGGAAATGTTTGCACAAGGCTATGGGAACACGGCTTAGTTTTAGCATAGCTTTCCACCCTCAAACAGATGGACAATCCGAAAGGACTATTCAAACATTAGAGGATATGTTCCGTGCATGTGTATTAGACTTTCAAGGTTCATGGAGCAAATACTTGTCCTTAGTTGAATTTTCTTATAACAATAGTTTTCAGGCAACAATAGGCATGACACCATACGAGGCATTGTATGGACGAAAGTGCAGATCCCTATTGTATTGGGATGAAGTTGGAGAAGCACAATTGATTGGTCCTGACATTGTGCAGCAGACAGTGGAGAAAATTGCTCTTATTCGACAAAGAATCTTGACAGCTCAAAGCCGGCAGAAAAGCTATGCAGACAAAAGACGAAGAGAACTGGAATTTGATGTTGGTAATGAAGTTTTCCTTAAGGTATCACCTTTCAAAGGAGTTGTGAGATTTGGAAAGAGAGGCAAGTTGAACCCCAGATATATTGGACCTTTCTCAATCTTGAAGAGGATTGGGAAGTCAGCCTATCAACTACTGTTACCAGCCTCTTTAGAGGGAATCCATAATGTGTTTCATGTCTCCATGCTGAAGAAGTGTGTTAGAGATCTATCTCAAGTTGTGGAACCTCAGAGTATTGGAGTTCACCCCACTCTTACTTATGAAGAGAAACCAATAAGGATCCTAGACTATGCAGTGAAAGTGTTGCGCAACAAAGAAGTCCCACTGGTGAAAGTCTTATGGCATAACCAGAACATAGAGGAAACAACTTGGGAGCGCCAGCAAGACATGATGGACCAACACCCAGAATTATTCAGGTATTGAATTTTGAGGACAAAATTCTTTTAAGGAGGGTAGATTGTAGCACCCGATTCCTATTAAACCAAATTTAATTTATCAAATTATGATGTACTAATTTTTGAAGAATTTGGAGAAAAAGTGATTAGGTTAGTTAATGAGTATACGAGGGCAAAAGGGTAATTAGATATTAAAAGTGGATAACGTATTTAAGGAAAGAGGTTTTGGGTTTAATGAACTGTAGCCGTCATTCTGTTTATCCCTCTCTCTCTCGGCCATCAGTTCTCTAGCAGGAACCTTTAGGCGATTCCCCTGCCCGATTTTTTTTCCTTCAACCAAGGTAAGTTTTGATTCGATTACTTGCTGCTTTAGTGTCTAGGTAACTGATGGATGACAATGTATGCGTTTTAAAAGTGCTGTGAGTGAGGGATGAGATTTGGGGTTTAGAGAGGAATCGGGAATGGTGAAGAAAAGAACTCCCAGGACTAGCCCCTTAGATTTTCGAATGTTTAGAATGAAGTTTAAGTAATGCTGTGCTTATGTTTTAGGTGAGCCAGCTCTTGGAATATCAACCAGGAACCTCTCGGGAAGCCAGGTAAGTGAAGTATTGTGTGTGCCTTCGGGCCTACATCACAAAACAGTAGGTTTATGCATGTTTGAGTGTTTTCTTTATGTCATGCATTATGTTTTTGAAGAAAAATACAGAAATGAATTTATATGAAATGTTATGGCAAGGTATGAACAGATTGAAATAGATTAGCTAATAAGGGAAGTAATCCGCCCCTTAATCGAGTAGAGAATTTATTACTTTGGGAGAACTGATCCCACTCCCAATGGAATTGAGGGATCAGATCAGCTGTTAAGGGAACTAATCCGCCCCTTAATTGAGAAGAGGATGTATGACTTTGGGAAAGTTGATCCACCTCCCAATGGAACTGAGGGATCATTTCAGTGAATGAACGAAATTGCAACTGAGTTGAGAAAGTAGAAACTGCATGATTAGGATTTATGTTTCAGCATTCCATTTCATTTGCTTTACTTACTTAGCATTAGGCTAATAGGTGAGTTTTGTGATGTAGGTGTGGAGGTAACTACTGGACAATTCTCTGAATTTACTGAGGAATAGGCGAAGCTGTTGGAGCACATTTTTGCCACGGTTTGGTGTTCTGATGAGGCGGTTTAACACTTGTCTATAGGTGAAGTTTCAGTAGTTATTTGATGTTTTGATACCCTTGGGAATTTCTTTTCTGCCAAAGAAAACGTGATTTAAATGTAGTTGGAGTTTGTTATTTCCAAAGTTATGTCGAGGATATAGATGTGTTCTTTAAATGAAAATCAAACGACAGAATGGCCGAAGCCATTCTGTCGTTCGATAGCCCGACGCCGAGCAGCGAAGCGCGCAGGGAGAAGAGAAGCGCGGCCCTCCTCCGACGTCCTGTCTCGCCGTTCTCCGGCCAGACGACGGCGACGGCCAGTCTCCGGCCTGACTCCGCGCACGAACCGACCAGGTGAGCTCGGTTTTCTCCTTTTTTTCGGTTCGGTTTAAGGCAGTGAGTAGTGAGCTCGATTGAGCTCCGATCTCCGGCCAATTTCGGTCACTTCGGCGGGGTGGGGGGGGGGGGGGGGGGGGGGGGGGGGGGGGGGGGGGGGGGGGGGGGGGGGGGGGGGGGGGGGGGGGGGGGGGGGGGGGGGGGGGGGGGGGGGGGGGGGGGGGGGGGGGGGGGGGGGGGGGGGGGGGGGGGGGGGGGGGGGGGGGGGGGGGGGGGGGGGGGGGGGGGGGGGGGGGGGGGGGGGGGGGGGGGGGGGGGGGGGGGGGGGGGGGGGGGAGATTTAGTCTTTCGGGTGAAGGAAATCATCCGGCTGACGTCATCGGTAGATGTAGGAAGACTTTTGTCATCTTATGACCGGTGGTTGCGAGCAATGGGTTTTTGTCACTTAGAGACCGGGCGATGTATTTAGTTTTGTTTTGTCTTGTGAAGGAAAAATGGACTTTGTCGTTTAGTCACCGGTGGACGTCGTTTGTTAAATCCATCGGATGACGTAGCCAAAGTTTTTGTCGTTTTGTCACCGGAAGAAGTCTTCTGTTTTCTATTTCAGTCTCTTCCGTTGACTTTGCTCAGCGGCAGATACGTTTGACTTCTGTAACTTTTCAAGTATTTCACAATTAAGCCTTTACTTTCTTTGGTCGATTATTTCTTAATATTCCAACCGATTATTCAAACATTGGTTTTGTAGTTTTGTTTAACTCTATTTTTGCTTAAATGATTTCCTCTGCAAGTCTTTAAATGTTTTGAAGTTTTAGAAAATGTAAAATTTTGGCTTTCGAATGAAGTTTTAAATTTGGTTCAAAGTTTCTTAGTTATGTTTGAGCTATGAGTAACGAACTGGGTTTTTATAATTCGGGGCGTTACATGAAGAAAGGCCCATACAGATATTGGATACTTCATTCAAGGTGAAGGTTTTTGTAACACCCGAGTTTTTAGGGTTTCCGCTCCAAAGCTATTTTCGTAAATAAGTAAATTAAGTCCATTTTGCGAGCGGATAGTTTTATTAGGACCCTAGAAATTTATGGGGATTTGAAGAAGAATAATTGAAATTTTAGAAACCCAAATCGAGAAGAGTAATGCTAGAGTTCCCGTTTTACCCTTTTAGTATGTTAATTCGTAAAAATAGCAAAATAAGTCCGTTTTGGGAACGGTGAGTTTTGTTAGAACTCTAAGATTAAATTGGAATTTGTGGAGATATACGAGATTTAGTGAAATTCGAAATGGTCGAAAATGAGAGAGTAAAATGGTAATTAACTAGTTTAAATTAAAGAAATAGTTTTAGTTTTATAATTATTATTATTATTAATGTTTTTTTTTTTATAAAAATGAAAATCAAAACGACAGAATGGCCGAAGCCATTCTGTCGTTCGATAGCCCGACGCCGAGCAGCGAAGCGCGCAGGGGAGAAGAGAAGCGCGGCCCTCCTCCGACGTCCTGTCTCGCCGTTCTCCGGCCAGACGACGGCGACGGCCAGTCTCCGGCCTGACTCCGCGCACGAACCGACCAGGTGAGCTCGGTTTTCTCCTTTTTCGGTTCGGTTTAAGGCAGTGAGTAGTGAGCTCGATTGAGCTCCGATCTCCGGCCAATTTCGGTCACTTCCGGCGTGGGTTTGCCAACCCTAGGGCCGGCTATTGATGCTTGGCCGCGGAATGCCCAATTTGGGCAAAAATACAGTGAGGCCGAATTAGGGCTTAGGGTTTTCTTAAATGAAAACTTCGATTTTAGGTTAGTTTATGTTAATTGGATGTTAGGAGGATAGATTGGTGAAGAAATTGATGAGTTTTGATGAAAAATCGAAAAAGGGGAGTTTTCTGAAAAAGGGCAGTTTCGGGTTTTTGATAAATTGACCTAGTTCCGGTAATTTGTTTTGAAATTCCTTTTGGCAGATTAAAATAGGTTATTAGAGGAGTACGTGGCCGCTGGAATCGTTCGATTCCGATAACCGACGCAAAAGTTACGCGCGTTTGAGTTTTAGGTCGGTTTTTACCAAACCCAAAATAGTGGCCCGTTTAGTTAGATTTTAGTTAGATTATGCTATAAATAGTAGTTTAAGATGTTTTTAAGAAAATAAGAGTTTAGTTATGCCCGAATGAGAAAATGGAAATTTTAGGAAAGAATTTCCTAAATTAGGAGATTAGTTTAAGTTTGAAATTAGTTTAATTAGAATTGATTTTAATGTACCTTATTTATGAAATGCTTTAGGTGGAGACGACTTTTGGACGGTGCTCGGCTTACTACGGACGCCAGGTAAGTGAGAGTTAGGCTTTCCGGCCACTAAGGCCCTACGTCGTACAATGTTGATAATGTTGATTGTTTTTGAGGAGAGTGATTGTAGAGGTTGGTGGAAGACGGGTAGTTAAGGAAAGAGTGATAGTTAAGTAGTGCCTTAGTTATGTTGTAGTGCTCATGTGATAGGTTCTTCCTTACGTGTATGTCTCCTCATGTATCATGTTTTCTTAAAGTGCATACGAACGGTTTATGAACATGTTTTTATGAAAAGTTAAATGAACGATGTATGTTTTCACGGGACTATATGAATGATGAATGATTTTCACGGGACTATATGAATGATGAATGATTTTCACGGGACTATATGAATGATGAATGATTCTCACGGGACTATATGAATGATGAATGTTCTCACGGGAGTATATGAATGTTTTCACGGGAGTAAATGAATGTTTTCACGGGAGAAATGAATGTTTTCACGTAAATGAATGTTTTCACGGGAGTAAATGAATGTTTTCACGGGAGTAAATGAATGTTTTCACGGGAGTAAATGAATGTTTTCACGGGAGTAAATGAATGTTTTCACGGGAGTAAATGAATGTTTTCACGGGAGTAAATGAATGTTTTCACGGGAGTAAATGAATGTTTTCACGGGAGTAAATGAATGTTTTCACGGGAGTAAATGAATGTTTTCACGGGAGTAAATGAATGTTTTCACGGGAGTAAATGAATGTTTTCACGGGAGTAAATGAATGTTTTCACGGGAGTAAATGAATGTTTTCACGGGAGTAAATGAATGTTTTCACGGGAGTAAATGAATGTTTTCACGGGAGTAAATGAATGTTTTCACGGGAGTAAATGAATGTTTTCACGGGAGTAAATGAATGTTTTCACGGGAGTAAATGAATGTTTTCACGGGAGTAAATGAATGTTTTCACGGGAGTAAATGAATGTTTTCACGGGAGTAAATGAATGTTTTCACGGGAGTAAATGAATGTTTTCACGGGAGTAAATGAATGTTTTCACGGGAGTAAATGAATGTTTTCACGGGAGTAAATGAATGTTTTCACGGGAGTAAATGAATGTTTTCACGGGAGTAAATGAATGTTTTCACGGGAGTAAATGAATGTTTTCACGGGAGTAAATGAATGTTTTCACGGGAGTAAATGAATGTTTTCACGGGAGTAAATGAATGTTTTCACGGGAGTAAATGAATGTTTTCACGGGAGTAAATGAATGTTTTCACGGGAGTAAATGAATGTTTTCACGGGAGTAAATGAATGTTTTCACGGGAGTAAATGAATGTTTTCACGGGAGTAAATGAATGTTTTCACGGGAGTAAATGAATGTTTTCACGGGAGTAAATGAATGTTTTCACGGGAGTAAATGAATGTTTTCACGGGAGTAAATGAATGTTTTCACGGGAGTAAATGAATGTTTTCACGGGAGTAAATGAATGTTTTCACGGGAGTAAATGAATGTTTTCACGGGAGTAAATGAATGTTTTCACGGGAGTAAATGAATGTTTTCACGGGAGTAAATGAATGTTTTCACGGGAGTAAATGAATGTTTTCACGGGAGTAAATGAATGTTTTCACGGGAGTAAATGAATGTTTTCACGGGAGTAAATGAATGTTTTCACGGGAGTAAATGAATGTTTTCACGGGAGTAAATGAATGTTTTCACGGGAGTAAATGAATGTTTTCACGGGAGTAAATGAATGTTTTCACGGGAGTAAATGAATGTTTTCACGGGAGTAAATGAATGTTTTCACGGGAGTAAATGAATGTTTTCACGGGAGTAAATGAATGTTTTCACGGGAGTAAATGAATGTTTTCACGGGAGTAAATGAATGTTTTCACGGGAGTAAATGAATGTTTTCACGGGAGTAAATGAATGTTTTCACGGGAGTAAATGAATGTTTTCACGGGAGTAAATGAATGTTTTCACGGGAGTAAATGAATGTTTTCACGGGAGTAACTTAATGTAGTTATTGTATGATGTAGGTGACAGGTGTGAAGGTGAGAGTTCCTCATGATGACAAAGAACAGGTGGTCGACGGATGGTGCTCGTGGCGACGGGGTGTGTTTTGGCTAGATGATCCGATGGTGTGCCCCGAACTGTTTGGTGGCGAATGGATGTGAGTTAGTTTTGCTGGTTAGAAAGGTGGGGGATTTTGGGTGTATATTTAAGTTTAATATTCAGGAAATTTTTAGTGGATATAGGTTTGAAGTAGTACTATTTTGAAGATTTGATAATGTATGTCTTTGGTGATGTCTAGGAAATTCCATGTTTATGTTCGATGTTTGTTTTGAGGATTTGTTTGGGTTTTGTTTGTGAATGTATGAAAATGTTAGTAGTAGATCGGATGATTTGATAAAACGTTATTATGAGAGGTTGAGTTTTGATGTATATGTAGTGGTAGTAGATTGTTTAGAATGTAGAGTCTTAATTTTAGAAATATACTGGAACTGCTTGGGTTTTTTTTTAACAGGTAAGGATAAGCTCGAGTTTTAGACCGATCCATGCAGTTCGTTTTCTTGAATTTGTCTGAAATTGTAGGTTATATTAGTGTCATGTTTTGATGATCGAGGAATGAGTGATTTTAAGGGATTTCAACAATCCGAGACTTCAATTTAATGGTTTAGAAGTCGAAACGTTATGAGTGATATAAAAAGAAAAAAATTTACGTGGTTACGAGAGTTTAAAGTTAAGGTTACGTTAGGGTTAGTTTGTTTAAGGGTTTTGGGTTATGTTTAAAGTAAAAAGGAAAAAGTTTATAAGAAAAATACGAGGGCTTAGGTAATGATTATGTCACGGGAAGTCCGTGGCGGCCCTGATCGGGTTGGGGTCGTCACAGTTTTGTGGCGCAATCATAATGTGGAGGAAACCACATGGGAAAGACAACAAGATGTTAGGGCCCAATATCTGGACCTCTTTGCTTAGGCAAATTTTGGAGACAAAATTTCTGTTAAGGTGGGTGGAATGTAACACCCGGCAATTTTTCCATGTAAATATTCATTGAATTATTAGACGGAATTAATGGGAATATTTATACAATGTATGTTTTATGAGTTTATCGATGATTTCAATTGAATGTGGGTAATTCGTAAAACCGATTTGAGGAACTAAATAGTAATTTAGTTAAAAACCAATGGAATGGCAAAATAGGGAGCCAATTAAGGTTGGTGGGGGTGGGCCTATGGTTGCTTGACACTTGGCAACTTGTTGAAGAAGCCATGTTCTTCTTCTCTTTCCTCCTACGTGAAACCCTCATTTCTCCTCTGCTTCTTTCCACTCCCCTCTGTTTTCTCTCTTCTAGACGACAAACACACTTCGAACCTCCTTCGATCTCCTCAGTTTTCTTCCGTTTCTCTACCTTAGGTAAACATCTGCTAAAGTTAACGAGTTTGGATAAGTTAAAATATGAGTTTTGTTGTAGTTTGGGGTTACGATAATTTGGAGAGAACTCACTGTTTTTACATGAAAACACGTTGGTTTGTTTTCTAAAGGTTTGAATGGAGTTTGAAGCATATTCTACTAAGTTATTAGTTAGCATTTGCAGCTTTGTTAATTTCCCTTTTCGTGCACGTAATAGGTTCGTGCATCACCGTGGTTTCACGAGCAAAGCTTGCTGCATTTCGGATATCAGGTAAGTTCATGTGTGTAGATTGGCTACAACTCGGAGATACTAGGTTTTACTTTTGTCGGGTTGTTTTGGGTAGATAAGCTAGGGTTACGTTCTGAGTTTTCTGCATTTCTTTTCATGTCCTGCCGTTTTATTTTTGTTGCCTGCTGTTTTAATTTTAAGCACTGTAAACGTCCATGCATACACGTTTTTCCCGAAAGCTCATGCAAAAATGTTTTCTGCACACGTTTTGAAGTTAAGAAAGATAAAAGAAAAATCTGAATATAATGTATAGGTTAAGTGTGTGACGGGGACTGGCCCTCTATTTCTGTTATATTCTGTACATTTGTATGTGCCTGATAGTGCACTTGCCAGTTCCCCTATAAGCCCCACTTATACCCCCTACCCAGTGAAACGTAATGTAATGTACTGTCACTGTATTCTGAAAGTTCATGCATAGCATATGCATCACTGCATTTTATTCATGTTCTTACTAAGTTTTAGACTCATAGGTGAACTCCCTGTTGTAGGTACGGATCACGTGGATGAGGACCTTGTACCTCAGTCCGACGAATAGGTGGCTGGTGGCTGGTGGCTCGAGCTTTTAGGGGTGGTTGCGGCAGCCAGACATGGTTTAAGTTTTTAAAGTAAAGTTCATTTTTGTAAACTCTACTAGGATTCTGGTGTTTTGTTTTTAAAACTCTGTTGGAAATTTGGATAATATATAGGTTTGGTGTCTAAGTTTTTAAACCTCTGTAATTGACAGTTGTATATATGTTTTGAAAACATTATGGAACTGCTTGAGTTTTTCCTTTTTAGGTTGTGCATGGATGGTCTCGAATTTTAGAGCTATCCATGCAGTCTGTTTTCTTGAATCTCTGTCATTTGTAAAGTATGTTTTACAACTTTGTTTTGAATCGGGTTTTGAGGGTCTGAAACTTTTTATGCCTTCTGTTTTATGCTCCCTGTTTATACGTCTTCCTGTTAAAAGTTGTCAAATTTTCCTTTAAAACTGCGTCTTCCGCTATGGTTTATTTAAGCCCTTCGGTTTATTTACATCTTCTGCCTTTGTCACCCAGTCTTTATCTCCCACTCAATTTCAATTACATCTACCGCCTGACGTCATCCACCCACATCTTCCGCCCAATCACTTACATCTACCGCCTGACGTCATTCGCCCACATCTTCCGCCTAGTTTCAATTACATCTACCGCCTGACGTCATTCACCCACATCTTCTGCTCAATTCACTTACATCTACCGCCTGACGTCATCCACCCACATCTTCCGCCAGTTCAACTACATCTTCCGCCCTACGTCACCCACATCTTCTGTCCTACTTTTTTCGCCCCGGTTTATTTACATCTTCCGCCCTATATCACCAGATTCTGTCATTCACTGTAGCTTTCTCCCAGTATGCCTTTCAGTTTATATTTATCATTTATTTTCACTGCATGTACTTTATCACGTTTTCTTCTGCATGTCCGTCGTCCATCCAGTCTTTTATTTAAATGTTCCAAGTATTCTGATTTCCTTCTGTCATTCATTCTGCAGTCCGATTTAACTATTTCCTGTTTTGCTTTCAAATCCAGAGAATGTTTTCTCTCTCTGTAAAGTTTTAAGGGTTTGTTTTAAAGGTTCAGTCTGTTTATTCAAAAAATAATAATAATAGTCCCCGTTTTGAATGTCCCGGAGTGATGGCTCCTCGGACACTGATCGGGTCGGGGGCTATCACAGACCGAGAGCCTGCCTGTTATTTTAAAAGTCCAAAGTCTCCCTTTTATTTTAAACGTCCACAGTTTCCGATTGTCCACGGCTTCTGTTTGTTCACAGATTTTGCCTTTTCTTTTTAAACGTCCACGGCTTCTGCTGTCCACAGTAAGTCTTCCACGACATGATTCCCGTTTCTGTTTTCTATTTTATTAAGTCTTCCACTGCATGTCTGTCGTCTATTTTGCTTCCTGTTCTATTTTGCTTCCTATTTTCCAAAGTCCATTTTGCTCCTTATTTTAAACGTCCAAAGTATTCTGTTTTTCCTGTTTTCATTTCTCCCTGTCTTCCTGCTCTCATCCAGAGTACTCGTCCAATTTTTTTAATATTTCTGTCTTCCTGTTTTTCTTCTATCATATATTTCTGAAGTCCGATTTTTAAATATGTCTTCCAGTTTTCAATTTCAAGAGATGGTTTTTTCTGTGTAACATTTTAAAAGATAAAAAAAAAATATGTGTCACGTTTTAAAATGTCTGGAGTGATGGCTCTTCGACCCCGATCGGGTCGGGGGTCGTCACACCCCCTCCCCCTCTCTTCCTCTATAAATTCACGTCTCTCTCTTCATATTTCTTCACCAAATCTTATTCAATCTCTTAAGTTCATTTCTCAATTAGTGCTCTTAATCAATTTCTCTCTTCTTACAATTCACTCTTTTCTTCATTCAATAAGTTATATTTTAATTTACTTTTTAATATATATTTACATAATTTTTAATTGTAGTTATATTCACTAAATTTTTTTGTATTAATGTTTTTTAGATTTCGTATACATGGAGTTGATCAATTCACACCACCAGCAAGCCTTTATTGGACATTGGTTTTGTGGTATCAATTTATTATTAAAAATTTAATTTTATATTTAGTTTTATTTATTATGGATCCTCGCAATTATAATATTGATGATAATGACATAAAAGAAATTGAAGAATCTTACATTTTTTGTGGGACAATCATCTACACAAGCATCAACTTCACCTAAAAAAAAACATAAAACTGCAGATGTATGGAAACATTTTGATTTAGAAAATATTAAATTGCGGGCAAAATAGAAACTAGAGCCCAATGTAAATATTGTGCTAAAAATTATGTTTATATTTCTGATAGCTCTACTAGCTCCATTGATAGATATTTTCAAAAATGTCACTTAAATGAGGAAACACGAGATTCAACACAATCTCAATTAAATGTAAGCAGTGATGGCATTTTCACAAAATAGAATGAGAGAATGAATAGCACAACTTGTAACACAATTCGAGTTGCCTTTATCATTGACCGATAGTGAAGTGTTTGAAAAATTTATGAAAGAATATGATACTCATTGTTTTAAATGTGTCCCTAGAAGTACTACGAGAAATGATATTCTTAAAATATTTATGAATATGAAAAATGAATTAATTACATTTTTTTCAAATGCTCTTTCGATGTGTATTTGAATTACTTCTGATTTATGGAGTACACGTAATATTGTTGGTTAAATAGTTGTAATATTTCATTTTATTGATGAATCTTTACAATTAAATAAAAGAATTTTAGGATTTCGTAATTGTGAATATCCTCATGCTGGCAACACCATCCATAGATTTATTATGACAATATTGAAAGAATATTCTATTAAAGATGAAATTTTTAGCATAACTCTTGATAATGGTAGTACTAATGATGTTGTTATTTATCAATTTAAAGATTATTTACAATTAGATGTTATTCGTGATTCTCTTTTTCACATGAGATGTATGTGTCATATTTTAAATTTGGATGTTAAAGATGATATGTTATATATTTTACTTCATATTGAATTAATTAGGTCCGCAATTTCTTATATTATTGGTTCTAATTCGAGACAATAAGAATATAAAGATTTTTGTAGAGCTGTCCAACTTAAACCAAGAAAATTAAAAACTGACGTAGATAATAGGTGAAATTCAACTTATTTGATGTTGCAAAATGCTAGGCCATATTGACAAGTTATTTGTACTTTTATTAATGATAAGACGCAAAGTATTAACCTTGACAAATCTAGTTGTGATATTACTTATATCTTTCTTGATTTTTTAAAATCTTTTTATGATGGTACAAATCAATGTTATGAAATTTATTATCTCACTTCTAATATTATTCTTTCTATTTTTGTAGATTTAACATGTAATTTTACAAAATATCGACTAGTAGATGAATTTAATAATTGTAACGCCCCAAGTTATCTGAACCCGGTCCGTTACTCAAGACTAAAAAAAAATCTCATTCGTATATTTTAAAACTTCACTTTTGACATAAACTAAAATCTCAAAATAATTAAATCTTACAGCGGAAATCATTTTATTAGCAATGGAGTTAAAACAAAACTATAAATCATCGTTTGGATGGTAAAAAGGCAATCGACAAATAGGGAATAAAGTTTCAAACTATGGGATACTGGAGAAGTCGCCGAAGTCAAACGCTTCTGCCAGTCGCCGAAGTCAAACGCTTCTGCCGATGGATAAAGTCAACAGAAGGAGCAGTAACATGCTTCTACCGATGACGTGTGCAAACAAGGACTCCACTCGGTAGACTGCATCTACCGATGACGTCGACACGACTCAATCTGCCGATGAAGTCAACACAACTTCATCTGCCGATGAGGTCAACACAAATAACGCGTCTCTATCTTCCGATAGACAAACACGCGACATCTACCGATAACAACAATACGACTCCTTCCGATAGAATTAAAATGTACACTAATCTGCCGATGGACTATATCTGCCAACAGAATGACAAAACACGCTACATCTGCCGATAGGCAGCATCTACCGGTAGATTCAAAGTAATCACCCTAAACAAGGAACATCACTGCTTACCGGAAGGACTCGTAAAATCGACTAAAAACCTTCAGACAACCAAATTTTCATGAAAACACTAATCAAATCAGCAAAACACAGTTAAACCATCAATTCGTCATTTCCAGTAAAATCTTAAGAAAATCATTTTTAACCAAACTCAAACCATAGTCACTAAAATACTCAGAAATTGCTAATCTGAAACCAGTATTCTCAACCTAACACATACAACCATTGATTAAACCGCCTCAACAGATTGCCCAACCGATGCATGGATGTGCTCCCCCAACCAGCCTAGTCTTCAAACTGTTCTGTAAACACACCTTCGGTAACTTCTTCACCTACATCACAAAACTCATCTATTAGCCTAATGCTAAGCAAGTAAAGCAATGGATGAAATAAATCGATGACACAATAATTTTCCCTAAACATGCAATTTCTACTTTCTCATCTCAGTTGCATTCAAATTTGTTCTCTGTTGATCACTCTGTACGATGGGAAAGTGGATCGGTCATCCCCCAAAGCATACATCCTCTGATCTCAATTAAGGGGCGGATTAATTCCCTTAACAGTTAACTGATCTGATCCCCCTGTAGGATTGGGAAGTGGATCATTTTTCCCAAAACCTCAATCCTCTGTTCTCAGTTAAGGGGCGGATTAATCCCCCTTAACAGTTGTTCTGTTCATCCTGCTCACACATGCCATACCGTTTCATGAAAATACATTTTCGTAGTCTTTCAAAAACATGATGCATGACAACTGAAAATAAGCATACAAACATGCATAACACCTATTGTTTTGTGATGTAGGCCCGAAGGCACAAACAAACTTTACTTACCTGGATTCTTGGCGGGTGCTCGGCTAGGAGCTTCTTCGGGACCTTTCTCACCTAGAACATAAACAGAACATTAAGCCAGTCCTTTCCACACCTCATTCTACAGCATTCAAAAGAAACCTAAGGGATAGTTGGGAGTTCTAATCGCTCGGCATTCATGGTTCTATGCTAAACTCGAAACCACTCACATTCAGAATAAAATACGAAATACACAACTACAATCCTCCACGCTATTGTCTTCAGATACTAAATCAGTAGAAATCGAGGTAGAAACTCACCTAGATCCGCGAATGGGATCGGAGAGAAATCGCTGGGAGAGCTCTGGTGACTTGAGCTAAAATCCGAGAGTGAGAGTGAGAGTGAATAGTGGCGGCTACTTCCATAAATTCTTCATTAAATAGGTTATCCACTAATAAATTCTAATTACCATATTACCCTTACTTACTCACTCATTAACCTAATAATCTTTCACTCAAACTCAACCACGAAATGCACTTAATTGATTGATCAGTCATTTGATTTAAATAAAGTCGGGTGCTACAATAATATTTTTAATTAAATGGAAACAAAATTTAAAAAAATATTAGCATAACATTCCTTTTGTTTTTTGTTACATCATGAATCCAAGATTTAAATTAAAAGGAGTATGTCTTATACTCAATAGAATTTCTACAAATTTATGTATTGCACCTTTAATTACTAGTGATGACAAAACAAATAGATTTGCTAATTTATATGCTTCTTATGAAATAAAATATTTCAATGTTAATCGTTATTATTCACGACCACCACATACCGAGAGTTATCCTAGTAGTAGTAGCGGTGGTAGTAGAGGTGTTTTAGTCAACAATATAGTATGTTTTAGTCAACAATATAGTATTAATGATATATGGAGCGAATTTGTAACACCCGACATTTTGCCGATGTAATTTTTCCCCGAATAATTAAGCTGAATTACTCTGATATTAATCCAATGACTATTCTTAATGAAATTGTCGACGTGTTCAATTGAATGAGAGTGATTCGTAAAACCAATTCGATGAACTAAATAGTAATTTAGTTAAAAACCAATGGAAGGGCAAAATAGGAAGCCAATTAAGGTTTGTGGGAGGAAGCCAATGGTTGAGTGACACCTGGCAACTTGTTGAAGAAGCCATGTTCTTTTTCTCTTCCCTCCTACGTGAAACCCTCATTTTTCTCCTCTGCTTCTTTCCACTCCCCTCTGTTTTCTCTCTTCCAGACGATAAACGCCCTTTGAAGTTTCTTCAATCTCCTCAGTTTTCTTCTGTTTCACTGCCTAAGGTAAACATCTGCTAAGGTTAACGAGTTTGGATAAGTTAAAATGTGAGTTTCGTGGAAGTTTAAGGTTACAATATTTTGAGAAAACTCACTGTTTTTGGATGAAAACACGCTGGTTTTTTTTCTAAAGGTTTAAATTGAGTTAGCTGCATATTCTACTAACTTATTAGTTAGCATTTGCAGCTCTGTTTATTTTCTTTACGTGCATGTTTTAGGTCCATGCATAACCGAGACGTTCAAGACTTGCAACTCTACAACAACAGGTAAGTTCATACATATAGGTTTTGCCCTTAAGGCCCTACAATATGGAGGTACTAGGTTTTATGCTGTCGGGATTTCTGTTAGGTAGTTAAACCGTAGGTTATGTTTTAGGTTAAGTGTGTTTTGTTTTATATCCTGCTTATTATTCTGTCGCCTGTCTATGAATTTTCATGCATACACGTTTTCTCTGAAAGTCATGAAAATGTTTTCTGCACACGGTTTGAAGTTAAGTAAGATAAAACCTGTAATGAAATGTATGGTTAAGTGTCGACGAGAACTGGCATCCTGTCATGTACTCCTGTATGTCCTGTTGTGGCATGTACTCCTGTTGTGCCAGCTCTTCCTCCCACTTATACTTTCTTGTCCAGTGAAATGTAATGTAATGTTCATGTATTTGAAAACGTTCATGCATAGCACATGCATCACTTTGCATTGTATGTTCTTACTGAGCTCTAGGCTCATAGTTGAACTCCCTGTTGTAGGTATGGATCCTCTAGATGAGGACATTGTGCCTCAAGATGATGAGTTGATGTAATTGGCTGGAAGAACTCACGGGGTGGTTGCTGTAGTTAGACAAATGTATTTCCTGTGAGAATGTATTTTCTGAAGTTATGTGTAACGACCCCGACCCTCTCCAAGGCCGTCACAGGACTTGAATTTACATCGACTTAACCTTGACCTAAGCCCTCAAGTTTTTTTCACGTAAAATTTTTCATTTAAAGAAAACCAAGACTAAAAGAAAATTCAAGCAACAGTGGAAAGAAAAAAAAAACATTTCACCCAAATAAATCACGGCCGATCGATCGGCCCCTTTGGCCGATCGATCGGCCAGCGTTCTGTTTCCAGAACGCGGCCAAACATCAACGGCCGATCGATCAGCCAGCATTCTATTTCCAAAACGCGGCTTGCTAGCCGATCCCTCCTTCTTCCTTCGATCTCCTGCACACTTCACATACACACACTACAATCCCTCCCACAACAAATTACCTCTACACACACTTCAAACCAACCCTCCAACAATAATCACTGTAACACCCCTAATACTGTACCCGTATTTCCCGTATAAATTTTTCATTTTTATTTTCTTTACATTTTAAATAAAACTTTAAAACGTAACGTTAAAGCGGACTTGAAATCGAAACCGAAACCGGAATCGAAATCGAAATTCGTTTGGTAAATCATTTGAAATATAAACTAAAACTATTAATAAAACTTATTTAAAACAATTTAGAAATGGGAGGGCAGAACCGTCCGTTTGGCAAAAAGGGGAAGGGGCGATCGATCTCTGTAAACTACAGAGATCGATCGCTGCATGCATAAAGGTAGCAAGCGATCGATCTCTGTAGTTTACAGAGATCGATCGCTGCATGCTTGCATGCAGCAAGCGATTGATCTCTGCTTTTCAGCAGAGATCGATCGCTGCAGCATGTAGCAAGGGCAGCGATCGATCTCTGCTGAAAAGCAGAGATCGATCGCTGCATGCTATGCAGCGATCCCGCTTTCCTTCGTTCAATTTCCTTCAGTAACCTTCAACACTTAACCATTTTCCTCAATCCTTCCTGCTTCACCATTCCTCACTTAGCTCTCTGGAATCCTAAATTCCAGAGAGCAAATCTCTATTATTTCACTCCAACAATCACCATAATTCACAACCTAAACTCAATCGACTCGCGTCGGACTTTACGAAGTCCAACTGCGTGGATAGCTCTAAAAACCGAGCTATCCGTATCAACCTAAAAATAGTTCATAACACTTAATTTAAACCAAACAGTTCCAGAATTTCTATAGCGTTTAAATAACTGTTTAAACCAAACATTTTTACATACAATTACCAAAACGTTATCTAACCCCTATCCAGATCCAAACAACCTAAATATGCTCTATACAGTTCGTCATCAATCCAAAATATCATGAAGAACCCCCAAAAACCTTTACATAAACCCACCACGGGTCAAAACGCGCCTCGACTGCTCAGCGCACTCCCACGGCCATCATCCATCAGCTGCTCCTACGTCAGGAGGAGGAATATCATCCTCACCTGGGTCAACGTAACCTAGAACGTCACCTACACCATACAGACACATATGAGATATGGAAATCTCAGTAAGCTACGTAAATGCAGATGCATGCGTGTCGTGCATATGAAGTTCAGAAAACATGCTCATCAGACATATCAGGTCATTTCATACATATTACATATCAGGTCATTTCATACATATTGCCACCGAGATATCAGCCCACTAAATGGAAAGGATACATTCCGCGGTCGAACTACCACTTTCCACTTAGATGGGGGGGGGTACATGCTCACAAACCCTACAGCCATGCCTGAGCCCCATCCCGCGTGACCTTTCAGATACAGATTACGTATTTTCGTTCATTATTCATTTCATTGAAAACTCGTGCAGAAACCCATTTTTTATGCCATTTTGAAACACGTGATGCATGAACAGTTCATATCAGCGGAAAGTAAACAAACAGTTCATATCAGCAGACAATATAACATAACCTATAAACAACTAACCTAACTACCCAACCTAAACAACGTAAAACAAGGAACCCTCAAGGATCCTTGATACGATGACGAGGTATGGTGTAGACCTTTGGGTCAAGCAAGTCACGAGAACTTACCTCGAGCGCGCAGAACCACAAGCTATGTCCACGAGAGTCGTGTGTCTGAGAAAATACGACATTCACAGTTAAAACCAATTTAAACCATAAATGTCCAAATTTCAAAACTTAGCTAAAGAATTCTCCTAAATTCTTCACTTAGCTAATTAAAGCTTTTCGAACATTAATTATAGCTCGATTATCCAAATTAACGAGTTTTCCCCTAAAACCCGAAATTTTACCAATTTATAACTTTTTCGCAAATCGACTTTTCTTCGTCCAATAACGTTCAATATGTTCAATATATACGTAATTATAGCTAACCTATTAATTACGAAGTCTAAATCGCGTTTTTAACGGAAAACCTAATTTAAACCCTAACCCTAAATCGAACTAAAACTCGAAACAAACGCTCAGAGATTGAAGCTACATACCGAGAGTAGCGAGAGAGGAAGAAAACGTGAAGGACGGAGGAGAAACGGAGCTCGAACGGAGTCGGAACGGCGATTGGCGTCGGCGGCCGAGAGAGAACTTTGTGTCTCTGTTCGTGCGATCCAGAGAAGAAGAAAAAGAGAAAGAGAGAAGTGAGGAGAAATGAGTGATTTGTTATTTTTATAAAATTTAGTTTGCAAATTACTATTTTGCCCTTAGTACTTAATTCTATTAGTTTCGTCCTTCGTTTCGTTAATCGTCCAACCATTCGGATTCTCGAAAGTTTCATATTTTGCCAATAACTTCTATTCATTGCCAGGGATTTATTAAAACTGTCCGTTCGCAATTTGGACCTCGTTTGCTATTTTTACGAGAACGTCTTTTACATTACGAAAAGCGTATTTACTCGGAATATAATGTTTGATCTCCGAAAATTTCCGTAAATTCCTTAAAATTCTAATTAATCGCTAGGATCGAAATGACGTTTTCTTTTCGTAAATCGGACCTGATTTGACATAATTACAAAAATGCCAATAACAATATAATAATAATATAATAAAAGGTCCGTACAAACCGGATATTACATTCTCCCCTCCTTATTCAGAATTTTGTCCGCAAAATTAAACTATCCAAACAGATCAGGATACTTAGTCATCATATCCTGCTGTCGTTCCCACGTAGCCTCTTCCACCTCATGGTTCCGCCAAAGGACTTTGACCAGCGGAATCTCCTTGTTGCGTAGCACCTTGATGGAATACTCCAAAATACGTACCGGCTTCACCTCATAAGTCAAGGTAGGCTGTACCTCGATCTCTGTAGTCTCCACGGCATGAGATGGATCACGCAAACACCTCCGAAGCATAGATACGTGGAACACGTCGTGGATACCCTCCATAGATGCCGGAAGCTGTAATCTGTACGCCAACTTCCCGACCCTCTTCAGAATAGGAAAGGGTCCCACATACCGAGGGTTCAGCTTACCCCTCCTTCCAAATCTCGCGACGCCTTTGAATGGAGAAACCTTCAAATAAACCTCGTCGCCTTCCTCAAACTCTAGCTCTCGTCGTCTCGTGTCGGCATAACTCTTCTGCCGGCTCTGAGCTACCTGAATGCGCTGTCGGATAACGGCAATCCTATCCGCCGTTTGCTGTAAGATCTCAGGACCAACGATGCTGGCCTCGCCAACCTCGTCCCAATGTAATGGAGACCTACACTTCCGACCATACAGAGCCTCATAAGGTGCCATGCCGATAGTAGCCTGAAAGCTGTTGTTGTACGAGAACTCAATAAGAGGCAAATATCGGCTCCACGAGCCCTGAAACTCCAGCACACAAGCTCTGAGCATGTCCTCCAGAATCTGATTCGTCCTCTCTGTCTGACCATCAGTCTGAGGATGAAAGGCTGTGCTGAAACTGAGCTGAGTCCCCATAGCTTTATGCAGGCTCTTCCAGAAATTCGAGGTAAATCTCGGATCACGATCTGAGACTATGGACACTGGCACACCGTGCAGTCTGACAATCTCCTGCACATATAGCTCTGCGAGCTGATCCATAGAGGACGTCATCTTTACAGATAAGAAGTGGGCCGACTTTGTCAATCGGTCCACGATAACCCATATACCATCATGGCCTCTCGTAGTCCTCGGGAGCCCCACGATGAAATCCATAGAGATCTGCTCCCACTTCCACTCCGGAATCGGCAGTGGCAATAATGTCCCGGACGGTCTCTGGTGCTCGGCCTTCACCTGCTGACAGTGTAACGACCCCTCATCCCAGCAAGATATTGTCCGCTCCGGGGATCGGGCCGCAGCCCAATATCCTCCCCTCACGGCTTTGTTTGGCGAGAGCACTTCCCGGGAGGTCACCCAACCTGGAATTACTCTCGCCGGAGTACGCTTAACTTCGGAGTTCTTATGGGATCCGTTGTCAATTGTGCTCCAAAACGCGTCTTACTATATTGGGAGGGTCTATTTACATATGTTTCATTTCCACATACTTTCCCAAGCGCTGTGGGATTGTGACGACCCCCCACTTTACGACCTGTCACCTTCCGGCTCGCCCGCACGGACGTACCGCCATCCGGGTTCCGGTTCGTGCAGCCATCGTACCAGTACAGATTCGGGACTTACAGATTCGGGTCATCACAGACAGACTAAACAGGTCTCAACATACTTGGCCACCTCCCTCTTCATGTTTGGCCACCAGAAGTGTTGCCTCAAATCCCGGTACATCTTAGTACTTCCCGGGTGCACTGAATAAGCTGAAGAATGTGCCTCAGTCAAAATATCCTTCTTCAGACTCTCATCGTTAGGCACGTACCACCTGTGCCTGAATCTCAGAATACCATCTGCAGATAAGTGAAAATCCGACGAGTCATCTAATAACATGCTCGATCGAAGCTCAATACACTCCGCATCGCTCTGCTGAGCCTCGCGTATACGATCCAGAATGGTCGGCCTGAGAGAAATACTAGTGAGTATGCTGGACAACTCTGCCACTATCTCCACGTCGAATCTCTCAATCTCTGACCGCAGCGTAACTGACATCGCTGCTAATGAAGGCTGACTCGCAGAAGGCACTCTACTCAAGGCATCAGCTACCTTGTTTGCCTTCCCTGGGTGGTACTTGATATCAAAATCATAGTCCTTGACGAACTCAAGCCACCTGCGTTGCCGCATATTCAGTTCCTTCTGCGTAAATAAGTACTTCAAGCTCTTGTGGTCGGAGAATATCTCGCACTGCTGCCCATATAAGTAATGTCTCCATATCTTCAGTGCGAAGACCACAGCTGCTAACTCGAGGTCATGCGTAGGGTAGTTCTGCTCATACGGCTTCAGCTGCCGAGAAGCATAAGAAATGACTTTCCCCTCCTGCATCAACACACAACCGAGCCCGACTCCAGATGCATCGCAATAAATACTGAACCTGACACCCTCGACAGGTAACGCCAGAACTGGAGCGGTGGTCAATCTCTGCTTCAACTCTGCAAAACTGTCATCGCAAGCAGACGACCAAATAAACCTCTCACTCTTCCGAGTTAAGCGTGATAAGGGAAGTGCAATCTTCGAGAATCCCTGAATAAACTTCCGGTAATAACCGGCCAATCCGAGAAATCCACGCACCTCACGTACGTTCTTCGGCTGTGGCCAATCTCTGACCGCCTGGACTTTGCTCGGATCCACAGAAACTCCGTCCTGTGATATGATATGGCCTAGGAAACTCACACTGTCAAGCCAGAACTCGCACTTCGAAAACTTGGGATACAGTTGGCGCTCGCATAAAATCCCCAGAACAATCCGCAGATGCTCCTCGTGCTCCTCCTTAGACTTAGAGTAAATCAGGATATCATCAATAAACACCACCACAAACTTGTCCAAGTACTCTCTGAAGACACGGTTCATCAGATCCATGAACGCTGCAGGAGCATTAGTGAGCCCAAAAGACATAACAAGGAACTCATAATGCCCATACCTCGTTCGGAACGCCGTCTTCGGTATATCATCCCTCCGGACCTTCAGCTGATAATAACCCGAGCGTAGGTCAATCCTGGAAAATACTCGGGCACCCTGTAGCTGATCAAACAAGTCGTCAATACGGGGCAGTGGATACTTATTCTTCACCGTGAGCTTATTCAGCTCCCTGTAATCAATGCACATCCTGAGGGTCCCGTCTTTCTTCTTGACAAACAGAACGGGCGCACCCCAAGGCGATACACTGGGTCGAATAAATCCCTTCTCAAGCAACTCATCAAGCTGAGTCCTCAACTCTCTCAATTCAGCTGGTGCCAACCGATACGGGTTCTTGAACCTTGGCGCGGAGTTTGGATAGACGTCAATAGTGAACTCAATCTCCCGGTCTGGTGGTAAACCGGGAAGATCATCGAGGAATATGCCAGAGAACTCTCTAACAATAGGAATGTCGCTCGGCTGTACTCCGCTGAGCAACTGAATATCAAAAACTGAGGCCAAATAAATAGAGCACGCACCTTTGAATTGCTCGTTGACCTCCATAGCATAAGAAATAGGCGATCCACTCAATCGGTTCATCGCCTGATAAGAAAACTCGGCACTATCCGGGGGTCGGAAGGTCACAATCCCGGAGCGACAATCGATGGTGGCGAAGTGCTGTGCTAGCCAGTCCATCCCCAAAATAAGGTCGTACCGCTCTATGCCCATAACGATCAGACGTGCGTAGAGGGTAACGCTCCCAACAGAAATAATATTCCCCTGAATAACACGACTGGACTGCATACGCTCTCCTGAGGGCAGCATCACACTATACTCGCACTCAGCCGACTCAGACTCTAACCCCAATCTAGCCATACATGCAGTCGATACAAAGGAGTGCGTGGCTCCGGTATCCATCAAAGTAAATACAATAGCGCCCATAAGCAAAATAGTACCTGCAATCACGGCAGGCTGAGCATCGTCATCAACATCCTCTGGCTCGATAAATGCGAAGACACGAGGCATAACTCTCCTCTGATCTCCGCCTAACTGATCTCGGCCCGGATGGGGGCAGTCTCTAACAAAATGGCCGACTTTACCACATCTGTAGCATTTGTTAGAGCCCACACGGCACTCTCCACTATGCTCTCTCTGGCACAAGGGACACCATGGCATCTGAGAAGCCCCCTGTATCTGCTTCCCCTTACCCCGATCATTACCTCCCTCGAGAGGTCTCTTCACACCCCGCTGCTGTGACTGGGGCGGTGCTCTGGGCTGCCAACCTCGGCTCTGCGTCTGAGGTCGAATCTCACGAAAGAAGCCCTTAGCTGGCTCCCTCGGTCTAATACAAGTGGCTCTGGCAGCCTCAATATCCAGAGCTCTGGCTGTAATATCAGAAAAAGGTACATCAATAATACCTGAGACAACCACGTGCATCCGGATCTCCGGATTAAGTCCCTCCATAAACTGGTGCACCTTCTCCTCATTATCGCTGACAAGGCGAGGTGCGAATCGTGATAAAGACTCAAATCTCCGAATATAATCTGCAACTGAACCAGTCTGCTTCAGCTGCATAAACTCGTTCCTCTTAGCCACCCTCACCGTGCGGCTAAAATACTTATCGTAGAATAAAAACTTGAATCGATCCCAAGTCATAACTGATACATCTGTGGTAGACTTGATCGAGTCCCACCAGAAATGAGCGTCCAAAGCTAAGTGAAACGTAGCATAAGCGACTTTGCTCCCGTTGGCAACCTCGGCGTAACTCAACATGTCCTCCATAACCCTAATCCACTCCTCGGCACGTGTCGGGTCCGATGACTGGCCCTCGAATACTGGAGGCCGAAGGCTTTGAAACCTCTGCATACCCTGATTACTGGGGACCACCAACTCTTGAGTCCTCTGATTCTCTCGCTGGGTCTCCCGATTTACTAAATCTGTAATTTGCTGCGCTTGCCGGTCCATATGCTGGGACTGGCGGTCTATCAAGTCTGTAAGACGATCCATCGCGTCGTCTCTAGGATCCCTTCCTCGAGTCATAGTGTATAAAACTCCTATAAAATTTAAAACAAATAATCTCTAAGAAATAAAATCAAAGAAAGCTATAAACAGACTTACAGTTGATGAAGGATGTCCGTGTAGTGGCTGTGCAGTCGAGCAGTCTACAGAATCGGTTTTAAAACCCGGGGTCTCTGATACCATAAATGTAACACCCCTAATACTGTACCCGTATTTCCCGTATAAATTTTTCATTTTTATTTTCTTTACATTTTAAATAAAACTTTAAAACGTAACGTTAAAGCGGACTTGAAATCGAAACCGAAACCGGAATCGAAATCGAAATTCGTTTGGTAAATCATTTGAAATATAAACTAAAACTATTAATAAAACTTATTTAAAACAATTTAGAAATGGGAGGGCAGAACCGTCCGTTTGGCAAAAAGGGGAAGGGGCGATCGATCTCTGTAAACTACAGAGATCGATCGCTGCATGCATAAAGGTAGCAAGCGATCGATCTCTGTAGTTTACAGAGATCGATCGCTGCATGCTTGCATGCAGCAAGCGATTGATCTCTGCTTTTCAGCAGAGATCGATCGCTGCAGCATGTAGCAAGGGCAACGATCGATCTCTGCTGAAAAGCAGAGATCGATCGCTGCATGCTATGCAGCGATCCCGCTTTCCTTCGTTCAATTTCCTTCAGTAACCTTCAACACTTAACCATTTTCCTCAATCCTTCCTGCTTCACCATTCCTCACTTAGCTCTCTGGAATCCTAAATTCCAGAGAGCAAATCTCTATTATTTCACTCCAACAATCACCATAATTCACAACCTAAACTCAATCGACTCGCGTCGGACTTTACGAAGTCCAACTGCGTGGATAGCTCTAAAAACCGAGCTATCCGTATCAACCTAAAAATAGTTCATAACACTTAATTTAAACCAAACAGTTCCAGAATTTCTATAGCGTTTAAATAACTGTTTAAACCAAACATTTTTACATACAATTACCAAAACGTTATCTAACCCCTATCCAGATCCAAACAACCTAAATATGCTCTATACAGTTCGTCATCAATCCAAAATATCATGAAGAACCCCCAAAAACCTTTACATAAACCCACCACGGGTCAAACGCGCCTCGACTGCTCAGCGCACTCCCACGGCCATCATCCATCAGCTGCTCCTACGTCAGGAGGAGGAATATCATCCTCACCTGGGTCAACGTAACCTAGAACGTCACCTACACCATACAGACACATATGAGATATGGAAATCTCAGTAAGCTACGTAAATGCAGATGCATGCGTGTCGTGCATATGAAGTTCAGAAAACATGCTCATCAGACATATCAGGTCATTTCATACATATTACATATCAGGTCATTTCATACATATTGCCACCGAGATATCAGCCCACTAAATGGAAAGGATACATTCCGCGGTCGAACTACCACTTTCCACTTAGATGGGGGGGGGGTACATGCTCACAAACCCTACAGCCATGCCTGAGCCCCATCCCGCGTGACCTTTCAGATACAGATTACGTATTTTCGTTCATTATTCATTTCATTGAAAACTCGTGCAGAAACCCATTTTTTATGCCATTTTGAAACACGTGATGCATGAACAGTTCATATCAGCGGAAAGTAAACAAACAGTTCATATCAGCAGACAATATAACATAACCTATAAACAACTAACCTAACTACCCAACCTAAACAACGTAAAACAAGGAACCCTCAAGGATCCTTGATACGATGACGAGGTATGGTGTAGACCTTTGGGTCAAGCAAGTCACGAGAACTTACCTCGAGCGCGCAGAACCACAAGCTATGTCCACGAGAGTCGTGTGTCTGAGAAAATACGACATTCACAGTTAAAACCAATTTAAACCATAAATGTCCAAATTTCAAAACTTAGCTAAAGAATTCTCCTAAATTCTTCACTTAGCTAATTAAAGCTTTTCGAACATTAATTATAGCTCGATTATCCAAATTAACGAGTTTTCCCCTAAAACCCGAAATTTTACCAATTTATAACTTTTTCGCAAATCGACTTTTCTTCGTCCAATAACGTTCAATATGTTCAATATATACGTAATTATAGCTAACCTATTAATTACGAAGTCTAAATCGCGTTTTTAACGGAAAACCTAATTTAAACCCTAACCCTAAATCGAACTAAAACTCGAAACAAACGCTCAGAGATTGAAGCTACATACCGAGAGTAGCGAGAGAGGAAGAAAACGTGAAGGACGGAGGAGAAACGGAGCTCGAACGGAGTCGGAACGGCGATTGGCGTCGGCGGCCGAGAGAGAACTTTGTGTCTCTGTTCGTGCGATCCAGAGAAGAAGAAAAAGAGAAAGAGAGAAGTGAGGAGAAATGAGTGATTTGTTATTTTTATAAAATTTAGTTTGCAAATTACTATTTTGCCCTTAGTACTTAATTCTATTAGTTTCGTCCTTCGTTTCGTTAATCGTCCAACCATTCGGATTCTCAAAAGTTTCATATTTTGCCAATAACTTCTATTCATTGCCAGGGATTTATTAAAACTGTCCGTTCGCAATTTGGACCTCGTTTGCTATTTTTACGAGAACGTCTTTTACATTACGAAAAGCGTATTTACTCGGAATATAATGTTTGATCTCCGAAAATTTCCGTAAATTCCTTAAAATTCTAATTAATCGCTAGGATCGAAATGACGTTTTCTTTTCGTAAATCGGACCTGATTTGACATAATTACAAAAATGCCAATAACAATATAATAATAATATAATAAAAGGTCCGTACAAACCGGATATTACAATCACTCTTCGATCCAAACATCACCCAAATAAACGACTCAAAACATGCCCGAATCCATATTTAAAATTCCATGAAAATAAACTGCGTGGATCACTCTAAAAATCGAGCGTATCCTTACCTATTTTAAAATAACCAAACAGTTTAAGTATATTTCTAAAATTAAGACTTCACATTCTAGATGTTCTACTTCCACTACATATACTTCAAAACTCAACTTTTCATACATTTTTCTATCAAAACGTTCTATCCTTATACATAAACATTTTCATACTTTCTTAAACAAAACAGACACTTACCCATTCACAACATTGACGCATACCATACTAATCCCAGACACGTACCCCTACTAACAACGGTCGGAATCGCCCTAACAATATTGCAGGGTTGCCGCGATAGTCGTACTCCTCCAACTGCGTCCATAATCCTAGCATGATCGTGAAACTCACCGTACCTGTTTTTCTCCACCTACATCACAGAACTCACACTATAAGCCTAATGCTTAGCAAGTAATACAAATATGAATTTAAAACATTTAACTTAGCATATGATGTTTCTACTGTTTCATCGTACATAATCATTTTGTTTCCGTTATAGCATTTTCAACGTTTCCATCATTCATTCATGTTTCATCGTACATAATCATTTCGTTTCCGTTGTAGCATTTTCATCGTTTCTATCATTCATTCATGTAATCCTCTACCAATGGAGGGCATATTAGTTTCTCCATCTCTAGACGTTCCACAAATTCATCCGAAGGTTGAACCACTTCCTTCGGACACCATACATTTTCTGGACGTTCCACAATCTACATCTGAAGGGTGAACCACTTCCCTCAGACACTATACATTTTCGTTTTACATCGTTGTAGTTTCTACATTCAAATCGTGAAAACATATGCTAAAACATTTTCGTACTTTTTCTAAAACATGATGCATAGACTAAACATACAAAAAACAAGCAAACAAATCCTAACGTCCTGTGATGTAGGCCAAAAGGGCAACACGTAAACATACACTACTTACCTGGCGTCCTTAACAATTTATCTATATCTGAAACCTCAACCGAGGAACCTGAAAAACCTAAACATCGAAACGTTGCATTAGAACTCACTCGGCATAACTAAACTCTCATTTTCGTGAAAACATCTCAAGTGAAATAAATCCTTTACCGACACCTCAAAACATAATCCTCACGTCCATAATTAAATTGGAGCACAATTCCTCATAAATTCTATCCAAATCCAATCAACTATACATTTAGGCAATTTATCGAACACCTTACGTGCGCACATTCAAACACAAATTCCTCCCTAATCCAACATCCGATCTTAACAATTCTAACGCCAAAACGTCACCCATGACATCTACTTTACTATGTCATAGCTAATTTTCGAATTAAACCTAACGATGAAGCCCAAAATTCAGAATTCTAATCTACATTAAAACGGTATTTCTAAACACTAAAAATCCAACTCTATATCCATTTTCAACCTAAAAATCATCAATAACCATCAATCTATCATCAATCATCAATAATATATCAAAACTAACGATTTCTAACAAAAAAAACATAAATTTACACAAACCCTAAATCGATAAAACCTAACGAATAACAACCCTAAACCGAAAACTAAATCCATAGAATAGCTAAACTTTACCTAGGGTGTTGAATCGTCGAAGAAATGGAAGGAGAAGCGTCGCCAAAATGCCGGCGTGAGAGGATCTTGACCGTGGGAGGGGGAACGCCAGAGAGAGGGAGAGGGAGAGTTACGTGGGAGGGAGGAGAAATAGGAGGGGGAGGGGGGTTATTTTGTTTTTATTAAAATTTACTTACCTAATTACTTAAATGCCCTTCCCTCAATTCTATGCTAAATTCTTTATTTCGTCTAGCGATTTGGTTTCTCCGAAATTTCCTTATCTCTCCAAATATTCCAATTTAATCCTAAGGTCCTAACAAAACTCTCTGTTGACAAAACGGACATAATTTACTATTTTTACGAATTAAAACGTTATAGGGCTAATAACGGAAATTCTAGCGTTACTCTATCAATTCGGATTTCTAAAATTTCACTTATTCCTCTAAAAATCCTCAAAGATTCCTAGGGCTCTAATGAAACCTCTCGCTCGTAAAATGGGATTAAATTACGTATTTATAAAAATAACCCTAGAAATCAGAAAATCTGAAAACTCGAAAACCCGAAAACCCGGGTGTTACATCCTTCCCTCCTTAATTGAAATTTTGTCCTCAAAATTGTTGCTTAGCCAATCCTCTTATTTCTCACTCCAAAGCTATCCCCGTAATTATGGTTGCAATACGATATCTTGATTACTATAAGGCCTTAACCACCCATCGGGTAACGATAATTCCTAGATCTCCAAAGTTATGATTCTCTTAACTATGCATTTTGTAACTCAATCACTCATACGTCCATTGATTTCAACCTAATCCATCATCACTTAATCTCTCAAATCTCCCCTAACTCAACCTCCACCCTAGTTTTCCTCGAATTAAATTCAATCGGTTCCCTACTTTTCTCATACCACATCAATCTAACGCATCCATAGCCATCATAATTCCTCGAAGCTTCTTCTATTACTTAATACGAAGGACCTAATACATAGCCTTCTTATCTCAATTCTTCCACTTCCAAGTCCTCCTATACCTTACCATCAAATTTCTAATCCATCACTCGCACCCATACACCCATGGACATTGGGCATGCATGACGTTCCATTGGTCACCCTAACACAATCCTAGTACTCAGGGCTCTCCATACTTAAATCTACCCCTTTTTCTTTCAAAGTATTCTCTAAGTTGCTATACTTGTGTCCACTATGCTCGATTTATCCCACTTTCACCTCGGTTGTCTCCAAACACTATCAAATTCTCATGTCCAAAGAAATTTCCTTAAACTATTCTCCCAATATCTCCAACGGTGCAAAGACACTTCGACGTAACTTATGAGTCGAAACCTACCTAAACCTTTTGACTTATCTCACATGAAACACTAAATACCTAAATGCTAACCTTCTTATTTTAACTCTCCATTAAACCTAAAGGCCTTTTCACTTACCCTTATAAATCTATACACAATTCTAATCATTTCCCTAAGTTTCTCCTCAATCCTTTACATCTATTTCCTCAAACGGCTATCTTGTTAGCAAACTTGTTGCAGATAATTAACGCCTTAAATCCAAATCTCCTTACCTCCCTAGTCCTCGAATCTAGTTCAAACATGCTACATATCTTCTATACGACTTATCCTAACATTTCTACTTTAGCATCTTCTATAATTAATTAAAATGAAACATACCTGCAACTACGGTAGGCTGCTCTTCGTTGTCTACACTATTGAGGGAGAAGATTCTTGGCGATGCTCTTGTGAGTCCTTTGTTCCGTGTCGGGCAATCTCTGGCAAGATGGCCCGTCTTGTTGCAATTAAAACACTGACCTTTTCCTTTCTTCGGACAGTTCCTAGAGAGATGTCCTATCTCTTGACACTTGAAGCACCTTCCTTGGTTCTTCTTTGGGCAGTCCATAGAAATATGACCTTGCTCACTACAATTAAAACACCGGCCCGAACCTGCCTTGCACACCCCATCATGGAACTTCTTACACGTTGGACATTGAGGGAACTGCAAATACACAGGGGCACGCTTTCCATTTCCTTGACTAACTTCTTCGTCACTCGTCCTTTTTGTGCCCCTCGGTGGTTGTTGCTCTTCATCACTTTGTTGAGTCGTAAATTCTATGAAGGGCTTCTTCGACGTTTCTCTTTGTCGTTGTAGCTTCATCTCAATATCATCCAGCTCTAAGGCCTTGGCCACAACCAAATGGTACGGCACGTCTTCGATGCCCGCAGTCTTTACTCCTTTCAGAATCTCTAACTTTAAACCTTCCACAAACTAAAAAACATTGTCCTCATCGTTGCCAACCAAAGGACCTGCATAGCGAGATAAAGACTCAAACCTTTGTACATACTCGGCCACTGTTCCCGTTTGGCGTAGTTTGGAAAACTCTGCTCTTTTGTTGGCTCGGTGAGCGCGACTAAATTACTTGTTGTAGAATGTCGTCTTGAACTGTTCCCACGTCATAACCTTCGTATCCGTAGCGGCCATCACCGTATCCCACCAGAAAATGGCATCCTTATCCAAGTTAAATACCGCACACGTTACCTTGTTGGTTTCCTCTACCTTAGAATAAGCAAACATGCTCTCGATCTTGCAGATCCACTCCTCAGCGCAAGTGGGATCCGAAGACTGTCCATCGAATGTCGGGGGCCTAAGCCGTCTAAACCTTTCTCCACCTTGGTCCTGAGAATCATTGCCTTGTCCATTTCGATTTATCAAAACCCCTATCTGTTCTGACTGTTGGCGTAATATGTCCATAAACTTGCTATTGGGATCCATTCGGGGTTGTTTAAGTACTCGTGGCCTTGTCTTGTACCTAGACATGTTAGAAAACACAAAACACTATAAACATCTATAGATTATTACTTAAACGTAAACACTTACAGTTGGCGAAGCACTTCCATGTGGCAATTGGCATTGTTAGGTAATCAACTGAACGATTGCAACCACGTGGCTTTGATACCATAACTGTAACGACCCCAACCCTCTCCAAGGCCGTCACAGGACTTGACTTTACATCGACTTAACCTTGACCTAAGCCCTCGAGTTTTTTTTCACGTAAAATTTTTCATTTAAAGAAAACCAAGACTAAAAGAAAATTCAAGCAACAGTGGAAAGAAAAAAAAAACTTTATACCCAAATAAATCACGGCCGATCGATCGGCCCCTTTGGCCGATCGATCGACCAGCGTTCTGTTTCCAGAACGCAGCCAAACATCAACGGCCTTTCGATCGGCCCCTTTGGCCTATCGATCGGCCAGTGTTCTGTTTCCAAAACGCGGCCAAACATCAACGGCCGATCGATCAGCCAGCTTTCTGTTTCCAAAATGCGGCTTGCTAGCCGATCCCTCCTTCTTCCTTCGATCTCCTGTACACTTCGCATACGCACACTACAATCCCTCCCACAACAAATTACCTCTAAACACACTTCAAACCAACCCTCCAACAATAATCCCTCTTCGATCCAAACATCACCCAAATCCATATTTAAAATTCCATGAAAATAAACTGCGTGGATCACTCTAAAAATCGAGCGTATCCTTACCTATTTTAAAATAACCAAACAGTTCAAGTATATTTCTAAAATTAAGACTTCACATTCTAGACGTTCTACTTCCACTACATATACTTCAAAACTCAACTTTTCATACATTTTACTATCAAAACGTTCTATCCTTATACATAAACATTTTCATACTTTCTTAAACAAAATAGACAATTACCAATTCACAACACTGACGCATACCATACTAACCCCAGACACGTACCCCTACTAACAACGGTCGGAATCGCCCTAACAATATTGCTGGGTTGCCGCCATGGTCGTACTCCTCCAACTGCGTCCGTAATCCTAGCATGATCGTGAAACTCACCGTACCTGTTTTTCTCCACCTACATCACAGAACTCACACTATAAGCCTAATGCTTAGCAAGTAATGCAAATATGAATTTAAAACATTTAACTTAGCATATACAGTTTCTACTTTTTCATCGTCATAATCATTTCGTTTCCGTTATAGCATTTTCAATGTTTCCATCATTCATTCATGTTTCATCGTACATAATCATTTTGTTTCCGTTCTAGCATTTTCATCGTCTCCATCATTCATTCATGTAATCCTCTACCAAAGGAGGGCAGATTAGTTTCTCCATCTGTATACGTTCCACAAATTCATCCGAAGGTTGAACCACTTTCTTCGGACACCATACATTTTCTGGACGTTCCACAATCTACATCTGAAGGGTGAACCACTTCCCTCAGACACTATACATTTTCGTTTTACATTGTTGTAGTTTCTACATTCAAATCGTGAAAACATATGCTAAAACATTTTTGTACTTTTTCTAAAACATGATGCATAGACTAAACATACGTAAAACATGCAAACAAATCGTAACGTCCTGTGATGTAGGCCAAAAGGGCAACACGTAAACATACACTACTTACCTGGCGTCCTTAGCAATTTATCTATATCTGAAACCTCAACCGAGGAACCTGAAAAACCTAAACATCGAAACGTTGCATTAGAACTCGCTCGGCATAACTAAACTCTCATTTTCGTGAAAACATCTCAAGTGAAATAAATCCTTTACCGACACCTCAAAACATAATCCTCACGTCCATAATTAAATTGGAGCTCAATTCCTCATAAATTCTATCCAAATCCAATCAACTATACATTTAGGCAATTTATCGATCACCTTACGTGCGCACATTCAAACACAAATTCCTCCCTAATCCGACATCCGATCTTAACAATTCTAACGCCAAAACGTCACCCATAACATCTACTTTAATATGTCATAGCTAATTTTGGAATTAAACCTAACGATGAAGCCCAAAATTCAGAATTCTAATCTACATTAAAACGGTATTTCTAAACACTAAAAGTCCAACTCTATATCCATTTTCAACCTAAAAATCATCAATAACCATCAATCTATCATCAATCATCAATAATATATAAAAACTAACAATTTCTAACAAAAAAAACATAAATTTACACAAACCCTAAATCGATAAAACCTAACGAATAACAACCCTAAACCGAAAACTAAATCCATAGAACAGCTAAACTTTACCTAGGGTGTTGAATCGTCAAAGAAACGGAAGGAGAAGCGTCACCAAAATGCCGACGTGAGAGGAGTTCGACCGTGGGAGGGGGAACGCCAGAGAGAGGGAGAGGGAGAGTTACGTGGGAGGGAGGAGAAATGAGAGGGGGAGGGGCGTGATTTTGTTTTTATTAAAATTTACTTGCCTAATTACTTAAATGCCCTTCCCTCAATTCTATGCTAAATTCTTTATTTCGTCTAGCAATTTGGTTTCTCCGAAATTTCCTTATCTCACCAAATATTTCAATTTAATCCTAGGATCCTAACAAAACTCTCCGTTGACAAAACGGACATAATTTAATATTTTTACGAATTAAAACGCTATAGGGCTAATAACGGAAATTCTAGCGTTACTCTATCAATTTGGATTTCTAAAATTTCACTTATTCCTCTAAAAATCCTTATAGATTCCTAGGGCTGTAATGAAACCTCTCGCTAGAAAAACGGGATTAAATTACGTATTTATAAAAATAACCCTAGAAATCAGAAAATCTGAAAACCTGAAAACCCGGGTGTTACATTATGCCAAGTTCTTTATCGTCTTTTGAAGTTTTAAAACATTTGAAGTGTAGGTTCAGTCCTGTAGTTTCAGTTCTGTATTGATGTCTAAAACCTCTGTATTTGATAGTTGTACATATATTTTGAAATGTTTTGAAAACATTCCGGAACTGCTTGAGTTGTCCCTTTTTAGGTTGTGCATGGATAGTCTTGAATTTTAGAGCTATCCATGCAGTTTGTTTTCTTGAATCTGTCATTTGTAAAGCATGTATTACAACTTTGTTTTGAATCGGGTTTTGAGGATCTGAAACTTTTATGCCTTCTGGTTTATGTTCTCTGCTTATACGTCTTCCTATCAAAAGTTGTCAAATTCTATCCTTTTAAAACTACATCTTCCGATTACATCCACCGTTTGACACAAAATCACTTAGGAAAAGGATCCGTGTTCAAACCCACAAATATTCAAGAAGTGCTCGGGTGACTAGTGTTGTGCAAACTTAAAATAAAGAGAAGAAAATAATTGAAATAAAGTGCAAGAAACTAAACTAATGCTAAATGATGCAATGGCTGAGAGTTAGATGTTAGATGATGGCATGAAGCATGAAGAAAAAAAAATAATTAATATAAAAATAAAAAATTAAAAAAAAAATGAAGAGAAAAGTGGAAGAATAAGTAATGGAATGAAGGAAATAAAAATGCAATAAAATAAAAGTGATTTGTGTGTGATTTGTGTGGCCGAAATTTAGAGAGTGAATGTGGGTGAATGTGAAGACAATAAAATAAAGAATACCCTTGGCGCATCCGTAGAGCGATCTTGTAACGACCCCAGTGGAAATCGCCACACAATTCATTACTTAACCTCTAAATCATTTGGTTCACGTTTCCATACATTTGTTTATTATTAGTGTTAATATTATTCCCTCTTTGATTTCTTTATTTTTTTTTTTAAAACGTCTCTTAATCTGCATTGTAACGACCCCAACGGAATCGCCACACAAATTCATTACTTGATCTCTTAATCATTTGATTCTTGCTTCCATACACTTTATTCATTATTATTGTTAATATTATTCCCTCTTTATTTTCTCTCTTTTTTTTTAAACATCTCTTGATCTGCATCCACCGATAGAGTGTTGACTCACATCGACCGATGATCACGTGTCCGCCACGCGACACATCTGATCTCAACCAGCAATAGACATCCGCCGGTGGTCACGGGCATTGCACGTGCCTAATTAAAGACATCGCCCGGCCCCGAACATTCTCCACTAGATGTTCATATTTACCCTACATCGACCGGTGGACATGTGTGCTTCACGTGACCGATTTAAAACATTTCCTGACATTAAACAATAAGAAAATACTCACATCATCCGGTCACTAGATGACAATTTAACATCTACATCATTCGGTGAAGAATTACACTTCATCCACCGAACACTAGACGACAAAATAACATTTACATCATCCGGCGAAGGAATACGCTTCATCCACCGAACGCTAGACGACAAAACAACATTCCCAGCATCCGGTGAAGAAATACACTTCATCCACCAAACGCTAGACGACAAAATTCCATTTACATCATCGGGCGTGGAAATATACTACATCTTCCGGTGACGTCACCCGGAAGACTCAATCGCCTATCTATTCTGACTTACTATGAGCATAACCAGGGAACTTAATCGCCTATCTAGCCTTGCACTGTCACACTGAGCATCCTCCAGCAACCAAGCTTAGACATCCTCATTAACCTTGAGTTCCTCACCTGAAAACTCGTCACCTACATCATAAGGTTTAAACTATAAGCCTAATGCTTAGTAAGGAATGCAACACTAACATGGATGCTTGAATGTATAATTTGGAAAAATCACATGCTCATAAGTCTTTTCTTGTTCATATCTTTGCTTGTAATCATCATTCATAGTCATAGATCATATTCATCAGTCATAGTCATTGATCATATTCATCATTCATAGTCATTGATCATATTCATCATTCATAGTCATTGATCATATTCATCATTCATTTAAGTTGTGTGGATTAAGAGAGGATTTGTGCCGGTAAAGGGGGTTCGACAGTGAGTTTGATCTTGTTCCCTGCTGCGGGTCGTATTCATATGTCCCTCTTTGGACTGTGACATACGCCGAACCGCCCCCAATCCTCACTTAGTCCACGTTGCATAAATCTTATATATATATATACATATATACATACATATCTTGTTCATGGAAAACATGCATTAAAACATTTTCTTATGCTTGAAAAACATTCATGATGCATGAACATGAGAACTTTTAACCCATCAAACTATGACAAGGATCATACCAGAGCAGACAACTTCACATTCACTAGCAGGTCATCAAATAGTATGACTCACAACATTCATCAATCCTTCAAGTGTAGACAAGCTCATTATCATAAGGTAAACATTTGACATCTAAAACAACCTAGTACTCCCATGATGTAGGGCTCTATTAGCCGGAAATCTTAATACATTCACTTACCTGGTCTCCTTAGCAATGAGAGCTCCTTTTCCTCAGACTTCTTTACCTAAAACATTTACATTACAGTAGTTAAAACACAATCCTAAAAGTTCTACTCACAAGTCATCCTAGGGTCTAATAGCTAAGAGTCATTCCCACTCTCAGATTTCAAATGTTCTTATTATTAGTCGGCCATTGGAAAACCCAAAACTCCAATGCCGAGTAGAAAACAGGGCTAACGAACTAACAGATAGCTAAGTTGTCTATTGCTTACCTCGGGCACAGAGTAGTCGAGTAGTGGCAGAGAAAACCGATCGTCGAAGAGGGTATGCTGAAAGCAGAGAGCAAGAGCTTGGGAGAGAAGAAATCGCCGAAAAGGAAGGTGTCGGCTACAGTGGTTCAAGTGAGGTTTAAAACATTTCCTTTTTCTTTATATAGTGGTTATCTCCCTCCATTATTACAACTTTGCCACGCAACCTAGCTTAAATCCACATGTAATTAATTAAGCTCGGCATCAAATTCTAAACTGGGAAAAATTAATTAAACACGACCGTTAAAACGGTTAAGGAAATTACCTGATCGTTATTTTGGGTGTTACATGCATCCACCGATAGAGTTATAGACTCACATCGACCGATGATCACGTGTCCGCCACGCGACACATCTGATCTCAACCAGCAATAGACATCCACCGGTGGTCCCGGGCATTGCACGTACCTAATTAAAGACATCGCCCGGTCCCGAACATTCTCCACTAGATATTCGTATTTACCCTACATCAATCGGTGGACATGTGTGCCTCACGTGACCAATTTAAAACATTACCTGACATTAAACAATAAGAAAATACTCACATCATCCGGTCACTAGACGACAATTTAACATCTACATCATCCGGTGAAGAATTACACTTCATCCACCGAACACTAGACGACAAAATACCATTTACATCATCCGGTGAAGAAATACGCTTCATCCACCGAACGCTAGACGAAAAATAACATTCCCAGCATCTGGTGAAGAAATACACTTCATCCACCGAACGCTAGATGACAAATTAACATTTACATCATCGGGCGAGGAAACAAACTACATCTTCCGGTGACGTCATGCTACATCTTCCAGTGACGTCACCCGGAAGACTCAATCGTTCAACTCCCATCTATTGACATCCGCCGATGACGTCATCCGGATGATTGCCTCATCCAGCTTCTTTCATACGGCAGTAAAACACTATAATCATCAAACATCTTCATCCGATAGAACATATCACAACTCACCCGATTCTTAACTTAGTAACTATAAACCTCAAAGAGTAAGGATCATAAATTCATCCAAAATACGCATAGCGGAAGACTTAAGCAACACAACCATTCAATAATCCTTAAAGTCGTATTCAGCTCTAATGTCAAACCATTCAAATCCGAATCTCATTGTTATAAGAAATTCTGTTCTACTTAGTCATTTTTTTATCATAAACTACACTGACTTACTAAGAGCATAACCAGGGAACTTAATCGCCTATCCAGCCTTGCACTGTCACACTGAGCATCCTCCAGCAACCAGCTTTAAACGTTCTCTTGGGATTGGGAATTCTCACCTATTAACTCTTCACCTACATCATAAGGTTCAACTATAAGCCTAATGCTTTGTAAGGAATGAAACAATAACATGGATGCATGAATGCATATTTCGGAGAAATACATGGTCATAAGTCTTTTCTTGTTCATAATCATCGTCCATAATAATGAATCATATTCATCGTTCGTAATCATTATTCATAATCATTGTTCATATTCATCATTCGTAATCATCGTTCATAATCATTGTTCATAATCATCATTCGCAATCATCGTTCATAATCATTGTTCATATTCATCATTTAAGTTGTGTGGAATGAGAGAGGATTTGTGCCGGTAAAGGGGGTTCGACAGTGAGTTTGATCATGGTCCCTACTGTGGGTCGTATTCATGTCCTTCTTTGGACTGTGACATGCGCCAAACCGCCCCCAACCCTCACTCAACCACGTTGCAGGGATTTTATCATCTTATCTTGTTCATGAGAAAACATGCTTTTAAAACATTTTCATGTGCATAGAACATTGATAATGCATGAACATGTAAATTCTTAACTCATTCAAGCTACAGAATAGAACATTCACCCAGTATGAAAACTTACTATTAAACTAAACGTTAACATAAGTACTAGACTGTACCATAATAACCTCTAATCGTCATATCAGTTACTATCTAGCATCCTTGTGATGTAGGGCCCTATTGGCCGGAAATCCTATACATTCACTTACCTGGTCTCCTTAGCGATTTGAGCTCCTTTCTCTTCAAACTTCTTCACCTAAAACATTCACATTGCAGTAGTTAAAACAAAATCCTATTAGTCCTAATCACAAGTCGCCCTACGATCTAATAGCTGAAGTCACTCCCGAATCCCTAGTATAGTCCTCTGTGCAGTTAGAAATCCAAAACCCAGAAAAGACAGATTCGATTAGCGATAACTCAGGGTTTGTTGTTTAGTGTCCAAAAATCGATTCAGAAAGACATTACCACTTCCAGATTTCAAATGTTCTTATTATTAGTCGGCCATTGGAAAATCCAAAACTCCAATGCCGAGTAGAAAACAGGGCTAATAAACTAACGGATAGCTACATTGCTTAAAGCATACCTCAGGCACAGAGTAGACGAGTAGTGGCAGAGAAAACCGATCGTCGAAGAGAGTATGCTGAAAGCAGAGAGCAAGAGCTTGGGAAAGAAGAAATCGCCGAGAGTAGAAGATGTCGGCTACAGTGGTTTAAATGAAGTTTGAACCCTTTCCATTTTCCTTAAATACCGGTCTCAAATCTCCATTATTACAACTTTGCCACCCAACCTAGCTTAAATCCACATGTAATTAATTAAGCTCGGCATAAAATTCTAAATCGGGAAAAATTAATTAAACACGACCGTTAAAACGGTTAAGGAAATTACCTGATCGTTATTTTGGGTGTTACATCCACCCCTCCTTAAACAAAATTTTCGTCCTCGAAAATTGATCAAACAAATAACTCTGGATATTTGTCTAACATGTCCTGTCGTCGCTTCCAAGTGGCTTCTTCGATGCCATGATTATTCCATAAAACTTTGACCAGTGGGATCTCCTTATTCCTCAGAGTTTTAACTGCAGATTCCAATATCTGCACCGGCTTTTCTTCGTACACCAATGTCGGTTCTAACTGAATGTCTGTTGGCTGAATAACTTGCGTCAGATCTCGCATGCATTTCCTTAACATTGACACGTGAAAGACATTGTGAACCTTATCCAATGATGGAGGCAATTGCAGTCTGTAAGCTGTACTAACGATTCTAGCCAAAACAGGGAATGGTCCAATGAATCATGGATTAAGCTTTCCCTTCCTACTAAATCTTGAAACTCCTTTAAACGGTGAAATCTTTAGAAAAACCTCATCCCCAACAGAAAACTCAAGGTCTCTTCTTCTTTGGTCTGCATAACTCTTCTGCCGACTCTGAGCAGTCACCATCCTCTTCCAAATAACAGAAATCTTTTCAGACATCTGCTGCAAAAGTTCGGGTCCTAGAAGTTTTGCTTCCCCAACTTCATCCCAATACAGAGGTGACCTACATTTCCTGCCATACAGTGCTTCATAAGGTGTCATTCCGATAGTGGACTGATAATTGTTATTGTAGGAGAACTCAACCAAAGGTAAGTATCGACTCCAGGATGACTGGAAATCTAGCACACACGCCCTCAGCATATCTTCAAGTATCTGAATAGTCCTTTCCGATTGACCATCTGTCTGCGGGTGAAAAGCAGTGCTGAAGGATAACCTCGTACCAAGTGTACCTTGTAGACCTTTCCAAAACCGGGAGGTGAACCTAGGGTCACGATCAGAGACAATAGATGCAGGAATTCCATGCAACCTAATAACTTCTTGTACATAAAGATCAGCAAGCTGGTCCATCGAGTAGGTTGTCCTTACTGGTAAGAAATGGGCTAATTTCGTCAGTCTATCAATCACAACCCAAATACTATCATGTCCCTTAGTTGTCTTAGGTAATCCTACGATGAAATCCATAGCTATGTGTTCCCACTTTCACTCGGGAATAGGTAGAGGTTGAAGGGTACCTCCTGGACGTTGGTGCTCGGCTTTAACTTGTTGGCAAACCAAACATGACTCTACATACTTAGCAACATCTCTCTTTAAGTTTGGCCACCAATAGAGTAACTTCAGATCTCGATACATCTTGGTGCTACCAGGATGCACAGAAAAGGGAGACGAATGCGCCTCAGCCAAAATTAGCTTACGTAATCCTTCATCATTAGGGACATACAATCTATTTCTAAACCTCAGAATTCCATCCTTGGAAAGACTAAACTCGGAGGTGGCGTCCTTCACCTTGTTCATCATACTGTTATTCTCCTCAGAGTCCTTCTGTTGTGCCTCTTTGATCTTTTCCAAAACCGTTGGTTGAATGGTCAAATCGGCAAGTAAGGTTGATAACTCTGGAGCTATCTCCAATTCAAACCTCTGAACTTCTGTCCTCAAAGGTATAGACATGGTTGACACAACGGGTTGCATAGTTGTTGACATCCTGCTCAATGCGTCAGCTAAAGAGTTAGCCTTACCTGGGTGATACTTGATCTCAAAGTCGTAATCCTTGACAAATTCCAACCAACGCCTCTGCCTCATGTTCAATTCCTTTTGTGTAAAGAGGTACTTCAAAGTTTTATGGTCAGAAAACACCTCACACTGCTGTCCATATAAATAGTGTCTTCATATCTTCAAGGCAAAAACAACAGCAGCTAATTCTAAATCATGGGTGGGATAGTTCTGTTCATAACTCTTTAACTGCCTAGAGGCATACGCTACGACTTTGCCTTCTTGCATCAAAACACAGCCCAAACCAACTTTTGATGCATCACCAAATACGCTAAACTTTCCTTCTTCGGTTGGAAGGGTCAATATCGGGGCTGTTGTTAACTTCACCTTCAATGTCTAAAAGCTATCCGCACAAGCTTCAGTCCAAGAATACTTATTGTCCTTCTTTGTCAAATTCGTCAGGGGCTTAGCTATCATAAAAAATCCTTTGATAAACTTTCTGTAATAGCCTGCAAATCCAAGGAAACTGCGGACTTCACTGGCATTCTTTGGTTGTGGCCAATCCTTTACTGCGTGAATTTTGGTCGGGTCCACTGATATGCCATTAGCAGAAACTACATGTGTAATACCCGAGATTTTCTATAATGCGTATAGGTTTAAGAGTAATCGATTAGAGGATTAATATTTAGGAATGAAAGGTTTTGAAAGGATGCAAAAGAAAGAGGAATGAAGTTGACCTATTAAATAGGAATCAAGTTGAAAAGTCAATTAGGTTGAAAAGTCAAAAGACTTAACAACAAATAGGATTTTAGTTAGAAAAAAAAAAGGAAGACAAAGTGAATGAAATAATGGTGAATTGTTGGTGTTTGGCGTTGGATTTAAAGAGAGAAAGTGAGTGAGAGAGTTTGACAATTCAAACTCTTGTGATTGGTTGAATGTGTGGTTGAAAAGTCATGTAACCAATGGGAAATTTGTGAAGTAAATGAATGATTGAAAAGGTGGTAATTGGTTGATGCTTTGGACGTTGGAAAAGCAAGGATTAAGTGAGGGCTTGATGGTAATTTTGCTTGGTTATTAATAAATGAAATAATAAAAAAAAAAAGAGAAAGAAATATGTATTTAATGTTATATTATCCTTCATCTTCTTCATTCCATCGTGTCTCTCTCCCTTCTCCTCCATAGCCGACGCCCTCCCTCTCTTCTCTTCATTTTTTCAAGCTAATCTAAGGTAAAACTTTATGGTTTTTGGTTTGCATAGCATTAGGTGAAGTTTGTGAGTGATTTGGAAGGGTTTAGAGTGAGTTTTGTGAGGGTTTGGGAAACCCTAATAGGGAGCTACGAATTTTAGAATTCAATTAGTTGTTTTCCTTCTAAATTGGTGGATTTAGTTGTTGAATGGATAGATTAGGTGATTAGGGTGATTAGATTGAAGGTTAGTGAAGTGTTACATAAAAACCGGAATTTTGCATCATAGGGCCGATTCTGTCTTTGTACATTTCGGATTGGATAAGCTGTGTATTTGGTTAATTCAAGTATTTCAATGGATAGTAGACGTGTAGAGGTTTCCGAGTTGGGGTGGCACATCGAATTTCGTTGAAAAATGAGAGAGTTATGGTCGTTTAAATTTGGACGTCGGTAATTTGTGCAAAAACTGGGTTTAGGTGTTTAGGTGTGAGAGATGTTTAGTTGTTGATTAGTTTTAGGGTTAAGAATATTTTTATAATTTGTATTGGTAACTTATTACGTGAAGTTTCATTATTTAGGTCGTTGGACGAGTGAATTGGACGGTGAAAGTAAGCCAGTGGAAGCCGAGCATTCAGGTAAGTAGCGGTTGAATTCCTTTCGCCTTCGGGCCTACACCACGGAACGGTAAGATTTATTTTGTGATTGTTGTTGGTAGTGTTCTTTTCTATTGAGTAGTTTGGAAATGTTCGTTGGGGTTGGTTTGATGGCTTAGTTGTTAGTATTTGGTGTTGCTTGGTTGTTGTGGCTTGGTTGTTAGTATTTGGTGTTGCTTGGTTGTTGTGGCTTGGATGTTATTATTTGGTATTGCTTGGTTGTTTGTTTTTGGCATTTGAGCAGAGAGGAAAATAGTAAGCACGTGTACTGCCCTACTGGGACCCCGTGACAGCACGCGTGTACTGCCCTTTCGGGACCACGGGACAGCTGCGTGTACTCCCTTCTGGGACCCACGTGACGCAGCGTGTACTGCCCTTCGGGGACCCCGTGACAGCAGCGTGTACTGCCCTACGGGGACCCACGTGACAGCAGCGTGTACTGCCCTTCGGGGACCCACGTGACAGCATCGTGTACTGCCCTTCGGGGACCCACGTGACAGCAGCGTGTACTGCCCTACGGGGACCCACGTGACAGCAGCGTGTACTGCCCTTCGGGGACCCACGTGACAGCACGTGTACTGCCCTACGGTGACCCACGTGACAGCAGCGTGTACTGCCCTTCGGGGACCCACGTGACAGCAGCGTGTACTGCCCTACGGGGACCCACGTGACAGCAGCGTGTACTGCCCTTCGGGGACCCACGTGACAGCAGCGTGTACTGCCCTACGGGGACCCACGTGACAGCTGCGTGTACTGCCCTACGGGGACCCACGTGACAGCATCGTGTACTGCCCTTCGGGGACCCACGTGACAGCAGCGTGTACTGCCTTCGGGGACCCACGTGACAGCAGCGTGTACTGCCCTACAGGGACCCACGTGACAGCATCGTGTACTGCCCTACGGTGACCCACGTGACAGCATCGTGTACTGCCCTTCGGGGACCCACGTGACAGCATCGTGTACTGCCCTACGGGGACCCACGTGACAGCAGCGTGTACTGCCCTACAGGGACCCACGTGACAGCATCGTGTACTGCCCTACGGTGACCCACGTGACAGCATCGTGTACTGCCCTTCGGGGACCCACGTGACAGCATCGTGTACTGCCCTTCGGGGACCCACGTGACAGCAGCGTGTACTGCCCTACGGTGACCCACGTGACAGCAGCGTGTACTGCCCTACGGGGACCCACGTGACAGCAGCGTGTACTGCCCTACAGGGACCCACGTGACAGCATCGTGTACTGCCCTTCGGGGACCCACGTGACAGCAGCGTGTACTGCCCTACGGGGACCCACGTGACAGCAGCGTGTACTGCCCTTCGGGGACCCACGTGACAGCATCGTGTACTGCCCTACGGTGACCCACGTGACAGCATCGTGTACTGCCCTACGGGGACCCACGTGACAGCATCGTGTACTGCCCTACGGGGACCCACGTGACAGCATCGTGTACTGCCCTTCGGGGACCCACGTGACAGCATCGTGTACTGCCCTTCGGGGACCCACGTGACAGCAGCGTGTACTGCCCTTCGGGGACCCACGTGACAGCAGCGTGTACTGCCCTACGGTGACCCACGTGACAGCAGCGTGTACTGCCCTACGGGGACCCACGTGACAGCATCGTGTACTGCCCTTCGGGGACCCACGTGACAGCAGCGTGTACTGCCCTTCGGGGACCCACGTGACAGCATCGTGTACTGCCCTTCGGGGACCCACGTGACAGCATCGTGTACTGCCCTTCGGGGACCCACGTGACAGCATCGTGTACTGCCCTTCGGGGACCCACGTGACAGCATCGTGTACTGCCCTACGGTGACCCACGTGACAGCAGCGTGTACTGCCCTTCGGGGACCCACGTGACAGCATCGTGTACTGCCCTTCGGGGACCCACGTGACAGCATCGTGTACTGCCCTTCGGGGACCCACGTGACAGCAGCGTGTACTGCCCTTCGGGGACCCACGTGACAGCATCGTGTACTGCCCTACGGTGACCCACGTGACAGCAGCGTGTACTGCCCTACGGTGACCCACGTGACAGCATCGTGTACTGCCCTACGGGGACCCACGTGACAGCATCGTGTACTGCCCTACGGTGACCCACGTGACAGCATCGTGTACTGCCCTTCGGGGACCCACGTGACAGCAGCGTGTACTGCCCTTCGGGGACCCACGTGACAGCATCGTGTACTGCCCTTCGGGGACCCACGTGACAGCATCGTGTACTGCCCTACGGTGACCCACGTGACAGCATCGTGTACTGCCCTACGGTGACCCACGTGACAGCATCGTGTACTGCCCTACGGGGACCCACGTGACAGCAGCGTGTACTGCCCTACGGTGACCCACGTGACAGCATCGTGTACTGCCCTTCGGGGACCCACGTGACAGCAGCGTGTACTGCCCTACGGTGACCCACGTGACAGCATCGTGTACTGCCCTTCGGGGACCCACGTGACAGCATCGTGTACTGCCCTTCGGGGACCCACGTGACAGCAGCGTGTACTGCCCTTCGGGGACCCACGTGACAGCATCGTGTACTGCCCTTCGGGGACCCACGTGACAGCATCGTGTACTGCCCTTCGGGGACCCACGTGACAGCATCGTGTACTGCCCTTCGGGGACCCACGTGACAGCATCGTGTACTGCCCTTCGGGGACCCACGTGACAGCAGCGTGTACTGCCCTTCGGGGACCCACGTGACAGCAGCGTGTACTACCCTACGGGGACCCACGTGACAGCAGCGTGTACAGCCCTACGGGGACCCACGTGACAGTAGTGAGTACACGTTTACGGCCCTACGGGGACCCACGTGGCAACAGCCCATCGTTGGGAACTGCACGACCTGGGCCCGCGGAAACGGGGTCTAGGTCGTTACAAAGGCAATCTGGATTGGTGTACCTTGTCGGGATACGGTGCTGGAGTGTAGCACCCCGAGGGGTTCTCTATGAAGAATTAAAGCAACGAATAGCAAATAAACACAACTGAGTGATAGAAACTACATTGTGTTAGGTTGATCGCATTGTGATGTTGTGTTGCATTGTTTGTGTTGTCGTGTTGGGTGGTGTTGTGTTGTTGCGTTGCGTTGTCGTGTTGAGCGTGTGTGTGTGTGATTGTGTTAGGGTTGTGTGAGGGTTATATGTGCATTGTGCTTGTTTATATTTATTATCTCCTACTTGCTAAGCGTAAACTTACGTGTGTGTGTGTGTTCTGTGGTGTAGGTGACGACAGGAGTACAGGTTAGAGCTACGAGGAAAGATATGATTGGGACGCAGTCGTTTGATGTACGCTGTATGCCGGTGCGGGCAGTTGTCGGGGCGTCTCGACCAGGGTCTTCGGAAGATGTGGGACTTAGCATTTTGGTGGTTTATTTCAAATGTCTGTTTGTGGTATATAGTTAAGTTAAGGGTGATATGTCACCCTGTACTGTGGACTTTCTTCACTTAGGAATGTTGTATTATAGTTTCCTCTGTACTGTTATTTGGAGATTTCGTAGGTTGGTTAGATAGTTGGAATATTCTGGTTGTTTGGGAATTGATTCATTTGCATGTACTTAGCATTTTGGAGGCGCCATTTTCAGGCGTTACTTTGCCGAAATTTTCGGGAAGTACGCCGTGGTGCTTCAAGGTTAGGATTACGGGAAAAGTGGGAGTCTAGGCAGTTAGATATAAAGTAAGATAGTTTTCAGAGATTTAGTTTTAAATTCAGCTTGTCAGTCTAGTTTTATGATCTGGGATTTAAGAAAATTATGTTTTAACGCGGGGCTGGTTAGCAAAGTAGCGTACCGAGCCAGGGTGGGTTCGGGGGCGTTACAACATGACCAAGAAAATTAACCTTGTCCAACCAAAATTCACACTTGGACAATTTGGCATAGAGCTGGTGCTCCTTTAATGTTGTCAAAACTACTCTTAAATGCTCTGCATGGTCAGCTTCAGTCCGTGAGTATATATCAGGATATCATCTATGAACACAATTACAAATTTGTCCAAATACTCACGAAACACTCGATTCATTAAGTCCATAAAGGCTGCAGGTGCATTGGTCAGTCCAAATGACATGACCAAGAATTCGTAGTGTCCATAACGGGTTCTGAAGGCTGTCTTTGGTATATCTCCTTCCTTAACTTTCAGTTGGTAATAACCCGAACGTAAATCTATTTTTGAAAACACCTTTGCTCCTTGCAATTGGTCAAACAAATCATCAATCCGAGGTAAGGGGTACTTATTCTTGATTGTCAACTTGTTCAGTTCCCGGTAATCTATGCACATCCTTAGGGAACCATCTTTCTTCTTAACGAACAACACAGGTGCACCCCAGGGAGAACTGCTAGGGCGTATAAATCCTTTGTCTACTAATTCTTGTAGTTGGACTTTTAACTCCTTCAGCTCAACAGGTGCCATCCGATAAGGATTCTTAGATACGGGTAAGGCCTCAGGGTATGTATCTATTACAAACTCTATTTCTCTATCAGGTGGTAATCCTTGCAAATCATTCAAGAATGTCTCAGGGAACTCTCTGACTATGGGGATATCTTGTAACTCTATCTTATTCTTCACCCGAACATCCATTATGCTAGCTAAGTAACTCTCACAACCATGTTTCAGTAACCGGTAAATTTCTAGTGAGGATATAATCGGTACTTTGCTTATCTTAGGAATAGCTTGGAAGGAATAATGATCACCATTTGGGGGTCAAAAATCAACCATCCCAGATCTACAACTTATTGTGGCATAATGCCTAAATAACCAATCCATTCCTAATATCACCTCATACCCTTTCATGTCAATTACAATCAGTTCTACATATAGTTTCTTACTTCCTAAGGACACAACATCACCTTTAACAATCTGTTCTAAATGTAGGGACTTCCCTGATGGTAACAAAACATCATATGGCCTTTCGGCTGGTAAAAGTTCTAAGTTGTGTTGGCATACAAACAAAGTTAATATAAACGAGTGCGTGGCTCCCGTATCTATAAGTGTGTAAGCAGCAAAACGACAGATCATAATGGTACCTGTTATGACTGTATGCTGCACGGCTTCCTCATCCTCCATCATTGCATAGACTCTAGGTGCTACCCTTGCACGGTTCGAATCTGGCGGCATGGGGCAGTCTCTGACTATATGTCCAACCTTATCACATCTGAAACAGCGGCAAGAACGCAACTTGCATTCGCCGGGGTGATTCTTCTGACAGGTGGGGCATAAGGGTGCCAGAGGCCTCTTCCCTTTTCCTTGGTTATCATTCTGGTTGAAGGGTCTCTTTATACCTTGTTGTTGTTGTTGTGGTCCCCTGTTCTGTTGCGGCTGCCAACCTTTGTTCTGACGTGGTGGCGGCTGAGCGTCCTTCGTGAATTCTTTTGGCTGCTCACGCTGTGCATATGCTGTCATTTCTGCCTCTTCCAGCTCCAAGGCCTTAGCCGTCACTTCACCATAAGGTACATTGTGTATCCCAGCAGTCTTTACTTTCATGTACAAACTCGGCTTCAGTCCTTGAACAAATTAGTAAATCTTGTCCTCGTCATCCTCAATCATACGGGGAGCAAACCGTGATAAATCATCAAATTTGCATATGTAATCCGTCACAGAGCCAGTTTGTCGCAGATTCATGAACTCCTTCTTCTTATTAGCCCAAACAGTCCTATTGAAGTACTTGTCAAAGAAAGCAGTCTTAAACATTTCCCAGGTCATAGCTCCGGCATTAGCGGTGTTCTGAATTGAATCCCATCAATGCCTTGCACTCAATTCCAAATGAAAGACAGCATATGTGACCTTATCTCCTTCATCAACCTTTGCGTACTTAAACATGTCTTCTATCTTTCGAACCCACTCCTCAGCATAAATAGGATCTGAAACGTGTCCATTAAACACCGGGGGTCGAAGCCGGTGGAAACACTCACCCCCATGATCATGAGTTGCATTAGTACTGGAGTTGCCTTGTTCCTCTCTAGCAGTCATCAGTTGTTCGATCTGGCGAGATTGGCGCATGACCAACTCTGTCAACTGAGCAATGGCATTGCTATCCTCATTGGTCTCTCTCTGCTAACCTCTAACCATTTTGGGATTCCTAGACAAATCATTACAGATACATCTTAACTTAATGACATATACTAAAATCATAAATACTTACAGTTGCTGGAGTGTGCTCATGTGACAGTCAGTGCTGGAAGGTAGTCTGCAGAATCGGTTTTAGAACCCGGTTTTGCTCTAATACCATAATTGTAACGACCCCAGTGGAAATCGCCACACAATTTATTACTTAACCTCTAAATCATTTAGTTCACGTTTCCATACATTTGTTTATTATTAGTGTTAATATTATTCCCTCTTTGTTTTCTTTCTTTTTTTTTTAAACGTCTCTTAATCTGCATCCACCGATAGAGTTATAGACTCACATCGACCGATGATCACGTGTCCGCCACGCGACACATCTGATCTCAACCAACAATAGACATCCACCGGTGGTCCCGGGCATTGCACATGCCTAATTAAAGACATCGCCCAGTCCCGAACATTCTCCACTAGATGTTCGTATTTACCCTACATCGACCGGTGGACATGTGTGCCTCACGTGACCAATTTAAAACATTACCTGACATTAAACAATAAGAAAATACTCACATCATCCGGTCACCAGACGACAATTTAACATCTACATCATCCGGTGAAGAATTACACTTCATCCACCGAACACTAGACAACAAAATACCATTTACATCATCCGGTGAAGAAATACGCTTCATCCACCGAACGCTAGACGAAAAATAACATTCCCAGCATCCGGTGAAGAAATACACTTCTTCCACCGAACGCTAGACGACAAATTAACATTTACATCATTGGGCGAGGAAACAAACTACATCTTCCGGTGACGTCATGCTACATCTTCCGGTGACGTCACCTGGAAGACTCAATCGTTCAACTCCCATCTATTGACATCCGCCGATGACGTCAGCCGGATGATTGTCTCATCCAGCTTCTTTCATACGGCAGTAAAACACTATAATCATCAAACATCTTCATCCGATAGAACATATCACAACTCACCTGATTCTTAACTTAGTAACTATAAACCTCAAAGAGTAAGGATCATAAATTCATCCAAAATACGCATAGCGGAAGACTTAAGCAACACAACCATTCAATAATCCTTAAAGTCGTATTCAGACTCTAATGTCAAACCATTCAAATCCGAATCTCATTGTTATAAGAAATTCTGTTCTACTTAGTCATTTGTTTATCATAAACTACACTGACTTACTATGAGCATAACCAGGGAACTTAATCGCCTATCCAGCCTTGCACTATCACACTGAGCATCCTCCAGCAACCAGCTTTAAACGTTCTCTTGGGATTGGGAATCCTCACCTATTAACTCTTCACCTACATCATAAGGTTCAACTATAAGCCTAATGCTTAGTAAGGAATGCAACAATAACATGAATGCATGAATGCATATTTCGGAGAAATACATGGTCATAAGTCTTTTCTTGTTCATAATCATCGTCCATAATCATGAATCATATTCATCGTTCGTAATCATTATTCATAATCATTGTTCATATTCATCATTCGTAATCATCGTTCATAATCATTGTTCATAATCATCATTCGCAATCATCGTTCATAATCATTGTTCATATTCATCATTTAAGTTATGTGGAATGAGAGAGGATTTGTGCCGGTAAAGGGGCTTCGACAGTGAGTTTGATCATGGTCCCTACTGCGGGTCGTATTCATATGTCCTTCTTTGGACTGTGACATACGCTGAACCGCCCCCAACCCTCACTCAACCATGTTGCAGGGATTTTATCATCTTATCTTGTTCATGAGAAAATATGCTTTTAAAACATTTTCATGTGCATAGAACATTGATAATGCATGATTATGGAAATTCTTAACTCATTCAAGCTACAGAATAGAACATTCACCCAGTATGAAAACTTACCATTAAACTAAACGTTAACATAAGTACTAGACTGTAGCATAATAACCTCTAATCGTCATATCAGTTACTATCTAGCATCCTTGTGATGTAGGGCTCTATTGGCCAGAAATCCTATACATTCACTTACCTGGTCTCCTTAGCAATTTGAGCTCCTTTCTCTTCAAACTTCTTCACCTAAAACATTCACATTGCAGTAGTTAAAACAAAATCCTATTAGTCCTAATCACAAGTCGCCCTACGATCTAATAGCTGAAGTCACTCCCGAATCCCTAGTATAGTCCTCTGTGCAGTTAGAAATCCAAAACCCAGAACAGACAGATTCGATTAGCGATAACTCAGGGTTTGTTGTTTAGTATCCAAAAATCGATTCAGAAAGAATTTACCACTTCCAGATTTCAAATGTTCTTATTATTAGTCGGCCATTGGAAAATCCAAAACTCCAATGCCGAGTAGAAAACAGGGCTAATAAACTAACGGATAGCTACATTGCTTAAAGCATACCTCAGGCACAGAGTAGACGAGTAGTGGCAGAGAAAACCGATCGTCGAAGAGAGTATGCTGAAAGCAGAGAGCAAGAGCTTGGGAAAGAAGAAATCGCCGAAAGTAGAAGATGTCGGCTACAGTGGTTTAAATGAAGTTTGAACCCTTTCCATTTTCCTTAAATACCGGTCTCAAATCTCCATTATTACAACTTTGCCACCCAACCTAGCTTAAATCCACATGTAATTAATTAAGCTCGGCATAAAATTCTAAACCGGGAAAAATTAATTAAACACGACCGTTAAAACGGTTAAGGAAATTACCTGATCGTTATTTTGGATGTTACAGATCTTACGGGTTAAGCTCTCGGATAAACATTTTTCGGGAGAAAAACGACCACCGTAGGCCGGGATTTTCGTCCTCAATCCTAATCCCAATGGAAAAGGTGAGGGAATAGCTAAGAGCTATCCTAGCAACCCAAGCTAGGTTAGCAATGGAGGGCTACTCCATTTGGTTCAAAGAACCAAGGAAAAACTCTAAAGGTTACCCACCTTAGAAGAGAGAAATAGAAATTTCATAAATGAGCAAAAATTGTCATACATGCACCAATGCCATGAATTTATAGAAATCCTAGGGTGATTGGTGCACTCATTAGCGTAGTGCCCTTTCCCTAAACATTTGAAGCATTGCACATCACGTGCTCTAGGTCCTTTAGGTTGGGGTTCTTGGGTTTTGCTCGGTGGGGGATTGTGAGGGGTGTTTGATGATTTTGGTGGCCAATTTCGATTGAAAGGTCTTCTCTCTTCTTGCTTTTGGATAGATTTCTCGGAATTGAAGTTTCTCGGTGAAAATTTTTTAGGCAAGTCAGTCTTGCGCTTTCTCTTAAGTTGCCTCTCCACCGTGAGGGCCAATTGTATGACCAAGTCCATGGTCTCTAATTGTTGCATCTCCACGAGATCTCCTATGTCTCGATTTAAACCTCAAATGAATCTGGCGATGAGTTGTTCTTGTGGTTCATCAATTGTGCATCGCATATTAAGGGTTTCGAAGTCGGTAAGATACTCATCTACCGAGAGGCTATTTTGTTTTAAGGTGTGGAGTTGATGGAAGAGTTCGTGCTTGTAATGACGAGGGACGAACCTATGGTGCATTAAGTCTTTCATGGAAATCCAAGTTGTAACAGCCTAAGGTTCTAATTTGTTGGGCTTTCAGATTGGACCACCACAAAGCGGCGTGGCCCGTGAGTTCAAGGGAAGCGAGTTGGATTTTAACTCTATCGGAGTAATCGTGACAATCGAATACTCGCTCAACTCTATCAACCCAATCCAAATAAGTGTGCCCGTCACACGTTCCATCGAAAGGGAGAATTGTAATCTTAATATTGCAGAGGTCGTCGTTGTCCCTACGACGATTTGGGCGATACTCTTCTTCATCAACCCAATCCTCATCCTCCGTATAATAAGATAGTCTCCTTCTATAGGGTTCAGCCCATTCTTCCTCTATGGGTGGTTGTGGGGTACGACGTCTAGGACGTTCGGGAATGATCCTAGAGGAGGTTTCTTGTGAAGGGACTTGATCATTGGTTTCTCTACGGGGAGGATCGTTTAAAAGTGATTGGACTTGTTGGGCAATTGTGTGAACTAGGCTCGTTAAGGCATCGATTTGTCCTTGCATGCCTCCTTGAGCACTAGTTTCTCCTTCGTGATGTGTAGGTTCGGGAGGGGGAGTGCCCTTCGCACGAGTTGGTTCTTTATGGGGTGTGTCACGTGTAAAACCGCTCCTATTAGTCATAATTAAGTGTTGAATTTAATTCCAATTCTTATCTAAGTTGTTCATCCTAATTGGTGAGCTGATTATATGGTTAATGCCTTAGGAAATTTTAATCACTAAAGGCAAATTCTTAGCTAAGACGATAAAATAGGAATCATGCTCACTTAAGGAAACAACTTAATGATAACATTAAACACTTGACAATTAATTAGAGATATGAAGATTTCGAATAAATGCAATTACCCAATTTTCAATCCAATTTTAAGAATTTAATCATCTTTCACCAAGGATCACTTAAAGCAATATTAATAACAACTAATTAATCACAAAAACATGCTGAAATTTCAATTTAAACATAGCAGAATTTTCATGTCACGTCTAGCTCAAATTTGCGAATTTTAATTCATGCTTTTGCTAAATCTTTATAGACCAATTTTGTGCATTCACTTATCAGCATTTACTAGGCAAGTATATAAGTTTAAACAAGAGCATCATTCAGTAAAATAATAGGTAAATTTTTATCATAACACGAAGACGCAAAAATCGATGATATAAGGCAATAATAATCCGATTTCGATAATGATAGATCCAAGCCAATTTCTAACATCAAAATTTCCAGAAAATTAATATAATTATTGAATAATATCTAAGAGTTAAACATGGCTCAAATGACAACAAAAATTGCTAAAGAAACCGTGGCTAAAGATAAAATAAACCGAGAACAAAATTAAGCAAAAACCGTGAAGAATATTCAACAAGTTATGAACCGATTTTGTAGTTTCATCTTAGGCCAAATTTGCACAACATTTTCATCCATATTTTGAGCATCTTTTGGATTAGTTTTTATATGAAGATGTTGACAAAAAAAAACACAGCAAAGTTAAATGAAATACCGAGGCTAAAAAGAGACAAATTCGAGAAATAAAAACCGAGAACTAGTAAGGGAAATGTATTACTAACCTTGGCCGATTTCTACCACATTGCTTACCACATTTCAGCATGATTTTCAAGTTAATAAATAGCATAAAAATGGCAGCAAATAATATAGTTAGATTAGCACAAAGTTAGCACAATAATATAAGGACAATAATGCGGAAAAATAAAAGAGCCGCTTTCCCAGTTTTGCGCCAAAATTTGACTATTGTCATGGCAACTAAAACGCTTAGGGAAGCCTTGTGGCTCTGATACCACTTGACACAAAATCCCTTAGGAAAAGGATCCGTGTTCAAACCCACAAATATTCAAGAAGTGCTCGGGTGACTAGTGTTGTGCAAACTTAAAATAAAGAGAAGAAAATAATAGAAATAAAGTGCAAAAAACTAAACTAATGCTAGATGATGCAATGACCGAGAGTTAGATGTTAGATGATGGCATGAAGCATGAAGAAAAATAAAATAAAATAAAAATAAAAATAAAAAATAAAAGAAAATGAAGAGAAAAGTGGAAGAAGAAGTAATGGAATGAAGGAAATAAAAATGTAACACCCCGAGTTATCTGAACCCGGTTTGTTACTCATAAGCCGTACGTAACTAAGAAACCTTGGACTAAATTTAAAACTCTCACAAAAATCTAAATTTAACATTCTTTTTTTTTAAAAAAAGAAACTTCAAAACATTTAAATATTTGCAGCGGAAATCATTTGAACAATAATGAAGTTAAACAAACTACGAAATGTTGTTTGAATTGTTAAGAAACAATCGGCAAATAGAAAATTAAGTTTAGACAGCGAAATACTAGAGAAGTCGCAGAGGTCAAACACATCTGCCGATTGATAAAGTCAACGGAAGAAGCATAAACAGAAGATAGAAGGCTTCTGCCGATGACGTCAGCCAAAAGACATCTCTCGATAGTCTGTACCTACTGGTGACGTCAGCCGGACAATCAATTATCCAACATCATCCGATCGCAAACGACGAATACCTCTACTCTTCCGATGACTATACGAGAAAAAAATCCTCCTACATCTACCGATGACGTCAGCACGCATCTGCCGATGATTTACCGAGACATCATCCGATGGACTATTGACCTAACCTTCCGATAAAACAAACCTCATGTACCGGTGACTTACTGAGACTTTTCTTAAGGCATCTTCCGATAGAATTAACCTACATCATCCGATGACTTTTCTTAAGGCATCTTCCGATAGAATTAACCTACATCATCCGATGACTTTTCTTAAGGCATCTTCCGATAGAATTAACCTACATCATCCGATGACTTTTCTTAAGGCATCTTCCGATAGAATTAACCTACATCATCCGATGACTTTTCTTAAGGCATCTTCCGATAGAATTAACCTACATCATCCGATGACTTTTCTTAAGGCATCTTCCGATAGAATTAACCTACATCATCCGATGACTTTTCTTAAGGCATCTTCCGATAGAATTAACCTACATCATCCGATGACTTTTCTTAAGGCATCTTCCGATAGAATTAACCTACATCATCCGATGACTTTTCTTAAGGCATCTTCCGATAGAATTAACCTACATCATCCGATGACTTTTCTTAAGGCATCTTCCGATAGAATTAACCTACATCATCCGATGACTTTTCTTAAGGCATCTTCCGATAGAATTAACCTACATCATCCGATGACTTTTCTTAAGGCATCTTCCGATAGAATTAACCTACATCATCCGATGACTTTTCTTAAGGCATCTTCCGATAGAATTAACCTACATCATCCGATGACTTTTCTTAAGGCATCTTCCGATAGAATTAACCTACATCATCCGATGACTTTTCTTAAGGCATCTTCCGATAGAATTAACCTACATCATCCGATGACTTTTCTTAAGGCATCTTCCGATAGAATTAACCTACATCATCCGATGACTTTTCTTAAGGCATCTTCCGATAGAATTAACCTACATCATCCGATGACTTTTCTTAAGGCATCTTCCGATAGAATTAACCTACATCATCCGATGACTTTTCTTAAGGCATCTTCCGATAGAATTAACCTACATCATCCGATGACTTTTCTTAAGGCATCTTCCGATAGAATTAACCTACATCATCCGATGACTTTTCTTAAGGCATCTTCCGATAGAATTAACCTACATCATCCGATGACTTTTCTTAAGGCATCTTCCGATAGAATTAACCTACATCATCCGATGACTTTTCTTAAGGCATCTTCCGATAGAATTAACCTACATCATCCGATGACTTTTCTTAAGGCATCTTCCGATAGAATTAACCTACATCATCCGATGACTTTTCTTAAGGCATCTTCCGATAGAATTAACCTACATCATCCGATGACTTTTCTTAAGGCATCTTCCGATAGAATTAACCTACATCATCCGATGACTTTTCTTAAGGCATCTTCCGATAGAATTAACCTACATCATCCGATGACTTTTCTTAAGGCATCTTCCGATAGAATTAACCTACATCATCCGATGACTTTTCTTAAGGCATCTTCCGATAGAATTAACCTACATCATCCGATGACTTTTCTTAAGGCATCTTCCGATAGAATTAACCTACATCATCCGATGACTTTTCTTAAGGCATCTTCCGATAGAATTAACCTACATCATCCGATGACTTTTCTTAAGGCATCTTCCGATAGAATTAACCTACATCATCCGATGACTTTTCTTAAGGCATCTTCCGATAGAATTAACCTACATCATCCGATGACTTTTCTTAAGGCATCTTCCGATAGAATTAACCTACATCATCCGATGACTTTTCTTAAGGCATCTTCCGATAGAATTAACCTACATCATCCGATGACTTTTCTTAAGGCATCTTCCGATAGAATTAACCTACATCATCCGATGACTTTTCTTAAGGCATCTTCCGATAGAATTAACCTACATCATCCGATGACTTTTCTTAAGGCATCTTCCGATAGAATTAACCTACATCATCCGATGACTTTTCTTAAGGCATCTTCCGATAGAATTAACCTACATCATCCGATGACTTTTCTTAAGGCATCTTCCGATAGAATTAACCTACATCATCCGATGACTTTTCTTAAGGCATCTTCCGATAGAATTAACCTACATCATCCGATGACTTTTCTTAAGGCATCTTCCGATAGAATTAACCTACATCATCCGATGACTTTTCTTAAGGCATCTTCCGATAGAATTAACCTACATCATCCGATGACTTTTCTTAAGGCATCTTCCGATAGAATTAACCTACATCATCCGATGACTTTTCTTAAGGCATCTTCCGATAGAATTAACCTACATCATCCGATGACTTTTCTTAAGGCATCTTCCGATAGAATTAACCTACATCATCCGATGACTTTTCTTAAGGCATCTTCCGATAGAATTAACCTACATCATCCGATGACTTTTCTGTTCAGATCCCCTTGTGAAATTGGGAGTTGGATCAACTCTCCCAAAGTATAAATATCCACTGTCTCATTAAGGGTTAGATTAGTTCCCTTAACAGTAAGCTGATTCACTGTTCAGATCCCCTTGTGAAATTGGGAGTTGGATCAACTCTCCCAAAGTATAAATATCCACGTCTCATTAAGGGTTAGATTAGTTCCCTTAACAGTAAGCTGATTCACTGTTCAGATCCCCTTGTGAAATTGGGAGTTGGATCAACTCTCCCAAAGTATAAATATCCACTGTCTCATTAAGGGTTAGATTAGTTCCCTTAACAGTAAAGCTGATTCGTTTAGCTGTTTCATTATGTTCAATCTTTACCAAACCAATATGCATTCAAATCATTTTCGTTGTACCTTTCAATATGATGCATATCATGCTGAAAATAAATGTTCACAACCACGCACAAACCCTACTGTCTTGTGATGTAGGAGACGGCGCAAGCAATACTTTACTTACCTGGCTCTCCTGGGAATGCTCGGTTTCAAACTACTTCAGAAGTCTGCTCACCTAAGTCATAGAAAGGATATCAATTAGCTTTCTACTAAGCCTCATTCTAATCTATTCAGGAATCTTGGGAACTAGTTTGGAAGCTTAGTTCATTGTGCATTTCCGATTCAACACTAAACCTGAACTCAACTCAACTCACAGTATTCCTCGAAACTTCACACATTGTACTCCCTCAGCTATCTAATTGTTGAAATCACAGATAGACTAAGAGAGCTTACCTAGGTTGAAGGAGAATCGAGTGAGAAAGAAATCGCCCGAAGGTTTTCTGTTGAAGAGCTGAAGGTCGAGAGAGAAATGAGGGAATTAGTGGCGGCTACCGTGCACTAAACCCCAAATCGCTAACATTAAATACATTATCCATTTTTAAATTTTAATTACTTTTCTGCCCTTGCCTAGTCATTTACTAACCTAATCAATAACTCCCCCAACCCTTCTATAAAAGTACATCATTAATAATAATTAAATTTTGATTCAATGGAACCGGGTGCTACAATCTACCCTCCTTAAAAGAATTTGTCCTCAAAATTCAGTACCTGAATAGTTCTGGATATTGGTCCATCATGTCCTGCTGGCACTCCTATGTTGTCTCCTCAATGTTCTGGTTATGCCATAAGACTTTTACCAGTGGAACCTCTTTGTTGCGTAATACTTTTACAGCATGATCTAAGATTTTTACTGGTTTCTCCTCATAACTAAGAGTAGGAAGGACTTCAATGTTCTGTTGTTCCACAATCTGTGATGAATCTCTAACACATTCTTTAGCATAGAAACATGGAACACACTGTGTATCCCCTCCATAGAATTTGATAGCTGCAACTGATAGGCTGCTCTCCCAACTCTCTTCAGAATAGTGAACGGTCCATAAATCTGGGGTTCAACTTGCCCCTCTTTCCAAATCTCGCAACTCCTTGAAAGGTGACACCTTAAGGAAAACTTCATTACCAACATCAAATTCTAATTCTCTTCATCTTTTGTCTGCATAGCTTTTCTGCCGGCTTTGAGCTGTTAGGATTCTTTGTCGGATAAGAGCAATCTTCTCCACTGTCTGCTGCACAATGTCAGGACCAATCAATTGTGCTTCTCCAACCTCATCCCAATATAATGGAGATCTGCACTTTCGTCCATATAATGCCTCGTATGGTGCCATGCCTATCGTTGCCTGAAAACTGTTGTTATAAGAAAATTCTACCAAGGACAAGTATTTGCTCCATGAACCTTGAAAGTCTAGTACACATGCATGGAGCAATATCCTCCAATGTTTGGATGGTCCTTTCGGATTGTCCATCGGTTTGAGGGTGGAAAGTTGTGCTAAAACTAAGCTGTGTTCTCATAGCCTTGTGCAAGCTTTTCCAAAACTAAGATGTAAAACATGGAGTCTCGTCTGAAATTATGGTGCTTGGGACTACCATGCAGTTTAACAACTTCGTGCACATACACTCAGCCAGTTGATCCATCGAGTTTGTTACCTTTATTGGCAGAAAGTGAGGCAGATTTAGTTAAACGATCAATTATTACCCAAATTGCATCATGACCTCTTGCTGTTCTAGGTAATCCTATAACAAAATCCATAGTTATTTGTTCCCATTTCCATTCAGGAACTGGCAAAGGTTGCAATGTCCCAGCAGGCCTCTGATGTTCAGCTTTGACTTGCTGGCAGATCAGACATGACTCTACATACTCCGCCACACTTCTTTTCATACCAGGCCACCAATAATGTTTCTTGAGATCCCTGTACATTTTTGTGCTTCCAGGATGAACAGAAAGTCTAGAAGAATGTGACTCAGATAGGATTCCTTTCTAAGTTCGGTATCAGCCGGAACAAACCATCTATTTCGAAACTTGAGAATTCCATCAGCTGAGCAGTTGAAATCCGACTTGCCAGTAGAATCTATGCACAACTTATACTTATTACACTCAGTGTAATTCATTTGAACTTCCTTATTTTCTCTAAAATAGTTGGCCTCAAAGATATGGCCGAAAGCATGGCTGACACACTAGACACAGCTTCCAGGTTAAATCTTTGGAATTCTGTCTCTAAAGCTATCGGTATGTCTAGAGTCAATGCAGAAACTAAAGGGGTCGCTCTACGCAAGCCATCAGCCACTACATTCGCCTTGCCAGGGTGTACTTAATCTCAAAATCGTAATCTTGACAAACTCTAACCACCTACGTTGCCTCATATTCAGTTCTTTTTGCGTGAAAATGTATTTCAGACTTTTATGATCCGAAAATATCTCACCGGTTTGTCCCATACATGTAGTGCCTCCAAATCTTAATGTAAAGACCACAGCAGCTAGTTCTAAGTCATGTGTAGGATAGTTCTTCTCATGTGTTTTTAACTGTCTTGAGGCATAAGCTATTACTCTTCCCTCTTGCATCAGGACACAGCCAGTCCAACCTTGGATGCGTCACAGTAAATACTAAACTTACCATCTTCTACAGGAAGTGTCAAAATTGGAACATTGGTCAGTTTATGTTTCAAGGTCTGGAAACTGGATTCACATTCCTCAGTCCAAGCATACATGTAGTTTTCCTTGTTAACCGAGTGAGGGGTGTTGCAATCTTTGAAAATCCTTCAATAAATTTTCTGTAATACCCTGCAAGTCCAAGAAAACTCCTGATATCAGTAGCATTCTCGGTTGGGGCCAATCCCTAACTGCTTGGACCTTAGCTGGATCAACAGATATCCCATCCCCAGAGATAACATGCCTAAAAAGTGAACTTGGTTCAACCAAATTCACACTTAGAAAACTTGGCGTAAAGTTGGTGGGTGTTTTAATACTTCCAACACCAAGGTCAGGTGTCTGGCATGCTCATCCTTGGAACGGGAATAGATTAGGTTATCATCAATAAATATTATGACAAACTTATCTAATATTCATGAAATACCCTATTCATGAGATCCATAAATACTGCTGGTGCATTTGTTAACCCAAAGGACATAACCAAAACTCATAATGTCCATACCTTGTGCGAAAGGCAGTCTTTGGGATATCTTCAGTTAACCTTCAACTGGTAATAACCGGACCTAAGGTCATCTTAGAGAAACTCTTGTACCATTAAGCTGATCGAACAAGTCATCAATCCTTGGCAACGGATAATTTGTTCTTAACAGTTAACTTATTTAGTTCTCTATAATCAATGCACATGCGCATTGATCCAGCCTTCTTTTTGACGAAAAGGACAGGTGCACCCCATGGTGAAAACTTGGACGTATGAACCCTTTCTGCAATAAATCCTCCAACTGTTTCTTCATTCCTTAAGTTCTGTAGGTGCCAGTCTATATGGATTCTTTGACACAGTCTCGGCGCTGGGGTAAACATCTACAACAAATTCAATCTCTCTATCTGGCGGCAAACCAGGAAGGTCATCTAAGAATACCTCGGGAAAGTCTTGGACAATTAGGACACTCTGAGGATTTGCTTTTCCTACCAGCTGTGTGTCTAAATGCTAGCTAAGAAGCACAAATACTCTCCACACAGGGAAGGTCTTGTGTTAATAGAAGTCATCACAGACATTCCTTATTTTTCTTTGAGGCTTGAAAGGTGTGTTTCAAACTACCAGGGGGTTGGAAGCTAACTATTCCAGTCCTACAATCTATTGTGGCATGATGTTTAAACAACCAGTCCATTCCTAGGATTACATCAAATCCTAATATATCCATAATTATAAGATCAGCAGGTAGACTTACATTCCCTACTAACACTTCACTGCCAAGCATCACTTGGTTAGAGTGCATGCTTTCACCAGAAGGCAATGCAACATTAAACACATGCATGGAAGGGGTAAACTGTACGTCTAACTTAACAGCAAAAGCAGATGCTATAAATGAATGTGTGGCACCAGAATCTATTAAAGTAAAGCAAGCACAGAGTTGATCATATAGTACCTGACACCACAGCAGGCTGTTCCTCACCCGACTCCGTCATGGAGAATATTCTTGGTTTGATCATAGTAGGGCCACTCTTAGGAACCGGACAATCTCTGCTAATGTGGCCGACCTTGTTACAATTGTAGCATCTGGTGATTCTAGGCTTCGGAGCACTCCTTGAACGTGTGTCCAACCTCCTCACAGTTGAAACACTTTCCAAGGCCCAGTCTGCATTCCCCCGGATGTTCTTCAAACACTTAGGACACTGGGAAATTTCCTGACATTCTGTACCTTCCCCTTACTCCTTGGCTATTTTGGCCTTCACTAGGCCTCTTCGTTCCGCTTTGTTTGGTGTGGCTGGTTAAACCTTTGTGGGACCTCCTTTGGTCTAGCACACTTTCCTTCAGCTTCTTCCACTTCCAGGGCAGTGGACACAACCTCACTGAAGGTCAAGCCCTTGATTCCACAGAATTTGACCCTCGTAAATTTCTGGTTTCAGTCCATGGCATAAATTTGAACACTTATCCTCGTCCTTGTGAGCAAAATGCCCAGCAACCTAGACAGGGACTCGAACTGCCTACTATACTCGGCCACAGACCTGGTCTGCTTCAGGTTCAGAAACTCTAACTTCTTTGCGGTATGGACTGTGCTGTTGAAATACTTCTCATAGAAAATGTCCTTGAATCGTGACCAGGGCATTGCTAAAACGTCGGTGTGGTCTCCATTGTCTCCCACCAGAGTTGAGCTTCACCAGCCATGTGGAATGTTGCTAACGTGACCTTATCTCCTTCTCCTATGCTGGCGCACCTAAACATACTCTCTATCTTCCTAAGCCACCCTTCCGCCACAACAGGATCAGATGACCTATTTTGTCCGATGACCATAAAAAGTGGTGGTCTTGTCTTCCGGGAATCTTCCCAGAATAGCTCATTGCTAGAAACCGAGTGGCACTTCTTGTACCTCTCGGTTCAGCAGAGTACTCCTAGTGATCGGATTGCTAGCGGCATTAATTTACCTGCGTCACACTAGATCTGGCAACTGTCGATTCCACTAGAATTTCTGCGCTTCCCGAAGTAGGTGTCTTTCTCTGCACTCGTGGCTTCCGCGTCGTCTGGACATTTTTGCTATATTCCTGTACAGAGTTAACTATTGTCATCATATGCAAAAACTGAACAAAATAAACACTACAGTTGTGGAGTACTTCCATGCAACGATTGGCCCTGATGAGTAATCTTTTGAACGTTTTAACTGAATGCTCTGATACCATACTGTAACACCCCGAGTTATCTGAACCCGGTTTGTTACTCATAAGCCGTACGTAACTAAAACCTTGAAACTCAATTTAAAACTCTCACAAAAATCTAAATTTAACATTCTTTTTTTTTTTGAAAAAGAAACTTCAAAACATTTAAATACTTGCAGCGGAATCATTTGAACAACAATGAAGTTAAACAAACTACAAATGTTGTTTGGAATTGTTAAGAAACAATCGGCAAATAGAAAATTAAGTTTAGACAGCAAAATACTAGAGAAGTCGCCAAGGTCCAAAAACACATATGCCGATTGATTGATAAAATTAACGGCAGACGCAGAAACAGAGATAGAAGGCTTCTGCCGATGACGTCAGCCAAAAGACATCTCTCGTAGTCTTGTACCTTACTGGGAACGTTCAAAGGCCAATTCAATTATCAAACATCATCGATCGCACACGGACCAAAAATTACACTTTACATCTTCGATGACTATACCACAAAAAAAATACTCCTACATCTACCGATGACGTCATCACGCATCTGCCGATGATTTTACCGAGACATCATCCGATGACTTTTCTTAAGGCATCTTCCGATAGAATTAACCTACATCATCCGATGACTTTTCTTAAGGCATCTTCCGATAGAATTAACCTACATCATCCGATGACTTTTCTTAAGGCATCTTCCGATAGAATTACCTACATCATCCGATGACTTTTCTTAAGGCATCTTCCGATAGAATTAACCTACATCATCCGATGACTTTTCTTAAGGCATCTTCCGATAGAATTAACCTACATCATCCGATGACTTTTCTTAAGGCATCTTCCGATAGAATTAACCTACATCATCCGATGACTTTTCTTAAGGCATCTTCCGATAGAATTAACCTACATCATCCGATGACTTTTCTTAAGGCATCTTCCGATAGAATTAACCTACATCATCCGATGACTTTTCTTAAGGCATCTTCCGATAGAATTAACCTACATCATCCGATGACTTTTCTTAAGGCATCTTCCGATAGAATTAACCTACATCATCCGATGACTTTTCTTAAGGCATCTTCCGATAGAATTAACCTACATCATCCGATGACTTTTCTTAAGGCATCTTCCGATAGAATTAACCTACATCATCCGATGACTTTTCTTAAGGCATCTTCCGATAGAATTAACCTACATCATCCGATGACTTTTCTTAAGGCATCTTCCGATAGAATTAACCTACATCATCCGATGACTTTTCTTAAGGCATCTTCCGATAGAATTAACCTACATCATCCGATGACTTTTCTTAAGGCATCTTCCGATAGAATTAACCTACATCATCCGATGACTTTTCTTAAGGCATCTTCCGATAGAATTAACCTACATCATCCGATGACTTTTCTTAAGGCATCTTCCGATAGAATTAACCTACATCATCCGATGACTTTTCTTAAGGCATCTTCCGATAGAATTAACCTACATCATCCGATGACTTTTCTTAAGGCATCTTCCGATAGAATTAACCTACATCATCCGATGACTTTTCTTAAGGCATCTTCCGATAGAATTAACCTACATCATCCGATGACTTTTCTTAAGGCATCTTCCGATAGAATTAACCTACATCATCCGATGACTTTTCTTAAGGCATCTTCCGATAGAATTAACCTACATCATCCGATGACTTTTCTTAAGGCATCTTCCGATAGAATTAACCTACATCATCCGATGACTTTTCTTAAGGCATCTTCCGATAGAATTAACCTACATCATCCGATGACTTTTCTTAAGGCATCTTCCGATAGAATTAACCTACATCATCCGATGACTTTTCTTAAGGCATCTTCCGATAGAATTAACCTACATCATCCGATGACTTTTCTTAAGGCATCTTCCGATAGAATTAACCTACATCATCCGATGACTTTTCTTAAGGCATCTTCCGATAGAATTAACCTACATCATCCGATGACTTTTCTTAAGGCATCTTCCGATAGAATTAACCTACATCATTACCGATGACTTTTTCTTAAGGGCATCTTCCGATAGAATTAACCTACATCATCCGATAACTTTTCTTAAGGCATCTTCCGATAGAATTAACCTACATCATCCGATGACTTTTCTTAAGGCATCTTCCGATAGAATTAACCTACATCATCCGATGACTTTTCTTAAGGCATCTTCCGATAGAATTAACCTACATCATCCGATGACTTTTCTTAAGGCATCTTCCGATAGAATTAACCTACATCATCCGATGACTTTTCTTAAGGCATCTTCCGATAGAATTAACCTACATCATCCGATGACTTTTCTTAAGGCATCTTCCGATAGAATTAACCTACATCATCCGATGACTTTTCTTAAGGCATCTTCCGATAGAATTAACCTACATCATCCGATGACTTTTCTTAAGGCATCTTCCGATAGAATTAACCTACATCATCCGATGACTTTTCTTAAGGCATCTTCCGATAGAATTAACCTACATCATCCGATGACTTTTCTTAAGGCATCTTCCGATAGAATTAACCTACATCATCCGATGACTTTTCTTAAGGCATCTTCCGATAGAATTAACCTACATCATCCGATGAAAGCTGAAACATGAATTCCTAAACATGCAATTTCTACTTTCTCCTCTCAGTTGTTCATGCGTCGTTTCTGTTCAGATCCCCCTGTGAAGTTGGGAGTTGGATCAACTCTCCCAAAGTATAAATATCATCTGTCTCATTAAGGGTTGGATTAGTTCCCTGAACAGTAAAGCTGATTCACTGTTCAGATCCCCTTGTGAAATTGGGAGTTGGATCAACTCTCCCAAAGTATAAATATCCACTGTCTCATTAAGGGTAGATTAGTTCCCTTAACAGTAAAGCTGATTCGTTTAGCTGTTTCATTATGTTCAATCTTTACCAAACCAATATGCATTCAAATTCATTTTCGTGTACCTTTAAAATATGATGCATATCATGCTGAAAATAAATGTTCACAACCACGCACAAACCCTACTGTCTTGTGATGTAGGCCCGAAGGCGCAAGCAATACTTACTTACCTGGCTCTCCTGGGAATGCTCGGTTTCAAACTACTTCAGAAGTCTGCTCACCTAAGTCATAGAAAGGATATCAATTAGCTTTCTACTAAGCCTCATTCTAATCTATTCAGGAATCTTGGGAAACTAGTTTGGAAGCTTAGTTCATTGTGCATTTCCGATTCAACACTAAACCTGAACTCAACTCAACTCACAGTATTCCTCGAAACTTCACACATTGTACTCCCTCAGCTATCTAATTGTTGAAATCACAGATAGACTAAGAGAGCTTACCTAGGTTGAAGGAGAATCGAGTGAGAAAGAAATCGCCCGAAGGTTTTCTGTTGAAGAGCTGAAGGTCGAGAGAGAAATGAGGGAATTAGTGGCGGCTACCGTGCACTAAACCCCAAATCGCTAACATTAAATACATTATCCATTTTTAAATTTTTAATTACTTTTCTGCCCTTGCCTAGTCATTTACTAACCTAATCAATAACTCCCCCAACCCTTCTATAAAAGTACATCATTAATAATAATTAAATTTTGATTCAATGGAACCGGGTGCTACAATCTACCCTCCTTAAAAGAATTTTGTCCTCAAAATTCAGTACCTGAATAGTTCTGGATATTGGTCCATCATGTCCTGCTGGCACTCCTATGTTGTCTCCTCAATGTTCTGGTTATGCCATAAGACTTTTACCAGTGGAACCTCTTTGTTGCGTAATACTTTTACTGCATGATCTAAGATTTTTACTGGTTTCTCCTCATAAGTAAGAGTAGGAAGGACTTCAATGTTCTGTTGTTCCACAATCTGTGATGAATCTCTAACACATTTCTTTAGCATAGAAACATGGAACACACTGTGTATCCCCTCCATAGAATTTGATAGCTGCAACTGATAGGCTGCTCTCCCAACTCTCTTCAGAATAGTGAACGGTCCAATAAATCTGGGGTTCAACTTGCCCCTCTTTCCAAATCTCGCAACTCCTTTGAAAGGTGACACCTTAAGGAAAACTTCATTACCAACATCAAATTCTAATTCTCTTCGTCTTTTGTCTGCATAGCTTTTCTGCCGGCTTTGAGCTGTTAGGATTCTTTGTCGGATAAGAGCAATCTTCTCCACTGTCTGCTGCACAATGTCAGGACCAATCAATTGTGCTTCTCCAACCTCATCCCAATATAATGGAGATCTGCACTTTCGTCCATATAATGCCTCGTATGGTGCCATGCCTATCGTTGCCTGAAAACTGTTGTTATAAGAAAATTCTACCAAGGACAAGTATTTGCTCCATGAACCTTGAAAGTCTAGTACACATGCATGGAGCATATCCTCCAATGTTTGGATGGTCCTTTCGGATTGTCCATCGGTTTGAGGGTGGAAAGTTGTGCTAAAACTAAGCTGTGTTCTCATAGCCTTGTGCAAGCTTTTCCAAAACTAAGATGTAAACATGGAGTCTCGGTCTGAAATTATGGTGCTTGGGACTCCATGCAGTTTAACAACTTCGTGCACATACAACTCAGCCAGTTGATCCATCGAGTTTGTTACCTTTATTGGCAGAAAGTGAGCAGATTTAGTTAAACGATCAATTATTACCCAAATTGCATCATGACCTCTTGCTGTTCTAGGTAATCCTATAACAAAATCCATAGTTATTTGTTCCCATTTCCATTCAGGAACTGGCAAAGGTTGCAATGTCCCAGCAGGCCTCTGATGTTCAGCTTTGACTTGCTGGCAGATCAGACATGACTCTACATACTCCGCCACACTTCTTTTCATACCAGGCCACCAATAATGTTTCTTGAGATCCCTGTACATTTTTGTGCTTCCAGGATGAACAGAAAGTCTAGAAGAATGTGACTCAGATAGGATTTCCTTTCTAAGTTCGGTATCAGCCGGAACAAACCATCTATTTCGAAACTTGAGAATTCCATCAGCTGAGCAGTTGAAATCCGACTTGCCAGTAGAATCTATGCACAACTTATACTTATTACACTCAGTGTAATTCATTTGAACTTCCTTTATTTTCTCTAAAATAGTTGGCCTCAAAGATATGGCCGAAAGCATGGCTGACACACTAGACACAGCTTCCAGGTTAAATCTTTGGAATTCTGTCTCTAAAGCTATCGGTATGTCTAGAGTCAATGCAGAAACTAAAGGGGTCGCTCTACTCAAAGCATCAGCCACTACATTCGCCTTGCCAGGGTGGTACTTAATCTCAAAATCGTAATCTTTGACAAACTCTAACCACCTACGTTGCCTCATATTCAGTTCTTTTTGCGTGAAAATGTATTTCAGACTTTTATGATCCGAAAATATCTCACAGGTTTGTCCATACATGTAGTGCCTCCAAATCTTTAATGTAAAGACCACAGCAGCTAGTTCTAAGTCATGTGTAGGATAGTTCTTCTCATGTGTTTTTAACTGTCTTGAGGCATAAGCTATTACTCTTCCCTCTTGCATCAAGACACAGCCAAGTCCAACCTTGGATGCGTCACAGTAAATACTAAACTTACCATCTTCTACAGGAAGTGTCAAAATTGGAACATTGGTCAGTTTATGTTTCAAGGTCTGGAAACTGGATTCACATTCCTCAGTCCAAGCATACATGATATTTTTCCTTGTTAACCGAGTGAGGGGTGTTGCAATCTTTGAAAATCCTTCAATAAATTTTCTGTAATACCCTGCAAGTCCAAGAAAACTCCTGATATCAGTAGCATTTCTCGGTTGGGGCCAATCCCTAACTGCTTGGACCTTAGCTGGATCAACAGATATCCCATCCCCAGAGATAACATGCCTAAAAAGTGAACTTGGTTCAACCAAAATTCACACTTAGAAAACTTGGCGTAAAGTTGGTGGTGTTTTAATACTTCCAACACCAAGGTCAGGTGTCTGGCATGCTCATCCTTGGAACGGGAATAGATTAGGTTATCATCAATAAATATTATGACAAACTTATCTAAATATTCATGAAATACCCTATTCATGAGATCCATAAATACTGCTGGTGCATTTGTTAACCCAAAGGACATAACCAAAAACTCATAATGTCCATACCTTGTGCGAAAGGCAGTCTTTGGGATATCTTCAGATTTAACCTTCAACTGGTAATAACCGGACCTAAGGTCAATCTTAGAGAAAACTCTTGTACCATTAAGCTGATCGAACAAGTCATCAATCCTTGGCAACGGATATTTGTTCTTAACAGTTAACTTATTTAGTTCTCTATAATCAATGCACATGCGCATTGATCCATCCTTCTTTTTGACGAAAAGGACAGGTGCACCCCATGGTGAAAAACTTGGACGTATGAACCCTTTCTGCAATAAATCCTCCAACTGTTTCTTCAATTCCTTAAGTTCTGTAGGTGCCAGTCTATATGGATTCTTTGACACAGTCTCGGCGCTGGGGTAAACATCTACAACAAATTCAATCTCTCTATCTGGCGGCAAACCAGGAAGGTCATCTAAGAATACCTCGGGAAAGTCTTGGACAATTAGGACACTCTGAGGATTTGCTTTTCCTACCAGCTGTGTGTCTAAAATGCTAGCTAAGAAGCACAAATACTCTCCACACAGGGAAGGTCTTGTGTTAATAGAAGTCATCACAGACATTTCCTTATTTTTCTTTGAGGCTTGAAAGGTGTGTTTCAAACTACCAGGGGGTTGGAAGCTAACTATTCCAGTCCTACAATCTATTGTGGCATGATGTTTAAACAACCAGTCCATTCCTAGGATTACATCAAATCCTAATATATCCATAATTATAAGATCAGCAGGTAGACTTACATTCCCTACTAACACTTCACTGCCAAGCATCACTTGGTTAGAGTGCATGCTTTCACCAGAAGGCAATGCAACATTAAACACATGCATGGAAGGGGTAAACTGTACGTCTAACTTAACAGCAAAAGCAGATGCTATAAATGAATGTGTGGCACCAGAATCTATTAAAGTAAAAGCAAGCACAGAGTTGATCAATATAGTACCTGACACCACAGCAGGCTGTTCCTCACCCGACTCCGTCATGGAGAATATTCTTGGTTTGATCATAGTAGGGCCACTCTTAGGAACCGGACAATCTCTGCTAATGTGGCCGACCTTGTTACAATTGTAGCATCTGGTGATTCTAGGCTTCGAGCACTCCTTGAACGTGTGTCCAACCTCCTCACAGTTGAAACACTTTCCAAGGCCCAGTCTGCATTCCCCGGATGGTTCTTCAAACACTTAGGACACTGGGGAAATTTCCTGACATTCTGTACCTTCCCCTTACTCCTTGGCTATTTTGGCCTTCACTAGGCCTCTTCGTTCCGCTTTGTTGGTGTGGCTGGTTAAACCTTTGTGGGACCTCCTTTGGTCTAGCACACTTTCCTTCAGCTTCTTCCACTTCCAGGGCAGTGGACACAACCTCACTGAAGGTCAAGCCCTTGATTCCACAGAATTTGACCCCTCGGTAAATTTCTGGTTTCAGTCCATGCATAAATTTGAACACCTTATCCTCGTCCTTGTGAGCAAAATGCCCAGCAAACCTAGACAGGGACTCGAACTGCCTACTATACTCGGCCACAGACCTGGTCTGCTTCAGGTTCAGAAACTCTAACTTCTTTGCGGTATGGACTGTGCTGTTGAAATACTTCTCATAGAAAATGTCCTTGAATCGTGACCAGGGCATTGCTAAAACGTCGGTGGTGGTCTCCATTGTCTCCCACCAGAGTTGAGCTTCACCAGCCAGGTGGAATGTTGCTAACGTGACCTTATCTCCTTCTCCTATGCTGGCGCACCTAAACATACTCTCTATCTTCCTAAGCCACCCTTCAGCCACAACAGGATCAGATGACTGACCATCAAACGTGGGTGGTCTTAGTCTCCGGAATCTATCCCCAGAATGCTCATTGCTAGAACCCGAGTTGGCACTTCCTTGTACCTCTCGGTTCAGCAGTACTCCTAGTTGATCGGATTGCTAGCGCATTAATTCTACCTGCTGTCACACTAGATCTGTCAACTGTCCGATTACACTAGAATCTTCTGCGCTTCCCGAAGTAGGTGTCTTTCTCTGCACTCTTGGCCTTCCCGGTCGTCTGGACATTTTTGCTATATTCCTGTACAGAGTTAACTATTTTCATAAATATCTAAAAACTGAACTAACATAAACACTTACAGTTGTTGGAGTACTTCCATGCAACGATTGGCACTGATGAGTAATCTTTTGAACGGTTTAACTGAATGTCTCTGATACCATACTGTAACACCCCGAGTTATCTGAACCCGGTTTGTTACTCATAAGCCGTACGTAACTAAGAAACCTTGAACTAAATTTAAAACTCTCACAAAAATCTAAATTTAACATTCTTTTTTTTTTTGAAAAAGAAACTTCAAAACATTTAAATACTTGCAGCGGAAATCATTTGAACAACAATGAAGTTAAACAAACTACGAAATGTTGTTTGAATTGTTAAGAAACAATCGGCAAATAGAAAATTAAGTTTAGACAGCAAAATACTAGAGAAGTCGCAAAGGTCAAACACATCTGCCGATTGATAAAGTCAACGGAAGAAGCATAAACAGAAGATAGAAGGCTTCTGCCGATGACGTCAGCCAAAAGACATCTCTCGATAGTCTGTACCTACTGGTGACGTCAACCGGACAATCAATTATCCAACATCATCCGATCGCAAACGACAAAATACACTCTACATCTTCCGATGACTATACCACAAAAAAAATACTCCTACATCTACCGATGACGTCAGCACGCATCTGCCGATGAGTTTACCGAGACATCATCCGATGGACTTTGACCTAAACCTTCCGATAAAACAAACCTCATGTACCGGTGACTTTACTGAGACATCATCCGATGGCTATTCTTGAGGCATCTTCTGATAGAATTAACCTACATCATCCGATGACTTTTCTTAAGGCATCTTCCGATAGAATTAACCTACATCATCTGATGACTTTTCTTAAGGCATCTTCCGATAGAATTAACCTACATCATCCGACGACTTTTCCTAAGGCATCTTCCTATAGAATTAAGAGCGACATTTCAACCACTTCTCGCTATACATACGCGACACCAATTCAGAAAGGAATTTACTTATTTCATCAAGACCATTCAGAAACAACTCACATTGTATTGTTCAAACCCAGTAAAAACCAATATTTAAAACTCACAGATCCCTAGTATCAGTAAGACTCAAAACATAGTCAAAATATTAAAATCTCTACTGTCATGAAAACTCATCATACTCAAATTAAAACATTATCAACTAAACCCGCCTCATCAGTTTGCCAGGCCGAGGCATGAATGTACTCCTCCAACCACTTCCAATCATCTGAGCATTCAGGAAATTCACCTGCAGTATCCTCAACACCTACATCACAAAACTCATCTATTAGCCTAATGCTAAGTAAGCAAAGCAATAATGAAAAATGAATGAAATGCTGAAACATGAATTCCTAAACATGCAATTTCTACTTTCTCCTCTCAGTTGTTCATGCGTCGTTTCTGTTCAGATCCCCCTGTGAAGTTGGGAGTTGGATCAACTCTCCCAAAGTATAAATATCCTCTGTCTCATTAAGGGTTGGATTAGTTCCCTTAACAGTAAAGCTAATTCACTGTTCAGATCCCCTTGTGAAATTGGGAGTTGGATCAACTCTCCCAAAGTATAAATATCCACTGTCTCATTAAGGGTTGGATTAGTTCCCTTAACAGTAAAGCTGATTCGTTTAGCTGTTTCATTATGTTCAATCCTTACCATACCAATATGCATTCAAATTCATTTTCGTGTACCTTTAAAATATGATGCATATCATGCTGAAAATAAATGTTCACAACCACGCACAAACCCTACTGTCTTGTGATGTAGGCCCGAAGGCGCAAGCAATACTTTACTTACCTGGCTCTCCTGGGAATGCTCGGTTTCAAACTACTTCAGAAGTCTGCTCACCTAAGTCATAGAAAGGATATCAATTAGCTTTCTACTAAGCCTCATTCTAATCTATTCAGGAATCTTGGGAAACTAGTTTGGAAGCTTAGTTCATTGTGCATTTCCGATTCAACACTAAACCCGAACTCAACTAAACTCACAGTATTCCTCGAAACTTCACACATTGTACTCCCTCAGCTATCTAATTGTTGAAATCACAGATAGACTAAGAGAGCTTACCTAGGTTGAAGGAGAATCGAGTGAGAAAGAAATCTCCCGAAGGTTTTTTGTTGAAGAGCTGAAGGCCGAGAGAGAAATGAGGGAATTAGTGGCGGCTACCGTGCACTAAACCCCAAATCACTAACCTTAAATACATTATCCATTTTTAAATTTTCAATTACTTTTCTGCCCTTGCCTAGTCATTTACTAACCTAATCAATAACTCCCCCAACCCTTCTATAAAAGTACATCATTAATAATAATTAAATTTTGATTCAATGGAACCGGGTGCTACAAAAAATGCAATAAAATAAAGGTGATTTGTGTGTGATTTGTGTGGCCGAAATTTAGAGAGTGAATGTGGGTGAATGTGAAGACAATAAAATAAAGAATACCCTTGGCTGATCCGTAGAGCGATCTTACGGGTTAAGCTCTTGGATAAACATTTTCCGGGAGGAAAACGACCACCGTAGGCCGGGATTTTCGTCCTCAATCCTAATCTCAATGGAAAAGGTGAGGGAATAGCTAAGAGCTATCCTAGCAACCCAAGCTAGGTTAGCAATGGAGGGCTACTCCACTTGGTTCAAAGAACCAAGGAAAAACTCTAAAGGTTACCCACCTTAGAAGAGAGAAATAGAAATTTCATAAATGAGCAAAAATTGTCATACATGCACCATTGCCATGAATTTATAGAAATCCTAGGGTGGATTAGGGTTTCCATAAGGATGAATGAATTGTGGCCCTTGGATGAAAAATGATGGATGGCCAAGATCAAAGCAAACAAGCACACATCTTAGGAAGGAGATGAATGTCATGCCTAAAGGGATCAATTGAGGGAATCTTGCCACATCATCAATCCATGTTGCCACTAACTCTTGTACTTGTAAAATCATACCTTTAAATGTGGGCTCTTCTTTAGGCCATGGCTTCCTTTGGACTCCATTTGTTGTAGACTTTTTCCTTGAATATTTGAGTTGAAATTCTTCAACCCATAATCAACCATCATACATCTACTCCTAACCACACAATCTAATGCATGAAATGCAATTATAAAATCCTTACAATAAAGGCGAATGTATGTCAAATAAGTTTAAAAATAAAAATTACAAATTATGGGGCCGGGAAGACAAATTCCCATGGGCCAAATGGTGAATCCTCCAAGTGCTCCATATGCAATCCTTCTTCATAAATTTTTCCTACGAAAATAAAACACGTAATAAGTAGAGAATTTAGATAAGGCACTGGATTCTACTAAATTTCTTTTAGTATACATCCCGAGGCATGTCACCGTTGCCCTTTTAAAATCACATCTATCGTTGCCCTTTTTAAAGCACATCCACCGCTGCCTTTAAATTTACTTCCACCGGTGAACAATGCATTTCTGCTTGTAGTTCACTTCCACCGGTGAACAATGCATTTCTGCCTGTAGTTCACATCCACCGGTGAACAGTTCATTTCTGTCTGTAGTTCACTTCCACCAGTGAACAGTGCATTTCTGCCTGCATCCACCGCTACCTTTAAAATTATATCTTCCGTCTGACGTCATACATATCCTCTGCCTGACGTCATCTATCCACATCTTTCGCTTGACATCATCTACCCATATCCTCCGCCCAGTTTATTTACGTCTTCCGCTTGACGTCATCCACATCTTCCGCCTGACGTCATCTGCCTACTTCTTCCACCAAGTTTATTTACGTCTTCCGCCTGACGTTATCTGCCTAATTCTTCCGCTCCATTTTATTTACTCCTTCGGCCATAGATCACCCGATTCTGGTATTCACTGTAGCCTTTCTTTCAATATGCCTTTTAGTTTATATTTCTCATTTATTTTCACTGCATGTATTTTATCACGTTTCCTTCTGCATGCCCGTCGCCCACCCAGCCTTTTATTTAAACGTTCAAAGTGTTCTGTCTCCCTGTTTTCTTCAGCCTTCTATTTCTGTGGTTCAAAAATTAATGTCTTCTGATTCTGTTTCAATATTCTGTCTTCACCATTTTTATTTCTCCTTGCCCTTTGTCTCCCTATTTTACTCCTGCCATTTATTTATGAAGCCCGATTTTTACTCATGTCTTTCCAGCCCTCAATCCAGAGAAGGTCTTCTCTGTGTAAAGTTTTAAAGTTCAAAAAATATATATGTCTCGTTTTCTGTTAAATGTCCGGAGTGATGGCTTCTCGGCCCCGATCGGGTTTGGGGCTGTCACAGTTTGTAACACCCGATTCTTTTACGGGATTTATTAAATTGAATATAAATGGTATTTTTGTAATTATGTCAAGTTAAGTCGGTTTCGTAAAAAGAAATCATTATTACGATCCTAATAATTAATAAGGATTTTAAGAAAATTTCAGAAATTTTAGGAGTTTAACGCTAATTTTATGAGAATTACATTTATCTTAATATAAAGGATACTTTGGTAAAAATAGTAAACGGGGTCCGTTTTGCGAACAGACAATTTTAATAGAACCCTAGTAATAAGTTGGGATAATTGGTGAAATAAAGAATTTTGGAGAAACCGAATCGTTAGACAATTAATAAAACAAAGAACGAAACAAAGGACGAAACAAATAGAAAATCAAAGGAAGGGCAAAAAAGGTAATTTGCCAAGCCAAAATTAATAAAAGTTACATTTTCTCTCTCCCTCACCATTTTCACGAAAATTCTCTGTGATTTTCTTCCCCTCTCTCCTCTCACGACGATCTCCATTCCGACAACCAACGCTCTCCGATCGACCTCTGATTCCTCATGTTTTCTTCTCCAATCCCGACCCTAGGTATGATTCTATAGTTTTAGAAGGTTATTGTACGGTTTTTACGAAGTTTAACGATTAGGGTTTCGTTAAAAACGTGATTTAGGGTTTGAAATCGATAGGTTTACCGTAGTTGTGGATGTAATAGACGTATTGAACGTTATTGGACGAAGTTAAGTCGATTTGTGAGAAGTGTTAAAGTTTGAGGATTTTAGGGGTTTTTGGAAAAACTCGTTAATGGTGGTTTCGAGCTATCGAGCGTTAATTGTTATTAAAATGCCTCGATTAGTTAAGTTAGAATTTTAGAAATTTCTTTAGTTAAGGATTTCGTTAATTTGGACGTTAATGGTTCGAATTCGTTTTAACGACGACGTTGTGAATTGCTTAGGTAAACGACGCTCGTGGACGGAGCTTGAAGTTCAACGTGCACGAGGTAAGTTCTCGCGACTTACAGTGGCTGATTGGCCTACACCATAAATCGAGTTTGTTGTTGAGGATACGTTGGTGCTTTATTGTTTACGTTGGTCATTGTTTTGTCTGATTGTTCCGGTTGGGTAGTTTAGGTTCGGTTGTTCTATAGTTTGCTTGTTATAGTGTTTTGATGGTATTTGTAGTGTTTTGATGGTATTTGTAGTGTTTTGATGGTATGCTCGTTATGTATGTTATATTGAACTGTTCATGCATCATGGTTTTAAAAAACGTCATGAAAATGAATTTACGCACGGATTTCATGAAAAAAACATGCATGTAAAGGTAAGTAAAGTATCATAGTAAACAACCATGGCATGGGCTTATCGGGGATGAGGTTCAGACCTGGCGTTCTGTGATGAGCGGGTTTTCCTCCCTTCAGATGGTGTGGGCTGTCTAACCGCTGGATGTTCCCTATCTATCTGTCGAGAGTTTCCGATAACCATGGACTGACACGTACATATATATGAAATGACGTGGACGGTTTTCATAGCATTGAGCATACATGATCATTCATAAGCATTTATGTAGAATTTACTGAGATTTTTACCTCATATGTGTCTTTATGGTGTAGGTGACCTTGAGCAAGGTGAGAACGAGATCCCTCCACCTGAGGAATGATGCAGTTTATGGAGGATGGCCCGTGGGAGTGTGCTGGGCAGTCGGTGCGTTTTGACCCGTGGGGAAGTAAGTGTATGTTTTGGGAACACGATAGTTAGATAAAAATTGTATAGTTGAACATATTAGGATGTTTGGGAATCTGGTTAGTTGATAGGTTTATGTTTTGATGTTTTTTAAACGTTTTGGAAACTATTTTATAAACTGTTTGGTGATTTAAAACAGGAGGAAATGTTTAGTTTTAAACAGATCCATGCAGTTTGTTTTTATGAATTTTTACTACGTTTTCGGCTAAGTTTTAGGTAGGTTTTGTGAATTAGGAAATGGAGGAATGTAGGATGTTTTGAATGAAAATGTGATGAAGTGTTTAGTTTATTGTGTTTGTTAGGGAATGAGAAGAAAGAAGGGAGGAGTGAAGGAAAGACAAACGAAGAAAAGAGAAGAAAAACAGAATGGAGGCAGAGAACCTGCCGATCGATCGCCATCGATCGGCAGGGTTGATCGCCACTCTCTGGAAATTCCAGAGAGTGTGGCGATCGATCGCCCAACGGTGGGCGATCGATCGCCTAATAAGGGGGCGATCGATCGCCCCCCTAAATTTTTGGGTAGCCGATCGATCACCCTACATTTCTGGGGACAAATGTCCCTTCTGCCCTTTTGTTCTCTGCCGATATATTTAAGTTTTAAATATATCTTCTTTTAATTGTTTTCCTTTTTATTTAATTGTTTCCTTAATACAACTTTATTTAGATATGTTTTATTAAACAAAGGTTTTCAAGTGATTTTCCGCTTACACATTTAACTTAAAGTTTACAAGGATAAAAAAAAATATATTACGGGAAAATAAGGATACGGGTAAGCGTCGCTACATTTATGGTATCAGAGCCCCCGGGTTTTAAAAATGGTTCTATAGACTGCTCGACTGCACAGCCACTACGCGGACATCCTTCCTCAACTGTAAGTATGTTCAATACCTTATTTGATTTCAATTTTCTTAGAGTATTTGTTTTAACTTTTATATATGAGTTATAAAAAAAAATGGTGCGTCGAGGGAATGACCGAGACAACCGAGACGACCGAGACGATACGATAGACCAACTTAAAGGATTTATTGCCCAACAGTCCCAACACATGGAACGACAGGCTCAACAAATGGAGAGACAGACCCAGCAGTTGGGTACCCTGATAGATCGTGAGGGCATTAGAGCTCGGGAGACAGCGACTCCGGGTAATCGGGGAATGGAGAGATTTCAGAGGCTCCAACCTCCTGTGTTCAACGGACAGTCTACGGATCCCTCTTCATCCGAGGAGTGAATTTGAACCATGGAGGACATGCTAGCCTATGCAAGCATTGATGATGGAGAGAAGGTTGCGTTGGTGAGTTTCTACTTAGCGCTGGATGCCCGATTCTAGTGGGATTCTATCAAGGCAACCACCGATGTGGCAATTATGGGTTGGGAGCGTTTCAAGATGATATTTTATGACAAGTACTTCAGCCATACAGTGCGGGAGGCAAAGATGGTAGAGTTTATGCAGTTGCGGCTGCGGTAGGTTGGTTCGATGGTTGACTATGTGAGGAGGTTTGAGGCCATGTCCCGATTCGCGCCGCGTCAGGTTACCGTTAATGAAGACAAGGTACATAGATTTGTACAAGGGCAAGCCAAGAAATTCAGAAGAGTCTTACAATATCAGGGGTGAAAAATGTATCCTATGATGAGATAGTGGCCAGAGTACTGGAGATTGAGGCTGTAGATCAGAGTTCAGTTAAACCGAGGGAGCCAGCTAGAGGGTTCTTTCGTGAGATACAGCCACAGCCTCAGAATAAAGGCTGGCAACCGAGAGCACAACAACAGCAACAACAACAGCAGAGTGGTGCAAAAAGGCCCTACAATGGTAAAGGTGATCAGGGCAAGGGGAAGCAAGTCCAAGGGGCTACTCAGAAGCCTGTTTGTCCGAAGTGCCAGAATGACCATTATGGCGCTTGTCGATTGGGCACGAACAGTTGTTACAGATGTGGAGAGGTCGGCCATTTTGCTCAGAACTGTCCAAGGATGGCTACCGATCAAAGGAGAGTGACCCCGAGAATATTTCCCTTTATTGAGCCTGGTGATGTTGACGACGAGGCTCAGCCCTTAGTGATAGTAGGTACTGTTTTGATTATGGGCGTAGCAGTATTTTCTTTGATAGACAAGGGGGCTACGCACTCTTTTGTTTTCACTACTTGTGTGTCTAGACTGAAGCTGGTACCTGAGTTAACAGAATGCGAATATAGTGTGATGCTACCTTCAGGAGAGCGTATGCAGTCAGGTCATGTTGTCCAGGGCAATATTGTCTCAGTTGGGAACAGTACCCTCTATGCTCGCATGATTGTTATGGGCATAGAGATCTATGATCTTATCTTAGGGATGGACTGGCTATCACAGGACCTCGCCACCATCGATTGTCGATCTGGGATTGTGACCTTTCGACCTCCGGGTAAAGCCGAGTTTTCTTATCAGGCGATGAACAGATTGAGTGGATCGCCTATCTCTTATTCCATAAAGGTCAATGAGCAGTTAAAAAGTGAGTGCTCTATTTATTTGGCTATAGTAGTTGATACTCAGTTGCTCAGCGGAGTAAAGCCGAGTGACATTCCTATAGTCAGAGAATTCTCTGAGATATTCCTTGATGATCTTCTCGGATTACCGCCGGACAGGGAGATCAAATTTGTCATTGATGTATATCCGAGCTCCGCGCCAGTGTCTAAGAATCCATACAGATTGGCGCCTGCTGAATTGAGAGAGTTGAAAACTCAGCTTGAAGAGTTGTTAGATAAGGGTTTCATTCGACCCAGCTTTTCACCCTGGGGTGCACCCATTCTGTTTGTCAAGAAGAAAGACGGGACCCTCAGGATGTGTGTGGATTACATGGAGCTGAATAAGCTCACAGTGAAGAATAAGTATCCACTGCCTCAGATAGATGATTTGTTTGATTAGCTGCAATGTGCTCGAGTATTTTCCAGGATTGACCTATGCTCGGGTTACTATCAGTTGAAGGTCCGGAAGGAAGATGTTCAGAAGACGGCGTTCCGAATGAGGTACGGGCATTATGAGTTCCTTGTTATGTCTTTTGGACTTACAAATGCCCCTGCAGCGTTTATGAATTTGATGAACCGCGTCTTCAAGGATTATCTAGACAAGTTTGTTGTGGTTTTTATCGACGATATTCTAATACATTTTAAGACGAAGGAGGAGCATGAAGAGCAATTGCAGATTGTTCTCGAAATTTTACAACGACACTAGTTTTATCCGAAGTTCTCTAAATGCGAGTTTTGGCAGGATAGAGTCAGTTTTCTTAGCCATATTATATCACAGGAAGGGGTTTCTATAGATCCGAGCAAAATTTAGGTGGTCAGAGATTGGCCACAGCCCAAGAACGTGCCTGAAGTGCGTGGATTTCTCGGGTTGGATGGTTATTATCGGAAGTTCATATAGGGATTTTTGAAGATTGCAGTTCCCCTTTCACGCTGGACTCAGAAGAACGAGAAGTTTATATGGTCAGCTGCTTGTGACAACAGTTTTATGGAGTTAAAGTAGATATTGACCACAGCTCCAGTGTTGACATTGCCTGTTGAAGGCGACAAGTTCAGCATATATTGTGATGCATCTGGATTTGGGCTTGGATGCGTGCTTATGCAAGAAGGAAAGGTTATCGCGTTTGCTTCTCGGCAGTTGAAGCCGTATGAGCAGAACTATCCCACACACGATCTGGAGTTAGCAGCAGAGGTCTTCGCACTGAAGATTTGGAGACATTATTTGATGTGCCTCGTAGGCCCATTACACGATCCCAGACCCGAGTCCATAATTTTACTAACACACTTGTCTCTTTTGCAGGTCATGGTTCGTGTGAAGACTTGGAGGACACCGTGGACGACTTGAAGTGGGAGATTAAAGCTGGGGACGTTGACCAACCAAAGCATCTACTCATGTGGAAAGACTAAAGAGGCACCTTAATGCTCACATGGGAATTTGTCTTCCCGAGCTTTGATATTTGTTGCTTTTTTGAAATTACAAACTTATTGGCAAACGTTGGCCTTATTGTTTAAACTTTATTATATGCATGTTATAATTAGATGGATGTTAGGATTAGATGAATGATAGGATTAGTTGGTGGCTTGGTTTGGCCCATTGAAGTTGAAGACATGGAAGCCCACATGATGACCCATCATTCCCATTCTAAGCCCAAGCCCAAGCCCAAGCCCACCATTAGGTCTATATATTCGTGGCATTGGTGTTTGTATCTTTTTTTGGTTGATTTATGAGCACCCACGGATTTCTCTCTCAACAGAAGAAGAAGCTTGGAGCAAGGAGCTTCCAAGGTAAGCTCGGTTGACAACAACCGAGGGGTTGTGCCCCCGAACCATTCTTCTTGCTTGGTAGCTAGTTGGAGTGGATTTTGCCACCTCCTTTTCCACTCTTTTGAGAGCGGAAAACAGCAAGGAGTGGCCTTAACTGATTCCTTGAATCGAGTTATCTTCCTTGGAAGAAACTCTTGCCAGAAGCTCCATTGAAGCACTCACTGGCCGATTCTTGGAAAATAGTCCATAAATCCTTCATCTTAACGAATCTGGACCACGATTTTTACGAGCACACACCTCACTCACTTTACAAGATTCACCTAAAATTTCATTAAGTTTCAAGCACGTTTGATATTTCTTTTACATTTTTCATTCTCGGATTTACTCGAATTTGTGTCACCCGGAGCTAACAGTCTTCTTTCGAGTTCTTGAGTCCTATTTGCAGGTCGGAGCTCATCATTATTTATATGGGCAGCAGTGCGAGATATTTTCTGACCACAAAAGCTTGAAGTATTTATTTATGCAGAAAGAGCTTAATATGCGACAGAGAAGGTGGCTAGAGTTCGTCAAAGATTATGATTTTGATATTAAATACCACCCAGGAAAGGCGATCAAGGTCCCTGATGCTTTGAGCCGAATGCCTATTGTAAGTCAGCCTTCACTTGCAGCAATGTCGGTTACGTTGCTGTAACGACCCGGAGAGGATCGCCACGAAATTCTTGACTTTACATAAAACTTTAACTCATATTTTAACTCTTCTCTCCTTTTTTTTCTTTAATAACAGTATACCTAACAGGCTTAAAGACTTCAACTTAATGGATGGGAAAATTAGTCCCTCGTACATGCTTCCAATCGACGTACAAGTTGCATGGATCTGCATGCATAAATCGATAGACATTGCGTCTTCTGGATGGCACGTGCACCCCACATGACTCTTTTAAACACCTATCAGCAGATGCGAATACTCGCATCGACCGACAATCACGTGCATCTCATGTGACCAATTTAAAACATCCACCGATAGACATGTGAGATCCACGTGTTCATCTAAGACATCTTCCGATAGCTTACAAGCTCTATATCATCCGATCACTAAACGACAAGTTATCACTTACATCATCTGATGGCTTATTACACTACATCTGCCGATCGCTAGACGACAAAATAACACTTTCATCATCCGATGGCATATTACACTATATCTGCCGATCGCTAGACGACAAAATAACACTTTCATCATCCGATGGCTTATTACACTACATCTGCCGATCGCTAGACGACAAAATATCACTATCATCATCCGATGGCTTATTACACTACATCTGCCGATCGCTAGACGACAAAATAACACTTTCATCATCCGATGGCTTATTACACTACATCTGCCGATCGCTAGACGACAAAATAACACTTTCATCATCCGATGGCTTATTACACTACATCTGCCGATCGCTAGACGACAAAATAACACTTTCATCATCCGATGGCTTATTACACTACATCTGCCGATCGCTAGACGACAAAATAACACTTTCATCATCCGATGGCTTATTACACTACATCTGCCGATCGCTAGACGACAAAATAACACTTTCATCATCCGATGGCTTATTACACTACATCTGCCGATCGCTAGACGACAAAATAACACTTTCATCATCCGATGGCTTATTACACTACATCTGCCGATCGCTAGACGACAAAATAACACTTTCATCATCCGATGGCTTATTACACTACATCTGCCGATCGCTAGACGACAAAATAACACTTTCATCATCCGATGGCTTATTACACTACATCTGCCGATCGCTAGACGACAAAATAACACTTTCATCATCCGATGGCTTATTACACTACATCTGCCGATCGCTAGACGACAAAATAACACTTTCATCATCCGATGGCTTATTACACTACATCTGCCGATCGCTAGACGACAAAATAACACTTTCATCATCCGATGGCTTATTACACTACATCTGCCGATCGCTAGACGACAAAATAACACTTTCATCATCCGATGGCTTATTACACTACATCTGCCGATCGCTAGACGACAAAATAACACTTTCATCATCCGATGGCTTATTACACTACATCTGCCGATCGCTAGACGACAAAATAACACTTTCATCATCCGATGGCTTATTACACTACATCTGCCGATCGCTAGACGACAAAATAACACTTTCATCATCCGATGGCTTAAACTCTACATCTGCCGATCGCTAGACGACAAAATAACACTTTAATCTACTGGTATAACAAATTCATTCAGAGTATAAATAGCGGAAGACTTGCATGACATAAATCCTTTAAAAGGAAAATATCCTCATATCCAATCCCAGACTCAAAAGTTAACTCAAACAATACTAACACCATCCTACATAATTCCAGTTCTTATATTCTTACTGACATAAGGGAGCAATAACCAGGGGTCATAATCGCCTCTCCAGTCCTGCACTGTCACTTTGAGTAACCTCCAGCAACCAAGCTTAGACATCCTCAATAACCTTGAGTTCCTCACCTGAAAACTCGTCACCTACATCATAATGTTCAAACTATAGGCCTAATGCTTAGTAAGGAATGCAACACTAACATGGATGCATGGATGCATAATTTGGGAAAATCACATGCTCATAAGTCATTTCTTGTTCATATCTTTGCTCGTAATCATCATTCATAGTCATGGATCATATTTATCATTCACAGTCGTTGATCATAACCATTCATTCATAATCATGGTCATATCCTCATTCATAGTCATTTATCATATTCATCATTCATAGTCATTGATCGTATTCTTTGTTTAGGTTGTGTGGGTCAAGAGAGGATTTGTGCCGGTAAAGGGGTTAGACAGTGAGTTTGATCTTGTTCCCTACTGCGGGTCGTATTCATATGTCCTTCTTTGGACTGTGACATACGCCGAACCGCCCCCAACCCTCACTTAATCCACGTTGCATAAGTCTTATATATATACATATATACATACATATCTTATTCATGGAAAACATGCGTTAAAACGTTTTCTTATGCTTGAGAAACATTCATGATGCATGAACATGAAGACTTTTAACTCTTCAAACCTTGACAAGGATCATACCAGAGCATACAACTTCACATTCACTAGCAGGTCATCAAATAGTATAATTCGCAACATACATAAATCCTTCAAGTGCAGACAGGCTCATTATCATAAAGTAAACATTTGACATCTATACAACCTAGTACCCCCATGATGTAGGGCTCTATTAGCTGGAAATCTTAATACATTCACTTACCTGGTCTCCTTAGCACTTGAGCTCCCTTCTCTTCAAACTTCTTCACCTAAACATTTACATTGCATTAGTTAAAACAAAATCCTAGTAGTTCTAATCTCGAGTTATCCTATGATCTAATAGCTAAGAGTCCTTCCCGAGTTCTTAGTTTAATACTCAATGTAACCCGAAATCCCAAAACCAAAACAGACGGATTCGATAATGATAACTCAGGGTTGGTTGTTTTAAATGTCCAGAATCGATTCGGAATGACGTTACCCATCTCGGGTTTCAAAATGTTCTTATCAATATTTGGCCATTGAAGAATCAAAACTTCAATACAGAGCTGGAAAACTGGGCTAATAAACTAACAAATAACCACATTGTTAAACCCGTACCTCGAGCACAAAGTAGCCGAGAAGTAGCAAGGAAACCGATCGCCGAAGGAGGGATTTCCAGCTGACAGAGAGCGAGAGCTTGGGAGAGAAGAAATCGCCGGAAGTTGGGGATGTCGGCTACAGTGGTTTAAATGAGGTTTGAATCCTTTCCTTTTTCTTTAAATACTGGCCTCAATCCTCTAATATTACAACTTTGCCACTCAACCTAGTTTAGATCCACATGTGATTAATTAAGCTTGGTATAAATCCTAAACTACGAAGATTAAATGTTTATGACCGTTAATACAGTTAAGAAAATCACCTGGCCGTTGACTCGGGTGTTACATCCACCCCTCCTTAAACAAAATTTTCGTCCCCAAAAATTGATCAAACAAACAATTCTGGATACTTGTCTAACATGTCCTGTTGCCGCTCCCACGTGGCTTCTTCTATGCCATGATTCATCCATAAAACTTTGACCAACGGAATTTCTTTATTTCTCAGAGTCTTAACTGCGGATTCCAATATCTGCACTGGTCTTTCTTCATACATTAATGATGGTTCAATCCCAATATCCATTGGTTCAACAACTTGTGTCGGATCTCGTATGCATTTCCTTAACATTGACACGTGAAAGACATTATGAACTTTATCCAATGATGGAGGCAACTGCAGTCTGTAAGCTGTGCCACCAATTCTAGCCAAGACAGGGAAGGGTCCAATAAACTGTGGAGTGAGCTTTCCTTTCTTGCCAAATCTTAGGACTCCTTTAAATGGTGAAATCTTTAAGAACACTTCATCTCCGACTGCAAACTCAAGATCTCTCCTCCTCTGGTCTGCATAACTTTTCTGTTGGCTTTGTGCAGTAATCATTCCCCTCTTGATAGTGGCAATCTTGTCTGACATCTGCTGTAACATCTCGGGACCTATGAGTTTTGCTTCACCAACCTCATCCCAATACAGAGGTGATCTACATTTCCTACCATACAACGCCTCGTAAGGTGCCATACCTATGGTGGACTGGTAACTATTGTTGTAAGAGAACTCAACTAGGGGTAAGTATCTACTCCAGGATGACTGGAAATCTAGTACACACGCCCTCAGCATGTCTTTAAGTATCTGAATAGTCCTTTTTGATTGACCATTTGTCTGGGGCTGAAAGGCAGTACTGAAGGTTAACTTTGTACCTAATGCGTCTTGTAAACTTTTCCAAAATCGGGAGGTAAACCTAGGGTCACGATCAGAGACAATAGATGCAGAAATTCCATGCAACCTAATAACTTCTTGTACATAAAGATCAGCAAGCTGGTCCATCGAGTAGGTCGTCCTTACTGGTAAAAAATGGGCTGACTTTGTCAATCTATCAATCACAACCCAAATACTATCATGTCCTTTGGTTGTCTTAGGAAATCCTACGACGAAATCCATAGCTATGTGTTCCCACTTCCACTCGGGAATAGGTAGAGGCTGAAGGGTACCTCCTGGACGTTGGTGCTCGGCTTTAACCTGTTGGCAAACCAAACATGACTCTACATGCTTAGCAACATCTCTCTTTAACCTCTGATACAATGGGTTGCATTGTTGTTGACATCCTGCTCAATGCGTCAGCTACAGAGTTAGCCTTACCCGGGTGATACTTGATTTCAAAGTCGTAATCCTTAACAAATTCCAACCAACGCCTCTGCCTCATGTTCAATTCCTTTTGTGTAAAGAGGTACTTCAGACTTTTATGGTCAGAAAACACCTCACACTGCTGTCCATATAAGTAGTGCCTCCATATCTTCAAAGCAAAAACGACAACGGCTAATTCTAAATCATGGGTGGGGTAGTTCTGTTCATAACTCTTTAATTGCCTAGAGGCATACGCTACAACTTTGCCTTCTTGCATCAAAACACAGCCCAAACCAACTTTTGATGCATCACAAAATACGCTAAACTTTCCTTCTTCGGTTGGAAGGATCAATACTGGGGCTGTTGTTAACTTCACCTTCAATGTCTGGAAGCTATTCCCACAAGCTTCGATCCAAGAATATTTATTATCCTTCTTCGTCAAATTTGTAAGGGACTTAGCTATCATAGAAAATCATTTGATGAACTTTCTGTAATAGCCTGCCAATCCAAGGAAACTACGGACTTCACTGGCATTCTTTGGTTGTGGCCAATCCTTAACTGCCTGAATTTTGGTCGGGTCCACTGATATGCCATTAGCAAAAACTACATGGCCAAGAAAATTAACCTTGTCCAACCAAAATTCACACTTGGACAATTTGGCATAAAGCTGGTGCTCCTTCAATGTTGCCAAAACTATTCTTAAATGCTCCGCATGGTCAGCTTCTATCCGTGAGTATATCAGGATGTCATCTATGAACACAATTACAAATTTGTCCAAATACTCCCAAAACACACGATTCATTAAGTCCATAAAGGCTGCAGGTGCATTGGTCAGTCCAAATGACATGACCAAGAATTCATAGTGTCCATAACGGGTTCTGAAGGCTGTCTTTGGTATATCTCCTTCCTTAACTTTCAGTTGGTAATAACCTGAACGTAAATCTATTTTTGAAAACACCTTTGCTCCTTGCAATTAGTCAAACAAATCATCAATTCGGGGTAAGGGGTACTTATTCTTGATTGTCAACTTATTTAGTTCCCTATAGTCTATGCACATTCTAAAGGAACCATCTTTCTTCTTGACAAATAAGACAGGTGAACCCGAAGGGGAACTACTAGGGCGTATAAAATCTTTGTCTACTAATTCCTGTAGTTGGACTTTTAACTCCTTTAACTCAACCGATGCCATCCGGTAAGGATTCTTAGATACAGGTAATGCCTCGGGATATGTATCAATTACAAACTCTATTTCTCTATCAGGTGGCAATCCTGGCAAGTCATCCAAAAATGCCTCAGGGAACTCTCTGACTATGGGGATATCTTGTAACCCTATCTTATTCTTCACCCGAACATCCATTATGCTAGCTAAGTAACTCTCACAACCATTTTTCAGTAACCGGTAAATTTCTAGTGAGGATATAATCGGTATTTTGCTTATTTTAGGAATAGCTTGGAAGGAATAATGATCACCATTTGGGGGTCGAAAATCAACCATCCCAAATCTACAACTTATTGTGGCATAATGCCTAAATAACCAGTCCATTCCTAATATCACCTCATATCCTTTTATGTCAATTACAATCAGTTCTACATAAAGTTTCTTACTCCCTAAGGACACAACATCACCTTTAACAATCTGTTCAGAATGTAGGGACTTCCCTGATGGTAACATAACATCATATGGCCTTTCAACTGGTAAAGGTTCTAAATTGTGTTGGCATACAAACAGAGTTTATATAAACGAGTGTGTGGCTCCCGTATCTAAAAGTGTGTAAGCAGCAAAACCACAGATCATAATGGTACCTGTTATGACTGTATGCTGCACGGCTTCCTCATCCTCCATCATCGCATAGACTCTTGGTGCTACCCTTGCACGGTTCGGATCTGGCGGCATGGGGCAGTCTCTGACTATATGTCCAACCTTATCACATCTGAAACAGCGGCCAGAACGCAACTTGCATTCGCCGGGGTGGTTCTTCTGGCAGGTGGGGCATAAGGGTGCCAGGGGCCTCTTTCCTTTTCCTTGGTCATCATTCTGGTTGAGGGGTCTCTTTATTCCTTGTTGTTGCTGTTGTGGTCCCCTGTTCTGTTGCGGCTGCCAACTTTTGTTCTGACGTGGTGGCGGCTGAGTGTCCTTTGTGAGTTTTCTTGGCTGCTCGCGCTGTGCATAAGCTGTTATTTCTGCCTCTTCCAGTTCCAAGGACCTTGCCGTCACTTCACCATTGGGTACGTTGTGTATTCCAGCAGTCTTTACTTTCACATACCGACTCGACTTCAGCCCTTGAACAAATTGGTAAATCTTGTCCTCGTCATCCTCAATCATACGGGGAGCAAACCGTGACAAGGCATCAAATTTGCATATGTAATCCGTCACAGAGCCAGTTTGTCGCAGATTCATGAACTCCTTCTTCTTGTTGGCCCGAACAGTTCTATTGAAGTACTTGTCAAAGAAAGCAGTCTTGAACATCTTCCAGGTCATGGCTTCAGCATTAGCGATGTTCTGGATCGAGTCCCACCAATGCCTCGCACTTAACTCCAAATGAAAGACAGCATAGGTGACTTTATCCCCTTCTTCAACCTTTGCATACTTAAACATGTCTTCTATCTTCCGAATCCACTCCTCAGCATAGATAGGATCTGATATATCTTAACTTAATGACATATACTGAAATCATAAATACTTACAGTTGTTGGAGTGCTCATGTGACAGTCAGTGCTGCAAGGCAGTCTGCAGAATCGGTTTTAGAACCCGGTTTTGCTCTGATACCATAATTGTAACGACCCAGAGAGGATCGCCACGAAATTCTTGACTTTACATAAAACTTTAACTCATATTTGAACTCTTCTCTCCTTCTTTTTTTTCTTTAATAACAGTATACCTAACAGGCTTAAAGACTTCAACTTAATGGATGGGAAAATTAGTCCCTCGTACATGCTTCCAATCGATGTAAAAGTTGCATGGATCTGCATGCATAAATCGATAGACATTGCGTCTTCTGGATGGCATGTGCACCCCACATGACTCTTTTAAACACCTATCGGCAGATGCGAATACTCGCATCGACCGACAATCACGTGCATCTCATGTGACCAATTTAAAACATCCACCGATAGACATGTGAGATCCACGTGTTCATCTAAGACATCTTTCGATAGCTTACAAGCTCTATATCATCCGATCACTAAACGACAAGTTATCACTTACATCATCCGATGGCTTATTACACTACATCTGCCGATCGCTAGACGACAAAATAACACTTTCATCATCTGATGGCTTATTACACTACATCTGCCGATCGCTAGATGACAAAATATCACTATCATCATCCGATTGCTTAAACTCTACATCTGCCGATCGCTAGACGACAAAATAACACTTTCATCATCCGATGGCTAAACACTCTACATCTACCGATAGGAGAAAAACACATCTTCCGGTAGAAACTCCTACCAAAATGATGCATCTAACCTTCACATAACACAACTTAGCTAAGAAAGGCTCTTACTGGTATAACAAATTCATTCAGAGTATAAATAGCGGAAGACTTGCATGACATAAATCCTTTAAAAAGGAAACATATCCTCATATCCAATCCCAGACTCAAAAGTTAACTCAAACAATACTAACACCATCCTACATAATTCCAGTTCTTATATTCTTACTGACATAAGGGAGCAATAACCAGGGGTCATAATCGCCTCTCCAGTCCTGCACTGTCACTTTGAGTAACCTCCAGCAACCTAGCTTAGACATCCTCAATAACCTTGAGTTCCTCACCTGAAAACTCATCACCTACATCATAAGGTTCAAACTATAAGCCTAATGCTTAGTAAGGAATGCAACACTAACATGGATGCATGGATGCATAATTTGGGAAAATCACATGCTCATAAGTCTTTTCTTGTTCATATCTTTGCTCGTAATCATCATTCATAGTCATGGATCATATTCATCATTCACAGTCGTTGATCATAACCATCATTCATAATCATTGGTCATATTCATCATTCATAGTCATTTATCATATTCATCATTCATAGTCATTGATCGTATTCTTTGTTTAGGTTGTGTGGGTCAAGAGAGGATTTGTGCTGGTAAAGGGGGTTCGACAGTGAGTTTGATCTTGTTCCCTACTGCGGGTCGTATTCATATGTCCTTCTTTGGACTGTGACATACACCGAACCGCCCCCAACCCTCACTTAATCCACGTTGCATAAGTCTTATATATATACATATATACATACATATCTTATTCATGGAAAACATGGGTTAAAACGTTTTCTTATGCTTGAGAAACATTCATGATGCATGAACATGAAGACTTTTAACTCTTCAAACCGTGACAAGGATCATACCAGAGCATACAACTTCACATTCACTAGCAGGTCATCAAATAGTATAATTCGCAACATACATAAATCCTTCAAGTGCAGACAGGCTCGTTATCATAAAGTAAACATTTGACATCTATATAACCTAGTACCCCCACGATGTAGGGCTCTATTAGCCGGAAATCTTAATACATTCACTTACCTGGTCTCCTTAGCACTTGAGCTCCCTTCTCTTCAAACTTCTTCACCTAAACATTTACATTGCAGTAGTTAAAACAAAATCCTAGTAGTTCTAATCTTGAGTTATCCTAAGATCTAATAGCTAAGAGTCCTTCCCGAGTTCTTAGTTTAATACTCAATGTAACCCGAAATCCCAAAACCAAAACAGACGGATTCGATAATGATAACTCAGGGTTGGTTGTTTTAAATGTCCAGAATCGATTCGGAATGACGTTACCCATCTCGGGTTTCAAAATGTTCTTATCAATATTCGGCCATTGAAGAATCCAAACTTCAATACAGAGCTGGAAAACTGGGCTAATAAACTAACAAATAACCACATTGTTAAACCCGTACCTCGAGCACAAAGTAGCTGAGAAGTAGCAAGGAAACCGATCGCCGAAGGAGGGATTTCCAGCTGACAGAGAGCGAGAGCTTGGGAGAGAAGAAATCGCCGGAAGTTGGGGATGTCGGCTACAGTGGTTTAAATGAGGTTTGAATCCTTTCCTTTTTCTTTAAATACTGGCCTCAATCCTCCAATATTACAACTTTGCCACTCAACCTAGTTTAGATCCACATGTGATTAATTAAGCTTGGTATAAATCCTAAACTACGAAGATTAAATATTTATGACCGTTAATACAGTTAAGAAAATCACCTGGCCGTTGACTCGGGTGTTACAGTTGCGGTCTGAGATTGAGAAGTTTGATGTGGAGATTATGGCAGAGTTGTCCAGTATGCTCACCAACACTTCTCTCATACCGACTATTCTGGATAAGATACGTGAAGCTCAGCAGACAGATATGGAGTGTGAGGAGCTTCGATTGAGCATGACATTTGGAGACGTGTCTTAATTTAACTTGTCAGATGATGGTATATTGAAGTTCAGGCATAGGTGGTACATGCCTAACGATGAGGAGCTAAAGAAGGAGATATTGGCCGAGGCACATTCTTCAGCTTATTCTGTACACCCGGGAAGCACCAAGATGTACCGGGACTTAAAACAACACTTTTGGTGGCCGAACATGAAGAGGGAGGTTGCGAGATATGTTGAAACCTGTTTAGTTTGTCAACAGGTTAAGGCGGAACACCAGAGGCCAGCCGGAACATTACAGCCACTACCGATTCCGGAGTGGAAATGGGAGCAGATCTCCATGGATTTTATTGTGGGGCTCCCGAGGACGACGAAGGGTCATGATGGCATCTGGGTGATCGTGGACCGATTGACAAAATCGGCTCACTTCTTCGCCGCTAAGATGGTGTCTTCTATGGATCAGCTCGCCGAGCTTTATGTGCAGGAGGTTGTTAGATTGCACGGTGGGCCAGTTTCTATTGTCTCATATCGAGATTCGAGGTTTACATCAAAGTTCTGGAAGAGTCTGCACAAAGCTATGGGGACTCAGCTAAATTTCAGCACTGCATTTCATCCTTAGACTGATGGTCAGACAGAGAGAACGAATCAGATTCTAGAGGATATGCTCAGAGCCTGTGTGTTGGAATTTCACGGATCGTGGAGCAAGTATTTGCCACTGATCGAGTTCTCTTACACCAATAGCTTCCAGGCTACCATTGGTATGGCTCCGTATGAAGCTTTGTATGGCCGAAAGTGTAGGTCTATGTTGTATTGGGACGAGGTTGGTGAAGCTAGTATTGTTGGTCCTTAGATTCTACAGCAAACGGCAGAGAAGATTGCTGTTATTCGACAGCGTATCGAGATAGCTCAGAGTCGACAGAAGAGCTATGCAGACACGAGGCGGAGAGAACTTGAATTCGAAGAAAGCGATGAGGTTTATTTGAATGTTTCTCCGTTTAAAGATGAAGATGTAATGCGATTCGGAAGGAAGGGCAAGCTAAACCCTCGATATGTGGGGCTCTTTCCTATTTTAAAGAAGATCGGAAAGATGGCGTATCGACTGCAGCTTCCGGCTTCGATAGAGGGTATCCACGATGTATTCCACGTGTCTATGCTTCGGAAGTGTTTGCGCGATCCATCGCATATTGTGGAGGCGAGAGACATCGAGGTACAGCCTACCTTGACTTATGTGGAGAAGCCTGTACGTATTTATGAGTCTTCGATCAAAGTTTTACGCAACAAAGAAATCTTGCTAGTCAAAGTCTTATGGCGGAACCACGAGGTGGAAGAAGCTACTTGGGAGAGACAGCAGGATATGATGGCTAAATATTCTGAGTTGTTTGTATGATCAAATTTTGAGGATAAAATTTTAAATAAGGTGGATGGAATGTAACATCCGATTCTTTTACGGGATTTATTAAATTGAATATAAATGGTATTTTTGTAATTATGTCAAGTTAAGCCGGTTTCGTAAAAGAAAGCGTTATTACAATCCTAATAATTAATAAGAATTTTAAGAAAATTTTGGAAATTTTAGGAGTTTAACCCTAATTTTACGAGAATTACATTTATCGTAATATAAAGGATACTTTGGTAAAAATAGTAAACGGGGTCCGTTTTGTGAACGGACAGTTTTAATAGAACTCTAGTAATAAGTTGGGATAATTGGTGAAATAAGGAATTTTGGAGAAACCGAATCGTTAGACAATTAACGAAACAAAGGACGAAACAAATAGAAAATCAAAGGAAGGGCAAAAAAGGTAATTTGCCAAGCCAAAATTAATAAAAGTTACATTTTCTCTTCTCCCTCACCATTTTCACGAAAACTCTCTGTGATTTTCTTCCCCTCTCTCGGCGATCCCTTTCTCCTCTCACGGCGATCTCCATTCCGACAACCAACGCTCTCCGATCGACCTCTGATTCCTCACGTTTTCTTCTCCAATCCCGACCCTAGGTACGATTCTATAGTTTTTGAAGGTTATTGTATGGTTTTTACAAAGTTTAACGATTAGGGTTTCGTTAAAAACGTGATTTAAGGTTGAAATCGATAGGTTTACCGTAGTTGTGGATGTAATGGACGTATTGAACGTTATTGGACGAAGTTAAGTCGATTTGTGAGAAGTGTTAAAGTTTGAGGATTTTAGGGGTTTTTGGAAAAACTCGTTAATGGTGGTTTTGAGGTATCGAGCGTTAATTGTTATTAAAATGCCTCGATTAGTTAAGTTAGAATTTTAGAAATTTCCTTAGTTAAGGATTTCGTTAATTTGGACGTTAATGATTCGAATTCGTTTTAACGACGACGTTGTGAATTGCTTAGGTAAACGACGCTCGTGGACAGAGCTTGAAGTTCAACGTGCACGAGATAAGTTCTCGTGACTTACAGTGGCCGATTGGCCTACACCATAAGTCGAGTTTGTTGTTGAGGATACGTTGGTGCTTTATTGTTTATGTTGGTCATTGTTTTGTCTGATTGTTCCGGTTGGGTAGTTTAGGTTCGGTTGTTCTATAGTTTGTTTGTTATAGTGTTTTGATGGTATTTGTAGTGTTTTGATGGTATTTGTAGTGTTTTGATGGTATGCTCGTTATGTATGTTATATTGAACTGTTCATGCATCATGGTTTTAAAAAAACGTCATGAAAATGAATTTACGCATAGATTTCATGAAAAAAACATGCATGTAAAGGTAAGTAAAGTATCACAGTAAACAACCATGGCATGGGCTTATCGGGGATGAGGTTCAGACCTGGCGTTCTGTGGTGAGCGGGTTTTCCTCCCTTCAGATGGTGTGGGCTATCTAACTTCTGGACGTGCCCTATCTATCTGTCGGGCGTTTCCGATAACCATAGACTGACACGTACTGATATATGAAATGATATGGACGGTTTTCATAGCATTGAGCATACATGATCATTCATAAGCATTTACGTAGAATTTATTGAGATTTTTATCTCATAGGTGTCTTTATGGTGTAGGTGACCTTGAGCAAGGTGAGGACGAGATCCCTCCACCTGAGGAATGATGCAGTTGATGGAGGATGGCCCGTGAGAGTGTGCTGGTCAGTCGGTGCGTTTTGACCCGTGGGGAAGTAAGTGTATGTTTTGGGAACACAATCGTTAGATAAAAATTGTATAGTTGAACATATTAGGATGTTTGGGAATCTGGTTAGTTGATAGGTTTATGTTTTGATATTTTTTAAACGTTTTGGAAACTATTTTATAAACTGTTTGGTGATTTAAAACAGGAGGAAATGTTTAGTTTTAAACGGATCCATACAGTTTGTTTTTATGAATTTTCACTACGTTTTCGGCTAAGTTTTAGGTAGGTTTTGTGAATTACGAAATGGAGGAATGTAGGATGTTTTGAATGAAAATATGATGAAGTGTTTAGTTTATTTTGTTTGTTAGGGAATGAGAAGAAAGAAGGGACGAGTGAAGGAAAGAAAAAGAAGAAAATAGAAGGGAGGCAGAGAATCTGCCGATCGATCGCCATCGATCGGCAGGGTTGATCGCCACTCTCTGGAAATCCCAGAGAGTGTGGCGATCGATCGCCTAAGGGTGGACGATCGATCGCCTTGGGATCGATCGTGGGCGATCGATCGCCCCCCTAAATTTTTGGATAGCCAATCGATCGGCTGCCATGCAGCTGATCGATCGCCCGACATTTCTAGGGACAAATGTCCCTTCTGCCCTTTTGTTCTCTGCCGATATATTTAAGTTTTAAATATATCTTCTTTTAATTGTTTTCCTTTTTATTTAATTGTTTCCTTAATACAACTTTATTTAGATATGTTTTATTAAACAAAGGTTTTCAAGTGATTTTCCGCTTACACATTTAACTTAAAGTTTACAAGGATAAAAAATATATATATTACGGGAAAATAAGGATACGGGTAAGGGTCGCTACACAATTATGGTATTAGAGAAAAATTAGGTTTTAAAAGCGATTCTGTAAACTTTCTGACTGCACAACCCGCCACGTGAGATCGCTCCACCAACTATAAGTGTTTAAGTTTCTGTACCCGTTTTGTTTATTAAGTTATGTTCGTTAATATGTATAGGATTTTCTAGAAATGGTGAGTGGGAATCAAGGTGATGCAAGTGACAGAGGCGACGCCCTCGATCGTTTAACCGAGCTGGTCGGCGTTCAGTCACGTATGATGGAGCGCATGATGGCTGAAAATGGGAACCATAACCATGCAAACGCTCCACGTGACTCTAGTGGAGAGAGATTCCGGCGACTCCAGCCACCTGTTTTCGATGGATTATCAACAAATCCTACTCACGCCGAGGAATGGATCTGAGCGATAGAGAAAATGTTCAACTATGCCGAAGTGGAGGAGAATAAGAAAGTGATATGTGCCTCATTCTATCTCACCAAAAATGCAGAATTTTGGTGGGACACGGTGCAGTCAACTACTGTGGCATTGAGCTAGGATGGATTCAAAAGAATTTTCTACGAGAAATACTTCGATCAAAGTGTGAGGAAGGAAAAGATGATCGAATTTGCTTGACTGCAGCAATTTGGATTAGTGGTCGAGTATGTTCAGAGGTTCGAGTCGCTATCCTGCTGTGCACCTCATTTGGTGGCCACTAACGAAAACAAGGTGCACCAATTTATTCAGGGTTTGAAGCTGGACCTCTTACGGGAGATTACATACGGGGGATTTGACGAGGCCCCGTATACGAAGGTAGTGCCCAAGGCTTATCAGTTGGAAGCCTTAGAAGCGAAGTCTCAGAGATATAGAGATACATCAAAGAGAATCCTACATGATGTCCCTCAACAGCAACAACAAAGGGGTCAGGTTGGGCAACCACAACGGCAACAGAACAGAGTGGTTAAGAGACCTAATGAGGTTGCCATTTATCAGGATAGGGGGAAAAGACCTATGGGAGCTCCTCAACTTCCCATATGCCCACGTTGCCAGAGAAATCATACGGGGGAGTGTAGGCTCATTACTGGCCGATGCTTCCAATGTGACAAGGAGGGCCACCAAGTCCGAGATTGTCCGGTGCCTGACGCTAGGCCGAATCGTACCGTGCCAAGAGTGTTTGCTATGATAGAGGATGATGATGAAGCCGCCCAGCACACAGCCATTACAGGTACAATTTCGATATGTGATGCATCTGCTTATACTTTGCGGGAAACGGGTGCCACACATTCGTTTGTGGCAATGGACTTCGTGGGTAGGCAGAGATTTTGTTGTACGCCGTCAGATCAGCCCTACAGCATTATGCTACCGTCCGGAGAGTTTATGTACTCCGAGCAGGTTGTACGGGGTGATATAGTGTCAGTGGGAGACCAGAAGTTGTATGCCAATCTTATCGTCATCGGTATGAAAGGATACGATGTGATTCTGGGGATGGACTGGCTGTTTAGACACCACGCCACCATCAACTGCAGGTCTGGGCTCGTGTCTTTTAAGCGCCCGAACGAGGTAGAGTTCTCCTATCAGGCAATACCAAATAAGCACAATATGCCAGTTATATCCTCCTTGAAAGCTCAACAGCTGATGAGGTCAGGATGTGTCGGATTTCTTGCCCACGTAGTAGATGTTCAGAGGCAAGGTGTGGTGGAACTTCAAAGTATCCCAGTGGTTCGAAACTTCTCAGAGGTTTTCTTAGATGACTTACCGGGATTGCCACCTGATCGCGAGATTAAGTTCTAAATTGAAGTACATCCTGGTGCTAAACCGGTATCGAAGAATTCGTATCGTATGGCACCAATAGAACTGAGGGAGTTAAAAACTCAGCTGAAAGAACTAGTGGACAAAGGCTTTGTGCGCCCTAGTTTCTCTCCGTGGGGCGCTCCCGTCTTGTTCGTTAAGAAGAAGGATGGGTCCCTACGTATATGCATTGATTATCAGGAGCTGAACAAGTTGACCATCAAGAATAAGTACCCGTTGCCGAGGATCGACGATCTATTCGACCAGCTGCAAAGGGCTCAGGTATTCTCGAAGATTGATTTGCACTCCGGGTATTACCAGTTGAAGGTCAGAGCTGACGATATTCCAAAGACCGCCTTCAGGACCCGGTACGGACACTACGAGTTCTTGGTGATGTCGTTCGGGTTAACTAATGCTCCGGCGGCATTTATGGAATTGATGAACAGGATATTCAATGACTTCTTGGATAGTTTTGTAATCGTCTTCATCGACGACATCCTGGTTTACTCCAGAAGTGAGGCCGAACACGAGGAGCACTTGGCAATTGTGCTATCGACTCTGAAACAACACCAATTGTACGCCAAGTTGTCGAAGTGTGAATTATGGTTGAGCAGGATTAACTTCCTAGGCCATGTGGTGTCGGCAGAAGGAGTGTCCATGGATCCAGCCAAGATTCTGGCAGTGAAAGAATGGCCGAGACCGAGAAATGCCAGTGAGGTACGGAGTTTTATCGGGTTAGCTGGTTATTACAGAAAGTTTATCAAGGGATTTTCTGTGATAGCGAAGCCTATGACCAGCTTAACGAGGAAGGACATCAAGTTCAAGTGGTCTGAAGCTTGTGAGGTGAGTTTTCAGACACTTAAGCAGAAATTAACCACTGCTCCTCTGTTAGTATTTCCAGTTGAAGACGGTAAATTCAGCGTGTACTGTGATGCGTCCAAGGTCGGCTTGGGATTTGTATTAATGCAAGAAGGGAAAGTAGTAGCATACGCATCAAAACAGTTAAAGAACCACGAGCAAAACTACCCTACTCACGACCTTGAGTTAGTGGCAGTTGTCTTTGCACTGAAAGTATGGAGACACCACTTATATGGACAATCATGTGAGGTGTTTTCTGATCACAAGAGTTTGAAGTACATATTTACCCAGAAAGAGTTAAACATGAGACAAAGGTGGTGGTTAGAATTTGTGAAAGATTATGATGTTGAGATTAAATACCACCCGGGGAAAGCTAACGTGGTAGCCGATGCATTGAGCAGGATGCCAGCTACTTTGCAACCAGCTATGTCAGCCGTGTCAATGCCTTTGAGGACAGAGATCCAGAAGTTTGATATGGAGATAGTTTCTGAGCTATCAGCCATGCTAGCGGACTTGACACTACAGCCCACCATCCTGGACCAAATTAAAGAAGCCCAGAAGACCAATTCAAAGGAAATGGCTGATATAGTAAGCAAGTTACCTATGGCCTCTTCCGATTTCAGTTATTCGGGAGATGGAATTCTGAAGTTCAGAGAAAGATGTTATGTTCCGAGGGATGACAAGCTACGGAAACATATCTTATCGGAAGCTCACTCGTCTCCTTTCTCTGTGCATCCTGGAAGCACAAAGATGTACCAAGACTTGAAACTTCATTTCTGGTGGCCAAATATGAAGAACGAAGTAGCCAAATTTGTGGAGTCTTACATGATATGTCAACAAGTCAAGGATGAAAATCAACGGCCAGGTGGAACACTTCAGCCCTTCCCGATCCCCGAATGGAAATGGGAGAATATTGCGATGGATTTTGTTGTTGTCCTTCCAAGAACGGCTAAGGGCCATAACAGCATATGGGTCATTGTGGATAGACTGACCAAGTCGGCCCACTTTCTACCTGTGAAGAAGACATTCTCTATGGATCAGTATGCAGAGCTATACATTAGAGAGATTGTCAAGCTGCATGGTATTCTGGTGTCGATCGTCTCAGACCGGGATCCTAGATTCACCTCCAGGTTTTGGAAAAGCTTACAAAGCTCTTTGGGCACCAAGTTAAATTTCAGCACGGCATTTCACCCACAGACGGACGGACAATCCGAGAGGACGATTCAAATACTGGAAGATATGTTAAGGTCGTGCGTGTTGGAATTCCATGCTCCTTGGAGTAGATACTTGTCGTTAGTGGAGTTCACTTATAATAATAGCTACCAGGCTACGATCGGCATGGCTCCATATGAAGCTCTTTACGGCAGGAAGTGTAGATCCCCATTGTGTTGGGATGAAGTCGGAGAAGCCAAACTCATCGGCCTTGAGTTTTTACAGCAGATGTCCGAGGTGATTGTTACTATCAAACAACGAATAAAAATTTCTCAGAGTCAACAAAAGAGTTACGCGGACCATAGGAGAAGAGACTTAGAGCTTTCTGAGGGCGATGAAGTATTCTTGAAAGTGTCACCTTTCAAGGGCATAATGAGATTCGGTAAGAAAGGGAAGCTCAGTTCACGGTTCATTGGACCTTTTCCCATCTTGAAGTGTGTGGGAAGTATGGCTTACAGACTACAGTTGCCAGCGTCAATGGATGGATTTCACAACGTCTTTCATGTTTCGATGTTGAGAAAGTGTGTTCGAGATCCAACTCAAATCGTGAAACAGGTGGACTTTGAGATCATGCTGATGCTGACATATGAAGAAAGGCCCATACAGATATTGGATACTTCACTCAAGGTGTTGCGCAACAAAGTAGTCCCATTGGTGAAGGTTTTGTGGCGCAATCATAATGTGGAGGAAGGAAGCCACATGGGAAAGACAATAAGATGTTAGGGCCCAATATCCGGAGCTATTCGCTTAAGCAAATTTTGTGGACAAAATTTTGTTAAGATGGGTGGAATGTAACACCCGACATTTTGCCGATGTAATTTTTTCCCGAATAATTAAGCTGAATTACTCTGATATTAATCCAATGACTATTTTTAATGAAATTGTTGACGTGTTCAATTGAATGAGAGTGATTCGTAAAACCGATTCGACGAACTAAATAGTAATTTAAATAAAAATCAATGGAAGGGCAAAATAGGAAGCCAATTAAGGTTGGTGGGAGGAAGGCAATGGTTGAGTGACACCTGACAACTTATTGAAGAAACCATGTTTTTTTTCTCTTCCCTCCTACGTGAAACCCTCATGTTTCTCCTCTGCTTCTTTCCACTCCTCTCTGTTTTCTCTCTTCCAAACGATAAACGCCCTTCGAAGTTCCTTCGATCTCCTTAGTTTTCTTCTGTTTCACTGCCTAAGGTAAACATCTGCTAATGTTAACGAGTTTGGATAAGTTAAAATGTGAGTTTTGTGGAAGTTTAAGGTTACGATATTTTGAGAAAACTCACTTTTTTTAGATGAAAACACGCTGGTTTGTTTTCTAAAGGTTTAAATGGAGTTAGCTGCATATTCTACTAAGTTATTAGTTAGCATTTGCAGCTCTGTTTATTTTCTTTACGTGCATGTTTTAGGTCCGTGCATATCTGAGACGTTCAAGACTTGCAACTCTACAGCAACAGGTAAGTTCATACATATAGGTTTGGCCCTTAAGGCCCTACAATACGGAGGTACTAGGTTTTATGCTGTCGGGATTTCTGTTGGGTAGTTAAACCGTAGGTTATGTTTTAGGTTAAGTGTGTTTTTTTTTATATCCTGCTTATTATTCTGTCGCCTGTCTATGAATGTTCATGTATACACGTTTTCTCTGAAAGTCATGCAAATGTTTTCTGCACACAGTTTGAAGTTAAGTAAGATAAAACCTGTAATGAAATGTATGGTTAAGTGTGGACGAGGACTGACATCCTGTCATGTGCTCCTGTTATGTCCTGTTGTGGCATGGACTCCTGTTGTGCCAGCTCTTCCTCCCACTTATACCTTCCTGTCCAGTAAAATGTAATGTAATGTTCATGTATTTGAAAACGTTCATGCATAGCACGTGCATCACTTTGCATTGTATGTTCTTACTGAGCTTTAGGCTCATAGTTGAACTCCCTGTTGTAGGTATGGATCCTCTAGATGAGGACATTGTGCCTCAAGATGATGAGTTGATGTAGTTGGCTGGATGAGCTCACGGGATGGTTGCTGCAGTCAGACAAATGTATTTCCTGTGAGAATGTATTTTCTGAAGTTATGCCAAGTTCAGTATCGTCTTTTGAAGTTTTAAAACATTTGAAGTGTCGGTTCAGTCCTGTAGGTTCAGTTCTGTGTTGATGTCTAAAACCTCTGTATTTGACAGTTGTACATATATTTCGAAATGTTTTGAAAACATTCTTGAACTTCTTGAGTTCTCCCTTTTTAGGTTGTGCATGGATAGTCTCGAATTTTAGAGTTATCCATGCAGTTTGTTTTCTTAAATCTGTCATTTGTAAAGCATGTATTACAACTTTGTTTGAATCGGGTTTTGAGGATCTGAAACTTTTATGCCTTCTAGTTTATGTTCCCTGCTTATACGTCTTCCTGTCAAAAGTTGTCAAATTCTATCCTTTTAAAACTACATCTTCCAATTACATCCACCGTTGCCCTTTTAAAATCACATCTACCGTTGCCCTTTTTAAAGCACATCCACCGCTGCCTTTAAATTTACTTTCACCGTGAACAGTGCATTTCTGCTTGTAGTTCACTTCTACCGGTGAACAGTGCATTTCTGCCTGTAGTTCACATCCACCAGTGAACAGTTCATTTCCGTCTGTAGTTCCCTTCCACCGGTGAACAGTGCATTTCTGCCTGCATCCACCGCTGCCTTTAAAATTACATCTTCCGTCTGACGTCATACATATCCTCCGCCTGACGTCATCCATCCACATATTCCGCTTGACATCATCTGCCCATATCCTCTGCCCAGTTTATTTACGTCTTCCGCTCGACGTCATCCACATCTTCTGCCTGACGTCATCTGCCTACTTCTTCTGCCCAGTTTATTTACGTCTTCCGCCTGACGTCATCTGCCTAATTCTTCCGTCCCGTTTTATTTACTCCTTCAGCCATAGATCACTCGATTCCGGTATTCACTGTAGTATTTCTTTCAATATGCCTTTCAATATTATGTCTTCTGATTTTGTTTCAATATTTTGTCTTCACCATTTTTATTTCTCCTTGCCCTCTGTCTCCCTATTTTACTCCTGCCATTTATTTCTGAAGTCCGGTTTTTACTCATGTCTTTCCAGCCCTCAATCCAGAGAAGGTCTTCTCTGTGTAAAGTTTTAAAGTTCAAAAAAATATATATGTCCCGTTTTCTCTTAAATGTCCGGAGTGATAGCTCATCGGCCCCGATCGGGTTTGGGGCTGTCACAGAATTACAAACTGAAAATTATTCTACTTCTTTTATAAATGAACTTAATATTTATTTTGAAGGTCGTTATCAATTTTCTCAAGACGAGAATTTTTGTATTTTAGATTTGTAGAAAAAACATTCTACAACATATCTTATTCTTTCTATAATGGCACGTGATCTACTAACACCTCATGTTTCTATTGTAGCATCGGAATGTGCTTTTAGTGTAGGTGGACGTGTTTATGATGAACAAAGAGGAAGACTTGTACTGTAGCATCGGAATCTGCTTTTAGTGCAAGTGGACGTATTTATGATGAACGAAGTGGAAAACTTGCACCGGAACTTGTGGAGGCTCTCATTTATATCAAAGATTGGACCGACACCAAGACGAGAAATCAACAACGAGAGGATGAAACTCTTGAGGATGAAATTCTTGAGGAGTTTACGAATTTAGATGTTGAAGACTAGAGATTCTTTTTATTGAATTTCTTTTGTAATTTGAAATAATTTTTTTTTTCAAATTTGTAATTTTTTTCGAATTCTAATTTCTTTTTATATGTCAAAATATTTTTAATGATATTTATGTGATATTTTTTATTGAATAGTCTCAAATAATTTTTTTATTAATACATTCAATTTTATATACCTTAACATAACTAATTTTTAAATTAAATGAGTAAATATCGTTGGCATATAAGTTGAAAATATTTATGTATGATCGGCTCGTTAAGGCTCGTTGATCCGACTCGGCTTGGCTCATTTAACTCGTGACTCGCAAGCCGGATTGGGTTAAAATTTTTTCAGATTGACTCATTAAACTCGACTCGGAAGGCTCAGCTCATTTAACTCGTTAGGCTCGGTGAGTCAGACTTCTTATAGCTCGGCCGGCTCGTTTGTCATCTCTAGGTTGACCCTTCATCACTTAAATCCAAAAACTTCTCAATCAAACCTACTTAAACCATTAAAATACACCAACATGTCATCATCGAACAATCCATTACCCGTAAAACATACTCAAACATTACCAAAATCATATTTGTAACACCCGGCATTTTGGCCATGTAATAATCTGTTGAATTATTGTATGGACTTAAATTGCCATAAATACAATAACTATTTTATTGTAAATTTTAGAGTATTTAGTGAAGGGATAACCGAACTAATGGCTGACTAAACTAAACGCTAAGTTTGAAATGCATGGAAGGGTAAATTTGAGAGAAATTAAGGTTGGTGGGAGATTGCCAATGGTTGAGTGACATCTGGCAACTTGTTGAAGAAGCTAAGTTCTTCCTTCTACGTGAAACCCTCTTCATTTCACTTCTCTGCTCTCTCTCCATTCTCTTCTCGGCATTCTCTCTTCCAGTCGACAATCACCCATCGAAGCTACTTCAATCTCCTCGGCTCCTTTATGTTTTTCTACTAGGGTAAGCATCTGTTAAATGCTAACAAGTTTGGACAAGTTTAAAGTGAGTTTCGGTTGGAGTGAAGGATTGTGATACTTTGGTAAAACTCACTGTCTTTGGATGAAAACACTCCGATTTGTTTTCTAAGGGTTTGAATGAGTTGGAACAAATTCTTCTAACTTATTTGTTAGCATTTGCAGCTTGTTTATTTTCTGAACGTGCATGTACAGGTTCGAGCATTTCCGGGACGTTCAGGACTATCAACTCTGCAGCAACAGGTAAGTTCATATCCGTAGGTTTGCCCTTAAGGCCCTACATCTCGGAGGTACTAGGTTTTCTGTTCTCTCGGGTTGTTTTGTGTAGAAAGGTTATAGTTATGTTCTGGGTTGTCTATGTTCTGTTTCACCGTATGTTCTATTATTTCTGTCATCTGCACTCTGCCTGTTTAAGTTCAAGCACTGTTCATGCAGACACGTTTTCTCTAAAAGACATGCAAATGTTTTCTGTACACTGTTTGAAACTAAATAAGATAAAATCTGACTGAAATGTACCGGTTAAGTGCGGGACGGGGACTAGCCTACTGTTTCTGTTCTGAATCTATTCTGAAAATCTGTTGTGCCTGTCGTGCACTGCCTGTTCCCCTATAAGCCCCACTTATACCCCTCTGCCACTGAAACGTAATGTTCTGTACTGTCACTGTATTTCTGAAAACCGCATGCATAGCATTTTGCATCACTGCATATCTATTATGTTCTTACTGAGTTTTAGACTCATAGGTGAACTCCCCGATGTAGGTACTGAACCTGAAAATGAGGACTTTGTGCCTCAGTCTGATGAATAGGCGGCTGGTGAATCGAGCTCATGGAGGGTTGGGTTGTTGCAGCCAGACTTGTTTCTGACCCGAGGTTTAAGTTTTTAAAGTATAGTCTATATCTGTAAAGTCTTCTGGAAATTTTGGTTTTGTAGTAAAAGAAAAACTCCTCTTTTGGTAGATTCTACAATTGCATGTTAGGTTCTGTACTGCTTCTGAGGTTTTTCCTTTAAAACAATGTGCAAATTCTGATATCTCAGTTTTAGAAACCACTGTATTTGACAGTTAAGTTTATATTGTAAAGTATGTTCTACAACCTTGTTTAGAATCGGGTATTGAAAGTCCACAACTTTCATGCCTTCTGTTTGCGTTGTATTTGACAGTTGAATGATGTTTTGAAGTGGTCTAAGAATCTGAAACTTTTAGGTCTTCTGTTTTTATGCTCTCTGTCTGTGTGTTTTTCTGTCAAAAGTTGTAAATTTGCCTTAAAAATATACATCTTTCGATTTCATCCACCGCTACCCGCTGCCCGCTTGTTTTGCTGCCTTTAGAAATCATGTCCACCGCTACCCGCTCCTCTTTAGAAGTTTCATCCACCGCTGCCCTTAAAATTTCGTCTTCTGCCCAGTTTATTTACAGTTTCTGTCTGTATCTTCCGGTTGACATCCTCCATCTTCCGGCTAACATCATCACCTCATCCGATCTCATCTGCTATCTGTATCTTCCGGTTGACGTCATCCATCTTCCGGCTGACGTCATCACCTCATCCGAATTCCGTCTGCTGTCTGTATCCTCCGCCTGACGTCACCCATCTTCCGGCTGACGTCACCACCTCTTCCGCCCAGTTTTACTCAGCCTCTTCCGCTTAATACTGTTCGTCTTTGTCGTATCTGAATCCACCGATAGTTTTAATCTTCCGCCTGACGTCATCCTTACTTATGTCTTTGCATTTACATCTTCCAGCTGACGTCATTCAAGTCTTCCGCCCAGTTTTAAACTAAGTCTTCCGCCAGTCTTTCACCTAAGTCTTCCGACTTCACATTCTGTTTTCTGCCTCGATCTTCTTCTATTATTTGTTCTTCCTTCCGATTGTAGATATGTTTACAGTGTTTTCCCGTTTTATATTCGAATACAGGGAATGCTCATCCCCTCCTCTCAAAAGTTCAAGAGTTTACTTTAAAAAGCTCATCCTGTTTATGTTTAAATTTTTCTGTTTGTCTCAGTTTATTTCTGTTCCTTCTGTTTTTCCTGCTTAATCCCATTTTCTTCATTTTAGTCACCCGTTCCCGTAATCTCAGCTCTGAATTAGTTTATGTTTCTCTTTCTCTAAGATTCTAAAATTTTGTTACTCACCGTAGTCCCTCCCTCTCTGCAAAATTTTATGTTTAGGGTTTTGCATTGATGGTACACGCCTTCTGTCATTTTATTTCTGATTTCTGTGAAGTTCTAAAAGTTTAGTCGGTTTCCATAAGTTGTCCAATGCGTTTGGTAAATGTTTTCTGCCCCTTTTGTTCCAGTAATGCTGTCTGTTTATGTTAAAAAAAAAATAGTCACCGTTTTCTGTTATCTATCCCGGAGTGACGGCTTGGTTCCCGGATTCCAACTGGGATCCGATTTCGGACTGTCATAGTTGTGGTATCAGAGCAACAAGGTTTTAAAACCGATTCTGTGAAATGTCTGACTGCGCAACCCGCCACGTGAGATCGCTCCACCAACTGTAAGTGTTTAAAAATTTCTATAAAAGTTCTGTTTATAGGGTCTATTAGAAATGGTGAGAGGACATCAAGAAGGGTCAAGCGAAAGCTCTCGAGCCATTGACCGACTAACCGAACTGGTGGGTGCACAGTCACGCATGGTTGAACGCATGATGGCCAGAGAAGATGATAGAAACAATAACAATCGTGATAATGCGCCGCGAGACAACAGTGGAGACAGATTCCGGCGACTCCAGCCGCCTTCATTTGATGGACTGTCTGCAGACCCGACCCGTGCTGAAACCTGGATTCAAACAATGGAAAAGATGTTCAGATATGAAAAAGTAGAAGACAACAAGAAGGTTAATTGCGCCACATTCTATCTCACCGAAGGTGCCAGATTTTGGTGGGACACAGTGCAGTCCACTATCATGGCATTAAGCTGGGAAGGATTTACGAAAATCTTCTACGAAAAGTACTTTGACCGGGGAGTGAGAAAGGAAAAGTTGCTCGAATTTTCTCGGCTGCGACAGTATGGGTCAGTGGCCGAATATGTTCAGAAATTTGAGTCATTATCCCGATATGCAACACACCTGGTGGCCACCGATGAGAACAAAGTGCACCAGTTCATTCAAGGGTTGAAGATGGACCTTTTGCGAGGAATCACAACTGGAGGGTTCGGTGAGGCACCGTATGTGAAGGTGGTGGCCAAGGCTTATTAGTTAGAGGCCTTAGAAGTAAAGTCCCAGAGACAAAGAGATTCACCAAGAGGGATTATTCGACATGTTCCTCAATAGCAACAGCAACAACAGCAAGGGGGCCAAAATTTACAACCTCAACAGCAACAAAATAGGGGCATTAAAAGGCCCAATGAAGCCATCCTTTATCAAGACAAAGGAAAGAGACCAATGGGGGCTCCTCAACTTTCAGTATGCCCGCGGTGCTAGAAGCCTCACAAAGGAGAATACAGGCTTGCTACCGGCCAATGTTTCCGATGTGGCAAAGGAGGCCATCTTGTTCGGGATTGCCCAATGCCCAACACCAGAACAAGTCAAGCCGTGCCGAGAGTGTTTGCAATGATGGAAGATGTTGATGATGCTGATCTGCACACGGCAATTACCGGTACAATTATAATATATGATACACCTACTTATACTTTGTGGGACACGGGGGCCACACATTCGTTTGTGGCCATGGACTTCGTAGTTAGACAGAAGTTTTGTTGTACGTCATCAGATCAGCCCTACAGCATTATGCTACCGTCCGGAGAGTTTATGCACTCTGAGCAGGTGGTACGGGGTGATATAGTGTCAGTAGGAAACCAGAAGCTGTACGCCGACCTTATCGTCATCGGTATGAAAGGGTACGATGTCATTCTGGGGATGGACTGGCTATTTAGACATCATGCCACCATCAACTGTAGGTCCGGGCTAGTGTCGTTTAAACGTCCAAATGAAGTAGAATTCTCTTATCAGGCAGTACCGAAGAAACACCGTATGCCTGTTATATCTTCCCTGAAAGCTCAACGGCTAATGAGGTCAGGATGCATCGGATTTCTTGCCCACGTAGTGGATGTTCAAAGGCAAAGTGAGGTTGGACTTCAAAATATTCCGGTAGTCCGAGACTTCTCAGAGGTTTTCTTAGATGACCTACCGGGATTGCCACCTGATCGCGAAATTGAGTTTGAAATTGACGTATATCCAGGTGCGGAACCAGTATCGAAGAATCCGTACCGTATGGCACCAATTGAGCTCAAGGAATTGAAGGGTCAGCTGAAAGAGTTGGTGGACAAGGGCTTTGTGCGCCCTAATTTTTCTCCGTGGGGTGCTCCCGTCTTGTTCGTCAAGAAGAAAGATGGGTCCTTACGTATGTGCATCGATTACCGTGAGTTGAACAAGTTGACTATCAAGAATAAGTACTCGTTGCCGAGAATCGATGATTTATTTGACCAGCTACAAAGGGCTCGAGTATTTTCTAAGATTGACTTGCGCTCCAGTTATTACCAGTTGAAGGTCAGAGCTGATGATATTCTAAAGACCGCCTTCAGGACCCGGTACGGGCACTACGAATTCTTAGTGATGTCGTTCGGGTTAACTAATGCTCCGGCAGCATTCATGGACCTGATGAATAGGATATTCCAAGATTTCCTGGATAAATTTGTAATCGTTTTCATCGACAACATTCTGGTTTACTCCAGAAGTAAGGCCGAGCACGAGGAGCACTTGGCAATTGTGCTATCAACTCTGAAGCAGCATCAATTATTTGCCAAACTATCAAAATGTGAGTTCTGGCTGAGTAGGATTAATTTCCTAGGCCACGTGGTGTCTGCTGAAGGAGTGTCTGTGGACCCGGCCAAGATTGAGGCTGTAAGAGACTGGCCAAGGCCAAGGAATGCAAGCGAGGTACGGAGCTTTATCGGACTAGCTGGTTATTACAGGAAATTCATCAAGGGATTTTCTGTGATAGCGAAGCCTATGACCAGCTTAACGAGGAAGGAAATCAAGTTTAAGTGGTCCGAAGCATGTGAGGTGAGCTTTCAGACACTCAAACAAAAATTAACCACTGCTCCTCTATTAGTATTGCCGATTGAAGACGGCAAATTCAGCGTATATTGTGATGCTTCCAAGATTGAATTGGGGTGTGTACTAATGCAAGAAGAAAAAGTTGTAGCATACGCATCTAGACAACTGAAGAACCATGAGCAAAACTACCCTACTCACGATCTTGAGTTAGCGGCAGTTGTGTTTGCGCTGAAAGTATGGAGACACCACTTATACGGACAATCATGCGAGGTGTTTTCTGATCACAAGAGTTTAAAATACATATTCACTCAGAAGGAGTTAAACATGAGACAAGGGAGGTGGTTAGAATTTGTAAAAGATTATGATGTTGAGATCAAATACCACCCAGGTAAAGCTAACGTAGTAGCCGATGCATTGAGCAGGATGTCAGATACTATGCAACCAGCTATATCGGCCGTGTCGATGCCTTTGAGGATTGAGATACAGAAGTTCGATATGGAAATAGTTTCTGGGCTGTCGGCCATACTAGCAAACTTGATGCTACGGCCTACCGTCCTGGACCGAATTAAGGAAGCCCAGAAGACCAATTCAAAGGAGATGGCTGATATGGTGAGCAAGGTACCAATGGCTTCTTCCGATTTCAGTTATTCGGGAGATGGAGTTCTGAAGTTCAAAGACAGATGGTATGTTCCGAAAGACGAAGAGCTACGGAAGCACATCTTGTCGGAAGCCCATTCATCTCATTTCTCTGTGCATCCTGGAAGCACGAAGATGTATCAAGACTTAAAACTTCACTTCTAGTGGCCGAATATGAAGAATGAAGTGGCCAAGTATGTGAAGTCTTGTATGATATGTCAACAGGTCAAAGCTGAACATCAACGACCCAGTGGAACGCTTCAACCTCTTCCGATTCCCGAATGGAAGTGGGAGAACATCACAATGGACTTTGTTGTTGGCCTTCCAAGAACAGCTAAAGGCCACAATAGCATATGGGTCATAGTGGATAGATTGACGAAGTCGGCCCATTTTCTACCTGTGAAGACGACATTCTCTATTGACCAGTATGCAGAACTATACATTAGTGAGATTGTCAAGCTGCATGGGGTACATGTGTCGATTGTATCTGACCGAGATCCTAGATTCACATCGAGGTTCTGGAAAAGCTTGCAAAGATCCCTGGGCACCAAGTTGGATTTCAGCACGGCATTTCATCCACAGACGGACGGGCAATCTGAGAGAACAATCCAAATACTAGAGGATATGTTAAGGTCGTGCGTGCTGGAATTTCATGCTCCTTAGAGTAGATATTTGCCGCTTGTAGAATTTGCTTATAACAACAGCTACCAGGCTACAATCGGTATGGCTCCGTATGAAGCTCTTTACGGCAGGAAGTGTAGATCCCCATTGTGTTGGGATGAGGTCAGAGAAACCAAGCTTATCGGCCCTGAGATATTACAGCAGATGTCCGAGGTGATAGCTGCTATCAAGCAACGAATAAAGATTGCTCAGAGTCGACAGAAAAGTTATGCGGACCATAGGAGGAGAGACTTTGAGTTCGCTGTGGGCGATGAGGTATTCCTGAAAGTGTCACCTTTCAAAGGCGTAATGAGATTCGGTAAGAAAGGAAAGCTCAGCCCACGGTTCATTGGCCCTTTTCCCAGCCTGAAGCGTGTGGGAAACATGGCTTACAGACTACAGTTGCCAGGTTCAATGGATTGAGTTCACAATGTCTTCCATGTTTCGATGCTGAGAAAATGTGTACGAGATCCAACTCAGATCGTAAAATAGGTAGACTTTGATATCATGCCGACGCTGACCTATGAAGAAAGGCCTATACAGATATTGGATATGTCACTTAAAGTGTTACGCAATCGTGTGGTCCCGTTGGTGAAAGTTTTATGGCGCAATCATAATGTGGAGGAAGCCACGTGGGAAAGACAAGAGGATGTTAGAGCCCAATATCCGAAGTTATTCGCTTAGACAAATTTTGGGGACAAAATTTCTGTTAAGGTGGGTGGAATGTAACACCCGGCATTTTGGCCGTGTAATAATCTGTTGAATTATTGTATGGACTTAAATTGCCATAAATACAATAACTATTTTATTGTAAATTTTAGAGTATTTAGTGAAGGGAGAACCGAACTGATGGCTGACTAAACTAAACGCTAAGTTTGAAATGCATGGAAGGGTAAATTTGAGAGAAATTAAGGTTGGTGGGAGATTGCCAATGGTTGAGTGACATCTGGCAACTTGTTGAAGAAGCTAAGTTCTTCCTTCTACGTGAAACCCTCTTCATTTCACTTCTCTGCTCTCTCTCCATTCTCTTCTCGGCATTCTCTCTTCCAGTCGACAATCAGCCATCAAAGCTACTTCGATCTCCTCGGCTCTTTTCTGTTTTTCTACTAGGGTAAGCATCTGTTAAATGCTAACAAGTTTGGACAAGTTTAAAGTGAGTTTTGGTTGGAGTGAAGGATTGTGATACTTTGGTAAAACTCACTGTTTTTGGATGAAAACACTCCGATTTGTTTTCTAAGGGTTTGAATGAGTTGGAACAAATTCTTCTAACTTATTTGTTAGTATTTGCAGCTTGTTTATTTTCTGAACGTGCATGTACAGGTTCGAGCATTTCTGGGACGTTCAGCACTATCAAATCTGCAACAACAGGTAAGTTCATATCCGTAGGTTGGCCCTTAAGGCCCTACATCTCGGAGGTACTAGGTTTTCCGTTCTGTCAGGTTGTTTTGGGTAGAAAGGTTATAGTTATGTTCTGAGTTGTCTATGTTCTGTTTCACCGTATGTTCTGTTATTTCTGTCATCTGCTCTCTGCCTGTTTAAGTTCAAGCACTGTTCATGCATACACGTTTTCTCTGAAAGACATGCAAATGTTTTCTGTACACTCTTTGAAACTAAATAAGATAAAATCTGACTGAAATGTACCAGTTAAGTGCGGGACAGGGACTGGCCTACTTTTTCTGTTCTGAATCTGTTCTGAAAATCTGTTGTGCCTGTCGTGCACTGCCTGTTCCCCGATAAGCCCCACTTATACCCCTCTGCCACTGAAACGTAATGTTCTGTACTGTCACTGTATTTCTGAAAACCGCATGCATAGCATTTTGCATCACTGCATATCTATTATGTTCTTACTGAGTTTTAGACTCATAGGTGAACTCTCCGATGTAGGTACTGAACCTGAAAATGAGGACTTTGTGCCTCAGTCTGATGAATAGGCGGCTGGTGGATCGAGCTCATGGGGGGTTGGGTTGTTGTAGCCAGACATGTTTCTGACCCGAGGTTTAAGTTTTTAAAGTATAGTCTATATCTGTAAAGTCTTCTGGAAATTCTGGTTTTGTAGTAAAAGAAAAACTCCTCTTTTGGTAGATTCTGCAAATGCATGTTAGGTTCTGTACTAATTCTGAGGTTTTTCGTTTAAAACAATGTGCAAATTCTGATATCTCAGTTTTAGAAACCACTGTATTTGACAGTTAAGTTTATATTGTAAAGTATGTTCTACAACCTTGTTTAGAATCGGGTATTGAAAGTCCACAACTTTCATGCCTTCTGTTTGCGCTGTATTTGACAGTTGAATGATGTTTTGAAGTGGTCTAAGAATCTGAAACTTTTAGGTCTTCTGTTTTTATGCTCTCTGTCTGTGTGTTTTTCTGTCAAAAGTTGTAAATTTGCCTTAAAAAAATACATCTTTTGATTTCATCCACCCCTACCCGCTGCCCGCTTGTTTTGCTGCCTTTAGAAATCATGTCCACCGCTGACCGCTCCTCTTTAGAAGTTTCATCCACCGCTGCCCTTAAAATTTTGTCTTCCGCCCAGTTTATTTACAGTTTCTGTCTGTATCTTTAGGTTGACGTCATCCATCTTCCGGCTGACGTCATCACCTCATTCGATCTCATCTGCTGTCTGTATCTTCCGGTTTACGTCATTCATCTTCCGGCTGACGTCATCACCTCATCCGAATTCCGTCTGCTGTCTGTATCCTCCGCCTGACGTCACCCATCTTCCGGCTGACGTCACCACCTCTTCCGCCCAGTTTTACTCAACCTCTTCCGCTGAATACTATTCGTCTTTCTCGTATCTGAATCCACCGATAGCTTTAATCTTCCGCCTGACGTCATCCTTACTTCTGTCTTTGCATTTACATCTTCCAGCTGACGTCATTCAAGTCTTCCGCCCAGTTTTAAACTAAGTCTTCCACCAGTCTTTCACCTAAGTCTTCCGACTTCACATTCTATTTTCTGCCTCGATCTTCTTCTATTATTTGTTCTTCCTTCCGATTGTAGATATGTTTACAGTGTTTTCCCGTTTTATATTCAAATACAGGGAATGCTCTTCCCCTCCTCTCAAAAGTTCAAGAGTTTATTTTAAAAAGCTCATCCTGTTTATGTTTAAATTTTTCTGTTTGTCTCAGTTTATTTCTGTTCCTTCTGTTTTTCCTGCTTAATCCCGTTTTCTTCATTTTAGTCACCCGTTTCTGTAATCTCAGCTCTGAATTAGTTTTCGTTTCTCTTTCTCTGAGATTCTTAAATTTTGTTACTCACCGTAGTCCCTCCCTCTCTGCAAAATTTTATGTTTAGGGTTTTGCATTGATGGTACACGCCTTCTGTCATTTTATTTCTGATTTCTGTGAAGTTCTAAAAGTTCAGTCGGTTTCCATAAGTTGTCCAATGTGTTTGGTAAATGTTTTCTGCCCCTTTTGTTCCAGTAATGCTGTCTGTTTATGTTAAAAAAAAATAGTCACTGTTTTCTGTTATCTGTCCCGGAATGACGGCTTGGTTCCCGGATTCCGATTGGGATCCGGTTTCAGGCTGTCGCAATATTAATCCAAACGTAGGATGTCACATTAAAATGAAACCATACATCTAAATTTTTTTGGGTATTACATACACTAGATTGAGAATTACTGAAATTAATATTTTGAAACATAGAAGAAAATTAATGACAGGCGCATGAATCTTAAACCAAGGTTGATTGGCTTATCTCTACGTGGTGTTTGAGGTGTCCATTTGTTTGAAAAGGTGAGCTGTAACATCAATACGCTTCAATTTACTCTTTTTTTTTTTTCAGTATATCCTATTCTTCAAACAACTTTTGCAGTGGCAGATGCACCTTTATCAATGAGCATAACCTTCTTAACTGCAGAGTCTAGATTATCTTCAAGTCGAAACCATATTTATTTGAAAATTTGATAGAAATAGTTTTAAAATATCATATTGGAAAAATCTCCATAGCTCTAGATAAACTTAAAATATATTTAGGAATTCCAAAAGGTAGAGAAGATCACAGAGAAACAATACTTCTTTTTTTTTGGTTTGATTCTATATGTGATCACAATAATTCTTTGAAAAGTCAGGATCCAATATCAGCACTTCCTTCACTGCCCTAAATTACATGAAGAAACAAAACTACAACAACTTTGTGAAATTAATTCAAAAAACTATTATAACCTAACCTTGTTGTCGAGAAATCGATGTCTGCATTCTATCTCTATCAATGGATTGCATTTTACAGCAACCTAAAGATGATGAAATCCGAAGAAAAAAAATCACGATAAGCAAATATTTAAATGCTCGACATATAATGTCTATAAACAGAATGATTGGCAAATGAAACTCAAAATCCAAAGAAAACATATTGAGGCAAATTAATATTTTTAAATAATTAAAAATTATGAACAACATGAATCTTTAATGACCAATGGTTAAATAAAACCAGCAACCTTGTCATATCAAGGTTGAAAATTGAACTTTGATGCAAAACAAAATGACAAATATTTGGTGGGCAAGAAGCAAAATGCATTTTTTTTTTTTCAGAACAATAGGAAAAACCATCAATCAAGAAATTAGATAAATGAAAGTAACATAAAATACGAAACAACCAATATCTGTAAATGAAAAATGGATAATTTCTAACTCGTTTCAGTCGAACATAAATATCTTGTTAAAAACTTATCCACTTGAGCCTATTTCATTCATATTGTGAACATAAATATCTTGTTAAAAACTTATCCACTTGAGCCTATTTCATTCATATTGCGAACAATGCTTTGAAAAATTGGTAAATATATATAGAAGCTAAAAATGAGTAAAATGTAATCAAAATGCATAATTTTAAACAGTCATTATATGAGTAAAAAAGACAAGAAAAAAATAAAGAAAAACAATGTGATGCAATATTAGTTATTTTCATAGTGTAACCGTCAAAAACCATAGAAGATTTTCAATACAAAATGTGCAAGCATAAACAACCATAAACATGTATATTAAGCAATAGATATTGTTACAAGTATTTCAAATGTCATAATCTATTATTATCCAACTAATCGTGTAAATATTTGATTTAGAAGTGAACTTCCTACAATTTGAAGACACCCCCTTATAAAAGAAGAAATAATTTAATAATATAAAATAAAAGGTAAAAACTATTTTAACCCCTAAATTATGATTTTTTTTTTAAAACACCCTTAAACTAACAACCCTAAGAAATTCAACCTTCAACTATTATAAACCTAATAATTTAATCCCTCGCGGCTCCCCGATCACCCCTCGTTCTGCATTTTTTGCCTAGAACGGGGGGACGATCTAAAATGAATGACCCCTCATTCTGTCGGGTGGTCGTTGTGGAGGGTGGAGGCCCCACCGTTCCATGTGCGATGCACGTGGAACTGGAACGGGGGGCCGTTCTTCCGAGCTAGCCCCCCGTTCTCAAAAATTGGTCTTGAGAACGGGGGACCGTCACCTTAGATCGGCCTCCCGTTATGGAACAACGGGGGGCCAATTGCCCAAACCGGCCCCTCGTTCTCAAAATTAGGGCTGAGAATGAGGGTCTTCATCCCCCAACGGGGGGCCGATCTCTGATAGTATATAAGAGACCGGCCCCCCATCAGCTCTCCACTTTCAGAAAACCAATTTTTTTCTCTCGGCCGCCGCAATTCCAACTCAAAATCCAACTATTTCATGCTCCCACCTTTTTGATTTCTCTATCCTTGTTGGTTTACTACAACTATTATCCAAAAATCCCCAAATTCGAGCCTAAAAATCCCAAATCTAAACCCTTTCAATTTGCCCCTAAATTGTCTTTAAACGAAAGGTCTCGTCACAAGCAGGTCCTTCACAAGGTGGCCCGACAAACCAGGCACTGTTGTCACAAGGTGCCCTGACATACCGGGTACCGTTATCAGAAGGTGCTCCGAGTCAAGGGGCACGATGGCCAACTGGTTACTTGTCGAATGAATTTTGAAATCAGTTGTGTGAAGAGCAGTTAGAGCGGGATATGTCAATCCGCTTGATTATTCATGGGAAGGTTACCAACTTTAGTGGTTGAGAGTCTTTGAAGATCAAAGAGATGTTTGACGGAATCTCCTTGCACGGGGTGTACGGGCTGAGGGGAGAGAGCTGCGACAGAATTGTTCGCTTATTTTATGCGAACTTCAGCCCCACAGGGAGGATTGGGTGGTTGAAGACGTACATCTGCGATACCAAGATTACTGTATCTCTAGAGGTTGTTAACGAGTTGCTCGGATTTGCCCCATGAGGGAGTGACGTGGAGAGATACTATCACACTTCCCGAGACTGTGACTTCTTTAGATCAGCAGAGGGACTAAAGTTCCTGAGGCAAATTCACCGCAATTCAGATATTGTAGGGTTCGTGAAGCCAAGATCGAAGGACTTGAACGTCAAAGCTCAAGTTATTCACAACCTGATCACACATACCATTCTACCTCGGGATGGACATAGAGATCTGGTGAGCTACATGAATCTCTATGTGATGGAGAAGCTGTACAACAGTAGAATGTTTGACCCTGGCTACCTGATCTTAATTCACATGCATAAGATCGGTTGGACATGCAACAAGAACTTGTCGTACGACACCTTGATTAAGAGGATGGTCGAGCGTTCTGTGATTCAGCTACCAGTGGAAAGCATAGAAGAGCACAGAGATCCGTCGATTTATTTGACAGGCTTCATCTGACTCGAATGGGCCTAGTTGAAGTCGACTGGACTTAGATGCGGAAGGGAGGTTAGGGGGCCTCCACATCTCGGGACGCTCTTATGGAGGACGCCATTGCGCCGCCATTGTCCCACCAAGAGTCTAGTATGTGGGACACCATTGAGCAAAGGTGGAATAGGATGGAATAGCGGTGGGACAAGATGGAGCAGAGGATGAATTTCCTAGTGAGCAGAGTCGAAGAGGTCAACTTGTCAAACATACTGCTAAATGACAGAGTCACGCGTTGGATAAAGGCCTTTGATAGTGATGACCCACCCGTAGTGTAGTTTATATTTCATTTTATGGACTTTGTTTTACCTTTGTAATGTAGTATCATTTGATGTATTGTAGTTTGTATTTCTTATCATTTGATGTACTGTAGTTTGTATTTCATTTTATTTCATGTCACTTTACTTTATATTTGTACTGTAATTATCTAGATCTTGCTGTTAAGTATAACTTGTAATTTGAATATGCAAGAATTGTGGCTATGGAAGAGTCATAAAACAGACGAAACTCTGCTCATTTTTTCAATTTTATCTCACTAAATTACACATTATTCACCTTATAAATTAATTTTTAAAAAATACCAAAAAATATTCAATTTACTTGAAATTTTTAAAACATATTCACCACATCATGGAAAGATAATATGTAAATTTTTATCATTTTCTAACACTTTTATGATTTATTGTAATTGTTGTACGTCTGTTTTATAAATCGTATAAGTATTAGAAAATAACGAAACTTTCCAGATTATCTTTGCATGATGTAGTGAATATGTGTTAAAAATTTCAAATAAATTGAATACCTTTTGGTATTTTTTTTTCCTCTGTTCCGTTCAAGACGTGGGGGGGGGGGGGGGGGGCGGCATTCTAGACTCGGGTACACGCTAGTGGCCGTGTTCTAGACGCGGGTGGTATTGTTCTCACACGGAGGGCCGATCCCCCGATAGTATAAATAAGATCAGCCCTCTGTGCACCATCCGTCTGTCGAAACCGAGAGAAAAGTTGCCAAAAATCACCGAATCCGTGATTTTTGTTTCTAAAATTCCTCAAATCTCAGCCCTCGCCACCGAAAATTCCAAAATCTAAAGCCTCATCTTTTAGAACTCAAACCAGAGCCCTCCACTGTCAAAAATTTGAAACCGGGCCTCTAAATTGGTGAAAATCCGAAAGCTAAGCTGTTTAATCGCTGAAAATCCCAACCCCGAGCCAAGAAATCACCGAAAATCTCAAACCCTACTATTTGCAATGGGCCCAAAAAAAATTTTGAAACGAAAGTCTCCCCCTTTCACCCAGACAAAAGCTGGCCCATCAAACCGGACACCTTCGTCGCAAGGTACTCCAGATCAAGTGCCACGACCACTGCTTAGTTATCTGTCAATGCAATTTTGAAACCAGACATGTCAATAGCAGTTTGAGCAAGATATGTTAATCCGCTTGATTATTTATGTAACACCCGAATTTACGAGATTTTTGTAATATATGTGAATAATGACATTTTTGTAATTATGTCGAATTAAGTCGGTTTCGTGAAAAAAAAAAAGCGTTATTACAATCTTAATAATTAATATGGATTTTAAGAAAATTTTGGGAATTTTAGGATTTTAACTTTAATTTTACGAAAATTACGTTTCTCGTAATATAAAGGATGTTGTTGTAAAAATAGTAAACGAGGTCCGAATTGTAAACGAACTGTTTTAATGGAACCCTGATAATAAGTTGGATTTATTGGCAAAATAAGGAATTTTGGAGAAACCGAATCGTTAGCTAAATAACAAAACGAAAGACGAAACAAATAGAAAATCAAAGGAAGGGCGGTATGGTAATTTGACAAGCCAAAATTATATTAAAAACACCAAAAATCTCTTCTTCTCCAGCACTTCACGGCTTCTCTGTGTTCTCCCTCTCTCCTTCGGCGATTTCTTTCTCCTCTCACTGCGTTCTCCATTACGGCGACCAATGTTCTCCGATCGACCTCCGATCCTTCATGTTTCCTTCTCCAATTCCGACCCTAGGTATGATTCTATAGTTTTGGAAGGTTATTGTTTGGTTTTTTTACAAAGTTACACGGTTAGGATTTAGTTAGGGTTTCGTTAAAAACGTGATTTAGGGTTTGAAATTTATAGGTTTACCGTGTTTGTGGATATAAAGGATGTATTGAGCGTTATTGGACGAAGTTAACCTATTTAAGGACAAATTTTAGGAATTGATGAATTTTCGGGTTTTTGGAAAAACTCGTTAATGGTGGTTTCGAGGTATCGAGCATTAATTGTTTGTAAAAAAATGCCTCGATTAGTTAAGTTAGAATTTTAGAAATAAGGATTTCGTTAATTTGGACGTTAATGGTTCAAACGCGTTTTAACGATAACTATTGCGAATTTACTTAGGTGAACAATGCTCGTGGACGGAGCTTGAAGTTCAACGCGCACGAGGTAAGTTCTCGTGACTTAATCTGGCCGATTGGCCTACACCGTATATCGAAGTCGCGTCGAGGATTATTGTGGATTTGTTTGTTTAAACGCTTTGGTTGGGTAGTTAGGATTAGTTCTTTTATAGGATATGCTTTTTATTGCTTTTATTGTCTCGATGGTACATATGATGTATGTTTACTTTAAGCACGTAATTGTCCATGCATCACGGTTTTCAATTATGCATAGAAAATGAATTTTCGCACTATGTTTTAAAGAAAATGGTGATGTGGCCTAAAAGGGGGTTATTGACCTATTGTGAAGGCTGAGAAAGGCCGGTCACAATACCGCATCTAATAAAAATCCATGTATGTTTATGGTCATGCGAGGTGGGGCTCAGGCATGGCTGTGCGTGTTACAAGCATGTACCCTCCTCCGCTAGGTGGAAAGGGTTGTCCAACCACAGGACGTGCCCTCTACATTTAGCGGGTTGAGATCTCGGTGACAAATACGTGCCCTCTACATTTAGCAGAAGAGGCCTATTTCGTGTTAAATACGTTTTGAGTCGGTTTGAGGGAGGTTACAGGAGATGTACGAGTATTGGGCTGTTTTATGATGAAAGTGCGAATTGTGTGTTATGTGTATAAGTATGCAGGGAAAAGAAAGAAAGAAGAGGAAACAAAAAGAGAAGGAGGCAGAGAACCTGCCGATCAATCGCCATCGATCGGCAGGATGATCGCCGCTCTCTGGAATTTTTCCAGAGAGCCTGGCGATCGATCGCCCAAAGGGGGGCGATCGATCGCCACTGTGGGGGGCGAACGATCGCCCCCCCCCCCCCCCCCCCCCAATTTTGTACGTTGGCGATCGATCGCCTGATATGGGCGATCGATCGCCCCTATAGATTTTGGGTCAAATGTCCCTTCTGCCCCTCAGTGCTTTGGTCGATGATTTAAATGTTTTTAATTGTTTTAAACATTTGTTTTAATTGTTTTATTTCAATTGTTTTAAGTTTTATTAAAGTGGTTTTCAAAATAGTTATGAATGATTTTAACAATTTAGTCTACGATTTAAATTCCGCTCAAACGTTACGAAGTTTACAAGGATAGAAAAAGGGTATGATGATAAAAAAAAATAATACGGGAAAATAAGGGTACAGTGTCTGGGTCGCTACAATTTATAAGGAGACTGCCAACTTCAGCGGCTAGGAGTCGTTGGAGATTAAGGAAATGTTTGACAGTATCGTATTGCACGGGGTCTACAACATGCAGGGAGACAACTCCGGCAAAATAGTTCACTTATTTTACGCTAACTTGACCACCACCAGGAGGGTGTGATACTTGAAGACGTATTTATTCAGTACGGATATTATCATAGGTGCAGGTGATGTGAACGAACTGCTAGGATTTACGCAAAAGATGCGGCCAGATACTATCACGCTTCCCAATAGTGTATTTTGCAAGAACAAATGATGGCCTGCAATTCCTTGGGCAGATTCACTGAAATTCAGAAATTGCAGCCTTCATCAAACCAAAGTAGAAGCACTTGAATGTAAAAACTTGGGTTGTTCACAGCCTGATCAGCCACACCCTGCTCCCTAGGAATGGACATAGATATCTGGTGAGCTGGATGGATCTCTATGTCATAGAGAAGCTCTACGGTGGCACAATGTTCGACCTAGGGTACATGATTTTAGGCCACATGTGTAACGCCTCTAATTTCCCATAACACTATTCCTAAAAATGACGTAAAATTTAAACTTTTATTTTATTCTTTCCCTCTTACTCATTTAAAGACAGTTGAATTCCTCTCGGGTTTCATCAAATGCACAGTGGGTTTGGATGACAAAAACAGAAGAAAATACCTCTCGGGTTTCATCAAATGAACATTGGGTTTGGACGACAAAAACAGAGGAAAATACCTCTCAGGTTTCATCAAATGAACAGTGGGTTTGGACGACAAAAACAGAAGAAAATACCTCTCGGGTTTCATCAAATGAACAGTGGGTTTGGACGACAAAAACAGAAGGCAGCGTGGACGTTTAAAAACAGAAGAAGGCGTGGACGATAGAGATAAAAGACGGAATACTTTGGACGTGGACGATGGAGATAAAAGATAGCGTGGACAACTGACTTTCTCTGCAAGAACGCTTAACTAAACTTTATCGTCCACGGACTCACTTAAACTTTCGTCCACTAACCACGTAATTTTGTTGTCCACAATCCACGTGACTTCATTGTCCACAGACTAACGTCCACAGACTACTTAGACTTATTCGTCCACAGACTCCAACTGTAACGACCCCTATTCCCAACAAGATATTATCCGCTCTGGGGATTGGGCCGCAGCTCAATATCCTCCCCTCACGGCTTTGTTTGGTGAGAACTTCTCGGAAGGTCACCCAACCTGAAATTGCTCTCACCGAAGCACTTTTAACTTCGGAGCTCTTATGGGATCCGTTGCCAATTGTGCTCCAAAACGCGTCTTGCCATCTTGGGAGGGTCTCTTACATATGTTTCATTTTCATGTACTTTCCCAAGCGATGTGAGATTGTGACGACCCCCTTTTTTACGACCCAGGATTCACCTATATTCGAGTCCTGGATTCGCCTACACTCAGCTAAGGTCCCGAGATTTACCCCGCTACCCGAGGTTTGCACCGCAGTCGTACCCATACGTGCACATTCAGGCCATCACACCAACGTCCATAAACTACTTAGACTTATTCGTCCACAGACTCCAACGTCCATAGACTACTTAGACTTATTCATCCACAGACTCCAACGTCCATGGACTACTTAGACTTATTCGTCCATAGACTCCAACGTCCTAAATGGACGACTATTTTCCCTTATACCTTTAGACCAGAATGGACGATGACCAAAATGGACGACGTCCATACTTATAAAATCCTTAAGCAAAATAACAATCTATTTCGTCAATTCCCACACTGTAACACCCGATAGTTTTATAACTCTTATAGGCCTAAGAGTAATCAATTAGTGGGTTGATGTTAAGAATGAAAGATTTAAAACAATGAAATGTTGGGGGGGGAAGAGTTGACAAGTCAAAGGTAAAGGAATTGTGGTGATTGTTGGAAATGTTAGTGTTGAAAAGTCAAACCAGAAAGAGCCAATGAAATTCAAGCAAATGGTGAAGAATAAAAGGAATAGAAAGTGATGATTTTTGATAGCCTTCACGTTGGTTTAATGAAGAAAAAGGTGGGGGTAAAAGTTTAATTTTTGAAAGCTTGGAGGGAGAAATTAAAAGTAAATGAAAGTTATAGTTTAAATGTTGTTCTTTCTCATTTTCTCTCCATTTTCATCGACTTCTTCTTCATCCTCCATTGTTGGCGATTCTTCTCCCTCTTTCTCCATTTCTTCAAGTGATTTCAAGGTAAGTTTACTTGGGTTTTGGTTTGTGTACATTTAGATGGAGTTTAGAAGTGTTTTTAGGTATTTTGGTTGAGTTTGGTAAATTTTAGGAAACCCTAGGTTAGGGATTCCGAAAAATTGAGTTTAGATGTTAGATTTCTTTCCTATTTTGGTAGTTTAGTTGTTGAATGGAGTGGTTTAGGTTGTTGGAGGGGTAAGATGAAAGATTGAAAGAGTGTTACACAAAAACGGTTTAAGAACACTTTAGGGCCGAATCTGTCTTTGGGAATTTCGGGTTGGCCAAAGTATTTATTTGGTTAATTTGAGTGATTCAATGGATAGTAGACGTGTAGAGCTTTCCGAGTTGGGGTGGCACGTCGAAATCCGTTGAAAAACGAGGAAGTTATGGCCGTTTAAAGTTGGACGTCGGTAATTTGTACAAAAACGGGGTTTAGGTGTTTAGATGTGAGAGTTGTTTAGTTGTTGGTTAGTTTTAGTTTTAGTTAGAAAATCTTTTAGAATTTATTGATAGCTTATCAAACTAAGTTTACGTTGTTTTAGGTTATCGTGCGTGTGAATTGGCCGAGTTAAGTGAACAAGTGGAAAACCGAGCATCCAGGTAAGTAGTGGTAGCTTTCTTTCGCCTTCGGGCCTACACCACGGAACGGTAGGATTATTTATTTCGTGTTGTGTATTGTTGGGTTTGGTTACATAATGGTTGACGTGCATTATTGTTTTCAGTAACGAAAATACGAGTTGTTTTTGCATGGCTGGTTGTGAGTGTGAACATAATCAGATAAATAATGTTCCTTGTCGGGATACAGTGCTTGCAGTGGCACCCCGAAGGGAACTTGAGATCTCAAATAGTGTGCCTTGTCGGGATGAGGTGCTTGCAGTGGCACCCCGAAGGGAACTCTATGAGAGAACGGCTAAAATACGAGATCTGGAATAGTGTACCTTGTCGAGATGAGGTGCTTGCAGTGGCACCCCGAAGGGAACTCTATGAAGGATGGTTGGCTAAAATATGTAAAGGTCGTGAGTATGAATTCCTAGACGGTCATAGGATTCTACGATCGACGAGGGAGATTATGCATGGCCATCCTAGACGGTTATGGGATGTGAGCTAGCTGGTCTTGCTCTGGTGATTTTGAGTTTGGCCGTCCTAGACGGTTATGGGATGTGTGCCTACTCAAATCACACGGCTTATGAAACAAATAATGTATTGAACAATAACGAACAGCAAATAAACACAACTGAGTGGTAGAAACTGCATGTATTAGGTTGCTTGCATTGTGTTGTAGTCTCATTCGTTACTCCCTACTTGCTAAGCATTAGGCTTACGTTTTGTGTTCTGTGGTGTAGGTGACGAACTCTATTCAGGTGAGGTTGATGAGACAGCTGAGGCTTAGGCTGCAGTCGGAGGAGTACGGTGACCGCCGGTGCAGGCTATTGTGGGGGCGTCTCGATTACTATCGTCCTTGGGTATTTTGTGGGAAGGTGGTAGATGGTTTGGTAAGCGTTTTGTAAGGTTTTTTGGTTAAAACGACTTCGAACCATTGGATGTTTAGTATGAATATTTACAAAAAAAAAAAATGTTTTGGTAGTGGATTTTAATGTTTTGAGTTGGGGATATTGTGTTTAATGGTTGTATTATTTGAGAAGTTGAAAACATATATTTTTGGGTGTTTGGTTTCAGGGTTTGGTTTAAAGAAATTTAGGCGTTATGCCGCCCATTTCGGTTTTAAATTATTTAACGTCGGGTTATGTTAGCTATTTTTATTTAATCGTTTGAAGACGGTTTTCTACGAAATTTACGGGATTTGAAGATTTGAGTGTCGGAATGTCACGGTTAAAGTTTCGTGATTTTTGGAGTCACACGGGGTAGTGAAATGTGAAGGAAGGTGAGGGAAGGTCAAATTGGGCGTTTTTGGAGTGTTTTGGGTAAGAAAAACCCAAGCCGGCCCGATCGATCGGGCCCGGGGCGCGATCGATCGAGGTCGGGGTGTTTTTGGGTGAATTTGGCCCCAGCGGGCCCGATCGGTCGGGCCCAAAACGCGACCGATCGCGGATCGGGCACTCGTGGGGCGCGCGCGCGCTGCGCGCTGTCTGGGCGCGCGCGGCGCCCAGCGCCCATTTGGGCTGTTTTTTTTTTAAATTTTGAAATTTTCCCTATTTTTACAATATTTTGACCCGACATTTTCCGATGTATTTTAAATGTATTTTGGGCCCGTTTCCCCACAAGTTTTTAGGGTTCGAAAAACCCAAAAACCGAGTCGAAAAATTTACGAAAAATCATTTAAACGTAGTTTTAAACGCGGGTTTGGTTTGCAACGTGATGCATCGGGCCCGGGGCGGGTTCGGGGCGTTACACACACATGCTTAATAGAAACCAATAATTCACTGGTAAGAACATCTATCCATAAAACTTCCAAAAAACATCAGAACATCAAAATCCATTTCCAGAAACATCAAAACATCTTTTTGTCTACTTTCCAGATACCAAGCATCCTAAAATGTTTTGGCTATACAATTTTTCCTATCTAGTCTACCTTCAGCCCAAAACAACCCTCTCAGAGTACCTACTTACATCCCCAGGTTCAGAATATACATCGACTGCCCATCACACTCCCACGAGCCAACCTTCTTCAACCTGCTCATTCCTCGGGTGGAGGGATCTGATCCTCACCTGTATCAAAATCACCTACACCATACAGACAACTATGAGCTAAAGGCTCAGTAAGTTTCGTAAATGCAAATGCATGCTATACATATGCTGTTCATAAATCATGCAGACATTTTCAGAATTTAGTACAGAACAGAACTTTTCATTACAGAATAGATTAACAGAATTAAAGTTTAAGTGAGTCTGTGGACGATAAAGTTTAGTTAAGTGTTCTGGCAAAGAAAGTCAGTCGTGCACGCTATCTTTTATCTCCATCATCCACGTCCAAAGTATTCCGTCTTTTATCTCTATCGTCCACACCTTCTTCTGTTTTCAAACGTCCAGGCTCCCTTCTGTTTTTGTCGTCCAAACCCACTGTTCATTTGATGAAACTCGAGAGGTATTTTCTTCTGTTTTTGTCGTCCAAACCCACTGTTCAGTTGATGAAACCCGAGAGGTATTTTCCTCTGTTTTTCTCGTCTAAACCCAATGTTCATTTGATGAAACCCGAGAGGTATTTTCTTCTATTTTTGTCATCCAAACCCACTGTGCATTTGATGAAACCCGAGAGGAATTCAACTGTCTTTAAATGAGTAAGAGGGAAAGAATAAAATAAAAGAAGAAGGAATTTGTTTTCTTTTAATTCAAATTATGTAACCGAACCTTATATTTAATTTGTATAATTTAAGATACTTTAGTTTTGTTTAAAACTCGTTAATTGGCAAATTTTAGCCTTTTAGAATGTATGTTTGTAATAGTCTTCAAAAGGGATGCTGAACCAAGGTGAACCAAAGGCTGAACCAAGTGAACCAAGGCCAAAAGGATGCTGAACCAAGGCTGAACCGGCTGGACCAAGGTGCAAAGGAAGTGAACCGGTTGCCAGCGCCTGCAAAAGCTCCAACGGCTACATTTCTAGCCGTTGGCCGACAAGTTTTTAGACGCATCTCTCCTTCTTCTTCACCATTTTCTTCTCCTGTATTTAAGCTTCCCTCCCTTTGTAATTAGTTTAGCCATTGAGTCAAATATTTGGAAACCAAAGAGAAAGTTCTTTCTGTTGAGGGAAACTTGAGAGGTTCTCTGGTGCGTAGCCGGCGTTCGTCGTTTGAAGGCTTCACCGAATTGTTCCCGAGTTTTGGATGCTCAGAGTAGCTCTTATTTCCTCTCCCTCTCGTCGCTCATTCTTGAGCTGGCAATGAGGCGAAGCTGGATGAAATCTTGTTCCCGGTGCTGTGAAACCATCTCCGACAAGGACGAGTTTCTCACCCGAAGCTCTGTAGCTTTTGGGCCAGCCATGGGTTCCCTCTCCATTCACCGTCGGCTGCTTCTAAGGGAGAAGTAATGAATGGCAAGGCCATTTCACCCTTCTGCTGGAGTTCTTCAAGAAGCAGAGCTTCTTGGCGACAATCTTCGCCAAAGAACCAGCAAGGGCCCCTTCCAATCTCCGGCGTTCTTGCAGGTAATTCTCGGTCCTTTCTGGCCAAGAATCCTGCACACCCATTTCGTTTAAAGCATATTTCATTTTCTGTTTTCTCTCCTCTGATCTACCCTGTTTTTCATCTGCTTTAGGGTGTTCTTCGAGCACCGATCATTGTTTCTATTTCTTGTCTTCTGTATGCAATTTCTAACCTCATTTGCAGACCCGTAGCTCATCATCATGTGCCCACTGTAGAGCAACTGAGAGCTCCGAGATCCTTAGATCTATTTGACAGGCTTCATTTGACTCGGATGGGCCTTGTTGAATTTGTCGGGTCTTGGATGCCGAAGGGAGATCCCGGGGCCTCCATATCTTGGGATGTTCCGATGGAGAAGAACGCCCCCACCCCCGCCACTACCACCACCATTGCAACCGCGCCGCCATTTGCCACTGAGGCTGGTAATAGCTTGGACATGATGTAGCATATGCAGTAGATATATGAGATGCAACAATAGATACATCAGTAGATGCAGCATATGTATTAGGTGCAGCAGCAGATGCAGCGTATGTATGAGATGTAGGAAAAAATGGTTGAGTTACATAACTATTTCAGTGAGTCCCTTAGAGAGCTCACTCAAAGGATAACGGATTGGATGGCGTCTGAAGACGACGATTTCCCTCCTCAGTAGTATAGTTTAGATGTTGTATTTCATTTTATGTATTATACTTGTTATCTATTAATTTGATGTACTTTAATTTTATGTCTTGATTTATAGTTTTTATATTGTAATCTGGTTGTTGGATATATATTTGTGATTTGAATTTGTAGGAACTGTGTGAAGATAGCTATAGAGGAGTCATAAAACAAACGAAACTCTGTCCATTTTTTTAATTTTTGTTTTATTTTTTTAAATAAACTGAAACAAATAAATAATTGTAAGGAAAAAAATTTTACCGTAACAAGATACAATCAGAATCAATCTATTTTTGGAAGGAAAAAGATTAACCTTAACAAGATACACGACATGCTAGATTCACATTCTTCGAATAATCAGAATCAGAAAAATGGAAACTCTTGCTAATTTTTCAACTTTTTTTCACTAAATTACACATTAAAAAAATTAATTTTATAGAAATACCAAATAATATTGGACTTACTTGAAAATTTGACCGCATTTTCACCAGACCATGGGAAAATAATCTGAAAATTTTCGTGATTTTCTAACACTTGTACCATTTATTGTCATTTTAGTGAATTAAATCATAAAATTGACGTGCAATATGATTAAGTACTCCACTATTTTCATAATATAATGATTTTACCGCATATTCACCGTCTCTTTCTCTTGAAACAAATCTCATTTAATATATGTTTTGGTCCATCAATCTTGGAATATTCATCAATGTGATTGAGTACTCCACTCTTTTCATAATCTAACGAAATGTATTTTGATATCGAAAAGTTTAATTCTTGCAAGGCAGTTTTGGAAAAGTTGTCAAAATACATTTTGTTAGATTATGAAAAGAGTAGAGTACTCAATCACGTTGATGGAGTGAAACATATATTAAATGAGATTTGTTCCAAGAGAAAGAGGTGGTGAACATGCGGTAAAATCGTACATTATGAAAAGAGTGCAGTACTTAAACCTGCCTTGCAAGCATTAAGTTTTGCAACGTTCTTCTGGTCCGAAGAAGCCGATATAGCAAATTAATGCCCGAAGATAGTCATATGTTTCTTCTTCCATAGCCGTGTGTAGAAGATTCCTACATATAATGAAATTGTATTAAAACAGATGTACAGTGTGTTTATGAGCAAAATGTGTTAGACTGTACATGCGTCCTATCAAATGTGTTGAAACCCATAAAAGTCTCTTGCAAAGCAGCGCCTGAAGTGAATCCTGGGTGAGGACAAGTGCAACTATCATGCCTCTTCTGCCGACATATATCACACGACATCTTTGAGTTCTTCTTACTAATTATCAAACTCGAGGGCTCCTCGACATCTCGCACTCTTGTCTTCTTCGGCCTACTGAGTTGGCGGTATCTTCTTGGCGGGAGGAGTTCCTTTAAATTTGGTATTTGCGGCTACATTTGGTGGCCGCTCACGAGCTGAACAAAGTGTGAGTACATCTGTAGGTAAGTTGCTCGGTGATAGCATCAATGCACGTAATTATTCGGTGCTACTCTCAAGAAATACATGCATTGCATGGACACACGGGATTCCAGTAAGCTCCCACCTGTTACAGTTGCACACACACGTATTCATGTTGACAATGTATTGTTCGTTGTTGATGCTTACCTCAAATCGTGCACCTCTCGCAAGCACAACACTCCAATTTCGAGCTACACTTTCTAGCTTCTCAAGGTTTTTGCTTATCTGGAGACACAAGAGGTCTGGTGATTGGGTCAACTTCTCAAATTTTTTTACAATACGAGTCATCAAGCTCTGTCTAATCATCTCGAACATGATCAGAATCGATTTGTCCCTGGCCAGCAATAGAACTACATTGATTGACTAGCACAAATCATTCAAGCCCATTTCGCATTTGGGGATAGAAGAGAAGGCATGACTGGCTCAATATCTAGGCTCCTCTTCTCGAAGCCATGCGTGGGCATCCAGGTTAAGCTGATGTAGTTTCCTCATTTCTATCTCGAAATGATAACTTATGGTTTCCCTAGTTGCATTTCACATCGCATCTCTATACGTTCTGTCCCAAAATAGGTTTTTGAAATTGGCGTACATATGTGGGAGGCAGTTGCAGTGTTGGGTGTGTTCTAATTCATCTGTCACAACATTTAGCAAACCCTAATATTTAAAAGAAATACAGAGTCAACATAAAACAATATAACGTAGAGAGTACTGATCAGATAATTTTCAGGAAAGACTATACTGAATAATCTCCTAGACAGAATTATCTTTCCAAGTAAGTTCCCAGAAAAGGCTTGAAATGTCAAAAAAAATCTCACTTAAAATCCAGTCTCCTAGACAGAACTTCCTTAAACTGTGAGAATCGATCAAACTCTTTATTTGAAACGTATGCTCGTCTTGCATCTTAAAAGCATGCAGTCGCTACTCACACTCGTCTTCACACTCGTCTTCACACTCAGCTGTCAGTCGCCGATTTTCACTTTTGGTGAATTTTATCCCATGACCATTTTTCAAAGAATATTAGACTATTTCTGCTCTAATTTACTTTAAATAACTATATCTTTTCCCAAAAAAAACTCATTGAGATTTCTTCTCTTACTGGTATGCTTTCCACCTCATCATCCCCCGAATCGACTAGTGTTCAAAGCTCATTGTCTAGAGTTCTGGAGGTCGAATACACCTCTATTTCTTCATTTCCATGCAAGATGCTGGAAGCTCATCATATGCAGGCGTGTGTCGTATGAATACCAATTCAAATCAAGATAACAAGTTGTTGTTCCGTCTAAATCAACTGATCGACTTGAATCAGAATCCATCATCGTTGCCAATAAAGAGAAAATTTATCGGAGCAAGAAAATATTTGCGAGGTTTTAGAGTTTTAGGAAGGTGTGGAATGAGAGTGGAGGGTTGATCTCCTTAAATAACCAAGGAGATCGCCCCCCATTCTCGGGAGAACGGCCCCCATTCTATGGCCCGTGATCAAATTATTGATCACGGGCCGTAGAACAGGGGGCTGTGTACTAGACTCAGCCCCCCGCGTTCTCCGGCCCATGATCAATAATTGATCACGAGCCATATAACGGGGGGCCGTGCTCAGGACAAGGCCCCCTGTTTTAAAACTTGTCAGTAACACATGTGTTACACGTGTTACATGGGGGGCTGAGCTAAATATAATAGCCCCCTGTCCTCTATGGGGGGTAGAACCCCCTGCGCACGTGTAGAACTTGCGGGGGGGAGGGTCGACCTAAAATAAATGGCCCCCCGTGTTTTTTCCACGTGCAAGGCACGTGCACAGGGGGTTCTAACCCCCCCCCCCCCCCTCCCGTATCAACCCCAGTGGAGAACGGGGGGCCGCGCTTGGAGAACAGGAGGTCGTTCTCTCTTTAAAATGCAGAACGAGAGGCTATCAGACGTCTGTCGGGGTTTAAATTGTTAAGTTTTCGATAGTTTGAGGTTTATTTTGTTAGGGTTAATACTTTAAGGGGTTTTTTTTTAAAAAAAATGATTTGAGATTTAAAATGGTTTTTATCCTTTATATAAAAGAGAACATGGTCTTTTCTGTGTGGCTTTGTTGAGCTAGTCGTAGTCCATGCAAACCTGTCATCCAGTCAAGGTCCTTGTTAAATAATCTCATTTTTTTATTTTTGATATCAGTTATTTAGTGCTACTGATTCATGCATCCAACCATTTAATAATTTATTTCTTTACTACCTCTTTCATGATAGGATTCAATCGGAGCAAGTGCTCAATGGTCACTCTATAGTCATCCTCCATGCAAATTTTGTGCATGCAATTAGATGGACTATTTTTTTTATATATGCAATCGACCATCCTAATGCCTTCTTGTAGTCTCAAGGACTCTCAACAGTTTCACTTCTTCTACGGTGGTTAGATGGGCTGACATGATGACTAACAATGTAAGTTATTTTCCTAGGAACACATATCTCAAGCGCTTTTGGTGACGATTTTAACTCTAATGTCTGTGGCTCGTCGATTGATGGTCTCATTTCAACTTCCAATGACTCACTTTGTTTCTTCGTGTACAGCATTTTAGGGTTGGTGTTGAGTAGATTGATTTGCTCAACTATCCCTCAAAATATCTCACAAACAAACTCAAACGTGATCTTTAATGGAGAGAAAAGCTTGGATTTTTTTGTTGGAACTTCCTTTTACATGGGTTTGCTCCTCCTTCGAGCTCTTCTTCAATCCTTGTGTAAGAATTCCATTGTTTTGAGAGAAATTGTGTGGAAGGAGATGGAGCGTGGCTTGGCAAGGAAGATGTAACACATGAGAATTTTGGGAAGACTTAGCCTTTCTTATAACGACATGTGTTATTTTATGTTAGTTATTTCATGATCAATGAGGTGGACATGAAGGTAAGTGAATGACTTGAGGGCTAAGGTGTGAATTTATTTAAGTAAAAAAGATTAAAGAATCAATCTAATAGACAGTTACTTAAATAAATAAGGTTGAGAACCTTGATAAGAATAATCCATTCGTATAAAGATATGTTATGCGTTAAATAACTAATGATACGAGAATCTAAGGATGTAGTACAAATGGAAAGTGTGTTTGTTCATAACAAAGTGTTTAAGAAACTGAATTAATGTTACGAGAGTTTAAAGATGTAATATGAATGGAAGTTTCCTAATCAAGTGTTTTGGAGAATCATTTGGATGTCATACGAATTTAAGTCTCAAAAGTGTTGCAAATAAAAAGGACTAATTTCTCAGAAAAATGGTAAAGGTGTCGACACTTGTACGAATATCGATTGACACCTTGCTTCAAATTTCAGTAAACAGAAAACAACAATGATGAAGTGTCAACAATTTGAAAGAGCAGTTGACCGGGCGTTGGACTGGACTAAGAAAAAGAACGAATGAAAGAAGGAGATAATGTTCCCACATTTTGTATTAACTAACGATCAACGGAACCAAATAAAGTGTCAACTAGTGAACAGGAAATCACATATTTATAAGAAAACCGAACCCGAAAAATGTATTATTTTGATCTAGAGCCGCTAGTCGCCACCCAACATCTCTCAAGCTTTGTCAAGATAAGTCTATTTCACATTGAAATTGATTAGGTAACAATCTCCAAATGGTCATAAGAGTAAGCAATGATCGATTAGTGTTCGATTTCTAATGTTCGAGATTTGTGATTTCTATCCATCAAGGATAATAATACATGAGAATTTTTATAAATAGGTTGATCTAAAGAGCATGATAGTCATCGTGAAGATATTGTTATCGCGCTAAGGAATCCAAGTAAATAATGTTTTATGCATTGACTCATCGGTCTGCATCACAAAGTCCTAGGTTAAGTAGTTTTGTTACGATAAAACTTTTAGGACTTTTTTGCTAGTACGTTATGACATTAATGACTTGAGAATATGTTATAATATAAACTTTTGATTGTTATTTTTTTTAGATGATAAGATTATATTGATGATGATGTTGTTTGAGGATGTGTTCTAATATAGAATTTTGATTGTAATATACTGTTAGATGATAAGATTATATTGACGATGAAGTCGCTCGAGGATGTGTTATAGTAAACACTTTTGATTGTGATGTATTGTTAGATGATATGATTATATTGACGATGATGTCGTTCAAGGATATGCTTCATTTGATGACTTGTTAGATGTAGAAATATTGGTGCTTTTATGATACGTAGTAGGTTATGATTGCATAGAAAGAACATATTGTAACGACCCTAAAACCTACCCTTAATTTCCCGTTTAATTTTTTTTTTTTTTTTTTTCATTTTATACTCTAAACTTTAACTTAGCGTTCGAGCGGAAGTAAAACTTTAAATCAGAACAGTTGAAGTATAAATGTTAAACCATTTAATTAGAACTTGAAAACAACTTAACTAAACTTAAAACAATTGAATTAAAATAATTATAACAGAAGAAAACGTTTGGCCATGAAAGCAGGGGCAAAACTGTAAGGACCAGAGAAACAAGGGGGCCGCACGAACGCACAACTGGGGGCGTTCGTGCGCCCCACTTGTGGCCGCTCGAGCGGCCATGCAAGGGCCGCTCGAGCGCCCCTTCTTTTTGCCACGGGCGCTCGTGCGCAGCCCTTCCTGCGCCCGAACGCCAACCTCTCTGGAAAACCAGAGAGGTACGCGACCCGGCACCCCTCGACCCGCGCCCGTACGCCAAACCCTCTGGATTCTTTCTTCTCCCTCTTTTTTTTTTTCTCTCGCCCCGTAGACAACTCACACACACCCTCCCTTTCCCTTTTCTTCACCATTTCATCAACACACACATAACAACACACCCATCACGATACTCTATCCATTTCTCCTTCCTTCATCATTCATCAATACATTTCACAAACATACTTCGTCACACATACATCACATACGCTATATATAAAAAAAACTATTCACTAACTCAAAACACGATCGAACATAACCAATTTCATGAAAACGAACCGCGTGGTTCCGTTTAAAAGTTTAACATCCCACTGTTTGAAAAACGTTTAAAACTTTACAAAATACTTTCTATTTCCTATCCAGATCCAAACATCCTATAATGTTCTAACAATTTCTATCCAAAATAACCCAAAATACCTATGTACGTCCCCACGGGTCAAAATCACGCTCCGACTGCCAGCGCACTCCCACGGGCCTCCTCCCTCAACATGCTCATTCTTCAGGCGGAGGGACATCTTCCTCACCTGTCTCAATATCACCTACACCATAGAATTTAAACACGTGAGCTAGAGGCTCAGTAAATCTAAGTGAATGCACATGAATGCTATGCGTATGCTGATTTAAACTATGCATCGTTTTCATTTCTTTCATTTCAGTTCATTTCTTGTCACCGGGGCTTCGCTCTCACTAGATAGGAGCGGCACATCCTGCGATTGGATAGCCCCTCGTATCTAACCGGGGGGAAGACATGCTTTATCCGACAGCCATGTCTGAACCACCGCCACCGACGTGACCATCGTTCCATTCGTTTACCTTTTTTTTTCATTTGTAAATACATGCATAGAAATTCGTTTTTCATGTTCGTTTTTGAAACAATGATGCATGAACAAGTGTCGTGCTATAAACAACGTATAACGAGCAGAAACATACAATAATAAGGTGACAACTTACAACTTAACAAGCCATAATTCTAACTACCCTTTCTAAACTACCCGAACGCATCTCCAATATCCTCGATCGACTCAATTCGTACGGTGTAGGCCTAGATGGCCAAACAAGTCACAGAGACTTACCTTGCGTCCGTTGTTCACCGAGCTTCGTCCACAAGTGCTTGTTCACCTATAACATTTCACAATATACGTATTAATTCGAGTCTAAAATAACCAAACTCCAAAATCATTATCTCCTAACTAAATGAAACTCCCTAGAATTCTAAAACATCTCCTTGAGGCATTTCATCGAGCAACTCGTGCTCGTGATTCACCAAACTCCATTAATGGAGGTTTTTAAGCTCCAAGTTAACTAAATCTCGATTACATTTCAACAAATCAGTGGACTAAGCTCCGAAAATCATCAATACGTCTATTTGAAGCATAACTAAGCTCAATCTATCGATTTCAAACTTTGATTCACGTTTTCAACGAAAACCCTAACAAACCCTAATCGTTTTAAACTCTAAAAATCGAGATCTAACGTTCCAAAACTGTAGATTCGTACCTAGAGTCGAGGAAAGAGGAAGAAATGTGAAGAGAATCGGGTCGTCGGAGCTCTCGTCGTAGTGAAGAAGAGAAGGAGTCGCGCGGAGGGAAGAAGAAAATCGCACGGTGAGGGAGAGAATGGAGTTTACGTTGAAGTGTTGGAGAAGAAACACTTCATTTTATTTATTTACTACTATTGGCTTGGCAAATGACCAAATTGTCCTTTCATTAAATTTCTATTTGTTTTGTTAATTATTCCATTATTTAACTAACGATCCGATCTCTTCCAAAATTCTCATATTTCACCATAAATTCCAATTTATTATTACGGCCACGTTAAAACTTTCCGTTCGCAAAACGGACTTAATTTGATATATCTACAAAATTGCCGCATATTGGAATAAAATTTAAATCCCGTAAAACCGGGTGTTACAATCCATCCACCTTAATTGAAATTTTGTCCTCAAAATTTGATTATTCAAATAACCCGGGATATTTCAACATCATGTCTTGCTGTCTCTCCCAGGTAACCTCCTCTACGTCATGGTTTCTCCACAAAACCTTTACTAGAGGAATCTCCTTATTTCTCAACACCTTGATAGAAGACTCCAGGATTCGTACTGGCCTTTCCTCGTAGGTCAGCGTTGGTTGCACTTCAATCTCCCTTGTTTCAACGACGTGTGATGGATCACGTATACACTTTCTGAGCATAGACACGTGGAACACATCGTGAATACCCTCCATCGAAGCTGGAAGCTGCAATCTATACGCCATAGTTCCGACCCTCTTCAGGATAGGAAAGGGCCCGAAAAAACGTGGATTTAACTTGCCTCGTCTTCCAAATCGCATAACGCCTTTAAACGGAGAAATCTTTAAATACACCTCGTCACCCTCCTTAAACTGTAGTTCTCTCCGTCTGGTGTCAGCATAACTCTTTTGGCGGCTTTGTGCAATCTCTATGCGTTGTCTAATAACAGCGATTTTCTCCGCTGTTTGTTGTAAAATATCAGGGCCAACAATGCTAGCTTCGCCTACCTCATCCCAATATAGCGGAGACCTGCATTTTCGACCGTATAACGCCTCATACGGGGCCATGCCAATCGTAGCCTGGAAGCTATTATTGTACGAAAACTCAATCAACGGCAGATATCGGCTCCACGAGCCCTGAAACTCTAGCACGCAAGCTCTAAGCATATCCTCAAGAATCTGGTTTGTCCTTTCAGTCTGTCCGTCAGTCTGAGGATGAAATGCCGTGCTAAAATTCAACTGGGTTCCCATTGCCTTATGTAAACTCTTCCAGAACTTTGAAGTAAATCTGGCATCTCTATCATAAACAATAGAGATGGGCACTCCGTGTAGTCTAACGATCTCCTGTACGTACAGCTCAGCTAGCTGATCCATAGAATAAGTCATTTTCACTGGCAGGAAGTGAGCCGTCTTTGTCAAACGGTCCACAATCACCCATATACCATCGTGCCCCTTTGTCGTTCTTGGGAGTCCAACAATAAAATCCGTGGATATCTGTTCCCACTTCCACTCTGGAATAGGCAATGGCTGTAGGGTTCCAGCGGGTCTTTGATGTTCTGCCTTTACCTGTTGGCAAATCAGGCAGGTTTCTACATACTTGGCAATTTCTCTCTTCATATTAGGCCACCAAAAATGTTGCCTCAAGTCTCTGTACATTTTGGTGCTCCCCGGGGGCACTGAATACGCCGAGGAGTGTGCCTCAGTTAAGATCTCATTTTTCAGCTCTTCATCGTTAGGCACGTACCACCTGTGCCTGAATTTCAATACTCCGTCATCCGTCAGGTTAAAATCAGACGGACCCTCAAATGTCATGTTCGTGTGATGCCTTTCACACTCTAAATCGCCTTGTTGAGCTTCTCGTATTTTGTCTAAAATCGTAGGTCTAAGAGAAATATTAGTAAGCATGCCAGACAATTCTGCTACAATTTCCACGTCGAAGTTCTCAATCTCAGACCTTAACATTACTGACATCGACGCAAGCATAGGCTGGCTCGTTGTAGGCATTCGGCTCAAGGCATCAGCTACTTTATTCGCTTTTCCTGGGTGGTATTTAATTTCAAAATCGTAGTCCTTAACGAACTCCAACCACCGTCTTTGTCGCATGTTCAACTCCTTTTGTGTAAATAGGTACTTCAAGCTCTTGTGATCTGAGAACACTTCACACTGCTGCCCATACAGGTAATGTCTCCAGATTTTTAAAGCGAAAACCACTGCTGCGAGCTCAAGGTCGTGCGTCGGATAATTTTGTTCATATGGCTTCAATTGTCTAGAAGCATAAGCGATGACCTTGCCTTCCTGCATTAACACACATCCCAGTCCAATTCCCGAGGCATCACAATAAATACTGAACTTATCGCCCTCAACTGGTAGTGTGAGAACTGGAGCTGTAGTCAATCTCTGTTTCAGCTCCACAAAGCTTTTCTCACATGCAGGAGACCATAGAAATCTTTCATTCTTTCTCGTCAACCGAGATAGAGGGACGGCTATCTTTGAAAACCCCTCGATGAATTTCCTGTAATATCCGGCTAAACCAAGAAATCCTCGTACCTCTCGTACATTCTTAGGCTGTGGCCATTGTTTGACAACCTCAATTTTTGCTGGATCCACTGAGATTCCCTCTTGAGATATGATATGACCAAGAAAATTTACTTGATCAAGCCAGAATTCACACTTAGAAAATTTTGGATACAACTGATGCTGGCAAAGAGTCTTAAGAACAATCCGTAAATGATCCTCGTGCTCCTCCTTTGTTTTAGAATAAACCAGGATGTCATCTATAAACACAACGACGAACCTGTCCAAATACTCTTTGAAGACGCGATTCATCATATCCATAAATGCTGCAGGTGCATTAGTAAGTCCAAAGGACATCACAAGAAATTCGTAATGCCCATACCTCGTTCGAAACGCTGTCTTTTCAATATCTTCTTTTCGGACCTTCAACTGATAGTAACCCGAGCGTAGGTCGATTCTTGAAAACACTCGGGCACCCTGCAATTGGTCGAATAGATCGTCGATTCGGGGCAGTGGATACTTATTCTTCACGGTCAGTTTATTTAACTCTCGATAATCAACGCACATCCTGAGAGTTCCATCCTTTTTCTTCACAAATAGGACCGGTGCGCCCCAAGGAGAAAAGCTGGGTCGAATGAACCCCTTGTCTAGTAGCTCCTCCAACTGAGATTTCAGTTCCTTCAATTCTGCAGGCGCCAATCTGTACGCATTCTTAGATACAGGCGCTGAACTCGGATAGACATCAATTACAAACTCGATCTCCCGATCAGGCGGTAGCCCAGGAAGATCATCGAGAAAAATCTCTGAGAATTCCTTAACAACTGGAAGGTCATCCGGCTTCAGCTTATCAAGCAGCCGAGTATCAATCACTGTGGCTACGAAAATAGAACATCCGTCTTTAAATCTTTCTCTGGCTAACATTGAATAAGTAGTAGGCGGTCCACTTAGCCTGTTTCTCGCTTGAAAGGTGAATTCAACTTTGTTCGGGGGGCGAAAAGTCACCATCCCGGACCCACAGCCAATCGTGGCACAATGGCGTGCAAGCCAATCCATCCCCAATATAAGATCATAAATCTCTATTCCCATAACTATCAACCGGGCATAGAGGGTGTTGTTTCCCACAGAGACGACGTTGCCCTGGAAAACCCGATCAGACCGCATATTTGCTCCCGAAGGCAGCATTACTCTATACTCGCACTCAGCCAACTCAGATACTAGCCCCAATCTACCCATGCAAGCATTTGAAATAAAGGAGTGTGTAGCTCCTGTATCTATCAAGGAAAATACTGGTACACCCATAACTAAAATAGTACCTGCTATGACAGATGGCTGTGCCTCGTCGTCGACATCTCCAGGCTCAATAAATGCGAAGATCCTTGGCATAACTCTTCGCTGATCTTTACCCTGTTGATTTCTACCTGGCTGATTTCGATCCAACAACGGGCAATTCATATAATAATGACCGACCTCGCCGCATCGAAAGCAACTGTTGGTGCCCAACCGACACTCGCCAAAATGTTCCTTCTGGCACTTCGGACATAAGGGCTTTTGAGCGGCCCCTTGAACTTGTTTCCCTTTGCCCTGATCGTTTCCCCCTTCATGAGGCCTTTTAACGCCTCGTTGTTGTTGTTGTTGTCCTCTGGGTTGCCAACCCCTAGTTCGTATCTGTGGCTGGATCTCCCGAAAGAAGCCCTTGGAAGGCTCTCTCGGCTTAATACAGGTCAATTCAGCAGCTTCGAACTCCAGGGCTCTCGCTGCAATCTCCTCATAAGGCACATCCAGAATACCGGACACTATAATGTTTTTCTGTACCTCTCTATTCAGTCCATCCATGAATTGTTGTACTTTATCCTCATTGTCATTGACTAGGCGCGGAGCAAACTTAGATAAAGCTTCAAACCTTCTGATATACTCCGCCACCGTACTAGTCTGTTTCAATTGTGTAAACTCAGCCCTCTTTGCCGCCCTCACTGTACGGCTGAAATATTTGTCAAAGAACACGGTTCTAAACCGTTCCCATCTCATCAGAGTCACGTCAGTCGTAGCCTTAATAGAATCCCACCAAGATCGGGCATCCAATGCCAGGTGGAACGTGACGCACTCTACTTTCTCAGCATTGTCCACTTTGGCATACGCCAACATATCCTCCATTTTTCGAATCCACTCCTCAGCAATAGAAGGATCCGTAGATTGCCCGTCAAATGTCGGAGGCCTTAACTTTTGAAACCTCTCCATGCTTGGACCATTAGGAATAACTATATCCTGGGCTCTCCGATTCTCATGATTCTCACGAACCAAGTCCGTAATTTGTTGGGCTTGTCGATCCATATGTTGGGATTGACGATCGAGTAGGTCTGTTAGCCTATCCATAGCATCGTCTCGGGCGTCCCTACCTCGAACCATTTTCTATAATTCCTATAAATATCAAAACAAGAAATCCTAAGAAATCAAATTGAAATAAACAATTAAACGTACTTACAGTTGATGAAGGATGTCCGCGTAGTGGCCGAGCAGTCGTGCAGTCTACAGAACCGTTTTTAAAACCCGGGGGCTCTGATACCATATCTGTAACGACCCTAAAACCTACCCTTAATTTCCCGTTTAATTTTTTTTTTTTTTTTCATTTTATACTCTAAACTTTAACTTAGCGTTCGAGCGGAAGTAAAACTTTAAATCAGAACAGTTGAAGTATAAATGTTAAACCATTTAATTAGAACTTGAAAACAACTTAACTAAACTTAAAACAATTGAATTAAAATAATTATAACAGAAGAAAACGTTCGGCCATGAAAGCAGGGGCAAAACTGTAAGGACCAGAGAAACAAGGGGGCCGCACGAACGCACAACTGGGGGCGTTCGTGCGCCCCACTTGTGGCCGCTCGAGCGGCCATGCAAGGGCCGCTCGAGCGCCCCTTCTTTTTGCCACGGGCGCTCGTGCGCAGCCCTTCCTGCGCCCGAACGCCAACCTCTCTGGAAAACCAGAGAGGTACGCGACCCGGCGCCCCTCGACCCGCGCCCGTACGCCAAACCCTCTGGATTCTTTCTTCTCCCTCTTTTTTTTTTCTCTCGCCCCGTAGACAACTCACACACACCCTCCCTTTCCCTTTTCTTCACCATTTCATCAACACACACATAACAACACACCCATCACGATACTCTATCCATTTCTCCTTCCTTCATCATTCATCAATACATTTCACAAACATACTTCGTCACACATACATCACATACGCTATATATAAAAAAAACTATTCACTAACTCAAAACACGATCGAACATAACCAATTTCATGAAAACGAACCGCGTGGTTCCGTTTAAAAGTTTAACATCCCACTGTTTGAAAAACATTTAAAACTTTACAAAATACTTTCTATTTCCTATCCAGATCCAAACATCCTATAATGTTCTAACAATTTCTATCCAAAATAACCCAAAATACCTATGTACGTCCCCACGGGTCAAAATCACGCTCCGACTGCCAGTGCACTCCCACGGGCCTCCTCCCTCAACATGCTCATTCTTCAGGCGGAGGGACATCTTCCTCACCTGTCTCAATATCACCTACACCATAGAATTTAAACACGTGAGCTAGAGGCTCAGTAAATCTAAGTGAATGCACATGAATGCTATGCGTATGCTGATTTAAACTATGCATCGTTTTCATTTCTTTCATTTCAGTTCATTTCTTGTCACCGGGGCTTCGCTCTCACTAGATAGGAGCGGCACATCCTGCGATTGGATAGCCCCTCGTATCTAACCGGGGGGAAGACATGCTTTATCCGACAGCCATGTCTGAACCACCGCCACCGACGTGACCATCGTTCCATTCGTTTACCTTTTTTTTTCATTTGTAAATACATGCATAGAAATTCGTTTTTCATGTTCGTTTTTGAAACAATGATGCATGAACAAGTGTCGTGCTATAAACAACGTATAACGAGCAGAAACATACAATAATAAGGTGACAACTTACAACTTAACAAGCCATAATTCTAACTACCCTTTCTAAACTACCCGAACGCATCTCCAATATCCTCGATCGACTCAATTCGTACGGTGTAGGCCTAGATGGCCAAACAAGTCACAAAGACTTACCTTGCGTCCGTTGTTCACCGAGCTTCGTCCACAAGTGCTTGTTCACCTATAACATTTCACAATATACGTATTAATTCGAGTCTAAAATAACCAAACTCCAAAATCATTATCTCCTAACTAAATGAAACTCCCTAGAATTCTAAAACATCTCCTTGAGGCATTTCATCGAGCAACTCGTGCTCGTGATTCACCAAACTCCATTAATGGAGGTTTTTAAGCTCCAAGTTAACTAAATCTCGATTACATTTCAACAAATCAGTGGACTAAGCTCCGAAAATCATCAATACGTCTATTTGAAGCATAACTAAGCTCAATCTATCGATTTCAAACTTTGATTCACGTTTTCAACGAAAACCCTAACAAACCCTAATCGTTTTAAACTCTAAAAATCGAGATCTAACGTTCCAAAACTGTAGATTCGTACCTAGAGTCGAGGAAAGAGGAAGAAATGTGAAGAGAATCGGGTCGTCGGAGCTCTCGTCGTCGTGAAGAAGAGAAGGAGTCGCGCGGAGGGAAGAAGAAAATCGCACGGTGAGGGAGAGAATGGAGTTTACGTTGAAGTGTTGGAGAAGAAACACTTCATTTTATTTATTTACTACTATTGGCTTGGCAAATGACCAAATTGTCCTTTCATTAAATTTCTATTTGTTTTGTTAATTATTCCATTATTTAACTAACGATCCGATCTCTTCCAAAATTCTCATATTTCACCATAAATTCCAATTTATTATTACGGCCACGTTAAAACTTTCCGTTCGCAAAACGGACTTAATTTGATATATCTACAAAATTGCCGCATATTGGAATAAAATTTAAATCCCGTAAAGCCGGGTGTTACACATATGATTGACCAAGGATATGCTATTTTTTGCATCGTATGTTGATGTATGAGTTATGCATCATGAAAAAGAATTCCTATTAAGAAAATATTTAAAGAGAACAAAGAAAGAAAGGGATGATAACCTCGGATTTTTAGAAATCCAAGACCCATCAACAGTGTGGAATAAAAAATAGAATCGTTGTGTGATTCAAGAAAATAAAGAAATAGATCCTGATCGAGCTTTATCGATAGAACCATATTTATAAATTTAGGAGCTTGACATGAGCCACACTTGGTGCTTGAACCAAAACTATCAAAGATGATCTATCAAGTCAATACTTGATGAAGATCAAGTTCTTCACAAAGAATTTAAGAGAAGAATTCTCATGAACTCTCAAGAGGCTAAAAAGCTAATTTTTATTAATGTTCAAAATCTCACTAAAAAAAGTTTAACTCGTGTGTTTTAATAGGCAAAATAAGTAAAAATACAAAGATAATAAAAAAATAAAAGTGATGTGCAGATAAAGTTATTGCGCGCGCGCACCGCGTGGTTGTGCGATATGGGCACACACTGTCGGAAAGCGCGTTGCAGTCGCACTGCACACTATTCGCACGCTATTTGAAAATGCAGGGCGCACGATCATCAGATGTGGGGCATGTGGTCATGGTGGTGCACGGGGGACTGCGCGTTATACGCTCAAGCTGCTTGTACTATGGCCGCACGGCACGAGCGCAATCTTGCTGTGGGCACATGCGGCACACTGCTAGGTGGCTTGTGTTGTGATACGATATGGCCCTGCAAAACCAAGGTTAATGTAAGAACAATCAGTGCTAGGTTCAATCCAAGAATACCCCAAAAACAGTAGGAAAATATAGGCAAATGAACTCCAATTGCTTTGAAATTTTAATGGCACCTTACCTGGTTAGTGAAGAGCAACACGCTAAATTTTTAGGTAAAAATATGCTAAAACACAAAAGATATGCACGAACACCCGTGGCTAGTCTGATAGGCAACTTTTGAAGCACCTTCGGATCATGAAACCTTTCCAAGGAAAGGAATACTCCAGCACACTAGGATATGGTTTCCCACCTTTCTACTACTTTCCAACCTCTCTAAGTATGGAGAGAAAGATGTCAATAAGGGCCTCCAAGTAACCAAGGGACTTGGAGAACAATAGGGACTCAACCATACTCGATTGTTTAACAACCAAGGACTTAACTAAAGGAGCCGCGACTCTTCTGGTTTTTAGAAAGAAACTTAGGTTATTTTATTGATCCAAAAAAACTTCTATGTTTTGTAAAAGAAGTTTAAATATGTACTAAGGTGGCAAGGAAAGTATTCAAGAGAAGCGTCCAAATCATGAGGTTGAATCTCAACCGTGCAGTTGTGCGCTCCTCCTTCCTTTCAAACGCTAGGATGAGTTCCTTGTATGGAAGTTGTGTCCTTACAAGGAAGTTGATATTGAGTCCTTGTGAATGAGAATGAGCTGATGATAATTCAAATTTAAAGATGTTTGGTGGAAATTTAAAGGTGGGAGGGTAATTTGGGCTTCACCCTCGGCCATGGTTGCTTGGTCCATCTCCGTGTGCGAGCCTCCTTGATTCAAGTTGTTGGTAGGCTACCTTCCATATAGGTTGGGCCATGTACACATTGGTAATCCAAATAATGTTCAATTATGTTCACCATCTTCAGAGTAGGTCCATGTTGCCCATGTTGTTGAGTGTATGACCGATTTTATGGATCGGTTGGCCCTCCTTCTAGTGCGCTCCATCATGAGGTTCCAAGCGCGCCAATTATGCCCTCTTGTGCTACTAATCCAAACATCCATCCATGCATGCATGCCAAATAAAATTTGCTAAAAAAAATTACAATGAGGGCAATGTTTGCCAAAAACCAAAACATAATGGAAGTGTATTTGGTTACATAAATTTGTCTTCAAAAGGACAAATTTCCTTCTTGATTGTTCGATGATCCGGTAAGCGGTTTCCATGATAGCATATGCATCGGCTTGTCCATGTCTTGAGCATTTGGATCCACTCCAAGCCACCAAATAGGCCTTCACCTACAAAAATAGCAAACGTGTTAGTTAAAAGGTTAATTGGTAATTGTGCCTTGTTTTTGGATCTAGATAGAGGTCTTTGAGGCATATTATGGTGCGTGCGACGAGCTTCCTCCTTGCCTCCAAATTAGAAAACTCCTTTTGCATTGAACATTCTCATGGTCTTTTGCACGTCTTTCCTCTAATGCCTCCTCATTAATGCTTAGCATAATTATTGATCTTTGTTTGAGTTCTGAAGGCTCTTTTTCTTAAGTTTCCATAATCAAATTGTGTAAAGGTCTGTGCATCTTCTTGGTTCTTAACCTTGCCATTGATCCTCTTATACATTGCAATGGACCATGTTTCATGGTTTTCTCTAGTAGTAGCTAACCCAGTTTGGGCACACTTTTCCTTTCCTTGCTGTTCGTTATCATTGGGAGGCCTTTTAATTATTCTTATGTCAGTTTGTCCACCGTTCTTTTGTTGAGACTGATTCTCCTCGCCTCAATTTGTTTGGCAAATTGGAACTCCACTTCGAGTGCCTTAGACACAATCTTTGCATAGTCTGAGTGCCATAAATCTTCATGCCTTGATAACTTTCTACTTTCAATCATTGCACGAATTGATAAACTTTCATATCATTGGTTGCCACAAGATGTGTTGTGAAACGTGACAGAGATTCGAACTTTCGCACATATTCAGCAACGAGGTCCAATCTGACAAAGTTGAACAAACTCCACCAGTTTCCGTGTCCTTGAGGCATGGCTAAAATACTTGTCATAGAAGATCTCCTTAAATTTCTCTCATGCCATTGCCTTCCCATCATTTTAAAATTAAAATAAGTTATTTATTTCTATAGTTGGATATGAAAGACATATTTTTCTTAAAAAAAATTATTCGTTACTATACTATTTATTTACTATACTATATATTATATATTTGTTATTTTCATTCGATTCCTTTCATAATCTGAGGATTCTATGAAAATCCATTAAAATATATTATGAGAAACAAATATAAAAGAAAGACAAAAAGTATAATAATAATATATTATTATTGCAAAAAAGAATACAACTAGAGAAGAGTTTATTCGGGTCTGGTCTATGGTCTTCCATCATGAGTGGTTTTGATTGAGCCTCACTAAAACCTTGCATCTTGGACTAGAAGATACGCCTCACAGGCAACTCTCTCCATGTCCTCAATATTAGCCTACTCGAACATATCCTCCAATGCTAGAATTCATTCTTCAACTTCGACTGGATTCGAAGAACTTCCATCAAAGCATGGTGGTTTCAGACGACGAAACTTCTCTCATCCATCTTCCATATGGGCAGCAGGACATGGGTTCCCTTGTACTTCTCTTTTCATAAATCTTTTCAAATATTGAAACTGACGCTCCACAGGGTCAGTCAATCGTCTGATAGCATCATCTCTATTGTCCATGTTTCTTCTAGCTTCTCTAACCATAGTGTCCTCAAAATAAAATCCTAATGCAATAAGATAAAAAGAAAAATAATGCAAAACTAAATTTAACAAAGTGATCATACTTACAGTTGAATAAGCATTCTCATGAGAAAACTAGTGTGTTAATGCAAAAACCGCTTTGATACCATGTTTGTAACGCCCCATAGTGCACCGTTTTCAGTTTACTTTAGTTCACTTAAAATTTCGAAATCACTTCATTGAAAATATATAGCAGAAGTCTTAAAATCCATAAGTGTTCATTAAAATAAAATCGACGATATAAAATGGTCATTTGAAAACAATACTTAATAAATTCATCAATAAACGTAACGAAATAGTAAGTGACATAAAATCTCTTTATCTCATATAGAAATAAAACATAAGTTTTTCTCTTTATAACCTTTGAATTGCTATTTGCATTAACACTACATATTCTTGCTATAAGAGCACATCTTCAACTACATCTTTCATTCATTCCTTTCATTGTATACATCATAAAGTTTCTCATATACATCACAAAATTTAAACTATGAGGATAACGCTCAATAAGAGATATACAAAGTATCATGAACAAGTATGCAAATGCATTTTCGTAAAAATAGAGTTATCGCAGTTCTTTCTCACTGTGTCTTTTATTATTGCTTTAGTTTTGATATACAGTTCATTTGTTGGAGGTAATTTATTCTAAGGAAGCATGAAGGTACCTCATGATACTATCTTATTAGACAACTAACTTGAAATCCTACATCACATCAAAAGTTACGTTCATTTAGTTCTTCTCTCATCTTTCTGTATCTCTGTTTGCTATAGAATACTTGAAAGTTTTATTTTAAGATTTGAATTTATCGAAATATTTTTATGACTTTCTCTGCTACATAAAATACATTGAATTTTTGTAGAATTACGAAGGCAAGGTTAGAAAAAAGAAATCTTTCAGAAATTATAAGTTTGGGAGAAAATAAAAATCTTTGTGATTCCTTACATCCACTTTCAACTTGGGATAAAATACGAAGCTTTGTGATTCCTTACATCTACTTTCAACTTTAGTGAACCTTTTAGATACTCAATAGGTGAAAATGAAAATTGCACGTAAATAGAGGATCGTATAGTTAAAATGAATAGATTTTTCTTTGCTAGTTTAGATGAAACTTTGCCTTAAAGTATGAGTATTCCTTGAATGTTGAGTAACCGAAAGTCTTCATTACAGGTGTTGACACTCACATAAAAAGGTATTCTGATGGGAAAGAACAATGTAAATAAAAGTGACGTAAAAAAAAATATCACCATGGTTTGTAAAATGTTGTAAAATTGTGCCCATGATCTTATATGTTTGGTTGATTTGTTGTGGTTGAGAGAAGTTTATAAAACTGATTCATAAAGTTTTGATTTTAAAGTTTGATTTTTTGACTCTGCTTAAGAAAGCTATAGCAGTCTGTTCATGGTTTGCACATACACATAAACATGGGAATTTTTTTGGAGAACAAATTTTTAGTGACTAGATCCAATTTTTGGTAGAAGCAATTCTTGAAGTTTAGCTGGAAAGTTTGGAGAGTTCAGCTATAAAGAAAAATCGATTAAGCTTGGAAGAAATAGAGTGGAAATTAATATTGAAAAAAGAAACTTAGTTTTTAGTTATTTGCATTATTTAAGGATAAACAATGGTGTAAGTTTGAGGGTATGATAATTTCATATGTTAGAGTTCTTATACTAAGATTTTGCATGGATTTTTGGTAAATAAAATATATTTATTTTAACTAATTTTATAGGAAATAGTAGATTTGGCTACAGCAAAGCAGAATTCCAAGTGTGGAGAGCTATTTTGTGAAATTATTTAACTTTCTATATTTTCTGAATTTTTTGCTTAGATTCTAATGATTTATTTTATTTTTTCGCATAAAGAAAAGAAGATTTTAAGATTGACAACCAACGAGGATTAATTTGTTGTTTTATTTGTTTTTCATCTTCTCCTACATAATGATTAAATTCTATTGTTAGGTTTTTATTATTTTATATTATGAACTAACCTCTTTAAATTGAGAGAATAAAGTATCATATTTTGTAATTGATGTTTATGCCTTGTTGACTTTGTGACTGCTTTATCAATTAGTTTATTTAATATTGTGTTTCATCTTAGTAAAGTAAAAGAGAAATTCTTTTAATTATAAATTTTTTTTCACAAGTATCGAATGGTAACTTGAAACTAAAAAGTTATTGTTTTTATACATTCACCATCCCCATCCACGTATAGTTTTCTATCACATAACTCTATTAGAACCCGTCTCTATCTTTTATTGAATCTTTGCATAGACATATGACAAAAATAAATAAGATAATATAGCATAGTAGATCGTCAAATTATTATATTATAATTCTGAGTTACCTAATTGATATTGTTGCAATATTATTATGATGCATAAACTGAAAATTATAAAGGGCGAGAAATTGATTATCAATCATATTTTACATAGAATTATCATCATACTGTTACCTTGTACCAATTGAATTATTAGTTATTATTTTATTTTTCGTAAATCATCACCCATAAAGTATTTAGTTACTTCAACACAGAGATTTTAATGGATTTTATTAAAAAAAAAAAAAAAAAAAAAAAAAAAACCTTTTACAAATTAGTTTTTATAAGTTTGACACTCGATATTGATCCCTTTATTACTTGTTACGATAGTATACAATTATGATAGATACGTATATTACACAACACCATCAACAAACAAGGAATCACCTTATAGACAGTTCATATTACACGTGATATTATTTATCAAACACTAATCAACTCCTCATCTTGTGGGTGCGTGTGCGCCAAGAGTCATATAAATAATCACACATGTTATATGATTCATGAATATTGAAACTACAACAATAAATATGAATCCTTCGAGCGTGTTTGATCTCAAGAGATGTGGTCAATAGCCAAGTGCACAACGATCAATCACACAAAGGGATGCGGTCAATAGTTAGCAGTTGAGCGAGCTAATCACTCGGTTTGATTGCTAAACTACACAATCCCCTTCTTTGCATACGCTCTCTCTTCTTAGCTTACCTCTATCTCTCCAATCAATTTGATCTTTGTTTGCTATCTTGAAGTTGAACCCGGCATTCACTTCTTGCATATAAACTCGATGGAATTTTATAGCAATGAAATGATGCATATCGTTGTCTACACGCAAGATAAAGTGATTATTCACTTGTTAGGTTTGGTAGGATCATGTTGAACGAGATTCCACGGGGGTTTTGATCGAACAAAGTAGAATAAGCTTTTTTCAAGTATTGATCATCAATAAAATAGACATTTCCAAATATTTTTTGATAACTGAAATCAAGCTAAGATCAACGAGAAACCAGATAATTCTTTTTTCTTTTTTTAGCCAAAAAAGTGTGCAAAGAAACATCATTTTGCACCGATTTCACGCCCGTACACATGAATTCTTAAATAAAATCAGTAGGAATTAACTCAAAAGATTTAGTTCAATATAGTAATTAGTAGGATTTAGCAGTTTTGAGCGGAGTAAAATGAAGACAATAAAAATGTATAGGTTACGCAAAAACAAGACCGCCCAAAAACCAGACCGAATTTCTCAATCCAAGTCAATTTAATTGATTAAATCAAAAGGTAAGACACGTGATTGGAGTTATGAAAAGTGCATTTCACCATTTATTTCAGGGATTTTAATGATTGAATCTTCCATCATACTTATCAAAATACTTTTGGCAGAAGACAGACAGCTGAAACAGACAAATTAAGAAGAACGGTTCTTGCGCATACACTACCACCAGCACTTAAATACACACGTTTACACCCATCACTGATCCATAACTAAACGATACAACAATTTAAATTAAATAAAAAAACAGATCAAGCCCAGTTTTCAAAAAACCTGAACTGAACATGATAATAGAGCATGTATTAGAACAAACATGACAATAAAATTATACAGATGGGGGGAAGATTAAGATTTAATCCTCAACCAACAGATCTCATTCTACAAATGAACAAAAAGAAACCAAACGACTTTCTGCACAACTCGGCCCAAAGGTTAGTAGGCATAGGATCGGTCACACCTATGAACCAATCAATCACTAGATGATGAAAATAAGTCCTTCAAAAAAAGGCTAATTTTTTAGCAATACAGATATCATCAATGTGAATCCATCCATATATATATATATAAGCCTACATTAGCACCTAGAAATACTCTACATATCGACCAAAACAAGTACTGTACCAGGAAAGGTCGATCCGTAGCCAAACCATCGACCACCGGTGACATGAGCCAACTTCATGACTTGATCAATTCCAACTAAAGAAAAATTCAAGCGTGCAGAAGACAGCTTGGTAATGACTCTGTCTGCTCGCAATGCACAACTTCTGGCCATTTTAATCGAAAGATGAGCTGTGAAAGCCTGTCAAAATAAACAAAGTAGACAACTCCATTATGAATCGACCATTTCGTCTTGTAACTCGTTAGGGGCAATGAGCCCTGGGATTGAAAGCATCCTTTGCCTTTCTCTTTCCCGCTGAGCAGCAGCCTCTTCCGCATAGAGATCTTTATTATCCTGCAGCCATTTTTTTTTTTTTAACTTCTGTGTAAGAAACATATTTTAAAGAAAATCCAAAGCAAGTGTGAGAAAAAATTCTTCTATGTAAAAGCAAAATAATGACACAAACTATAACAATCAAGACAGTTCTGTAAGAAGTCATGAGTAATTGAGTTATCTTAAAAGTTCTTCAGTAATTTCTATCTTTCTAATCATATAATCCACATAAATAAGTCTAACATTAGACAAATAATTTCTCATCCCTCCTTCCTGCATCGTTTACATCAATTCATACATAGGTCCTAATAAATATATTTCTTTTACCTGAGCAGAGAATTCTTTTGACTGCACCAGAAAGTCCCTTATATGATCTTTAAACATAGACAGGTCGTTTCTAGACTCAAATAGACCATTTACAAATTGAGTAACCTGAAAACTTATACCAATTCAGTCACCAATGACATGACAAAAACAAATAACGAAAATGTTTACATATTAAAATACCTCCAATGTTGTCATGTTCGGAAATGATGAACTCAGCAGTTTAATGGTGTACTCACGCACAAAGGCAACATTATTTGGATATGAATAAGGAACCGATGCAGCATCCCACAAAGGCTCAGTCAATGAACCAGATTCCGTCTAAAATGTGAAAATAGATGATAATTGATGTGAATAATCAATATTATTTCAATCTAAAATCTTTAACCTTTAGGAATAAGTAATACATAGTAAAAATGTATTAGAGAAGAGCTGCCTGAGTTTAAATCTGTTTCATCTCATCACCCCATTCAAAATTACATTATCTCCTGATAAAGCTCATGAAAGAAATGTAAAAAAAAAAAAAAAAGAGAAAAGAGAAAAGATTAGCGATTAAAGTAACCTGAACTTATAAAGCGGAGCTCTTGGGAAGGTAATAGTTTATTTTTACAGCTTTAAAAATACAAAGGCACAGAACAGAATATTACCAGGCAAAACAAATGTTGTAGGACCAGAACATGTAATTTAAACCCAGGCTTATGAAACGTGTCCGTCAAAACAGCAAATATTTCTTGCTCAGTAGTCAAAAAATATGTCTGGAAGAACTGATTACAAAATTCAGAAGCCTGGCAAGTCATCACGAATCATATTAAATAATCTAACACTAACTAGCATTACGCACACGGTAAAATCAAATCAAAAGCCACACCTGAAAGTTCTTTAACATCTCTAATAACAGATTTAATCCAGTTTCAGCAATATTCCTCTCAGTATGCCGAAAAGCCCATATGATGGAATCCATAACGAGTTTAAGTTGCTGATAAAAAGTCAACCACAAGGTTTCCAACACCAGGAAATATGGCGGCAACAAATGAAAACGTCATTAAATTCTTAAAAATCAAATGGGACAACAATTGTTAAAAGAAATAATTGTTAAGTACCATCACTCCAAAAAGTAAAAGAGAATTGTATATGGAAGGAAAATTTTTAGAACAAACCTGAGTGGACAAAAGAACCAATGCAGCAAAACAGAACGTAGCTATGGCACGAAGCAATGAAAAAAACTTGAGGCGATGCTCGGGGTAGTCCTCAAAATTTTTAGTAATCATCTATAGAAAGAGAAAATTGAGCATTATAGCGCACAATTCTAAATCTATTTACCCACCTCAACAAAGCAATACATTTGTGAGAATGGAATACTGTGGCAAATTCGCCATCATTTAAACTATAAGTAGCATCAGTCCGCAAAGTAAAATAGTATTCTAAATAAGCCATAAACCGTGGTATTTCATTGTACATGAATGTTGAACAGGATGAATGGACAAGTAGTAATCAACATTAATTTCATATTTACTTAATCCAAAAGGTAATCTTGGTAAACTCTAGTCATCCCACCACAAAAGGAGTATATCAGAAATAACTATACAAAAAGGTAATATTTATAAACTGCAGTATATCCTGTGTTTTAAAATAGAATCCAATCTTGTCAGACTCTTGTTTATCAAAGTGAATTTCCCAAACTACCAGGTCAAACCCCTAAACATATAGTTTAATTCAAGCAACCCAAGTTTCAACTTAAAAATCAATTATAACAACATGACATTTCTAAAAGACGTCAGATTTCACAAAACAGCATTCTAAATTCTGACCTCTAATGTGCATTGAAAGACAGCTTCAAATATGCGCGGCACATCATCTATCATAGCATGCTTGTACCTTCATGAAAATAGGGAATAATAAGTAGGTTCTCCTAGCAGGGGGAATAATAATGAGTTCACATTGCCATTGGGAGCATCATCAATGATATTTTTATTATAGACAAAAGGTATAAAAAGAGAAATTTAATTTGGAGAACCGGTATTTTAGTTATTTGTTTATTACTAATACCGGTTCTCCAATAATCTATTCAGTACAATGTTATACTTCTCCGTCGCATTTCACTCGGCTTTCTTTTCGGTCAGAACTCTCAACTAGGAAGTCATAACATGGGTGAGTCTCATTCTCCCATCAACAGGATTCAATCCCCAATAATTTTACAATAGAAGGATTTGAATCATGCATCTCTCCTTTGTAGGGAGAGATTTTTTAACCAAGTGTGTCATTGATCACTTGGTCAAAGGATCTCTCCCCACAAAGGAGAGATGCAAGATTCAAATCTTTCCATGGTAAAATTATTGGAAATTAAATCTTGTTGTTGGGGAATGAGACCCACTCATGTTATGACTCTCCGATCAAGGGTTTTGATCGAAAAGAAAGCCAATTGAAGTGCAACGAGAAATCTCTAATTAGAGAAAAATAATTTTTTACTAATTTCTTAGAATCAATGCAAGAGAGGACTTCTTTCTATCCTATCACTTTGTACTTTGTGTTTTTATCAAAAAAATAAGTAGGTTCTCATAGCAGAAGTAATACATCTAGACGAGCCAAACTTAGCAAAACTTTAGCAAAAGAGAGTTAACTTGACAGAAAATAAATAATGTAAATTTGTTTATTTCAATTCAAGAGTTATAACAAACATCACGGACCAGAAGTTACAATGACAACAACAGCAAATAGAAAAGAACTAATAGACCATCCCACGAAGAGTGCCCAACAGAAACAAGGAAAATTTTATACCGACATTTCTTTGATGGAATTAATAAATGAAATAACAGTGAGATACCTGCAACTCACATTCTTCTACTGCATAATTTCAAAAAGAAATGTTAACGGATGTCTTTACAGATCATTTAAGACATAGAGCTGGGAAATATTAGTTATGTAGTCCAAAATATAGAACTATTCAGCTCGTGAAAGTTCAAAAAAAAAAAAAAAGAATTGCAAATAGTGTCCAATATCCAAAATTCAAATATCTTTCAAAATTGCGAGGAAACACTATTTACAATTATAAAAAAAAAAAAAACATAGATTGGCATTCCGTAATGATTTTTCAGGTCAGCTGTCAACTCATAATAACTACAAGTAAAAATAACATGACAAGATCAACATAAAAAAGACAGCATACTTGTTTATTATAGTAGCAAAAAGAGACAAAACTTCTGATTCTCGGGCATCGGGCAAATTTCTAGCGTAGTCACCGAGAACTGGATCCATCATTGGGGGCACAAATTGCTTTCCTATTTGTGGCTGATCTTCAGCCTTGTCCAAAAAGGTCTCAATAAGCTTTAGAGTTTCCCTCTTAACTGATCTGTTTTACATCAATATTTAACTCAAAATCTGTATGTATTATTAATAGAAGTGAAGATCCCTCCTACTGAAATAGCAAACCTTAGAAGCTTGACATAAGATGTTTTAGATGCGAATGGTCCTCCTTCGGCAATACTACTTGATACAAGTTCACTGTACATTCTGTAGGGAGAATAAATCACACTATATCAATCATGTTCCATTTTAATACAATAACATAGGTTCTAGAATAGAAAATTTGACCTGTAAACATTAAGCATGTCCAAGAAAATTGAAGATATCTGCGGCAAAAAATATGTTCCAAGGGATGTAGCAACACTCGTATTTGTCTGCAAAGAAGGAAACTCTTAGATCCCAAAGTATGCTAGAAATTAACCAAGAGAAGAACAACCTCAGTTGGTTTTCTTATCTCATTCCGCCTCCATTTGTACATTTGATTAAACAATTATATTTTATTGATAAAATCTAACTACAAAATTTCAAACTGAAAAAACAACCAAAAATAACTCTTTAAATATCCTAAGCATTCACACACTAATGAATAAAAAGAAGAAAAAAATCCAATTCCCATAATAGCAGAAGACAATAAGAAACTTATCGCTAAAAGATTTAAACAAGCCATAATAAAATTCGTTATCTAACCATTCAATGCCCAATTGTAACGTGCAACAGAAACACAGATAGTAATAATTTAATCTTTTTAGGAACAAACAATGAGAACTGAGAAAATAATTTAATTTTGTTAGGAACAAAACAAGGAGAACTGGGAATCCTCTATCATTATATGACATGCGTAAGTAAAAACAGAATCTGAAAATTAGATAAACAAATATGGCAAAAGACGAGAGAGGAAAAAATGAAGAATAACAAGGAATACATACATAATTTGAACATTAAATATCAGAATACCAACTAAAAAAAAAATTAAGTATCTAAAAAATAAAATTAAAGAGATTGAAGTATGGACAATTCAAGCGAAACATAAAACGTCTGGAAGAACAATAAGTTCAAAGTCATATTGCACCCTTAAATAAGAACGCAAATATTTTATTCTGTACCTGTAAGATATTAAGTACTGTTTTAATTACATTTTGATCCTTCAAAAAATCCACACTTTGACGTGCCTGACCAATAATTTCAGCCCATCTCTGCATTATGGAGCAACAATTATAACGCACAAAAAAGTAAAACTTTAAGAGAATTTCATTTACTGCTTAAAAACATACCTGATTTGGAAGCTCCATCAGACGATGGAGATATTCATCCCTCTTATTTGGATCGGATTCAGCTTGAATCATATTGCCTACCTGAAAAAACAAAAGCAATAGTAGGATACTTTTGTTTCAAAATTCTTCTGCCAGACCATATTTAACTACTCTAAAGCAGACATACTGATTCGTAAAAAGTATGAATCTGGTGAGGCTCTAGATCACCAACAGTTGTTGCTAGTCCGGTTAGAAGTTCTGAAACAAATGGCTCGCTTTCACCAACCTGGCAACATTTAGAGGCAAACTCAAAACGAAATATGTAAAAAATCATTTGAAAAGTCAAAAAATACATCAGAATTATAAAAAGATTTAATAGTGAAGCCAAATCAAAGACAGAAAATACTACTGCAAGAATTACCTGGACTATGACGAACTTCCGCTTGCACTTTTGAACAATCTTCAAAAATGTGTCACATGCCATATCCTGAAAAAAAAATAACTATAGTGAAATAAAGAACTAATGGCATAAAAGTTTCACTGCAACACCATTTGTATACATAACTAATAGAATGGAGGCATTGATCTTGATCACCTTATAGTTACTCGAATATTTCAAAAAGAATGTGAACACTTAACTCTATAAGGTGAGAAACTATATGTTGAGGGTTATATATAGTAACTAGTGTAATATTTCTCGTAAAAGTAATGGTAGATTTACATTTTGTTTCTATACTTCATATTTGAACCGGTTATAATTTATCTTAATTAGTATACTAATTAGTTAATGACGTATAATCACTACATCGATAGTAGGTAAGATTATAGTGTAAAATAAAAGGTAAAACCAAACATTACTCTTTTCATAATTAGAAAGATCTGATTTTGTATTTAATATGGAGCTAACTTAATGAAATTTAATTATATTTTTTCTTATTTTGATTCTCAATCTTGAGTATAAATAATACCAATCGACGAAAGAAATACATCGAGAAAGTAATTTCTTCTCTGAAATTTAAAATAGTATCAAAACAATAATAAATTTTTCTGTGTAATTTACTTTTCCACCAAAGTGAGTAGAAATTTGGGAGAACCCTAGCTGTCATAGCCGGTCGGCAGAGTTCTAACCACTGCCCCTAGGTCGGCGTTGGTCAGACAATTTTTGTTTCATAAACATTCATCACAGGTCTTCTCTAATTCCTTAGTTCGCCTACCAGTCGGCTCTTTCCAACGAAGGTGGTTTCTCTCTGCTGTTGATTTGTTGGTCGTCTTTGTCCAACATTATTCGTCTAAGGTTGTTTGTTCAGATTCTTTGAGTAGTTTGTTTCCTGAACTCCGATCTATCTTCTCTAATTTGTTCGTTGGATCACAACGCAACTCAGCGTCTTCTGCTAGAACTAGGATCTATTTCCAACCACCGCACCTCCGACCAAAATGATATGTCAACTCAGTTGTTCCGCCAACCTGTCTATATATCATCTTCATCGAAAATTTCTTCACTTTGGTGGTTCACAGTAATTTGATTTTTTGTAAACAAAATTTGAAAATGTTTACAAATCTTTTCTAATTTATTGTGCACTAACTCAAGAATTTGAATTTTTTTTATTATAGAAAGTAAAGTGGTGATTTCATATATGATTCAAAGAACTCAATCTACCCACATTGCAGCTACTAATCCTACATCTGCGTAATCTATTCTAATTTCTAAGGACTTTGCAAAATTTTTACAATATCAGAACTTCTCAAAGTCTTTATCTACTCTTATCACTGGACTTGCCGAGTCGGGTAACCAAAATGCATATTTTTTTTTCTCTTCTTCAAAATAAATAATTGATTCTAGTCACATATCATATAACAAGTAACTCCAATCTCTCTTCTACCTATAAATCACAAACATCCCCTTCTAAAACTACGTCAGCTAATGGGTGACAAGTAACTCCAATCTCTCTTCTACCTATAAATCACAAACATCTCCTTCTAAAACTACGTCAGCTAATGGGTCAGCCTCATATGTTCATGGGTCTGGTACAATTAGACCTACCTCATTAGTTTCTCTATCCTCGTTAAAGTTGTCATAGTTCTCTTTCAATTTTTAATTTCTGCTAATAAACTCACTATTGCATCTTATGTTTTTATTGACCATTGTATCTTTCAGGATCTATGACAAATAAGATTATTGGTAAGAGACATGAATTTGGAGTTCTCTACATCCTCGACACGCAACTACTAAACCATGTTGCTTGTAATGAAGTGTTAACTCCATTTGACGTTCACAGTCCACTTGGCAATCTCTCTTTCCCATTCTTGAAGAAACTATATCCTCAATTTATTAATTTACATTCCTTTGAGTGAGTCTTGTCAGTTTGCTAAACATTATCATCTAAACTCTAGTCCTAGAAACAATATACGAGCCACTTTCCTATTTGAATTAGTTCATTCAGATGTTTTGGAGTTTGTGTTCTGTTACAGCTCCAACTAGTGTCAAATATTTTGTTACTTTTGTCCACCATTATTTTCGTGACTTGATTATATTTGATGAAATCTCGTTTTAAATTATTTCTCATTTGTGTGCATAAACTCAATGTAATATCTCTATGCAAACATTGAGAAGTGTTAATGCAAAAATATATTTTTTTGCATCTTTTTTGTCTTACATGATTCAAAATGGAATTTCTCATCAAACTTCATGTGTTGACACACCATCCCAAAATAGTGTGCTAGAAAGAAAAAATTGAAACAACAAGAGCACTTCTCTTTCAAATGCATGTTCTGAAGTCATTTTGGATTGATGCAGATTCTACAACTTGCTTTCTCACTAACTGTCTGCCTTATTTTGTTCTTAGTGGAAAGACTCCTTACAGCACACTATTCCCAGCTAAAAATCTTATTTCTTATCAAACCAAAAAATATTTGATAGTACTTGTTTTGTTCGCAATATTCATCTCTAAGTTACCAAATTAGATCCAAAATCATTCAAATCGTTTACAAAAAGAGTATCGATGTTTTTTCCCTACTCTCAATCATTGTGATTATGTTATTTTCTTAGAAAATATAGTTTTCTTCCCTATATCTTCTAGTGGTGAAAGCCATGAGGAGGATGATGTGTTAGTCTACACTATTAGTCTACAGTGTTGGTCCTCCAAAACTAGTTCCTCCAAAGCCAAATCGTCTCATTCTTTAGGTCTACTCCCAATGCCAAGGTCCTCCTGATACATGTCTTGCACTAGTATATTTGTCTTCATATTCATTCTTAAATAATCATGATCTTCCAATTGTTCTTCTAAAAGATAAACAAAAATGTACATACCCTATTTCTTCATTTGCATCCATGATTGTCTCTCAACTTCATCTTTTATTTCTTCTCTGGACTTCATTTCTATTTTAAAAATTGTCAACAAAGCATTATCTCATTCTGGTTGCCGTAGTGCAATGATAGAGGAGATGAATGATTTAGATGAGAATCATACATGGGAATTGGTCAACATACCAAAAGGAAAGAAGGTCATTAGATGCAAATGGGTGTTTGCGGTTAAAGTAAATCCAAATGGATCATTAGATAGGCTAAAAACTCGTCTTTTTGTTAAAGGCTATGGTCAAACATATGAAGACAATTATTCTGATAGTTTCTCTCCTGTTACTAAACTAACATCTATAAGGTCATTTATCCCTTTGTCAACAACTCATTATTAGTCTCTATATCAATTAGATACCAAAAATGTCTTCTTACATGACAATCTTTGGGAGGAAGTCTTTACGGAGCACCACCTTGGTGTGTTGCTCAGGAAGAGCATGAAAAACTTTGTTATCTCTATAAATAGTCATATAGTTTAAAATTGAGTTTTCAAGTTTGGTTTGGAAAATTTAGTTAGACATTTGAAAATTTTGGAATTAAAAAGAACAAGTCAGATCACTCAGTGTTCTATAAACAATCTAAAGTTGTCATTGTTCTTCTAGTAGTATATGTTGATGTTATTGTCATTACTAGAAGAGATGCCACTGAAATTTTTAATCTTTTTCTTTGTACCTAGTTTCACACGAAAGACTTTGGAGATTTGAAGTTTTTTCAAAAGTTGAGGTAATGCAAAACAAGAAAGGAATCTGCATATCTCAAAGGAAATATGAACTTGACTTGTTCACTGAAATTGGAAAATTAGAAGCAAAATTAAGTACGCCAATGATTCCTAATTTACAACTTATAAAAGATGGCAAACCAAATAAAGATCCAGGGAGATATAAACGGATGGTGGAAAAGTTATCTCATTTTGGCTCATCCTGATATTGCATACTCCATTGGTATTGTAAACCAACTTATGTCTTCTCTAATGGTTAATCATTAGGTAGCAGTAGAGCAAATTTTGTGTTACTTGAAAAGATGACCAAGGCGTGGCATCTTTTATGAAAATCATGGACATACTCTTGTTTAGTGCTTCTCATATGCAGATTGGGCAGCCTCAAAGGTGGATAGAAAAGTTACTACTAGTTATTACATTTTTTGTTGAGGGAAATTTTAGTCTCGTGGAAAAGTAAGAAACAACGTGTCTATTTTCGTTCTAATGCGGAGTCTGAATACAGACCATGGCACAAGCTTCCTGATTGGAATTGGAATTGGATTTTAGACTTCATGACTAGCCAAATTATGATGTGATATCAAGTTGCTCTCATATTGCTTCTACTCCAATATTTCATGAACGAATTAAACACATTAAAATTGACTATTATTTCATTTGTGAAAAGATACAAGGGCTAATTTCTATTGGATATGTGATGACTAGAGAACAAGTAAGAGATCTAATCACAAAAGCTCTAAATGGAAATTGATTGGATTATGTTTGTATCAAATTGGACATGGTTAATATCTATGTACCAACTACCCACTTATAAGGGTGTTACGAGTTGTATATAGTAATTAATTTAATATTTTCTATAATGAGAAAGATATGATTTGTATTTAATTAAGAGCAAAATTAAGGAAATTTAATTAGATTTTTCCTTATTTTGACTCTTGATTTTGTGTATAAATATTAATAATACAATGAATGAAATATATTGAGAAACTAATTTATTCTCTGAAAATTTACAAAATAAAAGATCTTGTAACAAATAGGATACCAAAGATTTTTGATTTGTTGATAAAGTATGTCATTCTATGGAATTTAAATAAAGACAATCACGACTTTAAATGTCATGGTCAAGGGTAATAAACCCAAACAAAATAAGAAACAATCCAACACTTCTATTAAAGACGGTTTCAAGACTATTCAGTTTACATAAAATACAAAATTTAAACCGGAGAGGCAAAAGGTTCAATCATAAACACTTAAAATTAAACTATATTCCAAAGAAAGAATACCTGAACCCCTGGATGTGTTTCATGCATGAACTCAAACAACTTGTTCACAACAGTTTTCAAGAATTTCCAATGAGCTCTTAAAAATCTTGGATATTGCCCAACTACATACCTGCCAACAAAAACAAAATACTACAAGATAAGAAATATCATTCCTCAAAAATACGCACTTTTGGCCTTAACATGTCAGTGACTCTCCTTTGTGTCGATTGTCACCTTTTCAAAAAGTATAAACTGAGCAAAATTATGGAGATGAAGTCTAATATACTTTATATCACCATCCTTACATAATGTTACTTGCAATGACAGCTTTGTTATCTTTTCCTTTGGTGATTTCACATAAGTTGAGTAAATCTCGGATTACCATCACCAAAAACCTATTTTCCTGCCAATTAAAAAATATCAAATGTAAAGCCATGTAATCTCTGAAAACATACCAAACTGACAGCACTAAAATTTCACAAGTGCAAATTCATATACTTTATGCGCAAAAAAAGTTCCTTCATAACGTCATAGTTGTAATGCTTGGTTTCGGTTCTTCATTATGGTGATCTATATGGTTATGCCCTCCAGTTATAGCTTTTTTCTCATATACATCTTTTACCAATTAAAAAAACTTGGAGGAAACTATTTCTTCAGTGGAAAACTAAAAACTTGAGATTTATCAAAGTGCTAAAAAAATCTAATTTTTTTCAAAATAGTAGTCACAAATGAAAGTGCAAAGCACCGATGATGAGGTGACTAGAGACAACTGTAACTAAGAATTTTGCAAATATAGACATAAACTTGGGATTGAGAACAAACAACACAAGCAGCAAGGGAAAAGCAAATTGGTTAAAAAGGAAATCGAATGAAAATCGTAATTAATGAGAATCTTTCAAGCACAGTTTGGAAGGAAAAGATTCAAATACAACTAAAATAAAGTTTATGAAAAAATATGCAGGAGAGTACCTGGTCTTCCATCATGGAGCCAGAGATGGATCCAATTGCCCAACACAATGTATTCAAATTGTTCCATGTCCATTCTTCACCAGTCAGCTGTCTACTTAATTTCCTCAGCATCTGTGTTCCACACAAAGTGACATCATAGTTATGGATTCCCTTCTCATCTACAAAAACAGATCCTAAGTAGATGTATTTTTGCCAGGAAATGTGTGTGAACATTTTCCAACATTTTGCCGAATAAAGTACCAGGGAACACCAATTATATAACTACTACAGCTTTTCTCTGATACTAAAAGCCAAATGATCTGTAATTTCTAATTACGGTAATGATAAATGAAAAAGAGTGCTAATTATCTAGCAACATATAATGAAAAACTTGTGATTTTGTTTTTGGAAAGTCATATAACTCTCCTGTATTTACTGAAGAACACCAAGCTCATGTAAGAACAACTGAATTTGTCACATTGAGATGAAACTTTCTATTTTATCTCATTAAATCTGGTAAAAGAGCAAATCTCACAAATAGTCAACCTTAATTAACCTTAGAAAAGAATAGCAATAAAAAATTTAATATGAGCTAGTCATAAAGATTTAATACTTACCTGTTTTTCAGTGTCCTCGTGATCAAGGTGTGACAAATAAATTAAAGTCTCTCTCATGCTCTGCAAGAAACAAATATAGTTTTAACCAAAGAAAAGAGCAAGAAAGAGTTTATCAAGTATCTTATCGTGCATTGAGTGAATAATTGGTTACAAAACATTTATAAGATGAGGTAATAAAACTTCTCGAACAAAAAGAGTCCTATATGAACGAAACAGTGCGATTTCAGTGGTAAAAACAAAGAATTAATAAACATCGTGTTCAACCAAAAAATAAATATTAACAGACAATTAACCTTATATTGAACAAAAAAGAACTATTAATAGACAATCAACCTTATATTGAACAAGAACGTCATTATCCTTCATCGTCTCTCGAACAATATTTCCATTTTCATCCTCAACTATTAGAACCTCTTCAGGTTTAGCCATCCGACAAATCATGAGCATCCTCAGCTTTGACATAGGAGCAGAATAAAGTTGCCGCCTCTGTAGAACTTGTGAACCTATGCCATCAACCATGCCTGAAAGCATGTTCCCCTGACCATAGAAGAGAAAAAGATAGTATCATATTGTCAAAACATGCAATGAAGGGGACGCCACAGACCATAGATAAAGAAACCAAAAGGCTTCAGTATATCCAAAAATCATGGTATATGGCACATATAATGTAGAAAGAACCAATAAAACTTAATCAGAAGAGATTACGAAATTAAAATGTCCAAAGAAGCATTTTGAAGTCGGTTACGAAGAAAAATAATAATAAAAGTTCTGCTATGCATTATTTACTAGATAACAATACAAAAAAGAACTCCAGTAACATTCATTGAGGCAACCAGATGCTTCCTTTTCTAAATGTAAATATAAGTAACAATATCACAAAATCCCAACAACTTTGATAATGAGTCTTTTTGTTTTTGTAATTAAAACTGTTTTCCTATTCATCTTGTGACTGAATTAGTTTTTCTTATACCCTTACTTTGATTGGGATGAAAATAAATAGTTTTGACCAAGCCAAATTTAACTCTGAATTAGTTTTTGTATTACTTTATTGAACAAAAAACGTAACAGGTGATTACGACTAAAATATTACCTGCAATCCCATCAAACTTGCAGTTATTGCAGGATTCTCCATATTATGATGTGCCTCAAAGAGTTCTAGAACCAAGGAATTCCAATAATCCAAGCACACCTGTTCAATGGCATATTACAGAAAGGTTGCCACAATCTCAAAACTACCATTTATGTTGATGATTGTGAATGCACTGCACCTACTTGTGAGAGGAAAATTGCATGCTTAATTAATATACCTTAAAAACCTCAGTGTCGTCTACATATGAGATGTTTATTAAATATTCAAGACCCAATAACAATGCAGAAGTATTCTCTTGAGTGGATTCAAGGACTCGAATGTGGCACTGCAAAAAATAAATGATATCACAATCATATCAAAGACCTAAATTGAAGTTGTGGACTAAATAAATCTTAAAGTAAAAGACAAAACATAGACAATGGAAAACAACAAAATGCAATAATTAAGTAATTAAATACAACATTCATGGAGGTCATAATATTCCAGGTCACTAAGAGTCAGCTTACACTATTAAGTCTTTCATAGTAAGACAAACAATTAATAACACAAGAGAAGTACATAAAGAGAAACGAGATTCTCTAGAGATTACAAAGAGTAGAAAAAATTTACAAATTGCAAAAAAATAATTGTAAATATTTGGTCTCTTATCCAAATGAAATAACAAACTAAAGAAAGTGGCCATCGTAAAGTAATTGAAAAGCATTCTTCGAAAAATTGCATAGATCACTTTTCTTGGTTTAAGAAACATGCAAGATGACAGACCAAAAATTCACTGATGTAGACTAGAAATTTAGTATCTAACTCGACTTCAAAATTAAAAACAAACTTAATTGCCAAAGGAATATTAAAAATGGTATTTCTGAAAATGGGGTCCATTATGTTTCTCTTTTCCAACTTAATGATACATGTCCAAAAATGGTCCAATTTTATCTTTTTTGTTATTGCTTTGTTTTAAGATGGGTAAAGATTTCTCATAGAAAAAGACGTGACACCAAAATTCGTACATTTCAAGCCTGACTTCTTTTGCCTGACACAACAACCCAAACAATCATTTGATGGCAATGAACCACAACAATGGAAAATTTTCAAACATTACCATTTTATATAGAAAGTATAAATCACACATCATTTTTTCATTCTTATTGTGCAGCATATATATGATTAGGAGGAGAAATCAACCAAATCACAGCCGACCCAGCACCTCTAACGACCAGCGAGGATTTCTGGTCAATGACTGAGGCGACCCCAACTTCAACAAGGGTTCTTCAAGGAAACCGGCAAGGGTTTCGACCCACTCAACTCAAAACCTTAGCGAACGAACTATTTTTTTCTCGATAAATCAATTTAATACTAACCCCGAGCGCCCCAACAAGAAACTTTACAACGGGAACCAATACGGGTAGTATATTATTCGTCTGACGAAGAAGAAGATTTTCTTGAAGATTGTGCTTTGTCTCAACATCCAAACTCTAGTTCAAAATGAAAATGGATATGGCGACTTTTGATGGTCGATTAAAAATTGAAAATTTTCATTCACACATTATAGAATTTTTTCGATTACTTGAATACCACTAAGAAAAAACAAGTGAAGCTTGCGATATATAGATTAAAAATGGGAGCCTATATATGGTGGGAACAACTCAAATTTAATTGGCAGAAGCAAGGTAAAAAACGAGTTCAAACTTGGGCCAAGATGAAACAGTTATTACAACAATGATTCCTCCCTCCAAATTTTGAACAATTTATATATCAGCAATACCAGATTTGTCGACAAGGTAATCGTACGGTGAATGAATATACAAAGGATTATTATCAAATGAATGCACGAGTTAATTTATCGGAAACTAAAAACCAACTATTAGCTCAATATGTTGGCGAACTCAAATTAATTATACAACATCAATTAGTTCTTCAATTCGTATATACCATGACATGAGCTATGAATTTAGCAATGAAGGTCGAAACTCAAATCAATAGGTCTACGCTCGTAACTCAAATAATTTTCACTATAAGACAATTCTTCTAATCAAAAGGGTCTATAATCACGAGTGACAACAATCATAAGGATATTCAACTATTAGCAAGGAATCGTAGTGATCCTTAAACACGCCTTAATCTAGGCAAGTGCTTTAGGTGCAGTCAACTAGGCCACCTCTTATACAATTTCCCAAATTGGCAATCTGTCAATTTTTTGAAGAAGATGGCAGTGAGGAGAATCAACACCCAAGCGACGATATTTATGGAGCTGAAATTGAAGAAGGTGACGTAAGGGAAGAAGCCACATGTATCATCCAACGACTATTACTAGCCCAGAAAAAATCGAATCACTCGCAACGACATAAGATCTTTGAACCAAGTGCTCTATTTGTACTAAAGAGTGCAAAGTGATTATTGATAGTGACAGTAGCGAGAATGTTGTCTTTAAGACTCTCGTCAAAGCACTCAATTGAAAAATAGAAAATATTTAAAGAGAAGACCGCATTTAAAACCAAAGATGACCTTTATGACTAGTTGGTGATGTCATTCGGATTATCAAATGCGCCCATCAAAAAGGACAGCATTCAAGTTGATGATGCTAAGATGACAACAATACAAGAGTGGTTGATCCCTCAAATTGTCTGTGACATACAAAGTTTTCATGGTCTCACCACTTTCTATTGGCGTTTAATCCGAAGATTCGATACAATAATGGTACTGATCACCGATTGCCTTTAAAATGAACAATTTCAATGGGGTAAAGCATAAGAAGATAGTTTTGCATTGATAAAGACCAAGTTATGCACGACACAAGTATTGGCACTTCCTGATTTTGATATTGTGTTTAAAGTTGATTGTGATGCTTCAGCATTGGGAAGTGGCATGGTACTATCCTAAGGAGGTTGATCAATTGAATTTTTAAGTGAGAAAATTAGTAAATCTCGAGGGAAGTGGATTGCCTATGGATTAGAGTTTTATGCAGTTGTGCAAGCTTTGCAACACTGTGAGCACTATTTAATTCAACATGAATTTGTATTACTCACAGACCATCAAGCTTTAAAATTTCTCAATTCCCATAAGACAATGAATCGCATGCACGCTCTGTGGATCACTTTCCTCCAAAAAATCACTTTCATCATCAAACATAAATAGGGTAGCAGATGCTCTCAGTCGTCATGCTTCTTTTTGGCAACCATCAGTACTGAAATGGTGGGCTTTGAGTATTTAAAGGATGTTTATGCAACGAATGACGACTTTGGTGACATATGAATTCGTTGTAGTGACAGAATTCTTTTTAGATTTTCTTATTCATAATGGGCACTTGTTGAATGGCCCTCGATTATGTATTCTTTGTTCTTCATTACGAGAACATCTTATTAGAGAATGACATGTTGGCAGTTTAGGTGGACATACTGATCGAGACAAAACAATCAACTTAGTCAAAGATATTTTATTGGCCTTTGCAACGAGATGTCGAGCGCTTTGTCCAACGTTGTACAGTCTGCCATAGAGTGAAAGGACATGCCCAAAACACTGGCCTTTGTACACCCATGCCTATTCCATAAACAATTTGGCAAGATTTGACTAAGGATTTTGTTCTTGGTCTCTGTAGAACCCAGCGATGAATTGATACTGTTATAGTTGTTGATGACCGATTTTCAATGAATCATTTTCTCCCGTGCAAGAAAACTTCTTATGCTTCTTATATAGCTAATCTATTTCTTTGAAAAATTGTTCGTCTCCATGGATTTCCTCATACAATAATTTATGATAAGGATGTAAGAGTTCTAAGAGATTTTTGGAAGACTATGGAAGTTATTTGATACCTCGTTGAAAATATACCAGCACAAGTCATCCTCAAACAGATGGTCAAGTTGAAGTGACCAATCGCAGCCTGGGTAACATGATTTCATCTATTTGTGGAGACAAACCAAAACAATGGGATGTCGCCCTTTCACATATTGAGTTTGCTTTCAATAATATGTCTACTCGCTCTACAAAGAAAAATCTTTTTGAGATAGTTTATAGCAGTGCTCCAAGACATATTGTTGACTTAATTCGTCTTCCTCACTCTTCAAATTATTTAATAAAGGTGTTTTAGTAATGATCCGGCAACGTAAGCAATAGTTTCCTATTGGTACTTACAACAAACTTTAAAGATAGAAAGATTGGGTCATTCTACATCGTTCAAAAAATTGGTGACAATGCGTACAAGATCGATTTACAAGCCAATATAAATATTTCCAACAATTTCAACATTGCTGATATTTCTGACTATTATCCTTTAGATGAGCTTTCTTTGTAACTGTATAACTCGAGGGCGAGTTTTTTCAAGAAAAATAGATTGATGCAGTACAGACTCAGACCCATGAGTCATGTTTTAGTTTTATTTGAATATTTTATCTTTATTTTAATTTTAGTCGTTTTAATTTTTGTTTTTTATTTAAAGAGTTGAGATAGAAATTAAGAGATTAGACTTGATATTGAATTATTTTGTTTCCTTGAAGGTTATTTCCTTAATTGTTCATAATTCTTTGTTTCAATTATGAAACAAAACTTTTGTTGCACCACAACAAAACAGATATTTAAAATTGCATTAAAATAAATAAATAAATGGCATTTCATTCATGTGTGCAACACAAACAAAAAGTGCTGATTAAAACATTCACTAATTTCAATGACAAATCGCATAACCTAGATAGTGAAACAAACATGCTCTGCACTTTAATCATATGTCATGCAAAAGGAAGCAAACTTACTTTGTAAAAAGAAGTGAAGAATAACGCAAGATTCTGAATAAAGGCCTGGTGAGACAAAATAATACAGCAAAGTCACATACAGAAACAGAAGAAGTCTTCAGACTACGCAACATAAAAGAACGCAAACCTGTTCTTCAGTTGAACCATGTGCATAAGCTTCAGTAATATTTGTGTTAAGAGGGAGAATAGTCTGAGAGAAAGTAAAATTACTTGATCCATAAACTATTTACTAAACAGACTACATCTTATAAAAACAAAATAAAATAATTTAAAAAAAAGCATGAAATATTTAAATTGGAAGAATTCTGACAAACCTGCAACTGCACCATGAATATGTTGTACATCTTAACATATTGCGAATTGTAGAAATCCCCAAAACTAAGAGAGGCTACCTGTGCAAAATGTGTGATTTAATTATCATCCATCTTCAACAGAAGTACATACAATAAGCACCAAAAAACAACCTACCTCTGTAAGATTTTGAAGGGTGAGATTTCGGTATGATGGAACTGGAAAAAATTTAAACAGTGTTTCAAGCTGCAACAAATACACAATGCAAGGCGTCAATTCAAACTACAAAAAACATTGAATAATAGCCAATAACTTTGAAATTTTACTTACCAACGGGGATTCAAATATATAACCCAAGGGAATCCATGACAGGAAAGAATGTAATGTGGCTAGTGTAACGCGTATTAGTTCAGTTCTTTGAGACACCGATAAAACATATAAGCATAACTCGTGGATGAGTTGAAACTCACTGCAAACAACAAAAACAAATTCCCAGTAAATAACCGAGTAAAAGGACAAGAGAATGCATATTCCAAATACTACATTTCATTAATATACAAATTCACTAGTACACAGTAAACAACTCTGGTCCACCTATGAGCTTAACTCATGGATGAGTTGAAACTCAAAGTAAGCAACAATAAAAATTCTCTGGAAAAACTAGGGTAAAAGGAATAGGAAAAAAACATTCAAAAAAGATAATTCAATTCAACTATTTTCTACAGCTAAAAACAACAGTAACTAAAACCTTATTGATGTGGTTAAACAAAACCATCATTTGATGACAATAATTTACATACAAAAATAAAAAGTTGCTTTACAGCAAAACTTTTCCTATTTTTTGCTATGACTTCTGGAACCTCAGTCACACAAATTAACCACTGTTCGAAATTTCTTGCAAACGTAACATTTGTATGAAATTCTATCCAAATGCCCATGTGTCACTCGCTTCTCACTCAGTATGAAGTGTAAGAAAGACAAATGCATATTTCTTCATCAATTTCTCTTCTGTGTACTTCTAACACAAGTAAGATGTTCTAATAAAAAAGCCTCAGAGACAAAATAATAATAATTTAATTTTGTCATAATGTTTTTTTTAGTGAAGAAGATTCAAAGAGGAATTGGCTACACGTAAAGGACAAAATTACTTGAATGTTTTCTCTGACTTGCCTTGTACACATTTTTAATTAATACAAGTTCTGATCACATACAAAACAAAGAAAAAGATCCTGACCCTGGCTTTCCCTTCTTGTACATATTTCAATTAAAACAATTTCAAATCACATAAGAATGAAGAAAAAGATCCTGAATATAATTCGAATAGATGTGGAAGTCACCAAATTACCTGTTTAAAGATTGTTTAAGTTCCTTGATCTTTTGTTGAGTCATCTCCCCCCTTGAGAAATCAAAAACCTCTTCACTTAAAAGCTGACAGAGCATGGTCATGTCATCAACAAAAAAGAAAACAAGGACAACTATTCTGACATTAATTTGAAATATATATATATATATAGTACTTACTTTCAGTATTGCCATGCAGTTCTCACAAATTGTTTCACTTGTTTTTGCAGCAGAAACTAGATCAGGAATAAAGCTTCGCCATCTACCAGGCCACTCGTGCTTTAAAATCTGAGTATAGGGATGTATCAATCTCAAAAACACTTGGCTAAAATTTTGCTTGCAGTTATCAAAGAAAAATAACATTTATCACTAAATGAATAAGTGAAATATAAATGATTAGAATCTCTAATCGCTCCTGATGCGAGCTCCTACACATAAAAAAATAAAATCACGAAGGAATGTCTTAACGTTAACGATGTACACAATAATCACGATTTACTCCGCCTCTAGCAGGCAAAGACAGAGATGTCATCGTAAGTAAATGAATAAACTAGAAATTAATTAAGAGAGAGGAAATCCATAAGATACCTGAACCAATATAACGTTGAGTTTGTTGACATACAGTCTCTCAATTCTGAAAGAAACCTCATTACTCGAAAGCTAGAGGGAAGAGAATTAAGTTAAGGCAGAAACAAATATTCATTTTCGAAAAGAAACTGCATTGAGAACTGTTTTCAAGGACATAAATAAGACAAGGTTGAAATCCATAGCACATTCTATTAGGAGAAGAGACAACAAAGTCACACCTGAACTATCACATCAGATATATAATTTTTCATTCCATCACGCTGTTCCACAGGCAATGCATTCCACCTATATTTAATAACACCTTCCAGGACCTGTAAGATGTAACTACATTTTAAGATTCAGGAGCTGATATCAAATCCCAATTTAGTGACTCTAAATTCTCAATAGTTCCAGATTCAAGAAACTTAAAATTATAGAATGGATCTAAATATAGTGTTTTGAAAATTAACATTTTAGGTCAATCACAGCTACAAGAGCTAAGAAACAAGTTGCACTCTAACATGAGAATCTGTCGATTCTCTTATGATAAAAAAGAAAGAAGAAAACTTTCTGGACCTTAAATTCTGCTTTGCTTCTATGGGGTTTTCTTTGCTAAAATCATTAACCAAAACAGAGATTTTCTTAAAATATATTTACAAACAAGAAAAGATATAGTAAAATACATGGATTTTGGCAGACAAGACCATCAGATTACACACAAATTAACCATGTATAACATTTCTAACAACTACTTCTTAGGTCATCCTACATCTTTTTTTTCTTCACTTTATAATAACACTACTATTATCAACTTTATCTCTTACTCCATCCAACAAATCACTTTTCACTCATATAGATACAATACTTTGATAAAGTCTCTCCTATTAGGTATATGTATAGGAGGAGAAGGGATGTAATCAAAGAAAGGGAAGGAGTGGGGAGAGTTGGCCAAGGCGTTGGAAATAATTGTCTAACAATTATGAAGGCTGAGAGTCTACATAGAGAGAAAGAAGAAAGGGAGAGGCAAGTTGTACTTTGTAAGAGAGAAAGTGGGTAGAGATTGGAGAGTAGCATGGACTTTCGAATTCTTAGTGCCTTTGTGGTCCTATTGTTTTCTTGAACAATAAAGTACCTGATTCCATCATAATCATAGTAATTAATCAATATTCTTATTATTAGAATCAGACCAGTCGATCATGGTGCAACATGCAGTAGTTACTCCTTTGGATTCATAAGGAAGAAACAAATGTAGATTGCCAGAAAGAAATATTGCAAACAATAAAAAAACTGAGGAGAATTTTCCATAGCAAAACAAAAAAGGGAGAAAGATGGGTGCGAGATAATGACGTTAACCAATCACAGAGATAGCCATAGGTGGAACATCCAATGATTGGAAGCCATTCTGATGCTGGTCTCACCTGAAACTGCAAATTTTGAAGCAATTTCACCCAAGGAAAAAAGATGGAAGAATTGACCATGTGTAGGGAACAATCGGAAGAAGTTCAAAACTCATCGAACAAAAAGAAACACTGAAACTCAGCTTGAACGGCTATCATCGAAGATAAATCGAGAGGGAATACTGTAGAAACGCACCAGGAGGAGAAAAAACCTTTGGTTAATTAAACAAATTCTCTTGTTGGATTCGATTCTAGAGGGTTTGCATTCTTTATTTTCAGAGGCAAAATTATAGACAGATTTGATGAAATTGATGCCTCCCTCTTTGGTTAACCAAGAATCAAGAGCTCCAAATTTCATTTTGAACTAACTGTAAGTGAGAATCAACTTTGGTGCGTTGGGGAAGAAGCTCTTGTGGAAGTAGATGACGAAATCAAAAGCTAAAAACCTAGGGAAAATTCTATAAAAATTGAAAATAGATCTTTTTCCCAAGAAAACCAGAATTGGTAATTAAAAAGGAAAATGTATGACAATTCTTCTAGATAGTCAAGAACAAACAATGATTGTATGTGCATTGGTGAAGAAAAACTTAAAACATAGTAGATTGGCTAATGAAAGAAGTGAAAACAGAGCTTAGTTGAAAAAAAGGGTAAAGAAAAGGATTATCCAAGTCTTTTATCTCCTCTACTTGTGATTGAATGGGTTGACTTGTCCTTCAATGAAAAAAAAATGTTATCTTAAAGTCTGCAGATAACAAAGAGGGACCTGCATATGCTAGAAACTTCCATAGTTAAAAGAGAGAGAGACTTATCGGTGGTTAGCATTTGGTCAAGAAGAGGTAAACCTACCAGCAATATCAAGATTCAAACAGGTCAGAGTATAAGATATGTCAGTACAAGAGCTACCATTACAGAAGAAACAACAGCAATATCAAGATTCAAATAGGTCAAAGTATAAGAGATGCCATTAGAAGAGCTACCATTACAGAAGAAACAACAGGAATATCCAGATTCAAATAGATCAGAGTATAAGAGATGTCATTACAAGAGCTACCATTTCAGAAGAAACAACGGAAAAACTCAACACAACAGGTACATTCTCCAACTGGCCACTGTTCTTCGGCGATCCACTGGAGGAGGAGCTCATCCTGGTGGTGTCGCAAGGTGGCGGCAATGGTTTGATGGGGAAAAGCAGATTGTTTGAGGATGTGATGAAGGGATTGTATTATGTAAGTAGAGAGAACGTAGGATGTAGTTCTTAAATGGAGAAGAGGACGATGGTCGAGAATGGCTATTGCGGTTGGGAGAAGAGCAACTGAGGAAAGAAATTAGGACTAGATATGCAACTCTGGTTGCTTGTAGTTTAAATGTTGTTGGGCTTTTTAGTTGTAAGCTCAATACAAGTTTTAGAGTTGTTGGGCTTTCTTTGTAAGTTTGTAAGTTCATTCCATCAAATTCACTTACAAACTTAACTTCAACATCACCTACCCCAATTCTTGCATTCACGTAGCAATATGGGGAGACCAATGATCCTTGGTAACCTCTTTGGGTTGGAGAAAAAATAAAAAATAAAAATAAAAGCACCAGTAGAAGGGTTGCATAGGGGGCAAGGGGGAAGTTTCAATCATATTAAGCACTAATTTTAAAATTTCAATCTTGAGGACAAGGTTATTCTTTGGGCCCAGGGAAATGATAAGTCTCTGGAGAGGGAGGAGTTGACCAAGAAGATGGAAATAACTATCTAACAATTATGAATGTTGAGAGCCTAAATAGGTTGAAAGAAGAATGAGAAAGGAAGCTTGTATTTTGTAAGAGAGAGGGAGGGTAGAGATTGGAGAGTATCCTGAACTCTCAAATTTCCAGTGCTTTTGTAGTCATTGTTTTTTCTTTTAATAATAGAAGTACCTAATTCTATCATAATCATAGGAATTAATCTAAATTCCTATCATATTTCTAGCTTTATTAAATGTAGTACGCATTGAGAACATTTAAATTATTAAACTTACAAAAGGTCTTGTTGTTTAAGGCATCAAAACACACTAAGAAACATGTCACTTAAAACTCAATCAACGCCAACATTCATGTATCCACATATGGAAACTATTGCTTGTTTTTATATGTGACAAGATCAATAGAAACGACTATTGGATGTTACATTGCCTTGAGAAGATAATACCTATCCAGCTATGGAACTAACCTGTAACGCAAAAAACTTAGTGTTCAAGTTTTTTGTATTTTGCAGAATGTGAACAACTTGTAGCCACATATCTGGATTGTTTTGCAACTCCCGTAGAATCTGGTCTGCGGCAGCCCTCTACATGAATTGTTTAAAAGCAAAGACTTAGAAAAAACAAAACTTAAGATCACATATTCTTTACAGCACAAAAAAATCGTACTAGATATTAAGAACATAGCCAAACCACATTTATAAAATGCAACGAGATTGTTGTATATCACTTATCAATACTAAAAATTTGCATTACAAATTATTAATAAATGGTATTTTTCTCTTCCAATCAGTTCCAAATTTATAGCATTCTTCCATCCAACAAAAAATTTGAAAGGTAGGAAAGGAACACTCCAATAAATCCAAAATATATTCTGCATGACTCATGCATCTCCAACATACGCAAGGACCTCCAATATAATTTTATCTTCTTAAGCTAGCTCCAGCCCAACTTCTTTCTGCCACTCCAACAAAGATATGGACAAAAGTGAGCCCAGCAACCATCTCAACAATCAACCGTCAATAACACCCAAATAAATGATCTCACAAGGCCGAGTCATCTCTCCCCTAACTATTCTCAGTGGTGAAAAATAACTCTTAAACCCCGAATTTCCTACAATGGTAAGATTCATTAAACCTAAAAAATGATCTCCGAACCCAATATCTCACGTAGTTCGCCAAAAAGTAAAAATTGCGGCACCTAAACTGCTACCCCAGTAAAGAAAAACGAGTATAAAAAATCACTCACTTCTTCCTTAGATCCAGTTCCATAGAAGGCGGCCACAGTGGCGTCGAGGAGAAGAACGTCAATCGGCTGGCTTAAATCCCTGAGCTTGTCAGCCGCCATGGCAGAGCGAGAATAACGCTCCCAAATTATCCAAACTCACAAAATACTAAGCACTTCTGATAAACCTTCGAAGACGAGAAAAGAAGCGGGAACAGTCCCAAACCCTAAGAGAGAGAAAATACTGTTGAGAGAGAGCGCGGACGTTGAGATACGTAAAATTATATAAAACCGAGACCGGGAAATGAAAAACAGCTTGAAAATGAAGCAGAAAGGCTTCAGAGAGTGCGATAATGTGTCAAGACTCTCCCCATTTTGCCCTCCGTTCCCATTCATTCGAACGACATGTCGTCCACGTGAATATTTTCTAATACCCGCTTCCCTCCATTTTTGCATTTTGTGGGTGTATATTATTTCAAAACAAAATGCTTTTCTCTTCTTACAATATACCTTCTTTTCTCTTTCAATTTAAAAATATTTGAAAAATTTTTAACACAATATAGTCCATGAGATTTAAACAGTGAAAATTCAATGCTAATTTAGCATTTGGAGTAAGTTTGAATTCGTTAAGCCTGGACCTCATGTGCAACTCGAATCGTCAAAAAGAACGAAGCCAATTGGAATCGCTACTGTTGCAAAGTTGAGCCTACTCTGTGCACCTGTACGTATTACACAATATGAAGTTGTCCAATTGACAATGAACTTGGCATGAGAAAATTATTGAATTTTTACTTCTTTTTCAATGCTTCTTATTAGCTTTTTGGGACTTGTAAATAGAGAAGACTAAGAAAAAATAGGAATAATTCATTTTCTGTTAAATTACATGCAGTCCAATAGAAAGCATTTGCCACCTTGTAATCTCCTCCCAACTAAATTTATCACATTGAAATAATCGATCCATGAGACAAATGCAAATAGAGAAAACCCAAATTTGAGACCTCACACTGAACCAACCCTAACTCAAAAAATATAACAGGATTTTGCCTTTTAAATCAAATGTACTACTATTCTCCTATGTGAGATGCTTTTGCAAAAAACATTGATAAGTTTTTGAAAAATAGTTATTTCATAAATGCATTTTATGTGTATATTGCTAAAAATCGATAATGTTACAACATCGGACTCATCATCAGTTTTTTATAAGAATAGTTATTCTTCGTTATGCTTAAAGAAGATTTATTCATCTTGTTATTTATTAAAGAAAATGCTACAACTGTTTTAAAAAAAAGGTCTAGAAGAAGAAATAGAAAGAGGAGTTGCCAAGGATATTGAAGAAAATGTAAAGTTTGAGAAAATGAAGGAATGAGAGAGAAAATTGTTCTGAAATTTTGAAATTTGAAGGGTGGCAACAAAGAAGGATAAAAAGCAACTAGATAAAGAAGAAAAAGGAGCATAGAAGAGAACGAGAAGAAGAGATAATGCAAGAGAGAAGAATCCATTCTCCAGCAATGGATTGCATCTTGAGGTAGACATCTATTAAACAATGAAGAAGAACATAAGAACATTTATTTTTTTTCTTCTTATTTTAATTATTTTGTGGTATATTCTTCTTCTTCTTCTTTTTCTATGAGCTGAAAATTTAATGGCTTATACGAGAAAGTATCAAACTAAATAATTTTTATGGTGTGTTACACTAGGAAGTTGAATAATTCAATATGTATTTATTTATTATTTTATTCAATGATGAAACATATGAATAAATATAACTATATCTATTTTATAAGCCCTAAAATAAGAATTAAGACTTATACTGAATTATGTGAATTATTAACTCTTAGTTAGTATGTTGTTAATTCTAAACATTTTTATATCGATTTGTTTTATTCTCGTGACTATATATAATAGTGCTTCATTGAATTCAGAGTAATATTTATCTTTCATAAGTTTGAAGAAAAATATGAAAAGAGTTAATCAAATAACTTTACTGATACTTAATTTAAATAAGATTTTTTAAGTCATTCAATTTGATAATCCAGCATTCCCTACCGCTTCTGTTGTAAAAATTATATAGTGAGGAAAATCAAATATAGGTCAACTTCTCTTATTAGAATTTCTTATCTAACTCATTGTTCTCTAATTAAATCATTTATTATTTATTTTCATGTTAAAATTGAATTTATTTTACATTGATTTAAATTTTGATATATTTGTCCTCATAGGATCGATAATCTAGATATTACTTGAGTGCGATACGTACACTTGTGTAGTATTATTTTTTTCACAACAAGTTTTCGACATCATTACCGAGGACAAATATTATTAAAAAAAATTATCTTTGTTAAAAAAAATTGATTTATTTCTGTTTTCTTTTCAGGACTCTATTAATTGAAGCAAGACAAAGAAGACCATAATTTAATTCCCTACTATCCAAAAATTGGGAAAACCTTCGGGGAAAGAAGACGACAACAACAACCACGTTTATTAAATGAGGAAATATGAATCCAGAAGAGGCAAGAAATGAGCATAACAACATCAATGAAGAATAAAACGACTAATTTGATATTATGCAATGCCAGAATTGGAGGGACTTAATCCTTGTAACGCTCCAATTTAAAAATTCCCAATTTGAAACCCTAATTTTGAAAACTCTAAAAATTTTCTCAAATTGATTTGAAATCGAGCGCTAAATTACAATTTAAACATTAATTGAAAACTTTAATTTCGCGAAAGCTTTGTAATAAATTTGTCAAAATCTTGAAACCATCGCATAATTAAAACAATTTATGAAACTTTATTTACTAATAAATTTCAACGTAATTATTCAAAGTCTCAAATTGAAATAAAACATTAAATATCGTTTAAAAATTAAAGCATACTAATTTAAATCTTTTTTCTCGAAATCAACAATATTTTCTTCTTCTTCTGTATACTCGGTTTCCACTAGAGGATTCTCAATTGCAGCTATTTCTTCCTCAGATAAAAATTCACCTACATCACAAGTTAAAAACTGTGAGAAATCTCAGTAAGTGGAAATACGTGCAAGTTACAAAATTTTTACTTTTACCGAATCCTGTTAACAGTTACATACTGGTTGAAACTCAACCCTCTTTTAAGACTTAGTCATCTCTGGCTTCGTCCTCTTTTACTTTTACTTTTACTTTTAAGACTTGACCACTTCATGGCTTCGTCATTTTTTACTTTTACTTTTACTTTTAATGATCAAGCTCTTGCTATCACGTATTTGCCGTCAATTTCATCATTTTCATACACATGCAAATGTCCTATCTATTTTATCTTTTAAACAATTCTATGTCGATGTTCTAACATGCGTGCTCAATCATCAAAAACATGTGATAAAATAAAACAATAATAAAGAAAGTAATATCTATCATGTGATGTAGGGCCTTAGCCAAAACGTTGTAAAATATTGTATTTACACTTACTTGGATTCTGAGCAATATGTGTATATCGAGATATTCCAAAAATTACCAAATAATATCATACTCAAATAAAATCTTTGGTATTAAAATCCTACTTAATAAATCCAATCTCAAATAAATTTGAGTAGAAATTTCTTACGTTGTAATATTAGGTCGGTCAGATCGGTTGGATCGATTTTGATTGAATCGGACAGTTCCAAAAATTTTCCTTCCTAATTCGGATATCAATGTTAAAATCTCACTTAAATTATTCAAACTTTAGAAGAATTTGGACAGAAATTTCTTACCGGTTAAATCTTCGATCAGTCCGATTTGATTCGGGTGGAAATTTGGTTCAGGTCCAGTTCGGGTAAATAGTGTCGGGTCGGGTCAGTGAACAGTGTCGGGTCAGGACTATGAACAATGTCGGGTCGGGACTGTGAACAGTGCCGAGTCAGTTAGTTCACTACGGGTCTGGTTCGGTCTGGATTGAAATAAGTGAACCGGTTCAGTTTTTCTTTAAAACTAAACCTCTCATTGTGTATGCATTGAGATACCGGAGAGTGAGAGAGGGCACGACAGAGAGAAAAACGGATAGAGAGAGTAGACTTACTCCAGAGGTGTCGTCGGTGGAGGTTTGTTGTGCTAGAGAAGATTTTTCTTCACGTTGATGGTCGAGCGGTGGTTGAAGCTCACTGCTGCGGTGATCGAAGCTGCGAACTGAGATAAGCTCTCTGAAGAACTCGAGAGGGAGAGGAGAGCTTTAGGGTGATTTCTTCCATCACTAGAGCTCTTTATTTATAGGGGGAGGTTCACCCCGCGCCTCCCATGAAATCCGTATCTGCTCAGATTTTTTGAGCTATAATCGATCAGCTCGGATTATCAGGGTAGTTAAATTTTGATTCTTCATTTGTTTCTAGACGTTTTCCAGACTGCATACATTCTGTTCAGTATCGGATTTCCAGAGAGAAATCTGAGGTAAGCTCTCTAAAGAACTCGAGAGGGAGAGGAGAGCTTTGAGGTGATTTCTTCCATCACCAGAGCTTTTTATTTATCAAGGGAGGTTCACCCCGCGCCTCCTGTGAAATTCGTATCTGCTCGGATTTTTCGAGCTTTAACCGATCAGCTCGGATTATTAGGGTAGTTAAATTTTGATTCTTCATTTGTTTTTGGACGTTTTCCAGACTGTATACATTCGGTTCAGTATCGGATTTCTGGAGAGAAATTCTGCGATTTACTCTGTTTTGATTTTTTTTTTATAACTTAATTGGAAAAATCTTGATTTGAATTAGAAATTGAACTTTAAGTTTTTACAATCTTCCCTCTTTAGAAGAAATTTCGCCTTCAAAATTTAAATTATTACATAAATAACTCAGGGTAGATCTTTCTCATTTCTTCTTCTCGTTCCCAAGTTGCTTCCTCAATGTTTCGACTCTTCCAAAGCACTATGACAAGCGAGACCATCTTATTCCTTAATCCTCTTTCTTCTCCCTCTAGAATTTGAATTGGCATTTCTTCATATGATAAATCAGGATTGATTGCGAAGTCTAGAGATCTCGATGGTAAGACATGTGAGGAGTTTGGAACGTACTTCTTCTACATTGAGACATGAAAGACATTGTGCATGTGCTTGAATGAATCTAGCAAGTCTAACTGATAGGCGACTTCTCCCACTCTTCTTGAGATTTCAAATTGGCCTGTGAATCTTGGGCTTAACTTTCCTTTCTTTCCAAAGCGCATCACACCTCTCATTGGCGAGATTTTCAGGAAAACTTGATCTCTCACAGCAAACTCTAACTTTCTTCTTCTCCTATTGGCATAACTTTTCTGTATACTCTGAGCCGTAAGAATTCTTTTCTTGATTAGTGCAACGATTTCAGCGGTCTGTCTCAAAATACCTGGCTCAACAAGTACCCCTTCGCCCACTTCATCCCAATGCACTTAAGATCTGCATTTCCTACCATACAAAGCTTCGTAAGGTGTCATCCCGATCAAAGCTTAATAACTGTTGTTGTAGGCGAATTCCACCAATGACAAGTTCTTACTCCAATTTCCTTTAAAGTCGATAGCACACGCCCGTAACATATCCTCCAGGGTTTGAATCGTCCTTTCTGATTGTCCATCAGTGTGAGGGTGGAAATCTGTACTGAAGTTCAACTGCGTACCCATAGCTTTCTGCATACTCTTCTAAAATTTCGAGGTAAAGCAAGGATCTCGATCAGACAAGATAGAGACAGAAGTACCTTGCAATCTGATGATCTCTTGAACATAAAGCTGAGCATATTGATCCATGGTATAGGTAGTCCTTACAGAAAGAAAATGTGCTGATTTGGTCAATCGATCAACTATCACCCAAATGGAGTCGTGACCCTTAATCGTTTTAGGAAGTCCCACTACAAAGTCCATAGTAATATGCTCTCACTTCCATTGAGGTATCATGAGTGGTTACAAGGTACCAACAGGTCTTTGGTACTCCGCTTTGACTTGTTGACAAGTGAGACACTTCTCCACAAATTTGGCTACATCCAATTTCAACCCACGCCACCAATAATGCTGCTTCAAATCTCGATACATTTTTGTTGACCCAAGATGTACCGAGTAAAGGGTTGAGTGTGCTTCCTCCAATATAGCCCTCTTTAACTCAATATCGTCTTGTATACACCATTTCTTTTTGAACTGAATAATCTCACCATCAGTTACAGAAAATTCATAAACTTTTCTCGCTTCGAAATCACTTTGTACTTGGCAAATATAGGCATCTCCACGTTGTTTATTCTTTATTTGATCAAGCAAACTTGGCTGAAGCATCATAGTAGACAATCTCTCTAGTAGCCTAAACGGCACAACTTCGATGTTAGATTGCTGCATCTCCTCGGTTATGTAACACCCGACATTTTGCCATGTAATAGTTTTCCCGGATCATTTAATCGAGATTAATATTATATTAATGCAAAGGAGTGTTTTGGTGGAACTGTTGGAATAATTGGGGAAAACTAAACTAATGTGTAACTAAACAAAACATTAAGTTTAAAATGCATGGAAGGGCAATTTGGAGAGAAATTAAGGTTGGTGGGAGTGAGCCAATGGTTGAATGACATCTGGAGACTTGATGAAGAAGCTAAGTCTTCCTCCTACGTGAAACCCTCTTCACTTCTCTTCTCTGCTCTCTCTCTCTCCTTTTTCCTCTCTGCATTCTCTCTTCCTGTCGACAAACAACGATCGAAGTTACTTCGATCTTCCCAGATTCCCTTCTGCTCCTCCACCAAGGGAATCATCTACGGAAGTTATTGATTTTGGACAAGTTTAATGCGAGTTTTCACTGGGGTTTAGGGTTATTAATTCTGTGAAAACTCACTGTTTTGGATGAAAATACGTTAGTGTGTTTTCCTAAAGAGTTGAAATGAGCTTGCTGCATATTCTACAAGTTATTTGTTAGCATTTGCAGCTTGTTTAATTTTTCTACATTTCAGCAACAGATCCGAGCGTTCTAGGGACATTCGAACATTCTACACTGCAGCAAACAGGTAAGTTCATAACCGTAGGTTGGCCCTTAAGGCCCCACATCATGGAGGTACTAGGTTTCCTGTTCTGTCAGGTTGTTTTGGGTAGAAAGGTTATAGTCTATGTTCTGAAATGTCTGGCTTCGATTTACTTTCTGTTGTCTTATTTCTGCTGTCTGCCTGTTTAAGTTCAAGCACCATTCATGCATACACGTTTTCTCTGAAAGACATGCAAATGTTTTCTGTACACTATTTGAAACTAAACAAGATAAAATCCGACTGAAATGTACCAGGTTAAGTGCGAGACGGGGACTGGCCCCAGAACTGTTTACTATACTGTATCCCTGAATGTGCCTGATAGTGCACCCTCCCCCTCCCCCACTGTTTGCCAGTTCCCCTATAAGCTCCACTTAATTCTACTGCCACTGTAACTTAATGCTCTGTACTATCACCGTATTTCTGAAAAACTGCATGCATAGCATTTTGCATCACTGCATTCTGATTATGTCCTTACTAAGTTTTAGACTCATAGGTGAACTCTCTGATGTAGGTACTGAACCCGAAAATGAGGACTTTGTGCCTCAGTCTGATGATTAGTTGTTGGTGGATCGAGCTCATGGGGGTTTGGTTGCTGCAGCCAGACATGATTTCTGTTCAGAGGTTTCTGTAAAGTTTTCTGAAATCCTGATTTTTGTGTTAAAAACTCTGTAGAAAACTCATCTTTTGGTAAATTCTGTAATTATATGTTAAGTCTTGTACTGTCCCTCAGATTTTGAAACAATGTACAAGTTCTGATGTTTCAGTTTTAGAAACCACTGTATTTGACAGTTAAGTTTATATTCTAAAGTATTCTGAAATTTGTTTGGACTGTTTCTACTAATTCATGCATGGATGAATTCTGGTTTTGGAACTATCTATGTAATTTATTTCCTTGAATCTGTCAATTTTAAAGTATGTCTTATCGATCCTCAGATTTTGAAATACTATATAGTTTCTGAGTCAAAGCTTTAAAACTGCTGTATTTGACAGTTGAACTCATGCTCTGAATGTTCTGAAATGTTTTAGAATACTCTTCTGTTTTAAGAATTGCATGGATGATTTCGAATTTTAGAGTTATCCATGTAGTCTGATTTTCCTAAATCTGTCAGTTGAAATCTGTCATTTGCAAAGTGTGTTTCGAAAACCTTGTTTTTGAATCGGGTTTTGAAGGTTTGCCCTCTTTTGTGAGATTTTCTGTTGGTATGTCTTCCTGTCAAAAGTTGCTAAATTCCTGCCCCTTTTAAACTGTATCTTCCGGTCATGTTCACTGCTGTTTTTAAAACTATATCCACCGGTGATCACTGTGCATCTTTTGTCGTATCTGAGTCCACCGCCAGCTTAAGTCTTCCGCCCAGTTTATTCCCAATTCTGTCTGTATCTTCCGGTTGACGTCACCCATCCTCCGGCTGACGTCATCTATTTTGTCTTATTCGACATCTTCCGCCCTGTCTATTTACAGTTTTTGCCTACATCCATCGGTGACGTCATCCATCTTCCAGCTGACGTCATCATCTCACCTAGCTTCGTCTGTTGTCATTATCTCTTCCGATGACGTCATTACCTCTTCCGATGACATCATCCACTGATTTCTCCTCCGATTCAGTTTAAAACTGCATCTTCCGGCTGACATCACCACCTCTTCCGAGCAGTTTTACTCAGCCTCTTCCGCTGAACCCTGTTCATTTTTGTCGTATCTGAATTCACCGCTGCTCCTTCAAACTAAGTCTTCCGTCAGTTATTCGCCCCAGCTCTTCCGCCCATTTTCCTGTTTTATTCTGCTGACATATTGTCATCGTCTGTCTCTGTTTTCTGTTCTTCCCAGCCCCTTCTGTTATTTACTTATGAAACCTCAGCTCTGAATTAGTTCCCGCTTCTCTTTATCTGAGATTCTGTATTCTTAATTCTTTCTGCCATGCATCCTGCAATCTGATTTCAATAGGTTTCTGCCTTCTGTTCCTGTTTTCATGTTTTCCAGCCTTCAGTTCCCGTAAGGGTTTTCTTCCTGTGTGTGATGTTTTAAATGTCAAAAAAAAATAGTCACCGTTTTCCGATAACTGTCCCAGAGTGACGGCTCTGATCCCGGACCCCGATCGGGTTCCGTCTCGGGCTGTCACAGGTTAACTGTCCTGGAATTAGCCGCAGCGAAGAAATTTGAGACGATGGTCTTATACTCAAAGTATCAGCTACGACATTAGCTTTACCAGGATGATAAATAATTTCGCAGTCATAGTCCTTTATGAGCTCTAACCATCTGTATTGTCTCATATTTAGATTCTTCTGAGTTATGAAATATTTCAAACTTTTGTGATCCGTATAAATCTCACACCTTTTTCCATAAAGATAATGCCTCCAAATTTTTAGTGCATGAACTACCGCTGCAAGCTCCAAATCATGTGTTAGGTAGTTCTTCTCTTGTTCTTTCAACTATCTCGGCTACCACTTTTCCTTCTTGCATGAGGACAACTCTCAATCCATATTTCGAAGCGTCACTATATACCACAAATTTTTCTGATTCGGATGGTATAATAAGTATAGGTGCTGAGACTAACTTTTTCTTTAGCTCCTAGAAGTTTTGCTCGCACTTATCAGTCCATGAATACTTGACACCTTTCTTGGTTAGCTTTGTAAGCGGGTTGGCTAAGGTTGAAAAACCTTCTACTAATCTCCAATAATATCCCACAGGACCAAGAAAACTCCTTATTTCAGATGCATTCTTTGGTTGAGGCCATTTACTAACAGATTCAATCTTTGATGAGTCTACTGTTACGCCCTCCTTTGAAATAATGTGGCCAAGAAAAGTTATATTTTTCATACAAAATTCACACTTAGAGAACTTCGGATATAACTTCTCATGTCTCAATGTAGATAGAAAAATCCTCAAGTGTTCTTCATGCTCCTTCTTGCTCTTGGAGTAGATAAGAATGTCGTTAATGAAGACTATCAAAAAATCATCCAAAAAGGTCTTGAAAGTCCGATTCATCAGATCCATAAATGCGGCCAGTGCATTACTTAATCCGAATGGCATGACTCGAAATTCAAAGTAGTCATATCTGGTACAAAACGCCTTTTCTTGAACACTTTGTCCTCCTTAATTCTTAGCTGATGATATCCAGACATAAAATCAACTTTCGAGAAAACTGTTGCTCCCTTCAATTGATCATATAAGTCATCGATTCTTGGCAGTGAATACTTGTTCTTGATAGTGACTTTGTTAAGCTCTCTGTAGTCAATGCACATTCTCATCTATCCATCTTTTTTCTTCACAAATAAAACCGGAGCTCGACAGGGTGAGAAACTCGGTTGGATAAATCCTTTCTCCAGCAAATCATCAAGTTGAGTCTTTAACTTCTTTAATTCACTTGGCGCTATTCTATAAGTCATCTTTTGTTAATTTTGCAAAGAAGAACATTCATTTCAATATTATCCGTCAAACCTAGAAGCTGTCAATTAAGTGGTCTATAATGGGAACAATAATTCATTCACAAATGCATACAATCTAGGGTCGAGGGATTACCTGAATTTTCAATGGGTTAAAAACTCTAACCAGAATGTTACCCAGAACAACGTTATATGTTCTTATCCACTAGAATTTTCCCAACAAACCCATAATTTCTCGCATTCAATTATGCCCTAGCAAAATACACAATTGCAGCTTGTAGATGATGAGAGACTCCATGTTAAAGAATGATGTCATTGTTCAGAGTATTAAATACATTAATACAAAATCAAGCAACTTCACAATGGAGTTTGGAGAATCAAATAAGATAAATGACTCAAGCTTTAAATAACATACTTCTAGGCACTTTACCGAGCGATATTGAAGTTCCCTCTAAAAAAGTATTACATCAAACATTTTCTCCATTCTATTGAGGAATGGAAGAGAGGTTGAAACAGTGATGAATGAAAAAAAAAGAAAAAGAACACTATATAAGTGGAAGAAGAAAAAAATTTGGAAGATAACTCACAGAAGCGAAAAAATAGTGAAATAATTCTCGATGGTGAAGCATTGTGCAATACCCAAAAATTTGTACTATCTGGTAATTGAAAGATTTTTGATACATGCAGACTATGTGTTATTGCTTAAGAATTTATGGAAATAATACGGATTATTTATGAGAAATATGTTGGTAGAATTGACACTTATGCATAGAAATGACTCAAGCTTTAAATAACATACTTCTAGGCACTTTACCGAGCGATATTGAAGTTCCCTCTAAAAAAGTATTACATCAAACATTTTCTCCATTCTATTGAGGAATGGAAGAGAGGTTGAAACAGTGATGAATGAAAAAAAAAAGAAAAAGAACACTATATAAGTGGAAGAAGAAAAAAAATTGGAAGATAACTCACAGAAGCGAAAAAATAGTGAAATAATTCTCGATGGTGAAGCATTGTGCAATACCCAAAAATTTGTACTATCTGGTAATTGAAAGATTTTTGATACATGCAGACTATGTGTTATTGCTTAAGAATTTATGGAAATAATACGGATTATTTATGAGAAATATGTTGGTAGAATTGACACTTATGCATAGTTTATAACTCACCACCTTACCCTAGTTGATTGACACATCAACCTCTTTCATGAATGATACCTAAGAAGTTGACTCATGATGTCAAATGAATGACACATCAACCTCTTTCATGAATGATACCTAAGAAGTTGACTCATGATGTCAAATGAATGACACTTCAGCTATAGTCTCGTGGTGTTAAAAGAATGACACCTCAACTGTTGACTCGTGGTGTCAAATGAATGACACATCAACTGTAGACTCGTGATGTCAAATGAATGACACTTCAGCTGCTGACTTGTGACCTCAAATGTATAACATATCAGCTCATGACTCATTAGCTCAAATGGATGACACATCAACCCATGACTCGTTACCTCAAATGGATGATACCTCAGTCTATGACTCATTACCTCAAATCGATGACACCTTAACCTATGACTCATGACCTTAACTGAATGTCACCTCAGCCCATAACTCATCACCTCAAACGGATGACACCTCATCTTATGACTCATTACCTCAAATGGATAACACTTCAGCCCATTACTCATTATCTCAAATGGATGACACCTCATGGCCTTAACTATAATGGTTGAGAACTCAGCTCATGACTCATGGCCTTAACTAAATGACACCTTATGAGATGAGTCTCAATTAACACCTCTATATATAGAGGGGTTGAGCCCTTCATTCAACTAGTTTCTCTATACTTTCTCGAAAGGTCCTCCAACTTGAAGAGATAAATTGGGTAGTTACAAATACTTCTATTAAGACTCTAAGGTAAGTAATGTATGCATGTGATTTGCCTAACGACCTACATCACAAGATGCTAGGATTATATTAATTGATTGATGATGTTAATGTTATAAGATGTAGAATAATATTGATGGAGAACCATGTTATTGGTAATTAGTGTATGCATGTGATTTGCCTAACGACCTACATCACAAGATGTTAGGATTATTTTTGTTGTTTGTATGCTTAGAAATAGATATAATATATATATATATATATATGATAATGTTGATCGATGATATGTTGTGTCATTTCTAGCGATATAGATATACATGTGATGACGTTGATCGATGATATTTTGTGTTATGTGTGATGTTTCATTTAGATTAAGTACGAGCACGAGTATTTCATGCATCATGAAAATGTTTTTATACGAAAGAAAAATGATTTTCATGCATGTTTTTCATGTAAAAAAGGCAGAAGATGAATTTTAAGAACAAGCTTTGACGAGACTGGACTAATGGAGCTTTGGTGGGTTTGATGCCTCCAATGGAACTTTGGTGGACTTGGTCCCCAATGATTTGAAGTTTTGGTGATAGGTCCCAATATTAAAAAAATAAAAAATAAAAGACGAAAAGACTTAAATTGTATGTTTTTTATGAAAATAAATATCATATTCATGTCATTTACGCATTACTTACAGAGCGTTATAATCATAGATGAATTTTGCGATATTGGTGAGGAGAATGATGATAAAACTCATGAAGATGTAGTTGAAGAAGTATATCCACGGTGAACGCTTGTCGTTGTTACAACGACTTTGACGTGTGAGACATGGCTTGTTAATATGTATTTTGTGTGTAAAGGCTTTGAACTTAATATATTGTGTATATTTTTTATATATGAAAGGATGTGTTAAAGAACTGTTTTGTAAACTTAAAGAAAATTCTTTCGATATGCAAATGGTTTTTAAAGGGTAATAATGTTTTACAACATTTAAAAGGAAAAAAATTATGGTTTAAATTCAAAACGTCACACATTATCACAACATCCAACCACAAATAATCAAGTTGAGCGACCTCCTCCACCATTTCCACAAAGACTTCAAAAGCAACACTAAACTAAGAAGTTTCAGAAATTTTTGAATGTTTTGAAGCAGTTCCATATCAACATTCCACTATTCGAAGCTTTGAAACAAATGCCAAGTTATACAAAGTTTATGAAAGATATTTTGTCCAAGAAAAGAAGGCTGGGTGAGTATGAAACTGTAGCTAAAGTAGATACATTTTACAAAATAGATTACCTTCAAAGCTAAAAGATTCAGGCAGCTTTATGATTCCATGCACCATAGGAAGTCATCATGTTGGCAAAGCCTTGTGTGGCCTTAGAGCGAGTATCAAATTGATGTTGATGTCCATCTTCAGAAAGCTAGACCAAAAACAGTCACGTTGTAGCTATCTTATCGGTGTTTAGCTCAACAAGAAGCAAATATTGAAGATGTCTTGGTAAAGGTTCACAAGTTTATTTCTCCAACAGATTTCATTATTCTAGATTATTAACCAGATTTAGAGGTTCCTATTATCTTGGGTCGACCTTTCTTGTCCACAGGAAGAGCTTCAATCGATGTATAGAAAGGATAACTTTCCATGCGGGTAAATGATCAACAAGTAACCTTCAATGTTTTAAAGGCCATAAAATTTCCTGATAAACCCGACGATTGTTTCTCAGTAATGAATGTTGAAATGAATCCCAAACACATTAGAGTAGCACCATCAAAAGTAAGCGAAAAGTTTGGCATGAAAAATCAAAGTTCAAATAATGTTAAAAAGGAAGAAACAAAGCAGACCTTCAGAACTTCGCACAAGAAGTTTGAGTCTCTAGAAAGACCCGATGGAGATTTTAAGACACCAAAGAAATCTGTAGAGGAACCACCATTATTATAGTTAAAGCAACTTTCTTCACGTTTGAAGTTTTCTTTTCTTGGATCCTCTGAAACCCTACCAGTAATCATTTAGGCTTTTTTAACCTCATATAAAGAATTAAAACTGAGGGAAGTTTTAAAGAAATTCAAAAAAGCAATCACATGGACTATAGCCAACATCAAAGGAATCAGCCCAAGTATATGCATACATAAAATCTTGGTGGAACAAAATCACAGTACTTATATTGAGCAACAAAGGCTGCTGAATCCGATTATGAACCATATATTATAGTCAAATGCATGTGTAAAATCTTGTTTTTATCATTTTCTTTCAAAATGCAGTGTATGACTTTATATTCCAAAAATATTTCTTTTCATTTTAACAGGCTCCACAAGGCAAAGATTTTCAAATCATTAAATTTTTTATATCGTTTTTAAAATAAGCTCAACAAGCCATCATAGAGGCAGGTATGCATGGATTATTGCAAGTTGAACAAGATGACGATGAATGACCATTTTCCTCTTCCATTTATTGATCAAATACTTGATCGACTGTAGGAAAAAAGTATTATTGTTTCTTAGATGGGTATTCTGGCAACAACCAAATTGTCATTGCACCTAGAGATCAAGAAAAAACTACGTTTATTTAACCGTATGGAACTTTTGCATTTAGTCGCATTCCATTTAGACTATGTAATGCTCCGACAACTTTTTAGAGATGCATGATGACCTTCTTTGCGGATATGGTAGAGAAATCTTTGGAAATTTTCATGGATGATTTCTTGGTGGTGGTTTGTTGTTTGAAGAATTTAGAGCAAGTATTATAGCGCTATACAAAAGCCAATCTTGTTTCTAATTGGCACATTTGTCATTTTATGGTCACAAAATGTATTGTTTTAGGTCATCGAGTTTCTATGTGAGGTATTGAGGTGGATAGAGCTAAGATTGAGATAATTGATTGTAGCACCCGGTTCTATCGAACCAGCTCTTTTATTATTAATAAGATACACTTGATTAGTCAATAAATTAAGTAGGGTTATTAAATAACTTGGCAAGGGCACTAGAGTAAATTACAATTTTCAAAGAGTGGATAACGTATTTAAGGGAAGAGGGTTGGGTTTAATGCACTGTAGCCGCCACCATTTCATATCATTTCCTCTTCGGGTTTCAGCTCAGGCAGACGAGCTCTCTAGGCGATCTTCCTCGCGCGATTCACCTTCGACCTAGGTAAGTTTTCCATTCATCTTCTCGATATTATAGTAAGTAGATAGCGGGAGTGCATTGCGTGTGTAACTTGGTGAATGCTGTGAGTGAGCTGAGTTCGAGTTTAGTGCTGAACCAAGAATGTGCGATGGCCCGAAGTTCTAAGCTAGCTCCTTAGATTTGTGAATGGTGTGGGATGAGATTTAGTAAAGTTCTGATTAGTGTTCTGTTTATGACACTAGGTGAACAGGGCTTTCAAGTAGTTGAAACCGAGCGATTTCCAGGAGACCAGGTAAGTAGAGCTTGTTTGTGCCTTCGGGCCTACATCACAAAACAGTAGGATTTATGTATGTTGTGTGTTTATTTCCAGTTGTCATGCATCATATTTTGAAATGTACGAAAATGAATTTACATGTTTTGAATCGGCAAGGAATGAACAGATTGAAACAGTACGAGAAGCAGATTTGCTATTAAGGGAATTAATCCAACCCTTAATGAGCCAGTGGATTGAGGTTTTGGGGAAAGTGATCCACTTCCCAATCCTACAGGGGGATTTGAACAGTTATGAGTATTAGATTTGCTGTTAGGGGAATTAATCCAACCCTTAACGAGCCAGTGGATATTTATACTTTGGGAGAAATGATCCAACTCCCAATTTCACAGGGGGATCTGTACAGAAACGATGAATATGCAACTGAGATGAGAAAAGTAGAAACTGCATGTTTAGGAATTTATGTTTCAGTATTTCATTTCATTATTGCTTTACTTGCTTAGCATTAGGCTAATAGATGAGTTTTGTGATGTAGGTGAAGAAGCTTTAGCAGGTGTGTTTACTGAGTTCACAGAGGGCTAGTTGGGTTGGAGGAGTGCATCCACACAATGTTCTGGCAGCTGATGGGGCAGTTTAATTGATGTCTGTTGGAGTGAAGGTTTTATTATCATTGCTTTTTTTAGATGGATCGAGTTTTCATAACAGTAGTGATTTCAGTGTTTTGAACAAATTGAGTTTTACTATCTGATAATGGCATTCCGCTGAGGTTTGAAGATTTGCACTTGTTGGATTTTAAGTAATACATGGGTTTGAATCCTTTTCTGAGTAATTTCAGTAAGGCAAATAGACTCTTTTCATAAATGGAGTTGTATTGTATAATTAGGAGTAGCCAGAATGTCGCCCTGAATCTATCGGTGGATGGGGTGTGTTTTGTTATCTGTCGGTAGATGCATTTTATCGGCAGAAGTTGAGTAGTTTGAACCTACCGGAAGGAGATGTCTATCGGTAGATGTTTTTGTCATTTCGCTATTGATAGAAGTAATTCTATCGGTAGATGTTTAGTCCTGTCGTTTTGGATGACGTCATCGGCAGAAGCCTGTTTCTGTCCCTTGCGTTGGTTCTATCATCGGCAGAAGTTGGATGACCTTTATCGGCAGATGAGGTCATGTTGACTTCACCGGCAGTTGAAGTTGTATGTGCAGTCATGTTGACTTCATCGGCAGATGAAGTTGTGTTGACTTCATCGGTAGATGAAGTTGTGCTGACGTCATCGGCAGATGAAATTGTGTTGACGTCATCGGCAGATGAAGTTGTGTTGACGTCATCGGTAAGTGCAGCCCGCCGAGAAATGTCTTTCAGTTCCACGTTTTAATAGTATTTTGTGATTTAAACCTTTATTTCTTTTGGTCGATTTATCTCGGACATTTTATCCGATTATCCAAACACTTTATGGTTTTGGTTTAACTCTAAGTTATTTAAATTAATTCCACTGCAAAATTTTAAATTATGAATGAAGTTTTTAGTTCGTGTTCGGGTTTTGTGTGACGAACCGGGTTCAGAGAACTCGGGGCGCTACATTGATAAACTCCTTCCTCCATAGTTAAAAGGGATAAGAAGTTCCTTTTGTCATGCAGACTTTTATAGGAGATTCATCAAGAATTTTTCAATAATTTCAAAACCACTATGTTCATTGCTAGAAAATGATGTAATGTTCTGTTTTGATGAAGCATTTGACAAGACTTTTAAGGTGTTAAAGCAGAAGCTTGTATCCACTCCAGTAATCACAACTCTTGACTCATCTCTATCATTTGAACTAATGTGTGATGCAAGTCATTTTGCTCTTGGAGTGGTTCTTGGACAATGAAAGGAAAAGGTATTTCATTCAATCTATTGTGCAAGCAAGACTCTCATTGATGCACAATTAAATTATACATTAACAGAGGAGTTGTTAGTTGTTGCCTTTGTTTTTGATAAGTTCAGACTATATTTGATAGGAATGAAAGTGGTAGTGTATACAGATCATTCAACCATAAAATACTTGATTACAAAAAAAGATGCAAAGTCAAGGTTGATTAGATGGATCTTGTTACTATCGGAATTCGATTTGGAATTTTTAGATCAAAAGGGTAGTGAAAACTCATCGGCAGATGAAGTTGTGTTGACGTCATCGGCAGATGAAGTTGTGTTGACGTCATCGGCAGATGAAGTTGTGTTGACGTCATCGGCAGATGAAGTTGTGTTGACGTCATCGGCAGATGAAGTTGTGTTGACGTCATCGGCAGATGAAGTTGTGTTGACGTCATCGGCAGATGAAGTTGTGTTGACGTCATCGGCAGATGAAGTTGTGTTGACGTCATCGGCAGATGAAGTTGTGTTGACGTCATCGGCAGATGAAGTTGTGTTGACGTCATCGGCAGATGAAGTTGTGTTGACGTCATCGGCAGATGAAGTTGTGTTGACGTCATCGGCAGATGAAGTTGTGTTGACGTCATCGGCAGATGAAGTTGTGTTGACGTCATCGGCAGATGAAGTTGTGTTGACGTCATCGGCAGATGAAGTTGTGTTGACGTCATCGGCAGATGAAGTTGTGTTGACGTCATCGGCAGATGAAGTTGTGTTGACGTCATCGGCAGATGAAGTTGTGTTGACGTCATCGGCAGATGAAGTTGTGTTGACGTCATCGGCAGATGAAGTTGTGTTGACGTCATCGGCAGATGAAGTTGTGTTGACGTCATCGGCAGATGAAGTTGTGTTGACGTCATCGGCAGATGAAGTTGTGTTGACGTCATCGGCAGATGAAGTTGTGTTGACGTCATCGGCAGATGAAGTTGTGTTGACGTCATCGGCAGATGAAGTTGTGTTGACGTCATCGGCAGATGAAGTTGTGTTGACGTCATCGGCAGATGAAGTTGTGTTGACGTCATCGGCAGATGAAGTTGTGTTGACGTCATCGGCAGATGAAGTTGTGTTGACGTCATCGGCAGATGAAGTTGTGTTGACGTCATCGGCAGATGAAGTTGTGTTGACGTCATCGGCAGATGAAGTTGTGTTGACGTCATCGGCAGATGAAGTTGTGTTGACGTCATCGGCAGATGAAGTTGTGTTGACGTCATCGGCAGATGAAGTTGTGTTGACGTCATCATCAAATTTTCAATTCAAACCACTATGTTCATTGCTAGAAAATGATGTAATGTTCTGTTTGATGAAGCATTTGACAAGACTTTTAAGGTGTTAAAGCAGAAGCTTGTATCCACTCCAGTAATCACAACTCTTGACTCATCTCTATCATTTGAACTAATGTGTGATGCAAGTCATTTTGCTCTTGGAGTGGTTCTTGGACAATGAAAGGAAAAGGTATTTCATTCAATCTATTGTGCAAGCAAGACTCTCATTGATGCACAATTAAATTATACATTAACAGAGGAGTTGTTAGTTGTTGCCTTTGTTTTTGATAAGTTCAGACTATATTTGATAGGAATGAAAGTGGTAGTGTATACAGATCATTCAACCATAAAATACTTGATTACAAAAAAAGATGCAAAGTCAAGGTTGATTAGATGGATCTTGTTACTATCGGAATTCGATTTGGAATTTTTAGATCAAAAGGGTAGTGAAAACCAAGTTGCAAACCATTTATCTAGGCTAGAAAAGGAAGAAAATTTTGAGAAAAAAATTTCCATAGCAGACTATTTTCGTGATGAGATGTTTTTGAAAATTACAGAAACATCATTGTACGCTGATATTGTTAATTATATTGTTAATGATGTTATTCCTTTTGATTTTCAGTTTCAGCAGAAGAAAAAAATTCAAAAGATGTCAAAAGCTATTTTGGAACGACCCATTTCTATTCAAACAATGTGCAAATCAAGTTTTAAGAAGATGCACTCCATAAGAAGAATTTACAGTAGTGTTGCACCATTGCCATGTTACCATATAGAGGACATATAAGAGGCATCTTTTGGAAGCTTCTCTCTTATGTGGAAGCTTCTCACTTCCAAGACACTTTATGGAATCGGTCAACCTTTAATGACTTCAATCTTGGAATCATCTACTTCTATGTCTTGCTTAGTTATGATGAATGTGAGAAAATAGACAATCTCTTGCACAAAAGAACACTTTTTAAGATTGCCATAAAATTTCACCATCCTAAGTGTCTCAAATAATTATTGAATGTGCTCCAAGTGTGTTGGTAAATCCACGCTAAACACTAGGATGTCATCGAAATATATTACTATGAATATTCTCAAGAAATCCATGAGAACAAGATGCATAAGCATCATGAAGGTGCTTGGAGGATTGAGGAGATTGAAAGGTATCATAAGCTACTCATAAAGCTCATAATTGATCTTGAAGGCTGAAATTCATCTCGACCATTTCTACTTCTTGGACTGCAACTCATTCTCCTAGGTCTTGGTGTTTGAGGAGGCCTCACATATTGATTCCTTGACTTTAGCATTAGTTGTTGCAAGTTAGCAAGCATACTTCTAATTTCATTGAATTACCCTTGCACACTAGATTCTCATTCCTTCAAGGGTGGTGAGGTAGGTGTTGAAGTTTGTACTTCTTGATTTTGTGGCGCTTGAGTTCCACTTCTTGTTATCATATTGTAGGGGAATGACAACAAAGAAAAATAATAAAAAATATAGCAAAGCTTTGACACCAAATGATTTGCTTCAAAGAGGAAAAAGGAAGTTAGCACTCAAAATGTCCTCGATCTAAAAACTATTTTGGTCGAGAAAGGTTCTATAAATATCTTGACATTGGGACTCAAACCATTCTGGATTGACCAATGCTTTGTGAACTTCTCACATGCACAACTTCATCTCTCTAGCTTGGATGAAGCTAAAATTTGGGCTGCTTTTAGCCCATAAGGTGGTAGAAGTGACCTCCAAAAATCAAGGGAAAAATCGTCAAGGATGAGAAGTTATGCACGTTTTAGTGCAAGCTGGTCTCAAGGATGTTATGGTTGCATTTCTCGAGTTCTTTGGCTTTCTTAGAAGAGAAGCTCTCCAACTTGTTTCTTGAGAGTTCCTATATCCTTGCTGGAAGATTCCACCTTAAAAGAGAAAAGGATGAAAATGATATAGCAACAATGGAATCCACTTACACTCACAAAAAGTGGAACCAAGACCACACACTCAACACTCGGATATCACTCACCAAGCGAGAGAGGCACAAAAACTTGAAGAGAGGGCTCTCAAAGTTTGAAGAAAATTTCAAATTTGATATTCCTTAGCTGTTGTCTACAACTCTTAAGGATGATGTAAATACCACATTTTGGGAAAATTAGGGTTTCCTACTACAAAAAGAAAGCATCACATGATTTTAAAATAAGAGGTAAAATAGTACTTGACTAGGTTGATAAAGTCGAGCACCTAAATCTACCCATTTTGGGTAATTTGATTTCTCAATCCCCAAAACTTTCCTTTCTAGCCCCTATTAGATCAAAATCATAAATTAAACATTACTTTAGGGATTCAAAATATACATGGCACTCCACTTGTGCTTCATGTCTCAGCTAGAGCTTCATTATCTATAAGAATGTATGTTTGAGTGGCATGTAATGATGGCTCGGATGCCGAGTTATGTAGTCAACAAATCGTATGTTTAAGCTTATCTTTATCTCTTGCATTTAGATCCTCCTCCAAGCTATTAAAGAATGAAACACTTGCAAAATGAATAAAAAGCTCAGTGAACCTCTTGGCTCGGGATCTGGTAAGAGGTCCCCTAAGCACATCAAAACACTATCCGAAGAGATTGGTTAGCGAGATTGGAAGATGCTTTTATGGGCATACAAAACTACTTATAAGACAACGATAAGGACTTCTCCACATCGCGTTATTTTTGGAAAAGAATGTCATTTGCTAGTTGAGTTGGAGCATAAAACATATTGGTCAATTGCAAAGTTGAACATGGATCTAGAAACATAAGCGCAACATAGATTGTTATAGTTAAAGGAACTTGAAGAGTTTAAACTTGGAGCTTATCACAATGCCCAGATTTATAAAGAAAAAATGAAGAAATGGTATGAAAAAGATCTAAGATGGTACCTTTGAAGTAGGGCAACAAGTACTGCTCTATGACTCTCGGTTAAAATTATTTCCAAGAAAGCTAAAATCAAGATGGACTGGTCCCTTGAAAATTGTATTTGTCACGACCCAGAGGTGGTCCTAGACAAAAATGTCACGTTGGGCGACCCGATCCTCGAAGAAGATTCAACTGCCACCTCTAGACTATTTAATAGCGGAAGACTTTAAAATAAACTGAGTCATAACCAACTCAGAATGATCTGAAATCTACATAGCGATCACATGAGAATAAGATATTGCATAACTTAAACGATTCCAATAAATATTGTGCATGAAATAAAATATCAAACAACTAATAATTCATACAAGCGACAAATAAGGAAAATAACAAGGAATTCCTTAACAAGACAAAGAATAACTATAAAAATTTTTAAAAGGAGGACGTAGAAAAGGAACCACTACTCAACGAGCAACAACTACCCTATATTATACTTGAATGCATATGTAGCGACCCTAATACTGTACCCGTATTTTCCGTATTATTATTATTATTATTATTTTTTAAACTCTATACTTTAAATAAACTCTAAGCGGGAACTAAACCGAATCGAAATCGGAATTTAAATCTAGCTTTTTAAACCTTTTAAAATAAATATAAAATTAATTAAATAAAATCCTTAAAATCAATTAAAAACAGAACAATGGAGGGAGGGCAAAACTGTCCAGCCCAGTGACAAAAAGGGGCAACGACCAGTCGCTGCTACATGCAGCGACTGATCACTACATGTGCTGCAACGAGCGGCGACTAGTCGCTGCAGCATTGCAGCGACTGATCGCTGCATTTGCTGCAGCGAGCAGTGACCAATCGCTGCTTGCTGCAGCGATTGATCGCTGCACACCATGCAGCGATCGCTCCACACTCCTCAAGCGAACATTCGTCACTCTTCCTGCTTTCTCTTCTTCTCTGTTCTTATTTTACAAGTGCTCTCTGGAAATTGAATTCCAGAGAGCAATACATCTTACAACATATCAACTTCTAACTTAATCTCAACCCAAACTTTTTCTAAATTGAACCAACTTGCAGCGGACTTTGCGAAATCCAACTGCGTGGATCGCTCTAAAAATCGAGCATATCCATAACCATCCTAAAATAATCAAAACATTCCATAACATTTAATTAACAGTTTAAACCAAAACATTTTGAAACGTTAAACATAAAAACCTAGCAACTACCAGTACCAAGCATCCTAAAATGTTCTATACAACTATCAACTCAAAACATCTCAATAATCCCAAAATCCATACATACTCCCCCACGGGTCGGTTAAGCATCAACTGCGCCAGCACACCACCGCAGTCATCCTCCGTCAACTGGACTCAAGCCTCAGGAGGAGGGATCTCATCCTCACCTGTTTCCTCGTAGTCACCTACACCATACATATACACTATGAGATGAAATCCCAGTAAGCTCTACGTAAATGCAATGCATGCTGTGCATATGAGTTCGATAAATCATGCTTTATTTTCTTTACCATGCAATGCACGATAGGTGTCACCGAGATCCTATCCCTCTAACTTGAGAGAGCTCAACTAGCGGGCGGACTACTCTTTCCAGCTAGAGGCGGGGGGTGCACGCTTACAACACGTACAGCCGTGCCTGAGCCCCACCTCGCGTGATCGATAAACAATATGCCTTTCGTCCAATACGCCTTTCGACCAATACGCCTTTCGGCCAATAAGCCTTTAGGCCAATGCTATACTTTACGTTATCTTTAAAACTCTATGCGGAAGTTCATTTTCATGCTTTTCTTTAAAAACAAGTGATGCGTGAACAGTTCAATATCTTAAAGTAAACAAACAATAACGTGTACCATCAAGACTGCAAAGCGTAAACTATAAACCCCTAAAACCTAGCTACCCAAACCAAGTACAATTAAACAAACGCATCTCCAAAACTCCTCGAGACGACATTCGACGTACGGTGTAGGCCAATCGGCCAAAGAAGATCACGAGAACTTACCTCGTGTCCAAAGCAGCTCAAGCTCCGTCCACGAGCGTTGTTTGTCTGAGGCAAAACACAATATCGACGTTAAAACTAATTTAAGCCATCGATCGTCCAAATTTACAAAACCTTAACTAAGGAAACTTCCTAAAGTTCTAATCCAATTATTGAGCTATCTATTCGAGCAATTTACGCTCGGCACCTCAATTCCCAATTTATGAGTTATTTCTAAAATCTCGAAATTTCTCAATTTTTAACATTTTTCCAAATTGATTTAACTTCGTCCAATAACTTCAAATACGTGCAATATACACTTAATCAAGGCTAACCTATTAATTACGAACCCTAATTCGCGTTTTTAACGAAAAAGTATCGAAACCCTAATTGCCTAAAACGCCATAAATATCGAAATAAAAGCTCTAAGATTGTAGGCTCATACCTAGAATGTCGATTGGAGGAGAAAACGTGAAGAAAACGGAACGAATGGAGGTCGGATAGTCGAAGAAATCGCCGCGGCAGAGGAGAAGCCGAGAGGGTTTGCTCTCTAGAAATCGAAGAAGGCAGGGAAGAATGAAGAAAGAAATAGATTTAGGTTATTTTATATTCGTTTCGTCATTCGGTTCGTTAATCGTCTAGCTATTCGGTTTCATCCAAACTCCTTACTTCACCATAAGTCCAACTTAATATCTAGGATCTAATAAAACTTTTCGTTCGCAATTTGGACCTCGTTTGCTATTTTTACGAGAACGTCTTTTACATTACGAGAAATGTATTTACTCGGAATACAACGTTTAATCTCCGAAAATTCCCATAATTTCTTTAAAATTCCTATTAATCGTTAGGATTGTAATGACGCTTTCTTTTCTTGAAACGGACCTGATTTGACATATTTACCAAAAATGCTATTATATAATAAAATAATAATATTCTAAAAATCCGTACGAGCCGGATATTACATTCTACCCTCCTTATTTAGAATTTTGTCCACAAAATTAAATTATACAAATAACTCAGGATATTTAGTCATCATATCCTGCTGTCGTTCCCACATCGCTTCTTCCACCTCATGATTCCGCCATAGAACTTTAACTAGCGGAATTTCTTTGTTGCGCAAAATCTTGATGGAAGTCTCCAAAATACGTACGGGCCTCACCTCATAGCTCAAGGTAGGCTGTACCTCGATCTCTGTAACCTCCACAATATGCGATGGATCGCGCAAGCACTTCCGAAGCATGGATACATGAAATATGTCGTGGATACCCTCCATAGAAGCCGGAAGCTGCAATCTGTACGCCAACTTCCCGATCCTCTTCAGAATAGGAAAGGACCCCACATAACGAGGGTTTAGCTTACCCCTCCTTCCAAATCTCGCAATGCCCTTGAACGGAGAAACTTTGAGATACACCTCATCACCTTCTTCGAACACTAGCTCTCTCCGTCTAGTGTCAGCATAGCTCTTCTGTCGGCTCTGAGCTACCTCGATATGCTGTCGGATAATGGCAATCTTCTCTGCCGTCTGCTGTAGAATCTCAGGACCAACGATGTTGGCCTCGCCAACCTCGTCCCAATATAACGGAGATCTACATTTCCAACCATACAAAGCCTCGTACGGTGCCATGCCAATGGTAGCCTAGAAGCTGTTATTATAAGAGAACTCGATCAGAGGCAAATATCGGCTCCACGAGCCCTGAAACTCCAGCACACAAGCTCTGAGCATATCCTCAAGTATCTGATTCATCCTCTCTGTTTGACCATCAGTCTGAGGATGGAATGCCGTGCTGAAATTAAGTTGAGTCCCCATAGCTCTGTGTAAACTCTTCCAGAACTTCGATGTGAATCTCGGATCTCTTACTGAGACAATAGAAACTGGCACTCCGTGCAACCTCACAGTCTCCTGTACATAGAGCTCTGCGAGCTGATCCATAGAAGACGCCATCTTCACAGACAAGAAGTGGGCCAACTTTGTCAATCGGTCCACAATAACCCATATGCCATCATGGCCCTTCGTCATCCTCGGGAGCCCCACAATGAAATCCATGGAGATCTGCTCCCACTTCCACTCCAGAATCGGCAGTGGCAATAACGTTCCGGCCAGTCTCTGATGCTCTGCCTTCACCTATTGACATACTAAACAGGTCTCAACGTACTTGGCAACCTCCCTCTTCATGTTCGGCCACTAGAAATGTTGCTTTAGGTCCCGGTACATCTTAGTACTTCCCGGGTGCACAGAATACGCCGAAGAATGTGCCTCGGCCAATATCTCCTTCTTCAGATCCTCGTCGCTAGGCACGTACCACCTATGCCTGAACTTCAGAATACCATCCTCCGATAAATGGAAATCTGACGAGTCTCCCAATGTCATGCTGGATCGAAGCTCCTCACACTCCGTATCATTCTGCTGAGCCTCACGTATCCTATCCAGAATAGTCGGCCTAAGTGAAATGTTGGTGAGCATACTGGACAACTCTGCCACTATCTCAACGTCGAACCTCTCAATCTCAGACCGCAGCGTAACTGACATCGCTGCTAATGAAGGTTGACTCGCAGAAGGCACTTTACTCAAGGCATCAGCAACCTTGTTCGCCTTCCTCGGATGGTACTTGATTTCAAAATCATAATCTTTGACGAACTCAAGCCATCGTCTCTGTCGCATGTTCAGCTCCTTCTGCGTAAACAAGTACTTCAGGCTCTTGTGGTCGGAAAATATCTCGCACTGCTGCCCATATAAATAATGTCTCCATAACTTCAGTGCGAAGACCACAGCTGCTAACTCAAGGTCGTGCGTAGGGTAATTCTGCTCGTACGGCTTCAACTGCCGAGAAGCATAAGAAATAACTCTCCCCTCCTGCATCAATACACAACCGAGTCCCACTCCAGATGCATCACAGTAAATACTGAATCTAACACCTTCAACGGGTAGCGCTAGTACTGGAGCGGTGGTCAATCTCTGCTTTAACTCCATAAAACTGTCATCACAAGCAGACGACCATACAAACCTCTCATTCTTCCGAGTCAATCGTGAGAAGGGAAGTGCGATCTTCGAGAATCCCTCTATAAATTTCCGATAATAACCAGCCAATCCGAGAAATCCACGCACCTCACGTACGTTCTTCGGCTGTGGCCAATCTCTGACCACTTGACTCTTTCTCGGATCCACAGAAACTCCGTCCTGTGATATGATATGGCCAAGGAAGCTCACTCTGTCAAGCCAGAACTCGCACTTCGAAAACTTGGGATATAGCTGGCATTGACTCAGAATCTGTAAAACGATCCTCAGATGCTCCTCGTGCTCTTCCTTCGTCTTAGAGTAAATCAGGATATCGTCAATGAAAACCACTACGAACTTGTCCAGATACTCCTTGAAGACACGCTTCATCAAGTCCATATACGCTGCAGGGGCATTAGTAAGTCCGAAAGACATAACAAGGAACTCATAATGCCCATACCTCGTTTGGAATGCCGTCTTCGGTATATCATCCTTCCGGACCTTCAGCTGATTGTAACCCGAGCGTAGATCAATCCTCGAAAATACTAGGGCACCCTGCAGCTGATCAAATAAATCATCAATCCGAGGCAGTGGATACTTATTCTTCACCGTCAATTTATTCAACTCCCTGTAATCAATGCACATCCTGAGGGTCCTGTCTTTCTTCTTGACAAACAGAACGAGCGCACCCCAAGGCAATACACTGGGTCGAATAAATCCCTTCACTAACAACTCATCAAGCTGAGTTCTCAGCTCTCTCAACTCAGCTGGTGCCAACCGATACGGGTTTTTAAACCTCGGCGCGGAGTTTGGGTAGACATCAATAGTGAACTCGATCTCCCGATCTGGTGGTAACCCGGGAAGATCATCAAGAAATATCCCAGAGAACTCTCTGACAATAGGAATGTCGCTCGGCTTTTCTCCGCTGAGCAACTGACAATCAAATACAGAGGCCAAATAAATAGAGCACGCACCTTTAAACTGCTCGTTGACCTTCATGGAATAAGAAATAGGCGAGCTACTCAATCTGCTCATCGCCTGATAAGAAAACTCGGCTCTATTCGGGGGTCGGAAGGTCACCATCCCGGATCGACAATCGATGGTGGCGAAGTGCTGTGATAGCCAATCCATCCCTAGAATAAGATCATAGTGCTCGATGCCCATAACAATAAGGCGAGCATAGAGGGTGCGATCCCCAATCGAGATAATATTGCCCTGGACAATACGACCTGACTACATACGCTCTCCTGAAGGTAGCATCACACTATACTCGTATTCTGCTAACTCAGGCGCAAGCCTCAATCTCGACACACAAGCGGTGGAAACAAAAGAATGCGTAGCCCCCGTGTCTAATAAAGAAAATACAGGAACGCCAGTAACCAATATAGTACCTGCTATCACGGCAGGCTGATCCTCGTTATCAACATCACCAGGCTCGATAAAAGCGAAGATCCTTGGCATTACTCTCCTCTGATCACTGGCTGGCTGATCTCGACCCCGCTTCGGGCAGTCTTTAGCAAAATGGCCTGATTCCCCACACCAATAGCATACATCTGTGCCCACTCTGCACTGGCCACGGTGATCCTTCTGACATTTAGGGCAAAGAGGCATCTGAGAAGCACCATGTACTTGCTTCGCCTTTCCCCGGTCATTACCTCCCTCAAGAGGTCTCTTCACACCCCTCTGCTGCTGCTGGGGCTGTGCTCTGGGCTGCCAACCTCGGTTCAGTGACTGAGGTCGAATCTCCCGGAAGAAGTCCTTAGATGGCTCCCTCGGTCCGGCAGAACTCTGATAAACTTAGAGATGTCAAACGAGCGAGTCGAGCCGAGCCGAGTCGGGAAAGTCTCGGCTCACCGAGCCTGCCGAGCCAAACGAGCCGAGCCTAACGAGCCTGCCGAGCCTAACGAGCCGAGCCTAATGAGCTGATCAAAAAAATTTCCAACTCGAGCCGGCTCACGAGTCACGAGCCTAACGAGCCGAGCCGAGCCAGCCCAACGAGCTTAACGAGCCGAGCATAACGAGCTGAGCTTACAATTATATAAATAAAAATTTCTGATTGTATAACTAAAATCTAAAATATATCATAAAATATACTACAATTACCTAAATTTAAAATAAATATGTAAACAAATTCAATGCATAAAATAAACTAAAAATGTTGGTGAAAAATAAAATAACTCTAGCTCATGACTGGTCGCCGTCGGGCTCATCGTTGTCCCCACCCTCTTGTGGAGGGCGATATGGTCTCAATAGGTGCTCCGGAAAGATAGGTAAATTTAGGGTCACTCCATTCATATTGTCATAATGAGTATCTAATGATCTCACATATCGTGCACAGAAGTTTGTCAGCTCTACCGAATGATTTTGCATATGCGTCAACCAATTTTCGATGCGTGTTTGCTGAACGAAAATATTTTCCAGCTTTTGTCTTGCATCCTGTTCAAAGGTGGTACGTTGATTGGAAATATTTTCTAACCTTTGTGTTATATCTTGCTGAAAGCTGGTCTGTTGAGCAGTCATATCGGCAAACATTTTGGTAAGATTTTCTAACATCAGCCCCGCATCGGTAGTTGATAAAGAGCGGGGTGGCACGGCCGATGATGTAGAGGCACCTTGATCGAGAGGTATAGTTGATTGATTTGCATATCGTTGTTTTCGACGTGTCTCAGCACGCACTCTTTTTGCATCCGCTATGCTACCTTCTGCATAAGTCATAAAACCATCTTTGCGCCGGATACGAGGCAATGACATTAGTGGAGGAGGAATTTCAGCATGAATATCATCCTCAATGAATCCCAGTCCATTTGCTCTAGCCTTGCCGTACGGCCAGTTGGCTATTCTTGAAATATTTGATGACAAGTAAAGCATTGGCTGTATCCATACATCGTCAGAGCTCATAGGGACATTTTCTGCAGCGCATAAGTGCGTGATAAGGATGGGGTGGACATGAGCTGCAGTGGTCGAACCCTTACCATATGCACTGATATTACTATGGATAATTCGCCCGACATTTATGGAGCGACCAGTGAGAATACAATAAAGGAGTACCGCCCGCTCTTTGGTAAGCTCAGTCCTTTGGGACGTCGGCATTAAGTTTCCTCCGATAAACCTGCACCAAGCTTGAGCATAACAGTTAAGACAATTTAGTATCAAGTGCAATGGTTGAGCTTGGTTTTTGATGGAGTAAACCCATTGTGAACCTCGATGTCCCAGCTCTTGTATAATCATCTCATAGTCTGGTCCCTCTTCTATCATAGTATGATAATCATCTTCATATAAGATATCCAAACCAAACTTAGCATTTATGAACTCGGCAGAGAAGTCGATGATCTTATTGCGAACTTCAACCGTACTAGCACTATTTGAATTGGATACTCTCAAATTTGCGTAGAATTCACGAACGATATTTACGTTCTCATCACCACCTAATATAGCTAGATTCTCCCATTTTCGTTCCTTAATCATGTCTAAAATATCTCCATCACACTCACCGGGGGAAAACTGGATTTCGCATATAATAGGTTTATTTTTTGCCATGAAATCCGTGAAATATTTCTTTGCCTCAGAATTGATGAACGAGTGATCGATTCGAGAGCTTGAACTTGAAGAAGCTTTTAAACGTTTTGGCGGCATATTTTTTTAACCTGTGACAAAACAGGAAACACAAATACTAAACACCTCACTTCAAACACACCCAAATAAACAAAACAACATATTATATTTGTGTAACAGATAATTTCATAATTTGTGACTTAGAAATCTCAAGTAGACATTTCATCGAACAATTGGTGTGCACAATTATAAAACTTGATTTACAATTACTTTTCTATCTCAAACCAACCTCATCAATCAAAAATCAACCCATTCCACAGAATAATGCGAAGTAATCGAATAATATTCACTTAATTATCAAAGGGTGGAACTTGGAAATGGAAGAAATATAACCTAGTCGAGTCGGATGGTGAGCCACTGAGCCTTGAGCTGGATTCGCGGAGGTCGAAGTTGTGGTGCGAAATACTTCGATTGACGGGAGCCGAGAGGGGAGGCGCTGGGAGATTTAGCAGTGTTCGGCGCGGGCGATTGACGGGAGCCGGGAGGGGAGGCGCTGGGACTGGGAGATTTAGCAGTGTTCGGCGCAGGCTACTGCGATTGACGGGAGCCGGGAGGGGAGGCGCTGGGACTGGGAGATTCAGATTAGCAGTCGGCGCGGGCATACAATCGGGACTCGGGGTCGGGGAACTAGGAAGGGCGCAGGGCCGAACTCTCCGAAGGGTGATTTGTGAAGAACAGAATTCAATCTAAATTAAAAAGAAACAGCCCTCTCTGTTTCTTTTTAATTTGAGAGGGCCGATAACTCGCCCAAGTAAGGCGAGGTATCGGCCCTCTCTCTGTTTTAAACATGTTTTAAATAGAACGAGGGCCGATACCTCGCCCACTTAAGGCGACTGATAGGCCTTCGATCTGTTTTAAACAGACTGAGGGCCGAGAAGTCGCCCCAATTGGGCGACTTCTCGACTCCAGGTGGGGCGAGGTATCGGCTCTCGGGCGACTTCTCGGCACTCAGTCATATATTTAAAACGCAAGTGAAACAAACATGAGAATTGAGATAAGTAACAATTTCAAAAATATAATCTTCTAGTTAATTATAAATTTGTACAAATTAATACAAATTAAACGCATAGTTTTGCCATCCTGGCCCATCCATGATCCATCTAATAGTCAAATAGTCAATCATCATCCATTACAAATTACAAAATCAAAAAATTACAAAAGTGAAACAAACATGAGATATGTAACAATTTCAAAAATATAATCTTCTAGTTCATTTTGTACAAATTAAACTTATACAAATTAATACAAATTAAACGCATAGTTTTGCCATCCATCTGGCATCTAATAGTCAATCATCATCCATTACAAAATCAAAAAATTACAAAAGGCTAATCTTGTTGTTGAACTTCCAAATTTTGAAATTCTTCGATTATTTCGTCATGTCTCTGTTGATTTCTTGAAGCAGCATCATTCCAATCCTTCATGCAAATGAGTGCCTCCACGAGATCAGGCGCAAGTCTTCCTCGTCGATCGTCATACACACGTCCACCTGCACTAAAAGCAGATTCCGATGCTACAGTTGAGACCGGAGGTGTTAGTAGATCTCGTGCCATTACAGACAGAATAGGATATGTATTAGAAAATATTTTCCACCAATTTAAAATATCAAAATTTTCCTCACGAGAAAATTGATACCTAGTGTCAAAATAAATTTCTAGTTCATTTCGCATAGAACTAGAATATGCATCTGTATCTAATTCATTCTAAATATCATGAATACTAAAATGTGAAACTCCAATATCTCCACCCCTACTTGAACCAGCAGCATGTGAAGAAACACGACTACTCAGATTTGAATATTTAGATTCATAAGAAGAATATAAACTAGTAATTCCATGACTTATTTGATCTACAGAAAATAAAGAAGGAGTTTGTAAATTATTAGAAATTTTATTAACAATGAGAGATACTCCTCTTAACTTATATCTAGGATCCATTATACATGCATAACAAAAAATAGGAGGGATGTCAAGCCAATACTTTTTAAATTTTATTTCCATTTTATCAAGTATATCTCTAAATTCTTCTATATGTCGATATTGTGCAAAATTACCTGTTAAGTTTATAAAAATTGGAAGAACAAGATGAGAAGTAGGATAATAAATTCCTGAACATTCATTTGTAGCCTCATAAAATGGTTTTAAAAATTCAAGAAATATATTAGCTATATCGCAACTAGATTTATGAAGATGAATACTTTGAGTTTTCTCACTAATAAAAGTACAGATAACTTGCCAATATGGCCTAGCATTTTCCAACATTAAATAAGTAGAATTCCACCTATTATCTACGTCAGTTTTTAATTTTCGTGGTTTAAGTTGAGCAGCTTTACAAAAATTTCTATATTCTTGTTGCCTCGAATTAGATCCAATTATATAAGAAATTGCTGATCTAATTGATTCAATATGAGGTGAAATAAATGTCATACCATCTTTAACAACTAAATTTAAAATATGACAAACACATCTCATATGAAACATAGAATTGTGAGTAGCATGTAATTGAAAATAATTTTTAAAATGAGAAATAGCAGAATCATTAGCACTAGCATTATCAAGTGTTATGCTAAATATTCTATCTTTAATAGAAATAGAATATTCTTGCAATATTGCAAGAATATATTTATAAATTGTAATACCAGTGTGGGGATATTCACAATTACGAAATCCTAAAATTCTTTTATTTAATTGCCAAGATTCATCTATGAAATGAGAAGTTACAACTACATATCCTATAGAATTACGTGCACTCCATAAGTCAGACGTAATACAAATAGACATTGAAGGAGCATTTGAAAAAAATACAATTAATTCATTTTTCATATCATTAAACATTTTAATGATATCATTTCTAGTAGTACTTCTAGGAACACATTTAAGGTTAGGAGTAACATATTCTTTCATAAAATTTTCAAATTCAACACTATCAGTAAACGCTATTCACATTGTGTTACAAGTTTTGCTATTCCTTCTCTCATTTTATTCTGTGAATACATAAAAGTGCCACTACCACTAGCATTTAATAATCTTTGCGTAGGATCTCTAACTTGATCGTTTAAATGACACTTTTGTTAATGCCTATTTAGTGAGGTGGTTGAACTACTAGCAACGTATGCATAATTTTTAATACAATATTTACATTGAGCTCTGGATTCTATTTTTCCACCTATTTTAATATCTTTCATTACAAAATGTTTCCATACCTCAGAAGTTTTGTTTCTTTTTTTTTGAGGTGATGAAGTGGAAGTGGATGCTTGTGCAGATGATTGTCCTATTGAAAATGTATTTTCCCTAATTTCTTCAATATCATCATCAAAATCAATGTTACAATCACGTGGATCCATAATTAAAAATAATTTCAAATAAATGATACCAGAACCAAATTCCAACAAGATATTTTATGTCTTGTATGTGATGGTGTGAATTGATCACTTATACAGTATAACCTACGAAAATAAATGAATGTATGTTAGTCAAATTGTATAACTATTAAATATAATTAAAAATTTTGTAAATCTAAAAAGAATAAACTAAATTTTACCTTGTTGAACTTTGAAGCCTTGAAGGTTTGAACTTTGAATCACAGAGAGGCAGATAGCAGAGTACAGGAGTAGTAAAATAAGTAATTGAATTGAACTATTGAAGTGAAGTGAGAGAGATTGAGAGATTGAGGTGAAAATAAACCAAGGGAGGATTAGAATTTTATAGAAAAAATGGAGTGAACTAGTGAAGTGAAGGGGGAGAGCAAAAGCAACGGCCACAAAATCTCAGCGACTCAGCGTTTTCTTGTTACCGTTGCATTGTTAATGTTACCGTTGGAATTGGCTCTGTTTCAGTTTTTAGTTTTTACCAATTAAAACTGGTCGACCCTAGTGAATTGGCTCTGTTTTACCAATTAAATTTGGTCGACCCTAGTGAGTTGGCTCTGTTTTACCAATTAAAACTGGTCGACCCCAGTGACTTATGGTCGACACTGTAATTTCTGTTTTCATTTGTGACACTTTATGGTCGACCCTAGTGCGTTATGGTCGACACTTGAATTGCTTCTGTATTTTCTGTTTTCATTTGTCACATTTAATGGTCGACCCCATTGAGTTATGGTCGACACTTGAATTGCTTCTGTAACTTTTATTTTCATTTGTCACATTTAATGGTCGACCCTAATGAGTTTTGGTCGACACTCCTTTTGACATTATAAAAAAAACAATTGTAGTCCTTAACATTTCATTTTAAATATTGCAAAATTAACTCCAAAACAGTTAAACAGACAACAGATATAGATAAGTACAAAAATAAGTAACTCAGTTTTCATTTTTTAATCATTCAAATTTCAATAATTACAATTTACATACCCACTGGTGAAGTCACTATATTTTTCATAAACTATGAAAAGCACACAAACAAAGACAAACACAAACAAAGAAAAACACAAACAAAGACAAAATGTCACTGAGATGGAGAGTAACATGGATCGTCAAAAGGATCAAAAGAATCGACTGGAGGATCGACTGGAGGCGGAGCTGGAGGATCGACTGGAGGGTATATTCTGCCATTCCAATAATCTTGAAGAAAATAAAGATGCCCGTGAACGTCATTGAATTCTTCATGGAGTTCATCTTCAATCGCGTCCATCCTAGCGTCCATCCGAGCTTCCATCTGATCAAAGCGATTGAGAATCACGTTCTGAAAGGAGTCAAATGCTGTGCCAATGCTAGCTATATTGGCCTCCAAAGTGTTGACCCTTTCCTCAAGGGAAGAGAAACTTCCTCTAGATGCATTGGATGGGGGTTCAGTAGTTTGTCTTTGCTCGTTACCACCCTCGCCAATTTCCATATATGAGGGTTCAGCTTCAGCCCCAGCCCCAGATGCACCAGCTTCTGCTCCAGCTTGTTCTCCTTTGAAAATCCACTCCCCAGTCGCATTGAGTACTATCCCCATTCTTGCTAGAGAGGAAGTGGTGTAGATGTCAGTTTTCTTCAAAGGTAATCGAGTCGCTGAACTAGGAATTTGGACACTATTGACCTCAAAAATCTTCATTAGAAGAAGATTAAAGGGTAAAGACTTGGCCGGGTTGGAGAATACTTGCAGCATCCGTTTCAAAATTACGTACCCAACGTTAAATGATTCTCCTCGAAAGATTTTATACAGAACATAGAGATCCATCCCACTAATATGATCTCTATGTCCATCTCTTGGTAAAAGATTGTAAGTAATCATGTGGTGGATGAGTCGTGCACGTACATTTAAATCGTTAGCCTTTGGTTTCAACGGAAGGAATTGATTTGGATCCTTAACAATCATTCTCAAAAATTCAGTTCCTTCACTAGTACTCACAAAATCAGGATACTTGGCTGCCTCATAATAACATTCAGCCTCGTTGTTGAACTCACATTCTAAAATTGTATTTATTGAACTTGGGGATATCTCTATGTGTTTTCCATACACATAACTAATAATTTTGAGAGGCCTCAAAGAATGTTCTAAATTTGCGTAGAACATTCTCACTGTAGTTTCAATGTAAGGTCCATCAAAATCAAATAACTCATATAACCCCAGAGCCTTTAACGGCTGTTCCAAATTTAAGCTATATAAATCATAAAATTCTACTCTTCTACTTAAAATCAGGGGTTTGAACTGAAAATCATCATCATACTGTTTCAATGAATCAGAATTCTTGAATAAAGGAGAGGGCCATGTAGGTTGTTGGTCAATTTCAGCGGATGGAGTAGCATTCTTTGATCTCCTTTTGTGAATGGGGAGTTTGCTGCGAGTGCGAGATGATGAAGACATTGGAGGTGTAAAATGAAGAGAAGAGATGAATATCAGAAGAAAATGTCACAGAATGGTCGAAAATAGCCGATGGCAGTCGAGAGGTGAGACTCGAGAGAGAAGGGTCGAGAGTTAGGGTTTTTGGTCGACCCTAGGAATAAAATCATTTTTTATGTGTCGACCAGTTACATTAGTGGTCGACACTTGCAAATGGCCGATATATCTCTCATAGGCCGATATATCGCTTCTGTTTGAATTGACTGTTGTTACTTAATAGTTAATAGTTTAATTAATACTTGTTATTTGTTAATAGTTAATAAATTATGTTATTTGTTAATTGTTATTATAATATTTTATATGATATCACTAAATCACTTGCAGTAAATTTAAATATATAATCAACTAATCTAATTAATTATATTTATATCATTACAATTTACAATTGCAATTTACAATTTTGCAGTATAGCATAACTCTTAGAAGAGTGGGAGATCAGATTATCGATGGTCAGGCCGACTCAGGCGTCGCCGCGTCGGAGAGGGTTCAGCGCTCACCGCAGTGGCGCAGTCCGCAGAACCCGAGCTGGGCTTCCGTTGACGAGCCAGCTCGCGAGCTGGCTCGCGAACTCGCGAGCAGGCTCGTCGAGCCCGGTCATTTACGGGCTCGCGAGCTGGGATGTCCAAGCTCGACTCGACTCGCCTGTGTGACTCGAGCCAAACTCGCTCGTTACTGTAGCGAGCCGAGCCAAGCTCGACCCGCTACAGTAACGAGTTGAGCGAGCGAGCTGTCGAGCGGCTCGCTCGTTTAACATCTCTAGATCAACTGCCTCAATATCAAGCGCCCTAGCCACAATGTCATCGTAGGATACATTCCGTACCCCAGATATGGTAAGGCGCATCCGGAACTCCCGACTAAGTTCCTATAAAAATCGGCGTACCTTGTCCTCGTTAACACTGACCTGTCGTGGCGCGAATCTGGACAATGCTTCAAACCTCCTCACGTACTCGGCAATAGAACCAATCTGCCGCAAATGCATAAACTCAACCATCTTCGCCTCTCGTACAGTATGGCTGAAATACTTGTCGTAGAACAACTCTCTGAATCTCTCCCAACCCATAATAGTCACATCGGTGGTCGTCTTCACAGTGTCCCACCAGAATCGGGCATCAAAAGCTAGGTGGTAACTCACCAACGCTACCCTCTCTCCATCCTCTATGCTAGCATACGCCAGCATGTCCTCCATGGTACGAATCCACTCCTCGGCTGAAGTGGGATCCGTAGATTGCCCGTTGAATATCGGAGGCTGGAGCTTCTGAAATCTCTCCATCCCCCGATTGATCGGAATGGCTGTCTCTCGGGCTCTAACGCCCTCGCGGTCTATCAAAGTACCCAGCTGTTGAGACTGTCTCTCCATCTGCTGAGCCTGTCTCTCCATATGCTGAGACTGCTGGGTGATAAAATCCTTGAGGGTGTCAATCGTATCGTCGCGTTCATCTCGGTCGTTTTGTGGACGCACCATATTTATAAAATTCCTATATAAAAGTTAAAACAAATATTCTAAGAAACTAGAAATCAAATAAAACTATAGACATACTTACAGTTGATGAATAATGTCCGCGTAGTGGCTGTGCAGTCGAGCAGTCTACAGAACCGATTTTAAAACCCGGGGGCTCTGATACCATAAATGTAGCGACCCGAATGCTGTACCCGTATTTTCCGTACTATTATTATTATTATTATTATTATTAAACTCTATACTTTAAATAAACTCTAAGCGGGAACTAAACCGAATCGAAATCGGAATTTAAATCTAGCTTTTTAAACCTTTTAAAACAAATATAAAATAAATTAAATAAAATCCTTAAAATCAATTAAAAACAGAACAATGGAGGGAGGGCAAAACTGTCTAGCCCAGTGACAAAAAGGGGCAGCGACCAGTCGCTGCTACATGCAGCGACTGATCGCTGCATGTGCTGCAGCGAGCGGCGACCAGTCGCTGCAGCATTGCAGCGACTGATCGCTGCATTTGCTGCAACGAGCAGCGACCAATCGCTGCACACCATGCAACGATCGCTCCACACTCCTCAAGCGAACATTCGTCACTCCTCCTGGTTTCTCTTCTTCTCTGTTCTTATTTTACAAGTGCTCTCTGAAAATTGAATTCCAGAGAGCAATACATCTTACAACATATCAACTTCTAACTTAATCTCAACCCAAATTTTTTCTAAATTGAACCAACTTGCAGCGGACTTTGCGAAATCCAACTGCGTGGATCGCTCTAAAAATCGAGCATATCCATAACCATCCTAAAATAATCAAAACATTCCATAACATTTAATTAACAGTTTAAACCAAAACATTTTGAAACGTTAAACATAAAAACCTAGCAACTACCAGTACCAAGCATCCTAAAATGTTCTATACAACTATCAACTCAAAACATCTCAATAATCCCAAAATCTATACATACTCCCCCACGGGTCGGTTAAGCATCAACTGCGCCAGCACACCACCGCAGTCATCCTCCGTCAACTGGACTCAAGCCTCAAGAGGAGGGATCTCATCCTCACCTGTTTCCTCGTAGTCACCTACACCATACATATACACTATGAGATGAAATCCCAGTAAGCTCTTCGTAAATGCAATGCATGCTGTGCATATGAGTTCGATAAATCATGCTTAATTTTCTTTACTATGCAATGCACGATAGGTGTCACCAAGATCCTATCCCTCTAACTGGAGAGAGCTCATCCAGCGGGCGGACTACTCTTTCCATCTAGAGGCGGGGGTGCACGCTTACAACACGTACAGCCGTGCCTGAGCCCCACCTTGCGTGACCGATAAACAATATGCCTTTCGGCCAATACGCCTTTTGGCCAATACGCCTTTCGGCCAATAAGTCTTTCGGCCAATGCTATGCTTTACGTTATCTTTAAAACTCTATGCGGAAGTTCATTTTCATGTTTTTCTTTAAAAACAAGTGATGCGTGAACAGTTCAATATCTTAAAGTAAACAAACAATAACGTGTACCATATAGACTGCAAAGCGTAAACTATAAACCCCTAAAACCTAGCTACCCAAACCAAGTACAATTAAACAAACGCATCTCCAAAACTCCTCGAGACGACATTCGACGTACGGTGTAGGCCAATCGGCCAAAGAAGATCACGAGAACTTACCTCGTGTCCAAAGCAGCTCAAGCTCCGTCCACGAGCGTTGTTTGTCTGAGGTAAAACACAATATCGACGTTAAAACTAATTTAAGCCATCGATCGTCCAAATTTACAAAACCTTAACTAAGGAAACTTCCTAAAGTTCTAATCCAATTATTGAGCTATCTATTCGTGCAATTTACGCTCGGCACCTCAATTCCCAATTTATGAGTTATTTCTAAAATCTCGAAATTTCTCAATTTTTAACATTTTTTCAAATTGATTTAACTTCGTCCAATAACTTCAAATACGTGCAATATACACTTAATCAAGGCTAACCTATTAATTACGAACCCTAATTCGCGTTTTTAACGAAAAAGTATCGAAACCCTAATTGCCTAAAACGCCATAAATATCGAAATAAAAGCTCTAAGATTGTAGGCTCATACCTAGAACGTCGATTGGAGGAGAAAACGTGAAGAAAACGGAACGAATGGAGGTCGGATCGTCGAAGAAATTGCCGCGGCAGAGGAGAAGCCGAGAGGGTTTGCTCTCTGGAAATCGAAGAAGGCAGGGAAGAATGAAGAAAGAAATAGATTTAGGTTATTTTTATAAAATTTGATTTGGCAAATTACTAAAATGCCCCTCCATAGTTTTTATATTCGTTTCGTCATTCGGTTCGTTAATCGTCTAGCTATTCGGTTTCATCCAAACTCCTTACTTCACCATAAGTCCAACTTAATATCTAGGATATAATAAACTGTCCGTTCGCAATTTGGACCTCGTTTGCTATTTTTACGAGAACGTCTTTTACATTACGAGAAATGTATTTACTCGGAATACATCGTTTAATCTCCGAAAATTCCCATAATTTCCTTAAAATTCTTATTAATCGTTAGGATCGTAATGACGCTTTCTTTTTGTGAAACGGACCTGATTTGACATATTTACCAAAAATGCCATTATATAATAAAATAATAATATTCTAAAAATCCGTACGAGCCGGATATTACAGCATATGTATATGATTTTTATCATTTTCTTTCCAAATCATGAATAGTTATAAAAATGCAGTGCATGAGTTTACATTTAAACAACGTTTAGTTTCATTTCAACGGGCTCCACAAGCCATGGATTTCCAAATCATTAAATTCTTTATATCGATTTTAAAATAGGCTCAACAAGCCATCAATGAGGCAAGTATGAAAAAATTTCTAAATACTTAGGTAGCTATAAATAAAGTAAGCATCCACTATTTTTGTTAGAAAATCATTCTAGTAAAAAAGAAGAGTCACACAATGACCCCTCCGACACATTATCACAGACATGCGGCAATCCAAAGACATAAAAATACCTCATGATTCAGAAAGAAGTTGAAAAATGATTGCACTCTAAAGATCCAACCACGTCACTTGGGCTACCGTCGAGTAACTCAGCGACGGTACAACCCGTTAATCAAAAGGTGGCCAGCAAACTAGTGAGCAACAACATCACCCACGTAAAGTTCACTAATGGCCAGTGAGCAAGCTCAAGTGTGATATCACCCAATGTATCTAATAAAAACACATTGGCTGAGTTTAGGGATTCAAAACTCAAAAAGCGCATCATCACCACCCTATTACATTTTTCCGTAACATTTAAATAAAAAAACTTCAGTTATCAAAAAGGTGTACGTGATTTGACTGTAGTTATTTTGGTTGTTTGACCGGTGGAACCCAGAATAACTGGAGACTGATACCATAAAGTCTTAGCTAGCCCAACCAACAATCAGCCCATCGGGAGTGCATATAAAATGATGTGCCAAGGGAAGCCTTAAAACTAACTTGACCAAGGCCATGGCCAAGCCTTATATACCTAATGTGCTTATTAATTTTGTAAGTGATCATTTTAGAAAACAAGTAGAGTTAAAGGCTAGCATTCAGACAAACATTTGAAACCAAGATGGAGGTTCAAATGAAACAAAGGAGAAGAAGGGCCCGAGGATGATGACAATGGAGGCCCTCATGCATGGCACGGTCACCTTGTTGTGTTGAATGACACGAAATTGAAGCACTCCAATGAACCAAGGAGATCAAAGTCCATTACTGAAGGCATGGAAGAATCAAGCAAGGTGAAATCATGGAAGCACATCCTCTGTAACACCCAGCATTTTTAGTCATGTAATTATCCCGAAATTTCACTGACCCGAATTAAATCACCATTAATGTAATGACTATCTTTATTAGATTTTGGACGCCGAGGTTTCGGGTTTTCACTCGTCAAGGGTATTTTCATACCAATGGAATTTAAGTCTGAGTTAAAGTTTCGTGAATTAATTGGGATGATTGGTCGAATATTTATGCAGTGGTTTATGGAATAAGGAGATTACAAAAGAAAAATAGGTTTAGTGGCAGAATTGTAAATAAGTTAATTTTAACTGATATAAATAGTGAATGGAAAGTCTAAAACCTCACAAAAACCTCCTCCTCCACGAGAGCTCCCACCTTCAGCCGACTCCTCCTGCAAGACATCTTCCCATGACGATTCTTCCTCCACCAACATTGGTTCTTCCTTCATTCCTCCGAAATCTAAGCTCTAGGTAAAGTTTAGATGGTTCATTCATTTAAGTCTTCGATTTAGGAATGATTTTGTGTTGATGCTTAAATATTGAGAATCAGACAATGTTAGGATAATGGCAGTGTCTTTGAGTTTCTTATTAATGGCATTGGTGATAGGATTCTGAATGTTGTCGATGTTAGGTTTTGAGAGTCTGATATTGGTATGAATCTGGTAGTTTTAGCACACTAATTCCACCAATGCTATTAATAATTAGACCACGCACACAAGATGCTTGACTAAATGACTTAGAGGTTTAAACTAGATTCTAGGATGATTTCTTTAGTTAGGATTTTACCAGCTTTGAGTTTAGATTATTCAGAATACATTTAATATTGAAATATGAAATGTCTAGGTGGAGAAGGATTCAAGTGAAGGCATGACATTGCTAAGGAGTCCAAGTAAGTGTGTGTGTTAGGATTCCGGCCATTAGGGCCCTACATCACGAGGACGTTAGAAAGATATTAAGGATAATGTCTTGATGTTCACGATCTGTAGTATGACATATGCTGGATGTCTGAGTTTTCTCTGGTGTGATGTTCTGTTATGCATTCATAATCCGTGCATCATGATTTATCTTACAAGTATACGAAAATGTTTTATGTGCATGCTACTTTTATGAATAAGATAAGAATATGAAACGTATGTAAGAATGATTAAGTGAGGGTTGGGGCGGTTTGACCATGTCACTGTCCAGAAATGGACCAAGAATTCTGCCTGTAAGGGCCAAGTACACGTACTCTGCCTACCCTCCAGCACGATCCCCTCCTTAATCCATGTTATGTAAACGATGAACAAGAATATCATTCCCACGACATGATCAAGAATATGAACATAAATATGACTCTCATGATTTGAATAAATAACCTGAACACGATTTTATTGAGTATGCATTCATGAGCATTTATGTATATGTTGCACTCCTTACTAAACATTAGGCTTATAGTTTGAACTTTATGATGTAGGTGACGAATTAGGAGGTGAGGAATTCAATCCAAGTGATAACGTCTAAGAAGGTTGCTGGATGGTACTCGTGAAGGGAATTTTGTGGCTGGGAAGCGATTGGACCCAAGGTGCTCTTAGTCTGTTATGATTTAAGAAAAAGAAATGGAAGTATAAGTAGAAAACAATCTTGATGTTTATGTGTTATAAAGGATTTTAAGATTTAAGGTTTTATGTCTGTTCTCTTAAGTCTTTCTCTACGTGCACTATGTTTCTTTTATGAGTAAAATGGTTTTTATATAAAATGAGATGTGAGAATATTTATAGAGTCAGTTTCAGAGAGTTAGCCAAACGTTCGCCAGGGAGGGCGATTGATCGGTTGTCTATGTGTTCTGTTTTGTAAGTAAAAACAGTCGTCCAAAGTTATGAATGAGTCATCGTCCATAGTTGAGGTAGGATTTAATAAGTGAAAACAGTCGTCCATTTCAGTAAGCGAAAACAGTCGTCCAAAACAGTCGTCCCAAGCTGTCGTCCAAAGTTGTCGTCCAAAGTTGTCATCCAAAGTTGTCGTCCAAAGTTGGGAGTGTTGAAGTCACGTGGACCGTGGATGATAAAGTCACGTAGCCTATGGACGATAAACTTAAGTAAGTCTATGGACGTTAGTCTATGGATAATGAGTCTATGTAACTCGTGAATGTTGAAGTCACGTGAACCGTGGACGATAAAGTCACGTGGTCTATGGACGATAAACTTAAGTAAGTCTGTGGACGTTGGTCTGTGGACGATGAAGCCACTCGATCAGGGAACGATAATGTTTAACAGTCTGTGGGCGAAAATGTCAAAGTAGTCTGTGGACAATTAAGTCGCCTGACCTTGTAGATAAGATTGTTACCCGAGTTATGTCGTTCGACTCTGTGGATGAGTACGCCGTCTGATATATGAAAGAGTCGAGTTCAGAGAATTTAAGGTTTTAGTCTGTTGTTCTTTTACACGTCGACAAGTTTTAAAAGAAAATTCACAAGTAGTTGTTCTAAGATTTAAATGACTAAGTTATGTTGTCTGAGTTGAATGTCCACGAGTTTTCTTTTAAAATATATATATATATATATATATATATATATATATATATATATATATATATATATATATCCTTAGTTTTCACGTGTGATGGTATAAATCAAGTCATGAAGATATGTAATTTGTCTTGACCCAAAACCGGGTTGTTACATCCTCGGCCACATCAAGTTGAAGAAGAAGTTTGTCATCCTTAACACAAATTATGTAACCGAGCCTAGTTTATTTTCTTTGCAAAATACTTTAGTTTAATTTCGAGTTGTATGCATGGTTAAAAACCCTTAGAGGAATGAAGAGATAGTTGAATACTTTGGGGGAGGGAGTGATACATTTTGAGGGTAAAATAGGACACTTGATCATGGGAGAGAGAAGGAGAATCAAGTACCATTGTACTTGGCCAATGAGGGCCAAGCACCTCCTCTTTTTCTAGAGTCTTCTTCATCCTCTTGTGAGTTGAACCCTAGCTGTTCCTTTGGAGGGAAAATGAGATACATTTTGAGGCTAGAATGGGTAACTTGATCATGGGAGAGAGAATAAAGAGCCAGGCCATGGGGTGGCCAATGAGGTGTCCTAATGAGGGTATTCTTTTAGAGCCATCATCATCATCTTTGTGGCTGAACCCTAACTATCATTTTTTTTTTGGGGGGGGGGGGGGGGGAGGGGGGGGGGGGAGTATTTAAGCATCTTTTTCAGGTTGTAACCCGCGCTTTTGTTGAATGAAAACCTTAATTTTGCTGCTGCAAAATCGTAACTCTTGCAGCTTCAAAACAACACCCCCTCGATGAGGCACATCCGAGCAAGGAGTTGTCTTCATTGTCCTCCAAGTATAAGGTTACTTGGTGGCTCTTATTACCATCATTTCTCTCCAATCTTGAAAAGGTTGGAAGCTAGAAGATGGGTGGAAAACCTTGCATCATTTGCTAGAGTTTCATTACATTTTCGGAGGTCTCATAATCCGAGGATGATCCTAGTGTAGTCTATGGACCAGCATCACTTCTACCAACCATAACTTGGTCATTTCTACGAATTTCTTTCTGAAATTTTCAGAGTGCACCATCCACGTATCAAGTAACGTTGTCCTAAATTTTCATCACATTTGGTTCAGAAGTGAAGAATTTGTGCAAATGGACAATCCAACGAAAATCAATCGTCTAGTAGTTTTCATAACAGCAGTTTTGGTGTTTTAATTCGTGCATAACTTTTTGGCCATAACGATTTTGGTGCTGAAATTTTATGAGCATTCTAAATATATTTTTGGTAAGGTTATATTAAATTTTCCACTTGATTGGATTAAAATTGAAGAAAATATTCTGTTGCATTTGGAGTCTTCTTCGGCCAAGGTTTTTGTCTAAATCTGAGGAGCATTCTTGTTGTTTTTATTATGCTTCTTGTAGGTGCTTTCCTTACCAACCCTAAGACACGTCATAAAACAAATGACAATGAAATACTATGCAATTATAAGATACACGTGTAAAACATACATACATATACATAAAAATTGATATGTTCGCAACCAAACCTTGTCGAGATTTTCATAAGCGTGAATCCACCAAAATATGTTTTGAAAATCATGATGTTTAAAAAAGTACAATATAGAAACCCTACCTCAATGATGACTACAGCCTTACCGACTAGCTGACACACGGTATTGGGAATAGGCACAGGGAAATAAGTGTCCACCAAAGCCGACATCAAAATCTCAAATCAACACACAATGGATGATATTAAATGAGTGTTAAACTGGCACTAAGAGTTCACACAAAAAGAGTTGACAATCGAACTCAAACAAAAAAGGGTTGACCCTTCGTGCTCTTGGGTTGGTATGGGTCGACAACTTGAGAAAATAATCGACCCTTGACCTCCTCGGGTATGACAAGTGTCCACCAACAGGTCGACTCTTGCACCCTACAATTTGTCGGGATTGACACTTGTAGAGGTGTCGACCATTGCTCAATATGCAATCACCAACGATCGACACTTGCTCGACAAGTGTGGACGGTTGCGTCAATTTCTAGAGACGGGAAACATGAAATCCACCCTCCTTTGCCAATTTTCACCTCCAATCAACGTTATAGCTTGCATAAAATTCAATTTACTAAAATAACACACAAATAACCAAGGGACTCGAGTTTCAAAGCTTGAACTCGAATTCCTAATTGACAAAACCCTAACTTTAAAACTCGAACACAAAGTTGAAAAATGACTTACCCGTGACGATTCTTTGCAAAACTCAAAGACATGACTGATATGAACACATATATTATATTATACCCTACAACAATTTCTCAAACTAATTGAGAAAAATTCTCCATATTCTAAACAAAATTCAGCTTGGAAAATTTGATTAACTTAACTAAATTTTCGAGACTAAACTACACGAAAAAATCTTGAAATCCACTGGAAGCTCAAACGCTTCAAGAATCTTTTTCTAACAAACCATGTGACAAAATACTAATTTACCTAATACGAAATTCAAAATTCTATAGTACGAGATTTCAAAACTGACATTTGAGCCATTTGACTAAAGAATTACACGTGGCCAAATGCGAAAAAAAATAAGATAAATCGAGTTATCATAAAACAAGTTGACCTCAAATAACGTTAAAATTTTACTTGGGAAAAGTAATGAATAGAAAAATGAAAGGTATTACAGTATCAGTGCATTCTCATGGAGTACCAGAGCTGAACAGTGAAAAATCTTGGAAGCATTTCAAGGTCAATAATCATATATTGAATTATTATTCCTTGTGTATTACTCATCACTATCTTCGAGTATTACTCATCACTATCTTCGTCTTAATTTAGATTAGCAGACTTTTTAGCAGGCAACAAATTTGGAGGAAAAAAAGAAATGGAAAGATATTTAGTTTAAATTGACGCTGAAACATATTCATAATTGGAAAATCTCTCTTTGCAGAGTAAACCCAATATATATTGTGTTTCTCCTCCACTTATTCCAACATTTCCATCATAAATTGTTGTTGCACTTCATTTTGGCTAAACCTTTCCTCAATTAATTTTAAACTCTTTGATAAGGCTTTTGGAATGATATTATTATGCTTTGACGCTGCAGCTTTAGTTGCAGCATGGTGTTTACATGCATGCCTTGATGACACAGCTGGGTCTTGATTTGCTGGCTCTGTTTCACTTTCCTCTTGAGTAATTCTAGCCATAAAAAAAGAGGTCGTAACACCTGTGGCCTTTAAACGTTCATCGCCTTCCTCATGCACAACTCTTGCATGAATGCACAACTCAGACACCAAAGAGGGAAACATGAATTGACTTCCAGGTCTGAGAGCATGAGCACACAATGATCCATAAAAGATCATCCCAATATTTATTTTCTTACCTAAGAGAATGTAGAAGAAGAGAACGACACGATATCTTGTTACGTGTTGCCTATGGGAGGATGGTAAAAGGCGAGATTTGATAAAGTGGTTCTAGACTTTGGCACTCGACTTAAGGCAATCCAAGGGAGGGAACAAGCTCTAGTTTTCGAGACCTCCCAAGTTGTTTATGAAATTGCTATGGTGCACAAAACTATTTTAAGAAAAATAGGGGATATGTTGTCACCGTGAGCATAAAATTCATCGTCCACCTCTGAAATTCCATAAAATTGATCGATTGTTTTCTGGGTTAGGTTCGATTCTAGTTGCCTCACCACCACAGTCTCAGCAGCTTCTCCAATAAAATTGGCTTACATTGAGTTATGTAAAATTCGCCAAATTTTTGTAAATGAAAATTTCTGAATAAATTTTTTGCAAATTTTAAGAGGGAATTTATGCCCGAACGCTCAAATTTTTAGAAACGTGCAACGTATGAGTTTTTGGTCACATGTGTCACGTACATAAAATTTATGAAATTAAATTAAAAATTTAGACGTTGACGTTCGCACAATTTAAGTGGATTAAATCCACAAGAGTAGAACATCCGAAATTGTCGAGCGAAGTTGTTCGAGATGAAACCTTATTCGTTTCATTTCTTTAGCAAAGAAAACAGAGAGAGAGGGGAGAGGCGCCGCTGCGCGAGGAGAGAAAATGCTGACGCTGGAACCACCACCGATCGGCGCGATCTTGGTGTCAAAAGCTTCGTCTCGAAGAGTAGATCAACGTTGCTGAAGGGTGCTTTCGACGATAAGCTTTCTTCCTCCCAATTTTTGCTTGAGAATGTTTGAAATTTTTAGGTCTCGTCGATCTAAGATTTGGGGTCGATTCTTTGGTATTTTTAGCAGGATTTGACGGAAATGAGATAAGAAACGTGTTGGAAACAAGTTTCGGAGAAAAACAGGTCAGTAGAACGTGATTTCCAACTGGAGGCACTCGACCGTCGACAGTCGAGTTGACTCAGTAGACAGCCGAGTCAACTCGGCACTGGGCTGAGTCGACTCGGGCACTGGGCCGGGTCGACTCGGGCCCAAGGATGAGTTGGGCCTAGGTTGGGTTAGGCCGAGCCCAGCCCAGGTTCGAGCCACGACCAACCCAATTCGGGCCGGGTCCGACCCAGACCCAGCCTGAACCTGTCAAGCCTGACTCGAACCGTTCTGACCCAAGCCAGACCCGAACCGGTCTGACCCGACCAATTTGGATCCAAACCGGTCCGGGCAGACCCAAACCGGTTAGTCAAAGTCAACTGTTGATTTGATCGTTGACTTTGACTAACTATTGTCTTTGACCAAAAGTCAACTCGAGTTTTTTATGCCTGTTTTTGCCCATGGTTCGCAGTTTATATCGTTTATCAATCCAACTGGATCTTAATGGGTTTCCTTCATTGTTTTGATTCCCAGATTTGGAGGATTTTGCAGACCTCGAGACGATCCCCGAGGAGACACGGACCACTAAAGTTAGGAGGACTCGCCTTAGTGGTATGAGTTATTATACTTTCTGCGATATAGCTACATAACATCCATATATATTATTTTGGTGGATTACCATCGATATTGATGTCGGTTGTTTTAAAAACATGAGCATATTGCATTAGATAGACATGTATACTTTGACTTGATTTGACTGCCTACTGCCATGTTTTCTCGCCTTTGCTGACAGGTTTGAGTTGAGATTGATCTTTATACTATGCTGTTGGGTTTTTATTTGTGGACTGGTTTTCTGATGCATTGCATAGTTTTCTGTATTGCCATTTGGAGTTGATTCTGGGAGAGTCGTTTGGCCCTCTCGGCTAGACCCGTACGCTGAGAGTATTAGAGAATTCTGCCCAGATGCACCCGTGTTTGAGGGTTGCCGTGGTACTTCCCACACTTGTTTGGATAGGGCTCCGGGTTGAGTGGTTATTGATTCCCTCTGGGTTGAGTCCCTCTTGTTAAACTTCTTGCATGTGAAGTTGTGGGCTTGGAGCTTTGGCTAGCCCTGGGTTCTGAGCTATGTTAGCCCTGTTACCTGACCTGATCAGTATCTATTCGTTGTTACCCCCGATATTGTAACACTCGACAATTTTGGTCAGGTGATTTTCTTAACCATTTTAATTGTCACCCTTTTATTGACCTTTATGATTTTAAATTTAATGCCAAGACTTATTTATTACAAGTTGAGTGAAACTAGGTTGGGTGGCAAGTTTGTAATTAAGGTGGATTTTAATTGGTATAAATAGGTTATGGGAATTCTTAAACCTCATTAAAACCTCGCTGTAGCCGACATTTCCTCTCTCGGCGATTCCCTTTCTTCCAGAGCTCCCTCTCTGCCAGCTATTCCTTCGCCGGGGACAGTTCTTCAGCTTCCACTTTGACAATCCACGCTCTAAGTAAGACTTAGACAATGTAGTTACTTAGAGCTCTATCTTCAGCTAGAACTTGAGGTTTCGGATTCTTCACTAACAGAGTAATGGTAGTGACAATCTTGATCTGTGTTTAGTAATGGCATTTCCGATTCGATTCTGGACATTAAGATAACAGACCGTGTTTAGTTGTTAGACTTAATCTGGTTATTTAGGTTCTAGAAGTTTAATCTGTACACACTAGGCGCTCGACTAGGAAGATTTAGAAATATTCATGTTAGATACTAAGATGACTTTTAGTTAGGATTTTGATTTAACACTGTAATGTGAAATGTTTCTAGGTGAAGAAGTTTGAAGAGAAGTGCTCAAGTTGCTAAGGAAACCAGGTAAATGAGTGAGTAAGACTTCCGGCCATTAGGGCCCCACATCACAAGGGTACTAAGTAGAAGTTGTTTATGATGCTAAAAATATATGTGCTAACGTCTGGTTGTTTTCGGTACTCGAGTTGATATTATGATTCTTTGATGAATGAATGGCTTGTTCAGTAGTCTGATGAACTAAGATTTACTCATGCTCATGCATCATGAATATTTCTCAAGCATATGAAAATGTTTTAAGTGCATAATTTCTCTCATGAACAAGATATGAACATGAAAACTTATGCAACAAGGATTAAGATAGGGTTGGGGCGGTTTGGCGTATGTCACTGTCCAAAAGAAGGACCATGAATACGACCCGCAAGGGACTATGTACACTTTCACTGTCAACCCCCTTTTCGGCACAAATCCTCCCTTAATCCATATGATGAAAACGATGAACATGAACAAGAACAAGAACAAGAACACGAAAAGATCATGAACATGTGTTTCCTTTAATTTGTGCATTCATGCATACATGTTAGCATTGCACTCCTTATTAAGTATTAGGCTTATAGTTTAAACCTTATGATGTAGGTGAAGAACTACCAGGTGAGGATTTCAAGTCTAATGAGGATGTTTAAGGCTAGTTGCTGGAAGGAGTTCAGGTTGTCAGTGAGAGGCTCGAAAGGCGATTTCAACTCCTGGTTACTACTTTTATCATATTAGTAAGGTTATGAATACTGAGGTCTATGTAGGATGTTTTCTTAAAACAATGGATACTGGAACCTGACTGATTAACTTCTGAGTTTGAGAATGATCGTGAAATGATAGAATGATCTGTTTTGTTAGAGTCTCTCGCTACACGTATTCTAGATGATGATTATGGTCCAACTGTGTGTTAGTTTATTCAGTCATGCTGAAGTTTGTGAAAGTCTGAAAGTTTCCTGTCTATCGGATGATGTCCTCTATCGGATGATGTTTTTCATCGGATGATGTCTTCTATCGGATGATGTCTTCTATCAGAATGAGGTTTAATGAGTCACGTGATATGCATGTGTGAATCGACATCAGATGATGTCTTCCATCGGATGATGTTTTCCATCTGATGATGTCTTCTATCTGATGATGTCTTCTATCGGAATGAGGTTTAATGAGTCACGTGATATGCATGTGTCAATCGGTAGAAGCCGATATTAAGTTTTGTCGTTTTGTGATCGAATGAAGTTTAATGAGTCACGTGATATGCATGTGTCAATCGGTAGAAGCCGATATTAAGTTTTGTCGTTTTGTGATCGGATGAAGTTTAATGAGTCACGTGATATGCATGTGTCAATCGGCATCGGATGATGTCTTCCATAGGATGATGTTTTCCATCGAATGATGTCTTCTATCGGATGATGTCTTCTATCGGAATGAGGTTTAATGAGTCACGTGATGTGCATGTGTCAATCGGTAGAAGCCGATATTAAGTCTTGTCGTTTTGTGATCGGATGAAGTTTAATGAATCATGTGGGATGCAAGTGTCAATTGGTAGGAGTGCGCACCATGCTTTGTCGTTTTGCGATCGGTAGAAGTCCTTGAGTTTCCAATTCCCTTCGGCCAAATGTCTTAACGTTTTGTCTAATTATAAACGTTGTCTACTTTTTGAGTTTTCCGCTCTAAAGTCGAGGATTTAAGATAAGAATTATCATCACTGAGAGAAAATTTAAAATTTTCCGTAATTTCTCTTAGTTCAGTTCAATGTTTTGAGTAGCAAACTGGGTCTGGAAGACTCGGGGCGTTACAGGTATGATAAGTCCATTGTGTGGTGTTTCCGAGGGCCCAAGGTAGAGTGATTATTGATTCCCTCCTGGTGAGTTACTGATAGGCTTCGGGCCTGCAATGGGGTTAGAAATGCACATGCGGAAGACAGAAAATAAACAAGAGGATCGGTGCTCTAAGGAACACCCCAAAACAGAACAGAAAATCGATAAACAGAGCAACCAAAATTGAAAAATGGCGAGAGGGAGAGAAGAATGATACCGAGCTTTCCATGAAGTGGGTGAGCTTGCAAACTCCTCAGAGTTTGTCGATGGAGTGGAAGGAAGACCCTCAGCTGGCCGAACATCAAAGATCTTTGCTTCGGCAATTTGTTCTTCCATGGAAGAACAGCAGCGCTCGGGCAATGGATTTCGCCACCTTGCCCTTCCTTCTAGCTTCGGCGAGAGAGAGAAGCGACAGAGGCGACTAAGAGCTCCGCCTAGCAATCCAGGGCTCGCGGGGCACTCTGGTGAAGCCATCAGGAGCGAAGCTCCGGCTGAACACCGACGACGATCGTGAACGGAAGAAAACTCTTCTGTGATTTCCAAAAATATGTATTACAATGTTTTACAGAGGTGGAAGAAAGCATAAATAGAAGAGAGAAATGGTGAAGTCGAAGGAAGAGAAGCTTCTGCAGAGAGGCATTGGCAACGGCTATAAAAATAGCCGTTGGCAGCGAAGCAGAAAGCTGCTCGGGCAGTTCGCTGGGCAGCACCGGTTCAGCTTGGTTCAGCCTTTGGTTTGGCTGGTTCAGGCTTTGTTCTCTTGGTTTGGCCTTGGTTTAGCATCCCCTCTAAAGACCATTACAAACATGCATTCTAAAAGGCTAAAGTTTGCTAAATAACGAGTTTTAAATAAAACTAAAGTTTCCTAAAAATATATAAATTAAATACAAGGCTTGTTTACACAATTTGAATTAAAGGAAAACAAATTCCCTCTTCATTAATTCTTTCCAAGCCTTGAGAATACACTTACCTACAAAATTCCACAAGTTCGTTAGATAGATAAAATAAATAATTAATTACATACCTTGACTTGTGCACGATGGATCGGGACCGTGGGCATATCAGTTACCCGTGTGATCCACGTGGCCCAGGGTATGCCGACAGTGATCCCCCTAGTGGTTGACTATATATCTTCTCCCTATGAGGTCTTGCCTAATGTTATAGCGGCCTTTCTGTGTGGTGTGTTTTGGAGGATCCTTGCATGATCTCCTTTTTCACTGTACACTTGACTATGTAGTATGGTATGAATGATGAGGGCATAGTTTACTTACACTTACTTTATTTTAAAAGTTAGCCCGATTGATCTATCTAAAAATGAAGAGATTTAATAATATGGAACTGGTTTTATGATTTGATACTCATCCATTGATTTTATAACTGGCATGCATTATAACATGAGTGGTCCACAGGTAAAGGAATGAGGAAGCAGAAGTGAATTGGATCAGCACCAGTCGTCTAGGTGTTATCTTTATTTCTATTTCGCTATTTTGTGTAATGTAAGAACATATTATGGATATTGTTATATACTTGAGTTTGTAACTATTTTTATTTTCCAGTATTTCTATTATTACTCATTTTCTCATATTTGTTACATTGAGGAGTCTTGGATCATTGTAAAAACTTTCGCACTCAACCTTAGGTTAGACGGTGGACCTCCCCGAGGTTGATAGTTTAGCCTGGCGTTTCTGTCTGGCACTCCCTCGAGTCGTGACAAAAACTTATTGGTATCAGAGCACAAGGTTCCTTAATCCTCTTAGTAACAAATGTTCGAGAACAATTATAAGTAGTTGATAGAATACGTGGATTAATAAAGCCTTAGTAAAATGCTAATGTAGTGCAATCTTGTGTGTTTAGAAATGTCAAGATGCCGCCACGAAAGAGAGCTCATTTGAACCCAGAGCATGACTCTAACTTGATTACCGCTCTAGTGGAGCCTGTGCGAAACTTGGTGAGCCGTACCCCGAATCCACCTTCGGCCCCGAATCCACCTTCGGCCCCGAATCCACCTTCGGCCCCGAATCCACCTTCGGCCCCGAATCCACCTTCGGCCCCGAATCCACCTTCGGCCCCGAATCCACCTTCGGCCCCGAATCCACCTTCGGCCCCGAATCCACCTTCGGCCCCGAATCCACCTTCGGCCCCGAATCCACCTTCGGCCCCGAATCCACCTTCGGCCCCGAATCCACCTTCGGCCCCGAATCCACCTTCGGCCCCGAATCCACCTTCGGCCCCGAATCCACCTTCGGCCCCGAATCCACCTTCGGCCCCGAATCCACCTTCGGCCCCGAATCCACCTTCGGCCCCGAATCCACCTTCGGCCCCGAATCCACCTTCGGCCCCGAATCCACCTTCGGCCCCGAATCCACCTTCGGCCCCGAATCCACCTTCGGCCCCGAATCCACCTTCGGCCCCGAATCCACCTTCGGCCCCGAATCCACCTTCGGCCCCGAATCCACCTTCGGCCCCGAATCCACCTTCGGCCCCGAATCCACCTTCGGCCCCGAATCCACCTTCGGCCCCGAATCCACCTTCGGCCCCGAATCCACCTTCGGCCCCGAATCCACCTTCGGCCCCGAATCCACCTTCGGCCCCGAATCCACCTTCGGCCCCGAATCCACCTTCGGCCCCGAATCCACCTTCGGCCCCGAATCCACCTTCGGCCCCGAATCCACCTTCGGCCCCGAATCCACCTTCGGCCCCGAATCCACCTTCGGCCCCGAATCCACCTTCGGCCCCGAATCCACCTTCGGCCCCGAATCCACCTTCGGCCCCGAATCCACCTTCGGCCCCGAATCCACCTTCGGCCCCGAATCCACCTTCGGCCCCGAATCCACCTTCGGCCCCGAATCCACCTTCGGCCCCGAATCCACCTTCGGCCCCGAATCCACCTTCGGCCCCGAATCCACCTTCGGCCCCGAATCCACCTTCGGCCCCGAATCCACCTTCGGCCCCGAATCCACCTTCGGCCCCGAATCCACCTTCGGCCCCGAATCCACCTTCGGCCCCGAATCCACCTTCGGCCCCGAATCCACCTTCGGCCCCGAATCCACCTTCGGCCCCGAATCCACCTTCGGCCCCGAATCCACCTTCGGCCCCGAATCCACCTTCGGCCCCGAATCCACCTTCGGCCCCGAATCCACCTTCGGCCCCGAATCCACCTTCGGCCCCGAATCCACCTTCGGCCCCGAATCCACCTTCGGCCCCGAATCCACCTTCGGCCCCGAATCCACCTTCGGCCCCGAATCCACCTTCGGCCCCGAATCCACCTTCGGCCCCGAATCCACCTTCGGCCCCGAATCCACCTTCGGCCCCGAATCCACCTTCGGCCCCGAATCCACCTTCGGCCCCGAATCCACCTTCGGCCCCGAATCCACCTTCGGCCCCGAATCCACCTTCGGCCCCGAATCCACCTTCGGCCCCGAATCCACCTTCGGCCCCGAATCCACCTTCGGCCCCGAATCCACCTTCGGCCCCGAATCCACCTTCGGCCCCGAATCCACCTTCGGCCCCGAATCCACCTTCGGCCCCGAATCCACCTTCGGCCCCGAATCCACCTTCGGCCCCGAATCCACCTTCGGCCCCGAATCCACCTTCGGCCCCGAATCCACCTTCGGCCCCGAATCCACCTTCGGCCCCGAATCCACCTTCGGCCCCGAATCCACCTTCGGCCCCGAATCCACCTTCGGCCCCGAATCCACCTTCGGCCCCGAATCCACCTTCGGCCCCGAATCCACCTTCGGCCCCGAATCCACCTTCGGCCCCGAATCCACCTTCGGCCCCGAATCCACCTTCGGCCCCGAATCCACCTTCGGCCCCGAATCCACCTTCGGCCCCGAATCCACCTTCGGCCCCGAATCCACCTTCGGCCCCGAATCCACCTTCGGCCCCGAATCCACCTCTGACTCAGGCTACTATCACTGATCAGGCTCCAGTGAGCACCCCTGATCCGCTAATCCAACCCTTACTCAGACGACCTCCAGGGGGTTCATTTTTGGGAGTTTAACCAACTCAACCTCTTATTTTTGTTAGCGGTACTGATACGGCAGAGGCAGAGAACTGACTCGAGGTGATGAAGCTCAACTTCGAGACTCTACAGACACCAGTAGAGTCCAGGGTTACGCTAGCTGTTTATTTTCTAAGGGAGTCAGCTAGGCATTGGTGGAACGCGATCTGTAGTCATCATAATGTCGACACTATAAGGTGGAGCGAGTTTATTTCTCTGTTCCGAGGTCAGTTTAGCAGCAGAGAGTAGAGGGGTATCATGACTAGGGCGTACAGTGAGCTTGTCCAAGGGTCCATGTCAGTGACTGATTATTACAACTGTTTTATTCAGCTAGTGCCTTATTCTGGTGTAGTTGATTTGGAGGCACAGACTATCAAGTTCGTTCAGGGGTTGAACTTCAACATCAGGAAAATCTAGAGTTTGAGAAAATGAAGGAAATAGAGATAAACTTATTTTGAAATTTTGGAATTTGAATGGTTGAGACGTAGAAGGAAACGAAGGATAAAAATCAACTGGATGAAAAAGAAAAGGGGGCATAGAAAGAGAAGGACAGAGAGGAGAAGATAGAATAGGAGAGAACACATGAGAGAAGAATTCATTCTCCAACAATGGATTTTACCCAAGGCAACCATCTATTAAACAGTGAAGAAGAACATTTATATCTTCTTTTTATTTTAATTATGTTATGATGTATTCTTCATCTTCTTCTATAAGTTGAAAATTTAATGACTCATATGAGAAAGTACCAAATTAAATAATTTTTATGCTATGTTGCATTATCAAGTTGAATGATTCAATACATATTTATTTATTATTTTATTTAATGTATCAAACATATGAATACATATTAGGATTTCTATTTTATACACCCTAAAATAAGAATTGAGACTTGTACTTAATGACGTGAACTATTAACTCATAATTTATATGTTTTTAATTCTAAGTAATTTCATATCAATTTACTTATTCACGTGACTATATATAATAACGCTTCATTGAATTATGAGTAATATTTATCTTTCATAAATCTAAAGGAAAATATGAAAGTAATTAATCAAGTAAATTTGTCCAATATTAATTTAAATAAAATTTTGTAAGTCATTCAACTTGATCTGCAGCATTCCCTATAACTAGTAAAAATTATATAGTGAGGGAAATCAAATATAGGTCATACTTCTCTAATTAAAATTTCTTAACCAACTCATTGTTCTCTATTTAAATCATTTATTGTTTTATTTTCATACCCAAATTAAATCTATTTTACATTTATTTAAATTTTAATATATTTGTTCTAGTGGGATCAATAATTTATATACTACTTGATTGTGATATGTGATTGATTGTGATATGTGAACTTGCGTGGCGTTAATTTTTGCACAACAAACATTCATAAAAAAAAATTCAAAGTCAAGAAAGAAAATCTATCACATTGCTCATTTTGATCGTTTTTCCAAGCAAGAGATGTATACATATTGGAGCAATCATGGTTAAACATGAAATCTACCCACCCTGTTAGGTTTTTTCAGTCCACATTCTGCAGATCTTCATATCATACAACTGTACTTGTGCACCTTTTTTTATGCATCAATCTCTTCCATTTATCTCCTAGCAGAAGAAGACGACTCAGCGACACTCTTCCCTTCATTATCCATGGACGTTAAGTGGCCCACACTCATTTTTTATTCCGTTTTCTTCATCTAAAGAAGTTGGAGCTGATTTTGTAGCATCTGTTTTAGGAAAATAATACAGAGAATATTTATATGTAAATTACTTGTCTTTTCATGTTAGCAAAGCAGGAAAAACTTTACAAAGATTTCAAAATGTGTCGTCGAATTTGCTTTTGAGATTTGAATGCATGCATTAGTTCTTAATATATCATTTTTGACTTTTTGATATGTATGACAGTGATAGTGATGAAAAGAAACAATCCGAATAGGAAGCCCCAACGGTCAATATTCATAAAGAAAGAGCGGTATCTCAATGCATACACAATGAGATAAGTTATCAAATTAGGGGTGTGAACTTGCATAAAACTTGGTGTTTCTGTGCAGTAAAAACTGAAAAATTACCTCCTTCTCGTTTTCAAGAAATCGTCTTTGCACTTCAAGCTGAGTATATGCTACTATCTGGATCATCACTCAACACTACTCCAGAATCTATACTGGCTCCAGGGGGCTGATAAGGAACAAAAAAAACAGTGTGGAAGTTGGGGAAAGTATGTGGGTGCATGGCGACCGGGACTTGTAAAATGTTCGACGCATAATTGAGTATTAGAAGTCGCAGGCAAAGGTATCTGAATTTGAGGAACAGCAGCTTATCAAGGGGACCTAGAAATAGGAAGTCCATTCTCATCCTCAGCATCTTTAAAAAGTAATAACTCACCAAATATATTCGACTGCACAGATTCAAAATGTTATCCTACCTGAAACTTTATTTCCTATCTTAATAACACTCCTGACAAAATATTATTACCTCTTGAAAAACAAAAATAAAATCAATGAGTAAACAAGCTGTACAATTTCACTCAAAGATACTTTCCAATAAAGCAAAAGATACTATCCAAGCCAATTTTTCTATTAAAGGTTCATACCAAACTAGTGTGCTTGCCGAAGGATAAACATAGGATCTTCCATATATCGATGCAGCAGAGGCAGCAGCTTGAAGTCTGGCTTGATGTTGGCCAACACTATCACCTGCAATACCACCACTAGTGGAACCCTGTTCAGTTACATTTGAGATTCCTGTACCTGCTCCCAATTAAAAAAGTAGTCACAATTTGTTAAAAAAAACACATCCAAAATGTAATTAACCAAAGTGAAACATTTAAAATAAAATTAAGATGAGAGGTAGCTCTTCCCAGAAGATGTGTATTGTGTGGCAAGGGGGAGAGGATCTGAATATTTCTTTTTTCTAGTATTGTTTGGTGGCCTTCGCTCTTTGGATGTGGATTTTGACTTGGCTTGATGTTCAGTGGGCTTTTCGAAACCTATTGCAAACGTCATAGGCTAATGAAGCTGTATGGAGCAAGGAAGTAAGAAACGGATGTCCAATTTAGTGGCGTATTGTATGTTTTAGAGCAATTGGCTAAAAAGAAGAAGAATGTTTTTTTAATAACCTAAAGGGATGATTCATGATCCATTATGATAGGATTCTTAATAATAATAATTATTTTTTTTTGGGAGAAAACAAGATAATTGAAATAGCTAGATAATAATAACATACTTTTTAAGAGGTCTGTGGTAGAAATTGCCACAAATTTTAGTAAAAAACTGACATATCATCCTCCTCGCGCGAAACGCTATTATCGGCCTTCATTTGCTCCTCCACTGTCTCCAAAGGACCATTGTTTTCTAGCTTGGTATCTAGTATGCTTTGATACCAAATTGGTAGAAATTGTCACAAATTGTTGTCAAACTCATAAGAACAGATTAATCACCTGCATGCTAACACACTTTTGTCAACATAAAAATAGAAAATACATAATTTAGCAGAGATTTAAGTTTTTGCTCTCCCTCCTCATTCCTAACTCAAAATCTTAGATAATAACCGTATGAATTTCTTTCTCCCTATTCACTATTTATTCCTTAATTCAAACTAAAAAACTACCCATCACATATTACTTAAATTACTCTTAATACAATACATTAGTTTTCTCTCTTATATCTCTCATAAAAGAAAGAGCGGTATCTCAATGCATACACAATGAGATAAGTTATCAAATTAGGGGTGTGAACTTGCATAAAACTTGGTGTTTCTGTGCAGTAAAAACTGAAAAATTACCTCCTTCTCGTTTCAAGAAATCGTCTTTGCACTTCAAGCTGAGTATATGCTACTATCTGGATCATCACTCAACACTACTCCAGAATCTATACTGGCTCCAGGGGGCTGATAAGGAACAAAAAAACAGTGTGGAAGTTGGGGAAAGTATGTGGGTGCATGGCGACCGGGACTTGTAAAATGTTCGACGCATAATTGAGTATTAGAAGTCGCAGGCAAAGGTATCTGAATTTGAGGAACAGCAGCTTATCAAGGGGACCTAGAAATAGGAAGTCCATTCTCATCCTCAGCATCTTTAAAAAGTAATAACTCACCAAATATATTCGACTGCACAGATTCAAAATGTTATCCTACCTGAAACTTTATTTCCTATCTTAATAACACTCCTGACAAAATATTATTACCTCTTGAAAAACAAAAATAAAATCAATGAGTAAACAAGCTGTACAATTTCACTCAAAGATACTTTCCAATAAAGCAAAGATACTATCCAAGCCAATTTTTCTATTAAAGGTTCATACCAAACTAGTGTGCTTGCCGAAGGATAAACATAGGATCTTCCATATATCGATGCAGCAGAGGCAGCAGCTTGAAGTCTGGCTTGATGTTGGCCAACACTATCACCTGCAATACCACCACTAGTGGAACCCTGTTCAGTTACATTTGAGATTCCTGTACCTGCTCCCAATTAAAAAAGTAGTCACAATTTGTTAAAAAAAACACATCCAAAATGTAATTAACCAAAGTGAAACATTTAAAATAAAATTAAGATGAGAGGTAGCTCTTCCCAGAAGATGTGTATTGTGTGGCAAGGGGGAGAGGATCTGAATATTTCTTTTTTCTAGTATTGTTTGGTGGCCTTCGCTCTTTGGATGTGGATTTTGACTTGGCTTGATGTTCAGTGGGCTTTTCGAAACCTATTGCAAACGTCATAGGCTAATGAAGCTGTATGGAGCAAGGAAGTAAGAAACGGATGTCCAATTTAGTGGCGTATTGTATGTTTTAGAGCAATTGGCTAAAAAGAAGAAGAATGTTTTTTTAATAACCTAAAGGGATGATTCATGATCCATTATGATAGGATTCTTAATAATAATAATTATTTTTTTTTTGGGAGAAAACAAGATAATTGAAATAGCTAGATAATAATAACATACTTTTTTAAGAGGTCTGTGGTAGAAATTGCCACAAATTTTAGTAAAAAACTGACATATCAATCCTCCTCGCGCGAAACGCTATTATCGGCCTTCATTTGCTCCTCCACTGTCTCCAAAGGACCATTGTTTTCTAGCTTGGTATCTAGTATGCTTTGATACCAAATTGGTAGAAATTGTCACAAATTGTTGTCAAACTCATAAGAACAGATTAATCACCTGCATGCTAACACACTTTTGTCAACATAAAAATAGAAAATACATAAATTTAGCAGAGATTTAAGTTTTTGCTCTCCCTCCTCATTCCTAACTCAAAATCTTAGATAATAACCGTATGAATTTCTTTCTCCCTATTCACTATTTATTCCTTAATTCAAACTAAAAACTACCCATCACATATTACTTAAATTACTCTTAATACAATACATTAGTTTTCTCTCTTATATCTCTCATAAAAGAAAGTATATATTGGTCTTTGATGTGAAAATCCATTCTTTCCTACTAAATGATGTGAATTCGACACTCTAATACCAAATGATGCTAAAACGGAAAATTAGGCAGGGGTGAGGAAGATATCGAACGTGGGGGATGTTCGGATCACAAAAAGCTTTCGAGATTGGGGCATCCAGGAAGAAACAAAAGGGACATATATGGCGCGGGCGCCCGAAGGTGGAAGCAGATGACCGGGTTGCGACAGGCTCTCAGTCTAAAGTGTCCGAGATTTACTGCGGACGTCGTGGAAAATGTCGTATTGGGAGCATGCTTCTAGGTGGAAAGGCAGATGCTTAGAATTAAATTTATGTTGAAGAAATGGGCTGGAGGGGTCAACCGCAAGGATGGGCAGGCAACTAGAAGGCGTAAGGATGCAACTGCACTTGATGGATATAGGCCAAAAAAATAAAAGAATCCAAGAAATAATCAACGAAAAAGGATGAAAGGAAGAGATAATAGTGAGAATCTGATAGGGTAGCCACCAAAAACCCACAAAAAGAAAGAGAGTGCTTGGGTGAAATGTGAGTGTTCGTGTGTCGCCGATTCAAGCAATAAACGAAGATGATGATGATGATGAATTGCAACGATTTGTGAAGGTGAAATGTGTGAGTGTGAGTGATGAACAAAACCGTGGAAAAAGAAGATGAAAATGATGAAGAAAATTCGAAAATTTCATGAACCTCTTAGAGGTCCCAAAGAGCTATCTTATGTTGTGCTCTTGGGTTTAGGAATTCCCATGGGAAAACCACTACCTTAGGGAAGGTTTATCACTTTCTTCAACCTTTAAACTCTCAAGAGAGGGATTGAAGAAGATGCTAAGAACTCACACAAGCAACCTTGAGCTTGTGAGCAATGGAGGGATTCTCCACACAATTCAAAAACCGTGGACAACCACTAGGGTTTTACTCACTCTAAAGCTAGAGAGAAAAATGATTTTTGTATTCATTTGGCAAAATATTTTTACAAACACCAATAACCATGCTTAAATAGAAACCTAGGTGGCTAGGGTTTTACAATAACCGTTGATCAAATGGAGATGGGCAGCCGAGATCATTTGTGCTTGTGCTTCATCCAATAGTGAAATTTCCTCCCTTGAAAAAATCATCAAGTGGCCTCACTGTGCAACATCATCAATCCTTGTGAGCACTACCTCTTGTCCTTGCTGCCAAGTCACAAATCTATGCCTCCTTTAAGCTAAATCCTCATTGGTGTAATTGATGGAGCCTTGCATGATATCTTCCTTTATGGCCTAGCATCATCCCATGAACTTAACCCAAATTAGCCACCATCATACATTTAATCCTAACCATTCAATCTAATCCTAACCACATAATCTAAATGCATGCATGTGACTCAAATGACCAATGGTTTGCCAACACAAAAAAAAGGCTTATGTTTGTCAAAAGAAAAACAAATAAATAGTTACACGGTGTTGAGGCCGGGAAAATAAATTCCCTTTGGGCCTTGAGTTGAATAATCCGTGCATCCTAAGTCAAAGTGTGAAGAGGTTGATCCATGTCCATTAAGCTAGGCTTCCAAGTGGAGTCTTTAAGTAGATCAACATCTAAAAAAGAAACAAGAGCATTAATGTTAAAATTAAGTAAAGCAATAGCCTTTGTTTAAGAACGTATTATCGGCCTCCTAGGCATGTCAGAATCGCACCAGAAACAAAGAAATAACAGCAAAAACACGTTTAAATTTCAATGGAATTGTAAAAACAAAAAGGAAGTGAAAATAGTAGAAACTTTTCATGTGTTGTGCCTTGTTTTTTAAATAGTTCACTCCAAAAATGATCAAGGGAAATATGCGTTGATCAGTGAGGATTGATCACGGAATACCATGAAGTCTCACGATCTCCTTGATAAAGAGGATTGCAACTACTAGGGCATGGAACACATGGCCAAGGCTATGAAATGAGGAGATACACTACTACAAGAAGTGCATCCATCCACGTTACGAGCTAATTCTTTAATAAAGTCCATAGAAAAATATTCTCATATTGTATCTAAAACAGCCAAGGGTTAAAGAAGACCCACAAGAGACATGGCTAAATATTTGTTCCGATGGCATATATCACAAGAAGCGACATATTTCTTCACAACCTGATGCATTCCTGTTCAAAAGAACTCTGAGGCAAATCATTAATAAGTTTTAAAGACCCTTGAATGCCCTTTACTAGGGCGCTGCTGTGCAATTCATTCCTTTAACAATAAAGGAATCAAGGCTGACAATTAACAGTCACCACTCTTCCTTTATATAACCGTTGATCATTCATCCTAGTATACCTAATGTTGTTGGAAGTTCATTTTTGAGATTAGGAAGGACCTGATAGAAGTCCTTACTGGCTGCAATTTATGTTGGTACTTGTTCCCATGACAAAATGGAAGTGTAAGATATTACCAAAGCTTGCCGACATTAGGATGACGTGATTGCATATGAGAAACTTTATTTTCTCTTCCTAGATGATATTGGATTCAAAATCATAACTTATAATCTTGGTAAGCCACTTTATGTGGTCGATGCAAACCAACCTTGGTTTCTGACTGAAATTTCAAATTCCGTTGATCGGTTCAAATGACAAACTGCTATCCCAGTAAATAAAGTCACCACTTTCGAATAGCAAAGATTATGGTTAAAGATATTGTATATAAAATACAAGGGTATACTGTCAAATTTTATAATATAGTGATGAGTAAGGTTTTGAATACTCAACAAATATTCAATTCAATCCTTTCACCAATTATTATTCTAATTATCTTTAGCTTTATAAGGAATCAAAAGTATTATTTTTAAAAACTAACTAAAACTAACCATCAAAATGTAGATCACTTTCAATTCAGAATATATCTAGAGCATTGATTTCACAAGCGTCTTTCATATTATTTATCACATCAATATTCATTAGTAGAACAATTACTTCAGTGGAGAAACTCAGGCGACATGGTTTGGAATCATGGTTGTGGATGTGGGGGTGGGGGTGGGGGTGGGCAGAACCGGCCCGGAACCACAAAATCGGACCGGACCGACGGTCTGGGCTGGTTCTTGGCCGGTTCTGACTCTCCTGGGACCGGTTTCGGTTCCACTGATCGAGGAACCGGGAACCGCGGTCCGATTCCTGGTTCCCCAAGCCGGTCTCGGGAAATCTCATGGGAGAACGGTGACTCATGAAAAAAAAGCAATTGTTTTTTTAGCAAGAAAATAGGAGATTTTGAGATTGATAGTGAAGAGGACGAGGTTACTTGGCTAGAGTTTGACCACGAAAAAAATAATTGTTTTTTGACTTGTACTCTTGTAGATGAGGCCCTGCTTCATCCTTTCTCCATTTCTACGTGAGCTTCGCCTTCTTCTCCCTCTCGAAGACTGATATGCGTTTTAATGGGATCCACTCGATTGTTTCTGTGTACGTCTCTGCTAAAACTGTAATTTTTGAGCGAACGAACGATGTGGGTCTGCTTTTCCTAGTCTCTTCCCCTACCCACATGATTATTCCCGCTTATTTTTCGCTGCTGCTTTTTAGTTACTAAGAGAGTGAAGGGGATTTTGTCTGTTGTTCTGTGTTTTTGCTTTCTGGGTTTGGCTAGAATGATGCTATTGCTTGCCAGAGTCTTGATTTTGGAAGGGGTTCGGTTGATTTGGGTTCTTATGGTTGTTCTTATTCTTCGTTTGATCGAGCGTCAGTGAGAAATTATGTAAATGGAAGTTCTGAAGGTTGAAGAAGAAGTTATGGCGGTCGAAAACTGGTATGTCGCCAAAGAGTCATTGCTCGGTGTAAAATAAATACGATGTTTCTTTAAATGTTTATTTTTTTTAAATTAAAAACAAATATATATATATATGGGAGGGAACGGGTACCGAACCGGAACCGGACCGAAAATGTGGTCCGGTTCCGGTTCGGTACCGATTCTACTAGGGGCCGGTTCCGATTTCGGGAATTCATTTCCCGAAACCCACGGTCCAGTCCGGTTCCAGCCTAGAACCTGCCCGGACCAGACCGTGCCCAGCCCTAGTGGGGGGCTCACGATCTTCGGATGGATGAGTGCATTTTGTCGCTAGGTCAGTGTTGTCGTGTCTTGTCAATCCCCTTTATTATTGAGGTCATGGTTTGGATCGTGCTTGTGGTTCTGGTCATCATAATGGATCATGGTCATGATGCAAACAGTCGAAGTCGTGGTCGACCTTCCAAGTCTGCTCGTTGCTCCATGAGTTTGCATCTTCTTTCGATGATCAACGCAAATGCCATTTGCATGAGCTTGCGAATGGTTATGTTGATTCCATTGAACTGTTTTGATCAGCTTTTTTTGGAATGGGTGTCCATTTTCTCCTAGAAATGTGTTCATCCATTAGATCAAGTTGAATTTCTTGATGTCATACCATTTTGGTGCAATGAAAAAGAAACATGATACCAACCCCTATCCAGCTGGAGAGCCTCCAAGACAAAGGGACGTCAGTCAATTGATCTTTGCATCCTTTGAGTTTGCTAAGTAGACTCACTTTATTGATCGGCAATTAGTGTTGGAACTATTCCAATCAAAACGAAGGGACCCACTTCTTTATTAAACAAACGAAGTTGAGTTTCTTCCTTGTTAGTCAACACATTTAATGCACGAATTTCGAAAATGATTTGAAAATTGAGAAAAGACATTGTATTTCAATTTTTCAATGTTGTCTAACCCTAAGTCCATCATAAGCCTTTAAATAGTGTTAAAAGCCTAAAGAAATAAATCATTAATAAGAGTAAAATAAAATAAAAAATCAGCAATAAACTTACAACTCTAATATGACATGAGCTACTAATGTGATGTGCGCCATTCATTAATCCTCGTCATTGTCTTGCATCACTTATACTTAAGAATGTGATGGATAAATTCAAAGTGTCCTTTACCCAATGATTGAATAAATTCGCTTGTTATACTCACTATAACTGCGAGAACGGGCCTCATGTGCTGATCAATCCACCAACCATTTTTGAAAACGTTTACAATTTACTTCATTATCTTGCGTAACATGCTATAGTTTCACTTTAGGATATATAAGTATTTCAATTGGCTTACATCACAGTTGTCCAATCTCTTCTAAGAAATCAAGAATATTTTCCTAGAGAAATGAAAATTCCCACCTTCGGTGGAGCAATTCCATTTTTCACAAAGTATATAAACTCTCTATGTTCACTTTCGTCAAATTCAATTTTGAGAATAATTTCACATCATCCAAGTCCTAGTAATTATCTACTAGTAAGATTATGTGATTCAAGGCATGACTCATGGCCCAAGCTCCTAACACATTAGAGTTATCATTATATCCTTTAGTTAATTATTTCTTCAATTATTTATTTTCTTAAACTAGATTATCTCTCTAATCAATTATTTATTTATATTACATTCTAAAACTCTATTTTTTTTATAGATGTTATAAACTTTATTTGACACACTTTTGAATAATATGAATTCTCCGGAGTCAAAGATTTTGTTCTCTACAATTTTTCAAAATCTTGTTTGGATTTCGAAAAAAAATTTCTATTTCACAAAATTTGTACTAGGCACAAATTTTTACCTCATTCTAATGACCAAGAAGGTGCTGATGAGAAATAAATCACTGAAGACAAACAACGAAGGTTCGTAACTATTGAGTGATGACTTGATAGGACTAATGTGACCCTTTATAACATATGCAGATAATGATTAAGTTGACTATCGAAGTATGATGCAAGTCGACGAGCACCAATTGAGAGTCAAGGAGCCTGAATTTGACCAGAGCAACAAAAAAGGGCAACCAATGGAAAATAAATAGCTCCACGTGCACCACATGAAACACTAACACAACTGACTGCCTTGAATATCCTCCTAGGGTTCATCAAGTTGTCAATCTTAGCCATAATAGTTGGCCACCATCTCCAATGTGCTATAAAGCAGCAAAAGCTTGGGCTAGTCCCAAAAAACGTCATCGATGGGCCCTAAACAATGTTGATTCACGTGTTTCCAATAACTGATTACCGAGATCCAACCTTAAATTGTGAAAAGATGGATTTTCGCACGTACAATTGCTATAATTCTCTTATTTGCAGCCAAGCAACAACCGAATCAACTACACGATTTTGAAAGAGGCAATTCAAGTTTTGGATGACGAGGTAATTCTTTTCCTACCTAATCGAAATATTAATTGTTTTCACAGTCAACAACAAGAAACTTTGTGACAAAGATAGCCATGGAGAGCAGATTATACGTTTGATGAAAGAGATGATAATTGTATGCTGGACACCCAAATATTCAAAATGAAAAAAGACCTACCAAACTTTTATAGTCGATTAAATGTTGAGGACTTCATTGGGTCAATACTAAAGAAAATTTTTCGACTAGATAAATATTGCGGAAGACTACCAAGTCAATCCAATCGTGTATCAACTGAAAGGAAGAACCTCAGCTCGGGGGGTACAGTTTCGATTTAATTACAAAGATAATGAAAATTGTGTGTCAGAACTTGGGTTAATGTGAAACTTTTGTTACAAAGATGAATTCTTTTTATAAATCAGGACTTGCTCTTATATCAATAATATCAAAATTGTCAAGTCAACCAAACAATGAAAGAATACACAAAGAAATTTTATCAACTAAATGTCTAAATAAACTTGTCAAAGAAGTTTCATTATATTGGAGGCCTGAATATTCAACTATTGGCTATTCAAACTATTTGAACAGTGACAAATGAAATTAGTCTGTCAATAGAAGTGCAAGTTTAGATCAACGGGTCCACGACGCGTACTCAAAGCTGTTGGTTTTCAAGGTCCCTACGCATGGCGGAATTTACTATTATTCATAATAATAGTGACATGCGTTACCCTGTGACTTTAAAAATATTTTAAAATCATCAAAAAATCATAAATTGGATCGTTAGTCTAAAAGAAATTATTTTTGATAAATATGTAATTTTTCAAAATGTAAACAATTTACATTGAGAAAAATTATTAGAATTTAGATTGGGAAATAATAAAAGGAAATACCTTTTTGGAGCAACGCTTTTACTCAGGTACTCTCGTCTGATTTTAACAGCTTTAACTCAGGATCAGGTGTTTTTCTCGAAGACTTTGATACCGTCGAGTCTTCTCTGAAGATCTTTACACTTAAATCTCCTGACGTGTGGGCGTCTCTCTTACAAGAACAATACACTCTTATATTTCTAGAGAGACGTGTTCTCAACACATGAGACGTCTCTCTTCGATCTTAGAAAACGTTTTTCTAAAATCGAATACAGAAAGGTCACACCTTTTTCTCTAGGGATTTGTTTTTCAGTCGTTCTAAGTCGTTCTTTTTGGTTCGTTGTTCTGTCAAATCACATTTGACAATTTTTATAGATCTGTTTTAAAATTAATTTTTTAGATTTATTTTAATAAAAACTAATTTTTAAAAAATAAATCTTATCTAATCAAATCTAATTTGATTAGAAGTTGATTTATCTAATAAATCAATTTATCAATTAATCATATAATCTAAAAACAGTTTTTAGAATGTATTTATGAAAACAACTTTTCAAGATAATCTCATCTTATGAGATTATTTAGATCTACTTTTAAACATTAAACAAACTATAAGTCAATTGTAGATCAAATCTAATTTGATCAGATATTCCAGATCTACTTTTATTCAAATTTCAAAAATCTGATTTTATAGTCTGTTAAATAACTAATCTTCAATTTAAATTTGAAGATCAAATCTCATCAAATCTTATCTGATGAGATTTTATCTCATCTGATGAGAGTCTTCAAATCTGATTCAAATCCCTTAAAAATATCTCATCTAATGAGATATTTTATTTTGAATTCAAAATATAAAAACTATTTATATATTTTGAATAACAATATATTTATCAGAGTGCCTATAAATGATTAATCATAAATAATCATTTATATATTTATTCTTGTAACATGGAAATTAAATAGTGATATAAGATAACAGAGGGACCGATGGACCCATAGTTCTAAGCTCCAATAATATTTGTTAATTAATATAAAATCTTTATATTAAATAACACAATTATTAACTCTAGAGTAATTCCACTAAATACCTAGAGTTGCACTCTTAGAACTATAAAATATATTTACTCAAAGTAATGTCCATTGATATAGTCATTACATATGTATTAATCCTCCATTAAGATTCGTAATAGAGCTAGGTATAAAATCCGTTAACCTCTCATATTACATCTTTATCCTTGACTACCATTAGTTCTTGATTGAATAATTAATTCATAACATTTATGAATTTGCGCACTAATTATTCAATCCCTGAACTAACAAACAAGAGAATCTTGTATTATGGATTTCATTGTATCAATGTTAGCATTCTCAGCTACTCATTTAATTTATTTCCAAAATACAAGGTTTATGTAATGTAACTCATACAAAACTGTACCGAGTAAATCAAAGAATAAATTATAATGAAATAGGAGTCTACTAAATACAATGAATTAAGATCATACATATACGACCATCATTATGATAAAATTAATTGTTCTTCATTCAACAGATATTATAAGAACAATATAATTTCATCTGGTCCAGTCCTATATAATCATATTATATAAAATATAATCACTTTATGTCACTACATATATAGTCGGGATATGACTATACGTTCTCAACGAAGTGAACTGTATTTATGACTTTATTAATTTGAAGATCTTATACTTCAAATATAAGTCATAGACTATTGTGATTATTTCTTTTTAAATTTAATCCCACATATATCAACATATATGTAAATTTAAAATTGCACAAATAATCAAAGATTTTTCTTTGAATTTATAAAGCATATCGAATAATGCAAACATAAAAATTAATCATAAAATTTATTTATTAATTACAGCAATAAAAATGTTCATAACATTTGCTTGTTGGGCACATTATTCCCAACAATCTCCCACTTGCCCTAAAGCAAATGAAACATGTCTCTAATCTCTAATCCTTCAAGATGTTTATCAAACCTCTTTGCAGACAACGTCTTGGTCAAGGGATTTCTTTCTATATGCTTTGATCTTTTGTGGCCTTTCGATTCTTTAGAATTCGCCACTGCACCATTATTATCACAATAAAGTGTGAGTGGTTTATTCATATCTGGTACAACTTCCAGATCACTAAAGAACTTGCGAAGCCAAACAGCTTCTGAAGCAGCTATGTACTTGGCTTCCATAGTCGAGTCAGAAACTCCTCCTTGTTTGGTACTTCTCCAAACGATGGCTCCGCCACTAAGAGTAAATATTGATCCAGATATCGACTTTCGATAATCTATATCAAATTGAAAATCAGAATCCGTATATTCTGTAGGAATCAAATCCCTACCAGAATATACAAGCATATAATTTCTCGTTCTCCTAAGATACTTGAGAATGTGGTTGACTGCTATCCAGTGATCTAATCCTGGATTGTACTGAAAACGGCTAACTATCCCTACTGCATAGCAAATGTCAGGTCTTGTGCATAACATGGCATACATCAAGCTACCGACTGCTGATGCATATGGATAGTGTAATATCCGGCTCGTACGGATTCTTGAGAATATCATTATTATATTATTGGATGGCATTTTTGTAAATATGTCAAATCAGGTCTGTTTTACGAAAAGAAAGCGTCATGACGATCCTAACAATTAATAGGAATTTTAAAGAAATTTAGGGAATTTTCGGAATAATATCGATATATTCCGAGTAAATATGCTTTTCGTAATATAAATGACGTTTTAGTAAAAAATAGTAAACGAGGTCCGATTTGTGAACGGACAGTTTTAATAGAACCCAGATAATAAGTTGGATTTATTGGCAAAATGAGAAAATTCGAATGGTCGAAAACACGAGAGGGCAAAATTAATGTTTTGTTAAGAAATAGTTTGAGTTTTATTATTATTATTATTATTATTATTATTATTATTATTATTATTATTATTATTATTATTATTATTAATAAATAAACATAAAACAAACGACAGAATGGTTTTGAACCATTCTGTTGTTCGTTCAAGCCCGACGCCGAGAGGGGAAACCGGAGAGAGAGAGAGAGAGTGAGCCGGCGACGACGCGGCTCCGACCACCGTTCAGACGAGCAGACTCCGGCGAGCTGAAGCCAGAGTTCGGTCCAGCCTTTCCGCGCCTGACTCGACCGAAAAATCGGTGAGTTCTCCCCTGTTTATTGCTCGGTTTGTGGCCGGGAACGGCGAGCTCTGTTGAGCTCCGATCGCCGGCCCTTTGTGGCCGTTCTTGGCGTCGAATGGTCGGGTTTAACACCGGCGATGGCTGCCGAGCAATGGTGAGCTCAATTTGTGCGAAAATTAGTAAATCCCGAATTGGGGGATTTCGGGTTTTGTGTGTTGCCTTGAAATTCCGCTTAGTTTAGGTTAATTGGATGTTAGGAGGATAGATTAGTGATGAATTGAGAGAGTTTTGATGAAAAATCGAAAAAGAGAAATTTTGGGTAAAAGGGGCAGTTCGGGTTTTGCCCTTTTTGACCTAGTTCCGGTTATTTGTTTTAAAATTCCTCTTGGCAGATTAAAATAGGTTATTAGAGGAGTACGTGGCCACTGGAATCGTTCGATTCCGATAACCGACGCGAAAGTTACGCGCGTTCGAAGTTTCGGGTCGGTTTTACTGAACCCAAAATAGTGGCCCATTTAGTTAGATTTTAATTGGATTGGGCTAGAAATAGTAATTTGAGAGAAATTGGTGAATGTAGGCTTGATTTTAATGAGGCTTGAATGTTTGACATAGGTCGAGCCATATGTGACGTGATGTGGCAAAACCAACGAGCTACGGACGACAGGTAAGTTCTCGTGATCTTCTTTGGCCAATTGGCCTACACCGTACTTCGATTTAGCGTCGAGGATCTTAAAGGATTGTTTGTTTTATTGATTTGGTTGGGTAGTTAAGTTATATGTGTATAGGTTGATTGTTGAGTTTTGATGGTATGCTCTGTCTATATGTGTATAGGTTGATTGTTGAGTTTTGATGGTATGCTCTGTCTATATGTGTATAGGTTGATTGTTGAGTTTTGATGGTATGCTCTGTCTATATGTTTACTTTTATATGAACTGTTCATGCATCACGTATTTAAAAGTCATGAAAATAAATTTCTGCACGTGTTTTAAGAAAATGAAATGAACCTCTGTAATTAATCTACGTAATCTGTATCTGTATCTGGTTACGCGAGGTGGGGCTCAGGCATGGCTGTAGGGTTTGTGAGCATGTACCCCCCTCCTCTAGGTGGAAAATGGTAGTTCGACCGCGGAATGTATCCTTTCCATTTAGTGGGCTGATATCTCGGTAACAATCTGTCTGCGACGTAATAAAATCTGAATCTGTATCTGTCTGTATCTGAATCTGTATCATGCATGTTTTCTGAATGGCATCTGCACGCATGCATCTGCATTTACGTAGCTTACTGAGATTTAATTATCTCATAGGTGTCTGTATGGTGTAGGTGACATCGAACCAGGTGAGGATGGCGTTCCTCCTCCTGACGTATGATGCAGCTGATGGATGATGGCCGTGGGAGTGCGCTGAGCAGTCGAGGCGCGTTTTGACCCGTGGTGGGTGTGTGTAAAGGTTTTGGGGGTTCTTCGTGATATTTTGGATTGATGATGAACTGTATAGAACATATTTAGGTTGTTTGGATCTGGATAGGGGTTAGATAACGTTTTGGTAATTGTATGTAAAAACGCTTTGGTTTAAATGTTTAAGTTAAATGAAAATGTTTTGAAATGTTGTTTGTAGGTTGTTACGGATAGCTCGGTTTTTAGAGCTATCCACGCAGTTGGACTTCGTAAAGTCCGCCGCGAGTCGGTTGATTTAAGTTGTAAACCTTTGTGATAAAGGTGAGAAATTGATTAAGAAAAGAAAGAGAAAAGTGCTCTCTGGAATCGGATTCCAGAGAGGGATGTCGAGGGATTTGCTCTCTGGAGTTTGAGATTCCAGAGAGCCTAAGTGTAGAAAAGAAAAGAACGAAGTAAGGAAGAAGTGAGGAGCTGCAGCGATCGGGCGCTGTGCGCTGATCGCTGCCAGCGATCGGGCGCTGTGCGCTGATCGCTGCCAGCGATCGCTGAAAGGGAGCTCGGCGACTGGGCGCCGTGGGGGATCGCTGCAGCAGCAAATGATCGCTGCAGTGCAGCGATCAGGCGCTGCACAATGCAGCGATCGTGCGCTGCCTTGTGCAGCGCATGCAGCGCCTGATCGCTGCATTTGCAGCGATCGTGCGCTGCATCACGCAGTGCACACGGCGACCGTGCGCTGCAATTGGCAGCGCCCGGTCGCTGCTGCATTTTGAGGGCAGAATTCTGATTCTGCCATCCCTTCTTTTATTGTTTATAAAAGTTTTATTAAATGTTTTAGTTTTAATTATTTATTAAAAGTTTTGTTTTAAATGCTTTTAAAGTTCAGTTTTAATTCCGACTTAAATTCTGATTTCAACTTCGGTTTAGATTCCGCATTAAGTTTTATTTAAAGCATAGGAAAGTAAAAAGTATGAAAAAATTATACGGGAAATACGGGTACAGTATTAGGGGTGTTACAGATAGCGTCTCATATCCTCTTCCTTTTGAGGCGTGTCAGGACACAGCTTCTTAGAAAGAGTAACTCCATGACGAGAAGGTAAATTACCTTTCTTTGAGTTCTGCATTGAATATCTGACAAGCATCTTGTCAATATACAATGCTTGAGACAAGGCTAACAACTTATTCTTGCGATCTCTAAATAGACGAATCCCAAGAATATAGCTCGCTTCTCCCAAATCTTTCATTTGGAATTGCTTAGCCAACCAAACTTTTATGTCTAATAATAATCCTACATTATTCCCAATAAGTAGAATGTCATCGACATAAAGAATCAGAAAAATAACTTGTTTCTCCTTGAAGAGGTTGTATACACAAGACTCATCAAGACATTGCACAAAACCATAAGATTTGATCGCATTATCAAATCTCATATTCCATGACCTGGATGCTTGCTTGAGTCCATAAATAGACCTATGCAATTTACAAACATTTTGTTTTGCATCCTGTGCTATGAAACCCTCTGGCTGCTCCATGTAGATAGTCTCCTCAAGATGGCCATTCAAAAAAGCCGTCTTGACGTCCATCTGCCAAATCTCATAATCATAATGAGCAGCTATGGAAAGCAGAATACGAATAGACTTAAGCATTGCTACTGGTGAGAAGGTTTCTTCATAGACAATCCCTTCCTTTTGGGTATAACCCTTAGCCACCAGTCTAGCTTTGAATGTCTCTACATTCCCGTCTATTCCAAGTTTCCTCTTGTAGATCCATTTACACCCAATGGGTTTTACCCCTTCAGGTAAATTTACAAGATCCCAGACTGAGTTGGAATACATAGATTCCATTTCAAGTTTCATAGCTTCAAGCCATGCTTCTTTGTCAGAGTCTTCCATTGCACATCTATATGTCAATGGATCATCCTTCCCATCATTAGTGATAGCAACTTGTGCTTCACCATCGTGTCGATATCGAGATGGTAGTCGTACTACCCTATCGCTACGACGAAGTGTAATGATAGGTTGACTAGAAAGAGTGGTGTTTCTTGTAACTTGTGGATCAACAACTGTTGTTGTAACTGGTCTAACCTGGTCTGATTGAATCTCTTCTAAGACAATCTTACTATGAGGTTTGTAATTTGTTATATAGTCATGTTCAAGAAATGTGGTATTTTTCGATACAAATACTTTATTATCCTGAGGACTATAAAACAAACCTCCTCTCGTGCCTACCGGATATCCAACAAACATGCAAACCTTAGTTCTTGGTTCCAACTTCCCGGTCTTACCTACTAGCACATGTGCTGGACAACCCCATATGCGAAAGTGTCTCAAACTAGGTTTGTGACCACTCCACAACTCTAAGGGTGTTTTAGGTATAGACTTAGATGGAACTACATTAAGTATGTAGGTTGCTGTTTGTAAAGCATATCCGCAAAACGATTTTGGAAGAGAAGAATAGCTCATCATGGATCTTACCATATTAAGCAATGTTCGATTTCTTCTTTCAGCAACACCATTTTGCTGAGGTGTGCCTGGTGCTATTAGTTGGGATACTATCCCATTTTCTAACAGATAATCCTTGAATTCACTGTCAAGGTACTCACCACCTCGATCTGATCGAAGACACTTGATTGTCTTACCTAATTTGTTCTCAACTTCAGCTTTAAAATCTTAAAACTTTCTAAAAGTTTCAGACTTAAGCTGAATCAGGTAAGTATATCCATATCTTGAGTAATCATCTATGAATATCACAAAGTACTCATAGCCACCTCTAGCCCGTGTAGATATTGGGCCACATACATCTGAATGTATCAGCTCAAGTGTTTCTTGAGCCCTTTGGCCCTTTCCAATAAAGGTCCTCTTGGTCATTTTACCTTCTAGACATGATTCACAGACAGGTAAAGATCCAACGGTTAGATCTTTTAAAGGACCATCCTTAACAAGTCTGTTAATTCTATCAAGATTAATATGACCAAGTCTTAGGTGCCAAAGATATGTATCATCAGTATAAGAAATCTTTTGCTTCTTGGATTTCGGCAATTCAACTTTGAACATTTCAGTATTCAACAGTGATGAACTTATGATGGGTCTTATCATATAAAGCCCATTTTCCATTGAGCCTAAACAAATATTCAAACCATTTCGAGAAATAATAACTGCATTATTATTAAAAGAAATAGCATATAATTGTTCAATTATTCGAGAAATAGAAATGAGATTTCTAGTAAACCCCAGAATAAAATAAATGTTTTCTAAAAACAAAAATTTATTGTTCTCAAAATAAATTTTGGCTTCTCCCACTGCTGAAGCTGAAACAACCACCCCGTTGCCAACTCTGAGGGTGAATTCTCCATCAGCTAGTCTCCTGTAGGAGTTTAGCATCTGCAAAGAACAACAAACATGATTAGTCGTACCTGAATCAATTATCCAGGGTGATAAATCACTTTCAACCAAACAAGACTCAGTAACTAGTAAATCAAATTTACCTTTTTTCTTTTTCAGCTCCTCGAGATACTGCTTGCAGTTTCTCTTCCAATGGCCATCTACCCCACAATGAAAACATTTTCCTTTGGGCTTTAAATGGTCTGAGCTTCTCTTGTTTGACTTGTTCTTTTTCTTGAGCTTCTGGGCTCCCTGTTGTTGGCCCTTTTGACCCTTGGTCTGTTTCTGGAATTTCTTTCTCTTCTTAATAGAAGAATTGGATGAAGAAGGTTCCACAACATTTGCTTCACTCTTCTTATCCACAGAAATAGACTAAAAAATGGTCAGCTCATTCAGCAACTGAGTTAAATCATAACTCAATTTATTCATGAAATAATTGCTTTTGAACTGAAGGAATTGTGGGCTAAGGCTTTCTAAAATCATGCCCACTTGGGTTGCCTCATCAATATGAGCTCCATTAATTTCAGCTTCATGAATTGTACTGATCATCATCAGAACATGTTGACGTACGGGGACTCATGCTTTCATCTTTGAGTTCATAACTCTCTTTATTGCTTCATGTCGGGCTTGGTCAGACGGTCTACCAAACATGCCTTGAAGAGACTCCATTATCTCATAAGCAGTCTCACAGTTCTCAAATTTTGCACTGAGAACATCAGACATGGTTGCAAGCAAATTTATCATTAATTGAGACATGATGCTGTAATAAATAAATAAAATTATAATCAATTTTATGCTATAAAATTCAAAATGTTATGGCATGCTAGTATGATGCATGAACATGCTAATCACAAAAATATGTAAATGCTACTATAGCCTCGATAACATAATAAATCACCTTAGGGTAGAAATATTATCAATTAATAAATTTACTCAAAATATCTCATATTTTCGAAATTTATTAACTTACCGAAAATTTTGGTCAAAATATAACTAACACGTTTAATTATATTTTCATGAGTGTGACCTACTGTTTTGGATTTATAAAACTTAACTTATAGTCGCCGCTTTAGGGTCGGACAACTATAAAATACATTTCACATATCCTATCACTAGGAGACCAACCTTGGTATTGACCTAAGTGAACACTCTCCTTAGGGAGGATGAAAATCAAAGTCATCTTGGAGCCCCACTTAGATCTCACGGTGTTGTGCCAACAGTGGAGACTATGAGATGTTACGCCTAACTTCCCGCTCCCACTCATTATTTTGAATTAGTGATTATCGAATATCAAATATTCATTGGTATCGATAAATTAATCATATTAATTTATCAATACTTAATTATTAATCTTATAAAATTAATAATTTCAAATAATCAAATTATTTGAATTTTCTAAAAATAAAGTAAATTTTTAACAAATTAAAAAATTACTTTATTTTTATATTCTCACATAATTCATTAAAATGAATCAATATTAGTTTTAATCAAATTAAAACTAATTTATTTAATAAACTCTTTATTAAATCATTATGCAATTTAAATAAAATAAAATGCATGACATGTGAGAAATTTAAAATAAACCTAAACATGCATAATCTATATGACATGTGAATGCATGACAATATAACAAATTATATCAACATATAAAATAAATGAAATAGTGACCGGGTTGACCTTTGAGTATTTCTAAAATTACAAGCCCAAAATTAAAATAAATATAAAACTATGAATCTAAATCTTCGTCGTCTTCGTGACCGCCTCATCCAAATGAACAGCATCAAAAATTCACAAATCAAATTTGTGAATTCATATCCGATTTGACAACATCATCTGTTTTCGTCAATAGATCAAATCTTTGACGAAAAGTCCATCCATGGCCTTGAAGTCTCAGATCTCCATCGCAAGATTACAAATATGATAAAAATGCATAATTTAAAAAAAAAATCCTAACCCAAACAACCGACTTAATTTCGATCACTATTTCATGCCATGCAAAACATACATTCACAATATATATTCATAAATATATAATGCATAAAATCTAATTCTAACACATATCACAATTTACATTAAATTGTATCATCAAAAATATTTTTAGACTAATAAAACCAATGGCTCTGATACCATTTGTTGGTTTTCAAGGTCCCTACGCATGGCGGAATTCACTATTATTCATAATAATAGTGACATGCGTTACCTTGTGACTTTAAAACTATTTTAAAATCATCAAAAAATCATAAATTGGATCGTTAGTCTAAAAGAAATTATTTTTGATAAATATGTAATTTTTCAAAATGTAAACAATTTACATTGAGAAAAATTATTAGAATTTAGATTGGGAAATAATAAAAGGAAATACCTTTTTGGAGCAACGCTTTTACTCAGGTACTCTCGTTTGATCTTAACAGCTTTAACTCAGGATCAGGTGTTTTTTTCGAAGACTTTGATACCGTCGAGTCTTCTCTGAAGATCTTTACACTTAAATCTCCTGACGTGTGGGCGTCTCTCTTACAAGAACAATACACTCTTATATTTCTGGAGAGACGTGTTCTCAACACATGAGACGTCTCTCTTCAATCTTAGAAAACGTTTTTCTAAAATCGAATACAGAAAGGTCACACCTTTTTCTCTAGGGATTTGTTTTTCAGTCGTTCTAAGTCATTCTTTTTGGTTCGTTGTTCTGTCAAATCACATTTGACAATTTTTATAGATCTGTTTTAAAATTAATTTTTTAGATTTATTTTAATAAAAACTAATTTTTAAAAAATAAATCTTATCTAATCAAATCTAATTTGATTAGAAGTTGATTTATCTAATAAATCAATTTATCAATTAATCATATAATCTAAAAACAGTTTTTAGAATGTATTTATGAAAACAACTTTTCAAGATAATCTCATCTTATGAGATTATTTAGATCTATTTTTAAACATTAAACAAACTATAAGTCAATTGTAGATCAAATCTAATTTGATCAGATATTCCAAATCTACTTTTATTCAAATTTCAAAAATCTGATTTTACAGTCTGTTAAATAACTAATCTTCAATTTAAATTTGAAGATCAAATCTCATCAAATCTTATCTGATGAGATTTTATCTCATCTGATAAGATTCTTCAAATCTGTTTCAAATCCCTTAAAAATATCTCATCTAATGAGATATTTTATTTTGAATTCAAAATATAAAAACTATTTATATATTTTGAATAACAATATATTTATCAGAGTGCCTATAAATGATTAATCATAAATAATCATTTATATATTTATTCTTATAACATAGAAATTAAATAGTGATATAAGATAACAGAGGGACCGATGGACCTATAGTTCTAAGCTCCAATAATATTTGTTAATTAATATAAACTCTTTATATTAAATAACACAATTATTAACTCTAGAGTAATTCCACTAAATACCTAGAGTTGCACTCTTAGAACTATAAAGTATATTTACTCAAAGTAATGTCCATTGATATAGTCATTACATATGTATTAATCCTCCATTAAGATTCGTAATAGAGCTAGGTATAAAATCCGTTAACCTCTCATATTACATCTTTATCCTTGACTACCATTAGTTCTTGATTGAATAATTAATTCATAACATTTATGAATTTGCGCGCTAATTATTCAATCCCTGAACTAACAAACAAGGGAATCTTGTACTATGGATTTCATTGTATCAATGTTAGCATTCCCAGCTACTCATTTAATTTATTTCCAAAATACAAGGTTTATGTAATGTAACTCATACAAAACTGTACCGAGTAAATCAAAGAATAAATTATAATGAAATAAGAGTCTACTAAATACAATGAATTAAGATCATACATATAAGACCATCATTATGATAAAATTAATTGTTCTTCATTCAACGGATATTATAAGAACAATATAATTTCATCTGGTCCAGTCCTATATAATCATATTATATAAAATATAATCACTTTATGTCACTACATATATAGTCGAGATATGACTATACGTTCTCAACGAAGTGAACTGTATTTATGACTTTATTAATTTGAAGATCCTATACTTCAAATATAAGTCATGAACTATTGTGATTATTTCTTTTTAAATTTAATCCCATATATATCAACATATATGTAAATTTAAAATTGCACAAATAATCAAAGATTTTTCTTTGAATTTATAAAGCATATCGAATAATGCAAACATAAAAATTAATCATAAAATTTATTTATTAATTACAGCAATAAAAATGTTCACAACATTTGCTTGTTGGGCATATTATTCCCAACAAAAGCAATTTACAATGACGAACTCCAGAGAGTTTATTTGTTCCAAAAAGATCAATAACTATCGATGACAACGACAATATTCTTTACAATCCCACACTTGGCTCCAAATAGAAATGGAAATTCAAGTCCTGCACATCCTAACACACGAGGCCAAACTCAACAACAACAAGAAAGTTGCAAGGATCCTTCTATGGATCCTAATATAGGCAAAATATTTTAGGTGCAACCAACGCGTCCATATCTCCAATCATTGGCCTAATAGATGGTTAGCCAACTTCATAGAAGAAGGCGGCAAAGAGAAAGAACAAGTTCTTTAAAAAAGTATGATGAGGGCGTTGCGTTTGAAGGAGTTGTGGGAGAAGAATTTGCGTGTGTAGAGGCACTTACCGTCCCTGAAGAAACCAAATCATTCACAACACAAAATCTTTTGTACATGATTCCTTATTTGTAACAAAGTGTGCAATTTGATTATTGACGGTGACAGTAAGGAGAATTTTATATCCAAAGCTTTAGTAAATATGTTAAATTTGAAGATCAATACACACCCTTCTACATAAACGATTGCATGGATTATAAATGGTTTGAAGTTCAAGTTTTTGAAGGATGCAAAATTTCCTTATCAATCAGAAAGTATTACAAAGATGAGACCGTGTGTTTAATTGGTGGATATGAATGCTTACCAAATCTTATTCTAACGACCATAGAGATTTGATGTTGATGTCACTTATAAGGGTCGAGACAATTTTGTCTTCAGGTGATTTGATAAGAATACTGTGTTGAAGTCACAGTCTCCACGATAAGAGAATAGTCTTAATTTTAAGGAATATTAAAAAAATACATTATGAAAATAATCTTTCTTGATTATTATCTTTCTAAACACCCGATATTTAACAACTAAAACAAAATATCAAACTCATGATTCATGAGATATTAAACAAAAATTTTAAAAAGACTTAAACAAATCCTCAATTATTCAAAACTAAAATAACTAGATAAAATTAATTATTAGATCATAGTTGGTGAATATGTATTTTCCATTCCAAGGTCAAACATGATACTTTGAAACATCGAACTATTTAACTATTTAGGGACTTGTAAACTATCTCTTAAAGTAGTAATGAATTCAGTTTACATCTCATGCGCCTGTTATAGTAGTCACAAAACCATCAATTATGGTTATTTTCTAATTATTTGGACATAGGAAATATGTGGAAAAAATAGTCATATGATCAGTGGTTCACACTTGATGACCCCCGAGATCGAACACAAATTATCTGAGAGACTTAATCCCATAGAGGAAACATGAATATATCAATGAACAAGTACTTGTAGCTTTATCAAAGCCATCAACAAGATCTCCTACTCCAACTTTATTTTGATTGAGATTTTCTTACGAGGTGTAGTTTTGATTTTTTGTACTTCTGCGACATTGACAAGACCATTATCTCTTGATTTTTCTCCTTTCGTCCCAAATTCTATCTTGGAGGTTTCCCATGAAGCTTGTAACATTTCTTACGAGTGTCGTGTCTTTTTGCGATTGTGCACCATAGCGCATCCTAATTTTTTCAGTAAAGTCTTTGAAATGCTTGGGCTCTTTTTTCCACATTTGTCACTTTGTTTATTGATTGTTACTTCTACACAGATTATTTGAAAATTTCTTCATAAAGAATTCAAATTGATGTTTCTGGACTTGGATAATATTTCCTTTCTCTGATATTAATGTTTATCAAGCATTCAATTTTGCTAACTAACAAATTCATATCTCAAATCATATCTTTAGATACTCTTTAGGAGTAGATTTTCACATTAAACTAGGATTTATTTATTTTTAGACTCTTTATTCAAACTTAGAAAAATTCACTCATTTTATTCATTTAATTACTTTCCTATTATTTCACTAATAGCTTAATTTTGGTCTTTCTCATTTATTGTAATTTGGTCATTATAATTGGGTCATGGACTTGAATAATCATTGAATTGAATTTCAGCATCCTCCATGTGGTTTCTTCTTCTTTTCCCATTCTTCCATAATTTCTTCTTTTGATTCCTATTCATTGATTCCTACACAAGCCACATCATTACATAATGGGAGGTTATGGCACAACAACATTCTATCGTGATTGGGTGCCAAAGACCGAAAGGCATTTGTTTCTATCTGATGACCCTCAATGTAATGCCTGCGTGGCAGGAGAGAGCTGAGGAATATTTAGATGCAGAATGTGAAGGAAGCAAGAGAGGATTAAACAACCCTTGAACTGATCTCCCGCCTCCGACTTTTCATATTCCTTTTCTGCTCAATTTTCTATCTTTTTCTTTCTGTTTTCTTAATTTTTCATTATTCAGTTCTTTATCGATCATATTAAAAATAGAATCGTTTTCTTAAGGTTTATTTATCAATCGGAAGTGATGTCATGCCTGAACCAACTCTGACCATGACACATTATTATAAACTCTTCGGAATATTTGGCTAAAACGCAACATTAAACTATTTCAGGATAGGCCCAATGGTTTGGATGAAATAACTTTGTGGGATAAGATCAAGTTCTTGATTGAGAAGTGGGAGTTTTCCTTCAATGTTTCTAAGAAGTATTATTTCTGTTTGGTTGTTTCCAATTGGCAGGACTTAGTCATTCATTGGCGCTTTCTCTAATCTTTTCCTTGAAAAGATTCCTTCTACTAAAATTATTTGGGTTAAAAACATTTTAACCGTTAGATTTATTTAAAAAAATCCTTAAAGTATTAACTCTAATCAAACAAACCTTAAATCTTCAAAAACTTATCAAAAAAACCCACGGTGGTCAACCAATAACCTTCCATTCTAAGTTTTACACATAGAACGGGGGACCGTTCTAAAAAGAACGGTCCCATATTCTAAAAAGAACGGTCCCCTGTTCTGTCGGGGAACGGGGGTGAAGAACCCCTGTAGAACGGTCCCCGTTTGAAGAACACGCGGGGGGTGCTCACCCTCAAACGATGGACTGTTTTGTGCTCGGGGAGTTCTCCACGTGCAACGCAAGTGGAGAACTGGGGTGGGGGGGGGGGGGGGGGGGGGTTGAAGACCCCCCCGTAGAATGTGATTTTACTTAGATACCCATGTTTATTCATTCACATAGGACATATGAAATGACTGAGTCTAACATAATTGAAAGAAAGCATGATATATATGAGATGGTCAATGAAAATATTAAGAAATGGGATATATATGAGATAGTTTATAAAAAATTGAACGCATGACAAGATTAGAATAGAAATCCAACTAGTGCGTAACTTGTTAAGCATAAAATTTGATAGTATATGCAGTTAATTCACATTCACATATGCTAGGGGCAGGCGAGCATGTAGAGGAAGGTGTTGAAAATATCTTAGATGAGTCAGAATAATGATTTAGTTTTTATGCTTAAGTTATTGTTTAAAAATAAACTCAAGCATAGTGCTTTAGTTTGAGGATATTTCATTTTTCTATTGGATTTGTTTGACATTCAGTTAATAAAGTTTGAAGAATCATTTTGTTAGCAGATGAATCTTTAAAATAACACTGTTTAACAATTAAAATCTTAATATACGAAGTTTATTCAATAGTTAACTAACAATTCTTATAAATAAGTTAGTTTTCTTCCGCTTATTTAATGATATTTTGAGGATTTACAAATTTTGTTAATTTAGAATTTACAATGATCTAATCAAACTTAATTTATTAATCAATTTGGAAAAAAAATTTAGGGTTTGAAATTTTGTGGTAGTTACACCTCCTAATTTCAAATGAAAGCACCACTTGTCTTACCATCTTTTTTTAACATGCTACACACTTAGATATGATGCTAAAATTGCAAATGGTGTCACCACATATTTATATAATGTGTATTACCCTAAATTGTCCAATAGGTACACTTTTGGAGTGCTTTCAGTTCCTCTTCATGTAATGCACACGTACTTCCAAAGTAATGCTTCACACAGTCACACAGTAATGCTTCACACAGTAATGCTTCACACAGTAATGCTTCACACAGTAATGCTTCACACAGTAATGCTTCACACAGTAATGCTTCACACAGTAATGCTTCACACAGTAATGCTTCACACAGTAATGCTTCACACAGTAATGCTTCACACAGTAATGCTTCACACAGTAATGCTTCACACAGTAATGCTTCACACAGTAATGCTTCACACAGTAATGCTTCACACAGTAATGCTTCACACAGTAATGCTTCACACAGTAATGCTTCACACAGTAATGCTTCACACAGTAATGCTTCACACAGTAATGCTTCACACAGTAATGCTTCACACAGTAATGCTTCACACAGTAATGCTTCACACAGTAATGCTTCACACAGTAATGCTTCACACAGTAATGCTTCACACAGTAATGCTTCACACAGTAATGCTTCACACAGTAATGCTTCACACAGTAATGCTTCACACAGTAATGCTTCACACAGTAATGCTTCACACAGTAATGCTTCACACAGTAATGCTTCACACAGTAATGCTTCACACAGTAATGCTTCACACAGTAATGCTTCACACAGTAATGCTTCACACAGTAATGCTTCACACAGTAATGCTTCACACAGTAATGCTTCACACAGTAATGCTTCACACAGTAATGCTTCACACAGTAATGCTTCACACAGTAATGCTTCACACAGTAATGCTTCACACAGTAATGCTTCACACAGTAATGCTTCACACAGTAATGCTTCACACAGTAATGCTTCACACAGTAATGCTTCACACAGTAATGCTTCACACAGTAATGCTTCACACAGTAATGCTTCACACAGTAATGCTTCACACAGTAATGCTTCACACAGTAATGCTTCACACAGTAATGCTTCACACAGTAATGCTTCACACAGTAATGCTTCACACAGTAATGCTTCACACAGTAATGCTTCACACAGTAATGCTTCACACAGTAATGCTTCACACAGTAATGCTTCACACAGTAAGCTTTAATTTTTGATTCACTAAGGCTTGTTCTGAATGAGAATTCAGTATACTTATGACAATAACAATTAGGTTATTTCTCTAAAAAGAAAATAAAAAAACTTCTCTTATCAGATTTTTGATTTGACAAATAAACATAAAAAACTTAGATACAATAAGATTGAATACTTCTCAGACTAATACGATAGGGATATTTGTGGGTCATTCTCTATAGTTTTTTGAAATGATCAACAATATTTATTACGTTTTATAGAGGATTTTTCATGTTGTGGGTATTTATATTTAATGCATGAGAAGTGTCAATCACTCTAGACATAATCAAGACTTATAAAACATGTTGAAAATTAGCTTGAAAGAAAAACAAAAGCTGTCATATCTGACTGTAGTGGTGAATACTGTGATAGATCTGATTGGATTAGGTGAACACGTCTTTAGCCATTTGTTACTTCTTCGAGGAATGAGGTATCATTTATCAATAAAGTATGTCAAAAAAAGTTAGCATTGCTGCTACTGTAAAAATAAATATTTTTGTGTTAATTAAATTTCACTTGTATATTTTTTTATATTATTGACTATCAATGTATCGTGGATTCAATCGTTTGGTCATGTTATCATCACATTGAATTTTTTGATCAATTGGTCAAAATAGTTAATTTAAAAAATTACTGCATGGTTGAAATTTAAGAAATTAATAGTGGATAAATAGAAAGAGTTTTTCGTGTGGAATTTCAGAAAATGTTTAGAGTTTTAAAGGTCAGAGATTTAATGAATTTTTATTTAATATAAATTATATTTATATTAAATAAATTAATCAAAGAGGGAATTAAAAACAAAGATGGTAATTTTTTTAAAAGCGTTGAAACCATTTTTATCCTCCCCATTGCGCAGAGAGAGAGAGAGACAGAAGAGAGAGAGAGAGAGAGAGAGAGAGAGAGAAAGAGGTTGTGTATCGAATCACGTTCACGGGACTTCAAGCAACAATATTTGTGAAGGAACTTTGAGAGTAAATTGATTTATTCTCTCCATTTTTAGGTTTAAAGTTGAGGATTTTTAATGGATTCTTATTTGAGCTTGAAAACTCGAATCCATTTTGTGGATTAATTGAGTAGGTTTAAGTTTTATGTGTATTGTTGGGTTGATTTTCACCACTTTTGTTTCCTGGAATCGTCAAAGTGTCGACCACTGTGGATGGTCAGTAGACATTTCAAACCTTGCTGTTTGATTAGAGCTATCAAGGTGTCCAACTCTTTGAGATATTGATTGACAAGTCGCCGCTAGAGTTGGCAGTTGACCCTTCGTGGAAACTCGAGAAGAATAGGTGTCGACCGTTTAGGTCGACCGGTAGACCCATGTTGGGTTCGGTAGACTGTTTGTAGGTTCGGTCAGTCGCACGACCTTTATTTTTGAAAAAAATTATCACCTTGGCACTACATGTAACACCCGGTTCTGTTAAACCGCTTCTCTAATTTTTTTAATGGCACACTTTATTTGGTAATAATAAAAGTAGGGTTAAGGGATAACTAGGTGAGGGCATAAGGGTAATTGAAAATTTAAAAGTGGATAACGTATTTAAGTAAAGAGGTTTTAGGTTTAATGCACTGTAGCCGCCACTGTTTCCCAAATCATTTTCGACTCTCAGCTCCTCAGCTCAGCAGAGTGCGCTAGGAGGTCCTTCTCTGATTTTCCCTTCAACTTAGGTGAGTTTTACTAAGGTATCTTACTGCATTATGATTATAGACGATAGAGGAGTATCGTAGATGCATGTTCTTGGGAAATGCAGGGCATAGGAGTTGAGTCGGGTCTCGTATGAATCGGGAATGCACATAGGACAAAGTCCCAAACTAGCTCCTAGGGTTTCTGAATGGTATAGGATGAGGTCAGTGAAGATCTAATTGGTATTCTGTTTATGACTCTAGGTGAGCAAGGCTTCCAAAGTAGTTGAAACCGAGCTTTTCCAGGGAGCCAGGTAAGTGAAGTATGCTTGTGCCTTCGGGCCTACATCACAAAACAATAGGATTGTGTATGCTTGATTGTGTTTGTATGTCATGCATTATATTTTGAAAATATACGAAAATGAATTTACATGAAATGACATTGTAAGGAATGAACAGACTGTAACAGTTGTTAAGGGAACTAATCCGCCATTTAATCAAGAGAGATGATGTATGACTTTGGGGGAAGTGATCCAAACCCCAATTTCACAGGGGGATCTGAACAGTTTGTTAAGGGAACTAGTCCGCCCCTTAATCGAGAGAGAGGACGTATGACTTTGGAAGAAGTGATCTAACTCCCAATTTCACATGGAGATCATATCAGAAACGAACGCATATGTAACTGAGATGAGAAAGTAGAAATTTGCATATTTAGGAATTTATGTTCAGCATTTCATTCATTACCGCTTTACTTACTTAGCATTAGGCTAATAGATGAGTTTTGTGATGTAGATGCTGAGATTTCAACAGGTGAATTATCTGAGTTTACTGAGGAATAGGTGAAGTTGGAGGAGCACTTCTATGCTACGGTTAGGTGCTCTGATGAGGCGGTTTAACTTTTGTCTGAATGAGAGTTTTCAGTGGTTAGGTATTCTGATGAAATGTTCTGAGAATTTTAATGATAGTAGAAGTTTGATACTTCTTTTAACGCTTCTGTGATCTTCTTTTCTGGATTTTGAAAATATGATTCGATTTCGATTGTAGCCTGCTATTCAGAATTTTTAAGAATTGTGAATTTGTGTTGATTAGAATGATTTCAGCAAAATGTACAAAATCATTTAGCAGTCGGACTTACTCCTTGTTAGAGTCTCTTTTTGGTCTATCGGTAGAAGTTGGGTGTTTTGTCTGCCGGCAGATGTTGGACGATTGAATCATCCAACTGACGTCATCGGAAGATGTCTTCAGTAAAAGCCATCGGAAGATGTAGGCAGTAAATTTGTCGTTTAGTGATCGGGCGATGTGTTTTGTTTTGTGAGTAAAGGCTTTTGTTGTTTTGTGATCGGTGTGAGTTAGATGAGTGAATCATCCGGCTTACGTCATTGGTAGAAGTGTATAATAAGTTTTATCGTTTTGTGACCGGTGTGAGTTAGATGAATGAATCATCCTGCTTACGTCATTGGTAGATGTATATAATAAGTTTTGTCATTTTGTGACCGGTGTGAGTTAGATGAATGAATCATCCGGCTTACATCATCGGTAGATGTGTATAATAAGTTTTGTCGTTTTGTGATCGGTGGAAGCCTTCAGTTTCTGTTTCCGCCCCTTTTCGTTGACTTTGTTTAGTGGCAGATGTGTTTGACTCTTACGATTATCAAGTTTTCATGCTTAAGTCTTGATCTCTTCTGGCCGAATTATTTCTTAATATTTTAACCAATTATTCAAACATTGTTTTATAGCTCTGCTTAATTCTGTTTTGCTCAAAAGAATTTCCGCTACAAGATTTTAAATGTTTTGAGATTTTAGAAAATGTCAAATTTTGACTTTCGAGCGAAGTTTTAAATTTGGTCCAAAGTTTCTAAGTTATGTTCGGGTTATGTGTAACGAACTGGGTTCAGAGAACTTGGGGTGTTACACTACATGCATCGACAAAGTTCGCGGTCATTTATAGTGTTCTGAATTGAGTCCCTAGTCCAAGTATAGGACTTATCCATGTTTCTCTCATAATGTTGAGTGAAGATATCTTTTTTGCACAGTTATGAAAATGGGTAATAGAGTGGTGATGATGCAAACATTGGTTTTGAATCGCTAAACCTGATCAGGGTATGTTTTGAGTTTTACAATTATATGGATGGTGTTGCTACTTTGTCTTCGGATCGCAAGCCACCCTTGTGACGTGGTTGGAACTTTGAGTCGTCGTCACCTTTATTTTCTTCTAGACTCACGAGGTGGTGCTGGATTTTCAGATCACCACCTTTCTGTGTTATTGTGCTGGAGGGGTCTTTGAGTAACTCTTTTTTTTTGTTGGGGTTATTTTTATATGGAAAGTACAATGATTACTTATTTTCGAATAGTTGTCTATGTATACAACAAATGTTTGATATATTGCCTCATCGTGGAGTCTATTTGATGTGTCTAAGCCTTGCAAATCTAAGAATATGGCAATCAAAGTGAAAGATTGGTGCTTCTCGGCTCAATCTGATAAGTACCCCAATGCAGCAAACACAACTTTCTCAAATAAAATGAAACGAAATTTTAAAGAGAACTTATCTGGTGAATGATGATTATGCCCTGAAAATTTCATGTAAAAATATGAAGAAATGAAAAAGATATGTAGAGAAACCCATGGCTGGTCCGATAAGCAACCTATAGCACTTTCAGGTAATGTCACTTTCCAAGGAGAGTGACAACAACACTTGGGCAATAGTTACCACATTTTCTACTGTTTTCCAACCCTAGAGGGTTTGGAGAGAAAAGATGTCAATAAGAACTTACAAGCAACCAAAAGCTTGAAGCAATGGAGGCACACTACACTCGACTAAGATCCGTCAAGGCACCTACCTTGGAGACCGATTGCTCCTTTAGTTCTTAAGAGAAACAAGCCGATTTTATTGATTATAAAAAATTGAGTACAAAGTTCTGAAAATGAGGATTAAATATGACCTAGGGTGGTGTAGGGTTTCGGCTTGAAAATGCAAGGTAATTTGATGATGGATGATCTCGGCCGTGCGCACACACGCTTCACCAATCTTCAGCTGTGAGATGATGTCCTTGTAAGGCAACTTTTCTTGAGTCCATGTGGGGATGATGAGATGTGAAAATTCAAATTTGCAAGGTACGTAGGCGCGCTCATCTTCAATTGTGGACCGCGCCTTCAAATGGTTGCATCCGTATGGATTGTGCGCTCCATCTCTTCTCAATGTGGTCATGGCCTTCTCTTGTGCTCATTAAGTGATTGATACTTGGTCCATCCAATTTAGAGGGCTTGTAGGTGCATGCTCTTTTAATTGATGTGGTTTGGGTCTTCCTTTGTGCACTCCTTCCATGATTGCGGTTCGGTTGTCTAGCCTCGCACGCGCCCTCCATACCTTTGAGTGTCTTAGGCCTTAACCACCCAAACTAACCTAAATACCTATTATGCATGCATGTAATTAAAAGGCTATTGTTTGCAAAAAAAAAAAAACAATAAAAGTAAATTAGTTACATCAATTTGTCTCCAAGAAGACAAATTCCCTCTTGAGAAGATCTGGCACTTGAGTCCCAAGTAAGCAAATGCGTGAGTTTGTTCATGTCCTAAGAATTTGGATTCCACTCTAAGCCATTGAAGAGCTCTTCACCTGCAATAATAGAAAACTTGTCTGTAAAAAGGTTAGATGATGAATGATCTTTGATTTGAGACCGTGTTAATGGTCTGTGAGGCACATCACTATTTTTCTAAAATTGGTAAATTTTTCTTGGAAAAATGTTCAAAAACCATTTATAATCTACTCATGTTTTGAAGATAAAAAGTAAAAGATGTTTTGCATGCATTACATTTGGTATAACTTACCTACTGAGTTAGTCACTCACCCAAAACGACTCCTTCCCTTTTCAAGAAAGTACAAGAGCAGTGAGTCGTTGATTTGAAAGCACTTTCCTTTTCTTTGTTTCATTTATGAATGTTTATTTGTTTCTGGTGAGGACTTCTATCAATAATTTGGGTCTGTATAATCTACTCATGTTTTGAAGATGAAAAGTAAAGATGTTTTACATGCATTACATTTGGTATAACTTACCTACTGAGTTAGTCACTCATCCAAAACGACTCTCTCTCTTTACAGGAAAGTACAAGAGTAGTGAGTTGTTGGAGTTTGAAAGCACTTTCCTTTTCTTTATTTCTCTTCTGAGTGTTTAGTTGTTTTTGTGAGGATTTCTATCAATAATTTGGGTCTGTATAAGATTAAATGATTTCGATTTGAATATTTGGTTCTATTGAATGCTATTTCATTATCGCACTATTATATATGTAATCACTGTGTGGATCTTTGAGTATTGACTTGTGTTTAAGTCTTTCGGTGCAAACCAAGCGTTGAGCTGGACGAATGTGTTGATGTGAACCAAGATACCACGAAGCTTAAGCCCAAGGTCCACGACCTATTACAAAACATAGATGACCCAATCCTAAGCTTGAAAGCCCAAAAAGATGCATAAAATCTTCCAATATTTGCTCGAAGAAAGCCAAGAGAAAGAGCCATCAAAATCAAAACATGAGCAAAAACCTATGAATATGTTGAGCATTTATGAGAAAACAATGAAGGAATTACATGCAAAAGAACTAGGAAAAGAGGAGAGCAAAAAGATTGCTCTTAAATTAGAAAGGAGGTTGGCCGCAAATCACACTCGCGCGTGCGCGACCAAGACTCAGCAAACGTCCGCACCACACCCAAGCAACGACAAGTTGCGCACACCGCACCCTAAGCGTCAACACGCCATCACTAATTGACATCGCGCATGCCCGAATGACAATCTGTCGCACGCCTATGCCTTACGATAGCATGCGTAGCGCATCCGGATGACACAACGCCCTGCACGTGCATGAAATCGTGTCTTGCGTGCTCCCAAGACAACGCACCGACACTGCCCGCCAAACAACAGTGTAATACCCGGCTGTACGAAATATTTATATTTTAACGCGAATGACATTTTTGTAAATATGTCAAATCAAGCCCATTTTGCGAAAAGAAAGCGTCATTACGGTCCTAATAATTAATAAGGATTTTAAGAAAATTTCAGAAATTTAGGAGTCGTAACGCTAATTTTATGAAAATTACGCTTATCGTAATATAAAGGATACTTTGGTAAAAATAGTAAACGTGGTCCGTTTTGCGAACGGACAGTTTTAATAGAATCCTTATAATGAGTTGGATCTATTGGCGAAATAAGGAGAATTGGAGAAACCGAATCGTTAGACAATTAACGAAATGAAAGACGAAACAAATAGAAAATCAAAGGAAGGGCAAAATAGTAATTTGCCAAGTCAATATTATATAATATTACAAATCTTTTCTTCTTCTTCACGGTTTCACCTTCTTCTCTCCTTCCTTCTTTCTCTCCTTCGACGGTTCTCCCTCCCGCGAGCGATTCTCCTTCTCTGACGACGACTCGTCCTCCGTTCTTCGAAGTTTCTTTATGTTTTCTTCTCCATTCACGATTCTAAGTAAGCCTCTAACGTTTCTCGGCTCTAGTTCTTAGTTTTGCGGAGTTAGAAACGATTAGGGTTTCGTTTAGGGTTTGTAAAAAACGTGATTTAAGATTATAAATTTATAGGTTTATCGTAGTTGTGAATATAATGGATTTATTGAACGTTGTTGGACGAAGTTAAATTGACTTGTGAGAAGTTTTAGAGTTTATGAATTTTGGAGATTTGAGAAATCTCCATTTATGGAGTTTTGGAAATTCACGAACATGAATTGTTTGATAAAATATCTTAAAGATTTAAATTAGAGTTTTAAGGAATTTCCTTAGTTAAGGTTTCGTTAAATTTAGACGTTTAATAGTTTAAACTCGTTTTAATGACAATTTTGTGAAATTACCTTAGGTGAACAAAGTTCGTGGATGGAGCTTGGATTGCAATGGACACGAGGTAAGTTTTGGTGACGCGTTTGTTTAAATTGTTTTGGTTGGGTAGTTAGGTTTAGTTGTTTTATAGGTTATGCCTTTAATTGCTTTTATTGTCTTGATGGTACGTATGATGCATGTTTAAATTATGTTATAAATTGTTCATGCATCACATATTTTAAAAGAGCATGAAAAGGAATTTCCGCACTATGTTTTAAAGAAAATGGCGATGCGGCCTGGAGAGGGGCTATTGATCTATTGTGTAGATCGATTACGGGTCTGTCACAATACCACATCTAATATGAACTCATGTATGTTATGGTCATGCGAGATGGGGCTCAAGCACGGCTGTACGTGTTGTAAGCGTGTACCCCCCTCCTCTAGGTGGAAAGAGTAGTCCGACCGTTGGACGTGCCCTCTCCGGATAAGGGTTGAGATCTCGGTGACACCCACGATGTAAAGATAAGAAATGGTTGCACGATTTATGAACTCATATGCACAGCATGCATTTACATTTACGGGCCTTACTGAGATTTTTATCTCATAGTGTGTCTGTATGGTGTAGGTGACTTCGACGTAGGTGAGGACGAAATCCCTCCACCTGAGGAATGATGTGGTTGATGGAGGATGGATGCGGGAGTGTGCTGGAGCAGTCGAGGCGCATTTTGACCCGTGGGACTCATGGTTAGGTGTTTTGAAGATTTTTTTTTGGGAATTGTCGGGATGATGGTTGTATAAAAACATTTTAGGATGTTTGATTCTGGATAGTTGATAGATTATGTTTTGAAGTTTTTTAAACGTTTTGGAAAACTCGTTTTGTAAATGTTTGGTATTAGGAAATGTTCAGTTTTTAAACATATCCATAGGAATTGTTTTTACGAAAACGGGTTATGTTTTAATTGAGTTTTGAGTCCTCATTTCGGGAGATTGGTAAAATAGGAAATGGGTGGGATTATGAATGAGTGGTATTGATGATTATTGAATGGTTTAGTGTTTATGTATATATGGTAAGAGAATTGAGTACGCAGGGGAAAGGAGGAAAAGGAAAGAAAAGAAGAGAAGAGGGAAAAGGGAGCGCAGGTCCTCTGGAAATCCAGAGGACCTGGCGATCAATCGCCAGGCAGGGGCGATTGATCGCCCCTCCCTCTGTTGCGCGATCGCTGGGCAGGCAAGCGATCGCCGAAAGGCGATCGTTCGCTGGACACGATCGCCGAAGGGCGATCGTTCACCATGCAACGATCTCCCATGGGCGATCGATCGCCTGTTTTGGGCGATCGATCGCCCCTACAAAAAGGGACGCCTGTTTCCTTTTTGCCCCTTGTTTCGCTGGCCTATTGTGTTTTAATAAGTTTTTATTTGTTTTAAATTTATTTTATAATTGTTTTAAGTTTTGTTTTAAATAGTTATAAACATAGACTTCGTCGATTTCGATTCCGACATTAAAAATTTTGGTTTCCGCTCTAAATTCTGCTTAAATGAAATTAAAGTTATTAGGATAAAAAGAAAAGAATAGAGAAAATTGGGTACAGTGTTAGGGTCGCTACAAACAGCGCACCCGCGCGCTCAGCAACATGATGACTGTGCATCATCCGCGCGCCACCCATGCTTACTTGCGCCCTGCAGATCCACTCGCGCGCCCATCTGCTGCCAATTTTTAAAATTTATTTTTTTTAGTTTTTATTTATAATTTTCATAATTTTATTTAATTTTCTTATTTAAATATATGATTTGGACTTCGTTTTGGGAGATTTTGATATTAATAAAAATTTGAGGTTTTTTTTTATAGATTCTTCTCTTGGGTTCTTCGTGACGAACTTAATCTTCATCAATAAACTTAATAGATCATCTTTAATAGCATTGTTTCAACCAACAGCGGGTCAAGCTCTTCTTTTGATAACTACGGTTCCATCAATAAGGCTCGATCGGGGTCTAGTTCTTTTGTTTTCTTGAATCACACAACGATTCTATCGTTTATTCCGCGTTGTTGACAGGTCTCGAATTTCCTAACATCTGAGGTTCGCATCACGTGTCCTCTTGGAGGATCGGGTCGCCCGACTCGACGTTGTGTTAGGCCCACAATGATGGTTCAGTTCATATATCGGAACTTGGAACCCAATCTGAAACACTATAAACATTCGCGAACTTCGTCTCAACGACAAAATTTTCCTTTCAATACAACACTATGCGACATCTAGACCCAGCAAAGGTCAACACTTTATAGCAGGAGTCGACCCTTGTTCATCGTTGTCTGAACAACAGTTAACCGCCCGATCGACACTTGTAGAGAGGTATCGACCCACCGGTCGACCTTTTATAGGAAATGGTCGAAACCTTCAAGCAATGGTCATCCCTTAATTCTCTCGAGCTTCACTAGGTGTTGACCGCCGACCCTAGCGGTTGACACTTGTTTTTCTCAGTTTTGGCAGTAGTCAACACTTTCACCAAAGTGTCGAGCCTTCAAGTTGTTGACTGACCTGTCCAAAAGGTGGACACCTATTTGCCTTTATTTCACACGACAATGTTTGAAGCGTCGACCTGTCTTCTGCGATGGTCAACCCTTTAACATCCTTAGTGACAAAAAGTTTCGAAAATTGCCTATCTTCGTTGTTTCTCATCTCCAATCGATCAAACAACATATATAGACTTTAAATCTACCCAAATAAACCAGATATAACTCACGGATTCAAGTTTCCAATCTCAAATCCAAATCTAACAAAAATCTAACTTTAAGCTGGAAAACGAAGGAGAGAAACTAACAAACCATCAAAGTTCCTTCACGAAGGATGTTGCATGTAGTCCTATTGATGCGATTCTAGCCCTAAATTGTGACGAATTGCAACTTTCCTTGTGTATCACTCTTCCCGGTTCGACGAAACCCGAACATTTTCCAAATTTTACTGCAAGTGAATTACAAATTACCCATAATTAATTTTCCTCACCTCACGGTAATTTTCTAAATTACCGATCTTGACCAAATGACCAATAAAATCCGAACGTAGCCGCAACACGACAAAAGGAGTCAAGTAATGACACGATGATCACTAATAACATGAATAGTTAACACGTAAAATTTAATTAACATAAAAATACTAGTTTTCCATCCTCCCCTCTTTAAAGGAATTTCACCCATAAAACGCAATACAACTTAAGGGAACACATCAAACAAATGAGGATACTTCTTAACCATATTAGACTTAAGCTCCAACATACCTTCTCGCTCAGTGTGATTGTTCCCCACCACAAAAACCATGGGATTTTGCTTGTGACGAAGAACTCAAAACTCTCTGCCTAGATTTTGCTCAGGCTCCTGCTCATAGGAAACATGCTCTTGGATTGGAACGTAAGTACAAGAGATGACATGTGATGTGTCTGCCGTGTATGTAACGACTCAACCCCTTGATGGGCCAGGCCGTGTAGTGCCCCTAGATGGGCCCACTGCCACGTGGTTTCCCAAAGGCTGTCCAACGTGTACTCACGATCTTCTCCCCCATGAAAGGAGTTTTTGCCTTCTCCCCAATCGAACCCAGGACCTCACGGACTAGTACCTGGGCTACAAATGAGGAGTACCACTTTAGCTAGGCCTTCGGGAAACCACGTGGCAGCGGGCCCATCGAGGGGCACTGCACGGCCTGGCCCATCCTCACTTGTAGCCCAGGTACTAGTCCCTGAGGTCCTGGGTTCGAGTGGTGGGGAAGGCAAAAACTCCCTTCAGGGGGGAGAAGATCGTGAGTACACATGGGACGGCCTTCGGGAAACCACGTGGCAGCAGGCCTATCGAGGGGCACTACACGGCCTGGCCCATCGGGGGGTTGGGTCGTTACAGCTCAAGTGGTACTCCTCACTTGTAGCCCAGGTACTAGTCCCTGAGGTCCTGAGTTTGAGTGGGGGGGGGGGGGGGGGGGGGGGGGAAGGCAAAAACTCCCTTCAGAGGGGGAGAAGATCGTGGTACACGTGGGACGGCCTTCGAGAAACCACATGGCAGCGGGCCCATCAAGGGGCACTGCACGGCCTGGCCCATCGAGGGGTTGGATCGTTACAATGTACTTCCTCAATAAGGACATACGGAAGACATATGGACGTACCCAAGCTACATAGGTCAGTCGAGATTGTATGCCACGCTATCAATCCTCTCAATAATCTAGAAAAAACAATGTACCTCGGAACTAACTTCCCTCCCACTCTAAACTGACTGGTACCACGCCTTGGATGGACCTATAACAAAACAAACTCTCTAGAAACAAACTCAATGTCACCTCTCTTAAGGTCGACATAACTCTTCTACCTACTCTGCACTATCTTCAACTTCTCCTTGATCAACTGAATCTTCTCCGCAATCTCTTGGATCAACTCCAGCCCAAGAGAAATCCTATTTTTTGCCTCCGGTTAAGACAATGGTGAAGAACAGAACCTCCCATACAACGCCTCATATGGAGAAACGCCAATGTTGGTCTTATAATTGTTGTTGTAGATAAACTCAACAAATGCCAGATGATTGATCCAATGTCTCTGAAATCCAAGATACCACCCCGTTACATATCATCCAAAATCTGGATAGTTCTCTCTAACTACCCATATGTTTGAGGATGACGAGCTGTATTGAGATTCAACTCCGTACCAAGTGCTTCCTACAAGGCTCTCCAAAACTTCGAATTGAACCTAGGATCTAGGTAAAAATTGATACTTTAGGGAACAACGTGAAGACGAACGATGTTCTTGATATACAACGGGCTCAACTAGAGAACATAACTCCATTTGAAAAAAATGAAGTGAGCAGGATGGGTCAAACGGTCCACAATGGCGCACACCATGTCAATATTCTAAGGAGTCCTATGAAGACCTGTAAAAAAATCCATCATAATCCTATCCCGCTAAGCTTCCTTTGAGCACGACACATTATCCTTAGAGAGATGGTAATCTAAGCATACAGTCAAAATTCTCGAGGACATGCCAAGGTTGTGTATTTTGGATTTTGAAGATAATTGGGCAAATCATTTTCTTTTGGTGAGTTCGTTTACAATAACGACAATTAGACCAGTATCAGGGTTTCACCGTAAGAAGCTTTATATAGGTATTTGTGTATATCACACTTATGTTGAGCTTTGGGATTTAAAGTTTGAATTTTCAATCCCAATATTGATTGATAATTGTATGATGATCAGGTAGAGGGGAGAGGAGAGAAGAGAGAGAGAGAGAGAAAGTGGTGAATATGGAAATGCTAATAAGCAAAGTGTTTGAAGATGTCATGGCTTTGATGGAGGCCTATGTGAATTCACAAGAGGGGTAGTATCCATGGAAGCCTGAGAAAATGAGAGTAGCAGATGTGGTAGTGATGGGGGACTTGAGGAGGCTTAGAGTGCTGCGGGAGAGGATCCGACTTGACGGAATGGGAAAGGGAGAAGGGAGGCGATAGGGATGGCAAGAGAGGTATTAGCGTGTTACAAAAGCATTGATTAATAGTAGGATGAGTAGAGAAATAGATAGAAACAGGCCAAATTGGACGAAGGATTTTGTACAAAAAAGGCATAATTGTAGTTTAGTTGGTTGTAGTATCTATTTGACTTCTCTATCAAAGAGGCAATGTAAAATGTAATAGGTAGCAGATATATGAAATAGTGTCTTTTCTCCCTCTTTTTCTCTACTCTCTTTTCTTCCTAATTTCCAATTAGTTCATCACTTAGCGTCGTACCAGAAGGCAGTCGAGGAGATGAAGGAGGTGAAGGCAAGGGAAGCGGATATTGAGAATCTGAAGGAGAAGCTTTAAAGCATGGCCTCTCTCGCCAACAATGCAAACAAATCAAAATCACAGCTAAGAAGGAAAGTCAGCTGCAACTTTGGTCAAGTTAGCATCTCCCTTAGATTTGATTAGCATACCAAAATTTCAGCTTACCACAGTTTTTATGTCAACAGTTGCTTCATCGCCAGCACCAGAGCTTTTCGAGACGACGATGAGCCAAGTGAAAGAGGCTTCAAAGTCCTTCATGTTGCTTCTCCTCTCGATCATGCGCCCTGCCCATTGGGACATCGCTGCCGCCGTCTATTCCATCGAAAAAGCCGCCGCCACACTAGATAACTAACAAAAGATTGAGAGAACATTTCTTTAATTCTTCCTCTTCTAGCCGTAGCCTCTTAAGTGTACAAAACTATGAATCTACTCATTATCCTTAAGACCTAGAAAGCAGCACATCATAAGCTACTATTTCCTAGAAAATAATATTTACAAATATAATACTCCCCTTCAAGTTGGAGCATAGAGATCACAAATGCCTAACTTGCTAAGAAGCAAAGAAAATTGAGATTTATTAAAAAGCTTTGGTCAAGATGTCTTTTAGCTGAGCACGGGTCTGAATATGAGACGCGGAAATAGTTCCATCCGGAAATGCATCACGAACAAAATGACAATCCATTTCTATATGTTTTGTTTGTTTATGGAAAACCAGATTAGCCACTATATAAAGAAGAGTTTGACTATCATAACACAATCGCATAGGATGCTTATGTTGTATCCCAAAACATGCTAAAAATGACTTCAACAATTTTAACTTACAAGTAGTAGTGGCCATAGATCTATACTCAGCTTCTGTAGAAGATCGATAAACAGTTCATTGTTTTATCGTTTTCCAAGAGATAGGAGAAGAGCCTAGAAGAACAAAGTAATCAGTTAATGATTTTCGAGTCTGAGGACAACCTGCCCAATCACTATCACAAAAAGCATAGATTTGAAAGTTACTCTCCCCACGCAGCAGGATACCCTGTCCAGGACAACCTTTTAAATACCACAAAACTCTCAAAGCTGCGTCCCAATGTTCAACACGAGGATCACCCATAAACTGTGCTAATATATGAACGGAGTAGCGCAGCTCAGGTTGGGTAATCGTTGAGTAGATTAGACGACCAACGAGTCATCAATACTTCTCTAGATACTCAAAGGCGACACCATTGATGGTAGAGAGATGGTGGTTCTATTCCATGGGTGTAGAAGCAGGACAAGCTCTAAGAAAGCTGGTCTCACTTATAATGTCAAGGACATGCTTACGTTGTGAAAAAAACAAACCATCCTTTCCATGTGTCACTTCAATACTGAGAAAATACTTGAGAGTACCCAAGTTTTTCATATGAAATCTCTCACTAAGTTGTTGCTTGAATTTTTCGATTGCAAAAGAAGATGAACCTGTGATTATAATGTCATCACATATACAGGGACATATAAAACAACATCATCCTTGGTGTAGCTAAACAATGAGTAATCAACATAAGATTGTTGAAAACCAATATCCTTTATGACAGCTGAGAGTTTAGCAAATGAATTTGTAGGTGCTTGTTGAAGACCATATAAAGACTTACGTAATTGACACACTTTACCTGAAGCAGCAGATTTAAAACCAAGAGGGAGTTGCATATATACCTCCTCATCAAGATCTCCATGAAGAAAAGCATTATGCACATTCATCTTGTGCAGTTCCCTATTTCTTGCCACTGCTATAGCCAAAAATGTACGAACACATACCATTTTAGCGTTGGGGGCAAATGTTTCATAAGTCAATTCTGGGAATTCGTCGATTCCCGAACACTACTAGTCGCCCCTTTAATCTTTCAATTGTACCATTAGATTGATACTTAATTTTATAGATGCACTTACACCCGATAGCTTTCTTCCCAGGTAGAAGATCTTCTAAAGTCCACGTCTCATTTCTCTCAAGTGCATCTATTTCTTCTTGCATTGCTTTCTGCCAACAATGATCATTAACCGCTTCTTTAAAAGTGGTGGGTTCAAAGCCTGTAGTAATTGCTACCAAAAAATAGGTGTGTCTCACAAAAAACTTATCACAATTTACATAATAAGCAATGGGATAAGGAGTACTTGAGGACTTTGACATAGCAGTTATCAATGATGTGACAGGGTTTGTAACACGAACAATGTTGGTGATGAAATCCTGGAGTTTACTAGAGGGTTTCTTTATTCGATGACCTCGACTAGTTTCATATTAAACATTTTCTTCCAAGTCATAATTCACAGTTGGGAGAACCTACTGTACAACTACGTTATCAGTATCGTTTGTCATAGTCAATGGTTCCTCACTCCCCCTTGCTAAAGGAGTATCCTCAAAACATGTTGAAATGTCATAATATTCTTTTTTTTTTCGAATACTTTGCCAGTATTAGGCAAGGAGACATTATTGGTAAAAGGAAATTGTTGTTCACAAAAAACAACATCTCGAGGTGTAAAGAACACATGTTTCTCTAAGTCATACAAACGCCATCCCTTATTACCAAACGGGTATCCAGAAAACACATATTTACGAGAGCGAGTGTCAAACTTATCCTTCACACGAGGTCGATTTTTGACAAAACAAAGACAGCCGAATACACGAATGACATCATATTTATGAGGTGAACCAAAGAGAATTTCATGTGGCGTTTTATTATCAAGCAATGGAATAAGGGCTCGGTTCATGACATAAGCAGCCATTAATATACTCTCACCCCAAAAATAATGGGAAAATTAGCTTGAAAAAGAAATGCACGACCCACATTAAGAATATATCTATGTTTCTGTTCTACCCTCCCATTTTGTTGTACAGTATCAACACAAAAAGTTTGATGAATAATACTATTGTCAGCATAAAACTGATGGATACATGTAAATTCTTTTCCATTATCACTCCGTAGAATTTTAACATGCTTATCAAATTGAGTTTTAACCATTTTGCAAATATCCTGAATAAGTTGAGGCCCCTCAGATTTCGCAGACATCAAGTACACTCATACGGCTCAAGAACAATCATCAACAATAGTTAAAAAATAATGAGCAACAGAACTAGCAGGCACAATATAAGCACCTCATATATCACAGTGGATTAAATCAAAAACATCATTTGCTCTACTATTACTCAAAGGAAACACACATCTAGTTTGTTTGGCTCTTAAGCAAATACCGCAAGGTTCATGAGTTGTAACACCTGGTTCTTCAGGTTTTTGAATTTTTATTGTAATACCCGATTGTACGGACTTGTATATTATATTATTATTATATTATTATTGGATGACATTTTTGTAAATATGTCAAATCAGGTCCGTTTTACAAAAAGAAAGCATCATTACGATCCTAACGATTAATAGAAATTTTAGGGAAATTATGGGAATTTTCGGAGATTAAATGCTATATTCCGAGTTAATGCATTTCTCGTAATGTAAAAGACGTTCTCGTAAAAATAGCAAACGAGGTTCAAATTGCGAACGGATAGTTCTGTTGAATCCCGAATATTAAGTTGGACTTATTGTGAAATAAAGAGATTTGAGGAAACCGAATAGCTAGACGATTTACGAACCGAACGACGAAACAAATAGAAATATGCGCTAAGGACATTTTGGTCATTTGCCAAAGTAAATTTTATAATAAAAACAAAAACCCTTTTTTTTCTTCTCAGCACTTAGCACAAATCGATTTTCTTCTCTGTTTCTCCCTTTTCTCTCTCGCGAACCCTCTCTGCCAGCCAACGCCGAGCCCCGATTTGAGCTCCGTTCGTTCCGATTTCTTCGTGTTTCCTCCTCCAATCAACGTTCTAGGTATGTCTCTATAGTTTAGAACGTTAGATTTCGAGTTTCGTAACATTTAAACAATTAGGGTTTCGTTTAGGCTTCGATAAAAATGTCGATTTAGGGCCCAAAATCGATAGTTTGATTATGATCGACGATATAAAGGACGTACTGAACGTTATTGGACAAAGTTAAACCGATTTGCGAATAAGTTAAAAATTAGGAATTTTCGGGTTTTTGAGGAAAAACTCGTAAATGTGATTTCGAACTATCGAGCACTAATTCGGTAGTTTAAATGCTTCGATTAGTTAAGTTATGATTTTAGGAAAAATCCTTTAGTTAAGGTTTTGACAACTTGGACGTTTATTAACTTAAATTAGTTTTAACGTTGATATTGTGTTTTGCTTCAGACAAACAACGCTCGTGGACGGAGCTTGAGCTGCTTTGGACACGAGGTAAGTTCTCGTGATCTTCTTTGGCCGATTGGCCTACACCGTACGTCGAATGTCGTCTCGAGGAGTTTTGGAGATGCCTGTAGTTAGTTTTGCTCGGTTTGGGTAGCTAGGTCATAGGAGTTTATAGTTTATGCTTTTACAGTCTGGATGGTCCATGTTATTGCTTGATTACTTTATGATAGAGAACTGTCCATGCATCACTTGTTTTAAAGAAAAGCATGAAAATGAATTTCCGCACAGAGTTTTAAAGATAACGTAAAGCATAGCATTGGCCTTCGGGCATACAGGCCTTCGGGTATACAGGCCTTCGGGCATACAGTTTACAGGTCACGCGAGGTGGGGCTCAGGCACGGCTGTACGTGTTGTAAGCGTGTACCCCCCTCTTCTAGCTGGAAAGAGTAGTCCGCCCGCTGGATGAGCTCTCTCCGGTTAGAAGGTATAGGATCTCGGTGACACCTATAGTGCATTGCATAGTAAGATAAAAGAAATAAAGCATGGTTTAATGAACTCATAGCACAGCATGCATCGCATTTACGTAGAGCTTACTGGGATGTTATCTCATAGTGTATATTGTATGGTGTAGGTGACATAGACTTCGAGGTACCAGGTGAGGACGATGTCCCTCCACCTGAGGCATGATTCAGTTGACAGAGGATGGCTGCGGTGGTGTGCTGGCGCAGTCGAGGCTTACCTGACCCGTGGGGAAGTATGTACAGAGTTTTGAGGGTTTTTGGGATATTTGGGATGTATTGGTTAATTTGTATAGAAATTATAGGATGCTTGGTTCTGATAGACGTTAGGGTTACTTACTGATGTTTTTAAGGTTTTTATAAACTGATTGGTAAAACGTTTTGGTTTCAAGCTTTATTTAACGTTATAAAAATGTTTTGATTGGTTACGGATAGGCTCGGTTTTTAGAGCTATCCATGCAGTTGGATTTCGCAAAGTCCGCTGCAAGTTGGTTGAGTGTAGGATATATTTTAGGTCGAGTTCATTGTGGTTATTGATGAAAATTTGGTATCAATCAGATGAGGTTGCTCTCTGGAATCGATTCCAGAGAGTTGTGATGAATTGTGTTGCTCTCTGGAATTTGAGATTCCAGAGAGCATAAGTATAGAAAGCATGGAAAGAAAGAAGCAGAGAAGCGAAGGTCAGCGATCGGGCGTGAAGGCCGCGATAGCTGCCAGCGATCGGGCGCTTGCAGAGAAGCGAAGGTCAGCGATCGGGCGTGAAGGCCGCGATAGCTGCCAGCGATCGGGCGCTTGCGCGCGTGATCGCTGCCAGCGATCGGGCGCCGCGCGCGCCAGCGATCGGGCGCTGCTCTCTTTCTCGGGCAGAATGTCAATTCTGCCCTCCCCTTTTATTTTAATTTGAATTAGTTTTAATATAGTTTTATTTAATTGTTTTAAATGATTTTAAAGTTAGATTTCAATTCCGATTTCGATTCTGGTTTCGATTTCGGTTTAGGTTCCGCCTAGAGTTTAGTTAAAGATAAAAAAAAAAAAAAAAATAGTACGGGAAATACGGGTACAGTTTTAGGGACGTTACATTTCTGAATAGTGGCATTTTCGTAAATATTGTGAATTTAGCATGTTTTGTGAGCGGGAAGTCTTATTGGAACCTTACGAATAAATGGAAGTGTCTGGAGGAATAAGGGAGTTTTTGGAGATGTAACGTCAATTTTACGAGTTTTAGGTATTTCTTGTAATACAAAGGGTATTTTAGTAAATATAGCAAACTAAGTCCGTTTTATAAACGAAAAGTTTTATTAGAGCCCCAGTAATCAATAAAGATTTTTAGAGAAATAAAAAATTTTTGGAGAATCGAAATTGATAGGATAAACCACGAAATAGGTAGAATATTATGGTGAAGGGCAAACTTGTAATTAGGTTATAATATATATTTTTATTAAACAAATACCCCCTCCTCCTTAATCGTGAATTTCATACTGCTAACCTCCAGAGAGCTTCTCCTTAGCCATTTTTGGTTTCCCTTCGCCGAACCTTCAATCGGCCGACAACGGTTGCACCTCACGCCAATTTCTTCTATTTTTCTTCGACAAATCGACTCTCTAGGTAAGACTCTAGTATTTCGCAAGTTTAGTTTTGGTATAGGGTTTGATAACGGTTAGGGTTTTACGATTTAGGGTTTATAAATTTTAGGTTCACGTTGGAAATTTGGTTGTTTTGATGTATTTACAATTTTTGATGAAAGATTGATAGTTAGAATGAATTGACGGTTGTTGGTTGAAAGTTAGGGTATTTTGGTTATTGGAGTTTAGAGAAAAGTCATTAATAGAGTTTAATACATTGCGAGCGTGAATTGTTCAATGAAATGTCTGAATGAAGTAGATTGAGGTTTTAGGAAAATTGCCTTAGTTAGGAGTTTTGTTTGGCCGTTCGAATGGTTTATTTGAATTGAACCTTATTGACCGAATATTTAAATATTTTAGGTGACGAAGCTCAAAACGAGGCGCTCGATTTGCTAAGGATGTCAGGTAAGTCTTCGTGCTTGTTTGGCCGATTGGCCTACACCATAAGTCGAGTTCGTCATTGAGGATTTTGGTTCTATAAACTTTTATATGCTTTGGTTGGGTAGTTTAGGGTTAGTTGTTTTTATAGGTTATGCTTGCGATGTTTTGATGGTATCCACGTTGTATGTTTAGATTATGTCATTTACTGTACATGCATCAAGCTCTTTCAAAATAGCATGAAAATGAATTTCTACACGTGTTTAAGAAAATAAATGAATTAAAGAAACAAATATACGTAACCCGATCACGACAGGGTGGGGTTCAGACATGGCTGTTTACGGATGGAAGCATGTTTTCTCCCCGGTAGATGGAAAGGGCTGTCTAACCGCCAGACGTGCCCTCTCCATCTGGTGAGAGTTAGACCTCGGTGACATTCTGAAATGTAATGAAACGATAAAAATGTCTGCATGATTTACGAACCTCATATGCACAGCATGCATTTGCATTTACGAAGATTACTGAGCCTTTAGCTCATAGTTGTCTCTATGGTGTAGGTGATATTGAGCAAGGTGAGGATGACACTCCACTACCTGAGGAACGAGCAGTTTGAAGAAGGGTGCCTGTGGTTGTGCGCTGGTGCAGTCGGTGCGATTTTGACCTGTGGGGGAAAGATGTATAGGTATTTTGGGATTTTGGTATGTTAGGTGTAGATGATATAGAAAAATGTATAGATTACTCATTTTAGGATGCTTGGTGCCTATATAGTGTACATACTTGGAATTTAGATGATTTAGAGTTGAGCCATTATTTTGAGACAAATGTGTTGTTTTAGGTCGGTTTTGATGATTTCAGGATTGAGAAGTTTGGTTTATGGATGGATATTTTGAGGATGTTTATCAAATTGTGATGTGTGTGGTGTGTAGGGTAGTAAAGAAGAAGGAGACTGCTCTCTGGAATTAAAATCCAGAGAGCTTGCCGATCGATCGCCTGGGGTAGCGATCGATCGGCTGATGTTGTGGACGATTCAGCCTAAGTAAAGTTAAGTGTACTGATGGGCGCTACTTCGACCGATTTTAAGTGTGAATCGGTCGGGGTTGTCGTCCCCAGCATATTAAAGTCATTTTGAGAAAATTTAGTTAAGTGTTGTCGACCGATCTCATTACAGAGGCCACGTTGACCGATTTTGGCCAGTGTTGACATAGACCGATTTTGGCCAATGTTGACATTGACCGATTTTGACTAGTGTTGACATCAACCGATTGGAAGGAAATGAATTCCGATAAGTTTAGGACGTCGACCGAAACCCAAGAGGAAGTGTTATCTGCAAAAGGCAGTTTGTTGACCGATTCTTTTTTGTAGTTGGGCTGAGACAGTGGCACGTGACGGTTGCGTCAACCGAAGGTTGCGTCGACCGAACCCCTGTTTGTTGTTTAGCCGTTAATTAAGTAAAATTTTAATACGAGGGTTCCACACATGGTACGTCTTCCGCTGAACGAAGTTAATTGTCCTTATAATGAACACGACTAAGGGACTGAAGTAAAAGTTCAAATTTTATGAGATTTTTAGGAATGGTTAGGGGACGTGACATGAGTAACATTAACATCTTGATTTCCAGTATATCTAATACTATCTAGTAAAAATAAAACAATTTTTCTATAAGGGTGTCCCAAACTTTGATGCCACAATTTTCTTTTATCCCCCGCAATTGTTTGATAAGCATGAAGCTGTTGCAAAGGACGAAACCAATAAACCCCGTCACATTGTTAATTTGGTCCAATCATAGTCCTCAATGCAATGTCCTATACGATGTAAAGCTTATCAGTAAAAGTGATAGAATAAGATAGATCGACAAGAAGATACGACACAGACAACAAATTACAAATAAGATCTGGAACATATAAAATACTATGGAGCACCATAGTTTTGCTCAAAAGAACCGTGCCTTCCTTAGTGGCAATTGTTTGTTTTCCGCTAGGCAGCCCAACAAAAATAGGAGAAACATCAAATAATTTTCTAAATAGTCTAGCATTACCGGTCATGTCATTCTAGCATCCAGTATCAATGATCCATTGAGCAGAAGAATCAAACTTACCACTCAAATTTTTGATTGACGAAGAATGTGCTTTCAAAGTGTTTAGCATATTTACCAGCGTAGCCCACGGATCGTCCGAGAGACTAGGAATACCACAACTATCTGACTCTTGCACAGGTGTCGGAAACACAGAATTCTGGGTGGTTGCGGCACGAGCTACCTACCCGCAGCTTACACTCCTTCCTCCCCCTCGTGGAGACTGGGCTCCACCTTTGCCCAGCCGCCATTAGTACGGTTCTCAGAATACCACCAATCTTGCAAACCAATTCTTTGAAAGCAAATTTCTTGTTCATGTCATGTTTTGCCACAATGAGAGAAAACCAAATTAGTTCGAGACTGTCACGACCCGGGAGGGGGCCTAACAGAAACGCCAGGTTAAACGATCAACCTCGGAGAGGTCCACCGTCTAACCTAAGGCTTTATGTGGAAGTTTTATGACCGATCCATGACCTCTGGAAATAACAAATGTGAGAAAACAAGTTATAGTCAGAATACAGGAAAATGAAAAAGAAGCAAATGCACAATGTACTGTACAATCTAAAATAAGTTCTTACATATTCAAATTTAGAAGAATTAAAAGGATAGTGACTCAAAGGAAATCGGCGCAAAATCCCCTTACTCCGCCTTCCTTTACTTGTAGAGGGGGAGTCGTTGGGGGTGAGTGACAAACTTAGTATGAGATGCTATACCTACCACTTTTAAAATATGCATGTCTGCTTAAAATCAATTAACGTTTTAAAAAAAAAACCTAAAACCGGTTTCAATATTATTAAATTCCCTTCTCATTTTAAATCGATTGATGGGCTAGCTTTATAAAATAAAATAGTTATATAGTAAAAATATACCTGCATCAATCATACTAATGTACATAGTCAGGTGTACAGTGAAAAGGGAGGTCACTCAAGGACCCTCCGAACCACACCAACATAGAAAGGCCGTGATAACACCAGGTAAGGCCTCATAGGGAGAAGAGAAAAGGTCAACTACCAGGAGGGACTAACAACCACTCAACCATGGGCCACCGGGACACACGCGCTAGAGCACACTAGGAAGGACTCAACAACCACTCAACCTTGGCCCCAAAGGGACCATGGAGTGAACTTATCATACCAGGGGTATCAACGAACAGACACTAGCCAGGTCGGGTAATTCCTACATTCACAGGGAGTACCGCACCACTCCTGTAATATCCGGCCTGTACAAGTTTTTGGATTTAATATATTATTCAATATATTATTATATAATGGCATTTTTGGTAAATATGTCAAATCAGGTAAGTTTAGCAAACGGAAAGCGTCATGATGATCCTAACGAATAATTGGAATTTTAAGGAAATTACGAGAATTTTCGGAGTTTAAACGCTATATTTCGAGTAATTGTGTTTCTCGAAACTTAAAGGACGTTTTAGTAAAAATAGTAAATGAAGTCCAAATTGCAAACGGACAGTTTTAATAAAGCCCTGGTGATAAATATGAGTTATTGGCAAAATATGGAATTTTCGAAAATCCGAATCGTTGGACGATTAACGAAACGAACGACGAAACGAATTGAATTAAGTGAGAAGGGCAAAATGGTAATTTGAAAATCAATTTTTATTTAAACATCACAAATTCTTTCTCTCCCTCACTTTCTCTCTTTTCTTCTCTGGATCGCGCGACAGAGAGCTCCCTCCTCTCTCGGCCGCCGACACCGATCAACATTCCGACCTCCGTCCGACCTCCGTTCGTTCCGATTTCTTCACGGTTTCTCCTCCTCTCGCTACCCTAGGTATGCAGCTTCGGTCTTTGAGCGTTTATTTTGAGTTTTACGGAGATTTAGTTAATTAGGGTTTCGATCGATTTTCGTTAAAAACGCGAATTAGGGTTCGTAATTAATAGGTTAGCCTTGATTAAGTACGTATTGAACGTATTGGACATTATTGGACGAAGAAAAATCAATTTGAGAAAGAGTTAAAAATTGGTAAATTTCCTAGTTTTTGAGAAAAACTCGTTAATCGGAATTCCAGGTTATCGAGCATTATGTCGTTGTTAAATACTTCGAATTATTAAGTTGGAATTTTAGGAAATTCATTAGTTAAGGATTTCGTAATTTGGACGTTTATAATTCAAATTGGGTTTAACTACGAATATCGTGTTTTCCTCAGACACACGACTCCCGTGGACAAAGCTCGAGATTCTGCGCGCCCAAGGTAAGTCTCCGTGACTTACTCTGACCAATCGGTCTACACCATACTTCGATGTCGTATCGAGGATCCCTAAGGAATTGTTTGCTTTAAATCGCTTCCGGTTGGGTAGCTAGGTTTAAATTGTTTATAGGTTACTCTATTTTGGTCTTGATGGTATATATGTTGATTGTTTACTTTCTGTCTATATCTGTTCATGCATCACGTATTTCAAATGTCATGAAAACGAATTTCTGCACGCATTTTAAGAAAAGAAATGAACATCTGTAATTAATCAACGTAATCTGTATCTGGTTACGCGAGATGGGGCTCAGGCATGGCTGTAGGGTTTGTGAGCATGTACCCCCCTCCTCTAAATCGAAAGTGGTAGTCTGACCGCGGGATGTATCCTTTCCATTTATAGGGCTGATATCTCGGTAACAATCTGTCTGCGACGTAATGAATCTGTATCTGTATATGAATCTGAAATCTGCATGTTTTCTGAATGGCATACGCACGCACGCATCTGCATTTACGTAGCTTATTGAGATTTCAATATCTCATATGTGTCTGTATGGTGTAGGTGATGTTCTAGGTTACGTTGACCCAGGTGAGGATGATATTCCTCCTCCTGATGTAGGAGCAGCTGATGGATGATGCTCGTGGGAGTGCGCTGGGTAGTCGAGGCGCGATATGACCCGTGGGGATGTATGTATGGACTCTGGGGTTATTTTGAGATGTTTTGAACTGATAATCGTATAGAGTATTTTAGGTTGTTTGGATCTGGATAGGAGTTAGAAAATATTTTGGTAATTGTACGTAAAACACTTTGGTTTAAACTGTTTTGATAAACATTATGAAATGTTTTGATTCGTTTTGGGATTGGTACGGGTAAGCTCGGTTTTTAGAGCTATCCACGCAGTTTGACTTCGCAAAGTCCGCTGTAAGTCGGTTGAGTTAAAATATAAGTCGAGTGGGTTTAAAGAGGAGAAAAAGATGAGAAAGGGATAAGAAATAGGAAATTGGGTAAAGAATTTGTGAAGGGGTTGCTCTCTGGAAATTTCATTTCCAGAGAGCTAAGTATTCTGCCAAGCCTTTTTATGAAGGCAATGGCGACTGGAGGCAATGACTGCAGGTAGGCAGGCAACGACTGATCGCTGCAAGGCAGCAATCAGGTGCGCTGCCAGTAGCGCTTATGCGCTGCATTATGCAGCGATCGTGCGCTGCATTATGCAGCGCACGCAGCGATCGAGCGCTGCAAATTGCAGCGCCCGGTCACTGCTGCCTTATCGAGGGCAGAATTCCGATTCTGCCCTCCCTTCTTTTTATTTGTTTTTAAAAGTTGTTAATAAATGTTTTTAAGTTTTAATTATTTATTAAAGGTATGTTTTAAATGCTTTTAAAGTTCAGTTTTAATTCCGATTTCAGTTCCGATTTCAACCTCAGTTTAGATTACACAGTAAGTTTTATTTAAAGAATAGAAAAGTAAAAAGTATAAAAAAAAAATAAAATAATAATAATAATAATAATAATACGGAAAATACGGGTATAGTGTTCAAGGCGTGACAACTCCATTCGCAGGGAGTACCGCAGCTCCAAATTATAAGGGGGAGGACCCTATCAAAACAAGTGTGGGGAGTATCACAACAACTCTCAAACATGGGTGCAACTGGGTAAAACCATCTGATACTCTCAGTGTATGGGCCCAGCTAAGAGTGCCAGACGGTTATCTCCAATATCACTCCAAATGGCACAGCAGACAACTAATGCATGAATAAAACCAATGCATGAATAAAATCAATGCATGAATAAAATCCATCTGCATGACAATATAATAAATCTCAAATCGAGCCCGTCGGCTAGGGCGAGTAAAACATGGCATTTAAAATCCACTAGGCAGTATGAATCAGTCAAAAGTATACATGGCTCAATAATGCAAAATGCTCATGACAGTAAAAATGCCGACGTCAATACTGAAGGTATCCCACCAAAAATAATATACGTGCATGCTAGGTTAAGTATAATGTAATAAGTATATTAACTCATATCCCTGAGGCGAGTTCCCCTAACCTCGGTAGCCGGGAATCATTTCAAACTCTGCAAAATCTTCCAACTCTGGGAATCAAAACCAAGGAAGAACCCCGTTAAGGTCTAATAGGGGTTAGAAATGATATAAACAGAAAGCCGGGGCAGAAACGGGCCCAAACAGCTCGAGTTGACTTTTGTTCAAAGTCGACTATCAAAGTCAACCTTTGACTTTGACTTCAATAGGTTCGGGTCTGGTCTGGTTTGATTCAGGTAGATCCAGTTCTGGTCTAGATTGGATCAGATCGGTCCGAATCGATCTGGTCCGGCTCGGATGAACCCGACCCAACTAGGCTTAGGTCGGACCTGGCAGGCCCCAGCTAGGTCCAGGTCAGACCTTGCCCAAAACAGGCTGGTCCTGGCCCGAACCCGATTCGGGCTGGGCCTAACCCAGCCCAAGCACAACTTGGCCTTGGCTCGAGTCAACTTGACCTAGTGCCTGAGTTGACTCGCCCCACTACCGAGTTGGCTCAGTCGTCAACGACCGAGTGCCAAAACTCGATCTTTCCGACCCTTTCTTCTCCAAAACTCGTTTACAACACATTTCTTACCTACTTTTTTGTCGATTCCTGCCAAAAACACAAAACAATCGACCTCAAAACACAGATCGATAAAAACCCAAAAACCCGAAACTTCTCGGGCAAAAATTGGGAGTTAGAGAGCTTCCCTTCGAAAACTCTCTTCGCCAACGTTGATCTACTCTTCGAGACGAGGAGTTTGACACCAAGATCAGGCCTATCGGTGGTCGTTCCGGCGTCGGCGGTTCTCCCCATCGGCTCTCTCTCTCTCTCTCTCTGGTGTTTCTGCTGACAGATGAAAAGAAAAAATAAGGTTTTCTTTGAAAACCTTATTGTATTAAAATTTACTTTAATTATTATATTTTAATTTATATTAAAACTATTTAATGGTTTTTGGTTTTTCGATTTTTCAATTTCAATACCTAACAAATAATTTCCTTCTGTAAATTCTGACGTTATTCTCCCATGACTTTATTTCACTAGAAACACACGAACGTCAATTTAAAATTTTAGTTAATTTCTTTAAATTTTTCGTACGGGCCATAAGTGAACAAAAATTTGTACGTTGCCTATTTCCAAAAATTTGCAAAACCGGGCTCAAATTTACACTAAAAATTTGCAAAAAAAGTTCTTAAAAAATTTATCTTTATTTAATTTTAGCGGATTTTACAGAGACTGTTCATTACGCCATTTAGCAATCCTATGCGGTGCAACACCGAAGACAACCGAATTGGTTTCACAGTCTCGAGCAATAGTTCGGTGACGCTCTTCTGTCACAATTTTAGCAAAAATTGAGTTTAAGCTCGGCAAAAGATCCATCATCAGAATATGTGAGACAACAGTGCCATAAAGAGTTGAATCTAAACCAACAAGAAAATCATGTTCCTCTTCATTCTTCTTCTCTTGAGCAAATGCAGCAGCGGCGGCACAAGTACACATCGGAACAGTGGAATATTTCGCAAGTTCATCCCAAATCTTCTGTAGTTCATTGTAGTACTGTACCACAAAGTTGCCTTGTTGCATACAAGCACTTATCAGTGTCATCCACTCATGAATTCTCGGTTCATTTTGTAACACCCGGTTTTACGGGTTTTTGGATTTTGCTGTATAATGGCATTTTCATAAATATTGTGAATTAAACTCGTTTTGCAAATTGAGAATTTTGTTAGAACCTTATGAATAAATTTGGAATATTCGGAGGAATAAGGGAATTTTTAGAGATGTAATGCTCGATTTTACGAGTTTTGAGATTTTTCGTAATAGAAGGGTATTTTAGTAAATATAGTAAACTAGGCTCATTTTGCAAAACGGAAATTTTTTATTAGAACCCTAGTGATCAATTGGAATATTTGGTAAAATAAGAAAATTTGGAGAAACCGAATCGATAGTTAAATAACGAGATAAATAAAAAATCAAATGGAGGGGTAATTTGGTAATTTGACAAGTCTAATTTTTAATAAATCACACAACCCCCCTTTCCTCCTCAACACTTACGTGATTTCTCTCCAAAAAAAAAAAACCCTCCTCCACGATTTTTTTCACTTCCCTTTGACGGTTCCTCCACGCCAGTGCGTTCTTCCTCCGATCAACGACGATTCCTTCACGTTTTCTTCCTCAATCGGCATCCTAGGTAAGATTCTACGGTTTTGAGACGTTAGTTTTCGATTTTTAGAGAGATTATTCGTTAGGGTTTTGTTTAGGGATTTGTGAAATCGTTGGATTATATTAGAAATGGTTAGGATTACCGTATTCACGACTTAAATGGATGTATTTGTGGTTATTGGTGAAAGTTAGTTGATTTATTGGTGATTGTTGGAATTTTTGGTTGTTGGAGATTTTGAAAACTCCATTAATGGAGGTTTAGGAATTAGCGAGCACGAATTGCTCGAAAAAATGCCTCAATGAGTTGAATTAGAATTTTAGGAAATTTTCTTTAGCTAGGAGTTTCGTTAGTTTTGGAAGTTCGATGGTTTAGGCTCGGTTTTAATGCCGTGTGTAGTGAATTGGCTTAAGTGAACAAAGCTCACGGACGGAGCTCGATGTGCTAAGGACCCGAGGTAAGTTCTCGTGACTTACTGTGGCTGATTGGCCTACACCATATGTCGGATTGGTTGTTGAGGAATTTGGTGTAATGAATGTTTATATGCTTTGGATGGGTAGCTTAGGTTTAGTTTTGATAGGTTATGTTTTTGTGATGTTTTGATGGTATTTGTGATGTTTTGATGGTATTCTCGTTGTTTATATTTACGTTATGCATTTAAGTGCCCATGCATCATTGTTTTACAAAACGTCATGAAAACGGATTTATGCATTAATTTCATGAAAAAAAATGTAAGAAATGCAAGTAAAGTATCATGTAAACAACACATGGAATGGATTATCGGGGATGAGGTTCAGACCTATCGTTCTGTGGTGAGCGAGTTTTCCTCCATTCAGTTGATGTGGGCTATCTAACTGCTTGATGTGCCTTATCCATCTTTCGAGTGCTGCTCGATAACCATAGACTGTCACGTATTGAAAATGAAATGAGATGGACTGAATTCTTAAAATCGCATATACATATTCATGCATTGACATTTATGTAGAATTTACTGAGATTTATCTCATAGGCGTCCTTATAGTGTAGGTGAACTCGAGGAAGGTGAGGATGACGTTCCTCCACCCGAGGAACAAGCAGTTTGAAGAAGGGTGCCCGTGGGAGTGCGCTGAGCAGTCGAGGCAACTTTTGACCCGTGGGAGCCAATGTATAGGTATTTTGGTATGTTAGGTAGAAATGATTTGACAAATGGGTTTATTTTTGGTTGATGGGTGATTAGCTAGAAAATATTGATGTTTTGGATGGTTTTCTGGATGAATTTATTGATGGATTCGCTTTTGAGGATTTTTCATGAGCTTCCGCTGAGTATATTTGATATCGATGAAATAGGATTGGATTTTGATGAAATAGGATTGGATTTTGATGAATTGAAATGTATTTTGATGTTTGAAAATAGGTTTGATTATTTGAGTCGGTTTTGATGATTTTTGATTGAGGATTTTGATTAATGGATGTGTATTTTGGTGGAAATGTTAAAGGATGATTTGAGGATTGATATTGTGAAGTGTTTTATGAGAAATGTGTGAAAGTAGAAGTGTTTAATATGAGGGGTTGTGTTTTAGTAGAGTAAGTGGAAAAGAAAAGGATGGAGGAATCGTGTGATGAGGAAAAACGGGGGAAGAGAAAAAAAAAAAATGGAGCAGCTCTCTGGAATTCAATTCCAGAGAGCTTGCCGATCGATTGCCAGTGAGGGCGATCGATCGGCCAGCTCCTGCTGGCTACGCTCTGGAAGAAATTCCATAGTGCTAGCCGATTGATTGCCAGTAAGGGCGATCGTCGGCTAGCATTTTGCTGGCCAGCATTCTAGAATTTCTAGAACGCTGGCCGATCGATTGGCTACAATGGCCGATCGATCGGCTGATGTTATTTGGAGATTCTGCCCTTGCCTGGCGCTGCGCTGTGAGTTCTCTGATTTATTTTTTTTATTTTCTTTAAATGATCCCCAAACGATTTCAACGACACTAGTCCTCATTTTAATGTTTTTTTTTAGTATGAAAAAATTTTACGCTCGAAACGTCCAAGTCAAGGTCAACGTGAGGTAGATTTTGTGACGGCTCAAGAAGGGGTTTCGGGTCGTTACAACAGTTGGTATCAAAACTCCCGGGTTTTAAAATTGGTTCTGTAGACTGCTCGACTGCGCCAGCCACTACACGGACATGCTTCCTCAACTGTAAGTACGTTTTTAGATTTCTTTATTTCCATATCTTAGAATTACTGTTTTAATTTTTATAGGTTAACAAATTGGTTCGTAGAGGAAATGATAGGGACGAATGGGACGACACCGTAGACCAACTTAGGGAATTTATTGCCCAACAATCCCAACATCTCGACCGACAAGCGCAGCACATGGATATACAATCTCAACAGCTTGATGCCCTGATAAATCGAGAAGCCTTAGAATTCAGGGGGTGGCAGCTCCGAATAACCATGGTATGGAGAGGTTTCAGAAGCTGTGACTTCTAGTGTTTAACGGACAATCTTTGGGCCCCTCTGTTGCTGAGGAGTGGGTTCGGACCATGGAAGATATGCTGGCGTATGCAAGGGTTGAGGATGGTGAAAAAGTTGTATGCGCCACTTTTCACTTTGCATCCGATGCTCTATTTTGGTGGGACTCCATCAAAGCAACCACAGATGTGACAGTGATGACTTGGGAGCAGTTTAAAATCGTGTTTTACGACAAGTACTTCACCGTACGGTACGGGTGGTTAAAATGGTGGAGTTCACGCAGTTACGGCAGATTGGTTCAGTTGTCGAATATGTCTGGAGGTTTGAAGCTCTATCTCGGTTTGCACCACGCCTGGTGAGTGAGAACGAAGAAAAAGTACACCGGATGAAACCGGAGATTCGGAAGAGTGTCATAATATCAAGAGTGTGGAATGTGCCCTATGCAGACGTTGTAGCTAAAACTCTAGAGTTTGAAGTTGTAGAGCAAACGTGTGTTAAACCGAGGAAGCCTACTAAAGGGTTCTTTCGTGAGAATCAGCCTCGACCTCAGAACAAAGGCTGGTAGCCAGGAGGGCTACAACAACAGCAACAAAGAGACGTTAAGAGGTCTTATGACGGAAAGGACGACCAGGGAAAAGGAAAGTAAGTTCAAAAATCTACTGAGAAGCCTGTATGCCCAAAGTGCTAGAAGGCCCATTTTGGTGCTTGTAGATTGGGAATGGACCGATGCTTCAGATGCGGGGAGGTAGGCCATTATGCGCAAAATTGTCCGAGGACGGCTACTGATCAAAAGAGGGTTACCCCGAGAATATTTGCCTTCATTGAGCCTGGGGACGTTGATGACGAGGCCTAACCTTCGGTTATTGTAGGTACTATCTTGGTCACCGGTATGACAGTATTTTCGTTGATAGACACAGGGGCTACACACTCTTTTATTTCAACTGCTTGTGTAGCTAGATTGAAGTTAGTGCTTGAATTAGGAGAGTGTGAGTATAGTGTAGTGCTACCTTCAGGAGAGTATATGCAGTCAGACGATATTTTCAAAGGCAATGTCCTCTCCGTGGGGAATAATACCCTTATGCCCGTCTGATAGTTATGGGCATAGAGCGGTATGATCTTATTTTGTGGATGGATTGGCTGTCTCGCCATTTCGCCACTATTGACTGCAGATCCAGGATGGTGACTTTCTTCCCCCCGAACAAGGAGAAGCTTACCTTCAAGGCGATGAATAGGTTAAGTGGACTGCCAACTTCCTATTCTATGAAGGTCAGAGAGCAGTTTAAAGATAGATGCTCAGTTTATTTGGCCACAGTGGTCGATACTCAATTGGTTAATGGAGTAAAGCCAGGTGACCTCCCAATCGTTAGAGAGTTTACAGAAATCTTCCTTGAAAATCTTCCCGGATTATCGCCGGATAGGGAGATCGAGTTTGTGATCGATGTATATCTAGGTTCTAAACCTGTGTCTAAGAATCCGTACAGATTGGCGCCTGCCGAACTGAAAGAGTTAAAATCTCAGCTAGACGAATTGTTGGATAAGGGATTCATCCGACCTAGCTTTTCTCCATGGGGTGCGCCAGTTCTGTTCATCAAGAAGAAAGACAGAACTCTCAGGATGTGTATTGACTACAGAGAGTTGAACAAGTTGACGGTAAAGAATAAATATCTGTTACCACGTATAGACGACTTGTTTGACCAACTGCAGGGTGCCCGAGTATTCTCTAGGATTGACCTACGCTCGGGTTATTATCAATTGAGAGTCTGAAGGGAAGATGTTCAAAAGACGGCATTTCAAACGAGGTATGGGCATTATGAATTCTTGGTAATGTCTTTTGGACTTACAAATGTCCCCGCAGCTTTCATGGACCAAATGAATCGTGTCTTTAAGGAGTATTTAGACAAGTTTGTTGTCGTTTTCATTGATGACATCTTGATGTATTCAAAGACAAAAGAGGAACACGAGGAGCAACTGCGGATTGTTTTGAGAATTTTGAAACAACACCAGCTATACCCGAAGTTTTCCAAGTGTGAGTTTTGGCTGGACAGAATCAATTTTCTCAGCCATATTATATCTCAGGAAGGAATTTCCGTAGATCCGACCAAGATTCAGGTTGTAAAATATTGGCCGCAGCCCAAGAATGTGCAGAACATACGTGGATTTCTAGGATTGGTTTGGTATTATCGGAAGTTCATAGAGGGATTTTTGAATATTGCAGTCCCTCTATCACGATTGACAAGGAAAAATGAGAAGTTTGCATGGACGACTGCGTGTGAGAAAAGCTTCCAAGAGCTTAAACAGAAGTTAACTACAGCTTTAGTTTTAACACTGCCGGTTGAAGGTGACAAGTTTAGCATATACTGGGCTTGCGTGCATGCTTATGTAGGAAGGAAGAGTTATTGTGTATGCTTCTCGGTAGTTAAAGCCGTACGAACAGAATTATTCGACTCGTGATCTAGAACTAGCAGCCGTCGTCTTCGCATTGAAAATTTAGAGACATTATTTATATGGGCAACAATGCGAAGTGTTCTCAGATCACAGCAGCTTGAAATACCTGTTTACGCAGAAGGAGTTGAACATGCGGCAACAAAGGTGGTTGGAGTTTGTCACTACGAGTTTGAGATTAAATACCACCAAGGAAAGGCAAACAAGGTCACCGATGCCTTAAGCAAAATGCCTACGACGAGTTAGCCTTCGCTTGCAACAATGTCGGTAACACTGAGATTCGAAATTGTGAAGTTCAATGTGAAGATTGTGGCTGAGTTATCCGATATGCTTACAAATGTTTCATTAAGGCCGACAGTATTGGATAAAATTCGTGAGGCTCAACAGAAAGACCCGGAGTGTGAAAAGTACCGACTGAGCATGACATCCGAGGATTCATCTAATTTCAATTTATCGGATGATGATGTATTGAAATTTAGGCATAGGTTGTACGTGCCTAACGATGGGGAGCTGAAGAAGGAAATTTTGACTGAAGCACACTCCTCGGCCTAACATGAAGTACGAAGATGTATAGAGATTTAAAATAACATTTCTGGTGGCCTAACATGAAAAGAGAGTGTAACACCCGACTTTACGAGTTTTGAATCTTAGTAATATAAATACGTTTTTGTAATAATAGTAAATTAAGCCCGTTTTATGAACGAGAGGTTTTGTTAGAGCCCCAGCGATAAACTGGATTACTTGGTGAGATAAGAAAATTTGGAGAAACCGAAACGATAGGCTAGTTAACTAAATAAGTGAGGATTTGGTATTGAGGGGCAAAAAGGTAATTGCCATGAGAAGTTTTATTAAAACACCACAATCCCCTTCCTTTCTCTAGCACTTGACAAAAATCTTCACGAAAATCTCTAGAAACCCTCCTCTGGCGATTTTGGTTTCCTCACGGCGATTCTCCTTTTACGCTGGTGATTCTTCCGTTTCGGTGATCGATTCTTCACGTTTCCTTCTCCAAATGACACCCTAGGTAAGGTTCTATGGTTTTGGAAAGTTTATTCCCAATTTTTGGGTTGTAAAACAGTTAGGGTTCGGTTGAGGTTTGATCGCGTGTATTAAAACTAGTTAGGTTCACAGTAGATACAGTTGAAATGAAGATATTTATGGTTATGGAGGATAGTTAAGTAGAATTAATACGATTTTGTTTAGTTCGGAGTTTGATTGATTAAGCTCGGTTTTAATTCCAAGTGTTGTGAATTGGCTTAGGTAAACAAAGTACACGGACAACACTCGGTTTGCTAAGGACATCAGGTAAGTATTCGTGACTTGCTTGGCCGATTGGCCTGCACCATAAAGATTGTCTTTGATTGAGGATTTGGTGAGTTTATGGTCTAGGAGTAGATTGGATGGGTAGGTTAAGGTATCTGTTATGCTACAAGGTTTTCTTAGGTTTTAATACTGCTTTATGCTTGTTTTCTATTTAATGCACTGTTCGCAATCATGCATCATGTTTAAAACGAAAAAGCATGGAAAAAGGATTTATGCATACGTTTTCATGTAAGAAAGAACGAACTAAAGCAATGCATGTAAACGGTACTATGGGGCTCGAAGTTGACATTCCCTACTTAAAGTAGAACAAAAGTTGTCTGTTTCAAGTGGGGCAGAGGTTGTCTACTCGAGGTTGGCATTCTGGGCTGGGAACAAAACAAAGGTTGTCTGCTTTAAGTGAGGCAAAGGTTGTCAACAGGGTTTAGAAGTTGGCATTCCCTGCTTAAAGTGGAACAAAGGTTATCTGCTTTAGGTGGGGAAAATGTTGCCTACCCCTCTAATATGTAACGAAAGGATATGAAAGAAATGAATGTACGAAAGAACAGTGTGATTTTATAAATTGCATAAGCACAGCATGCATTTCTCATTTACGAAGCTTACTGAGCCTTTTAGCCCATAGAATGTTTTTATGGTGTAGGAAATTTTGAGCAAGGTGAGAATGTGGTTCTTCCATCCGAGGAACAAGTTGATTGAAGAAGGATGCCGTGGGAGTGCGCTGTGCAGTCGGTGCTTTTGATCGGGGGAGCAAAGGATGAGAAATTTTGGGATGTATTCGGGCTGAGAGGTGTTTAGTTAGAAAGAAACGTATAGAAACCTATTTTAGGATGTTTGGTACTGTATAATTCACGTATATTGCATGTATGATGTTAAAAAGGGTTTTCTGGATAGTCATTGGAGATGAATTTCCATTTAATGATTTTTTATAAGTTTTGTATAGCATGAGTAGTCTTTGATGAAACAGGGGAGTATAGTTGTAGAGGAAAGAATTGAAGGTAGCTCTCTAGACAAAAAGCCAGAGAGCTAGATGATCGATAGCCAGAAAGGGGGCGATTGATCGGGTAATGCATGGTTTAGAGTTAAGTATTTTATAAGAGAAAGTCATCGTCCAAAGTCTGTGGATGATGAGTTTATGTAGCCCGTGGACAATGAGGTCACGTGGACTGTGGACGAAAAGGTCACGTGGTCTGTGGACAAAAATTCTAAGTAAGTCTGTGGACGATAAAGTTTAGTTAAGTATTCTGACAGAGAAAGTCAGTCGTCCACACTACCTTCTGTTTTTAAACGTCCACACAGCCTTCTGTCGTCCACTCCTTCAATGAAACCCGATAGAAAGATTTCGTCATCGTCCAAACCAACTGTTCCTTTGATGAAACCAGAGACGAATTGTCCATTCAATGAAACTCGATAGAAAGATTTCGTCATCGTCCAAACCCACTGTTCATTTGATGAAACCAGAGAGGAATTGTAACGACCCCTTTTCCCAGCAAGATATTGTCCGCTCTAGGGATTGAGCCGTAACCCAATATCCTCCCCTCACGGCTTTGTTTGGCGATGACTTCCCAGTCGGTCACCCAACCTGGTACTACTATTGTCGAAGCACTTTTAACTTCGGAGTTCTTATGGGATCCGTTGCCAATTGTGCTCCAAAACGCGTCTTCCTATCTTGGGATGGTCTCTTTACATATGTTTCATTTCTACATACTTCCCCAAGCGATGTGGGATTGTGACGAACCCCCTTTCTATGACCGAACTCTCCAGCCCAAGTCCAACCCGGGATCCGCGGAGTTTTAACCCAGCACGTCACCCTCCGGCCCAAGTCCCACTCGAGATTCGCGGAGCACTGGGTGGTCCCTCCTCATACGTGTCCATTCGGGTCATCACAATCACCCCTCCTCGGGGGCCGAACGTCTTCGTTGGCCACATTTCCGGTTAGGTACAGGCTCTGATACCATTTATAACGACCCTTTTTCCCAGTAAGATATTGTCCGCTATAGGGATTGGGCAACAACTCAATATCCTCCCCTCACGGCTTTGTTTGGCAAGGATTTCCCAGTCGGTCACCCAACCTGGTACTACTCTCGCCGAAGCACTTTTAACTTCGGAGTTCTTATGGGATCCGTTGCCAATTGTGCTCCAAAACGCGTCTTCCTATCTTGGGAGGGTCTCTTTACATATGTTTTATTTCGACATATTATTCCCCAAGCAATGTGGGATTATGACGACCCCTTTCTACGATCAAACCCTCCGCCCAAGTCCAACCCGGGATCCGCGGAGTTTTAACCCAGCACGTCACCCTCCGGCCCAAGTCCCCCCTCGGGGCCCAACGTCCTCGTTGGCCACATTTCTTGTTGGGTACAGGCTCTGATACCATTTGTAACGACCCCTTTTAATATCCTCCCCTCACGGCTTTGTTTGGCAAGGATTTCCCAGTCGGTCACCCAACCTGGTACTACTCTCGCCGAAGCACTTTTAACTTCGGAGTTCTTATGGGATCCGTTGCCAATTGTGCTCCAAAACGCGTCTTACTATCTTGGGAGGGTCTCTTTACATATGTTTCATTTCCACATACTTCCCCAAGCGATGTGAGATTGTGACCACCCCTTTCTACGACCGAACCCTCCGGCCCAAGTCCAACCTGGGATCCGCACAGTTTTAATCCAGCACGTCACCCTCCGGCCCAAGTCCCACTCGGGATTCGCGGAGCACTGGGTGGTTCCTCCTCATACGTGTCCATTCGGGTCATCACAACCGTTTGTAACGACAATTTTTCCCAGCAAGATATTGTTCGCTCTGGGGATTGGGCCGTAGCCCAATATCCTCCCCTCACGGCTTTGTTTGGCGAGGACTTCCCAGTCGGTCACCCAACCTGGTACTACTCTCGCCGAAGCACTTTTAACTTCAGAGTTCTTATGGGATCCGTTGTCAATTGTGCTCCAAAACACGTCTTGCTATCTTGGGAGGGTCTCTTTACATATGTTTTATTTCGACATATTATTCCCCAAGCAATGTGGGATTATGACGACCCCCTTTTCTACGATCAAACCCTCCGGCCCAAGTCCAACCCGGGATCCGTGGAGTTTTAACCCAGCACGTCACCCTTCGGCCCAAGTCCCCCCTCGGGGGCCCAACGTCCTCGTTGGCCACATTTCTTGTTGGGTACAGGCTCTGATACCATTTGTAACGACCCCTTTTCCCAGCAAGATATAGTTCGCCTGGGGATTGAGCCGTAACCCAATATCCTCCCCTCACGGCTTTGTTTGGCGATGACTTCCCAGTCGGTCACCCAACCTGGTACTACTCTCGCCGAAGCACTTTTAACTTCGGAGTTCTTATGGGATTCGTTGCCAATTGTGCACCAAAACGCGTTTTACTATCTTGGGAGGGTCTCTTTACATATGTTTCATTTCCACATACTTCCCCAAGCGATGTGGGATTGTGACGAACCCCCTTTCTACGACTGAACCCTCCTGACCAAGTCCAACCCGGGATCTGCGGAGTTTTCATCTAGCACGTCACCCTCCGGCCCAAGTCCCACTCGGGATTCGCGGAGCACTGGGTGGTTCCTCCTCATACGTGTCCATTCGGGTCATCACAATTTGTAACGACCCCTTTTCTTAGCAAGATATTGTCCGCTCTGGGGATTGAGCCATAACCCAATATCCTCTCCTCACGGCTTTGTTTGGCGATGACTTCCCAGTCGGTCACCCAACCTAGTACCACTCTCGCCGAAGCACTTTTAACTTCAGAGTTCTTATGGGATCCGTTGTCAATTGTGCTCCAAAACACTTCTTGCTATCTTGGGATGGTCTTTTTACATATGTTTTATTTCCATATACTTTCCCAAGCGATGTGGGATTGTGACGAACCCCCTTTCTACGAACGAACTCTCCGGCCCAAGTCCAACCCGTGATCCGCAGAGTTTTAATCCAGCACGTCACCCTCCGGCCCAAGTTCTACTCGGGATTCGTGGAGCACTAGGTGGTTCCTCCTCATATGTGTCCATTCGGGTCATCACAATCACCCTCCCGGGGGGCCCAACTTCCTCGTTGGCCACATTTCCGGTTGGGTAACGACCCCAAAATTTAATTTTAGAATTTTCCCTAATTTGAAACCCTAAAATTTTTACCAAATCGATTTGTAAATTAGGTTAAATTGGATCGTTATAATACCCTAATTTTCTTAATTCAAAATTATTGAAAATAGTAAAACTCATTTATTAAGCGGAAACTTTAAATTACTCTCAATAAATTTTTAGAAAATTAAATGCTAAACAAATATTAAATAAAAACCTCATTCATAAATTTAAAATAACATCCTTACTAAAAATCCGACAGTTGATGAGATAGATTATCCAAATTGAAAATTAAAACTTAATGCAACTAAATATAAAATATTATTTTAAAACGATGTAAAATTCATGACTTTAAATTTTTATTCATAACCAACGACAACATCCTCCCCTGTATGCTCGCCTTCCTCTGGCAAATCCTCGATCAACGCCATTTCTTCCTTAGACAAAAATTCACCTACATCACAAAACTAATGCATGAGAAAAACTCAGTAAGTAAAAACACGTGAATGTGATTTTAATTTTATACATTACCCAATTCCATGCTTTAAAAGTTACATACTGGATGGAACTCATTTTACGATCCTTACCATGCTTTTAGGCTTTCAGAAAACTAGCTGTTTCTAACCCTCAAAAAGTTTCATCAGCCATCTCAATAACCATGTGTTCAGGCTCTCATTAGCCATCTCATGCATTCCGTCAATTCCATTCGTTTCCATGCATTTCAAACACTCATGCATCATGACTTATCATTTTTATCTTTCTACATTCCTATGTCAATGCCTATACATGTGTGTCCAAATAATGACATAATTAACAAAATAAAATACTTTAGAGAAAATAATTTAATATATGTTTCGTGATGTAGGGCCTACGGCCAAAACATTTAAAACCTAGTGTTTTACTTACCTGGAATTCGAGAGAAATAGGGAATAGAGTTTTAGGTAACTTTCTCCAAGTGTTGGATTACTCTTCCTTACCTAAAAATTGGGGAGGTTTAAATTTCTTATTTTACCCAAAAAAATTATTGAAATTAATAAGGTAAAATTTTTCATACCAATAACGTTGAATCGCTGAATTTTCGATTCTATTGAGCGTCCTTTAATTATTCCAAAATTCAGGTTTGGGTCGGTTTGGGTCGTCAGAACCGGTCCGATTACTGTTCTGGTCTGGTTCACTTTAAAATAGATTTGGTGGTCTGGTTCAGCTTATGGTTCGGTTCAGTTTAGACTTAACTTACTAAACCAATTCTTTTCTTTTCTCCACCTTCTTCGCGTGATCGTCTGAGAGAGAGAGAGAGTGAGTGAGATATCTAGCGAGAGAGAGTGTGTGCGTGAGCGAGAGTGATAGAACAAGAGAGAGTTAGCGAGCCTTACGCCTTTAGGGGAGTATTCGCTCACGGTTGTGGTTCTCAACAGAGAAACGGATCTTAGCCGAGAGGAGGATTTCAGTCGAAGAAATTGCTTGGCTGTTTGGGGTGGAGTTGAGGAAATCCTCGGAGGAATTCGGCCAAGTCTGAGCAAGTTATGGTGGTCGGAGGTCACGCACGGTGATTTCGGCGAGGTGAGAACTTCACTGGTTGCTCTCTGGTTTACAGAACGCGAGAGAGATTTTTTTTTGTGATTTTTCTATTACAGAACCCTAAATTTGTAGGGAAGCTCCTCCGATTCTTTCCATAGAAGGAGGAGCACAAATCTGCCCTTTCCAAATGGCAGATTTGTTAACAAAAGGAAAGGGAAATATTTCCTTTTCTTAGATTAGAAATAAATCCTTAATTAGGTGTTAATTTTCTTTTGTTAGGGATTTGAGATTTGGGCTGAATTGGGTAACGATTTTGTGTTGAAATTAGGGATTTTGATTAATTAAATTCTGATTTAGGGTTTGATGGAATTAGGAAACTAATTGACTCTTTTAATTTGGGGCTAAATTTTGGTGTGTTACAATCTACTCTCCTTAAAAGAAATTTCGTCATCGAAATTTAAATAATTACCTGAAAAGCTCCGGATAGAATCTTCTCATTTCTTCTTCCTTTTCCCAGGTTACTTCCTCAACATTTCGATTTTTCCATAGAACTCTTACAAGCGAGATCTTCTTATTTTGTAGTTCTCTTTCTTCTGATTCCAGAATTTGAATCGGTCTCTCTTCGTAAGATAGATTATGATTGAGCACAATTTCTTCGGAACTCATTGGCAAAATATGTGAGGGATCTGGAACGTATTTCTTCAGCATCGAGACATAAAACACGTTGTGAACCTGCTTGAGTGACTCTGGTGAATTCAGCTCATAAGCAACTTCTCCGATCCTTGCTGAGATTGTAAATGGACCAATGTATCTTGGACTTAATTTGCCTTTCTTTCCAAACCGCATCACACCTCTCATTGGAAAAACTTTCAAAAATACTTGATCACCTTCAGCAAATTCTAATTTTCTCCTTCTTCGATCTGCGTAGCTTTTCTGTCTACTTTGAGCTGCAAGAATCCTCTTTCTAATTAAAGTAACAATCTCGGCAGTTTGTCTCAAAATATCAGGTCCAACAAGAATGCCTTCACCGACCTCATCCCAATGTATTGGGGATCTACATTTTCTTCCATAAAGTGCTTCGTAAGGCGCCATTCCAATTGAAGCCTGGTAACTATTGTTATAAGAAAATTCTACCAGTGGTAAATTTTTAGGCCAATTCCCTTGAAAATCGATAGCACAAGCTCTTAACATGTCCTCGAAGGTTTGAATCGTTCTTTCTTACTGCCAATCCGTTTGAGGGTGGAAAGCTGTACTGAAATTTAACTAAGTGCCCATTGCTTTTTGCAAGCTCTTCTAGAACTTTGATGTGAAACGAGTATCTAGATCTGAAACTATAGATATAGGCGTACCGTGTAATTTGATGATGTCCATAATATATATTTGAGCATATTGATCAATATTATAAGTAGTCCGTACAGGAATAAAATGTGTCGATTTTGTCAGTCTGTCAACTATCACCCAAATAGAATCATAATTTTTAATTGATCTTCGAAGTCTAACAACGAAATCCATCGTGATATGTTCCCATTTCCACTAGGGTATAAATAACGGTTGTAAAGTGCCAGTAGGTCTTTGATGTTCTGCTTTGACTTGTTGACATGTAAGACATCTTTCAATAAATTTGGCTACATCCAATTTCAATCCTCACCACCAATAATATTGCTTCAAATCTTGAAACATTTTGGTTGCACCAGGATGTACCGAGTATGGAGTTGAGTGTGCTTCTTTTAATATAACTCCTTTCAGTTCGGTATCGTAAGGTATACACCATCTTTTCTTAAATTTAATAACTCCATCTTCTGACATATAAAATTCCGATACCTTCCCACCTTTCAATTGATCTCTTATCTTATTTAAGAAAATATCGTCATGTTGTTTGTTCTTAATTTGTTCGATCAAGCTTGGTTGTAGCGTCATTGCAGATAATCTCTCAATCAGTCTCGAAGGTACAATGTCAATGTCAAATTTCTGCATCTCTTCCACTAACTTTTCCAGAATCAGAGTTAATGCTGAAACACTTGGAGAAACGCTTCTACTTAATGCATCAGCCACCACGTTTGCTTTTCCTGGATGATATATAATTTCGCAATCATAATCCTTTACCAATTCTAACCATCTGCGTTGTCTCATATTCAAGTATTTTTGCGTTAGAAAATACTTCAAGCTCTTATGATCAGTATAAATCTCACATCTTTCTCCATATAGATAGTGTCTCAAAATTTTGAGCGCATATATAACTGCTGCAAGTTCCAAATCATGAGTTGGGTAATTCTTCTCATGATCTTTTAATTGTCTGGAGGCATAGGCTACAAATTTTCCTTCTTGCATAAGTACACATCCAAGTCCGAACTTTGAGGCATCACTATAGACTACAAATTTCCCTGTTTCAGATGGTATAGTGAGTATTGGTGCTGAAATCAATCTTTCCTTCAGTTCTTGGAACCCTTATTCGCATTCTTCAATCCACAAATATTTAGTACCTTTCCTGGTGAGTCTGGTGAGCGCGTGGCTAGTTTTGAGAATCCCTCCACAAATCTTCTGTAATAGCCCGTAAGACCAAGGAAGCTTCGTACTTCTGTCACATTTTTGGGTTGTAGCCATTTACTAACTGCTTCTATCTTTCCTGGGTCTACCAATATACCCTCCTTTGAAATCACGTGACCGAGAAAAACTACTTCTTTCATCAAGAATTCGCATTTTGAAAACTTAACATATAACTTTTCGTTCTTAGGGTCGATAGAACAATTTGTAAGTGTTCTTCATGCTCTTCCTCACTCTTTGAATAGATGAGAATATCGTTGATAAAAACAATCACAAATTCATCTAAGAATTTCTTGAATACTCGATTCATTAAATCCATAAAGGTAGCCGGGGCATTACTAAATCCGAATGGCATAACTCGAAATTCATAGTGGCCATATCTTGTCTGAAATGTCATCTTGGGTACATCATCATCCTTTATTCTTAGCTGATGGTAGCCAGATCTGAGATTTATTTTCGAGAAAACTCCAGCGCCCTTTAATTGATCAAACAAGTCGTCGATTCTTGGGAGTGGGTACTTATTTTTATGGTGACTTTGTTCAGTTTTCAATAATCAATGCACATTCTCATAGTTCCATCTTTCTTCTTCATGAATAATACTGGTGCTCCCCACGGTGAAAAGCTTGGTCGAATGAGTCCTTTTTCTAGTAACTCATCAAGTTGAATCTTCAATTCTTTTAATTCAATTGGCGCCATCCTATATGTGCTTTTAGAGATTGGTGTCGTTCTAGGTAGAACATTAATGCCGAATTCTATGTCTCTAGCTGGTGGCAAACTTGTTAAATCATCTGGGAAGACATCTGGATATTCACGAACTATCAGCACCTTATCTAAGGCTGTTGCTTCATCGGTTTGAGTACACACAACGCTTGCCAAGAATCCAAAACATCCAGAGTTCAATAATCGTTGTGCTCGTAATGACGATATAACTGGAATTCTCGAACCTTTCTTATCGCCATGAAATAAAAACAGTTCCTCTTCAGGCAGATGAAATCTTACGACCTTCTTACGACAATCAATAGTTGCATAGTGTCTGGTTAGCCAATCCATATCGAGAATTACGTCATAATCTTGCATTGCCAAAATAGTTAGGTCTGCTTCCAATTCTTTATCTGCAATACGGACTTTGCATCCTCGAATAATAGAGTCGGCGGGCATTACTATTGTAATGACCCCGACCCAACCAGGGCCGCCACAGAGTTGCCGTACATAGACTTAACATAAGACCTCAACATTTCTTATAAGAAGTTCTCCCTTACCTTTTTCCCACCTTATTTTTTTTTTTAAATTACATTCTAACTAATGGAGAATCATTCAATTGAAGTTGACAGCAATCGGCCAGTGAGGGAGAGCAAATTCGCCCAAACAGAAAAGTATCGTAGGCGAGTCATCAACGTTCAATTCCCCTTGGGATTCTACTAAGTGAGAATAGGCCGACGTTAACATACTCAGAATCTGACGACAAAAACGTCCTCAGAAGCTGCCGGCGAGAACATACTCAGAATTGGGCAACGTTACTGTCCCCAGACTCTGACGATATTATCGTCCCCAGAATACTCAGACATATTCGTCCACAGACCATCTTCCAAAGACTACTTAGACGTATTGTCCACACCGACTACTTAACTTACTCGTCCACGCAGACTCATTCTTCCACGTGACTTATCGTCCACACAAACTATTTAACTTACTCGTCCATGCAGACTCATTCGTCCGCGTGACTTATCGTTCACACAGACTACTTAACTTACTCGTCCACTATTCACTTCTTCTGCTAACATCCACGTGACCTTTTAAAACCTCACGTGACGTTGGACGACGACTTACCTTCAGAGACGCTTAACTGACTTCGTCGTCCACAGACATTGGACGATGCCTTTTCTACAGAAACACCTAACTGACTTTGTCGACCACAGACCGTGGACGGCGACTTTCTTGCAGAACACTTAACTTTATCGTCCAATGTCGATCATGACTTAAACATAACTAAGATACGACACAAATCACAGAAACGACTGCATGGATCATTCTAAATTTTATACCATCAATTCATGAAACTGACTACATAAATCCTTACAGGTTTCAAACACATATATTTATCTATCAACTCTAATTCACCACACGAATGTTGGACGTATACATGGAATTCCCTAAAACATCACCAACAATATTCTTATTAAATTATCCAAAATAACATGGTTTCAGGCCTACCACGAGCACCATAAATTGACCACCATTACTTGCCATCGAGAGGAGGTTCCTCACCTTCACTCTTGTCACCTACATCATACAATATAAACATTAAGCCTAATGCTTAGTAAGAGAATGCACTATACTTAACATGTACATGAATGCATGAATTCATAAAGCTGATTCATTTACTTGTTCTTATTCATTTACTTGTTCATATTCTTTTTCTTTTCAGTTGACATGGATTAAGGCGGGGATTGTGCCATGGAGTAGGCCAAGTGCGTGTACATAGTCCTTTCGGCCATAATCATGGTCCATCGCATGGACAGTGACATTAGTTTGGTTGATATGGCCATACGGTCCCAACTCACACTAAATCGTTACCTTTTCTTTACATAAATCATGCATGAAAACATTTCATATGTCACTTGAGAAAAACATGATGCATGAGGAATTTACGCATAACATATCATCAAACAGTTCACAACGTACATTGACATGCTTTACTCGCAACGAACCTAACAATCGCTAACAACTAACATCTTAAGCTACCCCACTCATTAAACCCCACAATCAGAAAATCATCATCAAAGCACAAAAACTTAGCATTGACACGATGTAGGGCCTTAAGAGCCAGAAACCTAACACCCACTTACTTGGCGTCCGTAGCGAGCCGAGCACCGTCCAAAAGCCGTGTCCACCTAAGGCATTTCACAAATATGGGCATTAAAACCGATCCTAAATAAATAATTCTCAAACTTAAACTAAGTTTTTAGCCAAAGCTAATTTCTCTAAAACTTGTATTGAAGTCTTTTGGGCATTTCATTGAGCACATTGCGCTCACAATTTAACAAACTCCATTAATGGCTTTTCTTCAAACTCCAGCAACCAAAAATCCCTAATAATTTATCAAATCAACTATAATAACAATAAACACATCACCAATCAACAACCTAACTCATTCCTAACCTAAAACGACAATTTCAAGAAATGCCCAATTGAAACCCTAACCGAAATCAACTCCAAAATCGGAACTAAATACATAGAATACTTAGAATCTTACCTAGGGTACTATTGTTGAAGGAAAACTGGAAGAGAAATCACCGAAAAGGATGAGAATGATTGGAGGAGGAGAGAACGTGGAGGGGAAGAAGAAAATCGCCAAAGTAGGAGAGCTTTGCGTAGGAGAAGGGAGAAATGAGGGAAAAAGGGGAGGAAATTATGTTTTAATTAAATTTTTGACTTAGCAAATTACCTATACGCCCTTCCCTTAATTCTTTGCTTATTTCGTTAATTAGTCTATCGTTTCGGTTTCTCCAAATTTTCTTATTCCTCCAAAAATCCATATTAATCACTAGGGTTCTAACAAAACTCTCTGTTCACAAATCGGACCTAATTTACTATTTTTACGACTTAAAACCGCTATAGGACTAAAAATGGAACTTGGTGTTATACTATCAATTTGGATTTCTAAATATTTACTTATTCTTCTAAAAATCCTCATAAATTCCTAGGGCCCTAATAAAACCTCTCGCTCATGAAACGGACCTATATTTCTTATTTACGAAAATACTCTTGCAGCGGAAACCCAAAAAATTTGGGTGTTACAACTATACCCGAGGGTGTAGCTACCCCCAACTTATGTTCTAAAGATTCTATTGCTTTATTTAATTTTATTGAATGCATAAGGGATATAAAAGAATGAGTTGCCCCAGAATCAATTAATATTAAGGAAGGTACTCCAGAAATTAGAAGCACACCTGATACTACATTTGCATTTTCTTCAGCTTCCTCCTTTGTCATGGCGTAAACCCGAGCAACTGCTGCTGGCATATTCTGGCCATTTTTAGGGAAATCCTTAATAAAATGTCTAGCTTGACCGCACTGAAAACATGTCATAACTCTAGCTCGGCATTCTCCAGTATGTGCCTTCTTACAAGTGGGACACATTGGCATGGTAGGTATAGCTGTCTAATTCACCGGTTCCCTTTTTATAAACTTGGAGGCTCCACTAACAGCATCATTGGTCATTGGCTGTTTTGATCCAGCCCATTGCGGTGGTAGCAATTTATTCTTTATCGACTGTGTTGCTTGGTTGAACCTTCTTCGATACTCTTGAGCTTTGGAGATCTTTTGTTCCCCAATCTCCGTTTTAAGGACTTTTTCAACTACTGCAACAAATGGGGTATCCCGTGAAATATGGAGGTTGACATCCTTAAATATCTCTGCCCTTAATCCTTGAACAAAAAGCTTTACTTTCAAAGTCTCATTGCTGACCATATGCGAGGCAAAGCGAGAGAGTTGATCGAACTTGTGCACGTATTCAATGACACTTCCGGTCTGTTTCAGGGACATGAATTCTTCCATCTTTGCATCCTTCATAGCATCGGCAAAGTATTTCTCGTAGAAGAGTTCCTTAAATCACTGCCACGTAATAGTAGTATCTGGATGTATTACCTTCACTGAGTCCTACCAATATCGTGCGTCCCTCCTGAACATTGTAGACACACATGACAACTTCTCTGTCTCCAAAATCTTGGCATGCTCGAATATCTCCTCAATTATTTTGATCCAATCCTCAGCAATTGCCATGTCAGTCAAGTTACCATCAAAGGTACGAGGATCCAGTCTTTGAAACCTCTCTAGGTCGATGTCCATGTATCGCGGTCTATTCATATTCTGGGCCTGTGCGCTCGCTACCTGTGCGTTAGCTGCTTGGGCTGTGGTAGTAGCCGCTTGGGCCGTGACAGTCGCTGTCTGCATTAACTGTTCAATTTGTCTAGCTTGCCTCTCAATCACGTCAATCATTCTATCGAGCATAGCATCGCGCTCGGTACCATTTCTTCTACGGTTGGCCATAGGTCTACATCATGAGGATTTATTTATTTTTCTTTAGAATTTATTCTAATTTGGGTAGTAATTAAATATAAATGTACTAAAAATTATATTACGAATTTCATAAAATAAATTTCTATCATAATAAATTAAAATAAATCTCTATCAATAAAATAAAATAAACTGATGATAAAATAAAATACTTACTTGCTGATCGACAATTTTCCAGATGCATGATGACCATACAGAGTAGTCTACAGAACCGTTTAAAAACCTAATGCTTTGATACCAACTGTAACGACCCATTTTTCCAGCAAGATATTGTCCGCTCTGGGGATTGAGCCGTAATCCAATATCATCCCCTCACGGCTTTGTTTGGCGATGACTTCCAAGTCGGTCACCCAACCTGGTACTACTCTGGCCAAAGCACTTTTAACTTTGGAGTTCTTATGGGATCCGTTGTCAATTGTGCTCCAAAACGCGTCTTGCTATCTTATGATGGTCTCTTTACATATGTTTCATTTCCACATACTTTCCCAAGCGATGTGGGATTGTGACGAACCCCCTTTCTACGACCGAACCCTCCGGCCCAAGTCCAACCCAGGATTGCGGAGTTTTAATCCAGCATGTCACCCTCCGGCCCAAGTCCCACTCGAGATTCGCGGAGCACTGGGTGGTTCCTCCTCGTACGTGTCCATTCGGGTCATCACACGAATTGTCCATTTAATGAAACCCGATAGAAAGATTTTTGTCATCGTCCAAACCCACTGTTCAAATTAATGAAACCCGAGAGAAGCCAAACGTTAATCACCCCGACCACAGTTCAAATTGATAGAACCCAAGGGAAATTTAAATTAAGTTAAACTTTAGTACAAGGATTATATTTTCCGCTGAATAAAGTAATTAGTCTTTAAAGGTTATATATATGAATTTAATGCCGAGTCTATTCTCTCACGGTTGATGAATAAATGAAAAGGGAAATGAATGGATAAATAAAAATGAAAATTGTGTGAGAATAGACGAGGGTAATAGGCAAGTCCAATTATAAGGATGGAAAAGAAAAGTTCAAATTTTACGAGATTTTTAGGAATAGTACAAGGGTAAATTAAGGGTCGTTACATAGAGGTGGCTAAGTACGTTGAACCCTGTTTGGTCTGTCAACAGGTTAAGGCGGAACACCAAAGGCCTGCAGGTAGTTTACAACCACTGTCGATTCTGAAGTGGAAATGGGAGCAGATTTTCATGGATTTCATTGTGGGACTGCCCAGGACCACGAGAGGGCACGGTAGAATTTGGGTTATAGTGGACTGTCTAACGAAATCAGCCCATTTTCTGCCAGTCAAGATGACACATTCCATGGATCAGCTTGCAGAACTTTATGTGCAAGGATTGTCAAATTACACTGAGTCCCAGTCTCGATTGTTTCTGATAGAGATCGGAGATTCACCTCTAAATTTTAAAAAAGTCTGCATAAGGCTATGGGAATTCAACCAAATTTTAGCACTCCATTTCATCCTCAGACCGATGGTCAAACAGAGAGAACGAATCAAATTTTGGAGGATATGCTTAGAGCATGCGTATTGGAATTTCAAGGTTCGTGGAGCAGGTATTTGCCACTGATCGAGTTCTCGTACAACAATAGCTTTCAAGCTACAATCGGCATAGCTCCGTATGAAGCGATATATGGAAGAAAATATAGGTCTCCGCTGTATGGGGATGAGGTTGGCGAGGCTAGTATAATTGGCCCCGATATTCTATAGCAAACGGCAGAGAAGATCGCCGTTATCAGACAGCGTATTGAGATAGTGCAGAGCCGTCAGAAAAGCTACGTCGATAACAGACGAAGGGAATTAGAGTTCAACGAAGGTGACGAGGTATATTTAAAGATTTCTCCGTTCAAATGCGCTATGAGATTTTGGAGAAAAGGCAAGCTAAGTCCTTGTTATGTGGGGCCCTTCCCCATTTTGAAGAGGATCGGAAAAATGGGGTATCGATTACAGCTTCCGACATCAATGGAGGGCATCCACAACATGTTTCATGTATCCATGCTTAGAAAGTGCGTACGTGATCCATCTCATGTCGTAGAAGCAAGGGAGATTGAGGTACAACCAACGCTGACTTATGTGGAAAAGCAGTGCAGATTTTGGAGTTCTCTATCAAGGTTCTACGCAATAAGTAAATTCCGATAGTCAAAGTTTTGTTGCGGAACCACGACGTAGAGGAAGCCACCTGGGAGAGGCAGCATGATATGATGTCTAAGTACCCAGAACTCTTTGTGTAATTAAATTTTGAGGACAAAATTTTATTTAAGGTGGATGGAATGTAACACCCAGTTTTATGGGTTTTTTGATTTTGCTGTATAATGGCATTTTTGTAAATATTGTGAATTAAACCCATTTTGCAAACTGAGAATTTTGTTAGAACCTTATGAATAAATTTAGAATATTCGGAGGAATAAGGGAATTTTTGAAGATGTAATGCCAGATTTTACGAGTTTTTGGATTTTTCGTAATATAAGGGTATTTTAGTAAATATAGTAAACTAGGCCCGTTTTACAAACAAAAAGTTTTATTAGAACCCTAGTGATAAATTGGAATATTTGGTGAAATAAGAAAATTTGGAGAAATCGAATCGATAGTTAAATAATGAGATAAATATAAAATTAAATGGAGGGGTAAATTGGTAATTTGACAAGTCTAATATTTAATAAATCACACAACCCCCCTTTCCTCCTCAACACTTACGTGATTTCTGTAACAACCCCACACCTCTTGGGTCGGGCCTCGCCCCGCACCCAGGCCAGGGCAAGTTGTGCGATCCTACCCCACGGGTCAGAACCGCCACGTGGCAGCCACGCAGGCCCACCACGTGTACTCACGATCTTCTCCCCCCTGGAAAGGGAGTTTTTGCCTTCCCCCCCACTCGAATCCCTGACCTCCAGGACATGATCCAAGGGCTACGAATGAGGAGTATCACTGAGCTCAGCTCAGTGGTACCAGGGATGATGGACTCATGGTTATGAAGCCTGGGAGCCTGAGTTCGAATCCCTGGGGAGGCCAAAACCCCCCATTAAACCAGGTAGTGGGGCAAGATCGTGAGTACACGTGGTGGGCCTTTGTGGCTGCCACGTGGCAGGGCTCTGCGGGGACTGCACTGACACTCAGCCTGGACACGTGGCTTGGTTGCGGGCGAGGCCTGGGCCGGGGGCGTGGGCTGGGGGAGTGGGCCGTTACAAAAATAAGGCCCCTTTTTTGTAACAACTCCCCCAAACCTCTTGGGCCGGGCCTCGCCCCGTACCCAGGCCAGGGCAAGTTGTGCGATCCTCCCACACGGGCCCGAACCGCAACGTGGCAGTTCTGGCCCGTGTGGGAGGATCGCACAACTTGCCCTGGCCTGGGTGCGGGGCAAGGCCCGACCCAAGAGGTGTGGGGGAGTTGTTACAATTTCTCTCCAAAACCACCTCCATGATTTTTTTCACTTCCCTTCGACGGTTCCTCCATGCCAGTGCGTTCCTCCTCCGATCAACGGCGATTCCTTCACGTTTTCTTCCTCAATCGGCTTCCTAGGTAAGATTCTACAGTTTTGGGACGTTAGTTTTTTGTTTTTAGAGAGGTTATTCGTTAGGGTTTTGTTTAGGGTTTTGTGAAATCGTTGGATTATGTTAGAAACAGTTAGGGTTATCGTATTCACGACTTAAATGGATGTATTTGTGGTTATTGGTGAAAGTTAGTTGATTTATTGGTGATTGTTGGAGTTTTTGGTTGTTGGAGATTTTGAAAACTCCATTAATGGTAGGAATTAGCGAGCAAATACCTGAATCAGTTGAATTAGAATTTTAGGAAATTTCCTTTAGTTAGGAGTTTCGTTAGTTTTGGAAGTTCGATGGTTTAGACTCGGTTTTAATGCCGTGTGTTGTGAATTGGCTTAGGTGAACAAAGTTCACGGACGGAGCTCGGTGTGCTAAGGACCCAAGGTAAGTTCTTGTGACTTACTATGGCCGATTGGCCTACACCATATGTCGGATTGGTTGTTAAGGAATTTGGTGCAATGAATGTTTATATGCTTTGGATGGGTAGCTTAGGTTTAGTTTTGATAGGTTATGCTTTTGTGATGTTTTGATGGTATTTGTGATGTTTTTGATGGTATTCTCGTTGTTTATGTTTACGTTATGCATTTAAGTGCCCATGCATTATTGTTTAACAGAATTTCATGAAAACGGATTTATACATTGATTTCATGAAAAAAAATGTAAGAAATGCAAGTAAAGTTAGGGGTGAGCAAAAACTGGTCCGGTCCAGTTTTAGAGAAAATTGGGACTGCATTAATAAAATTCGGTTTTCAATTTTCAGGACCAGGACTGTTTAAATTTTTTTAAGAACCGGACCAGATTTGGACCAAAATTTCGGTTCCGGTTCTGGTCTGAATCCGGTTTCTCATTCAATTTTTTTTTTAAATCCCAAAAAGATGAAAATTTCATGAATCACTCGGTTCATTAACATCAAGCACGCAAACATCAGCACACAAACATCAACTAATGCACACAAATATCAATTAATTAACATCAAGCACACACATTGTTCAGCAATTGTAAAGCAAAAAAAAACAGCGAAAATCACTGAAAATCACCGAAAAAAATTTGTTTGAAGAAACTACAGGAGAAAATCAACCTTCGTCAAAATCCACCCGCAAATGAAACAAGAGGTTACCTTAATCGGCGTCGGTGACTCAATTTGTCCTTCAGTCTTACGAAGACAGGCACAGTGCTGCGATGCGAGGTGCGAGCAAAGAGAGTGGTTGGGGCTTGGGCGTCGAGCGACTGTGAAGTGCGAGAAGAGAGAGACAGACAGTGGTTGGGCTCGGGGTCGGTGTCGGCATTGGCATCGGCGATGGGGGTTCGGCACTGGGCGCTAGCGTAGGGTTTGCACTTTGCAGAGAGCAAAGTTGCTTTGATTTTCGAAGAGGGAAGACTGAAGACCACGAATTTTGTAGAGAAGAATTAGGCAAGAAATTCGGTTCGATTTTTTCGGGTTTGTCTCACTAAACTCGAAAACCGAACCAAATTTTTTGGTTCTCTTACAAAAAAACCAAATTTTGATTTTTTAAAATGCAAAACCACCCAGAACCGGACCAAAAATTTGGTTCCAATCCGGTTCTTTGGTTCGGTCTGGTTTATGCTCACCTCTAAGTAAAGTATCATGTAAACAACGCATGGAATGGGTTATCGAAGATGAGGTTCAGACCTGGAGTTCCATGGTGAGCAGGTTTTTCTCCCTTCAGTTGGTGTGGGCTATCTAACCGCTTGATATGCCCTATCCATCTACCAAGCAATTCCCCAATAATCATAGACTGTCACATATTGAAAATGAAATTAGATGGACTGAATTCATAAAATTGCATATACATGTTCATGCATTGACATTTACGTAGAATTTACTGATATTTGTCTCATAGGCATCCTTATAGTGTAGGTGAACTCGAGGAAGGTGAGGATGACATCCCTCCACCCGAGGAACGAGCAGGTTGAAGAAGGGTGCCTGTGAGAGTGCGCTGAGCAGTCGGGGAGACTTTTGACCCGTTGGAACCAATGTATAGGTATTTTGGAATGTTATGTACAAATGATTTGACAAATGTATAGGGGCTTTATTTTGGGCTGATGGGTGATTAGTTAGAAAATATTGATGTTTTGAATGGTTTTCTAGATGAATTTACTGATGGGTTTGCTTTTGAGGATTTTTCATGAGCTTCCGCTGAGTATATTTGATATTGATGAAATAGGATTGGATTTTGATGAATGGAAATGGGTTTTGTTGTTTGGAAATAGGTTTGATGATTTGAGCCGGTTTTGATGACTTTAGGTTGAGGATTTTGATTTATGGATGTGTATTTTGTTGGAAATGTTAAAGGATGATTTGAGGATTGATATTAAAGTGTTTTATGAGAAATGTGTGAAAGTAGAAGTGTTTAATATGAGGGTTGTGTTTTAGTAGAGTATGTGGAAAAGAAAAAGAGGGAGGAATCATGTGATGAGGAAAAACGGGGGAAGAGAAAAAAAATGGAGCAGCTCTCTGGAATTTTGTAACTCCCCCGAACCCACTCTAGTTCAGCGCGCTACTTTGCCCATCCTATCATAATTAAAACTAAGTTTAAAATAATTTTTTATAGAATTTTGACTCAACTTTTTGTAACACCCGGTATTTTTGCCATGTAAATATTCTCGGAATTCATTTAGCGGGATAAATGATTACATTAATACAATGAATGTTTTAATGAATTTATCGGAATGTTTAATGGAAAAACCGAATTGATTAACTAATTAACAAATTAGTTAGAAACCAATGGAAGGGCAAAATAGGAAGCCAATTAAGGTTGGTGGGAGTTGGCCATTGGGTGCTTGACACTTGGCAACTTGTTGAAGAAGCCATGTTCTTCTTCTCTTTCCTCCTACGTGCTCGGTTTATTTACATCTTCTGCATTAGGATTCACATCTACCGTTTCGGTTTATTTACATCTACTGCCTTAGGATTCACATCCACCGCTCCGGTTTATTTACATCTACCGCCTGACGTCATTCATCTCACATCGTCCGATTACATCCATCGCTGCCTTTACAGTTAATTTCTGTCTGTAGTTCACTTCCACCGGTGAACAGTTCATTTCTGTCTGTAATTCACTTCCACCGGTGAACAGTTCATTTCTATCTGTAGTTCACTTCCACCGGTGAACAATTCATTTCTGTCTGTAGTTCACTTCTACCGGTGAATAGTTCATTCCCGCCCAGTTTATTCACATCTTCCGCCTGACGTCATATGCCTACTTCTTCTGCCCGTTTTATTTACATCTTCCGCCCTATATCACCCAATTTTGTTATTCACTGTAACTTTCTCTCAGTATGCCTTTCAGTCTATATTCCTCGTTTATTTTCTCTGCATGTATTTTATCACGTTTCCTCTGCATGCCCGTCATCCATCCAGTCTTTTATTTAAATGTTCCAAGTATTCTGATTTCCTTTTGTAATTCATTATGCAGTCCGGTTTAACTGTTTTCCCGTTCTGTTTTTAAATCCAGAGACTGTTTTCTCTCTCTATAAAGTTTTAAGAGTTTGTTTTAAAGGTCCAGTCTGCTCTGTTTAGAAAAAAAAAAATAGTCCCCGTCTGAATGTTCCAGAGTGATGGCTCCTCGAACCCCGATCGAGTCGGGGGTCGTCACACTTTTGGGTTTTGCAAACCCTTGAAAACGGTTGAAAAACGTGCGTAAATACATACAAAACATGTCAGAAAAAGTCAGGTTAAAACATATCCGAAAGAGAAAATTTTAAAAATAATGGGTTGGAATTTTCGGTCGACGTCTATAACTGGTTAACATCTTTAATCGGTTGAGATCTCCAATGGGTTGATATCTCTAATTGGTTGACATCTCTAATCGGATGACATCTCTAATCGGATGACACAATCAGATTACATTTCTTTAAGCATAAAACCTTCAGGGCTGATTCTCAGCCCCTTGGTCAATACTTCCTTTAACAGCAGACTTAACTAAATTTAATAAAATCACATCATTCCAATTCACCTAAAACCTACCCAAACTTTTCTCGACATTATCCACTTCTCGATACGTGAAAATCCCGAAAACTCAAATCTTGAACGTCAGCAAAAATGTGAAAACGGTTGAAAACAAACATCATTTATTCTACAAAAAACCGAGTTGCATAACGTTTAATTTTTATAAATCCAAAACATAAACACAAACATCTATTTAACAACTCCCAAAATATCAACCAAAAGAGTGATAAATCCACCATTATTTCCACAACGGAAAATCCCAACAAAACTACTAGCTACCACACCTCCCAGAAATCTTATGGTCAAGACGCCCCAACAATTGCCCACACCGGCATACCCCGTACGTCTCCGACTGCATCCAAGTCCTGGCTTCTTTCATCTAGCTCACCTGTAAAGACGTCGTCACCTACACTACAGAATACAAAACGTAAGTCTAATGCTTAGCAAGTAGGGAATAATGAAATTCAAAACAATGCACGCTCATGTCACGACCCCAACCCCGTAGGGCCGTCACAGGACCTGACTTTACATTGACATAACCTTTACCTAAGCCCTCGTGTTTTCGAATAAAATTTTTCATCTTTACTGAACACTTTAAAAGAAAACTAACTTAGACAATTGACCCACCTATTTTTGAGCGTAAAACATTTCGACTTTTAAAACATTTAAAACTAGACTAAAACCATTTTTAAAACAAGTAACAATTAAAGTAAGATCAATTTAAAACAAAACACTAATATAACCTACAATTTCGGAAAAACTCAAGAAAACAAACTGCATGGATCGCTCTAAAAATCGAGCGTATCCTTACCTGTTTTAAAATAACCAAACATTTCAAAATACCCAAACAGTTCCAGTATATTCTCCAAAATAAAGACTTCACATTTTAAACAATCTACTACCACTACATATACATCATTCTAAACAATCTACTACCACTACATATACATCAAAACTTGACTTTTCGTACATTTTCTATCAAAACCAATCGATCCACATACGTAACATTTTCATTCTCTTTCTTAATCAAAACGACACGTAAACATACCCAAAACAGACACGTCCACATACTAACCACAGACACCTACTAACCACGGTCGGAATCGCCCTAACAATATTGCCGGGTTGCCGCCATGGTCGTACTCCTCCAACTGCGTCCATGATCCTAGCATGCTCACGAAACTCACTGTACCTGTTCTTCTGCACCTACATCATGCAACATATACATTAAGCCTAATGCTTAGTAAGGGAATGCACTATATGAATTTAAAACATTTTACTTAACATATGCAGTTTCTACAGTTTCATCGTACATAATCATTTCGTTTCGTTTCATCGTTCATATTCATTTCATTTCGTTTCATCATACATATTCATTTCATTTTGTTTCATCATACATATTCATTTCATTTTGTTTCATCATACATATTCATTTCCATCGTACATACATGTAATCCTCTACCAATGGAGGGCGGATTAGTTTCTCCATCTCTAGACGTTCCACATATAAATCTTTATCTGAAGGGTGAACCACTTCCCTCAGATATCATACGTTTTCTGGACGTTCCACAATTTACATCTGAAGGGTGAACCACTTCCCTCAGACACTTTACATTTTCATTTTACATCGTTGTCGTTTCTTCGTTCAAATCGTGAAAACATATGCTAAAACATTTTCGTACTTTTTCTAAAACTTGATGCATGAGGTAATCTACGTACAACATATCATCAAGACATATCATCAAACAATTCACAACATACATAGACATACATTACTTTTGACAAACTTTACAAACAACTAATAGCTAACATCCTAGGCTACCTGACTCATTAAGCCCCAACATCAGAAAATCATCATCAAAACAGAAAAACCTAGCGTTGACATGATGTAGGGCCTTAAGGGCCAGAAACCTAACATCCACTTACCTGGCGTCCTGGCTATGCCGAGCACCGTCCTTGAAGAGCTTGGATTACCTAAGGCATTTCATAGCACGTCATTAGTATTAATCTAAACCATCCATTTCAAAGCTAAACGAAATCCCGAGCTAAGACAATTTCTTCAAAAATTCTATCTCATTTCGTTCGGGCATAACTAAACTCTTATTTTCGTGAAAACATCTCAAATTACTATTTCTAGCCTAATCCAACTAAAACCTAATTAAATGAGCCACTAATTTGGGTCCGACAAAAACCGACCCGAAACTCAAACGTGCATAACTTTTGCGTCGGATATCGGAATCGAACGATTCCAGCGGCTACGTACTCCTCTAATAGCCTATTTTAATCTGCCAAAACGAATTTCAAAACAATTAACCGGAACTAGGTCAAAAAGGGCAAAACCCAAACTGCCCCTTTTTCCCAAAATTTCACTTTTTCGATTTTTCATCAAAACTCTCTCAATTCCTCACTAATCTATCCTCCTAACATCCAATTAACATAATCTAATCAAAATTTCAAGGCAACACACAAAACCCGAAATCCCCCAATTCTGGATTCACTAATTTCGCTCAAATTGAGCACACCATTGCTCGACAACCAATGCCGGTGTTAAGCTCGGCCATTTGACGCTGAAAGCAACCAAAAATGGCCGGCGATCGGAGCTCAATCGAGCTCGTCACGCACAGCCCTAAACCGAACCGAAAGGAAGAGAAAACCGAGCCATACCGGTCGGGTTGCGCGCGGAGATGGCCGGAAACGGCAGCCCTGGAGTCGCCGACGTCTTCTGGCCGAAAAACGTCGAGGTTGGACGTCGGAGGATCGCGCGTCTCCCTTCTCTCTCGGCGTCGGGAGCTCGGCAGGGGAATGGCGTCCTCGTGAAGCCATTCCATTGTTTTATAAAAATTATAAATAAAATTATAATTTTATTTACTTACCAAATTACTTAAATGCCCCTCCATCAATTTTATGCTTAACTCTTTAATTAGTCTATCAATTCGGTTTCTCTGCAATTTCCTTATTTCTCCAAATATTCCAATTTAATCTTAGAGTTCTAACAAAACTCACCGTTTCCAAAACGGACTTATTTTGCTATTTTTACGAATTAACATACTAAAAGGGTAAAACAGGAACTCTAGCATTACTCTTTTCGATTTGGGTTTCTAAAATTTTACTTATTCCTCTAAAAATTCCCGTAAATTTCTAGGGCTCTAAGGAAACATCCCGCTCAAGAAAATACTTTAATTTGCTATTTACGAAAATTATCTAAGAAATTAGAAAATCCGAAAACCCGGGCGTTACAGCTCAACCCCTAACATATGTAGTTTCTACTCGCTCTGTTGTTCTAGTTTCGTTTCCATTTTTGTTAATCTAGCACCTAGAGGAGTGGATCTAGTAGGCACACATTCTATATCATCTAGGACGGCCCCACTTCGACCCAACAGTGCAAGATCAGAGGGACACATCCGAGTCCAGCTCCAAGGATGGCCATATCCGATCTCCTGGCACACATCCGAGTCCAGCTCCAAGGATGTATTTCCATCCGAGTCCAGCTCCAAGGATGGCACTACACGATCCCTAAGCACACATCCGAGTCCAGCTCCAAGGATGCATTTCCATCCGAGTCTAGCTCCAAGGATAGCACTACCCAATCCTCATGCACACATCCGAGACCAGTTCCAAGGATGTGTTTCCATCCGAGTCTAGCTTCAAGAATGGCACTACCCAATCCCCAGGCACACATCCGAGACCAGCTCCAAGGATGTGTTTCCATCTGAGTCTAGCTCCCAGCATTGCACCACACGATCCCTATACGTTTCATAGTCACCGTTCAAAACCATGCTCAAAACTCGTTTTTCGTAGTTGGAAAACAATAATGCATGTCACACATATGCTCGACACAAAACAAAACATAAACAAACAAACAATCAAGCAATCCCTACCGTTCCATGGTGTAGGCCCGAGGGCACAAGCACAAACAACCTCTACTTACCTGATTTCTCAGCACGTGCTCAGTTATGTCAACTAGGCTACATGCTCGTTCGTCGACCTAACAAATAGGGAAAACTTAACTTAGCAACATTCTAAGAATTCCAAGAAATACCTAAACTAAAACTAATAACACATTTACCAATTTCTAAAGTGTAAAACCCTAAACCCGAAATTCCTACAATTTCTATCGTCCAACTTCAAACGACTATATCTTACTCGTTTTTCAACGGGTTTCGACGTTCCACCCTATTCTGTAAACCTCTACACGTCTACTTTCCATTGAAATAATCAAATTCAACAACTAAGCAACTTAGCCAGTTCAAAAACCACAAAACAGAACCGGTGACCATAATTCTCAAAACTGGTTTTTCACAAACTCACATCCATAATCTAACTCCCTAAACCACCTAAACTAACCTATCTAAGGGTTAAACTATCAAATTAGGAATAAAACAAGCCAAAAAATGGGAATTTTCGGATCCCTCAATTAGGGTTTCCCAAACCCTACCCAAACTCACTCAAAACTCAACAAAAAACATCAAAAACTTCCACCTAGATGTATTACCAACAAAACCCACTCAAACTAACCTTGAATCTTTGAAGAAACTTGATGGAAATGGAGAGGAGAAACCCTAATAATGGCTACCAAGGGATTTCGTAGGGGAAGGAGAGGGAAGACAAGAAATTTGTCTTTTTACCCTCCAACACTCTCACTTTTATAAAAACAATTTTTCACCTTTTTGATTTTTCCACCAAAGTTTCTCTTTTTATAAAATAACCTCACTCATCCCCTTTTACCTTTCTTCCACGTGAATGTATCTCATCTAATCTCTTCTCACACTTTTCCTTCACATAGATTTTCTTTTACTTAAAACTCAACTTAACAATAATTCTAACCACACTACTTCTAGGTTTTCTCTTAATTTCCTTTCACATTCTAACTCATTGCTAACCAAAACTCTAGGGTATGCTAAACCTCTCATGAAGTACCTTAACTAGAGCTATACATGTTATAAGAAATATATGGGCATTACAAATTCAATTCCAGAGAGCTTGCCGATCGATCGCCAGTGAGGGCGATCGATCGGCCAGCTCCTACTGGCTACGCTCTGGAAGAAATTTCAAAGCGCTAGCCGATTGATCGCCAGTAAAGGCGATCGATCGGCTAGCATTTTGCTGGCCAGCGTTCTGGAATTTCCAGAACACTGGCCGATCGATCGGCTGATGTTATTGGGCGATTCTGCCCTTGCCTGGCGCTGCGCTGTGAGTTCTCTTATTTATTTTTTTTATTTTCTTTAAATGATCCCCAAACGATTTCAACGACACTAGTTCTCGTTTTAATTTTTTTTTTTTAGTTGTAAAAAATTTTACGCTCGAAACGTCTAAGTCAAGGTCAACGTGAGGTAGGTTTTGTGATGGCCTGAGAAGGGGTTTCAGGTCGTTACACATTCCCTATGGAAAATCATTGTCTAATGTCTTCCCACATGTCTCTCACATCATCGGGTTGGGGGACAAATGATCGAAGAGCTGGATCTAGAGTATTATGGATCCAGAGTATAATAGTTACCCATAAAGTCACTTCTAGCGTTTCTTGCTTTGGCTTAGTTATGGTTCCATCGAGGAAGCCTAGCTTGTTCTTTGCTCGGAAGTTGTTACGCATCGAACGACTCACCACGCAACACAATAGGACAGATTATGATTTGTGGTCCATTGGAGAGATGAAGATATTAGGGTGAGGTAAAATCGAGAGGTTTGGTGATCTTATCGTCACCCATAACGAGATATCGATAGTCAAATTTCGTGTTGGATGGCAGGAGATTTAAATCGCTAAAACATGATTGAACAATAGGAAAGGAAAATTGAGTTGAACAGAGGGAAATGGTATGATGAAGTTTGTTATCGGTAATAGGGGGAACTGCCGTCTTTGAAAGTAAGATCAGTAGTTTTGAGGCTATCTAAGATGAAGAGTATTACCGAGAAGCAGCTTAAAATAGTGCAGAAGCCAATAGATCTGGAGGAAAAACTACTTCAAGACAGCCTCAATAGTATTCGCACTGTTACTGCAAGTCTCTATTTAGCCTCCTCGGCTCTAGTCGATTTTTCGCTTCGTCCCTAAGGAAAGAAAATATTGGCTATCTTACTGCATCTCTTTGGCGCAACTTCATTCTGCTATTCGTGGAGCCAAAACCAAATCTTCATACCTTTCTGCTTCTGAAAGTGAAGAAACTCTCCGCAAAATCTACTATCCCTTCTAGAGCATCTGCTCTCTCTACTGGTTACGATCTCTTGAGAGAGACGAAGACGAAGGTTCCAGACAGAGGAAATGGCTCTGATACCATAACAGAAGTTTGAGAGAACTTTTCTTCCTTTCTTCCTCTTGTGGCCTTATCCTTTTAAGTCTATAAAACTATCAATCTACTCATTATCCCTAAGACCTAGAAAGCAGCACATCATAAGCTATTGTTTCCTAGAAAATAATATTTACAAATATAATAATAAGAGTAAAAACCATTTTAAACCTCAAAGTATAGATTTTTTTTAAAAAAAAAACCCCTTAAAGTATTAACTCTAACAAAACAAACCTCAAATTATCAAAAACCTAACAATTTAAACCCGACGGATGGCCGATAGCCCCCGTTCTGCATTTTACAAAGAGAACTGCCTCACGTTCTCCACGGGGTCGAAGTTGGGGGGTATAACCCCCTACGCACGTGTGTTGCACGTGAAAAAACACGGAGGGTCGTTTAAATTGTGTTGGATAGAAAATCTTTTCTCTAACCTACAATTTTTCAAAACATCTGTGTCAACTATCTTTTGTGACAATATCAGCATGACGTACTTGGCCTCCAATCTTGTTTTTCATTCAAAGGGCCAAATATGTTGAACTAGACTATCACTTTGTTAGAGAGAAAGTCTCTTCTAAACAAGTGATTGTTTCGTTCATTTCCTCACAGTTATAGTTAGTCCATCGGTTCACGAAACCTCATCCTCAATCGTCCTTTACTTATCTATGAGACAAGATTAGCGTGCTCCCCCTCTTGAGCTTGAGGGGGGCTGTCAAGGACTCCCCATCATCCTCATGATGTTTCTCCATGCAAGACACATGAAATTACCCTAATTCTTTATTCTTTTGTTGTCCTCTCATGTAATGCCTAATGACAGTGGTTGTTAGAATTTTCTCTCTGTATTTTCTTCTTTCTAGATCTATCTGTATACTCCTTATATAAAGGGCGTGAAAACAAAATAGAAAATAAGGAAAATAATTTTCAGAAAAACTCTCTCACCTGAAATCAAACTGTTATAAATGATCTTCGTGGTTTACTAAAAGCAATTTTAAATTGCACTAAAGTCTTACAAAGACTACTTTATTCACCTTCTCAAAGTGGCAATGCATCACCAAACATGGAAGAAATTCCTTCTTGAAGATGCTTGCCGTTATTGGTAAAGGCATCTTCTTCTTTGTAGAGCTCTTCCACGAATCTAACCAAATGAAGAATCCGAGTTACAAGAGCACGTGACAAAATTGTTGGCTTCATAATATCTTTGTTCAAATCCTTCCATGAACCTAAAATCTTCTTCTTTAATACAACGATTGCTTCTTCTTCAGAAAGCTTGTACTGGTTTGCATAGCATTCAACAGATGTTGGTATGTGCCCTCGTTGTTTCTCCAGCTGCATGATCATATTTATGTATGAAAATTAACAAAATTTATAATGTTGTTTATTCAAAGTCTTCTAAACCCTTTTTTTTATGTGGTAGTAGTCTGATAAAAATCTCATAGTATATAAAACAATTGAGACGTAATTAAAGAATATACCTTGTTGGAAACTAGGTCATTAAGGAGCCTGAAATTTAACTCCGCAGCTTTAAGAAACATAGGTTCACTGACCAGCCATTCAAACTCATCTTTCTTAGCACCCTCAGAACTATTTCCAGAAAAAGAAATTGGGAGAAACCAAGAATAGCCGATTGACTTTGAAGATAAACTTATGTATTCATCAAACGTTGGCTTATATTTTTTGTCAAGCCATTGCGCTTCTTCATAGTAGTATTCGTTCAGCTTGATCATCTAATAATCAAATAAAAGAAGCATTAAAAGTAAAATGTTGGAATCAATATTAAAAAGTAAACCCATTTTGGAAAAATAAAAGTTGGAGTGTGTTGTCATACAGCTTCTTTTATGTAGGAGCAACGATAGGAGGTTCGTTGTTTAATCATTTCTTCTTCAATTTCTTTGAAAAAATCTAGCAACGCTTGATAACATATTTGCATGTATTCTGGAAGTTCACTTATTCTATCACCACTCCAACTGAAATTATATTTATTAACAAAAAAATATTGACTATTATTATCAAGTATGATGAGAGAATTCAAACTAATCAAAAATTCAAACCTTCTGATTGTTGACGTAAAGAGAGTGAGTTCTTGGAATGTACCATATGCATCGTAAATATCATCAATAATTGTAGCCAAATAAATAGCTTTAGATGAAATTCTTCTCGATAAACTGTATTGTGGTTCAAAGTAGGTTGAAAATGACCAATAACAAGACTCCACGATCTTTTCCCTTGCAAATGGTAGTTTTCTAGCGAAGTCTAGGTCTTTTCTCCATCTAAAAAAAATAGACATGGAAATTAGAATCTCTCAAAGTTTTCTTTGTTACGTAATGGTTCGAAAATATTCCTACTTGCATAAGTCGCTGAGCTCCTTCTTATGTAAAGATTGAAGTAGATTGTAATCGAGCTTGGAAAATCTTAGCAAGATTTCGTTGTAGGAAGGAAGATCTTTGTACATAGAGATGAAATGAGCAGCTTTTACTCTCACTAGGCTCTTCCACAAAGGACATCGAAGGGCTCTAAATATCATGTTTGAAAGAGGGTAGCTTTCATGCTTCAGTAGGGATTCAAGGTGAGTGGTTGAGAAAATGAGAGCCTCATCTAGTGTAGTTTCTCCTCTTAAACTCAAAAATGAAGCCTCGTAAAGACTTAGCAATCCTTCCACGTCGGTAGCTAAGTGCTCTTTAAACTTTCCTTTTGCATCTCTAAATGGTGTCAAAGTGTCTGTTTCATCATGTCACCAAGAACAAAATTTGTAAAGTTCATTGTTGGATTACCATTTATGCGTTGATTATTAATACAAACTTACCGCAGGAAATGTTAAGTCCTTGTTGTCTGAGCAATCGAAAACGTAAAGAAACGTGGTGTAGGCAGACATTATCTTTGAGGCCTTCATTGAGATAGGCAGCATATATGCATTCCAAAGCATCCTCAATTTCGCTTTCAAAATGGTATTCCACGCCGAGACGCTGAATATCATCGATGAGTTTAAGTTGAACAAAAGAATCATTTGGACTCTCTAACAGCATCTTCCTCACGTCTTTCTTTAGTTCTCCTACCTCCTCCTCCATGAGGACATGCTTTTCCTGAAACAAAATGAATGTGAGTTTCATAAAAATCATGTTACAGATTATGACGGTCATTTACATTACGTGGTTAAGAAAATGAAACTAACTTACCCATGTTTCAAACTCGTAGTTGAGAAAGCAATCTCCCCAAATGCTAACCTCAAATGCGGCTGTTTGTCGAATAAAATCCTTAGAAGAGTGACTGTTTGAGATGGGGGAAGGCGAAGACATCGTACAGCTAAAGATTTCAGTCGAGAAAGTTTTGGTGCTCAAATGGAGATGTGCTAAGGTGTGAAGAAAAAAAGGTTGATTTGCTTCTTCTATTTATAGCTTTCCAAGACACTTTATCGACACTTCAGTGAATATTCTCAAATCTTAACTTACCTCACTTAGAGTTATATTAAAGGAAAATTACCAAAAATGACCATCAACCACGGATTTTTGCCGATTCCAACCACAAATAAAATTTTTTAACAATTCCAACCATCAAGTATTGAAAATCTGCCAAAAACGACCACGCCGGACGGACGCTAAAAATCACCGTCCGTTCGGGTCACTGAACAGTGCGGACGGACGGTAACCGTCCGGGTTACTGTTTACGTGAACAGTGACCTGTTTAAGTTTATTTTTCTCCGTTTTATAAATTAATTTTTAAAAAATACTAAACGATATTGGATTTACTTAAACTTTTTATCACATATTCACCACGTTATGAAAAGAGAATCTGAAAAGTTTCGTGATTTTCTAACACTTGTACAATTTATTATAATTTTAGTGAATTATTTTATAAAACATACGTAAACAAATTATAATAAATCATATAAGTATTGTAAAATTACGAACTTTTCTAATTATCTTCTCATAATGTTGGAAATATGCGATAAAAATTTTAAGTAAATCCAATATCGTTTAGTATTTTTTAAAAATTAATTTATAAAACGGAGAAAAACAAACGTAAATAGGTCACTGTTCACGTGAACAGTGACCCGGACGGACGGGATTTTTACCGTCCGTCCGCACTAGTGACCTGGACGGACGGTAAAAATACCGTCCGTCCTGGTCACTGTTCACGTGAACAGTGACATATTTACGTTTGTTTTTCTCCGTTTTATAAATTAATTTTTAAAAAATACTAAACGATATTGGATTTACTTAAAATTTTTATCACATATTCCCAACGTTATGCAAAGATAATTGGAAAAGTTTCGTGATTTTACAATACTTATATGATTTATTATAATTTTTTTACATATATTTTATAAAATAATTCACTAAAATTATAATAAATCGTACAAGTGTTAGAAAATCACGAAACTGTTCAGATTATCTTCTCTTAACGTGGTGAATATGTGATAAAAATTTTAAGTAAATCCAATATCGTTTATTATTTTTTAAAAATTAATTTATAAAACGGAGAAAAATAAACTTAAACAGGTCACTGTTCACGTGAATAGTGACCCGGACAGACGGGATTTTTACCGTCCGTCCGCACTGTTCACGTGAACAGTGACCCGAACGGACGGTGATTTTTAGCGTCCGTCCGGCGTGGTCGTTTTCGGCAGATTTTCAATACTTGATGGTTGGAATTGTTAAAAAATTTTGTTTGTAGTTGGAATCGACAAAAACCCGTAGTTGATGGTCGTTCCTATACTAAACGATTCATCAGATAGTTGTCTTGTCATGGATGAACAAAAAAATATGCAAACGTGTTAATTTGAAAGGTCAAAAAGGTTAAGCCAAAAAAAAAACAACCACTCAGGCCACTCCCATTAATTAATAGAAAATGTGCGTTTGTGGTGATGCACTTGTTCAGTAAAGAACATACATTAAGTCGTTGCTTTGCCTAAAAGCATAATCAACCAAATAAACATGCAAAAACTTTTTTTTAAAAAAAAAAAAAAGAAAAGATAGTGCATACTACATAGGGTTTAAACCGCGGTTATAATAAAGCATTTAACATGTGGTGGATAGAATGAAATAGAATAATTGTGCACTAAGAAAAGTGGCGCATTTGAAACTTCATGGAATGAAATTGGTGGTAGGTGGTATTATATTAGGGTTAAATTGGAAAGATTGAATATTTTTCAAAAATAAGTTACTCGTATTGTCACGCCCTAAAGAGGATCCGCGACAAAAATGGGAAAGCAAAAGTGTGCATAAAAGTTATATGCATTAAAATAAAATAATAGTAAGAGATTTTTAATAATTATTTTTAAATAAAATAATTAAGTTATTAATTGAAATAAAACGTCTTAAAACTTAACATAAAATAAATCATTACCTCAATTGGGCATACCAATAATCAAAGCCCAATAATCTAAGCCTAATGTCCACGGGTTCATAATTTAATTTAATTCTTGACTACTTAATTAAAATAAAATCATAACTTTTTTGGGATAAATTTATCCATTAAATTTTCAATTTTTCTTTTCTTATATTTTAATTGGGTAATTAAAATTTAAAAATTGATTAAAAAATATTTTAAAATCGGGCTCAAAATGTGCTGGACCGTGCTCAAAAGAGGGCTAGACGGCAACCCAACTATTATGGTCCAGGAGAAGTGATAAGGTGTGAAGAAAAAAGGTTGATTTGCTTCTTCTATTTATAGCTTTTCAAGACACTTTATCGACACTTCAGTGAATATTCTCAAATCTTAACTATTAGTGGATATTATTTATTTCTAACCTTTCCTATTCCCAATATAGTTATTCTTCTCCACTATCTCTTTGTACTCTATCTCTTTGTATTCTCCTGAGGTTTCTATAAATACCTCACTCCTCTCTGATGATATTAATTTAAGTTTTGTCATTCTCTATATGGTATCAGAGCGAGGGCGTCGATGTTGGATTTGATGTCGAGCATTTATTCAGAAATCGTTCTGTTGCCTTTTTTTTGGTTGGGCGAGATTATCACGAATTTGCATTATACGGCCACGAGAGGGAGAAGCAAATGTTTTGGCAAGAGTGGTCCAAGCATCTCTAGAGGTCGAGGACGAAGAGATGAGTGGAACAAGAGTGGCCGTCAGAGACCCAATGATGGCATTGAGGAGAAGTTGGTCCTGACGAACCCATAGATCATGGGTAGGATTAGGGAGGAGAGAAAGGGTGGCATCGACTGGATCTGAGGTGGATAGGGTTGATGGCGGACAGGGAAGAGTGCCATCAACAAAGCCAAGAAGGTTGTACCCGATGAGGAGAGAGTTGAACTGAGCTTTCCACGCCGAGTAGTTTTTGGAAGTAAGTTTCAATGGAGCTTGAGCAGCGACATTGAAGACAGTAAGATTATGGGGAGGGTTGGTGACGGTGGCAACAGAGATTTCTGATAGGAGAGAGGTGGGAATTGCAGAGGTCCATTCCATTGAGAGAAGAGAAAAAAAATACAGCGGAAATTAAATAGGAGCTTCGACCAGAGGAGAAGAGGGCTCTGATACCATATAGAGAATGAATGCCCCAACTGATTTTGACGAACTGTCCATTCGCATTCTCAATGGCCTTGATGAGCGCTACTCCGACCTTTCCCATGCTCTACAGGTTCGTGAAACTGCTTTGACGTTTGATGAGCTTTTTGAACACCTGCTTAGCTACGAAGCCAAACTATCCAATCTCGGCTCACCAAATGACTTGACGCCAGCCACTGCTATGGCAGCACCAGTCACCTCATTGAATCATCATTCTACTCGAGGTGGTCGTGGCTCCAATCGCCCCTTCTGTCGAGGACAACGTCCCTCAGCTCCTCCTCACCCATCCTCACCATCATGGTCTCCTCGACCCTCGGGGCAGTCAGGTCGTGGATATATGGGAAAATGTCAATTGTGTCGACAACAAGGACACTCTGCTTCTCAGTGTTCTCTCTACTCCAATCCCCAATGGTCCCCTCCTGGCTTCTCTCCTCCACCATGGTCTCCTCGTGGACCACCTCGAGCCGCCATTGCTCAGCATCCATCCTCTCGTTTGAACCCCTCAAGCTCCCACTATGGCTCGAACCTTCATGCGTCGCCCTCTTGTGAGGAATGGGTCCTGGACTCCGGTGCCTCACATCACATTACCACCGATCTTGCAAACTTATCATCTCACTCTCCCTACATCGACTCTGACTCGGTGGTTATCGGTGATGGCTCTGGTTTGTCTAGCTCTCACATTGGCTCTATGGCACTGCCTACTCGATCTTCTCCCCTTTTACTCACTAATGTTCTTTATGTACCGCATATGTCAACAAATTTAATCTCTGTTTCTGCCCTTTGTGCCTCTAATCGTGTTGAGGTTGTGTTCTTTGATGCTTATTTTCAGGTGCAGGACCGTCGCACGGGCACTATCCTTATTCTGGGAGCGCGTAGGGACGGTATCTATTACTGGCCAACCAATGTTCGACCCTCACTGCCGGTCAAAGCATTGTCCATTTCCATGTCTCCTAAAGACTCCTTGTCGACCTGGCATTGTCGCCTCGGTCATCCCAATCTCCATGTTTTCCGTCACATGTGCTCTTTACTTAAATTGTCTTTCTCTCGAAATGAACTTTCAAATTTCTGTTGTAATTCTTGTTTTATCAACAAAAGCACCAAGTTACCTTTTAATGTTTCTTCAATCTCCTCCACTGCCCCGTTAGAAGTTTTTTTTTCTGACCTCTGGTCTTCTCCAATTACTTCCACAGATGGTTTCCGACACTATGTCATCTTTGTTGACCACTTTACAAAATATATCTGGTTCTACCCATTACAACGAAAATCTGAAGTTCACTCCACATTTTCCAAATTCAAAGCCCTAGTTGAGAAACATTTTTCCACTCCCATAAAAAATCTCTACACTGATAATGGGGGGGAGTATATAGCCATGCGTTCCCTTCTAGTCAACCAAGGTATCACCCACCTCACAACCCCACCCCATACACCCGAACACAATGGGTACTCCGAGCGACGTCATCGACATATTGTCGAAACCGGTCTCACTCTTCTTCATCGAGCATCCATTCCCACTGTATACTGGCCCTATGCCTTTGCTACAGCCACTTATCTTATAAATCGAATGCCCAAAGCCAACTTAGGAATGGTTTCCTCCTTTGACCTTCTTTTTCAGAAAGCACCATCGACCACCAAATATCGTGTCTTTGGGTGTCTCTGCTATCCCTGGGTTCGTCCTTATATGGCCCATAAATTATGTCCTCGATCCATTGCCTGTGTCTTCCTCGGCTATTCCCTTACTCAAAGTGCCTATCTTTGTCTCGATCCAGCTACCCATCGAGTTTATGTGTCTCGCCATGTTCGGTTCGTTGAAAACATCTTTCCTTTTTCTACCTCCCATAATATGACTCCAGTGTCCATCCCGTTTGTCTCATCTTTGGCTGATCTCTGGATACCGTCTCCACCACTCTCTACCGTGTCGACGACTTCTGCTCCTCGACACCAAGCATCGACCTCCCCTCCTCGCGCTTGCAACAAACCCTCGACCTCATCCTCTGACCCTCTCAGTGGACTATCCAACTCCCCACCAACTGTCTCACTACTACCCTCACACTCACCCACCCTTTCTCCTCTCGAGCCCATACCTCACCAAGACCCCCTAATACCTCCCCTTGTCACTATCCGTGACCGTGACCCTCTATACCAACATGCCCCTCGATCCTCTCATCCCATGACCACTAGTCCAAAAATGATATCCGCAAGCCTAACCTTAAATATTCCTTCCTCTCCTCCACCACCACTGACAGTGAACCCACAAGTGTTGCTCAAGCTCTCAAGGATCCACGATGGAAGCAAGCTATGAAAGATGAATATTCTGCTTTGCTTCATAACAACACATGGGAACTCGTGCCACCTGATCCATCCTTGCACATTGTTGGCAACAAATGGGTGTACCGCATCAAACGTAAATCTGATGGCTCTGTTGATCGTTTCAAAGCTAGACTTGTTGCTAAAGGATTTCACCAGCGCCCTGGGCTCGACTTCAAAGAGACATACAGTCCGGTTGTCAAGCCATCCACTGTTCGAACGGTTCTTAGCCTTGCTCTCCAACGTCGTTGGAAAATTCGTCAACTGGACGTCAACAATGCTTTTCTCAATGGAACACTCGCAGAAGAAGTATTCATGTCTCAGCCCTCCGGTATGAAAGATCCATCTCATCCTGATTATATTTGTCGCCTTCGAAAAGCGATCTATGGGCTAAAACAAGCACCTCGAGCCTGGTATGAGGCCCTTCGTGCATTTCTCCTTGGTCTCGGATTCATCCCATCTCGAGCTGACACCTCGTTGTTTGTCTACCGTCACCACCACACTACTGTTTACTTCCTTGTGTATGTTGATGACCTCATCATCACAGGGAGTGATTCTATATTTGTCTCGGATGTCATCACCAAACTTGACGCCACCTTCTCCACCAAAGATCTAGGCTTGCTGTCATTCTTCTGTGGGGTAGAAGTCCTTCCCACCTCGACTGGTCTCCATCTGTCACAGCGCCAATACATCATTGACCTACTCGACAAACATAAAATGCTTGCCTCGAAGCCAGTCCCCACTCCTCTAGCAGTCGGGACCTCACTCTCGACTCATGATGGGTCTCCTCCCGTCGATGCCACCATGTTCCGGCAAGTTGTTGGCGGCCTTCAACACTTGCGTATGACCCGTCCTGATATTGCATTTGCTGTCAACAAACTCTCCCAATTTATGCATGCTCCTTCCTCGACGCACTGGGGTGCTGTAAAGCGTCTTATTCGATATCTCAATGGGACTCGAGATCTGGGGGTACATTTGTCTTCCATCACCCCAATCTCACTTCATGGTTTCTCCGACGCTGACTGGGCAGGTGATCCGGATGATCGAACCTCAACTGCTGCTTATGTTATCTTCCTTGGGTCAAACCCCATCTCTTGGAGCTCGGTCAAACAACGATCAGTTGCTCGGTCATCAACAGAGGCTGAGTATCGAGCCATTGCTAATGCCATTTCCGAGATCCAGTGGGTTAAACATCTTCTCCTCGAGCTCGGGGTCTCTCTCACCTCAATTCCCACTATCTACTCGGACAACCTCGGTGCTACTTACCTCTGTTCCAATCCAGTGTTCCACTCTCGCATGAAACATTTAGCTCTTGACTATCACTTTGTACGTGATTTGGTTCAAACCAATGATCTTCGAGTGGTTCATGTTCCTGCGAGTGATCAACTTGCTGATGCCTTGACCAAAGCTCTTTCGCGACCTCGTCTTCATCATCTATGTTCCAAGATTGGTGTATCAAACCGATCACCATCTTGAGGGGGCCTATTAGTGGATATTATTTATTTCTAACCTTTCCTATTCCCAATATAGTTATTCTTCTCCACTATCTCTTTGTACTCTATCTCTTTGTATTCTCCTGAGGTTTCTATAAATACCTCACTCCTCTCTGATGATATTAATTTAAGTTTTGTCATTCTCTATATTAACTTACCTCACTTAGAGTTATACTAAGCGATCCATTAGATGGTTGTCTTGTCATGGATGAACAAAAAAATATGCTAACGTGTTAATTTGAAAGGTCAAAAAGGTTAAGCCAAACAACAACCACTCAGGCCACTCCCATTAATAAATAGAAAGTGTACGTTTGTGGTGATGCACTTGTTCAGTAAAGAACATACACTAAGTCGTTGCTTTGCCTAAAAGCATAATCGACCTAATAAAAAAAAAAAAAAAAAAAAAAAAAAAAAAAAAAAAAAAAAAAAAAAAAAAAAAAAAAAAAAAAAAAAAAAAAAAAAAAAAAAAAAAAAAAAAAAAAAAAAAAAAAAAAAAAAAAAAAAAAAAAAAAAAAAAAAAAAAAAAAAAAAAAAAAAAAAAAAAAAAAAAAAAAAAAAAAAAAAAAAAAAAAAAAAAAAAAAAAAAAAAAAAAAAAAAAAAAAAAAAAAAAAAAAAAAAAAAAAAAAAAAAAAAAAAAAAAAAAAAAAAAAAAAAAAAAAAAAAAAAAAAAAAAAAAAAAAAAAAAAAAAAAAAAAAAAAAAAAAAAAAAAAAAAAAAAAAAAAAAAAAAAAAAAAAAAAAAAAAAAAAAAAAAAAAAAAAAAAAAAAAAAAAAAAAAAAAAAAAAAAAAAAAAAAAAAAAAAAAAAAAAAAAAAAAAAAAAAAAAAAAAAAAAAAAAAAAAAAAAAAAAAAAAAAAAAAAAAAAAAAAAAAAAAAAAAAAAAAAAACATGCAAAAATTTAAAAATAAAAATAAAATAGTGCATACTGCATAGGGTTTAAACTGCGGTTATAATTAAGCCCTTAACATGGGACAGATAGAATGAAATAGAATAATTGTGCACTAAGAAAAGTGGCGCATTTGAAACTTAATGGAATGAAATTGGTGGTCGGTAGTATTATATTAGGGTTAAATTGAAAAGATTGAATATTACCAAAAATAAGTTACTCGTACTGTCACGCACCAAAGGGGATTCGCGACAGAATGGGGAACGCGAAAGCGTGCATAAAAGTTATATGCATTAAAATAAAATAATAGTAAGAGATTTTTAATAATTATTTTTAAATAAAATAATTAAATTATTAATTGAAATAAAATGTGTTAAAACTTAACATAAAATAAATCATTACCTCAATTGGGCCTATCAATAACCAAAGCCCAATAATCCAAGCCTAATGTCCACGGGTTCATAATTTAATTTAATTCTTGACTACTTAATTAAAATAAAATCCTAATATTTTTTAAGTAACTTTATCCATTAAAATTTCAATTTTCCTGTCCTTATATTTTAATTAGGTAATTAACATTTAAAAATTGAGCAAAAATTACTTTAAAATGGGGCTTAAAATGTTCTGGACCGTGACCCAAAAAAGCGCTAGACTACAACCCAACTATTATGGCCCATAAGAATTAAACTGCGGTCAAAAAATTGTTTCTGGACCGCAGCTCACTGTCTCGCTAACGAAACAGCAAGACAACGCTTGTCTATCTCTCAACTTTGTTGGCGACAGCACACAGACTAGTAGGACTCCATCCATGAGTCTGGCGATTCCGAAGTCTGAAATCAACCCACTCGAAATTCAATATCCAAAATAGAAAGTTTCAAGGCAAAACAGAGGCAAGAAAAAATAGATTTTTATAACTCAATCTAACGAAGTTCCGACCCTTTGGAATATTCGATCAACCCCGCGAAACTCGACTCTTTCCTCTGCCAAACCTACTCTGAGCGTAGCCAAAATTGCTTCCTTCCAGCAGAGTCAAGAGTATAAATTTCTAAGCTTTCAACTTAAAATTTAACATTACGAAAATGGAAGAATTTCGACTTACCAACTTCCGATCACTGGCAATAAGGTTGTCACAGTCTCACTGGAATACTTGTATGTTGTGATGGGGCATAACTCTGATTTCATAACCCAAAATTTTATTAAGTTCTTGTCATAAGAAATATCCTCGTGAATAGGCATATCAGTATAGGCAATATCAGGAGATGGATCTGCAACATATTTCCTTAGCATAAAAACATGAAGCACGTTGTAGACATAGCTAAATTGTTGCAATAAATCCAATCAATAAGCCACTAAACCAATCCGTTCATCAATATAAAAAAGGTCTATATACCTCGCGAATAACTTTCCTTTCACATGGAACCAACTTACATTATGTCTGGGCCGCACTTTCAAAAATACAAAATCATCGGCTTTAAACTCTATCTTCATTCTTCGAAAGTCTTGATAACTCTTTTGTCGACTCTGAACAGTTGTCAATCTTTCTTTAATTTTCTAAATTTTCTCAGTTGTCTCTTGAATCAAATAAGTCCCGAGAGTGATACACTCCTCATTCTAAGCCTAACATAGAGGTGATTTGCATGGTCTTCCATATAAAGCTTCATATGGTGCAACACAATACTCGTATGATAGTCATTGTTTACAAACAAATTATACTAAAGGCAAATGATTTAACCAACTATCTCCAAAATGCAAGATCTCAACTTATTTTCAATAATCTGAATAGTATGCTCAAACTGACCATCTATATAATGGTGATATGTTGTACTCAAATTAAGCTCAGTACTCAAAACTTTTTGATGGGCTGTCCAAAATTTAGAAGTTAACGTCAGATCTCTATCTAACACTATACTCGACAGAACATCATGAAGACGAACGATATTCTCGATATATAACCTACTTAACTTCGTTAAAGAGAAATACATACTGACTGGAATAAAATGTGCAGACTTCGTCAACAATTACCCATCAACATCAAACTTTTGCACGGTACTCCGTAATCCAGTTACAAAATTCATAATGATTTTATCCCATTTTTACTCAGGTATATCTAAACGCTGCAACAATCTAACTGGTCTATAATGCACGTCGAAAACAACAAAAATAATTTTTGGTAAAAAAAATAAGAATTTGGAGATTGGAAAGAAAGGTTGAATCTACAGAAAATAGTAAATAGATTTACTAATAAAAATTATATAGCAAAGAAAATGAGGTATTGAGTTTTGAGAATTGAAAATAAATAAAAAAACAATAAATAAGATTTCAATGGAGAATGATTATCTAGTCATGGGGTGATTTCAGTTTTGATTCGGTGAACTGATCATTGAAACATGAATAGATTTCTAATCTTCTTGAATAAATTGATTATAGTTAGTGGGACACTCTAATAACTTATTCTCTCCTTAGTTTCTCAATAACTAAGAGACGCTTATGATTAACTCTTTTATAAACTAACAACTCTAAAAAGACGCTCTTAGGATTTGATTTATCAATAACATTAAGAATTAGATAGACCCAATTCTAATAAACCATCTCAACAAGGGCATAAAATTTAGATTAGATCATATACCTTTATAATCTATGTTATTTACCACATCCATTAGAACTTTTAAACAATTACTGTAGGATCGTGATTTTCTAATAAGGGCGGGCAGGGGGGGGGGGGTGGTGAATTAGAAATTTTTTAAGCTCATCTCTTTTAGGAATACAAAAGATTTTATCTTATCTTCTCAGTTTGTGTGCAATAAATAACAAAACAGCAAACAATATTAAACACTTAAAAGTAAAAGTGAGAGAGAGATTGACACAGATGTTTTAACGTGGTTCGGCCTTACCTTGCCTACATCCACGCTTCAAGGTTTCCCCCCTTGAAGATCTTTATCTTCTCCCCAACGAGATTTCTTGATCGAACTTCACGGGCGTCAATCCACTGCCTTTAGGGTTTTAAATTTTTGAATAGTAGAGCACAAATACTACACTCTCTCAAAGCAAAATTGCAAGTTTATGTGTAGAGAGGTGTAACACAAGGAATGTCGTGTGTGCTCGTAGAAGTTCAGAGAAGATTGACAAAGTTGGCAAAGATTCGCAAAAGTGAAAAAGTTCTTCTCTCGAGCCACTGTTCTTCCTTTTATACTGGTGTCTGTAAATTGTTTCTCATTCGAATGACTCCTTGTTTCCATACTAAAATATGACCGTTGAGAAGTGTCCGTACAAAGAAAACTAGCCGTTGAGGTCTGCAATAAATATTACTCGGGGCAGAAGACTTCTTCTTGAATCGGATCCTATTATCCAAGTGGATGAAGTTATCTTCGGTGGAAGTCTTCTTGATTTGGAAGATGTTCTCTTAGTAAATGAAATCTTTGTTCGTTCGACTTCTTTAATGGTTTAGGTCGACAATGATTTCGGTAGATGTCAAAATCTGGTCGACTTGACTTTGTTCGGTATTGAGTTCTGTAGACATAGAATCTGGTCGACTTTGCTTTCGGTAGACATATCTGCCGGATGACTTTTTGATTCAGATGATGTTAATCTGGCAGACGAAGTCTTTGTTAGGACGACATTGATCTTGTAAAGCATTCTCATATTGGACGACTTCTTTATTCGGATGATGCTGAAAACTAGACGACTCCTTTATTCGTATGATGTTATAATCTAGACGAGTCAATCTTGTCAGAGTCTGGTCGATGTAATTTCCACGGATTACTTCGATCGATAATCAACTGGTTTTGTCATCGGTCGATGTTCATTTTGGCAGATAACTTATACTTTCAAATGCTATTTGACATCAGTCGATGTTCTGTTTGTTCCACCATCGGTCTATGTTGATTCTGGCAGAAGACTTAAAATTCTGGATGACATTTTACTTGCACTAGTCTTGACTACGAACACTTAATCAAAATCATTAGAAAACATAATACCCTTTTTAAAGGGCATTCTCAATTAACTGAAATTATATTAATAAAGTTCATTTCCTACAATCATTTTATATTTATACATTTCACATTAATCACAATAATCAAAAACATAGTTAGACTTAAACACATTTTAAGTTAACAATCTCCCCCTTTTTGATGATGACAAATATACAATGAATAAACATACACTCCCCCATGCTATTCTGTTTTTTCAGATTGACAGTATATATATATATATAGTCCCTCATATTCTATGCATTAATATCAAGTACTCTTCTCCCCCTTTGACATTATCAAAAAATAGGAGCAAGTAGTGTAAAAAACGAGAATGTCATTCAACACACCAAAGTATGACAAATAATGAGTAAAAATCAAAGATAAAGAATAACAAAAAAAATGATCAATAAATGAGTATTCTAAGAGAATCCTAAGTTCCTAAACTAGCTAACCAAGACAGAGAATGGAGGGTATAAGGACACAACAGAAGATACAGCATAGAAATCCCTAGAACATGTCTTGAAGATGGAGATTTTTCGCGCTCTGGAAGATAAGTAGGGTTTTTGTAATCTGAATGCTAACTTATAGGATTTAAGAACAGACTTCATCTGATTTGTACATTGATCATTCCTCACATCATCTGATTCATATATTAACGCGGTCGATAAAGGTCAGAATGCCTCAATTTCTCAGCCGTTCCTTCCAGACAAATATAAGAGTTTATGAACACATACAATTGACCATTTAAGATTTGTCACTCCTAATGATACCTAAACGGATTCAAATATTATTAAAGGTCTTCTCATCTAAAAGTTTTGTAAAGATGTCTGCTAATTGATAGCACTTATATTATCACATCTAATTAGAATCCTATCATAGAACATATTATAGTCTTCTAGTATTTGTTTCATACAAAGTATTTGTACACAACAACTACCGGCAGCAATGTATTCATTTTCGGCAGTTGAAAGTGCCACAAAATTTTACTTTTTGGAGTACCAAGAAACAAGTGATTATCCAAAGAATTGGCACGTTCCACTAGTACTCTTTCTATCTATAAGACTTCCTGCATAGTCTGAGTCTGAATTGTAACGACCCTAATACTGTACCCTTTCAATTCCCGTAAAATTTTTCATTTAATAAACATTGAGTAAACTTTTATTTTTAAAACGTTAAATTAAAGCTTCAAGCATATGAAATCGTTCAAAATTCATCTAAATAAAACAATATAAACATATGATAAAATAAAACCAGCATAACCACAATTGCCTAAACCGACTCGCTACTTACTTGAAAACAGAGTAGAGTTTCATGAAAACAAACTGCGTGGATCCGTTTAAAAACTATCAATTTCTATGAAACTTTAAAGAAAACTCCAAGCAGTTCCAGTAAGATTTCAAAAGCATCAACGACTAACCTATCCAATCGGAAGCTAACAATAATACGTAGACTACTCAAAAGAGAATTTACTCATAATTCATCAAAATACTTTCATTAACATTATAAACTCTCATACGAGCACTACATCGACCTACATGCACTATCGATACATTTTCTACCCGTCTCTAACCCAAAATACCTCTTATATCGTCCCCTACGGGTCAAAAGTCGCACCGACTACGCCAGCACACTCCCACGGCACCCTTTTTCAACCTGCGTTTCCATCAAGCAGATGAACGTCTTCCTCACCTGTCTTGAATTCACCTACACCATACAGACGCCTATGAGATAAATCTCAGTAAATTCTACGTAAATGACAATGCATGAACATGTATATGCAATTTTCGTTGATTCAGTCCATTCATTTCGTTTATCGTTCCGTATCAGTCGTCTAGTCATCTCATTTCAGTCGTCTTAGGGTGTAGGTCCATCGCCACAGTAGTCACGAGAACTTACCTCAGGTCCTTATCATTAAATTTTGGAAATCCATTAGCTTTGTTCTTGTCAATCTCTAACAATCTAAAAAAACATTCAATTCAGAAACTTAACTCAAACAAGTAGAATTTTCGGATTTACACTAAATATAGGCTAAATTTCATTGAGCTATCTCACTCAATTTTTATCGAAATCGCTTAATTCCCAAGCCTAAATTTCCTTAAAGAGTCTATTTTAAGATGGTGGAATTCATTTAAGAACCCACATACCCAAAAATAGCAGAAAATTGAGCAAGACCAAACTGCTCACTGAACTTTTCTAGGTTTTTTGTACCTATTTTTAGTCGTTCTCATTTCGTTCATTTCATTTTAGTCGTTCTCATATCATTCACTTTCTTTCATGAACTTCATGCATAAATCCATTTTTCATGACATTTTGTAAAACAATGATCCATGAGCAATTTAACGCATAACATAAACATAAAGCACGTGTATACCATCAAAACATCACAAAAGCATAACCTATAAAACAACTAAACCTAACTACCCAACCAAACATATAAACATAAAATGCTCCAACAATCCTCAACAACAAAACTCAGCATATGGTGTAGGTCCATCGGCCACAGTAAGTCACGAGAACTTACCTCAGGTCCTTATCAATTAAATTTTGGAAATCCATTAGCTTTGTTCTTGTCAATCTCTAACAATCTAAAAAAACATTCAATTCAGAAACTTAACTCAAACAAAGTAGAATTTTCGGATTTACACTAAATATAGGCTAAATTTCAATTGAGCGTATCTCACTCAATTTTTATCGAAATCCCTTAATTCCAAAGCCTAAAATTTCCTTAAAGAGTCTATTTTAAGATGGTGGAATTCATTTAAGAAACCCACATACCCAAAATAGCAGAAAATTGAGCAAACCAAACTGCTCACTGAACTTTTCTAGTTTTTGTACATTAACTTCAAAAATTCGTAATAAATTGAATACAGGTCCGAATTTGATGGTTCAAGGTGCTATACAAACCTTAAGGTATCTAGTTTTTAATGGTTAAATTCATTCAACAACCCAGTATAATCAGCCTAGCCAAATTTTGCTGAAACAGGAACTGTCCTATAAATTTTCTAGTTTTTTTTCTTTTTGCACAATTTAACAAGTTTCCACCTCACCTATCAACCCACATTCTCTTCCAAATCAAATTAGCATAAAAGCCAAGGAACAGAGAGGGAAACCAAATTTTCATTCATCAATATTATCTAAAACAAAACTCCATTTTTATTTTTATTTTCTAATCAAAGCTCAATATCCATCACGAAAACTAACTCCTATCATCAAACCAACCACCATCAATAAAAATCGGTAACTCAACGAAATTCAAAACCCTAAACCTCAAATAAAACTAAACCATAAACCACTTAAACTTACCTCTAATCTATGGAACGAAGAAGAAAAACGAAAGAATAGCTTGAAGAATCGCCGTCGGCGTGTGAAGAATCGTCGTCGGCGCGCGAGGAGAACAGAGGTGAGAGAGGGGAAGGGTCTCTGGACTCTGGAGTTCGTATAGGAAGGAAAAAGAACCAGGGAAGGGTTTCTGGAGTTCTTCACGTGGGGAGGAAAAATAACAGGGGAGGGTTTTTATTTATTTATTTATTTTAATTAATAATAATAATAATAATAATAATAATAATAATAATAATAATAATAATAATAATAATAATAATAATAATAATAATAATAATAATAATAATAATAATAATAATAATAATAATAATAATAATAATAATAATAATAATAATAATAATAATAATAATAATAATAATAATAATAATAATAATAATAATAATAATAATAATAATAATAATAATAATAATAATAATAATAATAATAATAATAATAATAATAATAATAATAATAATAATAATAATAATAATAATAATAATAATAATAATAATAATAATAATAATAATAATAATAATAATAATAATAATAATAATAATAATAATAATAATAATAATAATAATAATAATAATAATAATAATAATAATAATAATAATAATAATAATAATAATAATAATAATAATAATAATAATAATAATAATAATAATAATAATAATAATAATAATAATAATAATAATAATAATAATAATAATAATAATAATAATAATAATAATAATAATAATAATAATAATAATAATAATAATAATAATAATAATAATAATAATAATAATAATAATAATAATAATAATAATAATAATAATAATAATAATAATAATAATAATAATAATAATAATAATAATAATAATAATAATAATAATAATAATAATAATAATAATAATAATAATAATAATAATAATAATAATAATAATAATAATAATAATAATAATAATAATAATAATAATAATAATAATAATAATAATAATAATAATAATAATAATAATAATAATAATAATAATAATAATAATAATAATAATAATAATAATAATAATAATAATAATAATAATAATAATAATAATAATAATAATAATAATAATAATAATAATAATAATAATAATAATAATAATAATAATAATAATAATAATAATAATAATAATAATAATAATAATAATAATAATAATAATAATAATAATAATAATAATAATAATAATAATAATAATAATAATAATAATAATAGGGAAAATTCCGGATGTTACATGAATAACCTATAAGATCAAAAGATGTACCCTTTGGATACCACAATCCTAGATCATAATTTCCACTTAGATATGTGAAAATTCCTTTAACTGCATTTAAGTGAGACTCTTTAGGAGAGGCTTGAAACCTAGCACATAGGTACACACTAAACAGAATATTAGGTCTACTAGCGGTTAAGTGTAGAAGTTAACCAATCATCCCTCGATATTTCTTAACATCTACACTTAACCCATTTTCATCATTGTCTAATTTAGTAGTGGTGCTCATTGGGGTTCTAGCTGGTTTAGAAGAGCTCAGTTCAAATCTCTTTAAAAACTCTTTAATGTATTTTTCTTGACAGAAGAAAATACCATCTGGAGTTTGACTAATTTGAAAGCCTAAGAAGAATCTCAACTCCCCCATCATACTTATCTCGAATTCACTTTGCATAAATGATGAGAATGTTAGTTTAAAATACGTTTTAAGTAATTATGTTTTTGATGATTAAACTTAATATGAAATTGTGATCTGATAAGTGTAATTCAATTTGAACTGAATAAATTAATCATTGCGTTATTTACATTTTTCTGGAAATGCCCTTCGTAAAGGGTATTAAGTTTTCTAATGAATTTTTGGTTAAGTGTTTTAAATCCACAGTCAATCGTCCATGTAAAAGAAGATAGAAATAAACGCAGTAATCTGTGGAAAACAATCGTCCAAAGTGTCACGTGAGAATCGGGTGACTTCAGCCAAATTCAATTGTCCAAAGCTAAAGTAGTGAGATCAGTCGTCCAAAGCTCCACGTGAAAGTCAGGTGGCTTTAAATCAAAAACGTTCTACGCGAGAGTTAAAATGTCACGTGAAAGTCAGGTGGCTTTAAATCGATTCAAACGTCCACCGTCAAGACAAACACAGTCGTCCACACTCAAAGGAAAGATGGTCGTCCACGTTCAAAGGAAAGACTGTCATCCACGTTCAAAGGAAAGACACAGTCGTCCACGTTCGAAGGAGACGCTGTCGTTCACAATCTAAGTTTACGTCTACCGCTGAACAGTTTCTTCTGCCAGCGTAACAAAGAATTACATCAACCGCGAAGCAACAGTAACACTCTTCCACGATCTAAGATAAACGTTGTCGTCCACGATCAAACACGAGGACAGTCGTCCATGACAATTAAAGACTCAGTCGTCCACGCAAGCATATAGACACACTTGTCCACGATCAAAGGAAAGGCGCAAACGTCCACAGTCTTAGCGCCCATTTCAAAAGACTGCTATCTACAGTGATAGTCGTCCATAGCTTTAACTTCAGGCCTTTAATGGAGAAGAACGAAAGCGACTTCAGAATGCAACGGCTAGCTATATAAGTACAGATGTTTCTCCAATGGCTATATTTCTATTTTTAGATGGGAAGCATTCCAGATCTGAAGCCGATTTCAAACAGAGTATATAAGGGAAAAAGAAGCTCGGGAGAAATAACTTTTGCAGAATTAATCTTCGAATCCTTACGAGCAAATACTTAGCACTACTCTGTATTTTCAGATATACCTCTCTCTCTGCCCTAGAACTTGAGATTTATCTCTTTGAGAGAGTGTAGCATTTGTGCTCAATATTCTTATTTGTAAAACTGTAAAAGGCTGTGATTGACGCTCGTGAAGATCAATCAAAGTCTAAAGGTAGTAGATTGACTTCCGTGAAGTTCAATCCAGAGTTGTAAGGCTATAGATCGACGCCCGGGAAGTTCGATCTTGTTTTCTCATGAGGAGAAGAAAATAATCTTCAAGGGGGAGACTTGGAGCGTGGACGTAGGCAAGTTTGGCCGAACAACGTTAAAAACTTACGGTGTCAAATTTCTCTCTATCCTTTACTTTGTTTATTGCCTGTGTGGTTGCTGTTAATTTGGTAATTGCATAGAAGAGAGAAAATGTTTAGATTAAGTTAATAATTTTTAATAAGTCTAATTCACCCCCTCTTAGACAATACGATCCTACAGAGAAATCATTACACAGAGAGATATTAGTTGAAACGAATATTATATCATTGACATAGATTTGCACAATAAGTATGTCTTTGTCCTTTTGCATGGTAAATAAAGTTGAATCGGTTTTACCCTTTTTGAACTTCCTTTCCTCAAAAAAATTCTTCAACCTATCATACCAAGCTCTAGGAGCTTGCTTAAGACCATACAGTGCCTTCTTAAGTTTGTACACATAATCGAGTTTATCATAGACTTCAAAACCTAAGGGTTGCTTCACATAGACTTCTTCCATAATATATCCATTTAGAAATGCACTCTTCACATCCATTTGAAAGAGTGTGAAGTTATTGTAGCATGCATAAGCTATTAGCATTCTAATTGACTCTAAACGAGCCACGGGAGAAAAAGTTTCCTCAAAATCTATACCTTCTTCTTGGCAGTAACCTTTGACAACTAGCCTAGCTTTGTTTCTAACAACTATCCCATTTTCATCCATCTTATTCTTAAATATCCATTTGGTTCCTATAATTGGATGATCTTTAGGCCTTGGAATAAGTTCTCATACATTGTTCCTTTCAAATTGATTTAACTCTTCTTGTATGGCTACTATCTAATATTCATCCAACTCGGCTTCCTCAAATTTCTTAGGTTCTATTTGAGAGATGAATGCAACATTAGCACAAAGATTCCTAAAAGAGGCTTTGGTTTTGACTCCTAAGGAAGGATCACCTAGAACTTCATCTAAAGGATGATTTTTGACATATTTCCAATCTCTAGGAAGAGCATCATTTTCATCCTTGACTGGGACAATTTCTAGAGAATTTGAAGAAGAATCTAGGAGATTTTCTCCTTAAATAGTTTCACTAGGTTTGTCTAAAGAGAGAGAATTCATTTGCTTTTCCAACATGTCATCTTCTTCCACATTGATTGTAGCTTGAAGATTCTCATCAAAAATGACATTAACAGATTCTTCAACAACTAGAGTCCTTTTGTTAAAGACTCTATAAGCCTTACTAGATAGGGAATAGCCAAGAAAAATTCCAAGGTCAGATTTAGAATCGAATTTTCCTAAGTTATCCTTTGTGTTTAGAATGAAACACTTACAATCAAAGGCTCAAAAGTACTTGACAGAAGGGATTTTTCCATTCTAAAACTCATAAGGGATTTTCTCTATAATAGATCTTATGGAGACACGATTTAGAACATAGCAAGCTGTGGAAACAGCTTCTGCCCAAAAATACTTTGGAAGAGAATTCTCATTGAGTATGGTCCGAGCAAGCTCTTGAAGTGACCTATTTTTCCTCTCAACAACTCCTTTTTGTTGAGGGGTTCTAGGGGATGAGAAATTGTGCTCAATTTCATGTTTGAGACACAAGAGTTCAAATTTTTCATTCTCAAATTCTCCACCATGATCACTATGAATAGCAACAATGGTGAGTTCCTTTTCATTTCGAACTCTCTTCTTAAAGCTAGAGAAGGTGTCAAAAGTTTCATCCTTTGACTTTAGGAAGAACATTCATGTGAACCTAGAGAAGTCATCTACTATAACATAGGCATAGAATTTTCCTCCTACACTGACCACATTAGAATGACCGAAAAGGTCCATGTGAAGAAGTTGTAGGGGCTTGGAAGTGAAGATTGCATTCTTTGATGCAAATGAACTTTTGATTTACTTGCCCATTTGGCAAGCTTCACAGACTTTATCCTTCTCAAATGATATCTTTGGAATCCCTCTAACTAGATTATTCTTAGTGATCTTAGTTAAGGTATCCATATCTACGTGTCCTAATCTTCTATGCCAAGTCCAACTATCAACGAACAAATTCACTGCAAAACATTTCTCATCAAAGCATTAAATATTATCTAAATGAATTGTGTACACATTTTCTTTTCTATAACCTTTAAACAACACTTTGCTAGATGAGCTATCCTTAATAATGCAAGAATTTGATTTAAAGGTCACACAATTGACTGATACTAAGTAAAATATGCTTTAACCCTTCTACTAATAACATATTTTCAATAATAGAGTTAGAGCTATTACCTATGTTACCGATGCCAACAATTTTTCCCTTTTGATTCCTGCCAAAAGTGACGTTTTCATTCTTCTTGTTGACATAGGCAAACTTTGTTGAATCTCCCGTCATATGCCTTGAGCATCCACTATTGAAGTACCACTGATTCTTTCTGGGAGAGCTATCAACCTCATTTTCGTGTGCCATGAAGCAAAGATTGGCAACTTCCTCATCTTCTGAAGAAGTGTCACTCTTACTGTCATCCCATGTTGCTTTCATGGCCCTCTTTTAAACCTTTTAGGAGCCTTCTTGTCTTGTGGACACTCGGCCTTGAAATGACCATGCTTCCCACACTCAAAGCATATGATCTCCTTTTCTTTTTGAGGTTTGTCTCTCTTTGAAAATCTCTTCCCTTGCATTCTTTTTTGTTGAAGGAATTTTCTAAACCTCCTTGTGATGAATGCTATCTCCTCATCGTCCTCTTCTTGCTCGGATTCGCTTTGTTTGCTAGAGGAGGCTTTGAGTGCGATGTCCTTTCTTTTGGTGATCTCCTTGACTTTGAGATCCTCCTTCTCATTGGCTCTCATAGTGATCTTATGTGTCATGAGAAAGCCAATGAGTTCTTCAAGCTTGAGGATCTTTAGATCCATTGCTTCTTGAATGGCTGTCACCTTAGGTTGTCATGCTCTCGGTAGACATCTAAGAATTTTCCTTACCAATTCTTCATTGGCATAAGTTCTACCAAGCACTTTCAAACCATTAGTAATATTAGTAAAATGTGTAAACATAGAGTTAATGGTTTCATCCTTTTCCATAGAGAATAATTCATACTCATGAACTAACATACTCCTTTTGTTCTCTTTAACTTGATTAGTTCCTTCATGAGTTATCTCAAGCAATCTCCATATCTCATATGCACTATCACGTCCTTGTACCCTATTAAATTCATCTCTATTTAAGGCACAATACAAGGTGTTTATCATTTTGGCATTTAAACTTAGATTACGTTTATCCGAATCATCTAATTCATTTGCCAACTTTGGAACTCTTACACCATTTTCGGTTTTCAATGCTTTAAATGGATCATTCTCAATAGTACTCCATAATTCATAGTCCATTGCTTGAATAAAAATTCTCATCCTAGCTTTCCAATACACATAGTCATTACCATCAAAAAGAGGTGGCCTAGTAGTGGATTGTCCCTCTACGTGTGAAGTATTTGTGTTGAATGCCATTGTAAATATATCACAATATTTTTTTAATTCACAAATATGACAATATTCAACCTAGCTCTGATACCAATTGTAGGATCGTGATTGTCTAAGAGGGGGGGGGGGGGGGGGAGAGAGTGAATTAGAAATTTCTTAAGTTAATCTCTTTTAGGAATACAAAAGATTTTATCTTATCTTCTCACTTTGTGTGCAATAAATAACAAAACAGCAAACAATATTAAACACTTAAAAGTAAGAGTGAGAGAGAGAGATTGACACAGATGTTTTAACGTGGTTCGGCCCTACCTTGCCTACGTCCACGCTTCAAGGTTTCCCCCTTGAAGATCCTTATCTTCTCCTCAACGAGATTTCTTGATCGAACTTCACAGGCGTCAATCTACAGCCTTACAAATTTGGATTGAACTTCACGGGTGTCAATCCACTGCCTTTAGGGTTTTACAATTTTGAATAGTAGAACACAAATACTGTAACGACCCCTTCTCCCAGCAAGATATTGTCCGCTCTGGGATTGGGTTGCATCCCAATATCCTCCCCTCACGGCTTTGTTTGGCAAGAACTTCACAGAAGGTCACCCAACCCGAAATTGTTCTCGCCGAAGCACTTTTAACTTCGGAGTTCTTATGGGATCCGTTGCCAATTGTGTTCCAAAACGCGTCTTGCTATGTTGGAAGGGTCTCTTTACCTATGTTTCATTTCCACATACTTCCCCAAGCGATGTGGGATTGTGACGACCCTCTTTTTTACGACCTGTCACCTTCCAGTTTCCCCGCGCAGATGTACCGCCATCGGGGTTCTGGTTCATGCAGCCATCGTACCCATACGTGCATATTCGGGTCATCACAATCACCCCCCCTCGGGGGCTCAATGTCCTCGTTGGCCACATTTTTGGTTGGGTACAAGCTTTGATACCATTTATAACGACCCCTTTTTCCAACAAGATATTGTCCGCACTCGGGATTGGGCCGTAGCCCAATATTCTCTCCTCACGACTTTGTTTGGCGAGAACTTCCCAGAAGGTCACCCAACCTGGAATTGCTCTCGCCAAAGCACTTTTAACTTCGAAGTTCTTATGGGATCCGTTGCCAATTGTGCTCCAAAACGCGTCTTGCTATGTTGGAAGGGTCTCTTTACATATGTTTCATTTCCACATACTTCCCCAAGCGATGTGGGATTGAGACGACCCCATTTTTTACGACCTGTCACCTTCCGGTTCGCCCGCGCGGACGTACTGCCATCCGGGTTCCGGTTCGTTCAGCCATCGTACCCATACTTGCATATTCGGGTCATCACAAATACTACACTCTCTAAAAGTAAAATCACAAGTTTATGTGTAGAGAGGTGTAACACAAGGAATGTCGTGTGTGCTCATAGGAGTTCAGAGAAGATTGACAAAGTTGGCAAAGATTCGCAAATCATCTCTCGAGCCACTGTTCTTCCTTTTATGCTGGTGTCTGTAAATTGCTTCTCATTTGGATGACTCCTTGTTTCCGTACTAAAACCGTTGAGAAGAGTCCGTATGAAGAAAACTAGCCGTTGAGGTCTGCAATAAATATTACTCACGCCAGAAGACTTCTTCTTGAATCGGATCCTATTATCCAAGTGGACGAAGTTATCTTTGGTGGAAGTCTTCTTGATTCGAAAGATGTTCTCTTAGTAATTGAAATCTTTGTTCGGTTGGCTTCGTTATTCATTTGACTTCTTTAATGATTTAGGTCAACAATGATTTCGGTTGATGTCAGAATCTGGTCGACTTGACTTTGTTCGGTATTGAGTTCTGTAGACATAGAATTTGGTCGACGTTGCTTTCGGTAGACATATCTGCCGGATGACTTTTTGATTCGGATGATGTTAATCTAGCAGACGAACTCTTTGTTCGGACGACGTTGATCTTGTGAAGCATTCTCATATTGGACGACTTCTTTATTCGGATGATGCTGAAAACTGGACGACTCCTTTATTCGGATGATTTTATAATCTGGACGAGTCAATCTTGTCAGAGTCTGGTCGATGTAATTTTCACGGATGACTTCGGTCGATAATCAACTGGTTCTGTCATCGGTCGATGTTCATTTTGGCCGATAACTTATACTTTCAAATGCTCTTTGACATCTGTCGATGTTCTGTTGGTTCCACCATCGGTCTATGTTGATTTCGGCAGACTTTGCTTTAAAATCCGCTTTGACAGCGGTCGATGTTGATTCTGGCAGAAGACTTAAAATTCTGGATGACATTTTACTTGCACTAGTTTTGACTACCAATAATTAATCAAAATCATTAGAAAACATAATAACTTTTTTAAAGGGCATTCCCAATTAACTGCAATTATATTAATAAAGTTCATTTCTTACAATATATTTATATATTTCACATTAATCACAATAATCAAAAATATAGTTAGACTTAAATACATTTTAAGTTAACAATTACAAATTTAAAAATCCTAATTGGTTGTATACTAAATTAATAAATTGAAAAATGACTATTTCAAACAATCCATGAAATAACAATGATACGAAGCAAAAAAGATGTATGAATATTCAACGAGAGAAAAAATAATAAAAAGTATAGATCTCATAGTTATTTTGTGAATCAAAACTTAAATAGATCTCTTGACTAGAAATTAAGAATTTAGCAATTCATAGAAAAGTAGAGAAACCCCTAAGTAGAAGAGGAGGAAGAGTTCTTCTCTCAGCCTTTTAAAAATTAAAATCTCTCATTCTAAATCTTTATGTTCCTGGATTTCCATATCAAAAGGAGATCTTCTCATTTTCAAAAAAATTTCTCTGAGTCTTTCTCTCTCCTTATCTATACTTATTATCTTTTAAAAATAGTATATCTAACCACCAAAAATATCTCCCATAACAGAATAATAAATTTATTTTTGAATTTCCTTTTTTATAGCACTCTAGCAGCGTGACCACAAGGTGTTGTCATGTCTTATTATGAGAACTCTTTTGCTCAATTTTGTATTTTTTTTTTTCGAATTTCTTCGAACTTGTTTTTGGATTTTAGACCTCCAAATTGGTTCACAATTGATCTAAACATTCATCCTAACTTACAGAATATAACACCCGGAAAATTTTCTCAACGTGAATTGCATTAAATTTACTTAGAGTATGTTTTGGGAGCTTAACATTTATCCTAGAGTTATGCTAAGCATAAGTTTAGAAATAGAAAATTTGGAGAGAAACCAATGGAATAGTGTAGTATTGTTTTAAATTAATAAAAGGAGAAATGAAATAACATATGAGGGAAAGAGGGGGTTTTCCCACGTGAGGAAGAGTGAAATGGAGGAGGGGTTGATTTATAAAATTGGTTTTATGGGTGGTCATTTTTAAAAAAGGAGTGAGGGTTTTAAAAAGATGAAACTTTGAGAAGTGAAACAAAAATTTTGAGTATTCTTCCTCCTTCTCTTCGTGGCAGCCATGGGAGAGCATCTCCATTTTTCTTCCTCTAATTTTAGCAAGCTTCAAGGTCAGTTTTAGTTGGGTTTTGTAGTCTATACGTATATTTAGTGATTCTAGGTGTTTAGAGGGAGTTTTGATGAGATTTTTGTGGAGTTTGAGAAACCCTAATAAGGTATTCCGAAAATTCCTTTTTCCTTGTTGGTTTTTCTTGTTATTTTGGTCGTTTAAACTTAGGATAGAACGATTTAGGTTGATTATGTAGATAGATTAGAGATTGGGTTGAAATTGGTGAAAAACCGGTTTTGGTACAATATGTTGCCGGTTCTGTTTTTGTTGAATTCGATCGACCATATTTTTTAGTTGGTAAAATGTATTGATTCATTGGATTGTAGACAAGTAGAGGTTTACGAAATGAGGTGGATTGTTGAAATCTGTTGAAAAATGAGTAAGTTATGCCCGATTGAAGTTTGGACATTGTAATTGGGTAAAATTCGGGATTTAGTTTGGGGTTAGAGTGTTAGCTTGGTTTATGGTTAAAAAAAATAGAGTTGACATCCTTTAGATTATGTTTTGCTTATTTCTAAGTGAATTCCATGTTTCTGCTAGGTTAACGAGTCGAGCATTTAGCACGGCCAACGTGAGTGAGTAAGTTACGGAGAATCTAGGTAAATAGAGTATGTGTGTGCCTTCAGGCCTACATCACAGAATAATAGGGTATGTGTGTAACACCCGACAATTTCAGCCAGGTGATTTTCTTAACCATTTTAATTGTCACCCTTTCATTGACCTTTATGATTTTAAATTTAATGCCAAGACTTATTTATTACAACTTGAGTGAAACTAGGTTGGGTGGCAAGCTCGTAATTAAGGTGGATTTTAATTGGTATAAATAGGTTATGGGAATTCTTAAACCTCATTAAAACCTCACTGTAGTCGACATTTCCTCTCTCAGCGATTCTTCCTTCCAGAGCTCCTTCTCTGCTAGCTATTCCTTCGTAGGCGACAAGTTCTTCAGCCTCCACTTCGACAATCCACGCTCTAGGTAAGACTTAGACAATGTAGTTACTGGGTAGTTACTTAGAGCTCTGTTTTCAGCTAGAACTTGTGGTTTCGGATTCTTCACTAACAGAGTAATGGTAGTGACAATCATGATCTGTGTTTAGTAATGGCATTCCTGATTCGATTCTGGACATTAAGATAACAGACCGTGTTTAGTTGTTAGACTTAATCCAGTTATTTAGGTTCTGAAAGTTTCCTGTTTATCGGATGATGTCTTCCATCGGATGATGTCTTCCATCGGATGATGTCTTCTATCGGATGATGTCTTCCATCGAATGATGTCTTCTAATGGATGATGTCTTCCATCGGATGATGTTTTCCATCGGATGTTGTCTTCTATTGGATCATGTCTTCTATCTGAATGAGATTTAATGAGTCACGTGATGTGCATGTGTCAATCGGTAGAAGCCGATATTAAGTCTTGTCATTTTGTGATCGGATGAAGTTTAATGAGTCATGTGATGTGCATGTGTCAATCGGTAGAAGCCGATATTAAGTCTTGTCATTTTGTGATCGGATGAAGTTTAATGAGTCACGTGATGTGCATGTGTCAATCGGTAGAAGCCGATATTAAGTCTTGTCATTTTGTTATCGGATGAAGTTTAATGAGTCACGTAATGTGCATGTGTCAATCGGTAGAAGCTGATATTAAGTCTTGTCATTTTGTGATCGGATAAAGTTTAATGAGTCACGAGATGTGCATGTGTCAATCGTAGAAGCCGATATTAAGTCTTGTCATTTTGTGATCGGATAAAGTTTAATGAGTCACGAGATGTGCATGTGTCAATCGATAGAAGCCGATATTAAGTCTTCTGAAAGTTTCCTGTCCATCGGATGATGTCTTCCATCGGATGATGTCTTCTATTGGATGATGTCTTCCATCGGATGATGTCTTCTATCGGATGATGTCTTCCATCGGATGATGTTTTCCATCAGATGATGTCTTCAATCGGATAATGTCTTTTATCGGATGATGTCTTCCATCGATGATGTCTTCTATTGGATGATGTCTTCTATCGGATGATGTCTTCCATCGATGATGTCTTCTATTGGATGATGTCTTCCATCGGATGATGTCTTCCATCGATGATGTCTTCTATCGGATGATGTCTTCCATCGGATGAGTTTAATGAGTCACGTGATGTGCATGTGTCAATCGGTAGAAGCCGATATTAAGTCTTGTCGTTTTGTGATCGGATGAAGTTTAATGAGTCACGTAATGTGCATGTGTCAATCGGTAGAAGCCGATATTAAGTCTTGTCGTTTTGTGATCGGATGAAGTTTAATGAGTCACGAGATGTGCATGTGTCAATCGATAGAAGCCGATATTAAGTCTTCTGAAAGTTTCCTGTCCATCGGATGATGTCTTCCATCGATGATGTCTTCCATCGGATGATGTCTTCCATCGGATGATGTCTTCTATTGGATGATGTCTTCCATCGGATGATGTCTTCTATCGGATGATGTCTTCCATCGGATGATGTTTTCCATCAGATGATGTCTTCAATCGGATAATGTCTTCTATCGGAATGAGGTTTAATGAGTCACGTGATGTGCATGTGTCAATCGTAGAAGCCGATATTAAGTCTTCTGAAAGTTTCCTGTCCATCGGATGATGTCTTCTATCGGATGATGTCTTCCATCGATGATGTCTTCTATCGGATGATGTCTTCCATCGGATATGGATGATGTCTTCCATCGGATGATGTCTTCTATCGGATGATGTCTTCCATCGGATGATGTTTTCCATCAGATGATGTCTTCAATCGGATAATGTCTTCTATCGGAATGAGGTTTAATGAGTCACGTGATGTGCATGTGTCAATCGGTAGAAGCCGATATTAAGTCTTGTCGTTTAGTGATCGGATGAAGTTTAATGAGTCACGTGATGTACATGTATCAATCGGTAGAAGCCGATATTAAGTCTTGTCGTTTTGTGATCGGATGAAGTTTAATGAGTCACGTAATGTGCATGTGTCAATCGGTAGAAGCCGATATTAAGTCTTGTCGTTTTGTGATCGGATGAAGTTTAATGAGTCACGAGATGTGCATGTGTCAATCGATAGAAGCCGATATTAAGTCTTGTCGTTTTGTGATTGGATGAAGTTTAATGAGTTACGTGACGTGCATATGTCAATCGGTAGAAGCCGATATTAAGTCTTGTCGTCTTGTGATCGGATGAAGTTTAATGAATCACATGGGATGCATGTGTCAATCGGTAGGAGCGTGCACCATGCTCTGTCGTTTTGCAATCGGTAGATGTCCTTGAGTTTCCAATTCCCTTCGGCCAAATGTCTTAACATTTTGTCTAATTATGAACGTTGTCTACTTTTGAGTTTTCCGCTATAAAGTCGAGGATTAAAGATAAGAATTATCATCACTGAGAGGAAATTTAAAATTTTCCGTAATTTCTCTTATTTCAGTTCAATGTTTTGGATAGCAAACCGGGTCTGGAAGACTCGGGGCATTACAATTATGGTATCAAAGCGAAACCGGGTTCTAAAATTGATTATGTAGACTTCCTTCCAGCACTGACTGCCACCTGAGTGCACTCTAGCAACTGTAAGTATTTACGATTTTAGTAATGTCATTATGTTAAGATGTGTTTATGATTCCTTGTTTAGGAATCTCAAAATGGTAAGAGGTCAACAAAGGGAGAGCAATGAGGATAGTAACACCATCGCTCAGTTAACCGAGTTGGTTATTCACCAGTCTTGCCAAATTGAGCAGTGGGTGACTGCTAGGGATGAGCAAGGAAATTCTAGCTCAAATACGACTCACGACAATGGGAGCGAGCGTTTTCACCGCCTTCGACGTCCAGTATTCAATGGTCAAGTTTTGGATCCTATTTATGCTGAGGAGTGGATTCGGATAATTGAGGACATGTTCAAGTATGCCAAGGTCAATGAAGGGGACTGTTAAGTCTTGAAAAAGACTTATTGTACAAGTGCTTTTAATTATAAATTGCTGAAATTTAAGTGATAAATCAAAGTAATACATATATATTAACAGTGAATGCTACAGCATCACTGCAGCATCAGTATCTTTGTCAATTATTAAAAATACGTATTATTTTTCAGATAATTATCACTAATTTGAATTTTGTATTTTCTTATTTTAATGCAGAATTATTAGCGGGAAGATTGAATTCAAATGATGAAAATTATGAAGAGAGAGAATACAAATTTCCACAAGGTTATGTTTACAAAAAATAAAGGATGGAATTATGGAAAAGGAAGATAAATTGACGGTAGGATCAATCTAAATCAGAAGAGAGAGAAAGGATTTGTTGCTGAAATTAAGGAAGAAACATAACAAACAAAAGAGGAGATTTTTGGGGAGAACCAGACACGTAGAACAGGAGAAAAAAGAAAGGAAGAAGATTGGAGGGAGAGAATTCAATTAGCAAAGAGAGAGTCAGTCAGGAAGAGGAGGCACGGTCTTCAACAGATGGCTCCAATAATTCTTCTTCTTCTTCTTCATTTTTATTTTATTTTTGATATAATTTTATAGATTGTTTAATCTCTTTCTTTCTTATGAACTAAATTTTCTTTTGGCTCGATGAGAGAGTACTAAACTATTGATTTCTTGTGGAATGCTTTTGATTTATGTTAAACAATTCAATATGTTTTTAGTGATTAATTTATTTTATGCATATCACATGAATAAATATTAAGATGCTATTTTAGACGCCATGAAATAGTTATTGAGACGTGTATTGAATTGCATGGATGATTGATGCATGTGACAAGTATCAATTATAAGTATTATCATAATGGTTGCTTAAATTCATGTGATATATAGAATAATGCTTAAGTGGAATTCTAGATTGTATTGATTTTTCATAAGTCTGAAAAATAATATAAAAAAAAAATTAATCAAGAGTATAGACCAAGCCTTGATTCATGAGAAAATTCTAGTCATTTAACATAAAACTATAGCATCCCTACAATATTTGTAGTAAGAAATCAATTGGTGAAGGAAATCAAATCGAAGTCGTTTCTAATTATCTAGTCATATAATTTGGTTTGGTTTCTATTATTTTCATATTTGAATATTAATTTCTCTGAAATTAAATATTTGTTCCACAAATAGTTTAAAATTGATTAAATTTTGTCCTCGTGGGATCAATATCTTTGCAATATCTTTGTACTACTTGGTTCCACAAATAGTTTAAAATTGATTAAATTTTGTCCTCGTGGGATCAATATCTTTGTACTACTTGGTTCCACAAATAGTTTAAAATTGATTAAATTTTGTCCTCGTGGGATCAATATCTTTGTACTACTTGGTTCCACAAATAGTTTAAAATTGATTAAATTTTGTCCTCGTGGGATCAATATCTTTGTACTACTTGGTTCCACAAATAGTTTAAAATTGATTAAATTTTGTCCTCGTGGGATCAATATCTTTGTACTACTTGGTTCCACAAATAGTTTAAAATTGATTAAATTTTGTCCTCGTGGGATCAATATCTTTGTACTACTTGGTTCCACAAATAGTTTAAAATTGATTAAATTTTGTCCTCGTGGGATCAATATCTTTGTACTACTTGGTTCCACAAATAGTTTAAAATTGATTAAATTTTGTCCTCGTGGGATCAATATCTTTGTACTACTTGGTTCCACAAATAGTTTAAAATTGATTAAATTTTGTCCTCGTGGGATCAATATCTTTGTACTACTTGGTTCCACAAATAGTTTAAAATTGATTAAATTTTGTCCTCGTGGGATCAATATCTTTGTACTACTTGGTTCCACAAATAGTTTAAAATTGATTAAATTTTGTCCTCGTGGGATCAATATCTTTGTACTACTTGGTTCCACAAATAGTTTAAAATTGATTAAATTTTGTCCTCGTGGGATCAATATCTTTGTACTACTTGGTTCCACAAATAGTTTAAAATTGATTAAATTTTGTCCTCGTGGGATCAATATCTTTGTACTACTTGGTTCCACAAATAGTTTAAAATTGATTAAATTTTGTCCTCGTGGGATCAATATCTTTGTACTACTTGGTTCCACAAATAGTTTAAAATTGATTAAATTTTGTCCTCGTGGGATCAATATCTTTGTACTACTTGGTTCCACAAATAGTTTAAAATTGATTAAATTTTGTCCTCGTGGGATCAATATCTTTGTACATCGGTAAGTTTGAGGCCTTGTCCAGGTTTGCACCTCGTCTGGTGGATGATGAAGAAGACAAGATTCACCAGTTTGTCCATGGACTGAAGCCGAGCCTCTTCCAGGGAGTAAAGACTGTAGGGATCCATAACATACCTTATTCGAAGTGGCGCTAAGGCTTTGGAATTGGAGGAAGTTGAGTTAACAGTACAAGAACAACGTGAACCACCAAGGAAGTTCATCAAGGATACTCAGCCACCACCGCGCCAGAACAAAGGTTGGTAGCCACAACAGAATAGAGGACCGCAGCAACAGCAGAAAGGTATGAAGAGACCCTTCAATCCAAATGATGATCAAGGAAAATGAAAGCGACCTCTAGCTCCCCTATGTTCCACCTGCCAGAAGAATCATCATGGCGAATGTAAACTATATTCTGGCCGTTACTATATTCTTACCCCCAAACGGAGATCGGTATTCCTTCTAAGTTATTCCAAAAATAAGTAAAATACCGGTTATATCCTCGCTAGACACTCAACGGTTACTGAAAGGTGGTTGTGAGAGTTATCTAGCTAGTATAATTGATGTCCGAGTAAAGAGTAAGGTAGAACTTCAGGAAATTCTCATAGTCCGAGAGTTCCCAGATGCATTTTTGGACGACTTGCCTGGGCTACCACCTGATAGGAAAATCGAGTTTGTAATCGATACATATCCTGAGGCTTTACCTGTGTCTAAGAACCCCTACCGCATGGCACCTGTTGAGTTGAAGGAATTGAAGATCCAACTACAGGAATTAGTAGACAAGGGATTTATACACCCCAGCTGTTCTCCCTGGGGTGCACCTGTCCTATTCGTTAAGAAGAAAGATGGTTCTCTTAGAATGTGCATAGATTACAGAGAGTTAAACAAGTTGACAATCAAGAATAGATATCCCTTGCTCCGTATCGACAATTTGTTTGAACAACTTCAAGGAGCTAAAGTGTTTTCAAAGATCGACTTACGTTCAGGTTACTACCAACTTGTAACACCCGAAAATTTTTATAACGCGTATAGGCCTTAGATTAAACAATTAAAGGGTAAATGTTAGGAATGAAAGGTGAATGAAAGGTTTAGAAATGATTCAAAGGAAGAAGAAGAATAAAGTTGAGAAATCAAATAAGGATAGGTTTGAAAATTCAAACCTTGGAAAAGTCAAATGCATAAACTAATCAAAATTTTAAAAAAAATTTAATTAATAAAATAATGGTGATTTAAGGTTAGTTTTGGCATTGGATTTAAAGAGAGAAAGTGAGGGAGAGAATTTGACAATTCAAACTCTTGTGATTGGTTGAAAATGGTGTTTGAAAAGTCAAATTCTTACACCAATAGGAATCAGGTAAAAAATGAGTTGAATGTGGTAAATTTGTGGGGGTTTTGGCGTTGGAAGACATAATAAAGGAGGGCTAAAAGTGTAATTTTACAAAGGTTAATTAAATGAATGAATTAAAAAGAGAAAAATGGGTTTTTTTCATTCATCTTCTTCTCCTCCATCGCTCTCTCTCCCTTTTCCTCCATAGCCGACGATTCCCCTCCCTTGTTCTTCATTTTCTCAAGGCAATCCAAGGTAAAATTTGTTGGGTTTTGGTTTGTGTATGGTTGGATGAAGCTTAGGAGTGTTTTTAGGGTGTTTTAGATGGTTTTGATGAGGGTTTGAAAACCCTAGTTGGAGGAGTCCGAATTTTGGGGTTCCAAATTGGGATTTCTTCCCAAATTTCATGGTTTAATTGTTAGATATGTTAGTTTAGGTTAATTAAGTGGTTAGATTGTGAATTGGAAGTGAAATACACAAAATCGGTTTGTATGCGAAAAGGTGGCCGAATCTGTCCTATGGTTTTCAGATTGGCTAAGTGTTTTGTTTGGTTAATTTAAACATTTCAATGGATAGTAGACGTGTAGAGGTTTCCGAATTGGGGTGGCACGTCGAAATCCGTTGAAAAACGAGGGAGTTATGACCGTTTGAAGTTCGACGGTCAAAATTGTGCAAAAACCAGGTTTAAGTGTTTTAGTGTGAAATGTGCTTTAAGTATTGGTTAGTTTTAGGTTTAATAATTTCTTAGAATTTATTAGTGACTTATCAAGCTAAGTTTTACCGGTAGAAGTGAGCAAGTGGAAGCCGAGCATTTAGGTAAGTAGTGGTAGCTATTCCTTCGCATTCGGGCCTACACCATAGAACGGTAGGGTTATTTATTTCGTGTTGCGTTGTGTTGTTGGTTTCGTATGGTATTGCATATTTGAAGCATGCATCATGGTATAGCACGTTAGGTACGATTAGTGGCATTGTTTGGCATTGTGAGCATGAACGTAATCAGATAAAGTGAATTGTAAAATGCATCTCGAATAGTGTGCCTTGTCGGGATGAGGTGCTGGTGTGTAGCACCCCGAGGGAACTCTATGAGAGATGACCGGCTAAAACACGAAATCCTGAATAGTGTACCTTGTCGGGATGAGGTGCTGGTGTGTAGCACCCCAAGGGGACCTCTATGAAGGATGATTGGCTAAAATACGTGAAGGTCGTGAGTATGAATTCCTAGACGGTTATAGGATTCTACGATCAACGAGGGAGGTCATGTATAGCCATCCTAGACGGTTATGGGATGTGTGCTATCTGGTCTTGCTCTGGTGGTTTGGAGTGTGGCCATCCTAGACGGTTATGGGATGTGTGCCTACTCGATCCACACGGCTTATAAAAGATTAAAGCAACGAACAACAAATAAGCACAACTGAGTGTTAGAAACTGCATGTGTGTTAGGTTGATTGCATTGTGTGTTGTCGCATTTGTATTCCCTACTTGCTAAGCATTAGGCTTACGTTTTGTGTTCTATGGTGTAGGTGACGAAGCATTGACAGGTGAGCTGGAGAGTGAGGATCAGGACTAGGAGCAGTCGGGGATCCACGGAGCTCGCCGGCGCAGGCCATTGTCGAGGCGCTTCGACCTGATTCTTGGGGATATTTGGTTGTTGATGGATTGGATATGTTTTGGTTAGTTTTGGTTGGTGTTGATGGGTGTTTATAGGAGCGGTATAGTTATTTGTGGTTTAATGTTGTGGTGTATTTTGTGTAGTGTTGTTGGGATTTGATTTTAGTGTTCGTTTGGTTAGATTATGTTTTGGTGTATATAGTACTGGTTGATTCTGGCTTGGATTGGTTTGAATTGTGTTTTAAATGTATTGTTTTTTTTTCAAGTTTTGGATTTTGGATTTTGAAACTTTTAGGCATTATATTGCCATTTTTTTTTTAAATCGAGTCAAATATTTTAGGAAAATTATTTTATTTTATCTTTTAAACGCGGGGTTGGCTAGCAATGTAGCGTATCGAACAGGGGCAGGTTCGGGGGGCGTTACACTACTGAAGGTTAAGGAGGGAGATATACCAAAGATAGCCTTCAGAACCCGCTATGGACACTATGAATTTCTTGTGATGTCGTTTGGACTGACAAATGCACCTGCAGCCTTTATGGACTTGATGAATCGAGTGTTTCGTGAGTACTTGGATAAGTTTGTGATTGTGTTTATTGATAATATCTTAATATATTCACGGACTAAAGCTGACTATGAAGAACACCTAAGAGTGGTTTTGGCGACTTTAAATCAGTAGCAGCTCTATGCCAAGTTGTCCAAATGTGAGTTCTGGTTAGATAAGGTCAACTTTTTAGGTCATGTCATCTCTGCTGAGGGCATATCCGTAGACCCAACCAAGATTCAAGCTGTTAAGGACTGGCCACAGTCAAGGAATGCCAGCGAGGTTCGTAGTTTCCTTGGTCTGACAGGTTATTATAGGAAGTTCATTAAGGGATTCTCTATGATAGCTAAGCCTTTAACTAGTTTGACAAAGAAAGACACCAAATACTCTTGGTCTGAAGCTTGTGAAGAGAGTTTCCAGACCTTGAAACTGAAGTTGACGACAGCCCCTCTTTTGGCACTCCCAACTAAAGAAGGGAAGTTCAATGTTTATTGTGAAGCATCCAAAGTCGGTCTGAGATGTGTCTTGATGCAAAAATGCAAGGTTGTAGCGTATGCCTCCAGGCAACTGAAGAGTTATGAACAGAATTACCACACTCATGATTTGGAGTTAGCTGCAGTTGTTTTTGCATTAAAGATTTGGAGACACTATTTGTATGGTCAGCAGTGTGAAGTGTTTTCTGACCATAAAAGCCTGAAGTACCTTTTTACCTAAAAGGAGTTGAACATGAGACAAAGACGTTGGTTAGAGTTTGTTAAGGATTATGACTTTGAAATTAAGTACCACCCGGGTAGGGCTAATGCTGTAGCCGATGCATTAAGCAAGATGTCGACACAATGCAGCCCGCGGTGTCAACCATGTCTATACCTTTGAGGACAGAAGTACAGAAGTTCGAGTTGGAGATGGTTTCTGAACTGTTAGCCTTACTTGCTGATGTTTCTATTAGACCAACTATCATGGATAGGATCAGGGAGGCACAACAAAAGGATTCAAAGGAAAATAGTAGCATGATGAGTAAGTTGACTAGATAAGACTTAGACAATGTAGTTACTGGGTAGTTACTTAGAGCTCTGTCTTCAGCTAGAACTTGAGGTTTCAGATTCTTCACTAACAGAGTAATGGTAGTGACAATCATGATCTGTGTTTAGTAATGGCATTCTCGATTCGATTCTGGACATTAAGATAACATACCGTGTTTAGTTGTTAGACTTAATCTGGTTATTTAGGTTCTGGAAGTTTAATCTGTACACACTAGGTGCTCGACTAGGAAGATTTAGAAATATTTATGTTAGATACTAGGATGACTTTTAATTAGGATTTTGATTTAACACTGTAATGTGAAATGTTTCTAGGTGAAGAAGTTTGAAGAGAAGTGCTCAAGTTGCTAAGGAAACCAGGTAAGTGAGTGAGTAAGATTTCCGGCCATTAAGGCCCTACATCGCAAGGGTACTAGGTAGAAGTTATATATGATGTTTAAAGGTTATCTGTGCTATTGTCTGTTTGGGAAAGATACTCGAGTTGATGTTATGATCCTTTGATGAATGAATGGCTTGTTCAGTAGTCTGATGAACTAAGATTACTCATGCTCATGCATCATGAATATTTCTCAAGCATATGAAAATGTTTTAAGTGCATGATTTCTCCCATGAACAAGATATGAACATGAAACTTATGCAACAAGGATTAAGAGATGGTTGGGGGCGGTTTGGCGTATGTCACTGTCCAAAAGAAGGACCATGAATACGACCCGCAAAGGACTATGTACACTCTCACTGTCAACCCCCTTTTCGGCACAAATCCTCCCTTAATCTATATGATGAAAACGATAAACATGAACAAGAACAAGAACACGAAAAGATCATGAACATGTGTTTCCTTTAATTTGTGCATTCATGCATACATGTTAGCATTGCACTCTTTACTAAGCATTAGACTTATAGTTTAAACCTTATGATGTAGGTGAAGAACTACCAAGTGAGGATTTCAAGTCTAATGAGGATGTTTAAGGCTGGTTGCTGGAAGGTGTTCAGGCTGTCAGTAAGTGGCTGGAAAGGCGATTTCAACTCCGGGTTACTACACTTATCATATTAGTAAGGTTATGAATATTGAGGTCTATGTAGGATGCTTTCTTAAAACAATGGATACTGGAACTTAACTGATTAACTTCTGAGTTTGAGAATGATCGTGAAATGATAGAATGATCATTTTTGTTAGAGTCTCTCACTACACGTATTCTAGATGAGGTTATGGTCCAACTGTGTGTTAGTTTATTCAGTCATGTTGAAGTTTGTGAAAGTTTGAAAGTTTCCTGTCTATCGGATGATGTCTTCCATCCGATGATGTCTTCCATCAGATGATGTCTTATATCGGATGATGTCTTCCATCGGATGATGTCTTCTATCGGATGATGTCTTCCATCGGATGATGTCTTCCATCGGATGATGTCTTCCATCGGATGATGTCTTCCATCGGATGATGTCTTCCATCGGATGATGTCTTCCATCGGATGATGTCTTCCATCGGATGATGTCTTCCATCGGATGATGTCTTCCATCGGATGATGTCTTCCATCGGATGATGTCTTCCATCGGATGATGTCTTCCATCGGATGATGTCTTCCATCGGATGATGTCTTCCATCGGATGATGTCTTCCATCGGATGATGTCTTCCATCGGATGATGTCTTCCATCGGATGATGTCTTCCATCGGATGATGTCTTCCATCGGATGATGTCTTCCATCGGATGATGTCTTCCATCGGATGATGTCTTCCATCGGATGATGTCTTCCATCGGATGATGTCTTCCATCGGATGATGTCTTCCATCGGATGATGTCTTCCATCGGATGATGTCTTCCATCGGATGATGTCTTCCATCGGATGATGTCTTCCATCGGATGATGTCTTCCATCGGATGATGTCTTCCATCGGATGATGTCTTCCATCGGATGATGTCTTCCATCGGATGATGTCTTCCATCGGATGATGTCTTCCATCGGATGATGTCTTCCATCGGATGATGTCTTCCATCGGATGATGTCTTCCATCGGATGATGTCTTCCATCGGATGATGTCTTCCATCGGATGATGTCTTCCATCGGATGATGTCTTCCATCGGATGATGTCTTCCATCGGATGATGTCTTCCATCGGATGATGTCTTCCATCGGATGATGTCTTCCATCGGATGATGTCTTCCATCGGATGATGTCTTCCATCGGATGATGTCTTCCATCGGATGATGTCTTCCATCGGATGATGTCTTCCATCGGATGATGTCTTCCATCGGATGATGTCTTCCATCGGATGATGTCTTCCATCGGATGATGTCTTCCATCGGATGATGTCTTCCATCGGATGATGTCTTCCATCGGATGATGTCTTCCATCGGATGATGTCTTCCATCGGATGATGTCTTCCATCGGATGATGTCTTCCATCGGATGATGTCTTCCATCGGATGATGTCTTCCATCGGATGATGTCTTCCATCGGATGATGTCTTCCATCGGATGATGTCTTCCATCGGATGATGTCTTCCATCGGATGATGTCTTCCATCGGATGATGTCTTCCATCGGATGATGTCTTCCATCGGATGATGTCTTCCATCGGATGATGTCTTCCATCGGATGATGTCTTCCATCGGATGATGTCTTCCATCGGATGATGTCTTCCATCGGATGATGTCTTCCATCGGATGATGTCTTCCATCGGATGATGTCTTCCATCGGATGATGTCTTCCATCGGATGATGTCTTCCATCGGATGATGTCTTCCATCGGATGATGTCTTCCATCGGATGATGTCTTCCATCCGATGATGTCTTCCATCAGATGATGTCTTATATCGGATGATGTCTTCCATCGGATGATGTCTTCTATCGGATGATGTCTTCCATCGGATGATGTCTTCCATCGGATGATGTCTTCCATCGGATGATGTCTTCCATCGGATGATGTCTTCCATCGGATGATGTCTTCCATCGGATGATGTCTTCCATCGGATGATGTCTTCCATCGGATGATGTCTTCCATCGGATGATGTCTTCCATCGGATGATGTCTTCCATCGGATGATGTCTTCCATCGGATGATGTCTTCCATCGGATGATGTCTTCCATCGGATGATGTCTTCCATCGGATGATGTCTTCCATCGGATGATGTCTTCCATCGGATGATGTCTTCCATCGGATGATGTCTTCCATCGGATGATGTCTTCCATCGGATGATGTCTTCCATCGGATGATGTCTTCCATCGGATGATGTCTTCTATCGGATGATGTCTTCCATCGGATGATGTCTTCCATCGGATGATGTCTTCCATCGGATAATGTCTTCTATCAGAATGAGGTTTAATGAGTCACGTGATGTGCATGTGTCAATCGGTAGAAGCCGATATTAAGTCTTGTCATTTTGTGATCAGATGAAGTTTAATGAGTCATGTGATGTGCATGTGTCAATCGGTAGAAGCCGATATTAAGTCTTGTCGTTTTGTGATCGGATGAAGTTTAATGAGTCACGTGATGTGCATGTGTCAATTGGTAGAAGCCGATATTAAGTCTTGTCGTTTTGTGATCGGATGAAGTTTAATGAGTCACGTGATGTGCATGTGTCAATCGGTAGAAGCCGATATTAAGTCTTGTCATTTTATGATCGGATGAAGTTTAATGAGTCACGAGATGTGCATGTGTCAATTGATAGAAGCCGATATTAAGTCTTGTCGTTTTGTGACCGGATGAAGTTTAATGAGTCACGTGATGTGCATGTGTCAATCAGTAGAAAGCGATATTAAGTCTTGTCATCTTGTGATCGGATGAAGTTTAATGAATCACGTGGGATGCATGTGTCAATCGATAGGAGCGTGCACCATGCTTTGTCGTTTTGCGATCGGTAGATGTCCTTGAGTTTCCAATTCCCTTCGGCCAAATGTCTTAACGTTTTGTCTAATTATGAACGTTGTCTACTTATTGAGTTTTCCACTGTAAAGTCGAGGATTAAAGATAAGAATTATCATCACTGAGAAAAAATTTAAAATTTTTCGTAATTTCTCTTAGTTCAGTTCAATGTTTTGGGTAGCAAACCGGGTCTGGAAGACTCGGGGTGTTACAATGTGCATGTTATTGTATGTTTTCGTTACATCATGCATCATGTTTTAAAAAGAGCACGAAAATGGATTTTGCATGTAGTATAAACGGTATCGTAGGCATGAACGAGCAGTGAAATACATGAGCTGTTAAGGGAAGTAATCCGCCCCTTAATGTAGTATGAGGATGTATGAATTGAGAAAAGTGATCCGCTTCCCATCTAATATGAGGATCAAAGCGTGGCCTTGGAGTGACTGATCCTGTAACACCCGACATTTCGGCCAGGTGATTTTCTGACCATTTTCATTGTCACCCTCTTATTTAATCGTTATGATTTAAATTTAATGTTAAGACAAATTTATTACAAGTTGTGTGAAACAAGGTTGGGTGGCAGTTTTGTAATTAAAATCGATGGATTTAGTATAAATAGAAATGGAAACCTTAAACCTCATTTATTACCACTGTAGCCGACATTCCCTCTCGGCGATTCCTTCTTTCCCAAGTTCTTGCTCTCGGCTACCAGAACTTCCCTTATCGACGGCTGGTTTCGAGCTTGCTCTTCTCTGCAAATCCACACCCGAGGTATGAAATGGACAATGTAGTCATTCATTAGTAAATAGAGCTCTGTTTTCAGCTCGGCACTGAGTTCGGATATTTTTAGCAGTGGCTGAGTAGCTTTAGACTTTTTAAAATCTGAGAGTAGAAATGTCATCCCGAATCGATTCTGAGCATTTTAAGTAACCAACTCGGATTTAATCAATGGTAAAACCTGTCCACCTAGTTTCGGATTTCAGACTGCAGTGTGTCAAACAGAGGAATCGGAATGACTTTAGCTATTAGATCCTAGGATGGTTTATGATTAGGACTATTAGGACTTTGTTTTAACTACTGTAATGTACATGTTTTAGGTGAAGAAGTTTAAAGGAAAGAAGCTCGGATTGCTAAGGAATCCAGGTAAGTGAATGTATTAAGATTTCCGGCCACTAGGGCCCTACACCGCAAGGGTATTAGGAAATCACTGAGATGTTAGCTTATTGACTATGATTTGTTATTTCCACGATATGAAGAAGTTGTGTAAGTAAATGTAAAGTTACAGGATGTTTTACTTGTCCTCATGATATGACTTCTCTCTACGAACTTTATGTCTATGCACTGTGTCCCTGTTATGATTAAGTTGAGAATATGAAAAGCAAATGTAACCAAGATTAAGTGCAGAGCGGGGAAAGACTATGTTATGCATGACTCGCGAATTCTCCCACTGGTGGAGGCCGAGTTAATGATATGTATGACTCGCGAAATCTCCCACTGGTGGAGGCCGAGTTAATGATATGTACGACTCGCGAAATCTCCCACTGGTGGAGGCCGAGTTAATGATATGTATGGCTCGCGAATTCTCCCACTGGGGAGGCCGAGTGATGTATCATGATTGCCGCGATAGGCAAATGATTATGTACGACTGCCGCGATAGGCAAATGACTATGTACCCCTGTCTTCCTCCCTCGTTCCCTGCCTTAATACATGTTATGTAAAGGATAAAGATGAACATGAATGAAGAATGGTTTATGAACTTATGTCCCTTTAAATTGTGTACTCATGTATATCTGTCAGCATGCATTCCTTACTAAGCATTAGGCTTATAGTTAAACCTTATGGTGTAGGTGAAGAAGGTTCAGGTGAGGATGTTATGTTCAAAGAGGATGCTTAAGGCTGGTTGCTGGAGGATGCTCAAGGTGACAGTGCGGGACTGGAGAGGCGATTTATGACCCCTGGTTAAGACTCTTATGTTACAGTATGTTAAAGAATATGGTAGTTTAAGTAGGATGAGATTATTTTAAAACGTTGAGCTTTGAAACTGTCTAGTGGATCACTGAGTCAGGGAATGATTATATAGATTTATAAATGGTCTGTTGCTTAAGTCTTCCGCTATATGCATTTTGAATGAGTTGTGTTTTCTTTCTGTTGGAAGGAGTCATTTGATGATTTAGAGTTCTCTACCGTAAGACGGAAGCTGGAAGAGGTAGTCTTCCGGCTGACGTCATCGGCAGATGCCGAAGGATAGTTGTATGATGGTTTAGTCTTCCGGATGACGTCACCGGAAGATGTAAAATGTGTTTTGTCGTTTAGCGACCGGAAGATGTAAATGTGTTTTGTCGCTTAGCGACCGGAAGATGTAAAATGTGTTTTGTCGCTTAGCGACCGGAAGATGTAAAATGTGTTTTGTCGTTTAGCGACCGGAAGATGTAAAATGTGTTTTGTCGCTTAGCGACCGGAAGATGTAAAATGTGTTTTGTCGCTTAGCGACCGGAAGATGTAAAATGTGTTTTGTCGTTTAGCGACCGGAAGATGTAAAATGTGTTTTGTCGCTTAGCGACCGGAAGATGTAAATGTGTTTTGTCGCTTAGCGACCGGAAGATGTAAAATGTGATTTGTCATTTAGTGACCGAATGATGTTTTAATTTAGCACGCGAGGCCCACGTGCCCACCGGAAGATGTCTCCTTTTAGGTGATGATAAGCGAGTCACGCGTAATACACGTGATGACCGGACGACTAAGTTTCTGAGGGTTGTCAACGCAGGCAACCCATGCAGACCCGAGTGGTATTTTGTATTAAGAGAATTGAGGGCACTTCCTCTTTTCCCGAAATTGTCAAGAAACCGATGACCGAGTCCAGTCGCTCGACTCTGTGAAAGTTTGAGCCGACGAGGCGTGGGAAGTTGGGCATGAGAGGGTTCGTCTTCCTTAATGGTTCTGCGTCTCTATTACCAGTTTAGAAAAAAAAATATATATGTAAAATGTGAAAGTCTGTTGAGAGATAGTAAGTGAATGTAATAATAGTAAAAGTCAAGCAAACGATTAATGAAAGGATATGAACACGTGACGGCTCCTGGCCGGGGTCGTTACAATTGTGGTATCAAAGCAAAACCAGGTTCTAAAACCGATTCTGCAGACTGCCTCCCAGCACTGACTGTCACTTGAGCACACCTCAGCAACTGTAAGTGTTTATGATTTCATGTATGTCATTAAGTTAAGTTATGCCTGTAATGATTTGCCAGGAATCCCAAGATGGTTAGAGGTCAACAGAGAGAGGCCAATGAGGATAGCAATGCTATTGCTCAGTTGACTGAGTTGGTCATGCGCCAATCTCACCAGATAGAACGACTGATGACAGCTAGAGAAGAACAAGGCAACTCCAGTACTAACGCAACTCATGATCACGGGGGTGAGCGCTTTCACCGGCTTCGACCCCCGGTGTTTAATGGGTATGTTTCAGATCCTGTCCATGCTGAGGAGTGGATCCGAAAGATTGAAGACATGTTTAAGTATGCAAAGGTTGACGAAGGGGATAAGGTCACCTATGCTGTCTTTCATTTGGAGTTAAGTGCAAGGCATTGGTGGGACTCGATCCAGAGCACCCCTAATGCCGAAGCTATGACCTGGGGGATGTTCAAGACTGCCTTCTTCGACAAGTACTTCAATAGGACTGTTCGGGCCAACAAGAAGAAGGAGTTTATGAATCTACGACAAACTGGCTCTGTGACGGATTATATATGTGAATTTGATGCTTTATCACGGTTTGCTCCCCGTATGATTGAGGATGAGGAAGATAAGATTTACCAGTTTGTTCAAGGACTGAAGCCAAGTCTGTACATGAAAGTGAAGACTGCCGGGATACATAATGTACCTTATGGTGAAGTGACGGCTAAGGCCTTGGAGCTAGAAGAGGCAGAAATGACAGCATATGCACAACGCGAACAGCCAAAGAAACTCATGAAGGACGCTCAGCCGCCACCACGTCAGAACAAGGGTTGGCAGCCACGACAGAACAGGGGACCACAGCAACAACAGCATGGAATGAAGAGGCCCCTCAACCAGAATGATGACCAGGGAAAAGGAAAGAGACCTCTGGCGCCTCTATGCCCTACATGTCAGAGGAACCACCCTGGTGAGTGCAAGTTGCTTTCTGGCCGCTGTTTCAGGTGTGATAAGACCGGACACATGGTCAGAGATTGTCCCATGCCGCCAGACCCGAACCGTGCAAGGGTTGTACCCAGAGTGTATGCATTGATGGAAGATGAGGGAGCTGATCAACATACAGTCATATCAGGTACCATCATGATCTGTGGTTTTGCTGCTTATACACTCATAGATACAGGGGCCACACACTCGTTTATATCAACCTTGTTTGTATGCAAACATAGCATAGGACCCTTACCAGCTGAAAGGTTATATAGTGTTGTGTTGCCATCAGGGAGGTCCCTACATTCAGAGCAGATTGTTAAGGGTGACGTCGTGTCCTTAGGGGATAAGAATCTCTATGCGGAATTAATTGTCATTGACATAAAAGGGTATGAAGTGATATTAGGGATGGATTGGTTATTTAGACATCATGCCACGATAAGTTGTCGATCTGGAATAGTTGATTTTAGACCCCCAAATGATAACCATTATTCCTTCCAAGCTATTCCTAAAATAAGTAAGATACCAATTATATCCTCACTAGAAATATACCGAATGCTGAGAGGTGGTTGTGAGAGCTACCTGGCTAGTGTAATAGATGACCGGGTGAAGAATAAAATTGAGCTACAGGATATTCCTATAGTCCGAGAGTTTCCCGAGGCATTCTTAGATGATTTACCGGGTATACCACCTGATAGGGAAATAGAATTTGTGATTGATACATACCCCGAGGCATCACCTGTATCCAAAAATCCTTACCGTATGGCACCTGTTGAGTTGAAAGAATTGAAGGTTCAACTGCAGGAATTGGTTGACAAGGGATTTATTCGCCCCAGCAGTTCTCCTTGGGGTGCACCAGTCTTATTTGTAAGGAAGAAGGATGGTTCTCTTAGAATGTGCATAGACTACAGGGAACTAAATAAGTTGACAATCAAGAATAGGTACCCCTTACCCAGGATTGACGATTTGTTTGACCAATTGCAAGGAGCTAAGGTATTTTCAAAGATAGATTTACGTTCGGGTTATTACCAACTGAAGGTTAAAGAAGGAGATATACCAAAGACAGCCTTCAGAACCCGCTATGGACATTATGAATTCTTAGTCATGTCGTTTGGTTTGACAAACGCCCCTGCCGCTTTTATGGATCTAATGAACCGTGTGTTTCGTGAGTATTTGGATAAGTTTGTGATTGTATTCATAGATGATATCTTGATATATTCCCGAACTGTGGCTGACCATGAAGAACATTTGAAAGTAGTTTTGACGACATTGAAGGAGCATCAACTTTACGCCAAGCTGTCTAAGTGTGAGTTTTGGTTAGATAAGGTTAATTTCCTTGGCCATGTAGTTTCTGCTAATGGCATATCTGTGGACCCAACCAAAATTCAGGCAGTAAAAGATTGGCCTCAACCTAAGAATGCCAGTGAAGTCCGCAGCTTCCTTGGATTGGCAGGCTATTACAGAAAGTTCATCAAGGGATTTTCTATGATAGCTAAACCCCTGACAGGTTTGACAAAGAAGGACATTAAGTATTCTTGGACTGAAGCCTGTGAAGATAGCTTCCAGACGTTAAAACTGAAGTTAACAACAGCTCCTGTTTTGACCCTCCCAACCGAAGAAGGAAAATTTAGTGTTTACTGTGATGCTTCTAAAGTCGGTTTAGGTTGTGTTCTGATGCAAGAGGGTAAAGTTATAGCGTATGCTTCTAGGCAGCTAAAAAGTTACGAGCAAAATTACCCCACCCATGATCTAGAATTAGCTGCCGTTGTTTTTGCCTTGAAGATTTGGAGACACTATCTATATGGACAGCAATGTGAGGTGTTTTCTGACCATAAAAGTCTAAAGTACCTCTTCACACAGAAGGAATTGAACATGAGACAGAGACGTTGGTTGGAATTTGTCAAGGACTATGATTTTGAGATCAAGTATCACCCCGGGAAGGCTAACTCTGTAGCTGATGCGTTGAGTAGGATGTCAACAACAATGCAGCCCGTGATTTCAACCATGTCTATACCCTTAAGAACAGAAGTTCAGAAATTTGACTTGGAGATAGTTCCGGAGTTATCAGTCTTGCTCGCTAAGTTAACTATTCAGCCAACAATTTTGGAAAAGATCAAGGATGCACAACAGAAGGATTCAGTGGAAAATATCAGCATGATGGATAAGTTGAAGGACACCACCTCCGAGTTCAGTCTCTCCAAGGATGGGATCCTGAGGTTTAGAAATCGGTGGTGCATTCCTAATGATGTGGAATTGCGTAAGTTGATCTTGGCTGAGGCGCACTCCTCTTCCTTTTCTGTACATCCTGGCTGCACCAAGATGTACCGAGACCTGAAGTTACAGTACTGGTGGCCTAACCTAAAAAGGGATGTTGCTAAGTATGTAGAGTCCTGTTTAGTATGCCAACAAGTCAAAGCCGAGCACCAACGTCCAGGAGGTACTCTTCAGCCGTTGCCTATTCCCGAGTGGAAGTGGGAACACATAGCCATGGATTTCGTAGTAGGACTACCTAAGACGACAAAAGGGCATGATTGTATTTGGGTTGTGGTGGATAGACTGACAAAATCGGCCCATTTCTTACCTGTAAGGACCACCTATACGATGGACCAATTTGCTGATCTTTATGTTCAGGAAATTATTAGGTTGCATGGGATCCCTGTATCCATTGTCTCTGACCGTGACCCCAGGTTCACCTCTCGATTCTGGAAAAGTTTGCAAGGTACATTGGGTACAAGGTTATCTTTCAGCACAGCTTTTCACCCACAGACCGATGGCCAGTCAGAAAGGACGATTCAAATACTCGAAGATATGTTGAGAGCATGTGTACTTGACTTTCAGACAACTTGGAGCAGACAATTACCTCTAGTTGAGTTCTCCTACAATAACAGTTATCAGTCCACCATTGGTATGGCACCTTATGAAGCACTGTATGGTAGGAAATGTAGGTCACCTCTTTATTGGGACGAGGTTGGTGAAGCAAAACTCCTTGGGCCTGATATTCTGCAGCAAATGTCAGATAAGATTACCACTATTCGGAAAAGAATGATGACTGCACAAAGCCGACAGAAGTGTTACGCAGATCAAAGGAGAAGGGAACTCGAGTTTTCGGTAGGAGATGAAGTATTCTTAAAGGTGTCACCATTTAGAGGAGTCTTAAGATTTGGCAAGAAGGGAAAACTTAATCCTAGATTCATTGGACCCTTCCCTGTCTTGGCAAAAATCGGGAGTACAGCTTACAGACTGCAACTGCCTCCATCATTGGATAAAGTTCATAATGTCTTCCATGTGTCAATGTTAAGGAAGTGCATGCGTGATCCGATGCAGGTCATCCAGCCATCGGATATTGGTTTAGAGCCGACACTAGAGTATGAGGAGAAACCGATACAGATACTGGAATATGCAGTCAAGACTCTGAGAAACAAAGAGATCCCATTGGTGAAAGTTTTATGGACAAATCACGGCATTGAAGAGGCCACATGGGAAAGGCAGCAGGAGATGTTGGACAAATATCCTAAGTTATTTGCTTGAGCAATTTTCGAGGACGAAAATTTTGTTTAAGGAGGGGTGGATGTAACACCCGACATTTCGGCCAGGTGATTTTCTGACCATTTTCATTGTCACCCTCTTATTTAACCGTTATGATTTAAATTTAATGTTAAGACAAATTTATTACAAGTTGTGTGAAACAAGGTTGGGTGGCAGTTTTGTAATTAAAATCGATGGATTTAGTATAAATAGAAATGGAAACCTTAAACCTCATTTATTACCACTGTAGCCGACATTCCCTCTCGGCGATTCCTTCTTTCCCAAGTTCTTGCTCTCGGCTACCAGAACTTCCCTTACCGACGGCTGGTTTCGAGCTTGCTCTTCTCTACAAATCCACACCCGAGGTATGAAATGGACAATGTAGTCATTCATTAGTAAATAGAGCTCTGTTTTCAGCTCGGCACTGAGTTCGGATATTTTTAGCAGTGGCCGAGTAGCTTTAGACTTTTTAAAATCTGAGAGTAGAAATGTCATCCCGAATCGATTCTGAGCATTTTAAGTAACCAACTCGGATTTAATCAATGGTAAAACCTGTCCACCTAGTTTCGGATTTCAGACTGCAGTATGTCAAACAGAGGAATCGGAATGACTTTAGCTATTAGATCCTAGGATGGTTTATGATTAGGACTATTAGGACTTTGTTTTAACTACTGTAATGTACATGTTTTAGGTGAAGAAGTTTAAAGGAAAGAAGCTCGGATTGCTAAGGAATCCAGGTAAGTGAATGTATTAAGATTTTCGGCCACTAGGGCCCTACACCGCAAGGGTATTAGGAAATCACTGAGATGTTAGCTTATTGACTATGATTTGTTATTTCCACGATATGAAGAAGTTGTGTAAGTAAATGTAAAGTTACAGGATGTTTTACTTGTCCTCATGATATGACTTCTCTCTACGAACTTTATGTCTATGCACTGTGTCCCTGTTATGATTAAGTTAGAATATGAAAAGCAAATGTAACCAAGATTAAGTGCAGAGCGGGGAAAGACTATGTTATGCATGACTCGCGAATTCTCCCACTGGTGGAGGCCGAGTTAATGATATGTATGACTCGCGAAATCTCCCACTGGTGGAGGCCGAGTTAATGATATGTATGACTCGCGAAATCTCCCACTGGTGGAGGCCGAGTTAATGATATGTATGACTCGCGAAATCTCCCACTGGTGGAGGCCGAGTTAATGATATGTATGACTCGCGAAATCTCCCACTGGTGGAGGCCGAGTTAATGATATGTATGACTCGCGAAATCTCCCACTGGTGGAGGCCGAGTTAATGATATGTATGACTCGCGAAATCTCCCACTGGTGGAGGCCGAGTTAATGATATGTATGACTCGCGAAATCTCCCACTGGTGGAGGCCGAGTTAATGATATGTATGACTCGCGAAATCTCCCACTGGTGGAGGCCGAGTTAATGATATGTATGACTCGCGAAATCTCCCACTGGTGGAGGCCGAGTTAATGATATGTATGACTCGCGAAATCTCCCACTGGTGGAGGCCGAGTTAATGATATGTATGACTCGCGAAATCTCCCACTGGTGGAGGCCGAGTTAATGATATGTATGACTCGCGAAATCTCCCACTGGTGGAGGCCGAGTTAATGATATGTATGACTCGCGAAATCTCCCACTGGTGGAGGCCGAGTTAATGATATGTATGACTCGCGAAATCTCCCACTGGTGGAGGCCGAGTTAATGATATGTATGACTCGCGAAATCTCCCACTGGTGGAGGCCGAGTTAATGATATGTATGACTCGCGAAATCTCCCACTGGTGGAGGCCGAGTTAATGATATGTATGACTCGCGAAATCTCCCACTGGTGGAGGCCGAGTTAATGATATGTATGACTCGCGAAATCTCCCACTGGTGGAGGCCGAGTTAATGATATGTATGACTCGCGAAATCTCCCACTGGTGGAGGCCGAGTTAATGATATGTATGACTCGCGAAATCTCCCACTGGTGGAGGCCGAGTTAATGATATGTATGACTCGCGAAATCTCCCACTGGTGGAGGCCGAGTTAATGATATGTATGACTCGCGAAATCTCCCACTGGTGGAGGCCGAGTTAATGATATGTATGACTCGCGAAATCTCCCACTGGTGGAGGCCGAGTTAATGATATGTATGACTCGCGAAATCTCCACTGGTGGAGGCCGAGTTAATGATATGTATGACTCGCGAAATCTCCCACTGGTGGAGGCCGAGTTAATGATATGTATGACTCGCGAAATCTCCCACTGGTGGAGGCCGAGTTAATGATATGTATGACTCGCGAAATCTCCCACTGGTGGAGGCCGAGTTAATGATATGTATGACTCGCGAAATCTCCCACTGGTGGAGGCCGAGTTAATGATATGTATGACTCGCGAAATCTCCCACTGGTGGAGGCCGAGTTAATGATATGTATGACTCGCGAAATCTCCCACTGGTGGAGGCCGAGTTAATGATATGTATGACTCGCGAAATCTCCCACTGGTGGAGGCCGAGTTAATGATATGTATGACTCGCGAAATCTCCCACTGGTGGAGGCCGAGTTAATGATATGTATGACTCGCGAAATCTCCCACTGGTGGAGGCCGAGTTAATGATATGTATGACTCGCGAAATCTCCCACTGGTGGAGGCCGAGTTAATGATATGTATGACTCGCGAAATCTCCCACTGGTGGAGGCCGAGTTAATGATATGTATGACTCGCGAAATCTCCCACTGGTGGAGGCCGAGTTAATGATATGTATGACTCGCGAAATCTCCCACTGGTGGAGGCCGAGTTAATGATATGTATGACTCGCGAAATCTCCCACTGGTGGAGGCCGAGTTAATGATATGTATGACTCGCGAAATCTCCCACTGGTGGAGGCCGAGTTAATGATATGTATGACTCGCGAAATCTCCCACTGGTGGAGGCCGAGTTAATGATATGTATGTCCCTTTAAATTGTGTACTCATGTATATCTGTCAGCATGCATTCCTTACTAAGCATTAGGCTTATAGTTAAACCTTATGGTGTAGGTGAAGAAGGTTCAGGTGAGGATGTTATGTTCAAAGAGGATGCTTAAGGCTGGTTGCTGGAGGATGCTCAAGGTGACAGTGCGGGACTGGAGAGGCGATTTATGACCCTGGTTAAGACTCTTATGTTACAGTATGTTAAAGAATATGGTAGTTTAAGTAGGATGAGATTATTTTAAAACGTTGAGCTTTGAAACTGTCTAGTGGATCACTGAGTCAGGGAATGATTATATAGATTTATAAATGGTCTGTTGCTTAAGTCTTCCGCTATATGCATTTTGAATGAGTTGTGTTTTCTTTCTGTGGGAAGGAGTCATTTGATGATTAGAGTTCTCTACCGTAAGACGGAAGCTGGAAGAGGTAGTCGCGGCTGACGTCATCGGCAGATGCCGAAGGATAGTTGTTGATGGTTTAGTCTTCCGGATGAACGTCACCGGAAGATGTAAATGTGTTTTGTGTTTAGCGACCGGAAGATGTAAAATGTGTTTTGTCGCTTAGCGACCGGAAGATGTAAATGTGTTTTGTCGCTTAGCGACCGGAAGATGTAAATGTGTTTTGTCGTTAGCGACGGAAGATGTAAAATGTGTTTGTTCGCTTAGCGACCGGAAGATGTAAAATGTGTTTTGTCGCTAAGAAGATGTAAAATGTGTTTTTGTCGCTTAGCGACCGGAAGATGTAAAATGTGTTTGTCCGTTTAGGACGTACTGTAAAATGTTTTTGTCGCTTAGCGACCGAAGATGTAAAATGTGTTTTGTCGTTTAGCGACCGGAAGATGTAAAATGTGTTTTGTCGCTTAGCGACCGGAAGATGTAAAATGTGTTTTGTCGCTTAGCGACCGGAAGATGTCTCCTTTTAGGTGATGAGAAGCGGTCCGCGTAATACACGTGATGACCGGACGCTAATTTCTGAGGGTTGTCAACGCAGGCAACCCATGCAGACCCGAGTGGTATTTTGTATTAAGAGAATTGAGGGCACTTCCTCTTTTCCCGAAATTGTCAAGAAACCGATGACCGAGTCCAGTCGCTCGACTCTGTGAAAGTTTGAGCCGACGAGGCGTGGGAAGTTGGGCATGAGAGGGTTCGTCTTCCTTAATGGTTTCTGCGTCTCTATTACCAGTTTAGAAAAAAAAAAATATATATGTAAAATGTGTTTTGTCGTTTAGCGACCGGAAGATGTAAAATGTGTTTTGTCGCTTAGCGACCGAAGAGTCTGTTGAGAGATAGTAAGTGAATGTAATAATAGTAAAAGTCAAGCAAACGATTAATGAAAGGATGTGAACACGTGACGGCTCCTGGCCGGGGTCGTTACAGATCCACCCTCCAACGGCGTATGAGGATCTCAGGGTGTATGGTTTGGGAAATGTGATCCGCTTCCCATCTATTCACAGGATCTCGACAACATATAGGGAACAAACGCAAATAACAACAACGTAGTGTGAAAGTAGAGACCGCATGATTAGGGTTTATGTCTTGCATTGTATTTTATTCATTGTTGCTCTACTTATTTAGCATTAGACTAATAGGTGAGTTCTGTGATGTAGGTGATGAGGAAACAGTTGGTGAGTTTTTCGAGCAAATTCAGGACTAGGAGTGGTTGGATGAGTGTGCCCGTGCATCGACCTGGCTATCTGTTGGGGCTATTTAACCATGGTGTGTATGTGGTATTTTGGCTCGTATTTTGGGTTAGTTGTTGTATAGTTGGGATTTTAAGCGGTAGAGGTCGTTTTAATGTATAAACTCATTTTGGAAATGTTCTGGGAATGAATGAGGATGGTGTTGATAGAGTTGTTTTGAATTGGTTTAAAAATGTAGGAGGTGTGGGTTTTGGTTTAAGTTTTAAGTTTTAGTGTTTTTAAATAGTTACTGTCAAAATTTCCTGAAGGCTGCTAACAGTTGAAGGAAGTGTAAAATGTGACGTCGACCGATTAGTGTAAAATGAGACGTCGACCAATTAGTGTAAAATGAGGCGTCGACCGATTGTGTAGAACTGGCTGTAGGAGTCAACCGAAATTTTTCGGTGTCGTCCAGAGTGCTTTTGAATGTTTTCAAATTTAAGGTTTGTTCAGTCTTATTTCTTAACGACTCTTTTATGCATGAATGTCTTCTGCTGCCATGTTTCAATGTTTTAAACAGTGTCGTTTTAAGTCGATGGGTAAAGTTTTATATTTCCACAAATTTTCTAGTACTGTTTAATAGTACGAATAAGAAGTCCAATAGCGGCCTGAGTTTGGATAACCCGATTCAGTCTGAGTCGGTATGTAGTAGAGTAGCAAATCGGGTTCAGAAAACTCGGGGCGTTACAGCATGGTATCAGAGCAGTACTAGTGAGTCCCTGTAGCGAACCGGGTCGTGGAGACTCGGGGCGTTACACAAAACATGAAACTCAATCAAAAGCCAAAGTTTCAAACATTTCAAACAATAAAAATACAACAAAAACCACATGAAATGAATGAGATTTTGTGCTTTGTCATCTCTGATGCTCAACCTTAATTTACTGACAAGTCAAACACTTGGATACATATTCAGCCAGATCTCATTTCATCCCAACCCACCAATACTTACACTTTAAGTTGTGGTACATCTTAGTGCTACCGGGGTTAATAAGAAATTGGGACTTGTGGCCTTTTGTTAGGACTGCCTACCTTAAATCCAAATTACTTGAGACTACAAGTGGACCTTTGAAAAATATAAACCCATCAGAGTTGACTTCTGAACCGTCAAATTGTTTGCCAGCTCGAATATTTTCAAGTTTTTTCTTCAACTCATCATCAAATTTTGCAAATCTTTAGCACATTGTAGAAGCGTATGAGTCTCTACTAAATTAAATACTCGAACTGTCTGACTATTTACCTAATACTATAGTTCATAATCTTCAATGGTCAAACACCTCTTCAAATCCTCCAACAAGAGAAAAGAAAGTGACTCTTGAGGGTAATGACACAAGGCATCGGCTACTCCAAGGTAAAATCATAATAACTCATATATTCCATACATCAGCGCTGACAGAGGTTCAAATTCTTCTGTGTAAAAAGATACTTTAAACTCTTATGATCGGAAAATATCTCAAATTTAGCGCAATACAAATAGATTTACCAAATATTTAAATCAAAAATAATATAACCTAACTCCAAATTGTGAGTAAGGTAATTCCGCTCATGCATCTTTAACTGTTGAGATGCATAAGCTATCACCATGTCTTGCTGCATCAAAATACATGTCAATCCAATTCCCATCGCATATGTATAAACTGCATAAGATAAATTTTCATCGGGTATTGCTAAAACTGGGCAATATTCAATCTTTGCTTAAGCTCCTCAAAAGCTAACACTTGTCGTCCAAATAAACTTCATGTCTTTTTTGGTCAGTTTAAGTCAATGACATAGCAATAGATAAAAAGTTATGCACGAATCGACGATAATAACCAGCCAAACAAAAGAAACTTCACCTCGGTTATCTAAAATTCACATTTCTCTCATTTCACAAACAATTGGAGCTCACACAAAGTTTGCATAATAGTTCTTAAATGCTCGATATGCTCAGTGTGAGACTTAAAATATATTAGGATGTCGTCCATAAATACCATTACAAACTTATCAAGATAAGGTTGAAAGATTCAATTCATCAGGTCCATAAAAACTGTCGATGAATTAGTTTGTCCCAACGGAAGCACCAAAAACTCCAAGTGTCCATATCGGTCTAAAATATCGTCTTAAGAATTCTTGTTCGCAAATCTTTAACTGGTGATAGTCAGACCTCAAGTCAATTTTTGAAAAAAAAATTACATTTGCCCAACTGATCAAATAGATCGTCAATCCTCGACAATGGATATCTATTATTGACTGTTACATGATTCAACTTTTGGTAATCGATACATGAATGAAGCGAGTCATCCTGCTTCCTCGAAAATAAAACTAGTACCAATGATTAAATACTATTCTAAATAAAGTCATTTTGTAGCAAATCATCTAATTGGATTTTCAACTCATTTAATTCTTTCGAAGGCAACTGATGCGGAACAATTAAAACTGGAGTTGTGCTGACTATTAAATCAATACAAATGCGGTTGGGTGGTAACCCAGGTAGATTCTCTGGAAAAGCATTAGGGTAGTCACAAACCAATGATAGCTCGAAATTCTGCTTGACTGTAACAAAGTCATTGCTAATAGCAAAAACACTCTCGTACGACTCCAATCTCCTCCGACCACCCAAACAGCTCATAAAAACAAGATCAATAGGGATTTACACAGGGATTACACAGATGCACCAAGACTTTTATAACATGTTCAGCATATTATTAGAAGAAAATTTAAAACGTTTCGTAATTTTTCAATACTTGTATGATTTATTATAATTTTTGACGTATATTTTTTAGAATATTATTTAAGAACTTATAATAAATCATATAAGTGTTGAAAAATCATGAAATTTTTCAGATTATTTTTTTATGATATATTAAACATGTGCTAAAAATGTAAAAAAAATTTAATATCGTTTGATTTATTTTTTAAGATAACTCCGTTAATACCAAATTATATAAAATTTCATTTTAAACGTAGAAGAAATTCACAGTAACTATCTCATCTCATCGTACCAAACAATATCAGAGACCAAGTGCTTGAAGTCGGCTAGGACTTGGCCTGTTGTAACCGTGGATATTAAAGAAAAATAAAAAAGGAAAATTTCTTTAATTTGGAGGTTGTCTTCCCTGTTTTGAAGGAGACGTTTCTGTTCTTTTCCTCCGCTTTCATCTCCATCACTCACACTCTCTATTTTCGTCTCACTGCCTTTCCTCTCCGTGGAAGGAAAAATAATTCGTGGTAAATTAAATTTTCCCCCACTCTGTGTTTTAATTTCTTCGACAGGATCCCTAAAGCTTAGTAAGTCATCCTCGGTGTGGGTTCGGAATAGGAGCTGCCAAGGCTTAATTGAATAGATTGGAAATTGGTAAGTGAACGCCCCGGCGAGTATGCGTTATAGCAGACGAAGTCGGACAGCGAGTTGCCTCGCTGCTCCATCTGCGAAGCAGCGAAGATTTCTCGCTATTCTGCCTGCGAGACAGCAAGCAGCGCCCATGAAATCCCTCGGGCTGCGATTCAGCCTTGTGGCCCTGACTGTGGGCCGTGGTCCAGTATCTTTTCGGCCGCGCTCCAACTTCATTTGAACTGCGATTTTAGATCAGTTTTGGCCCAAATCATGTTTTTACTCTAATCAAATTATGGGCTATTTTTTTAGGAATAAAAATTGAGAATTTTAATGGAGAAAAATGACCTAGTTAAAATTAGATTATTTTAAGAAAGAGAAATTTGGGAATTTAATGGATAAATTTCGGCCCAAGAATTTATGATCTTTATTTTTTAATTGGGTGCCCAAGAATTTAATTAATTTTAGATTGTGAACATTGAGCTTGGATTTTTTTGGCTTTGGAATGTGGAAGGTCCACTCGAGGTAGAGATTTAATTTTGCACAATTATTTTAATTTGTAAAATAATTGATAAATCTCATGCTACTATTTTATTAGAATGAATATATCGTTTTATGCACATTTCCTTTTTTGTTATGAAAAATATATTTTAACTAGAGTGTAAGACAACTGACTGTGTCGTGTTCTTAAGCACAAAACTCTAAACCTAATTATGATATTTTATATTTGTTAGCAATTGTTTAGTATCATTGTTTTCATTTCATTGCATAAGACATGATAAGGACGGAGACTATCAGTGACTTTATTTTTATTCGAATTTTTAAATGGTTAAATTAAACATAATAACTGAAAATAAGATATATATCCCTATTGAGTTTATTCGACTCACCTAAATGACCCTCATTTCATGATATAAGCAGGAGGATATACACTTGCTAAGCTATTATTATTCTAAGCTAAAGAAAATATTATTTCCTTAAGATTTTATATTTTCTTGAAATGTTTGATTTTTTTTATAGGATTTTTAAACTTTGGGCTATTGAATTTTTGTTGCCACAATATTTTATTTTAGATTATATTATTATTACATCTAGATGTCATGTGTTAGACTTGTTAGCTCATCTTTCTGGCCTGACTTTTATTTATATTTTTATTATATCTGAATATCATTTGTTGGAGCGGTTAGTCCATCGTTCTCGGTCATGATTTTTATTTAAATTATTTAGGCTTGATTGCTTTAATAAATAATAAGAATTAAAGGTTGGGCGAGTCGATCCGGTTTCTAGGTCGGTCATTCTTCACTCTGTCTTCAGTCCCCTTTAGGGCGTGATATGGCCAATTATGCAATGCAGCTATTTTGAAATGGTCTGCTGGTACCTCTACCACTGATATAATGTGACCCGAGTACTCGACGTGTGGCTTAGCAACTGTACACTTGGATCGCTTCATATAAAGGTCGTCAAGACTGTCCTCACATGTTGAATGTCGGTTGAAAAATAAGAGTTGTACACCAAAATATCGTCACAGAAAAACAAGTACAAAATTTCGTAAATAATCATGAAATACTTCATTCATCAAGGATTGAAATTTGAAAAGTAGCTCATGCATTTGTTAGGCCGAATGTCATGACCTTAAACACATACAGGTCATGTTAAAATTCTAAATGTTGTCTTGGATACATCTTCTGTTTTAACGCCAGCTTTCTATAGTCATAAACAAAATCGACAGCTTTCCATTTTTATTTTTTATCAATAACACCAGAGGTAAACATGGTATTACTTGATTGAATAAGTCATTCTTTCATTTCTTCTACCATCTTTTCTATTCCATTTTGTGGGTAAATGGAAATTGATACGATCTGTTCTTGAAAATCTTCAACTCTCCTAACGAATGTGATGATCATGAGAGCAGGTTTGGGGAAGTCCCACAAGTTTCTCAAAGATATCTGCAAATTCTTCCAATATTTTTTGAATTTCCAAGGGCGTTTGTATGTCGGTCAACTGAGTTACTCCGTGTATATGGGCTATCACACCATATTATTGTTTTCGGAGCCATGTTGGCCTGTTTGGACTTCATAATGTCTGTCCTTTTTAGGCTGCTGGGGAGAGTGACAACTTTGTCGTTACCCAAGAAGGTGATTAACTTGCAATAGAAATCAAATGTCAGTGGATCGAATCATGTAGCTTCCTCTTTACGGTAAGTTCGTGCAGTGAGAAATAAATGGAAATCACAATCCTTTATCCACTCCTATTCTTTCTTTTAATCCTAATCCATGCATGACGTAGGAGTCCATGCTAATTATTTTAAAGCTATTTTTTTATTAAAAGAGAACGACGAAGGTTGCTACTGCAGATACTCATATGTGTTTTGTGCCTGGTTCATCATTTCTTGCAACAATAAAGTTTGAATAGAATAAAAAATGCCATAAGAATGCAAGAAAATGTCACAGGGGTGGAAAAGGTCACTACTCGAGCAGAACGGTGAACAGAAAGAAAATAAAATAGAAATCCTTAAGGATCAAATGGCAACCAAATTAAACGTATGGCCTATGGATTTCGATGCCCCAGATGTCTAGTTTTTGATGGTTCAAGTTGTAAGTCGTTTGGAGTTCTCTAGAAGAAGTTATGACCGTTTTAGTAATGAAGAGTTAGGAATAAATGTAATGTTTTGTATTATGAGTTTTAAGTATGTTTTAATTGTTTGAATGTCAAGAGTCAAGCATGATACTATAAATATTGCAACATGTTTCATTGGCAAACAAGATAGAAGAGAAATATAAATATATTTGTGAAGCTTTAAAGTAGTGTCCTTCTTCTTCTCCTTCTCTCTTCAAACAAATATTCTATTATTCTTATCAAATTGGTATAAGAGCATGAAGAATTATAAGAGCACATCTTTGGGACAAATGCCGCTACCACGACTCAACAAGGCAAACTACAACAATTGGAGTATTTAAATGCGTGCATTGCTCGGCGCACAAGATGCATGAGAAGTTGTCGAAATCGGCTTCAGGGAGGCGAAAACTATTAATTCCTTGATGACGAATCCATTAAAAGCGTTGAAAGAAACGCGAGTGAAGGACAAGACTGCTCCCTAACTTCTGTTTTAAGCAGTATAGGAGTCGGGTTTTGAAAAGATTGCCAGTGCATCAACTTCGAAGGAAGCATGTGATATTTTACAAAAGGTGTACAAGGGTGCCGACCGAGTTAAACAAGTGCGGTTTCAAACTCTTCGAGGCGAGTTGAAGGCTATGAAAATGAAAGAGACAGAAGACATCCACCTACATTGTAACACCCCGAGTTATCTGAACCCGGTTCGTTACACAAAAATTGCACATGACTTGGAAACTCTGGTTCAAATTTGAAACTTCGCTCGAAAGTCATAATTTGATATATATATTCTTTTTTTTTCTAAAACCTCAGACATTTAAAATCTTGCAGCGGAAATCATTTGAGTAAAAATAGAGTTAAACAAAACTATTGTACGATGATTGATTAATTAGTTGAAATGCTAAGAAATACTCGGTAAAAAGAATAAAGATTTAAATTGCAAAACACTTCAAAAGTTTCAAGAGTCAAACGCATCGCCTGCTGAACAAGTCAACAAAAGGGCTGAAGCAGAAAATAGAAGACATCATCCGGTGACAAAACGACAAAATATTCTCTACATCTTCCGGTGACGTCAGCCAGATGATCGACGTTATACTGCACCCACCAGTGACTAGACGACAAAACACTTCCTACATCTTCCGGTGGATTAACACACGACAGCCACCGGTCACTAAACGACAAAACACTTCCTACATCTTTCGGTAGATGAACACACGACATCCACCGGTCACTAAACGAAAAAAAACACTTCCTATATCTTCCAGTGGATTATCACACGACATCCACCGGTCACTAGACGACAAAAGACTTTCTACATCATCCGATGGATTTACACACGACATCCACTGGTGAGTAAAATACTCGACATCAGCCGGTGACGTCAGCCCGGATGATTCGATTCACACACACAACATCCACCAGTGAACTCCATTCACCGATTATTGAACTTGCAAACTTTACTCAAGACTTTCAAAAACCCCTGACACTAAATAACTTCAGAAAACTCAACAGAAAGTGGAACAATATTTCAATTACTTAAATTCCATCCAAAAACATCTCTAACTGTGAGAAGGACAAGCTTAGTTCACTGAAACCATTTAGAACAATTCAAATCCTTACATCACTCAAATTCTGTAAAATCAACATTTAAGCCCAACCAAATACTATTATCAGAAAACTCTAAAAAAAAATCGTATTCGGAATTGTAGCACCCGGTTCTATCGAACCAGCTTTTTTTTATTATTAATGGTACGATTAGTCAATAATTCAAGTAGGGTTATTAAATGACTAGACAAGGGCACTAGAGTAAATTTACAATTTTCAAAAGTGGATAACGTATGTAAGGAAAGAGGGTTGGGTTTAATGCACTGTAGCCGCCACCAATTTCATACCATTTTCTCTTCAGGTTTTCAGCTCAAGCAGCCGAGCTCTCTAGACGATTTTCCTCGCCCGATTCTCCTTCAACTTAGGTAAGTTTTCCTCATTTCTCTTAAGTTTAAGCAGTTAGATAGCTGAGGGAGTGCAATGTGGGGATTTCGTGTATGCTGTGAATGAGTGTAGATTCGGGTTGGGGTGAAAATTTGGGAAAATACTTAGTGAATAGAACTCCTAACGGTCCACTTAAGTTTCAGAATGCTTTAGAATGGGGATTAGTAAGGATTGGCTTAATGTTCTGTTCATGGTTCTAGGTGAGCATTTCCGAAGCAACTCCTAACCGAGTATCCACCAGGAATCCAGGTAAGTGAAGTTTGCTTGAGCCTTCGGGCCTATATCACAAAACAGTAGGATTTTTACTTATTGAATGTGCTTACATGTGATGCATCATATTTCTGAAATTATACGAAAATGAATTTACATGGTTTGTTGAGCAAGGAATGAATGTACTGAACAATTATGTAAACCAGTTTTACTGTTAAGGGAATTAATCCGCCCCTTAATGAGACAGTGGATATTTATACTTTGGGAGAGTTGATCCAACTCCCAATTTCAAAGGGGGATCGGAGGATGTGAATCAGACTTACTATTAAGGAAATTAATCCGCCCCTTAATGAGACAGTGGATTTATACTTTGGGAGAGTTGATCAAACTCCCAACTTCACAGGGGGATCTGAACAGAACGATGAATATGCAACTGAGATGAGAAAGTAGAAACTGCATGTTTAGGAAGTTTTATGTTCAGCATTTCCATTTCATCATTGCTTTACTTGCTTAGCATTAGGCTAATAGATGAGTTTTGTGATGTAGGTGAAGAAGTGACAGCAGGTGTGCTTTCTGAGTCTACTGAGGACTAGACTGGTTGGAGGAGTGCTTCCTTGTAACAGACTGGCAGCTGATGGGGCGGTTTAATTGGTGTCTGTGGTGGTGAAGGTTTAGTGAACATTGGTTTCAAATTGAGTATGTTAAACTTTCTAATGAAAGTAGTTGCTTAGATGTTTTCAAAACAAAATATTTTGAGACCCTTCTGATGTTAGTATTCCGTTAGTTTAAATACTGGATTTTTACTGGGTTTGAGATATGCAACGATTTGAATCATTTCTGAATGTTTCAGTGAAGTGAGTAAACTCTTCTCTGCGATTAGAGTTGTGATTGTAAGCCATGGAGTGGATAAAATGTGATTCTGTTCTCTATCGGTAGATGAAGTCTACCGGCAGAGATTGAGTTGTTGTTTTGTTGTCTATCGGAAGATGTCTTTAGTGGAAGCCATCAGAAGATATAGGTTGGAACTTGTCGTCTAGTCGATCGGATGAGGAAATCATCCGACTGACGTCACCGGTGGACGTAGAGTAAAGTCGATCGGATGAGGAAATCATCCGGCTGACGTCACCGGTGGATGTAGAGTAAAGTCGATCGGATGAGGAAATCATCCGGCTGACGTCACCGGTGGATGTAGAATAAAGTCGATCGGATGAAGAAATCATCCGGCTGACGTCACCGGTAGATGAAGGATGTATTTTGTCGTTTTGTGACCGGATGATGTAGCCGAAACTTTGTCGTTTTGTTATTAGGGAAAGCCTTCTATTTTCTAAGCCAGTTCCTTCTGGTTGACTTCGCTCTCCGGATGATGTGTTTGACTTTCTTAAATTTTAAGTAATTTACGCTTAAACCTTTATCCCTTCCGGCTGAATTATTTTCTTAATATTTTACTCAATCATTCAAACACTGTTGCATAGTTTTGCTCAACTCTATTTTGCTCGAAGATTCTTCCGCTGCAAGTCTTCATGTTTTATCAAACGTTAAAATTTGAATTCCGAAGAAAGTTTTAAATTCGGTTCAAGGTTTCTTAGTAATATCCGGGTTCATGAGTAACAAACCGTGTAACGACCCCGGCCAGGAGCCGTCACGTACTCATATACTTTCATTAACCGTTTGCCTGACTTTTACTATTATTACATTCACTTACTATCTCACAACAAACTTCCTTATTATACATATATATTTATTTATTTTTAAACTTGTAATAGAGACGCAGAACCATTAAGGAAAACGAACCCTCTCGTGCCCGACTTCCCACGCCTCGCCGGCTCAAACTCTCACAGAGTCGAGCGACTAGACTCGGTCATTGGTTTCTTGACAATTCCGGGAAAAGAGGAGGTATCCTCAATTCTCTTAACATAATACCACTCAGGTTTGCATGGGTTGCATGCGTTGACAACCCTCAGAAAGTTAGTCGTCCGGTCATCACGTGCATTACGCGTGACTCGCTTAACATCACCTAAAAGGAGACATCTTCCGGTGGACACGTGGGTCTCGCGTGCTAGATTAAAACATCATCTGGTCGCTAATCGACAAAACACATTTTTCATCTTCAGGTGAACACGTGGGTCTCGCGTGCTAAATTAAAACATCATCCGGTCGCTAATCGACAAAACACATTTTACATCTTCCGGTGAACACGTGGGTCTCGCGTGCTAAATTAAAACATCATCCGGTCGCTAATCGACAAAACACATTTTACATCTTCCGGTGACGTCATCCGGAAGACTAAACCAGCATACAACTATCCTTTGACATCTGCCGATGACGTCAGCCGGAAGACTAAACCAACAAACAACTATCCTTCGGCATCTGCCGATGACGTCAAACGGAAGATTGCCTCATCCAGCTTCCGTCTTACGGTAGAGAACACTAAATCATCAAAGGACTCCTTCCAACTGGAAGAAAACACAACTCATCCAAATGCATATAACGGAAGACTTAAGCAACAGATCATTTATAATCTATATAATCATTCCCTGACTCAGTGATCCACTAGACAGTTTCAAAGCTCAACGTTTTAAAATAATCTCATCCTACTCAAACTACCATATCCTTTAACATACTGTAACATAAGAGTCTTAACCAGGGGTCATAGATCACCTCTCCAATCCCGCACTGTCACCTTGAGCATCCTCCAGCAACCAGCCTTAAGCATCCTCTTTGAACATAACATCCTCACCTGAACCTTCTTCACCTACACCATAAGGTTTAACTATAAGCCTAATGCTTAGTAAGGAATGCATGCTGACAGATATACATGAGTACACAATTTAAAGAGACATAATTCATAAACCATTCTTCATTCATGTTCATCTTTATCATTTGCATAACATGTATTAAGGCAGGGAACGAGGGAGGAAGACAGGGGTACATAGTCATTTGCCTATCGCGGCAGTCATACATAATCATTTGCCTATCGCGGCAATCATAATACATCACTCGGCCTCCCCCAGTGGGAGAATTCGCGAGCCATACATATCATTAACTCGGCCTCCACCAGTGGGAGATTTCGCGAGCCATACATATCATTAACTCGGCCTCCACCAGTGGGAGATTTCGCGAGCCATACATATCATTAACTCGGCCTCCACCAGTGGGAGATTTCGCGAGTCATACATAATATAGTCTTTTCCCCGTTCTGCACTTAATCATGGTTACATTTACTTTTCATGTTCTCTACTTAATCATAAACGTGGACATAGTGCATAGACATGAGGTTCATAGAGAAAAGTCATACCATAAGGACAAGTAGAACATCCTGTAACTTTACATTTACTTACACAACTTCTTCATATCGTGGAAATAACAAATCATAGTCAACAAGCTAACGTCTCAGTGATTTCCTAGTACCCTTGCGGTGTAGGGCCCTAGTGGCCGGAAATCTTAACACATTCACTTACCTGGATTCCTTAGCAATCCGAACTTCCTTTCTTTAACTTCTTCACCTAAAACATGTACATTACAGTAGTTAAAACAAAGTCCTAGTAGTCCTAATCATAAACCATCCTAGGATCTAATAGCTAAAGTCATTCCGATTCCTCTGTTTGACACACTGCAGTCTGAAATCCGAAACTAGGTGGACAGGTTTTACCATTGATTAAATCCGAGTTGGTTACTTAAAATACTCAGAATCGATTCGGGATGACATTTCTACTCTCAGATTAAGAAAATCACAACCTGCTCGGCCACTGCTAAAAATCCGAACTCAGTGCCGAGCTGAAAACAGAGCTCTATTTACTAATGAATGACTACATTGTCCATTTCATACCTCGGGTGTGGATTTGCAGAGAAAAGCAAGCTCGAAACCGGTCGTCGGCAGAGGAAAGTTCTGGTAGCCGAGAGCAAGAACTTGGAAGAGAAGAAATCGCCGAGAGGGAATGTCGGCTACAGTGGCAATAAATGAGATTTAAGGTTTCCATTTCCTATTTATACTAAATCCATCGATTTTAATTTACGAAACTGCCACCCAACCTAGTTTTACTTAACTTGTAATAATTTATCTTAACATTAAATTTTAAATCATAAAGGTTAAATAAGAGGGTGACAATGAAAATGGTCAGAAAATCACCTGGCCGAAATGTCGGGTGTTACAAACCGGGTTCAGAAAACTCGGGGCGTTACAGTATGGTATCAGAGACATTCAGTTAAACCATTCAAAAGATTACTCATCAGTGCCGATCGTTGCATGGAAGTACTTCAACAACTGTAAGTGTTTATGTTACCCTTAGTTCATAGATATTTAAGAGTATAAATAACCCTGTGCAGGAATTTAGTACAATGGCCAGACGCCCAGGGAGACCTAGAGTGCCGAGTGAAATGCCAAATGTCAGGGGTGAAGAGGAGCTCAGTGTGATTAGGCAGCTGACAGATTTAGTGCGTCAGCAAACTGACTTAGTGCGCCAACAGTCTGACCAACTAGGAGTATTGTTGAACCGAGACGTACAAGGAAGTGCCAACTCCGGTTCTAGCAATGAACATTCTGGAGATAGATTCCGGAGACTAAGACCACCCACGTTCGATGGACAGTCATCTGATCCAATAATTGCTGATGGATGGCTTAGGAAGATTGAAAGTATGTTTAGGTGTGCCAACATCGGAGAAGGAGACAAGGTCATATTGGCAACCTTTCATTTAGCTGGTGAAGCTCAACTCTGGTAGGAGACAATGGAGACCACCACAGATGTTTTGGCAATGTCCTGGTCACAATTCAAGGACATTTTCTACGTGAAGTATTTCAGCAGCACAGTCCAGACAGCAAAGAAGTTGGAATTCCTGAACTTGAAGCAGACAGGGTCAGTGGCTGAGTATAGTAGGCAATTTGAATCTCTGTCAGGTTTGCTGGACATTTTGCTCACAAAGACGAGGATAAAGTGTTCAAATTTATTCATAGACTGAAGCCAGAAATTCACCGGGGAGTTAAATTCTGTGGTATTAAAGGCTTGACCTTCAGCGAGGTTGTGTCCACTGCTCTGGAAGTCGAAGAAGCTGAGAGGATGTGTGCTAGGCCAAGAGCGGTCCCACAAAGGTTTAACCAGCCGCACCAACAGAGAGGAACGAAGAGGCCAAGTGAAGGCCAAAATAGCCAAGGATCAGGAGGGAAGGTACAGAATGTCAGGAAATTTTCCCAGTGTCCTAAATGTTTGAAGAACCACCCGGGTGAGTGCAGAATTGGCTTTGGGAAGTGTTTCAACTGTGAGGAGGTTGGACACACATACAAAGAGTGCTCGAAGCCTAAAGTCACCAGATGCTACAACTGTAACAAGGTTGGTCACATTAGTAGAGACTGTCCGGTTCCTAAGAGTGGCCCTGCTATGGTTAAACCAAGAATTTTCTCCATGATGGAGTCGGGGAATGAAGAACAGCCTGCTGTGGTGTCAGGTACAATATTGATCAACTCTGTGCCTGCTTTTACTTTAATAGATTCTAGTGCAACACATTCATTTATAGCATTTGCTTTTGCTATTAAGTTAGATGTACAGTTTATCCCTTCCATGCACGTGTTTAAGGTTGCATTGCCTTCTGGTGGACGCATGCACTCTAACCAAGTGATGCTTGACAGTGAAGTGTTAATAGGAAATATAAGTCTACCTGCTGACCTTATAGTTATGGATATAATAGGATTTGATGTAATCCTAGGAATGGACTGGTTGTTTAAACATCATGCCACAATAGATTGTAGGACTGGAATAGTTAGCTTCCAACCCCCTGGTAGTTTGAAGCATACCTTTCAAGCTTCAAAGAAGAGTAAGGGAATGTCTGTGATGACTTCTATTAACACAAGGCCTTCCCTGTGTGGAGAGTATTTGTGCTTCTTAGCTAGCGTTTTAGACACACAGCTTGTAGGGAAAGCAAACCCTCAGAGTGTCCCAATTGTCCAAGACTTCCCCGAAGTATTCTTGGATGACCTTCCTGGTTTGCCACCAGATAGGGAAATTGAATTTGTTGTAGATGTTTACCCCGGAGCCGAGCCTGTGTCTAAAAATCCATATAGACTGGCACCAACAGAACTTAAAGAATTAAAGAAACAGTTGGAGGAATTGTTGGATAAAGGGTTCATACGCCCTAGCTTTTCACCATGGGGTGCACCGGTCCTTTTTGTCAAAAAGAAAGATGGATCAATGCGTATGTGCATAGACTATAGAGAATTGAATAAGCTAACTGTCAAGAACAAATACCCTTTGCCGAGAATTGATGACTTATTTGACCAACTTAGGGGTGCAAGAATTTTCTCTAAGATTGACCTTAGGTCCGGTTACTACCAGCTGAAGGTAAAATCCGAAGATATCCCAAAGACTGCCTTTCGCACAAGGTATGGACATTATGAGTTTTTGGTTATGTCTTTTGGTTTGACAAATGCTCCAGCAGCCTTCATGGATCTCATGAATAGGGTGTTTCACGAGTTTTTGGACAAATTTGTCATAGTATTCATAGATGACATTCTAATCTATTCTAGAACTAAGGAAGAGCATGCAGGACACTTAAGCTTGGTGTTAGGATTACTGAGGCAGCACCAACTTTATGCCAAATTTTCTAAGTGTGAGTTTTGGTTGGACAAAGTTCATTTTCTTGGTCATGTGATCTCTGGAGATGAGATATCTGTTGACCCAGCCAAGGTTCAAGCAGTTAAGGAATGGCCTCAACCGAAGAATGCCACTGATATCCGAAGTTTCCTTGGATTAGCAGGATATTATAGAAAATTCATCGAGGGATTTTCAAAGATTGCCACACCCCTTACTAAGTTAACAAGGAAAAATGTGAAGTATATATGGACGGATGAATGTGAACATAGTTTCATGACCTTGAAACAGAAATTAACCAATGCTCTAATTCTGACCCTTCCTGTCGATAATGGTAAGTTTAGCATTTACTGTGATGCTTCCAAGATTGGTCTTGGATGTGTGTTAATGCAAGATGATAAAGTAATAGCTTATGCCTCTAGACAATTGAAAACCCATGAGAAGAATTACCCTACGCATGACTTAGAATTAGCTGCTGTGGTTTTTGCACTTAAGATTTGGAGGCATTACTTATATGGACAGTCCTGTGATATATTTTCAGATCATAAAAGTCTGAAGTATATTTTTACACAGAAGGAATTGAATATGAGGCAGCGTCGGTGGTTAGAATTTGTCAAGGACTATGACTTTGAAATAAAATATCATCCTGGCAAGGCGAATGTTGTGGCTGATACTTTGAGTAGAGTAACAACATCAACCCCATCTATGATTTTCAGTATGCCATGAGCTTTAGAGTCGGAATTCCAAAAATTTAACCTAGAATCAGTAATCTGTGTATCAGCTATACTATCAGCCATAACCTTAAAGCCTACCATTCTAGAGAAAATTAAGGAAGCTCAGACGAATGATGATGAGTGTAACAAGTACAAGCCAAGCATGAATTCTACGGACCAATCAGATTTTAACTATTCTGCTAATGGGATCCTCAAGTTTAGAAATAGGTGGTTTGTCCCAGCCATTAACGAACTTCGTGATGAGATTCTTTCCGAAGCACACTCCTCCAGGTTCTCTGTTCACCCTGGAAGTACAAAGATGTACAGAGACCTTAAACAACACTACTGGTGGCCTAGTATGAAACGAAGCGTGGCAGAATATGTAGGGTCATGTTTGTGTTGTCAACAGATTAAGGCCGAACATCAGAGACCCTCAGGAACATTGCAACCCTTACCAGTTCCTGAATGGAAATGGGAGCAAATAACGATGGATTTCGTTGTTGGATTACCTAGGACAGCAAAGGGATATGATACCATTTGGGTGATAGTTGATCGTCTAACCAAATCTGCTCATTTTCTGCTAATAAAGATGACTTACTCAATGGATCAGCTTGCTGAATTGTACGTGCAAGAGATTGTTAGATTGCATGGAGTTCCTTGTACATAGTTTCAGATCGAGATTCCAGATTTACATCTAAGTTTTGGAAAAGTCTACACGGAGCTTTGGGAACACAGCTTAGTTTTAGCACAGCTTTCCACCCTCAAACCGATGGACAATCCGAAAGAACCATCCAAACTTTAGAAGATATGCTCCGTGCTTGCATACTAGACTTTCAAGGATCTTGGAGTCAATTTTTATCATTGGTGGAGTTTTCCTATAATAACAGTTTTCAGGTAACAATAGGAATGACACCGTATGAAGCATTGTATGGACGAAAATGCAGATCACCTTTGTACTGAGATGAAGTTGGGGAAGTACAGTTGCTTGGTCCTGACCTTGTGCAACAAACTGTTGAGAAAGTTGCCCTCATCCGACAGAGAATTTTGGCAGCTCAGAGTCGACAGAAGAGTTATGCGGATTGCAGGCGTAGAGAATTGGAATTTGCGATTGGTGATGAAGTTTTTCTCAAGGTGTCACCATTCAAAGGAGTTGTGAGATTTGGGAAGAGAGGAAAGCTGAACCCCAGATACATTGGACCATTCTTGATCTTGAAAAGGATTGGGAAAACAGCCTACCAGCTACAGCTACCAACCTCTATGGATGGAATCCATGATGTGTTTCATATCTCCATGCTTAAGAAATGTGTACGAGACCCTTCTCAGATTGTGGAACAGCAGAGTATTGAAGTTCATCCTACTCTTACATATGAGGAGAAACCGGTAAGGATATTAGACTATGCAGTGAAGGTATTGCACAACAAAGAGGTTCCACTAGTGAAAGTCTTGTGGCACAACCAGAATGTGGAGGAGACAACTTGGGAACGTCAGCAAGACATGATGGACCAATATCCAGAATTATTCAGGAACCGAATTTTGAGGACAAAATTCTTTTAAGGAGGGTAGATTGTAGCACCCAGTTCTATCAAACCAGCTTTTTTTTTATTATTAATGGTACGATTAGTCAATAATTCAAGTAGGGTTATTAAATGACTAGACAAGGGCACTAGAGTAAATTTACAATTTTCAAAAGTGGATAACGTATTTAAGGAAAGAGGGTTGGGTTTAATGCACTGTAGCCGCCACCAATTTCATACCATTTTCTCTTTGGGTTTTCAGCTCAAGCAGCCGAGCTCTCTATACGATTTTCCTCGCCCGATTCTCCTTCAACTTAGGTAAGTTTTCCTCATTTCTCTTAAGTTTAAGCAGTTAGATAGCTGAGGGAGTGCAATGTGGGGATTTCGTGTATGCTGTGAATGAGTGTAGATTCGGGTTGGGTGAAAATTTGGGAAAATGCTTAGTGAATAGAACTCCTAACGGTCCACTTAAGTTTCAGAATGCTTTAGAATGGGGATTAGTAAGGATTGGCTTAATGTTCTGTTCATGGTTCTAGGTGAGCATTACAAGAGATTGTTAGATTGCATGGAGTTCCTTGTACATAGTTCAGATCGAGATTCCAGATTTACATCTAAGTTTGGAAAAGTCTACACGGAGCTTTGGGAACACAGCTTAGTTTTAGCACAGCTTTCCACCCTCAAACCGATGGACAATCCGAAAGAACCATCCAAACTTTAGAAGATATGCTCCGTGCTTGCATACTAGACTTTCAAGGATCTTGGAGTCAATTTTTATCATTGGTGGAGTTTTCCTATAATAACAGTTTCAGGTAACAATAGGAATGACACCGTATGAAGCATTGTATGGACGAAAATGCAGATCACCTTTGTACTGAGATGAAGTTGGGGAAGTACAGTTGCTTGGTCCTGACCTTGTGCAACAAACTGTTGAGAAAGTTGCCCTCATCCGACAGAGAATTTTGGCAGCTCAGAGTCGACAGAAGAGTTATGCGGATTGCAGGCGTAGAGAATTGGAATTTGCGATTGGTGATGAAGTTTTTCTCAAGGTGTCACCATTCAAAGGAGTTGTGAGATTTGGGAAGAGAGGAAAGCTGAACCCCAGATACATTGGACCATTCTTGATCTTGAAAAGGATTGGGAAAACAGCCTACCAGCTACAGCTACCAACCTCTATGGATGGAATCCATGATGTGTTTCATATCTCCATGCTTAAGAAATGTGTACGAGACCCTTCTCAGATTGTGGAACAGCAGAGTATTGAAGTTCATCCTACTCTTACATATGAGGAGAAACCGGTAAGGATATTAGACTATGCAGTGAAGGTATTGCACAACAAAGAGGTTCCACTAGTGAAAGTCTTGTGGCACAACCAGAATGTGGAGGAGACAACTTGGGAACGTCAGCAAGACATGATGGACCAATATCCAGAATTATTCAGGAACCGAATTTTGAGGACAAAATTCTTTTAAGGAGGGTAGATTGTAGCACCCAGTTCTATCAAACCAGCTTTTTTTTTTATTATTAATGGTACGATTAGTCAATAATTCAAGTAGGGTTATTAAATGACTAGACAAGGGCACTAGAGTAAATTTACAATTTTCAAAAGTGGATAACGTATTTAAGGAAAGAGGGTTGGGTTTAATGCACTGTAGCCGCCACCAATTTCATACCATTTTCTCTTTGGGTTTTCAGCTCAAGCAGCCGAGCTCTCTATACGATTTTCCTCGCCCGATTCTCCTTCAACTTAGGTAAGTTTTCCTCATTTCTCTTAAGTTTAAGCAGTTAGATAGCTGAGGGAGTGCAATGTGGGGATTTCGTGTATGCTGTGAATGAGTGTAGATTCGGGTTGGGTGAAAATTTGGGAAAATGCTTAGTGAATAGAACTCCTAACGGTCCACTTAAGTTTCAGAATGCTTTAGAATGGGGATTAGTAAGGATTGGCTTAATGTTCTGTTCATGGTTCTAGGTGAGCATTTCCGAAGCAACTCCTAACCGAGTATCCACCAGGAATCCAGGTAAGTGAAGTTTGCTTGAGCCTTCAGGCTTACATCACAAAACAGTAGGATTTTTACTTATTGAATGTGCTTACATGTGATGCATCATATTTCTGAAATTATACGAAAATGAATTTACATGGTTTGTTGAGCAAGGAATGAATGTACTGAACAGTTATGTAAACCAGTTTTACTGTTAAGGGAATTAATCCGCCCCTTAATGAGTTAGTGGATATTTATACTTTGGGAGAGTTGATCCAACTCCCAATTTCAAAGGGGGATCGGAGGATGTGAATCAGACTTACTGTTAAGGGAATTAATCCGCCCCTTAATGAGACAGTGGATTTATACTTTGGGAGAGTTGATCCAACTCCCAACTTCACAGGGGGATCTGAACAGAATGATGAATATGCAACTGAGATGAGAAAATAGAAACTGCATGTTTAGGAAGTTTTATGTTCAGCATTTCCATTTCATCATTGCTTTACTTGATTAGCATTAGGCTAATAGATGAGTTTTGTGATGTAGGTGAAGAAGTGACAGCAGGTGTGCTTTCTGAGTCTACTGAGGACTAGACTGGTTGGAGGAGTGCTTCCTTGTAACAGACTGGCAGCTGATGGGGCGGTTTAATTGGTGTCTGTGGTGGTGAAGGTTTAGTGAACATTGGTTTCAAATTGAGTATGTTAAACTTTCTAATGAAAGAAGTTGCTTAGATGTTTTCAAAAAAAAAATATTTTGAGACCCTTCTGATGTTAGTATTCCGTTAGTTTAAATACTTGATTTTTACTGGGTTTGAGATATGCAACGATTTGAATCATTTCGGAATGTTTCAGTGAAGTGAGTAAACTCTTCTCTGTGATTAGAGTTGTGATTGTAAGCCATGGAGTGGATAAAATGTGATTCTGTTCTCTATCGGTAGATGAAGTCTACTGGCAGAGATTGAGTTGTTGTTTTGTTGTCTATCGGAAGATGTCTTCAGTAGAAGCCATCGGAAGATATAGGTTGGAACTTGTCGTCTAGTCGATCGGATGAGGAAATCATCCGACTGACGTCACCGGTGGACGTAGAGTAAAGTCGATCGGATGAGGAAATCATCCGGCTGACGTCACCGGTGAATGTAGAATAAAGTTGATCGGATGAAGAAATCATCCGGCTGACGTCACCGGTAGATGAATGATGTATTTTGTCGTTTTGTGACCGGATGATGTAGCCGAAACTTTGTCGTTTTGTTATTAGGGAAAGCCTTCTATTTTCTAAGCCAGTTCCTTCCGGTTGACTTCGCTCTCCGGATGATGTGTTTGACTTTCTTAAATTTTAAGTAATTTACGCTTAAACCTTTATCCCTTCCGGCTGAATTATTTTCTTAATATTTTACTCAATCATTCAAACACTGTTGCATAGTTTTGCTCAACTCTATTTTGCTCGAAGATTCTTCCGCTGCAAGTCTTCATGTTTTATCAAACGTTAAAATTTGAATTCCGAAGAAAGTTTTAAATTCGGTTCAAGGTTTCTTAGTAATATCCGGGTTCATGAGTAACAAACCGGGTTCAGAAAACTCGGGGCGTTACAGGAATATTGAAAACCACTACTGTCATGAAAACTCAACACACTAAAATTGAAATGTTGACAACTGAACCTTCACACCAACTGACATCAGTTAAACCGTCCCATCAGCTGCCAGATTGTTACAAAGATGCACTCCACAACCAGTCTAGTCCTCAGCAGACTCAGTAAACACACCTGCAATCACTTCTTCACCTACATCACAAAACTCATCTATTAGCCTAATGCTAAGTAAGTAAAGAAGTAATGAAATGAAACACTGAAATATGAATTCCTAGACATGCAGTTTCTACTTTCTCAACTCAGTTGTTCATGCTTCGTTTCTGTTCAGATCCCCCTGTGAAATTGGGAGTTGGATCAATTCTCCCAAAGTATATACATCCACTGACTCATTAAGGGGCGGATTAATCCCCTTAACAGTAAATCTGATTCACATGTTCAGATCCCCATGTGAAATTGGAAGTTGGATCAACTCTTCCAAAGTATAAATATCCACTGTCTCATTAAGGGGCGGATTATTTCCCTTAACAGTAAAACTAATTCACATAGCTGTTTCAATATGTTCAATCCTCACCATGCCAACATACATTCAAATTCATTTTCGTATACTTTTTTAAAAAAGAAATAAAAAAAAACATGATGCATGACATACAGATTCATCCAAGTAAGCTTAACCCTAATGTTTTGTGATGTAGGCCCGCAGGCACAAGCAAACTTTACTTACCTGGCTCTCCTGGAGATGCACGGTTTCAACTACTCCAAAAGCTTGCTTACCTAAGGTTAAGACAGTACATTAATCCAACTCTCACTAGACCTTACCAGAAATCAATAATAAGATTGGGGAAACCGATTTGAAACTCTGCTACCCGTATAATCCCATTTATCACTAAGAACCCGAACCTACGCTCAATCTCATCATCCTCAAAATCCTCATATTGTACTCCCTCAGGTAATTAGCCGCTATATCATAAGAGCAATGAGGAAAACTTACCTAAGTTGAAGGAGAATCGGGCGAGGAAAATCGTCTAGAGAGCTCAGCTGCTTGAGCTGAAAACCCGAAGAGAAAATGGTATGAAATTGGTGGCGGCTACAGTGCATTAAACCCAACCCTCTTTCCTTAAATACGTTATCCACCTTTGAAAATTGTAAATTTACACTAGTGCCCCTCGTCTAGTCATATAATAACCCTACTTAAATTACTGACTAATCAAGTGTGTACCATTAATAATAAAAGAGCTGGTTCGATAGAACCAGGTGCTACAATCTACCCCCCTTAAAAGAATTTTGTCCTCAAAATTCAGTACCTGAATAATTCTGGATATTGGTCCAACATGTCTTGCTGGCGCTCCCAAGTTGTCTCCTCTACGTTCTGGTTGTGCCATAAGACTTTCACTAGTGGAACATCTTTGTTGCGCAATACTTTCACTGCATGGTCTAAAATCCTTACTGGTTTCTCCTCATATGTAAGAGTAGGGTGAACTTCAATACTCTGCTGTTCCACAATCTGAGAAGGGTCTCGTACACATTTCTTAAGCATGGAGATATGAAACACATCATGGATTCCTTCCATAGAAGTTGGTAGCTGTAACTGGTAGGCTGTCTTCCCAATCCTTTTCAAGATCGAGAATGGTCCAATGTATCTGGGGTTCAACTTTCCTCTCTTCCCAAATCTCACAACTCCTTTGAATGGTGACACCTTGAGAAAAACTTCATCACCGATCACAAATTCTAACTCTCTACGCCTGCAATCTGCATAACTCTTCTGTCGACTCTGAGCTGCCAAAATTCTCTGACGGATGAGGGCAACCTTCTCAATAGTTTGTTGCACAAGGTCAGGACCAAGCAACTGTACTTCTCCAACCTCATTCCAGTACAAAGGCGATCTACATTTTCTAGTCAACAGCAAACAAACACATCCTTAATCGGTCGAATGAAATAGGACCCTACATGGGTTGATCGAACTTGGTTCATAGAATCAAGACCAATAAATTAAGTGAGCATGTTCAAATAGAAACACGTTTAGTGAAATATACATAGATAATATAAAATCGACGAGCTATAAAAATGAATAAGTCATTTAATAGGATAACATGTCTCAAAATATTATTTTAGAAAACACTGCAACACTAAATATAAAATTAAACCCCTACTTAAAATGGAGTATCAATGTCAAAGGTTTGAAATGTCCAAAATATTTAATTATTCATATCTATATGAATATATAAATATTAATAGACTTTCAAGACATTAAAAAAGTTTGTTGGAACCTATAATTGGGGGATAAGAACTAATTTAGGGATTTTACACATCAATCCCACAAAAAGTTGGCTCAAAACATGTCTCGGGCAGCCCAAAAACTGTTTGGTCGTCTTTATTGAATGCTAGAAAACTGTTGTTAACTTAAATTATGTTTAAGTCTAACGATGTTTTTGATGATGTGTTTTTAAGTAATGTAATTTGATTGAGATTATGTTGCTGAGAATAATAAGCTAATTATTGTATTAAATATATGAGATTAATGAATAAATAAATAATTATGTTATTTGCATTTATCTGGAAATGCCCTTTGAAAAGGGTATTTTAGATGTCTAATAAATCTGTTTAAGTGTTCAGAAAAACAGGGCTGAAATTGTTCTATATTCTGCATATTCTCCGATGGTAAAGCAAAAGTTTACATCTTCTGCCAGCTAAATGACGAAGGCGGAGCATTTCAAAGAAAAGCTTACATCTGTCACTCGTTAAACGACAAAGCAAAGTTTATTCAAAGAAAAGCTTACATCTGCCACTCGCTAAATGACAAAGCAAAGTTTACATCTACCGCCAGCTAAACGAAAAGAACTACATCCACCGCTGGCGCTTTGAAGAAGACTTCTCCGCCAGCTAAACGACAAAGAATTACATCTATCGCTGGTGTTTTAAAGTCTTCCAAAGATTACATCTGCCGATAGCTACACGACAACGATTACATCCTCCGATGGCTAGACGACAAAGTTCAAGTTCTACCGCTGAAATTTTTGAGGACATCCACCACTAGCATTTCAAAGGAACATCCACCGATGAACAGTGTCTCAGAATTACATCTATCGCTACCGACACCGGTTCAAGGTTTATGAAGTCACATCTACCGATACCGGTTCAAGGTTTATAAAGTCATATCTACCGATACCGGTTCAAGCAATGTAAAGCTACGTTCACCTATGACGGTTAAGCGTTTTTAAGGTCGCATCTTCCGGTGTACAGTATCTTCCGCCAGAATTCAAATTTACCGCGAAGCGATAGCGAAAGTCGTCCAGAGCTTTAACTCCTGTCCAATAATGGCGAAGCACGAAAGCGACCTCAGAACGAAACGGCTAGCTGTCTAAGTACGGATGCTTCTCCAACAGTAATATATTTTCATATCCAAAAAGAAGTATTCAATGAAGAGAGCCGATTTCAAACAAAGTATTTAAGGGAAAAAGAAGCTCGGGAAAAAATAACTTTTTGCAAAAAATTGATATTGAGCCCTAACGAGTCAAAATCTTAATACTCTGTATTCTACATTTCTCTATTCTGTAACTTGAGATTTAATCATTGAGAGAGTGTTGTTTGTGCTGAAAATTACAAACTCATGATTCTGTTAAAGGCAGTGGATTGTCGCCCGTGAAGAGCAATCCAGTTTCTGTAAAAGGCTGTAGATCGTCGCCCGTGAAGTGCGATCTGTTTTTATTCTCTGAGGAGAAGGAAAGGATCTTCAAGGGGGAAACCTTGAAGCATGGACGTAGGCAGTTTTTGGCCGAACCACGTAAAAATTCTGGTGTTGAATTTTCTCTAACTCTCTCTTTTACTTTTATTACCTGTCTGTTTGCTGTTAGTTTTAAAAAGATTAAAAAGTCTAATTCACCTCCCTCTTAGACAATTTCAATCCTACAACTGTCGTATCTAATGGTTTGGACGCAGCCATAGGACGCCCACACCAGCATGAGGTCTCCCGCTATCTATGTTTCAACGCCCAAACTAGTGGTTCGGAGGCCCAACTCGACTTGCTGATTGACCAGTTACCCGAGCACAGCCCCAGAGTGATGCGAACCCTGAATAATATGAAATCCGAGACGCTTCAACAAGTGAAATAGTTCAACGAAATGTCTTTTCAATTCAAGAATAGTAATCAACTAAGACCGTAATGGAAGAATTTAATGAAATCATATTTATCAAAACAAGAGCTTGACCCGAGCCACACCTGTTGGCTGAACCGAAGCTATCAAAACAGGAGTTTGACCCAGACCAAACTCGTTGGTTAGAACCAAAACTGACATGCCTCGGGTTGCATGCAAAAAGAAATCTAGCAAATTCCCTTGCATTTTCTAATCTCTCTACTTATTACGTGTTCTCTTTTTGTAGGTATAATTACATGGAAAGAATGCACGTGGAGCACATGGAAGGAGTCACCAAGTGGCCTATTGGAATTTGTCTTCCTGGCCCTCTAAATGTGTAATTTTTATTTTTTGAACTTATTTAGCATACATTAGCCTTTACTGTATGGATTATTATTGCATCATGCATTAGATTGTGTGGTTAGGGTTAGATGTATTATGGTGGATTTGGGTTGAAGATTAATTCAACAAAGGAAATTGCATCAACAAAAGGGAGCCCAAAATTGCATCAACAAAAAGAGCCCAAAGTATGACTTAGCCCAAAGGAGAACCCACATTTAAGGGTACGATTTTGCAGGTACAAGAGTTAGTGGAGGCATGGATCAAAGATTTGGTGAAATCTCATTCATTGGCTAAGGGATGGCTTAGATCTAATTATGCTTGTTGAAGGAGGAGGCGCTCAGGCAACATCCAGCTTCGGTCAGGCGCGTGGGCAGGCGGCATCTCCAGATTAGCGCACCTCGCTGGCGCGATCTCCTTCGCTAAACGAGTGTGCTACGGAGTGTTGCGTTGGCGCATCAGGACCACTGATCAGCGCGCCACAGGATCGCTGCCTTGGCGCCACCAGATAGCTACTAGACCGTTGATCTGCACACACAGATTGCTCTCCATCAGCCATTGATTGATTTTCTTGATCCAAAGGCTCAAATTCATTCTTGCCAAACCCTAATCCACCATAGGATTTCTATAAATGCATAGCATTAGTGTTTGTATGTAATTTTTTGCCAAATCAATAAAATCTCTATTTCTCTCCAAGCTTGTGTGCTTTGGATTTTTCCTTGATTCTTTGAATCAAGTGGAGTAGCCCTCCATTGTTAACCTAGCCTTCGGGTTCCTAGGTTAACTCTTACCTATTCCCTCGCCTTTTCCATTGGGATTAGGAGTTGAGGAAGAAAACCTAGGCCCTAGGTGGTCGTTTTTCCTCTGGGAAAATTGTTCATCCAAAGAGCCAAACATAAGATAGCTATTTGGATCCGCCAAAGGTATTTCCATCTTTATCATTTCCGTTACATTCTCACACACATCACTCTTTTAAATTCGGCCCTCACAAGCACACATTCCACCTTTAATTTCTTGCAATTTTCTTCATCTTCATCTACTCGTTCTTCATGATTTCACACACTCATTCCACCTTTATTTTACTCATCCATTTCTTGCATTTCTTCCATTATTATTCCCTTAATATTCGGCCTCCATAGCACACACCTTCACCTTATTCTCTTGCATGTAATTTTCCACTTTTGTTACTTTGAAATCTCAGATTTGTCACTTACGCACACACCGAGCACTTTTGATTATTTGTGGGTATTACACGGCCCCTTTTCTAAGGGCCACCATATCATTTGGTATCAGAGCCTCACTTCTGTGGTTTGGTTAGGCAGCAGATCAAGCAGACCGCCGATTGAGGTAGCCATCCTACGGGATGTCCCGGTCAGATCGCCGACTGAGGCAGTCGCCCTTAAAGGGTATAGGGATGATGTGATACCACATTGAAAACAGAGAGTTGCCTGAGCTAGTATATATATTGAGTCCAAACCTTCACTCTTAAGTGCGCTTTTGGGAGGAGTAAGGGACCCGATATCTTATCATTTGGTATCAGAGCCAAGGATGCTTCCCTCATGGTTTTTGGTTGCATTGACGTTAGTCAAAATATAGCACGAAACTGGGATAGCGGCTTGTTTACTTTTTAGCATGATTTGTTATATTTGAACCTTGATGTGCATCTAAATATTTGTCAGATAACTATAGATTAAATCTGAAATTTTTGGATGCTTAAAATCGGCCCTAAGGTTAATGCTTAAAATCGGATTATCCATGTTGTTTGCTCATTTCGGTTTTACCTATTTTAATGCCTCGGATTATTGTTATTTTGCTAGACGTTTGCATTTAAATTTATCTTATGAATCCTCTATTATGTGCTAACAATTGAATGCCAAAATTAATGCTATAAAATCGGCCTTAATGACCTATCCTAAATTGGTTTATTTGTGTTTCCCTTTCTCGGTTTGTAGGCTATGTTAATTTCCATCATTGGCTTGATTTGGATTCGGTTTTTCTAGTATTTAAATGTTACATTTTAATTCCACATTTGCATCTAACATATCTCAAAAGAAAAAAAATCTGAATATATTGATGCACGAAAACCGGCTTAAAACTAGCACTACAAAATCGGATTTTATGGTAAATCTTCTCTATTTTGTTTAAGCAATTGTATGAACGATTTCCATATTAATTTGCTGGTTATTTGCACTTGGGATTTAGCTTATTATTCATCTATTACATGTCAACATTTGTGCACTCTAAATTGATTTTTAATTTGTGACAAATTTGAGCTAGTAATAGACTATATTGAATATTATGCACTTATGAAAATTCTGCTATATAACGTGAAAATTTCAGCATGTTAACCTTGATAAAACTTATGCTTTTGTGATGACCCTTACCCGTACCCTAATAAAAATTTTTTTTATACGTACAAACTCTAAATCTGACTTTCGTGTGGAAATAAAACTTTTAAAGTCAGAATTGAAAATTATTAACGGTGTATGAAAACTACTTTGAAATCTATTCAAAATAAACTTAAAACCAACAATTAATCAATTAAGTAATAAAAGAAAAAAATTAAATTAAAATATATTTTTTTTATAAGTTCGGCCAAGAAAAGGCAGAACAGGTGGCGATTGCTCCTGGCGAGCAATCGCCGAAGCAATCGCCCTTCGGCGATTGCTTACATCGCCATGCGAATCGCCACGCGAATCGCCACTCCAGGCGATCGCAGGCAAGGAGTGGCGATTGATCGCCATGCTGTGGCGACCAATCGTCATGCTCTCTGGAATTTTTTAGATAGCACAGCTCCCTTATTTCTTCCTCACCCTCTTTCTTTCTTCTTTTCTTCCTTCCGCGCCCTGCACTTCACATTCATAATTCAAAACACACTCTTCACTTTTCTCACTCCTTCTTCACACAATCTTTACATACGTCCCATAAAATACACTTCAAACCAACACAATCCACTTTTTAAACATAATCAAATTTCATAAAAACGAACCGCGTGGTTATGTTTAAAAGTTTAACATTTCCTTCCTGTTTGAAAAAAACATCAAAAACACAACAAAATGCAATATATTATCTATTCACTCACCAAACATCCTAAATGTATCCAGTTCTATGAAAAATCCATTTAATTCCCATTAACCCAAACATCACCAAAACTCTCAAAAAATCATCTAACCACGAGTCAACCAGCCTAGCCAAAACACGCCCCGCCGCCACGAGCTCCGCCCATCGGACATCTACGCTTGATCATCATAAGGAGGTTCCTCACCTTCGTTCTCGTCACCTACATCATACGATAAATACATTAAGCCTAATGCTTAGTAAAGAATGTACTAAACATAACGATTACATATATATGCATGACATTTGTAAAACAACTTTGTTTCGTTTCGTTAAACCGTTTTCTTGCCCCGTGAGAATCATAACTTGCCCCGTGAGAAACATGTAACTTGCCCCGTGAGAAACATGTAACTTGCCCCGTGAGAAACACATAATTTGCCTTGTGAGAAACATACATCATTCAGAATTTGTGATCGTTCTTTAATTTGAAGTTTCCATAAAACATGCTCATAAATAGTTCGTATGCACTTTAATAAAACATGATGCATGAGGAATGACATACGTAGAAACACCTATCGAACGACCACTAACTAATCGCTAAGGCACTACTTTAAGCTACCCGTCTTATCACCAACCCCTATAACTTCCTAACTTCATTCTACCAACATTATCAACATCGTTACGAGCGTGAGAAACATGTAACTTGCCCCGTGAGAAACATGTAACTTGCCCCGTGAGAAACATGTAACTTGCCCCGTGAGAAACATGTAACTTGCCCCGTGAGAAACATGTAACTTGCCCCGTGAGAAACATGTAACTTGCCCCGTGAGAAACATGTAACTTGCCCCGTGAGAAACATGTAACTTGCCCCGTGAGAAACATGTAACTTGCCCCGTGAGAAACATGTAACTTGCCCCGTGAGAAACATGTAACTTGCCCCGTGAGAAACATGTAACTTGCCCCGTGAGAAACATGTAACTTGCCCCGTGAGAAACATGTAACTTGCCCCGTGAGAAACATGTAACTTGCCCCGTGAGAAACATGTAACTTGCCCCGTGAGAAACATGTAACTTGCCCCGTGAGAAACATGTAACTTGCCCCGTGAGAAACATGTAACTTGCCCCGTGAGAAACATGTAACTTGCCCCGTGAGAAACATGTAACTTGCCCCGTGAGAAACATGTAACTTGCCCCGTGAGAAACATGTAACTTGCCCCGTGAGAAACATGTAACTTGCCCCGTGAGAAACATGTAACTTGCCCCGTGAGAAACATGTAACTTGCCCCGTGAGAAACATGTAACTTGCCCCGTGAGAAACATGTAACTTGCCCCGTGAGAAACATGTAACTTGCCCCGTGAGAAACATGTAACTTGCCCCGTGAGAAACATGTAACTTGCCCCGTGAGAAACATGTAACTTGCCCCGTGAGAAACATGTAACTTGCCCCGTGAGAAACATGTAACTTGCCCCGTGAGAAACATGTAACTTGCCCCGTGAGAAACATGTAACTTGCCCCGTGAGAAACATGTAACTTGCCCCGTGAGAAACATGTAACTTGCCCCGTGAGAAACATGTAACTTGCCCCGTGAGAAACATGTAACTTGCCCCGTGAGAAACATGTAACTTGCCCCGTGAGAAACATGTAACTTGCCCCGTGAGAAACATGTAACTTGCCCCGTGAGAAACACATAATTTGCCTTGTGAGAAACATACATCATTCAGAATTTGTGATCGTTCTTTAATTTGAAGTTTCCATAAAACATGCTCATAAATAGTTCGTATGCACTTTAATAAAACATGATGCATGAGGAATGACATACGTAGAAACACCTATCGAACGACCACTAACTAATCGCTAAGGCACTACTTTAAGCTACCCGTCTTATCACCAACCCCTATAACTTCCTAACTTCATTCTACCAACATTATCAACATCGTTACGACGTAGGCCTAGGGCGGAAAACCTAACACTCACTTACCTGGTGTCCTAGCTATGCCGAGCACCGTCCTTGAAGAGCTTGGATTACCTAAGGCATTTCATAGCACGTCGTTAGTATTAACTCTAAATCATTAATTTCAAAGCTAAACGAAATCCCGAGCTAAGGTAAATTACCCAAAAACTCTAATCCACTTCATTCGGGCATTTCATCGAGCACTTGGTGCTCACTAACTTCAAAACTCCCTTATTGATGTTTTACCAACCTCCAACAACCAAAACTAAACCTTAAACATCAACCCACACCATTAATTTACACCAACCACTCCAATAATCACAAATACATCATCAACGAACATTAATATCGTTAAACTATCGATTTCTAGCTAAAACCAACAATTCTCATTAAACCCTAAATCGAAATAAACCCTAAAACCACAAATAAACTTGTCTAGAGTGTAGAACTTACCTAGAAGATTGATTTGGGGAAGAAAACTGTAGAGAAACTAGCGGGAACTCAGATAAGTGAGCGATCGATGGAGGGAGAGCGTCGCAAGGGAGAGGAGAATCGTGAGAGGGCTTCACGTGAAGGAAGAGAGAAATTAGGGGAAAATGGAGAGATTTGGCTTTTTAATTAAATTTTGATTTCCTAAATTACTATTTTGCCCTTAGTTCAATTCCATTGTTTTGTTAACAATTTACCTAACTATTTGGTTCCTCCAAAAATCCCTTATTTCCCCAAATATTCCTACTCATTCTTAGGGTCCTAATAAAACTTCCTGTTCGCCATTTAGACTTATTTTATTATTTCTACGAATTAAAAACTCTATAATGCCTAAAATATTTAAAACTCGAAACTTATAGCTCAAAATCCCTAAAACGAAATTCTCGGGCGTTACATCCTATCCTCTTTATTTAGAATTTTGTCTCCAAAATTACATACCTGAACAAATCCGGATATCTGTCCATCATGTCCTGTTGTCGCTCCCACGTTGCTTCCTCTACATTTTGGTTTCTCCACAGTACCTTAACAAGAGGGATTGTTTTATTACGCAGGACCTTAACCGAAGACTCCAAAATCTGTATCGGCCTCTCTTCATAGGTCAAGGTTGACCGTATCTCAAGATCAACTGGTTGTACCACGTGCGTAGGATCCCGTATACACTTCCTTAACATCGACACGTGGAAGACATTATGTACGCCCTCCATAGACAACGGTAATTGAAGCCTATACGCTATAGCTCCTATCCTTTCTGTAATCTGGAACGGTCCAACAAACCGTGGATTTAACTTTCCTCTCTTACCAAAGCGAACCACGCCTTTAAATGGTGAAACTTTCAAGAACACTTCATCACCAATTACAAACTCCAAATCTCATCTTCTTCGATCAGCATAGCTCTTTTGGCGACTCTGCGCGGTCTCCATTCTTTGTCTAATCAAAGTAACCTTCTTAGATAACTGTTGTAAAATTTCTGGGCCGATCAACTTAGCTTCGCCCACTTCATCCCAATACAGTGGCGACCTACACTTTCTACCATACAACGCTTCGTACAGAGCCATACCAATCGTGGACTGATAACTGTTATTATAAGCAAATTCAATCAAAGGCAAATATCGGCTCCACGACGCCTGAAACTCTAACACGCATGCCCTTAGCATATCCTCGAGTATCTGAATCGTCCTCTCAGACTGTCCGTTGGTCTGTGGGTGGAATGCTGTGCTAAAAGTCAATTTGGTACCCATGGCGCTTTGCAAACTTTTCCAAAATCTCGAGGTAAACCTGGGATCCCGATCTGAAACAATCGACACAGGGACCCCGTGCAATCTAATAATCTCTTGGACATAAAGTTCTGCAAACTGATTCATCGTGTAAGTCATCTTTACAGGCAAGAAATTAGCCGCTTTCGTCAATCTATCGACCACGACCCATATACTATCGTGCCCTTTTATCGTCCTCGGTAATCCAATTACGAAGTCCATTGCAATTTGATCCCACTTCCACTCGGGGATCGGTAAAGGTTGTAACATCCCACCTGGCCTCTGGTGTTCTGCCTTAACCTGTTGGCAGACAAGAAAGGATTGTACATAACTGGCCACATCACGCTTCATATTCGGCAACCAATAGTGCACTTTCAAATCTCGGTACATCTTGGTGTTACTTGGATGCACTGAGAATAACGACGAATGTGCCTCTGACATAACCAACTTCCTCAACTCTTCGTCCCTTGGAACATACCAGCGGTCTCGAAACCTCAGAATGCCATCGACTGAGTAACTGAAATCAGAAGGTACAACTGATAATTTTGCTACAATAGCCACCTTTTCTTCTGTATCTAACTGTTGAGCCTCTTTTATCTTGTCCAACAGAGTGGGCCGTATCGTCAAGTCAGCAAGTAGGGTCGAAAGTTCTGGAACTAATTCGAGTTCAAACCCCTGCATCTCCTTTCTCAATGAAGTTGACATACAGAAAGTAACTGACTCCTCTGTCCTAGGCATCCTACTCAAAGCATCTGCCACTGTATTCGGCTTTCCAGGATGATACTTGATTTCGAAGTCGTAGTCTTTCACGAATTCTAACCATCTCCTCTGCCTCATATTTAAATCTTTCTGTGTAAACAGGTATTTTAAACTTTTATGGTCCGAAAACACTTCACACTTCTGTCCGTAGAGGTAGTGTCTCCATATCTTTAACGCGAATACCACCGCTGACAGTTCTAAGTCATGCGTCGGGTAATTTTCCTCATAACTTTTCAATTGCCTAGAAGCATAGGCAATGACCTTTTCTTCCTGCATCAACACGCATCCCAATCCAACTTTGGACACGTCACAATAAATACAGTATACCCCATTCTCCATTGGTAGAGTCAGTAAAGGCGCTGTGGTCAACTTTTGCTTCAAGGTCTGAAAGCTTTCTTCACATGCCTTAGTCCATTCGTACTTCACTTCTTTCTTCGTTAAGTTCGTCAGAGGTTTGGCTATTACTGAAAACCCTTGGATAAACTTCCGATAATACCCTGCTAGGCCTATGAAACTCTGTACATCACTTGCATTTCTCGGTCGAGGCCACTCCCTTACCACTTGAATCTTGGCCGGATCCATAGAAACGCCTTCTTTTGAAATCACGTGGCCTAAGAAATTCACCTGACTCAACCAGAATTCGCAATTAGAAAGCTTAGCATACAATTGGTGTCGCTTCAAAGTAGTCATAACAGCCCTTAAGTGCTCTGCATGTTCTTCATCGTTTCAGAAATATACCAAGATGTAATTTATGAATACTATCACGAACTTATCCAAGAATTCCCAGAACACTCTATTCATGAGGTCCATAAACGCTGCTGGAGCATTGGTTAAACCGAAGGACATAACCATAAACTCATAGTGCCCGTAACGCGTTCTGAAGGCAGTCTTTGGTACATCCTCGGTTCTAATCTTCAACTGATAGTACCCAGAACGTAAATCAATCTTAGAAAATACCGTGGCCCCTTGTAACTGGTCAAATAGATCATCTATCCTCGGTAACGGGTATTTATTCTTTATGGTCAGGTTGTTCAACTCACGGTAATCCACGCACATTCTTAAGGTGCCATCTTTCTTCTTTACAAACAAAACTGGAGCGCCCCATGGAGAAACGCTCGGCCGGACAAAGCCCTTGTCTGTTAGCTCTTTCAGCAGTTCAACTGGCGCCATTCTATAAGGATTCTTGGACACTGGCGCCGAACCAGGAATAATCTCAATCGTGAACTCCATTTCCCGATCCGGAGGCAAGCCGGGCAACTCGTCCAGGAATACTTCCGTAAAGTCCTTAACCACCGGGATGTCACATAACTTTAACTTCTCTCGCATGCTTACTTCCTCAACGCTTGCTATAAACCCAAAACATCGATGCTTCATCGAGTACAAGGCACTTACAGGCAAGTTGGGTAACTCGTCTAGGAACACTTCAGCAAAATTTTCCTCTACCGAAATGTTATTCAACCTTAGTTTATCTCATTTCCTTACATCCACAATGCTTGCTACAAAATTGAAATATTGAGGTTTGGTGGAGTACTGGGCACTCATTGACAATACAAGAGGCATTTCCCTTGATCGAAGGGTTGCTGGAAAATCATAATTCTCCCCACTCGGTGGTCTAAAATCTACTACCCCCGACCTGCAATTGATTGTGGCATAGTGCCTGAACAACCAATCAATGCCCAAGATTACATCGTACCCCTTCATACATATGACGATCAGGTTCGCATACAACTGCCTACTTCCAACAGATATAATTTCACCCCGTATCACCCGATCTGAGTGCAAATACTCTCCGGAAGGTAACATAACACTATAACTATGATCAGCTTGGACGACATCTAAATTCCATTTAACTGTATACTTCTGTGCTATGAAGGAATAGGTTGCCCCAGTGTCAATTAGAACATGAGCCGTGTTTCCACAGACCAAAATAGTACCTGTAACAACTGAAGGCTAAGCAGCTTCCTCGTCTTCAATCAGAGAAAAGATCCGGGAAGGACCGCCCGGTGGCCGCCTACTCGGCTCTAGGCAATCAACGGCCTTGTGGCCCACTTTATCACATCGTAAACATCGTCCACTATGCAACTTGCACTCCCCATGATGATTCTTTAGGCAAATAGGGCATAAAGGAGCTTGCGACGCCCCTTGCGGACGTTTACCCTTATCTTGAAATCTAGGCGTCTCATTAGCCCGTTTGACACCACGTTGCGATTGTGGCTGCCAACCTTGGTTTTGTTGTTGCGGTCGCCCATCTCTAACAAACCTTCTCGACACTTCTCTCTGTCCCTGAAGCTTCATTTCGATGTCATCTAGTCTGAGAGCTCTTTCCACTATCTTATGATAAGGCACGTCTTCATCATCCACCGTCATCACCCCTTTTTGAATTTCTAGTTTCAAACCTTGCACGAATTGGTGAATTTTGTCCTTCTCCTCATAGATCATATACCCGGCATATCGAGATAGCGAGTCAAACCTTCGCACATATTCAGCCACCGTCCCCGTTTGGCGTAATTGTGTGAACTCCACCTTCTTACTAGCCCGAAGAGTGCGTGTGATGACCCGAATGTGCAAGTATGTGTACGATGGCTGCAAGAACCGGAACCCGAATGGCGGTACGTCTGCGCGGGTGAACCGGAAGGTGACGGGTCGTAAAAAGGGGGTCGTCACAATCCCACATCGCTTGGGGAAGTATGTGGAAATGAAACATATGTAAAGAGACCCTCCCAACATAGCAAGACGCGTTTTGGAGCATGATTGGCAACGGATCCCATAAGAACTTCGAAGTTAAAAGTGCTTCGGCGAGAGCGATTCCAGGTTGGGTGACCTTCTGGGAAGTTCTCGCCAAACAAAGCCGTGAGGGGAGGATATTGGGCTGCGGCCCAATCCCTAGAGCGGACAATATCTTGCTGGGATAAGGGGTCGTTACAAATGGTATCAGAGCCTGTACCCAACCGGAAATGTGGCCAACGAGGACGTTAGGCCCTCGAGGGGGGGTGATTGTGATGACCCAAATGTGCAAGTATGTGTACGATGGCTGCACGAACCAGAACCCGGATGGCGGTACGTCTGCGCGGGTGAACCGGAAGGTGACGGGTCGTAAAAAGGGGGTCGTCACAATCCCACATCGCTTGGGGAAGTATGTGGAAATGAAACATATGTAAAGAGACCCTCCCAACATAGCAAGACGCGTTTTGGAGAACGATTGGCAACGGATCCCATAAGAACTCCGAAGTTAAAAGTGCTTCGGCGAGAGCAATTCCAGGTTGGGTGACCTTCTGGGAAGTTCTCGCCAAACAAAGCTGTGAGGGGAGGATATTGGGCTGCGGCCCAATCCCTAGAGCGGACAATATCTTGCTGGGATAAGGGGTCGTTACAGTGCGACTGAAATACTTGTTGTAGAATACCGTTTTGAATCTTTCCCACCTCATAACTCCCACATCAGTAGTAGCTTTAATCGTATCCCACCAAAATATAGCATCCTTCTCTAAATTAAATGTTGCACACGTCACTTTGTCGGCTTCCTCCACTTTTGCATAGGCAAACATACTCTCAATCTTACGAATCCACTGCTCGGCACTCGTAGGATCTAAAGACTTACCATCGCAGGTAGGGGGCCTAAGTCGCCCGAATCTCTCTCCACCTTGATCCTGTGAGGTATTCCCTTGCCCATTTCCACTCCCATTACCTTCTCGGTTTAATAAGATTCCAATTTGTTCCGACTGTTGTTGCAATATGTTCATGAACTGGTCCATGGGGTTCTCTGGAGGTGGTCTAGGTGCTTTCGGCATTTTTCTTGCTCATAAACACATTAACAATACAAAACAATAAATATCTAAGAATCGTACTTAAACTTAAACACTTACAGTCGATGGAGAGTTCCCGTACGGCGGTGTGTTTGGCAGGCAATTCACAAAATCGCTTTTAAAACTCCGTCTCTCTGATACCATAACTGTGACGACCCTTACCCGTACCCTAATAATTTTTTTTTTTTTTATACGTACAAACTCTAAATTTGACTTTCGTGGGGAAATAAAACTTTTAAAGTCAGAATTGAAAATTATTAACGGTGTATGAAAACTACTTTGAAATCTATTCAAAATAAACTTAAAACCAACAATTAATAAATTAAGTAATAAAAGAATACAATTAAATTAAAATATATATATATTTTTTTTATAAGTTCGGCCAAGAAAAGGCAGAACAGGTGGCGATCAATCACCAGAAAATTAGCGATTGATCGCCCTTCGGCGATTGCTCCTGGCGAGCAATCGCCCTTCGGCGATTGCTTACATCGCCATGCGAATCGCCACTCCAGGCGATCGCAGGCAAGGAGTGGCGATTGATCACCATGCTGTGGCGACCAATCGCCATGCTCTCTGGAATTTTCCAGAGAGCACAGCTCCCTTATTTCTTCCTCCCCTCTTTCTTTCTTCTCTTCTTCCTTCCGCGCCCTGCACTTCACATTCATAATTCAAAACACACTCTTCACTTTTCTCACTCCTTCTTCACACAATCTTTACATACGTCCCATAAAATACACTTCAAACCAACACAATCCACTTTTTAAACATAATCAAATTTCATAAAAACGAACCGCGTGGTTCCGTTTAAAAGTTTAACATTTCCTTCCTGTTTGAAAAAAACATCAAAAACACAACAAAAAGCAATATACTATCTATTCACTCACCAAACATCCTAAATGTATCCAGTTCTATGAAAAATCCATTTAATTCCCATTAACCCAAACATCACCAAAACTCTCAAAAAATCATCTAACCATGAGTCAACCAGCCTAGCCAAAACACGCCCCGCCGCCACGAGCTCCGCCCATCGACCATCTACGCTTGATCATCATAAGGAGGTTCCTCACCTTCGTTCTCGTCACCTACATCATACGATAAATACATTAAGCCTAATGCTTAGTAAAGAGTGTACTAAACATAACGATTACATATATATGCATGACATGTGTAAAACAACTTTGTTTCGTTTCGTTAAACCGTTTTCTTGCCCCGTGAGAATCATAACTTGCCCCGTGAGAAACACATAACTTGCCCTGTGAGAAATATGTAACTTGCCCCGTGAGAAACACATCATTTGCCCCGTGAGAAACATACATCATTCAGAATTTGTGATCGTTCTTTAATTTGACATTTTCATAAAACATGCTCATAAATAGTTCGTATGCACTTTAATAAAACATGATGCATGAGGAATGACATACGTAGAAACACCTATCGAACGACCACTAACTAATCGCTAAGGCACTACTTTAAGCTACCCGTCTTATCACCAACCCCTATAACTTCCTAACTTCATTCTACAAACATTATCAACATCGTTACGACGTAGAGCCTTAGGGACCGAAAAACCTAACACTCACTTACCTGGTGTCCTAGCTATGCCGAGCACCGTCCTTGAAGAGCTTGGATTACCTAAGGCATTTCATAGCACGTCGTTAGTATTAACTCTAAATCATTAATTTCAAAGCTAAACAAAATCCTGAGCTAAGGTAAATTTCCCAAAAACTCAAATCCACTTCATTTGGGCATGTCATTGAGCACTTGGTGCTCACTAACTTCAAAACTCCATTATTGGTGTTTTACCAACCTCCAACAACCAAAACTAAACCTTAAACATCAACCCACACCATTAATTTACACCAACCACTCCAATAATCAGAAATACATCATCAACGAACATTAATATCATTAAACTATCGATTTCTAACTAAAACCAACAATTCTCATCAAACCCTAAATCGAAATAAACCCTAAAACCACAAATAAACTTGTCTAGAGTGTAGAACTTACCTAGAAGATTGATTTGGGGAAGAAAATCGTAGAGAAACTAGCGGGAACTCGGAGAAGTGAGCGATCGATGGAGGGAGAGCGTCGCAAGGGAGAGGAGAATCGTGAGAGGGCTTCACGTGAAGGAAGAGAGAAATGAGGGGAAAATGGAGATATTTGGCTTTTTAATTAAATTTTGATTTCCTAAATTACTATTTTGCCCTTAGTTCAATTCCATTGTTTTGTTAACAATTTACCTAACTATTTGGTTCCTCCAAAAATCTCTTATTTCCCCAAATATTCTTACTCATTCTTAGGGTCCTAATAAAACTTCCCGTTCGCCATTTAGACTTATTTTATTATTTCTACGAATTAAAAACTCTATAATGCTTAAAATATTTAAAACTCGAAACTTATAGCTCGAAATCCCTAAAACGAAATTCTCTGGCGTTACAGCTTTAAATTTAATACTTGCTCTTTTTGAAGTTATTTAGTTGATATTAATATCAATTTGAATGATTCTAGCTTAAAGTTGGTAACTTGGTTGAATTTGGTTGGAATTTTGTTACCGCACGTTATTGAAAATTTCATTTCTATGTTTGTTAGTGCTAAGTATTATTGAAACTTCTAAGTTGTTTTATTGGCTTCAAATTTTAAATGTTACATGTGAGCATGATCCTTATTTTCTTATTCTCTTAAGAAAAGGAATTCTCTTTTAGTGCCTAAAATTATCTAAGACATTAAATAAGATAATCATCTCACTAGCTTTGGATGAAACAACTTAGTCAAGAATTCGAATTTGAAATTGGAAATTAAAAATACTTAAACATGACTAATAGAAGTGGATTTACACGTGACATGCCACATCAAGAACCACATCGAATTAGGGACACTACCCCTCCCGAAAATACACATCACGAGGGTGAGACTAGCATGCAAGGTGGCATGCAAGGTCAAATCAAAGCCTTAACGGGTTTGGTTAACACCCTTGCTCAACAAGTCAAAGAACTTATGACCAATCCTCCCCGAAGAGAATCCCATGAACGAGTTCCTTCACAAGAGACCTCCTCTAGGATTATACCCGAACGTCCTAGACGTCGATCCCCTTTCCAACCACCCCTAGAGGAAGAAGAATGGGCTAAGCCCCGACGAAGGAGACCCCATCATTATGAATCAGAGGATGAGGATTGGGCGAGAGATGATGAAGAGTATCGCCCAAGTCGTTGTAGGGACAACGACGACCTCTGTAATATCAAGATTACCATTCCCCCTTTCAATGGAACATGTGACGGGCACACTTATTTGGATTGGGTTGATAAAGTTGAGAGAGTTTTTGAGTGCCACGATTATTCCGAACGAGTTAAAATTCAACTCGCCTCTCTTGAACTTACGGGCCACACCACATTATGGTGGTCCAACCTTAAATCCCAAAGAATGCGAACCTTAGGATACCCCGTCTCAACTTGGACTTCCATGAAAGAATTAATGCACCATAGGTTCGTCCCCCAACACTACAAACATGAACTCTTCCATCAACTCCACAACCTCAAGCAAAACAATCTCACGGTAGATGAGTACCTTACGGACTTCGAGACTCTCAATATGCGATGTGCTGTTGATGAGCCTGAAGAACCACTTATCGCTTGGTTTATACGAGGTTTGAACCACAATTTAGGTGATGAGTAGAAGTACAACAATTAGAAACGATGGACTTAGTCATACAATTAGCCCTCACGGTGGAGCGGCAATTAAAGAGGAAGCGCAAGACCGACATGTAAAACAAATTTCCACCAAGAAATTTCAATGCCGACAAAACCACTCTGAGGAATGATGAGAAGAGACCCTTTAATCGTAATTGGTCCCTGAGAAAATCTAACACCACCCATAATAACTCACCCACGAACAAAACCCAAGAAAATCAACCGAAAGGACCTAGAACACAAGATGTCCAATGCTTTAAGTGCCTAGGAAAAGAACATTACGCTAATGAGTGAACTAACCGCCGTGTGATGGTCATTAAAGAATCCAAAGTGAGTGGGAAAGTGAAGAAGACGAAGGGCAATACGATAAAATCAAAGAAAAAGAAGTAGTAGAAGAAAGTGAAGAAGAAGCTGAAGAATGTACGGCTCAAGAGGGACCTTTACTACTTGTTATAAGACGAGTTTTAGTATCCAAAAATGGAGACAAGGATTGCAACGGGAAAATCTTTTCCATAATCGTTGTGCGGTCAAAGACAAGGTTTGTTCAATGATAATTGATGGAGGAAGTTGCATCAATGCGGCCTCCCAAGACATGATCGATAAATTAGGGCTAGTAGCCACTAATCACCCTAAGCCCTATAAGCTCAAATGGTTGGACGATAGTAATGACCACGTGATAACCAAACGAGTAACCGTTGACTTCAGCATAGGAAAATACAAGGACTCGGTTATTTGTGACGTTGTCCCAATGAGTGCCAGCCATATCCTACTAGGTAGACCATGGCATTATGATCAGAGAGTACATTATGATGGATTCCTCAACCGTTACTCCTTTGACTATAGAGGAAGAAAAATCAATCTTCTACCAATGACGCCCAAGCAAGTGCTCGTGATGAGGCAACTCGTAAGGAAGGACGAATAAAGGAAAATCTTTTAATAGCAAAATATGGAATATTGCCCCTAAAAGAACAAGAACCCTTTCCTATCAAGTGGTACCTCAATCCCCTCTTTGACGAAGAGACACCTTATCAATTGGGAGGAGAGTCAATATTGCATCACGAGAAGAAGGCGTTAAGTGAAGAAAGTATATTTGGGATCTGTCGTATGATTGTTGGACCATCTCACCCCCTTCCACTTGTTGAAAAATCCAATTGTCCCTCACGCCTATTTTGGAAGAAGTTAACTTATTCCTTAGTTCCATTGCCTTATATTACCTTATCTCATAATGGAAATAGGCCCATGGAGATGGAACTTATATTCAATAGACGCCACAAATTCCATAATCTACAATTAGGTGGATTGTTGAAACCGCCTACACCACCGTGTGATTATCAAAAATTCTACCATCGCACCAAGGTCAAGATTCATTTGGATGTGGGATTTACACCTATGGTCTTAATGGTTGAAGGATTAAATCTTTGGTATAATTTGCAATCACGATTGGAATTCGAGTACTTTGGAAACTTTCACTCCACCCTTGAGCAATCGCCCTCCAAAATACCTCATGAATTCAATTTTTCTACCTATACCAAAGACAGCTGTAGTAAGACCATCCAACCCCTCTACCATTTAGAGTATCGTTTGGTGAGATACTTTCAAATGAAAGAATATATCCTTATTGCATTCAAATTCAAGCCATTAAAGAGTGTCAGCAAAGCTAGTAGACGAGAAATTGTTGGAATCATCCTTGGGAAGAAATCAACCAATGGATTTGAGGTCAAATCCTCAAATCACTCGAAGAGGATGACATGCCTCGGGTTGCATGCAAAAAGAAATCTAGCAAATTTCCTTACATTTTCTAATCTCTCTACTTATTACGTGTTCTCTTTTTGTAGGTATAATTACATGGAAAGAATGCACGTGGAGCACATGGAAGGAGTCACTAAGTGGCCTATGGGAATTTGTCTTCCCGGCCCTCTAAATGTGTAATTTTTATTTTTTGAACTTATTTGGCATACATTAGCCTTTATTGTATGGATTATTATTGCATCATGCATTAGATTGTGTGGTTAGGGTTACATGTATGATGGTGGATTTGTGTTGAAGATTAATTCAACAAAGGAAATTGCATCAACAAAAGGGAGCCCAAAATTGCATCAACAAAAGGAGCCCAAAGGATGCCTTAGCCCAAAGGAGAGCCCACATTTAAGGGTATGATTTTACAGGTACAAGAGTTAGTGGAGGAATGGATCAAAGAGTTGGCGAAATCTCATCCATGGGCTAAGGGATGGCTTAGATCTAATTGTGCTCGTTGAAAGAGGAGGCGCGCGGGCAGCATCCAGCTTTGGTCAGGCGCGCGGGTAGGCGGCATCTCCAGGTCAGCGTGCCTCGCTGGCGTTATCTCCTTTGCTGAACGCGCGTGCTATGGAGTGATGCGTTGGTGCATTAGGACCGCTGATCAGTGCGCCACAGGATCGCTGCGTTGGCGCCACCAGATAGCTGCTGGACCATTGATCTGTGCGCACAGATTGCTCTCCATTGGCCATTGATTGATTTTCTTGATCCAAAGGCTCAAATTCATTATTGCCAAACCTTAATCCACCTTAGGATTTCTATAAATGCATAGCATTAGTGTTTGTATGAAACTTTTTGCCAAATCAATAAAATCTCTATTTCTCTCCAAGCTTGTGTGCTTTGGATTTTTCCTTGATTATTTGAATCAAGTGGAGTAGCCCTCCATTGTTAACCTAGCCTTCGGGTTGCTAGGTTAACTTTTACATATTCCCTCACCTTTTCCATTGGCATTAGGAGTTGAGGAAGAAAACCTAGGCCCTAGGTGGTGGTTTTTGTAACGACCCCGGCCAGGAGCCGTCACGTGTTCATATTCTTTCATTAATCGTTTGCTTGACTTTTTCTATTATTACATTCACTTACTATCTCTCAACAGACTTTCACATTTAGCATATACTTTTTTTTTTAAAACTGGTAATAGAAACGCAGAACCATTAAGGAAGACGAACCCTCTCGTGCCCGACTTCCCACGCCTCGTCGGCTCAACCTTCACAGAGTCGAGTGACTAGACTCGGTCATTGGCTTCTTGACAATTTCGGGAAAAGAGGAGGTGCCCTCAATTCTCTTAACTTAATACCGCTCGGGTTTGCATGGGTTGCATGCGTTGACAACCCTCAGAAATTTAGTCATCCGGTCATCACGTGCATTACGCGTGACTCGCTTAACATCGCCTAAAAGGAGACATCTTCCGGTGGGCACGTGGGTCTCGTGTGCTAAATTAAATCATCATCCGATCGCTAATCGACAAAACACATTTTACATCTTCCGGTCGCTAAGCGACAAACACATCCGGTCGCTAAGCGACAAAACACATTTTACATCTTCCGGTCGCTAAGCGACAAAACACATTTTACATCTTCCGGTCGCTAAGCGACAAAACACATTTTACATCTTCCGGTCGCTAAGCGACAAAACACATTTTACATCTTCCGGTCGCTAAGCGACAAAACACATTTTACATCTTCCGGTCGCTAAGCGACAAAACACATTTTACATCTTCCGGTCGCTAAGCGACAAAACACATTTTACATCTTCCGGTCGCTAAGCGACAAAACACATTTTACATCTTCCGGTCGCTAAGCGACAAAACACATTTTACATCTTCCGGTCGCTAAGCGACAAAACACATTTTACATCTTCCGGTCGCTAAGCGACAAAACACATTTTACATCTTCCGGTCGCTAAGCGACAAAACACATTTTACATCTTCCGGTCGCTAAGCGACAAAACACATTTTACATCTTCCGGTCGCTAAGCGACAAAACACATTTTACATCTTCCGGTCGCTAAGCGACAAAACACATTTTACATCTTCCGGTCGCTAAGCGACAAAACACATTTTACATCTTCCGGTCGCTAAGCGACAAAACACATTTTACATCTTCCGGTCGCTAAGCGACAAAACACATTTTACATCTTCCGGTCGCTAAGCGACAAAACACATTTTACATCTTCCGGTCGCTAAGCGACAAAACACATTTTACATCTTCCGGTCGCTAAGCGACAAAACACATTTTACATCTTCCGGTCGCTAAGCGACAAAACACATTTTACATCTTCCGGTCGCTAAGCGACAAAACACATTTTACATCTTCCGGTCGCTAAGCGACAAAACACATTTTACATCTTCCGGTCGCTAAGCGACAAAACACATTTTACATCTTCCGGTCGCTAAGCGACAAAACACATTTTACATCTTCCGGTCGCTAAGCGACAAAACACATTTTACATCTTCCGGTCGCTAAGCGACAAAACACATTTTACATCTTCCGGTCGCTAAGCGACAAAATCATCTCTGGTGACGTCATCCGGAAGACTAAACCATCATACAACTATCCTTCGGCATCTGCCGATGACGTCAGCCGGAAGACTAAGCCATCAAACAATTATCTCGGCATCTGCCGATGACGTCAACCGGAAGATTGCCTCATCCAGCTTCCGTCTAACGGTAGAGAATACTAAATCATCAAATGACTCCTTCCAACAGAAAGAGAACACAACTCATTCAAAATGCATATATCGGAAGACTTAAGCAACAGACTATTTATAAATCTATATAATCATTCCCTGACTCAGTGATCCACTAGACAGTTTCAAAACTCAACGTTTTAAATAATCTCATCCTACTTAAACTACCATATTCTTTAACATACTGTAACATAAGAGTCTTAACCAGGGGTCATAAATCGCCTCTCCAGTCCCGCACTGTCACCTTGAGCATCCTCCAGCAACCAGCCTTAAGCATCCTCTTTGCACATAACATCCTCACCTGAACCTTCTTCACCTACACCATAAGGTTTAACTATAAGCCTAATGCTTAGTAAGGAATGCATGCTGACAGATATACATGAATACACAATTTAAAGAGACATAAGTTCATAAACCATTCATCATTCGTGTTCATCTTTATCATTTACATAACATGTATTAAGGCAGGGAACGAGGGAGGAAGACAGGGGTACATAGTCATTTGCCTATCGCGGCAGTCATACATAATCATCTGCCTATCGCAGCAATCATGATACATCACTCGGCCTCCCCAGTGGGAAAATTCGCGAGCCATACATATCATTACTCGGCCTCCACCAGTGGGATGGTTACATTTACTTTTCATGTTCTCTACTTAATCATAAACGTGGGCATAATGCATAGACATGAGGTTCATAGAGAAAAGCATACCATAAGGACAAGTAGACATCCTGTAAACTTTACATTTACTTACCAACGTCTTCAGATCGTGGTATAACAAATCATAGTCAACAGCTACATCTCAGTGATTTCCTAATACCCTTGCGGTGTAGGGCCCTAGTGGCCGAAATTTTAACACATTCACTTACCTGTATTCCTTAGCAATCCGAACTTCCTCGCTGTAACTTCTGCACCTAAACATGTACATTACAGTAGTTAAACAAAGTCCTAATAGTCCTAATCATAAACCATCCTAGGAATCTAAGTCATACATATCATTAACTCGGCCTCCACCAGTGGGAGAATTCGCGAGTCATACATATCATTAACTCGGCCTCCACCAGTGGGAGAATTCGCGAGTCATACATATCATTAACTCGGCCTCCACCAGTGGGAGAATTCGCGAGTCATACATATCATTAACTCGGCCTCCACCAGTGGGAGAATTCGCGAGTCATACATATCATTAACTCGGCCTCCACCAGTGGGAGAATTCGCGAGTCATACATATCATTAACTCGGCCTCCACCAGTGGGAGAATTCGCGAGTCATACATATCATTAACTCGGCCTCCACCAGTGGGAGAATTCGCGAGTCATACATATCATTAACTCGGCCTCCACCAGTGGGAGAATTCGCGAGTCATACATATCATTAACTCGGCCTCCACCAGTGGGAGAATTCGCGAGTCATACATATCATTAACTCGGCCTCCACCAGTGGGAGAATTCGCGAGTCATACATATCATTAACTCGGCCTCCACCAGTGGGAGAATTCGCGAGTCATACATATCATTAACTCGGCCTCCACCAGTGGGAGATTTCACGAGTCATACATATCATTAACTCGGCCTCCACCAGTGGGAGAATTCGCGAGTCATACATATCATTAACTCGGCCTCCACCAGTGGGAGAATTCGCGAGTCATACATATCATTAACTCGGCCTCCACCAGTGGGAGATTTCACGAGTCATACATATCATTAACTCGGCCTCCACCAGTGGGAGAATTCGCGAGTCATACATATCATTAACTCGGCCTCCACCAGTGGGAGAATTCGCGAGTCATACATATCATTAACTCGGCCTCCACCAGTGGGAGAATTCGCGAGTCATACATATCATTAACTCGGCCTCCACCAGTGGGAGAATTCGCGAGTCATACATATCATTAACTCGGCCTCCACCAGTGGGAGAATTCGCGAGTCATACATATCATTAACTCGGCCTCCACCAGTGGGAGAATTCGCGAGTCATACATATCATTAACTTCTTCACCTAAAACATGTACATTACAGTAGTTAAAACAAAGTCCTAATAGTCCTAATCATAAACCATCCTAGGATCTAATAGCTAAAGTCATTCCGATTCCTCTGTTTGACACACTGCAGTCTGAAATCCGAAACTAGGTGGACAGGTTTTACCATTGGTTAAATCCGAGTTGGTTACTTAAAATGTTCAGAATCGATTCGGGATGACATTTCTACTCTCAGATTTTAAAAAGTATTAAACTACTCGGCCACTGCTAAAAAAAATCCGAACTCAGTGCCGAGCTGAAAACAGAGCTCTATTTACTAATGAATGACTACATTGTCCAATTCATACCTCGGGTGTGGATTTGCAGAGAAGAGCAAGCTCGAAACCAGCCGTCGGTAAGGGAAGTTCTGGTAGCCGAGAGCAAGAACTTGGGAAAGAAGGAATCGCCGAGAGGGAATGTCGGCTACAGTGGTAATAAATGAGGTTTAAGGTTTCCATTTCCTATTTATACCTAATCCATCAATTTTAATTACAAAACTGCCACCCAACCTAGTTTTACTCAACTTGTAATAATTTTATCTTAACATTAAATTTAAATCATAAAGGTTAAATAAGAGGGTGACAATGAAAATGGTCAGAAAATCACCTGGCCGAAATGTCGGGTGTTACATCCACCCCTCCTTAAACAAAATTTTCGTCCTCGAAAATTGCTCAAGCAAATAACTTAGGATATTTGTCCAACATCTCCTGCTGCCTTTCCCATGTGGCTTCTTCAATGCCGTGATTTGTCCATAAAACTTTCACCAATGGGATCTCTTTGTTTCTCAGAGTCTTGACTGCATATTCCAATATCTGTATCGGTTTCTCCTCATACTCCAGTGTCGGCTCTAAACCAATATCCGATGGCTGGATGACCTGCATCGGATCACGCATGCACTTTCTTAACATTGACACATGGAAGACATTATGAACTTTATCCAATGATGGAGGCAGTTGCAGTCTGTAAGCTGTACTCCCGATTTTTGCCAAGACAGGGAAGGGTCCAATGAATCTAGGATTAAGTTTTCCCTTCTTGCCAAATCTTAAGACTCCTTTAAATGGTGACACCTTTAAGAATACTTCATCTCCTACTGAAAACTCGAGTTCCCTTCTCCTTTGATCTGCATAACACTTCTGCCGGCTTTGTGCAGTCATCATTCTTTTCCGAATAGTGGCAATCTTATCTGACATTTGCTGCAGAATATCAGGTCCAAGAAGTTTTGTTTCACCAACCTCGTCCCAGTAAAGAGGTGACCTACATTTCCTACCATACAGTGCTTCATAAGGTGCCATACCGATGGTGGACTGATAACTGTTATTGTAGGAAAACTCAACTAGTGGTAAATGTCTGCTCCAAGTTGTCTGAAAGTCAAGTACACATGCTCTCAACATATCTTCGAGTATTTGAATTGTCCTTTCTGACTGGCCATCGGTCTGTGGGTGAAAAGCTGTGCTGAAAGATAACTTTGTACCTAATGTGCCTTGCAAACCTTTCCAGAATCGAGAGGTAAACCTGGGGTCACGGTCAGAGACAATGGATACTGGGATCCCATGCAACCTAATAATTTCCTGAACATAAAGATCAGCAAATTGGTCCATCGTATAGGTGGTCCTTACAGGTAAGAAATGGGCCGATTTCGTCAGTCTATCCACCACCACCCAAATACAATCATGCCCTTTAGTCGTCTTAGGTAGTCCTACTACGAAATCCATAGCTATGTGTTCCCACTTCCATTCGGGAATAGGCAACGGCTGAAGAGTACCTCCTGGACGTTGGTGCTCGGCTTTGACTTGTTGGCATACTAAACAGGACTCTACATACTTAGCAACATCCCTTTTTAGGTTAGGCCACCAGTACTGTAACTTCAGGTCTCGGTACATCTTGGTGCAGCCAGGATGTACAGAAAAGGGAGAGGAGTACGCCTCGGCCAAGATCAACTTACGCAATTCCACGTCATTAGGAATGCACCACCGATTTCTAAACCTCAGGATCCCATCCTTGGAGAGACTGAACTCGGAGGTGGTGTCCTTCAACTTATCCATCATGCTGATATTTTCCACTGAATCCTTCTGTTGTGCATCCTTGATCTTTTCCAAAATTGTTGGTTGGATAGTTAACTCAGCGAGCAAGACTGATAACTCAGGAACTATCTCCAAGTCGAATTTCTGAACTTCTGTTCTTAAGGGTATAGACATGGTTGAAACCACGGGCTGCATTGTTGTTGACATCCTACTCAACGCATCAGCTACGGAGTTAGCCTTCCCGGGGTGATACTTGATCTCAAAATCATAATCCTTGACAAATTCCAACCAACGTCTCTGTCTCATGTTCAATTCCTTCTGCGTGAAGAGGTACTTTAGACTTTTATGGTCAGAAAACTCCTCACATTGCTGTCCATATAAATAATGCCTCCAAATCTTCAAGGCAAAAACAACGGCAGCTAATTCTAGATCATGAGTGGGGTAATTTTGCTCATAACTCTTTAGTTGCCTAGAAGCATATGCTATAACTTTACCCTCTTGCATCAAAACACAACCTAAACCAACTTTAGACGCATTACAGTAAACACTAAATTTTCCTTCTTCGGTTGGGAGGGTCAATACAGGAGCTGTTGTTAACTTCAGTTTTAACGTCTGGAAGCTGTCTTCACAGGCTTCAGTCCAAGTATACTTAATGTCCTTCTTTGTTAAACCTGTCAGGGGTTTAGCTATCATGGAAAATCCCTTGATGAACTTCCTGTAATAGCCTGCCAATCCAAGGAAGCTGCGGACTTCGCTGGCATTCTTAGGTTGAGGCCAATCCTTTACTGCCTGAATTTTGGTCGGGTCCACAGATATGCCATTAGCAGAAACTACATGGCCAAGGAAATTAACCTTATCTAACCAAAACTCACACTTAGACAGCTTGGCGTAAAGTTGATGCTCCTTCAATGTCGTCAAAACCACTTTCAAATGTTCTTCATGGTCAGCCACAGTTCGGGAGTATATCAAGATATCATCTATGAATACAATCACAAATTTATCCAAATACTCACGAAACACATGGTTCATTAGATCCATAAAAGCGGCAGGGGCGTTTGTCAATCCAAACGACATGACTAAGAATTCATAATGTCCATAACGGGTTCTGAAGGCTGTCTTTGGTATATCTCCTTCTTTAACCTTCAGTTGGTAATAACCCGATCGTAAATCTATCTTTGAAAATACCTTAGCTCCTTGTAATTGATCAAACAAATCATCAATCCTAGGTAAGGGGTACCTATTCTTGATTGTCAACTTATTTAGTTCCCTGTAGTCTATGCACATTCTAAGAGAACCATCTTTCTTCCTTACAAATAAGACTGGTGCACCCCAAGGGGAACTACTGGGGCGAATAAATCCCTTGTCAACCAATTCCTGCAGTTGAACCTTCAATTCTTTCAACTCAACAGGTGCCATACGGTAAGGATTCTTGGATACAGGTGATGCCTCAGGGTATGTATCAATTACAAACTCTATCTCTCTATCGGGTGGTATACCCGGTAAATCATCTAAGAATGCCTCGGGAAACTCTCGGACTATAGGAATATCCTGTAGCTCAATTTTATTCTTCACCCGGTCATCTATTACACTAGCCAGGTAGCTCTCACAACCATATCTCAGCATTCGGTATATTTCTAGTGAGGATATAATTGGTATCTTACTTATTTTAGGAATAGCTTGGAAGGAATAATGATTATCATTTGGGGGTCTAAAATCAACTATTCCAGATCTACAACTTATCGTGGCATGATGTCTAAATAACCAATCCATCCCTAATATCGCCTCGTACCCCTTTATGTCAATGACAATTAACTCCGCATAGAGATCCTTATCCCCTAAGGACACGACGTCACCCTTAACAATCTGTTCCGAAAGTAGGGACTCCCCTGACGGAAACACAACACTATATAACCTTTCAGCTGGTAAGGGTCCTATGCTATGTTTGCATACAAACAAGGTTGATATAAACGAGTGTGTGGCCCCTGTATCTATGAGTGTATAAGCAGCAAAACCACAGATCATGACGGTACCTGATATGACTGTATGCTGAACAGCTCCCTCATCTTCCATCAACGCATACACTCTGGGTACAACCCTTGCACGGTTCGGGTCTGGCGGCATGGGGCAATCTCTGACCATGTGTCCGGTCTTATCACACCTGAACAAACCGGCCAGAAAACAGCTTGCACTCACCAGGGTGGTTCCTCTGACATGTAGGGCATAGAGGCGCCAGAGGTCTCTTTCCTTTTCCCTGGTCATCATTCTGGTTGAGGGGCCTCTTCATTCCATGCTGTTGTTGCTGTGGTCCTCTGTTCTGTCGTGGCTGCCAACCTTTGTTCTGACGTGGTGGCGGCTGAGTGTCCTTCATGAGTTTCTTTGGCTGTTCGCGCTGTGCATATGCTGTCATTTCTGCCTCTTCTAGCTCCAAGGCCTTAGCCGTCACTTCACCACAAGGTACATTATGTATCCCGGCAGTCTTCACTTTCATGTACAGACTTGGCTTCAGTCCTTGAACAAACTGGTAAATCTTATCTTCCTCATCCTCAATCATACGGGGAGCAAACCGTGATAAAGCATCAAATTCACATATATAATCCGTCACAGAGCCAGTTTGTCGTAGATTCATAAACTCCTTCTTCTTGCTGGCCCGAACAGTCCTATTGAAGTACTTGTCAAAGAAGGCAGTCTTGAACATCCCCCAGGTCATAGCTTCGGCATTAGCGGTGCTCTAGATCGAGTCCCACCAATGCCTTGCACTTAACTCCAAATGAAAGACAGCGTAGGTGACCTTATCCCCTTCGTCAACCTTTGCATACTTAAACATGTCTTCTATCTTTCGAATCCACTCCTCAGCATGAATAGGATCTGAAACATACCCATTAAACACCGGGGGTCGAAGCCGGTGAAAGCGCTCACCCCCCTGATCATGAGTTGCGTTAGTACTGGAGTTGCCTTGTTCTTCTCTAGCTGTCATCAGTCGTTCTATCTGGTGAGATTGGCGCATGACCAACTCAGTCAACTGAGCGATAGCATTGCTATCCTCATTGGCCTCTCTCTGTTGACCTCTAACCATGTAATATCCGGCTTGTACGGACTACGGATATAGTATATTATATTATTATTTTATTATATAATGGCATTTTTGGTAAATATGTCAAATCGGGTCCGTTTTATGAAAAGAAAACGTCATTACGATCCTAACGAATAATAGGAATTTTAAGGAATTTTGGAGAATTTTCGGAATAATAACGCTATATTCCGAGTAATTACCTCTATCGCAATTTAAATGACGTTTTAGTAAAAATAGCAAACGAGGTCCAAATTGCGGACGGATAGTTTTATTAAATCCCAAATAATAAGTTGGACATATGGGCGAAATATGGAAATTTGGAAAAGTCGAATCGTTGGACGATTAACGAAACGAATGACGAAACATATATAAAAACTAAACAAGGGCAAAATGGTAATTTTGCAAATCAATTATATTAAAAACTAAACAATTTCTTCTCTCCCTCACTTTCTCTCTTTTCCTCCTGCATTCTACGAATTCCAGAGAGCTCTCTCTCGCAAACCCTCACTGCCGCGCGACGATCTCCCTCCTCCGACCTCCGATTTCTCCTCCGTTCGTTCCGTGTTCTTCACGTTTATTCCTCCAATCGACGCTCTAGGTATGTCTCTATAGTTTTGGAGCGTTAGATTTCGAGTTTCGTAACGTTTAAATGATTAGGGTTTCGTTTAGGTTTCGATAAAAAATGTCGATTTAGGATCCGAAATTAATAGTTTGAGTATGATTGACGATGTAAAAGACGTATTGACGTTATTGGACAAAGTAAAAATCAATTTGCGAAAATGTTAAAATTAGGGATTTTCGAGATTTTAGGAAAAGCTCGTAATTGAGAATTTAGGTGCTGAGCGTAAATTTATCGATTAAATAGCTCAATGAATTGGATTAGAATTTTAGGAAAGTTTCCTTAGTTAAGGTTTTGTGAATTTGGCGATCGATAGTTTGAACTCGTTTAACGTCGAAATTGTGTTCTACTTCAGATAAACAACGCTCGTGGACGGAGCTTGAGCTGCTTTGGACACGAGGTAAGTTCTCGTGATACCTTTCCGGCCGATAGGCCTACACCTTACATCGAAGTCGTTTCGAGGATTTTGATGACGCGCTAGTTTATATTGCTTCGGTTGGGTAGTTAGGTTTATTTTGCTTTGTAGGTTTACGTTCCACAGTCTTGATGGTATGCATGCTTAGTGTTTATTTTATGATATAGAAATGTTCATGCATCACGTGGTTTAAAGAAAAACATGAAAATGAATTTCCGCACGATGTTTTTAACTTGGCGATGTGGCCTGGAGAGGGGCAGGACCTACTGTGGAGGCCGATTACGGGCTGGTCACGTACCACATCTATTATGTACTCACAATGTGGCCTGGAGAGGGGCGGGACCTACTGTGGAGGCCGACTACGGGCTGGTCACAGTACCACATTTATTATGCACTCATACGATGGTTATGCGAGGTGGGGCTCAGGCACGGCTGTACGTGTTGTAAGCGTGTACCCCCCTCTTCTAACTGGAAAGAGTAGTCCGCCCGCTGGATGTGCTCTCTCTAGTTAGGAGGATTAGATCTCGGTGATCCCTAATGAATAAGTAAAGAAAATGCTGCATGATTTCTGAACTCACACGCATAGCATAGCATGTAGTTGCATTTACTAGAGCTTACTGAGATTTTTATCTCATAGTGTGTTATGTATGGTGTAGGTGACTTAGACATCGAGGTACCAGGTGAGGACGATGTCCCTCCACCTGAGGCATGAGTCCAGTTGATCGAGGGTGGCTGCGGTGGTGTGCTGGCGCAGTCGAGGCTTCACCGACCCGTGGGGAGTATGTATAGATTTTGAGGGTCTTTTTGGGGGTATTTTGGGGATAATTGATAGAATATGTATAGGATGTTTATCGCTTTGAAATTCTGGAACTGTTTGGGTTTAATTGTATTTAACTTTATATAGATATGTTTTGATTTAACTGTATTTAAACGTTATGAAAATGTTTTGAAATGTTTTAGGTTGTTACGGATTAGTCCGAGTTTAGATATATCCACACAGTTGTATTTCGCAAAGTCCGCTGTAAATTGATATATTTTAGGATACGTTTTGGGTTGACTTAAAGTAGCATGTTATGGGATTTATTTGTGTTTATTGATGGAGTTAAGTAAGGAAGATTGCTCTCTGGAATCGAATTCCAGAGAGCATTTGATATTGAGCTTGCTCTCTGGAATTCCAGAGAGCACTGCATAGAAATGGTGAAGGAAAGAAATGGTGAAGGAAGAGAAGAAGAAGTGGAGGAAACGGAGGGCCAGCGCTTGATCGCTCGAGGTGATCGCTGCAAAGGGGTGCAGCGACCGAGCGCTGCAGCAAGCAGCGCTCGATCGCTGCTGGCTGCTATGGGGGCAGCGACCGAGCGCTGCAGCAAGCAGCGCTCGATCGCTGCTAGCTGCAGCGATTGCAGCGCCTGGTCGCTGCATGCTGCAGCGACCAGTCGCTGCTTCTTCTCCTGGCCGAATGACAGAACTGCCCTCCCCTTTTGTTTTACTTTTAAATTGTTTTAAATTATAGTTTTAGTTAATTGTTTTAATAGTTTTAAAGGTTTTATTTAAATCGTTTTAAAAGTTAGATTTCAATTCCGATTTCGATTCTGGTTTCGATTTCGGTTTAGGTTCTAGTTAGAGATTATTTAAAGATATTAGGATAAAACGAAAAATGAAAAATTTACACAGTAATTACGGGTACAGTATTAGGGTCGTTACATTTATGGTATCAAAGCCCCCGGGTTTTAAAATCGGTTCTGTAGACTGCTCGACTGCACAGCCACTACGCGGACATTCTTCATCAACTGTAAGTATGTTTATAGCTTTATTTGATTTCTAGTTTCTTAGAATATTTGTTTAACTTTTATATAGGAGTTATATAATTATGGTGCATCCACAAAACGATCGAGATGACAGAGACGATACGATAGACCAATTGAGAGGGTTTATAGCACAACAGTCCCAACATCTTGACCAACAGGCCCGACTTATAGATAGCCAATCTCGCCAACTAGAGGCATTAATAAATCGAGAAAGGTCTAGGACCCAAGGTGTGGTTGCTCCTGATGACCATGGTGCAAAGAGGAAGGGCAAGGAAGAAATAGAACAAAGCCGATCGAAGCGCGCACAAGGGACTTCTCGAGGACCACTGTGTCCTAATTGCTAGAGGGAACATTATGGAAAGTGCAGATTAGGCACAGAAATGTGCTATAGATGTGGAGTGGTTGGCCACTACGTCAGGAGGTGCCCGAAGCTGGGTAGGGATCAGAAAAAGGTTGCACCAAGGATAATTGCCCCGAACCAGGGCGAGAATAATGGCCAACCCTCAGCTGTTTCAGGTATAGTTTTAATTCGATAGTTAATGAAATAAAGAATATTAGAGTTTAAATTTTGGGAATATAACTGTGTGATAAGTTGACCTAGAAAAAAAAAAAAAAAAAAAACTTCGAATATAGAAGGGGTAGAGTTATGCGTTAAAGTCCATGACTCGGTATAACCGAGAGAGTCGAACACTCGAGGTTCATATTTCCAAAGGAGGGGTACAATTTATGAGGAAATAAGGTTTAAATAAATGAGAACTAAACTCTAATCGATAGACCCTTAGATTTAGAATATGATCAATCAATGAGAAATTTGTAGTTTAGGGAACGTTCTAGATTGTCAAGGTATCGTTAGTACGCACTAGTAGACAAGAAAATGTCGCAGGAAAAAATTTAGTAACTTAGATCCACAGGAAGTGGGGAACACCTGGGCATGGGTGGTGCTCGAAAGTTTAATTTAAGTAGATGGTTGAAGGGGTATACGATACGTTGACTTCTTTGGTAAAGGGGTGGTAGAACAACGCAACGTTGAAGACGCAAATACGAAGGAGTGTTCGTATCGACATGTATCGATGAAGAGAATAAGGAATTTACTTGGAACTGTGAGGTTAATAAATCTCGAGGCAATAGAGAGATGATGGTTATACAAAAAGGTAAAGTTCGAGTTCCGAGTTTGGTCAGTCCTTAGGAAATAAGTATATAGTCTTAGAAGACTAATCGACGATGATCGACTACTCAGTTTGTGAGTGGGATTTTAACCAACTTTCTATAAGAAGGAGACGTACTAAAGTAGAGAGTAATTAGTAAATAGTAGACACTTCGTGCATTGGGAAGTGTTGAGTGAAGGTTATGAAGTGGAGACCTAAGAACTACGAAGAACTCAGGAACACAAACGTGGTAGCCTACTGAAAGGAAGGTTTAGCACTCTAAATCAGATGTCGTGTTTCGAGGTTTAAAGTAGTAGTAGACTGTGGAAGAGATGGCGGTTTAATTGGAGTCGGGGTACGGTTAATACGATTAGAGTCGAGAGCCACAAAATGTAAGGCTTACAGCCGAGGTGGAAGTAGAAACATCGGTGTACAAGGGAAATGGAGGAGTAAGACTTGGGGATGAAAGAGATTGGAAACGAAGACGTAGACTCATTTGCAACCAGTTTGCAAACCGAGAGATGGCTAAATGAGTCATGGTACGGTAGTCAAGTGGAATAATTAGAACCTGACTAGAGGGAACGAAAGGATGTAGACCATCGGGTAGCGTGAGAGGAGTCTGTGTACGACATTTGAGTTAAGTATGAGAGATTGTTAGATTCAATGAAGAGTTAAAAATTAGAAGTTTAACTCTATGGTTAGTGCCGTACGGGTTAGTGCCGTACGGAATGTAAAGTTCGCAATTTCAGGGGTCCGACTCGTATTTGACAAGTTGGGACCAATGGATAAAAAAACAATATAAAGTTAGAAGAAATAGTCTAGAGCAAACCTATAGCAAGACTTAGGAACTTGACTGTACTCTAAGTTAATGGAAATTTAAGATTGAACGAATGGGCATATTGTAGATAGTATAAGCGTTTCAGTTAGGATACGACGATGGAGCTCACTAACGTGACGTAGGATATCATTGACGGGATACCTTGCGAAACATTGAGAATAAAATTCTAGTAGGGAAGCTCACATTGAATTAATTATTAAGACCCGTGAAGTGCCCAAGGAAGAATATAATGTGAATGCTATTGATGCATAAGTTGTATGTGAGCATTATTTGAGAAATATAGACTCTGATGGGTGTGGTAGTGACCAAGGCTAAGGACGACGAACTTTTACGCAAATTAGTTTGCAACTTCGATGTATATATATATATATGTGTATAGATTGTTATGCCCGATGGATGGATAAGGGTGTAGTGTAGTTGAGATCTAGCGTGAGAGTAAGTAATTTAAGAAGGCTTCGATAGCGTGAGGTAGTTAGGTAAGTATTTGATAGACACGAGGTTAAGAAAGTAGAAACTAAAGAAAACTCAATTCGAGGAGTTGAAGTTAAAATAAGGGAGAATTCGGATTGCAGCTTGGGTGTTGTTAGGAGTCCTTGAACGGTAGTCAACCCAAATGACGTCGGGAAGTCGAAGTTATTTCGAGGATCGAGGACAAGAGACAATCTTTAGTAGAGACCAATTGATAAGTTAGAGAGAGTTTAACGTTTTGGGTGACTGAATGTAAACCAAGGTGTGCTTGGAACGTTAGGTGTCAAGTACACAGTTAGTGGTCGTCTAGTTAAGACCTAGAGATTTGGTAAGATTTGATGCGTGAACTGAAAATGAGGACTACGATTAGAAAGTTAATATAGAAATTCGGTTGGTGTGTATCCCGATTGTGGGTAAGATCGAGAGAATTGCGTTGAGGTATGAGTTACAGCCCAGAAATTGGATGAAATTTTAGACATTCAATCTGACTGGCGTTAGAAAGCTTGCGTATAATATTGACCTGAAGGGACAGCGGAGGAAAGACGATGATGAAAGAAAACTTTGAAGCTAGTATTAATGAGAAGTTTAATGAATGAGTTATTAATTAAAGGTTGAAAGTTGAGACATGCACAAATATTAAGGTAGCAGATAGGTCGCAAGGTTGACTGATTTGAGAAATTCCGTTTTAAATTGTGTTCAACACTTTAGAAAGAAAGTATATGATCGAGTCGAAAGTAGTGAATGCAGATTAAGGCTGATGTTAGAGACTATAGTGAAGGGTGTTGGTTTAGAATCACAATATATGACCGCAAGTACGAATGATAATCGAAGTATAAGGCTGCAAGACATGGGACGTTAATGTCAAGGACTATAAGCCAGAGCAAATTTTGAGGACAAAATTCTGAATAAGGAGGGTGGAATGTAATATCCGGCTTGTACGGACTACGGATATAGTATATTATATTATTATTTTATTATATAATGGCATTTTTGGTAAATATGTCAAATCGGGTCCGTTTTACGAAAAGAAAACGTCATTACGATCCTAACGAATAATAGGAATTTTAAGGAATTTTGGAGAATTTTCGGAATAATAACGCTATATTCCGAGTAATTACCTCTATCGCAATTTAAATGACGTTTTAGTAAAAATAGCAAACGAGGTCCAAATTGCGGACGGATAGTTTTATTAAATCCCAAATAATAAGTTGGACATATGGGCGAAATATGGAAATTTGGAAAAGTCGAATCGTTGGACGATTAACGAAACGAATGACGAAACATATATAAAAACTAAACAAGGGCAAAATGGTAATTTTGCAAATCAATTATATTAAAAACTAAACAATTTCTTCTCTCCCTCACTTTCTCTCTTTTCCTCCTGCATTCTACGAATTCCAGAGAGCTCTCTCTCGCAAACCCTCACTGCCGCGCGACGATCTCCCTCCTCCGACCTCCGATTTCTCCTCCGTTCGTTCCGTGTTCTTCACGTTTATTCCTCCAATCGACGCTCTAGGTATGTCTCTATAGTTTTGGAGCGTTAGATTTCGAGTTTCGTAACGTTTAAATGATTAGGGTTTCGTTTAGGTTTCGATAAAAAATGTCGATTTAGGATCCGAAATTAATAGTTTGAGTATGATTGACGATGTAAAAGACGTATTGACGTTATTGGACAAAGTAAAAATCAATTTGCGAAAATGTTAAAATTAGGGATTTTCGAGATTTTAGGAAAAGCTCGTAATTGAGAATTTAGGTGCTGAGCGTAAATTTATCGATTAAATAGCTCAATGAATTGGATTAGAATTTTAGGAAAGTTTCCTTAGTTAAGGTTTTGTGAATTTGGCGATCGATAGTTTGAACTCGTTTAACGTCGAAATTGTGTTCTACTTCAGATAAACAACGCTCGTGGACGGAGCTTGAGCTGCTTTGGACACGAGGTAAGTTCTCGTGATACCTTTCCGGCCGATAGGCCTACACCTTACATCGAAGTCGTTTCGAGGATTTTGATGACGCGCTAGTTTATATTGCTTCGGTTGGGTAGTTAGGTTTATTTTGCTTTGTAGGTTTACGTTCCACAGTCTTGATGGTATGCATGCTTAGTGTTTATTTTATGATATAGAAATGTTCATGCATCACGTGGTTTAAAGAAAAGCATGAAAATGAATTTCCGCACGATGTTTTTAACTTGGCGATGTGGCCTGGAGAGGGGCAGGACCTACTGTGGAGGCCGATTACGGGCTGGTCACGTACCACATCTATTATGTACTCACAATGTGGCCTGGAGAGGGGCGGGACCTACTGTGGAGGCCGACTACGGGCTGGTCACAGTACCACATTTATTATGCACTCATACGATGGTTATGCGAGGTGGGGCTCAGGCACGGCTGTACGTGTTGTAAGCGTGTACCCCCCTCTTCTAACTGGAAAGAGTAGTCCGCCCGCTGGATGTGCTCTCTCTAGTTAGGAGGATTAGATCTCGGTGATCCCTAATGAATAAGTAAAGAAAATGCTGCATGATTTCTGAACTCACACGCATAGCATAGCATGTAGTTGCATTTACTAGAGCTTACTGAGATTTTTATCTCATAGTGTGTTATGTATGGTGTAGGTGACTTAGACATCGAGGTACCAGGTGAGGACGATGTCCCTCCACCTGAGGCATGAGTCCAGTTGATCGAGGGTGGCTGCGGTGGTGTGCTGGCGCAGTCGAGGCTTCACCGACCCGTGGGGAGTATGTATAGATTTTGAGGGTCTTTTTGGGGGTATCTTGGGGATAATTGATAGAATATGTATAGGATGTTTATCGCTTTGAAATTCTGGAACTGTTTGGGTTTAATTGTATTTAACTTTATATAGATATGTTTTGATTTAACTGTATTTAAACGTTATGAAAATGTTTTGAAATGTTTTAGGTTGTTACGGATTAGTCCGAGTTTAGATATATCCACACAGTTGGATTTCGCAAAGTCCGCTGTAAATTGATATATTTTAGGATACGTTTTGGGTTGACTTAAAGTAGCATGTTATGGGATTTATTTGTGTTTATTGATGGAGTTAAGTAAGGAAGATTGCTCTCTGGAATCGAATTCCAGAGAGCATTTGATATTGAGCTTGCTCTCTGGAATTCCAGAGAGCACTGCATAGAAATGGTGAAGGAAAGAAATGGTGAAGGAAGAGAAGAAGAAGTGGAGGAAACGGAGGGCCAGCGCTTGATCGCTCGAGGTGATCGCTGCAAAGGGGTGCAGCGACCGAGCGCTGCAGCAAGCAGCGCTCGATCGCTGCTGGCTGCTATGGGGGCAGCGACCGAGCGCTGCAGCAAGCAGCGCTCGATCGCTGCTAGCTGCAGCGATTGCAGCGCCTGGTCGCTGCATGCTGCAGCGACCAGTCGCTGCTTCTTCTCCTGGCCGAATGACAGAACTGCCCTCCCCTTTTGTTTTACTTTTAAATTGTTTTAAATTATAGTTTTAGTTAATTGTTTTAATAGTTTTAAAGGTTTTATTTAAATCGTTTTAAAAGTTAGATTTCAATTCCGATTTCGATTCTGGTTTCGATTTCGGTTTAGGTTCTAGTTAGAGATTATTTAAAGATATTAGGATAAAACGAAAAATGAAAAATTTACACAGTAATTACGGGTACAGTATTAGGGTCGTTACAAACCATCTTGGGATTCCTAGACAAATCATTACAGGCATAACTTAACTTAATGACATACATGAAATCATAAACACTTACAGTTGCTGAGGTGTGCTCAAGTGACAGTCAGTGCTGGGAGACAGTCTGCAGAATCGGTTTTAGAACCTGGTTTTGCTCTGATACCACAATTGTAACGACCCCGGCCAGGAGCCGTCACGTGTTCATATTCTTTCATTAATCGTTTGCTTGACTTTTTCTATTATTACATTCACTTAGTATCTCTCAACAGACTTTCACATTTAGCATATACTTTTTTTTTTTTAAAACTGGTAATAGAAACGCAGAACCATTAAGGAAGACGAACCCTCTCGTGCCCGACTTCCCACGCCTCGTCGGCTCAACCTTCACAGAGTCGAGCGACTAGACTCGGTCATTGGCTTCTTGACAATTTCGGGAAAAGAGGAGGTGCCCTCAATTCTCTTAACTTAATACCGCTCGGGTTTGCATGGGTTGCATGCGTTGACAACCCTCAGAAATTTAGTCATCCGGTCATCACGTGCATTACGCGTGACTCGCTTAACATCGCCTAAAAGGAGACATCTTCCGGTGGGCACGTGGGTCTCGCGTGCTAAATTAAATCATCATCCGATCGCTAATCGACAAAACACATTTTACATCTTCCGGTCGCTAAGCGACAAAACACATTTTACATCTTCCGGTCGCTAAGCGACCAAAGCTAAGCGACAAAACACATTTTACATCTTCCGGTCGCTAAGCGACAAAACACATTTTACATCTTCCGGTCGCTAAGCGACAAAACACATTTTACATCTTCCGGTCGCTAAGCGACAAAACACATTTTACATCTTCCGGTCGCTAAGCGACAAAACACATTTTACATCTTCCGGTCGCTAAGCGACAAAACACATTTTACATCTTCCGGTCGCTAAGCGACAAAACACATTTTACATCTTCCGGTCGCTAAGCGACAAAACACATTTTACATCTTCCGGTCGCTAAGCGACAAAACACATTTTACATCTTCCGGTCGCTAAGCGACAAAACACATTTTACATCTTCCGGTCGCTAAGCGACAAAACACATTTTACATCTTCCGGTCGCTAAGCGACAAAACACATTTTACATCTTCCGGTCGCTAAGCGACAAAACACATTTTACATCTTCCGGTCGCTAAGCGACAAAACACATTTTACATCTTCCGGTCGCTAAGCGACAAAACACATTTTACATCTTCCGGTCGCTAAGCGACAAAACACATTTTACATCTTCCGGTCGCTAAGCGACAAAACACATTTTACATCTTCCGGTCGCTAAGCGACAAAACACATTTTACATCTTCCGGTCGCTAAGCGACAAAACACATTTTACATCTTCCGTCGCTAAGCGACAAAACACATTTTACATCTTCCGGTCGCTAAGCGACAAAACACATTTTACATCTTCCGGTCGCTAAGCGACAAAACACATTTTACATCTTCCGGTCGCTAAGCGACAAAACACATTTTACATCTTCCGGTCGCTAAGCGACAAAACACATTTTACATCTTCCGGTCGCTAAGCGACAAAACACATTTTACATCTTCCGTCGCTAAGCGACAAAACACATTTTACATCTTCCGGTCGCTAAGCGACAAAACACATTTTACATCTTCCGGTCGCTAAGCGACAAAACACATTTTACATCTTCCGGTCGCTAAGCGACAAAACACATTTTACATCTTCTGGTGACGTCATCCGGAAGACTAAACCATCATACAACTATCCTTCGGCATCTGCCGATGACGTCAGCCGGAAGACTAAGCCATCAAACAATTAACTCTCGGCATCTGCCGATGACGTCAACCGGAAGATTGCCTCATCCAGCTTCCGTCTAACGGTAGAGAACACTAAATCATCAAATGACTCCTTCCAACAGAAAGAGAACACAACTCATTCAAAATGCATATAGCGGAAGACTTAAGCAACAGACTATTTATAAATCTATATAATCATTCCCTGACTCAGTGATCCACTAGACAGTTTCAAAACTCAATGTTTTAAAATAATCTCATCCTACTTAAACTACCATATTCTTTAACATACTGTAACATAAGAGTCTTAACCAGGGGTCATAAATCGCCTCTCCAGTCCCGCACTGTCACCTTGAGCATCCTCCAGCAACCAGCCTTAAGCATCCTCTTTGCACATAACATCCTCACCTGAACCTTCTTCACCTACACCATAAGGTTTAACTATAAGCCTAATGCTTAGTAAGGAATGCATGCTGACAGATATACATGAATACACAATTTAAAGAGACATAAGTTCATAAACCATTCATCATTCGTGTTCATCTTTATCATTTACATAACATGTATTAAGGCAGGGAACGAGGGAGGAAGACAGGGGTACATAGTCATTTGCCTATCGCGGCAGTCATACATAATCATCTGCCTATCGCGGCAATCATGATACATCACTCGGCCTCCCCAGTGGGAAAATTCGCGAGCCATACATATCATTACTCGGCCTCCACCAGTGGGAGATTTCGCGAGTCATACATATCATTAACTCGGCCTCCACCAGTGGGAGAATTCGCGAGTCATACATAACATAGTCTTTTCCCCGTTCTGCACTTAATCATGGTTACATTTACTTTTCATGTTCTCTACTTAATCATAAACGTGGGCATAATGCATAGACATGAGGTTCATAGAGAAAAGTCATACCATAAGGACAAGTAGAACATCCTGTAACTTTACATTTACCTACACAACTTCTTCATATCGTGGTAATAACAAATCATAGTCAACAAGCTAACATCTCAGTGATTTCCTAATACCCTTGCGGTGTAGGGCCCTAGTGGCCGGAAATCTTAACACATTCACTTACCTGGATTCCTTAGCAATCCGAACTTCCTCTCTTTAACTTCTTCACCTAAAACATGTACATTACAGTAGTTAAAACAAAGTCCTAATAGTCCTAATCATAAACCATCCTAGGATCTAATAGCTAAAGTCATTCCGATTCCTCTGTTTGACACACTGCAGTCTGAAATCCGAAACTAGGTGGACAGGTTTTACCATTGGTTAAATCCGAGTTGGTTACTTAAAATGTTCAGAATCGATTCGGGATGACATTTCTACTCTCAGATTTTAAAAAGTCTTAAACTACTCGGCCACTGCTAAAAAAAATCCGAACTCAGTGCCGAGCTGAAAACAGAGCTCTATTTACTAATGAATGACTACATTGTCCAATTCATACCTCGGGTGTGGATTTGCAGAGAAGAGCAAGCTCGAAACCAGCCGTCGGTAAGGGAAGTTCTGGTAGCCGAGAGCAAGAACTTGGGAAAGAAGGAATCGCCGAGAGGGAATGTCGGCTACAGTGGTAATAAATGAGGGTTAAGATTTCCATTTCCTATTTATACCTAATCCATCAATTTTAATTACAAAACTGCCACCCAACCTAGTTTTACTCAACTTGTAATAATTTTATCTTAACATTAAATTTAAATCATAAAGGTTAAATAAGAGGGTGACAATGAAAATGGTCAGAAAATCACATGGCCGAAATGTCGGGTGTTACAGTTTTTCCTCCGGAAAAATTGTTCATCCAAAGAGCCAAACGTAAGATAGCTATTTGGATCCGCCAAAGGTATTTCCATCTTTATCATTTGCGTTACATTCTCACACACATCACTCTTTTAAATTTGGCCCTCACAAGCATACATTCCACCTTTAATTTCTTGCAATTTTCTTCATCGACTCGTTCCTCACAATTTCACACACTCATTCCACCTTTATTTTACTCATCCATTTCTTGCATTTCTTCCATTATTATTCCCTTAATATTTGGTCTCCATAGCACACACCTTCACCTCATTCTCTTGCATGTTATTGTAGCTACCCTAATCCCTTACCCGTAATTTCCCGTAATTTTTTTTTTGTGACTAAATACATTTCGACTTCGAAAGCTTTTAAATCAAAGTCTAATTCATTTAACTTATCTTGAAAATCATTTGAAGAAAGCATTAAAAACACAGGTAAGAACAATCGGCCAAAGAACCAGGCAAAACTGGAGGAAAACACAGTGAAGAACCGAGGAAAAAATCGTCCAAAAGCAGGAAAACAAAGGGGCGATCGATCGGCCACTTGGCAGCTGATCGATCGGCCCTTAGGCAGCCGATCGATCGCCCCCTTCTTGGCGATCGATCGGCTGCTGTTCTGGAAGAATTCCAGAATGCAGCCAATGAGAGCCGATCGTTCGACCCTCTCCAGGCGAACGATCGGGAACTCCTCTGGAAAACCAGAGAGTTCTGCGTTCGATCGCCTTCCCTTCCGCGATCAATCGGCTCCTGGAGTTTGAAGTCCAGCGAGTTGCCCATCTTCATACTTCTGCCTTTCCTTCACTCACCCTGCACATACATTTGACAATCATTCCTACCTCCATCTCTTCATCACTTACTTCCAAACACATTTCACAATAAACACTTCAACATAAACTCACCCCTATCCTCATCCGTTCCTCAATGCATAAATCATCAAAATAACAACTCGTAACATCTCCTAAAACGTATTAAAAACGAGGCAAAAACCACGAAATCCAATTGCGTGGATAGCTCTATAACTCGAGCATATCCGTGACTCAACCTAAAATAACTCAAAACGATTCCATTATAATTGTAATAAAAAGCTTAGCAAAACATTTATGAAACGAGTTTACAAAAACATCGAAACATTCTTTTGTCAACTATCCAGATACCAAACACCCTAAAATGATTCAACTATACAATTTTCCTATCCTTCTATCTATCAAAATCCACAAAATACTTACTTACGTCCCCACGGGTCAAAATACGCACCGACTACCAGCACACTCCCACGGACATTCTTCTTCAACCATCTCATTCCTCGGTCGGAGGGATCTCATCCTCACCTGTATCAAAATCACCTACACCATAAAGACAACTATGAGCTAAAGGCTCAGTAAGTTTTGTAAATGCAATGCATGCTATGCGTATGAGGTTCATAAATCATGCAGACATTTATCATTTTGTTACAGAACAGAATTCATTATATAACAGAATGTCACCGGGGTCTAACTCTCACCAGATGGAGAGGGCACGTCTGGCGGTTAGACAGCTCTTTCCATCTACCGCGGGGAAAACATGCTTCCATCTGTAAACAGCCATGTCTGAACCCCACCCTGTCGTGACCAGATTACGTACATTGGTTTCTTTAATTCATTTCATTTCTTAAAAATGTGTAGAAATCCATTTTCATGCTATTTTGATAGAGCGTGATGCATGTACAGTAAATGACATAATATAAACATACAACGTGGATACCATCAAAACATCACAAGCATACCTATAAAAACAACTAATCCTAAACTACCAAACCAAAACATAAAACATACATAACTTTAAAATCCTCAATAACGAACTCGACTTATGGCATAGGCCTATCGGCCACAGTAAGTCACGAAGACTTACCTCGCGTCCGTAGCACAACGAGCTCCGTCCACGAGTGTTGTTCACCTAAACCAATTCATAGAAATTATCATCAAAACAAGTCCTTGGAAATCGAATTCTAAACACTAACGAAGTCCCTAGCTAAAGAATATCTCCTAAAACTCAATTCTTGCTCATTGAGGCATTTCATCAAGCAATTTACGTTCAACACTTCTAAACCTCCATTAATGGGGTTTTCCAAGTTATCCAACAACCAAAAACTCCAATATTCATCAATAAATCTACTAACTACGTCCAATAATCGCTAATACATCCATTAGGGGTGTAATAACAGTAAACCTGTCAATTTCAAACCTAACTCCACGTTTTTGACAAAACCTTAACGAAACCCTAACTGTATAACTCTGCAAAAACTGAAATCTAATTTCCGAAAACTATAGAATCTTACCTAGGGAGCAAAGACGGAGTAGAAACGTGAAGGATCGAGTCGCCGGAAGAGAGGAACGCACGGGAGGGAAGAAAATCGTCGTGAGGGAGAGAGAGAGAAAAAATGGGAGAATGAAAATCGTGGAAGGGGGGAGGGGTTATGAAAATTTTATAAAATTTGACTTGACAAATTACCATGCCGCCCCTCTATTTGATTTTCTATCTATTTTGTTATTTAACTACCGATTCGGTTTCTCAAAATTTTCTTATTTCTCCAATAATTCTAATTTATTGCTAAGGCTCTATCAAAACCTTCCGCTCATAAAACGGACTTAATTTTACATATTTACACAAATATCCTTTATATTACGAGAATTACTTAAAACTCGTAAAATAGGCATTATATCTCCGAAAATTTTCTTATTCCTCTAGATACTCTAACTCATTCATAAAGTCCTAATAAAGCTCCCCGCACTCAAAATGGGCTAATTTACCAAAATATCAATATATATTAAAAATTACAAATCCCGTAAAACCGGGTGTTGCAGTTATTTTCCACTTTTGTTACTTTGAAATCTCGGATTTGTCACTTACGCACACACCGAGCACTTTTGGTTATTTGTGGGTATTACACGGCCCCTTTTCTAAGGGCCACCGTGTCAAAAACTATCAAGCGAGATTCTTCAAGCGTGACTTGAAGAAGTTCGATATTCTTTGCAAAGAACCAAATAGAAATCCTCTCTATAAAAAACTCAATTTTTAATTCAAATTTGTTTTATTAAATCAAAAGTGTTTTGCCATTAAATATGTTATGTGTTTAACTAAATTAAATGCTAAAGTAAAAAACAAAAATAAAAGATAAAATAACTACTAAAATCTTGGGATAAAGATCCTTTGCATGATCGAATGTTATCTCATATTTAAACTCTGTTTGAACATGATTTGAGTAGATTCGGTTGGATAGAACTCTCCTACGTGATTTGTATGCACTTGCATGTGCTTTGCATGTGACTTTTTTAATCCTCGTATGAGTGTAACACCCGACAACTTCGGTCAAGTGATTTTCTCAATAGAATTAACTGTCACCTGTTTATTTTTTTTAACCTTTTGATTTAATGTCTTAATGCCAAGTTTTTATGTATTTTGTCTTAAACTTGTGCGGTGGCAGATTGGTAATAAAGTGGGATTTTGGCTTATATAAATAGAATAAGGAAATCCTTAAACCTCTCAAAAACCTCACTGTAGCCGTCACACTTTCCTCTTCGATTTCTCCACTCTCCAGAGCTCTCTCTCAGCCGGCGACTTCTCCACCAGCGAGCGATTTCTCCTGTATCCACTCCGATAACCCACATTCGAGGTAAGGTTCTGACAATGTAGTTATCGGAAAAGTTATTTAGAGCTCTGCTTTTAGCTAGAAACCCGCAGTCCGGATTTTGTTATGACAGAGTAAAATAGGAACATTGTTAAGCTGAGTTTGGTAATAGCATTGCCGATTTGAATCTGAACTTTTGACAACCGACTGTAAATAACTGCTAGGTTGAATCCGAATGTCTGGAATCTTGGAGCTTAACCCACGCACCCAAGGTGCTTGAAGGAAAAGACTAAGAAATACAGAGTTTAGGATGACATTTAGTTAGGACCTTATTAGTTTTTGAGTTTAAGTTATTTAACTACGAATATGAAATGTCATAGACAAGGAAAGCTCAAGTGAAGGTGCTGCTCAGCTAAGGAATCCAGATAAGTGAATGTATTAAGATTTTCGGCCACTAGGGCCCTACACCGCAAGGGTATTAGGAAATCATTGAGATGTCTGTCTGTTGACTATGACTAGTTATTGCCATGATATGAAGAATTTGTGTAAGAAGATGTTAAGTTACAGGATGTTTTGCTTGTCCTTATGGTATGACTTCTCTCTGTGAACTTCATGTTTATGCATTGAGTCCACGTTTATGACTGAGTTAAGAACATGAAAAGTAAATGTAATCATGATTAAGTGCAGGACGGGAAAAAGAGACTATGACAAGTATAGCTCGCGGATTCTCCCCGTGGTGGAGGCCGAGTTGATGATATGTATGGCTCGCGAATTCTCCCACTGGTGGAGGCCGAGTTGATGATGTGTATGGCTCGCGAATTCTCCCACTGGTGGAGGCCGAGTTAGTCGTTACTATGATTGCCGCGATAGGCAAATGACTATGTACCCCTGTCTTTCTCCCTCGTCTCCTGCCTTAATACATGCTATGTAAATAATGAAAATGAGCATGAATGAAGAAAGATTTACGGACTTATGTTTATTAATTTGTACACTTATGTATGTCTGCCAGCATGCATTCCTTACTAAGCATTAGGCTTATAGTTAAACCTTATGGTGTAGGTGAAGAAGGTTCAGGTGAGGATGCTATGTTCAAAGAGAATGTTTAAAGCTGGTTGCTGGAGGATGCTCAGAATGACAGTGCAGGACTGGAGAGGCGATTTATGACCCTTGGTTATGCTCATAGTATGTCGGTGGTTTATATGATAAAGAAGGTCTAAGTGGATTAAGATTTCTTATAACAATGGAGTCTGAATTAGCTGATTTAAAATTCAGAATCTGTTAGGGATTTTAAGGACTAATGAATGGTCTGTTTTACTTAAGTCTTCCGTTATCTATACTCTGAATGAATTGTAGTTTATCAGTAAGGTTTATGGTCAAGTTGAGCTATATAAATGTTGGAATGAGTTCTGTCGTAGAAGTTTCTATCGATGGAAACTAAGTTAGCGTTTTCTACCGGTAGATGTGGTTTAGCTATCGGTAGAAGTCGAGATAAATTTTCCCTTTCGGAAGATGAAATCTGTGGTGTTAATGAGGCACGTGAGAGGCTCGTGTCGAGCGGGCAGAAATAAAGTGTCATGTCATCGGCAGAAGTAGAGTATTACGTCATCGGCAGAAGTAGAGTATTACGTCATCGGCAGAAGTAGAGTATTACGTCATCGGCAGAAGTAGAGTATTTTGTCATCGGCAGAAGTAGAGTATTACGTCATCGGCAGAAGTAGAGTATTACGTCATCGGCAGAAGTAGAGTATTTTGTCATCGGCAGAAGTAGAGTATTTTGTCATCGACAGATATAGGTATTTATGTCATCGGCAGAAGTAGAGTATTTTGTCATCGGCAGAAGTAGAGTATTTTGTCATCGGCAGAAGTAGAGTATTACGTCATCGGCAGAAGTAGAGTATTTTGTCATCGGCAGAAGTAGAGTATTACGTCATCGGCAGAAGTAGAGTATTTTGTCATCGGCAGAAGTAGAGTATTTTGTCATCGGCAGAAGTAGAGTATTTTGTCATCGGCAGTTGTAGGTATTTATGTCATCGGCAGAAGTAGAGTATTTTGTCATCGGCAGAAGTAGAGTATTACGTCATCGGCAGAAGTAGAGTGTTATGCCATCGGCAGAAGTAGAGTATTTTGTCATCGACAGATATAGGTATTTATGTCATCGGCAGATGTAGTGCATTTTTCCACGGAAGATGTAAGAGATATTTTGTCGTTAAAGCTACCGGAAGATGTCTTCTTGATCGTTGTTCATAATGGACACGTGATCTGCACATGTTCACCGGTAGATGTATTAGGAAGTTTGTCGTTAGTGCCCGAATGGGGTGTTTTCTATCGGTAGATGAAGCCTGTTTTTCATCGGCAGATGTTGTGTCTGTGACTATCGGCAGATGCCGCTTAAAAGAGGTGTAGAAAAGATGTGTTGCGTGGCTGGCACGTGACCATCGGTCGATGTGAGCCTAGGACTCCATCGGCAGATGCATTAAGATGTGTTTCCAAATAAAAATAATAATATAAAAGTAAACGCACCGTTAATGAATAAGATGCATGAAGCATGAACCGAATGATTAGGAGATTAAGAATGGTGATCACGTGACGGCTCCTGGCCGGGGTCGTTACAATGAGCATGTGCCTAGCGCTTGTCTTTTTTAATTCCTACACGCGACATGAATGTTTTAATTCTTGCATATGCATGTGCGTCGCACCTCCCTTTTTATTATTACGTATGCATGTGTGCCACATCATTCATTCTCATGATCTTTGAATGATCTTTGTCATATCTTGCTCTAGTCATTGGGTTAACCGTATTTTCAATTGGATCCTTGCTCTTGTGCTTTGACTTGGCCTCATTATCAACCAATCAATGTGGATCTTTATCGCTTTTCAATCTATGTGAATATTTATCTCTTTCTAGTTTGCGTGGATCTTTACCCTTCTCTCTCCAATCCATGAGAATTTTTGCGACCCAACTCCGTGTCTCATAGTTCTTTTGTTGCCAATTTCGTGGGGCCCACTTCCATTCTACAAAGATTTTTATTTTCATAGTCATTTGTTCATGTTGTGATGACTCTTTTTTTCGTGTTTTTACGATTAAATCATGTGAAGCTTTGTTAATCGGACCTTCTTTATCTTCTAATAGATCATGGTCCTTGATTTTGAGATTTATCGCTCCTTGGTTCACATCATTCTCTCCCCCTTTGAAAAGATTCGTCCTCGAATCTCCTGCATCATATAAGAACAAGTTAGTAAAATTAAAAGATATGCTTACATTACCGTATTCAGTAGGTAGATCGATCTTGTAACGTCCCTTAATCTTATCCCTTAAATTCACGTGAAAATTTTTCTTTTAAAACCTCCAAATCATTCAAAACATCCTCTAAACCATTTAAAGAAAATACATATGTTTCATTTCAAAATACTTCCCCAAACGATGTGGGATTGTGACGACCCCCTTTTTTACGACCCGTCACCTTCCGGTTCGCCCGCACGGACGTACCGCCATCCGGGTTCCGGTTCGTGCAGCCATCGTACACATACTTGCACATTCGGGTCATCACAATCACCCCCTGGGGGCCCAACGTCCCCGTTGGTCACATTTTCGGTTGGGTACAGGCTCTGATACCATAACTGTAACGTTCTTTAATCCTATCCCTTAAATTCACGTGAAAATTTTCCTTTTTAAACCTCCAAATCATTCAAAACATCCTTTAAACTATTTAAAGAAAATACATATGTTTCATTTCCATATACTTCCCCAAGCGATGTGGGATTGTGACGACCCTATTTTTTACGACTCGTCACCTTCTGGTTCGCCTGCGCAGACGTACCGCTATTCGGGTTCCGGTTCGTGCAGCCATCATACACATACTTGCACATTCGGGTCATCACAGATCTTGTAATCATTGTCGTTGATGCGCTCAAGGACTTGGAAAGGTCCATCTCTTCGAGGTTGTAAGTTGTTCTTCCGTTTGTTCAGAAACCTTTCTTTTTGTAGATGTAGCCAAACCCAATCTTTGGGTTCAAAAATAAATCTTACAATTGCATGAAATTTCTTAACAAATTCATCATTTTTACTTTCATGCACAAGAGCAGACTTGTTAATAAACAAATTTAATAAATTTAATGGATTTAATAGATCAAAATCATCAATAATATCAAACGGTGAATAATATCTAATATAATGAAAATCCTTTAAAACTCTAAAATCAAATTTGAAGTTCTCAAAATGAGTATCTAATCTTTTGTCGTAAATCAAGTTGTGTGCAAAGTAATCAATGAAAAATTTTCCAATAAAATATTTCGACATATTATTTATCAACCTTATACATATAATAGGTGCAATATATAAATTATATGGCCTTATCAACCACTCAAACATATTTGTTGTTTCCGGTCAACTTGGAACTAATATACTTGGTACGAGATCTTTTTGCTTCTCAATCTCCCTCAAAGGAGAAACTTATCTTCAAAATTCCACGAGAATTTCATGTTTATTTTTCTGCAAAAGAAAAGAAACAACACTTGGAAGAAAACTTGGTAAATAAACATCTTTATATAAAAAAAATCATATCACACTTATCCTCACTTTTGTTCATTAAAACAATTTTCTTTTCACTCGACTTTTGTTCTCTCTCCCCCTCGATTTTTCTCTCTTCCCCCTCGATTTTTCTGTCTTTCTCCCTCGGTTTTTCATCCTTCTTTGTACTCTTTTCAACTATTTTTCTTTCTCCACTTTCTTTGTTTTTTTCGGCCTTCTTTTCAACTAATTTATTTTCACCACTTTCTTTTTTGGCCCTGATCTTTTGGAATTCATTCGCGATCCTGTCTTGGTCAACAATTGCCTCCCATGACTTTAATAGTGTAAGGATCACGGTTTTTCCATTGCAAACCAACGAATACTCATTCTTGTAACCATTATGTTTAACGTTTCGATTGAATTGCTAAGGCCTCCCTAAAAGGATTTGTGTAGCTTGCATCGACACTACATCACATAAAACTTTATTTTGGTACCTTCCAATTGATAAAGGAACTTCCATTTGTTTAGTCACCTTGATTTCTCCTCAATCGCTTAACCATTTCAACTTGTTTTGTTTTTGATGTTGCTCGGTTTTCAAGTTCAACCTTTGGACTAGTAATGTGCTTGCTACATTTGTGCAACTCCCACTATCAATGATCAAACTACAAACTTTGTTGTGCATATGGCATCTTGTATGGAATATATGCTCACGTTGTACTTTGTCTCCATCCTCCTTAGGTTGCACATTCAATACTCGCCTTGTGCCTAAAAGATCTCCTTTTACTGGTTCCTCCACCTCAACGTCACTACAATCCTCGAGTGGTGGCATCTCACAATCACTCGGGTTCTAATTTTATTTGAAGTCTCGACCCTAGCTTTTTGAGGTAACACTTGATTGGTTGCCACAGTTTTTCCCTTAGAATCATCTTTTGATTTTGGCTTCTCATTTTTCCAATTTGTTTGCCAAGTTGTGGTTGATGTCGTACCAACTCTAGTACTTCTGTTAGCCTTTAGTTGCCACTTAATTTTGATTGACTTGTGTTGCAACTCCATGTCGATGAAGTGTTGTAGATCCACCACATCCACAATTTCTCGATTCAATCCTCCAATAAACTGAGTCATGGAAGCTTACTTATCTTCTTCCACATTGGCCATTAACATGGCTATCTCCATGTCTTTGTGATATGCCTCCACGCTTTTGAAACTTTGGTCAAATTTTAGAACTTTCGACACACATCTCTATAGTAGTATGATGGAACATACCTCTTTTTCATGTTGTCCTTCAAGTCTTCCATGTGTAGATTTGTGTTTCACCATTCCTCCTCTGGTTCTTAACTAATTGATCTCACCAAATACTAGTGTAGTCCGTGAACTTAAGCTTTTTATCCTCCAAATAATTTTGAAACTCAAATGCCAAGTCTACTTTTTGTTCCCAATTCAAATTTTCCTCGGGGTCGTTTTTCCCTTGGTGTAATGCCCCGAGTTTTCTGAACCCGGTTTGTTACTCATGAACCCGGATATTACTAAGAAACCTTGAACCTAATTTAAAACTTTCTTCGGAATTCAAATTTTAACGTTTGATAAAACATGAAGACTTGCAGCGGAAGAATCTTCGAGCAAAATAGAGTTAAGCAAAACTATGCGACAGTGTTTGAATGATTGAGTAAAATATTAAGAAAATAATTCAGCCGGAAGGGATAAAGGTTTAAGCATAAATTACTTAAAATTTAAGAAAGTCAAACACATCATCCGGAAAGCGAAGTCAACCGGAAGGAACTGGCTTAGAAAATAGAAGGCTTTCCCTAATAACAAAACGACAAAGTTTTGGCTACATCATCCGGTCACAAAACGACAAAATACATCCTTCATCTACCGGTGACGTCAGCCGGATGATTTCTTCATCCGATCGACTTTATTCTACATCCACCGGTGACGTCAGCCGGATGATTTCCTCATCCGATCGACTTTACTCTACATCCACCGGTGACGTCAGCCAGATGATTTCCTCATCCGATCGACTTTACTCTACGTCCACCGGTGACGTCAGTCGGATGATTTCCTCATCCGATCGACTAGACGACAAGTTCCAACCAATATCTTCCGATGGCTTCCACTGAAGACATCTTCCGATAGACAACAAAACAACAACTCAATCTCTGTTGGTAGACTTCATCTACCGATAGAGAACAGAATCACATTTTATCCACTCCATGGCTTACAATCACAACTCTAATCACAGAGAAGAGTTTACTCACTTCACTGAAACATTCAGAAATGATTCAAATCGTTGCATATCTCAAACCCAGTAAAAATCCAGTATTTAAACTAACGGAATACTAACATCAGAAGAGTCTCAAAATATTTTTTTTGAAAACATCTAAGCAACTTCTTTCATTAGAAAGTTTAACATACTCAATTTGAAACCAATGTTCACTAAACCTTCACCACCACAGACACCAATTAAACCGCCCCATCAGCTGCCAGTCTGTTACAAGGAAGCACTCCTCCAACCAGTCTAGTCCTCAGTAGACTCAGAAAGCACACCTGCTGTCACTTCTTCACCTACATCACAAAACTCATCTATTAGCCTAATGCTAAGCAAGTAAAGCAATGATGAAATGGAAATGCTGAACATAAAACTTCCTAAACATGCAGTTTCTACTTTCTCATCTCAGTTGCATATTCATCGTTCTGTTCAGATCCCCCTGTGAAGTTGGGAGTTGGATCAACTCTCCCAAAGTATAAATCCACTGTCTTATTAAGGGGCAGATTAATTCCCTTAACAGTAAGTCTGATTCACATCCTCCGATCCCCCTTTGAAATTGGGAGTTGGATAAACTCTCCCAAAGTATAAATATCCACTGTCTCATTAAGGGGCGGATTAATTCCCTTAACAGTAAAACTGGTTTACATAACTGTTCAGTACATTCATTCCTTGCTCAACAAACCATGTAAATTCATTTTCGTATAATTTCAGAAATATGATGCATGACATGTAAGCACATTCAATAAGTAAAAATCCTACTGTTTTGTGATTTAGGCCCGAAGGCTCAAGCAAACTTCACTTACCTGGATTCCTGGTGGATACTCGGTTAGGAGTTGCTTCGGAAATACTCACCTAGAACCATGAACAGAACATTAAGCCAATCCTTACTAATCCCCATTCTAAAGCATTCTGAAACTTAAGTGGACCGTTAGGAGTTCTATTCACTAAGCATTTTCCTAAATTTTCACCCCAACCCGAATCTACACTCATTCACAGCATACACGAAATCCCCACATTGCACTCCCTCAGCTATCTAACTGCTTAAACTTAAGAGAAATGAGGAAAACTTACCTAAGGTGAAGGAGAATCGGGCAAGGAAAATCGTCTAGAGAGCTCGGCTGCTTGAGCTGAAAACCCGAAGAGAAAATGGTATGAAATTGGTGGCGGCTACAGTGCATTAAACCCAACCCTCTTTCCTTAAATACGTTATCCACTTTTGAAAATTGTAAATTTACTCTAGTGCCCTTGTCTAGTCATTTAATAACCCTACTTGAATTATTGACTAATCGTACCATTAATAATGAAAAAAGCTGGTTCGATAGAACCGGGTGCTACAATCTACCCTCCTTAAAAGAATTTTGTCCTCAAAATTCGGTACCTGAATAATTCTGGATATTGGTCCATCATGTCTTGCTGACGTTGCCAAGTTGTCTCCTCCACATTCTGGTTGTGCCACAAGACTTTCATTAGTGGAACCTCTTTGTTGCGCAATACCTTCACTGCATAGTCTAATATCCTTACCAGTTTCTCCTCATATGTAAGAGTAGGATGAACTTCAATACTCTGCTGTTCCACAATCTGAGATGGGTCTCGTACACATTTCTTAAGCATGGAGATATGAAACACATCATGGATTCCATCCATAGAGGTTGGTAGCTGTAGCTGGTAGGCTATTTTCTCAATCCTTTTCAAGATCAAGAATGGTCCAATGTATCTGGGGGGTTCAGCTTTCCTCTCTTCCCAAATCTCACAACTCCTTTAAATGGTGACACCTTGAGAAAAACTTCATCACCAATCGCAAATTCCAATTCTCTACGCCTGTAATCCGCATAACTCTTCTGTCGACTCTGAGCTGTCAAAATTCTCTGTCGGATGAGGGCAACTTTCTCAACAGTTTGTTGCACAAGGTCAGGACCAAGCAACTGTACTTCCCCAACTTCATCCCAGTACAAAGGTGATCTGTATTTTCGTCCATACAATGCTTCATACGGTGCCATTCCTATTGTTGCCTGAAAACTGTTATTATAGGAAAACTCCACCAATGATAAAAATTGACTCCAAGATCTTTGAAAATCTAGTATGCAAGCACGGAGCATATCTTATAAAGTTTGGATGGTTCTTTCGGATTGTCCATCGGTTTGAGGGTGGAAAGCTGTGCTAAAACTAAGCTGTGTTCCCATAGCTCCGTGTAGACTTTTCCAAAACTTAGATGTAAATCTGGAATCTCGATCTGAAACTATGGTACAAGGAACTCCATGCAATCTAACAATCTCTTGCATGTACAATTCAGCAAGCTGATCCATTGAGTAAGTTATCTTTATTGGCAGAAAATGAGCAGATTTGGTTAGACGATCAACTATCACCCAAATGGTATCATATCCCTTTGCTGTCCTAGGTAATCCAACAACAAAATCCATCGTTATTTGCTCCCATTTCCATTTAGGAACTGGTAAGGGTTGCAATGTTCCTGAGGGTCTCTGATGTTCGGCCTTAATCTGTTGACAACACAAACATGACCCTACATATTCTGCCACGCTTCGTTTCATACTAGGCCACCAGTAGTGTTGTTTAAGGTCTCTGTACATCTTTGTACTTCCAGGGTGAACAGAGAACCTGGAGGAGTGTGCTTCGGAAAGAATCTCATCACGAAGTTCCTTAATGGTTGGGACAAACCACCTATTTCTAAACTTGAGGATCCCCTTAGCAGAATAGTTAAAATCTGATTGGTCCGTAGAATTCATGCTTGACTTGTACTTGTTACACTCATCATCATTCGTCTTAGCTTCCTTAATTTTCTCTAGAATGGTAGGCTTTAAGGTTATGGCTGATAGTATAGCTGATACACTGATTACTGCTTCTAGGTTAAATTTTTGGAATTCCGACTCTAAAGCTAATGGCATACTGAAAATCATAGATGGGGTTGATGTTGTTACTCTACTCAAAGCATCAGCCACAACATTCGCCTTGCCAGGATGATATTTTATTTCAAAGTCATAGTCCTTGACAAATTCTAACCACCGACGCTGCCTCATATTCAATTCCTTCTGTGTGAAAATATACTTCAGACTTTTATGATCTGAAAATATCTCACAGGACTGTCCATATAAGTAATGCCTCCAAATCTTAAGTGCAAAAACCACGGCAGCTAATTCTAAGTCATGCGTAGGGTAATTCTTCTCATGGGTTCAATTGTCTAGAGGCATAAGCTATTACTTTACCATCTTGCATTAACACACATCCAAGACCAATCTTGGAAGCATCACAGTAAATGCTAAACTTACCATTATCGACAGGAGGGTCAGAATTAGAGCATTGGTTAATTTCTGTGTTCAACGGTCATGAAACTATGTTCACATTCATCCGTCCATATATCTTCACATTTTTCTGTAATCCAACACAAATCCATCGTATAGTTGCTCCCAGTTCCATTTAGGAACTGGTAAGGGTGCAATGTTCCTGAGGGTCTCTGATGTTCGGCCTTAATCTGTTGACAACACAAACATGACCCTACATATTCTGCCACGCTTCGTTTCATACTAGGGCCACCAGTAGTGTTGTTTAAGGTCTCTGTACATCTTTGTACTTCCAGGGTGAACAGAGAACCTGGAGGAGTGTGCTTCGGAAAGAATCTCATCACGAAGTTCCTTAATGGTTGGGACAAACCACCTATTTCTAAACTTGAGGATCCCCTTAGCAGAATAGTTAAAATCTGATTGGTCCGTAGAATCATGCTTGACTTGTACTTGTTACACTCATCATCATTCGTCTTAGCTTCCTTAATTTTCTCTAGAATGGTAGGCTTTAAGGTTATGGCTGATAGTATAGCTGATACACTGATTACTGCTTCTAGGTTAAATTTTTGGAATTCCGACTCTAAAGCTAATGGCATACTGAAAATCATAGATGGGGTTGATGTTGTTACTCTACTCAAAGCATCAGCCACAACATTCGCCTTGCCAGGATGATATTTTATTTCAAAGTCATAGTCCTTGACAAATTCTAACCACCGACGCTGCCTCATATTCAATTCCTTCTGTGTGAAAATATACTTCAGACTTTTATGATCTGAAAATATCTCACAGGACTGTCCATATAAGTAATGCCTCCAAATCTTAAGTGCAAAAACCACGGCAGCTAATTCTAAGTCATGCGTAGGGTAATTCTTCTCATGGGTTCAATTGTCTAGAGGCATAAGCTATTACTTTACCATCTTGCATTAACACACATCCAAGACCAATCTTGGAAGCATCACAGTAAATGCTAAACTTACCATTATCGACAGGAAGGGTCAGAATTAGAGCATTGGTTAATTTCTGTTTCAAGGTCATGAAACTATGTTCACATTCATCCGTCCATATATACTTCACATTTTTCCTTGTTAACTTAGTAAGGGGTGTGACAATCTTTGAAAATCCCTCGATGAATTTTCTATAATATCCTGCTAATCCAAGGAAACTTCGGATATTAGTGGCATTCTTCGGTTGAGGCCATTCCTTAACTGCTTGAACCTTGGCTGGGTCAACAGATATCCCATCTTCAAAGATCACATGACCAAGAAAATGAACTTTGTCCAACCAAAACTCACACTTAGAAAATTTGGCATAAAGATGGTGCTGCCTCAGTAATCCTAACACCAAGCTTAAGTGTCCTGCATGCTCTTCCTTAGTTTTAGAATAGATTAGAATGTCATCTATGAATACTATGACAAATTTGTCCAAAAACTCATGAAACACCCTATTCATGAGATCCATGAAGGCTGCTCGAGCATTTGTCAAACCAAAAGACATAACCAAAAACTCATAATGTCCATACCTTGTGCGAAAGGCAGTCTTTGAGATATCTTCGGATTTTACCTTTAGCTGGTAGAAACTGGACCTAAGGTCAATCTTAGAGAAAATTCTTGCACCCCTAAGTTGGTCAAATAAGTCATCAATTCTCGGCAAAAGGTATTTGTTCTTGACAGTTAGCTTATTCAATTCTCTATAGTCTATGCACGTACGCATTGATCCATCTTTCTTTTTGACAAAAAGGACCGGTGCACCCCATGGTGAAAAGCTAGGGCGTATGAACCCTTTATCCAACAATTCCTCCAACTGTTTCTATAATTCTTAAGTTCTGTTGGTGCCAGTCTATATGGATTTTTAGACACAGGCTCGGCTCCGGGGTAAACATCTACAACAAATTCAATTTCCCTATCTGGTGGCAAACCAGGAAGGTCATCCAAGAATACTTCGGGGAAGTCTTGGACAATTGGGACACTCTGAGGGTTTGCTTTCCCTACAAGTTGTGTGTCTAAAACGCTAGCTAAGAAGCACAAATACTCTCCACACAGGGAAGGCCTTGTCTTAATAGAAGTCATCACAGACATTCCCTTACTCTTCTTTGAAGCTTGAAAGGTATGCTTCAAACTACCAGGGGGTTGGAAGCTAACTATTCCAGTCCTACAATCTATTGTGGCATGATGTTTAAACAACCAGTCCATTCCTAGGATTACATCAAATCCTATTATATCCATAACTATAAGGTCAGCAGGTAGACTTATATTTCCTACTAACACTTCACTGTCAAGCATCACTTGGTTAGAGTGCATGCGTCCACCAGAAGGCAATACAACATTAAACACGTGCATGGAAGGGGTAAACTGTACATCTAACTTAATAGCAAAAGCAGATGCTATAAATGAATGTGTTGCACCAGAATCTATTAAAGTAAAAGCAGGCACAGAGTTGATCAATATTGTACCTGACACCACAGCAGGCTGTTCTTCATTCCCCGACTCCATCATGGAGAAAATTCTTGGTTTAACCATAGCAGGGCCACTCTTAGGAACCGGACAGTCTCTACTAATGTGACCAACCTTGTTACAGTTGTAGCATCTGGTGACTTTAGGCTTCGAGCACTCTTTGTATGTGTGTCCAACCTCCTCACAGTTGAAACACTTCCCAAAGCCCATTCTGCACTCACCCGAGTTGTTCTTCAAACATTTAGGACACTGGGGAAATTTCCTGACATTCTGTACCTTCCCTCCTGATCCTTGGCTATTTTGGCCTTCAGTTGGCCTCTTCGTTCCTCTCTGTTGGTGCAGCTGGTTAAACCTTTGTGGGACCTCTCTTGGCCTAGCACACATCCTCTCAGCTTCTTCGACTTCCAGAGCAGTGGACACAACCTCGCTGAAGGTCAAGCCTTTAATACAACAGAATTTAACTCCCCGGTGAATTTCTGGCTTCAGTCCATGAATAAATTTGAACACTTTATCCTCGTCTTTGTGAGCAAAATGTCCAGCAAACCTGGACAGAGATTCAAATTGCCTACTGTACTCAGCCACTGACCCTGTCTGCTTCAAGTTCAGGAATTCCAACTTCCTTGCTGTCTGGATTGTGCTGCTGAAATACTTCTCGTAGAAAATGTCCTTGAATTGTGACCAGGACATTGCCAAAACATCTGTGGTGGTCTCCATTGTCTCCCACCAATGTTGAGCTTCACCAGCTAAATGAAAGGTTGCCAATATGACCTTGTCTCTTTCTCCGATGTTGGCACACCTAAACATACTTTCAATCTTCCTAAGCCATCCATCAGCAATTATTGGATCAGATGACTGTCCATCGAACGTGGGTGGTCTTAGTCTCTGGAATCTATCTCCAGAATGTTCATTGCTAGAACCGGAGTTGGCACTTCCTTGTACCTCTCGGTTCAACAATACTCCTAGTTGGTCAGACTGTTGGCGCACTAAGTCAGTTTGCTGACGCACTAAATCTGTCAGCTGCCTAATCACACTGGGCTCCTCTTCACCCCTCATATTTGGCATTTCTCTCGGCACTCTAGGTCTCCCTGGGCGTCTGGCCATTGTACTAAATTCCTGCACAGGGTTATTTATACTCTTAAATATCTATGAACTAAGGGTAACATAAACACTTACAGTTGTTGAAGTACTTCCATGCAACGATCGGCACTGATGAGTAATCTTTTGAACGGTTTAACTGAATGTCTCTGATACCATACTGTAACGCCCCGAGTTTTCTGAACCCAGTTTGTTACTCATGAACCCGGATATTACTAAGAAACCTTGAACCGAATTTAAAACTTTCTTCGGAATTCAAATTTTAACGTTTGATAAAACATGAAGACTTGCAGCGGAAGAATCTTCGAGCAAAATAGAGTTGAGCAAAACTATGCAACAGTGTTTGAATGATTGAGTAAAATATTAAGAAAATAATTCAGCCGGAAGGGATAAAGGTTTAAGCGTAAATTACTTAAAATTTAAGAAAGTCAAACACATCATCCGGAGAGAGAAGTCAACCGGAAGGAACTGGCTTAGAAAATAGAAGGCTTTCCCTAATAACAAAACGACAAAGTTTCGGCTACATCATCCGGTCACAAAACGACAAAATACATCCTTCATCTACCGGTGACGTCAGCTGGATGATTTCTTCATCCGATCGACTTTATTCTACATCCACCGGTGACGTCAGCCGGATGATTTCCTCATCCGATCGACTTTACTCTACATCCACCGGTGACGTCAGCCGGATGATTTCCTCATCCGATCGACTTTACTCTACGTCCACCGGTGACGTCAGTCGGATGATTTCCTCATCCGATCGACTAGACGACAAGTTCCAACCTATATCTTCCGATGGCTTCCACTGAAGACATCTTCCGATAGACAACAAAACAACAACTCAATCTCTGCCGGTAGACTTCATCTACCGATAGAGAACAGAATCACATTTTATCCACTCCATGGCTTACAATCACAACTCTAATCACAGAGAAGAGTTTACTCACTTCACTGAAACATTCAGAAATGATTCAAATCGTTGCATATCTCAAACCCAGTAAAAATCCAGTATTTAAACTAACGGAATACTAACATCAGAAGGGTCTCAAAATATTTTTTTTGAAAACATCTAAGAAACTTCTTTCATTAGAAAGTTTAACATACTCAATTTGAAACCAATGTTCACTAAACCTTCACCACCACAGACACCAATTAAACCGCCCCATCAGCTGCCAGTCTGTTACAAGGAAGCACTCCTCCAACCAGTCTAGTCCTCAGTAGACTCAGAAAGCACACCTACTGTCACTTCTTCACCTACATCACAAAACTCATCTATTAGCATAATGCTAAGCAAGTAAAGCAATGATGAAATGGAAATGCTGAACATAAAACTTCCTAAACATGCAGTTTCTACTTTCTCATCTCAGTTGCATATTCATTGTTCTGTTCAGATCCCCCTGTGAAGTTGGGAGTTGGATCAACTCTCCCAAAGTATAAATCCACTGTCTCATTAAGGGGCGGATTAATTCCCTTAACAGTAAGTCTGATTCACATCCTCCGATCCCCCTTTGAAATTGGGAGTTGGATCAACTCTCCCAAAGTATAAATATCCACTGTCTCATTAAGGGGCGGATTAATTCCCTTAACAGTAAAACTGGTTTACATAACTGTTCAGTACATTCATTCCTTGCTCAACAAACCATGTAAATTCATTTTCGTATAATTTCAGAAATATGATGCATCACATGTAAGCACATTCAATAAGTAAAAATCCTACTGTTTTGTGATGTAGGCCCGAAGGCTCAAGAGAACTTCACTTACCTGGATTCCTGGTAGATACTCGGTTAGGAGTTGCTTCGGAAATGCTCACCTAGAACCATGAACAGAACATTAAGCCAATCCTTACTAATCCCCATTCTAAAGCATTCTGAAACTTAAGTGGACCGTTAGGAGTTCTATTCACAAAGCATTTTCCCAAATTTTCACACCAACCCGAATCTACACTCATTCACAGCATACACGAAATCCCCACATTGCACTCCCTCAGCTATCTAACTGCTTAAACTTAAGAGAAATGAGGACAACTTACCTAAGTTGAAGGAGAATCGAGCGAGGAAAATCGTCTAGAGAGCTCGGCTGCTTGAGCTGAAAACCCGAAGAGAAAATGGTATGAAATTGGTGGCGGCTACAGTGAATTAAACCCAACCCTCTTTCCTTAAATACGTTATCCACTTTTGAAAATTGTAAATTTACTCTAGTGCCCTTGTCTAGTCATTTAATAACCCTACTTGAATTATTGACTAATCGTACCATTAATAATAAAAAAAAAAGCTGGTTCGATAGAACCGGGTGCTACACTTGGAAAGGTGGAATATTTACCTTGATATTTCGTAAATCATTTTCTTCTCATTTTGTTCTCTCATTTCTTTCTTTTGAGTAATAATCACTATGCTCTTCGAATTCTCCATCAAAATTCCTCTTTTGCCGTGCATGGCTAGGGGCAGAGTTTCCAATCATTCCATTCTCTGCGTTAAAGACGTGTGTTGTTCTTGCATAACTCAACGTCGTTGTGCCCCCCTCACTCATTGTTTTCAGCCAAAAAAATCAAACAAAGAAAAAATGTTAGTAGCCAACAAATAAATCAACTTTACGGACCTCACACTCTCCCTCATGTGTTTACACTCTATGGATGTCACTCTACTCATGCTTCACTCAAAATATGACTTTTATAGGATAATCTCTCACTCTTGTCTTTTACCTCTCGATCCCCGTTTTAGTTATTTACGTAAGAACTTGATCGGTGGTAAAATTTCAACAAGCCAAACTATAAAAAATAAAAGTTTAAAGTTTAAAAGTTCAAATCTTTAAGGATGGTAAATCAAGGGTACTATTGAAATAAGACAAAATTTTGGATGAAAACGATATTTATAATGAAGATTCAACAACAATTTGAATTTTCAAATAATAAATTTCGATAAAGTCAATATTTCGAATGAGGATTCAACAATTTGAATATTCAAAGAACAATTATCTACGAATTTAAGAATGAATTTTTGAATTTCAAAGGATAGAATTTTCAAAATCTCTACAACAAAATTTATATATATATTTTTTTTACTTTTGACAACTTTTTTTTTCGACTTTTGACAATTTTTTTTTACCTTTGTCAAAATTTGCAAAAAATTGACAAAGAATAGATTTTTTTCGTACTTTTATAATTTCAAGAAGAGAAATTCGCAAGAAGAAAGAATTGTTGATAAAAATCGAGACTTGATAATAAGGATGGAAAAAAATGAATTTTTTTGCGCTTTTTCAGTACTGGAACAAACAGAATAAGATGAAGAAAAGATTGAAAACAAAAATTAAAGATAACACCTTGAATCAGCGGAGCCAAAGCTCTGATACCAATGATGTGAATCTCGAATATTATGAGATCTGAGGCCCTTCAACAAGCGGAATAGTTCAAAGGAACGCCTTTTCGATTCAAGAATAGTAAGGAACTAATACCTCAATCAAAGAATTCAATGGAATCGTAGTTATCAAAACAAGAGATTAACCCGAGCTACACTTGTTGGCTGAACCGAAGCTATCAAAATAGGAGCTTGACCCAGACCAAACTCATTGGTAAGAACCAAAACTATCAAGCGAGATTCTTCAAACGTGACTTGAAGAAGATTGATGTTCTTTGCAAAGAATCAAAGAGAAATTCTCTCTATAAAAAACTCAATTTTTAATTCAAACTTATTCTATTAAATCAAAAGTGTTTTGCCATTAAATAGGCTACACGTTTAACTAAATTAAATGCTAAAGTCTTGGGATAAGGATCTTTTGCATGATCGGATGTCATCTCATGTTTAAACTCTGTTTGAAGATGATTTGAATTGATTTGGATAGATGAGATCTCCCATACGTGGTTTGTATGCATTTGCTTTGCATGTGACTTTTTTAATACTGGTATGAGCATGTGCCTAGCATGTGCCTAGCATGTCCTTTTTAATTCTTACACGCGTCATGTGTCTTTTAATTGTTACATATGCATGTGAGTCGCACCCTCTCTTTTAATTATTATGTAACGCCCTGAGTCTCCACGACCCAGTTCGCTACAGGGACTACTCTGGCTAGCACGACTCTCTTAACTATCTCATTCAGTTAAACTTCCAACGCTGGAAATACCTTCCAATAAAACTCACGCAGCGGAATTAAAACTAACCTCCCAAAGTTCTCTTATGTCTTATCTAGCTGCTTAGATTCACTAATTTCCCCTAATCCTAACCGTTAAACTTCACGGCATCCTCCTCGAAAATTTGGCAGAGTAACGCCCAAAACAGTGCCTCCAAAATGCTAAGCACCTGGAAACGAATCAATCCTCAACCAATCCAGAATATTCCTACTCAATTATCCAGCATATGAAATCTCCAAATAGCAGTAACGAGAGAAACTAAAGTACTATCATTCATAAGCGGAAAAAATTCACAATATAGGGCGACACATCACCCTTAACTATGAATATACACAACGAATACACAATACCCCCACAAAAAAAAAACAAAAAAGGAGTCCTAATCCTTATCAACACCATGCCACGACTCCCTGGGTCGGGTCACCCTAACACTGCCATCAGCTGTGGCCCTGGTCGCACGTCACCAACCGCGCATCTACTTCTGGGCAGGCCTTCAATACTCACCCTCCTCCTCTATGGCACCTGCACCAAAGAGCACACGGTAAGCTCAAAGCTTAGAAAGTAGAGTGCTGAAAATAAATATGCAGCATGAAAATCAGTTATGCAATCCTAACACATGCACGTCTCTACACACGATGTCATCATCTAACCGCATCGCATCTCCCTGAGGTTTGGGGTGTAACCGCACCGGGTAGTCGGTCAATACACAGCGCTACCCTCTGGCACGTTGCCACCGTCCCAGCTCGTCCCAGAAACAGGGCCCCCAAGTCACACACCAAACCCCCTATCTCGTCTCAAAATGCAACCGCCCGAAACAGTCGGTTGATACACCGCGCTACCACCAGCACGTCGCCACCGCTCTAGCTTGTCCCAGAAGTGGGGCTCATAAGTCACACTCGAGCCCACTGTCGTCTATCCATACCGTACCTTGCATCCACTACTCTCTCGTACTTAAAACATGCTCAAAACATTTGCGTAGCTTTTAAAACATGATGCATGCTAACCATAACGTACTCACAACGACTGCACCCACACATCACCTCACATACAGACTACTCACGACATGCACACGACTCACAACATGCAAACAACTGTGATGTAGGCCCTTCTGAATGACTCTCAAGCATTCGCTCCCACACCACTACTTAACTGGCGTCCTAGCTCGCTGGGGATGCTCGGTTTCCTGTGCACCTACGGCTCGACCTAAGACAAACTACTATGCACAGCATGCATTTGGTTTACGTTCACCAATTCACTCTCAAACTACTATTTTTATCCTAACCCAACTAAAACTCAATTAAACGGGTCACTAATTTGGTTTGGTTAAAAAGGTCCCAATACTTTGGACGGGCATAACTTTCACGTCAGTTATCGAAATTGAACGATTTCAGCAACCACGTACTCCCCTAATAACCTAGTTTAACCTGCCAAAAAGGGAATTTGAAACGAACAGCCATAGCTAGGTCAAAAATAGTAAAACTAGAATATGCACTAAACCAAAAATTTCCTCCCCCCCCCCCCCCCCCCCGATTTTTCATCAATTTTCACCCGTTTCTTCACCAATCGACCACACTTGCACTCAATTAGCATAATCTATCAAAATCCTAAGGCTTCACACATGAAAAATCGAAGCACACCAGTTGGAGTTTTTGGTTTTCTCTCAGATTGAGCTCCTCTCAGCCTAGCGACCATCGCCGGTCCAAGAGTCGAAAAACCCATATCGAGAACACCCAAAATAAACTGGTGATCGGAGCCCAATCAGTCTCGTAACTCTCGACCTCAAACAGAACCAAAAACAGGGCAAAACTCGAGCTTACCGATCGGTTTGTGTGCAGAGATAGGCCAGAATCTGGTTGCCGCAGTCGTCTGGCCGGAGAACGTCAGAAATCGCGGGTGAATAGCTCGCTGATCGTTGCTCGTGTCTCCTCTTCTTCATTCTGTTCTCCAGCGCTCGAACTGCAGAATGGCTTCTTCGAAGCCATTCTACTGTTTTAAGATAAAACTTAATGTTTTATCTTAAAACATTAATTTAAATTGCTATTTATCGTTTTGCCCTCCCGTACTTTCGACACTTTCAAAATTTTGTTGAATCCCGTTATTCGTTTGTCAAATTTCCATAAATTGACTCTCACTCCACACTCAGTTTGAACTTCTCCGTCAGAACTCCAGAGAGATCCAACAAAATAACCGAATAGTTAACATAATTAAATAAATTAATTTATCCTGAGAAGCCCGGGGTATTACATATTAAGGGTAAATGTGCGCCGCATCCTTCCTCTTCATGATCTATGAAGGATATTTGTCATATCTTGCTCTAGTCATTGGGTCAACTATATCTTCAATTGGATCCTTGCTCTTGGGCTTTGACTTGACCTCATCATCAACCAACCCATGCGGATCTTCATCTTTTTTCAATCTACGTGAATCTTTATCTCTTTGTAGTTTGCGTGGATCTTTACTATTCTTTCTCCAATCTATGGAGATTTGTGCGACCCAACTCCGTATCTCATAGTTATTTTGTTGCCAATTTCGTGGGGGCCCACTTCCATGCTACAAAGTTTTTTATTTTTATAGTTATTTGATCATGTTGTGATGACTCTTTTTCTTGAGTTTCCACGACTAAACCATATGAAATTTTGTTCTTTTGGACCTTCTTTATCTTCTAATAGATCATGATTCTTGACTTTGAGATTTATTGCTCCTCGGTTTCCATCACAAGGTGTCTTGTGCATTGGGAACTACATTAAATCCTCTGAAAATTCCATTCTTTTTCCAATAATCAGATTCAAAACAATTCCAAACAAAGAGAATTAGTGTTAGAATATGATATAGCCCTAACCTGTAAGAAAACGTTTAGAGCTTAGAGGGGATCATTAGCTCCTCGGATTGGCAAGTAATGGCCGAGAAAAACACAAATTTGCAAGATAAACTTGAATGACCAAATGTGCTTAGGTGAAAACGAGATTTTATATGATGTTAGTGCAGTGAGTGAGGTGTGTGATAATGGAAGGCGTGGTCCTGATTCATTGAGTAGAAAAAGATATGCAAAAACTTCAAGAATCGGCCAATAGGTAATGTTTTGAAGCCTTTGGCAATAGCTGCTTCCAAGGAAGACAATTCGACTCTTGAACACGGTTTGGGGCAACTTCTTGCTGTTTTCCACTCCCAAAGGAGATGGAGAAGAAGATGGCTATATAACCCTTGCAAGCTACCAAGCTAGAAGGGAGTGGTGCGGGAGCAACCCCTCGTTTTGTGCAAAACGAGCAAACCTTGAGGTTTCTTCAAACTCCTTCAACCATGGAAGGGAAATCCATGGATGCTCCTTAAAATCAGTCCAAAAAACTTACAATCACCAATTACCATGCTTTTATAGACCTATGGATGGCTTGGATGTTGTAATACTCGGCTGTACAGAATATAAATATTTTAATGTAAATGGTATTTTTGTTAATATGCCAAATCGAGTCCATTTTGCAAAAATAAGGCATTATTACGATCCTAGTAATTAATAAGGATTTTGAGAAAATTTCAAGAATTTTAAAAGTTTAACGCTAATTTTACGAGAATTATGTTTATCGTAATATAAAGGATACTTTGGTAAAATAGTAAACGGGGTCCAAATTACAAACGGACAGTTTTAATGGAACCCTAGTAATAAGTTAGATTTAGTGGTGAAATTAGGAAATTTGAAAAAAATGAATCGTCTGTTAATTAACGAAACAAAGGACGAAACAAATAGAAAATCAAAGGAAGGGCAAAATAGTAATTTGCCAAGTCAATATTATATAATATTACAACCCTTTCTTCTTCTTCTTCACGGTTTCACTCTCTTTCTCCCCTGCGAACTCTCTCCCTCCTTCGACGGTTTCCTCCTCCCTCACGGTTCTCTCCTCTCCAACGACGATCCGTCCTCTGTTTGTCTTCCGTTCTTCGTGTTTTCTCCTCCAATCAATGCTCTAGGTAAGGTTCTATGGTTTTGAAAAGTTTATTCATAGTTTTCGGGTCGTTTGACGGTTAGGGTTTCGTTTAGCGTTTCATTAAAAACGTGATTTAGAGTTTGAAATCGTTAAGTTTACTGTATTTATGAATATAATGGAAGTATCGAGCATTATTGGGCGAAGTTGGATTGATTTGTGAGAAGTTTTAGGGTTTATGGATTTTGAGGTTTGAGAAATCTCCAATAATGAAGTTTTGGAAATTCACGAGCATGAATTGCTCGATAAAATGTCTCAAAGCGTTGAATTAGAGTTTTAGGAGATTTCTTTAGTTAAGGATTTCATTAGTTTGGGCGTTTAATATTTTAAACTCATTTTAACGACAATGTTGCAAAATTGCCTTAGGTGAACAAAGCTCGTGGACGAAGCTTGGATTGCAACTGACAAAAGGTAAGTTCTCGTGACTTACTCTGGCCGATTGGCCTACACCGTACGTCGAAGTCGTCTCGAGGAGCTTTGGTGACGTATTTGTTTAAATTGCTTTGAATGGGTAGTTAGGTTTAGTTTTTTTGTAGGCTATGTTTTTATAGTCTTGATGGTATATATGCTGTATGTTTAAATTATGCTATAAATTGTTCATGCATCACAGTTTTAAATTATGCATAGAAAATGAATTTTCACACTATGTTTTAAAGAAAATGGCGATGTAGCCTGAAAGGGGGCTATTGATCTATTGTGTGGATCGATTAAGGGTCTGTCACAATACCGCATCTAATACTAACTGATGTATGTTTATGGTCATGCGAGGTGGGGCTCAGGCATGGCTGTGCGTGTTGCAAGCATGTACCCCCCTCCTCAAGGTGGAAAGGGTTGTCCAACCGCAGGATGTGCCCTCTCCATTTAGGAGGTTGAGATCTCGGTGACAATCTATGTACTGATAAGAAAATGTTGCATGATTTACGAACTCATATGCACAACATGCATTTGCGTTTTACGAAACTTGCTCATAGATTGTTTGTATGGTGTAGGTGATCTTGACATAGGTGAGGACGAGATCCCTCCACCCGAAGAGTGATGCAGTTGAGGGAGGATGGCCCGTGGGAGTGTGCTGGGCAGTCGAGGCACGTTTTGACCCATGGGGAATAATGTAAAGGTATTTTGGACATAATAGTTAGATCGTAGGAAAAATTGTATAGTCGAACGTATTAGGATGTTTGGTTCTGGTTAGCTGATAGAATGATGTATAGATGTTTTGGTAAATTGATTTGATAAAACGTTTTGTTAAGGTTTTTATCCCGATTTTTATGAACTGCTTGGTGATTTTAGCAGGAGGAAATGTTTGGTTTTCAAACAGATCCATGCAGTTCGTTTTCGTGAAAACGTATTTTGTTTTAAAACATCTCGAGTTAATTGGGTTTTAAGATACGTTGTGAGTCGTTATTTTGGGTGATTGATGAAGTGAGAAATAGATGAGATTTTGAGTGAGTTTATGTTGGAATGTATGGTTAATGTAGGTGGAATTGTGTTGATGAATTGTGTAACACCCGAGTTTTTCGTGTTTCCGCTCCAAGGCTATTTTCGTAAATAAGTAAATTAGGTCTGTTTTGCGAGCGGATAGTTTTATTAGGACCCTAGAAATTTATGGGGATTTGTAGAAGAATAATTGAAATTTTAGAAACCCAAATCGAGAAGTGTGATGCTAGAATTCCCGTTTTAGCCTTTTAGTATATTAATTCGTAAAAATAATAAATCAAGTCCGTTTTATGAAAAGAAAGTGTTATTAGGGTCCTAACGATTAATGTGAATTTATGGATATATATGGGATTTAACGGGATTTATGAAAGGCAAAACGGTATATTAATGTTTAATAGGAATTAATATTAGTATTATTATTATTATTATTATTATTATTATTATTATTATTATTATTATTATTATTATTTAAAAAAAAAATAAACAAAATCAACAGAATAGCCGAAGCTATTCTGTCGAGCCTCGAACGCCGAACGCAGGGCAGCGAAGGGGGAGAGGCGACGCGAGCTGCGATCGACGGCCATCACCGGCGTATTCCGGCCCTCTCCGGCCAGACGACGACGACGTGCGATCTCCGGCCATCTCCGCGCGCAACCCGACCGGTATGGCTCGGTTTTCTCCTCCTTTCGGTTCGGTTTTGGGCTGTGCGTGACGAGCTCGATTGAGCTCCGATCGCCGGCCGTTTTTGGTTGCTTTTAGCGTCAAATTGCCGAGCTCAACGCCGGCAATGATTGTCGTGCAATGGTGAGCTCGGATTGGGGGAAAAACCGAGGGCTCCAAATTGGGGATTTCGGGTTTTGCTTGTTACCTCGAGATTTTTGGTTAGATATTGTTAATTGAGTGTATATATGGACGATTGGTGAGGAATTAGCCGAGAATTGATGAAAAATCAAAAAGGGGGATTTTCCGGGTAAGGGGCAGAATCGGGTTTCTGCTAAATTGACCTAGCTCCGGTCATTTGTATTAAAATTCCTTTTGGCAGATTAAAATAGGTTATTAGAGGAGTACGTGACCGCTGGAATCGTTCGATTCCGATATCCAACGCAAAAGTTACGCGCGTTTGAAGTTTTGGGTCGGTTTTACCAAACCCAAATTAGTGGCCCGTTTAGTTAGGTTTTAGTTCGATTAGGCTAGAAATAGTAGTTTGAGAGTAAATTGGTGAAGGTAAGCTTGATTTTAATGAAGCTCGAATGTTTGTCATAGGTCGAGCCATATGTGACGTGTGGTGCCAAACCCAGCGAACTTCGGAAGACAGGTAAGTTCTTTAGATCTTTTCTGGCCGATTGGCCTACACCGTACGTCGTGGTCGTCTTGAGGAAATTTGGTGACATGCTTGTTTAATTGCTTTTGATGGGTAGTTAGGTTTAATTGTTTTAATAGGTTATGTTTGTTTATCGTCTTGATGGTATATATGTTGGTTGTTTACTTTATGCATTTGACTGCTCATGCATCACGGATTTCTGCATATGATTAAACCAACGAAATGAATCTACGTAATCTGTATCTTGTCACGGTGAGGTGGTTTAGCCTCGTTGACATTCTTTCTGCGACCTAATTAAAAAGTAAAACGAACCAACGAACGAAATGAATCTACGTAATCTGTATCTGGTCACGGCGAGGTGGTTTAGACTTCGGTGAAATTCTGTCTGCGACCTAATTAAAAAGTAAAATGAACCCACGAATCTACGTAATCTGGTCACAGTGAGGTGGGTTGGACCTCAGTGACAATTTGTATCTGACGTAATGAATCTGACTCTGTAATCTTCATGTTTTCTGAATGGCATACGCACGCATGCATCTGCATTTACTAGAGCTTGCTGAGATTTTTTATCTCATAGTTAGTTTGTATGGTGTAGGTGATCTTGGCTTAGGTGAGGACGAGACCCCTCCACCTGGAGAGTGACGCAGTTGACGGAGAATGGCTGCGGTGGTGTGCTGGCGCAGTCGATGCTTACCGACCCGTGGGGAAGTATGTATAGGTTTTGAGGGTTTTTGGAGTGTTTTGGGCTGATGATGAATTGTGTAGAACATTTTAGGATGCTGGGTTCTGGTTAGGTGTTAGATTTTTATGTTGATGTTTCAAACGTTTTGTTTAAGCCATTAATTTAACGTTATGGGAATGTTTTTAGTTTAATTGTATAGTTGATACATTTTAGGGTGTTTGGTTACGTTTAGTTGATAGATTTGTTTTATGAAACGTTTGTTAAGATTTTTATTTAGATTTTTATGAACTGCTTGGTGATTTTGTAAACAGGAGGATATGTTACACTTTTAAACGGAACCATGCAGTTCGTTTTCATGAAAATGTACTTCATTTTAATCTTGTTTAGAGTCGGTTTTGGACAGAGTTACGAGAACGTATGAATGTTTGGAAAGTTTATGTAAAATGTATAATTGAAATGGAGATAGAAACGATATTGTGAAGAAGTGATAAGTTGATAAATTGAGGAATGATAGAAGGTTGAGTGGTTTTATGTAAACTGTTTTTGTATGATAAATGAATTTTCTTTAAAGGTTTTCGAGGATGTTTTTAATTGATTTAGAGGCTTAAAAAGAAAAATTTCGTACGGGAAATTAGGAATAGTATGAGGGTCGTTACAATTATGGTATCAGAGCCCCCGGGTTTTAAAATCGGTTTTGTAGACTACTCGACTGTACAGCCACTACGCGGACATTCTTCATCAACTGTAAGTACGTTCTATTTTATTTCTTTGCTTTTGTTTCTTAGGATTATTTGTTTTGATTTTATAGGAGTTTTATAAGGATGGTTCGAGGAAAGGACCCAAGGGATGACACATTAAATCGACTTACGGAATTGTTGGACCGTCAGGCCCAGCATATGGACCGACAAGCTCAACTTATAGCTAGGCAATCTCATCAACTCGAGATATTGGCGAACCGAGAGGACTCGAGGATCCAAGGACTAGTTGCTCCCAATAATCACGGCACGAAGAGGGTGGGCAAGGAAGAAATTAAATCAAATCGACGAAAGCGCGTACGAGGAACTTCTCAGGGACCTCTGTGTCCTAAATGCCAGAAAGAGCACAGTAGCAAGTGTAGATTGGGCACAGGTAAGTGCTTTAGATGCGGAGAGGCTGGCCACTATGTAACACCCGAGTTTTTCGGGTTTCAGCTCCAAGGCTATTTTCGTAAAATAAGTAAATTAGGTCCGTTTTGCGAACGGATAGTTTTATTAGGACCCTAGAAATTTACGGGAATTTGTAGAAGAATAAGCGAAATTTTAGAAACCCGAATCGAGAAGAGTAATGCTAGAATTCCCGTTTTAGCCTTTTAGTATATTAATTCGTAAAAAAATAGCAAAATAAGTCCGTTTTGGAAACGGTGAGTTTTGTTAGAACTCTAAGATTAAATTGGAATATTTGGAGAAATAAGAAAATTGCAAAGAGACTGAATCGATAGACTAATTAAAGAAATAGTTGTAGTTTATTATAATTATAATTATTATTATTATTATTATTATTATTATTATTATTATAATTATAATAAAAACAAAGCAAACAACAGAAACGATTCTGTTGTTTGCCCGAGCTCCCGACGCCGAGAGAACAGGGGAGAGACGAGGAGCGGCGACGAGCGTCGATCTCCGACCAGAACCGCCGGCATTTCGACGCCCTCCGGCCAGACGACGGCGCCGTGTGATCTCCGGCCATCTCCGCGCGAAACCCGACCGGTATGGCTCGTTTTTCTTCTCTTTTTCGGCTCGGTTTGGGGCTGGCTGTGGTGAGCTCGATTGAGCTCCGATCACCGGCCAAAATGTGTTGTCTCCGGCGCGGGTTTGCCAACCCTAGGGCCGGCTATTGTTGCTTGGCCGCGGATTGCTCAATTTGAGCGAATTTCAGTGAAGTCTGAATTGGGGCTTAGGGTTTTTGCTTAATGTAACTTCAATTTTAGGTTAGTTTGTGTTAATTGGATGTTAGGAGGATAGATTAGTGAGGAATTGAGAGAGTTTTGATGAAAAATTGAAAAAGTGAAATTTTGGGAAAAAGGGCAGTTTTGGGTTTTGTTATTTTTGACCTGGTTACGGGTGTTTGTTTTAGAATTCCTTTTGGCAGATTAAAATAGGTTATTAGAGGAGTACGTGGCCGCTGGAATCGTTCGATTCCGATAACCGACACGAAAGTTACGCGCGTTCGAAGTTTTAGGTCGGTTTTTACCGAACCCAAATTAGTGGCCCATTTAATTAGGTTTTAATTGGATTAGGCTAGAAATAGTAATTAGAGATGTTTTCACGAAAATAAGAGTTTAGTTATGCCCGAACGAAACGAGCTAGAGTTTTTGAAAAGATTTTCTTAGCTCGGGATTTCGTTTAGCTTAGGAATGAATGATTTAAATTAATACTAATGACGTGCTATGAAATGCCTTAGGTGGAGACGACTATTGGACGGTGCTCGGCTAGCTACGGACGCCAGGTAAGTGGATGTTAGGTTTCCGGCCCTTAAGGCCCTACATCGTGGCAACGTTAGGTTTTACTACTTTGATGATGATTTTCTGATTGTGGGGATTTATGAGTCGGGTAACTTAGAATGTTAGTTGTTTGAGAAGTCTGTTGAGAATAGTATATGTCTATGTATGTTGTGAATTGTTTGAGGATATGTTTTGATGATATGTCGTACATAGATTTCCCATGCATCATATTTTAGAAAAGTACGAAAATGTTTTAGCATGTGTTTTCAAGAATTGAACGTAGAAACGACAACGATGTAAAACGAAAATGTAAAGTGTCTGAAGGAAGTGGTTCACCCTTCAGATGTAGATCGTGGAACGTCCAGAAAATGTATGATATCTGAAGGAAGTGGTTCACCCTTCAGGTAAAGATTTATATGTGGAACGTCTAGAGATGGAGAAACTAATCCGCCCTCCATTGGTAGAGGATTACATGTATGAATGATGTAAATGAAATGAATATGAATGATGAAACGAAACGAAACGAAACGAATATGAATGATGAAACGAAACGAAACGAATATGAATGATGAAACGAAACGAAACGAATATGAACGATGAAACGAAACGAAATGATTATGTACGATACGAATATGAATGATGAAACGAAACGAATATGAATGATGAAACGAAACGAATATGAATGATGAAACGAAACGAATATGAATGATGAAACGAAACGAATATGAATGATGAAACGAAACGAATATGAATGATGAAACGAAACGAATATGAATGATGAAACGAAACGAATATGAATGATGAAACGAAACGAATATGAATGATGAAACGAAACGAATATGAATGATGAAACGAAACGAATATGAATGATGAAACGAAACGAATATGAATGATGAAACGAAACGAATATGAATGATGAAACGAAACGAAACGAAACGAATATGAATGATGAAACGAAACGAATATGAATGATGAAACGAAACGAAACGAATATGAATGATGAAACGAAACGAATATGAATGATGAAACGAAACGAAACGAATATGAATGATGAAACGAAACGAATATGAATGATGAAACGAAACGAAACGAATATGAATGATGAAACGAAACGAATATGAATGATTTTGTTTTTAACTGATTTTACTTTAATGGTGATTTGTTTAAGTTATTATAGTTTTGAGTCTAGTTTTAAATGTTTAAAAGTCGAAATGTTTAGACGCTCAAATGTTTAATGTTTAAGTCAAAGTTAGTCCCTAAAGGTCGTTAGAGGTGGGTCAATTGTCTAAGTTAGTTTTCTTTAAAGTGTCGAGTGAAAAAGAAAAAAGTTATGAGAAAAAATACGAAGGGCTTAGAAACGAATATGAATGATGAAACGAAACGAATATGAATGATGAAACGAAACGAATATGAATGATGAAACGAAACGAAACGAATATGAATGATGAAACGAAACGAAACGAAACGAAACGAAACGAAACGAATATGAATGATGAAACGAAACGAATATGAATGATGAAACGAAACGAATATGAATGATGAAACGAAACGAATATGAATGATGAAACGAAACGAATATGAATGATGAAACGAAACGAAACGAAACGAAACGAAACGAAACGAATATGAATGATGAAACGAAACGAAACGAAACGAATATGAATGATGAAACGAAACGAATATGAATGATGAAACGAAACGAATATGAATGATGAAACGAAACGAATATGAATGATGAAACGAAACGAATATGAATGATGAAACGAAACGAATATGAATGATGAAACGAAACGAAACGAAACGAAACGAATATGAATGATGAAACGAAACGAAACGAAACGAAACGAATATGAATGAAAATGTTTAAGTATATGGGTTAGATGCTTTGATAGAAAATGCATGAATAGTCGAGCTTTGATGTATACGTAGTGGTAGTAGATGGTTTAGAATGTGAAGTCTTTATTTTGGAGAATATACTGGAACTGTTTGGGCATTTTTAAATGTTTGGTCATTTTAAAACAGGTATGGATACGCTCGATTTTTAGAGCGATCCACGCAGTTTGTTTTCTTGAACTTATAGGTTTTATTAGTGTTTTGGTTTTAACTGATTTTACTTTAATGGTTATTTGTTTTAAGTTATTAATAGTTTTGAGTCTAGTTTTAAATGTTTTAAAAGTCGAAATGTTTTACGCTCAAATGTTTAATGTTTAAGTCAAAGTTAGTCCCTAAAGGTCGTTAGAGGTGGGTCAATTGTCTAAGTTAGTTTTCTTTAAAGTGTCGAGTGAAAAAGAAAAAGTTTATGAGAAAAATACGAGGGCTTAGGTAATGGTTATGTCACGGCAAGTCCGTGGCGGCCCTACGGGGTTGGGGTCGTCACAGTTATGGTATCAGAGAGACAGAGTTTTAAAAGCGAGTTCTGTGAAATGCTTGCCAAAAACACACCGCCGCACGAGGACTCTCCATCGACTGTAAGTGTTTAAGTTTATGTATGATTCTAAATTGTTTATGTTGCATGTGTTTCTTAATGTGTCTAGGAACAAGAGAATGCCGAAAGCACCTAGAAAACTCGAGATGGAAATGGTAATGGACAAGGTCGTGTTTCATGGAACCAGGGTAGTGAACGAACTAGGCAGTTCGACCTCCGATATTTGATGAATGTGCTATAGACCCGATACAGGCCGAGGTGTAGGTTCGAGCAAATGGAAAGATTGTTTGACATTATTAAGGTGAAGGAGGTAGAAGTAGATTGGAGAATACAAGGGTTAGAGAATATGGGGATCTGGAGGCATGATAATGTAAACCTCAATGTAAGGAGAGAAAGATTGTTATGCGTTAAGATAAGTAACCTAGCTTGACACTATTAGTACGTTTAAGTGAATAAAGGGACATGGTAGAAAGTTTTATTTTTTTTAAGTTAGCGTGAAGTGAAGTACTTAGATAAAGGCAATGTTTGAGGCTTCAGCTCAAGCATATTGTTGTGAGAGTATGGAAGGTGTTGTTTACTTTTGCAAAGCGATGTGATTGATCAATACGAAATCTTGGATATATAATTTGGGTGGTTACATAGAGGCGTTCGTATTGATCAATAGTGATGAAGGAAAATAAAGAGAAGTAGAGTAACGGGTGGTTGATTTCGAACTTTTGATCTAGAAAGATGAGAGATAAGTAGTAAGTCTGAAGTTAATACAGTTCGAGTTAAACACCGGAACCTGAGACTTATCTCCAAGAAGGAAGTAGGAACTTTAATGTTTAAAGGACCCGAGAGGTAGATCGTAATGAAGAACTTAAGTGATGGCCAATTAAGAGGAATTAGAAATGTGTACGAGTGATCAAACGATAGGGCGTAAAGCCGGAAAAGTTTAGAACTTTTAGAATGTAGAAATGGTCATTACTCAATAGGTGGTTAAAGCTATAAATCAGTCAAAATATTAGCGCCTAAATAGTAATTGAGGAAACCTGAAGAATGAAATCAAATTAGGTGAGTTAGAAAGCTTAGCCTATGAGGAATTAAGTGAAGGCCGATTCATGTGAGAATTTAAGGAAGTGAACTCGACCACTTTGGTGTTTGCCTAGACTCGAGAATAAATAGAGCTTGTAGTATGAGTCATAGCATGCTTAGCTCCATTAAAGGTAATGGATGCTTCTAAGTTTTGGGGAAAATAGAAGGATAAGATTTAAGAACTTTAGAAGATATAGATTAAGGTTATAGGTCTACCTACAACAAGTTTGCTAACAAGAAAGTTGTTAGACAAATAGAATATTCAGAACCTGACTATAAGGAATGAGAGATAGTAGGTTAGCTAGTAAGTTTTAAAGAGAAAGGGGAAGAAATTCTTAAATGGTATTAAGGATAAGATTTGGGCATTGCTTAATTTGATGAGGGGTTAGATTTGACGTAGTGCCCGAACGTGAAATCTTACGGATCAAAGGATTGGTGAGTTGTCAAGTACATTAGCAATAAGTATAGGGCAGTATACCGTAGTCACGGGTACATTTCTTTTAATTTATTTAAAGAAGACGTTAAGATAGAGATGCTAGATGATGTAGTGTGAAAGTTTAGCATTGAATTTGGAATCATACTTGGAGACTTAGGAAGGCAAGGATTTTTGGAAGGGAGGTGTTAAATTACATACAACAAGTTTGCAAACAAAAAGGTTGTAGGGATGAGATGTTATAAAAGAATGTAGAAGAATGCTTAGGACCTAATTTTGGAGGAAGGATGAAATCGATATTGTAAAGTTAAGAGATAGGAATAAGATTAAATTAGGAATCAAAAAGGGGCCAACCTATATATAACGAAGTTGAAGCCAATGATTTTGGGAACGGCTAAGGTTAAAGTAAATAAGTTTAAGTAAACGAATGAGGTCGCAACTTAAGGAAAATAAGGACTATGTGGTGTAAGATAAAATGGACGGTTAGGTAGATCTTTGGATTTCGAATAGTGTAGTACGAGTAAGTAAGAAGTTTTACTAGATCGAAACGAAAACTCGAAATAAGAGTTAAGTAGTTAAGGATGTGAAATTTAGAGCATATTGGATGAAAGGAAGAGAAATTTGCACGAAGACTGTGCAAACGAGCTTGAATGTGAAGTTAGAACAAAAGGTATAGGAAAGTTCCGACTCATAGGTAACGTTGAATTGTTTAAGCGCCCATAAGGTGTTGGGTAAATGGTTTAACGAATGTGTTTAGATTTAAGAATTCGTTAGTGATTGATGATGACCGAGGTAAGAGTTGTATAAACGAGCATATTGGACAAAATTGTAGAGACTTAGATGATACCTTTAAAGCATAAAGAGAAAGATTTAAGTAACAAAGGTTCTGTATAAAGGAATGGCATTAGAGTAGCTAAGGAAATGCTATGATTGCCCAAAGCAAGTATGTTTAGAAAATGAGATTGATAATTTGGAAATGAGATAGTAGTGTAAAGAAGAGTTCGAAACAGAGGATTAGGATGAGAAATCTACGTGTCAGATCCTTAGTGTCGTATAATTGAAGAAGCTTTGAGGAGTTAGAAACCGAATGAACTTAGCTCGAAGTTAAGTTAGAGAAAATTCGAGGTTCTAAGTGACAAAGGATTAAGTCAAAGTCGATGAGTGAATGAGCGATTGAATTACGAAATGCGTAGTTAGAAGGATTTAGAGCTTTGGAGATAAAGGAAGCTATCAAGACCCAAATGGTGGGTAAGACCATATGGGTTTCAAGATTAGTATTACGAGCATCGTACTAGATAATGTGAGGGTGAGTATTAAGAGGATTGACTAAGCAATAATTTTGGGGACAAAATTCCAATTAAGGAGGGAAGGATGTAACACCCGAGTTTTTCGGGTTTCAGCTCCAAGGCTATTTTCGTAAAATAAGTAAATTAGGTCCGTTTTACGAACAGATAGTTTTATTAGGACCCTAGAAATTTACGGGAATTTGTAGAAGAATAAGCGAAATTTTAGAAACCCGAATCGAGAAGAGTAATGCTAGAATTCCCGTTTTAGCCTTTTAGTATATTAATTCGTAAAAAAATAGCAAAATAAGTCCGTTTTGGAAACGGTGAGTTTTGTTAGAACTCTAAGATTAAATTGGAATATTTGGAGAAATAAGAAAATTGCAAAGAGACTGAATCGATAGACTAATTAAAGAAATAGTTGTAGTTTATTATAATTATAATAATAATAATAATAATTATTATTATTATTATTATAATTATAATAAAAACAAAGCAAACAACAGAAACGATTCTGTTGTTTGCCCGAGCTCCCGACGCCGAGAGAACAGGGGAGAGACGAGGAGCGGCGACGAGCGTCGATCTCCGACCAGAACCGCCGGCATTTCGACGCCCTCCGGCCAGACGACGGCGCCGTGTGATCTCCGGCCATCTCCGCGCGAAACCCGACCGGTATGGCTCGTTTTTCTTCTCTTTTTCGGCTCGGTTTGGGGCTGGCTGTGGTGAGCTCGATTGAGCTCCGATCACCGGCCAAAATGTGTTGTCTCCGGCGCGGGTTTGCCAACCCTAGGGCCGGCTATTGTTGCTTGGCCGCGGATTGCTCAATTTGAGCGAATTTCAGTGAAGTCTGAATTGGGGCTTAGGGTTTTTGCTTAATGTAACTTCAATTTTAGGTTAGTTTGTGTTAATTGGATGTTAGGAGGATAGATTAGTGAGGAATTGAGAGAGTTTTGATGAAAAATTGAAAAAGTGAAATTTTGGGAAAAAGGGCAGTTTCGGGTTTTGTGATTTTTGACCTGGTTCCGGGTGTTTGTTTTAGAATTCCTTTTGGCAGATTAAAATAGGTTATTAGAGGAGTACGTGGCCGCTGGAATCGTTCGATTCCGATAACCGACGCGAAAGTTACGCGCGTTCGAAGTTTTAGGTCGGTTTTTACCGAACCCAAATTAGTGGCCCATTTAATTAGGTTTTAATTGGATTAGGCTAGAAATAGTAATTAGAGATGTTTTCACGAAAATAAGAGTTTAGTTATGCCCGAACGAAACGAGCTAGAGTTTTTGAAAAGATTTTCTTAGCTCGGGATTTCGTTTAGCTTAGGAATGAATGATTTAAATTAATACTAATGACGTGCTATGAAATGCCTTAGGTGGAGACGACTATTGGACGGTGCTCGGCTAGCTACGGACGCCAGGTAAGTGGATGTTAGGTTTCCGGCCCTTAAGGCCCTACATCGTGGCAACGTTAGGTTTTACTACTTTGATGATGATTTTCTGATTGTGGGGATTTATGAGTCGGGTAACTTAGAATGTTAGTTGTTTGAGAAGTCTGTTGAGAATAGTATATGTCTATGTATGTTGTGAATTGTTTGAGGATATGTTTTGATGATATGTCGTACATAGATTTCCCATGCATCATATTTTAGAAAAGTACGAAAATGTTTTAGCATGTGTTTTCAAGAATTGAACGTAGAAACGACAACGATGTAAAACGAAAATGTAAAGTGTCTGAAGGAAGTGGTTCACCCTTCAGATGTAGATCGTGGAACGTCCAGAAAATGTATGATATCTGAAGGAAGTGGTTCACCCTTCAGGTAAAGATTTATATGTGGAACGTCTAGAGATGGAGAAACTAATCCGCCCTCCATTGGTAGAGGATTACATGTATGAATGATGTAAATGAAATGAATATGAATGATGAAACGAAACGAAACGAAACGAATATGAATGATGAAACGAAACGAAACGAATATGAATGATGAAACGAAACGAAACGAATATGAACGATGAAACGAAACGAAATGATTATGTACGATGAAACTGTAGAAACTGCATATGTTAAGTAAAATGTTTTAAATTCATATAGTGCATCCCCTTACTAAGCATTAGGCTTACTGTTTATGTTGCATGATGTAGGTGACAGGTGAGAGTTTCCCTTGATGACAAAGAACAGGTGGTCGACGGATGGTGCTCGTGGCGACGGGGTGTGTTTTGGCTTGAAGATCCGATGGTTTGAGTGATGTATATCGAATGGATGTGAGTTAGCCTTGTTGGTTAGTAGGTCTACGTGTCGGTTTGTTTATGAAAATGTTTAAGTATATGGGTTAGAGGCTTTGATAGAAAATTGTATGATAAGTCGAGTGATGATGTATATGTATGAAAATGTTTAAGTATATGGATTAGATGCTTTGATAGAAAATGCATGAATAGTCGAGCTTTGATGTATACGTAGTGGTAGTAGATGGTTTAGAATGTGAAGTCTTTATTTTGGAGAATATACTGGAACTGTTTGGGCATTTTTAAATGTTTGGTCATTTTAAAACAGGTATGGATACGCTCGATTTTTAGAGCGATCCACGCAGTTTGTTTTCTTGAACTTATAGGTTTTATTAGTGTTTTGTTTTTAACTGATTTTACTTTAATGGTTATTTGTTTTAAGTTATTAATAGTTTTGAGTCTAGTTTTAAATGTTTTAAAAGTCGAAATGTTTTACGCTCAAATGTTTAATGTTTAAGTCAAAGTTAGTCCCTAAAGGTCGTTAGAGGTGGGTCAATTGTCTAAGTTAGTTTTCTTTAAAGTGTCGAGTGAAAAAGAAAAAGTTTATGAGAAAAATACGAGGGCTTAGGTAATGGTTATGTCACGGCAAGTCCGTGGCGGCCCTACGGGGTTGGGGTCGTCACACACTATGTAAGGATTGCCCGAAGCCAGGCAGAGACCAATTTGGCGGGGATCAGGAAAATGTTGCACCGAAGATACTTGCCCTAATTGGAGAAGAGGAAGCTGCCCAACCTTCAGCTGTTTCAGGTATAGTTTTATTTCGACAGTTAATGGAGTGAAAAATATTAGAGTAGAGAGTTAAAAGTTTGGAGATGATAATTGGGTAATAGGTCGAAATAAGCTTAAGAATAGAGAGGGGATGACGTAGACTTCGAATATAGAAGGGATAGAGTTGTGCGTTAAGGTTCATGACCCGGCATGATTGTGGGAATTGAACAATTGAGATTCAATTACCATTGGAGGGATACAACTTAAGAGATATAACGGTTGAATAGACATAAACTGGACTTTAGTTGACGAACCTCCTAAGTATTTAAATGAAGGTAGTAACCAAAAGTCTAGCTCAGGTGAATTGTCGAATAGGAGCATTTGACTTAGTAAATATCAATGAAGAGAATAAAGATATTGAGGCGGAATAGTGGTTCGACAGAGTGAGTACCAATTAGGAAAGGTAACGAGTAGTTGATTTCGAACTTTTGGTTTAAAAAGGATAAGAGATAAGTAGTAAGTCTAAAGTTGATGCAGTTCGAGTTAAACGCCGTAACCTGTGACTTACCTTCAAGATGGAAGTAGGAGCTTTAGTGATTAAAGGACCCGAGAGGTAGATCGTAATGAAGAGTCATTCCCAGATTTAGGGAAAAGAATTGACTGGAGAGTTTAGGTGGTGACCAATTAAGTGGAACTCGAAGTGCGTATGAGTGATCGAACGATAGAGCGTAAAACCGGAAAAGTTTAGAACCTTGTGGATGTAGAAATAGTCATTGCTCAGTAGGTGGTTAAAAAAAAAAAATAAGAAAAAAAAAATAAATAAAAAAAATAAATAAATTTTTAGCGCATAAGTAGTAATTGAAGAAGTTTAGGGAACTTGAAGGGGGTGTGTACATATTAGGTTAAGAGGAGGTTACAACTTAATTGGCAGCGTGTTGGGGTGGGAGCCTTAGTTGTTTTCGCACATTAGATTGGTTATGAAAAACAGTTATGTATCCCGAATAGTGTGTGACTTAGGATACTATTGATGACGGATTTACGAGAGACCTTTACTAAAGAAAGGTGGGAACTGAGTGTCGTATGCTATGATTACGGGTAGGGTAAAGCAGATAAGTTTAGGCGCGAGTTAGGTTACAACCCATGGGTTAGTAAGAGTCTCGAGATAGTAATTAACCCAAAGGATGTTAGAAAACTTAATTAAGCCAAGTTAGGTAAGTTAGAGAGCTTGACCTATAAAAGATTAAGTGGAGGCTGATTCATGTGAGAATTAAGGATATTAATTTGGCCGCTTTGTTATTTTGGAGACTTAGGGAATTGGCAGGGCTCGTGGTATAAGCCATAGCACGTTTGGTTTCATTAAAAGTAAGGAATGCTTTTAAGTTTTTGGAAAAATAGAAGGACAAGATTTGAGAATTTTAGAAGATTAGGATTAAGGTTGTAAATTTATTTACAACAAGTTTGCTAACAAGAAAATTGTTAGATAAATCATTGTGAAGAAGCCAAGGAGAATGTTTAGAACCTGACTAGAAGGAATGAAAGATAATATGCTAGTTAGTAATTTCAAGGAAGTCCTTGTGGAATATTAAGAATAAGTGTAGGACATTATTTAAATTAAATAAAGGGTTTAGATTTGGAGTTAAGCCCGAAAGTGAAGTCTTGCGAATCAAGGGATTGGTGAGTTATCAAGTACATTAGGAATAGGATTAAATTAGGAATTTTAAAGGGCCAACCTGTATGTAATGAAGTTGGAGCCAATGATTTTGGGAATAGCTAACGTGAATTAGATCGCAACTTAAGGAAAATAAGGACTATGTGGTGTAAGATAAAATGGACGGTTAGGTACATCTTTGGGCTTCGAATAGTGTCATAGAGATAAGTGAGAAAATTATTTAGATTAAAGGGGAGGTTGACTTATGAGTCAAGTAATGGAGGTTATGAAATTAGGAGCACATTGGATGAAAGGGAGAAAGATTTGCACCAAGATTGTGCAAGTGAGCCTAGAAGTGAAGTTAGAACAGGAGGAATTGGGGGTGTTCCGACTCGTAAGTTACGTCGATTCGTTAGTATACCCTTTAAGGTGTTGGGTGAATAATTTAAAGAATTAGTTTAGACTTAAGATTTGTTTGTAATCGATAAAGACCTATGTAAGAATTTGATGAAATGATCATAGTGGAAATAATTATAGAAACCTAGTGGATACAGTGAAAGCGTAAAGAAATAGATTTAATAATTACAGCCCTGTATACAGGAATGACATTAGAGTAGCTAAGGACATGCTATGATTGCCCAAGGTAAGTAGGTTTAGAAAATGAGATTGATAATTTGGAAAAGAGATAGTAGTGTAAAGAAGAGTTCGAAATAGAGGATTAGGATGAGAGATCTAAGTATCAGGTCCTTAGAGTTATAGAATTGAAGAAGCTTAAGGGTTTGAAGTGATTAGGTACGAATTGTTGTCACGAAATCTGAAGAGTTGGAAATTGAATGAACTTAGCTTGAGGGACAAACTAGAGTTGAAGTTAAGTTAAATGAAATTTGAAGGTCTAGGCGACGAAGGGTTAAGTTGAAGTCGATGGACGTATGAGTAATTGACTTACGAAGTGCGAAGTTAGATAGATTGAAAGCTTCGGAGGTATAGAAAACTATAAAAGACCCGAAGGGTGAGTAAGACCATAGGGGTGTCGAGGTTAGTATTTCAAGCATTGTACTTAGATAATGTGAGGGTGAGTAATTAGAAGTTTAACCAAGCAATAATTTTGGGGACAAAATTCCAATTAAGGAGGGAAGGATGTAACACCCGAGTTTTTCGGGTTTCCGCTCCAAGGCTATTTTCGTAAATAAGTAAATTAGGCCCGTTTTGCGAGCGGATAGTTTTATTAGGACCCTAGAAATTTATGGGGATTTGTAGAAGAATAATTGAAATTTTAGAAACCCAAATCGAGAAGTGTAATGCTAGAATTCCCGTTTTAGCCTTTTAGTATATTAATTTGTAAAAATAGTAAATCAAGTCCGTTTTACGAAAAGAAAGTGTTATTAGGGTCCTAACGATTAATGTGAATTTGTGGAGATATATGGGATTTAACGGGATTTATGAAAGGCAAAACGGTATATTAATGTTTAATAGGAATTAATATTAGTATTATTATTGTTATTATTATTATTATTATTATTATTATTATTATTGAAAAAAAAAATAAACAAAATCAACAATAGCCGAAGCTATTCTGTCGAGCCCCGAACGCCGAACGCAGGGCAGCGAAGGGGGAGAGGCGACGCGAGCTGCGATTGACGGCCATCACCGGCGTATTCCGGCCCTCTCCGGCCAGACGACGGCGACGTGCGATCTCCGGCCATCTCCGCACGCAACCCGACCGGTATGGCTCGGTTTTCTCCTCCTTTCGGTTCGGTTTTGGGCTGTGCGTGACGAGCTCGATTGAGCTCCGATCGCCGGCCGTTTTTGGTTGCTTTTAGCTTCAAATTGCCGAGCTCAACGCCGGCAATTATTGCCGTGCAATGGTGAGCTCGGATTGGGGGAAAAACTGAGGGCTCCAAATTGGGGATTTCGGGTTTTGCGTGTTGCCTCGAGATTTTTGGTTAGATATTGTTAATTGAGTGTATATATGGACGATTGGTGAGGAATTAGCCGAGAATTGATGAAAAATCAAAAAGGGGGATTTTCCGGGTAAGGGGCAGAATCGGGTTTCTGCTAAATTGACCTAGTTCCGGTCATTTGTTTTAAAATTTCTTTTGGCAGATTAAAATAGGTTATTAGAGGAGTACGTGGCCGCTGGAATCGTTCGATTCCGATAATCGACACAAAAGTTACGCGCGTTCGAAGTTTTGGGTCGGTTTTACCAAACCCAAATTAGTGGCCCGTTTAGTTAGGTTTTATTTCGATTAGGCTAGAAATAGTAGTTTGAGAGTAAATTGGTGAAGGTAAGCTTGATTTTAATGAAGCTCGAATGTTTGTCATAGGTCGAGCCATATGTGACGTGTGGTGCCAAACCCAGCGAACTACGGAAGACAGGTAAGTTCTTTAGATCTTTTCTGGCCGATTGGCCTACACCGTACGTCGTGGTCGTCTCGAGGAAATTTGGTGACATGCTTGTTTAATTGCTTTGGATGGGTAGTTAGGTTTAATTGTTTTAATAGGTTATGTTTGTTTATCGTCTTGATGGTACATATGTTGGTTGTTTACTTTATGCATTTGACTGCTCATGCATCACGGATTTCTGCATATGATTAAACCAACGAAATGAATCTACGTAATCTGTATCTGGTCACGGCGATGTGGTTTAGCCTCGGTGACATTCTTTCTACGACCAGATCTACGTAATCTGTATCTGGTCACGGCGATGTGGTTTAGCCTCGGTGACATTCTGTCTGCAACCTAATTAAAAAGTAAAACGAACCAACGAACGAAATGAATCTACGTAATCTGTATCTGGTCACGGCGATGTGGTTTAGCCTCGGTGACATTCTGTCTGCAACCTAATTAAAAAGTAAAACGAACCAACGAACGAAATGAATCTACGTAATCTGTATCTGGTCACGGCGATGTGGTTTAGCCTCGGTGACATTCTGTCTGCAACCTAATTAAAAAGTAAAACGAACCAACGAACGAAATGAATCTACGTAATCTGTATCTGGTCACGGCGATGTGGTTTAGCCTCGGTGACATTCTGTCTGCAACCTAATTAAAAAGTAAAACGAACCAACGAACGAAATGAATCTACGTAATCTGTATCTGGTCACGGCGATGTGGTTTAGCCTCGGTGACATTCTGTCTGCAACCTAATTAAAAAGTAAAACGAACCAACGAACGAAATGAATCTACGTAATCTGTATCTGGTCACGGCGATGTGGTTTAGCCTCGGTGACATTCTGTCTGCAACCTAATTAAAAAGTAAAACGAACCAACGAACGAAATGAATCTACGTAATCTGTATCTGGTCACGGCGATGTGGTTTAGCCTCGGTGACATTCTGTCTGCAACCTAATTAAAAAGTAAAACGAACCAACGAACGAAATGAATCTACGTAATCTGTATCTGGTCACGGCGATGTGGTTTAGCCTCGGTGACATTCTGTCTGCAACCTAATTAAAAAGTAAAACGAACCAACGAACGAAATGAATCTACGTAATCTGTATCTGGTCACGGCGATGTGGTTTAGCCTCGGTGACATTCTGTCTGCAACCTAATTAAAAAGTAAAACGAACCAACGAACGAAATGAATCTACGTAATCTGTATCTGGTCACGGCGATGTGGTTTAGCCTCGGTGACATTCTGTCTGCAACCTAATTAAAAAGTAAAACGAACCAACGACGTAATGAATCTGACTCTGTAATCTGCATGTTTTCTGAATGGCATACGCACGCATGCATCTGCATTTACTAGAGCTTGCTGAGATTTTTTATCTTATAGTTAGTTTGTATGGTGTAGGTGATCTTGGCTTAGGTGAGGACGAGACCCCTCCACCTGGAGAGTGACGCAGTTGACGGAGAATGGCTGCGGTGGTGTGCTGGCGCAGTCGATGCTTACCGACCCGTGGGGAAGTATGTATAGGTTTTGAGGGTTTTTGGAGTGTTTTGGGGTGATGATGAATTGTGTAGAACATTTTAGGATGCTGGGTTCTGGTTAGGTGTTAGATTTTTATGTTGATGTTTCAAATGTTTTGTTTAAGCCATTAATTTAACGTTATGGGAATGTTTTTAGTTTAATTGTGTAGTTGATACATTTTAGGGTGTTTGGTTACGTTTAGTTGATAGATTTGTTTTATGAAACGTTTGTTAAGATTTTTATTTGGATTTTTATGAACTGCTTGGTGATTTTGTAAACAGGAGGATATGTTACACTTTTAAACGGAACCATGCAGTTCGTTTTCATGAAAATGTACTTCATTTTAATCTTGTTTAGAGTCGGTTTTGGACAGAGTTACGAGAACGTATGAATGTTTGGAAAGTTTATGTAAAATGTATAATTGAAATGGAGATAGAAACGATATTGTGAAGAAGTGATAAGTTGATAAATTGAGGAATGATAGAAGGTTGAGTGGTTTTATGTAAACTGTTTTGGTATGATAAATGAATTTTCTTTAAAGATTTTCGAGGATGTTTTTAATTGATTTAGAGGCTTAAAAAGAAAAATTTCGTACGGGAAATTAGGAATAGTATGAGGGTCGTTACAAATTGTGAAGGGTGTGTTAGGCGTATAGGGATGCAGGGAAGAGAAAGAATGAAGTAGAAGGAAAGAAGAGAAAAGAAAAAAAAAGAGGAGCCAAGTCCGCTGGAAAATCCAGAGGACTTGGCGATCGATTGCCTGTGGGGGGCGATCGATCGCCTGTGGGGGGCGATCGATCGCCCCTCATGGTCACGCTCTGGAAGAAATTCAAGAGCATGTGCCGAGCGATTGCCTGGAGAGGTGAACGCTTGGCAAAATATGCGATCGCCGAAGGGCGATCGATCGCCTGTTTTGGGCGATCGATCGCCCCTTATATTTTTGGGAGAAAAGTCCCTTAATCCCTCCTTTCTTCAGCCGATTGTTTTTATGTTTTAAATATAATTTCTTTTAATTGTTTTACTCAATTGTTTCAATTTGTTTTGTAAGTTTTCAATGGTTTTATTTAAATGGTTTCTTAATATGTTCTAAATGATTTTAATAATTTGTTTCCGTTCAAACATTACAAAGTTTATAAGAATAAAAAAAATAATACGAGAAATAAGGGTACAGTGTTAGAGTCGCTACAGTTTATGGTATCAGAGCCCCCGGATTTTAAAAACGGTTCTGTAGACTACTCGACTGCACAGCCACTATGCAGACATCCTTCCTCAACTGTAAGTATGTTTATAAGTTTTCTTTAAGTTCTATTTCTTAGAGTGTTTGTTTTAACTTTGACATAGGGATTATATAAATATGGTGCGTCGAGGGAATGATCGAGATGATAGAGACGATACGATAGACCCCCTTACAGATTTTATTGCCCAACAGTCTCGACATATGGAGCGTCAGGCCCAACAAATGGAGAGACAGTCCCAGTAGCTGGGCACCCTAATAGACCGTGAGGGTGTTAGAGCTCGAGAGACAGGGATTCAGGGTAATCGAGGGATGAAGAGATTTCAGAGGCTCCAACCTCCAGTATTTAACGGGCAATACGGATCCCTCTTCAGCCGAGGAGTGGATTTGAACCATGGAAGACATGCTGGCCTATGTAAGCATTGATGATGGAGAGAAGGTTGCATTGGTTAGCTACCACTTAGCACTGGATGCCCGATTTTGTTGGGATTCGATCAAGGCAACCACCGATGTGACAATTATGAGCTGGGAGCGTTTGAAAATGATATTCTACGACAAGTACTTCAGCCATACAGTGCGGGAGGCGAAGATGGTAGAGTTTATGCAGTTGCGGCAGGTTGGTTCGATTGTCGACTATGTGAGGAGATTTGAGGCTTTGTCCCGATTTGCGCCGAGTCAAGTCAGTGTCAATGAGGACTAGGTACGCAGATTTGTACAGGGGCTTGGCCAAGAAATTCGGAAGAGTCTTATGATCTCAGGAGTGCGGAATGTATCCTACGTTGAGATAGTGGCCAGGGCACTAGACATTGAGGCTGTTGATCAGAGTTATGCTAGACCAAGGGAGCCAGCTAGGGGCTTCTTTTGTGAGATCCATCCTCAAATCAAAAATAAGGGCTGGCAATCGAGAGCACAGCCACAGTAACAGCAACAGAGAGGGGTTAAAAGGCCTTTAGATGGAGGTAATGATCGAGGCAAAGAGAAGCAGGTACAAGGGGCTTCTCAAATGCCGTGGTGCCCCAAGTGCCAGAAAGAACACAGTGGCGAGTGCCGGGTGGGCACGAATAAATGTTATAGATGTGGAGAAGTTGGCCATTTCATTAAAGACTGCCCGAAGCAGGGCTGTGAGCGGTCAAGCACAGACCAGAGGAGGGTTTTGCTGAAGATCTTTGCATTTATCGAGCCTGATGATATTGATGATGAGGCTCAGCCTTCCGTTATAGCAGGTACTATATTGATTATGGGCGTAGCTGTATTTTTGCTAATAGACACTGGAGCTATGCATTCCTTTATTTCAACTGCTTGCATGGCTAGATTGGGGTTAGCATCTGAGTTAGCAGAGGTCGAGTATAGAGTGATGCTGCCTTCGGGAGAGCATATGCAGTCGGATCGTATTCTCCAGGGCAATGCCATCTCAGTGGGGGATGCTACCATTTATGCTTGTCTGATAGTTATGAGCATAGAGCGGTACGATCTTATCTTAGGGATGGACTGGCTTTCACAGCATTTCACCACCATCGATTGTCGATCTGGGATTGTGACTTTTCGACCCCCCTGGTAAAGCCGAGTTTGCTTATCAGGCGATGCACAGGTGGAGCGGGTAGCCTATTTCTTTTTCCATGAAGGTCAACGAAGAATTTAAAGGTCAGTGCTTAATTTATTTGGCCACAGCAGTTGATATTCAGTTGCTTAGCGGAGTAAAGCCGAGTGACATTCCTATAGTCAGAGAATTCTCTGAGATATTCTGTAACGACCCTTACCCGTATCCTAATTTTACCGTATAAAATTTTTCATTTTAATTTACAGTTTAAGCGGAACTTAAACTATTTAAACAATACTTAAAACAAATACTAAACAATTGAAATATAACTATTAAAAATCATTTTAAACAATTAAAATCAAAGCGGAGGGCAAAAAGGGACGTTGTCCCAAAATGTAAAGGGGCGATCGATCGCCCAAAACAGGCGATCAGGGGCGATCGATCGCCCAAAACAGGCGATCGATCGCCTGTTGAAAAAGCTGAGGAGCGATCGATCGCCCAAAACAGGCAATCGATCGCCCTCGGCGATCACAAATTTTTGCCCAGCGATCGCCTCTCTAGGCGATTGCTCGGCACACGCTCTGGAATTTCTTCTAGAGCGTGACCAAGAGGGGCGATCGATCGCCCTCCCTAGCGATCGATCGCCAAGTCCTCTGGAATCCGAAATTCCAGACGACTTTCATCCCCTTCTTTTCTTCCTTCCTACTACACCCATTGATCTCCCTGCAATTCACATAAACACTTCACCAAATCTCCTCTAACATTTCATAACTATATTCTACACAATAACACTACCACCCACATACGTTTCACTTTCTACCAATCACCCGTTCACCGACTCAAAACACATTTAAAATACATAACCTAATTTAAAAAAACAAATCGCGTGGATCCGTTTAAAAACTTAACATTTCCTCATGTTTGAAAATATCAAAACATTACAAAGTACTTTCAATTTTCCAAAAACACTATAAATATCTATCCAGATCCAAACATCCTAAAATGTTTAACTATACAATTTCCTATATTCTATCTATTAATTCCCAAAACGTTTACCTACGTCCCCAAGGGTCAAAATCACGCACCGACTGCCAGCGCACTCCCACGGTCCATCCTCCTTTAACGTGCTCATACTTCAGGCGGAGGGACGTCTTCCTCACCTGTCTCAAAATCACCTACACCATATAAATAAACATGTGAGCTAGAGACTCAGTAAATCTAAGTGAATGCACATGAATGATGATGCTATGCATGTACAGTTCTTAAATCATGCATCCAACTTTTTCGCTATTCATTTCATTTACGTCACCGGGGCTTCTCTCACGCTAGATAGGAGCGGCACATCCGGCGATTGGATAGCCCCTTGTATCTAACCGGGGGGAAGACATGCTTCACCTGACAGCCATGTCTGAACCACCGCCACCGACGTGACCATCATTACATTCGTTTACCTTTTCATTTTGTAAAACATGCATCGAAATTCTTTTTCATGCCTTTTGGGAAACGATGATGCGTGAACATATATTATACCATGAACGAAATAGAAACAAATAGAAACACATAACAATAAACTTAACAATTAACAACCTAACCAAACCTAAAACTAACTACCCGTTCTAATTACCCGAAACACACAAGCATCTCAAATTTCCTCGATCAACTCAAATCTTATGGTGTAGGCCAAGATGGCCAAACAAATCATGAAGACTTACCTCGCGTCCGTTGCACACCGAGCTCCGTCCACGAGCGTTGTTTACCTAAGGCAATTCACAACAAATCGTGATTAAATCAAGTCTAAACCTTAAATCTCGAAAACTACTAACTCCTAGCTAAAGGAACTTTCCTAAAACTCTATTCTAGCCCATTGCGGCATTTTATCGAGCAACTTATGCTCAACACTTAGAAATTCCATCAATGGAGTTTTTTAATCTCCAAACCAAACGCAACTCCAATATTAACCAATAAATCGATTGACTACGTCCAATAAACACCAATACGTCGATTAGAGGCATAACTACACTAAACCTATAAATTTCAAAACCTAATCCGCATTTTTAACGAAAACCCTAAACGAACCCTAATCGTTTTACAACCCTAGAAATCGAAATCTAAAGCTCTAAAACTATAGATTCATACCTAGAGTCGAGGAAGGAGAAGGAAACGTGAAGGGTCGAGTTGTTGGAGGAGGAGAATCGTCGGAAGAGAAGAATCGCGTGAGGGAGAAAATGGAGATCGCCGAAGGAGAGAACGCAGGAGGGAGACTGCGTGAAAATGAAGAAGGGGAGGGAGGTGATTTGTGGTTTTAATAAAAATTGGTTTGTGCAATTACCAATTTGCCCTTCCATTAACTCTCTATTTGTTTCTCCACCAATTTCGTTATTTATCCAACGATTCGTTTTCTTCAAAACTTCATATTTCACCATAAATTCCAATTTATTATTACGGCTCCATTAAAACCTTTCGTTCGAAAAACGGACGTAATTTGACATATTTACAAAAATGCTGTTGATATTGGAATAATTCAAATCCCGTAAAGCCGGGTGTTACATGTTCCTTGATGATCTTCCCAGATTACCGCCAGACAGGGAGATTGAATTTGTCATTGATGTATATCCGAGCTCCGCGCCAGTGTCTAAGAATCCATACAGATTGGCGCCTGCTGAGTTGAAAGAGTTAAAATCTCAGTTGGAGGAGTTGCTAGACAAGGGGTTCATTCAACCCAGTGTTTCACCCTAGGGTGCGCACGTTCTATTTGTCAAGAAGAAAGACGGGACCCTCAGGATGTGTGTGGATTATAGGGAGCTGAATAAGCTTACAGTGAAGAATAAGTATCCACTACCTCAGATAGATGATTTATTTGATCAGCTGCAAGGTGCTCGAGTGTTTTCCAGGATTGACCTACGCTCGGGTTACTATCAGTTGAAGGTCCGGAAGGAAGATGTTCAGAAAACGGTGTTCCAAACGAGGTACGGGCATTATGAGTTCCTTGTTATGTCTTTTGGCCTTACTAATGCCCCTGCAGCGTTTATGGATTTAATGAACCGTTTATTCAAGGAGTTCCTGGACAAATTCGTTGTGGTTTTTATCGACGATATTCTAATATATTCTAAGACGAAAGAAAAGCATGAAGAGCAATTGAGGATTGTTCTCGAAATTTTACAACGACACCAGCTTTATCCGATGTTTTCAAAATGCGAGTTTTAGATGGATCAGGTCAGTTTTCTCGGCCATATTATATCACAGGAATGGGTTTCTGTAGATCCGAGCAAGATTCAGGTGGTCAGAGATTGGCCACAGCCTAAAAACGTGCGTGAAGTACGTGGGTTTCTTGGGTTGGCTGGTTATTATCGGAAGTTCATAGAGAGATTTTCAAAGATTGCAGTTCCTCTTTCACGTTTGACCCAGAAGAACGAAAAGTTTATATGGTCGACTGCTTGTAACAACAGTTTTATGGAGTTGAAGCAGAAGTTGACCACAACTCCAGTTCTAACGCTACCTGTCGAAGGTATGAGATTCAGTATATATTGCGATGCGTCTGGAGTTGGGATTGGGTGTGTGCTTATGCAGGAAGGTAGGGTGATTGCTTATGCTTCTAGACAGTTGAAGCCGTATGAGAAGAATTATCCTACGCACGACCTGGAGTTAGCAGCCGTGGTCTTCACACTAAAAATTTGGAGGCATTACTTATATGGGCAGCAGTGCAAGATATTTTTAGACCACAAGAGCTTGAAATATTTGTTTACACAGAAGGAGCTTAATATGCAGCAGAGAAGGTGGCTTGAGTTCGTCAAAGATTATGAGTTTGAGATCAAGTACCACCCCAGAAAGGCAAACAAGGTCGCTGATGCTTTGAGTCGAATGCCTTCTACGAGTCAGCCTTCACTTGCAGCGATGTCGGTTACACTGCGGTCTGAGATTGAGAAGTTTGATGTAGAGATTGTGGTAGAGTTGTCTAGTATGCTCACCAGCATTTCTCTCAGGCCAACCATTCTAGATAAGATACGTGAAGCTCAGCAGAAAGATATGGAGTGTGAGGAGCTTCAATTGAGAATGACATATGGAGACGTGTCTGAATTAAACTTGTCAGATGACGGTATTCTGAAGTTCAGGCATAGGTGGTACGTGCCTAACGATAAGGAACTGAAGAAAAAAATATTGGCCGAAGCACATTCTTCAGCTTATTCTGTGCACCCGGGAAGTACCAAGATGTACCGGGATTTAAAACAACACTTCTGGTGGCCGAACATGAAGAGGGAAGTTGCGAAATATATTGAAAACTGTTTAGTTTGTCAACAGGTTAAGGCGGAACACCAGAGGCCAGTCGGATCATTATAGCCACTGCCGATTCCAGAGTGGAAATGGGAGCAGATCTCCATGGATTTTATTGTGGGGCTCCCGAGGATGACGAAGGGCCATGATGGCATCTGGGTGATTGTGGACCGATTGACAAAGTCGGCTCACTTCTTATCTATAAAGATGGCATCTTCTATGGATCAGCTTGCCGAGCTTTATGTGTAGGAGATTGTTAGACTGCATGGAGTGCCAGTTTCTACTGTCTCAGACAGAGATCCAAGATTCACTTCTACGTTCTGGAAGAGTCTGCACAAAGCAATGAGAACTCAGCTAAATTTCAGCACGACATTTCATTCTCAGACTGATGGTTAGACAGAGAGGAAGAATCAGATTCTGGAGGATATGCTCAGCGCTTGTGTGTTGGAATGTTAGGGATCGTGGAGCAGGTATTTGCCACTGATCAAGTTCTCTTACAACAACAACTTCCAGGCTACCATTGGTATGGCTCCGTATGAAGCTTTGTATGGTCAAAAGTGTAGGTCTCCATTATATTGGGACGAGGTTGAAGAAGCGACTTGAGAGCGACAACAGGATATGATGACTAAGTATCCTGAGTTGTTTGTATAATCAAATTTTGAGGACAAAATTTTAAATAAGGTGGATGGATTGTAATACCCGGCTGTACGAAATATAAATATTTTATGTAAATGAAATTTTTGTTAATATGTCAAATCGAGTCCATTTTGCAAAAAGAAGGCGTTATTACGATCCTAGTAATTAATAAGGATTTTGAGAAAATTTCAAGAATTTTAGGAGTTTAACGCTAATTTTACGAGAATTTTAGGTACTACTTGTATGGTCGGCAGTGTGATGTGTTTTCAGACCACAAGAGCCTGAAATACCTCCTTACTCAAAAGGAATTAAACATGAGGCAGAGACGTTGGTTAGAATTTGTTAAAGATTATGACTTTGAAATCAAGTATCATCCGGGTAAGGCCAACGCTGTAGCCGATGCTTTAAGCAGAATGTCGACAACAATGCAACCCGCGGTATCAACCATGTCTGTATCTTTGAGGAAGGAAGTCCAGAAGTTCGAATTGGAAGTAGTTCCCGAGCTGTCAGCTTTACTGACTGAATTATCTATTCGACCAACTATTTTGGATAGGATCAAAGAGGCACAGCAGATGGATTCAAAGGAGAATAATGGTATGATGAGTAAGTTAAAGGACGCCTCCTCTGAGTTCAGCCTCTCTAATGATGGTATTTTGAAATTTAGGAACCGATGGTACATTCCGAGTGTTAAGGAGTTGCGTGAGTTGATCTTGACTGAAGCTCATACATCTTCTTTCTCTGTACATCCTGGTAGCACCAAGATGTATCGGGACTTGAAGCTACATTATTGGTGGCCAAATTTAAAAAGGGATGTTGCTAAGAATGTAGAGTCATGCTTGGTATGCCAACAAGTCAAAGCCGAGCACCAGCGTCCAGGAGGTACCCTTCAGCCTTTACCTATCCCCGAATGGAAGTGGGAACACATAGCTATGGATTTCGTTGTAGGATTACCTAAGATAACTAAGGGACATGATAGTATTTGAGTTGTAATTGATAGACTGACGAAATCAGCCCATTTCTTACCTGTAAGAACAACCTACACGATGGACCAGCTTGCTGATCTGTATGTACAGGAAGTTATTAGGTTGCATGGGATCCTTGTATCTATTGTCTCTGATCGTGATCCCAAGTTTACCTCTCGGTTTTGGAAAGGTCTACAAGGCGCACTTGGTACAAAGTTATCCTTCAGCACTGCCTTTCACCCGCAGACAGATGGTCAATCCGAGAGGGCTATTCAGATACTTGAAGACATGCTGCGGGCATGTGTACTGGATTTCCAGTCATCTTGGAGCCAATACTTACCTCTGGTTGAGTTCTCTTACAACAACAGCTACCAGTCTACCATTGGTATGACACCTTATGAAGCACTGTATGGCAGGAAATGTAGGTCACCTCTATATTGGGATGAGGTTGGCGAAGCAAAACTTCTAGGACCCGAACTTCTGCAGCAGATGTCTGAAAAGATTTCTGTTATTAGGAAGAGGATGATGACTGCTCAGAGCCGACAGAAGAGTTATGCAGACCATAGGAGGAGGGATCTTGAATTTACGGTCGGGGATGAAGAATCCTTAAGGTTTCACTGTTCAAGGGAGTCTTAAGATTTTGCAAGAATGGAAAACTTACTCCACGGTTTGTTGGACCCTTCTCTGTTTTGGCTAGAATCGATAGTACAGCTTACAGACTGCAATTGCCTCCATCATTGGAAAGGGTTCACAATGTCTTTCACGTGTCAATGTTAAGGAAATGCATACAAGATCCGACGCAAGTTATTCAGCCAACAGATATCGAGTTAGAGCCGACACTGGTGTATGAAGAAAAGCCGGTGCAGATATTGGAATCTGCAGTTAAGACTCTGAGGAATAAAGAGATCCCACTAGTGAAAGTTTTATGGAAGAATCATGGCATCGAAGAAGCCACTTGGGAGCGACGACAGGACATGTTAGACAAATATCCAAGATTATTTGTTTGATCAATTTTCGAGGACGAAAATTTTGTTTAAGGAGGGGTGGATGTAACACCCGACAAGACGACCAGGTGACTTCCTAACTGTTTTAACGGTCATGAATATTCAATCTTCATGGTTTAAAATTTTGTGCCAAGCTTAATTAATTTCATGTGGATTTAAACTAGGTTGAGTGGCAAAGTTGTAATAATAGTTGATTGAGACCGGTATTTAAAGAAAATGGAAAGGGTTCAAACCTACATTAAACCTCACTGTAGCCATCATTACTCTTGGCGATTTTTCTCTCCCGAGCTCTCGCTCTCTGTCAGCTGAAAATCTCTCATTCGACGATCAGTGTCCTTGCTACTTCTCGGCTACTTTGTGCTCGAGGTACGAGTTTGGCAATGTAGCTATCTATTAGTCGTTAAGCTCTGTTTTCAGCTATGTGTTGAACTTCTAGATTCTTTAATGGCCGTGTAATAATAAGGACGTTTTAAAATCTGAGATCGGTAATGTCATTCCGAATCGATCCTGGACATTTAAAATAACCAACCCTGAGTAATCGATAGTCGATTCTGTCTATTTCGGTTTTTGGATTTCAGACTGCACAGAGTATTAAACTATGAATTCGGGAATGACTTTAGCAATTAGACCCTAGGATGACCTGTGATTAGAACTAATAGGATTTTTGTTTTAACTACTGCAATGTAAATGTTTTAGGCGAAGAAGTCCGAAGAGAAGAGCTCAAGTTGCTAAGGAAACCAGGTAAGTGAATGTATAGGTTTCTCGGTCATTAGGACCCTACATCAAAGGATGCTAGATAGTAACTGACATGACGATTAGAGGCCATTTATGCTACTGTCTCGTACTTATGTTAATGTTTAGTTTAATGGTAAGTTTTCATGTTGGGAGGATGCTCTGTTCTGTAGCTTGATGATTTAAGAACTTCCATGTACATGCATCATGACTATTTTATGTATATGAAAATGTTTTAAGAGCATGGTTTTCTCATGAATAAAGTAAGAAGATAAAACTTATGCAACGTGGGCTAAGCGAGGGTTGGGGGCGGTTCGGCGTATGTCACAGTCCAAAAGAGGGACATATGAATACGACCCGCAGTAGGGACCAAGATCAAACTCACTGTCGAACCCCCTTTACCGGCACAAATCCTCTCTTAATCCACACAACTTAAATGAAGAATATGATCAATGATTATGAATGATGATTATGAGCAAAGATATGAACAAGAAAAGACTTATGAGCATGTGTTTCCCGAATTATACATTCATGCATCCATGTTAGTGTTGCATTCCTTACTAAGCATTAGACTTATAGTTAAACCTTATGATGTAGGTGAAGAGTTCACAGGTGAGGATTCCCAATCCAGAGATGATGCTTAAAGCCGGTTGCTAGAGGATGCTCAGAATAACAGTGCAAGGCTGGATAGGCGATTAAGACCCCTAGTTAATGCGTGCATGATGTCAGTATGATTTTAAATATGAAAGTCTGGGTAGGATAAGATTATTTTAAAACATTGAGTTTGAGATTGTTTGATTTGATTACTGAGTCTGAGAATGTTTTTTTAGGATATGGAATGTGTTATTAACCTAAGTCTTCCGCTATGTGCATTCCGGATGATGTAGTATGTTTAGTCACCGGATGATGTAGTATGTTTAGTCACCGGATGATGGGAATGTAGTTTGTCGTTTAGTCACCGGATGATGTGAGTATTTTCTTGTCGTTTAGTGCCCGAGTAATGTTTTAATTAGTCACGCGAGGCGCACATGACCACCGGTCGATGTAGTGTAAATATGAACATCTAGTGGAGAATGTTCGAGACCGGGCGATGTCTTTAATTAGACACGTGCAATGCCCGTGACCACCGGTGGATGTCTATTGCTGGTTGGAATCAGACGTGTCACGTGGCGGGCACGTGATCATCGGTCGATGTGAGTTTATGACTCTATCGGTAGATGCAGTTTAAGAGATGCTTAAAAAAAAAATAATATAATATTAACACTAATAATGATCAAGGTGTGTAAGGTAAGAACAAAATGATTAAGAGGCTAAGTAATGAATTGTGTGGCGATTCCTCCTGGGGTTGTGACATCTGTAGATCTGAGCAAAATTCAGGTGGTCAGAGATTGGCCACAGCCTAAAAACGTGCGTGAAGTACGTGGGTTTCTTGGGTTGGCTGGTTATTATCGGAAGTTCATAGAGGGATTTTCGAAGATTGTAGTTCCTCTTTCACGTTTGACCTAGAAGAACGAAAAGTTTATATGGTCGGCTGCTTGTAACAACAGTTTTATGGAGTTGAAGCAGAAGTTGACCACAACTCCAGTTCTAACGCTACCTGTCGAAGGTATGAGATTCAGTATATATTGCGATGCGTCCGGAGTTGGGATTGGGTGCATGCTTATGCAGGAAGGTAGGGTGATTGCTTATGCTTCTAGACAGTTGAAGCCATATGAGAAGAATTATCCTACGCACGACCTGGAGTTAGCAGCCGTGGTCTTCACACTAAAAATTTGGAGGCATTACTTATATGGGCAGCAGTGCAAGATATTTTTAGACCACAAGAGCTTGAAATATTTGTTTACACAGAAGGAGCTTAATATGCAGCAGAGAAGGTGGCTTGAGTTCGTCAAAGATTATGAGTTTGAGATCAAGTACCACCCCAGAAAGGCAAACAAGGTCGCTGATACTTTGAGTCGAATGCCTTCTACGAGTCAGCCTTCACTTGCAGCGATGTCGGTTACACTGCAGTCTGAGATTGAGAAGTTTGATGTAGAGATTGTGGCAGAGTTGTCTAGTATGCTCACCAACATTTCTCTCAGGCCGACCATTCTGGATAAGATACGTGAAGCTCACCAGAAAGATATGGAGTGTGAGGAGCTTCAATTGAGAATGACATATGGAGACGTGTCTGAATTAAACTTGTCAGATGACGGTATTCTGAAGTTCAGGCATAGGTGGTACGTGCCTAACGATAAGGAACTGAAGAAAAAAATAATGGCCGAAGCACATTCTTCAGCTTATTCTGTGCACCCGGGAAGTACCTAGATGTACCGGGATTTAAAACAACACTTCTGGTGGCAGAACATGAAGAGGGAAGTTGCGAAATATATTGAAAACTGTTTAGTTTGTCAACAGGTTAAGGCGGAACACCAGAGGCCTGCCGGATCATTATAGCCACTGCCGATTCCAGAGTGGAAATGGGAGCAGATCTCCATGGATTTTAATGTGGGGCTCCCGAGGATGACGAAGGGCCATGATGGCATCTGGGTGATTGTGGACCGATTGACAAAGTCGGCTCACTTCTTATCTATGAAGATGACATCTTCTATGGATCAGCTTGCCGAGCTTTATGTGCAGGAGATTGTTAGACTGCATGGAGTGCCAGTTTCTACTGTCTCAGACAGAGATCCAAGATTCACTTCTACGTTCTGGAAGAGTATGCACAAAGCAATGAGAACTCAGCTAAATTTCAGCACGGCATTTCATTCTCAGACTGATGGTTAGACAGAGAGGAAGAATCAGATTCTGGAGGATATGCTCAGCGCTTGTGTGTTGGAATGTTAGGGATCGTGGAGCAGGTATTTACCACTGATCGAGTTCTCTTACAACAACAGCTTCCAGGCTACCATTGGTATGGCTCCGTATGAAGCTTTGTATGGTCAAAAGTGTAGGTCTCCATTATATTGGGACGAGGTTGAAGAAGCGACTTGAGAGCGACAACATGATATGATGACTAAGTATCCTGAGTTGTTTGTATAATCAAATTTTGAGGACAAAATTTTAAATAAGGTGGATGGATTGTAATACCCGACTGTACGAAATATAAATATTTTATGTAAATGACATTTTTGTTAATATGTCAAATCGAGTCCATTTTGTAAAAAGAAGGCGTTATTACGATCCTAGTAATTAATAAGAATTTTGAGAAAATTTTGGGAATTTTAGGAGTTTAACGCTAATTTTACGAGAATTACGTTTATCGTAATATAAAGGATACTTTGGTAAAATAGTAAACGAGATCCGATTTGCGAACGGACAGTTTTAATGGAACCCTAGTAATAAGTTGGATTTAGTGGTGAAATAAGAAAATTTGGAGAAAACGAATCGTTTTTTAATTAACGAAACAAATAGAAAATCAAAGAAAGGGCAAAATAGTAATTTGCCAAGTCAATATTATATAATATTACAACCCTTTCTTTTTCTTCACGGTATCACTCTCTCTCTCCCCTGCAAACTCTCTCCCTCCTTCGATGGTTTCCTCCTCCCTCACGGTTCTCTCCTCTCAAACGACGATCTGTCCTCCATTTGTCTTCCGTTCTTCGTGTTTTCTCCTCCAATCAACGCTCTAGGTAAGGTTCTATGGTTTTGAAAAGTTTATTCGTAGTTTTCAGGTTGTTTGACGGTTAGGGTTTCGTTTAGGGTTTCGTTAAAAACGTGATTTAGAGTTTGAAATCGTTAGGTTTACTGTATTTATGATTATAATGGAAGTATCGAGCGTTATTGGGCGAAGTTGGATTGATTTGTGAGAAGTTTTAGGGTTTATGGATTTTGAGGTTTGAGAAATCTCCATTAATGGAGTTTTGGAAATTCACGAGCATGAATTGCTCGATAAAATGTCTCAAAGCGTTGAATTAAAGTTTTAGGAGATTTCTTTAGTTAATGATTTCATTAGTTTGGGAGTTTAATAGTTTAAACTCGTTTTAACGACAATGTTGCAAAATTGCCTTAGGTGAACAAAGCTCGTGGACGGAGCTTGGATTGCAACGGACACGATGTAAGTTCTCGTGACTTACTCTGGCCGATTGGCCTACACCGTACGTCGAAGTCGTCTCGAGGAGCTTTGGTGACGTGTTTGTTTAAATTGCTTTGGATGGGTAGTTAGGTTTAGTTTTTTTGTAGGCTATGTTTTTATAGTCTTGATGGTATATATGCTGTATGTTTAAATTATGCTATAAATTGTTCATGCATCACAGTTTTAAATTATGCATAGAAAATAAATTTCCGCACTATGTTTTAAAGAAAATGGTGATGTGGCCTGAAAGGGGGCTATTGATCTATTGTGTGGATTGATTAAGGGTCTGTCACAATACCGCATCTAATATGAACCGAGGTATGTTTATAGTTATGCGAGGTGGGACTCAAGCATGACTGTGCGTGTTGAAAGCATGTACCCCCCTCCTTTAGGTGGAAAGGGTTGTCCAACAGCAGGATGTGCCCTCTCCATTTAGGGGGTTGAGATCTCGGTGACAACCTATGTAAAGATAAGAAAATATTGCATGATTTACGAACTCATATGCACAACATGCATTTTCATTTTACGAAACTTGCTGAGCTTTAGCTCATAGATTGTCTGTATGGTGTAGGTGATCTTGACATAGGTGAGGACGACATCCCTCCACCCGAGGAGTGATGCAGTTGAAGGAGGATGGCCCGTGGGAGTGTGCTGGGCAGTCGAGGTGCCTTTTGACCCGTGGGGAATGATGTAAAGGTATTTGGAACATAATAGTTAGATCGCAGGAAAAATTATATAGTCGAACCTATTAGGATGTTTGGTTCTAGTTAGCTGATTGAATGATGTATAGATGTTTTGGTAAATTGATTTTATAAAATGTTTTGTTAAGGTTTTTATCCCGATTTTTATGAACTGCTTGGTGATTTTAGCAGGACGAAATGTTTGGTTTTCAAACAGATCCATGCAATTCGTTTTCGTGAAAACGTATTTCTTTTTAAATGCATCTTGAGTTAATTGGGTTTTAAAATACGTTGTGAGTCATTATTTTGGGTGATTGATGAAGTGAGAAATGGATGAGATTTTGAGTAAGTTTATGTTGGAATGTATGGTTGATGTAGGTGGAATTGTGTTGATGAATTGTGAAGGGTGTGTTAGGCGTATAGGGATGCAGGGAAGAGAAAGAATGAAGTACAAGGAAAGAAGGGAAAAGAAAAAAAAAAGAGGAGACAAGTCCTCTGGAAAATCCAGAGGACTTGGCGATCGATCGCCTGTGGGGATCAAGAAAATCCAGAGGAGATTGCTTGGCAAAATATGCGATCGCCGAAGGGCGATCGATCGCCTGTTTTTGGCGATCGATTGCCCCTCACATTTTTGAGGCAAAAGTCCCTTATGCCCTCCTTTCTTCAACCGATTGTTTTTATGTTTTAAATATAATTTCTTTTAATTGTTTTACTCAATTGTTTCAATTTGTTTTGTGAGTTTTCAATGGTTTTATTTAAATGGTTTCTTAATATGTTCTAAATGATTTTAATAATTTATTTCCGTTCAAACGTTACGAAGTTTATAAGGATAAAAGAAATAATACGGGAAACTAGGGTACAGTGTTAGGGTCTCTACAGATGTTATTCAAAAAGTTGTCTTCAAAATGGTGTAGCCGTTGGATCTTGAATATAGCTTTGATGGCCGAGATGAGTTTGGTCTTCTTGATCCAATGGTTGAGTGATAACCATGTCATCAATCCTTAGCCTTGTGTTGATTGGAAAACCCCTAAGAAACCCTCAAGTGGCAGCCCATGGTTTGGCTAAAAGGTAGTGGTCCCCTCCACTCAAGATTGGCGCCAAAATGCATGCATTTTCCTTAAGGCCGATTCCTCCTCTTCCATGCACTCCATGCACTTGATTTGAACCACTTCCATTCCATCATCTAACTTAGCATTCATCTAACCCTAAATGCCTAATATGCATGCTTATAATAAAGATTAACAAGAAGGTTAATGTTTGCCTCAAAATAAGTTTGAAATAAAAGGTTACAATTAAGGCTCGGGAAGACAAATTCCCATGTGAGCAATTTGGTCTCCTTGCTTGAATTTCCAAGTGATTAAGTGTGTTGGTTGGTCCACGTCCGTAGCTTGAGTTCCCACTTCAAGTCTCCCAAGGTGTCCTCCAAGCCTTCACACGATCCGTTACCTGTAAAAGAGACAAGTGTATAAGTGCATAAATTAGATATATTATGACCTTGGGCTTGAGACCGTGTAATGGGCCTATGGGGCACATCAGAATACATCCTAACTCGATTTTAGGATTTCAATGATCAATTTTTCTCATACATCAATAAACCAATCTCTCAAATATAAACTCTAAATTTGCAAAATTTTAGAAAAATCTAATCTGAAATCACCATACCTCTGATGATATCTTGCGAATTTACACTCTCAAACCTCAATTCAACTTGCTTCAAATATTTCACTCGATTTCAAAATGAATTTTTACATTACAGCTCTAAAATGCTAAAAAAAACTATACAAAACAATAACCATTATTTACCTCGTGTTCAAGATCGCGAATACAAGAAAGTAAAATCCCTCCATCAAAATTTCTCTCTCGTTTGACAACTCTCTAAGTCTCATAGTTGGAAAAATAGGCTAGGTTAAGATGGAGATACCTTAAATAGCCTCATCAGCCCACTAAACCAAACCCATCTGTCACCTTCACTTAATAACTTAATTTCTATCTAAAATAATTAAGAAAAATTAGTTCATACTTCATAAAAATTTGTCGGGTCTTACATGAAATCTCCTCATTTTTCTCTAAGAAATTAGAGATTGGAACTTCCAACTAGAACACCTAGACGAGGGAGGTATGACATTGATACTCATTTTTCAAAATGAGATTTCACAAGATGATAGAAAAAATGTAAGGAGTTTTTAAGTTATAATTAAAAAAAGATCAGAATAACATAGTTTTTAAATAAAATCATGCATATGGCCTTGTTGGCATGAACGTCTTTTTTCAAAATAGTTTTTGACAAAGTACATGAATTCCCAACTTTTGCATCTACCCAATTCAAGAAATCTTAGTGTAACGCCCCCACTCTCAACGACCCGGTCCACTACAGGGATTACCCTGGCTAACACGACTCTCTCAACTATCTCATTCGCTTAAACTTCCAACGCTAGAAATACATTCTAATAAATCTCACGCAGTGGAATTTAAAACTAACTCCTCGAAGTTCTCTTATGTCTTACCTAACTGTCTAGACTCACTAATTTTCCTTAATCCTAACCGTTAGACTTCACGTTATCCTCCACTGAAAATGACGCCCCCAAAATGCTAAGTACCTGCATAAAAATCAATCATCAACCAAATCCAGAATAATCCCACTCATGTAACCAACATACGAAATCTCCAAACAATCATTATATCAGTAAGGAAGACTGTACTACAGACAAAAAATGAGGAAGATCCACACTATAGGGTGATACATCACTCTTAACTATGACTATATACAATGAATACACAATACCCCCCCTCAAAAGAAACAAAAAGGAGTCCTACTCCCTAATCAACACCGTGTCGCGGCTCCTCCTGGGTCGGGTCGCCCAAACACTGCCATCAGCTGGGGCCCTGGTTGCACGTCACCAACTACCATCTACTCCTGGTGAGGCTCTCGGTACTCACCTTTCTTATCAGCGGTACCTACCCCACAGAACACACAGTAAACTCAAAGCTTAGAAAGTAGGGTTCTGAAAATAAACATGAAGCGTGAAAACTGGTTACGCAATCCTAATACATGCACGTCTCTAAACACGTTGTCATCACCTCACCACATCGCATCTCACCGAGGTTTGGAATGCAAGTGTACCGGGCAATTTGTCCGTACACCGCACGATTTACCGGCAAGTCGCCGCCGTCACGGTTCCTCTAGGAACGGGGCCCATGAGTAGTCACACCCAAACCCTCTGCCTCGACTCGAAATGCAACCGCCTGAGGCAGTCGGTCGATACACCGCGCTGCCATCAGCACGTCGCCACCACTCCAGCTCATCCCGGAAGTGGGACCCATAAGTCACACTCGAGACCACTGTCGCCTGTCAACACCGAATCTTACATCCACTACTCTCTCGTGCTTAAAACATGCTCAAAACATTTTTGCATAACTTTTAAAACATGATGCATGCTAACCATAGCCAACTAACGACGACTTCACATACACAACATATCATATACGTATGCAATATACTACCACCTTCTGCCATACCCGCACTCATTTCGTTCTTGTTTAATTCGTTCATTCACTTTCTTCTTACCCTCCGGCCTAAGTCCCATTTGGGATTCAGGGAGCACATCTCCTCTGGCCCGAGTCCAACCCAAAATTCATGGAGCACATCACCCTCCGGCTTGAGTCACACCCAAAATTTAGAAAGTACTTCGCCTCCAGCCCGATTCTAGCCCGAAATTTGCGGAGCACATCACCCTCCGGCCCGAGTCCAACCCAGAATTCGCGAAGCACATCACCTCTGGCCCGAGTCCAACCCAGAATTCGCAGAGCACATCATCCTCCGGCCCGAGTCCCACTCGAAATTTGTGGAGTACCTCACCTTCGGAATGAGAACAACCCAGAATTTGCGAAGCACATCACCCTCTAACTCGAGTCGCACCTTGAGTTTGCGGAGTACCTTACCTTATGCCCGAGTCCAACCCAGAAGTTGGGAGCACATCACCCTCCGGCCTGAGTCATACTCAGAATTCACGGAGTGCCTCACCTCCGCCCCGAGTCCAACCTGGAATTCGCGGAGCACATCACTCTCCAGCCCGAGTCCCACCCAGAATTCGAGGAGTACCTAACCTCCGGCACGAGTCCAACCTGGAATTCGCGGAGAATATCACCCTTTAGCCCGAGTCCCACCTGGAATTCACGGAGTACCTCACCTCTGGCTCGAGTCTAACCCGTAATTCGCGGAGCACATTACCCTCTGGCCCGAGTCACACCCAGAATTCGCGGAGTACCTATCCTCCGGCTCGAGTCCAACCCGAAATTCGCAGAGCACATTACCCTTTAGCCCGAGTCCCACCCGGAATTCGCGGAGTACCTCACCTCTGGCCCGAGTCCAACCCAGAATTCGCAGAGCACATTACCCTCTGGCCCGAGTCCAACCCAGAATTCGCGGAGTACCTCACCTCTGGCCCGAGTCCAACCCGTAATTCGCGGAGCACATCACTCTCCAGCCCGAGTCCCACCCAGAATTCGCGGAGTACCTCACCTCTGGCCCGAGTCCAACCTGGAATTCGCGGAGAATATCACCCTTTAGCCCGAGTCCCACCCAGAATTCGCGGAGTACCTCACCTCTGGCTCGAGTCTAACCCGTAATTCGCGGAGCACATCACCCTCTGGCCCGAGTCCAACCCAGAATTCGCGGAGTACCTATCCTCTGGCCCGAGTCCAACCCGAAATTCGCAGAGCACATTACCCTTTAGCCCGAGTCCCACCCGGAATTCGCGGAGTACTTCACTTCTAGACCGATTTCAACCCAGAATTCGCAGAGCACATTACCCTCCGCCCCAAGCCCACCTAGAATTCGTGGAGTACCTACCCTCTGGCCCGAGTCCAACCAGGAATTTGTGGAGCATATCACCCTTCGACCCGAGTCCCACCCAAAATTCGCGGAGTACCTCACCTCTGGCCCGAGTCCAACCCAGAATTCGCGGTGCACATCACCCTCTGGCCAGAGTCCCTCCCAGAATTTGCGGAGTACCTCACCTCAAGCCCGAGTCCAACCCAGAATTCGCAAAGCACATCTCCCTCCGGCCCGAGTCCCACCCGAAATTTGAGGAGTACCTCACCTCGTGCCCAACTCCAACCCAGACTTTGCAGAGCACATCACCCTCTGGCCCGAGTCCAACCCAGAATTCGCAGAGCACATTACCCTTTAGCCCGAGTCCCACCCAGAATTCGCGGAGTACCTCACCTCTGGCCCGAGTCCAACCCAGAATTCGCAGAGCACATTACCCTCTGGCCCGAGTCCAACCCAGAATTCGCAGAGCACATTACCCTTTAGCCCGAGTCCCACCCAGAATTCGCAGAGCACATTACCCTTTAGCCCGAGTCCCACCCAGAATTCGCAGAGCACATTACCCTTTAGCCCGAGTCCCACCCAGAATTCGCAAAGCACATCTCCCTCCGGCCCGAGTCCAACCCAGAATTTGCGGAGTACCTCACCTCTGGCCCGAGTCCAACCCAGAATTCGCAGAGCACATTACCCTTTAGCCCGAGTCCCACCTGGAATTCGCGGAGCACATCACCCTCTAACTCGAGTCGCACCTTGAGTTTGCGGAGTACCTCACCTCTGGCCCGAGTCCAACCCAGAATTCGCAGAGCACATTACCCTTTAGCCCGAGTCCCACCCAGAATTCGCAGAGCACATTACCCTTTAGCCCGAGTCCCACCCAGAATTCGCAGAGCACATTACCCTTTAGCCCGAGTCCCACTCGAAATTTGTGGAGTACCTCACCTCTGGCCCGAGTCCAACCCAGAATTCGCAGAGCACATTACCCTTTAGCCCGAGTCCCACCCAGAATTCGCAGAGCACATTACCCTTTAGCCCGAGTCCCACCCAGAATTCGCAGAGCACATTACCCTTTAGCCCGAGTCCCACCCAGAATTCGCAGAGCACATTACCCTTTAGCCCGAGTCCCACCCAGAATTCGCAGAGCACATTACCCTTTAGCCCGAGTCCCACCCAGAATTCGCAGAGCACATTACCCTTTAGCCCGAGTCCCACCCAGAATTCGCAAAGCACATCTCCCTCCGGCCCGAGTCCCACCCAGAATTCGCAGAGCACATTACCCTTTAGCCCGAGTCCCACCCAGAATTCGCAGAGCACATTACCTCTGGCCCGAGTCCAACCCAGAATTCGCAAAGCACATCTCCCTCCGGCCCGAGTCCCACCCGAAATTTGAGGAGTACCTCACCTCGTGCCCAACTCCAACCCAGACTTTGCAGAGCACATCACGTCTCTTAGTTAAATACATACATTAAGATTCGTTCACTCTTCACCATACCACACCACCCATAACGTATCACAACATTCTCAACAAACAAACCGCAATGTACTAAACAAACGCACCATGACATACGCGACAACCATACCACCTATACACATACCATGCAACGACATCCAAGCAATCTACCGAATTGTGATGTAGGCCCAAAGGCAAAGCACAAGCAAACATTACTTACCTGGCTTCCTTATTCGCTGGAGATGCTCGGTTTCCTTTCAACCTATGGCTCGATTTAAGACAAAAATTCAAACTTTATTAGACTTAAGCTTACGCTCACCAACTTACTCTTGAACTACTATTTCTAACCTAACCCAACCAAAACTCAATTTAACGAGTCACTAATTTGGTTTAGTTAAAACGTCCCAAAACTTTGGACGCGCATAACTTTCACGTCGGTTATCAGAATCGAACGATTTTTGCGACCACGTACTCCCCTAATAACCTAGCCTAACATACCAAGAGAGAATTTAAAGCCAATAACCGTAGCTAGGTCAAAACCCCCAAAAATAGAACAATTTTTTTTTAAAGCTCAATTTCTTTTTTTGGGTTTTCAAAAAATCTCGCTCAATTCCTCGCTAATCTATCACATTTTAACCTATTAAGCATTATCTAACACAATTTGAGGCTTCCAATTCAGAAATCCCGAACTCACAGAACTCCCCCTCACGGTTTTCTTCCTGAAAACCAGGGTACCACAGCCCAACGATGATCACCCATCTCACACCCCTAATTCCCCCACATTTTTGTCACAAATCAACCAAAGAATCGACCCAACTCACAGGCCGCACCTCGACCGATTAACAGAGAGGAAACAGGGAGGAGAAGCTACCTGTTTTCGGTTGGGTCTGGCGTGGAAAAGCTGAACCACGCTCTGGCTTTAGCTCGCCGAAGTAGTGGAACGCCGGCGTCCTTCTCCTTCTCTCCCTCTCGTCAGTCGTCGGCAAAAATGCGCTCAGGCTCTCTCTTTGGGAGCTCGAGCTGCAGAAAACTGAATGGCTTCTTCGTGAAGCCATTCAGTTTTCTCTTATTATTATTATTATTTTTTTTTTAATTTTGTTAACTAAATTATTAAATCGCCCTCGCGTGTTTGAACTTCCGTATTTCCGTTATGTTCACGTCCTCTCAACCTAAAATTTAAGAAATTCTCTTTCAAATAAAATCCTAAATTTTAATAAGCTAATTAGCCCGTTAAAATCTCTCACGGAATTCTAACAGGACTTTTAATTTATTTGGTAAAATTTCTAGGTTATTACATTCTCCCCACCTTATAAGAATTTTGTCCCCAAAATTTACGTACCGAATAGCTCCAGAAACTGCCACTTTATGTCTTGCTGTTGCTCCCAGGTGGTCTCCTCCACATTGCTGTTGCGCCACAACACTTCGGCCAAGGGAATCTTTTTGTTGCGCAACACCTTAACAGCTGACCCCAAAAATCCAGACTGGCCTAACAGGGGAAGAGAAAAAGTTAACCACCAGGAGGGATAAACCACTCAACCCTGGGCCACCGGGACACCCGCACTACAGCTCACTAAGAGAAACTCAACTACCACTCAACCCTGGACCCATGGGACACTCGCACTAGAGCTCACCAAGAGAAACTTGACTACCACTCAACCACTGGTGCAACTGAACAAACCCTGTATCAATCAGCGTATAAGCTGCAACTCCAAGAATAAAAATGCTACCTGAAAAAATAGATGGCTGAGCAGCATCATTTAGCTCAATAAGGGCGAAAACCCACGGTGCTGATCTCACCGGGGCTCTGCTCAAGGTCGGGCACTGTCTTGCAAAATGGCCTACCTCAATGCAAAGGTAGCATCAATATGCCTTCAGACACCCTCTCGCAAAATGGCCCAGCTCGTTACACTTGAAGCATATGTTGGAATATGCTCGACACTCGCCAGAATGGCTCGTCTAACACATAGGGCATAGCGGCACCGTACTCAACTCTTGGGGCCGCTTGCTGCTCCTCTGGCCGCTCTGACTCTCACTGGGCCTCTTTTGTCATCTCAGCTGCTGCTAAAGCGTGCCTCTTGATGACTGAGGCACTATCTCCACAAAGAATTGTCATGGCTGCTCCATAATTCGAATCCACTCCTCAGCAACGAGTGGGTCCGAAGATGATCCGTCAAAGACTGGGGGCTGCAACCTATGGAACCTGTTCCCCCCGTGGTCCATCGCAGCAACGCTACCACTAGACTACCCCTTATCCTCCCTACTTAGAAATCTCTCTAACTACTGAGACTGGCAGTTGACCAACTCTATCAACTGTCGGATAGCGTCGTCTCTCCCGTCTGTCTCACTCAGCATATCTCCCTATCCCTGAACCATTTAATACTATCGTAAGTATAAAAAAAACAAGGGTTCTAAGAAATACTTACAGTTGGGGAAGCGCCCCCAAGCAACGGCTGACGGTTTTAGGTAATCCACTAAACGACGTCGACCCCATGGCCCTAATACCATAACTGTAACGCCCCGAGTCTCCACGACCCGGTCCGCTACAGGGACTACCCAGGCTAACACGATTCTCTCAGCTATCTCATTTGCTTAAACTTCCAACGCTAGAAATAACTTCTAATAAAACTCACGCAGCGGAATTTAAAACTAACTTCCTGAAGTTCTCTTATGTCTTACCTAGCTGTCTACACTTAGTACATTCCCTTAATCCTAACCGTTAGACTTTGTGGCATCCTCCCCCAAAAATTTTGACAGAGTAACGTCTGAAAATGACGCCCCTGAAATGCTAAGTACCTGCAAAAAAATCAATCCTCAACCCAATCCAAAATATTTTTACTTATCTAACCAACATACGAAATCTCCAGACAATCAACATATCAATAAAAAAGACTCTACTACCGACCTAAAATGAGGAAGATCCACAGTATAGGGTGACAAATCACCCTTAACTATGACTATATACAACGAATACATAATACCCCCCCCCCCCCTTAAAAGAAACAAAAAGGAGTCCTACTCCCTAATCAACACCGTGCCACGACTCCTCCACAGTCGGGTCGCCCTAACACTGCCATCAGCCGGGGCCCTGGTCGCACGTCACCAACTGCCATCTACTCCTGGTCAGGCTCTCGGTACTCACCTTCCTTCTCAGCGGTACCTACAACAAAGAACACACGGTAAACTCAAAGCTTAGAAAGTAGGGTGTTGAAAATAAACATGAAACATGAAAACTGGTTACGCAATCCTAACACATGCACGTCTCTACACACATTATCATCACCTATCCACATCACATTTCATCGAGGTTTGGAATGCAACCGTACCGAGCAGTCGGTTCGTACACAGCACGGTTTACTGGCACATTGCCACCATCATGGTTCCTCCAAGAACGGAGCCCATGAGTGACACCCAAACCCCCTGCCTCGACTCGAAATGCAACCGCCCGAACCAGTCGGTTGATACACCGCGTTGCCATCAGCACGTCGCCACCGCTCCAACTCATCCCAGAAGTGGAGCCCACAAGTCACACTTGAGCCCACTGTCACCTGTCCACACCGTACCTTACATCCACTACTCTCTCGCACTTAAAATGTTCTTAAAACATTTTTGCGTAACTTTTGAAAGATGATGCAAGCTAGCCATAGCCAACTAACGATTACTTCACATACACACCATATCACATACGTATGCAATATCCTACCACTTCTTACCATACCCGCACTCATTTCGTTCTCGTACTCGTTCTCGTTCAATTTGTTCATTCTCTTTCTTCTTACTCTCTAGCCTAAGTACAACCCGAGATTCATGGAGCACATCTTCTCCAGTCCTAGTCCAACCACGAATTCACGGAGCACATCACCCTTTGGCCTGAGTCCCACCCGAAATTTACGGAGTACTTCACCTCCGGCCCGAGTCCAGTCCAGAATTTGCGGAGCACAACACCCTCTAGCCCGAGTCCCACCCAAAATTCGCAGAGTACCTCACCTCCAGCCCGAGTCCAACCCAGAATTCATGAAGCACATCACCATCCGCCCCGAGTCCAACCCGAAATTGGCAGAGTACCTCACCTCCGGCCTGAGTCCAACCCGGAATTTATGGAACACATCACCCTCCAACCCGAGTCCCACCCAGAATTCATGGAGTACCTCACCTCCGACCCGAGTCCATGTAATATCTGGCCTGTACGGAATTTTAGATTATAATATATATCGGCATTTTCTATAAATATGTCAAATCAACTCGTTTTACGAAAAGGAAGCACCATTATGATCCTAATTATTAATTGAAATTTTAAGAAATTTATGAGAATTTTTGGAGTAATAACGCTATATTCCGAGTAATTAAGTTTCTCGTAATACAAAGGATGTTTTAGTAAAAATAGTAAACGAGGTCCGAATTGTGAACGGACAGTTTTAATAAATCCCAAATAGTAAGTTTGAGTTATTGGTGAAATAAGAAGATTTGGAGAAACCGAATCGTTAGACAATTAACGAAACAAAGGACGAAACAAATAGAAAACAATGGAAGGGCAAAACGGTAATTTACCAAGTCAATTTTTATAAAAATTGAATTATATTCTTCTTCTACTCCACGCGAACTTCTCTCTCCCTGCGACTTCTCCTCCCTCCTTGGCGATTCACGACGATTTCCACTTCCGACCTCCGTTCGTCCTCCAATCGTTCCGTTTTCTTCACGTTTTCTCCTCCATTCGACGCTCTAGGTATGATTCTAAAGTTTTAGAGCGTTAGTTTTTGACTTTCGCAAGGTTATACGGTTAGGGTTTCGATTAGGGTTTTGTTAGAAATCGAGATTTAGGGTTCGAAATCAATAGATTTTTGTAGATTACAAATGTATAGGACGTATTGAACGTTATTTGACGAAGTTAGAGTGATTTGTGAGAAATGTTAAAATTGGAGAATTTTTGGGTTTTTAGGAAAACTCGTTAATTGGAATTTTAAACTATCGAGCGTTAATCGTTGTTTAAATACTTCGATTAGTTAGGTTGAGATTTTAAGAAATTCCTTAGGTAAGGTTTTGGTTAAATTTGGACGTTTAGAAGTTTAACCTCGTTTTAACGATAAACGTTGTGTTTTTGCTTCAGACAAACAACGCTCGTGGACGGAGCTTGAGCTGCTTTGGACGCGAGGTAAGTTCTCGTGATCTTTTCTGGCCGATTTGCCTACACCGTACGTCGTGGTCGTCTCGAGGAGTTTCGGAGATATATAGGCTTAAATATGTTTTGGTTCGGTAGTTAGGATTAGTTCTGTATAGGTTATGTTTTTAATTGCTTTATTGTCTCGATGGTATAAATCATGTATGTTTACTTTATGTCATATTGAACTGCTCACGCATCACGGGTTTTATAAAGCATGAAAACAAATTTTTGCACGATGTTTTAAAGAAAATGGCGATGTGGCCTGGAGAGGGGCTATTGATCTATTGTGTAGATCGACTTACGGGTCTGTCACAATACCACATCTAACACGTACTCATATAGTTACAGGTCACGCGAGATGGGGCTCAGGCACGGCTGTACGTGTTGTAAGTGTGTACCCCCCTCTAGCTGGAAAGAGTAGTCCGACCGCTGGATGTGCTCTCTCCGGTTAGGGGGAAGAGATCTGGGTGACACCCACAGAGTAAAGTAAAGTAATGAAAATGACGCATGATTAAGAACTCATACGCACAGCATGCATTGCATTTATGAGAGCTTGCTGAGATTTTTATCTCATAGGTGTCTGTATGGTGTAGGTGACTACGAGGAAACAAGTGAGGACGAGATCCCTCCACCTGAAGAGTGATCCAGTTGACGAAGGATGGCTGCGGTGGTGTGCTGGCGCAGTCGACGCTTATCTGACCTGTGGGGACGTATGTATAGATTTTGGGGTTTTTAGGATATTTTGGATTGATAATTGAATAGACATTTTAGGATGTTTGAGAACTGGTAGTTGATAGGTTTACGTATCGACGTTTTGAAATGTATTGGAAATGGATTTTATAATCTTTTGTTGATTTCAAAACAGGAGGATTTGTTTAGGTTTTAAACATATCCATGCGGTTTGTTTTCATGAAAATAGGTTATGTTTTAAATGTGTTTCGAGTTGTTATTTTGGGGCGATTGGTAAATGAGAAATTGATGGGGTTATGAGTGATTTAAGGTTGAAGAGTATGGTTGAGAGTTATGTTGAATATGTATTGTTGAGTGGTGAGGATTGGTAATAGGAGTGAAGTGAGAAAGCAGGGATAGAAGGCCATGACGAAGGGGGGGGGGGGGGGGGGGGGGAGCCCTATGGGAAGTGATTCCAGGGGGGTTGCCGAATGCTCGCCAAGGAGGGCGATCGTTCGCCCCCTGTTGTCAACTTCTCTGGATTTTCAAGAGAAGTTGCCGAGCGATCGCTGGGCGATCGCTCGATATTGAAGGAGATCGTCAGGGACGATCAACCAGGCGAATGATCGCTTGGTTGCAATTGCCGTGGGCGATCGATCGCCCCTGCATAAATGGGACGACTTCCCTATTTTGCCCCGCTTTCAGTTTTCAATTGTTTTAAATGTTTTTATTATTTTTATTTAATTGTTTTAAATTGTTTAAGTTTTATTTAATTGATTTAGTATATGTTTTAAACGATTTAAAAAAAAACTTAGATCTCAATTCCGATTTTGGTTTAATTCCGCCTTGAGTCATTTAAAGTTGTATAGGGATAAAAAAATATATATATATATATACAGGAAATTGGGTACAGTATTAGTGTCGTGACAGTCCCACCCAGAATTCGCAGGAGAACATCACCCTCCAGCCCGAGTTCTACCCAAAATTTGTGGTGTACCTCACATCCGGCACAAGTCCAACCCAGAATTTGCGGAGAACAACACCCTTCGGCCCGAGTCCCACCAGGAATTCGCAGAGTACCTCACATTCGACCAGTGTCCAACCCGAAATTCAAGAAGCACATTACCCTCCGGCCCGAGTCCTACCCGGAATTTGCGGAGTACCTAACCTTTGGCACGAGTCCAACCCGAAATTCACGGAGCACATCACCCTTTGGCCCGAGTCCCACCCGGAATTCGCTGAGTACCTAACCTACAGCCCGAGTCCAACCAAGAATTCGCGGAGCACATCATCATCCGGCCCGAGTCCACCAAGAATTTATAGAGTACCTCACCTCCGGCACTAGTCAAACCCAAAATTCGCAGATTACATCACCCTCCGGCTTGAGTCCCACCTCGAATTCGAGGAGTACCTCACCTCTGGCCCGAGTCCAAACTGGAATTCGCGGATCACATCACTCGACTCCCACCTGAAATTCGTGGAGTACCATACTTCCAGCACGAGTCCAACCCAGAATTCGCGGAGCACATCACCCTCCGGCCTGAGTCTCACCCGAAATTCGAGGAGTAGCTCACCTCAAGCCCGATTCCAACCTGGATATCACGGAGCACATTACCCTTCGACCCGAGTCCTACCCGAAATTTGCGGAGTACCTAACCTCCGACCCGAGTCCATATCAAAATTCGCGGAGCACATCACCCTGCGGCCCGAGTCAAACCTAGAATTTGCGGAGTACCTCACCTCCGGCCCGAGTCCAACCCAGAATTTGCAGAGCACAATACCCTCCGGCCCGAGTCCCACTCAGAATTCGTGGAGTACCTAACCTCCGGCCCGAGTCCAACCTGGAATTTGCGGAGCACATCACCCTCCGCCCAAACTCCAACTCAGAATTCGCGGAACACATCACCCTTCGGCCCGAGTACAACCGGTATTCGGGGAGCACATAACCCTCCGGCCCGAGTCCCACCTAGAATTCGTGGAGTACCTCACCTCCGGCCCGAGTCCAACACAGAATTCGTGGAGCACATCACCCTCCTGCCCGAGTCCCACTTGGAATTCGTGGAGTACCTCACCTCTGGCACGAGTCCAACCCAGAATTTGCGTAGAATATCACCCTCCAGCTCGAGTTCCACCCGAAATTCGCAGAGTACCTCACCTCCAGCCCGAGGCAAACCCAAAATTCGTGGAGCACATCACCCTCCAGCACGAGTCTGACCTGAAATTTGTAGAGTACCTCACCTCCAGCCCGAGTCCAACCCAGAATTCGCGCAGCACATCACCTTCCGGCCCGAGTCCCACCTGGAATTCGCTGAGGACCCGTGTCAAACCCAGATTTTGTGGAGCACATCACCCTCCGTCCCGAGTCCCACCTAGAATTCGTGGAGTGCCTAACATTCAGCCCGAGTCCAACCCAGAATTCATGGAGCACATCACCCTCCAACCCAAGTCCTACCCAGAATTCGCAGAGTACTTCAGCTCCGGCCCGAGTCAAACCCAGAGTTCGCGGAGCACATCACCCTCCTGCCCGAGTCCCACCTGTCGAGTACCTAACCTCTGGCTCGAGTCCAACCCGAAATTCATGAACACATCACCCTCCAGCCCGAGTCCTACCCAAAATTCGTGGTGTAATTAACCTCCGACCCGAGTCCAGCCCGGAATTTATGGAGCACATCACCCTCCAGCCTGAGTCTCACCCAGAATTCGCAGAGTACCTTATCTCCGGCCCGAGTCCATCCCGAAATTTGCAGAGCAAATCACCCTCCTGCCCAAGTCCCACCTGGAATTCACGGAGTACCTCATCTCCAACTCAAGTCCAGCCTGGAGTTTGCGGAGCACATCTGTAACAACCCCAGTAGGTCCGAGACCAAACCATGACTCTTTTAGACTTATCCATATATCTTTACTAATTTTACTTAAGTTATACTCCTTCATATTTTTTTTAAACATAACTTGGCTCAAGACATCATTCAGCAATGAAATACATTACACATCTGCCGACGAGCAGTGCAAAATGCTTCAGCCGATGAGCAGGAACTTCAACTCTTAAACTGCATCTACCGATAGAGAAATAAACTTGCATCTGCCGATCATAAAATGACAGAACTCAATACTCATTCACTTGCTCCTGTCGATCGCTAAACGACAAGCGCAGTGTTCGCTTCTGCCGGTAGTTAAAATCTACATCATCCGGATTGAAACAGAACCCCTACATCTGCCGATCGCTAGAATGACCAAAACACACTTCATATTCATCGTAAACAATTTTGAAACACACTACATCACCGCTCGCTAGAACGACAAAACAACTCTTATACCATCCGGATTTTAAAACCACTACCATTCTAGCCGATCGCTAGAACGGAAAAACAACTCTTATAGCATCCGTAGTTGAAACACACTACATCTAACCGATCGCTAGATGGCAAAAACAACTCTTATATCATCTTGTATTGAAGCATACTACATCTACCGATCGCTAGACGACAAACAACTCTTATATCATCCGGTATTTGAAAACATACTACGTCTACCGATAGACATGTGCCCATCCACGTTGTTTAATTCAATATATCTTCCGATAGAAATCATCTATCGTTGATGCAACTCTTAACATCTTCCGATAGGGAAAATCTATCGGTAGATGCGAACACTCACAGGCTTCAAACCTCTTGACTCAACACTCATAATGAATGAAAATCAGAGACTCATGCCAAAATTATTAATAGCGGAAGACTAGTTAAAACAACTCTTATATCATCCGGTATTTGAAACACACTACATCTACCGATCGCTAGACGACAAAACAACTCTTATACCATCCGGTATTTTAAACACACTACATCTACCGATCGCTAGACGGAAAAACAACTCTTATATCATCCGGTATTTGAAACACACTACATCTACCGATCGCTAGACGACAAAACAACTCTTATATCATCCGGTATTTGAAACACACTACATCTACCGATCGCTAGACGACAAAACAACTCTTATATCATCCGGTATTTGAAACACACTACATCTACCGATCGCTAGACGACAAAACAACTCTTATATCATCCGGTATTTGAAACACACTACATCTACCGATCGCTAGACGACAAAACAACTCTTATATCATCCGGTATTTGAAACACACTACATCTACCGATCGCTAGACGACAAAACAACTCTTATATCATCCGGTATTTGAAACACACTACATCTACCGATCGCTAGACGACAAAACAACTCTTATATCATCCGGTATTTGAAACACACTACATCTACCGATCGCTAGACGACAAAACAACTCTTATATCATCCGGTATTTGAAACACACTACATCTACCGATCGCTAGACGACAAAACAACTCTTATATCATCCGGTATTTGAAACACACTACATCTACCGATCGCTAGACGACAAAACAACTCTTATATCATCCGGTATTTGAAACACACTACATCTACCGATCGCTAGACGACAAAACAACTCTTATATCATCCGGTATTTGAAACACACTACATCTACCGATCGCTAGACGACAAAACAACTCTTATATCATCCGGTATTTGAAACACACTACATCTACCGATCGCTAGACGACAAAACAACTCTTATATCATCCGGTATTTGAAACACACTACATCTACCGATCGCTAGACGACAAAACAACTCTTATATCATCCGGTATTTGAAACACACTACATCTACCGATCGCTAGACGACAAAACAACTCTTATATCATCCGGTATTTGAAACACACTACATCTACCGATCGCTAGACGACAAAACAACTCTTATATCATCCGGTATTTGAAACACACTACATCTACCGATCGCTAGACGACAAAACAACTCTTATATCATCCGGTATTTGAAACACACTACATCTACCGATCGCTAGACGACAAAACAACTCTTATATCATCCGGTATTTGAAACACACTACATCTACCGATCGCTAGACGACAAAACAACTCTTATATCATCCGGTATTTGAAACACACTACATCTACCGATCGCTAGACGACAAAACAACTCTTATATCATCCGGTATTTGAAACACACTACATCTACCGATCGCTAGACGACAAAACAACTCTTATATCATCCGGTATTTGAAACACACTACATCTACCGATCGCTAGACGACAAAACAACTCTTATATCATCCGGTATTTGAAACACACTACATCTACCGATCGCTAGACGACAAAACAACTCTTATATCATCCGGTATTTGAAACACACTACATCTACCGATCGCTAGACGACAAAACAACTCTTATATCATCCGGTATTTGAAACACACTACATCTACCGATCGCTAGACGACAAAACAACTCTTATATCATCCGGTATTTGAAACACACTACATCTACCGATCGCTAGACGACAAAACAACTCTTATATCATCCGGTATTTGAAACACACTACATCTACCGATCGCTAGACGACAAAACAACTCTTATATCATCCGGTATTTGAAACACACTACATCTACCGATCGCTAGACGACAAAACAACTCTTATATCATCCGGTATTTGAAACACACTACATCTACCGATCGCTAGACGACAAAACAACTCTTATATCATCCGGTATTTGAAACACACTACATCTACCGATCGCTAGACGACAAAACAACTCTTATATCATCCGGTATTTGAAACACACTACATCTACCGATCGCTAGACGACAAAACAACTCTTATATCATCCGGTATTTGAAACACACTACATCTACCGATCGCTAGACGACAAAACAACTCTTATATCATCCGGTATTTGAAACACACTACATCTACCGATCGCTAGACGACAAAACAACTCTTATATCATCGTATCAGTTTCTACCTAGCATCCTTATGATGTAGGGCCCTAATGGCCGGGAATCTTACACATTCACTTACCTGATTTCCTTAGCAACTTGAGCTCCTTTCCTTTAGACTTCTTCACCTAAAACATTACAGAGTCCAACCCAGAATTCGCGGAGCACATCACCTTCCGGCCTGAGTCCCACCAAAAATTCGTGGAGTACCTTACCTCCGGCCGGAGATCAACCCCGAATTCGTGGATCACATCACCCTTTGGCACGAGTCTTACCCAAAATTTGTGAAGTACCTCACCTCCGCCCCGATTACAACCCAGAATTCGTGGAACACATCACCTTCTGGCCCGACTTCCACCAAGAATTAGCAGAGGACCTCACCTCTGGCCCGAGTCCATCTCAGATTTCGCGGAGCACATCACCCTCCGACCCTAGAAACACCCTGAATTCGCGGAGCATATTACACTGCGACCCTAGTCCCACTTGGATTTCGCGGAGTACCTCACGTCCGGGTTGAGTTCAACCCGGAATTGATTTGACCACATCACCCTCCGTCCTGAGTTTCACCTCTAATTCGCAAATTACCTCACCTTCGGCCCGAATCCAACTCGAAATTCACGGAGCACATCACCCTCCTACCCGAGTCCCACCCGAAATTAATGGAGTGCCTAACCTTCTGTAACACCCGAGTTAACGGCCAGGTGATTTTCCTAACTGTATTAACGGTCATGAATATTTAATCTTTACAGTTTAGGACTTATCCAATAATAATTAATTTCATGTGGATTTAAACTAGTTGAGTGGCAAAGTTGTAATAATGGAGGATGATGACCAATATAATAAGAAAATAATGTTTAAACCTCACTTGAACCACTGTAGCCGACACCTTCCTTTGCTCGATTTCTTTTCTTCTCTCCCAAGCTCTTGCTCTCTGCTTCCAGCATACCCTCTTCGACGATCGGTTTCTCTGCCACTACTCGACTACTCTGTGCCCGAGGTATGCAATAGTTAATGTAGCTATCTGTTAGCTTGTTAGCCCTGTTTTCTACTCGGCATTGGAGTTTTGGATTTCCCAATGGCCGACTAATAATAAGAACATTTGAAATCTGGAGTGGACATGACTCTTATCTATCAGACCTTAGGATGACTTGAGATTAGAACTATTAGGATTTTGTTTTAACTACTGCAATGTAAATGTTTTAGGTGAAGAAGTTTGAAGAGAAAGGAGCTCAAGTGCTAAGGAGACCAGTAAGTGAATGTATTAAGATTTCCGGCTAATAGAGCCCTACATCGTGGGAGTACTAGGTTGAGATGTTTAATGTTTACCTTTTGATAATGAGCTTGTCTGCACTTGAAGGATTTATGTATGTTGCGAGTTATACTATTTGATGACCTGCTAGTGAATGTGAAGTTGTCTGCTCTAGTATGATCCTTGTCATAGTTTGATGAGTTAAAAGTTCTCATGTTCATGCATCATGAATGTTTCTCAAGCATAAGAAAATGTTTTAACGCATGTTTTCCATGAACAAGATAGGTATGTATATATGTATATATGTATATATGTATATATATAAGATTTATGCAACGTGGATTAAGTGAGGGTTGAGGGCGGTTCGGCGTATGTCACAGTCCAAAGAAGGACATATGAATACGACCCGCAGTAGGGAACAAGATCAAACTCACTGTCGAACCCCCTTTACCGGCACAAATCCTCTCTTGATCCACACAACCTAAACAAAGTATATGATCAAAGACTATGAATGATGAATATGATCAAAGACTTTGAATGATGAATATGATCAATGACTATGAATGATGAATATGATCAATGACTATGAATGATGAATATGATCAATGACTATGAATGATGAATATGATCAATGACTATGAATGATGAATATGATCAATGACTATGAATGATGAATATGATCAATGACTATGAATGATGAATATGATCAATGACTATGAATGATGAATATGATCAATGACTATGAATGATGAATATGATCAATGACTATGAATGATGAATATGATCAATGACTATGAATGATGAATATGATCAATGACTATGAATGATGAATATGATCAATGACTATGAATGATGAATATGATCAATGACTATGAATGATGAATATGATCAATGACTATGAATGATGAATATGATCAATGACTATGAATGATGAATATGATCAATGACTATGAATGATGAATATGATCAATGACTATGAATGATGAATATGATCAATGACTATGAATGATGAATATGATCAATGACTATGAATGATGAATATGATCAATGACTATGAATGATGAATATGATCAATGACTATGAATGATGAATATGATCAATGACTATGAATGATGAATATGATCAATGACTATGAATGATGAATATGATCAATGACTATGAATGATGAATATGATCAATGACTATGAATGATGAATATGATCAATGACTATGAATGATGAATATGATCAATGACTATGAATGATGAATATGATCAATGACTATGAATGATGAATATGATCAATGACTATGAATGATGAATATGATCAATGACTATGAATGATGAATATGATCAATGACTATGAATGATGAATATGATCAATGACTATGAATGATGAATATGATCAATGACTATGAATGATGAATATGATCAATGACTATGAATGATGAATATGATCAATGACTATGAATGATGAATATGATCAATGACTATGAATGATGAATATGATCAATGACTATGAATGATGAATATGATCAATGACTATGAATGATGAATATGATCAATGACTATGAATGATGAATATGATCAATGACTATGAATGATGAATATGATCAATGACTATGAATGATGAATATGATCAATGACTATGAATGATGAATATGATCAATGACTATGAATGATGAATATGATCAATGACTATGAATGATGAATATGATCAATGACTATGAATGATGAATATGATCAATGACTATGAATGATGAATATGATCAATGACTATGAATGATGAATATGATCAATGACTATGAATGATGAATATGATCAATGACTATGAATGATGAATATGATCAATGACTATGAATGATGAATATGATCAATGACTATGAATGATGAATATGATCAATGACTATGAATGATGAATATGATCAATGACTATGAATGATGAATATGATCAATGACTATGAATGATGAATATGATCAATGACTATGAATGATGAATATGATCAATGACTATGAATGATGAATATGATCAATGACTATGAATGATGAATATGATCAATGACTATGAATGATGAATATGATCAATGACTATGAATGATGAATATGATCAATGACTATGAATGATGAATATGATCAATGACTATGAATGATGAATATGATCAATGACTATGAATGATGAATATGATCAATGACTATGAATGATGAATATGATCAATGACTATGAATGATGAATATGATCAATGACTATGAATGATGAATATGATCAATGACTATGAATGATGAATATGATCAATGACTATGAATGATGAATATGATCAATGACTATGAATGATGAATATGATCAATGACTATGAATGATGAATATGATCAATGACTATGAATGATGAATATGATCAATGACTATGAATGATGAATATGATCAATGACTATGAATGATGAATATGATCAATGACTATGAATGATGAATATGATCAATGACTATGAATGATGAATATGATCAATGACTATGAATGATGAATATGATCAATGACTATGAATGATGAATATGATCAATGACTATGAATGATGAATATGATCAATGACTATGAATGATGAATATGATCAATGACTATGAATGATGAATATGATCAATGACTATGAATGATGAATATGATCAATGACTATGAATGATGAATATGATCAATGACTATGAATGATGAATATGATCAATGACTATGAATGATGAATATGATCAATGACTATGAATGATGAATATGATCAATGACTATGAATGATGAATATGATCAATGACTATGAATGATGAATATGATCAATGACTATGAATGATGAATATGATCAATGACTATGAATGATGAATATGATCAATGACTATGAATGATGAATATGATCAATGACTATGAATGATGAATATGATCAATGACTATGAATGATGAATATGATCAATGACTATGAATGATGAATATGATCAATGACTATGAATGATGAATATGATCAATGACTATGAATGATGAATATGATCAATGACTATGAATGATGAATATGATCAATGACTATGAATGATGAATATGATCAATGACTATGAATGATGAATATGATCAATGACTATGAATGATGAATATGATCAATGACTATGAATGATGAATATGATCAATGACTATGAATGATGAATATGATCAATGTAGAGTGTTTAAGCCATCGGATGATGAAAGTGTTATTTTGTCGTCTAGCGATCGGCAGATGTAGAGTGTTTAAGCCATCGGATGATGAAAGTGTTATTTTGTCGTCTAGCGATCGGCAGATGTAGAGTGTTTAAGCCATCGGATGATGAAAGTGTTATTTTGTCGTCTAGCGATCGGCAGATGTAGAGTGTTTAAGCCATCGGATGATGAAAGTGTTATTTTGTCGTCTAGCGATCGGCAGATGTAGAGTGTTTAAGCCATCGGATGATGAAAGTGTTATTTTGTCGTCTAGCGATCGGCAGATGTAGAGTGTTTAAGCCATCGGATGATGAAAGTGTTATTTTGTCGTCTAGCGATCGGCAGATGTAGAGTGTTTAAGCCATCGGATGATGAAAGTGTTATTTTGTCGTCTAGCGATCGGCAGATGTAGAGTGTTTAAGCCATCGGATGATGAAAGTGTTATTTTGTCGTCTAGCGATCGGCAGATGTAGAGTGTTTAAGCCATCGGATGATGAAAGTGTTATTTTGTCGTCTAGCGATCGGCAGATGTAGAGTGTTTAAGCCATCGGATGATGAAAGTGTTATTTTGTCGTCTAGCGATCGGCAGATGTAGAGTGTTTAAGCCATCGGATGATGAAAGTGTTATTTTGTCGTCTAGCGATCGGCAGATGTAGAGTGTTTAAGCCATCGGATGATGAAAGTGTTATTTTGTCGTCTAGCGATCGGCAGATGTAGAGTGTTTAAGCCATCGGATGATGAAAGTGTTATTTTGTCGTCTAGCGATCGGCAGATGTAGAGTGTTTAAGCCATCGGATGATGAAAGTGTTATTTTGTCGTCTAGCGATCGGCAGATGTAGAGTGTTTAAGCCATCGGATGATGAAAGTGTTATTTTGTCGTCTAGCGATCGGCAGATGTAGAGTGTTTAAGCCATCGGATGATGAAAGTGTTATTTTGTCGTCTAGCGATCGGCAGATGTAGAGTGTTTAAGCCATCGGATGATGAAAGTGTTATTTTGTCGTCTAGCGATCGGCAGATGTAGAGTGTTTAAGCCATCGGATGATGAAAGTGTTATTTTGTCGTCTAGCGATCGGCAGATGTAGAGTGTTTAAGCCATCGGATGATGAAAGTGTTATTTTGTCGTCTAGCGATCGGCAGATGTAGAGTGTTTAAGCCATCGGATGATGAAAGTGTTATTTTGTCGTCTAGCGATCGGCAGATGTAGAGTGTTTAAGCCATCGGATGATGAAAGTGTTATTTTGTCGTCTAGCGATCGGCAGATGTAGAGTGTTTAAGCCATCGGATGATGAAAGTGTTATTTTGTCGTCTAGCGATCGGCAGATGTAGAGTGTTTAAGCCATCGGATGATGAAAGTGTTATTTTGTCGTCTAGCGATCGGCAGATGTAGAGTGTTTAAGCCATCGGATGATGAAAGTGTTATTTTGTCGTCTAGCGATCGGCAGATGTAGAGTGTTTAAGCCATCGGATGATGAAAGTGTTATTTTGTCGTCTAGCGATCGGCAGATGTAGAGTGTTTAAGCCATCGGATGATGAAAGTGTTATTTTGTCGTCTAGCGATCGGCAGATGTAGAGTGTTTAAGCCATCGGATGATGAAAGTGTTATTTTGTCGTCTAGCGATCGGCAGATGTAGAGTGTTTAAGCCATCGGATGATGAAAGTGTTATTTTGTCGTCTAGCGATCGGCAGATGTAGAGTGTTTAAGCCATCGGATGATGAAAGTGTTATTTTGTCGTCTAGCGATCGGCAGATGTAGAGTGTTTAAGCCATCGGATGATGAAAGTGTTATTTTGTCGTCTAGCGATCGGCAGATGTAGAGTGTTTAAGCCATCGGATGATGAAAGTGTTATTTTGTCGTCTAGCGATCGGCAGATGTAGAGTGTTTAAGCCATCGGATGATGAAAGTGTTATTTTGTCGTCTAGCGATCGGCAGATGTAGAGTGTTTAAGCCATCGGATGATGAAAGTGTTATTTTGTCGTCTAGCGATCGGCAGATGTAGAGTGTTTAAGCCATCGGATGATGAAAGTGTTATTTTGTCGTCTAGCGATCGGCAGATGTAGAGTGTTTAAGCCATCGGATGATGAAAGTGTTATTTTGTCGTCTAGCGATCGGCAGATGTAGAGTGTTTAAGCCATCGGATGATGAAAGTGTTATTTTGTCGTCTAGCGATCGGCAGATGTAGAGTGTTTAAGCCATCGGATGATGAAAGTGTTATTTTGTCGTCTAGCGATCGGCAGATGTAGAGTGTTTAAGCCATCGGATGATGAAAGTGTTATTTTGTCGTCTAGCGATCGGCAGATGTAGAGTGTTTAAGCCATCGGATGATGAAAGTGTTATTTTGTCGTCTAGCGATCGGCAGATGTAGAGTGTTTAAGCCATCGGATGATGAAAGTGTTATTTTGTCGTCTAGCGATCGGCAGATGTAGAGTGTTTAAGCCATCGGATGATGAAAGTGTTATTTTGTCGTCTAGCGATCGGCAGATGTAGAGTGTTTAAGCCATCGGATGATGAAAGTGTTATTTTGTCGTCTAGCGATCGGCAGATGTAGAGTGTTTAAGCCATCGGATGATGAAAGTGTTATTTTGTCGTCTAGCGATCGGCAGATGTAGAGTGTTTAAGCCATCGGATGATCACCCAGGGAGTATTCTCACCTCCGGCCTGAGTTCCAAACCCAGGAATCGCGGAGCACATCACCCTTTCGGCCCGGAACGTTCCCACCTGGAATTCGCGGAATACCTCACCTCTGGCCCGGTAGTGTCCAACCAGAACTTGCCTAGCACATCACCCTCCGCCCCGAGTCCCACTTGAAATTTGCAAAGTACCTCACCTCTGGCCTGAGTCGAACCTAGAATTCATGGAGCACATCACCCTCTGGCCCAAGTCCCACCTGGAATTCGAGGAGTATCTCACCTCCGGCCCGAGTCCAACCCAGAATTCGCAGAGCACATCACCCTCTGGCCCGAGTCCCACCAAGAATTCGCGGAATACCTCACCTCTAGCTTGAGTCGAACCTGAAATTTACGGAGCACATCGCCCTTCGGCCCGAGTCCCACTAAGATTTCATGGAGTACCTCATCTCCAGCCCGAGTCCAACCCAGAATTCGCAGAGCACATCACCCTCTGGCCTGAGTCCCACTTGAAATTCATGGAGTACCTCACATCCTGGACGAGTTGATATGCCCACGATCTCGATCCATCGAGCACAAGCCAAGGTATGTATTTATTTATTTATTTTATCTATCTAATGGACTTGTGGATTTATGTAGGTAAATTGGCTTTCCGAAGCTTGGAATGAAGAAGGAATTTGTTTTCCTTAAAATTCAACTTTTGTAACCAAGTTTTCGTTTTATTTTATTTGTAATTTAAAACCATTATTTTTTAGGCAAACTCGTAGCATAATATTTGTTTAGGTTATATAATCGTTAATGCCTTAGGAAAATGGAAGATTAAAGAGAGAACCAAGGGCTGAACCGGCCAAACCAAGAGGAACAAAGGGCTGAACCGGCCAAACCAAGAGGAACAAAGCTTGAGCTGGATGAACCAAGGCCAAAAGGGAGCTGAACCAAAGTGCCAAGGAGTGAACCAGCCAAAACTAAGGCTGAACCGGACTGGATCAAGCTGGACCAAAGGAGACTCAAGTTGAACCGGCCAGGAAAGCACTCACCAGTGAACCGGCCCGCAGCATTCTGTAAAGCGCAGCAACGACTAGTTTTCTAGCCGTTGCCCATGGTTTCTCGGCAGAGCTTTCTTTTTCTTCCCCGTTCTTCTCCCTCTTGTATTTAAGCTTCATTTCATCTGTGTAAATCGGTTAGCTATTGATGCAAATTTTTGGAAAATACAAAGGATTTTTCCTTCCCGTTCGGAGCGCTCTCCGCGAGCAAAAGAGAGAGAGTTTTTCTCTCGGTGCTTCATCAGCGCGTAGCGCCTGGATGAAGCTCCCGATTGCACCCCGAGTTTGTGGCTGCTAGGGGGTGTTCTTAGTCCCTCTTTTCCTCTTCCAAGCAATGGAAGCAATGAAGAAAAGGGGCGAACGCCATAGTGCCCTCCGCCGAGAATCCTTCGCTGGCAACGACGGATTTCTGTCACCCGAAAACTACGAGTCGTTTCTGGGTCGGTTTCGGGTCTTCAATTCGCTCCTCCATCATTTCCGCACCGTTCTAAGCAACACCCACCTTTCGGTAATCGACTCACGTCTCTCGCCTCCTCTCCTCTGTTCATCTCTGTTTTCCATACATTTAGCGTCTGTTTTTGGGGTGTCTTGAGCACCGATCTTTGTTTCATGTTTTGTTGTCTGCCACATGCGTTTCTAACCCCATTGCAGGCCCGAAGCCTATCACGAGTCCAACCCATAATTCGCCGAGCACATCATCCTCTAGCCCGAGTCCCACTCAGAATTCGCAGAGTACCTCACCTCTGGCTCGAGTCCAACCCGGAATTCGCAAAGCACATCACGTCTCTTAGTTAATTACGTACATTAGGATTCGTTCACTCTTCACCATACCACACCACCCATAACCTACCACAACATTCTCAGCAAACAAACCGCAACGTACTAAAAAATGCACCACGACATACTCGACAACCATACCACATATACACATTCCATGCAACGACATCCAAGCAATCCTACCGAATTGGGATGTAGGCCCGAAAGCAAAGCACAAGCAAACATTACTTACTTGACCTCTTTACTGGCAGGGGATGCTCGGTTTCCTGTCCACCTACGGCTAGATTTAAGATGAAAATTTAAACTTCATTAGACTCAAGCTTACGCTCACCAACTCACTCTCGAACTACTATTTCTAGCCTAACCCAACAAAAACTCAATTAAATGAGTCATTAATTTGGTTCGGTTAAAACGTCCCAAAACTTTGGACGCGCATAACTTTCACGTCGGTTATCGGAATCAAGCTATTTCAGCGACCACGTACTCCTTTAATAAACTAGTTTCACATACCAGGAGAGAATTTAAAACCAATAACCATAGCTAGGTCAAAACCCCCAAAAACAGAATCAGTTTGTTTCAGTTTTTCAACAAATCTCACTCAATTCCTCACTAATTTATCACATTCTAACCTATTAAGCATCATTTAACACAATTTGAGGTTTCCAATTCAGAAATCCCGAACTCACAGAACTCCCCCTCACGGTTTTCTTTCTGAAAACCAGGGTACCACAGCCCACCGATGATCAGCCATCTCACACCCCTAATTCCCTTACATTTTCATCACGAATCAACCAAAGAATCGACCCAACTCGCAGACCACACCTCGGTTGATTAACAAAGAGGAAACAGGGAGGAGAAGCTACCTATTTTTGGTCGGGTCTGGCACAAAAAAGCCGAACCACGCTCTGGCTTCAGCTCGCCGGAGTAGTGGAATGTCGGCATCCTTCTCCTTCTCTCCCTCTCATTGGTTGTCGGCGAAAATGTGCTCAGGCTCTCTCCTCGGGAGCTCGGGCTGCAGAAAACTGAATGGCTTCTTCGTCAAGCCATTCGGTTTTTTCTTTTTATTATTATTATTATTATTATTTTTAATTTTGTTAACTAAATTACTAAATTGCCCTCGTGTATTTAAACTTCTGTATTTCTGTTAACTTCGTGTCCTCTCAACCTAAAATTTTGGAAATCCTCTTCAAATAAAATGCTAAGTTTTAATAAGCTAATTAGCTTGTTAAAATCTCTCACGGAATTCTAACAGGACTTTTAATTTATTCGGTAAAATTTTTGGGTTATTACATCCTAGTGTTAGCTTTAATATTCATCGAAGATCATGTTATAATTAGGAATCTCCATGAACGCTAAAATCATGAAAAACTCTTCAAAGGTCGAAATAGAAAAAATTATGGAATAGCTTCTAAAGTTAATTTGTGTTCGATCTTCCATGTAATCAAATGTTTTGGCTTCTTAACATCACCTCCATGTGGTTGATTAATGTTTGAGTAATGTTAGAGATACTATCTTTAAAAAACTTGTTGACGTGTCAAACAATGATTAATGCAACTAAAGTTCAATTAATGTAATAAATTACTTTTTATAATTTATTACAATAAATGTACAAATAATTGTTTGTCACATCATCAAGTTTTTTAAAAGAGCAAAATAAGATAATACATGTAGCATTACTTTTAATGTTTCCCAAGTTCTAGGTCTCTCTTACCAAGAAAAGATAGAGTCAAATTTTAATATTTACTAAACCTCCTTGTTTTTGGAGTTAGTAAGAATTTGTCGACACATCATCCTCTCAGAGTTGGAAAGTATTCGCCCTTATATCCGAGTAGTCTTTATTTGTAACAGTTCCTTCGTTTGATATGATCAAACCTTGATGAGATAATGCATCTTTTGTCTCTCATTTGCCTAAAGGTAGACTCCTTGGTCTCCCATAAGAGTTGTCTTAGTACCACTTCACCAATTTTTCATGAAACCAATTTAACATTCTTTCAAAGTAAATTGAAGGATAATTTATGAAGCTAACATGTTTTAAACTTTTATCATGTGGTTGTTTTCTTCCTAGCAAAATATTTTTTTCGCTCAAAGGATCTGCTTACACCAAGCATAATCTTTAAGCTTCTTGTAACGTACAGAAATTTTAAGATTTAAATATCTAAAATATCATCGAATTTATCATAACCTACAAAAGAATTAAACTTGTTAGTAAACAGGTTAGATAAAGCTTGTACCTTTGAGGCATATATGGGATTTGAGGAGGCTTGGAGTGTTGCGGGAGAGGATCTAACCTGACGGAATGGGAAAGGGAGAAGGGAGGGGATGAGGATGGCGAGAGAGGTGGTAGCGTGTTACAAAAGCATTGATTAATAGCAAGATGAGTAGAGAAATAGATAGAAACAAGCCAAACTGGACGAAGGATTTTGTACAACAAAGGCATAACTGTAGTTTAATTGGTTGTAGTATCTGTTTGACTTCTCTATCAAATAGGTAGCAGATATATGAAATAATGTCTTTTCTCCCTCTTTTTCTCTCCTCTATTTTCTTCCTAATTTCCAATTAGTTCACCACTTAGCGCCGTGCCAGAAAGCAATGGAGGAGATAAAGGAGGTGAAGGCGAGGAAAGCGAATATTAAGAATATGAAGGAGAAGCTTCAAAGCATGGCGTCTCTCGCCAACAATGCCAAGAAATCAAAATCACAGCTAAGAAGGAAAGTCAGCTGCAACTTTGGTCAAGGTAGCATCTCCCTTAGATTTGATTCGTAGACCAAAATTTTAGCTTTCCACAGTTTTTATGTCAACAGTTGCTTCATCGCTAGCACTGGAGCTTTTCAAGACGACGATGAGCCAAATGAAAGAGGCTTCAAAGTCCTTCACGTCGCTTCTTCTCTCGATCATGCACTCTGCCCATTAGGACATCGCTACCGCTGTCTGTTCCATCGAAGCAACCGCCGCCAAACTGGATAACTAACAGAAGATTTAGAGAACTTTTCTTCATTTCTACCTCTTTTGGCCATAGCCTCTTAAGTGTACAAAACTATCAATCTACTTATTATCCATATGACCTAGAAAGCAGCACATCATAAGCTATTGTTTTCTAAAAAATAATATTTACAAATATAATACTCTCCCTCAAGATAGAGCATGGAGATCACAAATGCCTAACTTGCTAAGAAGGAAAAAAATTGAGATCTATTAAGAGCTTTGGTCGAGATGTCTGCTAGCTGAGCACCTGTTCGAATATGAGAAATGAAAATCGTTCCATCCTTAAATGCATCACAAACAAAATGACAATCAATTTCTATATGTTTTGTTCGTTCATAGAAAACCAGATTAGCTGCTATATAAAGAGAAGATTGACTATCACAAAATAATCGCATAAGATGCTTATGTTGTATCCCAAAAAAGGCTAAAAGTGACTTCAACCATTTTATCTCACAAGTAGTAGTGGCCATAGATCTATACTCAACTTCTACAGAAGATCTAGAAACAGTTCGTTGTTTTATCGTTTTCCAAGAGAGAAGAGAAGAGTCTAAAAGGACAAAGTAACCAGTTAATGATTTTTGAATCAGAAGACAACCTACCCAATCATTATTACAAAAAGCATAGAGTTGAAAGTTACTCTCCCCATGCAGTAGAATACCCTTTCTAGGACAACCTTTTAAATACCGTAAAACTCTCAAAGTTGTGTCCCAATGTTCAAAATGAGGATCACTCATAAATTGTGCTAATATATGAACAAAGTAGCACAACTCAAGTCAGGTAATCGTTGAGTAGATTAGGTGACCTATGAGTCGTCGATACTTCTCTTGATACTCAAAGGTGACACCATTGATGATGGAGAGATGGTGTTTCTGTTCCATGGGTGTAGAAGCAGGACCAGCTCCAAGAAAGCCGGTCTCACTTATAATGTCAAGAACATACTTGCGTTGTGAAAGAAACAAAACATCCTTTTCATGTGCCACTTCAATACAAAAAAAAATACTTGAGAGTACCCAAGTCTTTCATATGAAATCTCTCACTGAGTTGTTGCTTGAATTTTTCAAATGCAAAAGAAGATGAACCTGGGATTATAATGTCATCCACATATACAAGGACATGTAAAACAACATCATCCTTGGTGTAGCTAAACAATGAGTAATCAGCATAAGATTGTTGAAAACCAATATCCTTTAAGGTAGTTGAGAGTTTAGAAAACCAATTCCAAGGCGTTTTTCGAAGACCAAATAAAGACTTACGTAATCGACACACTTTACCCGAAGCACCAAATTTAAAACCAGGAGGGAGTTGCATATATACCTCTTCATCGTGATCTCCATGAAGAAAAACATTATCCACATCCATGTGGTGCAGTTCCTACTTTCTTGGCACTGCTATAGCAAAAAACGTACGAACTATGACCATTTTAGCGACGGAGGCAAATGTTTCATTAAAGTCAATTCTAGGAATTTGTTGACTCCCGAACACTACTAGTTGGCCCTTTAATCTTTTAATTGTACCATTAGATTGATACTTGATTTTATAGACCCACTTACACCAGATAGCTTTCTTCCTAGGTGGAAGGTCTTCTAAAGTCCACGTCTCATTTCTCTCAAGTGCATCTATTTCTTCTTGTAATGCTTTCCTCCAACAAGGATTCTTAACCGCTTCTTTAAAGGAGGTGGGTTTAGAGCCTGTAGAAATTGCTACAAAAAAACAGGTGTGTCTCTAACACGGTGGCCCTTAGAAAAGGGGCCGTGTAACCCACAAAATAAAACAAAGGTGCTCAGGTGTGTTAGGAGTGAAAAGCCAAGGAGAAATAAGCATGGGATGAAGATGAAATGTAACTAAAATAAAAGATGATGGTAAGTGTGATGATGGTCGAATATTAAATGAAAGAAAATGTAAGAAATGCTAAAGAAAAATGAAGCAAGATGAAGGTGGAGAAGAGTGTGTGAATCCGTGGAAAAGATGAAGTGAAATGAAGAAGAAAATGCAACGAAATAAAGTGAAGTGTGTGATAGGTGAATGGCCGAAATGAGAGATGAAAAATTAACATGAAATGTAGAAGAAAATGGAATACCCTTGGCGGACCCTGGAGCTATCTTACGTGTGCTCTCGGGTGCACGTTTTCCTGGAGATAAACGACCACCGTAGGCCTAGCTTTTCTTCCTCAAAGCCTTAAACTCTCAGGAGAGCAAAGGTGAGGGAATGAATAAGATTTCACCTAGAAACCCAAAGCTAGGGGAACAATGTAGTGCCTCTCCACTCGATAGAAATCGAGGAACTCCCGAAGGGCTTCTAACACTTAGGTTAGGAAAAGGAAAATTCTCAGAAAATTGAAAAAGTTGTTTACAAACACTAATGCTATGCTTAAATAGAAAATCCTAGGGTGGATGATTAGGGTTTGACAAAATTGAAGAAGGAATGGCAACCCTTGGATGAGGAATGCAATCGGGTAGCTAGGATGAGGCTGGTGCACGCGCCAATCCGAGGGAGGAGAAGCTGCCGAGCACGCACCATCAACGGTTCTGGTGGCCGATCTTTGCGCGCCTATCTGATGGCCGATAATCAGCTGAGCGCACGCCATCAGCGGTTCTGGATGGTGATCTGTGTGAGCGCCATGCCAACAATCCATGTGCTGCCCACACGCCTCCATCTAACGGTCGATGTTCCACCTCGCGGGCCTGCCTGGTGTACTTGGTGCTGCCCACGCGTGACAGATCAATGCCCCACATGTAACCACGCCAAATCTTGATCAATGGACGAGGTTGTGCCATCTCTTTGATCCTAGTTGCCACCCACATTTGTTCCTGCAATTTTCACACCTTAAGTGTGGACTTCTCTTTGGGCTAAGGCTTGATTTAGGTCCACTTTGTTGAAGGCATTTTCTCCTTTGATAGCTAAGTCTTCAACCTATCATCCACCAACATACAACTAGTCCTAACCACACAATCTAATGCATGATGCAATTATAAATAGTTCATACAAAAAGGCTAGAGTTTGCCAAATAAGTTCAAAAATAAAAATTACAAAGATAGAGGGCCGGGAAGACAAATTCCCATTGGGCCACTTGAAGTCTCCAATTGAATGCTCCAGTTGAGGCTATGTAGGGGCCTGTCCATGTATTCCAAAGTTGGTTCCCATGTGAAGTCCACAATGAGATCAATACCTACAAGAAGAACAACGTCATTAGAAAATTGGTTAAGTAAATTGTAGGCCCGAATTTGAGATCTTGTGATGGGCCTCATTGGCACCACAGAGACATTCTATGAGTTAAAGGTTCAGTAAATCTACGTAAATGCATATGTCATTCATAAAAATCATGCAGTCATTTAAATCTTTTAGTTACATAGCGGGATGTCACCGAGGTCTACTCTCACCAGATGGAGAGGGCACGTCTGACAGTTAGACAACCCTGTCCATCTACCGGGGGAAAATATGCTTCACCTACTGGACATCCATGTCTGAACCCCACCCCGTCGTGACCGGGATTACATGCATTTATTTCTTTTCATTAATTCAGTTCTTTTCATAAAACACGTGTAAAAACTCATTTTCATGCTATTTTAAAAGAGCATGATGCATGTACAGTTCATATCGCACAATTTATAATTAACGTAGAAAACAAACAATAAATCTTAGAAAACGCACTACGACATATACTCCTAAACTACCCAACCACTTATTCTACAACTACGGAATTCACCAAAATCCCCAATTGTAACACCCGAAATAACGACCAGGTTGGGTGGCAAAGTTGTAATAATGGAGGTTTGAGACCGATATTTAAAGAAAATGGAAAGGGTTCAAACTTCATTTAAACCACTGTAGCCGACATCTTCTACTCTCGGCGATTTCTTCTTTCCCGAGTTCTCGCTCTCTGTTACTAGTAATCCTTCTCGTCGACTCCCGGCTTCAGGCCTGCATTCCCTACGAATCCATGCCCAAGGTATGAAATAGGTAAGGTAGTTATCTGTTAGTTATTAAGCTCTGTTTTCAGCCCAGTATTGGAGTTTCAGATTCTTTAATGGCCGAATAATAATAAGGATATTTTAGAATCTGAGAGTGGTAATGTCATTCCGAATTGATTCTGGACATTTAAAATAACCAACCCTGAGTAATCGATAGTCGGGTCTGTCTATTTCGATTTTTGGATTCAGACTGCACAGAGTATTAGACTAAGGATTCGGGAATGACTTTAGCTATTAAATCTTAGGTTGACTTGAGATTTAGAACTACTAGGATTTTGTTTTAACTACTGCAATGTGAATGTTTTAGCTGAAAAAGTCTGAAGAAAAGGAGCTCAAGTTGCTAAAGAAAACAAGTAAGTGAATGTACAGGTTTCTCGGTCATTAGGACCCTACATCAAAGGATGCTAGGTAGAAACTCATACGATGATTAGTAGTTCCCTTATGTTACTGTCTAACATTATATTGATGATTAGCTTAATGGTAAGGTCTCATGTTGGATAGTGCTCTATTCTGTAGCTTGATGATTTAAGAATTTCCATGTACATGCATCATGACTATTTTATGCATATGAAAATGTTTTAAGAGCATGGTTTTCTCATGAAAAAAGTAAGAAGATAAAACTTATGCAACGTGGACTAAGTGAGGGTTGGGGGCGGTTCGGCGTATGTCACAGTCCAAAAGAGGGACATATGAATACGACCTGCAGTAGGGACCAAGATCAAACTCACTGCCGAACCCCCTTTACCGGCACAAATCCTCTCTTAATCCACACAACTTAAATGAAGAATATGATCAATGATTATGAATGATGAATATGATCCATGACTATGAATGATGATTATGAGCAAAGATATGAACAATAAAAGACTTATGAACATGTGTTTTCCGAATTATGCATTCATGCATCTGTGTTAGTGTTGCATTCCTTACTAAGCATTAGGCTTATAGTTAAACCTTATGATGTAGGTGAAGAGCTAACAGGTGAGGATTTCCAATCCAGAGATGATGTTTAAAGCTGGTTGCTGGAGGATGCTCAGTATGACAGTGCAAGGCTGGACAGGCGATTAAGTCCCTTGGTTATGCTCATAGTATGTCAGTAAAGTTTATGATAAACATGTAACGACCCCTTATCCCAGCAAGATATTGTCCGCTCTGGGGATTGGGTTGTAACCCAATATCCTCCCCTCATGGCTTTGTTTGGCGAGAACTTCCCGGAAGGTCACCCAACCTGGAATTGCTCTTGCCGAAGCACTTTTAACTTCGGAGTTCTTATGGGATTCGTTGTTAATCGTGCTCCAAAACGCGTCTTGCTATCTTGGGAGGGATCTCTTACATATGCTTCATTTCCACATACTTCCCCAAGCGATGTGGGATTGTGACAACCCCCTCTTTACGACCCGGGATTCGCCAACGTTGGCCACATTTCCGGTTGGGTACAGGCTCTGATACCATTTGTAACACCCGAGATTTTTGGGTATCCGCTCCAGGGGTATTTCTGTAAATAGTAAATATAGGTCCGTTTCGCGAGCGGTCGGTTATATTAGGACCCTAGAAATTTATAGAGATTTTTAGAAGAATAAGCAAAATTTTAGAAATCCAATCGATAGTGTAACGCCAAATTACGGTTTTCCACTTATAAAGTTTTAAGTCGTAAAAATAGTAAATTAAGTCCAAATTGCGAACGGGAAGTTTCGTTAGGACCCTAGAATTAAATAAGAATATTTGGAGAAATAAGGGAATTTTGGAGAAACCAAATCGATAGACGAAATCGCGAGTTAAGTAAAGAAAACTAACTAAGGGCAATATGGTAATTTGGAAAGTTAATTTTTATAAAAATAACAAACCTCTCTTTTTCCTCTCTCTCCCTTTCTGTTTTTCACAATTCCAGAGAGCCGAAGCTCTCTCTCCCTCTCTGTTTCTCCTCTCCTTCCCGCGGCTATTTCCTTCAACGCCGATCAACGGCTTCCCTCCTCCGATTCCTTCGATTTTCTTCGACGATTCAATCTTTTAGGTAACCTCTAAGCTGTATGCACGTTTATTTGTCGATTTAGGGTTGTATTCGTTAGGTTTTATCGATTAGGGTTTGATGACAAATTGTCGGATTTAGTTAGAAATCGATAGTTTAACGATGTTAATGCCCGATTAGGATGTATTGATGATTGTTGGAGAAATTAGAATGGATTAATAGTGTTGGTTGAAATTATAGTTGATTTTGATTTAATTTTAGAATTTGTTGTGAATGGTGAAATGAGGCTTAGAAATTAGTGAGCATAACGTGCTCGATGTAATGCCCGAGTGAAAGGAAAATGAAGTTTTAGGAAATATTTCTTTAGTTAGGAGCTTAGATTTAAGTTTGAGATTCGTTTATTTAGGTTCGATTTTTATGCCTTTAATTGTGAAATGCTTTAGGTGGAGACAACTCTTTGGACGGTGCACGGCTTGCTACGGACTCCAGGTAAGTGCATGTTAGGTTTCCGGCCCTTAAGGCCCTACATCGTGTCAACGTTAGGTTTTTGTTGTTTGATGATGATTTTCTGATCGTGGGGTTTGTTGTGTCGGGTAGCCTAAGATGTTACTTTTTAGTTGTTGTTAAGTTCGTTATAAGTAAAGCATGTCTATGTATGTTATGGATTATTTGGTGATATGTCTCGATGATATGTTATACTCAGGTTCCTCATGCATCATGTTTTCTTAAATGTTATATGAAATGCTTCATGCCTAATGTATGTAAAAGAAATGTCACGATTTCGTGTGGGTGGGACTGTATGGCCATATACAACAAAACTATTGTCACTATCCACGCGTTGGATCATGAATACGGCCGAAAGGACTATGTACACGCACTTGGCCATGCCTCCCTGACAAGATGCCCACCTTAATCCATGTTAAAGAAAGAAAAAGAATAAGAATAAGTAAATGAACATGTTTTATGAAATGTCATGCATACATGTATGAGTCGTTATAGTGCATCCCCTTACTAAGCATTAGGCTTAATGTTTATGTTGTATGATGTAGGTGACAGGTGTGAAGGTGAGAGTTTCTCTCGATGAAAAGAATAGGTGGTTGAAGGGGAGGATCGTGGCGACGGGCGTGTTTTGGCTTGGCATGACGACTCGTGTATGGATTCTGAATATTTGGGATGTTATGATGTATAGAAGATCATGAGTGAAAAGAACGATGAAATTTTAGGTTGTTTAGACGAATTTGATATTTTGGGTATAGGTGGAAGAATGTAGACTTGGAGTTGTTTATCTGGGGGAATTGAGGTGTCTTTTGTTTTGTTTTGGTAAAGTTAGTATTATAACTGAAATTATGTTGATGATTTAGGCGTTTTGAATCTGTGGGGATTGACTCAGTTTTAAGGCTACCCACGCCATTTGTCTTTAAGAAGTTTCTGTTAAGTTTTGGAATTAAATGATCGAGTGGTTTTAAAATGTTTAGCATGTTTAGTGTGTAAAATTTGAAGTATTTAAGGTGCAGGAATGAGAATAAAGTTTATAGTTGCTCTCTGGAATCTGTGATTTCGGAGAGCATTCTCATAGAAATTAATTATAGAAATTAATTGGTGTTTGTTCTCTGGAATGTGTAAATTCCAGAGGGCTATGTACAAAAGGGGGAAGAGAAGGATGTAGCGACTGGGCGCTGGAATGGAGAGCGATCAGTAGCCCTCCTTGTTCTTGGGTCAGCTACTGATCGCTGATCAGAGAAGAGATTGATCGCTATGCTTAGCAGCATCAGCGATCGATCTCTATTATTTATAGAAATCGATCGCTGATAAGGATTTAAGCATCAGCGATCGATCTCTATAATTTATTGAAATCGATCGCTGATGGGTATTGGAAAACCAGCGATCGATCTCTATGAATTATAGAGATCGATCGCCCTTGTCCCTGTCCCTAAATGACCAGCGATCGATCTCTATGTTATATAGAGATCGATCTCCATCTTTTATTAAATGTTGTTTGACCTTTTTATTAAATGCTATTCACTTTTCATTAAATGCTATTCCACTTAAATGCTATTTTACTTTTTATTAAATGCTATTCACTTTCATTAAATGCTATTCCACTTAATGCTATTTTACTTTTTATTAAATGCTATCCATTTTACTTTTTATTAAATGCTATTTTACTTTTTATTAAATGCTATTCCACTTAAATGCTATTTTACTTTTTATTAAATGCTATTCCACTTAAATGCTATTTTACTTTTTATTAAATGCTATTCCACTTAAATGCTATTTTACTTTTTATTAAATGCTATTTTACTTTTTATTAAATGCTATTCCACTTAAATGCTATTTTACTTTTTATTAAATGCTATTTTACTTTTTATTAAATGCTATTCCACTTAAATGCTATTTTACTTTTTATTAAATGCTATTTTACTTTTTATTAAATGCTATTCCACTTAAATGCTATTTTACTTTTTATTAAATGCTATTCCACTTAAATGCTATTTTACTTTTTATTAAATGCTATTCCACTTAAATGCTATTTTACTTTTTATTAAATGCTATTCCACTTAAATGCTATTTTACTTTTTATTAAATGCTATTCCACTTAAATGCTATTTTACTTTTTATTAAATGCTATTCCACTTAAATGCTATTTTACTTTTTATTAAATGCTATTTTACTTTTTATTAAATGCTATTCCACTTAAATGCTATTTTACTTTTTATTAAATGCTATTCCACTTAAATGCTATTTTACTTTTTATTAAATGCTATTCCACTTAAATGCTATTTTACTTTTTATTAAATGCTATTCCACTTAAATGCTATTTTACTTTTTATTAAATGCTATTCCACTTAAATGCTATTTTACTTTTTATTAAATGCTATTTTACTTTTTATTAAATGCTATTTTACTTTTTATTAAATGCTATTCCACTTAAATGCTATTTTACTTTTTATTAAATGCTATTTTACTTTTTATTAAATGCTATTTTACTTTTTATTAAATGCTATTCCACTTAAATGCTATTTTACTTTTTATTAAATGCTATTCCACTTAAATGCTATTTTACTTTTTATTAAATGCTATTTTACTTTTTATTAAATGCTATTCCACTTAAATGCTATTTTACTTTTTATTAAATGCTATTTTACTTTTTATTAAATGCTATTTTACTTTTTATTAAATGCTATTCCACTTAAATGCTATTTTACTTTTTATTAAATGCTATTTTACTTTTTATTAAATGCTATTTTACTTTTTATTAAATGCTATTCCACTTAAATGCTATTTTACTTTTTATTAAATGCTATTTTACTTTTTATTAAATGCTATTTTACTTTTTATTAAATGCTATTTTACTTTTTATTAAATGCTATTTTACTTTTTATTAGACAAGCTTATAGAGTAGTGCACCAACAATCCGAACTGATAGAGATTTTACTCAACCGAGATGGGAATGGTAATGGGCAGGTAATGATTCATGGAACCGGGGTTGAGAACAAACTAGCAATTTCAACCTCCAACGTTTGGGGATGTTTATGGATCCGAATCAGTTGTTGAGGGGGTCCCTTGATGATTTTCCGTCACCCCCAGTCAATGAAAGGCCACCACCAGCGAGGGCCATTAAGAGGGCCAATGATTCGTTGATCGTGCAGGATAGGAGCGAACGACCCCGAGGAGCTCATCAGGCTCCTTTGTGCCCTATATGTCGGAAAAGTCATTTCGGGGAATGTAGATTGCATTCGGACCGATGTTTTAGATGTGATAGGAGGGGTCACAGAGCCAGGGATTGTCTTGGGCAGAGCAAGAAACTACCGAGTTGTCCCTCAAGGACAATTGCTATGACTGAAGATAGGGAAGCTGCCCAACCAAGCGTGGTTCCAGGTATAATTTTATTTCAATAGTTGATAGAATGAATAACATTAATATAGAGGTGTAGTTTAGAATAAGGGTTAATGATAATACGCATACAATAGGTTGAAGTAGATTTGAAACTAGAGAGGTTAGAAAATGTGGGGATCTGGAGACACGATGATGTATACCTCAATTTAAGGAGAGGAAGATTGTTATGCATTAAGACAGGTAGCCTAGTTTGATACTACTAGTATGTCTAAATGAATAAGGGTCAAAGTAGGAACTCTTATTTTTAGGCTAGCGCAAAGTTTGAAGTATTTAGGTAAAGGTAATGTTTGAGGTTCCAGCTCAAGTAAATTGTTGAAGGAAAATGGAGGTGCCGTTACTTTTACAAAGATAGTGCGATTGATCGATACGAAGTCCAGGATGTATAGTCAGGGTGGTTACATAGAAGTACTAGTATTGACAAATTTCGATGAGGGAGGTATTGAGATCTAAGAGAGATTGGTAAGTTACTAAATGTAGAGACAATAAAGGATTAAGGTTATACGACAGATGATACTCCAGTTATATAGTTTGGACGTTCTCTAGGAGATAGGTACCATCTTAAAGGACTAAAAAAAAAAAAAAAAAAAAAAACGAAGGACAAATATTGATACGTGAAAAGATTATGACCGCCACTAAATAGAAAAGAAGACTTAGTAAAGTTAAGAGTGACCAATAAATAAAAGATGCGTTGGGCAATTAGATGCTGCTTAACCTAGGGACATAAGGCAATGTATGAGAGTTAGAAATTATTGATAACGCCTAAGAAGTGTAACAAAATTTTGATGAAGGGTTTAGCACCTTAGATTGAAAGTCAAGTTTAGAGGTCCAGTACACCTCGTTCAAGTTAGAGGAGCTGGTGAATTGACAAGGGTAAGCATCAATTATAGGAGATATAACAAGGATAAAAGATTTCAAATTCTTTCGGTTATGAGCGTTGGAATTAAGAAACGAGTCTATAGTGATATAGTTTAATTTAAGAACCCCAGACATGGAGCTTGTTTCCAGGATGAATGTAGGAACATCAGTATTCGAGGAACTAGGAGGGTAGACCTTGACGAAGAGATATTTTTTTTAAATCTTTGGAAAATACAAGGACAAGATTTGGAAATTTAAGGGATTAAGATTAAGGTTGTAACTCTACCTACAACAAGTTTGCTAACAAGAAGAATCGTTAGGTAAATTGTTGTTAAGAAACCAAGTAGAATAATTAGAACCCGACTGGAAGGGATGAAAGATAGTAAAGTAGTTAGTAACCTTCGAGGAAGTCCTTGGAAGATAACAAAGGTAAGTGTAAAGCTTTGCTTAATTAAATGAGCGATTTACGATAGAGGTTAAACTCGATTGTGAAGTCTTGCGAATAAGGGATTTAAGAGTTATCAAGTACATTAGAAATAAGATTGAATTAGGAAGCTTCAAAGATTTGACCCGTATGTAACGAAGTCGAAGCCAACGATTTTGTGAATAGCTAAGGTTAAGGTTGATAAACTTGAGAGTGCGAAGGAGATCGTAACTTGAGGAAATAGAAACTATGTGATATAAGGTGAAATGGCCGGTTAGATAGAATTCGGGTTTTCAAATAGTGTTGTGCAGGTAAGTAAGAGAAATAACTAGATCAAAGGAGGGATTGGAATAAGAGTCAAGTAGTCAAGATTATAGGATTTCGAACATATTGAACGAAAGGAAGAAAGATTTGTTCGAAGACTGTGCAAGGGAGCTTAGAAGTGAGATTAGAACGAGAAATATAGGAAAGTTACAAATAGTAGGTTACCACGATTGCTTGTGCACCCTTTCCGGTGTTGGGTGGATAGGTTAACGAATTAATCTAGACTTAAGAATTTCTTAGTGAATTGATGAAGCCCGAGGTAAGAGTTGAATGGAACGAGCATAGTGGACATAAACATAGAAACTTCGAGGATACCGTAAAAGCGTCGAGAGGTAGATTTAAGTGCTCAAGCCCTGAGTATAAGAATGACGATAGAGTAGTTAAGGAAATGTATTGATTGCCCAAAATATGTAGGTATAATGGATGAGAGTGCTAAATAGGAAATGAGGTAGTGGTGTAAAGAATAGTTCGAAATGGAGGGTTAGAATGAAGAATCTACGTATCAAGTCCTTAGTGTCATTAATTGAAGAAGCTTTAAGGGTTTAATATAGTTAGTTGAGCATTGTTGTCACGAAACTTGAGGAGTTAGAGATCGAGTGAACTTAGCTTGATGTTAAGTTAGAGGAAATTTGAGGTTCTAAAAGACAAAGGATTGAGTCGAAATCGATAAATGTACTAGCGATTGAGTTACGAAGTGCGTAGTTGAAAGGATTTTGAACTTTGGAAATGTAAGACGCTCTCAAGAACCGAAGAGTGATTAAGACCATAATGGTGTTGAGGTTAGTTTTACGAACGTCGTATTTAAATAATGTGAGGGTGATTGATTTGAAGTTAACCAAGCAATAATTTTGGGGACAAAATTCCAATTAAGGAGGGAAGGATGTAACACCCGAGATTTTTGGGTATCCGCTCCAGGGGTATTTCTGTAAATAGTAAATATAGGTCCGTTTTGCGAGCGGTCGGTTATATTAGGACCCTAGAAATTTATAGAGATTTTTAGAAGAATAAGCAAAATTTTAGAAATCCAATCGATAGTGTAACGCCAAATTACGGTTTTCCACTTATAAAGTTTTAAGTCGTAAAAATAGTAAATTAAGTCCAAATTGCGAACGGGAAGTTTCGTTAGGACCCTAGAATTAAATAAGAATATTTGGAGAAATAAGGGAATTTTGGAGAAACCAAATCGATAGACGAAATCGCGAGTTAAGTAAAGAAAACTAACTAAGGGCAATATGGTAATTTGGAAAGTTAATTTTTATAAAAATAACAAACCTCTCTTTTTCCTCTCTCTCCCTTTCTGTTTTTCACAATTCCAGAGAGCCGAAGCTCTCTCTCCCTCTCTGTTTCTCCTCTCCTTCCCGCGGCTATTTCCTTCAACGCCGATCAACGGCTTCCCTCCTCCGATTCCTTCGATTTTCTTCGACGATTCAATCTTTTAGGTAACCTCTAAGCTGTATGCACGTTTATTTGTCGATTTAGGGTTGTATTCGTTAGGTTTTATCGATTAGGGTTTGATGACAAATTGTCGGATTTAGTTAGAAATCGATAGTTTAACGATGTTAATGCCCGATTAGGATGTATTGATGATTGTTGGAGAAATTAGAATGGATTAATAGTGTTGGTTGAAATTATAGTTGATTTTGATTTAATTTTAGAATTTGTTGTGAATGGTGAAATGAGGCTTAGAAATTAGTGAGCATAACGTGCTCGATGTAATGCCCGAGTGAAAGGAAAATGAAGTTTTAGGAAATATTTCTTTAGTTAGGAGCTTAGATTTAAGTTTGAGATTCGTTTATTTAGGTTCGATTTTTATGCCTTTAATTGTGAAATGCTTTAGGTGGAGACAACTCTTTGGACGGTGCACGGCTTGCTACGGACTCCAGGTAAGTGGATGTTAGGTTTCCGGCCCTTAAGGCCCTACATCGTGTCAACGTTAGGTTTTTGTTGTTTGATGATGATTTTCTGATCGTGGGGTTTGTTGTGTCGGGTAGCCTAAGATGTTACTTTTTAGTTGTTGTTAAGTTCGTTATAAGTAAAGCATGTCTATGTATGTTATGGATTATTTGGTGATATGTCTCGATGATATGTTATACTCAGGTTCCTCATGCATCATGTTTTCTTAAATGTTATATGAAATGCTTCATGCCTAATGTATGTAAAAGAAATGTCACGATTTCGTGTGGGTGGGACTGTATGGCCATATACAACAAAACTATTGTCACTATCCACGCGTTGGATCATGAATACGGCCGAAAGGACTATGTACACGCACTTGGCCATGCCTCCCTGACAAGATGCCCACCTTAATCCATGTTAAAGAAAGAAAAAGAATAAGAATAAGTAAATGAACATGTTTTATGAAATGTCATGCATACATGTATGAGTCGTTATAGTGCATCCCCTTACTAAGCATTAGGCTTAATGTTTATGTTGTATGATGTAGGTGACAGGTGTGAAGGTGAGAGTTTCTCTCGATGAAAAGAATAGGTGGTTGAAGGGGAGGATCGTGGCGACGGGCGTGTTTTGGCTTGGCATGACGACTCGTGTATGGATTCTGAATATTTGGGATGTTATGATGTATAGAAGATCATGAGTGAAAAGAACGATGAAATTTTAGGTTGTTTAGACGAATTTGATATTTTGGGTATAGGTGGAAGAATGTAGACTTGGAGTTGTTTATCTGGGGGAATTGAGGTGTCTTTTGTTTTGTTTTGGTAAAGTTAGTATTATAACTGAAATTATGTTGATGATTTAGGCGTTTTGAATCTGTGGGGATTGACTCAGTTTTAAGGCTACCCACGCCATTTGTCTTTAAGAAGTTTCTGTTAAGTTTTGGAATTAATGATCGAGTGGTTTTAAAATGTTTAGCATGTTTAGTGTGTAAAATTTGAAGTATTTAAGGTGCAGGAATGAGAATAAAGTTTATAGTTGCTATCTGGAATCTGTGATTTCGGAGAGCATTCTCATAGAAATTAATTATAGAAATTAATTGGTGTTTGTTCTCTGGAATGTGTAAATTCCAGAGGGCTATGTACAAAAGGGGGAAGAGAAGGATGTAGCGACTGGGCGCTGGAATGGAGAGCGATCAGTAGCCCTCCTTGTTCTTGGGTCAGCTACTGATCGCTGATCAGAGAAGAGATTGATCGCTATGCTTAGCAGCATCAGCGATCGATCTCTATTATTTATAGAAATCGATCGCTGATAAGGATTTAAGCGTCAGCGATCGATCTCTATAATTTATAGAAATCGATCGCTGATGGGTATTGGAAAACCAGCGATCGATCTCTATGAATTATAGAGATCGATCGCCCTTGTCCCTAAATGACCAGCGATCGATCTCTATGTTATATAGAGATCGATCTCCATCTTTTTATTAAATGTTGTTTGACCTTTTTATTAAATGCTATTCACTTTTCATTAAATGCTATTCCACTTAAATGCTATTTTACTTTTTATTAAATGCTATTCACTTTTCATTAAATGCTATTCCACTTAAATGCTATTTTACTTTTTATTAAATGCTATCCCACTTTTTATTAAATGTTGTTTTACTTTTTATTTAAATTCTGTTTTACGGTTTTACCCTCCCTTTTATTAATAGTTTTAAATTGATTTAAATTATGTTTAATTAGTTGTTTTCTGGGAGTTACAGAAGTGTCAAAAAAAAATTTATTACATAGTTCTACGAGAGTAGGGAGGTTGAGTTGGGATTAAGTTATGGCTAGGCCGTGACGGCCCTGACCGGATTGGGGTCGTTACAATTTTGGTATCAGAGCGATTGAGTTTTAAAAGCTATTCTACGGACTGCCTGCCAAACATGAACCGCCGCACGAGGACTCTCCATCGACTGTAAGTATTTAAGTTTAAGTATGATTCATAGATGTTTATATTGCTTTGTCTTGTGTTGTATTGTGTCTAGGAACAAGAAATGCCGGAAGCACCTAGACAGCCTGAGGAGAATCTTATTAGCCAGCTTATAGACGTAGTGCACCAACAATCCGAATGATAGAGATTTTACTCAACCGAGATGGGAATGGTAATGGGCAAGGTAATGATTCATGGAACCGGGGTAGAGAACAAAACTAGGCAATTTCAACCTCCAACGTTTGGTGGATATGTTATGGATCCGAATCAGGTTGAGGGGTCCCTTGATGATTTTCCGTCACCCCCAGTCAATGAAAGGCCACCACCAGCGAGGGACATTAAGAGGGCCAATGATTCGTTGATCGTGCAGGATAGGAGCGAACGACCCCGAGGAGCTCATCAGGCTCCTTTGTGCCCTATATGTCGGAAAAGTCATTTCGGGGAATGTAGATTGCATTCGGACCGATGTTTTAGATGTGATAGGAGGGGTCACAGAGCCAGGGATTGTCTTGGGCAGAGCAAGAAACTACCGAGTTGTCCCTCAAGGACAATTGCTATGACTGAAGCTAGGGAAGCTGCCCAACCAAGCGTGGTTCCAGGTATAATTTTATTTCAATAGTTGATAGAATGAATAACATTAATATAGAGGTGTAGTTTAGAATAAGGGTTAATGATAATACGCATACAATAGGTTGAAGTAGATTTGAAACTAGAGAGGTTAGAAATGTGGGGATCTGGAGACACGATGATGTATACCTCAATTTAAGGAGAGGAAGATTGTATGCATTAAGACAGGTAGCCTAGTTTGATACTACTAGTATGTCTAAATGAATAAGGGTCAAAGTAGGAACTCTTATTTTTAGGCTAGCGCAAAGTTTGAAGTATTTAGGTAAAGGTAATGTTTGAGGTTCCAGCTCAAGTAAATTGTTGAAGGAAAATGGAGGTGCCGTTACTTTTACAAAGATAGTGCGATTTGATCGATACGAAGTCCAGGATGTATAGTCAGGGTGGTTACATAGAAGTACTAGTATTGACAAATTTCGATGAGGGAGGTATTGAGATCTAAGAGAGATTGGTAAGTTACTAAATGTAGAGACAATAAAGGATTAAGGTTATACGACAGATGATACTCCAGTTATATAGTTTGGACGTTCTCTAGGAGATAGGTACCATCTTAAAGGACTAAAAAAAAAAAAAAAAAAAAAACGAAGGACAAATATTGATACGTGAAAAGATTATGACGCCACTAAATAGAAAAGAAGACTTAGTAAGTTAAGAGTGACCAATAAATAAAAGATGCGTTGGGCAATTAGATGCTGCTTAACCTAGGGACATAAGGCAATGTATGAGAGTTAGAAATTATTGATAACGCCTAAGAAGTGTAACAAAATTTTGATGAAGGGTTTAGCACCTTAGATTGAAAGTCAAGTTAGAGGTCCAGTACACCTCGTTCAAGTTAGAGGAGCTGGTGAATTGACAAGGGTAAGCATCAATTATAGGAGATATAACAAGGATAAAAGATTTCAAATTCTTTCGGTTATGAGCGTTGGAATTAAGAAACGAGTCTATAGTGATATAGTTTAATTTAAGAACCCCAGACATGGAGCTTGTTTCCAGGATGAATGTAGGAACATCAGTATTCGAGGAACTAGGAGGGTAGACCTTGACGAAGAGATATTTTTTTTAAATCTTTGGAAAATACAAGGACAAGATTTGGAAATTTAAGGGATTAAGATTAAGGTTGTAACTCTACCTACAACAAGTTTGCTAACAAGAAGAATCGTTAGGTAAATTGTTGTTAAGAAACCAAGTAGAATAATTAGAACCCGACTGGAAGGGATGAAAGATAGTAAAGTAGTAGTAACCTTCGAGGAAGTCCTTGGAAGATAACAAAGGTAAGTGTAAAGCTTTGCTTAATTAAATGAGCGATTTACGATAGAGGTTAAACTCGATTGTGAAGTCTTGCGAATAAGGATTTAAGAGTTATCAAGTACATTAGAAATAAGATTGAATTAGGAAGCTTCAAAGATTTGACCCGTATGTAACGAAGTCGAAGCCAACGATTTTGTGAATAGCTAAGGTTAAGGTTGATAAACTTGAGAGTGCGAAGGAGATCGTAACTTGAGGAAATAGAAACTATGTGATATAAGGTGAAATGGCCGGTTAGATAGAATTCGGGTTTTCAATAGTGTTGTGCAGGTAAGTAAGAGAAATAACTAGATCAAAGGAGGGATTGGAATAAGAGTCAAGTAGTCAAGATTATAGGATTTCGAACATATTGAACGAAAGGAAGAAAGATTTGTTCGAAGACTGTGCAAGGGAGCTTAGAAGTGAGATTAGAACGAGAAATATAGGAAAGTTACAAATAGTAGGTTACCACGATTGCTTGTGCACCCTTTCCGGTGTTGGGTGGATAGGTTAACGAATTAATCTAGACTTAAGAATTTCTTAGTGAATTGATGAAGCCCGAGGTAAGAGTGAATGGAACGAGCATAGTGGACATAAACATAGAAACTTCGAGGATACCGTAAAAGCGTCGAGAGGTAGATTTAAGTGCTCAAGCCCTGAGTATAAGAATGACGATAGAGTAGTTAAGGAAATGTATTGATTGCCCAAATATGTAGGTATAATGGATGAGAGTGCTAAATAGGAAATGAGGTAGTGGTGTAAAGAATAGTTCGAAATGGAGGGTTAGAATGAAGAATCTACGTATCAAGTCCTTAGTGTCATTAATTGAAGAAGCTTTAAGGGTTTAATATAGTTAGTTGAGCATTGTTGTCACGAAACTTGAGGAGTTAGAGATCGAGTGAACTTAGCTTGATGTTAAGTTAGAGGAAATTTGAGGTTCTAAAAGACAAAGGATTGAGTCGAAATCGATAAATGTACTAGCGATTGAGTTACGAAGTGCGTAGTTGAAAGGATTTTGAACTTTGGAAATGTAAGACGCTCTCAAGAACGAAGAGTGATTAAGACCATAATGGTGTTGAGGTTAGTTTTACGAACGTCGTATTTAAATAATGTGAGGGTGATTGATTTGAAGTTAACCAAGCAATAATTTTGGGGACAAAATTCCAATTAAGGAGGGAAGGATGTAACACCCGAGATTTTGGGTATCCGCTCCAGGGGTATTTCTGTAAATAGTAAATATAGGTCCGTTTTGCGATGCGGTCGGTTATATTAGGACCCTAGAAATTTATAGAGATTTTTAGAAGAATAAGCAAAATTTTAGAAATCCAATCGATAGTGTAACGCCAAATTACGGTTTTCCACTTATAAAGTTTTAAGTCGTAAAAATAGTAAATTAAGTCCAAATTGCGAACGGGAAGTTTCGTTAGGACCCTAGAATTAAATAAGAATATTTGGAGAAATAAGGGAATTTTGGAGAAACCAAATCGATAGACGAAATCGCGAGTTAAGTAAAGAAAACTAACTAAGGGCAATATGGTAATTTGGAAAGTTAATTTTTATAAAAATAACAAACCTCTCTTTTTCCTCTCTCTCCCTTTCTGTTTTTCACAATTCCAGAGAGCCGAAGCTCTCTCTCCCTCTCTGTTTCTCCTCTCCTTCCCGCGGCTATTTCCTTCAACGCCGATCAACGGCTTCCCTCCTCCGATTCCTTCGATTTTCTTCGACGATTCAATCTTTTAGGTAACCTCTAAGCTGTATGCACGTTTATTTGTCGATTTAGGGTTGTATTCGTTAGGTTTTATCGATTAGGGTTTGATGACAAATTGTCGGATTTAGTTAGAAATCGATAGTTTAACGATGTTAATGCCCGATTAGGATGTATTGATGATTGTTGGAGAAATTAGAATGGATTAATAGTGTTGGTTGAAATTATAGTTGATTTTGATTTAATTTTAGAATTTGTTGTGAATGGTGAAATGAGGCTTAGAAATTAGTGAGCATAACGTGCTCGATGTAATGCCCGAGTGAAAGGAAAATGAAGTTTTAGGAAATATTTCTTTAGTTAGGAGCTTAGATTTAAGTTTGAGATTCGTTTATTTAGGTTCGATTTTTATGCCTTTAATTGTGAAATGCTTTAGGTGGAGACAACTCTTTGGACGGTGCACGGCTTGCTACGGACTCCAGGTAAGTGGATGTTAGGTTTCCGGCCCTTAAGGCCCTACATCGTGTCAACGTTAGGTTTTTGTTGTTTGATGATGATTTTCTGATCGTGGGGTTTGTTGTGTCGGGTAGCCTAAGATGTTACTTTTTAGTTGTTGTTAAGTTCGTTATAAGTAAAGCATGTCTATGTATGTTATGGATTATTTGGTGATATGTCTCGATGATATGTTATACTCAGGTTCCTCATGCATCATGTTTTCTTAAATGTTATATGAAATGCTTCATGCCTAATGTATGTAAAAGAAATGTCACGATTTCGTGTGGGTGGGACTGTATGGCCATATACAACAAAACTATTGTCACTATCCACGCGTTGGATCATGAATACGGCCGAAAGGACTATGTACACGCACTTGGCCATGCCTCCCTGACAAGATGCCCACCTTAATCCATGTTAAAGAAAGAAAAAGAATAAGAATAAGTAAATGAACATGTTTTATGAAATGTCATGCATACATGTATGAGTCGTTATAGTGCATCCCCTTACTAAGCATTAGGCTTAATGTTTATGTTGTATGATGTAGGTGACAGGTGTGAAGGTGAGAGTTTCTCTCGATGAAAAGAATAGGTGGTTGAAGGGGAGGATCGTGGCGACGGGCGTGTTTTGGCTTGGCATGACGACTCGTGTATGGATTCTGAATATTTGGGATGTTATGATGTATAGAAGTCATGAGTGAAAAGAACGATGAAATTTTAGGTTGTTTAGACGAATTTGATATTTTGGGTATAGGTGGAAGAATGTAGACTTGGAGTTGTTTATCTGGGGGAATTGAGGTGTCTTTTGTTTTGTTTTGGTTAAAGTTAGTATTATAACTGAAATTATGTTGATGATTTAGGCGTTTTGAATCTGTGGGGATTGACTCAGTTTTAAGGCTACCCACGCCATTTGTCTTTAAGAAGTTTCTGTTAAGTTTTGGAATTAAATGATCGAGTGGTTTTAAAATGTTTAGCATGTTTAGTGTGTAAAATTTGAAGTATTTAAGGTGCAGGAATGAGAATAAAGTTTATAGTTGCTATCTGGAATCTGTGATTTTCGGAGAGCATTCTCATAGAAATTAATTATAGAAATTAATTGGTGTTTGTTCTCTGGAATGTGTAAATTCCAGAGGGCTATGTACAAAAGGGGGAAGAGAAGGATGTAGCGACTGGGCGCTGGAATGGAGAGCGATCAGTAGCCCTCCTTGTTCTTGGGTCAGCTATGATCGCTGATCAGAGAAGAGATTGATCGCTATGCTTAGCAGCATCAGCGATCGATCTCTATTATTTATAGAAATCGATCGCTGATAAGGATTTAAGCGTCAGCGATCGATCTCTATAATTTATAGAAATCGATCGTGATGGGTATTGGAAAACCATGCGATCGATCTCTATGGAATTATAGAGATCGATCGCCATTGTCCCCTAAATGACCAGCGATCGATCTCTGCTATATAGAGATCGATCTCCATCTTTTTATTGAAATGTTGTTTGACCTTTTTATTAAATGCTATTCACTTTTCATTAAATGCTATTCCACTTAAAGCTATTTTACTTTTATTAAATGCTATTCACTTTTCATTAAATGCATTCCACTTAAATGCTATTTTACTTTTTATTAATGTTGTTTTACTTTTTATTAAATGCTATTCACTTTTCATTAAATGCTATTCACTTTTCATTAAATGCTATTCACTTTTCATTAAATGCTATTCACTTTTCATTAAATGCTATTCACTTTTCATTAAATGCTATTCACTTTTCATTAAATGCTATTCACTTTTCATTAAATGCTATTCACTTTTCATTAAATGCTATTCACTTTTCATTAAATGCTATTCACTTTTCATTAAATGCTATTCCACTTAAATGCTATTCACTTTTCATTAAATGCTATTCACTTTTCATTAAATGCTATTCACTTTTCATTAAATGCTATTCCACTTAAATGCTATTCACTTTTCATTAAATGCTATTCACTTTTCATTAAATGCTATTCACTTTTCATTAAATGCTATTCACTTTTCATTAAATGCTATTCACTTTTCATTAAATGCTATTCACTTTTCATTAAATGCTATTCACTTTTCATTAAATGCTATTCACTTTTCATTAAATGCTATTCACTTTTCATTAAATGCTATTCACTTTTCATTAAATGCTATTCACTTTTCATTAAATGCTATTCACTTTTCATTAAATGCTATTCACTTTTCATTAAATGCTATTCACTTTTCATTAAATGCTATTCACTTTTCATTAAATGCTATTCACTTTTCATTAAATGCTATTCACTTTTCATTAAATGCTATTCACTTTTCATTAAATGCTATTCACTTTTCATTAAATGCTATTCACTTTTCATTAAATGCTATTCACTTTTCATTAAATGCTATTCACTTTTCATTAAATGCTATTCACTTTTCATTAAATGCTATTCACTTTTCATTAAATGCTATTCACTTTTCATTAAATGCTATTCACTTTTCATTAAATGCTATTCACTTTTCATTAAATGCTATTCACTTTTCATTAAATGCTATTCACTTTTCATTAAATGCTATTCACTTTTCATTAAATGCTATTCACTTTTCATTAAATGCTATTCACTTTTCATTAAATGCTATTCACTTTTCATTAAATGCTATTCACTTTTCATTAAATGCTATTCACTTTTCATTAAATGCTATTCACTTTTCATTAAATGCTATTCACTTTTCATTAAATGCTATTCACTTTTCATTAAATGCTATTCCACTTAAATGCTATTTTACTTTTTATTAAATGCTATTTTACTTTTTATTAAATGCTATTCCACTTAAATGCTATTTTACTTTTTATTAAATGCTATTCACTTTTCATTAAATGCTATTCACTTTTCATTAAATGCTATTCACTTTTCATTAAATGCTATTTTACTTTTTATTAAATGTTGTTTTACTTTTTATTAAATGTTGTTTTACTTTTTATTAAATGCTATTCACTTTTCATTAAATGCTATTCACTTTTCATTAAATGCTATTCACTTTTCATTAAATGCTATTCACTTTTCATTAAATGCTATTCACTTTTCATTAAATGCTATTCACTTTTCATTAAATGCTATTTTACTTTTTATTAAATGCTATTCACTTTTCATTAAATGCTATTCACTTTTCATTAAATGCTATTCACTTTTCATTAAATGCTATTCACTTTTCATTAAATGCTATTCACTTTTCATTAAATGCTATTCACTTTTCATTAAATGCTATTCACTTTTCATTAAATGCTATTCACTTTTCATTAAATGCTATTCACTTTTCATTAAATGCTATTCACTTTTCATTAAATGCTATTCACTTTTCATTAAATGCTATTCACTTTTCATTAAATGCTATTCCACTTAAATGCTATTTTACTTTTTATTAAATGCTATTCACTTTTCATTAAATGCTATTCACTTTTCATTAAATGCTATTCACTTTTCATTAAATGCTATTCACTTTTCATTAAATGCTATTCACTTTTCATTAAATGCTATTCACTTTTCATTAAATGCTATTCACTTTTCATTAAATGCTATTCACTTTTCATTAAATGCTATTCCACTTAAATGCTATTTTACTTTTTATTAAATGCTATTGTCCGCTCGGGGATTGGGCCGTTAGCCCATATCCTCCCCTCACGGCTTTGTTTGGCGAGAACTTCCCGGAAGGTCACCCAACCTGGAATTGCTCTCGCGAAGCACTTTTAACTTTCGGAAGTTCTTATGGGATCCGTTGCCAATTGTGCTCCAAACGCGTCTGCTATCTTGGGAGGGATCTCTTACATATGCTTCATTTCCACATACTTCCTCAAGCGATGTGGGATTGTGACAACCCCCTCTTTACGACCCGGGATTCGCCTATACTCGAGCCGGGATTCGCCTACACTCGGCTTAGGTCCCGAGGTTTGCCCCGCAACCCGAGGTTTGCCCCGCAGTCGTACATATACATTCACATTCGGGTCATCACAAAACAGATGCCTAAGTAGAATAGAATTTCTTATAACAATGAAATTCGGATTTGATTGATAGACTTCAGAGTCTGATAATGATTTTAAAGATTATCGAATGGTCTATTTTGCTTAAGTCTTCCGCTATGTGTATTCTGGATGAGTCTATGATTCTCACTCTTTGAGGTTTATAGTTACTAAGTTAAGATTTGGGTGAGTTGTGGTACCTTCCTGTTGAATGAAGTTGTTTGATGATTATAGTGTTTTACTGCCGTATGACAGAAGCTGGATGAGGCGATCATCCGGCTGACGTCATCGGTGGATGTCAAATGATAGAAGTTGAACAAATAGTCACCGGATGATGTAGTATGTTCCCTCACCGGATGATGTAGTATGTTTAGTCACCGGATGATGGGAATGTAGTTGTCGTTTAGTCACCGGATGATGAAAACGTCATTTTGTCGTCTACTGACCGGCAGATCAAGTGTATTTAGGTTCCCGGATGATTTAAATGTCATTTTTGTCGTCTAGTGACCGGCAGATCAAGTGTATTTAAGTTACCGGATGATTTAAATGTCATTTTGTCGTCTAGTGACCGGTAGATGTAGAGTATTTCAATTACCGGATGATGTGAGAAATTTCATGTCGTCTAGTGCCCGAGGAATGTTTTAATTAGTCACGCGAGGCGCACATGATCACCGGTCGATGTAGTGTAATTAAGAACATCTAGTGGAGAATGTTCGGGACCGGGCGATGTCTTTAATTAGACAAGTGTAATGCCCATGACCGCCGGTGGTTGTTTTCTACTGGGCGTCTATAACTGAGTCACGTAGGGTACATGTGACAAATCGGATGATATTACTTCGTCACCCGATGCATGCAAACCCATGCAAACCCCAACTTAATAACGTCGAGTAGCCTGGGGCATTTCTTCCCTGCGCGATTAAGTCACTGATCAAATGACCAATTTTAGCCGCTCGACTCTGTGTAAGATTTAGCCGACGGGATTTAAGGAAAAATCGAGTTTGAGAGGGCGAGATTCCCTTGATGTTATAACGTCTCTGTTATCAGTCTAAGAGTGAGTCCAAAAAAAATGTATGTAAATATTAGATTGGAAATGAAAAAGAAAAGGTAAAAGTTGAGTCAATGATTAATGAAAGATTATGACTAAGTGACGGCTCCCTGTCTGGGTCGTTACACCAATAACGTCATAACTCTTGGTGTAGGCCAAATCGGCCAAACAAAGCACGAAGACTTACCTCGCGTCCGTAGCACACCGAGCTTCGTCCACGAGCGTTGTTCACCTAAAACATTTCATAATACACGGCATTAAACCAAGCCTAAATCTTCAAACTTTGAAAACTAACAGAACTCCTAGCTAAATGAAATTTCCTAGAAACTCTATTTCACTTCGTTGAGGCATTTTATCGAGCAATTCACGCTCGATAACTCTAAACCTCCATTAATGGAGTTCTCAAAACTTCCAACAACCCTCAATCTCAACAACCCTCATTAATCCAACTAACTCTCACCAACAACCATAAATACGCCCATTAGAGTCATAATCACGGCAAACCTATCGATTTCAAACCTTATTACACATTTTTGACAAAACCCTAACAAAACCCTAACCGTATAACTCTGCAAAAAACTGAAATCTAACGTTCGAAAACTATAAAATCTTACATAGGGTTGTGATTGGAGAAGGAAACGTGAAGAATCGATCGCCGGAAGGAGGAGCTTCGTCGCCGGAAAAGAAATCGCGTAAGAGGGGAGGAGAAATCGCCGTTGGAGGGTTTTTCTAGAGAAGGAAATGGCAGAGTGAAAATCATGGGAGGGGAGTTGTGAAATTTTATAATTTTTGACTTGCCAAATTACCATTTTGCCCTTCCATTTGTTTTCCTATTTGTTTCATCACTATCTCGTCGCTTAACTAACGATTCATTTTCTCTAAACTTTCTCATTTCACAAGAAATTCTCATCTATTATTGGGGCTTTATTAAAACTTTTCGTTCGTCAAACGGATTTAGTTTACCATTTCTATGAATTAATTTGCCGTAGGGTTAAAACGGAAACTTGGGTGTTACACTTCGATTCGAATTTCTAAAATTCCCATATTTCTCCCAAAATTCATATTAATCATAAAGGTTCTATTAAAACTCTTTATTTGCGAAACAGACTTATCTCAATTATTTACAGAAATGCCATCATATTGTGGAATTACAAAATCTCGTAAAACTGGGTATTACATCAATAGCACAACGCATATTGAGTGTCTCGAATTCTGTGAGGTATTCATCAACTGTGAGGTTGTTTTGTTTAAGGTTGTGGAGTTGATGGAAGAGTTCGTAATTATAATATCGGGGAACGAACCTCTTGTACATTAACTCTTTCATGGAGTTCCATGTGGAGATGGGGTATCCTATGGTTTTCATTCTTTGGGCTCTAAGGTTGGACCACCACAGTGCAGCGTGGCCCATGAGTTCTTGTAAGGTGAGTTGAATCTTTACTCTTTCAGATTAATCATGACAATCAAAAACTCTCTCAGCCTTATCAACAAGGTGTGTCCGTCACACGTTCTATTGAAAGATGGAATGGTGATCTTAACATTACGGAGGTCATCGTTGTCCTTACGACGATTTGAGCGATATTGCTCTTCATCATCTCCCGCAAATCTTCATCCTCCGAGTCATAATAATGGTGTCTCTGTAACACCCGAGAATTTCTATTACGTGCGTAGCCTAGGTTCGACGTAGAATGAGTTAGGCTAGGCTAGAAATGTATGAGAAGTTATTGTTGAAGGGTATTAGAAGTGAAAGGAGAAGTGGAGAGTTTGACAAGTCAAATTCAAATGTGATTGGTGGATAATTTTGAGTTGAAAAGTCCAATTCTCTCAACCAATCAAAATGTAGTAAAAAATGAATGAAATGGTGGGATTGAAAGGGCAGCCACGTTGGAAGAAAAGAAAAAGGAAAAGTGAGGGTTTAAGTGTTTGAAAAGTCAAACCAACAATGAACCAATGAAAACTTTGGTTGAAAATTCAAAGGGAGAAATAAAGGGATTAATTGAATGGAAAGTGAGGGTGAAGAGAGGCTGCCACGTGAAGAGTAATGGGAGGGCATTTGTGTAATTTTAATGGCTTATTAATTGACTAAATTAAAGAAAAGAAAAGAAATGGTTTATAAAAGGAAAAAGATAAGAAAAGCTTCATCTTCATCTTTTTCTCTCCACGGTCGCAGCCACCATGGAAGCTCTTTCCTCTCCTTCTCTTCATTGATTTTTAGGGTATTAAGGTAAGATTTTAAGTGGGTTTTATGTTTGATGCAACTTAGGGTTGATTTTTAGTGTTTTGATGGAGTTTGTGTGAGTTTTAGTTAGGGTTTGGAAACCCTAGCTTGAGAGCTCCGAATTTTGGGTTCTTGGATGAGTTTTCTTTCTAGATTTGAGGATTTAATTGTTAGATGGATTGGTTTAGGTTGATTTTATGGTTAGATTGAAGATTGGAGTTGAGTTTGGGAAAAAATCGGTTTTACTAAAAAGGGGGCCGATTCTGTTTTCTGGATTTCAGCTGGGCTAATGTGTTTTTTTGGTTGATTTGAGTGTTTCAATGGATAGTAGACGTGTAGAAGTTTACAGATTGGGGTGGCACGTCGAAATCCGTTGAAAAACGAGAGAGTTACGACCGTTTGAAGTGTGACGGTAAAAATTGGTGCACAATTCGGGTTTTGTGTTTTGGGGAAGGAATTGTGTGATAGTTTTAGTTAGTTTAGGTTAAAAATTGCTTTTGAGTTCATTAGTAAATTTATAAGTCGAGTTTTGTTAGTTTAGACAATCGAGCGAGTAATTTGGTTGGACGATAGAAAATCTAGGAATTTTGGGTTTTGTATGTTAGGTTGAAAAGTTGGTTAAAACCTATGGTTAGTGTATTGCTAAGTGATTTCTCTTTTATTATGTTAGGTTGACGAGTGAACGATTCTGCTAACCGGGCATATAATTACGAACACGCACAAGGAATCCAGGTAAGTAGCGGATGTGTGTGGTTTGCCTTCGGCCCTACACCATGAAACGGTAGGGAATTGGTTGTTTGCTTTGTTTGATTGTTTTGTTTAGTTTTGTGTTGAGTATTGTAATTGTGTGACATGCATCACGGTTTTCAAACTACGAGAAACGAGTTTTAAGCATGGTTTTGCATGGTGAGCTTGAACCGTAAGGGATGGTGTGAGTTGAATCGTGAGGTGGTTAGTGTCAAGGTCTCCTAGTCGCGTTAGGGTAGCACCTGCGGGAAACTCCATGGCCCATGGCATGGAGTTGTCCAGTCGCGTTAAGGTGGTACCTGCGAGGGACCATAGTTGAGTTGGGTCGCCTAGTCGCGTTAGGGTAGCACCTGCGGGAAACTCCATGGCATGGAGTTGTCCAGTCGCGTTAAGGTGGTACCTGCGAGGGACCATAGTTGAGTTGGGTCGCCTAGTCGCGTTAGGGTAGCATCTGCAGGAAACTCCATGGCATGGATGTAATACCCGAAGGTACGGAATCCTATTTATTTAATTATTTAATATATTTAAATTGGCATTTTCGTAAATGTGTCAAACTAGGTCCGTTTTTACAAAAGGGGGCATCATTAGAATCCTAACGAGTAATAGGAATTTTAAGGAAATTATGGGAATTTTCGGAATAGTAATGCTATATTCCGAATATTTATGTTTCTCGTAAAACGGATGGGGTTTTAATAAAAAATAGCAAACGAAGTCCAAATTGCGAACGGATAGTTTTGTTAATTCCCAAATATTAAGTTGGACTTATTGGCGAAATACGGAAATTTGGGAAAGTCGAATGGCTGGACGATTAACAAACCGAATGACGAAAAGTATATAAAAACTATAGAAGGGCATTTTAGTAATTTGACAAATAAATTTTATAAAATCACTTAAACCTATTTTCATTTCACTTCTTCTTCATTTTGATTTCCAGAGAACGACTTTCTCTGTTTTCCTCCCTGGCCGCGCGAGGGTTTCTCCAATCCGTTGGCTTCCGACTCCGATTTCTCCTCCGTTCGTCCCGATTTCTTCGTGGTTTCTCCTCCATTCGACATTCTCGGTAAGTCTCTATAGTTTTAGAGCGTTGAAATTCGAGTTTCGTAAAGTTTTAAACGTTTAGGTTCGATTAGGTTTTCGATAAAAACTGAGATTTAGAGCTTGTAATCGATAGGTCGTTGATGATTTAGTATATATTGAACGTATTGGGCGTATTTGGACGAATCTAATTGATTTAGGAAAAATGTTAGAATTTACGAAATTTCGAGATTCTAGGATAAACTCGTAAATTGAGAAATTAGGTGCCGAGTGTAAATTTCTCGATAATCTAGTGCAACGAATCGAATTAGAGCTTTAAGAAATCTCTTAGTTAAGGTTTTGACAATTTGAACGTTTAGAAGTTTAAATTCGTTTTAACGATAAACGTTCTAAATTTCTTAGGTAAACAGTGCTCGTGGGCGAAGCTTGGATTGCAGCGTGCACGAGGTAAGTTCTCGTGATACCTTTCCGGCCGATAGGCCTACACCTTACATCGAAGTCGTTTCGAGGATTTTGATGACGCGCTAGTTTATATTGCTTTGGTTTGGGTAGTTAGGTTTATTTTGCTTTGTAGGTTTACGTTCCACAGTCTTGATGGTATGCATGCTTAGTGTTTATTTTATGATATAGAAATGTTCATGCATCACGTGGTTTAAAGAAAAGCATGAAAATGAATTTCCGCACGATGTTTTTAACTTGGCGATGTGGCCTGGAGAGGGGCAGGACCTACTGTGGAGGCCGATTACGGGCTGGTCACAGTACCACATCTATTATGTACTCACAATGTGGCCTGGAGAGGGACAATGTGGCCTGGAGAGGGGCAGGACCTACTGTGGAGGCCGATTACGGGCTGGTCACAGTACCACATCTATTATGTACTCACAATGTGGCCTGGAGAGGGGCAGGACCTACTGTGGAGGCCGATTACGGGCTGGTCACAGTACCACATCTATTATGTACTCACAATGTGGCCTGGAGAGGGGCAGGACCTACTGTGGAGGCCGATTACGGGCTGGTCACAGTACCACATCTATTATGTACTCACAATGTGGCCTGGAGAGGGGCGGGACCTACTGTGGAGGCCGATTACGGGCTGGTCACAGTACCACATCTATTATGTACTCACAATGTGGCCTGGAGAGGGGCAGGACCTACTGTGGAGGCCGATTACGGGCTGGTCACAGTACCACATCTATTATGTACTCACAATGTGGCCTGGAGAGGGGCAGGACCTACTGTGGAGGCCGATTACGGGCTGGTCACAGTACCACATCTATTATGTACTCACAATGTGGCCTGGAGAGGGGCAGGACCTACTGTGGAGGCCGATTACGGGCTGGTCACAGTACCACATCTATTATGTACTCACAATGTGGCCTGGAGAGGGGCAGGACCTACTGTGGAGGCCGATTACGGGCTGGTCACAGTACCACATCTATTATGTACTCACAATGTGGCCTGGAGAGGGGCAGGACCTACTGTGGAGGCCGATTACGGGCTGGTCACAGTACCACATCTATTATGTACTCACAATGTGGCCTGGAGAGGGGCAGGACCTACTGTGGAGGCCGATTACGGGCTGGTCACAGTACCACATCTATTATGTACTCACAATGTGGCCTGGAGAGGGGCAGGACCTACTGTGGAGGCCGATTACGGGCTGGTCACAGTACCACATCTATTATGTACTCACAATGTGGCCTGGAGAGGGGCGGGACCTACTGTGGAGGCCGATTACGGGCTGGTCACAGTACCACATCTATTATGTACTCACAATGTGGCCTGGAGAGGGGCAGGACCACGGCTGTACGTGTTGTAAGCGTGTACCCCCCTCTTCTAACTAGAAAGAGTAGTCCGCCCGCTGGATGTGCTCTCTCTAGTTAGGAGGATTAGATCTCGGTGATCCCTAATGAATAAGTAAAGAAAATGCTGCATGGTTTCCAACTCACACGCATAGCATAGCATGTAGTTGCATTTACTAGAGCTTACTGAGATTTTTATCTCATAGTGTGTTCTGTATGGTGTAGGTGACTTAGACATCGAGGTACCAGGTGAGGACGATGTCCCTCCTCCTTAGGCATGAGTTCGGTGATCGAGGATGGCTGCGGTGGTGTGGTGTGCTGGCGCAGTCGAGGCTCATGTGACCCGTGGGGACGTATGTACAGCTTTTGAGGGTCTTTTAGTATATTTTGGGATGTTTCGATGAAGGTGTATAGGATGTTTAATTTGTTTTGAGATTCTGGAACTGTTTGGTTTTAAACTGTATTTAACTGTTTTGGATTAAAGCTTTTATTTGATCGTTTTGAAATGTTTTAGGTTGTTACGGATAGCTCAGTTTTTAGAGCTATCCACGCAGTTGGACTTCGTAAAGTCCGGTGCCAAGTTAGTAGTGTTTTAAGATATAATTAAATTGTAAAAATTGGAGAGTATGAGAAGATTTGCTCTCTGGAAACCGGATTTCCAGAGAGCACATTGGTGTTTTTCCTTTCTAAAATGTATTAGGGGTTGTGCTTTTCATTGTATTTCGCTCTCTGGAATAAGGATTTCCAGAGAGCACTTAGCGAGAAATGAGAAAGACCAAAAACAGAGAAGAAGAAAGGGAGGCGATCAGTGGAAGGCAAGGGATCGCTGGGCGATCGCTGCTTGCATGAGCAGCGATCGATCTCTGCAGCAACGCAGAGATCGATCGCCGATCGCTGCACTGCATGCAGCGATCGATCTCTGCAGCAATGCAGAGATCGATCGCTGATCGCTGCATTGCATGCAGCGATCGATCTCTGCAGCAATGCAGAGATCGATCGCTGACTTTTGACACAGCTTTGGACGGTTTTGTCCTCCCAACTTTTATTTGCTTTAATTAATTTATTTAATAGTTTTAATAGTTTTATTTAAATTGTTTTATGTTTGTTTTAAAATGAGTTTTAAGTTAGATTTTAATTCCGATTTCGATTCCAGTTTCGATTTCGGTTTAGGTTCCGCCTAGAGTTTAACTAAAAATAATAATAATAAATAAAATAATACGGGAAATACGGGTACAGTACTAGGGTCGTTACAATGGAGTTGTCCAGTCGCGTTAAGGTGGTACCTGCGAGGGACGATAGTTGAGTTGAGTCGCCTAGTCACGTTAGAGTGACACCTGCGGGGGACTCCAGTGGAGTTGCCTAGTCGCGTTAGGGTAGCACTTGCGTGGGACACTGTGTGAGTTGGACACCTGCGAGGGACTCCGTGTGAGTTGCCTAGTCGCGTTAAGGTGCGGTGTTAGCATTTGTGATGAGTTTCGGTTATGTGAATGAACAACGAAAAGCAACGAGTAGCAAACGAAAGAACAACAACTGAGTGAGTAGAAACCTCATCTGTTAGGGGTCGTGTTGCATTATGTTTGTTGTATGCATATTTCCCTACTTACTAAGCATTAGGCTGATGTTTTGTGTTCCGTGGTGTAGGTGTAGACGGGAGTACAGGTGAGGGCCTAAGGATGGGAGCGCAGTTGGTGATGTACAGGGCATACCGGTGCAGGCAGTTGTCGGGGCGTCTCGATCATGGTCTTCGGAGGGTTGTGAGTGATGATTGTTATTTTGGTATTTTTGATGTATCTAGTTGGTGACTGGGAGATTTGATACGTGTTGGCACGTTGTTTTTATAAAGGTTTTCGTAATGAATTTTTAAAGATTTTGGGTCGTTGGGTTGTTGAGTAATGGTGGTTGTATTTTGAGGATTTAATCTGTATATTCTCGGGTTTTAAATCGCAGGTTTTGGTTTATCGAATTTTAGGCGTTATGCCGTCCGTTTGATTTTAAAACAAACGATGTCGGGTTTAAGTTTGCTATTTTTAATTATATTTGGTTGAAGTCGGTTTTCTAAAATTTTTATGGGATTTGAAGGTTCGAGTGTCGGGGAGGTATGGTTAAAGTTTCGTGAATTTTGGAGGTGTTCGGGGTAGAGAAATATGAGGAAAAGTGGGGAAAGGTCAAAAGGGGTCAAAATAGAAGGTTTTTAAGCATTTTGGATCGAGAAAACCTGAGGAGGCCCGATCTGTCGGGCCTCGGACCGCGAATGGTCGCGGTGGGGGGCACAGGCGCGCCTCAGCGCGCAGGCGCGCGCGCGCAGCGTGGGCGCGCGCGGCGCCCAGCGTGCGCCCAGCGCCCCTTTTGAGCCGTTTTTTCGTTTTTTTTTAAATTTTTCCTATTTCTACAATGTTTTGACCCGACATTTTTCCGACATATTTTAAACGTATTTTGGGCCCATTTTCCAACAAAAATCGAGGGTTCGAAAAACCCAAAAACCGAGTCGAAAAATCTACGAAAATTATTTTAAACGATGTTTTAAACGCGGGTTTGGTTTGCAAACGTAGCGCACCGAGCCGGGGCGGGTTCGGGGCGTTACAGTCTCCTTCTTTGGGGCTCGACCCATTCTTCTTCCTCTAAGGGTTGTTGGATAGGGTTTCGATGTCTAGGACGCTCGGGTCTAATCCTAGAGGAGGTTTCTCGGGAAGGATCTCGTTCATAGGATTCTCTTCGAGGATGGTTTGTCATGTGTTTTCTAAGTTAGGCCATCTCAAGGGAAACGTCCTTGATTTGTTGGGTGAGAGTACCCACCAAGCCAGTTAAGGCATTGATTTGACCTTGCATACTACCTTACACGCTAGATTCACCCTCGTGTCGTGTGTGTTCGGGAGGGGGAGTGTCCCTAACCCGGTTAGGTTCTTGTTGATGTGTTGTGTCTCGTGCAAATCCACTTCTATTAGTCATTACTAAGCGTTAGGTATTTAATAACTTCCCAAATTTTAAATTTTACCGAATTTTAAATTTTAATTCTTTCTAATTTGTTTCATCTTAAATTTGTGAGGTGATTATCTAGTTAGTGTCTTAGATGAATTTTAGGCGCTATGAGATGATTCCTAACTAAGACAATAACCAATAGAAATCATGCTCAACAATTAGCATTTACATTTTGAAGTCATAAAAACAACCTAGGAATTTCAACTAACATTTAGTAAACTACTCTAAAAACTGGATTTTCAATAAGTGCTCTAATACAACAAATTCAACCAAATTTTAACAAATCTCTCAACTTTAAGCTAGAATAACTCAAGATAATATTAATACCAACTAAATAACTCCAAAAACAGCAAAGAATAAGATTAAAACACAAGTTTGATTAAGGTTAACATGCTGAAATTCTCATTTTGATAGAGCAAAATTTTCATGTAGAGCAATGTCTCAACATGGCCGATTTTAACTTCAATTTTGATGCAATCTTGCAAACCAATTTTGTGTGCTCAAATGTTATCATATAATAGATGATTCACAAAATAAATCTAAGTGCAAACAACCAACAAGATGATATGAAAACAGAGCATAAAGTACTAGAAAATTGAGAAATAACAACACATGTAACCCGATTTGATATAGTCACTTTGGCCGATTCCTATATGCATCAATATGATCAGATTATATATTAAGTTGTTGGCATATTTTAGATGCAAAACTTAGGTAAGACATAACATAATAAGCTAGAAAAGCCGAAGCAAACAAACATGCAAAAAATCGAAGCCAAATTAGCAAGGAAACCGAGAAGAAAACAAGCCACTAACCAAAGGGATTTTTGATCTTACCTTGGCCAATCTTATGCCCAATGCAAACCATATTTTACTTTAATGTTTTAAGCTACCAAATGGCAAGAATAACAAGCTGCAATATTCGATTAATCAATGATAAAAACAGCACTAAAGCATAATGAAAACAAAGCAAAAAATTTGAGCGGCTATCCATGTTTTGTACTAGATTTTTTACTAACGTCAAATGCAACTAAAACGCATAAGAGAAGCACCTTGTGCTCTGATACCACTTTACACGGTGGCCCTTAGAAAAGAGGCCGTGTAACCCACAAAATAAAACAAAGGTGCTCGGGTGTGTGAGGAGTGAAAAGTCAAGGAGAAATAAGCATGGGATGAAGATGAAATGTAACTAAAATAAAAGATGATGGTAAGTGTGATGATGGTCGAATATTAAATGAAAGAAAATGTAAGAAATGCTAAAGAAAAATGAATCAAGATGAAGGTGGAGAAGAGTGTGTGATAGGTGAATGGCCGAAATGAGAGATGGAAAATGAACATGAAATGTAGAAGGAAAAGGAATACCCTTGGTGGACCTGGGAGCTATCTTACGTGTGCTCTCAGGTGCACGTTTTTTCATAGAAAAACGACCACCATAGGCCTAGGTTTTCTTTCTCAAAACCTTAAACTCTCAAGAGAGAAAAGGTGAAGGAATGAATAAGAGTTCACCTAGTAACCCAAAACTAGGGGAATAATGGAGGGCCTCTCCACTTGATAGAAATCGAGGAACACCCGAAGGGTTTCTAACACTTAGGTTAGGAAAAGAAAAATTCTCATAAAATGGCAAAAGTTGTTTACAAACACCAATGCTATGCTTAAATAGAAAATCCTAGGGTGGATGATTAGGGTTTGGCAAAATTGAAGAAGGAATGGCAACCCTCGGATGAGGAGTGCAATCGGGTGGCTAGGATGAGGCTGGTGCGCGCGCCAATCCGAGGGAGGAGAAGCTGCCGAGCGCACGCCATCAGCGGTTCTGGATGGTGATCTGTGTGAGTGCCACACCAGCAATCCATGTGCTGCCCACGAGCCTCCATCTAACGGTCATTGTTCCTGCCCGCGTGCCTGCCTGGTGTACCTGGTGCTGCCAGCGCGGGCCAAATCAACGCCCCACATGTAATCGCGCCAAATCTTTGATCAATGGCCGAGGTTGTGCCATCTCTTTGATCCTAGTTGCCACCCACATTTGTACCTGCAATTTTTATACCTTAAGTGCGGTCTCCTCTTCGGGCTAAGGCTTGATTTAAGTCCACTTTGTTGAAGGCCTTTTCTCCTTTGATAGCTAAGTCTTCAACCTATCATCCACCAATATACAACTAGTCCTAACCTTAATTTTCATACCTTAAGTGTGGGCTCCTCTTTGGGCTAAGGTAGTGATCAATAATGTGACAAGGTTTGTAACACAAACAATGTTGGCGATGAAATCCTAGAGTTTACTAGAGGGTTTCTTTATTTGATGACCTCGACTAGTTTCATGCTGAACATTTTCTTCCAAGTCATAAATCACAGTTGGGAGAACCTACTGTACAACTGCGTTATCAATATCATCTGTCATAATCAATGGTTCCTCACTCCCCCTTGCTAAAGGAGTATCCTCAAAACATGTTGAAATGTCATAATATTTTTTTTTAATACTTCGCTAATATTAGGCAAGGAGACATTATTGGCAAAAGAAAATTGTTGTTCACAAAAAACAACATCTCGAGATATAAAGAACACCTATTTCTCTAAGTCATACAAACGCCACCCATTTTTACCAAACAAATATCCAGAAAACACACATTTACGAGAGCGAGTGTGTAACGACCCAAAATTAAGGATATATTTATTTTTTTTTAAAGAAAATTCGTGGACATTTAACTCAGGCAACATAATTCAGTCGTTTAAACCTTAGAGCAACTTATTGTAAACCTTTTTCCTTAAAAACTCGTGGACAGGTAAAAGAACAACAAACTAAATCCTTAAATTCTTAGTGTGATGACCCGGATGTGTAAGTATGGTACGATGGCTGCACGAACCGGAACCCGGATGGCGGTACGTCCACGTTGGCGAATTGGAAAGTGACGGGTCGTAAAAAGGGGGTCGTCACAATCCCACATCGCTTGGGGAAGTATGTGGAAATGAAACATATGTAAAGAGACCCTTCCAACATAGCAAGACGCGTTTTGGAGCACAATTGAAAACGGATCCCATAAGAACTCCGAAGTTAAAAGTGCTTCGGAGAGAGAAATCCCAGGTTGGGTGACCTTCCAGGAAGTTTCTCGCCAAACAAAGCCGTGAGGGGAGATATTGGGCTGCGGCTCAATCCCCAGAGGAATCTGGAACCCGGATGGCGGTACGTCCACGTTGGCGAATTGGAAAGTGACGGGTCGTAAAAAGGGGGTCGTCACAATCCCACATCACTTGGGGAAGTATGTGGAAATGAAACATATGTAAAGAGACCCTTCCAACATAGCTAGATGTGTTTTGGAGCACAATTGAAAACGGATCCCATAAGAACTCCGAAGTTAAAAGTGCTTCGGAGAGAGAAATCCCAGGTTGGGTGACCTTCCAGGAAGTTCTCGCCAAACAAAGCCGTGAGGGGAGGATATTGGGCTGCGGCTCAATCCCCAGAGCGGACAATATCTTGCTGGGAAATGGGGTCGTTACAAATGGTATCAGAGCCTGTACCCAACCGGAAATGTGGCCAACGAGGACGTTGGGCCCCCGAGGGGGGGTGATTGTGATGACCCGAATGTGTAAGTATGGTACGATGGCTGCACGAACCGGAACCCGGATGGCGGTACGTCCACGTTGGCGAATTGGAAGGTGACGGGTCTTAAAAAGGGGGTCGTCACAATCCCACATCGCTTGGGGAAGTATGTGGAAATGAAACATATGTAAAGAGACCCTTCCAACATAGCTAGATGTGTTTTGGAGCACAATTGACAACGGATCCCATAAGAACTCTGAAGTTAAAAGTGCTTCGGAGAGAGCAATCCCAAGTTGGGTGACCTTCCGGGAAGTTCTCGCCAAACAAAGCCGTGAGGGGAGGATATTGGGCTGCGGCTCAATCCCCAGAGCGGACAATATCTTGCTGGGAAATGGGGTCGTTACAAATGGTATCAGAGCCTGTACCCAACCGGAAATGTGGCCAACGAGGACGTTGGGCCCCCGAGGGGGGGTGATTGTGATGACCCGAATGTGTAAGTATGGTACGATGGCTGCACGAACCGGAACCCGGATGGCGGTACATCCGCGCGGGCGAACTGGAAGGTGACGGGTCTTAAAAAGGGGGTCGTCACAATCCCACATCGCTTGGGGAAGTATGTGGAAATGAAACTCTGAAGTTAAAAAGTGCTTCGGAGAGAGCAATCCCAAGTTGGGTGACCTTCCGGGAAGTTCTCGCCAAACAAAGCCGTGAGGGGAGGATATTGGGTTGCGGCTCAATCCCCAGAGCGGACAATATCTTGCTGGGAAATGGGGTCGTTACACTTAGAACTTGACTCTTTCATATATGACAGCGTATTAATTCTCAAAGTTGGATGACATAAAATCGGGAACAATCTTGTTCATAAAATCAATCGGCTTAATTGTCCACGGATTACTTTGGCATTTTCGTCCACTGACTAATAAACATTAACGCTCTCTGATCAAGTGGCTTCATCGTCCACAGACTACGTTCATAGACTTACTTAATTTATCATCCACAAACCACGTGACTTACTCGTCCACGGTCCACGTGACTACTTACTCACGGGTTGCATAAACTTATCGTCCACAGACCAACGTCCATGGACTTACTTAAATTTGTCGTCCACGGACCACGTGACTTTATCGTCACAGTCCACGTGAACACTTACTCACGGGTTACATAGACTTATCGTCCACAAACCAACGTTAATGGACTTACTTAAATTTGTTGTCCACGGACCACGTGACTTTATCGTCCACAATCCTCGTGACAACTTACTTTGGACGACAACTCAACATCGTTCTCTTGCCTTGGACTCGCCCCTAACTTTGGGCGATGACTCATTCATTTATTCTGGACGACAATTTTACTTACGACTCTAGACTACTGTTTTTACTTACAAAACATAACACATAGACAACCAATCAATCACCTCCACTTGCGAACGTTCGGCTAGCTCTCTGGAACTAACTCTACAAGTAACCTCACATCTTAATTCACAGAAATCATCTTTTAACATAAAACTTAACATACGTAGCGGAAGACTTAAGGAAAACAGATCTTTAGTCTTAAAAAAAATCTTCTTTAAACCTGAAATTGTACCAGACAATCCCAGTATTCATCATCATAAGAAAACTTTAACATACTACTGCTTCAGTATCATAAACCTTACAAAACATGTTACGAGCAACACTCCACCGGTTAAAATCGCTTCCCAGCCACAAAATCAACGCCATTAGCATCATCCAGTAACCAAACTTAAACATCCTCATTCGGTTTGAAGTCTTCACCTTCCAACTCGTCACCTACATCATAAAGTTTAAACTATAAGCTTAATGCTTAGTAAGGAGTGCAACGTTTACATAAATGCTCATGAATGCATAGTTAGTAAAATCATGTTAACATTTTTTGTTCAAATCATAGGAGACATGTCCATGTTTGTGTTATTGATCATATCATGGGAATCATGTTCTTGTTCATCGTTCATTTATGTGCGTGTACTTGGTCCTTGCAGACAGAAATCTTGGTCCATTGAATGGACAGTGACATATACATGTTCGTTTGCTTGTTCTTGTTCTTTTCATGTTCTTGTTCATCATTCATTTAAGGAGCATGTACATAAAACATTTTCGTATTATTGGAAGACAAATCATGATGCAGGAACATGAATGCACTTAAATCTTCAAGCTATGAAAAGAATCATACCAGAACAGACGACTTCATAAACTCTAACAGAACATCACATAACATAACTCTCAGTCATCCATAATTCATCAAGTAACATCAATATAGATTTTTTAGTACCCTTGTGATGTAGAGCCCTAAAGGCCAAAAACCTAGCACACTCACTTACCTGGACTCCTTAGCTATGTCGTACCTTCACTTGAATCCTTCTCCACCTAAGACATTTCATACTCCAATGTTAAATATATCCTGAATAATCTAAACTCAGAGCTGGTAAAATCTTAGTTAAAGAAATCATCCTAGAATCTAGCTTAAACCTCTAAGGCATTTTGCTGAGCACTTAGTGTGCAGAGCTTAACCTTCATTAACCTTAATGGCATTATCGTCTATACTACCAGATTCAAATTTCTCAAGGTCTAAAAAATCGACCATAATCAGAACTCTATCATCAATGTCTTCGTTAAGAAAACTCAAGGTATTGCCATTATCCTAACATTGTCCGTTTCTCAATCTTCAAACATTAACCCAATAACCATTCCTAAATCGAACACTAAATGAAAGAATCTTCTAAACCTTACCTGAGCCTTGAATCGTCGAAGAAGGAGGAGGAAGAAATCGGTTGCTGAAGGAGGAAAATTTCTGGGAGAAGAAAGTCGGCTACAGGAGGGGTTTTAAATGAGGTTTTAGACTTTCCTTTTTCTATTTTTATCGATCCAGCTCACTTAATTACAATTCTTCCCATTAAACCTACTTTTCTTTTATAAACTCTTTATTCCATAAACCACTCCATAAATATTCACAGAAAATATTCCCGACCAAGGTGCTGGTTGTTACATCCTTTCCTCCTTAAACAAAATTTTTGTCCTAAAAAATTGCTTAAACGAAAAGTTCAGGATACTTGTCCATCATATCTTGTCGTCTCTCCCAAGTGGCTTCCTCGATGTTGTGATTCCTCCATAACACCTTAACCAATGGGACCTCTTTGTTCTGCAACATCTTTACTGAGGAATCGAGAATTCGCAATGGTTTCTCTTCATACATTAAGGTTGGTTGAATTTCAATCTCCACCGGTTCCAAAACTTGTGTCGGATCGTGTATGCATTTCCTCAACATTGATACGTGAAAGACATTGTGTACTCCGTCCATAGATAAAGGCAGTAGCAACCTGTATGCTATTTCCAATCCTTGCCAAGATAGGAAATGGTCCAACGAATCGAGGATTGAGTTTCCCTCTTTTTCCAAACCTCATGACTCCTCTAAACGGAGAGATCTTAAGGAAAACTACATCACCGACAGCAAACTCAAGATCCCTTCTTCTCTTATACGCATAACTCTTATGTCGGCTTTGTGCATACAACATTCTTTTTCTAATAATGGCAATCATGTTGACATCTGCTGTAAAATCTCGGGGCCTAAGATTTTTGTTTCACCAACTTCGTCCCAGTATAAAGGCGACCTACATTTTCTGCCATATAATGCTTCGTAAGGTGCCATACCAACGGTGGACTGGTAACTATTGTTGTAAGAAGACTCAACCAAAGGCAGGTAACGGCTCCATGTTACCTGAAATTTCAGCACACATGCTCTCAACATATCCTCGAGTATCTGAATTGTCCGTTCAGATTGTCCATCAGTTTGAGGGTGGAAAGCAGTACTGAAGGTTAACTTTGTACCCATCGAGCCTTGTAGACTTTTCCAAAACCTTGAGGTAAATCTGGGATCTCTATCTGAGACAATTGTCACCGGAATCCCATACAATCTAATGATCTCCTGCACATACAAGTCAGCAAACTGGTCCATCGTATAAGTCATCTTTACTGGTAGGAAGTGAGCTGATTTCGTTAATCTGTCAACAATGACCCAAATACGATCATGGCCTTTAGTCATTTTTGGCAATCCCACCACAAAGTCCATGGCTATGTTCTCCCATTTCCATTCAGGAATCGGTAAAGGTTGGAGAGTACCTCCCAGTCTTTGATGTTCTGCCTTAACTTGCTGGCACACCATACATGACTCCACATATTTGGCAACATCACACTTCAAATTTGGCCACCAGTAAAGCAACTTCAAGTCTCGGTACATCTTGGTATTGCCTGGATGCACTGAGAAAGACGATGAGTGTGCTTCAGCCAAAACAAATTTTCGTAACTCCTCATCAAACGGAACATACCATCGGTCACTAAACTTCAGAAAACCATTCAAAGAAAGGCTAAACTCAGAAGAATCATCTACCAATTTTCTCATGATGTTATCTTTTTCCTTTGAATCCTTCTTGTTGAGCCTCCTTGATTCTATCCAAAATGGTTGGTCGGATGGTCAAATCCGAAAGTAAGGCTAACGACTCAGAAGTTATCTCCAATTCAAACTTCTGAACTTCCATCTTCAAAGGTACAGACATGGCTGATACAGCGGGCTGCATTGTCGTTGACATCTTGCTTAATGCATCGGCAACCGCATTGGCCTTGCTTGGGTGATACTTAATTTCAAAATTGTAGTCTTTAACAAATTCAAGCCAACGTCTCTGCTTCATGTTCAATTCCTTTTGAGTGAAGAGGTGTTTCAAACTTTTATGGTCCGAAAACACCTCACACTGTTGTCCGTACAGGTAGTGTCTCCAAATCTTCAATGCAAAAACCACAGTGGCTAACTTCAAGTCGTGAGTGGGGTAATTATGCTCATAACTTTTTAACTGTCTGGAAGCATACGCCACAACCTTGCCTTCTTGCATTAATATACACCCCAGACCAACTTTGGATGCATCACAATAAACGCTAAACCTTCCTTCTTCAACTGGGAGTGTTAACAGAAGGGCTGTCGTTAACTTCTGTTTTAGTGTCTGGAAACTCTCTTCACATGCTCCTGTCCAAGAGTACTTAATGTCCTTCTTTGTTAAACTTGTTAAGGGTTTGGCTATTATTGAAAATCCCTTAATAAACTTCCTATAATAACCTGCCAAACCAAGGAAACTTTGGACCTCGCTGGCATTCCTTGGTTGTGGCTAGTCCTTTACTGCTTGAATTTTGGTTGGATCAACAGATATGCCCTCAGCAGAGATGACATGACCCAAAAAGTTGACTCTATCAAGCCAAAACTCGCACTTGTAAAATTTGGCATATAACTGTTGTTCTAGTGTTGCCAAAACAATCTTCACGTGTTCTGCATGTCGCGTCCCTTAACACTATACCCTTAATTTCCCATGTAAATTTTCTTTTCTTTTTATATTTTTCAAGTGAACCCTTTCGTTAAACCGTCAAGTCAATTGTAAATCGTGGGAGTATATAAAAAAACTCTTAATTTCCCATGTAAATTTTTTTTTCTTTTTATATCTTTCAAGTGAACCCTTTCGTTAAACCGTCAAGTCAAGTGTAAATCGTGGGAGTATATAAAAAAAAAACATTTAAATGAAACATATAAAACCGAGGGGTGAGAATCGTTTAAAACCCATTCAAATAAGTGTTGAAATTGCTTTGAAAAACATTTAAAGAAATTATATAAAACGGAAGGAAGACATAGCAAGGAAATCGAGGACAAAAACGTCAAAATTAACAAAATAGAAGGGCAATCGATCGGCTGCTTGACAGCATATCGATCGGCCCATAGGTAGCCGACCGATCGCACCATGTTCTACGATCGATTGGCTGCTATTCTGGAATAAATTCCAGAACACAAATATAAGAAGCTGATCGTACGCCCCTCTTCTGGCGAACGATCGCGAACCCCTCTGGAATTCCAGAGAGTTTTGCGTTCGATCGCCACACTGTCTGCGATCGAACGGCTTGCTCTATGGTTTACCAGAGAGCATGCCTTCTTCATTTTTTTCTCCATCGACACCCTGTACACACATCACAAATCCTCCTTCACTTTTCATTTTTATCAAATGTCAATAACTCCTCTAACACTCATTCATCATATAAAAACACCTTACATAAAACCACTCCAAACATATTCGAAAACGTAGTAAAATTTCATAAAAACAACTGCTTGGGTCCATTTAAAAATCAAACAAAACCCCTATAAAATTTGACAACCAAGCAGTTCGATAACATCAAATTAACAAGCTTAACAAAACGCTTTATAAAATGGTTTACCAAAATGTTCAAAACATCAATACACTTATCTATCAACTATCCAAATATCAACATCCTAAAATGTTCTATCTATACATCTTTCCTACATTTCTATCTATCAAATCGTCAAAACATTTACTTACGTCCCCACGGGTCAAAAAGCGCACTGACTGCCCAGCACACTCCCACGGGCCATCTTTCTTCAACTGATCATTCCTCGTGTGGAGGGATCTCGTCCTCACCTGTATCAAGATCACCTACATCATACAGACAACTATGAGCTAAAGGCTCAGCAAGTTTCGTAAATGCAGATGCATGCTGTGCATATGAAGTTCAGAAATCATGCAACATTTTCTTATCATTAAGTCGCAGACAGAATGTCATCGAGATCTCAGCCCGCTAGATGGAGAGGGCACATCCAGCGGTCGGACAACCCTTTCTACTTACCGGGGGGTACACGCTTACATCCGTATACAGCCGTGCCTGAGCCCCACTTCACATGACCAGATAACAGATTACGTAGGTTCATTTCGTTTTAGGCGATGTGGTATTGTGACAAGCCCCTTTTGGCCTTCACAATAGATCAATAGCCCTCTTTCAGGCCACATCTCTTTTCATGAAAACATAGTGCGGAAATTCATTTTCTTTGCATAATTGAAAACCATGATGCATGGACAATTACGTGTATAAAGTAAACATACAACATGTGTACCATCAAGACGATAAAAGCATAACCTAAAAAGAAGAACTAATCCTAACTACCCAACCAAAGCATTTAAACAAACGAATCACCAATGTTCCTCGACAAGACTTCAGCGTACGGTGTAGGCTAATCGGCCATAGTAAGTCACGAGAACTTACCTCGCGTCCGTTGCACTACTAGCTCCGTCCACGAGCATTGTTCACTTAAGGCAAATTCACAACATTTGTCATTAAAACGCGTTTAAACCATTAAACGTCCAAACTAACTAAACTCTTAACTAAAGAATTGTTCTAAAACTTTAATTTAACTCATTGAGGCATTTTATTGAGCAATTTATGCTCGACACCTCAAAAGCTCCATTAATGGGGTTTTCCAAAGCTCTAATTTTTTCCGAAACCCTAACATTCCTCAATAAACCAATTAACTTCATCTAATAACGCCCAAAACGTTCGTTGTACTCACAAATACAGTAAACCTAGAGATTTTAACTCTAAATCACGTTTTTAACAAAAATCTTAAACGAACCCTAATCGTTTAAACTCTAGAAATCGAAGTAAACCTTCCAAAAACCATTGAATCGTACCTAGGGTCGGGTTTGGAGGAGAAAACGTGAAGGACGATGGTTGATCGGAGAAGCGTTGGTCGTTGGAGAGGAGAAGCGCGTGAGGGAGAGATGAAGTCGCCGAGAGGAGAAGAGAGAAAGGGGGAAAATCGTGAAGTGTTTCTGGAGAAGAGAGGTTTGTGATTTTTAATAAAAATTAACTTGTTAAATGACCATTTTTCCATTCCTTTGATTTTCTTTTTGTTTCGTTAATTATCTAACGATTCGGCTTCTCCAAATTTCTTTATTTCACCAATAACTCTAACTTATTATCAGGGCTTTATTAAAACTGTCCGTCCGCAAATCGGATCCCGTTTACTATTTTTTATTAAAACGTCCCTCATATTACGAGGAACGAAATTATCGTAATTTAGCGTTACAACTCCTAAATTCTCGAAATTTTCTTAAAATCCATATTAATTATTAGGATCGTAATAACGCTTTCCGTTCGCAGAACGGACCCAATTTAACATATTTGCAAAAATGTCCTCATATATTAAAATAACAAAATTCCATAAAACCGGGTGCTACATTGCATGTTTGTCCTTAGTTTGAGAATAAATCAAAATGTCATCTATAAATACAATAACAAAATTGTCCAAATATTCTCGAAATACTCGGTTCATCATGTCCATGAAGGCTGCAGGCGCGTTTGTTAATCCAAATGACATCACGAAGAATTCATAATGTCCATATCAGGTCCTGAACGCGGTCTTAGGTACATCCTCATCCTTAACTTTTAACTGGTAGTAGCCCGAGCGTAAGTCAATTTTTAAAAACACAGTGGCTCCTTGAAGTTGGTCAAACAGATCATCAATTCGGGGTAATGGATATTTAATCTTGATGGTCAACTTATTCAATTCTCTGTAGTCAATGCACATTCTAAGGGATCCATCTTTCTTCTTAACAAACAAGACGGGCGCACCCCAGGGCGAACAACTAGAGCGTATGAAACCCTTGTCTACCAATTCCTGCAACTGAGTTTTTAGTTCCTTCAATTCAACTGGTGCCATGCGGTAGGGATTCTTAGACACTGGTGAGGCTCCAGGGTAGGTATCAATCACAAATTCTATCTCTCTATCAGGCGGGACCCCCAGCAAGTCATCCAAGAACACTTCATGGAAATCCCGAACTAAGGGAACATTTTGGAGTTTCAGTTTATCTCTTCCTCGTATATCAATTATACTAGCTAGGTAACCTGTACATCCAATTTTTAGTAACTGCTGAGCCTCCAATGAAGATATAATCGGCATTTTCCTTATTTTTGGGATGGCTTAGAAGGAATATGTCACGACCCCAACCCGGTCAGGGCAGTCACGACCTAACCATAACTTATTCCTAACTTAGCTTCCAAAAGTTTACTTAGAAATTCTCTCTTTTTTTTTTTTTTTGCAAAACCCTTTCCATAATACTTAAACAAAATATAAACAATTAAACAAAATCAATAAAATAAGGGGGGCAAAATTGACAAATGCTAGCCAAAGGAGGGGCGACTGATCTGTAACGCCCGAGAATTTCGTTTTAGGGATTTCGAGCTATAAGTTTCGAGTTTTAAATATTTTAAGCATTATAGAGTTTTAATTCGTAGAAATAATAAAATAAGTCTAAATGGCAAACATGAAGTTTTATTAGGACCCTAAGAATGAGTAGGAATATTTGGGGAAATAAGGGATTTTTGGAGGAACCAAATAGTTAGGTAAATTGTTAACAAAACAATGGAATTGAACTAAGGGCAAAATAGTAAATTAGGAAATCAAAATTTAATTAAAAAGCCAAATCTCTCCATTTTCCCCTCATTTCTCTCTTCCTCCACGTGAAGCCCTCTCACGATTCTCCTCTCCCTTGCGACGCTCTCCCTCCATCGATCGCTCACTTCTCCGAGTTCCCGCTAGTTTCTCTACGGTTTTCTTCCCCAAATCAATCTTCTAGGTAAGTTCTACACTCTAGACAAGTTTATTTGTGGTTTTAGGGTTTATTTCAATTTAGGGTTTGATGAGAATTGTTGGTTTTAGTTAGAAATCGATAGTTTAACGATATTAATGTTCGTTGATGATGTATTTATGATTATTGGAGTGGTTGGTGTAAATTAATGGTGTGGGTTGATGTTTAAGGTTTAGGTTTGGTTGTTGGAGGTTGGTAAAACACCAATAATGGAGCTTTGAAGTTAGTGAGCACCAAGTGCTCGATGAAATGCCCTAATAAAGTGGATTAGAGTTTTTGGGAAATTTACCTTAGCTCAAGATTTCGTTTAGCTTTGAAATTAATGATTTAGAGTTAATACTAACGACGTGCTATGAAATGCCTTAGGTAATCCAAGCTCTTCAAGGACGGTGCTCGGCATTGCTAGGACACCAGGTAAGTGAGTGTTAGGTTTTTCGGCCCCTAAGGCCCTACGTCGTAACGATGTTGATAATGTTGGTAGAATGAAGTTAGGAAGTTATATGGGTTGGTGATAAGACGGGTAGCTTAAAGTAGTGCCTTAGCGATTAGTTAGTGGTCGTTCGATAGGTGTTTCTACGTATGTCATTCCTCATTCATCATGTTTTATTAAAGTGCATACGAACTATTTATGAGCATGTTTTATGAAAACGTCAAATTAAAGAACGATCACAAATTCTGAATGATGTATGTTTCTCACGGGGCAAGTTATGTGTTTCTCATGGGGCAAGTTACATGTTTCTCACGGGGTAAGTTATGTGTTTTTCACGGGGCAAGTTATGTGTTTCTCACGGGGCAAGTTACATGTTTCTCACGGGGCAAGTTATGTGTTTCTCACGGGGCAAGTTATGATTCTCACGGGGCAAGAAAACGGTTTAACGAAACGAAACAAAGTTGTTTTACAAATGTCATGCATATATATGTAATCGTTATGTTTAGTACACTCTTTACTAAGCATTAGGCTTAATGTATTTATCGTATGATGTAGGTGACGAGAACGAAGGTGAAGAACCTCCTTATGATGATCAAGCGTAGATGATCGATGGGCAGAGCTCGTGGCGGCGGGGCGTGTTTTGGCTAGGCTGGTTGACTCATGGTTAGATGATTTTTTTGAGAGTTTTGGTGATGTTTGGGTTAATGGTGAATTAAATAGATTTTTCGTAGAACTGGATACATTTAGGATGTTTGGTGATTGAATAGATAATATATTACGTTTTGTTATGTTTTGATATTTTTCAAACAGGAAGGAAATGTTAAACTTTTAAATGGAACCACGCGGTTCGTTTTTATGAAATTTGATTATGTTTAAAAGTGGATTGTGTTGGTTTGAAGTGTATTTTATGGGATGTATGTAAAGATTGTGTGAAGAAGGAGTGAGAAAAGTGAAGAGTGTGTTTTGAATTATGAATGTGAAGTGCAGGGCGCGGAAGGAAGAAGAGAAGAAAGAAAGAGGGGAGGAAGAAATAAGGGAGCTGTGCTCTCTGGAAAATTCCAGAGAGCATGGCGATTGGTCGCCACAGCATGGCGATCAATCACCACTCCTTGCCTGCGATCGCCTGAAGTGGCGATTCGCATGGCGATGTAAGCAATCGCTGAAGGGCGATTGCTCGCCAGGAGCAATCGCCACCTGTTCTGCCCTTTTCTTGGCCGAACTTATAAAAAAAAATGTTTTAATTTAATTGTTTTCTTTTATTACTTAATTGATTAATTGTTGGTTTTAAGTTTATTTTGAATAGATTTCAAAGTAGTTTTCATACACCGTTAATAATTTTCAATTCTAACTTTAAAAGTTTTATTTCCGCACGAAAGTCAGATTTAGAGTTTGTACGTATAAAAAAAAAAAAAAAATTATTAGGGTACGGGTAAGGGTCGTCACATGATCGCCCTTCCTTACTGGTAAACAGTCGCCAGAAAAGAAACGCGAGGGGCGATCGATCGCCCTTATTTGGGAGATCGTTCACCCCATATGATCGCCCAGCGATCGCCTGTTAGGCGATCGCTCGGCAACCGCTCTGGAAGTTTACTTCCAGAGCGCTTGCCTTATTGCGATCGATCCCCTTCCCATGGAGATCGATCGCCAATGGCTCTGGAATTCCATTCCAGAGCCATGCTTCTTCTCCCTTCTTCTTTTCTCTATCCTTTGTGTTTCCTCAACATATTCTCTATACTCAACAACATAAATTTTTCTTAAACTAAAACAAAACTCTCATTCATAGATCATCCAAAACACGACACTAATATAACCTACAATCTCGGGAAAAACTCAAGAAAACGAACCGTGTGGATCGCTCAGCAACCGAGCCAATCCTCATAGTTCAAAACACCTAAAACATAGAATATATCAATAAAACCACAAATCCAACAATTAATCATAGATATGGAAATTCCTAAAACTTCATCAAAACCAATACGTACCAATTCATCCAATGATTCAACTCCAAGTCTACATTCACTACATAAATTCCCAAAATGTGTAACTCATCTAAACAACCTAAAGTCTATCCTTGTTCCTACTCATTCACCTCTATACATCATATTACCCCAAAAAGTGCGGAGCCCAAACTCGAATCATCATACCAAGCCAAAACAAGCCCCGTCGCCACGATCCTCGTCCATCAAAAACCTAAGCATTTTCTTCCGGAGGGAAATTCTTACCTTCGTTATCGTCACCTACATCATACGATAAATACAGTAAGCCTAATGCTTAGTAAAGAGTGCACTAAACATAACATTACATATATGCATGACATTTATAAAACATATTCGTTTTGGTTTTATTTTCTTTAACTTAAATCATTCGTCTATATGATAGACCATTTCCTTGCCCCGTGAGAACCGTATCTTGCCCCGTAAGGACAATATCTTACCCCATAAGAACACATACCACATCACATAGTTCGTTGTCAATCATTTCTTCAACTTTTATAAAACATGCTTATAAATAGTTCATATGCACATTTAGGAAAAACATGATGCATGAGGACAAACATTCACATAGGGAAATCATCGAAGACAAACCCTTAAACGTCTATAGCCCGTAGGCGGACGAACACTTAGTTAGAAGCTAAACATTCATCCTAGGATACCCGACTCACCAAAACCCTTACAACCAACGAACACCATCATCTAAATCATACAATTTCTGTATCGTTACGACGTAGGGCCTTCGGGGCTGGAAACCTAACACTCACTTAGCTGGCGTCCTAGATATGCCGAGCACCGTCCTGAGAGCTTGGGTCACCTAAGGCATTTTTATAACACGTCATATGACGTAGGGCCTTCGGGGCAGGAAACCTAACACTCACTTAGCTGGCGTCATACATATGCCGAGCACCGTCCTGAGAGCTTGGGTCACCTAAGGCATTTTCATTACACGTCATTAGTTTTAACTCTAAATCATCAACTTTAAAACTAAACGAAATCCCGAGCTAAAACATTTTCTTCAAAAACTCTAATTCACTTCATTTGGGCATTTCGTCGAGCACGTTGTGCTAACTAATTTCTAAACCTCATTAATGGTTTTCAACAACCTAAAATTCACCCTAAACACTAACCAACACCATTAATTCACACTAATTACTCCAATAATCATAAATACATCTTTGTTGGGCATTAATTTCATCAAACTATCGATTCCTCCTAAAACCAACAATTTCTCAACAAACCCTAAATCGAATAACACCCTAAAATAACTATTAAACTAACTCAAAGTGTAGAACTTACCTAGAGTGTCGATTTGGAAAAGGGAAATCGAAGGAAAACGTCGAAAAATCGGAGGAGTCGCCTACGTTGGAGAATCGGCGATGAAGGAGAAGAAGAAATCGCCAAGGGAGGGAGAGAACCGCGTGGAGGGAGAGAAAAGTGAGGGAAAATAGTGAGTTTTCTAATTAAGTAAAATTTGATTTAACAAATTACTTAAATGCCCTTTTTTTATTTCCTTGCTTAAACTCTTTAATTAACCTATCAATTTAGTTTTTCCAAAATTATTTTATTTAACCAAATATTCCTATTTAATCCTAGGGTTCTAACGAAACTTTTCGTTTGCTAAATGGACTTAATTTACTATTTCTACGAGTCAAAACAATATACGATAATAAATTGGGAACCCGGGAACCTAAGACTCAAAACCCTTAGAAACGGAAATTTCTGGGCATTACATCCTACCCTTCTTATTTAGAATTTTGTCCCCAAATTTTGTACCTGAAAAACTCTGGATACCTATCCATCATGTCTTGTTGTCGTTCCCACATTGCTTCCTCTACGTTTTGGTTTCTCCATAGTACCTAACCAATGGGATTGACTTATTGCGTAATACTTTAACTGAAGATTCAAGAATCTGTATCGGTCTCTCCTCATAAGTCAAGGTCAGTTGTATTTCAAGGTTAACTGGTTCTACCACGTGCGTTGGATCCCTTACACATTTCCTTAACATCGACACGTGGAAGACATCATGCACACCTTCCATAGACAACAGTAACTGAAGCTTGTATGCTGTAGCCCCAATTCTTTTTGTAATAGGGAACGATCCAACGAATCGCGGATTCAACTTCCCTCTTCTTCCAAATCGAACCACGCCTTTGAACGGCGAAACCTTTAAAAACACCTCATCACCAACAACAAACTCTAGACTTCGTCTTCTCCGATCAGCATAGCTCTTTTGGCGACTCTGTGCGGTTTCCATTCTTTGTCTAATTAAGATAACCTTCTCTGATAGTTGCTGTAATATTTCTAGTCCAAGCAATTTAGCTTCGCCCACTTCATCCCAATATAGCGGCGACCTACACTTTCTTCCGTACAGCGCTTCGTATGGAGCCATTCCAATCGTAGACTGATAACTGTTATTGTATGCAAATTAAACCAAGGGAAAATATCGGCTCCACGACGCCTGAAACTCTAGTACGCATGCTCTCAGCATATCCTCGAGTATCTGAATCATCCTCTTAGATTGTCCGTCAGTCTGTGGGTGGAAGGCTGTGCTAAAAGTCAATTTGGTACCCATAGTGCTTTGCAAACTCTTCCAAAACCTCAAAGTAAACCTGGGATCCCGATCCAAAACAATCGACACTGGAACCCCGTGTAACCTTATGATCTCCTGAACATACAGTTCTGCGAACTGATTCATTGTAAAAGTCATTTTAACTGGAAGGAAATGAGCCGTCTTTGTCAATCTATCCACTACGACCCATATACTGTCATGCCCTTTTACTGTCCTTGGTAATCCGACTACGAAGTCCATTGCAATGTGATCCCACTTCCACTCGGGAATCGGTAGTTGTTGTAACATCCCACCTGGTCTTTGGTGCTCTGCTTTCACTTGCTGGCATACTAGGCAAGATTGTAAATAACTGGCCACATCGAGCTTCATGTTCGGCCACCAATAAAGCACTTTCAGATCTCTGTACATCTTGGTGTTACCTGGATGCACTGAGAACGACGATGAATGTGCCTCTGCCATGATCAACTTTCTTAACTCCACATCCTTCGGAACATACCAACGGTCCTGAAATCTCAGAATGCCATCTTCCGAGTAACTGAATTCGGAAGACGTATCAGATAACTTGGCTACAATAGTATCCCTTTCATTCGTGTCTAATTGTTGAGCCTCTTTAATTTTGTCCAACAGAGTAGGCCGTATTGTCAAGTCTGCAAGTTGGGTCGAAAGCTCAGAAACCACCTCTAAATCTAGCCTCTGAATCTCGTTCCTCAAAGAAGCTGACATACTACTAACGATTGACTCCACGGTCCTAGGCATCCTACTCAATGAGTCGGCTACCGTGTTTGCTTTTCTAGGATGATACTTGATTTCGAAGTCGTAGTCTTTCACAAATTCTAGCCATCTTCTCTGTCTCATGTTTAAATCCTTCTGTGTAAAGAGATACTTTAAACTTTTATGGTCTGAATAAACTTCACACTTCTGTCCATAAAGGTAGTGTTTCCATATCTTCAACGCAAAAACAACTGCGACAAACTCTAAGTCATGCGTCGGATAATTTTATTCATAGCTCTTCAACTGCCTAGAGGCATAGGCAATGACCTTTCCTTCCTGCATCAACACACATCCCAATCCTACTTTGGACGTATCACAGTATATACTGAATACTCCATCTTCCACTGGTAGAATCAATAAAGGCACTGTAGTCAACTTTTGCTTTAGAGTCTGAAAACTTTCCTCACAGGCTTTAGTCCATTCATACTTCACTTCCTTCCTTGTCAAGTTCGTTAGAGGCTTGGCTATGATTGAAAACCCCTCGATAAACTTCCAATAATATCCAGCCAGGCCTACGAAACTTCGTACTTCACTTGCATTTTTAGGCTGAGGCCATTCCTTTACAACTTGAATCTTGGTCGGATCCACTGAAACACCTTCTTTCGAAATTACGTGGCCTAAGAAGTTCACCTGATTCAGCCAGAACTCACACTTGGAAAGCTTAGCATATAGTTGGTGTCGCTTCAAGGTAGACAAAACGGCTCTTAAGTGCTCTGAATGCTCTTCACTAATTCGGGAATATACCAAGATGTCATCTATGAATACTATCACGAACTTATCCAAGAATTCTCGAAACACTTTATTCATGAGGTCCATAAATACTGCCGGGGCATTCGTCAAACCGAAAGACATGACCATAAACTCATAGTGTCCGTAACGTGTTCTGAAGGCAGTCTTTGGTACATCCTCAACTTTGACTTTCAACTGATAGTACCCTGAACGTAGATCAATTTTTGAAAATATCGTGGCCCATTGCAACTGGTCAAATAAGTCATCAATCCTCGGCAATGGATATTTATTCTTTATAGTCAGCTTATTCAATTCACGGTAATCTACGCACATTCTTAAGGAGCCGTCCTTCTTCTTTACGAACAACACTAGAGCGCCCCAAGGAGAAATGCTCAGGCGTATAAAACCCTTGTCCGTTAGTTCTTTCAACTGGGCTTGTAACTCTTTCAACTCAATCGGTGCCATTCTATATGGATTCTTAGACACGGGTGTTGAACCAGGAATAATATCAATGGAAAAACTCAATTCACGGTCAGGAGGCAAACCTGGTAATTCATCTAGGAAGACCTCTGGAAACTCCAGAGCCATAGGAATGTCACATAGCTCCTTCTCACTCGATATCCGCATGTCAAGAACACTCGCTACAAATCCCGAACATCCTGACTTGGTAGAGTTCCGAGCATACATAGAGGTCACCACAAGTATCTGACTTGAACGGAGGGTTGCTTGAAACGAAAAGCTCTCTCCGCCCGGAGGTCTAAAATCAACTGCACCTGACCTGCAATTAATCGTGGCATGGTGCCTGAACAGCCAATCCATACCCAATATCACGTCGTATCCCTTCATGGTTATGATGACCAAATTTGCATACAGTTTTCGACCATTAATAGTTATAATATCCCCTTGTATCGCCTGTTAAGAATTTAGGTACTCACCGGAGGGCAACATAACACTATAGCTACGATTTGCTGGAACGAAATCTAGATTCCTCTCAACAACATATTTTAGAGCTATCAAAGAATGGGTCGCCCCATGTCAATCAGAACATGAGCCGCATATCAACAAACTAGTATAGTACCTGAAACAACTGAAGGCTGAGCAGCTTCCTCATCTTCAATAAGGGAAAAGATCCGGGAGGGACCATCCGATGGCCTCTTGCTTGGCTCAAGACAATCAATGGCTTTGTGCCCCACCTTGTCACATCAAAAACACCGACCGGAATGTAACTTACACTCTCCATAGTGGTTCTTCTGGCAAGTAGGGCATAAGGGAGCTTGTGATGCCCCTTGCGGACGTTTACCTTGGTCCTGAGCTCTCGGTGCCTCATTTGTTCACTTGACACCATGCTGTGGTTGTGGCTGCCCACCTCGGTTTGGCGGTAGTTGTACATCTCTAATGAATTGCCTCGACACTTCTCTCTGCCGCTGAAGTTTCATCTCAATATCATCAAGTTCGAGGGCTTTTTCCACAATCTTGTGAAAAGGTATGTCTTCGGTACCTGCCGTCATCACCCCTTTCTGCATTTCCAACGTCAAACCTTGCACAAATTAATAAATTTTATCCTCCTCCTCGTAAATCATATATCCCGCGTACGGTGATAATGAATCGAACCTCTGCACAAACTCGGCCACTGTCCCTAATTGGTGTAGTCGGGAGAATTCCGCCTTCTTACTGGCCCTAAGAGCTCGACTGAAGTATTTGTTGTAGAATACAATTATAAACCTTTCCCATGTCATAGGCTCCACATCTGTAGTAGCCTTAATCGTGTCCCACCAGAATATAGCGTCTTTCTCCAAATTGAATACTGCACGCATCACCTTATCGGCTTCCTCTACTTTTGCATAGGCAAACATACTTTCAATCTTACGAATCCACCGTTCGGCACCCGTAGGATCTAAAGACTGTCCATCGAAAGCCGGAGGCCCAAGGCATCGAAATCTCTCTCCACCTTGGTCCCGTGAAGAACTTCCTTGACCACTTCCGTTCCCATTTCCCTCTTGATTTAGTAAAATTCCAATCTGATCCGACTGTTGTTGCAATATATCCATGAATTGGTCCATAGGGTTCCCTGGAGGCGGTCTAGGTGCTCTCAGCATTTCTTGTCCCTAAACATATTAGACAATACAAAATATTATAAACAACTAGGAATCATACTTAAACTTAAATACTTACAGTCAATGGAGAGTCCTCGTGCGGCGGTTTCGTGTTTTGGCACGTAGTCTGTAGAATCACTTTTAAAACTCAATCGCTTTGATACCATAATTGTAACGACCCCAACCCGGTCAGGGCAGTCACGGCCTAACCATAACTTACTCCTAACTTAGCTTCCAAAAGTTTACTTAGAAATTCTCTCTTTTTTTTTTTTTGCAAAACCCTTTCCATATTACTTAAACATACTATAAACAATTAAACAAAATCAATAAACTAAGGGGGGCAAAATTGACAAATGTCAGCCAAAGGAGGGGCGACTGATCGCCCTTCCTTACTGGCGAATAGTCGCCAGAAAAGAAACGCGAGGGGCGATCGTTTACCCCATATGATCGCCCAGCGATCGCCTGTTAGGCGATCGCTCGGCAACCGCCTGTTAGGCGATCGCTCGGCAACCGCTCTGGAAGTTTACTTCCAGAGCGCTTGCCTTATGGCGATCAATCCCCTTCCTATGGAGATCGATCGCCAATGGCTCTGGAATTCCATTCCAGAGCCATGCTTCTTCTCCCTTCTTCTTTTCTCTATCCTTTGTGTTTCCTCAACATATTCTCTATACTTAACAACATAAATTTTTCTTAAACTAAAACAAAACTCTCATTCATAGATCATCCAAAACACGAAACTAATATAACCTACAATCTTGGGAAAAACTCAAGAAAACGAACCGCGTGGATCGCTCAACAACCGAGCCAATCCTCATAGTTCAAAACACCTAAAACATAGAATATATCAATAAAACCACGAATCCAACAATTAATCATAGATATGGGAATTCCTAAAACTTCATCAAAACCAATACGTACCAATTCATCCAGTGATTCAACTCCAAGTCTACATTCACTACATAAATTCCCAAAATGTGTAACTCATCTAAACAACCTAAAGTCTATCCTTGTTCCTACTCATTCACCTCTATACATCATATTTGTAACACCCCTAATACTGTACCCATTTACCCGTATAAATTTTTCATTTTATTTTACACTTTAAGCGGAAACTGAATCGGAATTGAAATCGTCAGTGTTGTTTGGAAAACCATTTAAAGCAAACATGAAATTGTTAATAAAACAATTAAAAACTAATTAATTAAAAACTGATTTCGAAACTAAATTCGATTAAAACAATCGGGAGGGCAAAACTGTCCAGCCCAGAAATAGAGGGCAGCGACCAAACGCTGCAGCATGCAGCGCCTGATCGTTGCATGCTGTGCAGCATGCAGCGCCTGATCGCTGCACACTCTGTGCAGCGATCACACAGCATGCAGCGATCGATCTCTACAGCTTGCAGAGATCGATCGCTGCACACTCTGTGCAGCGATCCACCATTGCCTTCGATCGCCATCTCTCTTTCTCTTCATCACTTCTCTTATGCCATTTTTTTCCAAGTCCTCTCTGGAAACTCCAGAGAGCAAAACCACAATTTGATCTGCTCTCTGGAATCCGATTCCAGAGAGCAACAATTCCTTAAATAACACAATATTTTAAACGCAATAAAACTTCAAAAAAAATGAACTGCATGGATACGTTTAAAAGTTATCTAATCCTCCTGTTTCAAATTCCAAGCAGTTCCAGTAAAAACTATCAAAACACCGATTATAAACAGATTTCTAAAAACGTTTAAAACATCAAATATAAACCTAACATCTAACCATATCCAAACATGTTCGTCTGTACATACGTGTCATCCATTAAATCCCACAAAATACTTACACCGACATCCCCACGGGTCAAAACGCGCCGACTGCTCAGCACACTCCCACGGGTCATTCTCCGTCAACTGCATCAGACTTCGGGAGGAGGAACCTCGTCCTCACCTGGCTCGATGTCACCTAAAATGTCACCTACACCATACAGACACCTATGAGCTAACAGGCTCAGTAAATTCTACGTAAATGCAGATGCGTGCAGTGCATATGGAGTTCAGAAATCATACATAACAGAGTGTCGCAGACAGTATATCACCGAGATCTCATCCTTCTAACCGAAGGGGGCCCATCCTTCGGTCGGACTACCCCGTGCGGTTAGAGGAGGGGGGTACACGCTTACAACACGTACAGCCGTGCCTGAGCCCCACCTCGAGTGACCAGATAACAGATTACATTCATTAATTACAGTACATGAGATGTGGTATCGGCCAGACCCTTAATCGGCCCGCACGATAGATCAAGAGCCCCCAATTTCTGGGCCACATGGTTTTCAGAAAACATCGTGCAGTGCAGAAATTGGTTTTCATGCCAAGTTAAAATACGCGATGCATGAACAGTTCAATATAAAAGTAAACAAACAAGCATGCGTACCATCAAGACTGTAAATGAAATAACCTACAAAACGTTTAAACCTAACTACCCAACCAAAGCAGTTAAAACAATCAATCCTTCAAGATCCTCGACGCTAAATCGAAGTACAGTGTAGACCAATCGGTCAGAGTAAGTCACGAGAACTTACCTTGAGCGCGCTGAATCTCAAGCTTCGTCCACGGGAGTCGTTCACCTAAGTAATTCAAAGCGTTTATCGTTAAAACGAATTTAAACTTCTAAACGTCCAAATTCAACGAAACCTTAACTAAGGAATTCCTTAAAACTTCCAACTCATCAAATCGAGATACTTAAACGACTAATTGATGCTCGATGATCCAAAACTTCAATTAACGAGTTTTTCCCCAAAAACCCGAAAATCTCTAACTTTTTAACATTTTCACAAATTTATTTAACTTCGTCCAATAACATCAAATACGTCCAATATATACTTTATTACAACTAACCTATTAATTACGAACCCTAAATCTTGATTTCTAATAATACCCTAACGAAACCCTAACTTTAAAACGATCCTAGAATTGAAAACTAACGCTATAGAATAATAGATCCATACCTAGGATTGCGATTGGAGGAAGAATCACGAAGAACAGAGGAAGAACGGAGGAGAAACGGAGGTCGGATTGGTGGAAGTCGTCGGCTGGCTGAGAGCTTTGCTCTCTGGTTTTTGCGCGGGCAGAGGAGAAATGAAGAAAGAAATTATGTTTTGGTTATTTTTATAATTTAGTTTGGTAAATTACCGTTTTGCCCTTAGCACTTAATTCTATTTGTTTCGTCCTTCGTTTCGTTAATCGTCCAACCATTCGGTTTCGCCAAATTTTCTTATTGCACCAACAAGTCTAACTTATTATCTGGAATATAACAAAACTGTCCGTTCGCAATTTGGAACTCGTTTACTATTTTTACTAAAACGTCCTTCATATTACGAGAAATGTAATTACTCGGAATATAGCGTTTAATCTCCAAAAATTCCCATAATTTCCTTAAAATTCTTATTAATCGTTAGGATCGTAATGACGCTTTCCGTTTGTGAAACTAATTTGAATTGACATCTTTATGAAAAATGCCACATATACATAAAATATGAATATCATATATTAAATCAAAAATCCGTACAAGCCGGATATTACAATATTACCCCAAAAAGTGCGGAGCCCACACTCGAATCATCATACCAAGCCAAAACACGCCCCATCGCCACGATCCTCGTCCATCAACCACCTAAGCATTTTCTTCCGGAGGGAAATCCTCACCTTTATTATCGTCACCTACATCATACGATAAATATAATAAGCCTAATGCTTAGTAAAGAGTGCACTAAACATAACATTACATATATGCATGACATTTATAAAACATATTCGTTTTCGTTTTATTTTCTTTAACTTAAATCATTCGTCTATATAATAGACCATTTTCTTACCCTGTGAGAACCGTGTCTTGCCCTGTGAGAACCGTGTCTTGCCCCGTAAGGACCATATCTTACCCCGTAAGAACACATACCACATCACATAGTTCGTTGTCAATCATTTGTTCAACTTTTATAAAACATGCTTATAAATAGTTCGTATGCACATTTAGGAAAAACATGATGCATGAGGACAAACATTCACATAGGGAAATCATCGAAGACAAACCCTTAAACGTCTATAGCCCGTAGGCGGACGAACACTTAGTTAGAAGCTAAACATTCATCCTAGGATACCTGACTGACCAAAACCCTTACAATCAACGAACATCATCATCTAAATCATACAATTTCTTTATCGTTACGACGTAGGGCTTTAGGGGCCGGAAACCTAACACTCACTTAGCTGGCGTCCTAGATATGCCGAGCACCGTCCTGAGAGTTTGGGTCACCTAAGGCATTTTCATAACACGTCATTAGTTTTAACTCTAAATCATCAACTTTAAAACTAAACGAAATCCCGAGTTAAAACAATTTCTTCAAAAACTCTAATTCACTTCATTCGGGCATTTCGTCGAGCACGTTGTGCTCACTAATTTCTAAACCTCATTAATGGTTTTCAACAACCTAAAATTAACCTTAAACACAAACCAACACCATTAATTCACACTAACTACTCCAATAATCATAAATACATCTTTATTGGGCATTAATTTCGTCAAACTATTGATTCCTCCTAAAACCAACAATTTCTCAACAAACCTAAATCGAATAACACCCTAAAATAACTATTAAACTAACTCAAAGTATAGAACTTACCTAAAGTGTTGATTTGGAAAAGGGAAATCGAAGGAAAACGTCGAAAAATCGGAGGAGTCACCTACGTTGGAGAATCGGCGATGAAGGAGAAGAAGAAATCGCCAAGGGAGGGAGAGAAAAGTGAGGGAAAATAGTGAGTTTTCTAATTAAGTAAAATTTGATTTAACAAATTACCTAAATGCCCTGTTTTTTTTTAATTTCCTTGCTTAAACTCTTTAATTAACCTATCAATTTAATTTCTCCAAAATTATTTTATTTCACCAAATATTCCTATTTAATCCTAGGGTTCTAACCAATCCATTCTCAAAATGACCCCATATCCTCTCATGTCAATTATGATCAGTTCTACATATAACTTCTTATCTCCCACAGACACAATATCTCCCTTTACAACCTGTTCGGATTGTAAGGACTCACCCGATGGTAACATGACACTATATGACTTATCAGCTAGCAAGAATCCTATATTATACTTACATACAAACAGGGTTGCTACAAAAGAATGAGTGGCTCTCGTGCCTATAAGTATATATGCGGGTTCATTGCATATTAAAATGGTACCTAATATAACTATGTGCTGAACTTCATCTTCATCCTCCATCAAGGCAAAGACTCTAGGTGCCACCCTCACCCAGTTTGCATCTGGCGGCATAAGACAATCTTTAATCAGATGGCCAACCTTGTCACACCTGAAACACCGACCTGAGTAAAGCTTGCATTCACCGAAGTGATTCTTCTAGCAAATGGTGCACAGTGGAGCCTGAAGAGCTTGAGGAGCTCGAGGAGCCCCTTGAGGTCGTTTTCCTTTTCCTCGATCATCATTGGGGTTATAGGGCCTTTTAATGCCTATTTGTTGGAGCTGCCAACCTCCTTTGTTATGCTGTGGCTGTGACTGCACATCTCCGACAAACTTCATTAGCGGTTTGCGTTGTCCTTGCATTGCTACCTCTACCTCTTCCAGTTCCAAGGCCTTAGCTGCCACTTCTGAATATGGTATGTTATGAATCCCTGTAGTCTTCACTCCCCTGAAAAGGTTTGGCTTCAATCCTTGAACAAATTGGTGGATCTGTCTTCTTCATCATCCACCAGACAGGGCGCAAACCGGGACAATGCCTCAAACTTACAGATATAATCTGCCACATAACCGGTTTGGCACAACTGCATAAATTCCATCTTTTTGCTGGCTCGAACTGCCCGGTTAAAGTACTTATCAAAGAAAGCCGTCTTGAACCATGTCTAAGTCATAGTTTCCATACTAGTAGTGCTCTGAATTGAGTCCCACCAATGTCTTGCACCCAGTGCAAGATGAAAAACAGGACATGTGATCTTGTCTCCCTCTTCAACCTTGGCATACCTAAACATGTCCTCAATTGTTCGAATCCATTCTTCAGCATAGATAGGATCCAAAACTTGATCATTAAATACCGGAGGTCGAAGTCGGTGAAAACGCTTACTCCTATGGTCATGAGTTGCGCTTTAGCTAGAGTTGCCTTGTTCCTCTCTAGCAGCCACTAATTGTTCAATCTGGCGGGATTGGTGGAGAACCAATTCCGTTAGCTGGGCAATAGTGTTACTTTCTTCATTGGTTTCTCTTTGTTGACCTCTCAACATATTGAAAATCCTTCCATATTATCACGAACACATCTTAACTTTAAATGACATTATTATAATCGTAAACACTTACAATTGTTGGAGAGTACTCATGCGGTGATTTGTGCTGGTAGACAGTCTACAGAACCGATTTTAAAACCCGGGTCGCTCTGATACCATAATTGTAATGACCCAAAATTAAGGATATATATATATATATTTTAAAAGAAAATTCGTAGACATTCAACTCAGGCAACATAATTCAGTCGTTTAAACCTTAGAGCAACTTCTTGTAAACCTTTTTCTTTAAAAACTCGTGGACAGGTAAAAGAACAACAAACTAAATCCTTAAATTCTCAGAACTCGACTCTTTCATATATCTGACAGCGTATTAATCCTCAGAGTTGGACGACATAAAATCGGGAACAATCTTGTTCATAAAATCAATCGGCTTAATTGTCCACGGATTACTTTGGCATTTTCGTCCACTGACTATTAAACATTAATACTCTCTGATCTAGTGGCTTCGACTACGTTCATAGACTTACTTAATTTATCGTCCACAGACCACGTGACTTACTCGTCCACGGTCCACGTGACTACTTACTCACGGGTTGCATAAACTTATCGTCCACAGACCAACGTCCATGGACTTACTTAAATTTGTCGTCTATGGACCACGTGACTTTATCGTCACAGTCCACGTGACCACTTACTCACGGGTTACATAGACTTATCGTCCACAGACCAACCTCCATGGACTTACTTAAATTTGTCGTCCACGGACCACGTGACTTTATCGTCCACAATCCACGTGACAACTTACTTTGGACGACAACTCAACATTGTTCTCTAGCCTTGGACTCACCCCTAACTTTGGACGATGACTCATTCATTTATTCTGGACGACAATTTTACTTATGACTCTGGACGACTATTTTTACTTACAAAGCAGAACACATAGACAACCAATCAATCGCCTCCACTGGCGAACGTTCGGCTCGCTCTCCGGAACTAACTCTACAAGTAACCTCACATCTTAATTTACAGAAATCATCTTTTAACATAAAGTTTAACATACGTAGTAGAAGACTTAAGAAAAACAGATGAATCTTTAGTCTTAAAAAAAATCTTCTTTAAACCTGAAATTGTACCAGACAATCCCAGTATTCATCATCATAAGAAAACTTTAACATACTACTGCTTCAGTATCATAAACCTTACTAAAACATGTTACGAGCAAGACTCCACGAGTTAAAATCGCTTCTCAGCCACAAAATCCACACCATGAGCATCATCCAGCAACCAAACTTAAACATCATCATTCGGTTTAAAGTCTTCACCTTCCAACTCGTCACCTACATCATAAAGTTTAAACTATAAGCCTAGTGCTTAGTAAGGAGTGCAACGTTTACATAAATGCTCATGAATGCATAGTTAGTAAAATCATGTTCATATTTTTTGTTCAGTCATGGGAGACATGTCCATGTTTGTGTTATTGATCATATCATGGGAATCATGTTCTTGTTCATTATTCATTTATGTGTGTGTACTTGGTCCTTCCGGATAGAAATCTTTGTCCATTGAATAGACAGTGACATATACATGTTCGTTTACTTGTTCTTGTTCTTTTCATGTTCTTGTTCATCATTCATTTAAGGAGCATGTACATAAAACATTTTCATATTCTTGGAAGACAAATCATGATGCAGGAACATGAATGCACTTAAATCTTCAAACTATGGAAAGAATCATACCAGAACAGACGACTTCATAAACTCTATCAGAACATCACATAACATAACTCTCAGTCATCCATAAATCATCAAGTAACATCAATACAGATTTTCTAGTACCCTTGTGATGTAGAGCCCTAAAGGCCAAAAACCTAGCACACTCACTTACCTGGACTCCTTAGCTATGCCGTACCTTCACTTGAATTCTTCTCCACCTAAGACATTTCATACTCCAATGTTAAATATATCCTGAATAATCTAAACTCAGAGCTGGTAAAATCTTAGCTAAAGAAATCATCCTAGAATCTAGCTTAAACCTCTAAGGCATTTCACTGAGCACTTAGTATGCAGAGCTTAACCTTCATTAACCTTAATGGCATTATTGTCTATACTACCAGATTCAAATTTCTCAAGGTCTAAACAATTTGTCACAACCTTAATACTGTACCCAATTTCCCATACTTTTTTTTTCCTTATACCAATTTAAAATAAAACATTAAACAATTAAATAAATAAATTAAAACATATAATCAATCGACTGAACAGAGGGGGGGGGGGGGGTAGAATCAACAATTGGCCACCAAAACGAAGGGGCGATCTATCGCCCAAAACAGGCGATCGATCGCTGGTTACAAAAATAGGAGGGGCGAATGTTCGCCCCTCACTAAAAGCGAATGATCGCCCCTTGGCGATCATTCATCGCCCAGCGATCGCCATTGCCTGGCGATCGCTCGGCAAGCGCTCTGGAATTTCTTCCAGAGCGCAGCATAGAGGGGCGATCGATTGCCAACCTCTCTGGAATTTCTTCTAGAGAGGTTAGCTCCTCTCTTTTCCCTTTCTCTTCTCTCTTTTTCTTTCCTTCATCCCTTGCACATAACTCCCACATACCCTCATAACCTCACCTATTCCACATATATTTACTCATTTCATCAACTTACCCCCAAACCAATTCGAGACACATTTTAACACGAAACACATTTTTACAAAAACAAACTGCATGGATATATTTAAAACCTAAACAAATCCTCCTGTTTTGAAATCATCCATACAGTTATAAAATAAGTTTCTAAAACATTTCAAAACGCCTATATATTAACCTATCCAGATCCAAACATCCTATAATGTTCTATTTATACAACTATCAATAAAAACATCTCAAAAACCCCAAAACCTATACATACTTCTCCACGGGTCGGGTCAAGCATCGACTGCTCTAGCACACCACCGCAGGCCATCCTCCGTCAACTGCCTCATTCCTCAGGTGGAGGGATTTCATCCTCACCTGCCTCAATGTAACCTACACCATACAGACATCTATAAGATAAAAATCTCAGTAAGCTCTAGTAAATGCAGATGCGTGCAGATGCGTATGTCATTCATAAAACATGCAGATAACAGATTCAGATTCAGATTCATGCAGATACAGATTCAGTAAACATATGCTTTAACAGACGTGATGCATGAGCAGTCAAATGCGTAAAGTAAACAACCAGCATGTGTACCATCAAGACGATAAACAAACATAGTCTATAAACGACCAACCTAACTACCCAACCAAAAACAAATTTAAACAAACGCATCACCAAAACTCCTCGAGACGACTTCGACGTACGGTGTAGGCCAATCGGTCGGAGAAGATCACGAGAACTTATCTCGTGTCCGTTGCAGCTCAAGCTCTGTCCACGAGCTTGTTTACCTAAGCAATTTCACCCAAAATGTCGTTAAAAACGAGCTTAAACCGTTAAATGTCAAATTCAACGAAACCTTGACTAAGGACATTCCTTAAAGCTCTAATTTGATTTACTATGCATTTTAGCGAACATATTACACATTCAGTATTTCAAAACCTCAATTAACGACATTTCCACAAACTCGAAAATCCTAAAACTTTAACATTCTCACAAATCAATCTAACTACGTCCAATAACGTTCAATACGTTCAATATATACTTAATCACGGCAAACCTATCAATTTCGAACCTTAAATCGCATTTTTAACGGAAACCCTAAACGAAAAACCTAATTTGTACAGATTCAGATCGTAGGTCACAGACAGATTTGTCACCGAGGTCTAAACAACATCGTCGTGACCAGATACAGATTACGTCGATTTTGTTGGTTCATTTTACATTTTAATTAGGTCGCAGACAGAATGTCACCGAGGTCTAAACCACCTCACCGGACCAGATAACAGATATACGTAGATTCATTTCGTTCGTTTCTCTAAACATATGCTTTACCAGCGTGCTGCATGAGCAGTCAAATGCGTAAAGTAAACAACCAGCATGTGTACCATCAAGACGATAAACAAACATAGTCTATAACGACCAACCTAACTACCCAACCAAAAACAAATAAACAATACGCAATCACCAAAACTCCTCGAGACGACTTCGACGTACGGTGTAGGCCAATCGGTCGGAGAAGATCACGAGAACTTATCTCGTGTCCGTTGCAGCTCAAGCTCTGTCCACGAGCGTTGTTTACCTAAGCAATTTCACCAAAATGTCGTTAAAACGAGCTTAAACCGTTAAATGTCAAATTCAACGAAACCTTGACTAAGGACATTCCTTAAAGCTCTAATTTGATTTACTAATGCATTTTAGCGAACATTACACATTCAGTATTTCAAAACCTCAATTAACGAACATTTTCCACAAACTCGAAAATCCTAAAACTTTAACATTCTCACAAATCAATCTAACTACGTCCAATAACGTTCAATACGTTCAATATATACTTAATCACGGCAAACCTATCAATTTCGAACCTTAAATCGCATTTTTAACGGAAACCCTAAACGAAAAACCTAATTGTTTAACTCTGTAAAAGTCGAAATAAACTTTCCTACAACCTTAGAATCATACCTAGGATTGGGATTGGGGAAGAAATCGCGAAGAATCGAGACGATCGGAGGACGAATCGGAGGTCGAAAGTTGAAGGAATCGTCGACGGCAAAGAGAGCTTTGCTCTCTGGTTTTCTCGCGCAGCAGGGAAGAAATGAGGAAGAAAGAAGATTATTGTTATTTTATAATTTTGATTTGGCAATTTACCGTTTTTCCCTTGCATTATTTTTATATTCGTTTCGTCGTTCGTTTCGTTAATTAACTAGCTATTCGGTTTCACAAAATCTCCTTATTTCACCAATAAGTCCAACTTATTATTTGGGATTTATTAAAACCGTTCATTCTCAATTCATACCTCGTTTACTATTTTTACTAAATCGTCCATTATATTACGAGAAATGTAATTACTCGAAATATAACGTTATTATTCCGAAAATTCTCGTAATTTTCCTAAACCTCCAAATAATCGTTAGGATTCTAATAACGTTTTCTTTTTGTGAAACGGACTTGATTTGACATATTTACGAAAATGCCATTATATAATAAACTAATAATATCCAGAAAAGCTGGGTGTTACATTCCATCCACCTTATTTAAAATTTTGTCCTTAAAATTTGTCTTAACTCATAGTCCTTGATATTAATGTTTCATATCGTGCTGTCACGACCCTTATCCGTACCCTAATAATTTTTTTTTTTTTTTTATACGTACAAACTCTAAATCTGACTTTCGTGCGTAAATAAAACTTTTAAAGTTGGAATGGAAAATCATTATCGACGTATGAAAACTACTTTGAAATCTATTCAAAATAAACTTGAACTAACAATTAATCAATTAAGTAATAAGAGAAAACAATTAAATTAAAACATTTTTTTTTTAAGTTTTGGCCAAAAAGGGCAGAACAAGTGGCGATTGCTCCTCGCGAGCAATCGCCCTTTGGCGATTGCTTTCACCATGGCGATCACCATCCTGGCGATCGCCTGTTGAGAAGGGGCGAATGATCGCCATGCCATTGCGATCATTCGCCATACTCTCTGGAATTTTCCAGAGAGCACAGCTCCCTTATTCCTTCTTCTTTCTTCCTTCATTTCCTCACACCCTGCATTTCACATTTACACCTCAACCATTACTTAACGTGCACTAATCAATTCCACAACAACTCATCCCACAACACGCATCACCCGACATTAATCAGTACTCAACACAACTCTAACTTAGCCTATACACTTCCAAATTTCACGAAAACTGACCGCATAGACCGCTCTAAAATCGAGCCAATCCATATAGTCGTAAATCACCTAAAATCGTCAAATAAAACCCAATCAAATCCTCAAAACAAACATCGAGCATAAACATGGAATTTCCTTAAAACATCACCAAAGACATACATTATCAAATCATTCAAACGACACACTTCTAACCTACATCCACTAAACAAGCCCCTCACATCTTTAACATCAAAACAAATTCACATTAATTACCCAAAACATCTCGGAGCACACCACCGTCGCCGAGCCTTGCCAAAACACACCCCGTCGCCACGAGCACCATCCGTCGACCACCTATTCCTTGCCATCGAGAGAACTCTCACCTTCACAACTGTCACCTACATCATTCAACATAAACATTAAGCCTAATGCTTAGCAAGAGAATGCACTATAAATGACGTATGCATGAATGCATGAATTTTCATAAAACATGTTCATTTACTTGTTCTTATTTTTTTTTTCATTTTCGTTAACATGGATTAAGGTGGGCATCTTGTCAGGAGTGTAGGCCAAGTGCGTGTACATAGTCCTTTCGGCCGTATTCATGATCCATCGCGTGGATAGTGACAATAGTTTTGTTGTTATGGCCATACAGTCCCACCCACACTTATCATTACTTTTCCTTTACATAAATCATACATGAACGTTTCATATGACATTTGAGAAAACATGATGCATGAGGAATCTACGTATAACATATCATCAAACAATTCACAACGTACGTGGACATACATTATTATTAACGAACTTCACAAACAACTAATAACTAACATCCTAGGCTACCCGACTCAGTAAACCCCACAATCAGAAAATAATCATCAAAATACAAAAGCCTAACGTTGACACGATGTAGGGCCTTAAGGGTCGGAAGCCTAGCACCCACTTACCTGGCGTCCGTAGCAAGCCGAGCGCCGTCCAAAAGCCGTGTCCACCTAAGGTATTTTATAAATAAAGGACGTTAAAATTGATCCTAAACAAACGAATCCCAAACTTAAACTAAGCTCTTAGCTAAGGCAATTTCTCCTAAAACTTTCATTTTCTCCATTCGGGCATTTCATCGAGCACGTGGTGCTCACAATTTAGTCAACCTCCATTAATGGTTTTTCCAAAAATCTCTAATACCTAAACTTTAACTTAAATCCACCAATAATCATCAATTCATTTAATCTACCTAAATAAAGACAAGTGTATTCACTAATAAGCATAAAAGCACAATACCATCGATTTCTAACTAAAACCCCAAAATCCTCAACCCTAAATCAATAACCCTAACGAAACACTATCCCCAAAACAACATCCAAAGGAGCCTAGAGCTTAGAACTCACCTAGAGTATCGACTTGGGGAAGAAAAATCGAAGGAGAAATGTTGGAAGAGGGAGTGTCGATCGGTGCTTGAAGAATCGGCGTAGGAGGAGAAGAATGGCGCCAAGGGAGAAAAGGGGGAAGCATCCATGATCTGGAGAAGGAAATGAAGGGGGAGGGGTATTTGTAAATTATAAAAATTTGACTTAACTAATTACAAGTTTGCCCCTCCATGAATCTCCCTTTCAATTCTCTATTTCGTCACTCAATTTGGCTTTCCTAAAATTTCCTTAAACCTCCGAATATTTCAGTTTTAATCCTAGGGTTCTAACGAAACTCTCCGTTCGTAAAACAGACTTAATTTACTACTTTTACGACTTAAAACACTATAGGCGGAAAACCGTAACTCGGTGTTACACTATCGATTGGATTTCTAAAAATTTACTTATTCTTCTAAAAATCCCTATAAATTCCTAGGGTCCTAATAAAACCTCCCGCTCAAAAAACAGACCTAATTTACTTATTTACAAAAATACCCCTTGGAGCGGAAACCCGAAAACTCGGGTGTTACACGTGCGGCTTTATACTTCGATTTATCACCTATACTTACCTTCATCCTTCGTGGTTCTTAACCAAAACTCTCCATTGTACGCTCTAATATCGGCATTGAATTGGTACTCTCTACTTTCGATCGGACCGTACACTTCCTTACTAAGTACTGAGCATAGTCAGGCTTTTAAACCTCCAATCGATTTGCCCAAACTTCTCCGTAATTTGATTGACTCCGTCAGTAGTTGAAACGCATGCCAACCCAAATTTCTATATTCACTCGGGTAACGATTCCTCGTAACCCCATCACCATAGGATTTCCTGGTCACTTATCTCCTTGGGTAACCCATTGACCTTTGGAGACTATTTCGGTGCGGGTTTCCTAATTAAGTCTTCATTGTTATGCTTTACAACTATACGACTATAACACTACTTGGTCTTTGTGAGTCAAACTATGAGCTACAGTCGGTACTTACGTAGGATCCTGTCCCTAACAAAATTCGAACTTCCCTTTATTAACTCTGATCCCGTCTTCCCTAGGGTCAATCTCTATGATTCTAAACCAAAACGTCGACTATTCCCTCCAACATTAGCCTTAAATTCGTAATATCTACTCTCAATTGGATTGTACATATCCTCACTCACACATCAAGTCTTACCAATTCTCCCAAATCACACGCTTTCCTTGGCAACTCACCAATCTCGCCAGTTACTTCAGGACGGATTTCACAACTAAGTTCACACTGTTATTTTCCTCAAACTACGTCACCATAATTTCTTACAAACATCGCATTCATAGCTACGTCCTTGAATTCTATCACTATATTCTTAACTAAAAGTCTCATACTACTCATGTTACACTCCTTTGTCTATCTTAGATCTCTATTAACTCCGAGTGCCGTTAAATTCTAAAATTTCCACCCATGATTTGCTCTAATCTGTGCGTTCTAACTTTAGGTCATTTATGTAGTTATTGGTCTTGACTTGCCAAACACAAGTCAAACTCTTGAAAATTCGCTAACTTAGCCTCACTGCTAAGCTTACTTAGATGGTTCCAGTCAAAATCCCCATCCTCTTTATTCTATAATTTGCAAATTTCGCAATTTGCTGGCCATTAAACCCTGACCTACTTCCAATCTTAACGTCTCATTTTTCATTTTTTCTTTTCAACAATCTTTTTCACTTCCTCCTTAAATTCATGCAAGGCTACATCGAATTTACTGACTAATCTTACCATCTTTCGCTTATCCTAGTCAGGTTCTAACTATTCTACTCGACAATTATTCTAAGTTTATCTCTTGATTTCTATCTTCGTCAAGACACTCTCAACTTCACACGAATCGCTATATACGAATCCTTCGGTACCCCTTCATCTATTTAAACACACTACCGGCATTTCGACAGCCTAGGGCATCCCTCTGTAGGTTTATAACTAGACCTGCATCTTTCTTGATTAGTCGTATTCTAATACTCCAAGGGGGTTGTCACTTAGACAAAATCTCTATCTACTAAAAAGAACATATTTCATAGTGTGTATTCCTCTAATTGTCACTAAACCTTAAATGCGCAAACTCTGCTGACTAAATCAAACTAATCCTACTAATGTATAACTATATTTCTATTTAGTCTTTATTGTCCTATATGTATTATACTGTTTTCTCTTTGAGGTTCACCTAATAATCCTTCTTACCCACCTTCTACTTTCTTACTTTTCTATTTTTAAGCCTATCATTATTATCACTATCTATCTAACATAACCATGTTGTCATACAGGCAATTAAGACAGTACCTGTAATAAGAGAAGGCAGAGCCCCGTCATCAACGTCACCAGGCTCAATAAATGCAAAGATCCTCAGCATAACCCTCCCCGATCACTGCCTGACTGATCTCGGCCGGGCTTCGGGCAGTCTTTAACAAAGTGGTCAGCTCCACCACACCTAAAACATTTGTTCGTGCCAACTCGGCACTCACCACTGTGTTCTTTCTGGCACTTAGGGCACCAAGGCATTTGAGAAGCACCTTGTACCTATTTACCTTTCCCTCGATCGTTGGCTCCCTCTAAAAGCCTCTTAACGTCTCTCTGTTGTTGTTGCTGTGGCCGTGCTCTCGGCTGCCATCCTTTACTCTTGATCTGAGGGTGAATCTCTCGAAAGAAACCCTCAGATGGTTCCCTCAGTTTGGCAGAACTCTGTTCAACTGCCTCTATCTCAAGCGCTCTAGCCACAATCTCGTCATAGGATACATTCCGTACCCCAGTTATAGTAAGACGCATCCGGAACTCCTGGCTAGGCCCTTGTAAAAATCTACGCACTTTGTCCTCATTCACGCTGACCTGTCGTGGTGCAAATCGGGATAGGGCTTCGAACCTCCTTACATATTCGGCAATAGAACCGACCTGCCGTAACTGCATAAACTCAACCATCTTCGCTTCCCGTACGGTATGGCTGAAGTACTTGTCATAAAATAGCTCTTTGAACCGCTCCCAGCCCATAATAGTCACGTTCGTGGTAGCCTTGATGGAATCCCACCGAAATCGAGCATCCAATGCTAGGTGGTAGATCACCAACGCAACCTTCTCTCTTTCCTCAATGTTAGCATAGGTCAGCATGTTCTCCATGGTGCGAATCCACTCCTCGGCTGAAGAGGGATCCGTGGACTGTCCGTTAAATATAGGGGGCTGGAGCTTCTGAAATCTCTCCATCCCACGATTACCCAAAATAGCGGTCCCCCGAGCTCTAACGCCCTCTCGGTCAATAACGGTGCCCAACTGTTGAGACTGTCTCTCCATCTGTTGAGCCTGTCGCTCCATATGTTGAGACTTTTGAGCAATGAAGTCCTTAAGGGTATCTATCGTATCGTCTCGGTCATCTCGATCGTTTCCTCGACGCACCATAGTTCTATAAGTCCTTTATAGGTTAAAACACACAACTCTAAGAAAATAGAAATCAAATAAAGCTATAAACATACTTACAGTTGATGAAGAATGTCCGCGTAGTGGCAGTGCAGTCGAGCAGTCTACAGAATCGATTTTAAAACCCGGGGGCTCTGATACCATAAACTGTAACGACCCCAATACTGTACCCAATTTCCCGTACTATTTTTTTTTCCTTATACCAATTTAAAATAAAACATTAAACAATTAAATAAATAAATTAAAACATATAATCAATCGACTGAACAGAGAGGGGGGGGGGGGGGGCAGAATCGACAATTGGCCACCAAAACGAAGGGGCGATCGATCGCCGGTTACCAAAATAGGAAGGGCGAGTTCGCCCCTCACTAAGGGCGAATGATCGCCCCTTGGCGATCATTCATCGCCCAGCGATTGCCATTGCCTGGTGATCGCTCGGCAAGAGCTCTGGAATTTCTTCCAGAGCGCAGCATAAAGGGGCGATCGATCGCCAACCCCTGGCGATCGATCGCCAACCTCTCTAGAATTTCTTCCAGAGAGGTTAGCTCTTCTCTTTTCCCTTTCTCTTCTCTCTTTTTCTTTCCTTCATCCCTTGCACATAACTCCTACATACCCTCATAACCTCACCTATTCCACATATATTTACTCATTTCATCAACTTACCCCCAAACCAATTCGAGACACATTTTAACACGAAACACGTTTTTACAAAAACAAACTGCATGGATATATTTAAAACCTAAACAAATCCTCCTGTTTTGAAATCATCCATACAGTTATAAAATCAGTTTCTAAAACATTTCAACATGCCTATACATTAACCTATCCAGATCCAAACATCCTATAATGTTCTATTTATACAACTATCAATCAAACATCCCAAAAACCCCAAAACCTATACATACTTCCCCACGGGTCGGGTCAAGCATCGACTGCGCCAGCACACCACCGCAAGCCATCCTCCGTCAACTGCCTCATTCCTCAGGTGGAGGGATCTCATCCTCACCTGCCTCAATGTCACCTACACCATACAGACATCTATGAGATAAAAATCTCAGTAAGCTCTAGTAAATGCAGATGCGTATGTCATTCATAAAACATGCAGATAACAGATTCAGATTCAGATTCATGCAGATAACAGATTCAGATTCATTAGGTCGCAGACAGATTGTCACCGAGGTCTAAACCACCTTGTCGTGACCAGTACAGATTACGTAGATTTTGTTGGTTCATTTTACATTTTAATTAGGTCGCAGACAGAATGTCACCGAGGTCTAAACCACCTCGCCATGACCAGATAACAGATTACGTAGATTCATTTCGTTCGTTCTCTTAAACATATGCTTTAACAGACGTGATGCATGAGCAGTCAAATGCGTATAGTAAACAACCAGCATGTGTACCATCAAGACGATAAACAAACATAGTCTATAAACGACCAACCTAACTACCCAACCAAAAACAAATTTAAACAAACGCATCACCAAAACTCCTCGAGACGACTTCGACGTACGGTGTAGGCGAATCGGCCAGAGAAGATCACGAGAACTTACCTCGTGTCCGTTGCAGCTCAAGCTCTATCCACGAGCGTTGTTTACCTAAGAAATTTCACAAAAATATCGTTAAAACAGATTTATTAAAACCGTCCGTTCTCAATTCGGACCTCGGTTACTATTTTTACTAAATCGTCCATTATATTACGAGAAATGTAATTACTCGAAATATAACGTTATTATTCCGAAAATTCTCGTAATTTTCCTAAACCTCCAATTAATCGTTAGGATTCTAATAACATTTTCTTTTTGTGAAACGGACTTGATTTGACATATTTACGAAAATGCCATTATATAATAAACTAATAATATCTAGAAAAGTTGGGTGTTACACAATTGACCATAATCAGAACTCTATCATCAATGTCTTCATTTAGAAAACTCAAGGTATTGCCATTATCCTAACATTGTCCGTTTCTCAATCTTCAGACATTAACCCAATAACCAAAGACTAAATGAAAGAATCTTCTAAACCTTACCTGAGCCTTGAATCGTCGAAGAATGAGGAGGAAGAAATCGGTTGCTTGAAGGAGGAAAATTGCCGGGAGAAGAAATTCGGCTACAGGAGGGGTTTTAAATGAGGTTTTAGACTTTCCTTTTTCTATTTATATCGATCCAGCTCACTTAATTACAATTCCTGCCATTAAACCTACTTTTCTTTTATAAACTCCTTATTCCATAAACCACTCCATAAATATTCACGGAATAGATTATCGACCAAGGTGCTGGTTATTACAGAGTGACAAACTTTTTCTTCACACGAGGTTGATTTTTGATAAAACAAAGACAGCCAAAATACACGAATGACATCATATTTAGGAGGTGAACCAAAGAAACTTTCATGTGGTGTTTTGTTATCAAGCAATGGAGCAGGAGTTTGTTGATGACATAGGTAGCCGTTAATATACTCTAACCCAAAAAATTGAAGGGAAGATTATCTTGAAAAAGAAATGCACGAGCCACATTAACAATATGTAACACCTGATTCTTCGGGTTTTCAGATTTTGCTAAATCGCGGCGTTTTTGTAAATAAGTGAAATAAGCCCGTTTTGTGAATGGAGAGCTTTATTAGGACCCTGATGACCCTGATGATTTATGTGAATTTTAGGAGAAATATGAAAATTTTAGAAACCCAAATCGAAGGTATAACAGTCAAGTTTTCGTTTTTAACCCTATAACGGTTTAATTCGTAAAAATAGTTAATTAAATCCGTTTGACGAACGAAAAGTTTTATTGAAGCCCTTGTAATAAATTGGAATTATTGGTGAAATAAAATTTTTTTTGAAGAAACCGAATCGTTGGCTAAATAATGAAATGAGGGGATAATTGACTAGAGGGCAAAATTATAATTTTGCAGCATTAAAAATTTTGATAAAAACAAATGCCCTCCCCCTCCCACATTCTGTTTCACTCTCCAGAGAAGAGAGTTCTTCTCCCTTGTGCGATCTCCTCCTCCCCTTCGCCGTTCTCCCAACGCTGACGTCTGTTCTTCCTTCGATCAATGCTGCTCCTTCACATTTCCTTCCCCAATCGACGTTTTAGGCAAGTTTCTATGATTTTGGAACGTTAGTTTTCGGTTTAAAATGATTAGGGTTTTCGTTAGGATTTTCACCGAAATAGTCGGGTTATGTTAGAAATAGTTAGATATTGTTGTATTGGTGATTATCAGATGTAATTAGTTGATTTAATATGGATTGTTGAAGTTTTGTGCTTGGAAAGCTTGGAAAACTCCATTAATGGAGGTTTAGGATTTGTGAGCGTAAATTGCTCGACCAAATGCCCGAGAGAAGAAAATTAGAATTTTAGGAAATTTTCTTTAGTTAGGAGTTTCGTTAGTTTATGAAATTTCATTGTTTAGGCTTGATTTTAACAAAGGACATTGTGAAATGTTCTAGGTGAACAAAGTCCACAGACGGAGCTCGGTGCGCTAAGGACGACAGGTAAGTTCCTGTGACTTACTGTGGCCGATTGGCCTACACCATATGCTAAGTTTTGTTTCTTGAGGATTGTTGGTGCTTTGAATGTTTATATGCTTTGGTTGGGTAGTTTAGGGTTAGTTTGTGTTATAGGAAATGCTTGTTTGGTTTTGATTGTATCCATGCCTTGTGTTTATGTTACGTATTGCATTACCATGCATCATCGTTTTACAATATCATGAAAAATGAATTTATGCATGAAGTTCACAAAAGAAAATGAAATGAAATGACTTAAATAGACGACTGAAATGAGATGACTGAGATGACTAGAAGATAAATAAAATGAATGGACGAAATTAATGAAAACTGCATATATATGTTCATGCACTGTCATTTACGTAGAATTTACTGAGATTTATCTCATAAGCGTCTTTAAGGTGTAGGTAAACTCGAAATAGGTAAGGAAGGTGTTCCTGCGCTTGATGGACACGCAGGTTGAAGAAGGGTGTCGTGGGAGTGTGCTGGCGTAGTCGGTGTGACTTTTGACCCGTGGGGGACGATGTAAAGGTATTTTGGGCTAGAGATGGGTAGAAAACGTATCGATAGTACATGTAGGTCGATGTAGTGCTCGTATGAGAGTTTATAATGTTAATGAAAGTATTTTGATGATTATAATGATGGGTTAACTTTTGAGCAAATTATTGTAATGACTGAGATGACTGAGATGACTGAGATGACTGAGATGACTGAGATGACTGAGATGACTGAGATGACTGAGATGACTGAGATGACTGAGATGACTGAGATGACTGAGATGACTGAGATGACTGAGATGACTGAGATGACTGAGATGACTGAGATGACTGAGATGACTGAGATGACTGAGATGACTGAGATGACTGAGATGACTGAGATGACTGAGATGACTGAGATGACTGAGATGACTGAGATGACTGAGATGACTGAGATGACTGAGATGACTGAGATGACTGAGATGACTGAGATGACTGAGATGACTGAGATGACTGAGATGACTGAGATGACTGAGATGACTGAGATGACTGAGATGACTGAGATGACTGAGATGACTGAGATGACTGAGATGACTGAGATGACTGAGATGACTGAGATGACTGAGATGACTGAGATGACTGAGATGACTGAGATGACTGAGATGACTGAGATGACTGAGATGACTGAGATGACTGAGATGACTGAGATGACTGAGATGACTGAGATGACTGAGATGACTGAGATGACTGAGATGACTGAGATGACTGAGATGACTGAGATGACTGAGATGACTGAGATGACTGAGATGACTGAGATGACTGAGATGACTGAGATGACTGAGATGACTGAGATGACTGAGATGACTGAGATGACTGAGATGACTGAGATGACTGAGATGACTGAGATGACTGAGATGACTGAGATGACTGAGATGACTGAGATGACTGAGATGACTGAGATGACTGAGATGACTGAGATGACTGAGATGACTGAGATGACTGAGATGACTGAGATGACTGAGATGACTGAGATGACTGAGATGACTGAGATGACTGAGATGACTGAGATGACTGAGATGACTGAGATGACTGAGATGACTGAGATGACTGAGATGACTGAGATGACTGAGATGACTGAGATGACTGAGATGACTGAGATGACTGAGATGACTGAGATGACTGAGATGACTGAGATGATGAGATGATGAGCGACTGAGATGACTAAGATGATGATACAGAAAGATAAATAAAATGAATGGACGAAATTACTGAAACTGCATATATATGTTCATGCACTGTCATTTACGTAGAATTTACTGAGATTTATCTCATAAGCGTCTTTAAGGTGTAGGTAAACTCGAAATAGGTAAGGAAGGTGTTCCTGCGCTTGATGGACACGCAGGTTGAAGAAGGGTGTCGTGGGAGTGTGCTGGCGTAGTCGGTGTGACTTTTGACCCGTGGGGGACGATGTAAAGGTATTTTGGGCTAGAGATGGGTAGAAAACGTATCGATAGTACATGTAGGTCGATGTAGTGCTCGTATGAGAGTTTATAATGTTAATGAAAGTATTTTGATGAATTATAATGATGGGTTAACTTTTGAGCAAATTTATTGTAAATGTTAGTATTCAGCTGCATATGATAGTCATTGATGATTTTAGAATTTTCTGGAATTGTTTGGTGACTTCTTTTAGGCATGGGGAATCGTCTAGTGTTGAAACGAACCCACGTGGTTCACTTTCACGAAATGTCAATACGTATAAGCTACGTTGTGTCATGTGTTTGATGAGTTAAGGAAGGGTGAGGTTAGGAGTTGATGGAGACGAGAAAAAAGAAATGGGGAGGATAGAAGGTTGAAGAGAGGATGAAGGAAGAAGGGAAGAGGAAGAAGAAGAAGGAGGAGGGGCGTTCGATCGCAGCAAAAGGGGCGATCGAACGTAGAATTCTTTGGTTTTTCAGAGAACTACGCGATCGATCGCAGCAAATGAGGGGCGATCGATTGGTAGTTTAGGGGCCGATCGATCGCTCCTTTATTTTCTGGTTTCAGACACGTTTGCCCTCGGTTTCTTCACTATGTTTTCCTTCAGTTTTATAAAATTCTTTAAATGATTTCCAAAGCAATTTCAACACTTATTTGAATGGGTTTTAAACAATTCCCATCCCTCAGTTTTATATGTTTATTAAATGATTTTTGATACGGTTTCAACGACTTAGACATTGATTTAAAGCTTTTGAAGTCAAAATTTACTTAGTGCACAAAAAGAAAATTTTTTTACGGGAAATTAAGGGTAAAGAATTAGGGACGTTACACAATATGTCTATGTTTATGCTCTACCTTCCCATTTTGTTGTGGAGTATCAATACAAAAAGTTTGATGAATAATACCATTGTCAGCATAAAATTGATGGATACATGTAAATTCTTTTCTAGTATCACTCCGTAGAATTTAAACATTCTTATCAAATTGGGTTTTAACCATTTTGCAAAAATCCTGAATAAGTTGAGGCACCTCAGATTTCGCAGACATCAAGTACACTCATACGACTTGAGAATAGTTATCGACAATAGTTAAAAAATAACGGGTACTAGAACTAGCAGGCCCAATGTAACACCCGGTTTCTATTAACCGATTTACCTTTTTCCATTTATAGAGGATGTTTTATAATTGAAATTGAGTGATTTAGTGATTAGGTTAATAAGTGAATGAGTAAGGACAAAATGGTAAATTGTAATTTTATTGTGGATAAAGTATTTAAGGGAGGGTTTAATGAGGTTTAACCGCCACTATTCCCTCATTTTTCCTTTCTCGGTATTCAGCTCAAGCTCAACAGAATTCCAGGCAATTTTTCCCCTCCGATCTCCATTTCCTCAAGCTATGTAAGTTTTCCCTTCATTTTCTCGAGATGTAGTGGCTAGATAGCAGAGAGAGTGCAATGAGTGTATTTTTGAGAATGCTGTGAGTGAGTTGAGTTCAGGTTAGTGATGAATCATGAATGTGCGATGATCCGAACTTCTATACTAGCTCCTTAGGTTTGTGAATGGTGTAGCATGAGGTTTAGTGAAGATCTGAATGGTATTTTGTTTATGACATTAGGTGAACAGGGCTTCCAAAGTAGTTGAAACCGAGCGATTTCTAGGAGACCAGGTAAGTGAAGTTTGCTTGCGCCTTCGGGCCTACATCACAAAACATTAGGAACATGTTTATTTGAACGTGTCTGTATGCTATGCATCATGTTTTTAAAAGTATACGAAAATGAATTTGAATGCATGTTGGCATGGTAAGGAATGAATATAATGAAACAGCTATGCGAAACAGATTTACTGTTAAGGGAAGTAATCCGCCCCTTAATGAGACAGTGGATATTTATACTTTGGGAGAGTTGATCCAACTCCCAATTTCACAAGAGGATCGGAAACAGCTATGTGAATCAGATTACTGTTAAGGGAAGTAATCCGCCCCTTAATGAGTCAGTGGATATTTATACTTTGGGAGAGTTGATCCAACTCCCAATTTCACAGGGGGATCTGAACAGAAACGATGAATGACAACTGAGATGAGAAAGTAGAAATTGCATGTTTAAGATTCAGATTTCAGCATTTCATTTCATTACTGCTTTACTTACTTAGCATTAGGCTAATAGATGAGTTTTGTGATGTAGGTGAACAAGTGACAGCAGGTGTGTTTACTGAGTTTGCTGAGGACTAGTCTGGTTGGAGGAGTGCATCTATGTAACATTCTGGCAGTTGATGGGGAGGTTTAACTATTGTTAGTTGGTGTGAAGGTTTAGTTGACAATGTTTCGATTTAAGTATGCTAAGTTTTCATGACAGTAGTGATTTTTAATATTTTGAATACATTTTGAGATTTCCTAATAAAGATATTCTGTGGAGTTTTTAAATGTTGGTTTTTACTGGATTTGGGTAATGCAATGATTCGAATTATTTCTGAATGGTTTCAGTGGAGTAGTAAATTCTTTTCTGTACTTAGAGTTGTGTTTGCATAACAAGAAATAGTTGAAATGTCGTTCTGTCCTCTATCCGTAGATAATGTCTATCGTTAGATGTTGAGTTATAGTTATGTTGTCTATCGAAAGATGTCTTCAGTAAAGCCATCGGATAATGTCTCAGTAAAGTCATTGGTACATGAAGTTTATTCAATCAGAAGATGTAGATTTTACACTATCGGTGTGAGTGGGTATTATGCTTTGTCGTTTAGTGATCGGTGTATGCAGTTTATTCTGTCGGAAGAAGGAAGTGAGAGATTTTTGTCGTTTTTCCGTCGATAGATGCGAGTCGTAAAATTTGTCGTTTTGCGATCGGTTGATGTTGGATAATTGATTTATCCGGCTGACGTCATCGGTAGATGCAGTTCACCGAGAGATGTCTTTTGTTTCCAACTCTTCTGGTTGACGTCATCGGTAGAAGCCTTCTATTTTCTGTTTCTGCTTCTTCCGATTGACTTATTTCATCGGCAGATGCGTTTGACTTCTGCAACTTCTCAAGTATTCCACGGTTTAAACCTTTATTTCCTAATTGATGATTGTTTCTTAGCATTTCAAACAATGTTTCGTAGTTTTGTTTAAACTCTATTGTCGCTCAAATGATTTCCGCTGCAAATTTTTAAATGTATTAAGATTCTAGCAAATGTCAAATCTTGAATGTTGAGAGAAGTTTTAAAATATGGTTGATATTTCTTAGTCGTGTACGAGCTTTTGTGTGACGAACCGGGTTCAGATAACTCGGGGCGTTACAGTATGGTATCAGAGCCATTCATTTAAACCGTTCAAAAGATTACTCATCAATGCCAATCGTTGCATGGAAGCACTTCAACAACTGTAAGTGTAACACCCGACATTTTCAGTCAGGTGATTTTCTTAACGGAATTAATTGCCACCCTTACTCTTGGACCTTTTGATTTAAATTTAATACCAAGATTTGTTCCAAATTGTGTGAACTAGGTTGAGTGGCAAAATTGAAATTAGGGTGGGCTGTGATCGATATATAAAGGAGATGGAAAGTTTTTAAATCTCACCAACACCACTGTAGCAAACACTTTCTCCTTTCAGCGATTTCCTCTCTCAAGCTCTCGCTCTCTGCCTGCCAGTAATCCCTCCTTCGACGATTGGTTCCCTTGTCATTTCTTGGATACTCTACGCTTGAGGTATGGATTAGACAATGTAGTTGTCAGTTAGTTGTTAAACTCTGTTTTTCAGCTTGGTGTTGGAGTTTGGTTTCTCCAATGGCCTAGTAGCAATAGCAACATTTATAACCTGGATTTTGTAATGTCATTTCCGAATCGATTCTGGACATTTAATATAACCGACCCTGATTAATCGTTAGTTGGACCTAGCTGTTTTGGTTTTGGATTTCTGACTGCACACAGAGAACTAGACTAAGGGATTCGGGAATGACTTTAGTTATTAGATTCTAGGATGACTTGTGATTGGGACTTTTAGGATTTTGTTTTAACTACTGTGATGTGAAATATTTTAGGTGAAGAAGTTTGAAGAAAAGGAGTTCAAGTTGCTAAGGAAACCAGGTAAGTGAATGTGTAAGATTCCCGGCCATTAGGGCCCTACATCACAAGGATGCTAGGTAGAAACTGATACGATGATTAGAAGTTATTTAAGCTACTGTCTGTTACTTATGTTGATGTTTGACTTAATGGTATGGTTTCTCGTCGGATGAATGTACTAGTCTGTGACTTGATGAGTAAGGAGTTCTCATGTTCATGCATCACGAACGTTTTATGCATATGATAATGTTTTAAGAGCATGTTTTCCTCATGAACAAGATAAGAATATAAAACTTATGCAACGTGAATTAAGCGAGGGTTGGGGGTGGTTTTGCGTATGTCACTGTCCAAAAGGAAGGACCATGATTACGACCCGCAAGGGACTATGTACACTTTCACTGTCAACCCCCTTTATCGGCACAAATCCTCTCTTAAGTCACACAACCTGAACGATGAATATGAACGATGAATATGAATGACGAATATGAATGATGAGCATGAATGATGATTATGAACGACGAATACGAACGATGAACAAGAACGAAGACGTTGAGTATGAATATGAATAAGAAAGGATTCATGAGCATTTGTTTCTTAAAATGAGCATTCATGCATACTTGTTAGTATTGCATTCCTTACTAAGCATTAGGCTTATAGTTTAAATCTTATGATGTAGGTGACGAGTTTTCAGGTAAGGATCTCAAAGTTAATGAAGATGTCTAAGTTTGGTTGCTGGAAGGTGCTCAAGGAGCAATTCTGTGGCTGGATGGCGAACAAGACCCCCTGGTTAATGCTCTTAAGATTTTAGTGATGAATATGAATATGGAAGTATAAGTAGGATAAGATTATATTTTAACATTGAGCTTCGAAATTGTCTGGTTTAACTACTGAGTCTGGGGATGATTTTAAAGATATGGAAAGAGTTACTTTAACTAAGTCTTCCATTATAAGAATTTTTGGATGAGTCTCTGATTTTTATACATATGAGTGTTGAGTCAATGTGGTTTGAAGATGTTAAGAGTTTGCATCTACCGACGGATTGTTTCTATCGGAAAATGTATTAAATGGACACGTGAATTGCACATGTCTATCGGTAGACGTAAGGTATTTCAAATACCGGATCATTTAAGAGCTATTTTGTCGTCTAGCGATCGGTAGATGTAAGGTATTTCAAATACCGGATCATTTAAGAGCTATTTTGTCGTCTAGCGATCGGTAGATGTAAGGTATTTCAAATACTGGATGATATAAGTGATGTTTTGTCGTCTAGCGATCGGTAGATGTAGTGTGTTTCAATACCGGATCGCCCTTTCTGGGGTCGTTACAGTAAGTGTTTATGTTAACCTTAGTTAATAGAGATTTAAGAGTGTAATTAACCCTGTACAGGAATTTAGTACAATGGCCAGACGCCCAGGGAGACCTAGAGTGCCAGAGAAATGTCAAATGTGAGAGAGGAAGAGGACATAGTGTGATTAGGCAGCTGACGGATTTAGTGCGTCGCAAAACTGACCTAGTGCGCCACAGTGTGACCAACTAGGAGTACTGTTGAACCAAGAGGTGCAAGGAAGTGCCAACTCGGGTTCTAGCAATGAACATTCTGGAGATCATTTCGGAGACTAAGACCACCCATGTTTGATGACAGTCATCTGATCCAGTTGTTACGGATGATGGCTTAGAAAGATTGAGAGTATGTTTGTCGTCTAGCGATCGGTAGATGTAAGGTATTTCAAATACCGGATCATTTAAGAGCTATTTTGTCGTCTAGCGATCGGTAGATGTAAGGTATTTCAAATACCGGATCATTTAAGAGCTATTTTGTCGTCTAGCGATCGGTAGATGTAAGGTATTTCAAATACCGGATCATTTAAGAGCTATTTTGTCGTCTAGCGATCGGTAGATGTAAGGTATTTCAAATACCGGATCATTTAAGAGCTATTTTGTCGTCTAGCGATCGGTAGATGTAAGGTATTTCAAATACCGGATCATTTAAGAGCTATTTTGTCGTCTAGCGATCGGTAGATGTAAGGTATTTCAAATACCGGATCATTTAAGAGCTATTTTGTCGTCTAGCGATCGGTAGATGTAAGGTATTTCAAATACCGGATCATTTAAGAGCTATTTTGTCGTCTAGCGATCGGTAGATGTAAGGTATTTCAAATACCGGATCATTTAAGAGCTATTTTGTCGTCTAGCGAAAAATACAATGGAGTATAGTTTAAATAAAATTAGTAAGAATATATGGATAAGTCTAAAAGGGTCACGGTTTAGTCTCGGCCCTTTCTGGGGTCGTTACAGTAAGTGTTTATGTTAACCTTAGTTAATAGATATTTAAGAGTGTAATTAACCCTGTACAGGAATTTAGTACAATGGCCAGACGCCCAGGGAGACCTAGAGTGCCAAGAGAAATGTCAAATGTGAGAGAGGAAGAGGAACATAGTGTGATTAGGCAGCTGACGGATTTAGTGCGTCAGCAAACTGACCTAGTGCGCCAACAGTGTGACCAACTAGGAGTACTGTTGAACCAAGAGGTGCAAGGAAGTGCCAACTCGGGTTCTAGCAATGAACATTCTGGAGATAGATTTCGGAGACTAAGACCACCCATGTTTGATGGACAGTCATCTGATCCAGTTGTTACTGATGGATGGCTTAGAAAGATTGAGAGTATGTTTAGGTGTGCCACATTGGAGAAGGAGACAAGGTCACGTTGGCAACATTTCACTTGGCTGGTGAAGCTCAACTCTGGTGGAAAACAATAGAGACCACCACTGATGTTATGGTGATGCCTTGTTCACAGTTTAAGGACGTCTTCTATGAGAAGTATTTTAACAGCACAGTCCAAACCGCGAAGAAATTGGAGTTTCTAAACTTGAAGCAGACAGGGTCTGTGGCCGAGTACAGTAGACAATTTGAGTCCTTGTCCAGATTTGCTGGACATTTTGCTCACAAGGAAGAGGATAAAGTGTTTAAATTTATGCATGGACTGAAACCAGAAATCTACCGAGAGGTTAAATTTTGTGGTATTAAAGGCTTGACATTCAGTGAGGTCGTGTCCACTGCTCTGGAAGTGGAAGAAGCTAAAAGGAAATGTGCTGGACCAAAGGAGGTCCTGAAAAGGTTTAACCAGCCACACCAACTAAGAGGAACGAAGAGGCCAAGTGAAGGCCAAAATAGCCAAGGAGCAGGAGGAAAGGTACAGAATGTCAGGAAATTTCCCCAGTGTCCTAAGTGTTTGAAGAACCACCCGGGGGAATGCAGACTGGGCTTTGGGAAGTGCTTTAACTGTGAGGAGGTTGGACACACATTCAAGGAATGCTCGAAGCCAAGAATCACCAGATGCTACAATTGTAACAAGGTCGGCCACATTAGCAGAGACTGTCCAGTTCCTAAGAATGGTCCTGCTATGATTAAACCAAGAATATTCTCCATGACGGAGTGGGGTGAGGAACAGCCCGCTGCTGTGTCAGGTACTATATTGATTAACTCTGTGTCTGCTTTTACTTTAATAGATTCTGGTGCGACGCATTCATTCATAGCATCTGCATTTACTGTTAGGTTAGGTGTACAGTTTACCCCTTCCATGCATGTTTTAGTGTTGCATTACCTTCCGGTGAACGCATGCACTCTAACCAGGTGATGCCTGACAGTGTCGTGCTAGTAGGGAACGTAAGTCTACCTGCTGATCTTATAATTATGGATATATTAGGATTTGATGTAATCCTATGTATGGACTGGTTGTTTAAGCACCACGCCACAATTGATTGTAGAACTGGAATAGTTAGCTTTCAACCCCCTGGTAATTCGAAACATACCTTTCAAGCTTCAAAGAAGAGTAAGGAAATGTCTGTGATGACTTCTATTAACACTAGATCTTCCCTGTGTGGAGAGTATCGTGCTTCTTAGATAGCGTTTTAGACACACAGCTTGTAGGAAAAGTAAATCCTCAAAATGTCTTAATTGTCCAAGACTTCCCCGAAGTGTTTTTAGATGACCGTCCCAGTTTACCACCAGATAGGGAAATTGAATTTGTTGTAGATGTTTACCCCGGCTCCGAACCTGTGTCTAAAAATCCATATAGACTAGCACCTACAGAACTTAAGGAATTGAAGAATCAGTTGGAGGATTTATTGGAGAAAGGGTTCATATGCCCTAGCTTTTCACCGTGGGGTGCACCTATCCTTTTTGTCAAAAAGAAGGATGGATCAATGCGTATGTGCATTGATTACAGAGAATTGAATAAGTTAACTGTCAAGAACAAGTATCCTTTACCAAGGATTGATGATTTATTTGACCAACTTAATGGTGCAAGAATTTTCTCTAAGATTGACCTTAGGTCCGGTTATTATAAGTTGAAGGTTAAATCTGAAGATATCCCAAAGATTGCCTTTCGCACAAGGTATGGACATTATGAGTTTTTGGTTATGTCCTTTGGGTTGACAAATGCCCCAGCTGCCTTTATGGATCTTATGAATAGGGTGTTTCATGAATACCTAGATAAATTTGTCATAGTGTTTATTGATGATATTCTGATCTATTCCCGTACTAAAGATGAGCATGCTAGGCACCTGACCTTGGTGTTGGAAGTATTAAAACAACACCAACTTTACGCCAAGTTTTCTAAGTGTGAATTTTGGTTGGACCAAGTTCACTTTTTAGGACATGTTATCTCTGGGGATGGGATATCTGTTGATCCAGCTAAGGTTCAGGCAGTTAAGGAATGACCTCAATCAAGGAATGCCACAGATATCAGGAGTATTCTTGGACTTGTAGGGTATTATAGAAAGTTCATTGAAGTATTTTCGAAGATTGCTACACTTCTTACTAAGTTAACAAGGAAAAATGTGAAGTATATATGGACTGAGGAATGTGAGCATAGTTTCCAGACCTTGAAACAGAAACTAACCAATGCTCCAATTTTAACCCTTCCAGTCGAAGATGGTAAATTTAGTATTTATTGTGATGCTTCCAAAATTGGTCTTGGTTGTGTGTTAATGCAGAATGGAAAAGTGATAGCTTATGCCTCTAGACAGTTGAAAACACATGAGAAGAACTATCCTACACATGACTTAGAATTAGCTGCAGTGGTATTTGCGCTTAAAATTTGGAGGCATTACCTGTATGGACAATCTTGTGAGATATTTTCAGATCATAAGAGCCTGAAGTATATTTTCACACAAAACGAACTAAACATGAGGCAGCGTCGATGGTTGGAATTGGTCAAGGATTATGATTTTGAGATAAAATACCATCCCGGTAAAGCAAATGTTGTGGCAGACGCTTTGAGTAGAGTAACAACATCAACCTCATCTATGATTTTCAATATGTCATTAGCCTTAAAGTCAGAATTCCAGAGGTTTAATCTAGAAGCAGTATCTAGTGTATCAGCTATACTCTCAGCCATAACCTTAAAGCCTACTATTCTGGAGAAAATAAAGGAAGCTAAGGCAAATGATGTGGAATGCAACAAATACAAATTAAGCATAGGATCTACTGTTAATTCGGATTTCAACTATTCAGTCGATGGAATCCTTAAATTTAGAGATAGGTGGTTTGTTCCTGCCGTTAAAGAACTTCGAGATGAGATTCTTTCAGAAGCACATTCTTCTAGGTTCTCCGTTCACCCTGGGAGTACAAAGATGTACAGGGATCTCAGACAACATTATTGGTGGCCAGGTATGAAATAATGTGTGGCAGAATATGTAGGATCGTGTTTGATTTGCCAACAGGTTAAAGCTGAACATCAGAGGCCTGCAGGAAGCTTACAGCCATTACCAGTTCACGAATGGAAATGGGAACAAATAGCGATGGACTTTGTTATGGGATTGCCTAAAACAGCAAAGGGACATGATGCAATTTGGGTGATAGTTGACCGCCTAACCAAATCAGCTCAGTTCCTACCGATAAAGGTGACTTATTCGATGGATCAGCTTGCTGAGTTGTATGTGCATAAAGTTGTTAGACTTCATGGAGTTCCAAGTTCTATAGTTTCAGACCGAGACTCTAGATTTACATCTAAGTTTTGGAAGAGTTTGCACGAGGCTATGGGTACGCAGCTTAGTTTTAGCACAGCTTTTCACTCTCAAACAGATGGACAGTCTGAAAGAACCATTCAAACATTAGAGGATATGCTTCATGCATGCACATTGGATTTTCAAGGCTCTTGGAGCAAGTATCTATCCTTAGTAGAATTCTCTTATAACAACAGTTTTCAGGCCACCATAGGAATGGCACCATACGAGGCATTATATAGACGAAAATGCAGATCACCTTTGTACTGGGATGAAGTTGGTGAAGCACAGTTGCTCGATCCTGATATTGTGCAACAAACTGTTGAGAAGGTTGCCCTCATCCGACAGAAAATTTTGGCAGCTTAGAGTCGACAGAAAAGCTATGCAGATTGCAGGCGTAGAGAATTGAAATTTGTGATAGGTGATGAAGTTTTTCTCAAGGTATCACCATTCAAAGGAGTTGTGAGATTTGGGAAGAGAGGAAAGTTGAACCCCAGGTTTATTGGACCATTCTTAATCCTGAAAATGATTGGAAAGACAGCCTACCAGTTACAGCTACCAACCTCTATGGAAGGAAACCATAATGTGTTCCATGTTTCCATGTTGAAGAAATGTGTTCGAAATCCATCTCAGATTTTAGAACAACAGAGTATTGAAGTTCATCCTACTCTTACATATGAAGAGAAACCAGTAAGGATCTTAGACTATGCAGTGAAGGTATTGCGCAACAAAGAGGTTCCACTGGTGAAAGTCTTATGGCACAACTAGGACATAGAAGAGACAACCTGGGAGCGCCAGCAAGACATGGTGGACCGACATCCAGAATTATTCAGGTACTGAATTTTGAGGACAAAATTCTTTTAAGGAGGGTAGATTGTAACACACGGTTTCTATTAACCGATTTACCTTTTTCCATTTATAGAGGATGTTTTATAATTGAAATTGAGTGATTTAGTGATTAGGTTAATAAATGAATGAGTAAGGACAAAATGGTAAATTGTAATTTTATTGTGGATGAAGTATTTAAGAGAGGGTTTAATGAGGTTTAGCCGCCGCTATTCCCTCGTTTTTTCTTTCTCGGTATTCAGCTCAAGCTCAACAGAGTTCCAGGTGATTTTTCCCCTCCGATCTCCATTTCCACAAACTAGGTAAGTTTTCCCTTCGTTTTCTCGAGATGTAGTGGCTAGATAGCAGAGAGAGTGCAATGAGTGTATTTTTGAGAATGCTGTGAGTGAGTTGAGTTCGGGTTAGTGATGAATCATGAATGTGCGATGATCCGAACTTCTAAACTAGCTCCTTAGGTTTGTGAATGGTGTAGAAAGAGGTTTAGTGAAGATCTGAATGGTATTTTGTTTATGACATTTGGTGAAAAGAGCTTCCAAAGTAGTTGAAACCGAGCGATTTCCAGGAGACCAGGTAAGTGAAGTTTGCTTGCGCCTTCGGGCCTACATCACAAAACATTAGGAACGTGTTTATTTGAACATGTCTGTATGCTATGCATCATGTTTTTAAAAGTATACGAAAATGAATTTGAATGCATGTTGGCATGGTAAGGAATAAACATAATGAAAAAGCTATGCGAAACAGATTTACTGTTAAGGGAAGTAATCCGCCCCTTAATGAGATAGTGGATATTTATACTTTGGGAGAGTTGATCCAACTCCCAATTTCACAGGGGGATTGGAAACAGCTATGTGAATCAGATTACTGTTAAGGGAAGTAATCTGCCCCTTAATGAGTCAGTGGATATTTATACTTTTGAAGAGTTGATCCAACTCCCAATTTCACAGGGGGATCTAAAAAGAAACGATAAATGACAACTGAGATGAGAAAGTAGAAATTGCATGTTTAAGATTCAGATTTCAGCATTTCATTTCATTACTGCTTTACTTACTTAGCGTTAGGCTAATAGATGAGTTTTGTGATGTAGGTGAACAAGTGACAGAAGGTGTGTTTACTGAGTTTGCTGAGGACTAATCTTGTTGGAGGAGTGCATCTATGTAACAATCTGGCAGTTGATGGGGCGGTTTAACTGGTGTTAGTTGGTGTGAAGGTTTAGTTGACAATGTTTCGATTTAAGTATGCTGAGTTTTCATGACAGTAGTGGTTTTTAATATTTTGAATACATTTTGAGATTTCCTAATAAAGATATTCTGTGGAGTTTTTAAATGTTGGTTTTTACTGGATTTTGGTAATGCAATGATTCGAATTATTTCTGAATGGTTTTAGTGGAGTAGTAAATTCTTTTCTGTACTTAGAGTTGTGTTTGCATAGCAAGAAATAGTTGAAATGTCGTTCTGTCCTCTATCGGTAGATGATGTCTATCGGTAGATGTTGAGTTATAGTTATGTTGTCTATCGGAAGATGTCTTCAATAAAGCCATCGGATGATGTCTCAGTAAAGTCATCGGTACATGAAGTTTATTCAATCGAAAGATGTAGATTTTACACTATCGGTGTGAGTGGGTATTATGCTTTGTCGTTTAGTGATCGGTGTATGCAGTTTATTCTGTCGGAAGAAGGAAATGAGAGATTTTTGTCGTTTTGCCGTCGGTAGATGCGAGTCGTAAAACTTGTCGTTTTATGATCGGTTGATGTTGGATAATTGATTTATCCGGCTGACGTCATCGGTAGATACAGTCCACCAAGAGATGTCTTTTGTTTCCAACTCTTCTGGTTGACGTCATCGGTAGAAGCCTTCTATTTTCTATTTCTGCTTCTTCCGATTGACTTATTTCATCGGCAGATGCGTTTGACTTCTGCAACTTCTCAAGTATTCCACGGTTTAAACCTTTATTTCCTAATTGATGATTGTTTCTTAGCATTTCAAACAATGTTTCGTAGTTTTGTTTAAACTCTATTGTCGCTCAAATGATTTCCGCTGCAAATTTTTAAATGTATTGAGATTCTAGCAAATGTCAAATCTTGAATGTTGAGAGAAGTTTTAAACTATGGTTGAAATTTCTTAGTCGTGTACGGGCTTTTGCGTGACGAACCGGGTTCAGATAACTCGGGGCGTTACACACAATATAAGCACCCCATATATCACAGTGGATTAAATCAAAAACATCATTTGCTCTACTATTACTCAAAGGAAACACACATCTAGTTTGTTTGGCTCTTAAGCAAATATCACAAGGTTCATGAGTAACGTTAGCATCTTGATTTCCAGTATTTTTAATACTATCTAACAAAAATAAATCAATTTTCTGAGAAGGGTGTTCCAAACTTTGATGCTACAAATTTATTTTATCCCCAGCAGTTGTTTGATATGCATGAAGTTGTTTCAAATGAAGAAACCAATAAAATCCGTCACATTGTTCATCCGCTCCAATTATAGTCTTCAATGCACGGTCTTGTATGATGCAAAGCTTATCAGTAAAAGTGACATAATAAGATAGATCGGCAAGAAGATGAGACATAGATAGCAAATTACAAATAAGATCCGGAACATATAAAACATTATGGAGCACCATAGTTTTGCTCAAAAGAACCGCGTCTTCCATTGTGACAATTGTTTGTTTTCTATTAGGTAGCCCAAAAGAAATTGGAGAAACATCAAATAAAACAAATCTCAAAGTACAGATTTAAAAAAAAAAAACACTTAAAGTATTAACCCTAACAAAACAAATCTCAAACTATCAAAAACCTAACAATTTATGTAACGGCCTAGACCCCGTTCCCGCAGGCCCAAGTCGTGTAGGCCAGGTACTAGTCCCTGAGGTCCTGGTTCGAGTGGGGGGGAAGGCAAAAACCCTCTTCATTGAGAGGAAAGATCGTGATTACATGTGTACCGCCCTTCGGGGACCCACGTGGGACCTGCACGACTTGGGCCTGCGGGAACGGGGTCCAGGCCGTTACAAAAAAGGCAACTTTTTTGTAATGGCCTGGACCCCGTTCCCACAGGTCCCACCGATGGGCTGCTGCCACGTGGGTCCCCGTAGGGCGGTACACGTGTACTCACGATCTTCCCTCCCCTGAAGAGGGTTTTTGCCTTCCCCCTAACTCGAACCCAGGACCTCAGGGACTAGTACCTGGGGTACAAGTGAGGAGTACCATTGAGCTTAGCTGGCTCAGTGGTACTCCTCACTTGTACCCCAGGTACTAGTCCTAGAGGTCCTGGGTTCGAGTGGGGGGGAAGGCAAAAATCCTCTTCAGGGGAAGGGAAGATCGTGAGTACACCTGTATCGCCCTACGGGGACCCATGTGGCAGCAGCCCATCGGTGGGAACTGCACGACTTGGGCCTGCGGGAACGGGGTCCAGGCCGTTACAATTTAAACCCCGGCGGACAACCGATAGCCCCTCGTTCTGTATTTTACAAAGAGAACAATCATACTACCGAATCCAAAAATACTTTCCTCACTTATCTCCCATTTTTCTTAATGCCTTAATGATATGCCTTCCAACGAATACGACACCTCTTCGTCGAATAAGGGATTGTCATGCCATTTGATAAGAGAGGGTTCTTGTTCTATATTCGATTCCAACCCGCGTTTGGATAACAAAAGATTTTCCTTCATTTTTCCTTCCTTGCGGGTGGCCTCATCATGAGCCACTTGCTTGGGAGTCATTGATAGCAATTTGATTTTTCTTCCTCCATAGTCAAAGGATTAATGGTTGAGGAATTTGTCGTATTGAACTTTACGATCATAGTGCCATGGTCGTCCTAGTAGGGTATGGCTGGTAGTCATCGGGACAACGTCGCAAACAACCGAGTCCTTATATTTTCCTATGGTGAAATCGACGGTCACTTGCTTCGTTATTACGTGTTCATTTTTATCGTCCAACCAATTAAGCTTGTAAGGAGTAGGATGGAAAGTGGTTTCTAACCCTAATTTTTCGACCATGTCTAGGGAGGCCGCATTGATGCAACTTCCTCCATCAATTATCATCGAACAAACCTTTTCTTTGATCGAACAACGACTATGGAAAAGATTCGCACGTTGACAATCCTTGTCCAATTTCTTAGACATTAAAGCTCTTCGTATAACAAGTAGTAAAGGTCCTTCTTGAGCCGTACATTCATCGGCTTCTTCTTCACTCTCTTCTACTACTTCTTTTTCAACCTTATTATACTGACCTTCGTCCTCTTCACTTTCTCATTCGCCCATTGATTCCTTAATGACCATCACTCGACGGTTAGTGCATTCATTCGCATAGTGTCCTTTTCCTAGGCATTTAAAACATTGCACATCACATGCTCTTGGTCCTTTTGGTAGTTTCTCTTGGGCTTTGTTCGTGGTTAAGAGGTTGTGAGTGGTGCTAGGTCCTTTCGGGGGCCAATTACAGTTAAATGTCCTCTTGTCATCTTGCTTGGTTGGTCGGAATTGAAATTCCTTGTTGGAAATTTGTTGGGAAGGTCGGTCTTACGCTTCCTCTTCAATTGCCTCTCCACCGTGAGGGCCAATTGTATGACTAAGTCCATCGTTTCTAATTGTTGCATTTCTACTGCATCGCTAATGTCGCGATTCAAACCTCGTATAAATCGAGCGATGAGTTGTTCTTCAGGTTCATCAATAGCACATCGCATATTGAGAGTCTCAAATTTCGTAAGGTACTCATCGACCATGAGATTGTTTTGCTTGGGGTTGTGGAGTTGATAGAAGAGTTCATGTTTGTAGTGACGGGGGACAAACCTATGGTGCATTAAGTCTTTCATGGAAGTCGAAGTGGAAACAGGGTATGTAGCACCCGGCTCTATTAAACCAAATTTAATTGCCAATTATAATGTGTTAATTTTATGGAAGAATTGAGGGAGAAAGTGATTAGGTTAGTTAATAACTATGTAAGGACAAAAGGGTAATTAGCAATTTTATAAATGAATAACGTATTTAATGGAGGGTTTAATAAGGTTTAGCCGCCACTGTTTCCCTCATTTTCCTTCTCGGTATTCAGCTCAAGCACAGCAGAGCTCCAGGCAATTTCCCTCTCCGATCCTCATTCCTCAAAATAGGTGAGTTTTCCATTTTATTTCTCGAGATTTTAGTGGCTAGATAGCAGAGATAGTGTAATGCGCGTATTTTGATAATACTGCGAGTGAGTTGAGTTTGATTTTAGTATTGAGCCGAGAGTGTATGATGATTAGAGATTTCAAATGAGCCCCTTAGGTTTTAGAACGATTTAGGATAAGGTTAGTGGTGATCTAATCGGTATTTTTGCTTATGATGCTAGGTGAGCAGGGTTTCCAGAGTACTTGAAACCGAACGATTTCCAGAAGACCAGGTAAGTAAAGTATGCATGTGCCTTCAGGCCTATATCACAAAACAGTAGGGTTATGCATATTGAGAATGATTTTGTATGTCACGCATCATGTTTTTTTGAAAGACTACGAAAATGAATTTCCATGTAAGAATAGTGAAGTATGAACTGTATGTGACAGACAAACTATTAAGGGAACTAATCCGCCCCTTAATCGAGTAGAGGATGTATGACATTGGGAGAATTGATCTCACTCCCAAGGGAACAGAGGGATCAGTTCAGCTATTAAGGGAACTAATCCGCCCCTTAATCGAGTAGAGGATGTATGACCTTGGGAAAATTGATCCACTTCCCAAGGGAACCGAGGGATCAGATCAGCTTATGAACGTATGTGCATGCAACTTAGATGAGAAAGTAGAAATTGCATGTTTAGGAATTTATGTTTCAGCATTTCATTCCATTACTGCTTTACTTACTTAGCATTAGGCTAATAGATGAGTTTTGTGATGTAGGTGGAGAAGTTACAGCAGGTGAGCCTTCTGAGTTCGTTGAAGGATAGGCTGGTTGGGGGAGCACACTCATGTCACGGACCTGGTATTTGATGAGGCAGTTTAACTGATGTCTGTTGGAGTAAAGGTGAAGTTGACAACGTTTTGATTTGAATAGGTTGGGTCCTCATGACAGTAGTTGTTTCAATGTTTTGAATTTTTCTGATAATGGTATTCTGCTGAGATTTGACGATGGCACTTGCTGGATTGTTTTAAGTAATGCATTTGTTAGAATGGTATTTGAGTGATTTCAGTAACGTGAGTAATTTCATTTCTGTAATTAGAGTTGTGTTTGCGTAGCATGGAGTAGTTGAGTTGTTGTTCTGTTGTCTATCGGAAGATATAAGTAGGACTTTTATCGTTTTGCGGCTGGTGGTTATAGTGTAAAGTCGATCGGATGAGGAAATCATCCGGCTGACGTCACCGGTGGTTATAGAGTAAAGTCGATCGAATGAGGAAATCATCCGGCTGACATCACCGGTGGATATAGAGTAAAGTCGATCGGATGAGGAAATTATCCGGCTGACGTCACCGGTGGATATAGACTAAAGTCGATCGGATGAGGAAATCATCCGGGACGTCACCGGTGGATATAGAGTAAAGTCGATCGGATGAGGAAATCATCCGGCTGACGTCACCGGTGGATATAGAGTAAAGTCGATCGGATGAGGAAATCATCCGGCTGACGTCACCGGTGGATATAGAGTAAAGTCGATCGGATGAGGAAATCATCCGGCTGACGTCACCGGTGGATATAGAGTAAAGTCGATCGGATGAGGAAATCATCCGGCTGACGTCACCGGTGGATATAGAGTAAAGTCGATCGGATGAGGAAATCATCCGGCTGACGTCACCGGTGGATATAGAGTAAAGTCGATCGGATGAGGAAATCATCCGGCTGACGTCACCGGTGGATATAGAGTAAAGTCGATCGGATGAGGAAATCATCCGGCTGACGTCACCGGTGGATATAGAGTAAAGTCGATCGGATGAGGAAATCATCCGGCTGACGTCACCGGTGGATATAGAGTAAAGTCGATCGGATGAGGAAATCATCCGGCTGACGTCACCGGTGGATATAGAGTAGCTGTAGGATGTATCTTGTCGTTTTTGCGACCGGATGATGTAGCCGAAACTTTGTCGTTTTGTGACCGGATGATGTGTCGAACTTTGTCGTTTTGTTATCAGGGAAAAGCCTTCTGTTTTCTACGTCAGTTCCTTCCGGTTGACTTCGTCTTCGGATGATGTGTTTGACTTTCATAGATTTCAAGTATTTCACGCCCTAAACTTTCATCCCTTCCGGTTGAATTATTTCTTACTATTTATAATATTTTTATGTGATCATTCAAACACTGTTACATAGTTTTGCTCAACTCTATTTTGCTCAAAGATTTACGCTGCAAGTTTTCATGTTCTATCAAACGTTAAAATTTGAATATCGAAGGAAGTTTAAATTTCGGTCCAAGTTTTTTTTTCCTTTTAGTAATATCCAAGTTTACGAGTAACAAACTTGGTTCAGAAAACTCGGGGCGTTACAGTATGGTATCAGAGACATTCAGTTAAACTGTTCAAAAGATTACTCATCAGTGCCAATCGTTGCATGGGGGTACTCCAACAACTGTAAGTGTTTACCTTAACCTTAGCTACTAGGTATTTAAGAGTATAATTAACCTTGTGCAGGAATATAGCAAATGTCTAGATGACCAGGAAGACCAAGGTTACCAAGGGAGATACCAAGTCCGAGGCGGGAGGAGGACTCTAGTATAATTAGGCAGCTGACAGAATTGATGCGTCAGCAGACTGATATAGTACGTCAACAGTCTGACCAATTAGGAGTGCTGTTGAGCAGGGAGACACAAGGAAGTGCCAACTCGGGTTCTAGCAGTGAACATTCTGGAGATAGATTCCGGAGACTGAGACCACCCACGTTTGATGGTCAGTCAACTGATCCAGTTATTGCTGAGGGTTGGCTTAGAAAAATTGAGAGTATGTTTAGGTGTGCCAATATTGGAGAAGAGGACAAAGTCACATTGGCCACGTTCCATTTGGCTGGTGAAGCTCAACTCTGGTGGGAAACAGTTGAAACCACCACTGACATTCTGACTATGACTTGGTCACAGTTTAAGGACATCTTTTATGAGAAATATTTTAACAGCACGGTCCAAACCGCAAAGAAGTTGGAGTTTCTGAATTTGAAGCAGACAGGGTCCGTGGCCGAGTACAGTAGGCAATTTGAGTCCTTGTCCAGGTTTGCTGGACATTTTGCTCATAAGGACGAGGATAAGGTGTTCAAATTTGTTCATGGACTGAAGCCAGAGATTTATCGAGGAGTCAAATTCTGTGGCATTAAAGGTTTAACGTTCAGTGAAGTTGTGTCCACTGCTCTGGAAGTGGAAGAAGCTGAAGGGAAGTGTGTTAGACCAAAGGAGGTTTCGCAAAAGTTTATCCAGCCACACCATCAGAGGGGAGAGAAGAGGCCAAGTGAAGGCCAAAGTAACCAAGGATCTGGAAAGAGGGTACTGAATACCCAGAAGTTTCCTCAATGCCCGAAATGTTCAAAGAATCACTCGGGTGAATGTAGATTTGGATCGGGTAAGTGTTTTAACTGTAAAGAGGTTGGACATTTGTACAAGGATTGCCCAAAGCCCCGGATCGTTCGATGTTTCCATTGCAACAAGGTTGGCCATGTCAATAGAGACTGCCCAGCCTTGAAGGGTGGCCCTGCCAGGATTAAGCCAAGAATATTCTCCATGATGGAGTCAGGTGGTGAGGACCAGCCTGCTGTAGTGTCAGGTACTATATTGATTAACTCTGTACCTGCTTTTACTTTGATAGATTCAGGTGCAACGCATTCTTTTATAGCCTCTGCATTTTCTGATAAGTTAGATGTACGGTTTACTCCTTCTGAGCATGTGTATAACATAGCATTACCTTCTGGTGAGCACATGCACTCCAGTCAAATGATACTTGATAGTGTGGTGTTAGTAGGGAACATGAATTTGCCTGCTGATCTTATTGTTATGGACATAATGGGATTTGATGTGATCCTAGGAATGGATTGGTTGTTTAAGCATTATGCCACTATAGATTGTAGAACTGGAATAGTTAGTTTTCACCCCCTAGTGGTTTAAACCATACTTTCCAAGCCCTGAAGAAGAGTAAGGAAATGTCTGTGATGACCTCTATTAACACAAGGCCCTCCCCTTGCAGAGAGTATTTGTGCTTTTTGGCCAGTGCTTTAGACACACAAACAGTAGGAAAATCAAGCCCCAAAAATGTTTTTATTGTCCAAGATTTTCCAGAAGTATTCCTAGATGACCTTTCTGGTTTGCCACCAGATAGGAAAATTGAATTAGTGGTAGATGTTTACCCCGGTGCTGAGCCAGTATCTAAGAATCCATATAGACTAGCACCAACAGAACTTAAAGAGTTGAAGAAACAGTTAGAGGACTTGTTGGAAAAGGGGTTCATACGGCCTAGCTTTTCACCATGGGGTGCACCTGTCCTTTTTGTCAAAAAGAAAGATGGATCAATGCGTATGTGCATAGACTATAGAGAATTGAATAAGCTAACTGTCAAGAACAAGTATCCACTGCCGAGGATCGATGATTTATTTGATCAGCTTAAGGGTGCAAGAGTTTTCTCAAAAATTGACCTTAGGTCCAGTTATTACCAGTTGAAGGTTAAATCTGAAGATATCCCAAAGACTGCCTTTCGCGCAAGGTATGGGCATTATGAGTTTTTGGTTGTCTTTTGGTTTGACAAATGCGCCAGCAGCCTTCATGGATCTCATGAATAGGGTGTTTCGCGAGTGTTTGGACAAGTTTGTCATTGTATTCATAGATGACATTTTAATCTATTCTAGAACTAAGGATGAACATGCAGGACACCTAAGCTTGGTGTTAGGATTGCTAAGGATAATTGGACTGATAAATGTGAATCCAGTTTCCAGACCTTAAAGCAAAACTGACCAATGCCCCAATTTTAACTCTTCCTGTCGAAAATGGTAAATTCAGTATTTATTGTGATGCTTCCAAGCGTTGGCAATTGGTAGTGTTTGATGCAAGATGGAAAGGTTATAACTTATGCCTCTAGGCAGTTAAAAGTACACGAAAAGAATTACCCCACACATGACCTAGAATTAGCTACTGTGGTTTTTGCATTAAAGATTTGGAGGCACTACCTGTATGGACAAGTTTGTCATTGTATTCATAGATGACATTTTAATCTATTCTAGAACTAAGGATGAACATGCAGGACACCTAAGCTTGGTGTTAGAAGTTCTAGGCAGCAACCACTTCATGCCAAATTTTCTAAGTGTGAGTTTTGGTTGGACAGAGTTCACTTTTTAGGACATGTCATCTCTGGAATGGGATCTCTGTTGACCCAGCTAAGGTTCAAGCTGTTAAGGAATGGCCCCAACCGAAGAATGCTTCTGATATCAGAGTTTTCCTTGGTTTACAGGATATTATAGAAAATTCATCGAGGGATTTTCAAAGATTGCCACACCCCTTACTATGTTGACAAGAAAAAATGTGAAGTATAATTGGACTGATAAATGTGAATCCAGTTTCCAGACCTTAAAGCAAAAACTGACCAATGCCCCAATTTTAACTCTTCCTGTCGAAAATGGTAAATTCAGTATTTATTGTGATGCTTCCAAGCGTTGGCAATTGGTAGTGTTTGATGCAAGATGGAAAGGTTATAACTTATGCCTCTAGGCCAGTTAAAAGTACACGAAAAGAATTACCCCACACATGACCTAGAATTAGCTACTGTGGTTTTTGCATTAAAGATTTGGAGGCACTACCTGTATGGACAAGTTTGTCATTGTATTCATAGATGACATTTTAATCTATTCTAGAACTAAGGATGAACATGCAGGACACCTAAGCTTGGTGTTAGGATTGCTAAGGCAAGATTGCCACACCCCTTACAATGTGACAAGAAAAAATGTGAAGTATAATTGGACTGATAAATGTGAATCCAGTTTCCAGACCTTAAAGCAAAAACTGACCAATGCCCCAATTTTAACTCTTCCTGTCGAAAATGGTAAATTCAGTATTTATTGTGATGCTTCCAAGGTTGGACTTGGTAGTGTTTTGATGCAAGATGGAAAGGTTATAACTTATGCCTCTAGGCAGTTAAAAGTACACGAAAAGAATTACCCCACACATGACCTAGAATTAGCTACTGTGGTTTTTGCATTAAAGATTTGGAGGCACTACCTGTATGGACAAGTTTGTGAGATATTTTCGGATCATAAAAGTCTGAAATACATTTTCACACAGAAAGAACTGAATATGAGGCAACGTAGGTGGTTAGAGTTTGTCAAAGATTATGACTTTGAGATTAAGTACCACCCTGGCAAGGCGAATGTTGTGGCTGATGCTTTGAGTAGAGTGACTCCTTCAATCTCTGCATTGATTTTAAACATACCAATAACCTTAGAGATAGAATTCCAAAGATTTAACCTGGAAGATGTATCTAGTGTGTCAGCCATGCTTTCGGCCATGTCCTTGAGGCCTACTATTTTGGAGAAAATAAAGGAAGTTCAAATGAATGACACTGAATGTAATAAGTATAAGTTGTGCATAGATTCTACTGACAAGTCGGATTTCAACTGCTCAGCTGATGGAATTCTCAAGTTTCGAAATAGATGGTTTGTTCCGGCTGATACTAAACTTAGAAAGGAAATCCTATCTGAGGCACATTCCTCTATATTTTCAGTTCATCCTGGAGGTACGAAAATGTACAGAGATCTCAAGCAGCATTATTGGTGGCCAGGTATGAGGAGAAGTGTGGCAGAGTACGTGGAGTCATGTTTGGTCTACCAGTAAGTCAAAGCTGAACATCAGAGGCCTGCTGGAACATTACAACCCTTACCAGTTCCCGAATGGAAATGGAAACAAATAACTATGGATTTTGTTATAGGATTACCTAGAACAACAAAAGGTCACGATGCAATTTGGGTAGTAGTTGATCGTTTAACCAAATCAGCTCACTTTCTGCCAATAAAGATAACATACTCGATGGATCAATTGGCTGAGTTGTATGTGCACGAGGTTGTTAGACTGCATGGAGTTCCAAGCACCATAGTTTCAGACCGAGACTCCAGATTTATATCTAAGTTTTGGAAATGTATGCACAAGGCTATGGGAACACAGCTTAGTTTTAGCACAGCCTTTCATGCTCAAACCGATGGACAATCTGAGAGAACTATCCAACCGTTGGAGGATATGCTTCGTGCATGTGTGCTGGAATTTCAGGGTTCTTGGAGTAAGTATATATCATTGATTGAATTCTCTTATAATAACAGTTTTCAAGCAACAATAGGCATGGCATCATACGAGGCATTATATGGGCGTAAATGCAGATCTCCATTATATTGGGATGAAGTTGGAGAAGCACAGTTGATTGGTCCTGACATTGTGCAGCAGACAGTGGAAAAGATTGCTCTTATCCGACAGAGGATCTTAACAGCTCAAAGCCGGCAGAAAAGCTATGCAGACAAAAGACGAAGAGAATTAGAATTTGATGTCGGTAATAAGGTTTTCCTTAAGGTGTCGTCTTTCAAAGGAGTTGTGAGATTTGGGAAAAGAGGCAAGTTGAACCCCAGATATATTGGACCTTTTCAAATCGTGAAGAGAATTGGGAAGTCAGCATATCAACTTCAGTTACCAGCCTCTCTGGAGGGAATTCATAATGTGTTTCATGTTTCCATTCTAAAGAAATGTGTTAGAGATCCTTCACAGATTATAGAACAGCAGAGTATCGAAGTCCTTCCTACTCTTGCATTTGAGGAGAAACGAGTAAGAATCTTAGATTATGCAGTGAAGGTATTACGCAACAAAGAAGTTCCACTGGTAAAGGTCTTATGGCACAACCAGAATATTGAGGAGACAACTTGGGAGCGCCAGCAAGACATGATGGACCAATATCCGGAATTATTCAGGTACTAAATTTTGAGGACAAAATTCTTTTAAGGAGGGTAGATTGTAGCACCCGGCTCTATTAAACCAAATTTAATTGCCAATTATAATGTGTTAATTTTAGGGAAGAATTGAGGGAGAAAGTGATTAGGTTAGTTAATAACTATGTAAGGACAAAAGGGTAATTAGCAATTTTATAAATGGATAACGTATTTAATGGAGGGTTTAATGAGGTTTAGCCGCCACTGTTTCCCTCATTTTCCTTCTCTATATTCAGCTCAAGCACAGCAGAGCTCCAGGCGATTTCCCTCTCCGAACTTCATTCCTCAAACTAGGTGAGTTTTTCATTTTATTTCTCAAGATTTTAGTGGCTAGATAGCAGAGATAGTGTAATGCGCGTATTTTGATAATACTGCGAGTGAGTTGAGTTCGATTTTAGTATTGAGCCGAGAGTGTATGATGATTAGAGATTTCAAATTAGCCCATTAGGTTTCAGAACGATTTAGGATAAGGTTAGTGGTGATCTAATCGGTATTTTTGCTTATGACGCTAGGTGAGCAGGGTTTCCAGAGTAGTTGAAGCCGAACGATTTCCAAGAGACCAGGTAAGTATAGTATGCATGTGCCTTCGGGCCTACATCACAAAACAGTAGGGTTATGCATATTGAGAATGATTTTGTATGTCACGCATCATGTTTTTTTGAAAGACTATGAAAATGAAATTCCATGTAAGAATAGTGAAGTATGAACTGTATGTGACAGACAAACTATTAAGGGAACTAATCCGCCCCTTAATCGAGTAGAGGATGTATGACATTAGGAGAATTGATCCCACTCCCAAGGGAACAGAGGGATCAGTTCAGCTATTCAGGGAACTAATCCGCCCCTTAATCGAGTAGAGGATGTATGACCTTGGGAAAATTGATCCACTTTCCAAGGGAACCAAGGGATCAGATCAGCTTATGAACGTATGTGAATGCAACTGAGATGAGAAAGTAGAAATTGCATGTTTAGGAATTTATGTTTCAGCATTTCATTCCATTACTGCTTTACTTACTTAGCATTATGCTAATAGATGAGTTTTGTGATGTAGGTGGAGAAGTTACAGCAGGTGAGCCTTCTGAGTTCGTTGAAGGATAGGCTGGTTGGGGGAGCACACTCATGTCACGGACCTGGTATTTAATGAGGCAATTTAACTGATGTCTGTTGGAGTAAAGGTGAAGTTGACAACGTTTTGATTTGAATAGGTTGAGTCCTCATGACAGTAGTTGTTTCAATGTTTTGAAAATGTTTTGAATTTTTCTGATAATGGTATTCTGCTGAGATTTGACGATGGCACTTGCTGGATTGTTTTAAGTAATGCATTTGTTAGAATGGTATTTGAATGATTTTAGGAACGTGAGTAATTTCATTTCTGTAATTAGAGTTGTGTTTGCGTAGCATGGAGTAGTTGAGTTGTTGTTCTGTCGTCTATAAGAAGATATAAGTAGGACTTTTGTCGTTTTGCGGCCGGTGGTTATAGAGTAAAGTCGATCGGATGAGGAAATCATCCGGCTGACTTCACCGGTGGTTATAGATTAAAGTCAATCGGATGAGGAAATCATCCGGCTGATGTCACCGGTGGATATAGAGTAAAGTTGATCGGATGAGGAAATTATCCGGCTGACGTCACCGGTGGATATAGACTAAAGTCGATCGGATGAGGAAATCATCCGGCTGACGTCACCGGTAGATGTAGGATGTATCTTGTCGTTTTGCGACCGGATGATGTAGCCGAAACTTTGTCGTTTTGTGACCGGATGATGTAGTCGAAACTTTGTCATTTTGTTATCAGGGAAAAGCCTTCCGTTTTCTACGTCAGTTCCTTCCGGTTGACTTCGTTCTTCGGATGATGTGTTTGACTTTAATAGATTTCAATTATTTCACGCCTAAACTTTCATCCCTTCCGGTTGAATTATTTTCTTAATATTTTATGTGATCATTCAAACACTGTTACATAGTTTTGCTCAACTCTATTTTGCTCAAAGATTTCCGCTGCAAGTTTTCATGTTTTATCAAACGTTAAAATTTGAATTTCGAAGGAAGTTTAAATTTCGGTCCAAGTTTTTTTTTTCCTTTTAATAATATCCGAGTTTACGAGTAACAAACTGGGTTCAGAAAACTCGGGCGTTACAGGGTATCCCAGCGTTCTCATTCGTTGGGCCTTAAGGTTGGACCACCATAATGCGGCGTGGCCCGTAAGTTCAAGAGAGGCGAGTTGAATTTTAACTCATTCGGAATAGTCGTGGCACTCAAAAACTCTCTCTACCTTATCAATCCAATCTAAATATTTGTGCCCGTCACACGATCCATCGAAAAGGGGAATTGTAATCTTAATGTTATGGAGGTCATCGTTGTCCCTACGGTGATTTTGGCGATAGTACTCTTCATCATCTCCTGCCCAATCTTCATCCTCCGATTCATAATGTCGGGATCTCCTTCTTTGGGGCTCAGCCCATTCTTCTTCCTCTAACGGTTGGGGAAAAGGATTTCTCGTCTAGGACGTTCGGGAATAATTCTAGAGGAGGTCTCTTGTGAAGGAACTCAATTATGGGACTCTCTTCGGAGATGTTTGTTCATAAGTATTTTGACTTGTTGGGCAAGGGTGTTAACCAAGCCCGTTAAGGCATGGATTTTACCTTGCATGCCACCTTGCATGCTAGTCTCACCTTCGTTACGTATGAGTTCGGGAGAGGGAGTGTCCCTAACCCAATTTGGTTCTTGTTGGTGTGGTGAATCTCTTGTAAATCCACTTCTATTAGTCATGGTTAAGTGATAGGTTGATAAATTTCAAATTTTAATTTTAATTCATTCTAAGTTGTTTCATCCTAAATTAGTGAGGTGATTATCTCTTTAGTGTCTTAGGAAAATTTTAAATACTAAGGAATGTTTCCTAACTAAGACAATAAGAAATAAGGATCATGCTCACACTTAATATTTAAAAATTTGGAATTCAATAAAACAACTTAGATGCTTCAACAACACTTGGCAAAACTAATTTTAGAAATGAAATTTTCAATAACGTGCTAATACCACAAATTTTCAAGCAAATTCAACAAGTAACCAATTTTAAATTAAATTCAACCAAGACAATGTTAATATAAACCTAATAACTCCCCAAAACAGCAAGTAATATCATTAAAACACAAGTTTAATCAAGAGAACATGCTGAAAATTTTAAGTTAATAGAGCAGAATTTTTATAAGTGCATAATATTCAACATAGCCGATGTAACGACCCCGGCCAGGAGCCGTCACGTGATCACCATTCTTAATCTCCTAATCATTCGGTTCATGCTTCATGCATCTTATTCATTAACGGTGCGTTTACTTTTATATTATTATTTTTAATTGGAAACACATCTTAATGCATCTGCCGATGGAGTCCTAGGCTCACATCGACCGATGGTCACGTGCCAGCCACGCAACACTTATTTCTACACCTCTTTTAAGCGGCATCTGCCGATAGTCACAGACACAACATCTGCCGATAAAAAACAGGCTTCATCTACCGATAGAAAACACCCCATCCGGGCACTAACGACAAACTTCCTAATACATCTACCGGTGAACATGTGCAGATCACGTGTCCATTAATGAACAACGATCAAGAAGACATCTTCCGGTAGCTTTAACGACAAAATATCTCTTACATCTTTCGGTGGAAAAATGCACTACATCTGCCGATGACATAAATACCTACATCTGTCGATGACAAAATACTCTACTTCTGCCGATGACGTAATACTCTACTTCTGCCGATGACGTAATACTCTACTTCTGCCGATGACGTAACACTCTACTTCTGCCGATGACGTAATACTCTACATCTGCCGATGACATAAATACCTACAACTGCCGATGACAAAATACTCTACTTCTGCCGATGACATGACACTTTATTTCTGCCCGCTCGACACGAGCCTCTCACGTGCCTCATTAACACCACAGATTTCATCTTCCGAAAGGGAAAATTTATCTCAACTTCTACCGATAGCTAAACCACATCTATCGGTAGAAAACGCTAACTTAGTTTCTATCGATAGAAACTTCTACGACAGAACTCATTCCAACATTTATATAGCTCAACTTGACCATAAACCTTACTGATAAACTACAATTCATTCAGAGTATAGATAACGGAAGACTTAAGTAAAACAGACCATTCATTAGTCCTTAAAATCCCTAACAGATTCCAAATTTTAAATCAGCTAATTCAGACTCCATTGTTATAAGAAATCTTAATCCACTTAGACCTTCTTTATCATATAAACCACCGACATACTATGAGCATAACCAAGGGTCATAAATCGCCTCTTCAGTCCTGCACTGTCATTCTGAGCATCCTCCAGCAACCAGCTTTAAACATTCTCTTTGAACATAGCATCCTCACCTGAACCTTCTTCATCTACACCATAAAGTTTAACTATAAGCCTAATGCTTAGTAAGGAATGCATGCTGGTAGACATACATGAGTGTACAAATTAATAAACATAAGTCCGTAAATCTTTCTTCATTCATGCTCATTTTCATTATTTACATAGCATGTATTAAGGCAGGAGACGAGGGAGAAAGACAGGGGTACATAGTCATTTGCCTATCGCGGCAATCATAGTAACGACTAACTCGGCCTCCACCAGTGGGAGAATTCGCGAGCCATACACATCATCAACTCGGCCTCCACCAGTGGGAGAATTCGCGAGCCATACATATCATCAACTCGGCCTCCACCAGGGGGAGAATCCGCGAGCTATACTTGTCATAGTCTCTTTTCCCCGTCCTGCACTTAATCATGATTACATTTACTTTTCATGTTCTTAACTCAGTCATAAACGTGGACTCAATGCATAAACATGAAGTTCACAGAGAGAAGTCATACCATAAGGACAAGCAAAACATCTTGTAACTTAACATCTTCTTACACAAATTCTTCATATCATGGCAATAACTAGTCATAGTCAACAGACAGACATCTCAATGATTTCCTAATACCCTTACAGTGTAGGGCCCTAGTGGCCGGAAATCTTAATACATTCACTTACCTGGATTCCTTAGCTGAGCAGCACCTTCACTTGAGCTTTCCTTGCCTATGACATTTCATATTCATAGTTAAATAACTTAAACTCAAAAACTAATAAGGTCCTAACTAAATGTCATCCTAAACTCTGTATTTCTTAGTCTTTTCAGTCAAGCACCTTGGGTGCGTGGGTTAAGCTCCAAGATTCCAGACATTCGGATTCAACCTAGCAGTTATTTACAGTCGGTTGTCAAAAGTTCAGATTCAAATCGGCAATGCTATTACCAAACTCAGCTTAACAATGTTCCTATTTTACTCTGTCATAACAAAATTCGGACTGCGGGTTTCTAGCTAAAAGCAGAGCTCTAAATAACTTTTCGAACAACTACATTGTCAGAACCTTACCTCGAATGTGGGTTATCGGAGTGGATACAGGAGAAATTGCTCGCTGGTGGAGAAGTCGCCGGCTGAGAGAGAGCTCTGGAGAGTGGAGAAATCGAAGAGGAAAGTGTGACGGCTACAGTGAGGTTTTTGAGAGGTTTAAGGATTTCCTTGTTCTATTTATATAAACCAAAATCCCACTTTATTACCAATCTGCCACCGCACAAGTTTAAGACAAAATACATAAAAACTTGGCATTAAGACATTAAATCAAAAGGTACAAAAAAAAAATAAACAGGTGACAGTTAATTCTATTGAGAAAATCACCTGACCGAAGTTGTCGGGTGTTACATCCACCCCTCCTTAAACAAAATTTTCGTCCTCAAAAATTGGTCAAGCAAATAACTCTGGATATTTGTCCAACATCTCCTGCCTTCTTTCCCATGTGGCTTCTTCAATGCCGTGATTCGTCCATAAAACTTTCACTAATGGAATCTCTTTGTTTCTCAGAGTCTTGACTGCATATTCCAATATCTATATTGGTTTCTCCTCATACTCCAGTGTCGGCTCTAAACCAATATCTGATGGCTGGATGACCTGCATCGGATCACGCATGCACTTCCTTAACATTGACACATGGAAGACATTATGAACTTTATTCAATGATGGAGGCAGTTGCAGTCTGTAAGCTGTACTCCCGACTTTTGCCAAGACAGGGAAGGGTCCAATAAATCTCGGATTAAGTTTTCCTTTCTTACCAAATCTTAAGACTCCTTTAAAAGGTGACACCTTTAAGAATACCTCATCTCCTACTGCAAACTCGAGTTCCCTTCTACTTTGATCCGCATAACACTTCTGCCGGCTTTGTGCAGTCATCATTCTTTTCCAAATAATGGCAATCTTATCTGACATTTGCTGCAGAATATCGGGTCCAAGAAGTTTTGCTTCACCAATATCATCCCAATAAAGAGGTGACCTACATTTCCTACCGTACAATGCTTCATATGGTGCCATACCAATGGTGGACTGATAACTGTTATTGTAGGAGAACTCAACCAGAGGTAAATGTCTGCTCCAAGTCGTCTGAAAGTCAAGTACACATGCTCTCAACATATCTTCGAGTATTTGAATAGTCCTTTCTGATTGGCCATCGGTCTGTGGGTGAAAAGCCGTGCTGAAAGATAACTTTGTACCTAATGTACCTTGCAAACTTTTCCAGAATCAAGAGGTAAACCTGGGGTCACGGTCAGAAACAATGGATACCGGGATTCCATGCAACCTAATAATTTCCTGAACATAGAGATCAGCAAATTGGTCCATCGTATAGGTGGTCCTTACAGGTAAGAAATGGGCTGATTTTGTCATCCTATCCACCACAACCCAAATACAATCATGTCCTTTTGTCGTCTTAGGTAGTCCTACTACGAAATCCATAGCTATGTGTTCCCACTTCCATTCGGGGATAGGCAAAGGCTGAAGAGTACCTCCTGGACGTTGGTGCTCGGCTTTGACTTGTTGACATACTAAACAGGACTCTACATACTTAGCAACATCCCTTTTTAGGTTAGGCCACCAGTATTGTAACTTCAGGTCTCGGTACATCTTGGTGCAGCCAGGATGTACAGAGAAAGAAGAGGAGTGCGCCTCAGCCAAGATCAACTTGCGCAATTCCACTTCATTAGGAATGCACCACCGATTTCTAAACCTCAGGATTCCATTCTTGGAGAGACTGAACTCGGAGGTGGTGTCTTTCAACTTATCCATCATGCTGATATTTTCCACTGAATCCCTTTGTTGTGCATCCTTGATCTTTTCCAAAATTGTTGGTTGAATAGTTAACTCAGCGAGCAAGATTGATAACTCTGGAACTATCTCCAAGCCAAACTTCTGAACTTCTGTTCTCAAAGGTATAGACATGGTTGAAACCGCGGGCTGCATTGTTGTTGACATCCTACTCAATGCATCAGCTACAGAGTTAGCCTTCCCCGGGTGATACTTGATCTCAAAATCGTAGTCCTTGACAAATTCCAACCAACGTCTCTGTCTCATGTTCAACTCCTTCTGTGTGAAGAGGTACTTTAGACTTTTATGGTCAGAAAACACCTCACACTGCTGTCCATATAAATAGTGTCTCCAAATCTTCAGGGCAAAAACAACAGCAGCTAGTTCTAGATCATGGGTGAGGTAATTCTGCTCGTGATTCTTTAGCTGCCTAGAAGCATACGCTATAACTTTACCCTCTTGCATCAGGACACAACCTAAACCAACTTTAGACGCATCACGGTAAACACTAAATTTTCCTTCTTCAGTTGGGAGGGTCAATACAGGGGCTGTTGTTAACTTCAGTTTCAACGTCCGAAAGCTATCTTCACAGGCATCAGTCCAAGAATACTTAATGTCCTTCTTTGTTAAACTCGTCAGGGGTTTAGCTATCATAGAAAATCCCTTGATGAACTTTCTGTAATAGCCTGCAAATCCAAGGAAGCTGCGGACTTCGCTGGCATTCTTAGGTTGAGGCCAATCCTTTACTGCCTGGATCTTGGTCGGGTCTACGGATATGCCATTAGCAGAAACTACATGGCCAAGGAAATTAACTTTATCCAACCAAAACTCACACTTAGACAGCTTGGCATAAAGTTGATGCTCCTTCAATGTTGTCAAAACTACTTTCAAATGTTCTTCGTGGTCAGCCACAGTTCGGGAGTATATCAAGATATCATCTATGAATACAATTACAAACTTATCCAAATACTCACGAAACACACGGTTCATTAAGTCCATGAAGGCTGCGGGGGCATTTGTCAATCCAAACGACATGACCAAGAATTCATAATGTCCATAGCGGGTTCTGAAGGCTGTCTTTGGTACATCTTCTTCCTTAACCTTCAGTTGGTAATAGCCCGCACGTAAATCTATCTTTGAAAATACCTTAGCTCCTTGCAATTGGTCAAACAAATCATCAATCCTAGGTAAGGGGTACCTGTTCTTGATTGTCAACTTATTTAGTTCCCTGTAGTCTATGCACATCCTAAGAGAACCATCCTTCTTCCTTACAAATAAGACTGGTGCACCCCAAGGAGAACTGCTGGGGCGTATGAATCCCTTGTCAACCAATTCCTGCAGTTGGACCTTCGATTCTTTCAACTCAACAGGTGCCATACGGTAAGGATTCTTAGATACAGGTGATGCCTCAGGGTATGTATCAATTACAAATTCTATTTCTCTATCAGGTGGTATACCCGGTAAATCATCTAAGAATGCCTCGGGAAACTCTCGGACTATAGGAATATCTTGTAGCTCAATTTTATTCTTCACCCGATCATCTATTACACTAGCCAGGTAGCTCTCACAACCACTTCTCAGCATTCGGTAAATTTCTAGTGAGGATATAATTGGTATCTTACTTATTTTAGGAATAGCTTGGAAGGAATAATGATTACCATTTGGGGGTCTAAAATCAACTATTCCAGATCTACAACTTATTGTGGCATGATGCCTAAATAACCAATCCATCCCTAATATCACTTCATACCCTTTTATGTCAATAACAATTAGTTCCGCATAGAGATTCCTATCCCCTAGGGACACAACGTCACCCTTAACAATCTGTTCTGAATGTAGGGACTTCCCTGATGGTAACATAACACTATATGACCTTTCAGCTGGTAAAGATCCTATGTTATGATTGTATACAAACAAGGTTGATATAAACGAGTGTGTGGCCCCTGTATCTATAAGTGTATAAGCAGCAAAACCACAGATCATGATGGTACCTGATATGATTGTATGCTGAACAGCTTCCTCATCTTCCATCAACGCGTACACTCTAGGTGCAACCCTTGCACGGTTCGGGTCTGGCGGCATGGGACAATCTTTGACCATGTGTCTGGTCTTATCACACCTGAAACAGCAGCCCGACAACAACCTGCACTAACCAGGGTGGTTCTTTTGACATGTAGGGCATAGAGGTGCCAGAGGTCTCTTTCCTTTTCCTTGGTCATCATTCTGGTTATAAGGCCTCTTCACACCCCTCTGCTGCTGTGGTCCCCTATTCTGCTGTGGCTGCCAGCCCTTGTTTTGACGTGGTGGCTGTTGAACATCCTTGATAGGCTTCTTTGACTGGTCTCGCTGCTCATAAACTGTCATTTCAGCCTCTTCCATCTCCAAGGCTTTAGCCGTGACCTCAGTAAATGGCACGTTGTGGATACCAGCGGTTTTCACTTTCATGTACAGACTCGGCTTCAGTCCTTGAACAAACTGGTAAATTTTATTCTCCTCGTCATCCACCAACCGGGATGCAAATCGAGACAAGGTCTCAAATCTGCAGATGTAATCTGTCACGGAGCCCGTCTGCTTTAGGTTCATAAACTCCCTCTTCTTATTGGCCCGCACAGTCTGATTGAAGTACTTGTCAAAGAAGGCAGTCTTGAACATCTCCCAGGTCATAGCTTCGGCATTAGTGGTGTTCTTGATTGAGTCCCACCAATGCCTTGCACTTAACTCCAATTGAAAGACAGCATAGGTGACCTTATCCCCTTTATCAACCTTTGCATACTTAAACATGTCTTCAATCTTTCGAATCCATTCCTCAGCATGAATAGGATCCGAAACATACCCATTAAACACCGGGGGTCGAAGCCGATGGAAACGCTCACCCCCATGATCATGAGTTGCGTTAGTACTGGAGTTGCCTTGTTCTTCTCTAGCTGTCATCAGTCGTTCTATCTGGTGAGACTGGCGCATGACTAACTCAGTCAATTGAGCAATAGCATTGCTATCCTCATTGGTCTCTCTCTGCTGACCTCTAACCATTTTGGGATTCCTAACAAATCGTTACAGATATATCTTAACTTAATGACATATATGAATTCATAAATACTTACAGTTGCTGAGGTGTGCTCATGTGACAGTCAGTGCTGGGAGGCAGTCTGCAGAATCGGTTTTAGAACCTGGTTTGGCTCTGATACCATAATTGTAACGACCCCGGCCAGGAGCCGTCACGTGATCACCATTCTTAATCTCCTAATCATTCGGTTCATGCTTCATGCATCTTATTCATTAACGGTGCGTTTACTTTTATATTATTATTTTTAATTGGAAACACATCTTAATGCATCTGCCGATGGAGTCCTAGGCTCACATCGACCGATGGTCACGTGCCAGCCACGCAACACATCTTTTCTACACCTCTTTTAAGCGGCATCTGCCGATAGTCACAGACACAACATCTGCCGATGAAAAACAGGCTTCATCTACCGATAACAAACACCCCATCCGGGCACTAACGACAAACTTCCTAATACATCTACCGGTGAACATGTGCAGATCACGTGTCCATTAATGAACAACGATGACGTAATACTCTACTTCTGCCGATGACGTAATACTCTACTTCTGCCGATGACAAAATACTCTACTTCTGCCGATGACGTAATACTCTACATCTGCCGATGACATAAATACCTACATCTGTTGATGACAAAATACTCTACTTCTGCCGATGACGTAATACTCTACTTCTGCCGATGACGTAATACTCTACTTCTGCCGATGACGTAATACTCTACTTCTGCCGATGACGTAATACTCTACTTCTGCCGATGACGTAATACTCTACTTCTGCCGATGACGTAATACTCTACTTCTGCCGATGACAAAATACTCTACTTCTGCCGATGACGTAATACTCTACTTCTGCCGATGACGTAATACTCTACTTCTGCCGATGACGTAATACTCTACTTCTGCCGATGACGTAATACTCTACTTCTGCCGATGACGTAATACTCTACTTCTGCCGATGACGTAATACTCTACTTCTGCCGATGACGTAATACTCTACTTCTGCCGATGACGTAATACTCTACTTCTGCCGATGACGTAATACTCTACTTCTGCCGATGACGTAATACTCTACTTCTGCCGATGACGTAATACTCTACTTCTGCCGATGACGTAATACTCTACTTCTGCCGATGACGTAATACTCTACTTCTGCCGATGACGTAATACTCTACTTCTGCCGATGACGTAATACTCTACTTCTGCCGATGACGTAATACTCTACTTCTGCCGATGACGTAATACTCTACTTCTGCCGATGACGTAATACTCTACTTCTGCCGATGACGTAATACTCTACTTCTGCCGATGACGTAATACTCTACTTCTGCCGATGACGTAATACTCTACTTCTGCCGATGACGTAATACTCTACTTCTGCCGATGACGTAATACTCTACTTCTGCCGATGACGTAATACTCTACTTCTGCCGATGACGTAATACTCTACTTCTGCCGATGACGTAATACTCTACTTCTGCCGATGACGTAATACTCTACTTCTGCCGATGACATGACACTTTATTTCTGCCCGCTCGACACGAGCCTCTCACGTGCCTCATTAACACCACAGATTTCATCTTCCGAAAGGGAAAATTTATCTCGACTTCTACCGATAGCTAAACAACATCTACCGGTAGAAAACGCTAACTTAGTTTCCATCGATAGAAACTTCTACGACAGAACTCATTCCAACATTTATATAGCTCAACTTGACCATAAACCTTACTGATAAACTACAATTCATTCAGAGTATAGATAACGGAAGACTTAAGTAAAACAGACCATTCATTAGTCCTTAAAATCCCTAACAGATTCCAAATTTTAAATCAGCTAATTCAGACTCCATTGTTATAAGAAATCTTAATCCACTTAGACCTTCTTTATCATATAAACCACCGACATACTATGAGCATAACCAAGGGTCATAAATCGCCTCTTTAGTCCTGCACTGTCATTCTGAGCATCCTCCAGCAACCAGCTTTAAACATTCTCTTTGAACATAGCATCCTCACCTGAACCTTCTTCACCTACACCATAAGGTTTAACTATAAGCCTAATGCTTAGTAAGGAATGCATGCTGGCAGACATACATGAGTGTACAAATTAATAAACATAAGTCCGTAAATCTTTCTTCATTCATGCTCATTTTCATTATTTACATAGCATGTATTAAGGCAGGAGACGAGGGAGAAAGACAGGGGTACATAGTCATTTGCCTATCGCGGCAATCATAGTAACGACTAACTCGGCCTCCACCAGTGGGAGAATTCGCGAGCCATACACATCATCAACTCGGCCTCCACCAGTGGGAGAATTAGCGAGCCATACATATCATCAACTCGGCCTCCACCAGGGGGAGAATCCGCGAGCTATACTTGTCATAGTCTCTTTTCCCCGTCCTGCACTTAATTATGATTATATTTACTTTTCATGTTCTTAACTCAGTCATAAACGTGGACTCAATGCATAAACATGAAGTTCACAGAGAGAAGTCATACCATAAGGACAAGCAAAACATCATGTAACTTAACATCTTCTTACACAAATTCTTCATATCATGGCAATAACTAGTCATAATCAACAGACAGACATCTCAATGATTTCCTAATACCCTTGCGGTGTAGGGCCCTAGTGGCCGGAAATCTTAATACATTCACTTACCTGGATTCCTTAGCTAAGCAGCACCTTCACTTGAGCTTTCCTTGCCTATGACATTTCATATTCGTAGTTAAATAACTTAAACTCAAAAACTAATAAGGTCCTAACTAAATGTCATCCTAAACTCTGTATTTCTTAGTCTTTTCCGTCAAGCACCTTGGGGGCGTGGGTTAAGCTCCAAGATTCCAGACATTCGGATTCAACCTAGCAGTTATTTACAATCGGTTGTCAAAAGTTCAGATTCAAATCGGCAATGCTATTACCAAACTCAGCTTAACAATGTTCCTATTTTACTCTGTCATAACAAAATCCGGACTGCGGGTTTCTAGCTAAAAGCAGAGCTCTAAATAACTTTTCCAACAACTACATTGTCAGAACCTTACCTCGAATGTGGGTTATCGGAGTGGATACAGGAGAAATCGCTCGCTGGTGGAGAAGTCGCCGGCTGAGAGAGAGCTCTGGAGAGTGGAGAAATCGAAGAGGAAAGTGTGACGGCTACAGTGAGGTTTTTGAGAGGTTTAAGGATTTCCTTATTCTATTTATATAAGCCAAAATCCCACTTTATTACCAATCTGCCACCGCACAAGTTTAAGACAAAATACATAAAAAATTGGCATTAAGACATTAAATCAAAAGGTACAAAAAAAAATAAACAGGTGACAGTTAATTCTATTGAGAAAATCACCTGACCGAAGTTGTCGGGTGTTACAGCCGAATTCTAGCTCAACTTTGCTACCAATTTTGAAATCAATTTAGAGTGCACAAATGCTAACATATATTAGATGAATCACAAGCTAAATCCAAGTGCCACAACAAGTAAATTAATAGGAAAATCGATCATACAATTGCTTAAACAAATTTATGAAGGTTTACCATAAAAATCCAATTTTGTATTGCGAGTTTTAGGCCGATTTCCATGCATCAAATATTCAGATTTTGGGGATGTTTTAGATGAAAATATGGAATTAAAACATAACATTAAAATACTAGAAAAACCGAATCCAAATCAAGCCAAAAATGGAAGTTAACATAGCCTACAAACCGAGAAAGAGAAACAAAATTAAACAGATTTAGGATATGTCATAAAGGCCGATTTTATAGCATTAATTTTAGGCATTCAATTGCTAGCACATAATAGAGGATTCATAAGATAAATTTAAGTGCAAATGTGTAGCAAAATAGCAAGAAATCCGAAGCACTAAAATAGGCAAAAATCGAAATGAGCAAACGACAAGGATAATCCAATTTTAAGCATTAATCTTAGGGCCAATTTTTATACAACATTATAACCAGAATTTTGAGCAAGCTATTGGCATGAATTTGAATGTAAATCTTGGCTCAAAACTTAACAAAAGACGTTAGAAAATCCGAGGAGAAATATGCATTAAACCAAGAGGAAAATTTTACCTTACTTGGCCGATTCTTTCCTTTAATGCATACCATATTTTCCTTAATATTTTAAGCACACAATATAGAATAATGATAAGAATAATGGCAGCAAGTAATAAGATAGAATAGCACAAGTTAAGCACAAAATATAGATCCAAATATTATGCTAGAAATTAAAGAGCGGTTTTCCCAGTTTTGTGCCGATTTTTGACTAATGTCAAGGCACTAAAACGCATCGTGGAAGCACCTTGCGCTCTGATACCACTTGACATGGTGGCCCTTAGAGAAGGGGCTGTGTAACCCGCAAAATAATAAAAAGTATGCTCGAGTGACAAGTGTTGCAAAAACCAAAAATGAAGGGAGAAAAATGGATTATAAAATATAAATAAATGAAGGTGAAATTGAGTGCTAAGGGTGGCCGAATTTAAGAGAGGGAAAAATGAAAGAAATGCAAGAAATAAAAATGCAAGATGAAGGTGGAATGTGTGTGTGAAGAGGTAAAGAGAAATGTGAGGGAGATGAAGAGAAATACATGCATGAAAATAAAGTGGAGTGTGTGAATAGTGAGGGCCGAAATTAAAGGAGTGATGTGTGTGAAAATGTAATGGAAATGATAAAGATGGAAATACCTTTGGCGGTCCCGAGGAGCTATCTTACATTTGAGCTATCGGGAGCACGTTTTCCCGGAGGAAAACGACCACCTATGGCCTAGGTTTTCTTCCTTAACTCCTACTCCCAATGGAGAAGGCGAGGGAAACAATAAGAGTTAACCTAGCAACCCGAAGGCTAGGCTAACAATGGAGGGCTACTCCACTTGATTCAAAGAACAAAGGAAAAACAGAAGGTAATCAACCTTGGGAGAGAAATAGGTGTTTTATAAATTTGGGCAAAAGTTGTGATCTAATTTTGGGCCTCGATGGCACATCAGAACGGCCCCTGGTTCTCCATGCGCGGCCCCCCGTTCTCAACGGGAGTCGAAGTGGGGGGATAGAACCCCCTGCGCACGTGGAAAAACATGAGGGTCATTCATTTTAGCCTCCCCCCCCCATGCAAGCCGTTATATTTAACTCGGCCCCCCAGTGTAACACGTGCAATGCACGTGTTTACAAACAAAATTTAAAATGCGGTGTCGTGTCTTGAGCACTGCCCGTGATTAATTATTGATCACGGGCTGTAAAATGCGGGGGGCTGAGTCTGGCACACGGCCCCGTTCTCCCAAGAATGGGTGGCTGATCTCCTTGGTTATTTAAGGAGATCAGCCCTAAACTCTCATTCCACACCTTCTTAAAACTCTAAAACCTCGCAAATATTTTTTTTCTTCAAAAATTTATTTCTGTATTAGCAACGATGATAGATTCTGATTCAAGTCGATCGGTTGATTTAGACGAGACAACAACTTGTGATTTCGATATGACTTGGTATTCTTACGACACGCTTGCATATGGTGATCTTCCAACATTCGATCACTTACATGAAAATGAAGAAATAGAGAAGCATTCGACCTCTAGAATTCTAGATGATAAGCTTTGAACACTGGTCAGTTTGGGGGATGATTAGGTTGAAAACATATTGGTAAGAGAAGAAATCTCAATTGATTTTTTTTTTTTTTGGAAAAAAAATAGTTTTTTAAAAGAAATTAGAGCAAAAGTAGTCGAATATTCTTATAAAAATGACTATGGGATAAAATTCACCAAAAAGAAAATCGGCGACTGACGGCTTAGTGTGACGATGGGTGTGAGTGGTGACTACATGCTTCTAAGATACAAGACGAGCGTACGTTTCAAAAAAAAGAGTTTGATCGATTCTCCCAACTGTTCGAGGAAAATTGAGAATTGACACGCTAGACAAAAATGGGTGGCAAATCATTATCTTGACAGGTTCAAAAGTCAACTTACATGGGAAATATCTTCTATTATCGAGACTGTGAGAAAGGATTTGACAGTTAACATTACACCCAGTCTGGCTAGAAGAGCAATAAGCATAGCTCGAACACTTAATGAAGGCAAGGGCAACGAACAGTATAAGCTAATCTAGTCATACGCAGCAGAAATATATAGATCAAATATGAGTAGTACATTAAAAATACATACTTACAAGATAGGGGATGATTCATTGGTATGCCAAAGAATGTATATGTGCATGGCTACTTGCAAGGTGGGTTTGCTGCAGTACGGTCGGCCTGTTATCTGTTTGGATGATTGTCATATGAAATGCTTATGTACCGATCAATTACTTAAAGCCGTCAATATTGATGACAACGATGGAATGTATCTCGTTGCTGTTGCCAATATCGAAAAAGAGATCAAAGACACATGGACATGGTTTTTGCAACATTTGAAGCAAGACCTAAACACTGGATCGGGCGAGGGATGGACAATTATTTCAGATCGACAAAAGGTATAATGCATTTCTCGTACTGCTTATTTAGTGGTGTAATTGTACTATGTAAGAAAGTTTTGTCTAGGAGACTGGATTTTAAGTGAGACTGTTTGTGACCTCTACAGTCTTTCCTAAAAACTTACTTGAAAAGGTAATTATGTCTCAAAGATTGTCTAGTACAATCTTTCTTGGGAATTATCTGATCAGTATTTTCCACGTTATATTGTTTTATGTTGACTATGTTTTTCTTTCAAATATAAGTGTTTGCTGAAGGCTATGGCAGATGAATTAGAACACGCTGAACACCGCTACTGCCTCCAGCATATGTACGTCAATTTCAAAAACTTATTTTGAGGTAGAGCGTACATAGATGCGATGTGGAATGCTGCCAGAGCAACCACAAGTTATCATTTCGAGATAGAAATGAGGAAACTGCATCAGCTTAACTTTGATGCCCATGCATGGCTTTGAGAAGAAGAGCCTAGATATTGGGCCAGTCTCGCCTTCTCTTCGATTCCCAAGTGTGAAATGGGCTTGAATAATTTGTGCGAATCATTCAATACAGTTCTATTGCCGGCCAGGGACAAACTGATCCTGACCATGCTCAAGATGATCAGACAGGGCTTGAAGACTCACATAGTGAAAAAATTTGAGAAGTTGGCCCAATCAACAGACCTCCTTTGTCCCCATATAAGCGAAAAGCTTGAGAAGCTATAAAATGCAACTTGAAATTGAAGTGCTGCGTTTGCGGGAGGTGCACGATTTGAGGTCAGTACGTTGTCAACATGAATACGTGTGTGTGCAACTGTAACAGGTGGGAGCTTACTGGAATCCCGTGTGTCCATTCCATTCCATCCATGTATTTCTTGAGAGTAGCACCGAAGAATTACGTGCATCGATTCTATCACCGGGCAACTTACCTATAGATGCACTCACACTTTGTTCAACCCCTGAGCGACCACCAAATGTGGCCGCAAATACCAAATCCGAAAGAACTCCTCCCGCCAAGAAGATATCGCCAACCTGGTAGGCCAAAGAATACAAGAGTGCAAGATGTCGATGAGACCTCAAGTTCGACAAATAGTAAGAAGAACTCAAAGATGTCGTGTGGTATATGTCGGTAGAATGGGCATAATAGTCGCATTTATCATCATTGGGGATCCACTTTAGGCGCTGCTTCGCAATAGACATTTATGAGTTTCAACACATTTGACGGGACGCAGGTACAGGCTAATACATTTCGCTCATAAACACACTATACATCTGTCTAAATATAGTTATCATTATGTGCAGGAATCTTCTACACACGGCTATAGAAGAAGAAACATATGACTATCTTCGGGCTATAATTTGTTATATCGACTTCTTCAGACTAGAAAGACATCGCAAAACTTAATACTTGTAAGGTAGGTTTGAGTACTCCACTCTTTTCATAATGTAACGATTTTACCGCATGCTCAGCGCCTCTTTCTCTTAGGACAAATCTCATTTAATATATGTTTTGCTCCATCAATCTCAAAAGATCCATCAATGTGAATGAGTACTCCACTCTTTTCATAATCTAACAAAACGTATTTTGACAACTTTTTCAAACCTGCCTTGCAAGCATTAAGCTTTGCGATGCCAAAATACGTTTCCTTAGATTATGAAAAGAGTGGAGTACTCAATCATATTAATGAATTTTTCGAGATTGATGGAACGAAACATATATTAAATGAGATTTGTTCCAAGAGAAAGAGGAGGTGAACATGAGGTAAAATCGTTACATTATGAAAATAGTGGGATACTCAATCACATTGTACGTTTGTTTTATAATTTAATTCACTAAAATGGCAATAAATTGTACAAATGTAGAAAATCATGAAAAATTATATATTATTTTTTCATGATGTGATAAATATGTGGTAAAATTTTCAAGTAAATCCAAAATTGTTTGTTATTTTTATAAAATTAATTTGTTATAATGTGTAAGGTACATCTATTTTATGATTTAATTCGCTAAAATGGCAATAAATTGTACAAGTGTTAGAAAATCACAAAAAATTCCAGATTATCTTCCCATGGTCTAGTGAACATGCGGTCAAATAATAATATTTTCTTTATTATAGGTTATTCAAATTACAATTATTTATTTGTTTCAGTTTATTTAAAAAAGCAAAAATAAAATTAAAAAAATGGATAGAGTTTCGTTTGTTTTATAACTCCTCCATAGCTGTCTTCACATAATTCTTGCAAATTCAAATAAAAAATATATACCTAACAACTAGATTCTAGAACAAATACTATACATCAATACATAAAATAAAATACAACATCTAAACTATACTACTGAGGAGCGACATCGTCGTCTTCGGACGCCAGCCAATCCATTATCCTCTGAGTGAGCTCTTTAAAGGACTCACTGAGATAGTCTTGTGACTCAACCACCTTTTCCTGCATCTCATACACACGCTGCATCTGTTGTTGTTGCTCCTGCTGCACCTGATCATATGTTGCATCTGCTACTACATCTCATACATCTGCTGCATATACTGCATCATGTCCCAGCTACTACCAACCTCAAGGGCTAATGGCGTAGCGGTGGCGGTGGCGGGGGTGGGGGCGGGGGCGGGGGCATCCTACTACATCGGAACATCTCGAGATGTAGAGGCCCTAAGATCTCCCTTCAGCATCCAAAACCCAGCGAATTCGATAAGGCCCATCCGAGTTAAATGAATCTTATAAATTATATAACGACCTCTTTTCCTAGCAAGATATTGTCCGCTCTGGGGATTGGGCCGTAGCCCAATATCCTCCCCTCACGGCTTTGTTTGGCGAGGACTTCCCAGTCGGTCACCCAACCTGGTACTACTCTCGCCGAAGCACTTTTAACTTCAGAGTTCTTATGGGATCCGTTGCCAATTGTGCTCCAAAACGCGTCTTGCTATCTTTGGAGGGTCTCTTTACATATGTTTCATTTCCACATACTTCTCCAAGCGATGTGGGATTGTGATGACCCCCTTTTTACGACCCGTCACCTTCTGGTTCGCCCGCGCGGACGTACTGCCATCCGGGTTCCGGTTCGTGCAACCATCGGACACATACTTACACATCCGAGTCATCACAATCACCCCCCTCGAGGGCCCAACGTCCTCGTTGGCCACATTTCAGGTTGGGTACAGGCTCTATACCGTTTGTAACGACCCCTTTTCCTAGCAAGATATTGTCCTCTCTGGGGATTGGGTCGTAGCCCAATATCCTACCCTAATGGCTTTATTTGGCGAGGACTTCCCAGTCGGTCACCCAACCTGGTACTACTCTCGCCGAAGCACTTTTAACTTCGGAGTTCTTATGGGATCCGTTGCCAATTGTGCTCCAAAATGCGTCTTGCTATCTTAGGAGGGTCTCTTTACATATGTTTCATTTCCACATACTTCCCTAAGCGATGTGGGATTGTGACCACCCCCTTTTTACGACCCGTCACCTTTCGATTTGCCCGCGCAGACGTACCGCCATCCGGGTTTCGGTTCGTGCAGCCATCGTACACATACTTACACATCTGGGTCATCACAAATTAGATCGACAGATCTCAGAGCTCTCAGCTACTCTACAATGGGCACATGAACCTTAGATTGTTACATGATCTTCCAAATTAGTGTCCCGTATGACAAATTCTTGTTCCTTGTTCACCAGTCTCTTCCATGTGGCCTAAAATCATGTAACCCGGGTCAAACGTTGTGCCGCTGTAGAGCTTTTCCAAGACATAGAGATCCATCCAGCTCACCAAATCTCTATGTCCATCCCTAGGCAGCAGGGTCTGGCTGATTAGGTTATGAACAACCTGAGTATTTACATTCAAGTGCTTCGACTTCGGTTTGGCAAAGGCTGCAATTTCTGAATTTCGGTGAATCTGCCTAAGGGACTGTAGGCCATATGCTCTTCTTGCAAAATCACACTCTCAGAAAGCAGGATAGTATTTGGCCGCGTCTTATGCAGCAAATCCCAGCAGTATGTTCACATCACCTCCACCTATGATAATATCCGAATCGAATAGGTACATCTTTAAGTACCCCACCCTCCCGGTAGTGGTCAAATTTGTGTAAAATAAGCTAACTATTTTGTCAGAGCTGTCTCCCCGCATGTTGTAGACCCCACGTAATGCGATGCTGTCAAACATTTCCTTGATCTCCAACGACTCCTAGCCGCTGAAGTTAGCAGTTTTCCCATAAATAATCAAGTGGATTGACATATCCTGCTCGAATTGCTGTTAACATGCCCAGTTTCGAAATTCCATTGCTGTCAAATATTTTGTAGCGTTGGAAGAATTACAGTATCAACTTATAATTAGTTGGATTAATATCAATTTGAACTCCAAAGTATAGTTTTAATTTGAAACACTCATAAACTAAAAATTCTAACAACTAAAACCTTAAATTATAAAAAATGTAACAGATCAAACCCTGACAGGTTGCCGATCACCCCCTGTTTTGAATTTACTTCTAGAACGGAGGGCCGATCACCCCCTGTCTGTTCAGTGCTTACGTGACACTAGACGTATTGGGTCAGGGGGTCCCCATCCCCCAACGGCCCACCGAGGCTCCCCATTTTAGAGTATTCAGGAACGGAGAGTCACCCCCCGAAACAACCACCCGTTCTCAAGAACAATGTTTACGAACGGAAGGTGGTCTTAGGATGGCGACCTCCCATTCTCCCCCAAAAATATTAGCTGAGAATGGGGGAACCGCCACAAAACCACCCCTGTTCTCAAAATTGGGGCTGGAGAACAGGTCAATGGGGGCAGGCACCCCCATTCTTAAAATTAAGGCTGAGAACGGGGGTTCATCGCCTCAGAATGGGGTGCCAATCTCCGACAGTATATAAAAAATTTGCCCCCTTTCCAACTTTCTATTGCTTAAAAATCTGATTTGCTCTCGTTCCCAACCGCGATTTCAATACAAAATTCGACCATTTCACACCCCTACCGTGTTGATTTCCCCATATCTAATCCTTTCCTTCCAATATGATAAAAAAAATCCAACAAATTCGAGACCTAAATCATCAAAATCCCCAAATCTCAAATTCAACCTAAATCGCCAAATTCCCCTCAAATGACACCTAAATTGATGATTAAATGATAGACTACGCTATCACAATGAGGTCTGTCACAAGGTAGCCCTATGGAACAGCCTCCGCCAAATCGCCCATTGATGTCACAAGGAGGACCATTGCAAGGGGGTCGACAAACCAGCCACCGTCATCATAAGGTGCTCTGTGTGAAGCGAGACGACCACCAACTGGGTATTTTTCGAATGAATTTCAAAATCAGATGTGTTTGGAGCAGTTTGAGAGAGATATGTCAAGCCCTCTTAGTTATTCATTGAAAGACAGCCAACTTTAGAGGTTGGGAGTTATTAGAGATCAAGGAGATGTTTGACAGAATTGCCCTACACGGAGTTTACAGATTGAGAGGTAATGGCGATGATAGAATTGTTTGCTTGTTTTATGCAAACTTGACCTCTACTGAGAGGTTAGGATGTTTGGAGACGTACATCCTTGGTACAGAGATTTTGATACCTCCAGAGAAGGGAATGAGGTGGAGAGATACTACCATGCTTCCCGAGATTGTGATTTTTTTAGATCGGCAGAGGGACTTGACTTACTTAGGGAAATTTATCGTAACGCAAACATCAGAGGTTTCATGAAGCCAAAATCAAAGGATTTGAACGTCAGAGCTCGAGTCATTTATAATTTGATAACCCACACAACTCTACCTCGGGATGGATATAGAAATCTCGTAAGCTACATGGATCTCTATGTGATGGAGAAGTTCTACAATGGGAAGATGTTCGACCTTGGCTTCGTGATTTTAGGTCACATGCATGAGATCGGTAGGACATGCAACAAGAATCTATCATATGACATGTTGATACAAAAGATCATCGAGCGAGTTTGGGATTAGCTACTGATGGGACAGCAACTAAGAGCACAGAGATCCGACGATGTATTTAATAGGCATCATTTGATTCGGATAGGCCTAGTTGAAGTCGACGAGACTTGGGTGTTCAAGGGAGATCAGAGGCCTCCACCTTTGCAGATGTTCATATGGAAGAAGCCACGGCACGACCGTTGTTCTCCTAGATGGCTAGTAGGTGGGACAAGATGGAGCAGAGACTAGAGTTCCTCGTAGGAAGAATCAAGGAGTTCACCGTCACAAAGAGAGAGCTAGCTAAGTCCCATAAAGAGCTGAGGGAAACCCTTATGGATTGGGTGACGCGAGATAACTACAATGTCCCACCATATTTTAGTTTATGTTTTGTATTTCATTTTATGTACCTTACTTTATGTTTTTACTTTAGTTTATGCTTGTCATTTAGTGTATGCTATGTAGTGTATAGTTGTACTTTACTTTATAGTTTTACTCTATGATTGTTCTTAATTATCTGGAACTGGCTTTTGATTATAAAATTGTAATTTGAATATACAGAAATTGTTTAAAGCCAGCTATGAGGGAGTCATAAAACATGCAGAAATATGCAGGAATTGTCTGCCGTGTGTAGAAGATTCCGACACATAATGAAAACTATATTAGACAATAATGAAAGAATGTTTATGAGAAAAATGTGTTGAAATGTAATACCCGGAATTTTCGTGTCATGATATTCAACACGGATCTAGAATATTAAGGTTTTACTGCTTATTTTAACAATGGAAAATGTTATTACTCGATTAATGGAAGAATATTCTTGGGTAATCGGATGATTAGTTTAGGAAGAAACCGAACGAAACCAATCAATTGGAAAAGCAATTTGGAAATACAAGAAGGAGCCAAAGTATAATTAGGCAAAGATTTAGGGTTAAATTTGGAATAAGAAGTTACAAAACCCTTTTCCTCTCTTCTCTCCCATGTAAATCTCCTCCTTCACTTTTCTATTTCTCCTCTCTTCAATCCGCCGAGCTCCTCCACGCCACTTTCCTCTCTTCAATGAATTTTATTCCTCCATTTAGAAGATTAAAGGTAAAGATTTGTTTTTATGGTATGAGTTTTAAGTTAGGGTTAAGAGTTGGGGTTAATTTGTATGGGTTTTGGAGTTAGTTTCTGAAAATCTGCTCCCTTTGACATTTTGGATCGGATTTCCACCTTTCTTTCAAGGCTTTGGGAGAATTTAAGGTAAGGAAACTCCTCTTTGGTTGGTTAATAGTAATGGGTTGTCAATATGTTGAAATTGTGGAGTATTGATTTTTGGAGGTTGTGTTTTTGGATGTTTGATGGGGATGCACAAAATTATGGGTTAATATCTTTAATTTAACTCTTGGATGCTATGTATTGGGTGGTTGAAGGATTTAAATGCTATTGATGGATGGTTATGATTTTTGTGAGCACAAGGTGTTTGATGAAATGCCCGAATGAAATAAGCTGAATTTCTAGGAGGTTTCCTTAGTTAAGAATTCAGCTAGTTTTGAATTCAAACTACTTAGGGTCATTTTTTTTTTAACATTTAAATGTGAAATGTCTTAGGTGGAAAAGACTTAAAGTGAAGGCACGACATTGCTAAGGAGTCCAGGTAAGTGGGTGTGTAGGCATCCGGCCATTACGGCCCTACATCACTAGGGTACTAAGAAGATTATATGGATGATTATTTGATGATTATGTTTTGCCAAATGTTATGTTACGATTAATAGAGTACATTATGATATGACATATGATGGATGACTCGTTTTCCTATAGTATGACATTCCTATGTGCATTCATGTCTATGCAGCATACGAAAATATTTTATGTGCATGATTTAAATGAACAAGATAATAATATGTAATATATGTAAGAATGGTTAAGTGTGAGACGTTGTGAATTGGCAACGATTTGTCCACAGGTTGGACCACGATTATGTTCTCAAGATTACGAGTACGGTTCGCGAATCCTCCCGCTGGTGGGGGCCTATAACAACCAGCACCTTAGTCAGATATTTTTCCCGTGATTATTATGGTGTGAATTATCTAATAAGGAGATTATAAATGAAAGTAGGTTTAATGGCAAGGATTGTAATTAGTGTGAGCTGGTTCAATATAAATAGAAAGAGGAAAGCATAAAATCTCATTTAAACTATCTTGTAGCCAACTTTCCTCTTCTGGCAATTTCCTCCTTCGGCAACCGATTCCTCCCTCCTCTTTCCTCGACGATTCAAGCTCAGGTAAGGTTTAGGTGATTCATTCATTAAGCTTTTGTAACACCCGGGTTTTTTTATTGGAGATTTATAATTGTTTTAATTAATTGAAAAGTAAAGTGAATAAATTTGATTGAAATTAAGTCGGGGGTTTGGTTAATTTAATAACGAGGTTTAACGAAATTCGTAATGGTCGAAAGCACGGGAGGGCAAAACGGTAAATGAGGATTAATTAACGGTTAGTTTTATTATTAGAATTATTATTATTATTATTATTATTATTATTCTTATTTAATTAAAAATAAAAAATAAAAACAAACGACAGAATGGTTTTCAAACCATTCTGTCGCTCGAGTCGGGCAGCGAGAGCATGGGAGAGGAAAACGGAGAGGGAGAGACGAGCGACGTCCCTCCGACGGCCACCGCCGCGATCTCCGGCGTTCTCCGGCCCGGCGAGACGACGGCGACGTGCTGGGCTGGTTGTCTCCATGCACAACCCGACAGGTAAGGGTCAATATTTTTACCCTGTTTTCGGCTCTGTTCGTGGCCGAGAGTGACGAACTCGATTGAGCTCCGATCACCAGCGGTTTTTGGTCGTTTCCGGCGTGGGTTTGCCAACCCTTGGTCCGGTTTTGATTGCCTGGCCGTGATGAGCCCGATTTGGGCGAAATACAGTGAAGCCCTCTTTAGGGCATTTCGGGTTTTTGCTTGTAGTATGAGATTTTTAGTTAGATTATGTTAATTGAGTGTAGATATGGTTGATTGGTGAGGAATTAAGTTGAATTTGATGGAAAATTGAAAAGGGGAATTTTCCGGGTGAGGGGCCAATTCGGGTTTTGCCAATTTTGACCTAGCTGCGGTTGTTTGTTTTAAAATTCCTTTTGGCAGGTTAAAATAGGTTGTTAGAGGAGTACGTGGCTGCTGGAATCGTTCGTTTCCGATATCCGACGCAAAAGTTATGCAAGTTTGAGTTTCGGGGGTTTTTACCGAACCCAAATTAGTGGCCCGTTTAGTTAGGTTTTAGTTGGATTAGGCTAGAAATAGTAGATTGAGAGTAATTTGTGAATGTGGGCTTAATTTTAATAAAGTTTGAATATTTATCGTAGGTCGAGCCGTAGGTGGGCAGGTAACTGAGTAGCCTCAGCGAGATAGGACGCCAGGTAAGTAGTGGTAGCTATTCCTTCGCCTTCGAGCCTACACCAAGAACGGTAGGGTTATTTATTTCGTGTTGTGTTGGGTTGTTGGTTATTTATTTCGTGTTGTGTTGGGTTGTTGGTTTCGCGTCGTATTGCATATTTGAAGCATGCATCATGGTATAGCACGTTAGGTACGATTAGTGGCATTGATTGGCATTGTGAGCATGAACGTAATCAGATAAAGTGAATTGTAAAAATGCATCTCGAATAGGTGCCTTGTCGGGCTGAGGTGCTGGTAGTAGCACCCCGAGGGGTACTCTATGAGAGATGACAGCTAAAACACTTATTGCATTTTGAATAGGTGCCTTGTCGGGCTGAGGTGCTGGTAGTAGCACCCCGAGGGGTACTCTATGAGAGATGACAGCTAAAACACTTATTGCATTTTGAATAGGTGCCTTGTCGGGCTGAGGTGCTGGTAGTAGCACCCCGAGGGGTACTCTATGAGAGATGACAGCTAAAACACTTATTGCATTTTGAATAGGTGCCTTGTCGGGCTGAGGTGCTGGTAGTAGCACCCCGAGGGGTACTCTATGAGAGATGACAGCTAAAACACTTATTGCATTTTGAATAGGTGCCTTGTCGGGCTGAGGTGCTGGTAGTAGCACCCCGAGGGGTACTCTATGAGAGATGACAGCTAAAACACTTATTGCATTTTGAATAGGTGCCTTGTCGGGCTGAGGTGCTGGTAGTAGCACCCCGAGGGGTACTCTATGAGAGATGACAGCTAAAACACTTATTGCATTTTGAATAGGTGCCTTGTCGGGCTGAGGTGCTGGTAGTAGCACCCCGAGGGGTACTCTATGAGAGATGACAGCTAAAACACTTATTGCATTTTGAATAGGTGCCTTGTCGGGCTGAGGTGCTGGTAGTAGCACCCCGAGGGGTACTCTATGAGAGATGACAGCTAAAACACTTATTGCATTTTGAATAGGTGCCTTGTCGGGCTGAGGTGCTGGTAGTAGCACCCCGAGGGGTACTCTATGAGAGATGACAGCTAAAACACTTATTGCATTTTGAATAGGTGCCTTGTCGGGCTGAGGTGCTGGTAGTAGCACCCCGAGGGGTACTCTATGAGAGATGACAGCTAAAACACTTATTGCATTTTGAATAGGTGCCTTGTCGGGCTGAGGTGCTGGTAGTAGCACCCCGAGGGGTACTCTATGAGAGATGACAGCTAAAACACTTATTGCATTTTGAATAGGTGCCTTGTCGGGCTGAGGTGCTGGTAGTAGCACCCCGAGGGGTACTCTATGAGAGATGACAGCTAAAACACTTATTGCATTTTGAATAGGTGCCTTGTCGGGCTGAGGTGCTGGTAGTAGCACCCCGAGGGGTACTCTATGAGAGATGACAGCTAAAACACTTATTGCATTTTGAATAGGTGCCTTGTCGGGCTGAGGTGCTGGTAGTAGCACCCCGAGGGGTACTCTATGAGAGATGACAGCTAAAACACTTATTGCATTTTGAATAGGTGCCTTGTCGGGCTGAGGTGCTGGTAGTAGCACCCCGAGGGGTACTCTATGAGAGATGACAGCTAAAACACTTATTGCATTTTGAATAGGTGCCTTGTCGGGCTGAGGTGCTGGTAGTAGCACCCCGAGGGGTACTCTATGAGAGATGACAGCTAAAACACTTATTGCATTTTGAATAGGTGCCTTGTCGGGCTGAGGTGCTGGTAGTAGCACCCCGAGGGGTACTCTATGAGAGATGACAGCTAAAACACTTATTGCATTTTGAATAGGTGCCTTGTCGGGCTGAGGTGCTGGTAGTAGCACCCCGAGGGGTACTCTATGAGAGATGACAGCTAAAACACTTATTGCATTTTGAATAGGTGCCTTGTCGGGCTGAGGTGCTGGTAGTAGCACCCCGAGGGGTACTCTATGAGAGATGACAGCTAAAACACTTATTGCATTTTGAATAGGTGCCTTGTCGGGCTGAGGTGCTGGTAGTAGCACCCCGAGGGGTACTCTATGAGAGATGACAGCTAAAACACTTATTGCATTTTGAATAGGTGCCTTGTCGGGCTGAGGTGCTGGTAGTAGCACCCCGAGGGGTACTCTATGAGAGATGACAGCTAAAACACTTATTGCATTTTGAATAGGTGCCTTGTCGGGCTGAGGTGCTGGTAGTAGCACCCCGAGGGGTACTCTATGAGAGATGACAGCTAAAACACTTATTGCATTTTGAATAGGTGCCTTGTCGGGCTGAGGTGCTGGTAGTAGCACCCCGAGGGGTACTCTATGAGAGATGACAGCTAAAACACTTATTGCATTTTGAATAGGTGCCTTGTCGGGCTGAGGTGCTGGTAGTAGCACCCCGAGGGGTACTCTATGAGAGATGACAGCTAAAACACTTATTGCATTTTGAATAGGTGCCTTGTCGGGCTGAGGTGCTGGTAGTAGCACCCCGAGGGGTACTCTATGAGAGATGACAGCTAAAACACTTATTGCATTTTGAATAGGTGCCTTGTCGGGCTGAGGTGCTGGTAGTAGCACCCCGAGGGGTACTCTATGAGAGATGACAGCTAAAACACTTATTGCATTTTGAATAGGTGCCTTGTCGGGCTGAGGTGCTGGTAGTAGCACCCCGAGGGGTACTCTATGAGAGATGACAGCTAAAACACTTATTGCATTTTGAATAGGTGCCTTGTCGGGCTGAGGTGCTGGTAGTAGCACCCCGAGGGGTACTCTATGAGAGATGACAGCTAAAACACTTATTGCATTTTGAATAGGTGCCTTGTCGGGCTGAGGTGCTGGTAGTAGCACCCCGAGGGGTACTCTATGAGAGATGACAGCTAAAACACTTATTGCATTTTGAATAGGTGCCTTGTCGGGCTGAGGTGCTGGTAGTAGCACCCCGAGGGGTACTCTATGAGAGATGACAGCTAAAACACTTATTGCATTTTGAATAGGTGCCTTGTCGGGCTGAGGTGCTGGTAGTAGCACCCCGAGGGGTACTCTATGAGAGATGACAGCTAAAACACTTATTGCATTTTGAATAGGTGCCTTGTCGGGCTGAGGTGCTGGTAGTAGCACCCCGAGGGGTACTCTATGAGAGATGACAGCTAAAACACTTATTGCATTTTGAATAGGTGCCTTGTCGGGCTGAGGTGCTGGTAGTAGCACCCCGAGGGGTACTCTATGAGAGATGACAGCTAAAACACTTATTGCATTTTGAATAGGTGCCTTGTCGGGCTGAGGTGCTGGTAGTAGCACCCCGAGGGGTACTCTATGAGAGATGACAGCTAAAACACTTATTGCATTTTGAATAGGTGCCTTGTCGGGCTGAGGTGCTGGTAGTAGCACCCCGAGGGGTACTCTATGAGAGATGACAGCTAAAACACTTATTGCATTTTGAATAGGTGCCTTGTCGGGCTGAGGTGCTGGTAGTAGCACCCCGAGGGGTACTCTATGAGAGATGACAGCTAAAACACTTATTGCATTTTGAATAGGTGCCTTGTCGGGCTGAGGTGCTGGTAGTAGCACCCCGAGGGGTACTCTATGAGAGATGACAGCTAAAACACTTATTGCATTTTGAATAGGTGCCTTGTCGGGCTGAGGTGCTGGTAGTAGCACCCCGAGGGGTACTCTATGAGAGATGACAGCTAAAACACTTATTGCATTTTGAATAGGTGCCTTGTCGGGCTGAGGTGCTGGTAGTAGCACCCCGAGGGGTACTCTATGAGAGATGACAGCTAAAACACTTATTGCATTTTGAATAGGTGCCTTGTCGGGCTGAGGTGCTGGTAGTAGCACCCCGAGGGGTACTCTATGAGAGATGACAGCTAAAACACTTATTGCATTTTGAATAGGTGCCTTGTCGGGCTGAGGTGCTGGTAGTAGCACCCCGAACCATGGTCTTCGGGAGTGTGGGCTTTGTATTTTAATAGTATTGTAAATGTCTGTTCGTGGAATTGTTGGAAAATGCGTAATGTTTTGGTTGACAGTTATGAGATAGCTATGTGTCGGGTGATGTTTTGCTAGTTAGGAGTGTTAGTATTTTATAGTTTCCTATTTACTGTTGTTTGGAGGTTTTTATATGTAGGATTGTTGAGTGATAGTTGAGGAAAAATATTCTGGTTGGGAACTGGTTTGTGTGCAGGTACCTAGCATTTTGGAGGCGCCATTTTCAAGCGTTACTTTGCCGAAATTTTCGGGAAGGACGCCGTGGTGCTAAAAGGTTAGGGGTAAAGGAAATGATGTGTCTAGGCAGCTAGGTATGAAGTAAGAGAGTTTCGGGAGTTTCGTTTTAAATTCAGCTGTGTAAGTTTCTTTTATGTTTGGGAGTTTTATTTTTCATTATGATTTACCGTGGGATTGGTTAGCAAAGTAGCGCTCCGAGCCAGGGTGGGTTCGGGGGCGTTACAAGATGGTATCAGAGCATAAATGGTCGAGTCGTTCAAAGGATTACCCGACAATGACGGCCGCTATGCAACGTGCTTCACCGACTGTAAGTATTTCTATACCTTAGTTAATTTATATTTAAGATTTGATTGGTTTAATCCCTGTTTGTTTGGTTTAGGTTTAACCTTGTTGTTTTGTGATTGTAGTGGACTAGAAAATCTTGAGTGTATCGAGACAACCTTGGTGGATCCCTTAAGTCAATTCATAGACATAGTAATCGATAGTTTGAATAGCTATGAATTGTATTGGAGAAGTGAGACCGCTATTAGAGAATCAAAGTGTTAGTTGTTAATGTTGTAAATTACGTTAAATAATAGGATGAGAGTAAATCTGATACCCTAGGAATGTGGGAAAAAGGATAGGGTCGATTCGAGTTAAGTGTAAATATAAGTTCGGGTAGAAGTGATAGTTGTTAGAAAAAGGTGTGAGTTGTGGCCTAATGTTAAATGAGTGAGGATATGGTGGGTACGAGCTAGACTTTAGAATGAGGAAATAGATAACCTCGGGTGATTGTAAGAATGATATACGTATCCTTAGCGAGTTACAATTTTTTTGTGAAATAAGGAATTAGACAATTGAGCTTAAGAAAAAGCTAGAGTGAAGAATTAAGTTATAAGAGTTTAAGAATGGTATGCCTAAGATTTTACTCTTAAGGAGATAAAATTATGATAGATAGAATTAGGATCCAGGTTAACAAATTCTTGGGAGTATTTAGATGTTGACTATGTTTGGGTGTCTAGCTTAAGTAATTGTTAAGTTTGATTGATTGTCAAAGTAAGTGAGGTTAACAATGGTAGTGACTCATCGAGAGTGAGTAGCTATTGTAGAAAGGTAATAGGTAGGAGATTGAGATTTAGGGTGCTAATTGGGCTACAACAAGGTTGCAAACAAGGAGGTTGTTGGGCGACTTGTTGTAATGAGGGTTAGGGGAATATATATAAAATGAATTGGAGGACTGCTGATGTTGTAAATAGATCATAAGAGTGATAAACTTAAGAGTTGGTAAGCTTAAAAGTGAGATGTGTGTAACATCCGGGTTTTTTTAAGGAAAATTGGAGACAAAATAAAGGAATAATAAAATAGTCGTTTTAATTAATTTAAAAGAGAAGGGAATAAATTGGGTAAACTAATTGATTAATTAATTGGTGTTCGAATATTCTAATTGGAGAACTTAAACCGTGTATAGTGTGAGGGTCAGTTTACGGAAATTTATAATTTCAAAACGATTTATCGAGAGTTCGAAATGGTCGAAAGTACGAGCGGGCTAATTAGTAAATGTTGGTTTATTAAGATTATTATTATTAATTAATTATTTAAAAAAAAATAATAAAATAAAATTTAAATTAAACAACAGAATGGCCGAAGCCATTCTGCTGTTTGCTACCCGAGCCCCGCGAGCGAAGAACGACGAACAGGGGAGGGAGAGCTCAGGCGACGATCGATGGACCGACCACCGGCGAGCTTCGAGGTTTTCCGACCAGACAACTACAGCGAGCCATTTCCGGCAGTCTTCGTGCACAGGACCGACGGGTAAGCCCTATTTTTCGCCCTGTTTTGACTCTGTTAGAGGCCGAGGGTGAGGGGCTCGTTTGAGCTCCGATTGCTGGCGGCTTTTGGCCGTTCTTGGCGTCGAATGGCTGGGTTTATGGTCAGCTTTCATCGCCTGGCCGTGAGGAGCCCGAATTGGGCGAAATTCAGAAAGCCCTCTTTAGGGCATTTCGGGTTTTGCTTGAAATCTCGGGATTTTTGGTTAGTTTATGTTAATTGAGGCTAGATATGGTTGATTGGTGAGGAATCGGTTGATAATTGATGAAAAATTAGAAAAGGAGAAATTCGGGTTAAGGGGCAGTTCGGGTTTTTGGATATTTGACCTAGCTACGGTTATTCGTTTTAAAATTCCTTTTGGCAGATTAAAATAGGTTATTAGAGGAGTACGTGGCCGCTGGAATCGTTCGATTCCGACAACCGACGCAAAAGTTACGCGCGTTTGAAGTTTTGGGTCAATTTTTATCGAACCCAAATTAGTGGCCCATTTAGTTAGATTTTAATTGGAGTAAGCTAGAAATAGTAGTTTGAGAGTAATTGGTGAATGTAGGCTTGGTTTTAATGGAGTTTGAAGTTGGACGGTAAAATTGGCATAAAAACCGGGTTTTGAGTTTTTAGGTTGAATTGTGTTATAGTTTTAGTTAATTGAGGTTTAAGAAGTTCTTTAGAGTTTACTAAATTAAGTTTTGTTACTTTAGGTGATCGAGTGATGGAATTATTGGACGAAGTGTACAATGGAGCAACCAGGTAAGTAGTGGAATGTTTTGCCTTCGGGCCTACACGACGGAACGGTAGGAGATTCTTTGCTGGTTTGGTTGCTTGTAGTAGATGTTTGCTTGCTTGGTTTTGTTTGGTTGTTGTGTTTATTGGATGTTGTGCATTGGTTGACTTGCATTATAGTTAGAGCTATTGTGCATTGGTTGACTTGCATTATAGTTAGAGATGTTGTGTGTTGGTTGTTATTGTTGGTTGTTGGTTGTTTGGTTGCCTCATTTGTTGGTTAGGCATTTCATGTTGTTGCTTTGTTTTGATTTGGCTGCTTATAGATAGGAGATTGTTGCTTGCTTGGGTTTATTTGTTATTACTTTGCTTCGTGTTGTGCTAAGTTGTTGCGTGACATTGTTGTGATTGTTGCATTGATAGTTGTGTTGTTGTTCGGTGTGCAAGAGTTGTGTGAGTAGCATGAAATGTGTGAGAAAAACACTAGAGAGTTAAATGCCTCGATGTTAAAGTGCATGACGCACCAGAGGATTTAATGTCTCGATGTTAAAGTGCAAGTGGCACTAGAGAGTTAAATGCCTCGATGTTAAAGTGCACGACGCACCAGAGGATTTAATGTCTCGATGTTAAAGTGCAAGTGGCACTAGAGAGTTAAATGCCTCGATGTTAAAGTGCATGACGCACCAGAGGATTTAACGTCTCGATGTTAAAGTGCAAGTGGCACTAGAGAGTTAAATGCCTCGATGTTAAAGTGCATGACGCACCAGAGGATTTAACGTCTCGATGTTAAAGTGCATGACGCACCAGAGGATTTAACGTCTCGATGTTAAAGTGCAAGTGGCACTAGAGAGTTAAATGCCTCGATGTTAAAGTGCATGACGCACCAGAGGATTTAACGTCTCGATGTTAAAGTGCAAGTGGCACTAGAGAGTTAAATGCCTCGATGTTAAAGTGCATGACGCACCAGAGGATTTAACGTCTCGATGTTAAAGTGCAAGTGGCACTAGAGAGTTAAATGCCTCGATGTTAAAGTGCATGACGCACCAGAGGATTTAACGTCTCGATGTTAAAGTGCAAGTGGCACTAGAGAGTTAAATGCCTCGATGTTAAAGTGCAAGTGGCACTAGAGAGTTAAATGCCTCGATGTTAAAGTGCATGACGCACCAGAGGATTTAACGTCTCGATGTTAAAGTGCAAGTGGCACTAGAGAGTTAAATGCCTCGATGTTAAAGTGCAAGTGGCACTAGAGAGTTAAATGCCTCGATGTTAAAGTGCAAGTGGCACTAGAGAGTTAAATGCCTCGATGTTAAAGTGCAAGTGGCACTAGAGAGTTAAATGCCTCGATGTTAAAGTGCATGACGCACCAGAGGATTTAACGTCTCGATGTTAAAGTGCAAGTGGCACTAGAGAGTTAAATGCCTCGATGTTAAAGTGCAAGTGGCACTAGAGAGTTAAATGCCTCGATGTTAAAGTGCAAGTGGCACTAGAGAGTTAAATGCCTCGATGTTAAAGTGCATGACGCACCAGAGGATTTAACGTCTCGATGTTAAAGTGCAAGTGGCACTAGAGAGTTAAATGCCTCGATGTTAAAGTGCATGACGCACCAGAGGATTTAACGTCTCGATGTTAAAGTGCAAGTGGCACTAGAGAGTTAAATGCCTCGATGTTAAAGTGCATGACGCACCAGAGGATTTAACGTCTCGATGTTAAAGTGCATGACGCACCAGAGGATTTAACGTCTCGATGTTAAAGTGCATGACGCACCAGAGGATTTAACGTCTCGATGTTAAAGTGCATGACGCACCAGAGGATTTAACGTCTCGATGTTAAAGTGCATGACGCACCAGAGGATTTAACGTCTCGATGTTAAAGTGCAAGTGGCACTAGAGAGTTAAATGCCTCGATGTTAAAGTGCAAGTGGCACTAGAGAGTTAAATGCCTCGATGTTAAAGTGCAAGTGGCACTAGAGAGTTAAATGCCTCGATGTTAAAGTGCAAGTGGCACTAGAGAGTTAAATGCCTCGATGTTAAAGTGCATGACGCACCAGAGGATTTAATGTCTCGATGTTAAAGTGCAAGTGGCACTAGAGAGTTAAATGCCTCGATGTTAAAGTGCATGACGCACCAGAGGATTTAACGTCTCGATGTTAAAGTGCATGACGCACCAGAGGATTTAACGTCTCGATGTTAAAGTGCAAGTGGCACTAGAGAGTTAAATGCCTCGATGTTAAAGTGCATGACGCACCAGAGGATTTAACGTCTCGATGTTAAAGTGCAAGTGGCACTAGAGAGTTAAATGCCTCGATGTTAAAGTGCATGACGCACCAGAGGATTTAACGTCTCGATGTTAAAGTGCAAGTGGCACTAGAGAGTTAAATGCCTCGATGTTAAAGTGCAAGTGGCACTAGAGAGTTAAATGCCTCGATGTTAAAGTGCATGACGCACCAGAGGATTTAACGTCTCGATGTTAAAGTGCATGACGCACCAGAGGATTTAACGTCTCGATGTTAAAGTGCATGACGCACCAGAGGATTTAATGTCTCGATGTTAAAGTGCATGACGCACCAGAGGATTTAACGTCTCGATGTTAAAGTGCAAGTGGCACTAGAGAGTTAAATGCCTCGATGTTAAAGTGCAAGTGGCACTAGAGAGTTAAATGCCTCGATGTTAAAGTGCAAGTGGCACTAGAGAGTTAAATGCCTCGATGTTAAAGTGCATGAAACTATGAGGATTTAGGATTTAGAGTAAGAAGGATATTGATTGAAGTCTTGGGGTCACGATATTGAAGTGAGTTGAAGAATTTAAATGATAGGTGAGGAGTGATTAAGATAAGTTAATAAAATGTGTAAGAGTACATAGTTATGAAAGTTAGACTAAGTTAGGCGTTTGAACTATGTTAGTGGGTGAATAGTGAGGTAAGTGAAGAGATTAGTAAATGCTATTGGAGAATAGTGGATAGGAAGACACGAAGTGCGTAAATGTTATGGAAGTTTTGAGGTCGAAAGGAAGGGCGTAACTATCATTTCGAGTGTCGAATGTAAAGTCGGGAAAGAGTTAGTTTAGACTTAAGAATTTGAGTGTTTGGTAATGACTGAAATTAGGGGTTAGAAAAATTGAGCATAGTGAATGTAAGGATGAAGATTCAGAATATACTTTGAAGAATAGTGATAGGAAGACACGAAGTGCGTAAATGTTATGGAAGTTTTGAGGTCGAAAGGAAGGGCGTAACTATCATTTCGAGTGTCGAATGTAAAGTCGGGAAAGAGTTAGTTTAGACTTAAGAATTTGAGTGTTTGGTAATGACTGAAATTAGGGGTTAGAAAAATTGAGCATAGTGAATGTAAGGATGAAGATTCAGAATATACTTTGAAGAATAGTTGATAGGGTTAAGAGATGAGAGCTTTGAGTATGAGGGTTGTGTTGGAATAACTAATGAAATGTCATGATTGTTTGTGGTATAATTGTCTTGAGGTATAAAGTTCTTAGTGTTACGGTAGTAAGGTATCTTGGAGATATGATATGAGGTAGTTATGTATGTGGTGATGAACGTTAATGAGCATTAGATTAAAGGAGTTAGAGTTGGAATTAAGTTGGAAAGATTTGAAATTATAGGTGATAATTTATTTAATTGAAGTTAAGAGACATATAAATACTCAAGTTATAAGGAGCGAGGTTAAGAACATGAAAACTTTGGGTTATGTAGAAAAGTGTTGTGAAGTCAATAAATGTAGGGATTATTGAGCGTTGTGGTGTGTAGTTTAGGGTGTAGAGTTTAGAATGACCCAATTTAGAATCATAGAGAGTTACCAATTTGGAGTGAATGAAAACTCAGTTAGTACTTCGAGTGTATAGTGAGTTAATTTAGGTAATGAGAATTCGGAATATGTGATTGATGTTAAAATGAGGTACGAGGTAAGAAGCTTACTCCGTAGGTTCTAGTGTTACGCTATTGAGATTGTTTGGAGGTTTGAGATTGTTTGATGAGAAGTGGAGAGTTAGAACTAAGTTAGAGGGATTTAAGAGTCCTCGTGATAACTGAACCAGTTCATGTCAATAGGCGTAGGTGTATGAGTATGAGAGCTAGGGAGTACGAAGTAAGGTGAAGTCGAAGATTTTGGAGATGTAGTACCAGATGAGTTTGGGATGGTAATGTAGTGGGGCTTTACTTTGTCAACGCACAAAGTTAGGAGATGAGCTTGGAATGAGTAAGTTGAGGAAATGTAAGACTTTGAAAATATAGTGAAGACATGGGAACTTGTCATTTATGGTTAGGTGAGTAGAAGAGAATGAAACTATGAGGATTTAGGATTTAGAGTAAGAAGGATATTGATTGAAGTCTTGGGGTCACGATATTGAAGTGAGTTGAAGAATTGAGGTAGTTATGTAAGGCCAAGCGATGTTAACTAATAGGGCGAAGAAGATTGCTCCGTAGTGATAAATTTACTAGGTGATCAAGGATTTAAGTTGAGAATTCAGTTAGAAGAGTTTGAGAGTATGAATTAGATTATAGTTAGTGAACGTATGAGTATTCGGGGTAGAGTCACAAATTTTGAGGACAAAATTTTTGTAAGGAGGGTGGATTGTAACACCCGGGTTTTTTTTATTGGAAATTTATAGTTGTTTTAATTAATTGAAAAGTACAGTGAATAAATTTGATTGAAATTAAGTCGGGGGTTAGGTTAATTTAATAACGAGATTTAACGAAATTCGTAATGGTCGAAAGCACGGAAGGGCAAAACGGTAAATGAGGATTAATTAACGGTTAGTTTTATTATTAGTATTATTATTATTATTATTATTATTATTTAATTAAAAATAAAAAATAAAAACAAACGACAGAATGGTTTTCAAACCATTCTGTCGCTCGAGTCGGGCAGCGAGAGCAGGGGAGAGGAAAACGGAGAGGGAGAGACGAGCGACGTCCCTCCGACGGCCACCGCCGCTATCTCCGGCGTTCTCCGGCCCGGCCAGACGACGGCGACGTGCTGGGTTGGTTGTCTCCGTGCACAACCCGACAGGTAAGGGTCGATATTTTTACCCTGTTTTCGGCTCTGTTCGTGGCCGACAGTGACGAGCTCGATTGAGCTCCGATCACCGGCAGTTTTTGGTTGTTTCCGGCATGGGTTTGCTGACCCTTGGTCCGGTTTTGATTGCCTGGCCGTGATGAGCCCGATTTGGGCGAAATACAGTGAAGCCCTCTTTAGGGCATTTCGGGTTTTTGCTTGTAGTATGAGATTTTTAGTTAGATTATGTTAATTGAGGCTAGATATGGTTGATTGGTGAGGAATTAAGTGGAATTTGATGGAAAATTGAAAAGGGGAATTTTCCGGGTGAGGGGCAGATTCGGGTTTTGCCAATTTTGACCTAGCTGCGGTTGTTTGTTTTAAAATTCCTTTTGGCAGGTTAAAATAGGTTGTTAGAGGAGTACGTGGCCGCTGGAATCGTTCGTTTCCGATATCCGACGCAAAAGTTACGCACGTTTGAGTTTCGGGTCGGTTTTTACAGAACCAAAATTAGTGGCCCGTTTAGTTAGGTTTTAGTTGGATTATGCTAGAAATAGTAGATTGAGAGTAATTTGTGAATGTGGGCTTAATTTTAATAAAGTTTGAATATTTATCGTAGGTCGAGCCGTAGCTGGGCAGGTAACTGAGTAGCCTCAGCGAGATAGGACGCTAGGTAAGTAGTGGTAGCTATTCCTTCGCCTTCGAGGCTACACCAAGAACGGTAGGGTTATTTATGTCGTGTTGTGTTGGGTTGTTGGTTATTTATTTCGTGTTGTGTTGGGTTGTTGGTTTCGCGTCGTATTGCATATTTGAAGCATGCATCATGGTATAGCACGATAGGTACGATTAGTGGCATTGATTGGCATTGTGAGCATGAACGTAATCAGATAAAGTGAATTGTAAAAATGCATCTCGAATAGGTGCCTTGTCGGGCTGAGGTGCTGGTAGTAGCACCCCGAGGGGTACTCTATGAGAGATGACAGCTAAAACACTTATTGCATTTTGAATAGGTGCCTTGTCGGGCTGAGGTGCTGATAGTAGCACCCCGAGGGGTACTCTATGAGAGATGACAGCTAAAACACTTATTGCATTTTGAAGGTGCCTTGTCGGGCTGAGGTGCTGATAGTAGCACCCCGAGGGGTACTATATGAGAGATGACAGCTAAAACACTTATTGCATTTTGAATAGGTGCCTTGTCGGGCTGAGGTGCTGGTAGTAGCACCCCGAGCAGTACTCTATGAGAGATGACAGCTAAAACACTTATTGCATTTTGAATAGGTGTCTTGTCGGGCTGAGGTGCTGGTAGTAGCACCCCGAGGGGTACTCTATGAGAGATGAACGGCCTAAAACATGTAATCCTGAATAGTGTGCCTTGTCGGGCTGAGGTGCTGGTGAGTAGCACCCCGAGGGGTACTCTATGAGAGATGACAGCTAAAACACTTATTGCATTTTGAATAGGTGCCTTGTCGGGCTGAGGTGCTGATAGTAGCACCCCGAGGGGTACTCTATGAGAGATGACAGCTAAAACACTTATTGCATTTTGAATAGGTGCCTTGTCGGGCTGAGGTGCTGGTAGTAGCACCCCGAGGGGTACTCTATGAGAGATGACAGCTAAAACACTTATTGCATTTTGAATAGGTGCCTTGTCGGGCTGAGGTGCTGATAGTAGCACCCCGAGGGGTACTCTATGAGAGATGACAGCTAAAACACTTATTGCATTTTGAATAGGTGCCTTGTCGGGCTGAGGTGCTGGTAGTAGCACCCCGAGGGGTACTCTATGAGAGATGACAGCTAAAACACTTATTGCATTTTGAATAGGTGCCTTGTCGGGCTGAGGTGCTGGTAGTAGCACCCCGAGGGGTACTCTATGAGAGATGACAGCTAAAACACTTATTGCATTTTGAATAGGTGCCTTGTCGGGCTGAGGTGCTGGTAGTAGCACCCCGAGGGGTACTCTATGAGAGATGACAGCTAAAACACTTATTGCATTTTGAATAGGTGCCTTGTCGGGCTGAGGTGCTGGTAGTAGCACCCCGAGGGGTACTCTATGAGAGATGACAGCTAAAACACTTATTGCATTTTGAATAGGTGCCTTGTCGGGCTGAGGTGCTGATAGTAGCACCCCGAGGGGTACTCTATGAGAGATGACAGCTAAAACACTTATTGCATTTTGAATAGGTGCCTTGTCGGGCTGAGGTGCTGGTAGTAGCACCCCGAGGGGTACTCTATGAGAGATGACAGCTAAAACACTTATTGCATTTTGAATAGGTGCCTTGTCGGGCTGAGGTGCTGGTAGTAGCACCCCGAGGGGTACTCTATGAGAGATGACAGCTAAAACACTTATTGCATTTTGAATAGGTGCCTTGTCGGGCTGAGGTGCTGATAGTAGCACCCCGAGGGGTACTCTATGAGAGATGACAGCTAAAACACTTATTGCATTTTGAATAGGTGCCTTGTCGGGCTGAGGTGCTGGTAGTAGCACCCCGAGGGGTACTCTATGAGAGATGACAGCTAAAACACTTATTGCATTTTGAATAGGTGCCTTGTCGGGCTGAGGTGCTGGTAGTAGCACCCCGAGGGGTACTCTATGAGAGATGACAGCTAAAACACTTATTGCATTTTGAATAGGTGCCTTGTCGGGCTGAGGTGCTGATAGTAGCACCCCGAGGGGTACTCTATGAGAGATGACAGCTAAAACACTTATTGCATTTTGAATAGGTGCCTTGTCGGGCTGAGGTGCTGGTAGTAGCACCCCGAGGGGTACTCTATGAGAGATGACAGCTAAAACACTTATTGCATTTTGAATAGGTGCCTTGTCGGGCTGAGGTGCTGGTAGTAGCACCCCGAGGGGTACTCTATGAGAGATGACAGCTAAAACACTTATTGCATTTTGAATAGGTGCCTTGTCGGGCTGAGGTGCTGGTAGTAGCACCCCGAGGGGTACTCTATGAGAGATGACAGCTAAAACACTTATTGCATTTTGAATAGGTGCCTTGTCGGGCTGAGGTGCTGGTAGTAGCACCCCGAGGGGTACTCTATGAGAGATGACAGCTAAAACACTTATTGCATTTTGAATAGGTGCCTTGTCGGGCTGAGGTGCTGGTAGTAGCACCCCGAGGGGTACTCTATGAGAGATGACAGCTAAAACACTTATTGCATTTTGAATAGGTGCCTTGTCGGGCTGAGGTGCTGGTAGTAGCACCCCGAGGGGTACTCTATGAGAGATGACAGCTAAAACACTTATTGCATTTTGAATAGGTGCCTTGTCGGGCTGAGGTGCTGGTAGTAGCACCCCGAGGGGTACTCTATGAGAGATGACAGCTAAAACACTTATTGCATTTTGAATAGGTGCCTTGTCGGGCTGAGGTGCTGGTAGTAGCACCCCGAGGGGTACTCTATGAGAGATGACAGCTAAAACACTTATTGCATTTTGAATAGGTGCCTTGTCGGGCTGAGGTGCTGGTAGTAGCACCCCGAGGGGTACTCTATGAGAGATGACAGCTAAAACACTTATTGCATTTTGAATAGGTGCCTTGTCGGGCTGAGGTGCTGGTAGTAGCACCCCGAGGGGTACTCTATGAGAGATGACAGCTAAAACACTTATTGCATTTTGAATAGGTGCCTTGTCGGGCTGAGGTGCTGGTAGTAGCACCCCGAGGGGTACTCTATGAGAGATGACAGCTAAAACACTTATTGCATTTTGAATAGGTGCCTTGTCGGGCTGAGGTGCTGGTAGTAGCACCCCGAGGGGTACTCTATGAGAGATGACAGCTAAAACACTTATTGCATTTTGAATAGGTGCCTTGTCGGGCTGAGGTGCTGGTAGTAGCACCCCGAGGGGTACTCTATGAGAGATGACAGCTAAAACACTTATTGCATTTTGAATAGGTGCCTTGTCGGGCTGAGGTGCTGGTAGTAGCACCCCGAGGGGTACTCTATGAGAGATGACAGCTAAAACACTTATTGCATTTTGAATAGGTGCCTTGTCGGGCTGAGGTGCTGGTAGTAGCACCCCGAGGGGTACTCTATGAGAGATGACAGCTAAAACACTTATTGCATTTTGAATAGGTGCCTTGTCGGGCTGAGGTGCTGGTAGTAGCACCCCGAGGGGTACTCTATGAGAGATGACAGCTAAAACACTTATTGCATTTTGAATAGGTGCCTTGTCGGGCTGAGGTGCTGGTAGTAGCACCCCGAGGGGTACTCTATGAGAGATGACAGCTAAAACACTTATTGCATTTTGAATAGGTGCCTTGTCGGGCTGAGGTGCTGGTAGTAGCACCCCGAGGGGTACTCTATGAGAGATGACAGCTAAAACACTTATTGCATTTTGAATAGGTGCCTTGTCGGGCTGAGGTGCTGGTAGTAGCACCCCGAGGGGTACTCTATGAGAGATGACAGCTAAAACACTTATTGCATTTTGAATAGGTGCCTTGTCGGGCTGAGGTGCTGGTAGTAGCACCCCGAGGGGTACTCTATGAGAGATGACAGCTAAAACACTTATTGCATTTTGAATAGGTGCCTTGTCGGGCTGAGGTGCTGGTAGTAGCACCCCGAGGGGTACTCTATGAGAGATGACAGCTAAAACACTTATTGCATTTTGAATAGGTGCCTTGTCGGGCTGAGGTGCTGGTAGTAGCACCCCGAGGGGTACTCTATGAGAGATGACAGCTAAAACACTTATTGCATTTTGAATAGGTGCCTTGTCGGGCTGAGGTGCTGGTAGTAGCACCCCGAGGGGTACTCTATGAGAGATGACAGCTAAAACACTTATTGCATTTTGAATAGGTGCCTTGTCGGGCTGAGGTGCTGGTAGTAGCACCCCGAGGGGTACTCTATGAGAGATGACAGCTAAAACACTTATTGCATTTTGAATAGGTGCCTTGTCGGGCTGAGGTGCTGGTAGTAGCACCCCGAGGGGTACTCTATGAGAGATGACAGCTAAAACACTTATTGCATTTTGAATAGGTGCCTTGTCGGGCTGAGGTGCTGGTAGTAGCACCCCGAGGGGTACTCTATGAGAGATGACAGCTAAAACACTTATTGCATTTTGAATAGGTGCCTTGTCGGGCTGAGGTGCTGGTAGTAGCACCCCGAGGGGTACTCTATGAGAGATGACAGCTAAAACACTTATTGCATTTTGAATAGGTGCCTTGTCGGGCTGAGGTGCTGGTAGTAGCACCCCGAGGGGTACTCTATGAGAGATGACAGCTAAAACACTTATTGCATTTTGAATAGGTGCCTTGTCGGGCTGAGGTGCTGGTAGTAGCACCCCGAGGGGTACTCTATGAGAGATGACAGCTAAAACACTTTCGGGAGTTTAGTTTTAAATTCAGCTGTGTAAGTTTCTTTTATGTTTGGGAGTTTTATTTTTCATTATGATTTACCGTGGGATTGGTTAGCAAAGTAACGCTCCGAGCCAGAGTGGGTTCGGGGGCGTTACAGCTTTTGATTAAGGCTGATTACTGGTTGGTGTTTAAAGACTTAGAATCAGACAATGCTTGAATAATGGTAGTATTTTGAGTCTTCTGTATTGGCATTGGTATAAAATCCTAGACGTTGTCGATGTTTTAGTTGAGAATCTAAAATCTATATGAATCTGGCAGTTTAGGCGATGATGCCATTAATGTTTTGAAAGTTAAGCTCTGCACACTCAGTGCTCAGCGAAATGCCTTAGAGGTTCAAGCTAGAATCTAGTATGATTTCTTTAGCTAAGATTTTATCAGCTCTGAGTTTATATTATTCAGGACATATTAAACATTGAAGTATGAAATGTCCTAGGTGGAAAAGGATTCATGTGAAGGCACGGCATAGCAAAGGAATCCAGGTAAGTGAGTGCGTTAAGATTTTCGGCCATTAGGGCTCTACATCACAAGGGTACTAGGTTAAGCTTGTTATTGACAATGTCTAGATGTTTGTGGTTTGTACTACCGTAATTGCTGGATGTCTGAGTTTTCTCTGGTGTAATGTTCTGTTTTGTATGTACATTTCACTCATTATGATTTACCTTCCAAAAATACAAAATGTTTTATGAACATGCCCCTTTCATGAATGATATATGACAATGAAATGTATGCAACTATATTTAAGTGAGGGTTGGGGTGGTTTGGCCATGTCACTGTCCAGGGATGGACCAAGATTGCTGCTCGAGAGGGGGGCCATGTACACGCACTCTGCCTATCCCCCTTCGGCACTAATCCCTCCGTAATGCACGATATATGAACGATGAAGTGGAATATGATTTTATTGAGTATGCATTCATGAGTAATTATGCATAAGATGCACTTCTTACTAAGCATTAGGCTTATAGTTTGAACCTTATGATGTAGGTGACGAATTGAAAGGTGAGGATTTCATTCCAAGCGATAACATCTAAGTCGGGTTGCTGGATAGTGCTCATGGCGTGGATTTTGTGCTGGCGCGATTTGACCTGAGGATGGTGCTCCTTGTTAGTTATGGTATAAGATAATGACATAGAAGAAATAGTAGAAGAGAATTTTCTATATGATGATGAGCAATTGACTTGTTCAGTATTTATATGTTTTAAAAGGGATTATAAAATTAAATGTTTTTATCTGTTTCTTTAACCTTTTGCCATGCGTAATCTATCCAAGTCTATAGACCTATGTACACGAGCATTCTTGAAATGAGGGTTGAAGTCTATAGAAGATAAGAATTAAGTAGATATGAGCGGTGGATGTGTAATGGTGGATGTTGATCGGTTACTGTTGAGCGGTGGATGTGTAATGGTGGATGTTGATCGGTTACTGTTGAGCGGTGGATGTGTAATGGTGGATGTTGATCGGTTACTGTTGAGCGGTGGATGTGTAATGGTGGATGTTGATCGGTTACTGTTGAGCGGTGGATGTGTAATGGTGGATGTTGATCGGTTACTGTTGAGCGGTGGATGTGTTTTGTAGATGAGCGGTGGATGTGTAATGGTGGATGTTGATCGGTTACTGTTGAGCGGTGGATGTGTAATGGTGGATGTTGATCGGTTACTGTTGAGCGGTGGATGTGTAATGGTGGATGTTGATCGGTTACTGTTGAGCGGTGGATGTGTAATGGTGGATGTTGATCGGTTACTGTTGAGCGGTGGATGTGTAATGGTGGATGTTGATCGGTTACTGTTGAGCGGTGGATGTGTAATGGTGGATGTTGATCGGTTACTGTTGAGCGGTGGATGTGTAATGGTGGATGTTGATCGGTTACTGTTGAGCGGTGGATGTGTAATGGTGGATGTTGATCGGTTACTGTTGAGCGGTGGATGTGTAATGGTGGATGTTGATCGGTTACTGTTGAGCGGTGGATGTGTAATGGTGGATGTTGATCGGTTACTGTTGAGCGGTGGATGTGTAATGGTGGATGTTGATCGGTTACTGTTGAGCGGTGGATGTGTAATGGTGGATGTTGATCGGTTACTGTTGAGCGGTGGATGTGTAATGGTGGATGTTGATCGGTTACTGTTGAGCGGTGGATGTGTAATGGTGGATGTTGATCGGTTACTGTTGAGCGGTGGATGTGTAATGGTGGATGTTGATCGGTTACTGTTGAGCGGTGGATGTGTAATGGTGGATGTTGATCGGTTACTGTTGAGCGGTGGATGTGTAATGGTGGATGTTGATCGGTTACTGTTGAGCGGTGGATGTGTAATGGTGGATGTTGATCGGTTACTGTTGAGCGGTGGATGTGTAATGGTGGATGTTGATCGGTTACTGTTGAGCGGTGGATGTGTAATGGTGGATGTTGATCGGTTACTGTTGAGCGGTGGATGTGTAATGGTGGATGTTGATCGGTTACTGTTGAGCGGTGGATGTGTAATGGTGGATGTTGATCGGTTACTGTTGAGCGGTGGATGTGTAATGGTGGATGTTGATCGGTTACTGTTGAGCGGTGGATGTGTAATGGTGGATGTTGATCGGTTACTGTTGAGCGGTGGATGTGTAATGGTGGATGTTGATCGGTTACTGTTGAGCGGTGGATGTGTAATGGTGGATGTTGATCGGTTACTGTTGAGCGGTGGATGTGTAATGGTGGATGTTGATCGGTTACTGTTGAGCGGTGGATGTGTAATGGTGGATGTTGATCGGTTACTGTTGAGCGGTGGATGTGTAATGGTGGATGTTGATCGGTTACTGTTGAGCGGTGGATGTGTAATGGTGGATGTTGATCGGTTACTGTTGAGCGGTGGATGTGTAATGGTGGATGTTGATCGGTTACTGTTGAGCGGTGGATGTGTAATGGTGGATGTTGATCGGTTACTGTTGAGCGGTGGATGTGTAATGGTGGATGTTGATCGGTTACTGTTGAGCGGTGGATGTGTAATGGTGGATGTTGATCGGTTACTGTTGAGCGGTGGATGTGTAATGGTGGATGTTGATCGGTTACTGTTGAGCGGTGGATGTGTAATGGTGGATGTTGATCGGTTACTGTTGAGCGGTGGATGTGTAATGGTGGATGTTGATCGGTTACTGTTGAGCGGTGGATGTGTAATGGTGGATGTTGATCGGTTACTGTTGAGCGGTGGATGTGTAATGGTGGATGTTGATCGGTTACTGTTGAGCGGTGGATGTGTAATGGTGGATGTTGATCGGTTACTGTTGAGCGGTGGATGTGTAATGGTGGATGTTGATCGGTTACTGTTGAGCGGTGGATGTGTAATGGTGGATGTTGATCGGTTACTGTTGAGCGGTGGATGTGTAATGGTGGATGTTGATCGGTTACTGTTGAGCGGTGGATGTGTAATGGTGGATGTTGATCGGTTACTGTTGAGCGGTGGATGTGTAATGGTGGATGTTGATCGGTTACTGTTGAGCGGTGGATGTGTAATGGTGGATGTTGATCGGTTACTGTTGAGCGGTGGATGTGTAATGGTGGATGTTGATCGGTTACTGTTGAGCGGTGGATGTGTAATGGTGGATGTTGATCGGTTACTGTTGAGCGGTGGATGTGTAATGGTGGATGTTGATCGGTTACTGTTGAGCGGTGGATGTGTAATGGTGGATGTTGATCGGTTACTGTTGAGCGGTGGATGTGTAATGGTGGATGTTGATCGGTTACTGTTGAGCGGTGGATGTGTAATGGTGGATGTTGATCGGTTACTGTTGAGCGGTGGATGTGTAATGGTGGATGTTGATCGGTTACTGTTGAGCGGTGGATGTAAAAAAAAAAAAAAAAAAAAAAAAAAAAAAAAAAAAAAAAAAAAAAAAAAAAAAAAAAAAAAAAAAAAAAAAAAAAAAAAAAAAAAAAAAAAAAAAAAAAAAAAAAAAAAAAAAAAAAAAAAAAAAAAAAAAAAAAAAAAAAAAAAAAAAAAAAAAAAAAAAAAAAAAAAAAAAAAAAAAAAAAAAAAAAAAAAAAAAAAAAAAAAAAAAAAAAAAAAAAAAAAAAAAAAAAAAAAAAAAAAAAAAAAAAAAAAAAAAAAAAAAAAAAAAAAAAAAAAAAAAAAAAAAAAAAAAAAAAAAAAAAAAAAAAAAAAAAAAAAAAAAAAAAAAAAAAAAAAAAAAAAAAAAAAAAAAAAAAAAAAAAAAAAAAAAAAAAAAAAAAAAAAAAAAAAAAAAAAAAAAAAAAAAAAAAAAAAAAAAAAAAAAAAAAAAAAAAAAAAAAAAAAAAAAAAAAAAAAAAAAAAAAAAAAAAAAAAAAAAAAAAAAAAAAAAAAAAAAAAAAAAAAAAAAAAAAAAAAAAAAAAAAAAAAAAAAAAAAAAAAAAAAAAAAAAAAAAAAAAAAAAAAAAAAAAAAAAAAAAAAAAAAAAAAAAAAAAAAAAAAAAAAAAAAAAAAAAAAAAAAAAAAAAAAAAAAAAAAAAAAAAAAAAAAAAAAAAAAAAAAAAAAAAAAAAAAAAAAAAAAAAAAAAAAAAAAAAAAAAAAAAAAAAAAAAAAAAAAAAAAAAAAAAAAAAAAAAAAAAAAAAAAAAAAAAAAAAAAAAAAAAAAAAAAAAAAAAAAAAAAAAAAAAAAAAAAAAAAAAAAAAAAAAAAAAAAAAAAAAAAAAAAAAAAAAAAAAAAAAAAAAAAAAAAAAAAAAAAAAAAAAAAAAAAAAAAAAAAAAAAAAAAAAAAAAAAAAAAAAAAAAAAAAAAAAAAAAAAAAAAAAAAAAAAAAAAAAAAAAAAAAAAAAAAAAAAAAAAAAAAAAAAAAAAAAAAAAAAAAAAAAAAAAAAAAAAAAAAAAAAAAAAAAAAAAAAAAAAAAAAAAAAAAAAAAAAAAAAAAAAAAAAAAAAAAAAAAAAAAAAAAAAAAAAAAAAAAAAAAAAAAAAAAAAAAAAAAAAAAAAAAAAAAAAAAAAAAAAAAAAAAAAAAAAAAAAAAAAAAAAAAAAAAAAAAAAAAAAAAAAAAAAAAAAAAAAAAAAAAAAAAAAAAAAAAAAAAAAAAAAAAAAAAAAAAAAAAAAAAAAAAAAAAAAAAAAAAAAAAAAAAAAAAAAAAAAAAAAAAAAAAAAAAAAAAAAAAAAAAAAAAAAAAAAAAAAAAAAAAAAAAAAAAAAAAAAAAAAAAAAAAAAAAAAAAAAAAAAAAAAAAAAAAAAAAAAAAAAAAAAAAAAAAAAAAAAAAAAAAAAAAAAAAAAAAAAAAAAAAAAAAAAAAAAAAAAAAAAAAAAAAAAAAAAAAAAAAAAAAAAAAAAAAAAAAAAAAAAAAAAAAAAAAAAAAAAAAAAAAAAAAAAAAAAAAAAAAAAAAAAAAAAAAAAAAAAAAAAAAATACTGAAATTGTTTGGTGCTTTTATGTTTTAAATAGGATTTTAAGACCAAGGGTTCCACCCGTTCTTAACTTCTGCAATGGTTTTCTCGTTCTGATTCTTTTATGATTTTTGGATAGGAGGTGTAACGATTTAAAGACTTTCGTTTTGAATGGATCAAATGGATTTTGGGTGGTAGAGTTGGGGATGATGTTTATTTGAATTGTAGTGAGTTATTAGGTGATAAAGATGAGAAAGGAAAGAAGAGAGGAGAAAGAAGCAGGTTCGGCTAGCAGAGGAGAAGCCGATCGATCGGCCAAGGCAGCCGATCGATCGGCGAAACACTGGCGATGAAGAGACCAAAGCATCAGCCGACCGATCAGAGGAATTGGCTGATCAATCGGCTGAGCCAATTTTTGGCATGTCACCCAAGTGAGCGCTGAACAATCGGCTATTGTAGCCAATCGATCGGCCCCCAGTATTTTTCCGTTTATCCCTCTTAAAACCAAGACTATTCCTTTTCCTATTTCTCCCTCCATTTCTTGTAACGTTTTAAATTTATTTTTAAGGAATTTCAAACGAGTTTTAAGCGCGATTCCCAATCGTTTTAGTAAAGTTTCTTTCAAGTAGTTTTACAAAAAAACATGTGAAAAGAATATGAACATGATCACGATCAAGTAAGTCGCAGCCCATTTGGTTTCGGGTTGTGACATGAAATGTATTTGCGTCCCGTCAAATGTTGGCTCCATGAGCTCTGAAATTCCAGCACGCAAGCTCTAAGCATATCCTCAAAAATCTTATTTGTTCTTTCTGTCTGTCCATCAGTCTGAGGATGAAACGACGTGCTAAAATTCAACTGAGTTCCCATAGCCTTACGTAAACTCTTGCAAAACTTTGAAGTAAACCTGGCGTCTCCATCGGAGACAATCGAAATAGGCACTCCATGTAATCTGACAATCTCCTGCACATACAGCTCGGCAAGCTGATGCATAGAATAGGTCATCTTCATCGATAGAAAGTGGGCTGTCTTTGTCAAACGGTCCACAATCACCCAAATACCATCGTGCCCCGTCGTCGTTCTCGGGAATCCAACAATGAAATCCATAGAGATTTGCTCCCATTTCCACTCCAGAATCGGCAGTGGTTGTAAGATCCCGGCAGGCCTTTGGTGTTTCGCCTTAACCTGTTGGCAAACCAAGCAGGTTTCCACATACCTGGCAATCTCTCTTTTCATGTTCGGCCACCAGAAATGTTGTCTCAAGTCTCTGTACGTTTTCGTGCTCCCCGGATGCACTGAGTATGACAAGGAGTGTGCCTCGGTTAAGATTTCTCTCTTTAGCTCTTCATTGTTAGGCACGTACCACGTATGCCTGAATCTCAATACACCATCATCCGACAAGCTGAAATCAGACAGGTCCTTAGATGCCACGCTCAATCGATATCTCTCACACTCCAAGTCTTCCTTCTGAGCTTCTCGGAGTCTGTCAATTATTTTCGGCCTAAGAGAAATGTTCGTGAGCATAGTGGACAACTCGGCCACAATCTCCACATCAAACCTCTCGATCTCAGACCTTAGCATTCCCGACATCGATGCAAGCAAAGGCTGACTAGTAGAAGGCATCCTGCTTAAAGCGTCTACGACTTTATTTGCCTTCCCTGGGTGGTATTTAATTTCAAAATCATAATCCTTAACGAACTCCAACCACCTTTGCTGTCGCATATTAAGTTCTTTCTGCGTAAACAAATACTTTCAGCTCCTGTGGTCGGAGAACACCTCACACTGCTGCCCATACAGATAGTGTCTCCAGATTTTTAAATCAAAAACAACCGCTACAAGCTCAAGGTCGTGTGTCGGATAATTTTGCTCGTACGGCTTCAACTGCCTAGAAGCATAAGCAATGACTCTGCCTTCTTGCATCAACACACACCAAAGTCCAATCTTTGAAGCATCGCAGTATATACTGAACTTATCGCCTTCAACAGGCAATGTCAACACTGGTGCTGTAGTCAGTCTTTGTTTCAGCTCATTGAAGCTCTTCACATGCAGCTGACCATACAAACTTTTCATTCTTTCTCATCAATCGGGATAGAGGGACTGCTATCTTTGAAAATCCCTCAATGAACTTCCTGTAGTATCCTGCCAATCTGAGAAATTCATGTAATTCTCGCACGTTCTTAGGCTGTGACCAATCTCTGACAACCTGAATCTTACTCAGATCCATAGAAACTCCTTATTGCGATATAATATGGCCGAGAAAACTGACCTTGTCCAGCCAAAACTCGAACTTAGAAAACTTTGGGTAAAGCTGGTGTTGACTCAGGATTCTCAAAACAATCCTTAGATGCTCCTCGTGCTCTTCCTTTGTCTTAGAATAGATCAAGATGTCGTCGATGAAAACAACAACAAACTTGTCCAAATATTCCTTGAAAACATGGTTCATCAAATCCATAAACGCGGCAGGGGCATTGGTAAGTCCAAAAGACATCACAAGAAATTCGTAATGTCCATACCTCGTTCGGAAGGCCATTTTCTGAACATCTTCCCTCCGGACCTTTAACTAATAATAACCCAAGCGTAGGTCGATCCTCGAAAACACTCGGGCACCCTACAGTTGGTCAAACAAATCATCAATCCGGGGCAGTGGATACTTATTCTTCACCGTTAGCTTATTCAACTCTCTGTAATCAACGCACATTCGGAGAGTTCAGTCCTTCTTCTTAACAAACAAAACTAGCACACCCCAAGGAGAGAAACTTGGTCGAATGAATCCTTTGTCTAACAACTCCTCCAACTGAGTCTTCAGCTCCTTTACTTCAGCAGGTGCCAGTCTATACGGATTCTTTGATACAGGCCCTGAGCCTGGATAAACATCAATAACAAACTCGATCTCTCTATCTGGCAGTAATCTGGGAAGATTGTCTAGGAAGATCTCGGAGAATTCTCTAACCACTGGAAGGTCTTCTTGCTTTACCCCGTTAAACACCTGAGTATCAACCACTGTAGCCAGATAAACAGAGCATTTTCCCTTAAACTACTCTCGGACCTTCATGGAATAAGAAATAGGCAACCCACTCGACCTATTTATCGCCTGATATGAAAACTCTTCCTTATCCGGAGGTCGAAAAGTCACCAATCCGGATCGACAGTCGATGGTAGCGAAATGGTGTGCCAGCCAGTCCATTCTCAAAATAAGATCGTATCGCTCTATGCTCATGACTATCAGGAAAGCATAGAGGATATTAATCCCTACCGAGAAGATGTTTCCTTGGAAGATGCGATCGGACTGCATATACGCTCCCGAAGGCAGCATCACTCTAGATTCACACTCTACTAACTCAGACTCTAAGCCCAATCTAGTCATGCAAGCAATTGAAATGAAAGAGTGCGTAGCTCCCGTGTCTATCAAAGAAAATACTGGTACACCCATGACAAAGATAGTACCTGCTATAACAGATGACTAAGGCTTGTCGTCGACGTCGCCAGGCTCAATAAAGGCGAACATCCGTGGCATAACTCTCCTCTGGTCTCCTGATGCGATGGACTGCATATACGCTCCCGAAGGCAGCATCACTCTAGATTCACACTCTACTAACTCAGACTCTAAGCCCAATCTAGTCATGCAAGCAATTGAAATGAAAGAGTGCGTAGCTCCCGTGTCTATCAAAGAAAATACTGGTACACCCATGACAAAGATAGTACCTGCTATAACAGATGACTAAGGCTTGTCGTCGACGTCGCCAGGCTCAATAAAGGCGAACATCCGTGGCATAACTCTCCTCTGGTCTCTGCCCTGTTGATCTTTACCTAGTTGATTCCAGTTTAATTGTGGGCAGTTCATGATAAAATGGCCAACCTCTCCGCATCTATAACACTTGTTGCTACCTACTCGACAATCGCCGTAATGTTCCTTCTGACATTTAAGACAAATAGGCTTTTGAGTAGCCCCTTGAACTTGTTTCCCCTTGTCCTGATCTTTTCCTCCCTCATAAGGCCGTTTAACGCCTTTTTGCTGTTGTTGCTGTGGTTGTTGCCCTTTAGGTTGCCAACCTCGATTTCGTAACTGAGGCTAGATCTCACGAAAGAAGCCCTTAGCTGGTTCTCTTGGTTTAACACAGGTCGACTGGGTAGCTTCAAAGTCTAAAGCTCTCGCTGCGATCTCTGAGTAAGGCACATCTAGAATCCCTGACACTATAACATTCATCCTAATGTCCGGATTCATCCCATCCATAAATTGGTGCACTTTATCCTCATTGTCATTCACCAACCGCGGTACAAATCGAGACAAGGCCTCGAACTTCCATATATACTCTGCAACAGAACCTGTCTGCTTCATCTGCGTAAATTCTGTCCTCTTAGCCGCCCTCACCGTACGATTGAAGTATTTGTCGAAAAACACGGCCTTAAACCGCTCCCATGTCAAAATTGTCACGTCCGTAGTTGCCTTAATCGAATCCCACCAAAAATGGGCATCCAACGCCAAATGAAAGGTGACGTAGGCAACCTTATTCCCATTCTCTATCTCCACGTACCCTAGAATATCCTCCATGGTTCGGATCCACTCTTCAGCTAAAGATGGGTTCGATGACTATCCATTGAATACCAGATGTTGTAGTTTTTGGAATCTCTCCATGCCACGATTGTTTCGAACAATCACCTCTCAGGCCACACGATCCTCACGATTTACTAAACGTTCTATTTGTTGTGCTTGTTTGTCCATATGCTGGGCCTGACGATTGAGTAAATCCGTCAGCCTATCTAGAGCATCGTCCCTAGCATCCCTACATCGAACCATTTTGCTATAATTCCTATAAAAGTTGAAACAAACAATTCTAAGAAATAAGAGCAAGAAATTAAGGTAAAACATACTTACAGTTGAGGAAGGATGTCTGCGTAGTGGTTACGCAGTCGTGCAGTTTACAGAACCATTTTTTTAAACCCAGGGGCTCTGATACCATATCTGTAATGACCCTAATTCATATACCCGAAATTCCTGAGATATTTTTCTTTTTAAACATTTTCAAGTGAACCCCTTTTTTGTAATTCAAAGTATAAATCGTTGAAATATGTTTAAAAAAAGCATTTAAATAAATCATTAAAAACATAGGAGGAATAGGCCAAGCAGAACTGAGGGCAGAAAGGGCATTCTGCCCATAAAAACATGTGCCAATCGATCGACCATTTCAGCCGATCGATCGGCTGTGTTAAAAATTATGGGGGCGATCGATGGCCCCACATATCGGAGATCGATCACCTCTGCAATAGATCATCAACCAATCGATCACCCCTGTGGGCGATCGATTGGCACACGCTCTGGAATTTCTTCCAGAGCATGACCAAAGAGGGCCGATCGATCGCCCTCCCTAGCGATCGATCGGCAAGCTCTCTGGAATCACAATTTTTCCAGAGAACTGCCTCTTCTTCCTTTGTCACTTCAATGTCCCTGCACAACACGCTTAAACAATTCACAATTTCTCATTTCTATTCCACACCTTAATTACTTCTTCTAATTACCTTTCATAACATCACTACTACCCACATCCAATTCTCGCTCCACTAGTCACCCAAAAACCGACTCAAAACATTTTTTAAAACGTAACCAAATTTCATAAAAATGAACCGCGTGGATCCATTTAAAAACTGAGCATTTCCCTCTATTTGAAATTATCAAAAGTACAACAAAATACTGTATATTATCTATCCAGTCACCAAACGTCCTAAAATAGGTTATCTATACAATTTTCCTACGTTTCTATCTATCAAAATCCCAAAAAATTACTTACGTCCCCACGGGTCAGAATTCGCACCGACTGCCAGCGCACTCCCACGAGTCATTCTCCTTCAATGTGCTCAGATTTTGGGCGGAGGAACGTCGTCCTCACCTGTCTCAATACACCTACACCATAGAATTAAAATGTGAGCTAGAGGCTCAGTAAGTCTACGTGAATGCACGTGAATGCTATGCGTATGCGGTTCGTAAAACATGCATCCTACCTTTTTGCTATTCATTTCATTTCATTTATGTCACTGGGGCTTCACTCTTGCTAGATAGAAGCGGCACATCCTATGATTGGATAGCCCCTTGTATCTAACCGAGGGAAAAACATGCTTAATCCGACAGCCATGTCTGAACCACCGCCACTGACGTGACCATCATTAAATACTTTTTACCTTTTCTTTAACCTTTTTCCTTTTCATGAAAATATGCATAAAAATCTCTTTTTCATGCCGTTCAAAAACAATGATGCGTGAACATGTACTATGCCATAAACGAAATCAAGATATACAAACAATAAATTTAAACAATCAACAACTTAACTAAAACTGATACTAACTACCCAACCTATTTACCCAACACACTTTACATCTTCAATTTCCTCAATGAACATATCTTATGGTGTAGGCCAATCGGCCAAACAAATCACAAAGACTTACCTCACGTCCGTTGCAATTCAAGCTCCGTCCACGAGCATTGTTTACCTATGGTAATTCACAACATTCGTCGTTCAAAATCGAGTCTAAACTATTGAGTTTCGAAAACTACAAACCCCTAACTAAAGGAAATTTCCTAAAATTCTATTCTAACTCATTGAGGCATTTTATCGAGCAATTTATGCTCGTGAATTTCTAAACCTCCATTAATGGGGTTTTTAAAACCTCCAACCACCCAAAACCTCAACAACAGTCATTAATTCCAACTAACTCCCTCAAATCACCATAAATACGCCTATTAGAATCATAAAAAATGATAACCTATCGATTTTCAACCTTATTTCACGTTTTTAACAAAATTCTAAATGAAACCCTAACCGTAAAACTCTAGAAATTGAAAATCTAACATCCCAAAAGCTTCGAGCCTTACCTAGGGAGCAAAGATGGAGAAGAAACGCGAAGAACGGAAGTCGATCGGAGGAAAGCTTGAGTCGCCAGAGAGGAGGGTTGTGCGAGGGAGAAGAAAATCGCCTGGAGTTAGAAGAGGAGGAGAAATCGCGTGAAGTGCTGGAGAAGGAGAGGAGATTGTGATTTTCAATAAATTTTACTTGGCAAATTACCTTTTTGCCCTTCCTTTTGATTTTCTATTTAATCGTCCACTTATTTTGTTATTTAGTTAACGATCCAGTTTCCCCAAATTTTCATTTTTCAACGAAAATTCTAATTTATTACCGGGGCTCCATTACAACTTTCCGTTTGGAATACAGACTTAATCTGAGATATTTACAAAAATGTCATTTTATATTAAAATAATTAAAATTCCGTAAAACTGGGTGTTACACAAACCAAAACCAGCAACAACCATCCCTACCGTTCTATGGCGTAAACCCGAAGGCAACGAAAACGCTCATCTACTTACCTGATTTTCCGGCACGTGTTTAGTTATGTCAACTAGACTACCCACTCGTTTGTCGACCTAACAAATATAAGGAAATTCACTTAGTCCCGGTTCTAGGAAATTCGAAAGAATTATTTAAGCCAAACTACCAACAACTTTACAATCTAACACTTAAAATCCGATTTTTCCTATAATTTTAGTGTCATAACTTCAATCGGCCATAACTTATTCATTTTTCAAGGGATTTGGACGTGCCACCCCATTCCGTAAACCTCTACATGTCTACAATCCATTGAAACATCCAAATTCAATCAACAAATAACATGGCCAACCCGAAATCAATGAAACAGAATCGGTGCACCAAGTTCTCCAAACCGGTTTTTGTATAACTTTCACCAAATCTTTAATTTTTTCCTAAAAACAACCTAAACTAACATATCTAAGAATTAAACTACCAAATTTAGGAAGAAAACTCACCACAAACCAAAATTTTCGGAGTTCCCTTTTAGGGTTTTCCAAACCCTAACTAAACTCACCCAAAATTCATCAATAATACTAAAAATCTTCCTCTAAGTGCAACACAACCAAAACCCACCCAATATTACCTTAGAACCTTGCTATTTCTTTACAAAAATAAGCTTGAAACACCAACAATGGAGGATTAGGGCTTCACAATGGAAGAAGAAGAAAAAGAGGCTAATTGGTGCCAATTACCCTTACTTTACCAAGTTTTATAAACAAAACTTTTTCACTTTTGACTTTTTCCACCAAACTTCCTATGTTTATAACTTAACCTCCTCCTACTCTTCTCATCCATATTCCAACGAGAAAGACCTCCTTTCTTTCACTTTTTGTTCACTTAGAATTTTCAATATATAAATTTTAACACAATACAATTTTCTAACACTTAAATCTAGGGTTTCTCACAATTTCCTCTTCCAAAAATCACTCTATCAGTTCTATATGTAGCATAATCCTTAAATAACATATAAACTCTCACCACTTAACTAATCAAAAGCTATGGACGCTATAGAAAATTTTTCGGGTGTTACAATTAAAGAATATGTGGAAATTTTAAGGAAAAAACTTGAGTTATTGGATTACATATTAAGATCTAATTTTAAATTGATAATGTGTTATATGAAGCATATGATTTTAATGGTTAATGGAAGTATGAAAGTTGTCTCATTTGGTTATAGAATATCAAATTTGGTTATTAATAAATTATATCAAATAATAGTTTGTAAGATTTATTGAACAAAATGTTTGGTTATGGTTTGAAATAGAATAAAATGTCTATTTGAGGATTATAATTCATAAAAGAGGTTTTAGAAAAGTCTTGACATAGATTTGAAAGGAAAAATAAGTTTTTTTTTTAAATGTAAATTTAAAATGTGATTGTAAACGATTAAAAGGTCGGGTTTTCACAAGTTTTGGGACATCATCATAGAGTCTTTATTCTTGCATCATATTGCTTGTCATTTTACAAAAATTTGCATACTCATACTTCATACATTATAAATGTAGTGACCATAATTCGTTACCCTTAATTTCCTGTATAAATTTTTCTTTTTGAAACTTCTAAGTAAACTCTTGACTTCTTAATTTGAAACTCATAATCTAAGTAATCTAAACCATTTAAAGGAACATATGAAACAGAGGAATGAAGGTTGTTTAAAATAGTTCAATAAAGTCGTCGAAATTACCTTGAAAATGATTTTAAGAATTTTTATCAAACTGAAGGAAAACGCAATGAAGAATAGAGGACAAAATCGTCCAAAAGCAGGAAAATAAAGGAGCGATCGATCGGCCCTTAGGCAGCCGATCGATCGGCCCTTATTTGGCGATTGATTGGCTGCCGTTCTGGAAAAATTACAGAACGCAACCAATGAGAGCCGATCGTTCGCCCCTCTCCAGGCGAACGATCGAGAACTCCTCTGGAAAACCAGAGAGTTCTGCGTTCGATCGCCTTCCCTCCGATGATCGATCACACCCCTATTTCTTCTACGCCTTCATTTCCTACACACTCCACAACTCACCACTTCACAATTTCTTCACTTCTCACCCTTAATTTCTTCAACCACAAACACCTAACCTCGACTCGTATCAAACACTTCAATCCCCATACAATTCTCACTCAACACATCACACAAAAACCAATTCAAAACATATTTAAAACGTAACCAAATTTCATAAAAATGAACCGCGTGGATCCATTTAAAAGCTGAACATTCCCCTCCATTTGAAAATATCAAAAACACAACCAAATACTATACATTATCTATCCAGTTACCAAGTATCCTAAAATGAGTCATCTATACCAATTTTCTATCCTTTTATCTATCAAAATCTCCAAAACATTTACTTACATCCTCACGGGTCAAAATACGCACCCACTACGCAAGCACACTCCCACGGGTCATCCTCCATCAACATGCTCATGCGTCGGGTGGAGGAACGTTGTCCTCACCTATGTCGAAGACACCTACACCATGGAAAATGAAATATCAGCTAAAGAGCTCAGCAAGTCTCGTAAATGAAGATGAATGCTATGCGTGCAGGGTTTGTAAAAACATGTATTTCTTTTTCATTATTTAGTTACATAGCGGGAGGTGTCACTGGGGGTTGACTCACCAGATAGAGAGGGCACTTCTCGCGGTTAGATAGCCCTTTCCATCTGCAGAGGGAAAACATGCTCCTCCTCTCAGAACAGCCATGTCTGAACCCAACGTGACTGGGATTACATACATTTCATATCTTTTCATTAGGCGTTTCTTTTCATGAAAACATATGCGGAAATTCATTTTCTATGCTTTTCGAAAACATTGTGCATGAACATGGATCGTGCAATACGAGTAAAAACATAGGACAATGCATAAAAAACCTAGGAAAGCATTCTAATACACAATCAACCTAACTACCCATCCTATCTCCCCGAAGCATCTGAATTCACCAAAAAACTCGATCAACAAAGCTTATCCAAGGTGTATGCCGGATCGGCCAAACAAAGCACGAAGACTTACCTCGCGTCCATTGCAATTCAAGCTCCGTCCACGAGCATTGTTCACCTAAAGCAATTCATAGCAATCGTCATTAAAATTGAGCCCAAACCGTTGAGTTTCAAAAACTAACGAAACTCCTAGCTAAAGAAAATTTCTTAAAACTCTATTCTAGCTCATTGAGGCATTTCATAGAGCAATTCGCGCTCGTGAATTCCTAACCTTCATTAATGGAGTTCCTAAATTCTCCAATAATCCAAACACTCCAATATACATCAACAAACCCACTAGGTAGTGTTTTCGAAGAAAAATGTGAAGAACGGGAGTCGATCGGAGGGACGTTGGTCGCCAAAAGGAGGAAGTCGCCGTTGAGAGGAGAAAAATCATCGATGAGGGTTGAGGGAAAAAGAGAAGTCGCATGGGTGTTGAGGGAAGAAGAAGAAGTTGTTGTTTTTAATAAAATTTTGACCTGCAAATTACCTTTTTTCCCTTTCTGTTTAATTATCTATTAATTTCCCTCTCGTCTCGCTAACTGGCTAACAATCCGGTTTCTCCAAACATTTCTTATTTCACCATAAATTCTAATTTATTGTCAAGGCTCTATTAAAACTTTTCATTCGCAAATTGGACTTAATTTGACATATTTACAAAAATGTCATTATAGAATAATAAATCTCGTAAAACCGGGTGTTACATTCCATCCATCTTAATTAAAATTTTGTCCTCAAAATTTGATTATACAAACAGTTAGGATACTTAGACATCATATCCTACTGCCTCTCCCAAGTAGCCTCCTCTACATCATGATTCCGCCATAGAACCTTTACCAGCGAGATCTTCTTATTACGCAACACCTTGATAAAGGACTCTAGAATCCGCACTGGCCTCTCCACATAGGTCAGCGTTGGTTGCACCTCGATCTCTCTTGTCTCAATGACATGTGATGGATCACGCACGCATTTTTTGAGCATGGACACGTGAAAAATATCGTGAATGCCCTCTATGGATGCCGGAAGCTGTAACCTATACGCTATAGTCCCGATCCTTTTCAAAATAGGAAAGGGCCCCACATAACAAGAGTTCAACTTGCCTCTTCTTCCGAACCGCATAACGCCTTTAAACGGAGAAATTTTAAGATAAACTTTGTCGCCCTCTTTGAACTCCAAGTTCCTCCGTCTAGTGTCTGCATAGCTCTTTTGGCGGCTCTGTGCTACCTCGATACGTTGTCTCATAACAGCGATATTCTCCGCCGTTTGCTATAAAATATCTGCGCCGACTACGCTAGCCTCGCCTACCTCATCCCAATATAGCAGAGACCTGCATTTTCGACCATACAACGCCTCTTACGGAGCCATGCCAATCGTAGCCTAGAAGCTGTTGTTGCACGAGAACTCGATCAAGGGCAAATATCGGCTCCATGAACCCTGAAATTCCAGCACGCAAGCTCTAAGCATATCCTCAAGAATCTGATTTGTTCTTTCTGTCTGTCCGTAAGTCTGAGGATGAAACGCCGTGCTAAAATTCAACTGAGTTGCCATAGCTTTATGTAGACTCTTCCAAAATTTTGAAGTAAATCTGGCATCTCTATCAGAGACAATGGAAAAGGGTACTCCGTGTAATCTAACGATCTCCTGTACATACAGGTCGGCAAGCTGATTCATAGAATAGGTCATTTTCACTGATAGAAAGTGGGCCGACTTTGTTAACCAGTTCACAATTACCCAGATGCCATTGTTTCCCTTGGTCGTTCTTTGGAGTCCAACTATAAAATCCATAGAGATCTGCTCCCATTTCCACTCCGAAATCTGCAGTGGCTGTAAGATTCCAGCTGGTCTTTGGTGTTCTGCCTTAACTTGCTGACAAACCAGGCAGGTTTGTACATACCTGGCAATCTCCCTCTTCATGTTCGGCCACCAGAAGTGTTGTCTCAGGTCTCTATACATTTTCGTGCTCCCTAGATGCACTGAGTATGCCGAGGAGTGTGCCTCGGTTAAGATCCCTCTCTTCAGCTCTTCATTGCTTGGCACGTACCACCTATGTCTGAATCTCAATATGCCATCATCCGACAGGCTGAAATTGGACGGGTCCTCAGATGTCATGCTCAATCGATATCTCTCACACTTCAAGTCTTCCTTCTGAGCTTCTCGGAGTTTGTCAATTATTGTCGGCCTAAGAGAAATGTTCGTGAGCATAGTGGACAACTCGGCCACAATCTCCACATCAAACCTCTCGATCTCGGACCTCAGCATTACTGACATTGATGCAAACGAAGGTTGACTAGTAGTGGGCATTCGGCTCAAGGCATCAGTGACATTGTTTGCCTTCCCTGGGTGGTATTTAATCTCAAAGTCATAATCTTTAATGAACTCCAACCATCTTTGTTGTCACATATTAAATTCTTTCTACGTAAATAAATATTTTAAACTCCTGTGATCTGAGAACACCTCACACTACTGCCCATACAGATGGTGTCTCCAGATTTTTAATGCAATGACAACCGCTGCGAGCTCAAGATCGTGTGTCGGATAATTTTGCTCATATGGCTTCAACTGTCGAGAAGCATAAGCAATAACTCTACCCTCCTGCATCAATACACACCCCAATCCGATCCTTGAGGAGTCACAATAGATACTGAACTTATCGCCCTCAATAGGCAATGTTAACACTGGTGCTGTAGTCAGTCTTTGTTTCAGCTCATTGAAGCTCTTTTCGCATGCAGCTGACCATACATATTTTTCGTTCTTCCTCATCAATCGGGATAAAGGGACTGCTATCTTTGAAAATCCCTCAATGAACTTCCTGTAATACCCGGCCAATCCAAGAAATCCACGTACCTCTTGCATATTTTTAGGCTGTGGCCAATCTCTGACAACTTCAATCTTAGTCGGATCCACCGAAATTCTCTATTGAGATATGATATGGCCGAGAAAACTAATTCGATCCAGCCAAAACTCGCACTTAGAGAACTTTGGGTACTATTGATGTTGGCACAGAATCCTCAGAATAATTCGCTAGTACTCCTCGTGCTCATCTTTTGTCTTTGAATAGATCAAGATGTCATCAATGAAAACGACCACAAACTTGTCTAAATACTTCTTAAAAACACGGTTCATCAAATCCAAAAATGCTGCAGAAGTATTCGTAAGTCCAAAGACATCACAAGAAATTCGTAATGCCCATACCTCGTTCGAAAAACAGTCTTTTGAATATCTTCTCTCTGGACCTTCAACTGATAATAACCCGAGCGTAGGTCAATCCTCAAAAACAGTCAGGCACCCTACAGTTAGTCGAACAGATCATCAATCCGGGGCAGTGGGTATTTATTCTTCACCGTTAGCTTATTCAATTCTTTGTAATCAACGCACATCTGGAGAGTTCCGTCCTTCTTCTTAACAAACAGAACTGGCGTACCCCAAGGAGAGAAACTGGGTCGAATGAACCCCTTGTCTAACAACTCTTCTAACTGAGTCTTCAGCTCCTTTAGTTCAATAGGTGCCAGTCTGTATGGATTCTTTGATACAGGCCCAGAGCCTGGATAAACATCAATAGTAAACTCGATCTCTCTATCCGGCGGTAATCCGGGAAGATCGTCGAGGAAGATCTCACAGAATTCTCTAACTACTGGAAGGTCTTCTGGTTTTACTCCTTTGAGCAGCTGAGTATCGACCACTATAGCGAGATAAACAGAGCATTCACCCTTAAACTACTCTCAGACTTTCATGGAATAGGAAATGGGCGACCCACTCGACTTATTTATTGCTTGATATGAAAACTCTTCCTTATCTGGAGGCCGAAAAATTACCAACCCGGATCGAAAGTCAATGGTATCAAAATGGCGTGACAGCCAGTCCATTCCCAAAATCAGATCATACCGCTCTATGTCCATAACTATCAACCGGGCGTAGAGTGTGTTATTCCCCACCGAGACAACATTTCCCTGGAAAACATGATCAGACTGCATATTCGCTCCCGAAGGATGCATTACTCTATACTCATACTCTGCTAACTCAGACACTAACCCCAATCTAGTCATGCAAGCAGTTGAAATGAAGGAGTGCGTAGCTCCCGTGTCTATCAAAGAAAATACTGGTACACCAATGACTAAGATAGTACCTACTATAACAGATGGCTGAGCCTCATCGTCGACGTCGCAGGCTCGATAAAGGCAAAGATCCTTGGCATAACCCTCCTCTGGTCTTTGCCTAGCTATTCTCGGCCTGGCTTCGGGCAATCTTTAAAAAAATGACATGTCTCTCCACACCGGAAACATCTATCTGTGCCCAATCGGCACTCACCGCTATGCTCCTTCTGGCATTTAGGGCACCAAGGCATTTGAGTAGTTCCCTGTACCTGTTTTCCTTTCCCCCGGTCATTACCTCCTTCAAATGGTCTCTTGACTCCTCTTTGTTGTTGTAATGGTGGCTATCCTTTTTGTTGCCAACCTCTATCCGTGATTGAGGATGAATTTCGCGAAAGAAGCCCCTAGTAGGCTCCTTTGGTTTCACACAAGTCAATTCTGCAGCCTTGAACTCCAAGGCTCTCGGTGCGATGTCCTCGTAGGAACATCAAAAATGCCAGATACTATGATATTCTTTCGAATCTCTAGATTTAGTCCATCCATAAATTGTTGCACCTTGTCTTCATTATCGCTGACTAGGCACGTTGCGAACCGGGATAAAGCCTCAAACTTCCTAATATACTCCGCAACTGTACTAGTTTGCTTCAGCTGCGTGAACTCCGCTATTTTTGCCGCCCTCACTGCACGACTGAAGTATTTATCAAAGAACATGATTTTAAACCGTTCCCACCTCATCAGTGTCACGTCCGTAGTCGTTTTAATTGAATCCCACCAAAATCGGGCATCTAATGCCAGGTGGAAAGCGACGCACGTGACCTTCTCAGCATTCTCCACTTTGGCATAAGCCAACATATCTTCCATCGTTCGAACCCACTCCTCAGTAGAGCGGTCCGTTGATTGTCCGTTGAATACTGGAGGCCGTAGCTTTTGGAATCTCTCCATGCTGTGATTGTCCGGAACGACTATATCCCGAGCTCTCTGATTTTCTCAGTTCACTAGGCTCTTGATCTGTTGTGCTTGCCTGTCCATATGCTGGGTTTGACGATCCAGCAAATCAGTAAGTCCATCCAGGGCTTCGACCCTGGCGTCTCTACCTCAAACCATTGTTTTTATATCTCCTATAAAAGTCAAAATCAAATAAAGCAATTAAACGTACTTACAGTGGATGAAGGATGTCCGCGTAGTGGCTGTGCAGTCGAGCAGTCTACAGAACCGATTTTAAAACCCGGGGGCTCTGATACCATAATTGTAGCGACCCTAATTCGTTACCCTTAATTTCTCGTATAAATTTTTCTTTTTGAAACTTCTAAGTAAACTCTTGACTTCTTAATTTGAAATTCATAATCTAAGTCATCTAAACCATTTAACGGAACATATGAAACGGAGGAATGAAGGTTGTTTAAAATCGTTCAATAAAGTCGTCGAAATTACCTTGAAAATCATTTAAAGAATTTTTATAAAACTGAAGGAAAACGCAGTGAAGAATCGAGGACAAAATCGTCCAAAAGCAGAAAAATAAAGGAGCGATCGATCGGGCCTTAGGCAGCCGATCGATCACCCTATATTTGGTGATCGATCGACTGCCGTTCTGGAAAAATTCCAGGACGCAACCAATGAGAGCCGATCGTTCGCCTTCCACAACTCACCACTTCACAATTTCTTCACTTCTCACCCTTAATTTCTTCAACCACAAACACCTAACCTCGACTCGTATCAAACACTTCAATCCCCATACAATTCTCACTCAACACATCACACAAAAACCAATTCAAAACATATTTAAAACGTAATCAAATTTCATAAAAACGAACCACGTGGATCCTTTTAAAAGCTGAACATTCCCCTCTGTTTGAAAATATCAAAAACACAACCAAATACTATACATTATCTATCCAGTTACCAAGTATCCTAAAATGAGTCATCTATACCAATTTCTTATCCTTTTATCTATCAAAATCCCCAAAACATTTCCTTACATCCCCACTGGTCAAAATACGCACTAACTGCGCCAACACACTCCCACGGGCCATCCTTCATCAACATGCTCATGCGTCAGGTGGAGGAATGTCGTCCTCACCTATGTCGAAGTCACCTACACCATGGAAAATGAATTATGAGCTAAAGAGCTCAGCAAGTCTCGTAAATGAAGATGAATGCTATGCGTGCTGGGTTTGTAAAAACATGCATTTCTTTTTCATTATTTAGTTACATAGCGGGAGGTGTCACCGGGGGTTGACTTACCAGATAGAGAGGGCACATCTCGCGGTTAGATAACCCTTTCCATCTGTAGGGGGAAAACATGCTCCTCCTCTCAGGACAGCCATGTCTGAACCCACCCCGACGTGACTGGGATTACATACATTTCATATCTTTTCATTAGGCGTTTCTTTTCATGAAAACATATGCGGAAATTCATTTTCTATGCTTTTCGAAAACATTGTGCATGAACATGGATCGTGCAATACGAGTAAAAACATAGGACAATGCATAAAAAACCTAGGAAAGCATTCTAATACACAATCAACCTAACTACCCATCCTATCTCACCGAAGCATCTGAATTCACCAAAAACCTCGATCAACAAAGCTTATCCAAGGTGTATGCCGAATCGGCCAAACAAAGCACGAAGACTTACCTCGCGTCCATTGCAATTCAAGATCCGTTCACGAGCGTTGTTCACCTAAAGCAATTCATAGCAATCGTTGTTAAAATCGAGCCCAAACCGTTGAGTTTCAAAAACTAACGAAACTCTTAGCTAAAGGAAATTTTCTAAAACTCTATTCTAGCTCATTGAGGCATTTCATCATGCAATTCGCGCTCGTGAATTCCTAACCTTCAGTAATGGAGTTCTAAATTCTCCAATAATCCAAACACTCCAATATACATCAACAAACCGACTAACTACGCCCAATAACCATAAATACATCCATTAGAGGCGTAGTCACGCTAACCCTATCGATTTCAAACCTTATTTCACTTTTTTAACAAAACCCTAAACGAGCCCTAATTGTTTAACAACCCAAAAAGCAGAAATAAACCTTCTAAAATTGTAGAACCTTACCTAGAAAGTGTTTTCGGAGAAAAGTGTGAAGAACAGGAGTCCATCGGAGGGGCGTTGGTCGCCGAAAATAGGAAGTCGCTGTTGAGAGGAGAGAAATCGTCAATGAGGGTTGAGGGAAAAAGAGAAGCCGCGTGGGTGTTGAGGGAAGAAGAAGAAGTTGTTGTTAATAAAATTTTGACATGCAAATTACCTTTTTGCCCTTTCTGTTTAATTATCTATTAATTTCCCTCTCGTCTCGCTAACTGGCTAACAATCCAGTTTCTCCAACCATTTCTTATTTCACCATAAATTCTAATTTATTGTCAATGCTCTATTAAAACTTTTCGTTCACAAATCGGACTTAATTTGACATATTTACAAAAATGTCATTATAGAATAATAAATTTCGTAAAACCAAGTTTTACAATTAATATGTAGTATGCATTCAATGTATGCATAGTGAGAATGCTTAATAAGGCGGTGATGGTGTACTTCTTTGGATTCGAATCCCTAAAACTGATCGGGGTATGTTTGTATTTTGATTTACTGGTAGTGTCATAGTGAGCTTGCTCGCCAGCTACCTATGGTTACTTTGATGGATCTTCAGATCACCATTACTTTCATTTCTCTTATCAGGTTCGTGAGGTGTTAATCGATCTTCGAATCACTACATTTATATGTTAGTGTGCAAGATGGATCCTTGAGTGAACCTCTGTTTTCAATGAGATGATTTTCACATGAAAGATATGATGATGGCGTATTTTCATATAGTCGTCTATATATGCAAAATGTTTAATTTATTGCCTCATCGGTGGCTCGTAGAGTCTATTTTCTTAAAATCATGAAAATGTGATTTTAAAGATCCATGTTTTGAAAACCATTGTCTCATCATGTTTTGAACTCATAGGTAAAACAAGTTTTACATATGCATTAACTATAACATTTTTATTTAGTCATTCACCCTAAACGACCCCCTCCCTTTTAAGAAAGAACAAGGGTAGCGAGTAGATGTGATGCTTCGGTATTGTCATTATTTATTTATGTTATGCCATTGGCATGGTATACCTGTAGTCCGCAAGTGACTTCATTTTTTCAAAAATCTTATATACTAGAGATTATTTTATTTATGTATCACACTATAATGGAACATTTTAACACACGCCCTGTCGTACATTTTCTAACTGGATTTTTTTTTATAAAATGTTTTTCATATTGGCATTCTCATGCATTGTCTCAAATTAAATCTGAATATAAAACTTGGCATCTATTGAGTTTAGTCAACTTACCTAAAACTACTTCCTTATTTCTATATTTAAATTAGAGTGATTCCCTTTGCCAGCGAATTAGTAGACTCAGAGACTTTTCCTTTGGTAATTCTTATCTTCCTATGAGAGACTTTATTTTCATTTTTACAGAGGTTAGCATACTAGTTAAATTTTTATTTTTATTTTAATTTGTGCACTACTATTTGACCCATTTACTTCATATTTTCCTAAATGTCACTATTATATCTTTACTTTGGGCATAATTTTATTTTAAATTTTTAGACTTCCTATACTATTCAAGAATTTAAAGATTAGGGTCCAGCGATTCGGCTCATTTTGGGTGGGGTTCACGTGTCCCTCGTCGATCATGACATCAAAGAGGTGATGGGCTTCTGCTAGTGATGTGCTCCGTAGGCCCATTACACGATCCCAGACCCGAGTCCACAATTTGACTAACACTCTTGTCTCTTTTGCAGGTCATGGTTCGTGTGAAGACTTGGAGGACACCGTGGACGAATTGAAGTGGGAGATTAAAGCTGGGGACGTTGACCAACCAAAGCATCTCCTCATGTGGAAAGACTAAAGAGGCACCTTAATGCTCACATGGGAATTTGTCTTCCCGAGCTTTGATATTTGTTGCTTTTTTGAAATTTTGAACTTATTGGCAAACATTAGCCTTCTTGTTTAAACTTTATTAGATGCATGTTAGGATTAGATGAATGTTAGGATTAGATGAATGATAGGATTAGTTGGTGGCTTAGTTTGGCCCATTAAAGTTGAAGACATGGCTCAAGCCCACATGATGACCCATCATTCCCCTTCCAAGCACAAGCCCAAGCCCAAGCCCACCATTAGGTCTATATATTCATGGCATTGGTGTTTGTAACTTTTTTTGGTTGATTTATGAGCACCCACGGATTTCTCTCTCAATAGAAGAAGAAGCTTGGAGCAAGGAGCTTCCAAGGTAAGCTCGGTTGACAACAACCGAGGGGTTGCACCCCCGAACCATTCTTCTAGCTTGGTAGCTAGTTGGAGTGGATTTTGCCATCTCCTTCTCCACTCTTTTGAGAGCGAAAAACAGCAAGAAGTGGCTGTAACTGATTCCTTGTATCGAGTTATCTTCCTTGGAAGAAAACTCTTGCCGAAAGCTCCATAATAGCACTCATCGGCCGATTCTCGAAAAATATTCATAACTCATTCAAAACAACGAATCTAGACCATAAATTTTATCAGCACACACCTCACTCACTACACAATACTCACCTAAAATTTCATTAATTTCTGAGCACGTTTGATCTTTTGTTTGCTCTCTTTCTTCTCAGATTTTGTCGGTTTTATGTCATTCGGGATCTAACGGTCTTCTTCAAGTTCTTGAGTCTTATTTGCAGGTCGGAGCTCAACAGGTGGTATCAGAGCTTGGATAGCTCCCTTAGGGTGAGGGAAACTAGATCGGTTTGGTTTTCCAAACCCATTTGGTTGCCCAAAACCGAGGCACCAAAACTGGGTGCTTGCTGTTCTTCATTTTCGGTTTGGTGTTCTTGCTGTTTTTCTTATCTTCTCTTTTAGTTTCTTGCAAAGATCATTTCTAGAATGTTTTTGTTAGTTTTCTGCAACTTGAGCATGGGTTTTTAAGTTTTCATTTCCACCATTTTCGTGCTACAACTTTTCCTTCCCTTTTTGGTAGAACAAACTCTAACAAACAGTGTACTTGATGTTTTATTTCTCTTTGCGGTTTGAAGTTTTGGCTGCTGTGTGTTTACTTTTCTAGACCTAATGAACATATTCTAATGGTTATAGATCTGAGCATGAATCAATGTTTAAAAGAATCATATAAAGAAAACTGATTTGTTTGCTGTTACATTTCCAGAAAACTGTTTGTGTGTTGTTTTAGTGTTCTGTTTATTATAGTTATTACTGTTTTGTTATGTTGTGCCAAATCCGAGTTTAATGTTTAGTGTTCTGTTTGCTGCTAGTTAATATATTATTTTGCTGAAAATAGTTACCTTTTACATTCGAATTTGCATTGGTAAAGCAACATTACTCAAAATGGTGAAAGTTAAGTAAAAGTGCATAACCTAAACTAGCGACTACTTTTGGTGTTTGCTTTATGTCGCTTTCACTTTGTGTTTGGATGAGATTTTAATTAATGAGGTTCTGTTTATGAGATAATTGCTTGTAATTGCATGTTTGGGAATATATGTATTAAGTTCACTAAAGCGTTAAAAAGCATGTATGAATCGATTATATCTGTTTAGTGGATTTAAAACTTGTTTGTTAGTGAATTTGACCTTTCTCCACTAATACGGCCATAACTTTGGCTACAAGTGTCAGTTTTTGACGAGCCACCTGGAAAATCGAAGATATCGAAAAGATCTACAACGATGTCATAGCTGCTCTTGTGAAAATCACGTTTTAATCCCAAAAATGGTCATCTAAGCCGTCAAAAGTGCGTTTCAAAATTTCTAGGTCGAAATTCTAGTTAGGTTCGCCACCTTTACCTTCCCTAACACCCATGATCAACTTGAACCTAATTAATATTTTCCTTCCTAAAAATTTAGTATTCACATGAATGAAGACTAGGAGTGCAATTAACCGAGAGCTAAACCAAGATATGAATCAAGAACCGAACCGGGGCAAGGAGATTCCCCAACCCAAGACTCACACCCCACAAGAGGGAGAGTCTAGCATGCAAGGAAAATTAGATGGTCTTAGTGGAGAAGTTAACCATATAGGCCAACAACTTAAGGACTTAACCCTTAGCAAGAAACACATAATGGAAGTCCTTAATACGAGAATTCTAAATGAAGCGTCCCGAGAACCCCCACCTTGATTTAGACCCAGAAATCCTAGGAGATGATTTCAAGAACCATATCCAACCTCGGATGAAGAAAAACTTGAGTATCCTAGGAGAAAAAACCCGCTTTATGAGGAGGAGGAAGAATGGACCTTAGATGATGAAGAGACTTTTCGACCAAATAGACGAAATGATCAAGAGGACCTTAGAAATGTCAAGCTACATATACCCCATTTGATGGGACATGCGATGAAGATACCTTTCTAGAATGGATTGATAAGGTAGAGAAAGTTTTCGACTATTATGAGTACTCTGATAAAGTAAAGTTCCAATTAGTATCAATAGAACTATCGGGATATGCGGTCCTCTAGTGGTCCAATATTAAGCTCCAAAAACGACGGATAGGAGATAGCCTCATTACTACATGGAGAGCAATGAAGTCGCTCATGACTAAGAGGTTCATACCCACCCATTACCGTCAAGATCTATTCCTTCAAATCCAAAACCTACGACAAGGAACTCGATCCGTTGAGGCTTACCTAGCAGAATTTGAAACTCTAAGGATACGAGTAGATATGGAAGAACCTGATGAGCATTGCTAGATTCATTCGAGGATTGAATAGAGACATAGGAGATCCAGTTGAAATACACCCGGCAGAGTCCTTAGATGTAATAGTTCATATGGCAATGACGATTGAGCGACAGCTCAATCGAAAGAGAAAATCCACCTACCCTCCTAAGTTTACCCCCCACATTCCTCCTAAAGTCACCCCTAAGCCACCCGTTCCAATCAAGCCCTTTGACATGGCTGAAGGAAAGAAGCCATTTAACCATAGTTGGCAACTTAAGGAGTCCAGTAGCAAAACATTAGTCGATAAAGCCAACCCACTTAGAGCGAGAGAAATCAAGTGTTATAAATGTCAAGGTCTGGGTCATTATATGGCTCAATGTCCTAATCAACAGGTGATGATTATCAAGGAAGATACGAGAGAGGTTGAGAGTGAGGATGACCACGAGGTAGGAGTAGAGGACAAAGATGTCGAGGAGAGTGACACTGAGGACAAAGTCGTGCGCGCTCCTGAGGGACCCTTGTTGATGGTTAGGAGACGAGTCCTTGTGACTAAGAATTCAGGAGAAGATTGCCAACATGAGAATATCTTTCATAGTAGATGTGTTATCAAGGATAAAATATGCTATTAAATTATAGATAGAGAAAGTTGTGCCAACGTGGCATCTGACGAGTTAGTTAAGAAGTTAGGATTAGAGACAACTACGCATGTAATACCCGGCTTGTACGGGTTTTTGGATATATTATATTATATTATTATTTCATTATCTAATGGCATTTTTCGTAAATATATCAAATCAAATCAGTTTCGCAAACGGAAAGCGTCATTATGATCCTAACGATTAATAGGAATTTTAGGGAAATTATGGAAATTTTCGGAGTAATAACGCTATATTCCGAGTAATTACCTCTATCGTAATATAATTGACGTTCTAGTAAAAATAGTAAATGAAGTCCAAATTGCGAACAGACAGTTTTAATAAAGCCCTAGCAATGAATAGAAGTTATGGGCAAAATATGGAGTTTTCGAGAATCCGAATCGTTAGCCGATTAACGAAACGAAGGACGAAACAAGAGCGAAGGGCATTTTGGTAATTTGCCAAACCAAACTTTATAAAAATATCACAAACCCTTTTATCCTTCACTTTTCCTTCTCTCCTTCTCTGTTTCACGAAATCGACAGAGAGCTCTCCCTCGGCCGCCGACGACTTCCAACGATCCGACCTCCGTTCTTCCTCCGTTCTTCGTTATTTTTCCTCCTCTCGCTATCCTAGGTATGAATCTATGACTTCATAGCGTTAGTTTTCAATTTTTGGACCGATTTCACGTTAGGGTTTCCGTTAGGGTTTTGTCAAAAATTGCGAATTAGGGTTCGTAATTAATAGGGTAGCCTTGATTAAGTATATATTGAACGTATTTGACGTTATTGGACGAAGTTAAATCAGATTGTGGAAAGGTTAAAAATTAGGCATTTTTGGAAAAGTTCGTTAATTTTGATTTTTTAACTATCGAGCATTAATTGACATTCTAATTGCTTCGATAAGCTAAGTTAAGAATTTAGGAAAATTCTTTAGTTAAGTTTTTATCAATTTGGACGTTAGAAGCTTAAATTCGTTTTAACATCGATGATTCTAAATTGCTTTAGGTGAACGACTTCCGTGGACGAAGCTCGAGAATCTGTGCGCTCAAGGTAAGTTCTCGTGACTTACTTGGCCGATTGGCCTACACCGTAATTCGATGTCGCGTCGAGGATCTAAATGGATTGTTTGTTTTAAATTGTTTTGATGGGTAGTTAGGTTTAGTCTTTTACAGGTTATAGGTTATGCTTTTGTAGTCTTTGATGGTATATATGTTGATTGTTTACTTTACGTTTATATTAAACTGTTCATGCATCATGGTTTTAAAAACGACATGAAAATGGATTTATGCACGGATTTCATGAAAAGAACATGCATCGTAAAGGCAAGTAAAGTATCACAGTAAACAACCATGGCATGGGGTTATCGGGGATGAGGTTCAGACCTGGCATTCTGTGGTGAGCGGGTTTCCCTCCCTTCAGATGGTGTGGGCTGTCTAACCGCTGGACGTGCCCTATCTATCTGTCGAGCGTTTCCGATAACCATAGACTGACACGTACTGATATATGAACTGACATGGACTGTTTTCATAGCATTGAGCATGCATGACCACGCATTTGCATTTACGTAGGACTTACTGAGATTTTTATCTCATAGCGTGTATTATGGTGTAGGTGACGTCTTAGGTAACATCGAGCAAGGTGAGGATGAGATCCCTCCACCTGAGACATGACTCGGTTGATGGATGATGCTTGCGGTGGTGTGCTGTACAGTCGATGCCTTACCGACCCGTGGGGGATGTATGTATAGATTTTGAGGGTACTGGGTTATTTTGAGGAAATATGTATAATGTTAGAACATATTAGGATGTTTGGAATCTGATATTAGATAGGTTTAATGTTTTTAAACGTTTTTGGAACTGTTTTATAATTGTTTGGAAAAATCTATTTTGGAACTGCGTGGTAAATTGAAAACAGGAAGGATTGTCGATTTTTAAACATATCCACGCGGTTTGTTTTTACGAAAGTATTGTGTGAGTTTAGGTAGTTTAACCGAGAGGGAATGAATGAAAATGGAATGAGGGATCGCATGAATTGTAGGAAAATGCATGTTGGATTGCTCTCTGGAATCTCGGATTTCAGAGAGAAATAAAGGAAACTGGTCGCTGCAAAGTGCAGCGACTGGTCGCTGCACAATGCAGCGCCCAATCGCTGCGCAATGCAGCGATCGGGCGCTGCATTGTGCAGCTCCTGTTTTTTCGGTTTTGCCCCTCTGCAATTTGTTTAATGTTTTAAATAGTTTTAATTGTTTATAGTTTTAAATTAAATGTTTAAAATTGTTTTAAAAGTTTTATTTAGTTTGATTTCAAAAATGTTTTCCGCATAAACGCTAAGTATAAAAGAAAATGAAAAATTTATACGGGTAAAAATGGGTACAGTATTAGGGGTGTTACAATTATGGTATCAGAGCCCCCGGTTTTTAAAATCGGTTCTGTAGACTGCTCGACTGCACAGCCACTACGTGAACATCCTTCATCAACTGTAAGTATGTTTACTGCTCTGTTTGATTTCACATTTCTTAGAATTATTATTTCTATTTTTTTTAGGAGTTATAAAATATGGTTCGAGGAAAAGATCCACGAGATGACGCGATGGATCGACTTACGGAGTTGTTAGACCGCCAGTCTCAGCATATGGACCGGCAAGCGCAACAAATTACAGAATTAGTGAATCGAGAGAACCAGCGTGAGAATCAGAGAGCTTAGGAGCTGGTAGTTCCCAGTAATCAGGGTATGTAGAGGTTTCAAAGCCTACGGCCTCCAGTATTCGAGGGCCAGTCATCGGATCCGACGCGTGCCGAGGAATGGATCCGAGTTATGGAGGACATGTTAGCTTACGCCGAGGTAGGGAACGGGAGCAAGGTGGCGTATGCTACCTTTCATTTAGCGATGGATGCCTGTTTCTGGTGGGATTCGATCAGGGTGACGACGGACGTATCTGTTATGACTTGGGATCGGTTCGAGTTTCTATTCTTCGATAAGTATTTCAGCCGCACGGTGAGGGTGGCCAAGAGGAACGAGTTTATGCAGCTGAAGCAGACTGGTTCAGTTGCTGATTATATTCGGAGGTTTGAGGCATTATCCAGATTTGCACCTCATCTTGTTAGCGATAATGAGGAGAAGGTGCACCAGTTTATGGAGGGACTTAATCCGGAGATCCGGATGCACGTAGTTGTCTCAGGTATTATTGATGTACCCTTTTCTGACATCACAGCTAGAGCTCTGGATATCGAGGCTGCCAGAGCCACTTGTGTCAGACCGAGGGAGCCAGCGAAGGGCTTCTTCCGAGAGATCCGACCTCAGTCGCAGAACCGAGGTTGGCAGCCTAGAGCGCAGCCCCAACAGCAGCCGAGGGGTGTGAAGAGACCTCTTGAAGGAGGTAACGATCGGGGGAAAGGCAAGCAAGTTGCTCCGAAACCTGTTTGTCCTATATGCCAGAAGGAACACTACGGTGCGTGCCGATTGGGCACGAACAGTTGTTACCGATGTGGGGAGGTCGGCCACTTTGCTCAGAGCTGTCCGAGGGCAGATACCGATTAGAGGAGAGTTGTGTCGAGGATCTTCGCACTTATTGAGCCTGGAGATGTTGATAACGAGGATCAGCCAGCCGTGATAGCAGGTACTATATTGGTTACTGGTGTTCCTGTATTTTCTTTACTAGACACGGGGGCTACACATTCTTTTATTTCCACCACTTGTGTGTCGAGATTGAGGCTTGCGCCTGAGTTAGCAGAATGCGAGTATAGCGTGATGCTACCTTCAGGAGAGCGTATGCAGTCAGGTCGTATTGTCCAGGGCAATATTATCTCGATTGGGGATCGCACCCTCTATGCCCGCCTTATTGTTATGGGCATCGAGCACTATGATATTATCTTAGGGATGGACTGGCTGTCACAGCATTTCGCCACCATCGACTGTCGATCAAGGGATTGTCACCTTTCGACCTCCGGGTAAAGCTGAGTTTTCTTATCAGGCGATGAGCAGATTGAGTAGCTCTCCTATCTCTTATTCCATGATGGTCAACGAGCAGATCAAAGGTGCGTGCTCTATTTATTTGGCCTCTGTCTTTGATTGTCAGTTGCTCAGCGGATTGAAGCCGAGCGATATTCCTATAGTCAGAGAGTTTTCTGGCATCTTTCTTGATGATCTTCCCGGATTACCACCGGACCGGGAGATTGAGTTCACTATTGACGTATATCCTAATTCCGCACCGAGGTTTAAGAACCCATATCGGTTGGCACCAGCCGAGTTGAGAGAGTTAAGGACTCAGCTTGATGAGTTATTAGAGAAAGGTTTCATTCGACCCAGTGTTTCACCCTGGGGTGCGCCTGTTCTATTCGTCAAGAAGAAAGACGGGACCCTCAGGATGTGCATTGATTACAGAGAGTTGAACAAATTGACGGTGAAGAATAAGTATCCATTGCCGCGGATTGATGACTTATTTGATCAGCTACAGGGTGCCCGAGTATTTTCCAGGATCGACCTGCGCTCGGGTTATTATCAGCTGAAAGTCCGGAGAGATGATATTCAGAAGACAGCATTCTGAACGAGGTATGGGCATTATGAATTCCTTGTCATGTCTTTCGGACTTACTAATGCCCCTGCAGCGTTTATGGACCTGATGAACCGTGTCTTCAAGGAGTATCTGGATAAGTTCGTGGTGGTTTTCATCGATGACATATTGATTTACTCTAAGACGAAGGAAGAACACGAGGAGCATCTGAGGACCCTATGTCAGCACCAGCTGTATCCAAAGTTTTCGAAGTGCAAGTTCTGGCTTGACAGAGTGAGCTTCCTTGGCCATGTTATATCACAGGACGGAGTTTCTGTGGATCCGAGCAAGATTCAGGTTGTCAGAGATTGGCCACAGCCGAAGAACGTACGTGAGGTGCGTGGATTTCTCGGGTTGGCCGGTTATTATCGGAAGTTTATAGAGGGATTCTCGAGGATCGCACTTCCTCTTACACGATTGACTCGGAAGAACGAGAAGTTTGTATGGTCGTCTGCTTGTGATGACAGCTTTATGGAGTTAAAGCAGAGATTGACCACTGCCCCAGTACTGGCGCTACCTGATGAAGGTGTCAGATACAGTGTTTATTGTGATGCATCGGGAGTGGGACTCGGTTGTGTATTGATGCAGGAGGGTAGAGTTATTTCTTATGCTTCTCGGCAGTTGAAGCCGTACGAGCAGAATTACCCCACGCACGACCTCGAGTTAGCTGCTGTGATCTTCGCACTAAAGATATGGAGGCATTATTTATATGGGCAGCAGTGCGAGATATTTTCCGACCACAAGAGCTTGAAGTACTTATTTACGCAGAAAGAGCTGAATATGCGACAGAGGCGATGGCTTGAGTTCGTCAATGATTACGATTTTGATATCAAGTACCACCCAGGAAAGGCGAACAAGGTAGCTGATGCATTGAGTAGAGTGCCTTCTGCGAGTCAGCCATCATTAGCAGCGATGTCAGCTACGCTGCGGTCTGAGATTCAGAGATTCGACGTGGAGATAGTGGCAGAGTTGTCCTATATGCTTGCCAACATTTCTCTCAGGCCAACTATTCTTGATCGTATACGCGAGGCTCAGCAGAGTGATACGGAGTGTATGGAGCTTCGATCGAGCATGACATTGGGAGACTCGTCAGATTTCCATTTATCAGAGGATGGTATTCTGAAGTTCAGGCATAGGTGGTACGTGCCTAGTGACGAGGATCTAAAGAAGGAGATATTGGCCGAGGCACATTCTTCGGCATATTCTGTACACCCGGGGAGTACCAAGATGTACCGGGATTTGAAACAGCACTTCTGGTGGCCGAACATGAAGAGGGAGGTTGCCAAGTACGTTGAGACCTGCCTAGTATGTCAGCAGGTAAAGGCTGAGCACCAGAGACCCGCTGGAACACTGTTACCACTGCCGATTCCAGAGTGGAAGTGGGAGCAGATCTCCATGGATTTCATTGTGGGGCTCCCGAGGACTACGAGAGGCCATGACGGCATTTGGGTTATTGTGGACCGATTGACAAAGTCGGCCCACTTCTTATCTGTGAAGATGGCATCCTCTATGGATCAGCTTGCAGAGCTCTATGTGCAGGAGATTGTCAGACTGCATGGCGTGCCAGCTTCTATTGTCTCAGATCGAGATCCGAGATTTACCTCGAAGTTCTGGAAGAGTCTGCACAAGGCTATGGGGACTCAGCTTAATTTCAGCACCGTATTTCATCCTCAGACTGATGGACAGACAGAGAGGACGAATCAGATTCTGGAGGATATGCTCAGAGCATGTGTGCTGGAGTTTCAGGGATCGTGGAGCAGGTATTTGCCACTGATCGAGTTCTCTTATAATAACAGCTTCCAGGCTACTATTGGCATGGCTCCATATGAGGCGCTGTATGGTCGAAAGTATAGATCTCCGTTGTATTGGGACGAGGTTGGCGAGGCCAGCATCGTTGGTCCTGAGATTCTACAGCAGACGGCAGAGAAGATTGCCATCATTCGACAGCGTATAGAGGTAGCACAGAGCAGGCAGAAGAGCTATGCTGATACCAGACGGAGAGAGCTGGAGTTCGAGGAAGGCGATGAGGTCTACTTGAAAGTTTCTCCGTTCAAAGGCGTAGCGAGATTTGGAAGGAGGGGTAAGTTGAACCCTCGTTATGTGGGGCCCTTTCCTATTCTGAAGAGGATCGGGAAGTTGGCGTACAGATTACAGCTTCCGGCTTCTATGGAGGGTATCCACGACGTGTTTCATGTATCTATGCTTCGGAAGTGCTTGCGCGACCCGTCGCATATCGTGGAGGCTACAGAGATCGAGGTACAGCCTACCTTGACTTACGAGGTGGGGCCGGTACGCATTTTGGAGTATTCCACCAAAGTCTTGCGCAACAAAGAGATTCCACTGGTCAAAGTTTTGTGGCGGAACCATGAGGTGGAAGAGGCTACGTGGGAACGACAGCAGGATATGATGACTAAGTATCCTGATTTGTTTGCATGAATTAATTTTGTAGACAAAATTCTAAATAAGGTGGGTGGAATGTAATACCCGGCTTGTACGGGTTTTTGGATATATTATATTATATTATTATTTCATTATCTAATGGCATTTTTCGTAAATATATCAAATCAAATCAGTTTCGCAAACGGAAAGCGTCATTATGATCCTAACGATTAATAGGAATTTTAGGGAAATTATGGAAATTTTTGGAGTAATAACGCTATATTCCGAGTAATTACCTCTATCGTAATATAATTGACGTTCTAGTAAAAATAGTAAATGAAGTCCAAATTGCGAACAGACAGTTTTAATAAAGCCCTAGCAATGAATAGAAGTTATGGGCAAAATATGGAGTTTTCGAGAATCCGAATCGTTAGCCGATTAACGAAACGAAGGACGAAACAAGAGCGAAGGGCATTTTGGTAATTTGCCAAACCAAACTTTATAAAAATATCACAAACCCTTTTCTCCTTCACTTTTCCTTCTCTCCTTCTCTGTTTCACGAAATCGACAGAGAGCTCTCCCTCGGCCGCCGACGACTTCCAACGATCCGACCTCCGTTCTTCCTCCGTTCTTCGTTATTTTTCCTCCTCTCGCTATCCTATGTATGAATCTATGACTTCATAGCGTTAGTTTTCAATTTTCGGACCGATTTCACGTTAGGGTTTCCGTTAGGGTTTTGTCAAAAATTGCGAATTAGGGTTCGTAATTAATAGGGTAGCCTTGATTAAGTATATATTGAACGTATTTGACGTTATTGGACGAAGTTAAATCAGATTGTGAAAAGGTTAAAAATTAGGCATTTTTGGAAAAGTTCGTTAATCTTGATTTTTTAACTATCGAGCATTATTTGACATTCTAATTGCTTCGATAAGCTAAGTTAAGAATTTAGGAAAATTCTTTAGTTAAGGTTTTATCAATTTGGACGTTAGAAGCTTAAATTCGTTTTAACATCGATGATTCTAAATTGCTTTAGGTGAACGACTTCCGTGGACGAAGCTCGAGAATCTGTGCGCTCAAGGTAAGTTCTCATGACTTACTTGGCCGATTGGCCTACACCGTAATTCGATGTCGCGTCGAGGATCTAAATGGATTGTTTGTTTTAAATTGTTTTGATGGGTAGTTAGGTTTAGTCTTTTACAGGTTATAGGTTATGCTTTTGTAGTCTTTGATGGTATATATGTTGATTGTTTACTTTACGTTTATATTAAACTGTTCATGCATCATGGTTTTAAAAACGACATGAAAATGGATTTATGCACGGATTTCATGAAAAGAACATGCATCGTAAAGGCAAGTAAAGTATCACAGTAAACAACCATGGCATGGGGTTATCGGGGATGAGGTTCAGACCTGGCGTTCTGTGGTGAGCGGGTTTCCCTCCCTTCAGATGGTGTGGGCTGTCTAACCGCTAGACGTGCCCTATCTATCTGTCGAGCGTTTCCGATAACCATAGACTGACACGTACTGATATATGAACTGACATGGACTGTTTTCATAGCATTGAGCATGCATGACCACGCATTTGCATTTACGTAGGACTTACTGAGATTTTTATCTCATAGCGTGTATTATGGTGTAGGTGACGTCTTAGGTAACATCGAGCCAGATGAGGATGAGATCCCTCCACCTGAGACATGACTCGGTTGATGGATGATGCTTGCGGTGGTGTGCTGTACAGTCGATGCCTTACCGACCCGTGGGGGATGTATGTATAGATTTTGAGGGTACTGGGTTATTTTGAGGAAATATGTATAATGTTAGAACCAGATGAGGATGAGATCCCTCCACCTGAGACATGACTCGGTTGATGGATGATGCTTGCGGTGGTGTGCTGTACAGTCGATGCCTTACCGACCCGTGGGGGATGTATGTATAGATTTTGAGGGTACTGGGTTATTTTGAGGAAATATGTATAATGTTAGAACATATTAGGATGTTTGGAATCTGATATTAGATAGGTTTAATGTTTTTAAACGTTTTTGGAACTGTTTTATAATTGTTTGGAAAAATCTATTTTGGAACTGCGTGGTAAATTGAAAACAAGAAGGATTGTCGATTTTTAAACATATCCACGCGGTTTGTTTTTACGAAAGTATTGTGTGAGTTTAGGTAGTTTAACCGAGAGGGAATGAATGAAAATGGAATGAGGGATCGCTTGAATTGTAGGAAAATGCATGTTGGATTGCTCTCTGGAATCTCGGATTCCAGAGAGAAATAAAGGAAACTGGTCGCTGCAAGTGTAGCGACTGGTCGCTGAACAATGCAGCGCCTGTTTTTCCGGTTTTGCCCCTCTGCAATTTATTTAATGTTTTAAATAGTTTTAATTGTTTATAGTTTTAAATTAAATGTTTAAAATTGTTTTAAAAGTTTTATTTAGTTTGATTTCAAAAATGTTTTCCGCATAAACGCTAAGTATAAAAGAAAATGAAAAATTTATACGGGTAAAAATAGGTACAGTATTACGGGTGTTACAACGCATCCCCACCCTTATAAGTTATGATGGTTAGATGATAGGGATGATGTTAAGGTCTCTCGACAAGTGAGAGTAGATTTTGCTATAGGAAAATACCAAGATTCTGTTTTATGCGATGTCGTGTCCATGAGTGCTAGCCACTTGCTTCTTAGACGACCCTGGTAATTTGATCGAAGAATGAACCACGATGGATATTCTAACTACTAATCCCTTAAGTTTGGTGGTAAAACAATTAAGTTAGCACCTTTGACCCTCGAGGAAATATCCAAAGACGATGCCGCTAGAAAAGAATCGAAGAATAAAGCAAATCTTTTTATGACTAGATCGGAGATAGAGGCATCGGTGCTTCAAGGAGATCCCATGATCCTTATACTATTTTGAGATAGAGTTATGGAGCTTGGAGTAATCCCTGACCCTGTAAAGAAGTTGCTCAATCAATTCCAAGACGTGTTTCATGAGGAACTACCCCAAGGACTACCACCTCTACATAGTATAGAACATCAAATTGACCTCATACTCAGGGCCACACTACCTCATAGACTGGCCTATAGGATGAACTCCGAGGAGACCAAGAAACTCCAAGATCAAGTTCAAGATTTATTGGATAAAGGATACATACGAGAGTCCATGAGCCCCTGTGCAGTTCCCTCACTTCTGGTACCCAAGAAAGACGGCACAATGAGAATGTGCATTGACAGTCGATCCGTGAATCAAATCACCGTAAAGTATAGATACCCCATTCCTAGGCTCGAGGATATGTTTGATGAGCTCAGTGGAGCCTTAATATTTTCTAAGGTGGACCTTAAGAGTGGTTACCACCAAATTAGAATGAAAGAAGGTGACGAGTGGAAGATGGCATTTAAGACCAAGTACGGGCTTTTTGAGTGGATGGTGATGCCCTTCGGGTTATCTAACGCGCCTAGTACCTTCATGAGACTTATGCACTACGTGCTGAAAGATTTCCTAGAAAAATTTATTGTTGTCTATTTTGACGATATTTTGGTGTACAGTCTAGACCTCCCATAACACCTCAACCATCTTAGTGTACTTTTTCAAACCCTACGAAAAGCTTAATTATTTGGGAATTTAAGCAAATGATCATTCGCGCAAGATAAAGTTTATTTCCTAGGGTTTGTCATTTCCAAAGATGGCATGGAAGCCGATGTTGACAAGATCAAGGCCATTAAGGATTCGCCTACCCAACTCTTTAACCGAAGTACGTAGCTTCCATGGTCTGGCCTCTTTTTACCGGAGGTTCATAAAAGACTTTAGTTCAATAGTCTTACCGCTCACAGATTGCACTAAGAAGGGAAAAGAGTTTACTTGGACCCCGGTTTGTCAAAAGAGCTTTGAGCTAATCAAGGACAAGTTATGCCACTCGCCAGTGTTAGCACTCCCCGACTTTAACAAGGTATTTGAGATTAAGAGTGATTCTTTCGGAGTTGGCATTGGAGCCGTGCTCATACAAGAGGCAAAACCCATTGCATACTTTAGTGAGAAACTAAAAGGAGCCATGTTAAACTACTCCACGTACGATAAGGAAATTTATGCCGTTATTAGAGCATTAGAGCATTAGCAGCACTACCTCTTGTCAAAAGAATTTGTTATCAATACTGACCATCAATCTTTACGATATATCAAGGATCAGCATAAGTTAAACAAGAGGCATGCTAAGTGGGTAGAATTTTTGGAGAGGTTCTCGTATATTCTGAAGTATGTGAAAGGGGAAAATAATGTAGTCGCCGATGCACTTTTGAGAAAACGCATTCTCCTTACCGAGCTATGGACTCGATTCTTTGGATTTGAATGGATCAAGAATAATTACAAGTTTGACCCTGATTTCGGATCTTATTACACCAAATGCAAGGAAAAGGTTGAAGGAGAATATCGACTTATGGACGGCTATTTACTAAGGGCGGAAAAATTATGTATACCGCAAGGAAGCATGAGGCGAAGTCTTGTAAAAGAAGCCTATTGTTGAGGATTAGCGAGTCATTTCGGGGAGAAAAAGACCCTCGATATGCTTAAGGAACACTTCTTTTGGCCATATATGAAAAGAGACGTGCACCGCATGGTGGAGACATGCATCGTGTGCAAGAAAGCTAAGAGTAAGATTCTACCACAAGGCTTGTATATGCCCTTATTGTAGCAACCATTAACCGTATCCTAATTTTTCCGTATTATTTTTCTTCTTTTTAAAACCGTAAACACTTTCAAATTAACCTTTTCGTTAAATCGTTAAATCAAAGTATACATCGTTGAAATACATTTAAAAACACATTTAAATGAAACTTAAAACAATTTATAAAACAACTAAAACCAACAGAAGCGTCTATTTCCTCTCGGGTTTCTTCAGTTCAAACAGTGGAAGACAACTTTTTATTCCATCAGGTTTAGACAACAGAACAGAAGGCAGACGTGAACGACAGAAGCTGATGGCTTCGTGGACAACGAAGCCAGAAGGCATCGTGGACAATAAAGACTGAAGGCTTCGTGGACGACGAAGCCAGAAGGCATTGTGGACAATAAAGACTGAACGCTTCGTGGACGACGAAGCCAGAAGGCATCGTTGACAATAAATACTGAATTCTTCGTAGACGACGAAGCTAGAAGGCATCGTGGACAATAAAGACTGAAGGCTTCGTGGACGACGAAGCCAGAAGGCATCGTGGACAATAAAGACTGAAGGCTTCGTGGACGACGAAGCCAGAAGGCATCGTGGACAATAAAGACTGAAGGCTTCGTGGACGACGAAGCCAGAAGGCATCGTGGACAATAAAGACTGAAGGCTTCGTGGACGACGAAGCCAGAAGGCATCGTGGACAATAAAGACTGAAGGCTTCGTGGACGACGAAGCCAGAAGGCATCGTGGACAATAAAGACTGAAGGCTTCGTGGACGACGAAGCCAGAAGGCATCGTGGACAATAAAGACTGAAGGCTTCGTGGACGACGAAGCCAGAAGGCATCGTGGACAATAAAGACTGAAGGCTTCGTGGACGACGAAGCCAGAAGGCATCGTGGACAATAAAGACTGAAGGCTTCGTGGACGACGAAGCCAGAAGGCATCGTGGACAATAAAGACTGAAGGCTTCGTGGACGACGAAGCCAGAAGGCATCGTGGACAATAAAGACTGAAGGCTTCGTGGACGACGAAGCCAGAAGGCATCGTGGACAATAAAGACTGAAGGCTTCGTGGACGACGAAGCCAGAAGGCATCGTGGACAATAAAGACTGAAGGCTTCGTGGACGACGAAGCCAGAAGGCATCGTGGACAATAAAGACTGAAGGCTTCGTGGACGACGAAGCCAGAAGGCATCGTGGACAATAAAGACTGAAGGCTTCGTGGACGACGAAGCCAGAAGGCATCGTGGACAATAAAGACTGAAGGCTTCGTGGACGACGAAGCCAGAAGGCATCGTGGACAATAAAGACTGAAGGCTTCGTGGACGACGAAGCCAGAAGGCATCGTGGACAATAAAGACTGAAGGCTTCGTGGACGACGAAGCCAGAAGGCATCGTGGACAATAAAGACTGAAGGCTTCGTGGACGACGAAGCCAGAAGGCATCGTGGACAATAAAGACTGAAGGCTTCGTGGACGACGAAGCCAGAAGGCATCGTGGACAATAAAGACTGAAGGCTTCGTGGACAACGAAGCCAGAAGGCATCGTGGACAATAAAGACTGAAGGCTTCGTGGACGACGAAGCCAGAAGGCATCGTGGACAATAAAGACTGAAGGCTTCGTGGACGACGAAGCCAGAAGGCATCGTGGACAATAAAGACTGAAGGCTTCGTGGACGACGAAGCCAGAAGGCATCGTGGACAATAAAGACTGAAGGCTTCGTGGACGACGAAGCCAGAAGGCATCGTTGACAATAAATACTGAATTCTTCGTAGACGACGAAGCTAGAAGGCATCGTGGACAATAAAGACTGAAGGCTTCGTGGACGACGAAGCCAGAAGGCATCGTGGACAATAAAGACTGAAGGCTTCGTGGACAACGAAGCCAGAAGGCATCGTGGACAATAAAGACTGAAGGCTTCGTGGACGACGAAGCCAGAAGGCATCGTGGACAAGGCATCGTGGACAAGGAGTCAGCGTCTGTGGTCAACGAAGACCGTGGACGGTATCATTATCCACGAGACTCGTTCGTCCAAATCATCCACGTGACTTATTTGTCCACGGGACTTATTCGTCCACGTGACTATGGACGACGACTTTCTCTTATAGAAACTCAACTAGACCTTATCGTCCACAGAAAACAGAGCACTTCCTCGACGGGAACTATTCGCCCACAGGACCCATTCGTCCACAGAAAATAGAATACTTATACCTCCATTTTCTTCCTCAAATTACCTCTAAATACTACATACTTCACCACAATGCACTTCAACGTAATTTCACCCAATACTCGTACATCCTTCATAAACTCACTAAAACCGACTCGAGGCATAATTAAAACGAAGTAAAATCTCCTGAAAAATGAACTGCGTGGAACCATTTGAAAACCAAACGAAATCCCTAAGAAATTCGGCAATCCAGCAGTTCATTAAATGACAGGTTTAACAAAACGTTTTATAAACCATAAACCATCAATCCATTATCCAGATTCTCCAACATCCTAATATGTTCAACTACACAATTATCAAACTATCGTGTTCCCAAAACATACATTTACTTCCCCACGGGTCGAAAACGCCTCGACTGCGCCAGCACACTCCCGCAACCATTCTTCTTCAACCAAACTCATGCTTCAGGAGGAGGAACGTCATCCTCACCTATCTCGAAATCACCTACACCATACAGACAACTATGAGCTAAAGGCTCAGTAAGTTTCGTAAATGAAAATGCATGTTGTGCAAATGAATTTCAAAAATCATGCAACCTTTTCTTATCATTACGTCACATACATATTATCACCGAGATCTCAACCCGCTAAATGGAGAGGATTCATCCCGCGGTCGGACAACCCTTTCTATCTAGCGGAGGGGGGTACATGCTCACATATACAACAGCCATGCCTGAGCCCCACCTCGCATGACCAGATAACAAATTATGTAGATTCATTTAGTTTCAGGCGATGTGATATTGTGACAGACCCCTTTGTGCCTACACAATAGATCAATAGCCCCCTTTCAGGCCACATCTCTTTTCATGAAAACATCGTGCGGAAGTTCATTTTCTATGCTCATTTAAAAAAACATGATGCATGAACATGTGCATAACATAACATTCAACATATGTACCATCAAGACAATAAAAACATAATCTATATATAACATATATACCATCAAGACAATAACAAACATAACCTATAAAAGAATTAATCTTAACTACCCAACCGAAACATATAAACAAACAATTCACCAATGATCCTCGACCCGACTTCGACGTACGGTGTAGGCCAATCGGCCCTAGTAAGTCACGAGAACTTATCTCGCGTCCGTAGCACACGCTCAAAGTCCAAAATGCTTTAGTCTCGTCAATTTAACAACCTAATAATGAATACAAGTTCACAATATAAACCTCAAGCATCAATTCAAAATCTCTGAATTGCACAACTTTCTTCGTCTAACTATCAACAAGGCAATTTAACACAAAACAAACCAATTCAGCGTAGTAACTTCCAACTTGAAACCAAAAATATAACCAAGGTATTTGAATAAAACCTTATACCTCAACCTAATATTCCAAGCCAATTAGTTTTGAGTTACATTCACACTAACAATTTAATTCAACCACCTAAATAGCTCGAAGTTCATTCAACTAATAAAACTCAACAATTTTCTTTCAATATTCTCTGATTTTGTCTTTAAAATTGGCTTAACTTTAAACCACAATAACTCCCTCAATTCTTATCCGTTTTCAATGATTCAACATGTTTTGAAGACCTCGTTATGTCTATTTTAACATGGAACCGTCCATTTATCCAAAACAAAATAGCGTCAAGACAGAAAACCAAAAGAAACGAACTGCTCGCTGAACCTTTCCAGTTTTTGCACAATAACTTAAAAAATCCATAACTTAATCAATTCTCGATGAAATCAAGTGGTTCAAGTTTCTATGGACTCCTCTAAGAGTCCCCTATCCAATGATACAAGCCATTTAACAAATTGGAATCAAGAGCTAGGTTAGTTCTCAAGAAAACCGAAACTGCCCAGTTTTTAAATTGTAATTTTTTATCCAACTTCAAAAATTCGTAATAAAATTGAATATATGTCCAAATTTGATGATTAAAGATGCTATGCAAACCTTAGGATGTCTACTTTTTAATGGTCAAATTTATTTACCAACCCAACTTAAATAGCATAACGAAATTGTGCAAAACCGAACCTGCCCTTACATTTTCCCGTTTTTCACTCTTAAATCATCAACCAATATCCATCAATTTATCAATATCTATCCAAAAATCAAGAAAATTAAACCAAGAACCTCAATTTTTGTAAATCTCTCATCTACCACAAAACCCGAATTCGAAACTCTCTCAAAAACTCATCCAAAACCACACCAATACCTTCCTCTAGCTTAGAAAACTAAAACCCCCTTAAAATTTGAAAGAAAACTAACCTTGTCTTGAAGAAAATAGAGAAGAATCGTTGGAGGGAAGAAGCCCTCGTCGGCTGTTCTCTTTCGCTAAGAGAGGGAGAGGGAGGGAGGGAGAGAGAGAGAGAGAGAGAGAGAGAGAGAGAGAGAGAACAAATGAGTTTTCTTTTTCTTTCCCCCATGTGAACCCTTATAAATTTTATCCCACTCTTTTTTTTTCTATTTATTTTAACAAATCAAAACTGTAACACCCGAGTTTTTGGATTTTCGGGTTTTCTGATTTCTTGGGTATTTTTGTAATTAAGTGATTTAAACCCGTTTTGCAAGCGGGATGTTTCATTAGAACCATAGGAATAAATTGGAATATTTGGAGGAATAAGAGAGTTTCGGAGAAACCAAATTGATAGACGAAATAACGAATTAAGCAAAGAATTGAACAAAGGGCAAAATGGTAATTTGTTAAGTAAATTTTAATAAAAACCAAATAACCCCCTTCCCCTCTCATTTCTCCTCCCTCCCACGCCAGAACACCCTCCCACGACCAAGCTCCCTCACGCCGGCGAGTTCGTGACATTTCTTCTTCGAGTTTTCTTCCTTAATCGATCCTCTAGGTAAGCCCTAAGCTCTAGACACGTTTAGTTTTCGGTTTAGGGTTGTTATTTATTGGGTTTTATCGATTTAGGGTTTGTGTAAATTTACGTTTTTAATTAGAAATTGTTAGTTTTGAGGTATTGATGATTATTGATTATAGATTATTAGTTATCGATGATTTTTAGATTGAGAACGAATTTATGATTGGGTTTTTTTTGGTGTTTAGGTTATATTGTTATAATGTATATTGGAATTGGGGATTTTTGGGCTGGATCATTAAGTGGGGTTTGAAAATTAGCTATGGCATATTAAAATAGACGTTATGGGTGACGTATAGGCGTTTGAATCGTAGGGATCGGATGTCGAATTAGGGAGGAATTTCTGTTTGAAAATGTGCACGTGAGGTGTTCGATGAATTGCCTGAATGAATAGTTGAATTGATTTGAATTAAAGTTATGACGAATTGGGCTCCGGATTAGTTATGAACGAGAGAAACATATATTGACGTATTAGTAGAGAGTTAATTACGCTTGAGCTATGGTTATGAAAATGAGAGTTTAGTTAAGCCGAGTGCATGCTAACGTGACATTATTATGTTAGGTTTTTCAGGTTCTACAGTTAATAGCTCGGATTGAGATAAATTGCTAAGGACGCCAGGTAAGTAGTGTATGTTTACGTGTTGCCCGTTTGGCCTACATCACAGAACGCTAGGTTTGCTTGCATGTTTTATGTATGTTCAGTCTATGCATTGTGTTTTAGAAAAAGTACGAAAATGTTTTAGCATATGTTTTCACAATTTGAATGTAGAAATTACAACGATGTAAAAAGAAAATGTATAGTGTCTGAGGGAAGTGGTTCACCCTTCAGATGTAGATTGTGGAACGTCCAGAAAATGTATAGTATCTGAGGGAAGTGGTTTACCCTTCAAATGTAGATTGTGGAACGTCCAAAAAATGTATAGTGTTTGAGAGAAGTGGTTCACCCTTCAGATGTAGATTGTGGAACGTCCAGGAAATGTATAGTGTCCGAAGGAAGTGGTTCAACCTTCGGATGAAGTTGTAGAACGTCTAGAGATGGAGAAACTAATCCGCCCTCCATTGGTAGAGGATTACATGAATGAATGATGGAAACGAAATGATTATATATGATGAAACATGAATGAATGATGGAAACAAAATGATTATGTACGATGAAACATGAATGGATGATGGAAACGAAATGATTATATATGATGAAACATGAATGAATGATAGAAACGATGAAAATGCTAGAACGGAAACGAAACGATTATGTACGATGAAACAATAGAAACTGCATAGGTTAAGTTAAATGTTTTAAATTCATATCGTCACTACTTGCTAAGCATTAGGCATATAGTTTGAGTTTTGTGATGTAGGTGAAGAAGAACAGGTATGGTGAGTTTCACGAGCATGTTAGGATAATGGATGCGGTTGGAGGAGTAAGACCATGGCGGCAACCCGGCAACATTTGTTTGGGCGATTCCGACCGTGGTTGGTATGAGTTATGAGTCTATTTTGTTTGGGAATGATTTGGAAGTTTTGTGTATGTGTATAGAAATGTGATGGATGAAAGTATGAAAATGTTACGTATGTGGATCGAATGGTTTTGATAGAAAAACGTATGAAAGTAGAGTTTCGACGTGAATATGGTGTTTGTAGAATGTTTAGGATGTGAAGTCGTTATTTGGGAAAATATACTGGAATCGTTTGGATGTTTTTAAAGCTGTAGGGATTTGCTCGATTTTTAGAGCGATCCATGCAGTTGGTTTTCATGAAACACTTGTTCGGATATGTTTTTGAGTCGGGTTTTTCAGGAGTTTGAGGTATTGTGTGTTCAATGTGGTGGGGAATGATTTTTGGAAAGATTAATGTGAATGGGTAGGTGATTTGGAAGATGTTTGATGTGCATTTTGATGAATGTTGACGTTTGTTAATATTTTGATGAAATAGAACAGAGTTTTGGTGATTTGGAAGTAGGTTTGCGATTTTAAATCGAAAGGGGTGTTTTGTGTCGAGATTTGATGAGCTTGAATGTTCGGTTTATGGATGGTGATGGATGGTGATGGAATTGATATTGAATAGGTAGCGTTGGTTAAGTTTGGAATTGGAGGTGTTGATTATGTACAAAATGTAAAAACTGTTTTTGCACTGTAGCTCACTTAGAATAGGGGTCGACCGCTATTGCAAGGTGTCGACCGAACTTACAAAGGAAGGCAACCCGAGAGCAAAAACTGTTTTTGCACTATAGACCACTTAGATTAGGGGTCGACCGCTATTGCAAGGTGTCGACCGATTTCAGTACAACCAAAAACCAGAACCTTTTTAGTGGTCGACCACTATTATGAAGTGTCGACCGAAAGCTTTGGGGGTCCACCAGAGTGCTTTTTACAACGTTAAACTTGAGATTTTGGTTAATTTATCTTGTAACGAGTCTTCCACGCACAGTAGTCTTCCGCCGAATGAGGTTAATTGTCTCTAAACAAGTGAGGGTAAAGGATTGAAACCTTAGACGAGTCATTTTGGGTACGTTTAAGTTAGAGCCAAAATGTCGATAGATATGGATTGTAATGCCCGAGTTCGTTCTCTAACGAGCGAAACGAAAGAAAATGAATGGACAAATGATGAATGAAACTATGAACGAAAGAAAATGAATGGACAAATGATGAATGAAACTATGAACCAATGAAAAATACAATGAGAGAAAAAAAAAAGAGAAGAAATTTTTACGTGAAAATACGAGGGCTTAGGTCAAAGTAAAGTCAACGTCAGGTCAAGTCCTGTGACGGCCCTACGGGGTTGGGGTCGTTACAAAAACCCACTTTTACACCATTAATTTTCAATTACCCACTAACTCTTCCTTCCAATAAATTCCATAATAAATCCCAATATTCACATTTATTTTTATTTCTTCAAAATAAATGTACATTTACCAATACTCACTATAACCCGAGCCGATAAATTGTCGGGTACTACACTTACCCATTCCTTCGCACCCTTGGACTGAAGTTAGTATGGACTTCATTTTGGGATTGCCACGAACTGCTCGTAATAAGGATTTGATCATGGTGTTTGTGGACCGTTTCTTTAAAATGGCACATTTTATTCCTTGTGCAAAAATGGATGACGCTTTTTCTATAGCTGACCTATTTTTCAAAGAAATCATTCGCCTACATGGTATACCGCATTCCATAGTGTCGGACCGGGACACTAAATTTTTGAGATCCTTCTGGACCACTTTGTGGAAGAAGTTGGGGACGAAGCTGTGTTTTAGCACATCTTTCCACCCCCAAACTGATGGGCAGACGAAAATTGTTAACAGAGACCTTAGGCTCCCTCTTACGCAGTATTGTAGGTAAGAAACTATCTAGTTGGGATGTAGTCCTTCCCGGATTGGAATTTTCCTACAATCGCACCCTTCATTCCACTACTGAGCAAACGCCCTTTAAGGTTGCCTATGGGTTTAACCCATGTACACCGTTGGACCTTGTTCCGTTACCCATTAATGAACTGGCCAACCCATCAGGAGCAAACAAGGCTGAACAGATTAAGAAATTACATGAGAACGTGCGTCAAGCCATCGAGAAGAGAAATGCGAGCGTGGCCAAACGAGTAAACAAAGGCCGAAAAGAGGCTATCTTCAATGAAGGAGATTTGGTTTGGTTGCACCTACGAAAGGATAGATTTCCCGACAAAAGAAAATCTAAGCTTCTTCCTCGTGCGGATGGACCCTTCAAGGTGTTACAGCGGATCAATAACAACGCTTATAAGATTGAACTGCCTGGAGATTACGGAGTATCAGCAACGTTCAATGTCATGGACCTATCACCCTACATAAGCGATGAAGAAAACTCCAAGAGGCCTGACGTAAAGGATTTGAGGTCAAATCCTCAATCACCTGGGGAGGATGAAGTGCCCCGTAGGCCCATTACACAATCCCAGACCCGAGTCCACAATTTGATTAACACACTTGTCTCTTTTGCAGATCATGGTTCGTGTGAAGACTTGGACGACACCGTGGACGAATTGAAGTGGGAGATTAAAGCTGTGGACGTTGACCAACCAAAGCATCTCCTCATGTGGAAAGACTAAAGAGGCACATTAATGCTTACATGGGAATTTGTGTTCCCGGGCTTTGATATTTGTTGCTTTTTTTGAAATTTTGAACTTTTTGGCAAACGTTGGCCTTCTTGTTTAAACTTTATTAGATGCATGATAGGATTAGATGGATGTTAGGATTAAATGAATAATAGGATTAGTTGGTGGCTTGGTTTGGCCCATTGAAGTTGAAGACATGGCTCAAGCCCACATGATGACCCATCATTCCCCTTCCAAGCCCAAGCCCAAGCCCAAGCCCATCATTAGGTCTATATATTCATGGCATTGGTGTTTGTAACTTGTTTTGGTTGATTTATGAGCACCCACGGATTTCTCTCTCAATAGAAGAAGAAGCTTGGAGCAAGGAGCTTCTAAGGTAAGCTCGGTTGACAACAACCGAGGGGTTGCGCCCCCGAACCATTCTTCTAGCTTGGTAGCTAGATGGAGTGGATTTTTCCATCTCCTTCTCCACTCTTTTGAGAGCGGAAAATAGCAAGGAGTGGCTGTAACCGATCCCTTGAATCGAGTTATCTTCCTTGGAAGAAAATTCTTGCCGAAAGCTGTATAATAGCACTCATCGGCCGATTCTCGAAAAATATTCATAACTCATTCAAATCAACGAATCTTGACCACAAATTTCATCAGCACACACCTCACTCACTACACAATACTCACCTAAAATTTTGTCAATTTCTGAGCACGTTTGATCTTTCGTTTGCTCTCTTTCTTCTCGGATTTTGTCGGTTTTATGTCACCCAGGAACTAACGGTGTTGTTCGAGTTCTTGAGTCCTATTTGCAGGTCGGAGCTCAACAGCTAGTTAAGTTGTGGGAAATGGTGCAGTGCATCTGTAAATTGTGATCAGTTGTCTGAAGAAGCATCAAGTTGAATTTTTTGTCTCTGAATAGGACTTTTGCGAGATCTTCTTGGTGTTGGCTGCAAGCTTTTACATCGCATCTGCCTCTGGGCATCAACAAGTTGAACATAATTAGTTTTGATTTTAGTTTAGTTTTGTGAATACTTGGATTAGGATTCTTATTGAGCTTTATAAAGTTCACTATATTGTTTCCTCTAATTTTTCAAGAACAGGTTGTAACAACTCACGGGATAAAGGTAAAGGTATAACGGAATAAAGAGTTCACCACAACTTAGTTATGGTAGAGTTTGGGCTTTGTTTTTATCCTTTTTTGTAATTAGTTTTGAATGGCCATGTTTGTATAAATAAATTTGGATAAAGTCTTGTACATAATATGACTTGTATATAAATTGTGGGTTAGTTTATTATTATATCGCGACCAAGTCATCTATATTTTGATTACTCTATTGCATCGATGATTAATTTAACATTTCCACTCGGGAATCTTGATAATCAAGCTGTGGGCCTGACATTTTCGATGTCAAAGTATTAGAAGGATATCCTAGTACACCTTCTGCTGCGTGAAGGTTGTCTTGTTTGCCCATTTACAAAAATGGGCAATAAGGCAGTGATGATATACTACTTGGATTTCGAATCCCTAAAACTGATCATGGTACGTTTTTATTTTGATTTACGAGTAGTGTCGTGCTGAGCTTGCTGACTACCTGTGATAACATTGATGGATCTTCAGATCACCGTTACTTTCATTTTTCTTATCAAGCTCATGAGATGTTGATAGATCTTTGAATCGCTACATTTGTATGCTAGTGTGCTAGAGGGATCCTTGAGTGACCCCTCCTTTTTCAATTACGTAATTTTTACGTCAAAGATATGATGATAGTGTATTTTCATATAGTCATCTATGTATGCAAAATGTTTAACTTATTGCCTCATCGGTGACTCGTAGAGCCTATTTTCTTAAAACGGTGAAAATGAGTTTTCATAGATCGATATTTCAAAAACCATTTTGTTTTCTCATCATTTTTTGAATTGAAAGGTAAAATAAGTCTTACGTACATTTAGTATAACATTCATACTTAGTTTGTCACTCACCCCAAGCGAATCTCTCCATTCTAGGAAAGAACAAGTGTAGCGAGTAGTTGCAATATCGGAGTATTATCATTATTTATTTATGTTATGCCATTTGGATGGTATGCTTGGAGTATGTGAGTGACTTCATTTTCTCGGAAATCTTATATAGTAGAGACTTATTTTATTTATATATCACACTATAGTGAAATATTTTAACATGCCCTACAGTACATTTTCTAATTGGCTTATTTTGTAAAATGTTTATCATATTAGGATGCTCATGCATTGTCTTTAATTAAAATCAGAATATAAAACCTGACATCTATTGAGTTTAGACGACTCACCTTAAACTAAGAGACTTTTCCTTTTGATAATTCTTATCTTACTTTGAGACTTTATTTTTAATTTCGAGGAGGATAGAATACTAGTTCAATTTTTATTTTTATTTTAATTTTTGCACTGCTATTTGACCCTTTTACTTCATATTTTTCTAAATGTCATTATTATATCTCTAGTTCGGGCCTAATTTTGATTTTAAATTTTAAGACTTCCTCTGCTATTGAAGAATTTAAAGATTAGGGTCTGGTGATTCAGACTGTTTTGGGTCAGGTTATTCCACGTTCTATCTCGTGTCCCTCGTGAGTCGTGACATTAAAGAGGCGACGAGATTTCGCTGGTTAAGTTGTGAAAAACTATACGGCGCGTCTGCAAATTGTGATCAGTTGTCCATAAAAGCATCAAGTTTAAAGTTTTGTATCTGAATAAGACTTTCGTGAGATATTCTTTGTTTTTGCTGTGAGTATCTGCATCTGCCTCTGGGCATCCACAAGTTGAACATCAATAATTATTCCTTCAATCTATACGAGTTTGATTTTATGGCCCTTGAATGAACACATTTTCACTTGTTATTGATAGAGTGAATAGATCTACCATTTCTCAAAATGTCTTTTCTAATTCAAAATTGGCTTTTTGATCCCACATTGTAGGATTGATCTTGAAAGATATGAAAGATCTCCCTCCAACTCAAAAGCAATGGCTTGGTTAAGGGAACCCTCCTTCTCATCATAAATTACTTTTATTGGTGTAGTAAGGCGACACTTATGCTTGAAAATAAAGTATATATTTTCGAGCACGAGCTTAGATCGGTTCCAAGGTTTAAGATGAAAAAGAACCGGATCTATATATAAATATTGTTTTTTTTCTATTTCTTTAACCTCTTATTTGTTTTCGAAAAACTGGATTTTGTTCATGATCAATTTATAATTTAATCTGACAGGTTGTCAATTAATGCATGCATGCCAATGAGACCCTCTAATAAGTCTATTTTAATTAGCTCTGTATCAATGGAATGTCAAATCCATGAATAACGAATTAATGAATTTGTGTAGTATATTCATACGATAACATGAATGTTTCTACAAAAACCATGAATAAACATGTTTTGATTATTACTCTCTATGTTTTGTTCAAATATATATACAATATAAATTTAAAGTTGCAGAAGCAATCAAGAAATAATAAAGAAACGTGGTGCAAGCATGAATGGATTAATTAATAAAATTTATTAAAAAACTATTCTTCAAACCTTCTTTTTTGGGCACAAAAATAAATTAATTAACATAATGCTTTGGCAAGGTGCTTTAAGATATTAATTTAAGCTCACACACCTTTCTCAATACGTGGAGATTTAAGGACTTGTAAGAGCTTATTTTTTGTGTCTAAGATACATCAAATTCTACCCACTAAATATAGAAAATACCCACTCTAGTAAAAGTAAAGATATAAATCATAGAGGCAGATATAGAATGGGGCTGCAAATCACTCGCTGAGCAGACTCAATGCATATGTGGAAGGAAGAACTGGATGATAGAATGTAGTGATGAAAAGAAACGGCAGAAACTTCAATTGGTCCGAATTAATGATCTCCTCGGCCGATTTGATGAGTAGGTTTTGTCTCTCGTCTACAAATCCAATCAAGAGAATGGAGCAGGTAGAACTCAGTGATAAGGGTTCCTCAAGCAACCTCTAGCTTGGGAAACAATGAATGCTCTACTTCCCTTGGAAGATCCAAGTGCAATACCAATTGGTAATTTGTAGCAAAAACACTAGGAGAATATGACTTGTGTATTCATTGCATGAAAATTACAAATGCCAATGCTATGCTATAAATAATCCTAGGGTGGCTAGGGTTTACAAGTTAAGAACGCCTTCAAGCTAGCCGTTGGATCTCATCTAGATGAAGGGCCAAGATTGCAAGGGTGTTTTAAAAAAAAAAACGCTGTCCTCTTTGGCCAAACTATTGGTGCACTATCTTCTTTCGTTTAGGGCTAGGTCACCACTCTATATTCTCCTCCATGTGGGCAGCTCCTTGCCTTGACGAGGGGCCCAACTCTTGACATCACAAATACCCAAAGCCACCAACCATTCATCTAGTCTTATCAAGCATATAGTACTAACCAACAATCTAATGCAATGCATGATTAAATATAAAGACTAAATATTTTGCCAAAAATTACATAAATGCCATTGTCTACCAAAAATAAACTAAAATTAAATAATGGCTTGGTTATACAATTTGTAAATGGGAAGACAAATTCCCTCTTTGAAAATTCCAAGTTTTAAGAAAAAAATTTTCCTACAAAACTCACAAACCAATTAGTAGATAAAATAGTCAAAATACATACGTTTGTTTGTGCTTGACGGTTTGGGATCGTAGGCAGGCAAAAATATATGAATTAGTTTCACAATGGTTTTCCTCCTTTGTTGAATAGAAATGAAGCTTGCAACCTTTATCATTTTATCTATTAAATGCATATTCCAACCACCTTTGCAATGACCTAGGTGATACATCCTAATCAACAATAAAATTCAATAAAGCTAACTCTGGTTGTCATGTTATTTTTATCACTCCCTAAGAAGTACTCCCACCATGAGAAAAAAAGTGTAACACCCGGGAAATTCTTACAACGCGCGTAGTCTTAGATAGGTTATGTTAAGTAGTAAATTAGAATGAAAATGTGGATGAGGAATTTGAGAGAAAATAAAATGATAAGGTAATTGTTTAATAAATAGTTGTTTTAATTAATTTAAAAGAAAAGTGAATAAATTTGGTTAAACTAATTGATTAATTAATTGGTGTTCGGATATTCTAAATGGAGAACTTAAGCTGGGTACGGGGTGATGGTCAATTTAAGAAAATTTATAATTTAAGGACGGGAATTAACAGAATTTTTGGAAGGGCAAAACGGTAAATGTAAGTTGTATTAATGTTAATAGGAATTATAATTATAATTATAATTATAATAATAATAATAATAATAATAATAATAATAATTATTATTATTATTAATAAAAATAAAACAACAGAATGGCATTCGCCATTCTGTTGTTCGAGCCCGACGCCGAGAGGGGAACAGGGGAGAGACGAGGGAGAGGTGAGCGACGATCGACGGCTGGTTCACCGCCGATTTTCGATGCTCTCCGGCCAGACGACGACGAGGAGCAAGGTCCCGCCCGTCTCCGCGCACAACCCGACCGGTAAGCTCGGCTTTCACCCTATTTCGGTTTGGTTTGAGGCCGTGAGTGACGAGCCCGATTTGGCTACGATCACCGGCCGATTTTGGTTGTTTCCGGCGTGGGTTTGCCGACCCTTGGACCGACTTTCATCGCCTGACTGTGATGAGCCCGTTTGGGCAAAAAATCAGGAAGCCCTGTTCGGGCATTTCTGGTTTTGCTATGTGTAGCTCGGGATTTTTATTAGTTTATGCTAATTGAGGTTTATGGTGATCGATTGTGTAATATCCGGCTTGTACGGACTACGGATTTAATATATTATATTCATATTTTACTATATAATGGCATTTTTGGTAAACATGTCAAATCAGGTCCGTTTCACGAAAAGAAAGCGTCATTACGATCCTAACGATTAATAGGAATTTTAGGGAAATTATGGAAATTTTCGGAGATTAAACGCTATATTCCGAGCAATTAAGCTTTTCGTAAATATGAAGGACGTTCTCGTAAATATAGCAAACGAAGTCCGTTTTGCGAACGGATAGTTTTGTTAGGTCCCAAATAATAAGTTGGACTTATTGGTGAAATATGGAAGTTTGGAGAACCCGAATAGTTGGACGATTAACGAAACGACGGACGAAACAAATATATAATTAGAGCTAAGGGCATTTTGGTCTTTTGACAAATCATTTTTTTATTAAAAGGCAAAGCCTTCTTTCTCCTTCGACATAATGCATTTCTTCATTCTGTTTCTTCTTTTCTCTCGCGAAACCTTCTCTGCCAGCCATCGATTATTATTATTATTATTATTATTATTATTATTATTATTATTATTATTATTATTATTATTATTATTATTATTATTATTATTATTATTATTATTATTATTATTATTATTATTATTATTATTATTATTATTATTATTATTATTATTATTATTATTATTATTATTATTATTATTATTATTATTATTATTATTATTATTATTATTATTATTATTATTATTATTATTATTATTATTATTATTATTATTATTATTATTATTATTATTATTATTATTATTATTATTATTATTATTATTATTATTATTATTATTATTATTATTATTATTATTATTATTATTATTATTATTATTATTATTATTATTATTATTATTATTATTATTATTATTATTATTATTATTATTATTATTATTATTATTATTATTATTATTATTATTATTATTATTATTATTATTATTATTATTATTATTATTATTATTATTATTATTATTATTATTATTATTATTATTATTATTATTATTATTATTATTATTATTATTATTATTATTATTATTATTATTATTATTATTATTATTATTATTATTATTATTATTATTATTATTATTATTATTATTATTATTATTATTATTATTATTATTATTATTATTATTATTATTATTATTATTATTATTATTATTATTATTATTATTATTATTATTATTATTATTATTATTATTATTATTATTATTATTATTATTATTATTATTATTATTATTATTATTATTATTATTATTATTATTATTATTATTATTATTATTATTATTATTATTATTATTATTATTATTATTATTATTATTATTATTATTATTATTATTATTATTATTATTATTATTATTATTATTATTATTATTATTATTATTATTATTATTATTATTATTATTATTATTATTATTATTATTATTATTATTATTATTATTATTATTATTATTATTATTATTATTATTATTATTATTATTATTATTATTATTATTATTATTATTATTATTATTATTATTATTATTATTATTATTATTATTATTATTATTATTATTATTATTATTATTATTATTATTATTATTATTATTATTATTATTATTATTATTATTATTATTATTATTATTATTATTATTATTATTATTATTATTATTATTATTATTATTATTATTATTATTATTATTATTATTATTATTATTATTATTATTATTATTATTATTATTATTATTATTATTATTATTATTATTATTATTATTATTATTATTATTATTATTATTATTATTATTATTATTATTATTATTATTATTATTATTATTATTATTATTATTATTATTATTATTATTATTATTATTATTATTATTATTATTATTATTATTATTATTATTATTATTATTATTATTATTATTATTATTATTATTATTATTATTATTATTATTATTATTATTATTATTATTATTATTATTATTATTATTATTATTATTATTATTATTATTATTCTCGACGATCGCCATTCCGACTCCGTTTTTCCTCCCGTTCGTCTTCCGTCCTTCACGTTTTCTCCTCCAATCGACGTTCTAGGTATGTCTCTGTAGATTTAGAACGTTTATTTCGAGTTTTACGGAATTATACGTTTAGGGTTTTCGTTAGGTTTTCGATTAAAAACGCGAATTAGGGTTCGTAATTAATAGGTTAGCCGTGATTAAGTGTATATTAAACGTATTTGACGTTATTGGACGAAGTAATATCAATTTGTGAAAATGTTAAAAATTAGGGATTTTCGAGATTTTAGGAAAAACTCGTAAATTGAGAATTTAGGTGCTGAGCGTAAATTTATCGATTTAATAGCTCAATGAATTGGATTAGAACTTTAGGAAAGTTTCCTTAGTTAAGGTTTTGTGAATTTGGACGATCGATAGTTTAAACTCGTTTAACGTCGAAATTGTGTTCTACTTCAGATAAACAACGCTCGTGGACGGAGCTTGAGCTGCTTTGGACACGAGGTAAGTTCTCGTGATACCTTTCCGGCCGATAGGCCTACACCTTACATCGAAGTCGTTTCGAGGATTTTGATGACGCGCTAGTTTATATTGCTTTGGTTGGGTAGTTAGGTTTATTTGCTTTGTAGGTTTACGTTCCGCAGTCTTGATGGTATGCATGCTTAGTGTTTATTTTGTGATATAGAACTGTTCATGCATCACGTGTTTTAAAGGAAAGCATGAAAATGAATTTCCGCACGATGTTTTTAACTTGGCGATGTGGCCTGGAGAGGGGCAGGACCTACTGTGGAGGCCGATTACGGGCTGGTCACAGTACCACATCTATTATGTACTCACAATGTGGCCTGGAGAGGGGCGGGACCTACTGTGGAGGCCGACTACGGGCTGGTCACAGTACCACATTTATTATGCACTCATACGATGGTCATGCGAGGTGGGGCTCAGGCACGGCTGTACGTGTTGTAAGCGTGTACCCCCCTCTTCTAACTAGAAAGAGTAGTCCGCCCGCTGGATGTGCTCTCTCTAGTTAGGAGGATTAGATCTCGGTGATCCCTAATGAATAAGTAAAGAAAATGCTGCATGATTTCTGAACTCACACGCATAGCATAGCATGTAGTTGCATTTACTAGAGCTTACTGAGATTTTTATCTCATAGTGTGTTATGTACGGTGTAGGTGATTTAGATCTCGAGATACCAGGTGAGGACGAGGTCCCTCCTCCTGAGGCGTGAGTCCAGTTGACGGAGGATGGCTGTGGTGGTGTGCTGGCGCAGTCGAGGCTTCACCGACCCGTGGGGAGTATGTATAGATTATGAGGGTCTTTTTGGGGGTATTTTGGGGATAATTGATAGAATATGTATAGGATGTTTATCGTTTTGAAATTCTGGAACTGTTTGGGTTTAATTGTATTTAACTTTATATAGATATGTTTTGATTTAACTGTATTTAAACGTTATGAAAATGTTTTGAAATGTTTTAGGTTGTTACGGATTAGTCCGAGTTTTAGATATATCCACACAGTTGGATTTCGCAAAGTCCGCTGTAAATTGATATATTTTAGGATACGTTTTGGGTTGAGTTAAAGTAGCATGTTATGGGATTTAATTGTGTTTATTGATGGAGTTAAGTAAGGAAGATTGCTCTCTGGAATCGAATTCCAGAGAGCATTTGATATTGAGCTTGCTCTCTGGAATTCCAGAGAGCACTGCATAGAAATGGTGAAGGAAAGAAATGGTGAAGGAAGAGAAGAAGAAGTGGAGGAAACGGAGGGCCAGCGCTTGATCGCTCGAGGTAATCGCTGCAAAGGGGTGCAGCGACCGAGCGCTGCAAAGGGGTAATTGCTGCAGCGCTCGGTCGCTGCTAGCTGCAGCGATTGCAGCGCCTGGTCGCTGCATGCTGCAGCGACCAGTCGCTGCTTCTTCTCCTGGCCGAATGACAGAACTGCCCTCCCCTTTTGTTTTACTTTTAAATTGTTTTAAATTATAGTTTTAGTTAATTGTTTTAATAGTTTTAAAGGTTTTATTTAAATCGTTTTAAAAGTTAGATTTCAATTTCGATTTCGATTCTGGTTTCGATTTCGGTTTAGGTTCTAGTTAGAGATTATTTAAAGATATTAGGATAAAATGAAAAATGAAAAATTTACACAGTAAAAACGGGTACAGAACTAGGGGCGTTACAGATTGGTGAGGAAATGAGTGAGAATTGATGAAAAATCGAAAAAGGGAATTTTTCCAGTTAAAGGGCAGTTCGGGTTTTCTGATTTTTGACCCAGCTATGGACATTTGTTTTACAATTCCTTTTGGCAGATTAAACTAGGTTATTAGAAGAGTGCGTGGCCGCTGGAATCGTTTGATTTCGTTAACCGACGCAAAAGTTACGCGCGTTCAAAATTTCAGGTCGATTTTTACCGAACCCAAATTAGTGGCCCGTTTAGTTAGATTTTAATTGGATTAAGCTAGAAATAGTAGTTTGAAAGTAATTGGTGAATGTAGGCTTGGTTTTAATGGAGTTTGAAGTTGGACGGAAAAATTGGCATAAAAATCGGGTTTTGAGTGTTTAGGTTGAATTGTGTTATAGTTTTAGTTAGTTTAGGTTTAAGAATTTCTTTAGATTATACTAAATTAAGTTTCGTTATTTTAGGTGATCGAGTGATTGAATTTTCAGACGAAGTGGACAATTGAGTGCCGAGCAGTCAGGTAAGTAGTGGACCGCTTGTGTTTTGCCTTCGGGCCTACACCATGAAACGGTAGGGAAATTGTTTGCTTGGTTGTTTATTTTGTCTTGTGTTGTGCACTGTATGTGACATGCATCATGGTTTTCAAACTACGAAATACGTGTTTTGAGCATCGTTTGCAAATTGTGAAAGTGAACTGTAAAGATATGTGAGGCAATGTGTTTGTGTGAGTCACCTCGTCGCGAATTAGTGTCTGAAAGTATGACAGTTCGGGAGGTGTTTGTGTGAGTCACCTCGTCGCAAATTAGTGTCTGAAAGTATGACAGTTCGGGAGGTGTTTGTGTGAGTCACCTCGTCGCAAATTAGTGTCTGAAAGTATGATAGTTTCGGGAGGTGTCTGTGTGAGTCACCTCGTCGCAAAGTAGTGTCTGAAAGAATGACAGTTCGGGAGGTGTCTCTCGGTGAGTTGATAATGAACGAGGTTCATTGATCGACGTGGGAGAAGATCATGTATGGCCGTCCCGTGTGTGAACACGATGTGTGCCTCGGATCTGGCTCTGAGTGGTCAACGCGTGACCATCCTATTAGGATAGGTATCCGCTTGACGCACAAGTGAAAGTGTTGAGTAATGAAACAAGAATGAGTTAAACACAACCGAGAGTTAGAAACCGCATGTATTAGGGTTGTGTGTGAGGGTTGTTTGTGCAGTGTGTATTGTGTTTTCGTATGCATTATTTCCTACTTACTAAGCATTAGGCTTACGTTTTGTGTTCTGTGGTGTAGGTGTCGACTGGAGTACAGGTGAGGGCCTTAAGGAAAGCTAAGATTGGGACGCAGTTGGTGATGTACGGGGCATGCCGGTGCAGGCAGTTGTCGGGGCGTCTCGACCATGGTCTTTGGAGGAGATGTGAGACTTTTTATTTTTCGGGAAGGAAGCCGTGGTGCTTATAGGTTAGGATTAAATGAAATTAGTTAGTCTAGGCAGCTAGGTATAACATAAGAGAGTTTCGGGAGATTTAGTTTTAAATTCTGCTGAGTCATTTTATTTTAAATTATGTTTTAACGGGGGATTGTTAGCAAAGTAGCACACCGAACAAGGGTGGGTTCGGGGGCGTTACAAAAAGAGTGAAGAAAGAATTTATAGTACCAATAAGTTGCAAAAGGACGGTGTCTTAAACTCATAAAGGAAAAACCATTAAAACTTATGTCGACCTCGTCTCCACGTAACCAAAGGATAAAGAAATAAATAAATGTAATTTTGGAAGCAATATTGTATCTTTTAGTCATGTCTTTTTCTGCATCTCTTGTAGATCGGACCGGTCGAGACTTCCAGGTAGGAGTTGGCACCTTCGGGCATGGGTCAACCATTGCTCAACACTGGACTCAGCAAAGGTCCACCCTTGCTGAGCAAGTGTCAACCCTTGCTCAGGACCAACAGGGGTTGACATCTTGGCCAAAGGGTTGAACCTTGTTTCTATCTCGCTTGACAAAGGTCGACAAGACCTGCACCCTTTGTATCACATCAACTGTGATGACCCGAATGTGTAAGTATGTGTTCGATAGCTGCACGAACCAGAACCCGGATGGCGGTACGTCCACGCAGGCAAACCGAAAGGTGACGGGTAGTAAAAAGGGGGTCGTCACAATCCCACGTCGCTTGGGGAAGTATATAGAAATGAAACATATGTAAAGAAATCCTCCCAAGATAGTAAGACGCGTTTTGGAGCACAATTGGCGACGGATCCCATAAGAACTCCAAAGTTAAAAGTACTTCGGCGAGAGTAGTACCAGGTTGGGTGACCAACTGGGAAGTCCTTGCCAAACAAAGCTGTGAAGGGAGGATATTGGGCTACGGCCCAATCCCAAGAGCGGACAATATCTTACTGGGAAAAGGGGTCGTTACAAATGGTATCAGAGCCTGTACCCAACCGAAAATGTGGCCAACGATGATGTTGGGCCCCCGAGGTGGGGTGATTGTGATGACCCGGATGTGTAAGTATGTGTATGATGGCTGTACGAACCGGAACCTGAATAGCGGTACATCCGCGCAGGCGAACCAGAAGGTGACGGGTCGTAAAAAAGGAGTCTTCACAATCCCACATCGCTTGGGGAAGTATATAGAAATGAAACATATGTAAAGAGACCCTCCCAAGATAGTAAGACGCGTTTTGGAGCACAATTATCAACGGATCCCATAAGAACTCTGAAGTTAAAAGTGCTTCGGCGAGAGTAGTACCAGGTTGGGTGACCAACTAGGAAGTCCTCGCCAAACAAAGCCGTGAAGGGAGGATATTGGGGTACGGCCAAATCCCTAGAACGAACAATATCTTATTGGGAAAAGAGGTCGTTACATCAACATTTGTCGACACTGTTGGGCAAGTGTCGACTGTTGCGACGATTCCAACAAATGGATGTCGCCAAAACTTGACTTTTTCCCAACTTTCACCATCAATTGACTTTACAACCTACCCAAACCTATATTGAACGAAAGAACATGGAAAAAACCAACAATTTCGAGTTTCTAACCTCGAATTTCAAATTTGACATAAATAAAATCGAAACGAGAAAACTAATGAAAACAGGGTTGAGAAATCGATTTACCCTTCACAAAACTTGGTGATTAAAGTGACACAAACACAATCCTTATTTTGGAAACCCTCAGATACTCGATTGACTCATCCCCTCTCCCTCAGCTTCTCTTCTCTCGCGCACAATCAACAAGAAAGGAGAGAAATCTCTTTTCCTTAGTAAAAATAAAAGATATATAATAAATAAATTAAATTTATTTATATAATATATAAAATAATATTGTATATATAAATAAGTCCTTAAATCTCGATTACCCGAGAATTTAAATATTAAACCAAAATCACTCAACCTTAACTAAGGAAAAATAAACACAGCTTCAACATCCGGCCAAACCAAAATTTCAGGACCCAGCTACACGAAACTTTCAAAATCTCATCGAAAATCAAATACTACATGAAAACTTCCTCAAACAAACCGGAGGAAAATTTCAAAATATTCAGCACGAAACTTCAGAATTTCACCCTGCGAAATATCTAATCTATTGGTTTGATCGATTGACGAAATGTCACACATGACCAAACACTAAGTAATGAAGGCAAATCGAGTCAATATGAAACAAGTTGCCCTCGAGTAATGCAAAAAAAATCTATAAATAAAAAATTGATGGATATTACAATTCGTATTTTCAGCTATCAAAATTACAAGATTTGACGCATAACACACATTATTCAACAAAATAATTTCTTGTTACACTGATTATTTTTCACTACTCAACAATTGCAATCATTCCTTTTTGCATTAAACATTACTACTCTCATACAAATGTTCTGGTCATTTCAAGTTAGATTTAAAAAAAAAATTGAGCTAAAATAAAGCACAAAAAAACTTTCTAAATTAAAACTCCTTTTTCTTTTCTTCTTTCATTCATATTCATGTTCTCCAAACTAATGTTCCCAAGTTTCCTATGCTATAAGATGTGATGTATAAATGTACTATCTGAAAAATTATTTTAATATAGTCTTATATTTACAGACATACTTATATTATATGTTGTTTATTTTTTATCAATGTCTTGGAGAGTGATTTGTTGTCATAAGGTTTAAGGATGTAAAGATGTGTAAAATTAATTGCGTAAAAAGTTTGAAATTAAAGAAATGTTCTATGGAATATTCCAAATCGGTCAACACTGAACCGACTGGTCGACACCTTGCCTGCAACTTTCGGTGAGCAAAAAACCAGCAAGGTTGAAGTCAACCAGGTAGTCGATCGGTTCAAGGGAAAAAGCATCTGAAAGAAGAAGACGACATTTGCGCATCTCGTGTCAAGTAGGGGTTGACTGAACTTAATGAAGTGTCAATTAGTGACGTGGGAAATCACATAATTATACGAAAAACCTTTACCATAAACTTACTATTTCGTGCCAAAGCTGCGAGCCGCCTCCCAGACTCTCTCAAGCTCATTCGAGGTAAACCAATTTCACGTTCAAATTGAGTAAACAACGATACCCAAATGGTCATAAGAGTAAAAAAAATCGATTAGGGTTTTTGTTTCCATCTTGTAGAATACGCTAACATACTAGAATTTCTATGGTTAGGTTACTCCAAAGCGAATGCTAATTGTCATAAACGGCCGTTAACGTGCTAAGGCTTCGAAGTAAGAGATGTTTTGATGTGTGTTGCCTTTCAGCCTGCATCACAAAGTACTAGGTTATCTCTTTACATTTTATTAATACTTGAGACTTTGCTTTTATGTTATGCTTATGATTATGTGCTTTAATGTTATGTTATGATGACATTGAATCAAGGATTTTCTTTAATGTTACATTATAATAATATTGACTTAAAGATTTGCTCTTATTTTACGTTTATGATGCGAGTGATTTGAAGATGTTCTTTAGTGTTATGTTACAATAATATTGATTCGAGGATGTGACGTTTATGATAGTAGACTATTATGATTGAAATATAAATGAATAAGAAGAACGGTTTTAAAAAGGAAATTTCAAAAATTTATAAGTGCTATTTTTATTAAGTTTAATTCCATTTATGATCTATTTTATTTAATGTTTGTTTTTTAAAGATCATACAAACTACGTATTATATTTTATATTGAAATTTTAAATTGAATTTGTTTGAAAGTCTTCCGTTGTTCAAGTTTTTAAAGCATGACACTTATCTTTTTACATTTTCAACAAAAATGAATGGTTTAAAGATAAAATTAGAAGTAGTGCACTACGAGGTGTTACAATAAATATGATGCTCTTCAAGATGATCCTTGTCCTCTAGGGTGATTTTTGAAAAATGATGCATTTTCTTTTGGTTATTTTCCCATAACCAATTAGTCAATTTTGATTATGCATTTAACAATATTGTCACTATCAATTTGGTTCCAAAAGAAAAAGTTCAGAAGTTTGCATTTGTGGCAAAGAGTGAACTTATTGTAGAATTTGAAACATAGTCCTTGGGCTTTTTTTTTTGTTGTATGATGTCCCATGAAAGTCTTCAAAGTTGTGTAGTCATGTTACAATAGCCACTCAAAGGAGTACATATTGGTGATAAGCTGCTTGTCACTTGTCGTTGCTAAATTGATGGCTTATTTTAAAATTGGAGGCTTGAACATGTGAATTCCATCAGTGATGTCAGGCTGGAAACCACACACAAAAGTTCCAACTTCGAACCCAATTCCTCAATTTCTCAAATTTTAGTTGTTAATCACAAAAAAATCCTATTTGCATGATGTGAGATAGTGTTTCTTTGAAGTCTTCAGAATATATGGGACAAAATCGAGCCTTGATTTCATCTTCAAATGCCACCTTCATCATGGAATTTCACTCCTTGCTGGTTTGATCTATCCATTGCAACCATTGATTAGCTCCCCCTTTTAAAAGAAAAGATGCAAAGGAAACTTTTTTGGTACTATGTTGTTCCATTAACATGCCAAGGAGGCTCAATACTATATCACGGACCAAGGCTCATAATCTACTTAGCATTTTTACTAATGAATTTACCTTTTTTTTTCTTGCAGGAGTTGATCTTATTGGAGACCTCACTTGGAGCACTTGGAAGGATCATCATTTGGCCCATGGGAATTTGTCCTCCCGGCCCTTTAATTATTGTAATTTTTGTTTTGAACCTTTCTTTGGTAAGCTCTAGCCTTCTTGTATGAACTATTTATAATTGCATCATGCATTAAATTGTTGGTTAGGATTAGATGTATGATGGTGGATGATGGGTTGAAGACTTAGCCAATAAAGGAGAAAAGCCCTACAACAAATTGGACTCAAAGGTAAACTTGTCCTAAAGGAGAGCCCACATTTAAGGTATGTAGTTTGCAGGTACAAGTGTTAGTGGCAACAATGATCAAAGAGTTGGCAGAGTTTCGGCCATTTATCAAGATTTGGCGCGGCTTCAATATTGGTCGTGGATCTGGCACACGCAGGCAGCAACGCTGGCATCGGGTAGGCGTGCGTGGGCAAGCCTCCAGCCATCGAATGAGGTGCGCGCGGATGGCATCCTAGCCGCTGGATAGCACACGAGGAAGCAGCTCATGGTCCGTTCGATCAGTGCACGCGGGAAGCATTCTGGTTCGTCGATGGGCACGCACACAGATCCAGCACCATGATCGCTGATTGGCGCGCTCGGCTATACCTGGTCCACTCGATTGGCGTGCACACGGCCCCTCATTCTAGCCGCCAATTACACCTTCATCTAAGGGTTCAAATCCTTCCTTCATTCTTGCCAAACCCTAATCATCCACCCTAGCATTTTCTATTTAAGAATAGCATTGGTGTGTGCAAACAACTTTTTCCATTTTTATGAGAATTCTCTTTCCCTAACCGACGAGTTAAAAGACCTTCGGGTATTCCTCGATTTTCTAATAGAGTGGTGATATGCCAAGGGGGCCCATTACGAGATCTCAAACTCGGGCCCATAATTTAATTAATCAATTTTTTAATGACTTCTTGACACAAAATCCCTTAGAAAAGGGTTGTGTTCAAACCCACAAATTGATAGAAAATGTGCTCAGTGTGTGTGAATGGAAAATGGCAAAAATAGGGGAAAGTATGATAATAAATGCAAGGAATAAATAAGGTGAAGGTATGTGCTATGGAGTGTGGCCGAACATGAAGGTGAAGAAATGGTAAAAGTGCAATAAAAATATAAGAGATTAAAGGTGTGAAAATGTGTGTGTAAGGTGAAGAAAGGGAGATGAAGATGAAGGAATTAAAATGCAAATAAAATAAATGGTGGAGTGTGTGAGTTTGATGGCTGAAAATTAAAGGTGAGAGTGCGTGTGGAAGTGTTGCGGAAATGAAAATAATGGAAATACCTTTGGCGGATCCGTAGAGCGATCTTACGGTTTAAGCTCTCAGATAAACGAATTTTCGAAGAAAATCGACCACCTAGGGCCTAGGTTTTCATCCTCAATCCTAATCCCAATGGAAAATGTGAGGGAAAAAATATGAATTAATCTAGCAACCCAAAGCTAGATTAATAATAGAGGGCTACTCCACTTTGTTCAAAGAACCAAGGAAAAACACCTAAGGCTAACCACCTTGGAGTAGAGAAATAGAAATTTTATAAATGAGCAAATGTTTTCATACATGCACCAATGCCATGAATTTATAAAGTCCTAGGGTGGATCATTAGGGTTTCCATAAGGATGAATGAATGGTGGCCCTTCGATGAAAAAGGATGGATGGCTAAGATCAAAGCAAACAAGCACACATCCTAGGAAGGAGATGAATGTCATGCCTAAAGGGATCAATGGAAGGAATCTTCCCACATCATCAATCCATGTTGCCACTAACTCTTGTACCTACAAAATCATATCTTTAAATGTGGGCTCCTCTTGGCTTCCTTTGGACTCTATTTGTTGTAGACTTTTTCCTTGAATATTTGAGTTGAAATTTTTCAACCCATAATCCACCAACATTCATCTAATCCTAACCACACAATCTAATGCATGTAATGCAATTATAAAATCCATACAATAAAGGCGAATGTATGCCAAATAAGTTTGAAATAAAAATTACAAATTAAATTAGGCCAGAAAGACAAATTCCCATGGGCCAAATGGTGACTCCTCCAAGCACTCCTTATGCATTCCTTCCAAAAATTATACCTACAAAAGAAAAACACGTAATAAGTAGGGAGATGATTAAAAGTTTGGGAATTTGCCAATTTTCTTTTAAAAATGCAACCCGAGGCATGTCACTTTTCTCTTTTTGCAGGTTTTGACCCCATTGTGGATTTCACATAGGAGCCGACTTCAGAAGATATGGACAAGCCCCTGCATAGCCTTCATTGGAGCCCTTACACCGAGACTTCAAGTAGCCATATGGGAATTTGTCTTCCCGGGCCTTTAAATGTGTAATTTTTGGGTTTGAACTTATTTGGCATACACTAGCCTTTTTGTATGAATTATTTATAAAATTTCATCATGCATTAGATTGTGTGGTTAGGGTTAGATGTATGATGGTGGATGATGGGTTGAAGACTTAGTCAACAAAGGAGAAAGCTACTTCAACAAAATGGACTCAAATCAAGACTTAGCCCAAAAGAGAGCCCAACTTTAAGGTATGAATTTTGCAAGTACAATTGGTAGTGGCCACAAGGATGGATGACATGGCAATTTAGCACCATTGATCAAGCAAAACAAGGAAAGCACCTCCACCCTTGGATGAAGCACAAGGATTGCAATCTTGTCCCTTCATCTTGGTCTTCATCAATGGCTCCAATCCTTTCTTTCCTAATCATCCACCCTAGGTTTCTCTATTTAAGCATAGCATTGGTGTGTGTAAAAAAACTTTTGCCCAATTTATAAAATAACCTATTTCCCTACACTTTGTGTTGGTTTGCCTTCGAGTTTCCTCGGTTCTTCAATCGAGTGGAGTAGCCCTCCATTGTTAGCCTAGCCTTCGAGTTGCTAGGTTAACTCTTACCTCATTCCCTCACCTTTCTCCATTGAGAGTTAGGAGTTGAGGACGAAAACCTAGGCCTACGGTGGTCATTTTCCTTCGGGAAAACGTGCACCCGAGAGCTTAAAACGTAAGAGAGTTCTTCGGGTCCGCCAAAGGTATCCATTTTATATTTTCCATTCACACATTTCACACACATTACACCTTTTAAATTTCGGCCATCGTCATCACACACCTCACTTTTATTTTTCTTGCATTTTCTATTCATCTCCTTCATTTCTCTCTACACAATTTTTCACACACTCCATCCACCTACTTCTTGTCATTTATCTATGCATTTTCTTCCATTTTGTTCTCTTAATATCCGGCCTCCATAATCACACACTATCACTTTCATTTATTTGCATTTTATTCTCTATTTTTTCTTCTCTTTATTTTTTGTTTCGTGCAACACATTTCACCCGAGCACTTTGAGCCTATTTTGTGGGTTACACGGCCCCTTTTCTAAGGGTCACCATGTCAAGTGGTATCAGAGCACGAGGTGCTTCCCACATGCATTTTAGTTGTCTTTGGCGTTAGCCAAAAGTTGACACAAAATCGGGAAAGCCGCTCTTACTTTCTAGCATTATTTTCATTTCTATATTTGTGCTAACTTGTGCTATATTTCTCATGACATATGCTGCCACATTTCTTGTCATTTATTAGCTTAAATATTATGGTAAAATGTGGAATTAATGTGGACACAATTTCGGCCAAAGGTTAGTAACATTTTCCCTCGGTTTTTCTCATTTTATTGTTCTCAGTTTCTTCCTTTGTTGGCTTGGTTTTTCTTTAGCTTGATATCTATGTTTGAACCATGTTTTGCATCTAAATACTTGTCAAATGACTAGAGGTTAAATCTGAATTTTTTTTTTTTATTCATGAAATCGACCCTAAAATTAATGCTATAAAATAGGCCTACATGTGTTATCCTTTTCCGATTTTTCTAGTATGTTTATGCTCGAATTTTATGGCACAACATTGAAGTAAAATCGGCCATAGTGAATATTATGTTAACATGAAAAATTCTGCTATGTTTAATGGAAATTTCAGTGTGTTATCCTTGATAAAACTAGTGCTTGAAATTTAATACCTGCTGTTTTTGAAGTTAATTAGTTAGTTTTAATATTAATTTGAGTGATTCTAGTTCAAAGTTGATAACTTGATTGAATTTGGTTGAAATTCGTGGTACTAGCACGTTGTTGAAAAAAAAAATTTATTCTAAAATTAGTTTGCTAAGTGTTATTGAATTTTTCCTAAGTTGTTTTCAATACTCCAAATTAAATGTTAATTGTGAGCATGGTCCTTATTCTCTTATTGTCTTAGCTAGGAAGCATTCTTTAGAGCCAGAAATTCATCTAAGACATTAAATAGATAAACACTTCACTAATTTATGAAGAAACAACTTAGTCAAGAGTCTAAATTTGAATTTTAAAATTAAAATACTTAGACATTACTAATAGAAGTGGATTAACACGTGACACACCCCACCAAGATCAAAATTGGGTTAGGGACACTTCCCCTCCCAAACATCTCGAGGGTGAGACTAGCATGCAAGGTGGCATGCAAGGTCAAATCAATGTCTTAACGGGCTTGGTTACTAACCTCACCCAACAAATCAAGGACGTTTCCCTTGAAATTGCCCAATTTAAGGAACACATGAACCACCATCCCCGACGAGAATCCCATGAACGGAATCCTTCACGTGAGACCTCCTCTAGATTTATTTCCGAACGTCCTAGACGTCGAACCCCTTTCCAACAACCCTTAGAGGAAGAAGAATGGGCTGAGCCCCAAAGAAGGAGATCCCGTTATGAATAGGAGGATGAGGATTGGGCGGGAGATGATGAAGAGCATTATCGTCCAAACCGTCATAGGGACCACGATGACCTCTGTAACGTTCAGATCACAATTCCCCCTTTCAATGGAACATGTGACAGGCACACATTTTTAGATTGGGTTGATAAAGTTGAGAGAGTTTTCGAATGCCATGATTACTCCGAGAGAGTAAAAATACAACTTGCCTCCCTCGAACTCACGGGCTAGGCCGCACTGTGGTGGTCCAACCTTAAAGCTCAAAGGATGCGATCTATAGGATACCCCGTCTCTACATGGAATTCAATGAAAGAATTAATGCATAAGAGGTTCGTTCCCCGACATTATAAACATAAACTCTTCCATCAACTCCACAACCTCAAACAAAATAGCCTCTCCGTAGATGAATACCTTACAGAATTTGAAACTCTCAATATGCCTTGTGCTATTGATGAGCCGGAAGAACAACTTATCACAAGGTTTATTCGTGGATTGAATCGTGACATTGGTGATACGGTTGAGATGCAACAATTAGAGGCCATGGACATGGTCATTCAATTAGCCTTTACGGTGGAGAGACAACTTAAGAGAAAACGAAAGACCACTTTTCCGAACAAATTTCCACCTAGGAATTTAGACCAAGACAAACCCAAGCCGCATGGAAAAATGAGGATAAAAAGCCAATTAACTGTAATTGGCCACCTAAAGCACCATTCAACCAAAACAAACCCCCTTCGGCGGATAAGGATCAATCGAACCCATCTAAAGGAAAAAGAGCTCGTGATGTCCAATGCTACAAGTGTTTGGGAAAAGGACATTACACAAATGAATGCTCTAACCATCGAGTGATGGTTATTAAGGAATCAACCGAAGAATGGGAAAGCAAAAATGACGAAGGTCAATACCTCGAAAAAGAAAAAGAAGAGGTAGAAGAGGAAAGTGAGCACGAGTCGGATGAATGTTTGGCTCAAGAGGGACCACTTTTGATGGTTATAAGAAGGGCCCTCATTTCTAAGAATGTGAAAGAGGATTGCCAATGTGAAAATATTTTCCAAAGTAGATGTGCAATCAAGGATAAAGTTTGCTCCATGATTATAGATGGTGGAAGCTGTGTCAATGTAGCTTCCCAAGATATGGTTAGCAAACTTGGGTTAGAAATGACTAGCCACCCTAAGCCATATAAATTAAGATGGTTAGACAATAAAGATGACATCAAGGTGACAAAGCAAGTGACTATCAATTTCACTATTGGTAAATATAAAGATGCGATTCTTTGCGATGTCGTTCCTATGAACACGAGTCATCTTCTATTAGGAAGACCATGGCTTTATGACCGTAGGGTGCAACATGACGGATTCCTCAATAATTATAGCTTGAAATTTGGCGGTAGGACCATCAAATTACTTCCTATGACCCCTGAAAAAATAGCACAAGACGATGCAATTAAGAAAGAAGAAAAGATTAAGGAAAATTTTTTCTGGGTTGAGAGCTGCTGTCACGAAGAGAAAGACCGTGATCTTAGTTCTTTTTAGAGACCGTGTTATGGAGCTTGGAGATATACCTTTACCGTTCCAAAATTTGCTTAAGAATTATCAAGACGTCTTCCCTGAGGAACTACCACCCGGATTACCACCCATTAGAGGAATAGAACACCAAATTGACCTCCAACCCGGAGCTATGTTACCTAACTATCCGACCTATAGGATGAGGCATGAAGAAGCCAAAGAATTACAAGAACAAGTCCAAGAGTTATTGGGAAGGGGATACATTAGAGAAGCGATGAGTCCTTGCGCCGTGCCTACATTATTGGTACCCAAGAAAGACGGCACTATGAGGATGTGCGTCGATAGTCGAGCTATCAATCAAATCACTATTAAGTATAGATACCCGATCCCTAGACTCGAAGACATGTTAGATGAATTAAGCGGAGCATCGATCTTTTCCAAAGTCGACTTGAAGAGTGGTTATCACCAAATACGAATGAAAGAGGGTGATGAATGGAAAACTACCTTCAAAACTAAATATGGATTGTTTGAGTGGATGGTTATGTCATTGGGACTTACAAATGCCCCGAGCACCTTTATGAGGCTAATGCACCATGTTCTTAAGGATCTCCTTGGGAAGTTTGTTGTTGTTTATTTCGATGACATCTTGGTGTATAGCCCCAACCTCCCACAACATGTCAACCATCTCAGGATACTTTTTCAAACTTTCCGTCGGGCTAAATTGTTTGGAAATTTAACTAAATGCTCATTTGGTCAAGAGAAAGTTTACTTTTTGGGCTTCATTATTTCAAAAGATGGCTTGGAAGCGGACGAGGATAAAGTTAAAGCCATCAAGGACTGGCCCACACCTAATAATATCACTGAAGTCTGTAGCTTTCACGGAGTACCCTCTTTTTATAGGAGATTTATTAAAGACTTCAGTTCACTAGTCGCTCCTATTACCGATCTCACGAAGAAAGGAGTGGAATTCAATTGGACTCTTGCTTGTCAAAGTAGCTTCGACCTCATTAAGGAAAAACTTTGTCAATCCCAAGTTTTAGCACTTCCTGATTTCAATAAGGTTTTTGAGATCAAAAGTGATGCCTCTGGAATTGGCATTGGTGCCGTATTGATGTAAGAAGGTAAACCTCTTGCATATTTTAGCGAGAAATTGAAAGGAGCTGCTCTAAACTACTCCACATACGACATGGAGTTTTATGCCGTGATAGGAGCTATTTAGCACTCGCAACACTATCTTCTGTCAAAAGAGTTTGTGATCCATTTCGACCACCAATCCTTGAAACACATTAAAAGTCAGCACAAACTCAACAAAAGACATGCCAAATTGGTGGAATTCTTGGAAAGATTTCCATACATTTTGAAATATTTGAAAGGATCTGATAACACCGTTGCTGATGTTCTATCACGAAGACGCGTCCTCTTAACGGAATTAGGCGTCCGATTCTTCGGATTTGAATGGATTAAGACTATGTATGAATCCGACAAAGATTTTGGAATGCCCTACCTAAATTGTCAAAACAAAGTAGAAGGAGGATATAGTGTTGTTGATGGATTTTCGTTAAAAAGTGGAAAATTATGTATTCCTGATTGCAGTCTTAGACAATGTCTTCTTAAATAAGTTCATGGTGGAGGATTGTCTGGACATTTTGGAGAGAAGAAAACCCTAGAGCTTTTAAAAGAAATATTTTATTGGCCTCATATGATGAAAAACGTGCACCATTCTGTTGAGCAGTGCATTATTTGTAAGAAGGCTAAAAGCAAAGTTCTACCCCAAGGACTTTATCTTCCTTTACCAATTCCTACACACCCTTGGGTAGAAATTAGAATGGATTTGGTTTTAGGGTTACCACGGACGGGTCGTAATAAGGACTCCATCTTAGTTGTCATGGATAGATTCTCCAAAATGGCGCACTTTATCGCCTGTAATAAAACTGATGACTCTGCTGCTATAGTCGATCTATTCTTCAAGGAAATAGTTAGACTCCATGGAGTGCCCCAATCAATCGTGTCGGATCGCGATACTAAATTTTTGAGCACTTTTTGGAAGACCTTACGGAAGAAATTGGGGACTAAACTATGCTTTAGTACATCATTTCATCCTCAAACCGACGGTCAAACGGAAGTGGTTAATAGGACATTGGGAACCCTTCTTCGTACTGTTGTGGGTAAGAATCTAACCAATTGGGACATAGTGCTACCCCAAGTAGAATTCTGTTACAACAGAAGCCTTCACTCCACCACCCAACAAATGCCCTTTGAGGTAGCCTATGGATTTAATCCGATTTCACGACTGACCCTCATTCCCATTCCGACCTAGGACCTTGTAAACCTTCAGGAGCTAGCAAAGCAGAGCAAGTCAAAAAATTATATGAAAAGGTTCGCCAAACCATTGAGAAGAATAACACTAATTACGCTAAGCATGCCAATAAAGGACGAAAAGAGGTAATCTTTAACGTTGGAGATTTAGTTTAGCTACACCTTCGAAAGGAAAGATTTCTAGCCAAGAGACGATCTAAACTCCTAGCTAGGACTGAAGGTCCCTTCAAAATCTTGGAAAGAATTAATAATAATGCTTATAAACTGGAGTTACCTGGTGAATATGGGGTGTCATCCACCTTTAATGTTCAAGATTTGTCCCCTTACATTGGAGAATTGGGACATGAAGAGGAAGCTGAGCTAATAGATTTGAGGTCAAATCCTCAGCCACCCGGAGGGGATGATATGCCAAGGGGACCCATTACGAGATCTCAAACTCGGGCCCATAATTTAATTAATCAATTTTCTAATGACTTTTCTCTTTTTGCAGGTTTTGACCCCATTGTGGATTTCACATGGGAGCCGACTTCAGAAGATGTGGACAAGCCCCTGCATAGCCTTCATTGGAGCCCTTACACCGAGACTTCAAGTAGCCCAATGGGAATTTGTCTTCCCGGGCCTTTAAATGTGTAATTTTTGGGTTTGAACTTATTTGGCATACACTAGCCTTTTTGTATGAATTATTTATAAAATTGCATCATGCATTAGATTGTGTGGTTAGGGTTAGATGTATGATGGTGGATGATGGGTTGAAGACTTAGTCAACAAATGAGAAAGCTACTTCAACAAAATGGACTCCAATCAAGACTTAGCCCAAAGGAGAGCCCAACTTTAAGGTATGAATTTTGTAAGTACAATTGGTAGTGGCCACAAGGATGGATGACATGGCAATTTAGCACCATTGATCAAGCAAAACAAGGAAAGCACCTCAACCCTTGGATGAAGCACATGGATTGCAATCTTGCCCCTTCATCTTGGTCTTCATCAATGGCTCCAATCCTTTCTTTCCTAATCATCCACCCTAAGTTTCTCTATTTAAGCATAGCATTGGTGTGTGTAAAAGAACTTTTACCCAATTTATAAAATAACCTATTTCCCTACACTTTGTGTTGCTTTGCCTTCGGGTTTCCTCGGTTCTTCAATCGAGTGGAGTAGACCTCCATTGTTAGCCTAGCCTTCGGGTTGCTAGGTTAACTCTTACCTCATTCCCTCGCCTTTCTCCATTGGGAGTTAGGAGTTGAGGACGAAAACCTAGGCCTACGGTGGTCGTTTTCCTTCAGAAAAACATGCACCTGAAAGCATAAAACGTAAGATAGTTCTTCGGGTCCGCCAAAGGTATCAATTTTATCTTTTCCATTCACATATTTCACACACATTACACCCTTTAAATTTCAGCCATCATCATCACACACCTCACTTTTATTTTTCTTGCATTTTCTATTCATCTCCTTCATTTCTCTCTACATGATTTTTCACACACTCCATCCACCTACTTCTTGTCATTTATCTATGCATTTTCTTCCATTTTGTTCTCTTAATATCCGGCCTCCATAATCACACACTATCACTTTCATTTATTTGCATTTTATTCTCCATTTTTCTTCTCTTTATTTTCGGTTTCATGCAACACATTTCACCCGAGCACTTTGAGCCTATTTTGTGGGTTACACGGCCCCTTTTCTAAGGGTCATCATGTCAAGTGGAGAGGTCCTCCATTGTTCCCCTAGCTTTGGGTTTCTAGGTGAACTCTTAAGCTTTCCCTCACCTTTTCTCTCTTGAGAGTCTAAGGTTCGAAGAAGAAAACCTAGGCCTACTGTGGTCGTTTTCCTCCGGGAAAAAAGTGCATCCGAGAGCACACGTAAAATAGCTCTCGGGTCTGCCAAGGGTATTTCCATTTCCATTTCCATCTACATTTCTTGCACTCTTCATCTCCTCATATTCGGCCATACACATTTCATACACATCACTTTATTTTAATACATTTTCTTCTCCATTTTTGTTTCATCTTCTCCACGGTTTCACACACACCATTTCACCTTCATCTTTGCTTCATTTTCTTTTACATTTCATGCTATTTTATTCCTCTTCATTCTCGACCTCCTTCACACACTAGCCACCTTTCACTTTACTTGCATTTTCACCTCCATTTTGCTATTATTCTCCTCAGATTTGTGCCATACACTAATCACTCGAGCACTTATTTATTTTGTGGGTTATACATGGCTCCTTTGCTAAGGGTCACCGTGTCAAGTGGTATCAGAGCACAAGGTGCTTCCCAAGATGCATTTTGATGCATTTGGCTCGGCCTTGTCGATAAGGTTTATCGAGTTAAAACCATAGCACAAAACTGGGGCTAGCCACTCATCTTTCTAGCATTTTTGGTTCTATTTTTATGTTGTTCTTTAGCTATGATTAACATGTTATTTGCAGGTTATTTTATGTTCATTTGGTAGTTTAAATCATTAAGTTAAATTCGGATCACATGGTTTCATGAAATCGACTAAGGTGAGCATCTAGTTCCATCCCCTTTTGTTCTCGGTTTTATTGCTATATTAGTTCTCGGTTTTTGCATGATTTAGCTTCGGTTTCTTCAGCCTTATGATTTTTGTTTGAACTAATGTTTGCATCTAAATATTTTCCATCCACTTAATACAAAAAGCTATTCATATTGATGCATGAAAATCGGCCAAAAACTAATCCTATGAAATCGGTTTCTATGGCTTTGTTACTTCTCGGGTTTCTAGTACTTTTGTGCTTGGTTTTCATATCATTTTGTTGGTGTTTTGCACATAGATTTATCTTGTGAATCATCTATCATAAGCTAGCATTTGAGTATACAAAATATGTTTGCAAGAATGTATCAAAATAGAAGTGAATATCGGCCATATCGACACATTGCACAAACCAGAAATTCTGCTACATTAGACCGAAAATTTGCATATTAATCTTGATTAAAACTTGTGATTTTATTGTTAGATCTTGCTGTTTTTGGATTTATTAAGTTTGTATTAAGATTATCTTGAGTGAAACAAGCTTAAAGTTGAGAAATTTGGTTGAATTTGTGGTACTATAACACTTATTGAAAATCTAATTTCTAAAGTAGTTTACTAAGTGTTTGTGGAAATTCCTAAGTTGTTTGATGACTTCAAATTTTAAATGTTAAGTCTTGATTATGATTTCATTAATTATTGTCTTAGCTAGGAATCATTCCTTAGTGACTAAAACTCACCTAAGACCTTAATTAGATAATCACCATCACTAATTTAAGATAAAAACAACCTAGAGAAGAATTAAAATTTTAAAATGGCAAACTTAAAAATTGGACTTAATTAATTGCCTAACGCTTAGTAATGACAAATAGGAGTGGATTTACACGTGACACGCCACATACTCAAGATCCTAACCGAGCTAGGGACACTTCCCCACCCGAACATAATAGACAAGAGGGTGAATCTAGCATGCAAGGTGGCATGCAAGAACAACTCAATGCCTTAACGAGATTGGTTGGCACTCTCACCCAACAACTCAAGGATGTTTCCCTTAAGATGGCCCAACTTAGAGAACACATGAGAAACAATCCTCGTAGAGAATCTCATGAACAAGATCCTTCCCGAGAAACCTCCTCAAGGATTATAACCGAATGTTCTAGACGTAGAACACCTATCCAAAGACACATGGATGGGCCGAACCCCAAAGAAGGAGACCCCGTTATTATGACTCGGAGGATGAGGATTGGGCCGGAGATAATGAAGAGCAATATCGCCCGAATCGTCGCAAAGACAATGATGACTTCCACAATGTTAAGATCACCATTCCCTCTTGCAATGGAACTTGTGACAGACACACCTTTTTAGATTGGGTTGATATGGTTGAGCGAGTTTTTGATTGTCACGATTACTCCGAAATAGTAAAAATCCAACTTACCTCACTAGAACTCATGGGTCAGGCAGCACTTTGGTGGTCCAACCTTAGAGCCCAATGTAAGAGGACTATAGGATACCCTATCTCCACGTGGAACTCCGTGAAAAAATTAATGCACAAGAGGTTCGTTTCGCGACACTACAAACATGAACTCTTTCATCAACTCTACAATTTACGACAAAATAGCCTCACTGTAGATGAATACCTCACCAAATTCGAGACACTCAATATGCGTTGTGCTATTGAGGAGCCTGAGGAACAACTCATCGCGAGGTTTATTCGTAAATTGAATCGCGATATAGGCGATGCAGTTGAAATGCAACAATTAGAGGCCATGGACTTGGTCGTTCAACTAGCCCTCACGGTGAAAAGACAATTAACAAGAAAGAGTAGGACCAATTTCCCAAGCAAATTTCCATCTAGATATTTAGACCAAGACAAACCAAAGCCTCCCTGGAAAAATGAAGAGAATAGACCAATTAACCGTAATTGGCCCTCAAAAGCACCAGCTAGTACTGACAAAACCCCACCAACGTACAAAACCCAAGAAAACTCTTCTAAAGGACAAAGAGCACGTGACATTCAATGATACAGATGTCTCGGCAAAGGACATTATGCCAATGAATACTCTAACTGTCGTGTGATGGTAATTAAAGAATCTACTGGTGTAACACCCGGTTCTTTAGAACTAAGTCTTATTTCTTTCTAAAATTAATGACACACTTTAAATGATGATAGTAAATGTAGGGTTATTGAGTGACTAGGCAAGGGTATAAGGGTAACTTGAAATTTAAAAGTTGATAACCTATCAAAGGGAAGAGATTTAGTGATAAATGCACTATAGCCGCCACTGTTTCATCTTTACTCCTTTCGGTATTCGACTGAAGCTCAGCAGAGCTCTCGGAGATTCTCCCACCCGATTTCCCTTTTAACCTGGTAAGTTTTCCTCATTTCTCTAGAGTTTAAGTAGTTAGACAACTAAGGGAGTATAATGTGGGGATTTCGCGGATGTTGTCAATGAGTATAGATTCGGGTTTAGTGTAAAATTTGGGGATGCTCAGTGAATAGAACTCCTAACTGTTCACTTAGGTTTTCTGAATGCTTTAGAATGAGGATTTGTAAGGATTGGCTTAATGCTCTGTTTATGGTTCTAGGTGAGCAATTTCGAAGCAACTCCTAACCGAGTATTCACCAGGAATCCAGGTAAGTGAAGTATTATGTGTGCCTTCGGGCCTACATCACAAATTAGTAAGGTTATGCCTGTTTGAGTGTTTTCTTTATGTCATGCATCATATTTTTGAAGAAACACGAAAATGAATTTACATGGAATGAATGGTAAGGCATGAACAAAACGTGTTATGATAGCTATTAAGGGAACTAATCCGCCCCTTAATTGATTTAGTGGATTTATAACATTGAGAGATTGATCCCACTCCCAAGGGAACTGAGGGATCAGATTAGCTATTAAGGGAACACATCTGCCCCTTAATCGAGTAGAGGATGTATAACATTGGGAGGATTGATCTCACTCTCAAGGGAACCGAGGGATCAGACTAGCTATTAAGGCAATCCACCCGCCCCTTAATCGAGTAGAGGATGTATAACATTGGGAGGATTGATCTCACTCCCAAGGAAACGAAGGGATCAGATCAGTTATGAATGAAAGTGAATGCAACTGAGATGAGAAAGTAGAAATTTGCATGTTTAGGAATTTTGTGTTTCAGCGTTTTAGCATCTCATTTTCTTACCGCTTTACTTACTTAGCATTATGCTAATAGATGAGTTTTGTGATGTAGGTGTTGAGGATACTGCAGGTGATTTCCTTGTGTGCACAGATGAATAGATGAGGTTGGAGGAGTACATTCATGCTTCGGTCTAGTAAACTGATGAGGCGGGTTAACTGGTGTCAGTTGTATGAAAGTTTAGTTGACAATGTTTCAATTTAAGTGTGTTGAATTTTCATGACCGTAGTGGTTTCAATGTTTTGGATACCCTTTTTTTGAGATTTACTGATAATAGTATTCTGTTGGGATTTTACGTTGGTATTCACTGGATTTTAGTAATACAATGGTTTGAATTGTTTCTGAATGGTTTCAGTGAAGTGAGTAAATTCCTTTCCGTAGTTAGAGTTGTTGTTCTGTTCTCTGTCATTAGATGAAGTCTATCGGCAGATGTTGAGTTGTTATTCTGTTCTCTATCGGTAGATGAAGTCTATCGGCAGAAGTTGAGTTGTTGTTCTGTTGTCTATCGGAATATGTCCTCAGTGGAAGCCATCGGATGATACAGAATGTAATTTGTCGTTTAGTAATCGATATATGTAGCTTGTTTTACTGGTGGATGTATGATAAAGCCGATCGGATAATGGCTGACGTCACCGGTGGATGTAGGAAGTGTTTTGTCATTTTGTGACCGGATGATGGCTGACGTCACCGGTGGATGTAGGAAGTGATTTGTCGTTTTGTGACCGGTTGATGTAGCCAAAGTTTTATCGCTTGTCACCAGGGAAGCCTTCTGGTTCCAGTTTCAGCCTCTTCCGTTGACTTTGCTCGGCGGTAGATATGTTTGACTTCTGTAACTTTTCGAGTATTTCACGATTTAAACCCTTATTTCCTTTGGCCGATTGTTTCTTACTATTCCAATCGATTATTTAAACATTTCTTTTATATTGTTTTGTTTAACTCTATTTTTGCTTAAATGATTTTCGCTGCTAGTTTTTTTTTTAAATATTTCGAGGTTTTAGAAAATGTCAAATTTTGACTTTCGAGCGAAATTTTAAATTTTGTCCAAAGTTTCTTAGTTATATTCGGGTTAAGTGTAGCGATCTGGGTTTATATAATTCGGGGCGTTACAGTATGGTATCAGAGACATTCAGTTAAACCGTTCAAAAGATTACTCATCAGTGCCAATCGTTGCATGGAAGTACTTCAACAACTGTAAGTGTTTATGTTAACCTTAGTTAATAGATATTTAAGAGTGTAAATAACCCTGTACAGGAACTTAGTACAATGGCCAGACGCCCAGGAAGACCTAGGATACCGAGGTAAATGCCAGACTTGAGGAGTGAGGAGGAACCTAGTGTTATTAGACAGCTGACAGATTTGGTACGTCAGCAAACAGACTTAGTACGTCAACAGTCCGATCAGTTAGGAGTGTTGTTGAACCGAGAAGTACAAGGAAGTGCCAACTCGGGTTCTAGCAATGAACATTCAGGAGACCGATTCTGGAGGCTTCAACCGCCCACGTTTGATGGAAAATCATCTAATCCGATTGTTACTGAAGAGTGGCTTAGGAAGATTGAAAGTATGTTTAGGTGTGCCAACGTCGGAGAAGGAGACAAGGTCACTCTGGCGACATTTCATTTTGCTGGAGACGCTCAACTTTGGTGGGAGACAATTGAGACCACCACTGATATTCTGACTATGGCTTGGTCTCAGTTCAAGGACATTTTCTTTGAAAAGTATTTTAACAGCACCATCCAGGCCACAAAGAAGGTGGAGTTCCTGAACTTGAAGCAGTCAGGATCTGTGGCTGAGTACGTCAGACAATTTGAGTCTCTGTCCAGGTTCACTGGACACCTTGTTCACAAGAATGAAGATAAGGTGTTTCTATTTATGCAATGACTGAAGCCTGATATGTACAGAGGGGTCAAGTTTTCGAGTTTTAAAGGTTTACCTTTCAGTGAAGTTGTGTCCACAGCATTAGAGGTGGAAGAAGCTGAAATGAAATGTTCTGGACCGAAGGAAGCCCCACGAAAGTTCGTCCAACCCCAACAACAGAGAGGAATGAAGAGGCCAAATGAAGGCCAGAGTAGCCAAGGATCAGGGAGGAAGGTACCGGATAATAAGAGGTATCCCCAGTGCCCGAAGTGTCTGAAAAGTCATTTGGGCGAGTGCAGATTCGGGTCAGGTAAGTGTTTCAACTGTGAGGGATTTGGACATACACACAGAGATTGCCCGAAGCCTAGAATCACCCGATGCTTTAATTGTAACAAAGTCGGCCATATCAACAGAGACTGCCCAGCTTTGAAGAGCGGCCCTGCTTTGATTAAACCCAGGATATTCTCCATGATGGAGTCGGGTGAGGAACAGCCTGCTGTTGTGTCATGTACTATATTGATCAACTCTGTGCCTGCTTTTACTTTAATAGATTCTGGAGCAACACATTCCTTTATAGCATTTGCTTTTACTGTTAAGTTAGATGTGCAGTTTACCCCTTCCATGCATGTGTTTAGTGTTGCATTACCTTCCGGTGAATGCATGGACTCTAACCAGGTGATGCGTGACAGTGTTGTGTTAGTAGGAAACGTAAGTCTACCTGCTGATCTTATTATTATGGACATAATGGGATTTGATGTCATCCTAGGAATGGATTGGTTGTTTAAGCATTATGCCACAATAGATTGTCGGACTGGAATTGTTAGTTTTCAACCCCGTGGTGGTTTAAACCATACATTCTAAGCTCTGAAGAAGAGTAAGGAAATGACTGTAATGACTTCTATCAATTGTAGACCCTCCTCATGCAGGGAGTATTTGTGCTTTTTGGCCAATGTTTTAGACACACAACTAGTAGAAAAATCAAACCCCAAGAATGTTTTAGTTGTCCAAGATTTTCCGAAAGTATTCCTAGATGACCTTCCTGGCTTGCCACCAGATAGAGAAATTGAATTCGTTGTGGATGTCTACCCAGGCGCTGAGCCTGTATCCAAGAATCCATATAGACTAGCGCCAACAGAACTTAAGGAATTGAAGAAGCAGTTAGAGGATTTGTTGGAGAAAGGGTTCATACGCCCTAGCTTTTCACCATGGGGTGCACCTGTTCTTTTTGTCAAAAAGAAAGATGGATCAATGCGTATTTGCATAGACTATAGGGAATTGAATAAGCTAACTGTCAAGAACAAGTATCCACTGCCGAGGATTGATGATTTATTTGATCAGCTTATTGGTGCAAGAGTTTTCTCTAAGATTGACCTTAGGTCCGGTTATTACCAGCTGAAGGTTAAATCTGAGGATATTCCAAAGACTGCTTTTTGCACGAGGTATGGACATTATGAGTTTTTGGTCATGTCCTTTGGATTGACAAATGCACCAGCAGCCTTTATGGATCTCATGAATAGAGTGTTTCATGAATACTTGGATAAGTTTGTCATAGTGTTTATCGATGATATTTTAATCTATTCCCGTACTAAAGATGAGGATGCCAGGCATTTGAGTTTGGTGTTGGGAATACTTAGGCAGCACCAACTTTGTGCCAAGTTTTCTAAGTGTGAGTTTTGGTTGGACAGAGTTCACTTTCTTGGTCATGTGATCTCTGGAGATGGGATATCTGTTGATCCAGCTAAGGTTCAAGCAGTTAAGGAATGACCCCAACCAAGAAATGCTTCAGATATTCGAAGTTTCCTTGGATTAACAGGATATTATAGAAAATTTATTGAGGGATTTTCAAATATTGCAACACCCCTTACTAAGTTAACAAGGAAAAATGTGAAATATATATGGACTGATGAATGTGAGCATAGTTTCCAAACCTTGAAACAGAAACTGACCAATGCTCCAATCTTAACCCTTCCAGTTGAAGATGGTAAGTTTAGCATTTACTGCGATGCCTCCAAAATTGGTCTTGGTTGTGTTTTAATGTAGGATGGAAGGGTAATAGATTATGCCTCTAGACAGCTGAAAACACATGAGAGGAATTACCCTACGCATGACTTGGAATTAGCTGCAGTAGTATTTGCACTTAAGATTTGGAGGCATTACCTGTATGGAAAATCCTGTGAGATATTTTCGGATCATAAGAGCCTGAAGTATATTTTCACACAGAAGGAACTAAACATGAGGCAACGTCGATGGTTGGAGTTTGTAAAGGACTATGATTTTGAGATTAAGTACCATCCCGGCAAAGCAAATGTTGTGGCAGATGCTTTGAGCAGAGTTACAACACTAACCCCAACCATGATTTTTGATATGTCACTAGCCTTAGAGTCAGAATTCCAGAGGTTTAATCTAGAAGTAGTATCCAGTGTATCAGCTATACTTTCAGCCATAACCTTAAAGCCTACCATTTTTGAGAAAATAAAGGAAGCTCCGACGAATGATGATGAGTGCAACAAATACAAGTTAAGCATGGATTCTACAGACGGGTCAGATTTTAACCATTCTACCGATGGAATCCTTAAATTTAGGAATAGATGGTTCGTTCCTGCCATTAAAGAACTTCGTAATGAAATTCTTTCAGAAGCACATTCTTCCAGGTTCTCTGTCCACCCTGGGAGTACAAAGATGTACAAGGACCTTAGACAACATTATTGGTGGCCAGGTATGAAAAGAAGTGTGGCAGAGTATGTGGAATCATGTCTGGTCTGCCAGCAAGTCAAAGCTGAACATCAGAGACCTGCAGGAGCATTACAATTCTTACCAGTTCCCGAATGGAAATGGGAACAAATAGCGATGGATTTTGTTATAGGATTGCCTAGAACAGTAAAGGGACACAATGCAATTTGGGTTATAGTCGACCAACTAACCAAATCAGCTCATTTCCTACCAATAAAGGTGACTTACTCGATCGATAAACTTGCTGAATTGTACGTGAAGGAAATTGTTAGGTTACATGGAGTTCCAGGTACCATAGTTTCAGACCGAGACTTTAGATTTACATCTAAGTTTTGGAAAAGTCTGCATAAGGCTATGGGAACACAGCTTAGTTTTAGTACAGCTTTTCACCCTCAGACAGATGGACAATCCGAAAGAACCATCCAAACATTAGAGGATATGCTTCGTGCATGCACATTGGATTTTCAAGGTTCTTGGAGCAAGTATCTATCCTTAGTAGAATTCTCTTACAACAACAGTTTTTAGGCAACAATAGGAATTGCACCGTATGAAGCATTGTATGGACGAAAATGCAGATCACCTTTGTACTGGGATGAAGTTGGGGAAGCACAGTTGCTTGGTCCTGACATTGTGCAGCAAACGGTTGAGAAGGTTGCCCTCATCTGACAGAAAATTTTGGCAGCTCAGAGCCGACAGAAGAACTATGCAGATTCCAGGCGTAGAGAATTGAAGTTTGAGGTAGGTGAAGAAGTTTTTCTCAAGGTGTCACCATTTAAAGGAGTTGTGAGATTTGGAAAGAGAGGAAAGTTGAGCCCTAGATTTATTAGACCATTTACTATTCTGAAGAGAATTGGGAAAACAGCATATCAGTTAGAGTTATCAACCTCTATGGTAGGGATTCACAATGTGTTCCACGTCTCCATGCTTAAGAAGTGTGTACGATAGATTGTGGAACAGCAGAGTATTTGTAACGACCCCGTTTCCCAGCAAGATATTGTCCGCTCTGGGGATTGGGCCGCAGCCCAATATCCTCCCCTCACGGCTTTGTTTGGCGAGAACTTCCCGGAAGGTCACCCAACTTGGGATTGCTCTCGCCGAAGCACTTTTAACTTCGGAGTTCTTATGGGATCCGTTGCCAATCGTGCTCCAAAACGCGTCTTGCTATTTAGGGAGGGATCTCTTACATATGTTTCATTTCCACATACTTCCCCAAGCGCTGTGGGATTGTGACGACCCCCTCTTTACGACCCGTCACCTTCCGGCTCGCCCGCGCGGACGTACCGCCATCCGGGTTCCGGTTCGTGCAGCCATCGTACCATACTTACAGATACGGGTCATCACAAAATGACCCGGATCTGTAAGTATGGTACGATGGCTGCACGAACTGGAACCCGGAAGGCGGTACGTCCGCGCGGGCGAACCGGAAGGTGACGGGTCGTAAAAAGGGGGTCGTCACAATCCCACAGCGCTTGGGGAAGTATGTGGAAATGAAACATATGTAGAGAGATCCTTCCAACATAGCAAGACGCGTTTTGGAGCACAATTGACGACGGATCCCATAAGAACTCCGAAGTTAAGAGGGCTTCGGCGAGAGCAATTCCAGGTTGGGTGACCTTCCGGGAAGTTCTCGCCAAACAAAGCCGTGAGGGGAGGATATTGAGCTGCGGCCCAATCCCCAGAGCGGACAATATCTTGCTGGGAATCGGGGTCGTTACAAATGGTATCAGAGCCTGTACCCAACCGGAATTGTGGCCAACGAGGACGTTGGGCCCCCGAGGGGGGGTGATTGTGATGACCCGGATCTGTAAGTATGGTACGATGGCTGCACGAACCGGAACCCGGATGGCGGTACGTCCGCGCGGGCGAACCGGAAGGTGACGGGTCGTAAAAAGGGGGTCGTCACAATCCCACAGCGCTTGGGGAAGTATGTGGAAATGAAACATATGTAGAGAGATCCTTCCAACATAGCAAGACGCGTTTTGGAGCACAATTGACGACGGATCCCATAAGAACTCCGAAGTTAAGAGGGCTTCGGCGAGAGCAATTCCAGGTTGGGTGACCTTCCGGGAAGTTCTCGCCAAACAAAGCCGTGAGGGGAGGATATTGAGCTGCGGCCCAATCCCCAGAGCGGACAATATCTTGCTGGGAATCAGGGTCGTTACAGTATTGAAGTTCATCCTACTCTTACATATGAGGAGAAACCAGTAAGGATCTTAGACTATGCAGTGAAGGTATTGCGCAACAAAGAGGTTCTACTAGTGAAAGTCTTATGGCGTAACCAGAACTTTGAGGAGACGACTTGGGAGCGAGAGCAAGACATGATGGACCAACATCAAGAACTATTCAGGTACTGAATTTTGAGAACAAAAATCTTTTAAGGAGGGTAGAATGTAACACCCGGTTCTTTAGAACTAAGTCTTATTTCTTTCTAAAATTAATGACACACTTTAAATGGTGATAGTAAATGTAGGGTTATTGAGTGACTAGGCAAGGGTATAAGGGTAACTTGAAATTTAAAAGTGGATAACCTATTAAAGGGAAGAGATTTAGTGATAAATGCACTATAGCAGCCACTGTTTCATCTTTACTCCTTTTGATATTCGATTCAAGCTCAGCAGAGCTCTCGGCGATTCTCCCACCCGATTTCCCTTTCAACCTGGTAAGTTTTCCTCATTTCTCTCGAGTTTAAGCAGTTAGACAACTAAGGGAGTATAATGTGGGGATTTCGCGGATGTTGTTAATGAGAGTAGATTTGGGTTTAGTGTAAAATTTGGGGATGCTCAGTGAATAGAACTCCTAACTGTTCAATTAGGTTTTCTGAATTCTTTAGAATGAGGATTTGTAAGGATTGGCTTAATGCTCTATTTATGGTTCTAGGTGAGCAATTTCGAAGCAACTCCTAACCGAGTATTCACCAGGAATCCAGGTAAGTGAAGTATTGTGTGTGCCTTCGGGCCTACATCACAAAACAGTAAGGTTATGCCTGTTTGAGTGTTTTCTTTATGTCATGCATCATATTTTTGAAGAAACACGAAAATGAATTTACATGGAATGAATGGTAAGGCATGAACAGAACGTGTTATGATAGCTATTAAGGGAACTAATCCGTCCCTTAATTGATGTAGTTGATTTATAACATTGGGAGATTGATCCCACTCCCAAGGGAACTGAGGGATCATATTAGCTATTAAGGGAATCCATCCGCCCCTTAATCGAGTAGAGGATGTATAACATTGGGAGGATTGATCCCACTCCCAAGGGAACCAAGGGATCAGATTAGCTATTAAGGGAATCCATCCGCCCCTTATTCGAGTAGAGGGTGTATAACATTGGTTGGATTGATCTCACTCCCAAGGAAACGAAGGGATCAGATCAGTTATGAATGAACGTGAATGCAACTGAGATGAGAAAGTAGAAATTTGCATGTTTAGGAATTTTGTGTTTCAGCGTTTCAGCATCTCATTTTCTTACCGCTTTACTTACTTACCATTAGGCTAATAGATGAGTTTTGTGATGTAGGTGTTGAGGATACTGCAGGTGATTTCCTTGTGTGCACAGATGAATAGATGAGGTTGGAGGAGTACATTCATGCTTCGGTCTAGTAAACTGATAAGGCGGGTTAACTAGTGTCAGTTGTATGAAGGTTTAGTTGACAATGTTTCAATTTAAGTGTGTTGAATTTTCATTACCGTAGTGGTTTCAATGTTTTGGATACCCTTTTTTTGAGATTTACTGATAATAGTATTCTGTTGGGATTTTACGTTGGTACTCACTGGATTTTAGTAATGCAATGGTTTGAATTGTTTCTGAATGGTTTCAGTGAAGTGAGTAAATTCCTTTCCGTAGTTAGAGTTGTTGTTTTGTTCTCTGTCACTAGATGAAGTCTATCGGCAGATGTTGAGTTGTTATTATGTTCTCTATCGGTAGATGAAGTCTATCGGCAGAAGTTGAGTTGTTGTTCTGTTGTCTATCGGAAGATGTCCTCAGTGGAAGCCATCGGATGATACAGAATGTAATTTGTCGTTTAGTAATCGGTATATGTAGCTTGTTTTACTGGTGGATGTATGATAAAGCCGATCGGATGATGGCTGACGTCACCGGTGGATGTAGGAAGTGTTTTGTCGTTTTGTGACCGGATTATGGCTGACGTCACCGGTGGATGTAGGAAGTGATTTGTCGTTTTGTGACCGGTTGATGTAGCCAAAGATTTGTCGCTTGTCACCAGGAAAGCCTTCTGGTTCCAGTTTCAGCCTCTTCCGTTGACTTTGCTCGGCAGTAGATATGTTTGACTTCTGTAACTTTTCGAGTATTTCACGATTTAAACCCTTATTTCCTTTGGCCGATTGTTTCTTACTATTCCAATCGATTATTTAAACATTTCTTTTATATAGTTTTGTTTAACTCTATTTTTGCTTAAATGATTTCCGCTGCTAGTTTTTTTTAAATATTTCGAGGTTTTAGAAAATGTCATATTTTGACTTTCGAGCGAAATTTTAAATTTTGTCCAAAGTTTCTTAGTTATATTCGGGTTAAGTGTAGCGAACCGGGTTTATATAATTCGGGGAGTTACAACTGGAGAGTGAGAAAGTGAAAATGACGAAGGACAGTACAATAAGGTTGAAGAAGAAACAGTAGAGGAAAGTGATCAAGAAGCCGATGATTGTACGGCTCAGGAAGGATCTCTACTACTAGTCATAAGGCGAGCCTTGATATCTAAGAACGTGCACGAAGACTGTCAACGTGAGAATCTCTTCCAAAGTCGTTGTGCAGTCAAGGACAAGGTTTGCTCGATTATTATTGACGGTGGAAGTTGCGTTAATGTAGCTTCACAAGAAATGGTCAGTAAGTTAGGGTTGGAAACCACTAACCACCCTAAGCCTTATAAACTAAGTTGGTTGGATGATAGAAATGACATCATGGTAACTAAGCAGGTAACCGTAGACTTCACCATTGGAAAATATAAGGACTCGGTTCTTTGCGACGTTGTCCCAATGAGTGCCAGTCATATTCTATTAGGATGACCATGTCATTTGTAACGATCCCTTTTCCCAGCAAGATATTGTCCGCTCTGGGGATTGTGTCGTAGCCCAATATCCTCCCCTCACGGCTTTGTTTGGCGAGAGCACTTCCCGGAAGGTCACCCAACCTGAAATTACTCTCGCCGAAGCACTCTTAACTTCGGAGTTCTTATGAGATCCGTTGTCAATTGAGCTCCAAAACGCGTCTTGCTATTTTGGGAGGGATCTCTTACATATGTTTCATTTCTATGTACTTCCCCAAGTGATGTGGGTTCGTAACGGCCCCTCCTTCAATAGTCGAACCCTCCGGCCCAGGTCAGCCCCAGGATCCGCGGAGCTTTACCCACCTCCGGCCCAGGTCAGCCCCAGGATCCGTGGAGCATGGGTGGTCCTCACAGATTCGTTGAAAGACGGGTCGACACAATCACCCCCCCTCGGGGGCCCAACGTCCTCGTTGGCCACATTTCCGGTTGGGTACAGGCTCTGATACCATTTGTAACGACCCCTTTTCCCAGCAAGATATTGTCCGCTCTGGGGATTGGGTCGCAGCCCAATATCCTCCCCTCACGGCTTTGTTTGGCGAGAGCACTTCCCGGAAGGTCACCCAACCTGAAATTACTCTCGCCGAAGCACTCTTAACTTCGGAGTTCTTATGAGATCCGTTGTCAATTGAGCTCCAAAACGCGTCTTGCTATTTTGGGAGGGATCTCTTACATATGTTTCATTTCTATGTACTTCCCCAAGTGATGTGGGTTCGTAACGGCCCCTCCTTCAATAGTCGAACCCTCCGGCCCAGGTCAGCCCCAGGATCCGCGGAGCTTTACCCACCTCCGGCCCAGGTCAGCCCCAGGATCCGTGGAGCATGGGTGGTCCTCACAGATTCGTTGAAAGACGGGTCGACACAATCACCCCCCCTCGGGGGCCCAACGTCCTCGTTGGCCACATTTCCGGTTGGGTACAGGCTCTGATACCATTTGTAACGACCCCTTTTCCCAGCAAGATATTGTCCGCTCTGGGGATTGGGTCGCAGCCCAATATCCTCCCCTCACGGCTTTGTTTGGCGAGAGCACTTCCCGGAAGGTCACCCAACCTGAAATTACTCTCGCCGAAGCACTCTTAACTTCGGAGTTCTTATGAGATCCGTTGTCAATTGAGCTCCAAAACGCGTCTTGCTATTTTAGGAGGGATCTCTTACATATGTTTCATTTCCATGTACTTCCCCAAGCGATGTGGGCTCGTAACGGCCCCTTCTTCAACGGTCGAACCCTCCGGCCCAGGTCAGCCCCAGGATCCGCGGAGCTTTACCCACCTCCGGCCCAGGTCAGCCCCAGGATCCGTGGAGCATGGGTGGTCCTTACAGATTCGTTGAAAGACGGGTCGTCACACCATTACGACCGGAAGGTACACTATGATGGATTCCTCAACCACTACATTTTTAAATTTGGCGGAAGGATGATCAATTTACTACCTATAACGCCCGAACAAGTGGGTCGCGACGAGGCCATACGTAAAGAAGGAAAGATAAAGGAAAATCTTTTCTTATCGAAATGTGGGTTGATGTCAAGAAAGGATCAAAAGCACTCCCTTATCAAGTGGCATCTTAATCCCCTATATGACAAAGAGATGCCTTACCAATTGGAAGATGTATCATTATGGCATCAAGAAAAGAAAGGGATAAGTGAGGAGAGTATTTTTGAGATTTGTAGTATGATCATTGATCCACCTCATTCCTTTCCAAATATTGGGAGAATCCACTTTCCTTCACACCCATGTATGAAGAAGTTAGCCTATGGCCTTGAACCTACATATTGCACTACTTTATTCCTTATTGGAGATTGGCAAAAGAAGAGGGATTTTACACCCAATGTGCTCAACGAAGGCCTAGTTCACAATTGGGTGAATTATCGAAACAACTAGCCCATCCATGTGATTACCATAAATTCTACCATCGAACTAAGGACAAGGTTCAATTGAATGAAGAGCTTGCATTTGTGGTCTTAAGGATAAACGGATTAATTCTTTGGTCAAAAGAGTATAATGGGAACCTAATACTGCCACATTCGGAATTTGACTACTTGGGAAACCTTCACTCCATCACTGAGCAATTGCCCTCCAAAGTAGCTCACGAATTCACTCATTCCACCTTTGCCAAAGAAATTTTTAGTAAGACCACTCGACTACCAATAATATCCTTGTCATCCATCTTTATTGCCCAAGGTTTGTCCCCTTACATAGGGAATATAGCTCGTGAAGAAGTGACTGAATCATTGGATTTGAGGTCAAATCCTCAGTCACCCGGAGGGAATGACATGCTAAGGAGGCCCAATACTAGATCACAGACCAAGGCTCATAATTTACTTACCATTTTTACTAATGAATTTGCTTTTCCTTTTCTTGCAGGAGTTGATCTTGTTGGAGACCTCACTTGGAGCACTTGGAAGGATTCATCATTTAGCCCATGGGAATTTGTCTTCCCGGCCTATGAATTATTGTAATTTTTGTTTTGAACCTTTATTTGGCAAACTCTAGCCTTATTCTATGAACTATTTATAATTGCATCATGCATTAGATTGTTGGTTAAGATTAGATGTATGATGGTGGATGATGGGTTGAAGACTTAGCCAATAAAAGAGAAAAACCCTTCAACAAATTGGACTCAAAGGTAAACTTGTCCCAAAGGAGAACCCACATTTAAGGTATGTAGTTTACAGGTACAAGTGTTAGTGGCAACAAAGATCAAAAAGTTGGCAAAGTTTCAGCCATTGATCAAGATTTGGCGTGGCTTCAATATTGGTCGTTGATCTGGCGCGTGTGGGCAGCAGTGCAGTCATCAAGCAGGCACGCGCGGGCAAGCCTCCAACCATCAAATGAGGCACGCGCGGATGGCATCCTAGCCGCTGGATAACGCGCGAGGGAGCAGCTCCTGGTCCGTTCGAGCAGCGCACGCGGGAAGAATTCTGGTTCGTCGATGGGCGCTCACACAGATCTAGCGCCATGACCACTAATTGGCGTGCTCGGCTATACCTGGTCCACCTGATTGGCGCGCGCACGGCCTTCCATCCTAGCCGCCGATTACACCTTCATCTAAGGGTTCAAATCCTTCCTTCATTCTTTCCAAACCCTAATCATCCACCCTAGGATTTTCTATTTAAGCATAGCATTGGTGTGTGTAAACAATTTTTGCCATTTTTATGAGAATTTTCTTTCCCTAACCGACCAGTTAGAATACCTTAGGGTATTCCTCGATTTTCTAATTGAGTGGAGAGGTACTCCATTGTTCCCCTAGCTTTGGGTTGCTAGGTGAACTCTTAAACTTTTCCTCAAATTTTCTCTCCTCAGAGTCTAAGGTTCGAGTAAGAAAACTTAGGCCTACGGTGGTCGTTTTCATCCAGAAAAACGTGCACCCGAGAGCACACGTAATATAGCTCCCAGGTTCGCCAAGGGTATTTCCATTTCCATCTACATTTCTTGCACTCTTCATCTCCTCATATTCGGCCATACACATTTCATACTCATCACTTTATTTTAATACATTTTCTTCTCCATTTTTTTTTCATCTTCTCCATGGTTTCACACACACCATTTAACCTTCATCTTTGCTTCATTTTCTTTTTACATTTCATGCCATTTTGTTCCTCTTCATTCTCGGCCTCCTTCACACGCTAACCACCTTTCACTTTACTTGCACTTTCACCTCCATTTTCTTACTCTTCTCCTCGGATTTGTGCCATACACTAATCACCCGAGCACTTGTTTATTTTGTGGGTTATACACGGCCCCTTTGCTAAGGGCCACCGTGTCATCCATGAAGCGCAAACAATTGATCCACTCATTTGAACCATTTGGTAAGATCTTTGCCATAAAACTTCGAAAAAGAAGTATTCGTATTTTAGGGGAGATTACTAATTGGTTGCATTCTCCTTGTCATGACTCGGAGGTGAACCTAACAGAACCCTGAACTGAACAACTCGATCTCTCAGTCCAAGGATTTGGATCGCAACGGAAGACTTGAAAACATAATAAAAGCTCAGAAATCGACACAGTTATCACAGATATAATAGCACGACAATTAAATAACAGTTTAACAAGTCTCAATATCTAAATTCAAATCCAATAGTCTCATACACACTTAAGTAAAAGAAGTCTCACCACGAAACTCATAATCACTCAAACAAAGAAACAAATAAAATGGATCACTGCCACACTCCAGAAAATGACTACTCTTTTCCTTGTCTAGAAAGAGAGGGGGTCGTTTGGGGTGAGTGACTAACTCAGTAGGAATGTTATACAAAATGCAATGTACATAAAATTTCTTTTACCTTTTATCTCAAAACATGATTGGTTTTCCAACATCTTTCAAAGAAAGCTTTTTTCCAATATTTTAAGAAAACAAGCTCTCGAGCCACCGATGAGGCGATAAATTTAAAATTGTTGTATACACAGATAACTATACAGAAATAATGTTATCATTGTGTCTTTCACATTAAAAATCACCTCAATGACAAAAGAGGGTCACTCAAGGACCCCTCTTGCACACTGTCACATAAAGGTTGAGATTCAAAGATCTATCAATACCTCATGCGCTAGTAAGGAATAGAAGTAACGGCGATCCAAAGATTCATCAACGTTACTCAGGTAGTTGACAAGCAAGCTCAGCAAGTCAATACTCGTAAACCAAAATAAATAAACAAACATACCCTCATTAGCTTTAGGGATTCAAAACTCAAGAAGTGCATCATCACCGCCTTATTACTCATTTCTGTAATGGTGCAAACAAGATAACCTTCACGCATAAGATGTACTAGGATATTCTCTTAATACATTGACATCAACATTGTACAAAGTATCAAGATGATTCATCTTCCCAAATATATATACACGTAAAAACGGACGTGCTAGCAAGCATGATAAGTCGTGTTTTATATAGGTGAAACTCACAAAAATAATTTTTTTTTTTTAAGAAATAAACCTCACCAAAATAGGTTTTTTATTTTATAAAAGGCAATAAACCCCTACCTCGACGATTACAGCTCTTCTTACGCATTAGAGCAACGAACTTAGGTATTGGCTCAAAGTCCATAAACCCGTTGAAGACTAAAATAAAATTAATTATATAAAAATCTAACTTAACAATCAGCGAGAAAAATGAATGATTCCTATAGTAGGATTAGAAACCCAATTCATAAATAATATAAATGGCCGCGAGCTTTGCTGAGGCATACATCGCCAAAGTGATAAATTTACTAAAAAATAAAAGTTATGTGGTCGACCAAAACCTTGAAGCGATCGATCGGATCAAGTGTAACACCCCGAAAATCCACCCGGATTCCCAGTGCGCACAGGGACTACTCTGAGATAAACGAGACTCTTTTTGACTACTATCTCATCCACGTAACTACTAACGCAAGGAATTTAAAGCTAAGTCTCCTGCCATACCTGGTTTCATTAACTCATTAAGTTCTCCTAATCTCATTCGCTTAAACTTCCAATAAAACTCACGCAACAAAATTAAAACTAACCTCTTGAAGCTCTCTTATGTCTTACCTAGCTTCCTAGACTCACTAATTTTCTTTAATCCTAACCGTTAAGCACCACGGCGTCCTCCCTGAATATTTCGACAGAGTATCGACTGAAAATGACTCCCCCAAAATGCTAGGTACCTGCAAACGAATCAAATCCTCAACCAGATCCAAAATATTTCTAACCATCTGACCAACATACAAAATCTCTAGACAATCATCATCAGTAGAAAGATCGTACTATCAACCCAAAATGAAAAAAATTCACAGTATAAGGTGACACATCACCCTTAACTATGACAATATACAACCACTACACAATATCCCCACAAAATAAAAACAAAGAGAAGCCCTACTCCCCATCAATGCCGAGCCATAGCTCCTCCTGGGTCGAGTTGCCCTAACACTGCCACTAGCCCGGGCCTTGGATGCACGCCACCAAATGCCATCTATCTACTAGTCAGACTCTCGATACTCACCCTCCTCCTCTACGGCACCTACACCACAGAACACACGGTAAGCTCAAAGCTTAGTAAGTAGAGTGCTGAAAATAAATATGAACCATGAAAATAAGTTATGCAATCATAACACATGCACGTCACCTCCGGCCCGAGTCCAACCCGGGATTCGCAGAACACATCATCTCTAGCCCGAGTCCAACTCGGGATTCACGGAGCATGTCACCTCTGTCCCGAGTCCGACCCGAGATTCGCGAAGCCATGTCACCTCTGGCCCGAGTCCAACCTGAGATTCGCGGAGCACGTCACCTCCGGCCCGAGTCTAACTCGGGATTCGTGGAGCCACGTCACCTCCAGTCCGAGTCCAACTCGGGATTCGCGGAGCACGTCACCTCTGGCCCGAGTCCAACCCGGGATTCGCGGAGCCACGTTACCTCTGGCCCTAGTCCAACCCGGGATTCGAGGAGCACGTCACCTCCGGCCCAAGTCCAACCCAAGATTCTTGGAGCCATGTCACCTCCGGCCAGAGTCCAACTAGAGATTCGCGGAGCCACGTCACCTCCGGGCCGAGTCCAACCCAAGATTCGTGGAGCACGCCACCTCCGGCCCGAGTCCAACCTGAGATTTGCGAAGCCACGTCACCTCCGGCCCAAGTCCAACCCTGGATTCATAGAGCACGTCACCTCCGGCCCGAGTCCAACCCGGGATTCGCAGAACACGTCACCTTCGGCCCGAGTCCAAATCGGGATTCGCAGAGCCACGTCACCTCCGCCTCGAGTCCAACCGGGGATTCGCGGAGCCATGTCACCTCCGGCCCGAGTCCAACTCGGGATTCGCAGAGCACGTCACCTCTGGCCCGAGTCCAACCCGGGATTCGTGGAGCCACATCCTGCACAAGACTCCTGACATACGTACAACTGACTCACAACCTGCACAAGACTCCCAACATACGTACAACTAGGAGGGACTCAACCACCCAACTATTGGCCCAAGCAGACATCACAATAGCTCGCCAGGAAGAAATCAACTATCACCCTAACCTGGGCCATCACAGACACCCCCACAAGAGCACACAATGAGGGACTCAACCACTTAACCTTAGGCCCAAGCAGACATCACAATAGCACGCCAGGAAGGAATCAACTATCACCCTAACCTGGGCCATCACGGACACCCGCACAAGAGCACACCAGAAGGGACTCAACCTTGGGCTCAAGCAGACATCACAATAGCTCGCCAGAAGGAAATTAACTATCACTCTAACCTGGGTCATCACGGATACCCACACTACTACTTACCTAGTGTCCTAGCTCGCTAAGGATGCTCGGTTCCTTGTCCACCTACAACTCGACCTACGACAAATATTCAAACTTCATTAAAATCAAACTTACATTCACCAATTTACTCTCAAACTACTATTTTTAGCCTAACCCAACTAAAGCGTAACTAAACGGACCACTAATTTGGGTTCAGTAAAAACCGACCCGAAACTTCAGATGCGCGTAACTTTCGCGTCGGTTATCGGAATGGAACGATTCTAGCGGCCACGTACTCCTCTAATAGCCTAGTTTAACCTGTAAAAAAGAAATTTAAAACAAACGGCCGCAGCTAGTTCAAAAATAGAAAACCCTGATTCTGCCCTTACCTGGAATTTCCCCCATCACGGTTTTTCATCAATTTCCACTCATTTCCTCACCAATCAACCACCCTCATACCTAATTAACATAATCTAACAAAACCCTACCGCTTTAAACCAGAAAATCGAAGCAACCAATTTGGAGCCCCTCGATTTTTCGCCTAGACTGAGCTCCTTACGGCTATACGACCATCGCCGGTTCAAGGGTCGGCAACCCAAGCTGAGGACACCCAAATCTGCTGGTGATCGGAGCTCTAGCAGCTCGGCAACCCACAGCACAGACAAAACCAAAACAGAGCGAACCAAGCCTTACTGGTCGTTTTGCGCGCAGAGACGGGCCAGAAATGGTAGCCCTGATTTCGTTGCCGTCGTCTGACCGGAAAGACGTCGAAATCTCCAACGATTTTGATCGACGAGCGTTGCTCTCCTTCCCCCTCTCCCCTGTTCTGCTCTCGGCCGCTAAGAATACTAAATGGCTTCATTAGCCATTCAGTTGTTTTAAAACAAAACATAAAATTTTTTCTTTTAAAACAATATAATAATAATAATTAAAATAAAATGACATTTACCGTTTTGCCCTCCTGTAAATTCGGCCCCTCCGAAACTCCGTTAAATCTCATTCTTCGACCATTAAAATTCTATAAATTGACTCTCACCTCACCTCGGTCTAACTCCTCCACCAAAACTCCTGAAAAATAAATTAATTAACCTAATAGCTAATCTAACTTAAATTTATTAAATTAACCCAAAAAAATCTGGGGTATTACATCCACCCCACCTTATAAGAATTTTGTCCTCAAAATTCACGTGCCGAATAACTCCGAAAACTGTCGCTCCACGTCCCCCGTCCTCTAGGCTCTCCCAACATAGCTCTCTATCCCCGGACCATTTAACACTATCATAAATAAATAAATAAAATGAGGGTTCTAAGAAGTACTTACAGTTGGCGAAGCGCTCCCAGGCAGCGGCTGACTGTGTTAGATAATCCACTGAACGACATCGACCCCATCGCTCTGATACCATAACTGTAACGCCCCGAAAATCCACCCGGATTCCCGGTGCGCACAGGGACTACTCTGAGCTAAACGAGACTCCCTTTGACTACTATCTCATCCACGTAACTACTAACGCAAGGAATTTAAAGCTAAGTCTCCTGCCATACTTGGTTTCATTAACTCACGAAGTTCTCCTAATCTCATTCGCTTAAACTTCCAATAAAACTCACGCAATAAAATTAAAACTAACCTCTCGAAGCTCTCTTATGTCTTACCTAGCTTCCTAGACTCACTAATTTCCCTTAATCCTAACTGTTAAGCACCATGGCGTCCTTCTTGAAAATTTCAATAGAGTAACGCCTTAAAATGGTGCCCCCAAAATGCTAGGGACCTGCAAACGAATCAAATCCTCAAGATCTAGAATATTTCTAACCATCTAACCAACATACAAAATCTCTAGACAGTCATCATCAGTAGAAAGATCGTACTATCAACCCAAAATGAAGAAAATTCAAAGTATAGGGTGACACATCACCCTTAACTATGACTATATATAACCACCACACAATACCCCCACAAAATAAAAACAAAGAGAAGCCCTACTCCCCATCAATGCCGAGCCACAGCTCCTCCTGGGTCAAGTTGCCCTAACACTGCCATCAGTTGGGGCCCTGGTTGCACGCCACTAACTGCCATCTATCTACTGGTCAGACTCTCGGTACTCACCCTCCTCCTCTTCGGCACCTACACCATAGAACACACGGTAAGCTCAAAACTTAGTAAGTAGAGTGCTGAAAATAAATATGAACCATGAAAATCAGTTATGCAATCATAACACATGCACGTCACCTCCGGCCTGAGTCCAACCCGGGATTCGTGGAACGCGTCACCTCCAGCCCAAGTCCAACCCGGGATTCGCAGAGCACATCAACTCCGTCCCGAGTCCAACCCGGGATTGGCAGAGCCACGTCACCTCCGGCCCAAGTCCAACCCGAGATTCGAGGAGCACGTCACCTTCGGCCCGAGTCCAACCCAGGATTCGCAGAGCCACGTCACCTTCGGCCCAAGTCCAACCCGGGAGTCACGGTGCACGTCACCTCCGGCTCGAGTCCAACCCAGGATTCGCGGAGCCACGTCACCTCCAGCCCGAGTCCAACCCGAGATTCGCGGAGCACGTCTCCTTCAGTCCGAGTCCAACCCGGAATTCTCTGAGCCACGTCACCTCTGACCCGAGTCTAACCCGAGATTCGCAGAGCACGTCACCTTCGGCCCGAGTCCAACCCAGGATTCACGGAGCCACGTCACCTCTGGCCCAAGTCCAACCCGAGATTCGAGGAGCACGTCACCTTCAGCCCGAGTCCAACCCGAGATTTGCGAAGCTACGTCACCTCCGGCCCGAGTCCAACCCGAGATTCGCAGAGCACGTCACCCACGGCCCGAGTCCAACTCGGGATTCACGGAGCCACGTCACCTCCGGGCCGAGTCTAACCTGGGATTTGGGGATCCACGTCACCTCTGGCACGAGTCCAACCCAGGATTCGCTGAGCACGTCACCTCCGGCCCGAGTCCAACCCGGGATTCGCTGAGCCACATTCTGCACAAGACTCTCGACATACGTACAACTGATTCACAACCTGCACAAGACTCCCAACATACGTACAACTGCCCCACAACCTGCACAGAGAGAAACACCAACCCGGGATTCGCTGAGCCACATTCTGCACAAGACTCTCGACATACGTACAACTGATTCACAACCTGCACAAGACTCCCAACATACGTACAACTGCCCCACAACCTGCACAAGAGAGAAACAACAACCGCTTAACCCTGGGCCATCGCGAACCCACGCACAAGAGCACACCAGGAGGGACTCAACCACCCAACCCTGGGCCCAAGCAGACATCACAATAGCTCGCCAGGAAGAAATCAACTATCACCTAACCTGGGCCATCACGGACACCTGCACAAGAGCACACCAGAAGGGACTCAACCACTCAACCCTGGGCCCAAGCAGACATCACAATAGCTCACCAGGAAGGAATCAACTATCACCCTAACCTGGGCCATCACAGACACCCGCACAAGAGCACACCAAGAGGGACTCAACCACTCAACCCTGGGCCCAAGCAGACATCACAATAGCTCGCCAAGAGGAAATTAACTGTGACTCTACGGCTCGGCCTGGAGACCCACACTACTACTTACCTGGCGTCCTTGCTCGCTGAGGATGCTTGGTTCCCTGTCCACCTACGACAAATATTCAAACTTCATTAAAATCAAACTTACATTCACCAATTTACTCTCAAACTACTATTTTTACCCTAACCTAACTAAAGCCTAACTAAACGGGCCACTAATTTGGGTTCGGTAAAAATCGACCCGAAACTTCAGACGCGCATAACTTTTGTGTCGGTTATCGAAAACGAACGATTCCAGCGGCCACGTTGTAGCACCCGGTTTCAATTAAACTGAATTTAACTTATCAATTAATGATGTGCAATTTCATGGAAGAATTGGCAGAATTTCAGCTCAAGCAGCTGAGCTCTCTAGGCGATTTTGCTCGCCCGATTCTCCTTCAAACTAGGTAAGTTTTCCCTTCGTTTTCTTGAGATTTTGGTGGCTAGGTAGCAGAAAGAGTGCAATGTGCATATTTTTGATAATGTTGTGTGTGAGTTGAGTTTGGGTTTAGTGTTGAGCCGAGAATGTACGATGACCAGAGCTTCCAAACTAGCTCCATAGGTTTCTGAATGATATATAGAGTAAGGTTAGTGGTGGTCTAATCGGTATTCTGCTTATGACATTAGGTGAACAGGGCTTCCAGAGTAGTTGTAACCGAGCATTTCCAGGAGAGCCAGGTAAGTAAAGTATGCATGTGTCTTCGGGCCTACATCACAAAACAGTAGGGTTATGTATCTTGTGAATGATTTTGTATGTCATGCATCATGTTTTTGAAAGATTACGAAAATGAATTTCCATGTAAGAATGGTAAGGTATGAACTGAATGTGACAGACAAACTATTAAAGGAACTAATCCACCCCTTAACTTAAGTAGGGATTTATGACATTGGGAGAATTGATCCCACTCCCAAGGGAACCAAGGGATCAGATCAGCTATTAAGGGAATTCATCTGCCCCTTAATCGAGTAGAGGATGTATAACATTGGGAAAATTGATCCACTTCCTAAGGGAATCGAGGGATCAGATCAGTTTATGAATGAATGTGAATGCAACTGAGATGAGAAAGTAGAAATTGTATGTTTAGGATCTTATGTTTCAGTATTTCATTTCATTACTGCTTTGCTTACTTAGCATTAGGCTAATAGATGAGTTTTGTGATGTAGGTGTTGAGGATACTGCAGGTGAATTTCCTGGACACTCAGACGATTAGGTGTGGTTGGAGGAGTACATTCATGTCTCGGCCTGGTAAACTGATGAGGCGGGTTAACTGATGTCAGCAGTTTGGGGGTTTAGTTGATAAAGATTTAATCCGAGTATGTCGAGTTTTCTTGACAGTAGAGATTTAATATTTTGATTACGTAATGAGATTTACTGATACTAGTGATCTGTTGGGTTTTAAATGTTGGTTTTTACTGGATTTGAACAATATAATGATTTGAATTGTTTCTGAATGGTTTCAGTAAAGTGAAAAATCCCTTTCCATAGTTAGAGTTGTTATTCTGTTCTTCGTCGGTAGATGAAGTCTATCTGCAGATGTTGAGTCGTGTTGTTCTATCGGAAGATGTCTTCAGTAAAGCCATCGGATGATGTCCCAGTAAAGTCATCGGTACATGAGGTTTGTTCTATCGGAAGATGTCTTCAGTAAAGCCATCGGATGATGTTTCAGTAAAGTCATCGGTACATGAGGTTTATTCTATCGGAAGATATAGATTTTGCCCTACTGGTATGAGTGGGTATTATGCTTTGTCGTTTAGTGATCGGTATATGCAATTTACTCTATCGGAAGAAGGGAATGAGAGATTTTGTCGTTTTGCCATCGGTAGATGCGAGTCGCAAAACTTGTCGTTTTGCGATCGGTTGATGTTGGATAATTGACTTATCCGGCTGACGTCATCGGTAGATGTAATCTGCCAAGAGAAGTCTTCTTTTCCAACTCTTCTGGTTTACGTCATCGGCAGAAACCTTCTATTTTCTGTTTCTGCTTTATCTGTTGACTTTATTCATTTGCAGATGCGTTTGACTTCCGCGACTTCTCAAGCATTCCACGGTTTAAACTTTTATTTCCTATCTGCCGATTGTCTCTTAACATTCCAAGCATTTTCTCAGTTTTGTTTAACCATACCGTTGCTCAAATGATTTTCCGCTGCAAGTTTTAAAATATTCTAAGTTTTAGAAAATATCAAATTACGACTTTCAAGCGAAGTTTCAAATTTGAACTAGAATTTCCGAGTCATGTGCAAGTCTTGTGTAACGAACCTGGTTTATATAATTCGGTGCGTTACAGTATGGTATCAGAGACATTCAGTTAAACCGTTCAAAAGATTACTCATCAGTGTCAAGCATTGCATGGAAGTACTCCAACAACTGTAAGTGTTTATCTTAACCTTAGCTATTAGAAGTTTAAGGATGTACTTAACCTTGTACAGAAATATAGCAAATGTCTAGAAGACCAGGAAGACCAAGATTACCAAGAGAGATACCAAGTCCGAGGCGGGAAGAGGACTCTAGTGTAATTAGCCAGCTGACAGAATTGATGCGTCAGCAGACTGATATAGTGCGTCAACAGTCTGATCAATTAGGAGTGCTGTTGAGCCGGGAGAAACAAGGAAGTGCCAACTCGGGTTCTAGCAGTGAATATTCTGGAGATAGATTCCGGAGACTAAGACCACCCACGTTTGATGGACAGTCATCTGATCCAGTTATTGCTGAAGGATGGCTTAGAAAAATCGAGAGTGTGTTTAGGTGTGCCAATGTTGGAGAAGAAGACAAAGTCACGTTGGCCACGTTCCATTTGGCTGGTGAAGCTCAACTCTGGTGGGAAACAATAGAGACCACCACAGATGTTTTGGCGATGCCTTTGTCACAATTCAAGGACATATTCTATGGGAAGTATTTTAACAGCACGGTCCAAACCGCGAAGAAGTTAGAGTTTCTGAATTTGAAGCAGACAGGGTCGGTGGCAGAGTACAATAGGCAATTTGAGTCCTTGTCCAGGTTTACTGGACATTTTGCTCATAAGGACGAGGATAAGGTATTCAAATTTGTGCATGGATTGAAGCCGGAGATTTACCGAGGAATCAAATTCTGTGGCATTAAAGGCTTAACATTTAGTGAAGTTGTGTACACTGCTCTAGAAGTGGAAGAAGCTGAAAGGAAGTGTGCCGGACCAAAGGAGGTCTCGCAAACGTTTATCCAGCCACACCATCAGAGGGGAGTGAAGAGGCCAAGTGAAGGCCAAAATAACAAAGGATCTGGAAAGAAGGTACCGAATACCCAGAAGTTCCCTCAGTGCCCGAAATGTTCAAAGAATTACTTGGGGGAGTGTAGATTTGGATCGGGTAAGTGCTTCAACTGTGAAGAGGTTGGACACTTGTACAAGGATTGCCCAAAGCCCCGGGTCATTCGATGTTTCCATTGCAACAAGGTTGGCCATGTCAACAGAGACTGCCCAGCTTTGAAGGGTGGCCCTGTCAAGATTAAGCCAAGAATATTCTCCATGATGGAGTCCTGTGATGAGGACCGGCCTGCTGTGGTGTCAGGTACAATACTGATCAACTCTATACCTGCTTTTACTTTGATAGATTCGGGTGCAACACTTTCTTTTATAGCCTCTGCATTTGCTGATAAGTTAGACGTACGGTTTACTTCTTTCGAACATGTGTTCAAAGTTGCCCTACCCTCAGGTGAACGCATACACTCTAACCAAATGATACCTGATAGTGTTGTATTAGTAGGAAACAAGAACTTGCCTGCTGATCTCATCGTTATTGACATAATGGGATTTGATATAATCCTAGGAATGGATTGGTTATTTAAACATTATGTCACAATAGATTGTAGGACTGGAGTTGTTAGTTTTCAACCCCCTGGTGGTTTAAATCATACCTTCCAAGCTCTAAAGAAGAGTAAGGAAATGACTGTAACGACTTCTATCGATTGTAGACCCTCCTCATGTATGGAGTATTTGTGCTTTTTGGCCAATGTTTTAGACACAAAACCAGCAGAAGAATCAAACCCCAAGAATGTTTTAGTTGTCCAAGATTTTTCGGAAGTATTTCTAGATGACCTTCCTGGCTTGCCACCAGATAGAGAAATTGAATTTGTTGTGGACGTCTACCCAGGCGCTGAGCCTGTATCTAAGAATCCATATAGATTAGCACCAACAGAACTTAAGGAATTGAAGAGGCAGTTAGAGGATTTATTGGAGAAAGGGTTCATACGCCATAGCTTTTCACCGTGGGGTGCACCTGTCCTTTTTGTCAAAAAGAAAGATGGATCAATGCGTATTTGCATTGATTATTGAGAATTAAATAAGTTAACTGTCAAGAATAAGTACCCTTTGCCGAGGATTGATGACTTATTTGACCAGCTTAAGGGTGCAAAAGTTTTCTCTAAGATTGACCTTAGATCCGGTTATTACCAGCTGAAGGTTAAATCTGAAGATATCTCAAAGACTGCCTTTCGCACAAGGTATGGACATTATGAGTTTTTGGTTATGTCTTTTGGTTTGACAAATGCAACAGCAGCCTTCATGGATCTTATGAATAGGGTGTTTCACGAGTATTTGGACAAGTTTGTCATTGTATTCATAGATGACATTCTAATCTATTCTAGAACTAAGGATGAGCATGCAAGGCATTTGAGTTTGGTGTTGGGAGTACTTAGGCAGCACCAACTTTATGCTAAGTTTTCCAAGTGTGAGTTTTGGTTGGACAGAGTTCACTTTCTTGGTCATGTGATCTCTAGAGATGGAATATCCGTTGATTCAGCTAAGGTCCAAGCAGTTAAGGAATGGCCCCAACCGAAGAGTGCAACAGATATTAGGAGTTTTCTTGGGTTAGCAGGATATTATCGGAAGTTCATTGAAGGATTTTCAAAGATTGCTATACCCCTTACTAGGTTAACAAGGAAGAATGTGAAGTATATGTGGACTAAAGAATGTGAACGTAGCTTTCAAACCTTGAAACAGAAACTGACCAATGCCCCAATCTTAACCCTTCCAGTTGAAGATGGTAAATTTAGTATTTATTGTGATGTTTCCAAAATTGGACTAGGTTGTGTGTTGATGCAAGATGGAAAGGTTATAGCTTATGCTTCTAGGCAGTTAAAAGTACATGAAAAGAATTACCCTACACATGACTTAGAATTAGCTGCTGTGGTCTTCACATTAAAGATTTGGAGGCACTATCTATATGGACAAACTTGTGAGATATTTTCGGATCATAAAAGTCTGAAATACATTTTCATGCAAAAGGAACTGAATATAAGGCAACGAAGGTGGTTAGAGTTTGTCAAAGATTATGATTTTGAGATTAAGTACCACCCTGGCAAGGCAAATGTAGTGGCTGATGCTTTGAGTAGAGTGACCCCTTCAGTCTCTACATTGACTCTAGATATACCGATAGCTTTAGAGACAGAATTCCAAAGATTCAACCTGGAAGCTGTATCTAGTATGGCGGCTATGCTTTCGGCCATATCTTTAAGGCCTACCATTTTGGTGAGAATAAAGGAAGTTCAAATGAATGACACTGAATGCAATAAATATAAGTCGTGCATGGATTCTACTAACAAGTCAGATTTCAACTGCTCAGTTGATGGAATTCTCAAGTTTCGGAACAGATGGTTTGTTCCGGCTGATACTGAACTTAGAAAAGGAATCCTATCTGAGGCACATTCTTCTAGACTCTCTGTTCATCCCGGGTGTAATATCCGGCTTGTACGGATTTCAGATATAATATATTTTATTGTTATTCTATTATATAATGACACTTTTGGTAAATATGTCAAAGCAGGTCTGTTTCACGAAAAGAAAGCGTCATTATGATCCTAACGATTAATAGGAATTTTAAGGAAATTATGAGAATTTTCAGAGTTTAGACGCTATATTCCGAGTAAATACATTTCTCGTAATGTAAAGGACGTTTTCGTAAAAAAAGTAAACGAGGTCCAAATTGCGAACGGACAGTTTTAATAGAGCCCCGGTAATGAATGGAAATTATTGGCAAAATATGGAGTTTTCGAGAATCCGAATCGTTAGCCGATTAACGAAACGAAGAACGAAACAAGAACTAAGGGCAAAATGGTAATTTGCAAACCAAATTTTATAAAATAACAAATCACCTCTCTTCTCCCTCACTTTTCTTTTCTTCTCTGCTTCTCACGATTTCCAGAGAGCAAAATTCTCTCTTTCTCCCTCGCGACTTCTCTCTCGGCCGCGACGATTTCTCATCGATCCGACCTCCGTTCTTCCTCCGGTTCTTCACGTTTTCTCTTCCGGTCAACGCTCTAGGTAAGTCTCTATAGTTTTAGAGCGTTTATTTTGATTATTTCAGAGTTTGGACAATTAGGGTTTCGTTAGGGTTCGTGTTAAAAATGAGATTTAGGGTTCGTAATTAATAGGTTAGCAGTGATTAAGTATATATTGCACGTATTTGACGTTATTGGGCGAAGTTTGGACAATTAGGATTCCGGTTTCGGTTTCGATTTCAAATCCGCCGTATTTCCCGTACCATATTTTTTTTTTTTTTTTAAACCTAACGTTAAAGCGGAATTGAAATCGAAACCGAAACCGGAATCGAAGTTTGTTTGATAAATCATTTAAAACCTAAACTAAAACAATTTAAATAAAACTTAAAACATTTAAATATTTAATAAAAATTAAAGTAGGGGCAGAATCGGAACCATTAGCTGCCAAAAGGAGGAGGCGATCGATCTCTGCAAACTGCAGAGATCGATCGCTGCATGATTGTATGCAGCAAGCGATCGATCTCTGCTTTTCAGCAGAGATCGATCGCTGCATGCTTGCATGCAGCAAGCGATCGATCTCTGCTTTTCAGCAGAGATCGATCACTGCATACAAAGCAAGGGCGGCGATCGATCTCTGCTTTTTCAGCAGAGATCGATCGCTGCACACTATGCAGCGATCCCTCCCTTCCTTCATTCAATAACAGAAACTTAACACTTCATACTTCACAGCATCAAACACATCGATTTGTTCTCTGGAATCCAATTTCCAGGGAGCAAATCAGCTTCTTCCTTTCACTAGTAATCACCATAACTCACAACCTGCACTCAACCGATTAAAATATCATCTAAACTCAATCGACTCACGTCGGACTTTGCGAAGTCCAACTGCGTGGATAGCTCTAAAAACCGAGCCTATCTGTAACAACCTAAAAGCATTTCAAAACATTTTCTATAACATTCGAATAAAAGACTTAACAAAACGTTTTAAATACGATTACCAAAACAGCTGAAACGTCAAAAGTAAACCTATCAACTACCAGACCAAGCATCCTAATATATTCTATACAAATTAACATCAGCCCAAACATCACGAAAATCCCAAAATCTATGCATACTTCCCCCACGGGTCATAACGCGCCTCGACTTCCCAGCGCACTCTCACGGGCCATCATCCATCAACCGCCTCAGACATCAGAAGGAGGAACGTCGTCCTCACCTAGGTCTATGTCACCTAGAACGTCACCTACACCATACAGACATCTATGAGATAATGAAATCTCAGTAAGCTACATAAATGCAGATGCATGTGTGCGTATGCCATTCAGAAATCATGCAGATTCAGATTCAGATACAGATTCATTACGTCGCAGACAGACAGATTGTCACCGAGATCGCAACCCACTAACCGGAGAGAGCCCATCCTGCGGTCGGACTACTCTTTCCAGCTAGAGGAGGGGGGTACACGCTTGCAACACGCACAGCCGTGCCTGAGCCCCACCTCGCGTGACCAGATACAGACAGATTACATTCATTCATTACAGAGGTTCGTTTTCTTTTCTTAAAACACGTGCGTTTTCATGACATTTGAAATACGTGATGCATGAACAGATATGAGCATAATATAAACATACAATATACGAGCACATGTGGACCATCAAGACTGAAATAGAATAATCTAAAACAATCATAAACCTATCTACCCAACCAAAGCAATTTTAAACAAATAACGCTTCAGGGATCCTCGATACGACAACGAAGTATGGTGTAGACCAATTGGTCAGAGTAAGTCACGGAAACTTACCTTGAGCGCGCAGAATCTCAAGCTTCGTCCACGGGAGTCGTGTGTCTGTGGCAAAACACGATATTTGCCGTTAAAACCAATTTGAGCTAATGACGTCCAAATTACAAACCTTAACTAAAGAATTTTTCCTAATTTCTTAATTTAGCTAATCGAAGCATTTATAACATCAATTTAATGCTCGATAATCCAAGACGTCAATTAACGAGTTTTTCCTCAAAAACCCGAAAATCCCTAACTTTTTAACATTTTCACAAATTGATTTAACTTCGCCCAATAACGTCAAATACGTGCAATATATACTTAATCACTGCTAACCTATTAATTACGAACCCTAAATCTCATTTTTAACACGAACCCTAACGAAACCCTAATTGTCCAAACTCCGAAATAATAGAAATAAACGCTCTAAAACTATAGAGAATTACCTAGAGCGTTGACCGGAAGAGAAAACGTGAAGAACCGGAGGAAGAACGGAGGTCAGATCGATGAGAAATCGTCGCGGCCGAGAGAGAAGTCGCGAGGGAGAAAGAGAGAATTTTGCTCTCTAGAAATCGTGAGAAGCATAGAAGAAAAGAGAAGTGAGGGAGAAGAGAGGTGATTTGTTATTTTATAAAATTTGGTTTGCAAATTACCATTTTGCCCTTAGCTCTTGTTTCGTTCTTCGTTTCGTTAATCGGCTAACGATTCGGATTCTCGAAAACTCCATATTTTGCCAATAATTTCCATTCATTACCGGGGCTCTATTAAAACTGTCTGTTCGCAATTTGGACCTCGTTTACTATTTATACGAAAACGTCCTTTACATTACTAGAAATGTATTTACTCGGAATATAGCGTCTAAACTCCGAAAATTCTCATAATTTCCTTAAAATTCCTATTAATCGTTAGGATCATAATGACGCTTTCTTTTCGTGAAACAGACCTGATTTGACATATTTACCAAAAGTGTCATTATATAATAGAATAACAATAAAATATATTATATCTGAAATCCGTACAAGCCGGATATTACATTCTACCCTCCTTATTCAGAATTTTGTCCACAAAATTAAATCATACAAACAAATCAGGATACTTAGTCATCATATCCTGCTGTCGTTCCCACGTCGCCTCTTCCACCTCGTGATTCCGCCATAGAACTTTGACTAACGGAATTTCTTTGTTGCGTAGAACCTTGATGGAATGCTCCAAAATACGTACCGGCCTCACCTCATAGCTCAAGGTAGGCTGTACCTCGATCTCTATAGCCTCCACAATATGCGACGGGTCGCGCAAGCACTTCCGAAGCATAGATACATGAAATACATCGTGGATACCCTCCATAGAAACCGGAAGCTGCAATCTGTACGCCAACTTCCCGATCCTCTTCAGAATAGGAAAGGGCCCCACATAACGAGGGTTTAACTTACCATTCCTTCCAAATCTCGCAACGCCTTTGAACGGAGAAACTTTAAGATAAACTTCGCCGCCTTCCTCAAACTCTAGCCCTCTCCGTCTAGTGTCAGCATAGCTCTTCTGCCGGCTCTGAGCTACCTCGATGCGCTGTCGGATAATGGCAATCTTCTCTGCCGTCTGCTGCAGAATCTCAGGTCCAACGATGCTGGCCTCGCCAACCTCGTCCCAATACAGCGGAGATCTACACTTTCGACCATATAAGGCTTCATACGGAGCCATACCGATAGTAGCCTGGAAGCTGTTATTATAAGAGAACTCGATCAGTGGCAAATACCTGCTCCACGATCCCTGAAACTCCAGCACACATGCTCTGAGCATATCCTCCAGAATCTGATTCGTCCTCTCTGTCTGACCATCAGTCTGAGGATGAAACGCTGTGCTGAAATTAAGCTGAGTCCCCATAGCTTTGTGCAGACTCTTCCAGAACTTCGATGTAAACCTCGGATCTCGATCCGAGACAATAGAAACCGGCACTCCGTGCAACTTCACAATCTCCTGTACATAGAGCTCTGCGAGCTGATCCATAGAAGACGTCATCTTCACAGGCAAGAAGTGAGCCGACTTTTTCAATCGGTCCACAATAACCCAAATGCCGTCATGGCCTCTCGTAGTCCTCGGGAGCCCCACAATGAAATCCATGGAGATCTGCTCCCACTTCCACTCCGAAATCGGCAGTGGTAATAGTGTTCCAGTGGGTCTCTGGTGCTCAGCCTTTACCTGCTGACATACTAGGCAGGTCTCAACGTACTTGGCAACCTCCCTCTTCATGTTCGGCCACCAGAAGTGCTGTTTCAAATCCCGGTACATCTTGGTACTCCCCGGGTGCACAGAATATGCCGAAGAATGCGCCTCGGCCAATATCTCCTTCTTTAGATCCTCGTCACTAGGCACGTACCACCTATGCCTGAACTTCAGAATACCATCCTCTGATAAATGGAAATCTGACGAGTCTCCCAATGTCATGCTCGACCGAAGCTCCATACACTCCGTATCACTCTGCTGAGCCTCGCGTATACGATCAAGAACAGTCGGCCTGAGAGAAATGTTGGCAAGCATATAGGACAACTCTGCCACCATCTCCACGTCGAATCTCTCAATCTCAGACCGCAGCGTAACTGACATCGCTGCTAATGATGGCTGACTCGCAGAAGGCACTCTACTCAATGCATCAGCTACCTTGTTCGCCTTTCCTGGGTGGTACTTGATATCAAAATCGTAATCATTGACGAACTCAAGCCATCGCCTCTGTCGCATATTCGGCTCTTTCTGCGTAAATAAGTTCTTCAAGCTCTTGTGGTCGAAAAATATCTCGCACTGCTGCCCATATAAATAATGCCTCCATATTTTCAGTGCGAAGACCACAGCTGCTAACTCGAGGTCGTGCGTGGGGTAGTTCTGCTCGTACGGCTTCAACTGCCGAGAAGCATAAGAAATAACTCTCCCCTCCTGCATCAATACACAACCGAGTCCCACTCCCGATGCATCACAATAAACACTGTATCTGACACCTTCATCAGGTAATGCCAGTACTGGAGCGGTGGTCAATCTCTACTTTAACTCCATAAAACTATCATCACAAGCAGACGACCATACAAACTTCTCGTTCTTTCGAGTCAATCGCGTAAGGGGAAGTGCGATCCTCGACAATCCCTCTATAAACTTCCGATAATAACCGGCCAACCCGAGAAATCCACGCACCTCACGTACGTTCTTCGGCTGTGGCCAATCTCTGACCACCTGAATCTTGCTCGGATCCACAGAAACTCCGTCCTGTGATATAATATGGCCAAGGAAGCTCACTCTGTCAAGCCAGAACTCGCACTTTGAAAACTTTGGATACAGCTGGTGCTGACATAGGGTCCTCAGAACAATCCTCAGATGCTCCTCGTGTTCTTCCTTCGTCTTAGAGTAAATCAATATGTCGTCTATGAAAACCACCTTGAACTTGTCCAGATACTCCTTGAAGACACGGTTCATCAAGTCCATAAACGCTGCAGGGGCATTAGTAAGTCCAAAAGACATGACAAGGAACTCATAATGCCCATACCTCGTTCGGAATGCCGTCTTTGGTATATCATCCGTACGGACCTTCAGCTGATTGTAACCCGAGCGTAGATCAATCCTGGAAAATACTCGGGCACCCTGTAGCTGGTCAAATAAGTCGTCAATCCGGGGCAGTGGATACTTATTCTTCACTGTGAGCTTATTCAGCTCCCTGTAATCAATGCACATCCTGAGGGTCCCGTCTTTCTTTTTGACAAACAGAACGGGCGCACCCCAGGGTGAAACGCTGGGCCGAATGAAACCCTTCTCTAACAACTCGTCAAGCTGAGTCCTCAACTCTCGCAACTCAGCTGGTGCCAATCGATACGGGTTCTTAAACCTCGGCGCGGAGTTAGGATAGACGTCAATAGTGAACTCAATCTCCCAGTCTGGTGGTAATCCGGGACGATCATCAAGAAAGATGCCAGAAAACTCTCTGACTATAGGAATGTCGCTCGGCTTCAATCCGCTGAGCAACTGACAATCAAATACAGAGGCCAAATAAATAGAGCACGCACCTTTAAACTGCTCGTTGACCATCATGGAATAAGAGATAGGCGAGCTACTCAATCTGATCATCGCCTGATAAGAAAACTCAGCTTTACCCGGGGGTCGGAAGGTCACAATCCCGGATCGACAGTCGATGGTGGCGTAGTGCTGCGCAAGCCAGTCCATCCCTAAGATAAGATCATAGTGCTCGATGCCCATAACAATAAGGCGAGCATAGAGGGTGCGATCCCCAACTGAGATAATATTGCCCTGGACAATACGACCTGACTGCATACGCTCTCCTGACGGTAGCATCACACTATATTCGCATTCTGCTAACTCAGGCGCAAGCCTCAATCTCGACACACAAGTGGTGGAAACAAAAGAATGTGTAGCCCCCGTGTCTAGTAAAGAAAATACAGGAACACCAGTAACCAATATAGTACCTGCAATCACGGCAGGCTGAGCCTCGTCATCAACGTCGCCTGGCTCAATAAGTGCGAAGATCCTCGGCGTAACTCTCCTCTGATCTCCGCCTAACTGATCACGGCCCTGCTGCGGACAATCCCTGACAAAGTGGCCGATATCTCCACATCTATAACATTTGTTCGTGCCAACTCGGCACTCGCCACTATGCTTCTTCTGGCACCTGGGGCACCATGGCATCTGAGGAGCCCCCTGTACTTGCTTTCCCTTGCCTCTATCGTTACCTCCCTCAAGAGGTCTCTTCACACCCCTCGTCTGCTGCTGAGGCTGTGCTCTAGGCTGCCATCCTCGGTTTTGCGACTGAGGACGGATCTCTCGGAAGAAGCCCTTCGCTGGCTCCCTCGGTCTAATACAAGTAGCTCTGGCAGCCTCAAAGTCCAGAGCCTTGGCTGTAACCTCTGAATAGGGCACGTCAATAATCCCAGACACTATCACATGCATCCGAATCTCTGGGTTCAGTCCCTCCATGAACTGGTGTACCTTCTCTTCATTATCGCTGACCAGGCGAGGCGCAAATCTGGATAATGCCTCAAACCTCCGAATATAATCTGCAACTGAACCAGTCTGCTTCAGCTGCGTGAACTCATTCCTCTTGGCCACTCTCACTGTACGGCTGAAATACTTATCGAAGAATAAAAATTTGAACCGAATCCCAAGTCATAACCGATACATCTGTAGTTGCCTTGATTGAATCCCACCAGAAGCGGGCATCCAATGCCAAATGAAAGGTAGCATAAGCCACCTTGCTCCCGTTTCCCACCTCGGCATAAGCCAACATATCCTCCATAACCCGAATCGATTCCTCGGCACGTGTCGGATCCGATGACTGGCCTTCGAATACTGGAGGCCGTAGGCTTTGAAACCTCTGCATACCCTGATTACTAGGGACTACCAGCTCCTGAGCTCTCTAATTCTCTCGCTGGTTCTCTCGATTCACTAAATCTGTAATTTGCTGCGCTTGCCGGTCCATATGCTGAGACTGGCAGTCTAACAACTCCGAAAGTTGATCCATCGCGTCATCTCTAGGATCCCTTCCTCGAACCATATTTATAAAACTCCTATAAAATTTAAAACAAGTAATTCCTAAGAAACAAAATCAAACAAAGGTATAAACAGACTTACAATTGATGAAGGATGTCCGCGTAGTGGCTGTGCAGTCGAGTAGTCTACAGAATCGATTTTAAAATCCGGGGGCTCTGATACCATAATTGTAACATCCCTAATACCGTACCCGTATTTCCCATACCATATATTTTTTTTTTAAAACCTAACGTTAAAGCGGAATTGAAATCGAAACTGAAACCGGAATCGAAGTTTGTTTGGTAAATCATTTAAAACCTAAACTAAAACAATTTAAATAAAACTTAAAACATTTAAATATTTAATAAAAATTAAAGTAGGGGCAGAATCGGAACCATTAGCTGCCAACAGGAGGAGGCGATCGATCTCTGCCAGTAAAGATCTTAGATTATGCAGTGAAGGTATTGCGCAACAAAGAGGTTCCACTAGTAAAAGTCTTATGGCACAACCAGAACATAGAGGAGACCACTTGGGAGCGCCAGCAAGACATGATGGACCAACATCCAGAATTATTCAGGTACTAAATTTTGAGGATAAAATTCTTTTAAGGAGGGTAGATTGTAGCACCCGGTTTCAATTAAACCGAATTTAACTTATCAATTAATGATGTGCAATTTCATGGAAGAATTGAGAGAATTATTGATTAGGTTAATGAGTGACTAAGCAAGGGCATTTATGTAAATTGGAAATTTAAAAGTGGATAACATATTTAAGGAATGAGGGATTGGGTTTAATGCACTGTAGCCGCCTCCATTTCACACTTTTCTCTTCTGGTTTTCAGCTCAAGCAACCGAGCTCTCTAGGCGATTTTGCTCGCCCGATTCTCTTTCAAACTAGGTAAGTTTTCCCTTCGTTTTCTTGAAATTTTGGTGGCTAGGTAGCAGAAAGAGTGCAATGTGCGTATTTTTGATAATGCTGTGAGTGAGTTGAGTTCGGGTTTAGTGTTGAGCCGAGAATGTACGATGACCAGAGCTTCCAAACTAGCTCCATAGGTTTCTGAATGATATATAGAGTAAGGTTAGTGGTGATCTAATCGGTATTCTGCTTATGACATTAGGTGAACAGGGCTTCCAGAGTAGTTGTAACCGAGCATTTCCAGGAGAGCCAGGTAAGTAAAGTATGCATGTGCCTTCGGGCCTACATCACAAAACAGTAGGGTTATGTATCTTGTGAATGATTTTGTATGTCATGCATCATGTTTTTGAAAGATTACGAAAATGAATTTCCATGTAAGAATGGTAAGGTATGAACTGAATGTGACAAACAAACTATTAAGGGAACTAATCCACCCCTTAACTTAAGTAGGGATTTATGACATTGAGAGAATTGATCCCACTCCCAAGGGAACCAAGGGATCAGATTAGCTATTAAGGGAATTCATCCGCCCCTTAATTGAGTAGAGGATGTATAACATTGGGAAAATTGATCCACTTCCCAAGGGAATCGAGGGATCAGATCAGTTTATGAATGAATGTGAATGCAACTGAGATGAGAAAGTAGAAATTGTATGTTTAGGATCTTATGTTTCAACATTTCATTTCATTACTGCTTTGCTTACTTAGCATTAGGCTAATAGATGAGTTTTGTGATGTAGGTGTTGAGGATACTGCAGGTGAATTTCCTAGACACTCAGACGATTATGTGTGGTTGGAGGAGTACATTCATGTCTCAGCCTGGTAAACTGATGAAGCGAGTTAACTGATGTCAGCAGTTGTGGGGGTTTAGTTGATAAAGATTTAATCCGAGTATGTCGAGTTTTCTTGACAGTAGAGATTTAATATTTTGATTACGTAATGAGATTTACTGATACTAGTGATCTGTTGGGTTTTAAATGTTGGTTTTTACTGGATTTGAACAATATAATGATTTGAATTGTTTCTGAATGGTTTCAGTAAAGTGAAAAATCCCTTTCCATAGTTAGAGTTGTTATTCTGTTCTTCGTCGGTAGATGAAGTCTATCTGCAGATGTTGAGTCGTGTTGTTCTATCGGAAGATGTCTTCAGTAAAGCCATCGAATGATGTCCCAGTAAAGTCATCGGTACATGAGGTTTGTTCTATCGGAAGATGTCTTCAGTAAAGCCATCGGATGATGTTTCAGTAAAGTCATCGGTACATGAGGTTTATTCTATCGGAAGATATAGATTTTGCCCTACTGGTATGAGTGGGTATTATGCTTTGTCGTTTAGTGATCGGTATATGCAATTTACCCTATCGAAAGAAGGGAATGAGAGATTTTGTCGTTTTGCCATCGGTAGATGCGAGTCGCAAAACTTGTCGTTTTGCGATCGGTTGATGTTGGATAATTGACTTATCCGGCTGACGTCATCGGTAGATGTAATCTGCCAAGAGATGTCTTCTTTTCCAACTCTTCTGTTTTACGTCATCGGCAGAAACCTTCTATTTTCTGTTTCTGCTTTATCTGTTGACTTTATTCATTTGCAGATGCGTTTGACTTCCGCGACTTCTCAAGCATTCCACGGTTTAAACTTTTATTTCCTATCTGCCGATTGTCTCTTAACATTCCAAGCATTTTCTCAGTTTTGTTTAACCATACCGTTGCTCAAATGATTTTCCGCTGCAAGTTTTAAAATATTCTAAGTTTTAGAAAATATCAAATTACGACTTTCAAGCGAAGTTTCAAATTTGAACTATAATTTCCGAGTCATGTGCAAGTCTTGTGTAACGAACCGGGTTTATATAATCTGGTTCGTTACACACGTAGTCCTCTAATAGCCTAGTTTAACCTGTAAAAAAGAAATTTAAAACTAACGGCCGCAGCTAGGTCAAAAATGGGAAAACCCGATTCTGCCCTTACCTGGAATTTCCGCCATCACGATTTTTCATAAATTTCCACTCATTTCCTCACCAATCAACCACCCTCATACCTAATTAACATAATCTAACAAAAACCTACGGCTTTAATCCAGAAAATCGAAGCAACCAATTTGGACCCCCTCGATTTTTCGCCTAGACTGAGCTCCTCATGGCTTAATGGCCATCGCCGGTTCGAGGGTCGACAAACCAAAGCTGAGGACACCCAAATCGGCCGGTGATCAGAGCTCTAGCAACTCGATGACCCACAGCACAAACAAAACCAAAACAGAGCGAGCCGAGCCTTACCGGTCGGTTTGCGCGCAAAGACGAGCCGGAAATTGTAGCCCTGATTTCGTCGCCGTCGTCTGACCGGAAAGACGTCGAAATCTCCGGCAGTTTTGATCGGCGAGCGTCGCTCTCCTTCCCCCTTTCCCCTGTTCTGCTCTCGGCCACGAAGAACACAGAATGGCTTCGATAGCCATTCAGTTGTTTTAAAAGAAAACATAAAATGTTTTCTTTTAAAACAAAATAATAATAATAATAAAAATAAAATTACATTTACCGTTTTGTCCTCCCGTAAATTTGGCCCCTCTGAAACTTCGTTAAATCCCGTTCTTCGACCATTAAATTTCTATAAATTGACTCTCACATCACTTCGGTCTAACTCCTCCACCAAAACTCTCGAGAAATAAATTAATTAACCTAATAGCTAACCTAACTTAAATTAATTAAATTAATCCTAAAAAATCTTGGGTATTACATCTAGCATGGGTCGACCAGTTATGCCAATGATCGACCGGATCCAACATTGGTCGACAGCCGTCCATAGTGGTCAACACCCATTCTTCTCGGGTTTCGTCTGCGATCAATTGGTCTCCATAGTCGTCGACACTTTAGGCAGTGGTCGAAACATTGACCTTAAGGTCAACTCCTCATTACTCTCGGGTTTCACCATGGGTTAACCCTTCAAGATGTCGACCAAAATCTCAAAGAGGTCAACATCTTGAAGTTTCTGCTTCCAGCAACAAGGCTCAAAGTGTGACAGACCTTCCCACAACGGCCGACATTTAGGTGATTTCCAGCTACGAAAGTCGCGAAAACCATCCCCTGTTAGTCGTTTCTCACCACCAATCTACCAAACAACATGCATAAAACTTAAACCTACTCAGATAATCAACAAAGAACCCATCGATTTGAGTTAGCAATCTCGAATCTGATTCCAACTAAATGTACGAGAAAATTGTATCGTATTAAAATTATTGCTAGTGTACAGTTGTAACACCCGGTTTATTAGAATTAAAATAACCAATTAATCTTCTAAGTATGAATTTTATAGAATGAAATAGGGAGAAATAGCAATTAGGTTAATGAGTAACTAAGTGAGGGCATAAGGGTAATTGTCAATTTATATTGTGGATAACGTATTTAAGGAAAGAGTAAATGAGGTATAGCCGTCAATGCTCATTTCACTCTCGATTTTTCAGCTCAACCCGGTAGAGCTCTCCAGACGATTTCCCTTCCCGATATCCTTCAACTTAGGTAAGTTCTTTAGTTTTCTTCATGTATTGATGAATAGATAACCGAATTAGGACAATGTGAGTATTTTGGAAAAGTTGAGAGAAATAGCGGTTCGGGTTTGGAGTTTATTCGGGAATGCTCTATGAGTAGTGTTCCCAAACTAACTCCTTAGATTTCTGAATAGCTTAGATTAAGGTTTAACATTCTGTTTATGAATATAGGTGAACAAACCCCCGAAGTAGCTCTTAACCGAGCATTTGCTAGGAATCCAGGTAAGTAAAGTTTGCTTGTGCCTTCGGGCCTACATCACAGAACATTAGGACTTTTGTGTGTTTGGAATATTTTCCTGTTTCATGCATCATATATTTGAAAATATACGAAAATGAGTTTACATGTTTTGATATAGTGAGGAAGTGAACATTCTGAAGTGATTTATGTGAAACATTTTCTGTTAAGGGAACTAATCCAACCCTTAATGAGCCAGGGATCATACTTTGGGAAAACTGATCCAACTCCCAATTTCGAAGTGGATCTGAACATTGATCAGTATATATATATTCACTGTTAGGAGAATTAATCCAACTCCTAATGAGACAGGGATGTTCATACTTTGGGAGAAGTGATTCAACTCCCAATTTAGAGAGGAATCCGATTATAACGATGAATATGTAACAGAGATGAGAAAAGTAGAAACTGCATGCTAGGATGACATGTCTTCAGCTTTTCATGCATTATTGCTTTACTTGCTTAGCATTAGGCTAATAGATGAGTTTTGTGATGTAGGTGAAGAAGTTTTAGCAGGTGTGTTTACTGAGTTCACAGAAGGCTAGTTGGGTTGGAGGAGTGCATCCACACAATGTTCTGGCAGCTGATGGGGCAGTTTAATTGATGTCTGTGGAGTGAAGGTTTTATTATCAATGCTTTATTTTAGATGAATCGAGTTTTCATAACAGTAGTGATTTCAGCGTTTTGGACAAATTGAGTTTTACTTTCTGATGTTGGTATTTTTTTGGAAATTTGAAATTTATTATTTGATGGATGTAGAGTGATGCATTGGTCTGATTTGTTTATAAAGCGATTTCAGTAGAGCAGACAGGTTCTCTTCTTAGATGGGGTCGTATAGGTATAGTTAAGAGTATTCGGAATGTCGCTCTGTTTCTATCGGTAGGTGATGCCTATCGGCAGGTATTGAGTTGTGGTTTGGTGTCTATCGGAAGATGAAAGTCTATCGGTAGATGCGGTGTGTAAGTCTATCGGAAGATGAAAGTCTGTCGGTAGATGCGGTGTGTAAGTCTATCGGAAGATGAAAGTCTATCGGTAGATGCGGTGTGTAAGTCTATCGGAAGATGAAAGTCTGTCGGTAGATGCGGTGTGTAAGTCTATCGGAAGATGAAAGTCTACCGGTAGATGTCTTATGGAGTCACGCGTGAAGCACGTGTCGGCAGATGTAGTCTAATTGATCGGAAGATGTAGTGTGTATTTTAATTCTATCGGAAAGAGTTGTATTGGCATTATCGGCGGAGGGTGTTGCGTTGTTTGTACACGTCATCGGTAGATGAAGTCTACCGAGTGATGTCTTTTGTTTTCCTTCCTTCCGGCTGACGTCATCGGCAGGAGTCTTCGGTTTTCTATTCCTGCTTCTTCCGTTGACTTAGTCGTCGGCAGATGCGTTGTCTTCTGAAACCGAAAGAGTATTTCGTGCCTTAAACCCTCATTCCTTTCGGCTGAATATTTCTTAACATTCCCAATGACTATTTTAATAATGTTTTTCACAGTTTTGTTTAACTTCATTGTTGTTCAAAAAGAATTTCCGCTGCAAGTTTTAAATATTTTGAGAAGTCTAATTTTGACTGTCGAGTGAAGCTTTGAATTTATTATCAAAATTTCTTAGTCATGATAATGTTATGGGTAGCGAACCGGGTTCAGATAACTCGGGGCGTTACAGTATGGTATCAGAGACATTCAGTTAAACTGTTCAAAAGATTACTCATCAGTGCCGATCGTTGCATGGAAGCACTCCAACAACTGTAAGTGTTTAAGTTAATATTATTATTAGATATTTATGTGAATAATTCATCTTGTCTAGGAATATAGTGAAATGTCTAGACGACCAGGAAGACCAAGAATACCAAGAGAGACACCAAATCCGTGGAATGAGGAAGACTCTAGTGTGATTAGGCAGCTGACTGAGCTGATGCGCCAGCAGACAGACATTGTGCGTCAGCAGTCCGATCAGCTAGGTGTGTTGTTGAGTCGGGAAGCACAAGGAAGTGCCAACTCGGGTCCTGGTGGTGAGCATTCTGGAGATAGGTTTAGGAGACTAAGACCACCCACGTTTGATGGTCAGTCAACTGATCCAGTTATTGCTGAAGGATGGCTTAGGAAGATAGAGAGCATGTTCAGGTGTGCCAACATTGGAGAGGGAGACAAGGTCACATTGGCAACATTTCATCTGGCTGGAGATGCTCAACTTTGGTGGGAAACTATTGAGACCGCCACTGATGTTTTGGCGATGCCTTGGTCTCAATTCAAGGACATTTTCTATGAGAAGTATTTTAACAGCACTGTTCAGACTGCAAAGAAGTTGGAATTTCTGAACTTGAAGCAGACGGGGTCTGTGGCCGAGTATAGTAGACAGTTTGAGTCTCTGTCCAGGTTTGCTGGACATTTTGCTCACCAGGATGAGGATAAGGTGTTCAAATTTGTGCATGGACTTAAGCCTGAAATTTATAGAGGGGTTAAATTCTGTGGAATTAAGGGTTTGACATTAAGTGAAGTTGTGTCCACTGCCCTGGAAGTAGAAGAAGCTGAGAGGAAGTGTGCTGGACCGAAGGAAGCCCCACAAAGGTTTGTTCAGCCACATCCTCATAGAGGGATGAAGAGGCCAAGTGAAGGCCAAAGTAGCCAAGGAGAAGGAGGAAAGGTGCAGAATGTCAGGAAATTTCCTCAGTGTCCTAAGTGCTTGAAGAACCACCCCGGGGAATGCAGAATGGGATTTGGGAAATGTTTCAACTGTGAGGAGGTTGGACATACATTCAAGGAGTGCTCGAAGCCTAGAGTCACCAGATGCTTCAATTGTAACAAAGTTGGACACATTAGTAGAGACTGCCCAAATCCAAAGAGTGGCCCTGCTTTGATCAAACCAAGAATATTCTCCATGATGGAGTCAAGTGAAGAACAGCCCGCTGTTGTGTCAGGTACCATATTGATCAATTCCGTGCCTGCTTTTACTTTATTAGATTCTGGCGCAACGCATTCATTTATTGCATCTGCATTTGCTGATAAGTTAGATGTACAGTTTACCCCTTCCATGCATATGTTTAATGTCGCTTTACCCTCTGGTGGAAGCATGCACTCTAACCAAGTGATGCTAGACAGTGATTTGTTAGTAGGAAATGTGAGTTTACCTGCTGATCTTATTGTTATGGATATTTTGGGATTTGACGTGATCTTAGGAATGGACTGGTTGTTTAAACACCATGCCACAATTGATTGTAGAACTGGAATAGTTAGTTTCCAACCCCCTGGTAGTTTGAAACATACCTTCCAAGCTTCAGAGAAGAGTAAGGAAATGTCTGTTATGACTTCTTTAAATTTTAGACCTTCACCATGCAAGGAGTACTTGTGCTTCTTGGCATGTGTTCTAGATACACAACTTGTAGAAAAGGCAACTCCTCAAAATATCCTTGTTGTCCAAGACTTCCCTGAAGTGTTTCTAGATGACCTTCCCGGTTTGCCACCAGATAGAGAAATTGAGTTTGTTGTAGATGTCTACCCTGGAGCTGAACCTGTGTCTAAAAATCCCTATAGGTTAGCACCTGCAGAACTCAAGGAATTAAAAGAGCAGTTGGAAGAGTTGTTAGAGAAAGGGTTCATACGCCCTAGCTTTTCACCATGGGGTGCACCTGTCCTTTTTGTCAAGAAGAAGGATGGATCAATGCGCATGTGCATTGATTACAGAGAATTGAATAAGCTTACAGTCAAGAACAAATACCCTTTGCCGAGAATTGATGACTTATTTGACCAGCTTAGAGGTGCGAGAGTTTTCTCAAAAATTGACCTTAGATCCGGTTATTACCAGCTTAAGGTTAAAACTGAAGATATCCCGAAGACTGCCTTTCGTACTAGGTATGGACATTATGAGTTTCTGGTCATGTCTTTTGGTTTGACAAACGCACCAGCAGCCTTTATGGATCTTATGAACAGAGTGTTTCATGAGTATTTGGACAAGTTTGTCATTGTATTTATAGATGACATTCTAATCTATTCCAAAACCAAGGAGGAGCATGCAGAACACTTAAACTTAGTGTTAGGATTACTGAAACAGCACCAACTATACGCCAAGTTTTCTAAGTGTGAATTTTGGTTGGACCAAGTTCACTTTTTAGGACATGTCATTTCTGGAAATGGATTATCTGTTGATCCAGCTAAGGTTCAAGCAGTTAGGGAATGGCCCCAACCGAAGAATGCCACCGATATCAGAAGTTTTCTTGGACTAGCAGGATACTATAGAAAGTTCATTGAAGGATTTTCAAAGATTGCTACACCTCTCACTAAGTTGACTAGGAAGAATGTAAAGTACACATGGACCGATGAATGTGAACTTAGTTTCCAAACTTTGAAACAGAAACTGACCAATGCTCCTATTTTAACCCTTCCAGTTGAAGGTGGTAAGTATAGTATTTACTGTGATGCATCCAAGATTGGACTGGGCTGTGTCTTGATGCAGGACGGGAAAGTTATAGCTTACGCTTCCAGGCAGTTGAAAACGCATGAGAAGAATTACCCCACGCATGACTTAGAATTAGCTGCAGTGGTGTTTGCACTTAAGATTTGGAGACATTATCTGTATGGACAATCTTGTGAAATATTCTCAGACCATAAAAGTCTGAAATATATTTTCACTCAAAAAGAATTAAATATGAGGCAACGTAGATGGTTAGAATTTGTAAAAGATTATGACTTTGAGATCAAGTACCATCCCGGAAAAGCAAATGTTGTGGCAGATGCCTTGAGCAGGGTAGCAACATCAGCCCCGACTATGAGTTTCAGTATGCCGTTAGCCTTAGAATCTGAATTTCGAAGGTTTAATCTAGAAGCAGTATCTAGCGTATCAGCTATACTTTCGGCCATAACCTTAAGACCTACTATTCTTGAGAAGATAAAGGAAGCTCAGTCGAACGATGATGACTGTAACAAGTTCAAGTCAAGCATAGACTCCACGGACAAATCGGATTTCAACTATTCTTCCGATGGAATCCTTAAGTTTAGGAATAGGTGGTTTGTTCCTGCCATTAAAGAGCTTCGTGATGAGATTCTTTCTGAGGCTCATTCCTCTAGATTCTCAGTTCACCCTGGGTGTACGAAGATGTATGAGGATCTGAAACAGCATTATTGGTGGCCTGGAATGAAAAGAAGTGTGGCAGAATATGTAGGATCATGTTTATGTTGTCAACAGGTTAAAGCTGAACATCAGAGACCTGCAGGAACATTACAACCTTTGCCAATCCCCGAATGGAAATGGGAACAAATAACCATGGACTTTGTGGTAGGATTGCCTAAAACAGTAAAAGGACATGATGCAATTTGGGTAATAGTTGACCGTTTAACCAAATCAGCCCACTTCCTGCCTATGAAGATGACATACTCAATGGATCAACTTGCTGAGTTGTATGTGCACGAAATTGTCAGATTGCATGGAGTTCCAAGTATTATAGTCTCAGACCGAGATGCTAGATTCACATCTAAGTTTTGGAAGAGTTTGCATAAGGCAATGGGGACTCAGCTTAGTTTCAGTACAGCTTTCCACCCTCAAACAGATGGACAATCCGAAAGGACTATTCAGATTTTAGAAGATATGCTTCGTGCTTGTGTTTTAGATTTCCAAGGTTCCTGGAGTAAGTACCTAGCTTTAGTAGAATTTTCTTACAATAACAGTTTTCAGGCAACAATAAGAATGGCACCGTATGAAGCACTGTATGGACGAAAATGCAGATCACCTTTGTACTGGAATGAAGTTGGTGAAGCGCAGTTGCTTGGTCCTGATATTGTGCAACGGACTGTGGAGAAAGTTGCTCTTATCCGACAAAGAATCTTGACAGCTCAAAGCCGACAGAAGTGTTATGCCGATAAGAGACGCAGAGAATTGGAGTTTGAAGTTGGAGATGAAGTTTTCCTTAAGGTATCACCATTCAAAGGAGTTGTGAGATTTGGGAAGAGAGGGAAGCTTAACCCAAGATATGTTGGACCTTTCTCAATCTTGAAAAGGATTGGAAAATCAGCATATGAGCTGCAATTGCCAGACTCTATGGAAGGAATCCACAATGTGTTCCATATTTCTATGCTTAAGAAGTGCTTGAGGGATCCATCTCAGATTGTGGAACAGCAGAACATTGAAATTCAACCTACACTGACCTATGAGGAGAGACCAGTAAGAATCTTGGATTATGCAGTGAAAGTATTACGCAACAAGGAAGTTCCACTAGTGAAAGTCTTATGGTATAATCAGAATATAGAGGAGACAACTTGGGAACGCCAGCAAGACATGATGGACCAGCATCCAAGATTGTTCAGGTACTGAATTTTGAGGACAAAATTCTTTTAAGGAGGGTAGATTGTAACACCCGGTTTATTAGAATTAAAATAACCAATTAATCTTCTAAGTATGAATTTTATAGAATGAAATAGGGAGAAATAGCAATTAGGTTAATGAGTAACTAAGTGAGGGCATAAGGGTAATTGTCAATTTATATTGTGATAACGTATTTAAGGAAAGAGTAAATGAGGTATAGTATAGCCTCAATGCTCATTTCACTCTCGATTTTTCAGCTCAACCCGGTAGAGCTCTCCAGACGATTTCCCTTCCCGATATCCTTCAACTTAGGTAAGTTCTTTAGTTTTCTTCATGTATTGATGATAGATAACCGAATTAGGACAATGTGAGTATTTTGGAAAAGTTGAGAGAAATAGCGGTTCGGGTTTGGAGTTTATTCGGGAATGCTCTATGAGTAGTGTTCCCAAACTAACTCCTTAGATTTCTGAATAGCTTAGATTAAGGTTTAACATTCTGTTTATGAATATAGGTGAACAAACCCCCGAAGTAGCTCTTAACCGAGCATTTGCTAGGAATCCAGGTAAGTAAAGTTGCTTGTGCCTTCGGGCCTACATCACAGAACATTAGGACTTTTGTGTGTTTGGAATATTTTCCTGTTTCATGCATCATATATTTGAAAATATACGAAAATGAGTTTACATGTTTTGATATAGTATAAGGTATGAACTGAATGTGACAACAATACAACTATAAGGGAAATAATCCACCCCTTAATAAGTAGGGAATTGTATGACATTGAGAGAATTGATCCCACTCCCACGGGAAAAACCAAGGGATCGATTGCTATACAGGAATTCAGCAGCCCATTAAGTGAGTAGCGGAGTATAAAATTGGGAAAAAATGATCCAATGCCCAAGGGAATCGCAGGGATCAGATCAGTTATGAATTGAATGTGAATGCAACTGAGATGAGAAAAGTAGAAATTGTATGTTTAGGATCTTATGTTTCAACATTTCCTTCATTATGCTTTGTTCCGTAGCATAGGCTAATAGATGAGTTTTGTGATGTAGGTGTTGAGGATACTGCAGACGTGAATTCCTAAGAAGACAATCAGACGATATGTGTGGTTGGAGGAGGGAAATTCATGTCTCAGGCCCTGGTAAACTGATGAAGCGAGTTAACTGATGTCAGCAGTTGGGTGGGGGTTTAGTTGATAAAGATGTAAAATCCGAGTATGTCGAGTTGATGACAGAGAGAGTTAAGATTTTGATACGGAATGAGTTACTGATACTAGTGATCTGTTGGGTTTGAAACGTTGGTTTTTAATGGATTTGAAACAATATACGTGAATTTGAAGGTTTCTGATGGTTTCAGTAAAGTGAAAATCACTTTTCATAGTTAGAGTTGTTATTCTGTTCTTTTTCTTTTTTGTTCACCGATCCGTCGGTAGAGAAGTCTATCTGCAGATGTTGAGTCGTGGGTTCTATCGGAAAGATTGTCTTCAGTAAAGGGCATCGAATGTGTCCCAGTAAAGTCATCGGTACATGAGGTTTGTTCTATCGGAAGGATGTCTTCAGTAAAGCCATCGGAATGATGTTTTCAGTAAAGTCACGGCTACATGAGGTTTATTCTCTCGGAAAGATATACGTTTTGCTATGGTATGAGTGGGTGGTTTAGCTTTGTCGTTAGGATCGGATATGCATTTACCCTATCGAAAGAGGGAATGAGAGATGTTGTCGTTTTGCTCGGTAGATGCGAGTAGCAAAAAAACTTGTCGTTTTGCGATCGGTGATGTTGGATAATTGACTTATCGGCGGATGACGTTCATCGGTCGTATGTAATCGCCAAGAGATGTTTCTTTTAAAAAAATCTTCTGTTTACGTCATCGGCAGAAAGAAACCTTCTATTTTATGTTGGCTATCGTTGACTTTATTCAGTGCAGATGCGTTGGACTTCCGCCGACTTTCAAGCATTCCACGGTTGAAAACGTTTCTTCATATCTGCCATTGTCTCTTAACATTCAAAAAAAAAGCATTTTTCAGTTTTGTTTAACCATACCGTTGCTAATGATTTTCCGCTGCAAGTTTTTTAAAATATTCTAGTTTTAGAAAAATATTCAAAATTACGACTTTCAAGCGAAAGTGGCAAATTTGAACTATTCATTTCCGAGTATGTGAAGTCTTGTGTAACGAAAACCGTGTGTTTATTAATCTGGTTCGTTACACACGTAGTCTCTAATAGCCTAGTTAACTGGAAAAAAGAAATTTAAAACTAACGGCCGCAAGCTATGTCAAAAATGGGAAAACACGGTTCTGCCCTTACATGGAATTTCCGCCATAAGATGTTTCATATAATTTCCCTCATTTCCTCCCAATCATCAACCCACCCTCATACCTAATTCCTAATCTAACAAAAACCTTACGGCTTTAATCAAGAAAATCGAAGAAGAGCAACCCAATTTGGACCCCCGATGTTTTTGCCTCGGATGATTCCCATGGCTTAAGGCCATGCCGGTCGAGGGTCGGCAAACAAAGCTGAGGACACCAAAATCGGCCGGTGATCAGAGCTCTAGCACTCGATGTACCCACAGACAAACAAAACCAAAACAGAAGCGAGGCGAGCCTTACCGTGTCGGTTTGCGCGCAAAGACGAGCCGGAAATTGTAGCCTGATTCGTCGCCGTGTCTGACCGGAACGACGTCGAAATCTCCCGGCAGTTGTGATCGCCGCTGAGCGTAGCTCTCCTGTCCCCTTTCCCTGTTCTGCTCGCGGCCACGAAGAACACAGAATGGCTTCGATAGCCATTCAGTTGTTTTAAAAAGCAAAACATAAAATGTTTTCTTTAAAACAAAAGAATAATAATATACAAATAAACCAATACATTTTAACGTTTTGTTCCTCCCGTATAATTTGGCCCCTCTGAAACTTCGTTTATAATCCCGTCTTCGACCATTAAAATTTTCTTTCTAAATGACTTCCACATCATTCGGTCTCACTCCTCCACAAAAACTCCGAGAATAAAGTAATTAACCTACATAGCTAACCTAACTTAACTTAATTAAATTAATCCTAAAAAATCTTGGGGATACATCTAGCATGCGACAAGTTATGCCATGATCGAACGGATCCAACATGGTCGACAGCCGTCTATAGTGGTCAACCCCATTCTTCTAGGGTTAGTCTGCGATCAATTGGTCTCCATGTAGTCGTCGACATTTAGGCAGTGGTGACACATTGACTTAAGGTCAAATCCTCATTACTCTCGGTTTCACAGGGTTAACCTTCAAGATGTCGACCAACTCTCAGAGGTCAACATCTGAAGTTTGCTGCTTCCAGCCACGAGCCAAATGTACAGACTTCCCACAACGGCGATTTAGGTGATTTCCAGCTACGCAGTGCGAAAAACCATCCCTGTAGCGTTTCTCACCACCAATATACCAACAACATGCATACAAACTTAAACCTACTCAGATAATCACAAAGAAACCCAGCGATTTGATGGTTAGCAATCTCGAATCTGATTACACTAAAGTACGAGAAAAATGTATCCGTATGAAAATTATGGCTAGTGTACAGTTGTAACACTCCGGTTTATTAGGAATTAAAAATAAAACCAAGTAATCTCTAGGATGAATTTTTTCTAGATGAAATAGGGGAAATAGCCATTAGGTTAAGAGTAACTACCGTGAGGGCATAAGGGTAATTGTCAATTTATTTGTGGTAACGTATTTAAGGAAAGAGTAAATGAGGTTATAGCCGTCAATGCCTCATTCACTCTCGATTTCAGCTTCAACCCGGTAGAGCTCTCCAGACGATTTCCCTTCCCGAGATCCTTCAACTTAGGTAAGTCTTTAGTTTTCTTCATGTATTGATGAATAGATAACGAATAGGACAATGTGAGTATTTTGGAAACGTGAGAGAACATTGGTTTTTTTTTTAAAGGGCGGGGTTCGGGTTTGGAGGTTTATTGGGATGCTCTATGAGTAGGTCCCAAACTAACTCCTTAGATTTCTGAATAGCTTAGATTAAGGTTTAACATTCTGTTTTCTAATATAGGGGAAACACACCCCCGAAGTAGCTGCTGAAACGAGCATTTGTAGGAAGCCAGTGAAGAAAGTTTTGCTGTGACTTCGGGCCTACATCACAGAACATTAGAGACTTTTGTGTGTTTGGAATAGTTTTCTGTTTTCATGATCATATCTTTGAAAAATATACGAAAAGAAGTTTACATGTTTTGAGATATGAGGAGTGAACAACATTCTGAAGGATTTATGTGCAACATTTTTGGTAAGGGAAAATAATCCAACCCTTTCATGAGAGCCAGGGATTCATACTTTGGGAAAATGATCCAACTTCCCAATTTCGAAGTGGATTTATGAACATTGATCAGTATATATATATTCACTGTTAGGCGAATTAATCTAACTCCTAATGAGACAGGGCGTTCATACTGGGAGAGTGATTCAACTCCCCAGTTAGAGAGGAATCGATATAACGATGAATATGTAACAGAGACATGAGAAAAGTAGAACTGCATGATAGGAGACTGTCTTCACTTTCATGGCATTATTGCTTTATTGCTCGCATTAGGTACTAGATGAGTTTTGTGATGTAGGGAAGAAGTTTTAGCAGGGTGTTTACTGAGTTACGAGGGCTAGTGGTTGGGGAGTGCAATCCACACAAGTCCCCACCACATCTGGCAGTGAGGGGCAGTTTAATTGATGTCTGTGGAGGTGAAGTGTATTATCAAGCTTATTTAGAGGAATCGAGTTTTCATAACAGTAGTGATTTCAGCGTTTTGGACAAATTGAGTTTACTTTCTGATGTTGGACTTTTTGGAAATTGAAATTATTATTTGATTGGATCGTAGAGTGGCTGCATTGGTCTGCATGGTTCTATAACGCGATTTCAGTAGAGAAGACGGTCTCTTCTTAGATGGGGTCGTATAGGTTATAGTTAAGAGTATTCGATGTCGCTCTGGTTCTATCGGTAGGTGCTGCCTACGGCAGAGTATGAGTGTGGTGTGGTGTTATCGGAAGGATGAAAGGTAGAGCGGTAGATGCGGCTGTGTAAGGTCTATCGGAAGATGAAAGTCTGTCGAGATGCGTGGTAAGTCTATCGGAAGAGAAGTCTATGTAGATGTACGGTGTGTAAGTCTATCGGAAGATGAAGTCTGATCGGTAGTGCGGTGTGTAAGTCTACGGAAGATGAAGTTACCGGTAGATGTCTATGGAGTCACCGTGAAGCAAGTGTCGGCAGATGTAGTATATAATTGATCGGAAGATGTATTGTGTATTGTAATTCTATCGGAAGAGTTGTTTGGCATTATCGGCGGAGGGGTTGACGGTGGTGTGTTACACGTCATCGGTAGATGAAGGTCATCCGAGAGTGAGTCTTGGGTTTTCCTTCTTCCGGCTGACGTCATCGGCAGGAGTCTTCGGTTTCATTCTGCTCTTCCGTTGAATTGTCTTCGGCGATGCGGGTCTTCTGAACCGAAGAGTATTCGTGCCTTAACACTCATTCCTTTCGGTGAATATTCTTAACATTCACAATGACTATTTAATAATGTTTTTCACAGTTTTGTTTAACTTGCATTGTTGTTTCCAAAGAATTTCGCTGCAAGTTTTAAATATTTTGAGAAGTCTAATCTTGACTGTCGAGTGAAGCTTTGAATTTAGTATCAAAAGTTTAGCATGAGAATGTAATGGGTAGGGTACAGGGTTCAGATATCTCGGGCGGGGGGGGCGTTACAACAGTATCTTGTTTTGTAGTATAATGATAAATAGGTTTCTCCAATCACATGGAACATTGATGTATCATTTTCACCAAGTACTGATCTAATCAATTCTAACTTTATCTGGACAATTAAAAAATATGCTTTCAAAATCTAAAACAAAATAAATCAATCACCAACGACAAATTTTTAATTCATAAAAAGATCCAAAGGAGTAAATTCACGAATATTATCATATATTTATCCCCCATACCAATATTATTTAGTTGAAACAATTAGTTATAAACCAACAACTAATTTTGTTAAACTAACTCTATAGAGTGTCAGCAAAAAGTTAATCTTTAAAATCACAATTTCAATATCCTACAAAAATTGTTCTTTTATAGTATTCAATAAGCTATGGTTTTCTATTTATAACTCTCTCAGTTATTAGAATTTTATGTTGTAATGTTTGGGCCATATTCAGAATTACATATCTCGAGTGGCAAGCATAAAATATAAAATCATTTCCATATGTGGCAGCAAATTAAAAAGCGTTATAAGAACTTGAATATACAATAACACAATAAAGCAACTAACGGAAAAATCAGTTATCAAAACAATTATTCTAAGTAAACCGATTCATCTCTCCTCTAGAGGGAGACAATATTTTTTATCAACATAAGTAACGAAAAATAATAGAAATATATTGAACCTTAATACTAAAGGAAAAAAAGAAATAGATAGAAGAGAATTTATGTCCCTGAATGTCATCGTTGTGCAAGCCAACCAACTGGTGTTGGTGTTGCTCGTCCGAGGTGGGCAAATCTTCTTAAATCTGTCTCAAGGCTACCGAAGGGTTCTCAAAATTTCTTAATAATTCTATTTATAGAAGACGTGATAGACGTTTCTAAAAATCTCTAAACACAATCTTTCCAAAATGTACAAAATCTCTTAATTATATAAAGTAAATATGTTCCTGCGATGTGGCTCTAGATTGATGCATTGGTTGATTGTTATAAAGCGATTTCAGTAGAGCAGACAGCGTTTTTCTAGATGGGGTCGTATAGGTTAGAGTAAGGAGTATTGGAAGGTCGCTCGTTCTATCGGTAGGTGTGCCTACGGCAGGTATTGAGTGTGGTGGGTCTAGCGGAGAGAAAGTCTATCGGTTAGGATGCGGTGTTAAGTCTAGGAAGATGACAGTCTGTCGGGTAGAGCGGGGTGGAAGTCTATAGGAAGATGAAAGTCGATCGGTAGATGCGGTGTGTAAGTCTATCGAAGATGAAAGTCTGTCGGTTAGATGCGGGGTGTAAGGGTCTATCGGAAGATGAAAGTCTACCGGTCAGATGTCTTATGGAGTCAAGCGTGAAGCACGGTGGCGGCAGATGTAGTCTAATTGAGCGGAAATGTAGTGGTATTTCTTTTAATTCTATCGGAAAGAGTTGTATGGATAATGCGTCGGGAGGGTGTTGGTTGTTGTACCTCATCGGTAGTGAGTCTACCGAGTGATGTCTTTTGTTTTCCTTCCTTCCGGCTGACGTCATCGGCAGGAGTCTTCGGTTTTCTATTCCTGCTTCTTCCGTTGACTTAGTCGTCGGCAGATGCGTTGTCTTCTGAAACCGAAAGAGTATTTCGTGCCTTAAACCCTCATTCCTTTCGGCTGAATATTTCTTAACATTCCCAATGACTATTTTAATAATGTTTTTCACAGTTTTGTTTAACTTCATTGTTGTTCAAAAAGAATTTCCGCTGCAAGTTTTAAATATTTTGAGAAGTCTAATCTTGACTGTCGAGTGAAGCTTTGAATTTATTATCAAAATTTCTTAGTCATGATAATGTTATGGGTAGCGAACCGGGTTCAGATAACTCGGGGGCGTTACAACAGTATCTTGTTTTGTAGTATAATGATAAATAGGTTTCTCCAATCACATGGAACATTGATGTATCAATTTTCACCAAGTACTGATCTAATCAATTCTAACTTTATCTGGACAATTAAAAATATGCTTTCAAAATCTAAAACAAAATAAATCAAATCACCAACGACAAATTTTTAATTCATAAAAAGATCCAAAGGAGTAAATTCACGAATATTTATCATATTATTTATCATACCAATATTCTTTAGTTGAACAATTATTTATAAACCAAAAACCTTAATTTGTTAAACTACCTCTCTCGAGTGTCAAGCTAACAGTAATCTTTAAAATCACAATTTCAATATCCTACAAAAATTGTTCTTTTAGTTATTCAATAACATGCTATGGTTTTCTATTTAATACTCTCTCGAGTTATTAGAATTTTATGTTGTAATGTTTGGGCCATATTCAGAATTACCTATCTCGAGTGTCAAGCCCTAAATATAAAATCATTCAATATGTGGCCAGCAAATTAAAAGCGTTAAGAACTGAATATCACAAATAAACAATAAATTCAACTAACGGAAAAATCAGTTATCAAAACAATATTCTAAGTAAACGATTCATCTCTCCTCTAGAGGGAGACAATTAGTTCAACATAATTAAACGAAAAATAATAGAAATAATATTGAACATAATACTATAAAAGAAAAGAAATAGATAGAAGAGAATTTATGTCCCTGAATGTCATCGTTGTGGCATAACACTTGTGTTGGTGTTCTCGTCCGAGGTTGGAAATCTTCTTCAATCTGTCTCAAGGCTACCGAAGGGTTCTCAAAATTTCTTAATAATGTCTATTTATAGAGCCGTGATTAGAGTTTCTAAAATCTCTAAAACAATCTTTCCAAATGTACAAAATCTCTTAATTTCATAAAGTAAATATGTTCCTGCGCTGTGGCTCTAGATTTCGTGCCCCAACTCAGGCTATTATTTTTCTTCTCAACCGCGGCCTAGATTTTTCTGGGTCGCTACCTAGATTCATTCTGCAAGCTAAGCCCCAATGTTGCGAAAAATCGTGATACGCAAGTGCACGTGTCGCAAAAGTAATAAAGTGTGTATAAGTACGAGTGTCGATCCCACGAGGAATAATTATGTTAAATATTGAATATCTAATTTTCAGTTTAATTTGAAAAGAAATAATAATTTGTTTTTGGATTTTAAACTAAAATGATTCAAATAAAAAAATCAAACAACAATTTAAATAAAAGATTTGAATGTAAAAGAGTAAGATTATATGATGAGAAAATCCAGGGTTCCGATTTCACTTAACTAATCCTATTTATTAAACCTAATTCAAGTAATCAATTCCTATTCCTTTGTGTTGATGGCAATTTCACGAAAATATTCATCAATCTCTCTCGAGCAAAGACAAACTTATTCAATTAACGAATTATCACCTCTCGGTCTCTAATCCTGAGAATTAATTGAATACATTAAGAACAAGAAATTATATTACCACTCAAACGCCCTAACTATCTCTAGCCTAGGATCCTTTTTAAGGCAATTTATTCAGTGCACGGTTAAATTCTCCGCTCTCGCATCCCGAATTAACCCTAAAGTACTTAGTTTTTGTGATCAAGCAAACCTAAATATTACGTTCAGAATAAATTACTCAACACAGAAAAGGAACAGAAAATTAAGAACCTGAATTAAGAAAAATAAATAATCATAGTAAAGTTACGTCGAAACCCTAGAACGGGAAGTTTAGTTCATGATAAAAGATAAATAAACAATAAATAAAAAGAAGTGCATGGTTTTTATGATTAAAGAAAATAAAAGAAAACTATGCTGAAAATTCTCCGCGGCGGAATCGCCTCCAAATCGCCGCTGCTCTCACTGTCGCCGAAGTTATAATCTCCAAATCTCCAATGCCCTCTCTGCCGACTGCGTGAATTTATATAGAGAAGCCGTATGCTCTAGGTTTAATTCAATCTCTCTTCTCAAGATCAATGGTTAAGATTCACTGATGCTTTAAATTAATGGTGCAGATTAGAAGTCAAACTCTTTCCAAAATTGTAGATGATAAGCGATTGATCGCTGCTAAGTTATAGAGATCGATCGCTGCATCTTCTTTAATGTATGGCAACCGATCGCTAACTTTGTATGGCAAGTGATCGCTGCTTTTCTCCTGCAAATATGTGGCGATCAATCTCTGCATTTCATAGAGATCGATCGCTGCTTCCTTCAAATATGTAGCATATGTATAGCGATCGATCTCTTAATCGATCGCTGCCTCTTCTTCGCATGTAAGGCGATCGATCTCTGGCATGTGTTAAGAGATCGATCGCTGCTTCCTTCAATCACTGCATCTCCGTGCCTTTTTGTAAGTTTAGCGATCGATCTCTGGATTGTATGGAAATCGATCGCTGCATCTCCATTATTTGTGTCCACGTGTTGTGTAGCGATCGATCTCTGGTTTGCATGGAGATCGATCGCTGCTTCCTACTGATATATGTGTGGCTATCAAAATTGTAGGCAATCGGTCGCTGTATAGCGATCAATTGCTGATTTTTCTTTCAATTGTACAGCGATCAATTGCTGCAAATGTTGGCCAATTGATCGCCTCATCTTCTATTTTCCATCCTCTGCTGTCTTCAGACTTCTCTTTTCTTTTATTCAACTTCAACTTTTCTTCTTTTATTTTCTGTCCCTGTTTTAGTTAAAATTCTGCAAACTTGCACAAAATATATTAAACTCCTTCAAATGCTTGAGAAAAAGATATCAAATCAAGTATAAAAAGTATACATAAGTGTTTAAAATACATACTTATCACACCCCCAAACTTGAATGAAAGCTTGTCCTCAAGCAAACAAAATGCAAGTCAGTTCACACAAATATATAATCTCAATTTAAAATCTGCTCAATAAAATATAACAATGGTAAAACAATCTTAATCAAGATTTTCGGTAATTTGTCTCAGCTTGAAATAGATCCATACTAAAATACCAAGTGAAACACTTTGCAAAATAATTAATTCATGTTAGCGCATTGAAAATAACTCACTTAGAAATTTTCGTGTGTGCGTGTGCATTCATTCTCATTCTCTTCTGATTGTTGGTTCAACTAATGCAACTACAGGTAAGGGCATCATTAACTGTTCACTCAGGTTCACTCCAGTCACTCTAATCGTTCATCAGTTTTGCCCACTATCCAACTAATAGCAAATATTCATAAATCAAAATAAGAGTTAATAGGACTTTAAAGGCTTGTAATGTAAGGCTGGGTTAAAAGGGTAGGAATTTAATGGATACAAACGAATAATCAGAGCACCCCTCATCCTTCCTTATTTCACCCACTCAATATTTTCTTCTCAGCACTCGCCTATTTATTGAACTCGCTCAAGCATTCTTTTAATCTCTCACCCCCAAACTTATTTCATTCAATATCACTCATAGTCACTCCTTTGTCATAATTACAAAGCAAAATAAATACAACGAACTTGAAGATAAAACTAAACTTTTGATTTTGATTTTTTTTTTTTTTTTTTTTTTACTAATAATATCAAAGCAATGCAACAATAAATTAACATATAACAAAGGAGTTTTTATTCATCCTCACCACTACATTCTCCTACTCTCCTTCGAATATATCACTAAACCCCGTGCTCTGAAGAAAGGTAGAAAAATATATGTGGCTAGGCTAATTTCAGGTGACAAATGAATTTGAAAACATAGGCTCAAAAAGGTGACTATGGGTGTCATTAAATGACACAAAATAGGTAGGCTCAGAAAACTCAAACAATCCAAAGATAGCCTAAATCATTCTCTTGTTTTGAAAAATTTCAATTTGCATTCGAGGATATTAAGCAAAACCAAGAAAGATATTTTCTCACAATATTCTCAATCTCACTATATTTGACTGGTGTTACACTCCCTTACTGTGTTTACTCTCTTTCACTCCCTTACTGTGGTTGGGTTTCACTCGCAGTAGACTACACAAATATCACCAACAAAGAGAATCAAATAAGAATAAAACGTGTTCAGATTTCATAAAATAACTAAGTGACCTCTAATCAATGCAACTAACACCAATTACTCTTTTACTCAATATATCACACGGAATTAAAGCATGAATCTATATCTCGTTAAATCATCATAGACACCTAGATCAAGATCAGACTGCATAACCATGTCATATAGCAAGTGTTCAGTAAAACAGAAAAATACTTGAATTTAATCAATACACCCCCAAACTTAAAATCTACATTGCCCTCAATGTATCCACAGCAAACAAAACAAATGAAAAGGAAAGAGTGTACCTCAATCTGAGCCCGACGTATCATCCTGCTCATCATCGCGTAGATCGCTATATGGCCGCAGTAAGTGTGCTGGATAGGTAGGAACAGGTGGTGCTGGTTGAGACGACTCGCCTTGAGGAGCATGGAGCGCCTCAATATATCGTGCCATAAATAAAGAATGATCCAGCATGTGCTGTTCCAGCCGGGTCTGCCGAGCATGGAGTTGCTCGTGTTGAACTGCTAATTGTGCGACCATACGTCCCACATCATTGATGGTATAAAAGGGAGGCGGCATGGAAGACGAGGAAGCGCCAATGGTAGGTGGTGCAGCAGGCTGACCCTCATAGCGACGTTTGGTGCGGGCTTCTCGGCGAGCCTCCTCCAACTGCATATGCTGAGCACGTGGTAGAACCAATGGTGGAGGAGGAAGGGCTGCAATGTCATCAAGGTCATCAAAACCTAAACCATTAGGTCGGGCTATCCCATGGGGCCAGTCTGCGATTCTTGCAATTTTGGACGAGCTGTAAACCATCGGCTGGATCCATGGTTCATCCGTGGAGCTCATAGGGACATCGGCGGCAGCACACAAACGAGTGATAAGAACAGGATGTATATGCCCTCCTGTGGTAGATCCTTTACTGCAAGTGAGGATATTACGGTGGATCAGCCGCCCGACATTTATAGATCGCCCGGTGAGGATGCAATAAAGTACCACCACCCTTTCTCTGGTCAGTTCGGATTTTTGAGAGGTTGGCATCAAATTACCCCTGATAAATTTGCACCACGCTTGAGCATACTTATTCAGACAACTCGAGATGATGTGAAGAGGTTTGGCACGATCTTGTGCAGAATAACTCCAGCTGGAACCCCTGTGACCCATCTCACGGAGGATCAAGTCATAATCCGGCCCGGCATCCAACATAGGCTGAAGATCATCTGGTGTGTCATTGTCTAGGCCCAGGTAGCGATTAATGGCTTCAGCAGAAAAGTTTATAAGTTGATGCCGAACCATAACTGGCCTATCCGCTTTGGCAGCTTTAAGATTGGCGTAGAATTCGCGAACGGCATACACGTTCGCCTCACCGCCTAGTACGGCAAGTGTCTCCCACCTGCGTTGTTGAAGGTTGGTCAAAATCAGGCCATCGTCCTCAGAAGGTTGAAATAGCACTTCGCAAATGATTGCTTTGTCTTTTGCCATAAAGTCTTGATAATAGTTTGCAGCCAAGGGATTCAAGAATGAGTGCTGGACGGGTTGAAAGAACACTAAACTGGTTGTGGCTCTTGATCGTTTAGGCGGCATCTTGAGGTGGCGAGAGAATGTAAAACCTGTTTCTGCACATACAAACAAAGCCAACCCAACATGCAGACATATGACAATTAAACACGTCAGATCATCAGGTAAACAAATGTGGACGAAATGAACTGCATAATGGAAAGGTTTACTGGGATCAGGCACGAAAGCAAACAGGCGGTGGGCATGCATCAAAAGTGTGGCACTATAATTGGACAAAGCTTATTGCCGCCCTCAAAATGAGACAAAATCACTCAAGCATTGGCAAAACACAAGTAAACACGATGCTGATAACAATAATAAGTAAAACGAAACAGAACACAATAGCTAAACATAACATGACTACCTAGTAAAACAGAAATGCAAACAACACAGTGACATGCTAACTGACAACAACCTTTTGTGAGAAACTTGAAACAGAACAGAAAAATGAAACACAAGCGAAACAAACCAATTAAACAAACCAAAACTAACATGCTATCATGATTAACAAGCTGGTCAGGAAGAACAGCAGAAAGACACGACACAAAAATTAGAAGACAGAAGGAAAAGAAAATAGGCGCACTATGATTCGAATACAAGAATGTTAAGGGTACAGGTGCTAAATGGGATGAAATGCAAGTAGAAGACATGAGATATGCACGCGAAATTGGTGCTCTAAGGAACACCCCAGAACAAAAAGAAAAATTGACAAATTAAACTCAAAGAAAATGAAAATGGCAAGAGGGAGAGCCGAGCTACTTAACTTACCACAACAAAAATTAATCCAAGGGGGAGAGATTACCTGACAGCGAGGGGAAATGCGAGATGAAGAATAGCAGAAGATGGCGGGAGAGCGATCGAGCGCGGTGGAGTGATGGGAGATCGCGGTTGAGAGATCGCGTAGGGGAGAAAAGGGTTTAGGGTTGGAAGCCGAAAATGAGGATTGTAAAAAAAAATAAGTGTCGGGTATTAAAAAGAATACCCACTAAGGGCGGCGATCGATCTCTGTCTCTTGTGTAGAGATCGATCGCTGCCCCTTTTTTATGTTTACGATTTATTAGTTTTTTTTTTTTTTTTTTTTTTAACAGAAAATTAAATGCAAAAGAAATTAAAACTAAAACGAAAATAATAAGATAAAACGTAAAAACAGAAAAAATAATAATAATAACAATAATAATAATAATAATAATAAAATAAAAAATAAAAAAAATAAAAAATAAAAAATAAGGCAAAACCAAAATAACAACATTAAATAAATATAAATAAAGAAAGGTAATAATAATAATAATAATAATAATAATAATAATAATAATAATAATAATAATAATAATAACTAAATAGATTAATGGGTTACCTCCCACCAAGTGCTTAATTTACCGTCTTCAGCCAGACGTCCCACTGAAATCAGTCCTCGGGTATAAGTTGAGTTACGGAAGAGTCACTTGGAATATCGCCGCCAAAGTAGGGTTTCACTCGTTGGCCGTTCACCTTGAATGTCGTGTCATCAGCCCCTCGTAACTCGATCGCTCCGTGAGAGAATACTTGCACCACCGTGAAAGGACCCGACCATCTCGACTTTAATTTCCCTGGAAACAATTTCAAACGGGAATTAAATAAAAGTACCTGCTGTCCTGGGAATAGCTCTTTCTCCACGATGTGCTTGTCGTGCCATGCTTTGGTCTTCTCCTTGTATATTTTCGCACTCTCATAAGCATTGCGTCTGAGTTCGTCGAGCTCATTAATTTGCAGGAGGCGTTTCTGACCTGTGGCTGTTAACTCAAAATTCAGCTTCTTCATTGCCCACAAAGCACGGTGTTCCAGCTCAACTGGTAAGTGACATGCTTTCCCGAATACCAACCGAAATGGTGACATACCCAGAGGAGTTTTGAATGCAGTCCGGTATGCCCATAACGCATCATCCAACTTGCGAGCCCAATCTTTTCTTGAATTTGCAACTGTCTTTTCAAGGATCTTCTTCACTTCTCGATTAGAGACTTCGGCCTGCCCGTTCGATTGAGGATGATATCCCAGTGCCTTGCGATGCTTTACCCCATACTTATTGAGTAGTGCTGCAAACTGTCTATTGCAGAAGTGAGTGCCCTCGTCACTAATAATAGCCCGCGGTGTCCCAAAGCGAGTGAAAATATTCTTTTGCAGAAAACGCAAGACCACCTTGCCATCATTGGTTGGCGAGGCTATCGCCTCAACCCACTTGGAAACATAATCCACCGCCAAAAGAATATATTTGTTATTGTACGACGATGGAAACGGTCCCATAAAGTCAATACCCCATACATCAAACAGCTCAACCTCCAAAATATTAGTCAAAGGCATCTCATTACGGCGAGAAATATTACCGGTCCGTTGACATCGATCACAGGCTACAACAAATGCATAGGCATCTTTAAACAAAGTGGGCCAGTAAAAACCACACTGAAGAACCTTAGCTACTGTCCGTAGTCCACCAAAGTGTCCGCCACATTCCAACGAATGACAGTGGGTTAATACAGATATTACCTCATCTTCCGGGATACAACGTCGGATAACTTGATCGGCACAGTGTTTGTATAGAATCGGATCTTCCCAATAAAATCGCTTGACATCGGCGAAAAATTTCTTCTTTTGGTGATGCGACAAATCGGCTGGTATAACTCCACTAGCAAGAAAGTTCACATAATCAGCGTACCACGGTAAGACTTCAATTGCAATGATCTTTTCATCGGGAAAATCTTCAGCTATTTGAACCTCACTATCAGATACATGAGCTCGTGTTTCCAACCGAGATAAGTGATCAGCTACTAAGTTCTCTGTGCCTTTCTTGTCCTTGATCACAATATCAAATTCTTGCAGAAGTAGTACCCATCGAATCAACCGAGGCTTGGCATCCTTCTTTTCCATCAAATATTTAATAGCCGAATGATCCGTATAAACTGTGACTTTGTTGCCGATAACATATGGGCGGAACTTGTCAAATGCGAAGACTACTGCTAACAATTCTTTCTCAGTGGTGGCGTAGTTTAGTTGGGCATCATTAAGAGTGCGGCTGGCATAATAAATTGTATGAAATACTTTATCCTTTCTCTGCCCCAGAACTGCTCCTACTGCGAAGTCACTGGCATCACTCATGATTTCAAATGGTAGTGCCCAATCAGGTGCGACTATGATGGGTGCCGATACAAGTTTCTCCTTCAACACATTGAACGCTGCAAGACACTCAGCAGTAAAAACAAATGGTACTCCATTCTCTAATAACTTACATAGTGGCTTGGTGATCTTAGAAAAATCTTTTATGAATCTCCGGTAGAATCCTGCATGCCCTAGAAAACTCCGCACTCCTTTTACTGTCGTCGGCGGTGGTAACTTCTCGATAGCGACAATTTTAGCACGGTCCACCTCAATTCCTTGTGCTGAAATACGATGGCCCAATACAATTCCCTCTTTCACCATGAAATGACATTTCTCCCAATTAAGTACTAGATTTGTCTCAACACACCTTTCGAGCACCTTGGACAAATTATTCAAACATGAGTCAAATGAAGATCCAAATACTGAAAAGTCATCCATGAAGACTTCAATGAATCGCTCCACCATATCTGAGAAAATAGCCATCATACATCTTTGAAATGTAGCAGGTGCATTGCATAACCCGAAAGGCATCCGACGGAATGCAAAAGTACCATAGGGGCATGTAAAAGTCGTCTTTTCTTGATCTTCAGGGGCAATGGCAATCTGATTATATCCGGAATACCCATCAAGAAAGCAGTAATATTCGTGCCCGGCAAGTCTATCCAACATCTGATCAATAAATGGCAAAGGAAAGTGATCTTTGCATGTAGCCTTGTTCAGTTTCCGATAATCTATACAAATTCGCCAACCGGTGACTGTTCTAGATGCAATCAACTCATCATTCTCATTCTTGACAACTGTCATTCCACTTTTCTTTGGCACACACTGCACTGGACTCACCCATGAACTGTCTGAGATCGGATAGATAACTCCGGCGTCCAACCACTTTAAAACCTCCTTTCGCACAACTTCTTTCATGGCTGGATTTAAACGGCGTTGATGCTCTACAGACGGTCGATGCTCTTCTTCCATTAAAATCCGATGCATGCAAAATGAAGAGCTGATTCCTTTGATATCTGACAGTGTCCACCCTATAGCCACTTTGTATGTCCGAAGTATACGCAACAATTTCTCCTCCTCCGTCTTAGATAAATCACCTGCAATAATGACTGGAAGAGTGGAGTTAGCACCAATAAATGCATACCTGAGGTGAGACGGCAGTGGCTTTAGCTCCAACTCAGGTGGGCTCTCAATAGAAGGTAAGACTCTAACTGGTGGCTCCCCCAAACTTTCGAAATACCTTCTTCGATTAGGCTCGAACGAATCCATCCATGATATAAATTCCTGCACAAAAGAGTCAGAATCGAAAAACACATCATGATTTAGTAGAGCAACCTCGAGAGGATCACTAGAATGCAGAGAAGCTCCGTCCACCGCTGAATCGAGAGAGTCAATCCTAAATATATCATCGCTGGCTTTCGGATATTTCATGGAGTTAAATACATTAAATGTCACTTCTTCATCTTGCAAGCGTAATTTCAACTCTCCCCTCTGAACATCGATCATGGCACCCCCCGTAGCTAAGAATGGCCTGCCCAAAATAATAGGTATGTCCCGATCCTCCTCCATGTCGAGAACTACAAAGTCTGCTGGGAATATAAATTTGTCGACTTTAACCAACACATCTTCAATTATTCCTCTTGGATGTTTTATTGATCGGTCGGCCATCTGTAAAATTACCCTTGTTGGTTTTGCTTCCCCTAGTTCAAGCCTTTGAAAGATAGAAAGAGGCATTAGATTGATGCTGGCACCTAAATCACATAATGCACGCTCGAAGATGTAATTTCCAATCTCACATGGAACCGTAAAACTGCCCGGATCTTTCAACTTTTGTGGTAGTTTACGTTGAATTATTGCACTGCATTCTTCAGAAAGGGCGATCATACCACAATCCTCTATTTTCCTTTTATGGGATAAAACCTCTTTTAAAAATTTCGCATAGGTTGGCATTTGCTCCAGGGCTTCGGCAAATGGAATGTTGATATGAAGCTGCTTGAACACCTTCAAGAATTTTTCAAACTGTTTATCCAATTTTGAATTTTTCAGGCGTTGTGGGAAGGGGACCTTAGGGATAATCTCCATTTGAATCTGAGGTGGAGTGTCCAGTGGCTCGTGATCCTTTGGTGTGGACTCGGATGATGACGAATGCACTCCGTCATGTGCGACCACTTTCTTATTTTCTTTGGCACAATTTTCAATCACTACTCCACTTCTAAGTGTGATGGCGTTGCACTGTCCTCTAGGATTGACTTCAGTAGAGCTGGGTAATGCACCTTGAGGGCGACCATTTAAAGCAGCTGCCATCTGGCCCATTTGAGTTTCCAGACTTCGAATTTGAGCTGACTGGTTTTGCAAAGTTGTTCTTGTTTCAGCCATAAATTTATTGGTATGCTCCCCCATTTCGGCAATGATACTACTAGTGCGCTCACCCATTTTGGCAATTAACTCTTCAAGATTAACCTTCCTTTCCTGCACTGGTGGTCCTAGCTGTGGTACTTGAGGCGGTTGCACGGCGTTATTATGATTTTTCCATGAAAAATTCGGGTGATTGTTGCGCCCCCCATTAAAATAATTCCCTGAATTCTGATAGGTAGGTCTAGTATAATTTCCCACAAACTGAGCTTGTTCAAACGAATTGCTAGCCATTTGGTTCCCTTGCTGACAGTTTTCACTAGCATGTGGTCCTTGGCACCAATGACATTGTATGATTGGGGAATGAATTGCATTAACTGGAGCTTGAGTACCCTGGATGTGCTGAGTGAGGGATGCAATCTGTGTAGTCAATGCTTTTATCGCTTCCAATTCTGGGGTATTTGGCTGCCTCCTCAAAATCTGACGTTCAACCGGGCACTGATCATTATTGAGGGATAACTCCTCTAACAGGTTGAACGCCTCCACTTCTGTCTTTTGTAATAGTGATCCACCAGCCGCTGAGTTGACAAGAGTCCGTGTAGAAACTGATAAACCAATGAAGAATGTCTGTATTTGCATCCATTGTGGTAGACCATGTTGGGGGCATCTTCTTAAAAGCTCCTTGAATCATCCCCATGCTTCATAGATTGTCTCACCATCAAATTGAGCAAAATTGGTGATTTCATTACGGAGTTTCGCCATCTTTTCAAAGGGGAAGAATTTGGATAGAAATTTCTGCACTAATTCATTCCATGTGGTAATTGAATCTGAAGGTAAGGAGTTCAACCAATTCTTTGCGCGATCTCTTAGTGTGAAGGGGAATAACCTGAGCTTGATAGCATCCTCAGAGACATTATGGTATTTAAAAGTATCATAGACCTCGACGAAGCTAGCAATATGATCCTTAGGGTCCTCATTAGGCAAGCCACAAAATTGATACTGTTGGATCATTTGTATTGTTCCCGGCTTTATTTCAAAATTATTGCATGTGATAGCAGGTTTCCGAATTGCTGATTGAATCCCGTCCATGGATGGCATAACATAATCGAGCAAAGTTCGTCGTCCGACCTCTGCCACTTCAACCCTCTGTTGTAGATTTGCGTTTTGATCATCTGCCATAATTGTTTGTTTTGTTTCCCTTCGATTTCGGCGACAAGTTCGTTCAATTTCAAGGTTGATAGGGATTAGGTTGGCAGTACCTAATTTTCGCATACACCTGTAATGTGCAAATAATGTAATTTAAGCCTAGCAGCAAAAGAGAATTCAAATATAAACTAAAATAAAATAATTCAATAATAACAAAATTAATTCCCCGGCAACGGCGCCAAAAACTTGTTGCGAAAAATCGTGATACGCAAGTGCACGTGTCGCAAAAGTAATAAAGTGTGTATAAGTACGAGTGTCGATCCCACGAGGAATAATTATGTTAAATATTGAATATCTAATTTTCAGTTTAATTTGAAAAGAAATAATAATTTGTTTTTGAATTTTAAACTAAAATAATTCAAATAAAAAAATCAAACAACAATTTAAATAAAAGATTTGAATGTAAAAGAGTAAGATTATATGATGAGAAAATCCAGGGTTCCGATTTCACTTAACTAATCCTATTTATTAAACCTAATTCAAGTAATCAATTCCTATTCCTTTGTGTTGATGGCAATTTCACGAAAATATTCATCAATCTCTCTCGAGCAAAGACAAACTTATTCAATTAACGAATTATCACCTCTCGGTCTCTAATCCTGAGAATTAATTGAATACATTAAGAACAAGAAATTATATTACCACTCAAACGCCCTAACTATCTCTAGCCTAGGATCCTTTTTAAGGCAATTTATTCAGTGCACGGTTAAATTCTCCGCTCTCGCATCCCGAATTAACCCTAAAGTACTTAGTTTTGGTGATCAAGCAAACCTAAATATTACGTTCAGAATAAATTACTCAACACAGAAAAAGAACAGAAAATTAAGAACCTGAATTAAGAAAAATAAATAATCATAGTAAAGTTACGTCGAAACCCTAGAATGGGAAGTTTAGTTCATGATAAAAGATAAATAAACAATAAATAAAAAGAAGTGCATGGTTTTTATGATTAAAGAAAATAAAAGAAAACTATGCTGAAAATTCTCCGCGGCGGAATCGCCTCCAAATCGCCGCTGCTCTCACTGTCGCCGAAGTTAGAATCTCCAAATCTCCAATGCCCTCTCTGCCGACTGCGTGAATTTATATAGAGAAGTCGTATGCTCTAGGTTTAATTCAATCTCTCTTCTCAAGATCAATGGTTAAGATTCACTGATGCTTTAAATTAATGGTGCAGATTAGAAGTCAAACTCTTTCCAAAATTGTAGATGATAAGCGATTGATCGCTGCTAAGTTATAGAGATCGATCGCTGCATCTTCTTTAATGTATGGCAACCGATCGCTAACTTTGTATGGCAAGTGATCGCTGCTTTTCTCCTGCAAATATGTGGCGATCAATCTCTGCATTTCATAGAGATCGATCGCTGCTTCCTTCAAATATGTAGCATATGTATAGCGATCGATCTCTTAATCGATCGCTGCCTCTTCTTCGCATGTAAGGCGATCGATCTCTGGCATGTGTTAAGAGATCGATCGCTGCTTCCTTCAATCACTGCATCTCCGCGCCTTTTTGTAAGTTTAGCGATCGATCTCTGGATTGTATTGAAATCGATCGCTGCATCTCCATTATTTGTGTCCACGTGTTGTGTAGCGATCGATCTCTGGTTTGCATGGAGATCGATCGCTGCTTCCTACTGATATATGTGTGGCTATCAAAATTGTAGGCAATCAGTCGCTGTATAGCGATCAATTGCTGATTTTTCTTTCAATTGTACAGCGATCAATTGCTGCAAATGTTGGCCAATTGATCGCCTCATCTTCTATTTTCCATCCTCTGCTGTCTTCAGACTTCTCTTTTCTTTTATTCAACTTCAACTTTTCTTCTTTTATTTTCTGTCCCTGTTTTAGTTAAAATTCTGCAAACTTGCACAAAATATATTAAACTCCTTCAAATGCTTGAGAAAAAGATATCAAATCAAGTATAAAAAGTATACATAAGTGTGTAAAATACACACTTATCACCCAACTATGGCTATTACGCGCTGCGGCACAAACAGTGCTATTTGACGCCTATTTTCATGCTTTTAAGCCGCGACTTGGCCATTTCTTGGGTTGCGGCTGACATCCAAAACTGATTTTTATATCTTTATTTCACCTGATTGATTATTTATCTTCATCGTATTTTAGAATGGATTAAAACTTCTAAAAACTCGAGAATCAACATCAAACTTTGCGTAGAATGGTGTAAATAACTTTATTTTTCATATAGATATCACACCCCCAAACTTAGTTTTTTGTTAGTCCTCGAGCAAAACATGAGTAACACAATAATAAAAATTCAGACATGCTTTATAGATTTGGAGTAAAATACCTGGAAAAAAGAAAAAATTTACCTTATTGGTATAAATGCTTCGATTGAATGAAATTTATTTCCTCAAATAATTTTAAAGTTTATAGCTCTCACTAGATCAAAGAATATTACAAGCATATAAAATTTCAACATGAATATCAAAATTATCTCAATCATAAAACTGCGAGTGTGTGTCCATAGTCGTACACAACTTGACATTTATTTCACTTAGAACAAAAAATTATGCATTTAATGACACTAAGTTTTGGAGAAACATGACGTGTAAAATACTAATGAATTTTTGTGTTTTTTTTTAAAGAAATTTGCAATGGAGTTTCTCTATTTGTCCCTCTTTTGTTATAATTTTTCCACACATTGAGTATTTCAAAGGTTCACTCAAAATTGAAAGTAGATGGGGGACTACATAATTTCTTTTATTTTAAATGATTTTGCGATAGAATTCTCCTCAAGACCCTCATCTTTATAATTTTTCCACCCATTGAGTATCTAAAATACTCATTCAAAGTTAAAAGTGTAGTAGGAAATCACATAAACCATTATTTTTTTTTCAGTATTAGAATCATTACTCAAATATTTTCATTGTTAAGCTACTAAATGTGTCACTGCTTCAGACTACGTGCTTCAAATGCAAGATCATAAATAAAATGAAAATAATAAACATGTTAAACTCATATATGCATATATACTCTTATCACTAATTTGAGCTGCAAATAATCAAATTCAAGTATTATCACAGGCTTATTCCAAAAAATCATAAACTCCATTATGCTAGCAATTTAAATTTTATTTATTATTTATTTTTTCACAGATAAATAATAGGTGACAATAATGTCCGATCAGAAACATATTATGCAAATTTTAGGCAATGATCATATCCACAATAGAGACAGAGCCCCTCAAACTTAACTAATGCATTGTCACCAATGTATATAGTCAAGCAAAAAGAGTTAAACAATAAGAGAGAAGGTACTGCCCTGTTGAGGAGAGTTCTATTCATCCTCATCGCCTGCAGAAGGTGGGTGCGGCCCAAATTGCTGCTCGGGTGGTTGCTGTGTGTATGACTTGTGTGTTGCATACCAGGCTGGTGGTTGAGGCACGTGAGCTTTGTGGGTTTTCGGGGTTCCTACGCATGGCGGAATTCACTATTATTCATAATAATAGTGACATGCGTTACCCTGTGACTTTAAAACTATTTTAAAATCATTAAAAACCATAAGTTGGATCGTTAGTCTAAAAGAAATTATTTTTGAGAAATATGTAATTTTTCAAAATGTAAACAATTTACATTGAGAAAAATTATTAGAATTAGGTTGTGAAGTAATAAAAGAAAATACCTTTTTGGAGTAACGCTTTTACTCAGATACTCCCGTCTGATCTTAACAGCTTTAACTCAGGATCAGGTGTTTTTCCCGAAGACTTTGATACCGTCGAGTCTTCTCTGAAGATCTTTACACTTAAATCTCCTGACGTGTGGGCGTCTCTCTTACAAGAATAACACACTCATATATTTGTGGAGAGACGTGTTCTCAACACATGAGACGTCTCTCTTCGATCTTAGAAAACGATTTTCTAAAACCGAATACGGAAAGGTCACACCTTTTCTCTCTAGGGATTTGTTTCTCGGTCGTTCACCGTCGTCCTTTTGGTTCGTTCTCCTGTCAAATAACCTTTGACAATTTTTATAGATTTGTTTTAAAATTAATTTTTAGATTTATTTTAATAAAAACTAATTTTTAAAAAATAAATCTTATCTAATCAAATCTAATTTGATTAGAAGTTGATTTATCTAATAAATCAATTTATCAATTAATCATATAATCTAAAAACAGTTTTTAGAATATATTTATGAAAACTACTTTTCAAGACAATCTCATCTTATGAGATTCTTCAGATCTACTTTTAAATAGTAAACAAACTATAAGTCAATTGTAGATCAAATCTAATATAATCAGATTTTCAGATCTACTTATATTCAAATTTCAAAAATCTGATTTGATAGTTTGTTACATAACTAACTTTCAATTTGAAGATCAAATCTCATCTGATGAGATTCTTCAAATCTAATTCAAATCCCTTAAAAATATTTCATCTAATGAGATGTTTTATTTTGAATTCAAAATATAAAAACTATTTATATATTTTGAATAACAATATATTCAAATGAGTGTTTATAAATGATTAATCTTTATTAATCATTTATATATTTATTCTTATAACATGGAAATTAAATAGTGATATAAGATAACAGAGGGACCGATGGACCTATAGTTCTAAGCTCCAATAATATTTGTTAATTAATATAAACTCTTTATATTAAATAACACAATTATTAACTCTAGAGTAATTCCACTAAATACCTAGAGTTACACTCTTAGAACTATAGAGTATATTTACTCAAAGTAATGTCCATTGATATAGTCATTACATATGTATTAATCCTCCATTAAGATTCGTAATAGAGCTAGGTATAAAATCCGTTAACCTCTCATATTACATCTTTATCCTTGACTACCATTAGTTCTTGATTGAATAATTAATTCATAACATTTATGAATTTGCGCGCTAATTATTCAATCCCTTAACTAACAAACAAGGGAATCTTATGTTATGGATTTCATTGTATCAATGTTAGCATTCCCAGCTACTCATTTAATTTATTCCCAAAATACAAGGTTTATGTATTGTAACTCATACAAAACTGTACCGAGTAAATCAAAGAATAAATTATAATGAAATAGGAGTCTACTAAATACAATGAATTAAGATCATACATATATGACCATTATTATGATAAAATTAATTGTTCTTCATTTAACGGATATTATAAGAACAATATAATTTCATCTGGTCCAGTCCTATATAATCATATCATATAAAATACAATCACTTTATGTCACTACATATATAGTCGGGATTTGACTATACGTTCTCAACGAAGTGAACTGTATTTATGACTTTATTAATTTGAAGATCCTTTACTTCAAATATAAGTCATGGACTATTGTGATTATTTCTTTTTAAATTTAATCCCACATATATCAGCATATATGTAAATTTAAAATTGCATAAATAATCAAGGATTTTTCTTTGAATTTATAAAGCATATCGAATAATGCAAACATAAAAATCATAAAATTTATTTATTAATTTCAGCAATAAAAATGTTCATAACATTTGCTTGTTGGGCACATTATTCCCAACAATCTCCCACTTGCCCTAAAGCAAATGAGACATGTCTCTAATCCCTAATCCTTCAAGATGTTTATCAAAACTCTTTGCAGGCAACGTCTTGGTGAAGGGATCTGCAAGATTCTCAGTGGTAGGAATCTTCAAAACGGCGACGTCTCCACGTTGCACGATCTCTCTAATCAGATGATATTTTCTTTCTATATGCTTTGATCTTTTGTGGCTTCTCGGTTCTTTAGAATTCGCCACAGCACCACTATTATCACAATAAAGTGTGAGTGGTTTATTCATATCTGGAACAACTTCCAGATCACTAAAGAACTTGCGGAGCCAAACAGCTTCTTTAGCTGCTTCTGAAGCAGCTATGTACTCGGCTTCCATAGTCGAGTCAGAAACTCCTCCTTGTTTGGTACTTCTCCAAACAATGGCTCCACCACAAAGAGTAAAAACTGATCCAGATATCGACTTTCAATCATCTATATCAGATTGAAAATCAGAATCCGTATATCCTGTAGGAATCAAATCCCTACCAGAATATACAAGCATATAATTTCTCGTTCTCCTAAGATACTTGAGAATGTGCTTGATTGCTATCCAGTGATCCAATCCTGGATTAGACTGAAAACGGCTAACTATCCCTACTGCATAGCAAATGTCAGGTCTTGTGCATAACATAGCATACATCAAGCTACCAACTGCTGATGCATATGGATAGCGTCTCATATCCTCTTCCTCTTGAGGCGTGTCAGGACACTGCTTCTTAGAAAGAGTAACTCCATGACGAGAAGGTAAATTACCCTTCTTAGAGTTCTGCATTGAATATCTGACGAGCATCTTGTCAATATACAATGCTTGAGACAAGGCTAACAATTTATTCTTGCGATCTCTAAATAGACGAATCCCAAGAATATAGCTCGCTTCTCCCAAATCTTTCATTTGGAATTGCTTAGCCAACCAAGCTTTTATGTCTGATAATAATCCTACATTATTCCCAATAAGTAGAATGTCATCGACATAAAGAATCAGAAAAACCACTTGCTTCTCCTTGAAGAGTTTGTATACACAAGACTCATCAAGACACTGCACAAATCCATAAGATTTGATTGCATCATCAAATCTCATATTCCATGACCTGGATGCTTGCTTGAGTCCATAAATAGACCTATGCAATTTACAAACCTTTTGTTTTGCATCTTGTACTATGAAACCCTCTGGCTGCTCCATGTAGATAGACTCCTCAAGATGGCCATTCAAAAAAGCTGTCTTGACGTCCATCTGCCATATCTCATAATCATAATGAGCAGCTATGGAAAGCAGAATACGAATAGACTTAAGCATTGCTACTGGTGAGAAGGTTTCTTCATAGTCAATCCCTTCCTTTTGGGTATAACCCTTAGCCACCAGTCTAGCTTTGAATGTCTCTACATTCCCGTCTATTCCAAGTTTCCTCTTGTAGATCCATTTACACCCAATGGGTTTTACCCCTTCAGGTAAATCTACAAGATCCCAGACTGAGTTGGAATACATAGATTCCATTTCAAGTTTCATAGCTTCAAGCCATGCATCTTTGTCAGAGTCTTCCATTGCACATCTATATGTCAATGGATCATCCTTCCCATCATCGGTGATAGCAACTTGTGCTTCACCAACGTGTCGATATCGAGATGGTAGTCGTACTACCCTATCGCTACGACGAAGTGTAATGATAGGTTGACCAGAAAGAGTGGTGTTTCTTGTAACTTGTGGATCAACAACTGTTGTTGTAACAGGTCTAACCTGGTCAGATTGAATCTCATCTAAGACAATCTTACTTTGAGGTTTGTAATTTGTTATATAGTCATGTTCAAGAAATGTGGTATTTGTCGATACAAATACCTTATTATCCTGAGGACTATAAAACAAACCTCCTCTTGTGCCTACCGGATATCCAACAAACATGCAAACCTCAGTTCTTGGTTCCAACTTCCCGGTCTTACCTACTAGCACATGTGCTGGACAACCCCATATGCGAAAGTGTCTCAAACTAGGTTTGTGACTACTCCACAACTCAAAGGGTGTTTTAGGTATAGACTTAGATGGAACTACATTAAGTATGTAGGTTGCTGTTTGTAAAGCATACCCCCAAAACGATTTTGGAAGAGAAGAATAGCTCATCATGGATCTTACCATATTAAGCAATGTTCGATTTCTTCTTTCAGCAACACCATTTTGCTGAGGTGTGCCTGGTGCTGTTAGTTGGGATACTATCCCATTTTCTAACAGATAATCCTTGAATTCACTGTCAAGGTACTCACCACCTCGATCTGATCGAAGACACTTGATTGTCTTACCTAATTTGTTCTCAACTTCAGCTTTAAAATCTTGAAACTTTCTAAAAGTTTCAGACTTAAGCTGAATCAGGTAAGTATATCCATATCTTGAGTAATCATCTATGAATGTCACAAAGTACTCATAGCCACCTCTGGCCCGTATAGATATTGGGCCACATACATCTGAATGTATTAGCTCAAGTGTTTCTTGAGCCCTTTGGCCCTTTCCAATAAAGGACCTTTTGGTCATTTTACCTTCTAGACATGATTCACAAACAGGTAAAGATCCAACGGTTAGATCTTTTAAAGGACCATCCTTAACAAGTCTGTTAATTCTATCAAGATTAATATGACCAAGTCGTAGGTGCCAAAGATATGTATCATCAGTATAAGAAATCTTTTGCTTCTTGGATTTAGGCAATTCAACTTTGAATATTTCAGTATTCAACAGTGATGAATTTATGATGGGCCTTATCATATAAAGTCCATTTTCCATTGAGCCTGAACAAATATTTAAACCATTTCGAGAAATAATAACTGCATTATTATCAAAAGAAATAGCATATAATTGTTCAATTATTCGAGAAACAGAAATTAGGTTTCTAGTAAACCCTGGAATAAAATAAATGCTTTCTAAAAACAAATATTTATTGTTCTCAAAATAAATTTTGGTTTCTCCCACTGCTGAAGCTGAAACAACCGCCCCGTTGCCAACTCTAAGGGTGAATTCTCCATCAGCTAGTCTCCTGTAGGAGTTTAGCATCTGCAAAGAACAACAAACATGATTAGTTGCACCTGAATCAATTATCCAGGGTGATAAATCACTTTCAACCAAACAAGATTCAGTAACTAGTAAATCAAATTTACCTTTTTGCTTTTTCAGCTCCTCGAGATGCTGCTTGCAGTTTCTCTTCCAATGGCCATCTACCCTACAATGAAAACATTTTCCTTTGGGCTTTAAATGGTCTGAGCTTCTCTTGTTTGACTTGTTCTTTTTCTTGAGCTTCTGGGCTCCCTGTTGTTGGCCCTTTTGACCCTTGGTCTGTTTCTGGAATTTCTTTCTCTTCTTAAGAGAAGAATTGGATGAAGAAGGTTCAACAACATTTGCTTCACTCTTCTTATCCACAGAAATAGACTCAAAAATAGTCAGCTCATTCAGCAACTGAGTTAAATCATAACTCAATTTATTCATGAAATAATTGCTTTTGAACTGGAGAAATTGTGGGCTAAGGCTTTCCAAAATCATGCCCACTTGGGTTGCCTCATCAATATGAGCTCCATTAAATTCAGCTTCATGAATAGTACTGATCATCATCAGAACATGTTGACGTACGGGGACTCCTGCTTTCATCTTAGAGTTCATAACTCTCTTTATTGCTTCATGTCGGGCTTGGTCAGACGGTCTGCCAAACATGCCTTGAAGAGACTCCATTATCTCATAAGCAGTCTCACAGTTCTCAAATTTTGCACTGAGAATATCAGACATGGTTGCAAGCAAATAACAACGAGCTTTGACATTTGCTTTGATCCATGTATCATAAGCATCTTTCAGAGCCCGTTGAGCATTAGTCGCAGGAGTAGGAGGACATTCCTCTATCAGCACGAATTTCAAGTTGTCATGCACCAGAATGAGATTCAAATTCTTTTTCCACTTAACAAAATTGTCGCTGTCAAGTTTTTCAGTCGCAAGCAAATTTATCATTAATTGAGACATGATGCTGTAATAAATAAATAAAATTATAATCAATTTTATGCTATAAAATTCAAAATGTTATGGCATGCTAGTATGATGCATGAACATGTTAATCACAAAAATATGTAAATGCTACTATAGCCTCGATAACATAATAAATCACCTTAGGGTAGAAATATTATCAATTAATAAATTTACTCAAAATATCTCATATTTTTCGAAATTTATTAACTTACCGAAAATTTTGGTCAAAATATAACTAACACGTTTAGTTATATTTTCATAAGTGTGACCCACTGTTTTGGATTTATGAAACTTAACTTATAGTCGCCGCCGTAGGGTCGGACAACTATAAAATACATTTCATATATCCTATCTCTAGGAGACCAACCTTGGTATTGACCTAAGTGAACACTCTCCGTAGGGAGGATGAAAATCAAAGTCATCTCGGAGCCCCACTTAGATCTCACGGTGTTGTGCCAACAGTGGAGACCATGGGATGTTACGCCTAACTTCCCGCTCCCACTCATTATTTTGAATTAGTGATTATAAGAATATCAAATATTCCCTGTTATCGATAAATTAATCATATTAATTTATCAATACTTAATTATTAATCTTATAATCATATTATAAAATTAATAATTTCAAATAATCAAATTATTTGAATTTTCTAAAATAAAATAAATTTTTAACAAATTAAAAATTATTTTATTTTTCATTCTCACATCATTCAATAAAATGAATTAATATTAGTTTTAATCAAATTAAAACTAATTTATTTAATAAACTCTTTATTAAATCATTATGCAATTTAAATAATGTTTAAATGCATGACATGTGAGAAATTTAAAAATAAACCTAAACATGCATAATCTATATGACATGTGAATGCATGGCAATATAACAAATTATATCAACATAAAATTAAATGAAATAGTGACCGGGTTGACCTTTGGGTATTTCTAAAATTACAACCTCAAAATTAAAATAAATAAAACTAAGAATCCTAATCTTCGTCTTTTCGTAACCGCCTCATCCAAATGATCAGCTTCTAAAATTCACAAATCAAATTTGTGAATTCATATCCAATTGGGCAACATCATCTGTTTTCGTCAATAGATCAAATCTTTGATGAAATGTCCATCCATGTCCTTGTAGTCTCAGATCTCCATCGAAAGATTACAAATTGGATACAAATGCATAATTTTAAAAAAAAAAATCCTAACCCAAACAACCGACTTAATTTCGATCACTATTTCATGCCATGCAAAACATACATCCACAATATATATTCATAAATATATAATGCATAAAATCTAATTCTAACACATATCACAATTTACATTAAATTGTATCATCAAAATTATTTTTTAGACTAATCAAACCTCGCTCTGATACCAATTGTGGGTTTTCGGGGTTCCTACGCATGGCGGAATTCACTATTATTCATAATAATAGTGACATGCGTTACCCTGTGACTTTAAAACTATTTTAAAATCATTAAAAACCATAAGTTGGATCGTTAGTCTAAAAGAAATTATTTTTGAGAAATATGTAATTTTTCAAAATGTAAACAATTTACATTGAGAAAAATTATTAGAATTAGGTTGTGAAGTAATAAAAGAAAATACCTTTTTGGAGTAACGCTTTTACTCAGATACTCCCGTCTGATCTTAACAGCTTTAACTCAGGATCAGGTGTTTTTCCCGAAGACTTTGATACCGTCGAGTCTTCTCTGAAGATCTTTACACTTAAATCTCCTGACGTGTGGGCGTCTCTCTTACAAGAATAACACACTCATATATTTGTGGAGAGACGTGTTCTCAACACATGAGACGTCTCTCTTCGATCTTAGAAAACGATTTTCTAAAACCGAATACGGAAAGGTCACACCTTTTCTCTCTAGGGATTTGTTTCTCGGTCGTTCACCGTCGTCCTTTTGGTTCGTTCTCCTGTCAAATAACCTTTGACAATTTTTATAGATCTGTTTTAAAATTAATTTTTAGATTTATTTTAATAAAAACTAATTTTTAAAAAATAAATCTTATCTAATCAAATCTAATTTGATTAGAAGTTGATTTATCTAATAAATCAATTTATCAATTAATCATATAATCTAAAAACAGTTTTTAGAATATATTTATGAAAACTACTTTTCAAGACAATCTCATCTTATGAGATTCTTCAGATCTACTTTTAAATAGTAAACAAACTATAAGTCAATTGTAGATCAAATCTAATATAATCAGATTTTCAGATCTACTTATATTCAAATTTCAAAAATCTGATTTGATAGTTTGTTACATAACTAACTTTCAATTTGAAGATCAAATCTCATCTGATGAGATTCTTCAAATCTAATTCAAATCCCTTAAAAATATTTCATCTAATGAGATGTTTTATTTTGAATTCAAAATATAAAAACTATTTATATATTTTGAATAACAATATATTCAAATGAGTATTTATAAATGATTAATCTTTATTAATCATTTATATATTTATTCTTATAACATGGAAATTAAATAGTGATATAAGATAACAGAGGGACCGATGGACCTATAGTTCTAAGCTCCAATAATATTTGTTAATTAATATAAACTCTTTATATTAAATAACACAATTATTAACTCTAGAGTAATTCCACTAAATACCTAGAGTTGCACTCTTAGAACTATAGAGTATATTTACTCAAAGTAATGTCCATTGATATAGTCATTACATATGTATTAATCCTCCATTAAGATTCGTAATAGAGCTAGGTATAAAATCCGTTAACCTCTCATATTACATCTTTATCCTTGACTACCATTAGTTCTTGATTGAATAATTAATTCATAACATTTATGAATTTGCGCGCTAATTATTCAATCCCTTAACTAACAAACAAGGGAATCTTATGTTATGGATTTCATTGTATCAATGTTAGCATTCCCAGCTACTCATTTAATTTATTCCCAAAATACAAGGTTTATGTATTGTAACTCATACAAAACTGTACCGAGTAAATCAAAGAATAAATTATAATGAAATAGGAGTCTACTAAATACAATGAATTAAGATCATACATATATGACCATCATTATGATAAAATTAATTGTTCTTCATTTAACGGATATTATAAGAACAATATAATTTCATCTGGTCCAGTCCTATATAATCATATCATATAAAATACAATCACTTTATGTCACTACATATATAGTCGGGATTTGACTATACGTTCTCAACGAAGTGAACTGTATTTATGACTTTATTAATTTGAAGATCCTTTACTTCAAATATAAGTCATGGACTATTGTGATTATTTCTTTTTAAATTTAATCCCACATATATCAGCATATATGTAAATTTAAAATTGCATAAATAATCAAGGATTTTTCTTTGAATTTATAAAGCATATCGAATAATGCAAACATAAAAATCATAAAATTTATTTATTAATTTCAGCAATAAAAATGTTTATAAAATTTGCTTGTTGGGCACATTATTCCCAACAAGCTTGTCTAAACTTTTTTTGCTACATCATCATCAGTGTTGTGGTCAATCATATATGTGCAGAAGTTGTTGATGTCTTCGAAATTGTCCTCTAGTCAAAAGAGATGGCTGTCGAAAGCAGCAAGCTTAGAAGCGATGGATGTCTGATCGGGTGGGCGTGCCTGAGTGGGTGTGTGTTACACTCAGTTTTACGGGATTTTGTAATTTCAATAAATAATGGTATTTTTGTAAATATGTCAAATTAAGTCAGTTTTGCGAACGGAAAGTTTTATTGGAACCTAAATAATAAATTAAAATTTATGGTGAAATAAGAAAATTTGGAGAAAACGAATAGTTAGTCAAATAAAGAGATAAGTTGGAGAAACCAAACTAAGTTCAACCAAACAAGCAATTAGTTGGAGGGGAAAATTAAGAAGTAAAAATGGGGTAGTTGGGAGCATCAAGTGTTTGACAAGTGTCAAAACTTGTGGGAGAAGCTTTGTAGCGACCCTAATACTGTACCCATTTTCCCGTACATAATATTTTTTTTTTATCCTTATTATGGACTTTAAATTTAAACTTAAGCGAAAATTAAATCGAAATCGAAGTTCGTTTAGAAAATCGTTTAAAAACAACATAAATCCAATTAAATAAAACTTAAAACATTTAATAAAATAAATAAAACTATTAAAAACAATCGGCTAAACATGGGAGGGCATATTCGGCATTTGACAATCGAAAGCCAAGGGCGATCGATCGCTGCAATCGATCGCTGCAATCAACACAGGGAGGGGCGATCAGTCGCCCCTCACACCCGCGCCCAGTCGCCCTTCACACCCTCCTTTTTTATTATCTTCTTCTGTTTTCTTTTTTTTTTGTGCTCTCTGGAATCCGAAATCCAGAGAGCAAACACCAACTTTCTTTCCTACAAATTTCTCATCCATGCACATCACACACTTCACAATTTATCAACTCCAACTAAACAACCTAAACACATATTAAACTTTTATAAAAACAATCTGCGTAGATACGTTTAAAAATCGACAAATCCTCCTGTTTTAAATTCCAAGCAGTTCCAATGAAACACTATATAAACACAGTTTATAAAACAGGTTTTCAAGAACGTTTAAAACCTCAAAACATGAACCTAACATTTAGCCAGATCCCAAGCATCCTAATATGTTCTAACTTTACACATATTTTGTTCAATATTAACCCAGTACTCTCAAAATACGTACATACATCTCCACGGGTCAAAATGCACCGACTGCTCAGCACACTCTCACGGGCCATTCTCCATCAATTGCATCATACATCAGGAGGAGGAACGTCGTCCTCACCTGGCTCAATGTCACCGACAACGTCACCTACACCATACAGACACACTATGAGCTAAAGGCTCAGTAAATTCTACGTAAATGCAGATGCGTGCAGTGCATATGGAGTTCAAAAATCATGCATAACATACAGATCGTGGCAGACAGAATATCACCGAGATCTCATCCCCCTAACCGGAGAGAGCTCATCCAGCAGTCAGACTACTCTTTCCAGCTAGAGGAGGGGGGGTACACGCTTACAACGCGTACAGCCGTGCCTGAGCCCCACCTCGCGTGACCAGATAACAGATTACGTATTTTATTACATCACATGAGATGTGGTATTGGTCAGACCCTTAATCGGTCCACACAATAGATCAATAGCCCCCTTTCGGGCCACATCGGTTTTCTGAAAACATCGTGCGAAAATTCATTTTCATGCTTTGTTAAAATACGTGATGCATGAACAGTTATAAGCATAAAATAAACAACCAACGTGCATACCATCAAGACGAATAAAAACATAACCTAATAAACGATTAACCTAGCTACCCAACCAAAGCAATTTAATTACACAATACTCTAAGATCCTCGACGCGACATTGAAGTACAGTGTAGGCCAATCGGCCAGAGTAAGTCACGAGAACTTACCTCGTGCGCACTGAACCTTGAGCTCCGTCTACGAGCGTTGTTTGTCTGAGGCAAAACACAACGGTCGATGTTAAAACAAGTTTAAGTTACTAAACGTCCAAATTTAACGAAACCTTAACTAAAGAAATTTCCTAAAGCTTTAATCCAATTCATTGAGCTATTTCATCGAGCAACACACGCTCGGCAACTCAAATCCCAAATTACGAGTTTTCCCCAAAATCTCAAAATTTCTCGAATTTTAACATTTTCCACAAATTAATCTAGTTTCGTCCAATAACGCTCAATAAGTTCTATACGTTATAACCTATTGATTTTTAAACCCAAAATCGCATTTTTAACCTAAACCCTAACGAAACCCTAACGTTAAACCGGCCCGAAAATTGAAAATTAACGCTCTAGAATCATAGATTCATACCTAGGGCGTCGATTGGAGGAGAAAACGTGAAGAGCAGAGGACGAACGGAGAAAGAACAGAGGTCGGACGTTGAGGAATCGCCGACGGCCGAGAGGAATCGCAGGAGAAGAAGCTCTCTAGCGTGAAAATGGTGAAGGAAGAAAGAGATTTGTTATTTTTTTATAATATTGACTTGGCAAATTACCGTTTTGCCCTTCATTTGATTTTCTATTTGTTTCATCCTTTGTTTCGTTGATTAACTAGCTATTCGGTTTCACCAAATCTCCTTATTTCACCAATAAGTCCAACTTATTATTTGGGATTTATTAAAACTGTCCGTTTACAAATCGAACCTCGTTTACTATTTTTACTAAAACGTCTTTTATATTACGAGAAACGTAATTACTCGAAATATAGCGTTATTACTCCAAAAATTCTCATAATTTCCTTAAAATTTCTATTAATAATTAAGATTCTAATGACGCTTTTTTTTTTGTAAAACGGATTTGATTTGACATATTTACAAAAATGTCATCATATAATATAATATTAATATCATGTGAAGCCGAGTATTACAAGCTTGACAAAGGCAACACCTTCCTTTTCCCTCCCTCACCCACGATTTCTCATTCGGTAATTTCCCTTCCAGGGAGCTTGGTGATTTTGCTTCTCTCTCGCGCGATTCTCCTCCCCTCCGATCATCGATTTTCTTCACGTTTTCTTCTTCCACCGCGATCCTAGGTGAACAAAGCTCACGGATATTGCTCGGTGCGCTGAGGAACAAAGGTAAGTTCTCGTGACTTACTTTGGCCGATTTGGCCTACACCATAAGAAAGTATGTGAAATTGAGGAATTGGAGACGTAGTGTGTTTTCGGGTAATTAGATTGGGTAGTTAGGCTACTTTATGTTAGAGAATGTTTAGCGTTCGTTGTTTGTTTTCATTATTGTATTGTGCACGTCCATGCATTACGCTTTCCGCATAAGCATGCAAAATGAACTTTTAAGTATGTTTTCATGAAAAGGATAACGAAAAGGTATAAATGTAAATGAATAAAATGATGGTCACGTCGGCGGCGGTGGTTCAGACATGGCTGTCAAGTAAAGCATATTTTCTCCCCGGTTAAATACAAGGGGCTATCCAATCGTCGGATGTGCTGCTCCTATCTAGCGAGAGTGAAGCCCCGGTGACATAAATGAAATGAATAGCGAAAAGGTAGAATGCATGATTTATAAACTGTACATGCATAGCATTCACGTGTATTCACGTAGACTTACTGAGCCTCTAGCTCACATTTTATTTCTATGGTGTAGGTGACTTCGATATAGGTGAGGACGACGTTCCTCCCCCCGAAGTCCAAGCAGGTTGAAGAAGAAAACTCACGGGAGTGTGCTGGCGCAGTCGGTACTTATTATGACCTGTGGGGACGTAGGTAAATGTTTTGGGAAATTGATATATAAAAGAATAGGAGAATTGTATAGTTGAATATTGTAGGATGTTTGGTTTCTGGATAGTTAATATTCGATGTTTGGATATGTATATAATGTTCATTTTGATGTTTCTGGAAATGGAGAATGTTGTTTTTTTTAATGTTCTTGGAAGTTCTGAGTGAATGGTGTGTAAGTACAGAGGGAAATTGTATGGGTTTCGGTTAAGTGTTCGGTTACTGTTCATCGGTGGATGCTGGGTGAATAAGTCATCCGGCTGACATCACCGGTGGATGTTGAGTGTTATGGATCGGTGGATGCTGGGTAAATAAGTCATCCGGCTAACGTCACCGGTGGATGTAGCTTGGCAGATTCTGTCGTTTTGTGATTGGCAGAAATTTGTATAAGTGTTTGGTCAAAGTCAACCAGCAGATGTGTTCGGTTACTGTTGAGCAGTAGATGTGGGCAATAGATTCTGTCGTTTTGTGATCGGCAGAAGTCTGTATAAGTATTTGGTCAAAGTCAACTGGCGGATGTGTTCGATTACTGTTGAGCGGTAGATGTAGGCCATAGATTCTGTCGTTTTGTGATCGGCAAAAGTCTGTATAAGTGTTTGGTCAAAGTCAACCGGCAGATGTGTTCGGTTACTGTTCACCGATGGATGTTAAGTGTTACTGTTCACCAGTGGATGTTGAGTGTTACTGTTCACCAGTGGATGTGTTTTGTGTGTGAACGGTGGATGTGAGTTGAGCGGTGGATGTAGCTTAGCAGAAGTGAGCGGCGGATGTGATTTTGGACTTGGGCCTTTTTTGCCCTCTGTTCTGCTGGGCCGATTTCTCTTCTGTTTTAATGATTTTATTTCTTTAATATTTTAATTAAGTTCCAAAGAAATTTCAACACTTATTTTAAAGTATTTTCTTTAAATGGTTTTAAGGACATTTTAATTTGAATTAGAGGGTTAAAAAAAATTAGGAATAGTTTTAAGGGTCGTTACAGTGTGTGTGGCAATGAAGGGGGTGATAGTCCCCAGTGCAATGTGGGCAAGGGGTCTCTATCCGCATAGACCTAATCTTCCCTTAACAAGATCCTACTATCAAAGAAGATTTGTGTTAGCGTTGTTTTAGGATGTTGAAGTTCTTCGTTAGAGCTCCACTAGACTCTTACAGCCCAACATAATGCTGTGATGAGGGATGAATGACCTCATCCCCCTAGATGCTTGTTCCGAGCGATAAACAAGATGGATTGTAGAATAATGCTGCCACATAAATCGATCTATAAGTGCATATACAACATAGGAGAAGTGCCCGATCACGAGTGATGTTGCTGAAATGGGTTATAGGCATAAGTTTGGACTTGAGGAAGTAATGTCATAGCTTCACATTGTGTGGCAGAGCTTGGGATCGAAATGATAGCGGTTTGCTGTGTTCCCCTGTGGACAGGCGCCATTGGGGGCCCGGGGTGACCATCAACCCTAGAAGAAGGTCGTCTACGAGGGGATTGGATGCCAAGTAGACATTGTAATCATCATTGTAAATTGAGTTGAGTTGGTAGAAGTTGTTGATCACATCCCGATAGAAACTGACCTACTTTCCTCGCTCATAGACTGCATAGTTGAGGTGGAAGGCGGCGTTAGCATAGAATTCTTAGACCACTGGTACTACAACAACTACCGGATGCTAAACGAATATGGTCCAACCTCGCCGAGTGATATTAGCTTTGATAGTCGGTGCAATACCTTAAACTTGAAGTCCCCATTCCCGGATGAGCCTTTTGTTGACCAATTGAGTTTGAAACTTCAACGCAACTTCTGCAAAACATAATTTCTTCTTGTTATAGCCGCTCGTTGATAAGGATGAAGTCTGAGTGACTTTCTACTTTTTGGGTGCCATGATGAACCTGCACAATGGTGACTGGAACACACTAACACATGTGATATTTAGAGTACATATATTTTTGCTTCAGCATTATTCGCATTCCAACAAAGAAAATAGGCATCCACGTATAAATTCCCAAGAAAATAATGTATGTGCACAATTCCATTCCAATTCAATTTATCAATGGGTACCACCACATACTAATCTGTACACAAATAGGCACATCTATAAAATCACTAACAATTAAAAAATTTTCATGCTATCACAATTTGCATAAAAATCCAAGACATCCAATTTTCAATCCAGGACAAAATTTGCCATTGTCTACAGTGTTGGAGTTTGACTAATGTACGAAAAGTGTGTGAAGTGAAGGGAGAGGGGCAAACCAAAGGAGAGTTGTGTGATAGATGGCGGCGGCGACGAAGGAAGAGGAGGGCGGCGCTATATAGGAACAGCCAGTTACGATAGGGAAGGACGCCGATGATGGAACATGGAAAGAACGAGTTGCGCGAGGGAAGGAGATAGCTAGATGAGGAAGGTGGTCGCTCAAAGACGGTGGCATAGAGATAGGATAGGCGCAGCAGCGATGGAGGGAGAGGAGGGCGACGCTGGTGGGAAGAGAAATGTTGTGGTATTCAGAAATTTTAGGGAAAAAAGCCCTAAATTGCTTTATGTCGAGCGCTGCAACGTGACTTACCAACGTGACTTACCCTGCGCCGTAGCACCTATGACTCTATCATTCTTTTCATTTACAATCGAGACTTCACGTTGTGACTCAGGTGAATCCAGGCCACGACGTTGAACTTTCTGGTTCGATTGTGGTCGCAACTCAAATAACTGGACGCCATGGCCCTAGAGCTTCTATTTGAAATTGGTCGTGATGCGAATAAAGTGGGGTCACGGCACCAACGCCTCTGTTTCTTGTGCTTTTTTTTTGTACTGCCACGGTCGCGGCGCAAGGAAAGGCTGGTCATAGCTAGAACTTTCTTTATATATATATATATCTCATATTATTTGTGTTTGAGATAGATGGTCCGACCATCCTTCACTTCGTGGTCAAAATAATGCTTGATTCGCTGATTGTTTACATTAAAAATGCTTCTGTCCCTAGATCGTAATTCAATGGCTCCATGAGGGATAAATTTCTCAATTTTTAATGGACGGGACCATCTGGATTTAAGTTTACGAGGAAAGTGATGTGAACCGAGAAGCGATAAATCTCATTGTCAAGAACCATGATCTATTAGAAGATAAAGGAGGTCCAACGAACAAAGCTTCACATGGTTTAGTCGTGGAAACCCGAGGAAAAGAGTCATCACAACAAAAGCACAAGACTATAAAAATAAAGAGTTTTGTAGCATGGAAGTGGGTCCCACAAAATTGGCAAAAGAAGCCCAATAAGGCGTGGAGTTGGGCTCCACAAATCCCCATGGATTTGAGACAAAAGGGTAAAGATCCACACAAATTACAAAGAGATAAAAATTCACGTGGGTTGGAAAGAGATAAAGATCCACATGACTTGATTTATGATGTGATCCAAGTTGAGACCAGATCAAGGCCCAAAAACAAAGATTCAATTGAAGATATGGGCGGCCCAATGACAAGAGTAAGAAGCCCAAGATTATTGGAAGATCTTTTGAAGAAAGGGTGCGATGCACATGCACATGTAAGAATTAAAACACATGTGCCATGCACATGCACATGTCGGAATTAAAGAGGACATGCGCCAAGCACATGCATATACGAGGAATTAAAAGGTCACATGCAAAGCACTTGCAAATCATACAAATCTCGTGGGAAAAGATCTTATCCGACAGAATCTACTCAAATCAATTCAAATCATATTCAAACGTAGTTTAAACGTGAGATGATATCTTATCATGCAAAGGATCATTATCTCACGATTTTATTAGTTATTTTATTTTTATTTTTGTTTTTTTTTATTATTTAATTTAATTTTAATGTGTAGCCTATTTAATGGCAAAACTATTTGATTTAATGAAAGAACAAGTTTGAATTAAAAAAATGTTGAGTTTTTAGAGATGATTTCTCTTTAGTTCTTTGCGAAGAACAACGATCTTCTTCAAGTCACGCTTGAAGAATCTCGCTTGATAGCTTTGGTTCTTACCAACGAGTTTGGTCTGGGTCAAGCTCCTGTTTTGATAGCTTCGGTTCAGCCAACAGGTGTGGCTCGGGTCAAGCTCCTGTTTTGATAACTAGGGTTCCATCGAATTCTTCGATTGGGGTCTTAGTTCCTTACTTTGTTCTTGAATCGAAAAGGCGTTCCTTTGAATTATTCCGCGTTGTTGTCGGGTCCCGGGTCCTTTCGATCCGAGGTTCGCATCAGTTGGTATCAGAGCTTCGGCTCCTTGATTCAAGAAGCTATCTTTAATTTTTGTTATCAATATTTTCTTCATCTTATTCTATTCGTCCTAGTACTCAAAAAAAAGCACAAAAAAAAAAAAAAAATATTTCCGTCTTTATTATCAAGTCTCGATTTTTATCATCAATTTTTTTCTTCTTGTGAATTTCTCCTCTTGAAATTCGAAGAGTACAAAAAAAAAATTGTCAAAAGTAAAAAAAAAAAAAAGAGTTGTTGTCAAAAGTCAAAAAAAAAAAGAGTTGTGAGAAATAAAAAAAAAAGGAGTTGTGAGAAGTCAAAAAAAAAAAAAATCGAAATTTTGTTCTATGGATTTTGAAATTTCTAGCCTTTTAAATTCAAAAATTCGTAGATAATTGTTCTTTGAAAATTCAAATTATTGAATCTTCATTCAAAATATTGTCTTTATCCAAAGTTATTCCTTGAAGGTTCAAATTGTTGAATCTTCATTTGAAAGATTGTCATCATCCAAAGTTTTGTCTTATTTCAATCATACCCTTGATTTAGCCATCTTTACAAGTTTGAACCTTTGAGCTTTAAAGTTTGATTTTTTATAGTTTGGCTTGTTGAATATTTACCATCGATCAAGTTCTTACGTAAAGAACTGGAAGGGAGATCTAGAGGTAAAAGGCAAGAGGGTGAGACTATTATAGAAAAAGCCTTAATTTTTGAGCGAAACACGAGTGGAGTGACATCCATCGAGAGTAAACACGTGAGGGAGAGGTAAGGTCCATTACTTGATTATTTTTTTTTATTTCTAACAATTTTCTTTTGTTTTCTTATTGTGGTAAAAAAAGAAAATCATGAGTGGAGAACAAAACGAGGTGGACTTAAAGTTGTTCATGAAAACCATGCAAGAAAATTTCAAGGCTTTAAATACGAGGATGGACCGATTGGAATCTCCATCCCCTAATCATATGCGGCAAAGGAAGGATTTTGATATAGAATTCAAAGAGTATAATGGATATTATCAAAGGGAAAGAAATGATAGGTCGTACCGAGGAGATGATGATCTAAGTAACATCAAGGTAAATATTCCTTCTTTCCAAGGAAAAAGTGATCCCGAGTTGTATTTGGAGTGGGAAAGAAAGGTGGACCTATTGTTTGAATACCAAAACTACACAGAGGAAAAGAAACTTAAATTGGTGACAATGAAGTTCACGGACTACGCTAACAATTGGTGGGATGAACTAGTAAATTATCAAAGAAGGAATGGTGAGTCACAAGTTCAGACATGGAAGGACATGAAGGCACTTATGCGAAAAAGATTTGTTCCATCACAGTATTATAGAGATTTGTGTCGAAAACTCCAAAATTTGATTCAAGGTTATAAAAGCGTGGAAGATTATTATAAAGAGATGAAAATAGCTATGAAAAGAGCTAACGTGGAGGAAGACAACGAAGAAACAATGACTCGATTTGTTAGAGGACTAAATAGAGAGATAGCGGATGTCGTAGATCTACAACATTACGTGAACTTAGAAGAATTGCTCCACAAATTAATCGAGGTCGAACGTCAACTAAGAGAAAAGAGGAATTCTAAGATGGGATCAACTTTGAATTCATCTTGGAAATCAAATTGGGAGGATGAAAGTTCGAAACCGAGACAGGAACCTAAGAGCAAACCCGCTGCTACCAATGTATTTTCACAAAAATTCAAGACCGATGGATCAAAGAACGAGTATGCATTTGTTAACAATGGAAGACCTGTGGTCCTTACACCATTAAAGTCGTGGGAGGCAATTGAAGATCAAGAGAGGATCACGAAGGAATTTCAAATCATTAAGGACGAGAGGGAGAAAGAAAAAGGTGAAAAGAAATTAGTTGAAAAAGAAAAAGAAAGTGGTGAAAAGAAATTAGATGAAAGAGAGAAAGAAAGTGGTGAAAAGAAATTAGTTGAAAAAGAGACCGAAAAAGAAAGAAAAGAAAGTGGTGAAAAGAAATTAGTTGAAAAAGAAAAGAAAGTGGTGAAAAGAAATTAGTTGAAAAAGAAAAGAAAGTGGTGAAAAGAAATTAGTTGAAAAAGAAAAGAAAGTGGTGAAAAGAAATTAGTTGAAAAAGAAAAGAAAGTGGTGAAAAGAAATTAGTTGAAAAAGAAAAGAAAGTGGTGAAAAGAAATTAGTTGAAAAAGAAAAGAAAGTGGTGAAAAGAAATTAGTTGAAAAAGAAAAGAAAGTGGTGAAAAGAAATTAGTTGAAAAAGAAAAGAAAGTGGTGAAAAGAAATTAGTTGAAAAAGAAAAGAAAGTGGTGAAAAGAAATTAGTTGAAAAAGAAAAGAAAGTGGTGAAAAGAAATTAGTTGAAAAAGAAAAGAAAGTGGTGAAAAGAAATTAGTTGAAAAAGAAAAGAAAGTGGTGAAAAGAAATTAGTTGAAAAAGAAAAGAAAGTGGTGAAAAGAAATTAGTTGAAAAAGAAAAGAAAGTGGTGAAAAGAAATTAGTTGAAAAAGAAAAGAAAGTGGTGAAAAGAAATTAGTTGAAAAAGAAAAGAAAGTGGTGAAAAGAAATTAGTTGAAAAAGAAAAGAAAGTGGTGAAAAGAAATTAGTTGAAAAAGAAAAGAAAGTGGTGAAAAGAAATTAGTTGAAAAAGAAAAGAAAGTGGTGAAAAGAAATTAGTTGAAAAAGAAAAGAAAGTGGTGAAAAGAAATTAGTTGAAAAAGAAAAGAAAGTGGTGAAAAGAAATTAGTTGAAAAAGAAAAGAAAGTGGTGAAAAGAAATTAGTTGAAAAAGAAAAGAAAGTGGTGAAAAGAAATTAGTTGAAAAAGAAAAGAAAGTGGTGAAAAGAAATTAGTTGAAAAAGAAAAGAAAGTGGTGAAAAGAAATTAGTTGAAAAAGAAAAGAAAGTGGTGAAAAGAAATTAGTTGAAAAAGAAAAGAAAGTGGTGAAAAGAAATTAGTTGAAAAAGAAAAGAAAGTGGTGAAAAGCATGAGATGATTTGCTTTTATATAAAAATGTTTATTTATCATATAACGACTCACCAAGTTTTCTTCCAAGTGTTATTTCTTTTCTTTTGCAGAAAAATAAATATGAAATTCCCGAGGAGTTTCGAAATCAAATTTCTCCTTTGAGAGAGATTGAGAAGCATAAAAATCTCGTACAAAGTATGTTAGTTCCAAGTCAGCCGGAAACATCAAAGAGGTTTGAGTGGTTGGTAAGGCCACATGATTCTTATATTGCACCTATTATATATATAAGGTTGATAGATAAAATGCAAAAATATTTTGTTAGAAAATTTGTCATTGATTACTTTGCACACAACTTGGTTTCTAACAAAATCGTAGATACATATTTTGCGAGTTTCAAATCTGATTTTGGCATTTTAAGGGATTTTATTTTTATTCGATATTATTCACTGTTTGATATTATTGATGATTTTAATCTATTAAAACCGTTAAATTTATTAACTCTGTTTATTAATAAGTTTGTTCTTGTGCATGAAAGTAAAAAAGATGAATTTGCTAAGAAATTTCATTCAATGGTAAGACTTATTTTTAAACCGGGAGATTTGATTTGGATACATCTACAAAAAGAAAGATTTCCGAACAAACGGAATAACAAGCTACAACTTCGAGGAGATGAACATTTCTAAGTCCTAGAGCACATCAACGACATCGCTTACAAGATCGACCTACCGAGTGAATACGGTAATGTAAGCACATATTTTAATTTTACTAACTTATTTTTATATGATGCAGGAGATTCGAGGACGAATCTTTTCGAAGAGAGAGGGAATGATGTGAACCGAGAAGCGATAAATCTCATTGTCAAGGACCATGATCTATTAGAAGATAAAGAAGGTCCAACGAACAAAGCTTCACATGGTTTAGTCGTGGAAACCCGAGGAAAAGAGTCATCACAACAAAAGCACAAGACTATAAAAATAAAGAGTTTTGTAGCATGGAAGTGGGTCCTACAAAATTGGCAAAAGAAGCCCAATAAGGCGTGGAGTTGGGCTCCACAAATCCCCATGGATTTGAGACAAAAGGGTAAAGATCCACACAAATTACAAAGAGATAAAAATTCACGTGGGTTGGAAAGAGATAAAGATCCACATGACTTGATTTATGATGTGATCCAAGTTGAGACCAGATCAAGGCCCAAAAACAAAGATTCAATTGAAGATACGGGCGGCCCAATGACAAGAGTAAGAAGCCCAAGATTATTGGAAGATCTTTTGAAGAAAGGGTGCGATGCACATGCACATGTAAGAATTAAAACACATGTGCCATGCACATGCACATGTCGGAATTAAAGAGGACATGCGCCAAGCACATGCATATACGAGGAATTAAAAGGTCACATGCAAAGCACTTGCAAATCATACAAATCTCGTGGGAAAAGATCTTATCCGACAGAATCTACTCAAATCAATTCAAATCATATTCAAACGTAGTTTAAACGTGAGATGATATCTTATCATGCAAAGGATCATTATCTCACGATTTTATTAGTTATTTTATTTTTATTTTTGTTTTTTTTATTATTTAATTTAATTTTAATGTGTAGCCTATTTAATGGCAAAACTATTTGATTTAATGAAAGAACAAGTTTGAATTAAAAAAATGTTGAGTTTTTAGAGAGGATTTCTCTTTAGTTCTTTGCGAAGAACAACGATCTTCTTCAAGTCACGCTTGAAGAATCTCGCTTGATAGCTTTGGTTCTTACCAACGAGTTTGGTCTGGGTCAAGCTCCTGTTTTGATAGCTTCGGTTCAGCCAAAAGGTGTGGCTCGGGTCAAGCTCCTGTTTTGATAACTAGGGTTCCATCGAATTCTTCGATTGGGGTCTTAGTTCTTACTTTGTTCTTGAATCGAAAAGGCGTTCCTTTGAATTATTCCGCGTTGTTGTCGGGTCCCGGGTCCTTTCGATCCGAGGTTCGCATCAGAAAGAGCTTCAATCGCGAATTAAAGAGCATAACTTGATTGCCAGGGTGAAATTCCCGATGCATAATTATTTTGTCAGGTTATTTTTTTGTGCGATATTTGTAAATCTTCGCGTTCTCATAAGCATTATGGTGAAATTCATCCATTTCATTGAGCCGTAAGAGTCTCTACTCGCCAACTGCCTTAAAGTTAAAGTTCAAGCCTTCAATACCCAGTATGCTCGATGCTCAACTTCAATTGGAAGGTGACATGATTTCCCATAAACTAATCAATAAGGTGACGTTCTGATTGGTGTTTTAAAGACTGTTATGTAGGCCCATAGTGCATCTTCTAATTTTTGTGAGTAATCTTTTCTATTAAAGCTGACCGTCTTTTTCAAAATTCGTTTTATCTCGGTATTACAAACTTCTATTTGTCCATTTGTCTGCAGATAGTACCCAAGTGCCATTTTATGATTCACTCCATTATGAGTAAGGATATTTGGGAATAATTTATTACAAAAATGTTAGTGTGGTTAAAATTGGAGATAATGTTAGATAATTTGGAATTTTCCCATGAGAATAATTAGTTTCCATCGATTTGAAAATGTAATGATTTTTATTTAATATATATAATATATTGATTTATTTATATATATATTAAATAAATAAAATTTCAAAATAAAAGAAAAAGGCTTATGTAAGTTGTTTTGTTGATTAGAGGTGAGTTATAGCGAAGGGAGGCAATTTTTGTGACTTTCATCGTTAAAAATCGTCACAGCCATCCACCTTGCAGAGCAGAGATTTAGCCGAACATGTGTTGACATCTACGAAAGTGAGTCGACACCTTGAAGGGTCGACTACTTTGGAGACGGGTCAACCGCAAATCGAACACAAGGGGAAACAAGTGTCGATTGCTTGAGAGATTGATCGACCCGTGGAAAAAAACTGAGAAGAATGAGAGGTAGACCCTATGGTCATTGTGTGATATGCCTACGAAGCCAAACCGTTGAGCACGAACCAAGGAATGTATTTTAACTATTTTGTCTTGTAATTAGTTTTGTGAATTTTGTAGGTAAATACCTTCTTAAAACTTTGAATGGATTCGTTGAAGAGGAAATTTGTCTTCCCTTTAACAAATTGTGTAACCAAGCTATTCACATATTTTATGTTTAGTAAACCTTAGCATTTGACAAATTTTAACCTTCTTTGATTGTAATTGGGCAAACTTGTAGTCTTATTATTGTTTAGGATATTTGCATAATTTGTTTAGCTTTAGGGAAGTTTGAGAGATCAAGGATTATCTCACAAGAGAAGATGCTGATCAAGTGATGGGAGCACATAGCAAGGAACCAAGTAAAAGCAGTGAGCCTGCAGGAGGCAGATGGGTGCAGTAGGGCACGCACGGGACAACGACAACGCGCGTACGGGAGACCAGCACAGTAGCCAGCGCGCACGAGGAGGTAGCACTTGGCAGCACATTAGAGAGCGCATCAGGGCGCGAGGGGCAGCGCGCAGCGCCAAGCAGCCTGCGCATGTACACGTGGCCGGGTTGTACCTCCAACAACTATATTTTGGCTAGAAAGCTCTAACAGCTCTTTTGAGCTTCTATCCTCCTCTTCTTCTGCCGATAGTTCTCTCTTCTATTTAAGCTCTTCCCTTAGCTATTGTAACGGACTCTCTCGGCGTTCATCACCAGTGCGTAGCACCAGATGGATTCACCAAATTGCCTTCCCAAGTCAAAGGATACTTGGTAGGTTCTTAACTCATCATTCTCTCCTCACTCTCAATAGTATGAATTAAGAAAAAGGTGAGAAAAATCATCCCCAACGTTGTTATTTCTTTAATTGGAAAGAAACTATATCCAAAAGTGCCCATTGTTGCTTTTGGACCAGCCACGGGTTGTTCTGAGGAGTGTGAAAGCTTGCCCACCTCCTCGTTTTCTGGGTATCATTTCCTTTTCATTTCGCCATTTTCTATTTTTCCACTTCACTATTTCAAGTGTTTTTATTGTCTGTTTTGGGATGCACTTTGAGCACCGAACTCTACTTATTATTTTCGTCTTCCGCATGCATTTAGGACCTGTTTTTGCATCAATGTTTTGACCCTTGCACAAAAGTGTTGACCACGAGGGTACGAAGGTTAACCCATGGTGGAAATCTGAGATGGAACAAGAGTCGACCTTTGTTAAGACCAGTTAACTCATGATTCCCTTAGTGTTCAAGTCTTCCCAATAAATGACATATCCATGATTCCCTTAGTGTTGAGTTGAATATTCATGAATTTTATTTTCTTTTTAAGCTAGTACGAGTTTGTTGATTAAGAGAAAGTATCAGAGGTTGTCTCTCTTGTTTGTAAGAAGAGAGATTTTTGTTGAGGTAAGAGTTTTATACTTGTTCCACTGTATTGCATCGTTTTAGAAAACCTTTTTTTTTGTGGGGGGGGGGGGGGGGGGGGGGGGAGAGAGAGAGCTTGGAAACTTGAATTCTTCCATTATTTATGATTTATCATAGATTTAAAATTTATATAAGTAGTTTTGTTGATTAGAGGTGAGATATATAGCGAAGGGAGAAAATTATTGTGACTTTCATCATTGAAAATCGTTGCAGTGGTCCACCTTTTTGAGCAGGGACTCAGTCGAACATGTGTTGACATCTAGGAAAGTGAGTCGACACCTTGAAGGGTCGACTGCTTTGGAGACATGTCGACCGCAGATCGAACACAAGGGGAAACAAGTGTTGATCGCTTGAGAGATCTATCGACCCGTGGAAAAAAACTGAGAAGAATGGGAGGTCGACTCTAAGGTCAAGGTGTCGACCCCTGCTAAAAAAATGTTGACCATGAGGATATGAGGTCAACCCATGGTGGAAATCTGAGATGGAATAAGAGTCGACCTTTGTTAAGACCAGTCAACCCATGATTCTCTTAGTGTTCAAGTCTTCCCGGTATATAACTTATCCATGATTTCCTTAAGTTAAGTTGAATATTCATGACTTTTATTTTCTTGTTAAGCTACGACGAGTTTGTTGATTACGAGCTTGTAAACTTGAATTCTTGCAGTATTTATGATTTATCATAGTAGATTTAAATTTTATATAAGTAGTTTTGTTGATTAGAGGTGAGATATAGCAAAGGGAGACAATTATTGTAACTTTCATCATTGAAAATCGTCTCAGTGGTCCACCTTGCTGAGTAGGGATTCAGCCGAACATGTGTTGACATCTAGGAAAGTGAGTCGACACCTTAAAGGGTCGACTGCTTAGGAGACGTGTTGACCGCAGATTGAACACAAGGGGAAACGAGTGTCGATCGCTTGAGAGATCGATCGACCCGTGGAAAAAAACCTGAGAAGAATGAGAGGTCGACTATAAGGTCAAGGTGTCGACCTCTGCCCAAAAATGTTGACCACGAGGGTACGAGGTCAACCCATGGTGGAAATCTGAGATGGAATAAGAGTCGACCTTTGTTAAGACCAGTCAACCCATGATTCTCTTAGTGTTCAAGTCTTCCCGGTATATAACCTATCCACGATTTCCTTATGTTGAGTTGAATATTCATGACTTTTATTTACTTGTTAAGCTACAACAATTTTGTTGATTACGAGCTTGTAAACTTGAATTCTTGCATTATTTATGATTTATCATAGTAGATTTAAAATTTATATAAGTAGTTTTGTTAATTAGAGGTGAGATATAGCGAAGGGAGACAATTATTGTGACTTTTATCATTGAAAATCGTCGCAGTGGTCCACCTTGCTGAGTAGGGATTCAGCCGAACATGTGTTGACATCTAGGAAAGTGAGTCGACACCTTGAAGGGTCGACTTCTTTGGAGACATGTCGACCGCAAATTGAACACAAAGGGAAACGAGTGCCGATCGCTTGAGAGATCGATCGACCCGTGGAAAAAAACTGAGAAGAATGAGAGGTCGACTCTAAGGTCAAGGTGTCGACCCCTGCCCAAAAATGTTGACCACGAGGGTACGAGGTCAACCTATGGTGAAAATCTGAGATGGAATGTAACGACCCCTTTTCCCAGCAAGATATTGTCTGCTCTGGGGATTGGGTCGCAGCCCAATATCCTCCCCTCATGGCTTTGTTTGGCGAGAACTTCCCAGAAGGTCACCCAACCTGGAATTGCTCTCGCTGAAGCACTTTTAACTTCGGAGTTCTTATGGGATCCGTTGTCAATCATGCTCCAAAACGCGTCTTACTAAATTGGAAGGGTCTCTTTACATATGTTTCATTTCCACATACTTCCCCAAGCGATGTGGGATTGTGACGACCCCCTTTTTACGACCCGGGATTCGCCTATACTCGAGTCCGGAATTCGCCTACACTCGGCTTAGGTCCCGAGGTTTGCTCCTCAACCTGAGGTTTGCCCCGCAACCTGAGGTTTGCCCCGCAGTCGTACTCATACGTGCACATTTGGGTCACCGAAGCACTTTTAACTTCGGAGTTCTTATGGGATTCATTGTCAATTGTGCTCCAAAACGCGTCTTGGTATCAGAGCTTGTACCCAACCGAAAATGTGGCCAACGAGGACGTTGGGCCCTCGAGGGGGGGTGATTGTGATGACCCAAATGTGCACGTTTGAGTACGACTGCGAGGCAAACCTCGGGACCTAAGCCGAGTGTAGGCGAATCCCGGACTCGAGTATAGGCGAATCCCGGGTCGTAAAGAGGGGGTCGTCACAATCCCACATCGCTTGGGGAAGTATATGGAAATGAAACATATGTAAAGAGACCATTCCAACATAGCAAGACGCGTTTTGGAGCACAATTGGCAACGGATCCTATAAGAACTCCGAAGTTAAAAGTGCTTCAGCGAGAGCAATTCCAGGTTGGGTGACCTTCTGGGAAGTTCTCGCCAAACAAAGCCGTGAGGGGAGGATATTGGGCTACGGCCCAATCCCCTGAGCGGACAATATCTTGCTGGGGAAATGCGTCGTTACATGGAATAAGAGTCGACCTTTGTTAAGACCAGTCAACCCGTGATTCTCTTAGTGTTCAAGTCTTCTCGGTATACGACCTATCCATGATTTCCTTATGTTGAGTTGAATATTCATGACTTTTATTTTCTTGTTAAGCTACGTCGAGTTTGTTGATTACGAGTGTAACACCCGGATTTACGGGATTTTGTAAATCAATAATATAATGACATTTTTGTAATTATGTCAAATCAAGTCCATTTTGTAAAAAGAAAGCGTTATTACGATCCTAATAATTAATAAGGATTTTAAGAAAATTTTGGGAATTTTAGGAGTTTAACGCTAATTATACGAGAATTTCATTTCTCATAATATAATGAATATTTTAATAAAAATAGTAAACGGGGTCCGAATTGCAAACAGACGGTTTTAAAAGAACCCTGGTAATGAGTTGGAGTCATCGGTGAATTAAGGAAATTTGGATAAGCTAAATCGTTAGTCAATTAACGAAACAAAGGACGAAACAAATAGAAATAAGAGCAAAGGGCATTATAGTAATTTACCAAGCAAAAATTTATTAAAAACCATTTGTCTTCTTCTTCTTCTCCACGCAAACTCTCTTCTCTCTGCGATTCTCCTCCCTCCTTCGGCGATTCAACGGTGATCATTCCTCTCCGACGATCGTTCTTCCTCCGTTCGTCCTCGTTCTTCACGTTTTCCTCCCCAAACTCAACCCTAGGTATGAATCTATGGTTTTAGAAAGATTATTCGTAGTTTTCAGAACGTTTAACGGTTAGGGTTTCGTTTAGGGTTTTGTGAAAAACGTAGTTTAAAGTTAGAGATTTATAGGTTTGACGTATTAATGAGTATATTGAACGAAATCTAGAGTGTATGCGACGTTTAGGTTAAAAATCGGATATTCGAGATTTGAGAAATCTCTATTAATGGAGTTTTGGAAATTCACGAGCATGAATTGCTCGATAAAATGTCTCAAAGAGTTGAATTAGAATTTTAGAAAAATTTCCTTAGTTATGGTTTCATTAAATTTGGACGTTTAACGGTTTAAATCTCGTTTTAATGACGATTGCTGTGTTTTGTCTCAGACGAACAAAGCTTATGGACGGAGCTCGAAGTTCAGCAAGCACGAGGTAAGTTCTCGTGACTTACTTGGCCGAGTGGCCTCCACCGTATGTCGATGTCGCGTCGAGGATCTCTAGAGAGTTGTTTGTTTATATGCTTTGGTCGGGTAGATAGGGTTAGTTCTTTTATAGGTTATGCTTTTTATAGTCTTGATGATATATATGATGTTTGTTTATTTTATGTCTATAACTGTTCATGCATCACGTATTTTAAAATAGCATGAAAACGGATTTTTGCACGTGTTTAAGAAAATGAAATGAATGAATGTAATGAATCAATGTAATATGTATCTGGTTACGCGAGGTGGAATTCAGGCATGGCTGTTACGGGTGCGAGCGTGTACCCCCCCCCCCCCCCCCCCGTTAGGTGAAGAGGGCAGTCCGACCGCGGGATGTGTCCTCTCCATCTAATAGGCTGAGACCTCGGTGACATTCTGTCTGCGACGTAATGATAAGAAAATGTTGCATGATTTCTGAAACTCATACGCACAACATGCATTTATATTTACGAAACTTACTGAGCCATTAGCTCATAGTGTGTCTGTATGGTGTAGGTGATTACGAGAAAGGTGAGGACGATGTTCCTCCTCCTGAAGCCTGAGTTCAGTTGACGAAGAATGATCGCGGGAGTGTGCTGGCGCAGTCGAGGCGTTCATGACCCGTGGGGACGTATGTAGGTATTTTGGGCTATTTTGGATAGAAACTGTTTAGGTAAAATACTTGTACAGATAGATCATTATAGGATGTTTGGTTCTGGATATTGGATAGGTTATGTTTTGAGTTTTTAAGCGTTTTAGAAATGTGTTTTGTAAATGTTTGGTATTAGGGAAATGTTCGGTTTTTAAACATATCCACGCAGTTTGTTTTTGTAAAAACGTATTTGGTTTGAATTGTGACTTGAGTTAATTAGAGTGAGATAATGGAGATGTAGGAGAATGTTGAGGTATGCATTGTTAAGAGGTGTTTATAATTGTAGGGTTATGCAGGAAGAGAAAGAAGGAAGTAGAAGGAGAAGAAAGAAAGGGAAGAAGGAAAAAAAGAGGTGCGTCAGTCCTCTGGAAATCTAGAGGACATGGCGATCGATCGCCCAAGGGTGGGGATCGATCGCCCATGGTCGCCACGCTCTGGAAGAATTCCAGAGCGTGTGACGATAAATCGCTCGTTTTGGGCAATCGATCGTCCCTTGTGTTGGTCGCCGCGATCTGTGATCGTCTTGTGTGGCGATCGCTGGCAAAACCAGCGATCACCCCTTCATTTTAGGAGGCGAATGCCTCTTCTGCCCTTCTGGTTGCTGTGTATTGTTTTTAACTTTTATTAGATTTATTTTAATTGTTTAAAAGCCTTATTAAATGGTTTTCAAAAATAGGTTCGAACATTGTTAACAATTTCTATTTCGATTTCAATTTCGACTTCATAAGTTTTAATTCCGCTTAAAGGCAATTAAAGTTATTAGGAAAAAAAATAATAATACGGGAAAATTAGGTACAGTATTAGGGTCGCTACAACGAGCTTGTGCTAGAGATTGTCTCTCTTGTTTGTAAGAAGATTGATTTTTGTTGAGGTAGGTGTTTGATACTTGTTCCACTACATTGCATCGTTTTAGAAAACCTATTTTGGTGAGTTGTCACGTGTATAAAAACCTGACGAGGTATCGTTTCCAGCAAGTTTGTTTTTATGTATATGTGCATATGTTTTACATGTTTATGATTGACACATTGTATTTTCATATTGTTTTGACTTATATACTGGTGGATGAATCCTCTTGATACTTTAGATAGTGTCAATGTCAAAGCATCTTGAAGCTATACCAGTACATCTTTTGTTACGTGAAGATGTTTTGTTTGCACGTTACAAAAATGGGTAACATTGTAGTGATGACGCACTCTTTGGGTTTCGATTCCCTAAACTCGATCAAGGTATATTTTTTGTTTACAATTTATGGGTGGTGTCGTCTTTGACTGGTTCACCAGCCACTTGAGGTAACGTTGTCAGATCTTTGGATTGCTGTTACTTCCACTTTCTTCTGACACATGAGGTGTTGTTGGATCTTCAAATAGCCATTTTTCTGTGATAGTGTGACGAAGGGGGTCTGTGACGCCCCGAGTTATCTAAACCCGGTTTGTCACACAAACTCCGTACATGACTAAATATTTCACCCATATTCTTAAAACTTGCAGCGGAATTCATTTGAATAAAATTAGAGTTAAACAAAATAAAAAAATGCTTTGGTAATTGGATGAAATGTTAGAAATAGTTGACCAAGGGAAAATAAAGTTTAAATCGCGAGTTACTTTAAAGGTGGCGAAAGTCAAATTCATCTGCCGCTGAACCAAGTCAACAAAAAGGGGCTGAAGCAGAAAATAGAAGACATCATCCGGTGGCAAAACGACAAAATACGCTCTACACCTTCCGGTGACGTGAGCCGGATGATCGACGCTATACAGCATCCACCGGTCACAAAACGACAAAACATTTCCTACATCTTCCGGTGGATTAACACACGACATCCACCGGTTACTAAACGACAAAAACCTATTCTACATCATCCGGTGTGTTTAACAACGACATCCTCCGGTAACTAACGACAAAACATGTTGCCAGCTCATACCGATTGCGTAAAATCTACATCATCCGATGGCTTATCTGAAGACATCTTTCGATAGAAATAAGCCTACATCATCCGATGACTTATCTGAAGACATCTTTCGATGGAAATATAACTATTACCCGACCTCTGCTGATAGACATCATCTACCGGCAGAGAGCAGAGCAATGCACCATCAACTACTTACTACACAAGACAACTCTAATTACAGAAAGAACTTACTCATTTTGCTGAAACTAACCAGAAAACGACTCAAGCCAATGCATTACTCAAAAACCAGCAAGTACTAACATCAAACCCCTACAGAATACTAGTATCAGAAGAGGAACTCAAAAACGAATTCAAAACATTGAAATCACTACTGTTATGAAAACTCAACATATTTAATTTGAAGCACTGAAAACTAATCTTTCACACCTACAGACATCAGTTAATCCGCCTCATCAGTTTACCAGGCCGAAACATGAATGTGCTCCTCCAACCAGCCTATCCCTCAATGAACTTGGAGAATTCACCTGCAGTATCCTCAACACCTACATCACAAAACTCATCTATTAGCCTAATGCTAAGTAAGTAAAGCAGTAATGAAATGCATTGCTGAAACATAAATTCCTAAACATGCAATTTCTACTTTCTCATCTCAGTTGCATACACATATGTTCATAAACTGATCTGATCCCTCGGTTCTCTTGGGAGTGGGATCAATTCTCCCAATGTCATACATCCTCTACTCGATTAAGGGGCGGATGAATTCCCTTAATAGCTGTTCTGATCCCTCGATTCCCTTGGGAGTGGGATCAATTCTCCCAATGTCATACATCCTCTACTCGATTAAGGGGCGGATGAATTCCCTTAATAGCTATTCTGTCACATTCAGTTCATACCTTACCATTCTTACATGGAAATTCATTTTCGTAATCTTTCAAAAACATGATGCATGACATACAAAATCATTCACAACATGCATAACCCTACTGTTTTGTGATGTAGGCCCGAAGGCACATGCATACTTTACTTACCTGGGTTCCCGGGGATTGTCTGGGTTGCTAACCACTTCGGGTATTGCTCAACCTAAAACCGTTGATAGTGTATTAGTTAAACTTCATTCTAAACTTCCCAAGAGTCTAAGGAAATTAGTTTGGAAGCTTAGATCTTCGTGCATTCCTATTTACCATCAGGAACCCGAACCCACCCTCAATCACAGCAACCTCAAAATCTCCACATTGTATTCTCTCAGTAAACTAATCACTAAAATGCAGGAAAACAAGACTTACCTAGGTTGAAGGAGAATCGGGCGAGAGAATCGCTTAGAGAGTTCTACTGCTCGAGCTGAACGCCGAAAGAGGAAAAATAGGGGATAGTGGCGGCTACCCACACTGGACTTTTCCCTAAATATGTTATCCACTAAGTAAAAATGCTAATTACCATCATACCCTCACTTGTTCATTTATTAACCTAATCAATGACTCTCCCCAACTATTCTATAAAAGTTCATCATTAATAATAGATTAAAATTATGGTTCAATGGAACCGGGTGCTACAGGGTCTTTGAGTGAGACTCCTTTTTTTAACTATGATTGATTTCAAAATTTAAGTATGATGATGGACTATTTTAATATAGTTGTCCATATATACAAAAAAAAATTGTCTCATTAGTGGCTTGTAGAACATGTTTTTCTTGAGATGAAGGTAAAAGAAGTTTTATATACTTTTTCATTTAATTTAAATTTCTCACTGAGTTAGTCACTCACCCCAAACAACCCCCCTCCCTTTCTAGGCAAGGGTTAGTGTGGTCAGTAGCTGGAGTTTGGTGGCGGTTCCCTGCCTCTGTTCCTTTTATTTTTGTTTTGAGTGTTTCTTTGTTTTCCTGGTGATGACTACTCTTCGTGTCGGCATTTATGAGATTAACTAGATTTGAATTAAGATGTTTAGTTTCTTGTTGAAATTCTTTTATTTATCGCAGTATATTTTCTTGTAATCTTTATGTGAACTGATGACTTTGAATTGTGTTCAAGTGTTCCGTTAAGAATCAAGGGTTAGTGTGGTCAGTAGCTGGAGTTTGGTGGCGGTTCCCTGTCTCTGTTCCTTTTCTTTTTGTTTGAGTGTTTCTTTGTTTTCCTGGTGATGACTACTCTTCGTGTCGGCATGTATGAGATTAACTAGATTTGAATTAAGATGTTTATTTTCTTGTTGTGACTTTGAATTGTGTTCAAGTGTTCCGTTAAAAATCAAGTCTTGGACTGTACGATCAGGTCGTCTCTAGAGATTGGGTTGTTCGACTCAATATTCTGGTAGACTCGCCTTTGGATCGTAACAAACATCCTTTGAGATAAACTCCTGTGACTAAGGGATGAGACTCGCAGTGTGAAAATTACTCGAGCATGCATTGGATTTTCACAATCTAAACGCTAATAGAGGATCAAAGAGAGATAGAGAGACGTGTTCAACTATTTTCCTCGTGCTAATAATTTTTTTGAGTCCATTCAAATATCTAATAAGTTATCACTATTTAATAAGTCTTAAATTCAATAAATAAAGATAAATGATAATATTTCAAAACTTATAAATGAAGTTTAAATATATAATATTCCATTTAATCCAAATTATTAATTTTGATAACATTGTTTGAATAAAAAATCTGCAAGATATCAATTCAAAGCCAATTTGAATATTGTATCTATAATTGGGACTAGTTCGAGTGCATAATGGACATTGTGTCATAGTCGTGTTACGCCCTTTTACTAACATATATAAATTTACAAAGTTTGCATAAATAATAAATGAATTCTTTATTAATCTTACGAAACAAATCGACTGCAAGCAAAAAACATTTAATCAACATCAAAATTATCTATTTGTGACAAACATGTTCAAATTACAGCGGCTTGTAGGCACTAGCTTCCAACACCGTTATCAAATTTAGTTATTGAATGCAAATTTCGATCACCGTGGTAGTTTGTGTTACATTCTTGTTGTAACAGCATATTTCTAAACAAAAAATTAAGGGTAATTATCAATTTGAACCCTGTACTATACACTGTTTTTCAATTCACCCCCTGTAGTGTCAAACTGAATCTTGTACTTTGATTTTGTTATCAGTTTAGACCTTCTATCAATAATTTCATTAAACTCTCATTTAAAAAACTACCAAACGATCTTGGATTCAATTAAAATTTTTACCACATGTTTGCTACTTAATGAGAAGATAATCTGAAACTTTTTGTAATTTTTTAACATATATACAATTTATTGTAATTATATTTTAGTATTTGATAAAAATATTATAATAAATCATACAAGTTTTAAAAAATTACGAAATTTTTTCTATTATCTACCCATAATGTGGTAAACACGTGAAAAAAGTTATAAATAAATCCAATATCTTTTGATATTTGTTTTAAATTAATATCAGTTTCCTCTTTATTTTATAAATTAATTTTTAAAAAAATATCAAACGATATTTGATTTATTTGAAACATTTTTCACATGTTCACCCTATCATGGCTAGTTAATATAAATATTTTCGTGATTTTTTAAAATTTGTATGATTTATTATAATATTTTTATCAAATACTAAAATAAAATTATAATAAATCGTACATATGTTATAAAATCACAATAATTTCCAGATTATCTTCTCATTAAGTAGTGAACATGTGGTAAAAATTTCAACTGAATCCAAGATTGTTTGGTAGTTTTTTAAATGAAGATTTAATAAAATTGTTGATAGAAGGTCAAAACTGATAACAAAATCAAAGTACAGGGTTCGGTTTGTTAGTTTTTTTAGTACAGGGGGTAAATTGAAAAACAGTGTATAGTACAGGGTTCAAATTGATAATTTCCTAAAAATTAAATTAGAGAAGCAAACTCGGAAAAAATTTCCTTCCCCGAGCGTTTCGCTCCGAGGAAGGAAATTTCTTCCCCATTAATTTCCCCCACAATACCCTCTCCAAGTCTCCATTCCCTCACCACTTCCTCTGCAAACTTTTCTCCCCGCGGCGATATCCCTCTGTCTCTCTCTTGACCATTCCACAAGAAAAATCAGAGCTCAAGTTTTGGCGTTTGGGCGAGGAGGGCTTCTTTTGGTTTAGGAGAGTTGGTGCAATGTTTGCGTCGGTGGTGAACACCTTGGTCAGAAATTGGTACCTGAATTCCTCCCTTCTCTGTGTCGAAAACTTAGATTTTTGAACGATTGATTTCTCTGTTGATTGGAGGTCCGCTTGGAAGGTTCCTTCTATGTATTTGGAGGAAGTAATCGACAAGGTATACGGTGTAAATCGGAAGTTTTTCTTGAGAGTTGATGGTCTCAGATTGAAGGTATGAAAATCAAAATGTTACCTCTCTGTTTGCGTTGAAAGTTCCGATTGAAGGTTGAAATTTTTTAGTATGGATATGAGACACCGGTTCTGAACTTGGGTGATTATCATTTCCGTAACTTCATCTGCCAGACCTTGTGATGAAATCCGGCGATGGCGAACTGAGATTTGCAAGCAGCGTCGTGAAGATGATTTGATGGTGTACTTGAGAATTTAATGTACGATTTTGAACAAAAAAATTTAATAAGCCTATTTTTGGTTAATTGCAAAGTATTAAATAAATTTGGGGTTCTTTCCTCTTTGGATCTACTCTGAGCCAGAGATTTATTTTGCACGCTTTAATCATCTTAGTTTATAAAATAATTGATAAATTCATTCCTAGTACTTTATTTTAATACATATATTAGTTTAGGCACGTTTTCTATTTTCTTCGTGAAAAAGTGGGACAACTAGCTATGTCGTGTCGTGTCGTGTCGTGTCTCGATGCTCAAAATTCAAAACCTGATCATGGTGTTTTAATGCATTAGCGATTGTCTGGTATCTCTGTTTTCATTTGATTTCCATAAGATATTATATACACTTGAAATTGCGACGGACTCTACTTTTATACAGATTTTAATTTGTTATTAAACTGTTAAATTAAATATGAATACTGAAAATAAGATATATCCCTATTAAATTTAGTCGACTCACTCCAACGACATCTCTTTTAGGAATTGTCTGAGAGAACTTTCAGTTACTGACTTAAAAATAACTTGGCGTGATATATCTTTATTTATTAATTCCTCTAGAATTTTAATTTTACTCGAGAGGTTAGATATTATTAGAACTTACAAATTTTTAATTTATTTTAACTTTTTTTAATAATTTTATTTTTATATGTATATCACTGTATTATCTTAGATGATGTTAATAAATCTTTAAATTAGTCATTTTGATTTAAGTCGTGTTTTTTATTGTAAAATAAGTCTTTGATGTCTAATGTATTAATAAAACAAGTTTAAAGATATGATGGTTCGGCGGGTTTCGGATTAGGGTGGTCGTGTCATTTTATGCCTCTCTTATTGAATGGTGAGAGTGGAACTCTGTATAAGAAGAAAATTTATGAAAAAAGCAGACAAGATCTTAAATTCAGAAAGGACAAACCATTAAAACTTAAATAGTTATCTTGTTCTATAAAGACTCCTTTTTCCATACAACAATCTTGTCATGTCTTTTAAGCAAAAAGAGAGGGAATGGGAATAGTCTATAGGTTGAAGACTGAAGCGGAACTAAAATCAACTGCCGAGGAGTTCTACAACGTCTTGAAAATCAGATCTCGCCACATTCCAACCATGGCTCCTGATCACATTCAGGAGGTCCACTTGCATGAAGGTGATTGGGAAACTGAGGGCTCTGTTCGAAGCTGGACTTATCCGGGGGTAAGATTTTCAGATCCACCTTTTCCAATCATTTTTATTTATTTAATTCATTTTTATTAAACCCTTCAGATGATTATATTAAAAAACTTTAGGGTTTTTACACCTGGATCTTAAAACCTGAGTAAATTTTAAAATGGCTTGAGATCAAATAATAATTTCCTATTATTTTCATTGACTTCCATAATATATATTTACATATTGTCGGCCACTGTTATCCTTAGCGAAGATTTTGTTGTTTGAAATGATGGTTAAATGGAATAGTCTTGTCCCGCCAAACTATAGAAGGGAGACTTGAGATTTTCAAGGAGAAGATTGAATTGAACGAAGAGAAAAAAGTTGTGAAATTTGTTGGCGTTCATGGAGATGCCCTTAAGAATCACTACAAGACTTAAAACGTGGTCTATGAACTAACTCCAAAGGGTAGGGATGGTGTTGTTGTACTGATAACAGAGTGTGAAAATGTTGATAACAGAGTGAAAATGTTGAAAATAACGTGCTCTCGTGAATATTTTTATTGTTGTAATTAATAAATAAATTTTATGATTAATTTTTATATTTACATTATTCGATATGTTTTATAAATTAAATGTCCGCAGTGAGAAGAAATCTTTAAATTTCTATTCGGGTTACCATGCCGGTCAAAACGGGTCAAGCACACTCAACTGGAGGTTGAAGACAATTTGGGGGACGTGTAGTTTCTGGCAGATTTGAAACTACATGTCGTTTCATGTATTACAGAAATTGATTTTCTCATGCCTAAAACTACATGTCGTTTCAATTGGTCGTGAAACTACATGTAGTTTCATTAAGTGGTTGTGAGCCTCCTATGAATTGAAGGACATCAAGAGACGGCTTTTGAGTGGGTTGCCGCTCAGAAGATAGAAATCTTTCGTGTTTGTTTTGAGTTTTATTTCATATTAATTTTCTGTATCATGTCCAGTATAAAAATTCAACCTGCAAGAGGGATTCTAGTGTGATTCGAACGATCTCTTAATTTAATTGAACAAAAATCTTAATTTATTTTGTATGCATAGTTCATCAAGTATATATGCAGAATATTAAATTGTTTGTCTAAACATTAATTTCTTGTCCATTTAACTTAAAATTATTTACTGTGTTATGCATGCAAACTTTAGTTTTTATGATTGCAAATTAATATAAATAATGACATAAAATTAAAGTTTGTAAAAAATTTAAATGTCAAGGGATTAATATAATTCTAAAAAATAGCCACAACATCTTTGATTATATATTAAATATTAAAAATTATATTATAACATTTATTGGATAAATTGTATAAATATAATAGATTTTATCTCACAATAATTTCTATTATGTTTGTATGATTAATTAAGGTAAAATATCAAATTATATTTCTTATTTTATCCATAAGTATTAAGAATGGGAAAATAATTCGATAGTTTTATGAATCTTATTGAATTAAAACTTTATCTCACATGTAAGTTTTATGTCACTTGATTTATTATATTTTTAGCATGATTGATATCGGTAGAACATGATTTGCAATTTGAGTCTCAATTTTAAACACATGTAATTTAATTTTGCAGTTATACATTCTCTGAGTTACTCTGATATTACATGTCATATTCTTGAATTATGGGATGATAATTACAAAGTGTGAAAGGAGAGGATTCTTCTTCACTTGGGGTGTATGAATATCGATTATGCTATACGGAAAGACAAATCGATTATCACTCCGACCAGCACTCCTGACTAGCTTGCTCTTTATGAACGATGAGAACGTTCAAATCACCTTAGTATGATGTTCATAAAGACCAAGATCGCTGCTTGTATTTGTGGTTTTGTCGAACAATATAATGATGTTGTGGCATTATTGAAGGTTATTGATGAACAATATAAGACTTCAGAAAAAGCTTTTATTAGTACCTTCATTATGAAATTTTCATCATTAAGCCTCACTTTAGTGACGGGTGTGTGTGAGCATATCATACAGATGAGAGACATTGCGGCATAACTTAAGACACTTGAGATTGATATGTCCGATTCTTTTTTGGTGTATTATATGCTGAACACTCTTCCACAACTATATGATCCTTTTAAGATCTCCTATAACACACATAAAGATAAATAGTCAATTAATGAATTACTGGTCATGTGTGTTCAAGAGAAAGGGAGGTTGACGATGGAGATGAGTGATAGTGCATTCATGATGTCTCATGAAAAGAAGAAGAATCAAGCCAAAAGAAAGTGAAAGTGAAAGGGAAAGGTAAAATACCGATCCAAGCTAGTAAAATCAAGAAAGAATCAAAGTGTTTCTTCTGTGACAAGAAGGAACACATTAAAAAAGGTTGCACCAATCTCATTTGTTTGTTATGAATATAAGATGATTGATATTATTTATATAAATGGTGAATTGATTTTGGTTCTACAATCCATATTTTGAATACCTTGCAAGGTATGCGAAGCTTTCGAAAACTAGTGAGAAGTGAACAATACATCTATTCTGGAAACAAGATGCGTTCACCTGTGAAATTTGTTGGAACATGCAGTTTGGTTCTTACCAGTAGTTTTATTTTTAATTTATTAAATATTTTTTATGTTCCTATTTCTTCTAGAAACTTAATTTCAATTTCAAAACTTGTATTTTGGAGTTTTCCTTTAATTTTTCAAATAAAAAATTTAGTGTATTTTATAAATATGATTTTATTGGAAATGGTACAATGTCTAAGAGTCATTTCTTTGCTGATTTACAAAATGATACAACTCATAATGCTATGCATGTTCATGCTGTTTTGAAATAATGTGTTATAAATAAAGAGTTCTCTATGGTATGACACTGAAGATTGTGACACATCTTCATTCAGAGAATTAAAATATTAGTAAATAATAAAGTACTTAGTATTTTAGATTTTACTGATTTTGATACTTGTTTGGATTGCATTAAGAGAAAGTAGACCAACAAATCTAAAAAATGTGCAAAGAAGAGTTCTGAAATATTAGAAATCATACATTCAAATATTTGATGTCCGGTTATGGACTCAAATGGTCTGAAATATTTCATCTCTTTCATTGATGACTACTCTCGAGAATCTTTACTTGTTTCAAAATAAACATAAAGCATTAGATGCCTTTAAAGTTTTCAAGGTAGAAGGTGATAAACAATGCGGTAAGCTAATTAAGATCATAGGGATTGAAAAATGTGCAGAATATTATGGTAGATATACTGAGGATGGACAAACACTTGGTCTGTTTGCTATATTTCTTCAAGAGCATAGTATTGTTGCTCAGTACACAATGTCTGGATCTCCGGATTAGAATGACATGACAGAAAGAAAAAATCAAACATGATTGGACATGATGAAGAATATGCATAGTAAAATGCAATTTGAGTTATGGAAAGGTTGAAAACCAAATTTACAACATATACGCAATTGGAGATGCCTATTTGAAGTCAGGATTTATAGCCCATAAGAAAAGAAACTTGACCCAATGATCATTAGTGGTTATTTAATTGATATGCTTAAAGATCTAGGGGTATAAATTCTATTGTTCATCTCAAAGCACTAGGATTGTAGAATCAAGAAATACAGAATTTCTTTATAATCTTCATTAGTGGGAATGATCGATTTGAAGATATTGTTTCTAAAAGATATCACATTGATGTTCAAACTTTTTATTCAAGTGATAAATTGATTGTTGTTCATAACACTCTTTGAGTCCAAATGAGTGTTGAACAATCAACAAATGTTATTCCCCAAGTTGATGAGAATCTAGTAGATCAAATTCTTTCGGAAGTTCCAGAAATTGTTGATCAACCATTTAAACAACAAATTTCTCAAGAAAATGTTGGAAGAACACTATGAAGATCTATTACAAAAAGAAAATAAGCTAATCTTTGTTTTATTTTAAGCCTAACGAGTGCTCCAGCTCTGACGGTGCCGAGCAGTGAGCAACCTTATGCCATTTATATTGATGCATCGGGAGTTCGTCATGGTTGCGTTATGATGAAACAAGATAAGGTGTGACATGCTATGGAGGCCCAATACAAAACCGTTAATTGAGGCCCAAAATTTACTTATCATTTTTACTAATGGTTTGTTTTCCTTGCCGGAGTTGATTTTATTGGAGACTTCTCGTGGAGCACTTGGATGGAGTCACCATTTGGCCCATGAGAATTTGTCTTCCCGACCCGTTAATTTGAAATTTTTGTTTTAAACTCATTTGGCATACATTAGCCTTTATTGTATGGATTATTATTTGCATCATGCATTAGATTGTGTGGTTAGGATTAGATGAATGTGGTGGATGATGGGTTAAAGAATTATTCAACAATTATTCAACAAGGAAAAACACTTCAACAAATGGAGCCCAAAGGAAGGTTTGGCCCAAAGAAGAACTCACATTTTAAGGTATGATTTTGCAGGTACAAGAGTTAATGGCAACTAGGATCAAAGACTTGGACAAATTTCAGCCATTGATTAAGTTTTGGCTCGGCCACAATCTGCATTGTCCACTTGGCGCGTGCAAGGCAAGCAGGAGGCGTGGGCAGCAGCGAAGGTGCGGGGCAGATCACCACCGTTGATCCCGTGCACCCAGGCAGCATCTGGAGCCGTTGATGGCGCACGCTGGAGCAGTGTCTGGATTACTGGCGTGGCGCACCCGGATTCCCATCAACGCCGTTAATGAGGCGTGTTGATGCTGCTTCTGGTCCGTCGAATCGTGCGCTCGGGGCAGCACCTGATTGGCTGCTTGGCGCGCCCACAGCTTGCCATCCTCACCATCCGAGCTCCTTTCATCCAATAGCTCATATTCTCTTGCCAAACCCTAATGCACCTTAAGTTGTCTATAAATGCATAGCCTTGATGCATGTATTACAACTTTTGCCCAATTTATAAAATACCTATTTTCCTTCCAAGGTTGGTTGCCTTCGGTTTTTCCTCGATTCTTGAATCGAGTGGAGTAGCCCTCCATTGTTAGCCTAGCTTGGGTTGCTAGGTTAACTTTTACCTCATTCCCTTGACTTTCTCCATTGGGAGTTAGGAGTTGAGGACGAAAACCTAGGCCTACGGTGGTCGTTTTCCTCTGGAAAAAACGTGCACCCGAGAGCTCAAACGTAAGATAGCTCCTTGGGTCCGCCAAAGGTATCCATTTTATCATTTCCGTTCACACATTCTACACATATTTCACCCTTTAATTTCGGCCCTCACCATTCACACATCTCACCTTTTATTTTATTGCATTTTTCTCTTCATCTCCATTACATGTTCTTCACGATTTTCACACACACATTCCACCTTCATCTTGTCATTTTTCATTTGCATTTCTTCCATTTTTTCACTTCTAAAATTCGGCCATCATAGCACACACCACCACCTTCATTTTCTTGCATTTATTTTTCCATTTCTGCTCTTTTTAATTTCGGTTTTGTGCAACACTTTTCACTCGAGCACTTTGAGCCTTATTTATGGGATACACGACCCCTTTTTTAAGGGCCACCGTGTCAAGTGGTATCAAAGCCAAGTGCTTCCATGATGCGTTTTAGTAGCCTTGACGTTAGTCAAAAGTTGGCACAAAATCGGGAAAGCTGCTCTTTCATTTTTTGCATTAATTTCGGATCTATATATGTGCTAATCTTGTGCTACGTTTGCTTTAATATTTGCTGCCATTCTCTTATCAATTAGTAGTATAAACTTATGTTTAAATCGACATACATTTAGGCAAAATTTCGGCCAAGGTAAGAATAAAACCCCATTCAGTTTTAGGCTTGCTCCTCCACGGTTTTCTTGCTATTTTTGCTGCGGTTTTGGCATGTTGTTTGCTTCGGTTTTTCTAGCATTATTATATGAAGCTTTACCCCATGTTTGCATCTAAATATTGATCAAATAACTAGAGATCAAATCTGAATTTTTGGATGCAAGAAATCTCCCTAAAACTAATGCTATAAATCGGTTTGTTGGTGTTATTTTTCCCTCTCGGTTTTGCACACTTTGTTCTCAGTTTTTATGCTTAATATAACTCGGTTTTTGCATGATTATTTCCTTGGTTTGTTTAGCATATTTTGTTATGTTTGAACCATGATTTTAATCTAAATTATATGCCAAACAATAAGACAAAATCTGCCCTTGTTGATGCACATTAAAACTCGGTCAAGTAACTAGTATAAATCGATTTTTGCTTGGTATATCATCCTCGGTTTTTCTAGTTGTTTATGCTCAATTTTTATTGCATATTGCCGAATGTTTGCACTTAGATTTTTCTTATGAATCATCCATTATATGTTAGTGATTGAATGCAAAAAAAAAAAATTAATTTATAAGATTATGACAATAGCATGTTCAAATCGGTCATAATTGGATATTATGCTAACATGAAAATTCTGCTTGTTAATCTGGAATTTTCAACATGTTTCTCTTGATTAAACTAATGCTATAAATCGGTTTGTTGGTGTTATTTTTCCCTCTCGGTTTTGCACACTTTGTTCTCAGTTTTTATGCTTAATATAACTCGGTTTTGTGCAACACTTTTCACTCGAGCACTTTGAGCCTTATTTATGGGATACACGACCCCTTTTTAAGGGCCACCGTGTCAAGTGGTATCAAAGCCAAGTGCTTCCATGATGCGTTTTAGTAGCCTTGACGTTAGTCAAAAGTTGGCACAAAATCGGGAAAGCTGCTCTTTCATTTTTTGCATTAATTTCGGATCTATATATGTGCTAATCTTGTGCTACGTTTGCTTTAATATTTGCTGCCATTCTCTTATCAATTAGTAGTATAAACTTATGTTTAAATCGACATACATTTAGGCAAAATTTCGGCCAAGGTAAGAATAAAACCCCATTCAGTTTTAGGCTTGCTCCTCCACGGTTTTCTTGCTATTTTTGCTGCGGTTTTGGCATGTTGTTTGCTTCGGTTTTTCTAATAAAACAACATAGAATTCTCAATAACAATTAGCAAACTAACTTTGAATGAAACAACCTAGACAAGAAATTAAAATTGCATTTTAAATTAAAATACTTAGACATGACTAATAGAAGTGAATTCACACGTGACACATCGCACCAAGACCAAAATCGGGTTAGGGATACTCCTCCTCCCGAACACACACGTCACGAGGGTGAGATTAGCATGCAAGGTCAAATCAATGCCTTAACGGCCTTGGTTACTAACCTCACCCAACAAATCAAGAACGTTTCCCTTGAGATAGCCCAATTTAAGGAGCACATGAACAATCCTCCCCGACGAGAATCCCATGAACTAGATCCTTCATGAGAGACCTCCTCTAGGATTATACCCGAACGTCCCAGACGTCGAACTCTGTAACGCCCCAGTTTTCTAAACTCATTTCGTTACTCATAAACCTGAACATAACTAGGAAATTTTGGACCAAACTCAAAATTTCACTTGAAAGTCAAAACTCAATGTTCACTGAAACCACAACGTTAAAATTCACAGCGGAAAAATCATTTGAAAACAAGCAGAGATTAAACGGGGTTGTAAATCAATGTTTGGAAATATCAATTGAAATAGTAGGAATTGGTTTGACCAAGTCTTAAGCGTGGAAACGTGAAAATTGTAAAAGTCAAACGCATCTGCCGCTAAACAAGGTCAACAAAAAGAAATAAATTGAAGACTTCCACCGATGACGTCAGCCGGAAGAATCACTCTACCAACTTCAGCCGATGACGTCAGCCGGAAGAATCACTCTTCCAACTTCAGCCGATCGCAAAACGACAAGTTTTTGCTACTCGCATCTACCGGTGACGTCAGCCGGATGATTTGTTCATCCAGCCTCTGCCGACTACAAGACGACAAAACTTTTACTCACGTCTTCCGATAGAACAAATTACATATACCGATCACAAAACGAAAAACTTCTACTACATCATCCGATAGGTTTAATACCCGACATCCACCGATCGCTAAACGACAAAAGACTTTTATCTTCATCATCCGATGAATAAAATACTCGACATCCACCGATCGCTAAACGACAAAAGACTTTTATCTTCATCATCCGATGAATAAAATACTCGACATCCACCGATCGCTAAATGACAAAAGACTTTTACCTTCATCATCCGATGAATAAAATACTCGACATCCACCGATCGCTAAACGACAAAAGACTTTTACCTTCATCATCCGATGAATAAAATACTCGACATCATCCGTTGACTTTACTGAAGACATCATCCGATGGCTTTACTGAAGACATCATCCGATAGTCAACAAAACAACAACTCTACGTCTACCGATAGACATCATCTATCGATAGATCAAAAATACTCAACGAAAACAGCGTAGCAACAATTTCACTCTAACAAGAAAACTCTACCAGTAGAACATGAACATTTTACTAAAAACCATTCAAAACTATTTAAATCAATGTATTACTCTGAAATATGGTAAGACCACTATTAAACTGACAGAGTATCATTAACAGAAAGTCTCAAGATGTATTCCAAAAAAAACATTAAAACTACTAATGTCATAAAAACTCAACGTACTTAAATTGAAACATTGTCAACTAAACCTTCACGACTCCTGACATCAGTTAAACCGCCCCTTCAGCTGCCAATTCGATGCATGAATGTACCCCCTCCAACCTGCCTAGCTCTCAACAAACTCAGAGAACACACCTACTGTCTGTTCTTCACCTACATCACAAAACTCATCTATTAGCCTAATGCTAAATAAGTGAAGCAATCATGAAATAAAATGCTGAAATGTAAATCTTAATCATGCAGTTTCTACTTTCTCAGCTCAGTTGCATTCACATTTATCGTAATTTGATCTCAATATTCCATTGGGAGTGAGATCAACTCTCCTAAAGTCATGAATCCTCTTCATCAATTAAGGGGCGGATTAATTCCCTTAACAGCTATAATGATCCCCAGGTTCCCTTGGGAGTGAGATCAACTCTCCCAATGATATAAATCCCTTCATAAGTTAAAGGGTGGATTAGTTCCCTTAATAGTTTGTCTGTCACATTCAGTTCATGCCTTACCATTCCTTACATGGAAATTCATTTTCGTAATCTTCAAAAAAATCATGATGCATGACATACAAACTCATTCACACAATACATAATCCTACTGTTTTGTGATGTAGGCCCGAAGGCACATGCATACTTCACTTACCTGGCTCTCCTAGAAATGCTCGGTGTTGCAAACTACTTTAGGAGCTTACTCAACCTAAAACCATGGACAGATTATCAATTAGATTTTATTAAACCTCATTCTACACTATCCAGAAGTCTAAGGAAACTAGTTTAGGAGCTTAGTTCGTTATACATCTCCGATTACCACAAAACCCGAACTAGTTTGCACACAGCATTCTCGAAACTCACATTTATCCATTACCCAAATCATCAATAGTTACCAATGCAGCAAGAAATCGAAATAAAACTCACCTAGTTTGGAGAAAATTGGATGGAAGAATCGCCTAGAGAGCTCTACTGCTTGAGCAGATTACCGAGAGAGGAGAGTAGGGAAAGAGTGGTGGCTACAGTGCATTTAATCACAAAGCCTCTTTCCTTAAATAGGTTATCCATTATAAATTCTCAATTTACCACTATGCCCTTACTTAGTCACTTATTAACCTAATTAATACTTTCCTCAATTTTCTCCACAACATGCTTACTATTAAATAACGGAATAGAAATTGGTTTAATAGAACCGGGTGCTACAAACTCCTTTCCAACAACCCTTAGAGGAAGAAGAATGGGCTGAGCCCCAAAGAAGGAGATCTCGTTATTATGAGTCGGAGGATGAGGAATGGGTGGGAGATGATGAAGAGCAATACCGTCCAAATCATCGTAGGGACAACGACGACCTCCATCATGTTGTAGCACCTGGTTCCATCGAACCAATTTTTACCTTGTCATCTAATAGTGTACACTTGATGGATGAAATTGGGAGAATTATTGATTAGGTTAATGAGTGACTAAGTAAGGGCATAATGGTAAATGGAGATCTATAGTGGATAACGTATTTAAGGGAGGGTTTAATGAGGTTTAGCTGCCACTATTTTCTTATTTTCCTTTCTCGGCATTCAGCTCAGCTAAGCAGAGTTTCTCTCGGTGATCTTCCCTCCCATTCTCTCCAAGCTAGGTGAGTTCTACTTTGATTTCTTACTACATTGTAACTATCGATGATTGTGGGGATTTTAAATGTGAGTTTTGAGAATGTTGTAAGTGAGAGTTAGTTCGAGTTTGGGGCATATCAGGAATGCTTGATGATCTGAGTTCCCAAACTAGTTTCCTTATGAGTTCTGGTAGATTTGAGGATAGTTTAGAATGAAGCTTAACTAATACTCTGTCTACGGCTATAGGTTTGAGAAAAGCCCGAAGTAGTTTGTAACCAAGCTTTTCTAGGAAACCAGGTAAGTAGAGTATGTGTGTGCCTTCGGGTCTACATCACAAAACAGTAGGTTTATGCATGTTTGAATGTTTTCTGTATTTCATGAATCATGTTTTGGAAAGAACACGAAAATGAATTTACATGTAATGGCATGACAATGTATGAACAGAATGTAATAGATCAGCTGTTAAGGGAACTAATCCGCCCCTTAATTTATGAAGAGGATGTATAACTTTGGGAAGATTGATCCGCTTCCCAATGGAATTTAGGATCAGATCAGCTGTTAAGGGAACTAATCCGTCCCTTATTTTATGAAGAGGATGTATGACTTTGGGAAAAATGATCCAACTCCCAATGGAACTGAGGGATCAAATCAGAGAAAGAACGTGAACACAATAGAGATGTGAAAGTAGAAACTGCATGTCTAGGATTTATGTTTCAGCATACCATTTCATTGTTGCTTTACTTACTTAACATTAGGCTAATAGATGAGTTTTGTGATGTATGTGCTGAGGTTGCAACAGGTGAATTATTTGAATGTATTGAAGAATAGGTGAAGTTGATGGACCAAAGCTATGCCACGATTTGGTGCTCTGATGAGGCGGTTTAACTAATGTCAGTAGGTGTGAAAGTCTAGTTAACAATGGTTCAGTTTTAGTATGCTAAGAATGTTAATGAAAGCTGGAGTTTAATGATTTTATTAATTTTGGAGCTTTTCTGATTATGAACAACACGATTTGGTTTTAGTTGTAGATTGTTATTCTGGGTTTATAAAGTTGTGGATTTATGTTGTTTTGAATAGCTGTTGTTAAAATTTGCAAGTTCTTTTAGTAGGCATAGTTGTCTGTTTGTTTAGAGTGTTACTGTTCATCGGTGGATGTAGTCTATCGGTGGATGTAATCTATCGGTGGATGTAATCTATCGGTGGATGTGAGTAATAGGTTTTGTCGTTTTGTGATCGGTGGATGTGAGCAATAGGTTTTGTCATTTTATGATCGGTGGATGTGAGTAATAGGTTTTGTCGTTTTACGATGGTGGATGTGAGTAATAGGTTTGATCATTTTGTGATAGGTGGATGTGAGTAATAGGTTTTGTCGTTTTGGGATCGGTGGACGTGAGTAATAGATTTTATCTTTTCATGTTCGGTGGATGTGAGCGGTAGACGTGAGAAGTCAACGTGTCATTCGGCTGACGTGAGCGGTGGACGTTGGTAGCACAAGAAACCTTTGTTTCTGCTTTTACCGCCGACACTGTTTAGCGGTGGATGTCTTCTATTCTTGTTTCTACCGCCGAGACTATTTTGTCTCTAATAATACCGCTAGAACTATTTAGCAGTAGATGTGTTCTTATTTTCTTTTTTCTTCTTTCAACCAACACTCCTTAATATTTTAATTATTTAATGAATGTCGTTTTATACAAATATTTTTCGCTGCAAGTTTTTACGTTTAAGGATCAAATTTTGATTTTTGAGTGAAATTTTAAGATTTTCTCAAAATGTCATAGTTCGGTTCATTATTATGTGTAGCGAACCGAGTTTATATAATTCGGGGCGTTACACATGTTAAGATCACAATTCTCCCTTTCAATGGATCGTGTGACGGGCACACATTTTTAGATTGTGTTGATAAAGTTGAGAGAGTTTTCGAGTGCCATGATTACTCCGAGAGAGTAAAAATACAACTTGTCTTTCTTGAACTTACGGGCCACGCGGCACTATGGTGGTCCAACCTCAAAGCCCAAAGAATGAGAACACTAGGATACTCCATCTCAACTTGGAATTCCATGAAAGACCTAATACACCATAGGTTTGTCCCCCGACATTACAAACACGAACTCTTTCATCAACTCCACAATCTCAAGCAAAACAATCTCACGGTCGATGAGTACCTTACGAAATTCGAGACTCTCAATATACGTTGTGCTATTGATGAGCCTAAAGAGAAACTCATCGTAAGGTTTATCTGTGGATTGAACTGCGATATAGGCGACGTAGTAGAAATACAACAATTGGAGACCATGAATTTGGTCATACAATTAGCTTTCATGGTGGAGAGGCAATTAAAGAGGAAACGTAAAACTGACTTTCCTAACAAATTTCCACCACAAAATTTCAATTCCGACAAGACCATTCCAAAGCATGAAGACGGAGGCCTTTCAATCTTAATTGGCCTCCGAAAGGACCAATCGCCACTCACAATTCCCCACCAACATTCAAAGCCCAAGAAAACCAACCAAAAGGACCAAGTGCACGTGATGTCCAATGTTTTAAATGTCTAGGAAAAAGACATTATGCTAACGAATGCACTGACCTCCGTGTGATGGTCATTAAGGAGTCAACGGGTGAATGAGAAAGTGAAGAAGACGAAGGACAATATAATAAGGTCAAAGAAGAGGATGTAGTAGAAGAGAGTGACGAACAAGCCGATGAATGCACGGCTCAAGAAGGACATCTACTGCTTGTTTTAAGACGAGCGTTAATATCGAAAAATGTAGACAAGGACTGTCAACGTGAAAATCTTTTCCAAAGTCATTGTGCAGTAAAAGATAAGGTTTGTTCGTTAATAATTGACGGAGGAAGTTGCATCAAAGCGGCCTCCCACGACATGGTCGGTAAATTAGAGCTAGAAGCAACTAACCACCCTACTCCCTACACGCTTAAATGGTTGGATGATAGTAATAACTACGTGATAACTAAGCAAGTAACCGTAGAATTCACCATAGGAAAATATAAAGATTCGGTTGTTTGCGACGTTGTCCCAATGAGTGCCAGCCATATCCTATTAGGACGACCATGGCATTATAACCCTAGTGTTCAATACGACGGATTCCTCAATCGTTACACTTTTAACTTTGGAGAAAGGAAAATTAATTTGCTACCAATGATGCCCGAGCAAGTGGCTCGTGATGAGGCCACCCGTAAAGAAGGAAAAATTAAGGAAAATCTTTTGTTATCGAAATGCGGGTTAATAGAACAAGAACCCTCTCTCATCAAGTGGTATACAAATCCCTTATATGACGAATAGATGTCATACCCATTGGAGAACACATCATTTTGGCATTAAGAGAAAAGGGAAATAAGCGAAGAAAGTATTTTTGGACTCGGAAGTATGATTGTTGCTCCTTTTCTTTCCTTCTCAAATCTTGAGAAAATTCCCGTACAATCTCCACCAATTAGGAAGAAGTTAGCCTATGGCCTTGAGCCTATCTATTTCCTTCCTACATTTTTTCTTAGAGCCATGCAAACAAATAGAAATTTGACTCCCTTTGTGATCAAAAAATACCCTATCTTACAATTGGGTGAATTACCAAAACGATCATCCCCACCATGTGACTACCACAAATTTTACCATAGAACTAGAGACAAGGTTCAATTGGTAGGGAAATTTACATTTATGGTCTTAAGGAAAAACATATTATTTCTTTGGTCGGAGGAATTCACTCCTACATCATTACAAGTCGGATTCGACTACTTCGGAAACTTTAATCCCATCACTGAGCAATCGCCCTCGAAAGTAGTTATCGAATTTAATTATACCACCCTTATCAAAGAAAACTTTAGTAAGACCACCCGATTTCTAATGGCACCGTTAACATCCACCCTTAGTGCCCAAGTTTTGTCCCTTTTTATTGGAATTAAGACTCTTGAAGAGGTGGTTGAATCAATGGATTTGAGGTCAAATCCTTAGCCACCTGGAGGGGATGACATGCTATGGAGGCCCAATACAAAACCGCTAATTGAGGCCCAAAATTTACTTATCATTTTTACTAATGGGTTTGTTTTCCTTGCAAGTGTTGATTTTATTGGAGACTTCTCGTGGAGCACTTAGATGGAGTCACCATTTGGCCCATGAGAATTTGTCTTCCCGACCTGTTAATTTGTAATTTTTGTTTTAAACTAATTTGGCATACATTAGCCTTTATTGTATGGATTATTATTTGCATCATGCATTAGATTGTGTGGTTAGGATTAAATGAATGTGGTGGATGATGGGTTGAAGAATTATTCAACAATTATTCAACAAGGAAAAACACTTCAATAAATGGAGTCCAAAGGAAGGCTTGGCCCAAAGAAGAGCCCATATTTTAATGTATGATTTTGTAGGTACAAGAGTTAGTAGCAACTAGGATCAAAAACTTGGACAAATTTCAGCCATTGATTAAGTTTTGGCTCGGCCACAATCTTCATCGTCCACTTGGCACGCGCGCAAGGCAAGCAGGAGGCGCGAACAGCAGGGAAGGCGCAGGGCAGATCACTACCGTTGAGCGTGCGCACTCGGGCAGCATCTGGAGCCATTGATAGCGCGCGCTGGAGCAGCGTCTGGATTGCTGGCGTGGCGCGCACCCAGGTTCCCATTAGCGCCGTTGATGAGGCGCGTTGATACTGCTTCTAATCCTTCGAATCGCGCGCGCGGGGCAGCACCTGATTAGCTGCTTGGCGCACCCACAGCTTGCCATCCTCACCATCCGAGCTCCTTTCATCCAATGGCTCATATTCTCTTGCCAAACCCTAATGCACATTAGGTTGTCTATAAATGCATAGCCTTGGTGCATGTATTACAACTTTTGCCCAATTTATAAAATACCTATTTTCCTTCCAAGGTTGGTTGCCTTCGGTTTTTCCTTGATTCTTGAATCGAGTGGAGTAGCCCTCCATTGTTAGCCTAGCTTGGGTTGCTAGGTTAACTTTTACTCATTCCCTCGTCTTTCTCCATTGGGAGTTAGGAGTTGAGGACGAAAACCTAGGCCTACGGTGATCGTTTTCCTCTGGAAAAATGTGCACCCGAGAGCTCAAACGTAAGATAGCTCCTTGGGTCCGCCAAAGGTATCCATTTTATCATTTTCGTTCACACATTCTACACACATTTCACCCTTTAATTTCGGCCCTCACCATTCACACATCTCACCTTTTATTTTATTGCATTTTTCTCTTCATCTCTATTACATGTTCTTCACGATTTTCACACACACATTCCACCTTCATCTTGTCATTTTTCATTTGCATTTCTTCCATATTTTCACCTCTATAATTCGGCCATCATAGCACACACCACCACCTTCATTTTCTTGCATTTATTTTTCCATTTTTGCTCTCTTTAATTTCGGTTTTGTGCAACACTTTTCACTCGAGCACTTTGAGCCTTATTTATGGGATACACGACCCTTTTTTAAGGGCCACCGTGTCAAGTGGTATCAAAGCCAAGTGCTTCCATGATGCGTTTTAGTTGCCTTGACGTTAGTCAAAAGTTGGCACAAAATCGGGAAAGCTGCTCTTTCATTTTTTGCATTAATTTCGGATCTATATATGTGCTAATCTTGTGCTACGTTTGCTTTAATATTTGCTGCCATTCTCTTATCAATTAGTAGTATAAACTTATGTTTAAATCGGCATACATTGAGGCAAAATTTCGGCCAAGGTAAGAATAAAACCCCATTCAGTTTTAGGCTTTCTCCTCCATGGTTTGCTTGCTATTTTTGCTGTGATTTTGGCATGTTGTTTGCTTCGGTTTTTCTAGCATTATTATATAAAGCTTTACCCCATGTTTGCATCTAAATATTGATCAAATAACTAGAGATCAAATCTGAATTTTTGGATGCAAGAAAATCGCCCTAAAACTAATGCTATAAATCGGTTTGTGTGTGTTATTTTTCCCTCTCGGTTTGCACACTTTGTTCTCAGTTTTTATGCTCATGATGCAAGAAATCGCCCTAAAACTAATGCTATAAATCGGTTTGTTGGTGTTATTTTTCCCTCTCGGTTTTGCACACTTTGTTCTCAGTTTTTATGCTCAATATGACTCGATTTTTGCATGATTATTTCCTCGGTTTGTTTAGCATATTTTGTTATGTTTGAACCATGATTTTCATCTAAATTATATGCCAAACAATAAGACAAAATCTGCCCTTGTTGATGCACATTAAAACTCGGTCAAGTAACTAGTATAAATCGATTTTTGCTTGTTATATCATCCTCGGTTTTTCTAGTTGTTTATGCTCAATTTTTATTGCATATTGCCGAATGTTTGCACTTAGATTTTTCTTATGAATCATCCATTATATGTTAGTGATTGAATGCAAAAAAAAAAAAAATTAATTTATAAGATTATGACAATAGCATGTTCAAATCGGTCATAATTGGATATTATGCTAACATGAAAATTCTTCTTGTTAATCTGAAATTTTCAGCATGTTTCTCTTGATTAAACTTGTGTTTTAATGATATTACTTGCTGATTTTAGGAGTTATTAAGTTTATATTGTTATTAATTTGGTTAAATTTAGTTAAAGTTGATAACTTGGTTGAAATTTGGTTAGATTTGGCTTAATTGCACGTTAATGAAAATTTCATTTCTAAGTTAGTGAAGTGTTTATGTTGTTTAAGGTCTTAGATAATTTTAGGCACTAAAGGTGGGTTCTTAGCTAAGGCAATAAGATAATAAGGATCATGCTCACATTAAATATTAAATTTGAAATCAATAAAACAATTTAGAGTTCTCAATAACAATTATCAAACTCACATTTAAAAGAGCTGAAGTCTCAGCTAGAGGAGTTGTTAGACAAGGGGTTTATCCGACCAAGCTTTTCTCCTTGGAGTGCGCCAGTGCTGTTCGTGAAGAAAAAGGACGGAACTCTCAGAAAGTGCGTTGATTACAGAGAGTTGAATAAACTAACAGTAAAGAATAAGTATCCACTACCCCGAATTAGTGACCTGTTTGATCAACTGCAGGGTGCTCGAGTATTTTCGAGGATAGATCTACGCTCGGGTTATTATCAGCTGAAGGTCCTGAGGGAAGATGTTTAGAAAACGGCCTTCCGAACGAGGTATGGACACTACGAATTCCTTATGATGTCTTTTGGACTCACGAATGCTCCTGCAGCTTTTATGGATTTGATGAACCGTGTGTTTAAGGAGTATTTAGACAAGTTTGTCGTCGTCTTCATTGATGACATCTTGATCTATTCGAAAACTAAGGAGGAGCACGAGGAGAATTTACGGATTGTTCTTAAAACTTTGAGCCAACATCAATTGTATCAGAAATTTTCTAAGTGCAAATTTTGGCTAGACAGAATAAGTTTTCTCGGCCATGTCATATCTCAGGAAGGAATCTTAGTGGATCCAGCTAAAATATAGGTTGTCAAGGATTGGCCACAGCCTAAAAATGTACGAGAGGTACGAGAATTTCTCAGTTTGGCTCGATATTACATGAAATTCATCGAGGGACTTTCAAAGATAGCAGTCCCTCTATCCCGATTGACGAGGAAGGATGAGAAATTTGTATGGTCACCTGCTTGTGAAAAGAGCTTTGTGGAGCTGAAACAGAGATTGACTACAGCTCTAGTTTTGACATTGCCAATTGAAGGTGATAAGTTCAGTATTTACTGTGACGCCTCGAGGATCGGATTGGGATGTGTATTGATGCAGGAAGGCAGGGTCATTGCTTATGCTTCTCGGCAGTTGAAGCCATACGAGCAAAACTATCCGACACACGACCTTGAGCTTGCAGCAGTGGTCTTTGCTTTAAAACTCTGGAGACACTAGCTGTATGGGCAGCAGTGTGAGGTGTTCTCAGATCACAGGAGCTTAAAGTATCTATTTACAAAGAAAGAGTTGAACATGCGGCAAAGGAGGTGGTTAGAGTTTGTTAAAGATTATGATTTTGAAATTAAATACCACCCAGGGAAGGCAAACAAAGTCGCTGATGCCTTGAGCAGAATGCCAATTGCGAGTCAGTCTTCGCTTGCATCGATGTCAGTAATGCTGAGGTCTGAGATTGAGAAGTTCGATGTAGAGATTGTGGTAGAGTTGTCCAGCATACTCACCAATATTTCTCTTAGACCAACAATTTTGGACAGAATACGAGAAGCTCAACGAAATGTTTTGGAGTGTGGGAGGCATCGAATGAGTATGACATCTGAAGGTACGTCTGATTTCAACCTGACAGATGATGGAGTATTGAAATTCAGGCACCGGTGGTACGTGCTTAACGATGATGAGTTAAAAGGAGAAATCTTAACTGAGGCACACTCTTCGGCGTACTCAGTGCATCCTGGAAGCACGAAAATGTATAGAGATCTGAGCCAACACTTCTGGTGGCCGAACATGAAGAGAGAGATTGCCAGGTACGTAGAAACCTGCCTGATTTGTCAACAGGTTAAAACAGAACATCAAAGGCCAGCCGGAACCCTACGACCATTGCCTATTCCAGAGTGGAAGTGGGAGCAGATCTCCACAGATTTCATAGTGGGACTCCTGAGAACGACAAAGGGGCACGATGGTGTTTGGGTGATCGTGGACCGTTTGACAAAGACGACCCACTTCCTGCCAGTGAAAATGACCTATTCTATGGATCAGGTAGTTGAGCTGTATGTGCAGGAGATCGTCAGACTACACGGAGTGCCCATCTCTATTGTTTCTGATAGAGATGCCAGATTTACTTCAAAGTTCTGGAGGAGTTTACATAAGGCGATGGGAACTCAGCTGAATTTTAGCACAGCGTTTCATCCTTAGACTGATGGGCAGACAGAAAGAACGAATCAGATTCTTGAGGATATGCTCAGAGCTTGCGTGCTGGAGTTTCAGGGCTCGTGGAGCCGATATTTGCCCTTGATTGAGTTTTCGTACAACAACAGCTTCCAGGCTACGATTGGCATGGCTCCATACGAGGCGTTGTATGGTCAAAAATGCAGGTCTCCGCTATATTGGGATGAGGTAGGCGAGGCTAGTATAGTTGGCCCAGACATTTTATAGCAAACAGCGGAGAAGATCGCTCTTATCAGACAACGTATAGAGAGTGCACAAAGCCACCAAAAGAGTTATGCTGACACCAGATGGAGAGAATTACAGTTTAAGGAAGGTGATGAAGTGTATTTGAAGATTTCTCCATTTAAAGGCGTTATGCGATTTGGAAGGCGAGGCAAGTTTAACCTCCGTTTTGTTGGGCCCTTTCCTATTCTGAAGAGGATCGGGACTATGGCATACAGGTTACAACTCCCAGCATCTATGGAAGGTATTCACGATGTATTTCATGTATCCATGCTCAGAAAATGTGTGCGTGATCCATCACACATCATTGAAATAAGGGAGATCGACGTACAACCAACGCTGACCTACGAGGAAAGGCCAGTACGAATCCTAGGGTCTTCTATCAAGGTATTGCGCAATAAGGAGATTCCTCTGGTAAAAATTTTGTGGAGGAACCATGATGTAGACGAGGCTACTTGGGAGAGGCAACAAGATATGATGTTGAAGTATCCTAAACTATTTGTGTAATCAAATTTTGAGGACAAAATTTAAATAAGGTAGATGGAATGTAACACCCAGCTTTACGAGATTTGATTTTTATTCCAATATAAACGGTATTTTTGTAAATACGTCAAATTAAGTCTGTTTTGCGAACGGAAAGTTTTAACGAAGCCGTAATAATAAATTGGAATTTATGGTGAAATATGAAATTTTGGAAAAAACGAATCGTTAGTTAAATAACGAAATAACTAACGAAACAAATAGAAATCAAAGGGAGGGGCAAATAAGTAATTTTGCAGGTCAAATTTTAATAAAAATCACAATTTTTCCTCTCCTCCCTCTCACCCACGCGATTCCCTTTCTCTCCCTCACCTCTCGACGATTTCTTCTCCCTCCCGTGGCGTTTCTCTCTACCGACGACCGAAGCTTGTTTTCCGGCGATCGATCTTTTTCTTTTCTCCTTCATCTTCGTTTTTTAGGTAAGACTCTAAGCTGTTGAAGTGTTAGACTTCGATTTCTAGGGTTTAGACGGATTAGGGTTCGTTAGGGTTTTCGTTGAAAACGTGAAATAGAGTTTGAAATTGATAGGTTTAGCGTAGTCAAGCCTATAATCGATGTATTGGAGTTTATTGGACGTAGTTAATCGATTTATTGGTTAATATTGGAGTTTTGGTTGGTTTGGAGCTTGAAAAGCCCAATTAATGGTGGTTTGGAAATTCACGAGCACGAATTGCTCGATAAAATGTCTCAATGAGCTAAAATAGAGTTTAGAAGATTTTCTTTAGCTAGGAGTTTGTAATTTTCTAAACTCGATAGTTTAGAATTGGTTTAAATGACAAATGTTGTGAATTGCCTTAGGTGAACAACGCTCGGTGTGCAACGGATGCGAGGTAAGTCTCTGTGATTTGTTTGGCCAATTGGCCTACACCATAAGACTATGTCGATCGAGGAAATTGGAGATGTTTGTAGTGTTTGGGGTAATTAGAACGGGTAGTTAGATTTATGTTTTGTTAGGTTGTTAATTGTTAGTTTCTTGTTTGTATGTTCTGTATGTTTCTATTTTGTTCATTGCATAATATCTGTTCAAGCATCATTGTTTTTCGAACGGCATGAAAAATGAGTTTTCTATGCATATTTTCATGAAAAGGAAAACGATAACGAAAAGGTAATGAATGTAATGATGGTCACGTCGGTGGCGGTGGTTCAGACATGGCTGTCGGATGAAGCATGTTTTCCTCCCGGTTAGATACGAGGGGCTATCCAATCGCCGGATGTGCCGCTCCTATCTAGCGAGAGAGAAGCCCTGGTGACATAAATGAAATGAAATGATTAGCGAAAAGGTAGGACACATTATTTATGAACTGTACATGCATAGCATTAGCATTCACGTGCATTCACTTAGATTTATTGAGCCTCTAGCTCATGTGTTTAATTCTATGGTGTAGGTGATTTTGAGACAGGTGAGGAAGACGTCCCTCCGTCTGAAGTATAAACACATTGAAGGAAGATGGCCCGTGGGAATGCGTTGGCAGTCAGAGCATGATTTTGACCCGTGGGGACGTAGGTAAACGTTTTGGGAATTGATAAATAGAATATAGGAAATTGTATAGTTTAACATTTTAGGATGCTTGGATATGGATATATAATATATAGTGTTTTTGGAAAATAGAAAGTATTTTGTAATGTTTTGATATTTTCAAACAGGAGGAAACGTAAACTTTTAAACGGAACCACACGGTTCATTTTTATGGAATCTGGTTATATTTTAAATGTGTTTTGAGTCAGTGAACGGGTGATAGATAGCGAGTGTAATGTATGCGGGCGGTAGAGTTATTGTGTAGGAGTTTATTATGAAATGTTAGAAGTAATTGATGAGGAAAATGGGGTGAAGTTCATTAGGTGTGCGTGTAAATGTTGTGTGCAGGGCGTGAAGGGAAAGAAGGAGGAGAGGAAGAGGAGGCAAGTCCTCTGGAATCAAAATTCCAGAGGACTTGGCGATTGATCGCCAGGGAAGGCGATCGATCACCCCTTTATTGCTCACGCTCTGGAGAAATTCCAGAGCGTGTGGCCACTGGTCGCCAGAGAAGGCGATCGCCAGGCAAAAACCTGGCGATCGCTAGGGCGATCGCCAGGCAAAAACCTGGCGATCGCTAGGGCGATCGATCGCCTGTTTTGGGCAATCGATCGCCCCTCTTCTCTGGTCGCGATCACGTTGCGATCGTTGGGGGCGCCTGTGTGGCGATTGTTGTAACGATACGCGATCGCCGATGGGCGATCGATCGCCTGTTTTGGGCGATCGATTGCCACCACATTTTTAGGGACAATGTCCCTTTTGTCCCTCGAAATTTATATGATTTTAGATTGTTTTAAAATATTTTAATTAATTTTTTTAAAGTTTTATTTCCGCTCGAACGTTAAGTTTAAAGATTTTAAGTATAAAATGAAAAATTTATACAGTAAAAATTAGGATACGGGTAACGGTCGTTACAGCCAAAGGTATCCATTTTATCATTTTCGTTCACACATTCCACACACATTTCACCCTTTAATTTCGGCCCTCACCATTCAAACACCTCTCCTTTTATTTTATTGCATTTTTCTGTTCATCTCCATTACATGTTCTTCACGATTTTCACACACACATTCCCCTTTCATCTTGTCATTTTTCATTTGCATTTCTTCAAATTTTTCACCTCTAAAATTCAGCCATCATAGCACACACCACCACCTTCATTTTCTTGCATTTATTTTTCCATTTTTGCTCTCTTTAATTTTGGTTTTGTGCAACACTTTTCACCTGAGCACTTTGAGCCTTATTTGTGGGATACACGGTCCCTTTTCTAAAGGCTACCGTGTCAAGGTGGTTGCTTACACATCCCGATAGTTAAAGCCCCATCAATAGAAGTATCAAATTCATGATTTGGAGTTAGCATCCATAATCTTAGCCCTGAAGATTTGGAAGAGCTATTTGTACTATGCAAGTTTTCAGGTTTACTCAGATCCTAAGAGCTTGAAATATCATTTCATTTAGCGAGATTTTAATCTGAGACAGCGCAAGTGGGTGGAATATATGGAGGATTATCAGCTTAGATTATGTTCTTGCAAGGTGAATGTTGTGGTGATGCTCTGAGTCAAAGTCCTCAAGGATCTTTGGTTTGCCTAGTTCTTGATGACTGAAAGCGTTATATGGTTATTGGAGATTTTGATTTGCATTATCAAAAGTCCGATGAGACAACTTGAGCTTAAAATGTTGTAGCTATTCCGAGTTTGCTTCAAAGGGCTACGCAAATGCAGCGGCAAGATAATGAGTTGGCAGAAAAAGTCAATCAGTTGCAGAATGGTGAACAACTTGATAGTTGAGAGGTCAACGCTAAAGGTTTTTTGCTTTTCAAAGACCGAGTGACATTTCCAAGTAGTTAGAAGTTGAGATAGACTATACTCACAAAGACTCATAGGTCTAAATTTTCTATCCACCCCGAGAGTACGAAGATATAACAGGACTTGAAGCGACAATATTGGTGGGAGGGTATGAAGTATTAAGTGGCAGACTTTGTAGCATGATGTCTAACGTGTCAGCAATGAGCATCAGCGACGAACAAGTTTGTTACTTGTCCCAAAGTGGAAGTAGGATGAGTTCTCAGAAGCTTGACACAGTATTTGTCATTGTGGGTCGTTTCACCAAGTCCACACATTTTAATCTGATTCCGATGGATTTCCCGTTGTCTAGGTTGAGTCGGTTGTATATCAAGAGCATTGTTCGTCTTCACGGTGCCCCTAGAGTATTGTTTTGGAGAGCTTTGTAGAAAGCACTTGGTATGGAGTTGAATCTCAGTATGGCACGTCATCCTCAGATGAATGGGTGATCGGAGAGGAATATCTATTTTGGAATATATGTTGCGAGTTTGTATCTTTGATTTTTGTGACAGTTTGATCAATCATCTACTGTTCGTTGAGTTTGTCTACAACAACAGTTATCAGACCAGCATTGAAGTCTCTCTTTACTAGAAATTGTATAGGAGGTCGCGTCGTTTGCCGTTGTGTTGGGCTAACGCATAAGAGAGGATTTCTCTTAGGCCAGAGTTGATCGTGGAGACTACCAAGAAGATTCAGCTGATCAGGGAGAGGTTGAAAATAGTGTAGAGTAGGCAAAAGAGTTATGTTGATCTTATGAGATGTGACGTTGAGTTTGATGCATGAGAGTTTGTTTTATTGAATGTCCATCCAAGGCGTAGTATCAATCGATTTGAGTTAAAAGGAGAGTTAGCGCCAAGGTGCATTGGCCCCTTCTAGATTATTGAGAGGATTGGTAACGTAGCGCACAAGCTTGATTTAACTCCACAATACAGGTATGTCCATAATGTTTTCCACATATCCTTGCTGAGGATGTAAACGCGGGATCCGTTGCATGTAATCTCCTAGACTAACATTCCTATCGAAAATGATGTTTCTTATAAGAAGAAGCTAGAGCGGATTCTAAGCAGAGAGTTTCTAATTCTTCATCGCAGGTAGATTTCCTTTGTTTGTGTTATGTGGAAGAATAATACTAAGCGAGAAGGTACTGGTGAGCTACAGTTAAAGATTTTTTCTAAAGTATTCCCCTTTGTTTGATGATTTTTCTTAAACTTGTATTAAATTTCAGGGCAAATTTCCCTTAAGGAGGAGAGGATGTTAAAACTGTTATTTGTATAATTTATTAAATTCTACGTATCATTTTTTTGCGTTGTTGACAGTCAACATGTCGTGCGTTGACTTTTGTTGTTTTGTGGCCACATTGGATTATTTGGTCAATTGGTAAAAAATCATTAACTTAAAAAATTACCATGAAATTAAATTTTAGGAAAATCAATGTTGTATAATTTAAGATTTACCTCAATTAGGAATTTGAATAAAGTTTGGGTTTCGTCGAATGGGAATTTAAAGATTTTTAATAATATATAAAATATATTAATTTAGATTTATGCATTAATTTAAATAAAAGAAATGTTTTAATAAAAGAGGTAGGAAACACTATTTCCTTCCTTCTCATTTTTGTGGAGAGAGAGAGAGGTTCATCTTTTTGCACAAATCGTCATGCTTGGATACCGGAGTTACGTTCTATAGCCGCCACTGTTTTCTCATTTTCCTTTCTAGGCATTTAGCGGCTAAGCAGAGTTTCTCCCGGCGATTTTTCGTTCCATTCACTCCAAGCTAGGTGAGTTCTACTTCGATTTCTTGCTACATTGTAACTACCAACGTTAGAGGGGATTTTAAATGCGAGCGTTGTGAATGCTGTATGTGGAAGTTAGTTCGGGTTAGGGGCGTATTAGGAATGCTTAATGATCTGAGTTTTCCCAAACTAGTTTTCTTATGAGTTCTGGTAGATTTGAGGATACTTTAGAATGAAGCTTAACTAATACTCTGTCCACGGCTATAGGTTTGAGCAAAACCCGAAGTAGGTCGCAACCAAGGTTTTTCAGGAAACCAGGTAAGTAGAGTATGTGTGTGCCTTCGGATCTAATCACAAAACATTAGGTTTATGCTTGTTTGAATGTTTTCTGTATGTCATGTATCATGCTTTTGGAAAGTACACGAAAATGAATTTACATGTAATGGCACGGTAAGGTACGAATGGAATGTAACAGATCAACTGTTAAAGGAACTAATCCGCCCCTTAATTTATGAAGAGGATGTATGACTTTGGAAAAATTGATCTGCTCCTAATGAAATTTAGGATCAGATCAGCTGTTAAGGGAACTAATCCGTCCCTTAATTTATGAAGAGGATGTATGACTTTGGGAAAAATGATCTCACTCCCAATGGAACCGAGGGATCAGATCAGAGAAAGAACGTGAATGCAACTGAGATGTGAAAGTAGAAACTGCATAATTAGGATTTATGTTTCAGTATATCATTTCATTATTGCTTTACTTACTTAGCATTAGGCTAATAGATGAGTTTTGTGATGTAGGTAAAGAAGCTTCAGAAGGTGTGTTCTCTGAGCATGTTGAGGACTAGGCTGGTTGGAGGAGCACTTCAATGCCACGGTTTGGTGATTCTGATAAGGCGGTTTAACTAATGTCAGTAGGTGTGAATGTTAGTTGACAATGGTTCAGTTTAAACATGCTGGGAATGTTGGTGGTAGTAGTAGTTTAATGTTTCTTTTACATATATGGTCTGGTGTTTTTCTGATGTGAAAATACGATTTATTTTAGTCGTAGTCTACAATTATGGATTTTTGGAAGTTGTGGATTAAGTTGTTTTTGAAGGATTTCAGTAAAATGCATTAGTTCTTTAGTGGCCGGAGCTGTTCTTTATTTGGAGTGAAAATGGTTTGTATGCTGCTCTGTTGCCTATTGGTGAAAATTTGGTATTTCTGTCTATCGGTGGATGTAGTCCATCAGTAGATGTTGAAGTTTAGTCTATCGGTGGATGATGAGTTGTTAAATTTTGAGTTAATGAGTCACGTGGGTTAGTTTAGTAAAGTCACATGATTAGCGGAAGAAGGTGTTTATTTCTACTTCTACCACTGAGTCTAAGTGGTTTCTGCTTTTTCCGTTGGTATTGTTCAGCGGAAGATGTGAGTAGAATTTTTGTCGTTTTGTGACCGGTGGATGTGAGCATAGGAGTGAGTATTAGATTTTTGTTGTTTTGTGATCGGTGGATGCGAGTAGTCGACGTGTCATCGACGGGTGTGAGCGGTAGATGCGTGAAAGTCGACGTGTCATTCGGCTGACGCGAGCGGTGGATGTTGGAAGCAGAAGATGACTTTTGTTTCTGCTTCTACCACCGATACTGTTTAGCGGTGGATGTCTCCTATTCTTGTTTCCACTGCCGAGACTTTTCTGTCTCTACTAATACCGCTGGAACTATTCAGCGGTAGATATGTTCTGTTTTCTTTTGTCTTCTTTCAACCAACAGTCTTTAATATTTTAATTATTTAATAAGTATCGTTTTATACAAATATTTTTCCACTGCAAGATTTTACGTTAAGCATCAAATTTTGATCTTTGAGTGAAATTTTATGATTTTCTTAGAATGCCATAGCGTGGTTTAGTATTTTGAGTAATGAACCGAGTTTATATAATTCGGGGCGCTACAGTATGGAATCAGAGACATTCAGTTGAACCGTTCAAAAGATTACTCATCAGTGCCAATCGTTGCATGGAAGTACTTCAACAACTGTAAGTGTATATGTTAACCTTAACTATTAAATATTTATGAGAGTAATTAACCCTGTTTAGGAATATAGCAAAATGGCTAGACGACCAGGAAGACCAAGGGTACCGAGAGAGATGCCAAATTTGAGAAGTGAGGAGGACCCTAGTGTAATTAGACAACTGACAGACTTGGTGCGCCAACAGACAGATTTGGTGCGTCAGCAATCCGACCAGTTAGGAGTGTTGTTGAACCGGGAGATACAAGGAAGTGCCTACTCAGGTTCCAGCAATGAACATTCAGGAGACAGATTCCGGAGGCTACAGCCGCCCACATTTGATGGAAAGTCATCCAACTCGATTGTCGCAGAGGAATGGCTTAGTAAAATTGAATGCATATTCAAGTATGCCAATGTTGGGGAGGGGGACAAGATCAGCTTGGCAACATTCCATCTAGCAGGTGATGCTCAGGTTTGGTGGGAATCGATTGAGACCACTACCGATGTCCTGGCAATGTCTTGGGCGCAATTCAAGGAGATCTTCTATGAAAAGTATTTCAGTAGTGCTGTCCAAACTTCGAAGAAAGTAGAGTTCTTATAATTGAAGCAAACAGGATCTGTGGCTGAGTACAGCAGACAATTCGAGTCACTATCAAGGTTTACTGGACACCTTATTCATAGGAATGAAGATAAGGTGTTTCAATTTATGCAAGGATTGAAGCCTGAAATGTACAGAGGAGTAAAATTTTGTGGTATTAAAGGATTGTCCTTTAGTGAGGTTGTGTCCACGGCGTTGGAGGTGGAAGAGGCGGAGATGAAGTGTACTGGGCCGAAGGAAGCCCCGCAAAAGTTTATCCAGCCGCATCAGCAGAGAGAAATGAAGAGGCCAAGTGAAGGCCAGAATAACCAGGGAACAGGAAGGAAGGTGCAGGACACCAAGAAGTTCCCCTAGTGCCCGAAGTGTTTGTGTGATGACCCAAATATGAACGTATGTGTACGACTGCGGGGCAAACCTCGAGTTGCGGGGATAACCTCGGGACCTAAGCCGAGTGTAGGCGAATTCCGGACTCGAGTATAGGCGAATCCCGGGTCGTCAATAGAGGGTTGTCACAATCCCACATCGCTTGGGGAAGTACATGGAAATGAAACATATGTAAGAGATTCCTCCCAAGATAGCAAGACGCGTTTTGGAGCACAATTGGCAACGGATCCCATAAGAACTCCGAAGTTAAAAGTGCTTCGGCGAAAGCAATTCCAGGTTGGGTGACCTTCCGGAAAGTTCTCGCCAAACAAAGCCGTGAGGGGAGGATATTGGGCTACGGCCCAATCCCCAGAGCGGACAATATCTTGCTGGGATACGGGGTCGTTACAAATGGTATCAAAGCCTGTACCCAACTGGAAATGTGGCCAACGAGGACGTTGGGCCCCCCGAGGGGGGGTGATTGTGATGACCCGAATATGAACGTATGTGTACGACTGTGGGGCAAACCTCGGGTTGCGGGGCAGAGCGGACAATATCTTGCTGGGATACGGGGTCGTTACAAATGGTATCAAAGCCTGTACCCAACTGGAAATGTGGCCAACGAGGACGTTGGGCCCCCGAGGGGGGGTGATTGTGATGACCCGAATATGAACGTATGTGTACGACTGTGGGGCAAACCTCGGGTTGCGGGGCAAACCTCGGGACCTAAGCCGAGTGTAGGCGAATCACAGACTCGAGTATAGGCGAATCCCAGACTCGAGTATAGGCGAATCCCGGGTCGTAAAGAGAGGGTTGTCACAATCCCACATCGCTTGGGGAAGTACATGGAAATGAAACGTATGTAAGAGATCCCTCCCAAGATAGCAAGACGCGTTTTGGAGCACAATTGGCAATGGATCCCATAAGAACTCCGAAGTTAAAAGTGCTTCGGCGAGAGCAATTCCAGGTTGGGTGACCGTCCGGGAAGTTCTCGCCAAACAAAGCCGTGAGGGGAGGATATTGGGCTACGGCCCAATCCCCAGGGGACCTAAGCCGAGTGTAGGCGAATCACAGACTCAGTATAGGCGAATCCCGGGTCGTAAAGAGAGGGTTGTCACATCCCACATCGCTTGGGGAAGTACATGGAAATGAAACGTATGTAAGAGATCCCTCCCAAGATAGCAAGACGCGTTTGGAGCACAATTGGCAATGGATCCCATAAAACTCCGAAGTTAAAGTGCTTCGGCGAGAGCAATTCCAGGTTGGGTGACCGTACCGGGAAGTTCTCGCCAACAAAGCCGGTGAGGGGAGGATATTGGGCTACGGTCCAATCCCCAGAGCGAACAATATCTTGCTGGGATACGGGGTCGTTACAAATGGTATCAAAGCCTGTACCCAACCGAAAATGTGGCCAACGAGGACGTTGGGCCCCCGAGGGGGGGTGATTGTGATGACCCGAATATGAACGTATGTGTACGACTGCGGGGCAAACCTTGGGTTGCGGGGCAAACCTCGGGACCTAAGCCGAGTGTAGGCGAATCCCGGACTCGAGTATAGGCGAATCCCGGGTCGTAAAGAGGGGGTTGTTACAATCCCACATCGCTTAGGGAAGTACATGGAAATGAAACATATGTAAGAGATCTCTCCCAAGATAGCAAGACGCGTTTTGGAGCACAATTGGCAACGGATCCCATAAGAACTCCGAAGTTAAAAGTGCTTCGGCGAGAGCAATTCCAGGTTGGGTGACCTTCCGGGAAGTTCTCGCCAAACAAAGCCGTGAGGGGAGGATATTGTGCCACGGCCCAATCCCCAGAGTGGACAATATCTTGCTGGGATACGGGGTCGTTACAAATGGTATCAAAGCCTGTACCCAACCGAAAATGTGGCCAACGAGGACGTTGGGCCCCCGAGGGGGGGTGATTGTGATGACCCGAATATGAACGTATGTGTACGACTGCGGGGCAAACCTCGGGACCTAAGCCGAGTGTAGGCGAATCCCGGACTCGAGTATAGGCGAATCCCGGGTCGTAAAGAGGGGGTTGTTACAATCCCACATCGCTTAGGGAAGTACATGGAAATGAAACATATGTAAGAGATCTCTCCCAAGATAGCAAGACGCGTTTTGGAGCACAATTGGCAACGGATCCCATTAGAACTCTGAAGTTAAAAGTGCTTCGGCGAGAGCAATTCCAGGTTGGGTGACCTTCCGGGAAGTTCTCGCCAAACAAAGCCGTGAGGGGAGGATATTGTGCCACGGCCCAATCCCCAGAGTGGACAATATCTTGCTGGGATACGGGGTCGTTACAAATGGTATCAAAGCCTGTACCCAACCGAAAATGTGGCCAACGAGGACGTTGGGCCCCCGAGGGGGGGTGATTGTGATGACCCGAATATGAACGTATGTGTACGACTGCGGGGCAAACCTTGGGTTGCGGGGCAAACCTTGGGTTGCGGGGCAAACCTTGGGTTGCGGGGCAAACCTCGGGACCTAAGCCGAGTGTAGGCGAATCCCGGACTCGAGTATAGGCGAATCCCGGGTCGTAAAGAGGGGGTTGTTACAATCCCACATCGCTTAGGGAAGTACATGGAAATGAAACATATGTAAGAGATCTCTCCCAAGATAGCAAGACGCGTTTTGGAGCACAATTGGCAACGGATCCCATTAGAACTCTGAAGTTAAAAGTGCTTCGGCGAGAGCAATTCCAGGTTGGGTGACCTTCCGGGAAGTTCTCGCCAAACAAAGCCGTGAGGGGAGGATATTGTGCCACGGCCCAATCCCCAGAGTGGACAATATCTTGCTGGGATATGAGGTCGTTACAGTTTGAAAAGTCACCTGGGCGAGTGCAGGTTTGGGACGGGAAAGTGTTTCAACTGTGAGGAAGTTGGACACTCATACAAGGATTGCCCGAATCCCAGAATCACCCGATTCTTCAACTGTAACAAAGTCAGCCACATTAACAGAGACTGTCCAGTTTGAAGAGTGGCCCTGTTAAGTTAAAGCCGAGGATATTCTCTATGATGGAGTCGGGCGATGAGGAATAACCCGCTATAGTGTCAGGTACCGTTTTGATCAACTCTATACCTGCTTTTACTTTAATAGATTCAAATGCAACACACTCATTTATAGCATCTGCATTTGCTGTCAAGTTAGATGTACAGTTTACCCTTACTGAACACGTGTTTAACGTCGCGTTACCCTCAGGTGAACGCATGCACTCTAACCAAGTGATGTTTGATAGTGCTGTGTTAGTAGGAAATAAGAATTTACCTGCTTATCTCATTATTATGGACATAATGAGATTTGATGTAATCCTAGGAATGGATTGGTTGTTCAAGTATTATGGCACAATTGATTGTAGGACTTGAATAGTTAGTTTTCAACCCTCTGGTTGTTTGAAGTATACCTTTCAAGCCTCGAAGAAGAGTAAGGGAATGTCTATTATGACTTCTATCAATGCTAAACCCTCTTCATGCCGAGAGTATTTATGCTTTCTGGCCAACGTTATAGACGCACAGTTTGTAGAAAAAGCATGTCCTCAAAATGTCTTAGTTGTCCAAGACTTTCCAGAATTATTTTTAGATGACCTTCCAGGCTTGCCGCCAGATAGGGATATTGAATTTGTTGTAGATGTTTACCCAGGCGCCGAGCCTGTATCTAAAAATCCCTATAAGTTAGCACCTACGGAGCTTAAGGAATTAAACAAACAGTTGGAGGAACTAATGGAAAAAGGGTTCATACGCCCAAGCTTTTCACCGTGGGGTGCACCAGTTCTTTTTGTTAAGAAGAAGGATGGATCAATGCGTATGTGTGTTGATTATCGGGAATTGAACAAGTTAATTGTCAAGAACAAGTATCCATTGCCAAAGATTGATGATTTATTCGACCAGCTTAATGGTGCACGTGTTTTCTCTAAGATTGACCTAAGGTCCGGTTATTACCAATTTAAAGTCAAATCAGAAGATATTCCTAAGACAACCTTTCGCACAAGATATGCACATTATGAGTTTTTGGTTATGTCTTTTGGTTTGACTAATGCACCAGCAACGTTCATGGATCTTATGAATAGGGTGTTTCATGAGTATTTGGATAAGTTTGTCATAGTATTTATTGATGATATACTAATATACTCACGTACAAAGGATGATCATGCAAAGCATTTGAGCTTGGTGTTAGGATTACTAAGGCAGCACCAACTTTATGCCAAGTTTTCCAAGTGTGAGTTTTGGTTGGACAGAGTTCACTTTTTGGGTCATGTGATCTCGGATGATGGAATATCTGTCAATCCAGCCAAAGTCCAAGCAGTTAAGGAGTGGCCCCAACCGAAGAATGCCACTGATATTCGGAGTTTCCTTGGATTAGCAGGGTATTACAAGAAATTTATTGAAGGATTCTTGAAGATTGCAACACCCCTCACTCGGTTAACAATGAAGAATGTGATGTATGTGTGGACTAAGGAATGTGAGATGAGTTTTCAGACCTTGAAACAGAAGTTGACCCATGCTCCGATATTAACACTCCCTATTGAAAATGGAAAGTTCAGCATTGATTGTGACGCTTCCAAAGTTGGACTCGGTTGTGTGTTGATGCAAGATGAAAAAGTAATAGCCTATGCTTCTAGACAGTTGAAAACACACGAGAAGAATTACCCTACACACGACTTAGAATTAGCCGCGGTGGTTTTTGCACTAAAGATTTGAATGCATTACTTGTATGGACAGTCTTGTGAGATATTTTCGGACCATAAAAGTCTGAAGTATATTTTCACACAGAAAGAATTAAATATGAGGCAACGTAGATGGTTGGAGTTTGTCAAGGATTATGATTTTGAGATCAAATACCACTCCGGTAAGGCAAATGTAGTAGCTGATGCCTTGAGTAGAATGCCAACATCAGCCTCTGCATTGATTCTTGACATACCGTTAACCTTAGCGAAAGAGTTCTGAAGATTTAACTTGGAAGCTGTGGCCAGTGTGTCAGCTATGCTTTCTGCCATAACCTTGAAGCCTACTATTTTGGATAGAATAAAGGAAGCTCAGGTGATTGATGTTGAGTATATTAAGTATAAGACATGTATGGATTCTACCGATAAGTCAGATTTCAACTATTCTATTGATGAGATTTTTAAGTTTCGGAATAGATGGTTTGTTCCAACAGATAATGAACTCTGAAAAAAGATCATTTCGGAAGCTCATTCTTCTAGATTTTCTGTCCATCCTGGAAGCACAAAAATGTACAGAGACCTTAAGCAACATTATTGGTGGCCAAATATGAAAAGAAGTGTGGCCGAGTATGTAGGATTGTGTTTAGTTTGTCAACACGTTAAAGCTGATCATCAGAGGACTGCAGGAGCATTGCAACCATTACTAGTTCCCAAATGGAAATGAGAACAAATAACGATGGATTTCGTCGTGGGATTGCCTAGAACAGTAAGGGGACATGATGCAATCTGGGTGGTAGTAGATCGCTTAACCAAATCTGCCCATTTCCTGCCAATAAAGATGACATACTCGATGGATCAACTCGCTGAGTTGTATGTGCATGAGATTGTTAGACTGCATGGAGTTCCAAGCATTATAGTTTCAGACCGAGATTCTAGATTTACATCTAAGTTTTGGAAGAGTCTGCACAAGACTATGGGTACGCAACTCAATTTTAGTACAACTTTTCACCTTCAAACAGATGGACAATCAGAGAGAACTATTCAGACATTAAAAGATATGATTCGTGCGTGCATATTAGATTTTCAGGGTTCTTGGAGTAAGTACTTATCATAGGTTGAATTTTCTTATAATAACAGTTTTCAAGAAATAATAAGAATGGCACCGTATGAGGCACTATATGGACGAAAATGTAGATCTCCTTTGTATTGGGACGAAGTTGGTGAAGCACGTTTGCTTGGTCCTGATATTGTGCAACAGACGGTGGAGAAGATTGCTCTCATCCGACAAAGAATCTTAACAGCTCAAAGCCGATAGAAAAGTTATGCCGATAAAGACGTAGAGAATTAGAATTTGAAGTTAGTGATGAGGTTTTTCTTAAGATATCACCATTCAAAGAAGTTGTGAGATTTGGTAAGAGAGGCAAGTTGAACCCCAAATTTATTGGACCCTTTTCAATCTTGAAAAGGATTGGGAAGACAGCTTACAATTACAGCTACCAACCTCTATGGAACTAATCCATAATGTGTTCCATGTTTCCATGTTGAAGAAGTGTATGCGGGATCCAACTCAGGTTGTAGAACAGCAGAACATTGAAATTCATCTTACCCTTACCTATGAGGAGAAACCAGGGAAAATTTTGGACTATGCAACAAAAGTACTGCGTAACAAGGAGGTTCAGCTAGTGAAGGTGTTATGGCGTAACCAGAGCATAGAGGAGACAACTTGGGAGCGCTAGTAGGACATGATGGACCAACATCTAGAATTATTCAGGTATTAAATTTTGGGGACAAAATTCTTTTAAGGAGGGTAGATTGTAACACCCGGTTCCATTGAACCGATTTTACCTTGTCAACTAATAATGTACACTTTATGGATGAAATTGAGAGAATTATTGATTAGGTTAATGAGTGACTAAGTAAGAGCATAATGGTATTTTGAGATTTATAGTGGATAACGTATTTAAGGGAGGGTTTAATAAGGTTTAGCCGCCACTGTTTTCTCATTTTCCTTTCTCAGCATTCAACAGCTAAGCAGAGTTTCTCCTGGCAATTTTCCCTTCCCTTCTCTCCAAGCTAGGTGAGTTCTACTTTGATTTCTTGCTACATTGTAACTACCGATGTTAGAGGGGATTTTAAATGCGAGCTTTGTGAATGCTGTATGTGGGAGTTAGTTCGAGTTAGGGGCATATCAGGAATGTTTGATGATCTGAGTTTTCCCAAACCAGTTTTCTTATGAGTTCTGGTAGATTTGAGGATACTTTAGAATGAAGCTTAACTAATACTCTGTCTACGGCTATAGGTTTGAGCAAAATCCAAAGTAGGTCACAACCAAGCTTTTCCAGGAAACCAGGTAAGTAGAGTATGTGTGTGCCTTCGGGTCTACATCACAAAACATTAGGTTTATGCTTGTTTGAATGTTTTCTGTATGTCATGTATCATGCTTTTGGAAAGTACACGAAAACGAATTTACATGTAATGGCACGGTAAGGTACGAATGGAATGTAACAGATCAGCAGTTAAGAGAACTAATTCGCCCTTTAATTTATGAAAAGGATGTATGACTTTCGAAAAATTGATCTGCTCCCAATGGAATTTAGGATCAGATCAGCTGTTAAGGGAACTAATCCGCCCCTTAATTTATGAAGAGGATGTATGACTTTAGGAAAAATGATCCCACTCCCAATGGAACCGAGGGATCATATCAGAGAAAGAGCGTGAATGCAACTGAGATGTGAAAGTAGAAACTGCATAATTAGGATTTATGTTTCAGTTTATCATTTAATTATTGCTTTACTTACTTAGCATTAGGCTAATAGATGAGTTTTGTGATGTAGGTGAAGAAGATTCAGAAGGTATGTTCTCTGAGCATGTTGAGGACTAGGCTGGTTGGGGGTGCACTTCAATGCCACGGTTTGGTGATTCTGATGAGGCGGTTTAACTAATGTCAGTAGGTGTGAATGTTAGTTGACAATGGTTCAGTTTAAACATGCTGGGAATGTTGGTGGTAGTAGTAGTTTAATGTTTCTTTTACATATATGGTCTGGTGTTTTTCTGATGTGAAAATACGATTTGGTTTTAGTCGTAGTCTACAATTCTGGATTTTTGGAACTTGTGGAGTAAGTGGTTTTTGAAGGATTTCAGTAAAATGCATTAGTTCTTTAGTGGCCAGAGCTGTTCTTTATTTGGAGTGAAAAGGGTTTGTATGCTGCTCTGTTGCCTATTGGTGAAAATTGGGTATTTCTGTCTATCGGTGGATGTAGTCCATCGGTAGATGTTGAAGTTTAGTCTATCGGTGGATGATGAGTTGTTAAATTTTGAGTTAATGAGTCACGTGGGTTAGTTTAGTAAAGTCAAATGATTAGCGGAAGAAGGTGTTTATTTCTACTTCTACCGCTGAGTCTAAGTGGTTTCTGCTTTTTCTGTTGGTATTGTTCAGCGGAAGATGTGAGTAGAATTTTTGTCGTTTTGTGACCGGTGGATGTGAGTATAGGAGTGAGTATTAGATTTTTGTCGTTTTGTGACCGGTGGATGCGAGTAGTCGACGTGTCATCGACGGGTGTGAGCGGTAGATGCGTGAAAGTTGACGTGTCGTTCGGCTGACGCGAGCGGTGGATGTTGGAAGCAGAAGATGACTTTTGTTTCTGCTTCTACCACCGATACTGTTTTGCGGTGGATGTCTCATATTCTTGTTTCCACCGCCGAGACTATTCTGTTTCTACTAATACCGCTGGAACTATTCAGCGGTAGATATGTTCTGTTTTCTTTTGTCTTCTTTCAACCAACAGTCTTTAATATTTTAATTATTTAATAAGTGTCGTTTTATACAAATATTTTTTCGCTGTAAGTTTTTACGTTAAGCATCAAATTTTGATCTTTGAGTGAATTTTTAGGATTTTCTTAGAATGTCATAGCGTGGTTCAGTATTTTGAGTAACGAACCGAGTTTATATAATTCGGGGCGCTACACGTTCACAGATCATCGTGCAACAACGGTTGTGGAGAAGCTTTGAGTGTAAGATTATTTTTTACCACCATTTTCAATGTTAAAGTTTAGGATTTTTATGTAAATCGGATTTGATCTTGGAAACTCGAATCGATGGGTTGCTTCTGGTTATTTGAATATATAATATATGAATAAATTTATAATCATTAATATTTTGTTTGCATTTTAGTTTATATTTTATAAAATTCATAGAAAATTTCTATCTTATTTATGCAAACTTTATATTTATATATATATATATATATATATATATTGCAACTTTGAGTAATAATGTTAAAATTGTAGGTCCATCGATCCCTTTGTTACCGTCTAACATTATTCGAATAATAGAAAAAATGAAAAAAGAAGATTAAATAATCAATTATGAATTAATTGTTTAGAATAATCAATAATAAGTTGTTTTTCATTAGATGAAATATTGAATCATTGATTATTCAGTTAGTTAATTAACTTATAAAGTTACTTTTAAAAACTTATTTTGATAATAAATTATGCCAAATTTAAGTTAATGTCATGATGAAGTGTTGAGTCATGTTGACAAGTTTGTTTTGATTTCTCTTACAGTTTTATTTTGATTATGTCAATAACTACTTCAAAATCAAATTTTTAACTTAAATGGGAAGTTGAATTTCATAACTATTAAAAAATCAAATTTCAATTTAAAAGAAAGATTAAATTTCATAACCTTTTTTTTAAGGGTTATATTTTAACCATTACCAAATAATTCAATTTAAAGAATAGAGGTTACAAGCTCTTCATAAAAAGAGCTTGAAAACTCTGAAATTGGGGAATCGATTTGTGAGAGCAAAATCCGCCTGTCTTCTTTGTTGGTTTTAGAGAGCCGTTCTCTAAATCCAAATGAATCATTTTATGTGTTGAGAATACGTTCTATCATAAATTAAATGTGATCTTGCTGCGCTCATCAACTGCACATGTGCTTATTCGATGTGACCAAATTGATGAAGAAAATTGAAAACTTCGGTTGAGGAGATCGTTATCAATGCTTGCTGGTTTTGTACCTATGTGAAGTTAAATACAAATTATAACGCCCTCGAACCCGCCCCGGTTTGGTGCGTTACTGTAACACCCGGCATTTTAGCCATGTAATATTCTGTTGAATTATTGTATGGATTTAAATTGCCATAAATACGATAACAACTTCATTGTAAAATGTTGGAGCATTTAGTGAGGGGAGAACCAAACTAATGTGTAATTAAACTAAACACTAAGTTTAAAAGGCATGTAAGGGTAAATTGGGAAGAAATTAAGGTTGGTGGGAGATAGCCAACGGTTAAGTGACATCTGGCGACTTGGTGAAGAAGCTAAGTTCTTCCTCCTACGTGAAACCCTCTTCACTTCTCTGCTCTGCTCTCTCTCCATTCTCTTCTCGACATTCTCTCTGCTTGTCGACAAGCAACCATCGGAGATTTACTTCGATCTCCTCAGATTTTCTTTTGCTCCTTCGCTAAGGTAAACATCTACTAATGCTAATGAGTCTGGACAAGTAAAAGTATGTGCTTGCTGAAGTTTTAGGTTAAGTTATTTTGGAGAAAACTCTCGGTTTTGGTATGGAAACACACTTGTTGTTTTCTACAAATTTGAACTGAGTCTGTTGCATAGTTTCCAAGCTATTAGTTAACATTTGCAGCATTGTTTACCTCTCTACGTGCATGTTACAGATCTGCCTATTCTGAGACTTTCCAGCTAACTGCATCGAGGATAACAGGTAAGTTCATACTTATAGGTTTGGCCCTTAAGGCCCTACAATACGGAGGTACTAGGTTTTATGTTGTCGGGATTTCTGTTGGGTAGTTAAACTATAGGTTATGTTTTAGGTTAAGTGTGTTCTGTTTTATATCCTGCTTATTATTCTGTTGCCTGTCTATGAATGTTCATGCATACACGTTTTTCTCTGAAAGTCATGAAAATATTTTCTGCACACGGTTTGAAGTTAAGTAAGATAAAACCTGTAATGAAATGTATGGTTAAGTGTGGACGAGGACTGGCATCCTGTCATGTACTTCTGTTATGTCATGTTGTGGCATGTACTCCTGTTGCGCCAGCTCTTCTTCCCACTTATACCTTTCTGTCCAGTGAAACGTAATGTAATGTAATGTAATGTAATGTAATGTAATGTAATGTAATGTAATGTAATGTAATGTAATGTAATGTAATGTAATGTAATGTAATGTAATGTAATGTAATGTAATGTAATGTAATGTAATGTAATGTAATGTAATGTAATGTAATGTAATGTAATGTAATGTAATGTAATGTAATGTAATGTAATGTAATGTAATGTAATGTAATGTAATGTAATGTAATGTAATGTAATGTAATGTAATGTAATGTAATGTAATGTAATGTAATGTAATGTAATGTAATGTAATGTAATGTAATGTAATGTAATGTAATGTAATGTAATGTAATGTAATGTAATGTAATGTAATGTAATGTAATGTAATGTAATGTAATGTAATGTAATGTAATGTAATGTAATGTAATGTAATGTAATGTAATGTAATGTAATGTAATGTAATGTAATGTAATGTAATGTAATGTAATGTAATGTAATGTAATGTAATGTAATGTAATGTAATGTAATGTAATGTAATGTAATGTAATGTAATGTAATGTAATGTAATGTAATGTAATGTAATGTAATGTAATGTAATGTAATGTAATGTAATGTAATGTAATGTAATGTAATGTAATGTAATGTAATGTAATGTAATGTAATGTAATGTAATGTAATGTAATGTAATGTAATGTAATGTAATGTAATGTAATGTAATGTAATGTAATGTAATGTAATGTAATGTAATGTAATGTAATGTAATGTAATGTAATGTAATGTAATGTAATGTAATGTAATGTAATGTAATGTAATGTAATGTAATGTAATGTAATGTAATGTAATGTAATGTAATGTAATGTAATGTAATGTAATGTAATGTAATGTAATGTAATGTAATGTAATGTAATGTAATGTAATGTAATGTAATGTAATGTAATGTAATGTAATGTAATGTAATGTAATGTAATGTAATGTAATGTAATGTAATGTAATGTAATGTAATGTAATGTAATGTAATGTAATGTAATGTAATGTAATGTTCATGTTCATGTATTGAAAACGTTCATGCATAGCACGTGCATCACTTTGCATTGTATGTTCTTACTGAGCACTAGGCTCATAGCTGAACTCCCTATTGTAGGTACGGATCCGGTGGATGAGGACTTTGTGCCTCAGGCCGAGGAATAGGTTGTGATGGCACGAGCTTGCGGGGGTTGGTTGCTGCAGCCAGACATATTTCTGTCCCGAGGTTTAAGTTTTTAAAGTAAAGTTCATGTCTGTAAACTCTACTGGGATTCTCCTGTTTTGTTTTAAAACTCTGTTGGGATTCCGTTAGAAATTTGGATAATGTATAGGTTCTGATGTTTAAGTTTTTAAACCTTTGTATTTGACAGTTGTATGTATATTTTGAAATATTCTGGAACTGTTTGGAAATCTTCCCTTTTCAGGTCATGCATGGATGGTCTCGAATTTTAGAGCTATCCATGTAATGTAGTTTGTTTTCTGAAATCTGTCATTTGAATGAAGGTCTGAAACCGTATGCCTTCTGTCTGTGCTGTATTTGACAGTTGAATTATGTTCTGAAGTATTTTTGAAATGGTTTTGGAATATTTTCTTGTTACTCTAGCATGGATGGTCTCTGGTTTAGAGCTCCATGTAGTTTGTTTTCTTGAAATCTGTCATTTGTAATGAAGGTCTGAAACCTGTATGCCTTCTGTCTGTGCTGTATTTGACAGTTGAATTATGTTCTGAAGTATTTTGAAATGGTTTGGAATATTTTCTGTTACTCTATGCATGGATGGTCTCGAATTTTAGAGCTATCCATGTAGTTTGTTTTCTTGAAATCTGTCATTTGTAATGAAGGTCTGAAACCTGTATGCCTTCTGTCTGTGCTGTATTTGACAGTTGAATTATGTTCTGAAGTATTTTGAAATGGTTTGGAATATTTTCTGTTACTCTATGCATGGATGGTCTCGAATTTTAGAGCTATCCATGTAGTTTGTTTTCTTGAAATCTGTCATTTGTAATGAAGGTCTGAAACCTGTATGCCTTCTGTCTGTGCTGTATTTGACAGTTGAATTATGTTCTGAAGTATTTTGAAATGGTTTGGAATATTTTCTGTTACTCTATGCATGGATGGTCTCGAATTTTAGTTTGTATGTTTTCTTGTTAAAAAGTTGTCCAATTCCGCCTTTAAAACTATGTCTTCCGATTACATCTACCGGTTGGAATTTTTGCCTACATCCACCGCCAAACAGTAGTTCTGCAATAAGTAATAAGTTTTTCTTCTGCCGATTACGTTTAATGTCTAAGTCTTCCGGCTGACGTCATCCATCTTCCGGATGACGTCATCACCCCATCCGAATTTTGTCTGCTGCCTGTATCTTCCGGCTAACATCACCCATCTTCCGACTGACGTCACCACCTCTTCCGCCCAGTTTTACTCAGCCTCTTCCGCTGAACACTGTTCATCTTTTGTCGTATCTGAATCCGCAGATAGCTATAATCTTCCGCCTGACGTCATCCTTACTTCTGTCTTTACAAATGCATCTTCCGCCTGACGTCAGCTCATATTTTCCGCCCGATTTAATTGTATCACCCGCCTTGGTTCATTTACATCCACCGTTTCTGTTTAATTTTCATCCACCGCCCAACAGTATTTTGCTTTTGGAAAACTAAGTCTTCTGCCTAAGTCTTCCGCTAATATTTCCAGTAATTCCTTGCCATTCCTGCCTGTTTATTTCTCTATCTGCTTACTTTATCGTTCACTTCTGTTTTCATTTTTTACCATTTTCTTCTCATATGTTTTGCTGCACTCTTTGTAACGACCCCGGCCAGGAGCCGTCACGTGATCACCATTCTTAATCTCCTAATCATTCGGTTCATGCTTCATGCATCTTATTCATTAACGGTGCGTTTACTTTTATATTATTATTTTTATTTGGAAACACATCTTAATGCATCTGCCGATGGAGTCCTAGGCTCACATCTACCGATGGTCACGTGCCAGCCACGCAACACATCTTTTCTACACCTCTTTTAAGCGGCATCTGCCGATAGTCACAGACACAACATCTGTCGATGAAAAACAGGCTTCATCTACCGATAGAAAACACCCCATCCGGGCACTAACGACAAACTTCCTAATACATCTACCGGTGAACATGTGCAGATCACGTGTCCATTAATGAACAACGATCAAGAAGACATCTTCCGGTCGCTTTAACGACAAAATATCTCTTACATCTTCCGGAGGAAAAATGCACTACATCTGCCGATGACATAAATACCTACATCTGTCGATGACAAAATACTCTACTTCTGCCGATGGCATAACACTCTACTTCTGCCGATGACGTAATACTCTACTTCTGCCGATGACGTAATACTCTACTTCTGCCGATGACATAACACTCTATTTCTGCCCGCTCGACACGAGCCTCTCACGTGCCTCATTAACACCACAGATTTCATCTTCCGAAAGGTAAACTTATCTCGACTTCTACCGATAGCTAAACCACATCTACCGGTAGAAAACGCTAACTTAGTTTCCATCGATAGAAACTTCTACGACAGAACTCATTCCAACATTTATATAGCTCAACTTAACCATAAACCTTACTGATAAACTACAATTCATTCAGAGTATAGATAACGGAAGACTTAAGTAAAGCAGACCATTCATTAGTCCTTAAAATCCCTAACAGATTCCGAATTTTAAATCAGCTAATTCAGACTCCATTGTTATAAGAAATCTTAATCCACTTAGACCTTCTTTATCATATAAACCACCGACATACTATGAGCATAACCAAGGGTCATAAATCGTCTCTCCAGTCCTGCACTGTCATTCTGAGCATCCTCCAGCAACCAGCTTTAAACATTCTCTTTGAACATAGCATCCTCACCTGAACCTTCTTCACCTACACCATAAGGTTTAACTATAAGCCTAATGCTTAGTAAGAAATGCATGCTGGCAGACATACATGAGTGTACAAATTAATAAACATAAGTCCGTAAATCTTTCTCCATTCATGCTCATTTTCATTATTTACATAGCATGTATAAAGGCAGGAGACGAGGGAGAAAGACAGGGGTACATAGTCATTTGCCTATCACGGCAATCATAGTAACGACTAACTCGACCTCCACCAGTGGGAGAATTCGCGAGCCATACACATCATCAACTCGGCCTCCACCAGTGGGAGAATTCGCGAGCCATACATATCATCAACTCGGCCTCCACCAGGGGGAGAATCCGCGAGCTATACTTGTCATAGTCTCTTTTCCCCGTCCTGCACTTAATCATGATTACATTTACTTTTCATGTTCTTAACTCAGTCATAAACGTGGACTCAATGCATAAACATGAAGTTCACAGAGAGAAGTCATACCATAAGGACAAGCAAAACATCCTGTAACTTAACATCTTCTTACACAAATTCTTCATATCATGGCAATAACTAGTCATAGTCAGCAGACAGACATCTCAATGATTTCCTAATACCCTTGCGGTGTAGGGCCCTAGTGGCCGGAAATCTTAATACATTCACTTACCTGGATTCCTTAGCTGAGCAGCACCTTCACTTGAGCTTTCCTTGCCTATGACATTTCATATTCGTAGTTAAATAACTTAAACTCAAAAACTAATAAGGTCCTAACTAAATGTCATCCTAAACACTGTATTTCTTAGTCTTTTCCGTCAAGCACCTTGGGTGCGTGGGTTAAGCTCCAAGATTCCAGACATTCGGATTTAACCTAGCAGTTATTTACAGTCGGTTGTCAAAAGTTCAGATTCAAATCGGCAATGCTATTACCAAACTCAGCTTAACAATGTTCCTATTTTACTCTGTCATAACAAAATCCGGACTGCGGGTTTCTAGCTAAAAGCAGAGCTCTAAATAACTTTTCCAACAACTACATTGTCAGAACCTTACCTCGAATGTGGGTTATCGGAGTGGATACAGGAGAAATCGCTCGCTGGTGGAGAAGTCGCTGGCTGAGAGAGAGCTCTGGAGAGTGGAGAAATCGAAGAGGAAAGTGTGACGGCTACAGTGAGGTTTTTGAGAGGTTTAAGGATTTCCTTATTCTATTTATATAAGCCAAAATCCCACTTTATTACCAATCTGCCACCGCACAAGTTTAAGACAAAATACATAAAAACTTGGCATTAAGACATTAAATCAAAAGGTTAAAAAAAATAAACAGGTGACAGTTAATTCTATTGAGAAAATCACCTGACCGAAGTTGTCGGGTGTTACACTCTTCAAGTCCACCTCGCCCAATATCTTAGATGTTCAAAGTTTTAATTTACTTCTGTCTCCCTGTTTTCTTCAGTCTATTATTTCTGTGGTTCAAAAATTTACATGTCTTCTGATTCTGTTTTCTGTTAGTTCTTCATAAGTGGTCCAAACACTTGATAAACGTTTTCTGCCTTTTTCTTCTGTAACTCCGTTTGTTCTGTAATGTTCAAAAAAAAATATAGTCCCCGTTTTCTGTAAATGTCCCGGAGTGATGGCTCTCGAACCCCGATCGGGTTTGGGGTCGTCACAGTTACTTTGCTAACAAATCTATCGTTTAAAACGTAATTTAAAATAATTTTTGATAAAATTTTGACTTGATTTTTGGATTTTTTGAACCCTCGAAAATGGTTGAAAAACGTGCATAAAATACGTGTCAAATGTGTTGAAAAAGGTCGGGTTAAAACATATTTGAAAAATCAAAATTAAAAAAAAAAAAACTAGGCTGGCTTACTTAGGTGCCGCTCACGCGCTACCTCTTGCGCGCGGAGGTGCTCAACCAAAACTGCCTATCGATCGGCGCACAGCGTTAATCGATCGGTGCTGGGCGCTGCACGCGCCACCTGCAGGCGCGCACCCTGCGTGCCACCTGCTCGGCCACCATCTGCCTTCTTCCATTTTTTTCATTTTTTCTTCAAATCACCACAAATTTACCCCAAACATTCCTGACATCCCCGACTCCGTGACCCATAAATTTCTCAGAAAACCAATTTCAAAATGTCAGTGAAAACGTAGGACCAATTGAAAACTAATGCCATTTACTATACGAAAAAAAACGAGCGGCATAACGACTGAAATTTCTAAAACAAAAATCCTGAAATTCAAACTTTTATAAAACACGATCAAAGAGATTCCAAAACAATTCCCAAACCACATTTACAAAATCAAACCCACAAAACAACCAAATACTTCAAACATGCAAAATAGTTATAAAACTATACATAATCCCAAAATACCGACTTCCCTGCACATCCCTCAGAAAACTATGGCGGACAAGCCCCGACAATTGCCTGCATCGGCATGCTCCATGCGCCTTCGACTGCTGCCTAGTCCTGAGCTCCCTCGTCTAGCTCACCTGAATAAATGCCATCACCTACCCAAGAAAATACAAAAAGTAAGCCTAATGCTTAGCAAGTAGGGAATAATGAATGCAAATAACACCCATGCAAACCAATCCTCTCACATGCAGTTTCTAACTTTCAGTTGTGCTCATTTCCTTCTCGTTGCATTAATATGTTTCATAAGCCGTGTGGATCAAGTATGTACACTTCCTGTAACACCCGGTTCCATCGAACAGATTTTACCTTGTCATCTAATAGTGTATACTTTATGGATGAAATTGAGAGAAATATTGATTAGGTTAATGAGTGACTAAGTAAGGGCATAATGGTAAATGGAGATCTATAGTGGATAACGTATTTAAGGGAGGGTTTAATGAGGTTTAGCCGCCAGTGTTTTCTAATTTTCCTTTCTCGGCATTCAGCTCAGCTAAGCAGAGTTTCTCTCGGCGATTTTCCCTCCCATTTTCTCTAAGCTAGGTGAGTTCTACTTCGATTTCTTGTTACATTGTAGCTATCGATGTTAGAGGGGATTTTAAATGCGAGTTTTGAGAATGCTATAAGTGAGAGTTAGTTTTGGTTCGGGGCATATCAGGAATGCTTGATGATCTGAGTTCCCAAACTAGTTTCCTTATGAGTTCTGGTAGATTTGAGGATAGTTTAGAATGAAGCTTAACTAATACTCTTTTTACGGCTAAAGGTTTGAGCAAAACCCGAAGTAGGTCGCAACCAAGCTTTTCCAGGAAACCAGGTAAGTGGAGTATGTGTGTGCCTTCGGGTCTACATCACAAAACAGTAGGTTTATGCTTGCTTGAATGTTTTCTGTATGTCATGTATCATGTATTTGGAAAGAACACAAAATTGAATTTACATGTAATGGCACGGCAAGGTATGAACATAATGTAATAGATCAGCTGTGAAGGTAACTAATCCGCCCCTTAATTTATGAAGAGGATGTATGACTTTGGGAAAAATTGATCCGCTTCCCAATAGAATTTAGGATCAGATCAGCTGTTAAGGGAACTAATCTGCCCCTTAATTTATGAAGAGGATGTATGACTTTGAGAAAAATGATCCAACTCCCAATGGAACCGAGGGATCAGATCAGAGAAAGAACGTGAATGCAACAGAGATTTGAAAGTAGAAACTGCATGTCTAGGATTTATGTTTCAGCATATCATTTCATTGTTGCTTTACTTACTTAGCATTAGGCTAATAGATGAGTTTTGTGATGTAGGTGAAGAAGTTTCAGCAGGTGGGTTCCCAGAGTATGTTAAGGACTAGGCTGTTTGGAGAAGTACATTCACACATCGACTTGACAATCTGATGAGGAGGTTCAACTAATGTTAGTAGGTGTGAAAGTCTAGTTAACAATGGTTAAGTTTTAGTATGCTAAGAATGTTAATGACAGCAGGAGTTTAATGTTTTTATTAATTTTGGAGCTTTTCTGATTATGAAAAACACGATTTGGTATTATTTGTAGATTGATATTCTGGATTTATAAAGTTGTGGATTTAGGTTGTTTTGAATAGCTGCTGTTAAAATTTACTAGTTTATTTAGTAGACAAAGTTGTCTGTTTGTTTAGAGTGTTACTGTTCACCAGTGGATGTAGTCTATCGGTGGATGTAGTCTATCAGTGGATGTTGTCGAACGGTAGACGTGAGTAATAGGTTTTGTCGTTTTGTGATTGGATGATGTGAGTAATAGGTTTTGTCATTTTATGATCGGTGGATGTGAGTAATAGTTTTGTCGTTTTATGATCGCTGGATGGAGTAATAGGTTTTGTCGTTTGTGATCGGTAGATGTGAGTAATAGGTTTTGCGTTTGTATGATCGGTGGATGTGAGATGATCGGTGGATGTGAGTAATAGGTTTTGTCGTTTTATGATCGGTGGATGTGAGTAATAGGTTTTGTCGTTTTATGATCGGTGGATGTGAGTAATAGGTTTTGTCATTTTATGATCGGTGGATGTGAGTAATAGGTTTTGTCATTTTATGATCGGTGGATGTGAGTAATAGGTTTTGTCGTTTTATGATCGGTGGATGTGAGTAATAGGTTTTGTCGTTTTATGATCGGTGGATGTGAGTAATAGGTTTTGTCGTTTTATGATCGGTGGATGTGAGTAATAGGTTTTGTCGTTTTATGATCGGTGGATGTGAGTAATAGGTTTTGTCGTTTTATGATCGGTGGATGTGAGTAATAGGTTTTGTCATTTTATGATCGGTGGATGTGAGTAATAGGTTTTGTCATTTTATGATCGGTGGATGTGAGTAATAGGTTTTGTCATTTTATGATCGGTGGATGTGAGTAATAGGTTTTGTCATTTTATGATCGGTGGATGTGAGTAATAGGTTTTGTCGTTTTATGATCGGTGGATGTGAGTAATAGGTTTTGTCGTTTTATGATCGGTGGATGTGAGTAATAGGTTTTGTCGTTTTATGATCGGTGGATGTGAGTAATAGGTTTTGTCGTTTTATGATCGGTGGATGTGAGTAATAGGTTTTGTCATTTTATGATCGGTGGATGTGAGTAATAGGTTTTGTCGTTTTATGATCGGTGGATGTGAGTAATAGGTTTTGTCATTTTATGATCGGTGGATGTGAGTAATAGGTTTTGTCATTTTATGATCGGTGGATGTGAGTAATAGGTTTTGTCGTTTTATGATCGCTGGATGTGAGTAATAGGTTTTGTCGTTTTGTGATCGGTAGATGTGAGTAATAGGTTTTGTCGTTTTATGATCGCTGGATGTGAGTAATAGGTTTTGTCGTTTTGTGATCGGTAGATGTGAGTAATAGGTTTTGTCGTTTTATGATCGGTGGATGTGAGTAATAGGTTTTGTCGTTTTGTGACCGGTGGACGTGTTTAGTCGACGTGTCGTTCTACTGACGTGAGCAGTGGGTGTTCGTTAGTAGAAGACGTATTTTGTCTCTACGTCCACCGCTGAGATTATTTTGTTTCTGCTTCTGCCGCTAACACTGTTTAGCGGTGGATGCATTTTGTTTCTATTTCTATCGCTGGAACTGTTCAGCGGTGAGCGTGTTCTGTTTTGTTTGTTTTCTTTCAACCAATTGTCTTTAATATTTTAATTAATTAATAAATGTCATTTTTGTAACGCCCCCGAACCCACCCTGGCTCGGTGCGCTACTTTGCTAACCAATCCCGCGTTTAAAACATAATTTAAAATAATTTTCGTTAAAATCTCAACTCCAAAATATTAATAAAAACGTGGAAACAAATGAACCCGACGTTGCTTGTTATAAAAAAAACGGCAGCGTAACAACTGAAATTTCTAAAACTAAATCCTGAAAAAAAATCAAACATTTATAAACACGTTCAGAGAAATCCCAAAACAGTTCTCAAATCACACTTACAACATCGAACCCAACAGAACGATCAATACTTCAAACCTACAAAATCTAAAATCCAAGAAAACCAAAATTTTCACAAAGCACATTCCAAGAGATTTCAAAACAATTCACCACCACATTTACAAAATCGAACCAGCAAAACCAGAACCCTTCAAACATCCAGAATAGATAGAAAACTATACAAAATCCCAAAGTACCGAACCAAACACACCCCTGAAGATCCTGGTCGAGGCGCCCCGACAACTGCCTGCACCGGCGTACTGCGTACATCACCAACTGCGTCCCCATTCCTAGCTTTCCTCAACACTCTCACCTACAATGACGTCGTCACCTACACCAAAGAACACAAAACGTAAGCCTAATGCTTAGTAAGTAGGGAATAATGCATACGAAAATAAAGTGCACACCACGCACATCACGATCACACACAATCCTAATACATGTGGTTTCTAACTCTCGGTTGTGTTCAACTCGTTCTCGTTTCATTACTCTTCACTTTCACTTGTGCGTCAAGCGGATACCTATCCTAACAGGATGGTCACGCATTTACCACTCAAAGCAAGATCCGAGGCACACATCGTGTTCACACACGGGACGGCCATACATGATCTTCTTCCATGTTGATCAATGAACCTCGTTCATTATCAACTCACTGGTAGACACCTCCCGAACTGTCATTCTTTCAGACACTAATTCACGACGAGAGGTGACTCAACCAGACACCTCCCGAACTGTCATTCTTTCAGACACTAATTCGCGACGAGGTGACTCAACCAGACACCTCCCGAACTATCATTCTTTCAGACACTAATTCGCGACGAGGTGACTCACACAATTCACATTGCCTCACATATCTTTACATTTCACTTTCACAAACTGCACACGATGCTCAAAACATGTATTTCGTAGTTTAAAAACCATGATGCATGTCATGTAACGACCCCTCATCCCAGCAAGATATTGTCCGCTCCGGGGATTGGGCCGCAGCCCAATATCCTCCCCTCACGGCTTTGTTTGGCGAGAGCACTTCCCGGAAGGTCACCCAACCTGGAATTACTCTCGCCGAAGCCCTCTTAACTTCGGAGTTCTTATAGGATCCATTGTCAATTGAGCTCCAAAACGCGTCTTGCTATATTGGGAGGGTCTCTTTACATATGTTTCATTTCCACATACTTCCCCAAGCGCTGTGGGATTGTGACGACCCCCTCTTTACGACCTGTCACCTTCCGGCTCGCCCACGCGGACGTACCGCCATCCGGGTTCCGGTTCGTGCAGCCATCGTACCAGACTTACAGATTCGGGTCATCACAATCACCCCCCCTTGGGGGCCCAACGTCCTCGTTGGCCACAATTCCGGTTAGGTACAGGCTCTGATACCATTTGTAACGACCCCTCATCCCAGCAAGATATTGTCCGCTCCGGGGATTGGGCCGCAGCCCAATATCCTCCCCTCACGGCTTTGTTTGGCGAGAGCACTTCCCGGAAGGTCACCCAACCTGGAATTACTCTCGCCGAAGCCCTCTTAACTTCGGAGTTCTTATAGGATCCATTGTCAATTGAGCTCCAAAACGCGTCTTGCTATATTGGGAGGGTCTCTTTACATATGTTTCATTTCCACATACTTCCCCAAGCGCTGTGGGATTGTGACGACCCCCTCTTTACGACCTGTCACCTTCCGGCTCGCCCACGCGGACGTACCGCCATCCGGGTTCCGGTTCGTGCAGCCATCGTACCAGACTTACAGATTCGGGTCATCACAATCACCCCCCCTTGGGGGCCCAACGTCCTCGTTGGCCACAATTCCGGTTAGGTACAGGCTCTGATACCATTTGTAACGACCCCTCATCCCAGCAAGATATTGTCCGCTCCGGGGATTGGGCCGCAGCCCAATATCCTCCCCTCACGGCTTTGTTTGGCGAGAGCACTTCCCAGAAGGTCACCCAACCTGGAATTACTCTCGCCGAAGCCCTCTTAACTTCGGAGTTCTTATGGGATCCGTTGTCAATTGAGCTCCAAAACGCGTCTTGCTATATTGGGAGGGTCTCTTTACATATGTTTCATTTCCACATACTTCCCCAAGCGCTGTGGGATTGTGACGACCCCCTCTTTACGACCTGTCACCTTCCGGCTCGCCCGCGCGGACGTACCGCCATCCGGGTTCCGGTTCGTGCAGCCATCGTACCAGACTTACAGATTCGGGTCATCACATGTCACATCCGATGCACAACACAAGACAAAACAAAACAACCAAACAAACAATTCCCTACCGTTCCATGGTGTAGGCCCGAAGGCAAAACCACACACACCCACTACTTACCTGGCATCCTTATCAGATTTCGTCAGTAGTACCCTAAACCGAGGAAACTTGAGAACCTAAAACAATAACATATCTCATCAACTTAACATCCCCGCTAGTTAATTCATAAATTCCTATAGAGAACATCAACAATTTAAGCATAATCTAACTAAACCCGAAATGACCTCATTTTCGACCAACTTCAGAAATTCATATCAAATCCGATACTTATCCGATTTTAACGATTCGAAGTGCTACAGACTCCTTAGAATGTCTAGTTTCTCATGGTGAAGCCCATTTATCAAAAACCATTCACATTAATTGGCAGAAAAACCAAAACCAAAACTGCCCGGTTTTTAAATCGTAACTTTTTATCCAACTTCAAAAATCCGTAATAAATTGAATATAAGTCCGAATTCAATGATTCAAGATGTTATGTAAACCTTAGGATGTCTAGTTTTTAATGGTCAAATTTATTTAACAACCCAATGTCACCAGCTCAACTGAAATGGTACAAAACCGAATCTGCCCTGTAAAACTCTAATATGATTTTTATCAAACATTCAAAATAACCAACTTCTTTCAAATAAAATCCATCCATACATGGTTATAGTTTCATAAATTATCCAATTAGGGATGAAAACCAGAAAACACACTCAAAATTTCAAACCTCAACTAGGGTTTATCAATCCTTAATCAATCTCTCTAAAACCCATCAATACTACCACTAATCATACAAAATAAAACCCTAAAGACTTAAATCATTGATTACCTTAAGAGATCTTGAGAGATATGAAGGCTTTGGCGTGGAAGGTTTGCTGGAATGAGAGGAAGGAGGGAGAAAAAGAAATCCTCGTGGAAAGCTTGAATGAGAGAGAAAAGTGTTTCTCTCTTTTCCATTTAATAAATCACTTAAATATATATATTATATATATGGATAATATCAAACAATACATGAAGTGGCATTCTTCAAATGAGCCACCAAGGCTTAATTCACCTACCCCCTTTATCTCCACGTAGGAGATTATCAACTGAGGGAAAAAGAATTTGACTTTTCAAATTCTTCATCTTCTTTTTCTCATTTCTTTAAAACTTTGATTAATAAATCCTTATTAATTCTCTCCCACGTAAATATCCCTAAAATATTCTTTTCTGCTTTACTTTTTTTTTTTTTTAATTTGAATTAGTCAATATTTCCTTTTCTCTCATCTTTTCAACATGTAACATTTACTAAACCTCAACCTTTAATTTAGTTAATTAACCTCACTTAATGATAAACATAATAATTAGCTAATAATAACTTCGGGTGTTACAGTTTTATACAAATGAATTTTCGCTGCAAGTTTTAACATTTTGAGCCTCAAACTTGGACCGTTGAGTGAAATTTTGAAATTTTCTCAGAATGTCATAGTGTGGTTCAGTATAATGTGTAGCGAACCGGGTTTATATAATTCGGGACGATACAGTATGGTATTAGAGACATTCAGTTAAACCGTTCAAAAGATTACTCATCAGTGCCAATCGTTGCATGGAAGTACTTCAACAACTGTAAGTGTTTATGTTAACCTTAGCTATTAGATAATTAAGAGTGTAATTAACCCTGTACAGGAAGCTAGTAAGATGTCCAGACGACCAGGAAGACCAAGAGTACCAAGAGAAATACCAAATTCGGGACGTGAGGGGGATCCTAGTGTAATTAGGCAGCTGACGGATTTGGTGCGTCAGCAGACCAATTTGTTTCGTCAGCAGTCCGATCAGTTGGGAGTATTGTTGAACCGAGAAGTACAAGGAAGTGCTAACTCGAGTTCCACCAGTGAGCATTCAAGAGACCGATTCCGGAGGCTACAGTCGCCCACACTTGATGGAAAATTGTCCAATCCGATTGTTGCTGAGGAGTGGCTTAGGAAGATTGAGAGCATGTTCAGATGTGCTAACGTCGAAGAAGGAGATAAAGTCACTCTGACAACGTTCCATTTGGCTGGGGACGCTAAACTTTGGTGGGAAACAATAGAGACCACCACTGACGTTCTGGCTATGTCCTGGTCTCAGTTCAAGGAGATTTTCTATGAGAAATATTTTAACAGCACAGTCCAGGCCACAAAGAAGGTAGAGTTTCTTAACTTGAAGCAGACAGGGTCTGTGGCAGAGTACAGTAGGCAATTCGAGTCCCTGTCCAGATTTGCTGGACATTTTGTTCACAAGAATGAGGATAAGGTGTTTGAGTTTGTGCATGGACTAAAGCCTGAAATTTACAGAGGAGTCAAATTTTGAGGTATTAAAGGGCTGTCATTCAGTGAAGTTGTGTCCACAGCATTGGAGGTGGAAGAAGCTGAAATGAAGTGTTCTGGACCGAAGGAAGCCCCGCGAAAGTTCATCCAGCCCCAACAGCAGAGATGAATGAAGAGGCCCAGTGAAGGTCAGAGTAACCAAGGAAAAGGAAGGAAAGTACCGGATACCAGGAAGTTTCCCTAGTCCCCGAAATGTTTGAAGAGTCACCTGGGCGAGTGTAGATTTTGGACGGAAAAATGTTTCAACTGTGAGGAGGTTGGACACACGTACAGAGATTGCCAGAAGCCTAGAATCACCCGATGCTTCAACTGTAACAAAGTCGGCCATATCAACAAGGACTGCCCAGCCTTAAAGAATGGCCCTGCTATGTTGAAACTGAGGATATTCTCCATGATGGAGTCGGGTGATGAAGACCAGCCTGCTGTGGTGTCAGGTACCATATTGATCAACTCTGTGCTTGCTTTTACTTTAATAGATTCTGGTGCGACACATTCCTTTATAGTATCTGCATTTGCTGTTAAGTTAGATGTATAGTTTACCCCTTCTATGTTTGTGTTTAATGTTGCATTACCCTCTGGTAAATGCATGCACTCTAACCAAGTGATGCTTGACAGTGATGTGTTAGTAGGGAACGTGAGTCTACCTACTGATCTTATTATTATGGATATAATAGGATTTGATGTAATCCTATGAATGGATTGGTTGTTTAAGCATTATCCCACAATAGATTGTAGAACTGGAATAGTTAGCTTCCAACCCCCTGGTGGTTTAAATCATACCTTTCAAGCTTTGAAGAAGAGTAAGGAAATGTCTGTTATGACCTCTGTCAACGCTAGACCTTCTCCATGCGGGAAGTATTTGTACTTTTTGACTAGTGTTTTAGACACACAACTAGTAGGAAAAGTAAATCCTCAGAATGTCTTAGTTGTCCAAGATTTTTCAGAAGTATTTTTAGATGACCTTCCTGGCTTGCCGCCAGATAGGGAAATTGAGTTTGTTGTAGATGTTTACCCATGCGCCGAGCCTGTATCTAAGAATCCCTATAGATTAGCACCCACGGAGCTTAAGGAATTAAAGAAACAGTTAGAGGAACTATTGGAAAAAGGGTTCATACGCCCAAGCTTTTCACCGTGGGGTGCACCTGTACTTTTTTGTCAAAAAGAAGGAAAGATCAATGAGTATGTGCATTGATTATTGGGAATTAAATAAGTTAACTATCAAGAACAAGTATCTATTGCCAATGATTGATGATTTATTCGACCAGCTTAATGGTGCACGAGTTTTCTCTAAGGTTGACCTTAGGTCCGGTTATTACCAATTGAAAGTCAAATCAGAAGATATTCCTAAGACAGCCTTTTGCACAAGATATGGACATTATGAGTTTTTAGTTATGTCTTTTGGGTTGACTGATGCACCAGCAGCTTTCATGGATCTCATGAATAGAGTGTTTCACGAGTATCTAGACAAATTTGTCATAGTGTTTATTGATGATATTTTAATCTATTCACGTACTAATGATGAACATGCAAGACACCTGACCTTAGTATTGGGAGTACTAAGACAGCACCAACTTTATGCCAAGTTTTTCAAGTGTGAATTTTGGTTAGACAGAGTTCACTTTCTTGGTCATGTGATCTCGGGTGATGGGATACCTGTCAATCCAGCCAAGGTTCAAGCAGTTAAGGAGTGGCTTCAACCGAAGAATGCCACTGATATTCGGAGTTTCCTTGGATTAGCAGGATATTACAAGAAATTTATTGAATGATTCTCGAAGATTGCAACACCCCTCACTCGGTTAACAAGGAAAAACATGAAGTATGTGTGGACTGGGGAATGTGAGAATAGTTTTTAGACTTTGAAACAGAGACTGACCAATGCCCCAATATTAACACTCCCTGTGGAAAATGAAAAGTTCAGCATTTATTGTGACGCTTCCAAAGTTGGACTCAATTGTGTGTTGATGCAAGATGGAAAAGTAATAGCCTATGCTTCTAAGCAGTTGAAAACACACGAGAAGAATTACCATACACATGACTTAGAATTAGCTGCAGTGGTTTTTGCACTAAAGATTTGGAGGCATTACTTGTATGGACAGTCTTGTAAGATATTTTCGGATCATAAAAGTCTGAAGTATATTTTCACACAGAAAGAATTAAATATGAGGCAACGTAGATGGTTGGAATTTGTCAAGGAATATGATTTTGAGATTAAATACCACCCCGGCAAGGCGAATGTAGTGGCTGATGCTTTGAGTAGAGTGACAACATCGGCCTCTGCATTGATTCTTGACATACCATTAGCCTTAGAGACGGAATTCCAAATGCTCTCTGCCATAACCTTGAAGCCTATTATTTTGGAAAGAATAAAGGAAGCACAGGCGATTGATGCTGAGTGTAACAAGTATAAGTCATGCATGGATTCTACCGATAAGTCAGATTTTAACTATTCTGTTGATGGAATTCTCAAGTTTCAGAATAGATGGTTTGTTCCAACAGATAAAGAACTTTGAAAAGAGATCCTTTCGGAAGCTCATTCTTCTAGACTCTCTGTTCATCGTGGTAGTACAAAAATGTACAGAGACCTTAAGCAACATTATTGGTGGCCAAATATGAAAAGAAGTGTGGCCGAGTACGTAGGATTGTGTTTAGTTTGCCAACAAGTTAAAGCTGAACATCAGAGGCCTGCAGGAGCATTACAACCATTATCAGTTCCTGAATGGAAATGAGAACAAATAACGATGGACTTTGTGGTAGGATTGCCTAGGACAGCAAAGGGACATGATGCAATTTGGGTGATAGTAGATCGTCTAACCAAATTTGCCCATTTTCTGCCCATAAAGATGACCTACTCGATGGACCAACTAGCTGAATTGTATGTGCATGAGATTGTTAGACTGCATGAAGTTCCAAGCACTATAGTTTCTGACCGAGACTTTAGATTTACGTCGAAGTTTTGGAAAAGTCTGCATAAGACTATGGGTACACAGCTCAACTTTAGCACAGCCTTTCACCCTCAAACAGATGGACAATCTGAATGGACTATCCAAACGTTGGAGGATATGCTTCGTGCATGCATATTAGATTTTCAAGGATCTTGGAGTAAGTATTTATCGTTGGTGGAATTCTTTTATAACAACAGTTTTCAGGCAACCATAGGTATGGCACCGTATGAAGCACTGTATGGGCGAAAATGCAGATCTCGTTTGTATTGGGACGAAGTTGGTGAAGCGCAATTGATTGGTCCTGATTTTGTGCAGCAAACAGTGGAGAAGATTGCCTTCATCTGACAGAGAATCTTAATGGCTCAAAGCTGACAGAAAAGTTATGCCGATAGGAGACGCAGAGAATTGGAGTTTGAAGTAGGTGAGGAAGTTTTTCTTAAGGTATCACTATTTAAGGGAGTTGTGAGATTTGGAAAGAGAGGCAAGTTGAACCCCAAATATATTGGACCATTCTCAATCTCGAAGAGGATTGGGAAGACAGCTTATCAGTTATAATTGCCAACCTCTATGGAAGGAATTCACAATGTGTTCCATATTTCTATGCTAAAAAAGTGTATGCGGGATCCAACTCAGATTGTAGAACAGCAGAACATTGAAATTCATCCTACTCTTGCTTATGAGGAGAAACCAGTAAAGATCCTTGACTATACTGTGAAGGTGTTGCGCAACAAGGAGGTCCCACTGGTGAAAGTTTTATGTCATAACCAGAGCATAGAGGAGACAACTTAGGAGTGCCAACAGGACATGATGGACCAATATCCAGAATTATTCAGGTATTGAATTTTGAGGAGAAAATTATTTTAAGGAGGGTAGATTGTAACACCCGGTTCCATCTAACCAATTTTACCTTGTCATCTAATAGTGTACACTTCATGAATGAAATTGGGAGAAATATTGATTAGGTTACTAAGTGACTAAGTAAGGGCATAATGGTAAATAGAGATCTATAGTGGATAACGTATTTAAGGGAGGGTTTAATGAGGTTTAGCCACCACTGTTTTCTCATTTTCCTCTCTCGGCATTTAGCTCAGCTAAGCAGAGTTTCTCTCGGCAATTTTCCTTCCCATTTTCTCCAAGCTAGGTGAGTTCTACTTCGATTTCTTGTTACATTGTAGCTATCGATGTTAGAGGAGATTTTAAATGCGAGTTTTGAGAATGCTGTAAGTGAGAGTTAGTTCGGGTTCGGGGCATATCAGGAATGCTTGATGATCTGAGTTCCCAAACTAGTTTCCTAATGAGTTCTGGTAGATTTGAGGATAGTTTAGAATGAAACTTAACTAATACTCTGTCTACGGCTATAGGTTTGAGCAAAACCCGAAGTAGTTTGCAACCAAGCTTTTCCAAGAAACCAGGTAAATGAAGTATATGTGTGCCTTCGGGTCTACATCACAAAATAGTAGGTTTGTGCTTGTTTGAATGTTTTCTGTATGTCATGTATCATGTTTTTGGAAAGGACACGAAAATGAATTTACATGTAATGGCATGGCAAGGTATGAACAGAATGTAATAGATCAGCTGTTAAGGGAACTAATCCGCCTCTTAATTTATGAAGAGGATGTATGACTTTGGGAAAAATTGATCCGCTTCCCAATTGAATTTAGGATCAGATCAGCTGTTAAGGGAACTAATCCGCCCCTTAATTTATGAAGAGGATGTATGACTTTGAGAAAAATGATCCAACTCCCAATGGAACCGAGGGATCAGATCAGAGAAAGAACGTGAATGCAACAGAGATGTGAAAGTAGAAACTGCATGTCTAGTATTTATGTTTCAGCATATCATTTCATTGTTGCTTTACTTACTTAGCATTATGCTAATAAATGAGTTTTGTGATGTAGGTGAAGAAGTTTCAGCAGGTGGATTCCTTGAGTATGTTAAGGACTAGGCTGGTTGGAGGAGTACATTCACGCATCGACTTGACAATCTGATGAGGCGGTTTAACTAATGTCAGTAGGTGTGAAAGTCTAGTTAACAATGGTTACGTTTTAGTATGCTAAGAATGTTAATGACAGCAGTAGTTTAATGTTTTTATTAATTTTGGAGTTTTTCTGATTATGAAAAACACGATTTGGTATTAGTTGTAGATTGATATTCTGGATTTATAAAGTTGTGGATTTATATTGTTTTGAATAGCTGCTGTTAAAATTTACAAGTTCTTTTAGTAGACAGAGTTGTCTGTTTGTTTAGAGTGTTACTGTTCACCGGTGGATGTAGTCTATCGGTGGATGTAATCTATCGGTGGATGTAGTTTGTCGGTGGATGTAGTCTCTTGGTGGATGTAGTCTATCGGTGGATGTAGTCTATCGGTGGATGTAGTCGAAAGGTAGACGTGAGTAATAAGTTTTGTCGTTTTGTGATTGGTGGATGTGAGTAATAAGTTTTGTCGTTTTGTGATCGGTGGATGTGAGTAATAGGTTTTGTCGTTTTGTGATCGGTGGATGTGAGTAATAGGTTTTGTCGTTTTGTGATCGGTGGATGTGAGTAATAGGTTTTGTCGTTTTATGATCGGTTGATGTGAGTAATAGTTTTGTCTTGTAATAGGTTTTGTCGTTTTGTGATCGGTGGATGTGAGTAATAGGTTTTGTCGTTTTGTGATCGGTGGATGTGAGTAATAGGTTTTGTCGTTTTGTGATCGGTGGATGTGAGTAATAGGTTTTGTCGTTTTGTGATCGGTGGATGTGAGTAATAGGTTTTGTCGTTTTGTGATCGGTGGATGTGAGTAATAGGTTTTGTCGTTTTGTGATCGGTGGATGTGAGTAATAGGTTTTGTCGTTTTGTGATCGGTGGATGTGAGTAATAGGTTTTGTCGTTTTGTGATCGGTGGATGTGAGTAATAGGTTTTGTCGTTTTGTGATCGGTGGATGTGAGTAATAGGTTTTGTCGTTTTGTGATCGGTGGATGTGAGTAATAGGTTTTGTCGTTTTGTGATCGGTGGATGTGAGTAATAGGTTTTGTCGTTTTGTGATCGGTGGATGTGAGTAATAGGTTTTGTCGTTTTGTGATCGGTGGATGTGAGTAATAGGTTTTGTCGTTTTGTGATCGGTGGATGTGAGTAATAGGTTTTGTCGTTTTGTGATCGGTGGATGTGAGTAATAGGTTTTGTCGTTTTGTGATCGGTGGATGTGAGTAATAGGTTTTGTCGTTTTGTGATCGGTGGATGTGAGTAATAGGTTTTGTCGTTTTGTGATCGGTGGATGTGAGTAATAGGTTTTGTCGTTTTGTGATCGGTGGATGTGAGTAATAGGTTTTGTCGTTTTGTGATCGGTGGATGTGAGTAATAGGTTTTGTCGTTTTGTGATCGGTGGATGTGAGTAATAGGTTTTGTCGTTTTGTGATCGGTGGATGTGAGTAATAGGTTTTGTCGTTTTGTGATCGGTGGATGTGAGTAATAGGTTTTGTCGTTTTGTGATCGGTGGATGTGAGTAATAGGTTTTGTCGTTTTGTGATCGGTGGATGTGAGTAATAGGTTTTGTCGTTTTGTGATCGGTGGATGTGAGTAATAGGTTTTGTCGTTTTGTGATCGGTGGATGTGAGTAATAGGTTTTGTCGTTTTGTGATCGGTGGATGTGAGTAATAGGTTTTGTCGTTTTGTGATCGGTGGATGTGAGTAATAGGTTTTGTCGTTTTGTGATCGGTGGATGTGAGTAATAGGTTTTGTCGTTTTGTGATCGGTGGATGTGAGTAATAGGTTTTGTCGTTTTGTGATCGGTGGATGTGAGTAATAGGTTTTGTCGTTTTGTGATCGGTGGATGTGAGTAATAGGTTTTGTCGTTTTGTGATCGGTGGATGTGAGTAATAGGTTTTGTCGTTTTGTGATCGGTGGATGTGAGTAATAGGTTTTGTCGTTTTGTGATCGGTGGATGTGAGTAATAGGTTTTGTCGTTTTGTGATCGGTGGATGTGAGTAATAGGTTTTGTCGTTTTGTGATCGGTGGATGTGAGTAATAGGTTTTGTCGTTTTGTGATCGGTGGATGTGAGTAATAGGTTTTGTCGTTTTGTGATCGGTGGATGTGAGTAATAGGTTTTGTCGTTTTGTGATCGGTGGATGTGAGTAATAGGTTTTGTCGTTTTGTGATCGGTGGATGTGAGTAATAGGTTTTGTCGTTTTGTGATCGGTGGATGTGAGTAATAGGTTTTGTCGTTTTGTGATCGGTGGATGTGAGTAATAGGTTTTGTCGTTTTGTGATCGGTGGATGTGAGTAATAGGTTTTGTCGTTTTGTGATCGGTGGATGTGAGTAATAGGTTTTGTCGTTTTGTGATCGGTGGATGTGAGTAATAGGTTTTGTCGTTTTGTGATCGGTGGATGTGAGTAATAGGTTTTGTCGTTTTGTGATCGGTGGATGTGAGTAATAGGTTTTGTCGTTTTGTGATCGGTGGATGTGAGTAATAGGTTTTGTCGTTTTGTGATCGGTGGATGTGAGTAATAGGTTTTGTCGTTTTGTGATCGGTGGATGTGAGTAATAGGTTTTGTCGTTTTGTGATCGGTGGATGTGAGTAATAGGTTTTGTCGTTTTGTGATCGGTGGATGTGAGTAACACTGTTTTGCGGTGGATGCCTTTTGTTTCTATTTCTATCGCTGGAACTGTTCAGCGGTGGACGTGTTCTGTTTTTTTTTTTTTTTCTTTCAACCAATGGTCTTTAATATTTTAATTAATTAATAAATGTCGTTTTATACAAATGAATTTCCGCTGCAAGTTTTAACATTTTAAGGGTCAAACTTTGACCGTTGAGTGAAATTTTGAAATTTTCTCAGAATGTCATAGTGTGGTTCAGTATTATGTGTAGCGAACCGGGTTTATATAAGAACGTTCCATGGTGTAGGCACGAAGGCAACAAAAGAACGTTCCTCTACTTATCTGATTGCTTGGCACGTTTTTTGCTCACTTCGTCCTGTTAAATTACTCGCTCGACAACCTAGCAAATAGGTAAAAATCTCTTAGCAACACTCTAAGGAATTCTAAGAATTCATCTAACCTAAAACTAAACACAATTCAACAAACATTTAGAACACAACTCTTAAAACCCGAATTTCCCACAATTTTTGGCGTCTAACTTCAAACGGCCATAACTTATTCGTTTTTCAACGGATTTCGACGTGCCACCCCATTCCGTAAACCTCTACACGTCTACTATCCATTGAAATAATTAAACTTGGCAGACAAACCAATTAGCCAATCGAAAATCATCAAAAACAGAATCAGCCTCATTGTTTTAAAAATCAATTTTTGCACAACTTACACCAAAACTCAAATCTAACTCTAAAAATGATCTAAAATAATATATCTAAGAGTTAAACCACTAAATATAGCAAGAAATTACAGCAAGGGAAGGAAAATTTGGAAATCATACTTAGGGTTTTCCAAACCCTAATAAAACTCAACCAAAACATCTTAAAAACATCAAAAACCTTCACCTAATTCCATTACCATCAAAACCCCATAAAAACATACCTTAAAACCTTGCAAAAACTTGATTAAATTGAGAGGAGAAACCCTAAAATGGCTGCTAGTTTTCACGAGGGAGAAAGGAAGAAGAAAGAGGAAATTTGACTTTCAAACCTCACTTTACCAAAATTTAAACATAAATATTTTTCCCACTTTTAAAACTTCCACCAAAATTTCACATTTTATAAAATAACCCCACCCTTATCTCTCTCTCAATCCAACGTGAATGACAGACCATTAGTGACTAATGACCCGGTGGTTATGTGACAACCAGAAACCAATAGTATCAAGAAAGGAATATTGACCCCGTTGCTATGAAAGAGCAAGAAACTAATATTATAAGGGTTGGAAATCAAGTGGTTGCACTTGAAATTTCCGCAAGTTCTACAGAAGAACAGTTTAGAGGAAATTTTCACAAGATAATTCTCATTTTATTGTGTCTTACAATGAAGAACTCTCAAGTGTTTATAGGCTTACGAGAATAGTCTAGAATAGGCATTAAATAGCCTTGAAAACATGAGAAAGAACTTTGCTGCTAATATGGTCTAGGTTCAGCCTTCTTTGGAAACCATCAAAACACCCTTTGGCCTTCTCTATGCCAATATTTAATGCCTAGTGGATGCCACTTCAAAATTGCCATTTCTAGAGCCTTATTTGCTGAATTTATGATCCTTTGGGCCTAATCAAACTCCATTTGTATTTGTAACATATTAATAACTTTAAAGTCCATTTCTTGTAGTGGTCTCGGTTCTTGAAATAAGTTATTTTGGACTTCTTCTTGAAGCTTCTTAGCCCGAACTTTAGTGATAGGTCCATTTGGTATTTTCAATTCCATTAAGTATTCTTCTTAGGCCAATTCCTCTTCAATGCCATACTCGCCCACATCAAGAGAGGTTGCCGATCGATCGCCTAAGGAGGCGATCGATTGGCATAAATGGTAGCCACTCTCTGGAAAAATCCAGAGAATGTGCCGATCGATCTCCCAAAGGGGCGATCGATCGGCTGGCGATTGATCGCAGGGGCGATCTATCTCCTGATGTGTGGGGCGATCAATCCCCCCTATTTTCTGAAGACTGCCGATCGATCGGCTGAAATGGCCGATCAATCGGCTCACTACTTTTCGGGGCAAAAATCCTTTTTTTCCCCTGTGTTCTACTGCTTTCAAAATTTAATGTTTATAAATTGTTTTCTTATGTTTCCTTAAATGATTTTTAATGGTTCTTAACTCTTCGAATGATTTCAACAGTTTAAATCCCGATTTAACGTTATAAAGTTTACTTAGGCTTATAAAAAGAAAAAATTTTAAATTGTACGGAAAATTTAAGGAATAGTTTAAGGGTCACTATAGAAGAAATATAGAAATTGTTGAATGGGAGAAATAGAAACTTGCATGAAAAACCTTTAAGTGCAATGTGAATAGATTAAGTTAGAAAGTTTCAAATGTTCGACTCGTAAGTAACGAAGTCAAAACCGATGATTTCATAAATAACTTAGGCTAAGGTTAATGAGCTTAAATGGGTGATATAAAATAGAACTTGAGAACTTGAGTGCTATTAGATCTGGGGTGAGGAAATAGAGGCTGTACTATGTAAGATAGAAAGATGGATAGATTACATTCTAGATTTTTGACGGACTTAGGAAGATATAAGTGAGGAGATTAGTTAATTTTAATGGAGAATTAAGATAAGAAGATTAGCCATTAAGGATTTAATACTCCGTGTGAAACTGAGGAATTTAGAGGATATCAAATAAAAAGGAAAGAAAGAAAGTTCACACGAAAATTATACGAGTGAACGTAGAAGTAAGATTAATTCATGAGGGTTATGAAAGTTTCGGTTCGCAAATAATGGAGTTGAAGTCGAAGTGGTTATACACCATGTAGGGTATTGGGTAAATAGTTGGGAAGGAAATAATTTAAGCCTAAGAATTTGAGGGTGTTTGGTGATGATTAAAGTAGAAGTTGGACAAATTGAGTGTAGTGAATATAATTTTGAGAACTCATAGTATTGAAAGAATAGTTGCTAAATTAAGTATTGAGAGCTTTGAGTACTAGAGAATGAAATATCGTGATTGCCCGAGATAAGTAGGTGTAAGAGCTGAAAGTAATCAGTTAGAAATGAGATGGTAGAGTAGAAATGAAATTGAAATTAAGGATTTAGGATAAAAAGTTTACTTATTAAGTCTTTAGCGTTACGTGATTGAGGATGTAGTGAGGGCTTGAATAGGTTAGGTACGTGTTGATAGACACTGAATTACGAAGTGAGGAATTAGATGAATTTAGCTCGAGGAAAAGCTAGAGTTGAAAACTTAGTTAGGGGAGTTTGAGAGTATAAGTGATGAGTGCTTAAGTTAAAAATCAATAGACGTATAAGTAACTGAGCTATGAAGTGTATAGTTGGGAACTTTGAATACGTAGGAATTGTCATTCCTCGTTAGATGATTAAGATCGTAGCATAGTCTAAGTTAGAATTGCAACCTAAAAAGTTAGGAGGGTAGTTGGAGTGAGTAAGTTGAGGAAGAACCAAGTCACAAATTTTGAAGACAAATTTTTTTTTTAAGGAGGGTGGGTTGTAACACCCAGGATTTTTCACTAACATACGTAGCTTTAGATTAGGGTATGTTATAGAGTTTAACAATATTCTTAGATCTATTCTAAGTATATGAGTTAGGAAGAGAAAATTTGAAAGAGAAATATTGAGAGAGAAATACTAGAGTGGAGTGGTTTAGGGTTTGTATTGTTTGGAATAAAGGTAAGAGAAATTTGAGAGATGTAATGTGGAAGATGAAGGGTGGCTTCCACGTTGGAGATGAGTGGTGGAAAGGGAGTGGTTGCTTTATAAAATTTCAAAACTTGGTGGAGGAAAGTGCTAAAGTGAAAAAGTTAAGTTTTTTAAAAAGAGGAAAATTAAGGTGTAAAAGACAAAAGTTGTCTTTCTTCTTCCTCCCTCCCACAAAATTTCAGCACCATTGGAGAGCTTCTCCCTCCTTCATTTCTTCAAGTTTTGGCAAGGGTTTAGGGTAAGTTCTCATGGATTTTGTTATAAATGTTTAGTGGTGAAGATTGTTGGTGTTTTTAGTGATTTTGATGGGATTTTTAAAAGAGTTTGGAAACCCTAATGGGGAACCTCCGAAAATTCATTTTCTTGGTGAGTTTTCTTCCTAATTTTGGTGGCTTAAACTTAGGATAGATTGATTTAGGCTGTTTAGATGGTTAGATTAGAGAATTGATGGAAGTTTGTGAAAAACTGGTTTTGGAAACATTGGTCGCCGATTCTATTTTTATGAATTTTGATCGGCTATATTGTTTGGTTGCTAAATTGGTTTGATTCAATGAAAAGTAGACATGTGGAGGTTTACGGAATGAGGTGGATTGTTGAAATCCGATGAAAAACGAGTAAGTTATGGCCGATTGAAGTTAGACATTAAAAATGTGGGAATTTCAGGTTTTAGGGTTTTAGACTTTAGAGTCGGTTTAAGTTGTTATTAAATTTTGTAACACCCGGTTCTATAGGACCAAGTCTTATTTCTTTCTAAATTAATGACACACTTTAATGACAATAGTAAAAGTGGGGTTAATGGATGACTAGGCAAGGGTATAAGAGTAATTGAAAATTTAAAATGGATAACGTATTTAAGGAATAGGTTTTTGGATTAAATGCATTGTAGCTGCCACTGTTTTCCAATTCTTTTCGACTCTCAGCTCCTCAGCTTAGCAGAGCGCTCTAGGAGGCCCTCCCTTCGATTTCTCTAGTGATTTCTCCGACTTAGGTGAGTTCCTTCATTTTTCCTTATGACAAGACGGTTAGATAACTGAGGGAGTGCAATGTATGTGTTTTGGGAGTGTTGTGAATGAGTGTAGTTTCGGGTTAAGTGCAGAATTGGGAATGTACGAAGATCTGAGCTATCAAACTAATTTCCTTAGACTCCTGGATAGTTTAGAATGAAGTTTAACTAATACATTGTCTATGGTTTTAGGTTTGAGCAGAACCCGAAGTGGTTAGCAACCAAACATTTCCCCAGGAATCCAGGTAAGTGAAGTATTGTGTGTGCCTTCGGGCCTACATCACAAAACAGTAGGTTTATGCATGCTTGAGTATTTTCTGCGTGTTATGCATCATGTTTTTGAAAGAATACGACAATGAATTTATATGTAGTGGCATGGAAAGGCAAGTACAGATTGAAATGTAATAGCTATTAAGGGAATTCATCCGCCCCTTAATCGAGTACAAGATGTATAACATTGGGAGAATTGATCCCACTCCCAAGGAAACCGAGGGATCAAAATAGCTATTAAGGGAATTCATCCGCCCCTTAATCGAGTAGAGGATGTATAACATTGGGAGAATTGATCCCACTCCCAAGGGAACCGAGGGATCAGATCAGTAAACGAACGAATGTACAACTGAGATGAGAAAGTAGAAACTGCATGTTTAGGTTTTATGTTTCAGTATATCATTTCATTATTGCTTTACTTGCTTAGCATTAGGCTAATAGATGAGTTTTGTGATGTAGGTGTTGAGGTAACTATTGGAGAGTTCTCTAAATTTACTGAGTAATAGGCGAAGTTGTTGAAGCACATTCATGCCACGCTTTGGTATTCTGATGAGGCAGTTTAACTGATGTCTGTTGGTGTGAAGGTTTAGTTGATAATGTTTCAATTTAAGTGTGTTGAAATTTCATGACAATAGTGGTTTCAATATTTTGAATACGACTTTGAGATCTTTCTGATAATAGTATTTTGGATAGTTTTAATGTCGGTTCTTACTGAATCTTGAGAAATGCAATGTTTTGAATTGTTTCTGAATAGATACAGTGAAGTAAGTAAATCCCTCTTCGTAGTCAGAGTTGTGTTTGTATAGCAAGGAGTAGTTGAAATGTCGCTCTGTTCTCTGTTGATAGACGATGTCTATTGGCAGATGCTGAGTTGTTGTTCTGTTGTCTATTGGAAGATGTCTTCAGTGGAAGCCATCGGAAGATATAAGTAGAAAATTTGTCGTTTTGTGACCGGTGGATGTCGGGTATTAAATTCATCGGATGATGTAGAGTGTAATTTGTCGTTTAGTGACCGGTGGACGTCGAGTGTTAAATCCATTGGATGATGTAGTAGAAGTTTTGTCGTTTAGTCACCGGTGGATGTCGTGTGTTAAATCCATCGGAAGATGTAGGATGTAAATTGTCGTTTTGTAACCGGATGATGTCGAGTACTTTATACCGGAAGGCATGAGTAAAAGACTTGTCGTCTAGTGATCGGCATAGGCGGGATGAACGAATCATCCGGCTGACATCACCGGTAGATGTAGTAGCAAAACTTGTCGTTTTGCGATCGGCTGAGGCTTGAAGAATGACTCCTCCGGCTGACGTCATCGGTGGAGACCTTCAATTTTATTTCTGCCCTCTTGTTGACTTTGTACAGCGGCAGACGAGTTTGACTTTTGCAACTTTCAAAGTATTTCGCGAATTAAACCTTTATTTCTTTTGGCCGAATGTTCCCTAACATCTCAACTGATTATCCAAACATTGTTCTATAGTTGGTTTAGTTCTATTTTTGCTCAAATGATTTCCGCTGCAAGTCTCTAAATGTTTTGAGGTTTTAGAAAATGTCAAATTTAGACTTTTGAGTGAAATTTTAAATTCGATCAAAAGTTTCTTAGTCAAGTTCGAGTTTATGAGTAACTAACTGGGTTCAGAAAACTCGAGGCGTTACAGTATGGTATCAGAGACATTCAGTTAAACCGTTCAAAAGATTACTCATCAGTGTCGATCGTTGCATGAAAGTACTTCAACAACTGTAAGTGTTTTAGTTAACCTTAGTTGGTAGATATTTAAGAGTGTAATTAACCATGTGCAGGAATTTAGTATAATGGCCAGACGCCCAGGGAGACCTAGAGTGCCAAGAGAAATGCCAAATGTGAGAAGTGAAGAGGAGCCTAGTGTGATTAGGCAGCTGACAGACTTAGTGCGTCAGCAAACTGATTTGGTGCGCCAACAGTTTGACCAACTAGGAGTACTGTTGAACCGAGAGGAGCAAGGAAGTGTCAACTCGGGTTCTAGCAATGAACATTATGGAGATAGATTTCGGAGACTAAGACCACCCACGTTTGATGGACAGTCATCTGATCCAGTTATTGCTGAAGGGTGGCTTAGGAAGATTGAAAGTATGTTTAGGTGTGCCAACATAGGAGAAGGAGACAAGGTCACGTTGGCGACATTTCACTTGGCTGGTGAAGCTCAACTCTGGTGGAAAACAATAGAGACCACCACTGATGTCTTGGCGATGCCTTGGTCGCAATTCAAAGACATTTTCTACGAGAAGTATTTCAACAGTACTGTCCAAACTGCAAAGAAGTTGGAATTTCTAAACTTGAAGCAGACAGGGTCTGTAGCTGAGTACAGTAGGCAGTTCGAGTCCCTGTCCAGGTTTGCTGGACATTTTGCTCTCAGGGACGAGGACAAGGTATTCAAATTTGTGCATGGACTGAAGCCAGAAATCTACCGAGGGGTTAAATTTTGTGGTATTAAAGGCTTGACATTCAGCGAGGTTGTGTCCACTGCTCTGGAAGTGGAAGAAGCTGAAAGGATGTGTGCTGGACCAAAAGAGGTCCCACAAAAGTCGGTCCAGCCATATCATCAAAGGGGAATAAAAAGGCCTAGTGAAGGCCAGCATAGCCAAGGAACAGGAAAGAAAGTGCCGGATGCCAGGAAGTTTCCCCTGTCCCTGAAATGTTCGAAGAGTCACCTGGGTGAATGCAGGTTCGGTTCGGGAAAGTGTTTCAATTGCGAGGAAATTGGACACACATACAAGGATTGCCCGAAGCCCAGGGTCACCCGATGCTTCAACTGTAACAAGGTTGGCCACGTCATTAGGGACTGTCCAGCTCCTAAGAATGGCCTGCCATGATTAAGTCGAGGATATTCTCCATGATGGAGTCGGGCGATGATGAGCAGCCTGCTGTTGTGTCAGGTACTATATTGGTTAACTCTATACCTGCTTTTAGATTGATAGATTCTGGTGCAACACATTCATTCATAGCATCTACATTTGCTGTTAAGTTAGATGTACAGTTTACCCCTTCTATGCATGTGTTTAGTGTTGCTTTACCCTCTGGTGAACGCATGCACTCTAACCAGGTGATGCTTGACAGTGATGTGTTAGTAGGAAGCGTGAGTCTACCTGCTGATCTCATTATTATGGATATAATGGGATTTGATTAATCCTAGGAATGGATTGGCTGTTTAAACATTATGCCACAATCGACTGTAGGACTGGAGTAGTTAGATTCCAACCCCCTGGTGGTTTAAATCATACCTTCCAAGCTTCAAAGAAGAGTGAGGAAATGTCTGTTATGACTTCGATAAATTGTAGACCCTCACCATGCAGAGAGTACCTATGCTTCTTGGCCAGTGTTCTAGATACACAATTCGTAGGAAAAGCAACACCCAAAATGTCTTAATTGTCCAAGACTTCCCTGAAGTGTCTTTAGATGACCTTCCTGGTTTACCACCAGATAGGGAAATCGAATTCGTTGTAGATGTTTACCCCGGCGCCGAGCCTGTGTCTAAAAATCCATATAGGCTAGCACCAAATGACCTTAAGGAATTAAAGAAGCAGTTGGAGGATCTGTTAGAGAAAGGGTTCATACGCCCAAACTTTTCACCGTGGGGTGCACCTGTCCTTTTTGTCAAAAAGAAAGATGGGTCAATGCGAATGTGCATTGATTATAGGGAATTAAATAAGTTAACTGTCAAGAACAAGTATCCATTGCCAAGGATTGATGATTTATTTGACTAGCTTAATGGTGCACGTGTTTTCTATAAGATTGACCTTAGGTCCGGTTATTACCAATTGAAAGTCAAATCTGAGGATATTTCTAAGACTTCTTTTCGCACAAGGTATGGATATTTTGAGTTTTTAGTCATGTCCTTTGGATTGACAAATGTACCAGCAGCCTTTATGGATCTCATGAATAGAGTGTTTCATGAGTATTTGGATAAGTTTGTCATAGTGTTCATAGATGACATTTTAATCTATTCACGTACTAAGGATGAGCATGCTAGGCACCTGACCTTGGTGTTGGAAGTATTAAAACAGCACCAACTATACGCCAAGTTTTCTAAGTGTGAATTTTGGTTGGACCAAGTTCATTTTCTAGGACATGTTATCTCTGGGGATGGTATATCTGTCGATCCAGCTAAGGTTCAAGCAGTTAAGGAATGGCCACAACCGAGGAATGCTACAGATATCAGGAGTTTTCTTGGACTAGCAGGATATTATAGAAAGTTCATTGAAGGATTTTCGAAGATTGCTACACCCCTTACTAGGTTAACAAGGAAAAATGTGAAATATATATGGACTGACGAATGTGAGCATAGTTTTCGGACCCTGAAACAGAAACTGACCAATGCTCCAATTTTAACCCTTTCAGTTGAAGATAGTAAATTTAACATTTACTATGATGCATCCAAGGTTGGACTTGGCTGTGTCTTGATGCAAGAGGAAAAGGTAATAGCTTATGCCTCTAGGCAGTTGAAAACACATTAGAAGAATTACCCTACACATGACTTAGAATTAGCTGTAGTGGTATTTGCACTTAAGATTTGGAGGCATTACTTGTATGGACAATCTTGCGAGATATTTTCAGATCATAATAGCCTGAAGTATATTTTCACACAGAAAGAACTAAACATGAGGCAACGTCGATGGTTGGAATTCGTAAAGGACTATGATTTCGAGATTAGATATCATCCCGGCAAAGCAAATGTTGTGGCAGATGCTTTGAGTAGAGTAACAACACCAACCCCAACTATTATTTTCAATATACCATTAGCCTTAGAGTCAGAATTCCAAAGGTTTAACCTAGAAGCAGTATCCAGTGTATCAGCTATACTTTCAGCCTTAACCTTAAAGCCTACCATTCTAGAGAAAATAAAGGAAGCTCAGACGAATGATGACGAGTGTAACAAGTACAAGTTAAGCATGGATTCTACAGACAAATCAGATTTTAACTATTCTGCTGATGGAATCCTTAAGTTTAGAAATAGATGGTTTGTTCCTGCCATTAAGGAACTTCGAGATGCGATTCTTTCTGAAGCACATTCTTCTCGATTTTCTGTTCACCTCGGAAGTACTAAGATGTACAAGGATCTTAAACAGCATTATTGGTGGCCATGTATGAAAAGGAGTGTGACAGAGTATGTAGGATCATGTTTGTGTTGTCAGCAGATTAAAGCTGAGCATCAGAGACCCTCAGGAACATTGCAACCTCTACCAGTCCATGAATGGAAATGGGAACAAATAACGATGGATTTTGTTGTGGGATTACCTAGAACAGCATAGGAACATGATGCAATCTGGGTGATAGTTGATCGTTTAACCAAATCTGCCCACTTTCTACCGATAAAGATGACATACTCGATGGATCAACTTGTTGAGTTGTATGTGCATGAAGTTGTTAGAATGCATGGAGTTCCAAGCACTATAGTTTCAGACCGAGACTGTAGATTTACATCTAAGTTTTGGAAGAGTTTGCACAAAGCTATGGGGACGCAGCTTAATTTCAGTACAGCTTTCCACCCTCAAACAGATGGACAATCCGAGAGAACTATTCAGATCTTAGAGGATATGCTCCGTGCTTGCATATTAGATTTTCAAGGATCTTGGAGTAAATACTTATCATTGGTGGAGTTTTCCTATAATAACAGTTTTCAGACAACAATAGGAATGGCACCGTATGAAGCATTGTATGGACGAAAATGCAGATCGCCTTTGTACTGGGATGAAGTTGGTGAAGCACAGTTGCTTGGTCCAGACTTTGTGCAGCAAACTGTTGAGAAGGTTGCCCTCATCCGACAGAGAATTTTGGCAGCTCAGAGTCGACAGAAAAGTTATGCAGATTGCAGGCATAGAGAATTGGGGTTTGAGTTAGGTGATGAAGTTTTTCTCAAGGTGTCACCGTTCAAAGGATTTGTGAGATTTGGGAAGAGAGGAAAGTTGAACCCCAGATTTATTGGACCATTCACTATTTTGAAGAGAGTTGGGAACGCAGCCTATCAGTTGCAGCTACCAGCTTCTATGGAGGGGATACACAGTGTGTTCCATGTTTCTATGTTAAAGAAGTGCATAAGAGACACAAATCAAGTTGTGGAATAGTAGGACATTGAAGTTCATCCTACCCTTACTTATGAGGAGAAACCAGTAAGGATCCTAGACTATGCAGTAAAAGTGTTGCGCAACAAGGAAGTTCCACTAGTAAAAGTCTTATGGCACAACCAGAACATAGAGGAGACAACTTGGGAGCGCCAGCAAGACATGATGGACCGATATCCAGAGTTATTCAGGTACTCAATTTTGAGGACAAAATTCTTTTAAGGAGGGTAGATTGTAACACCCGGTTCTATAGGACCAAGTCTTATTTCTTTCTAAATTAATGACACACTTTAATGACAAAAGTAAAAGTGGGGTTAATGGATGACTAGGCAAGGGTATAAGAGTAATTGGAAATTTAAAATGGATAACGTATTTAAGGAATAGGTTTTTGGATTAAATGCATTGTAGCCGCCACTGTTTTCCAATTTTTTTCGACTCTCAGCTCCTCAGCTTAGCAGAGTGCTCTAGGAGGCCCTCCCTTCGATTTCTCTAGTGATTTCTCCGACTTAGGTGAGTTCCTTCATTTTTCCTTATGACAAGACGGTTAGATAACTGAGGGAGTGCAATGTATGTGTTTTGGGAGTGTTATGAATGAGTGTAGTTTCGGGTTAAGTGCAAAATCGGGAATGCACGAAGATCTGAGCTCCCAAACTAATTTCCTTAGACTCCTGGATAGTTTAGAATGAAGTTTAAGTAATACACTGTCTATGGTTTTAGGTTTGAGCAGAACCTGAAGTGGTTGGCAACCAAACATTTCCCCAAGAATCCAGGTAAGTGAAGTATTGTGTGTGCCTTCGGGCCTACATCACAAAACAATAGGTTTATGCATGCTTGAGTATTTTCTGCGTGTTATGCATCATGTTTTTGAAAGAATACGAAAATGAATTTATATGTACTGGCATGGAAAGGCAAGTATATATTGAAATGTAATAGCTATTAAGGGAATTCATCCGCCCCTTAATCGAGTAGAGGATGTATAACATTGGGAGAATTGATCTCACTCCCAAGGGAACCGAGGGATCAGAATCGCTATTAAGGGATTTCATCCGCCCCTTAATCGAGTAGAGGATGTATAACATTGGGAGAATTGATCCCACTCCCAAGGGAACCGAGGGATCAGATCAGTAAACGAACAAATGTACAGCTGAGATGAGAAAATAGAAACTGCTTGTTTAGGTTTTATGTTTCAGTATATCATTTCATTATTGCTTTACTTGCTTAGCATTAGGCTAATAGATGAGTTTTGTGACGTAGGTGTTGAGGTAACTACTGTAGAGTTCTCTGAATTTACTGAGGAATAGACGAAGTTGTTGAAGCACATTCATGTCACGCTTTGGTATTCTGATGAGGCGGTTTAACTGATGTCTGTTGGTGTGAAGGTTTAGTTGACAATGTTTCAATTTAAGTGTGTTAAGATTTGATGACAATGGTGGTTTCAATATTTTGAATACGACTTTGAGATCTTTCTGATAATAGTATTTTGTTGAGTTTTAATGTCGGTTCTTACTAAATCTTGAGAAATGCAATGTTTTGAATTGTTTCTGAATAGATACAGTGAAGTAAGTAAATTCCTCTTCGTAGTCAGAGTTGTGTTTGTATAGCAAGGAGTAGTTGAAATGTCGATTTGTTCTCTGTTGATAGACGATGTCTATTGGCAGATGCTGAGTTGTTGTTCTGTTGTCTATCGGAAGATGTCTTCAGTGGAAGCCATCGGAAGATATAAGTAGAAAATTTTTCGTTTTGTGACTGGTGGATGTCGGGTATTAAATTCATCGGATGAAGTAGAATGTAATTTGTCGTTTAGTGACCGGTGGACGTCGAGTGTTAAATCCACCGGATGATGTAGTAGAAGTTTTGTCATTTAGTCACCGGTGGATGTCGTGTGTTAAATCCATCAGAAGATGTAGGATGTAAATTGTCGTTTTGTAACCGGATGATGTCGAGTACTTTATACCGAAAGGCGTGAGTAAAAGACTTGTCGTCTAGTGATCGGCTGAGGCGGGATGAACGAATCATCCGGCTGACGTCACTGATAGATGTAGTAGCAAAACTTGTCGTTTTGCGATCGGCTGAGGCTTGAAGAATGACTCCTCCGGCTGACGTCATCGGTGGAGACCTTCAATTTTATTTCTGCCCTCTTATTGACTTTGTACAGCGGCAGACGAGTTTGACTTTTGCAACTTTCAAAGTATTTCGCAAATTAAACCTTTATTTCTTTTGGCCGAATGTTCCCTAACATCTCAACTGATTATCCAAACATTGTTCTATAGTTGGTTTAGTTCTATTTTTGCTCAAATGATTTCCACTGCAAGTCTCTAAATGTTTTGAGGTTTTAGAAAATGTCAAATTTAGACTTTCGAGCGAAATTTTAAATTTGGTCTAAAGTTTCTTAGTCAAGTTCGAGTTTATGAGTAACTAACTGGGTTCAGAAAACTTGGGGCATTACAAATTTAGTTTAGGCATTCCTTAGATTTATCTTAATGGTTTCTAAGTGTTTTTCCCCTTAATATGCTAGGGTAACGAGTTGAGCTTTTGGCGTAACCGAAGTGAGTAAGTGCGTTGCGAAAATCCAGGTAAGTAGTGGAGTGTATGTCTTTTGCCTTCGGGCCTACACCATGGAATGGTAGAGTTAATTGTTGGTTGTTTGTTTTGTTTTGTGTTTGAGCATTATGTGACATGCATCATTGTTTTCGAACTACGAAAAACGAGTTTTGAACACGGTTTTGAAATGTGAGCATGAAACGTAATAAGATAAGAATAAATGCAATGATGTCTCGAGTGGAGTCGCCTAATCGTGTTAGGGTGCTAGGGTAGCACTTGCAAAGGGCTCTACGATAGATGTACGCTAAAAGTATGTAAGTTGTTGTGATTATGAACGGGGGTTCTATGATCGACGTGGGAGGGGATCGTGTATGGCCGTCCAATGGGCGAGGCCCGAATGTGTGCCTACGATCTTACTCTGCTGGGTCAAGGTGTGGCCATCCAATGAGCGGGGCCTGGATGTGTGGCTACTTGATTCACATGGTAAAGTGAAAGATTAATGAAACGAGAACAACAGATAGAGTAGAAACTGCATGTGTTAGGGGTTGAGTATGCATTGTGTTGTTTTCATTCATTATTCCCTGCTTGCTAAGTATTAAGCTTATGTTTTAGGTTCTGTGGTGTAGGTGATGACGAAATACTTGGTGAGTTTTTTGAGGGAGGCCAGAACTAGGATGCAGTCGGTGACGTATATGGTATGCCGGTGCAGGTATTTGTTGGGGCGTCGTGACCATTGAGTTACTGGGAGATGGGGCAGTAGGAAAATTGATGGGATGCTGATAGTATACATGATGTTGGTTTTATAAAGTTTTTTGGTGTGTACTTTGAATGTGTTATATAAAACATTTGGTTTTTTTAGATTTTGGGTTCTAGTGGTTTTTAATATATAAAAGAAACGTGGTAGTTTTTACAAAATTTTAAGTTTTTGTTAATGTGTGCGAGTTGGGTTTTAATGTTTCTAGAAGTTGAAAATATTGGAAGATGAGTTGAGAGAGTTTTAGATGAAATGTTGATGAAGTGAAGAAAATTAGAAAGGGGAAAAATCGGTCGAAGTTGGTGCGGAGATGTCAACTGAGTAGTGCTGTATTCGGTTGAAGTTAGTGTGCTGTAATTGGTCAAAGTTGGTTTGGAGATATCAACTTAGTAGAAAACGTCGACCGATTCTGTAGTAGAAAATGTCGACTGATTCTGTAGTAGAAAACGTCGACCGTAGAAAACGTCGACCGATTCTGTAGTAGAAAATGTCGACTGATTCTGTAGTAGAAAACGTCGACCGATTCTGCAGTAGAAAACGTCGACCGATTCTGCAGTAGAAAACGTCGACCGATTCTGTAGTAGAAAACGTCGACCGATTCTGTAGTAGAAAATGTCGACTGATTCTGTAGTAGAAAACGTCGACCGATTCTGCAGTAGAAAACGTCGACCGATTCTGTAGTAGAAAATGTCGACTGATTCTGTAGTAGAAAATGTCGACTGATTCTGTAGTAGAAAATGTCGACTGATTCTGTAGTAGAAAATGTCGACTGATTCTGTAGTAGAAAACGTCGACCGATTCTGTAGTAGAAAATGTCGACTGATTCTGTAGTAGAAAACGTCGACCGATTCTGCAGTAGAAAACGTCGACCGATTCTGTAGTAGAAAATGTCGACTGATTCTGTAGTAGAAAACGTCGACCGATTCTGTAGTAGAAAATGTCGACTGATTCTGTAGTAGAAAATGTCGACTGATTCTGTAGTAGAAAATGTCGACTGATTCTGTAGTAGAAAATGTCGACTGATTCTGTAGTAGAAAACGTCGACCGATTCTGTAGTAGAAAATGTCGACTGATTCTGTAGTAGAAAATGTCGACTGATTCTGTAGTAGAAAATGTCGACTGATTCTGTAGTAGAAAATGTCGACTGATTCTGTAGTAGAAAATGTCGACTGATTCTGTAGTAGAAAACGTCGACCGATTCTGTAGTAGAAAATGTCGACTGATTCTGTAGTAGAAAACGTCGACCGATTCTGCAGTAGAAAACGTCGACCGATTCTGCAGTAGAAAACGTCGACCGATTCTGTAGTAGAAAATGTCGACTGATTCTGTAGTAGAAAACGTCGACCGATTCTGTAGTAGAAAATGTCGACTGATTCTGTAGTAGAAAACGTCGACCGATTCTGCAGTAGAAAACGTCGACCGATTCTGTAGTAGAAAATGTCGACTGATTCTGTAGATAGGAAAACGCGACCGATTCTGCAGTAGAAAACGTCGACCGATTCTGTAGTAGAAAATGTCGACTGATTCTGTAGTAGAAAACGTCGACCGATTCTATAGTAGAAAATGTTGACCGATTAGTAAGAAATTGTCGACCGATATTTTTCAGCTGTCGATTCGGCAGATGTTAATCGGCAGGTATGCTTGTAAATTTTCTTCGGAAACAGAATGATTGTCGACCGATCGGCCCAAGAGCCGATCGATAGGCTGAGTGAATGATAATCGAGTTTGAATTATTTTTTTTTTCGATTTTCAAATATGTTTTAATCTGACTTTTTCAGACAGGTTTTGTATGTATTTTATACATTTTCTCCATCCGCTTTTGAGGATTCGAAAAACCCAAAAATTAAGTTAAAAATTTTATCAAAAATTATTTCAAATTCTGTCTTAAATGTTGTATTGAGTGAGCAAAGTAGCAGACCGAGTCGGGGTGGGTTTGAGGGCGTTACATATGTATTCTAGTGTGTGTAAAGCTTCTAAGAATAGAAATCATGATATTGCTATCTTCATAATTAATGACTTTATAGGTTGTCTGAAAGGCTGGTGGGACAACTATTTGTCCTTATCCCAACAATTAGAAATACTTAGAGCTGTAAAACAGGAGAGTGTTACAAGTGTCACTGTCGATCCCACTACGGGAAAGACCCTGACTTAGCAGCGTCTTACAGCTGTTGATGACGCTGTGTATTCACTCATTCAAGCTATTATCCTTCATTTCATAGGAGCCGTAGATCAAAGACAGGAATGTAGTCACAAATTATTACAAAATTTGCACTGTCTGTCTTTAACTCATTTCAGTTGTTATAAAGATGTCTTTATCACCAAGGTAATGCAGCGTAAAGACGCAAATTCCAAATATTAGAAAGCCAAATTTGTTGATGGCTTACCAACCTTATTTGCCCAAAAGGTTCGTGAAAGATTGATGAATCTTCATTCTGGACAAGTCTTTTAATGGTCTGCTTGTACCTACAGACATCTTATTAGTGTCTGTATTCAAGTAGGTCTTTCTATCTGTAATGATATGAAATTACAGTATCAACTTAAAAAATAAAATTTAACCAGAAAGAAATAAAAAAGTGAATTCTGTTATCTGTTTGCCTATAATATTCCAAATGACTTTCCTAAAACAAAACAACGATTTTATAAACAGAAGAACAAAGATGACAAAGGAAAATCCCACTTTAAAGAAAAGAGTCATCGAAAGGTTTATAAAAAACCTAAGTCATAAATAACATGTTTTAAGTGTGGTACACTTGGTCATTATGCCACTAACTGTAAGACAAAAAAGAAATTAAATGAATTAAATTTGGATGAAGGCCTTCGCCTTCAATTATCTAAAATTATTTTAAATTCCACTGACGAAGATTCGACTTCCAGCTGTGAAGATGACTTCGCATCGTCTTCTGAATGCACCGGTAAAAACAATTGTTGTAATACTTTAACTTTAAATGTCCTATCGCCATCCTAGCAGAAAGCAATTGATTTAATTGATCATATTTCTGATCCCAAAGTTCAAAAAATGGTTACCGAACTTATCTTACATCAAACAGTAGAATCAAATTTAGAACCCGAAACAATTCGTCCTGAAACTTCAAAATTTTATAGTCTTAATGAAGCCTTCAATCGTCTTGAAACCGCAAGTACATCTAAACTAGTAACTATTCAGGATCTTCAATGCGAAGTAAAAACTTTATTTAACATTAAAGTTAAATCAACTTCAAAATGATTTCGATCAGTACAAAAATACAACTGATAATTGAATTGTTAAACTTGAATCAAATAATCAAGTTATTCCTACACCAGAAAAAGAAACTGAAGAGTCTACTTCATATTTAAGCATTATAGGTAGAAATACTTTTCAAAAATGGCTTATTAAAATTACACTTGCAATTAAACCGGACTTTAAAATCCCAAATCTAATTGCTCTCGTTGACAGCGGGGCCGATACTAACTGTATTCGAGAAAGATTAGTTTCAGCTTGATATTTCGAGAGAACTATTCAAACTTTAACCGCAGTCGGTGGAAATTAAATAATAATAAAAAATAAATTATCTGATGTTTTAATCTGTAGCGATGAAACTAGTTTAACAGCAACCTTTTTGCTGATTAAAACTCTTCAACAACAGGTAATCCTCGAAACCCCCTTTTTAAATTTAATTATGCCAATTAAGATGATTAATCAAATAGGAATTTTTACAACTGTTCAAGATAGAGACGTCATTTATCCGTTCAAGATAGGGACGTCATTTATCCTTTCGTCTCAGATTCATAATTATGTAAATTAAAAGGTTTTCGTGAAACCAGAATTAAGTGTTTAACAGTTTCAAAACAACTTCGATTCCTTAACTTTTTAAAAAAATAAAGGAAATTGAAAAAGAATTTGAATTCTTTTTATCAGCATAATTTGAGCTATTCAGCTTTCTATCAGTATGATGCGAGCTTTCTAGCATTTGGAGTTTCGACTTCACAATCAGTAATTTATATTAAAACAAAAATTGCAAAAGAGATTCTTGTTTTTGGATCACACTTTATTAACAAAGTGGTTTCATTAATCTCTTTATCAGAATTTATTAAATTGAAAGTGGTTGAACCACTCATTTCTTTATCGGTAAATGATCTGAATTTAAATCAATCAGATCTATGGTATCTAAAAAATAGATACCTTCAAAAACAGCAGTACACTATTTCTAAAGAAAAATCTCGTTTGTTTTGAGGTTATTCTTTCGAAACATAATCAGTAAATGTTTGGGTTTTTTTCAAAAAAAAACCCTTAACTAAGGGTTGGCAGTGGAAAAACCCCGAAAAAACACTGTTCATCGAAAAAAACCTCGATCTATTGAAAACATTCAGTTTAAACCTGGCAGGGGGGGTGAGGAGTACGTACTCGGCTACCGAGTACGGCCGGTCCACTGGACCGGTCGTAACAGACTCGTTTGTAAATTTTTTTCCAAATATTTGAGGCCGAGTACAGCTGGTCCAGCTGAACCGGCCGTACTCGGTAGCCAAGTACGGCTGGTCCTCGGACCAACCGTCCTCCGTTGGGTAAAACCCGTGACAAAAGTCACGGGTTTTGTCCTTTAGTGTCGAGTACGGCCGGTCCAAATGGACCGGCCGTACTCCCACCGTTTAAACCCGTGACAATAGTCACGGGTTTTTTGTCCTCTAGTACCGAGTACAGCCGGTCCATTTGGACCGGCCGTACTCCCACCGTTAAAACCCGTGACTATTGTCACGAGTTTTTTGTCCTTTGTGGCGAGTACGGCCGGTCCATTTGAACCGGTCGTACTCGCACCGTTAAAACCTTCGACAGATCGAGTACGGCCGGTCCAATTGGACCGGCCGTACTCGACTGCCCTATTTAAAGGGGCACCCGGCGTTTGAAAAAAAATACGCCTCTCCCCCTTCCCTTCTCTCTCAATTCTCTCGACGCACTCTCTCTCAAGTCTCTCTCGAAGCTCTCTTCATCAAATTTCTCTCTTGTTATTTATTATTTCGACAATATTCTTCCGTATTCATCAACAGGTATAATATATTTTTTTTATTATTTGAATTTATATTTGAGTTTATTTTATCCATATTTCTAATACTATTTTCTCGATTACCGACGACTGTTTTCCCGCCCCAACGATATTTCTAATCCTATTTTCTTCGATTTTATCATTTACCATATATTTATATATTATACTGTAAATAATTGAATTGTATCTATTTTTTTTTTAACGAAGGTTTTATTAGCGACGAAAATGGATTCCGACTCAAGTAGATCTATTGATTTAGATAAGCGATCAAGTGGTGATGCCGAAATGGATTGGGATTTGGACAACACGCCGGAATATGGTGATGTACGAGCATTCGATAACCCACTGGCAAATGAAGAAATATATGTCTATTCGACATCCAAATCACTAGACGATGAGCTTCGAACACCGGTCGGCTAAGATGACGATGAGGTGGAAAGCATACCGGTAAGAGAACAAATCTCACTGGGATTTCATAAGGGTAAACAATATGGTTCTTTGCAGGAACTGAAACACGAAATAGACCAATATTCCATAGAAAATGGTTATGGTATTACATACAAGAAATGTGAAAGAAGTCGACTGACGGCTGAATGTGGAGATGGATGTGGGTGGCGATTGCATGCTTCATTGATGCTAAATGAGCGAACGTTCCAAATAAAAAGCTTGATCGACTCTCACTGCTGTTCGAGGCAAGTTGAAAATCGACGCGCTTCAACAAAATGGCTTGCGAACCATTACCTGGATAGGTTCAAAAGTCACCCTACCTGGGACATCCCATCTATTATGGAGACAGTGAGGAATGACTTCACCGTCGACATTTCATCCAGTCTTGCCACAAGAGCAAGAAGCATAGCTCGAACCCTCAATGAAGGGAAGTGCAACGAACAGTACGGGCAACTGTGGTCGTACGCAGCCGAAATATTCAGATCAAATCCAGGCAGCACAGTGAAAATTGATGGAAACCCAGTAGGCCGTAATCAATTGGGATTCCAAAGATTCTATATGTGCATGGCTGCTTGCAAGAATTGGTTGCTGGAGTACGGGAGACCCGTTATCTGCTTAAATGGTTGTCATCTAAAGGGGTCGTGTGCTGGCCAACTACTCACAGCCGTCAGCATCGATGGAAATGATGGAATCTACCCTGTTGCTGTTGCCAACGTCGAGTCTGAGTGTGCAGACTCATGGACATGGTTTTTGCATATATTAAAGCAAGACCTCAACACTCAGCATGGCCATGGTTGGACACTTATTTCAGATCGACAAAAGGTATGATGTATTTCTATAAGTTTATTTAAATTTTTGTGTGGCTTTGGCGGATTAATATTGTTTTATTAACGTCATTGTTTGTGCAAATATCAGGGATTACAGAGAGCTATTCGAGATCAATTCCCATATGCTGAACACCGCTTCTGCCTCCAGCATATGTATGCGAATTTCAAAAATTGCTTTCGGGGCATAGCATACAGAGATGCGATGTGGAATGCGGCCAGAGCACCCACTGAGGCCCATTTCGAGCAAGAAATGCAGAAACTATACCGGCTATGTCCGGAAGCCCACGAATGGCTTAGAGCAGAAGAGCCAAAATTTTGGGCTAGTCATGCCTTCTCTGCGAATCCCAAGTGCGATCTGGGATTGAATCACTTGAGCGAGTCATTTAATGCACTTCTTTTGCCAGTCAGGGACAAACTGATCCTGACCATGTTTGAGATGATCCGAACACGCTTGATGACTCGCATCGTCAAGAAATATGAGAAGCTGTTTGATTCAAATGAGATCCTGTGTCCCAAGATCCAAGCAAAGCTTGACAAGCTTAAGAGTGCATCTGGAAACTGGCATGCAACGTTTTCGGGAGCTATACGATTTCAAGTCAGCAATGGATACGACCAATTCGAGGTGGACATGACTTTGGGTGTGTGCAACTGCACTCGGTGGGAGCGTACAGGAATCCCGTGTGTCCATTCCATTCCTTGCATGTACTGGATGAGAGTCGCGCCAGAAGACTACGTGCATGCTTGCTATTACAGGGGAAGATACCTGCAGATGTACTCACACTATATTCGTCCGATCAGTGGCCCAATAATGTGGCCGATCGTACGAGATATGAACGAAATCCTCCCACCAAAAAGACGATGTCAACCTGGTAGGCCGAAGAAGACAAGAGTGCGAGATCCCGAAGAGCCGTTAAGCTGCAGAATCAGTAAGAGGAACTCAACCGTGCATTGTGGTATATGTCGGTAGCAGGGGCATAATACTCGCACTTGTCCTAACCGGGGATCAACTTCAGGCGCTGCTTCGCATAACACATTCATGGGCTTTAACACATTTGATGGGATGCAGGAATCTTCGACACGCGGCCGTGACAAGAATTTGTAAATATTTTTAATATACCATGTATTAATTTTTTTTTATTATATTGTTTATTCATTGTATATCATTTGATGGGTTTTGGCATTTTCTTGAACTCCCACCGTTTAAACTCGTGACACGTCAACTTGAACTATTTCTTTCAATTGGTTTCAAACAACTTTGTATGTGGAAAGTAAATGTAAAAACATTGTACAGACTATCCTAAAGACTCATAAGTGAAATCATCGTCAAAGACTGACATCTCAAGTGCTCCAACAAACCTTTTCTATACCCAAGAACAAAGCTTATTAGACGATCTGCTTCAATTACAAATTGCAAGTCATCAGCCTTTTTACTATAGTTAGCGTATTGAAATGACCCTTCACTTTTCCTAAAGAAATCTTAGTTAGATGTATTAAATAATTTATTTCACACTATATTTCTCCGTGTTCACATACCTAGTCCAATCGGACCTGCCGTATTCGCCCCTAAAATGACAAAACCCATGACAAAAGTCACGGGTTTTACCATTGAGGACGGTTGGCCCAAGGACCAGCTTGTCCTCCAAAGTTGGAGTACGGCCCGTCCAGTGGACAGGCCGTACTCCTTTGTTGAGAGTACAGCCTCTCCAGTGGGGAGGCTGTACTCTCAACAAAGGAGTACGGCCTGTCCACTGGACGGGCCGTACTACAACTTTATTTTTGCAAAAAATTGTAAAGGGAGTCCAGTACGGCCTCCCCACATTTTTAGATTACATTTCCATGATTTGTTCTACAAATGGTAAAAATTTTGTGATTTAATAACATTTGTATGATTTATTGTAATTTTAGTTAATTATTTTTAAGGTTAAATATAATTAAATAAACTCATTTAATTATAAATAAAATACAGCAAATTTACATACAACAACTAAGCAGACTACGCAGGAGGAGTATCATCGTCAGAGTCCATGGCGTGGTTCGCCATCCAAGTTTGTAACCTCTCGTTTATCTCTTTATAAGATTCATCGAGATAATGCTGAGCAGATACCAGTTGCTGGATGTCTCGTTGCTGACTTTGCTGTGATTCCAGCAATTGCTGCAGCTGCTGCTGGTGTGCTCGCTGCATCTCATATATTTGCTGTTGTTGCTGGTACTGTTAGTGGTGGTGCATTCGATGCATCTCATTTATCTGCTGCTGTTGTTGGTACTGTTGCTGGTACATATCATTCAACTGTTATTGATGCGTCTCTTGTATCTGATATAGCTGTTGCAGATAACGCCTTGTATCCCAGCCGCTTCTCTCATCCTCTTGAGGGGCGTTTGGTGGCGATGTAGTCTCATCCATCGGCACTGCCCGAGAGGTGGATGCCCCCTGATTTCTCCTCAGCACCCACTCGCCATCGACTTCGACGATCCCCATCCGTATCAACTGGGTCGTGTCAAATACGTCGGTCGATCTACGAGGAATTATCTGCTCTCCAACTGGTATGCGAATACCAGCTCGCATGACGAGCTTCATAATCAATGCCTCGTATGAGAGATTGGTCGTTGGTGCCTTCCCGATCTCACGCATGTGATTTAAAATCAAGAAACCGGGGTCAAAAAGCTTCCTATTGCATAGCTTCTCCATGACATAGAGGTCCATGCAACTGACGTGATTTCGATTGCCCTCTCGCGGCGGAAAGGTATGGGCGAGCATGTTTCGGAGAACCCGACCTCTAACATTCAGCTCGTGCGCTCTTGGCTTCGCGAACACCTCAATATTGGGGTTGTAGTGAATTTGGCGAAGGAACTCTACTCCCTCGGGCAATGTAAACAATGGGCATTCTCGGGAAGCATGGTAATATCGCTCCGCCCCTTGTATGTTAAATCTCAGGATATCATTCACCTGCTCTGCCCGTATCATAAAATCAAACCCAAGAATGTACGCCCTCAAACTTGTTAAAACACCATCTGTCCCGATCGTTCTCAGGTTGGCGTAGAATAAGCGAACTATTCTCTCGCATGTCTCGTCTGTCAATGCATTGATCCCGTTTAGGCCGATGTTCTCCAACATCTGTTTGATGCCCAACGACTCCCAACCACTAAAGTCTACATGAAGGATCGGTATTGTCTAAGAGGGGGGTGAATTAGACCTTTTAAATTTTAATTACTAGTCAACTTAATTTCTCTCATAGATTAAACTTATAGATTTATCACAAGTGATCAGATAATGTAAAGAGAGAGAGAGAGAAATTCGACACCAGTATTTTTACGTGGTTTGGCCAAACTGCCTACGTCCACGCTCCAAGGCTCTCCCTTGAAGATTCCTTACTTCTCCTCAACGAGAAATCCTGATCGAGCTTTCGGGTGTCGATCCACAACCTTACACAATCCTGGATTGAACTTTACGAGCGTCAATCCACTGCCTTACAAGTTTTTCAGATTTGAATGAAGATTACAATAATCTACAAGCTCTCAAAACAGAATCTCAAGTTTTGAATAGTGAGATGTAGAAAACTGATACAGAGTATAATTAATCGCAAGTTAGGGCTCAATAGAAAATTCGCAAAAGTTAGTCTTCGAGCCTTTTCTTCTGCTTATATACTCTGTATGAATTTGCTTCACAGAATTGAATGCTTCTTTCTTCAGAATGGAGATAAGTTACCGTTGGGAAGCATCCGTACTGGAGCAGATATCCGTTGCTTCTGAAAATGATGTTCGTCGTCGCCATTAAAGGTCTGGAGTTAATGCTGAAAACGACGTCACTGTAGCTTCGCGGCTAACTTTGAATTCTGGCGGAAGTTCACCGGCAGATGCAACTAATGAGCGGAGACACGTCATCGGTGAATGCTGCTTGAAATGCCATCGGCAGATATATCCTTGAATTCCATCGGCAGAAGCATCTTCAACTTCTATCGGCAGAAGCATCTTTAAAACTCCTCGGCAGAGACAATTCGTAAAACTCATCGGCAGAGTCTATCTTCAAAGCCATCGGCAGATGTTTCTTTAAAAACGCCATCGGCAGAAGTCTCTTTAAAAACCATCGGCAGATGAACTCTTGAAAATTGTCGTCTAGTGATCGGCATGTGCAAGCTTGAACGACATCGGTATGAGTAGCGTCAAATGCTATCGGTAGATCCATCTTGACACGTCATCGGCAGATATCTTCAAAACCGCTTCGGCAGATGAAACAAATAAGCGCTGACCACGTCATCTGTAGATGTCTTCAAAAATGCTTCGGCAGATGAGACTTGTAAATGTCATTGGCATATACACCTCAACACGTGATGAACCGGCATCGGCAGGAGTAGCTTCAACAGCTATCGGCAGATGCAACATTTCTTTGTCGTGTAGCGATCGGTATATGCAAGCCTGTTGCTATTTCATTCTGTATACTCAAACCGATTTATTAGACAACTAAAATACCCTTTTCAAGGGTATTTCCATATAAACTCATATTCATTATTTTCTTTAAATACACATAATCAAATTGTACATTAATTATACAAATACATAATCAAAAACAAATTATGACTTAAACACTCTATAAGTCAACAATCTCCCCCTTTTTGATTATGACAATATAAATTTGATTAACTTTGATACTCCCCCATAATTCTAGCCGCTCCCCCATAGTATGTGCATTTTATTAAAATAACCATTCATAGCAATTCCAGAAACACAGAGTATATCCAAAGAATGTTATCCAATCAAACTCAATCAAATATAGTATTCTCCCCCATTGACATTATCAAAAAAAAAATAATGCATTCAACATCAGAGTATGTTTAGGAAAAAAATAGTCATTAAAAAGAAACAACTAAACAAAAAAAATGTATATAACTAAAAATCGCTATTTGAAAAGATCTAAATGACGATTCCAAAAAGCTCTCTGGACATAAGAGGGCACGTCACGGTGGGGATTGAAAAAGCCATCCACCAGAGCTTGAAGGAAAGCACGATCTCTTGGGAGAGGCGATTGATAGACCACCATTGCCAGACAGGGAGCAGGAGGTGGAGAAGGCTCTCGGGACAACTCCACGTCCATGCAGGGAGGAGACTCGACAGAAGGACCAGAACACACGTCCATACATGGTGTAGGAGAAGCTTCCAATGGACATGCTGGAGGAGAGGAAGAGGCAGGAGCAGAGGAAGATGTAGGAAGTGTGAACTTGAGCTCAGCCTCATGAATATCTAGGGGCATGAGACGCACATCTTCAAAAACAGCAGGCCTGGAAAGGGGAAGAAGCAAATCTTCAAAGCAGGCCTCGGGAACATTGAGACCAGAACATGATGGTTCGGGTTCAGGCTCAGGTTCAGGTGTCAACGCGGCAATGGACAATTGGAGTTTCTCAAGTTCTCTGACAACCATTCGCCTATCACCATCAATCTTTGTAGACAGCAGGCCAAGACTTGTATCCAGAGCAACGCCCATGGTCTGATGATTCTGATCCATTTTACTTTGGATTGTTCCGAGGGCAATGCCAAGGTTGGTAATAGAGGCTTGCATCTCATTGAACTGAGCCTCTGTTAAGGAAAATCTCCTGTGATATGTCAGGGGAGTTGCAGGAGTATTGGAGAGAAGGGGTTGGACTGGCAGAGCGATTGGAGCAGGTTGGACAGGTGATGGAGGGAGCACCTCTTGCTGATCGGGAGATGGATGAGGTGAAGGTTCATGAATTGGAGATGGAGGAGCTGAAGGTTCATGGTTTGGAGATGGAGGAGCTGAAGATGGGTGGACTTGAACTGGAGGAGCTGTAGGTGGTAAAGAAAGAGTAGGTGGAGAGGGAGGTGGAGGAACTGGAGATGGTAGAGCTGAAGGTCCATGGGTGAGTATGGAAGATATGGCTCGCATCACCGGAGAGATGGAAGGATAAACAGGCTTAGAAGGTAGGATGAGAGAAGGTGGAGGTGAAAGAGGAGGTTCAGGAATAGGTAGGGACACAGATGAGGGAGCAGAGGTGGCCTCTGAAATGGGTGCCATGGAGGAAGGAGCAATCCTACGCCTACGCACTAAAGGAGAAGGTGGGGGGCTTGAATCCTGAGATTGACTTATAGTGTCATCTCCTCCTTCAGCAGTTGATTCATCTGGCAGGAGAAGTTTCCTTTTACCACGCCTGACAGGTGCTGCCAAAGAAGCCTTTTTCTTGGCCTTATCCACAACAGGTTTTCTTTTTACGATACTTTTGAATCCCATCCTGCTGAGCGTGGAGTTGGAATAAAAATTGGAGGGCAGAAGTCTCACAGGCTCCTCCTCCTCTGGAAGAACAACCTCAAGATGAGCAAATAACCGCATGAGAAGCAGATTATACGGTAGAGATGTAGCTCTGGAGGAGACAGCAAGAATCATCCTTCGAACAACTATATACCCAATGTTGAAGGGTGTCTTGAGATAGATTGCATATAGAACAAATAGTTCCATTGAGCTCACTTCGTCATAATGTCCACCCTTGGGAACAATATTGAAATCAATCATATGACGAAAAACTCTGGCTCTAGGGGTCAGATGTTTGCCCTTTAACGGATCAGGGGAAGAATTGGGGTCCACAGTAATTTCCCTGAGAAATTGTAGTCCATCAGACGTTCCAAAGAAGGGTAGCTCAGGCCCTGTCACATACTTGTAAGGGCAGTTATCCAAATGAGGAGCTCCTAGAAGGGCATTTATGGACTGAGGAGTAATTTCAATGGGAGTGTTGTAGACGTAGCTCTTAATGGAGGGGTAATCAGTGGAAAAGCTAAGGTTTGCATAAAACATCCTAATCGCTTCCGGGTAGAAGAATGATTCGGTCTCAAAGAGACCTATCAACCCGAGATCAGTCAAGGGTTCAATAAAGTCCAATCCGGCTAACTCTTCAAAGGAAATACCCTTACTAGGAATTAACGATTTGAACCGATAGTCATTGTGGTACTTTACCTCAGCAGCTTGAGTAAGAAAGTAGAAGGTTGGCCACTCCGTTCCACGAGGAATCTCTCGGGAAGGACGATCAGAAACTTTGGCCATCTTCTTGGTCGGTTTGGAAATGGCGCGAGATGATTGACCTTGAGATTCCATTGCTAGAAGAGGATTCGACAGAGAAAATTTGGTAGGGCAGGGGTTTAGAGAAAGAGCGCGAAAAGTAGAGTGTCTGGGCGAAGAAGAATGAATTTAAAAGAAATAACTCATCGCCAGACGAAGAAGATATACGTGTCGGCAGATTGAGGAATACATCTTCCGATGGGTTACACGTGTCGGCAGATTGATCAGAACAGCTTCCGATGGGATAGAAAAACACTGCATCTGCCGATACCTACCGGTAGAAACGCATCTTCCGATGCTTAGAGAAAAATCAGCATCTACCGATGCTTTCACAACAAGGAATTGCTAACACTTGGGAATTTTTCAAAAGAGACAGAATTATTTTCTATCAACCCTAATGAGACCTAACCTTATTCTGATATTATTGAATGTCTTCTCATCCAAGGGTTTTGTAAAGATGTCGGCCAATTGATCTACAGAATTAACAAATTCTAAAGAGATATCTTCTCTTTGAACATGTTCACGGATGAAATGATACCTTACATCAATATGTTTTGTTCTAGAGTGTTGAATAGGATTTTTAGAAATGTTGATAGCACTGGTGTTATCACACCGAATAGGAATCCTATCAAAGAACAGATTATAGTCCTCCAAAGTCTGTTTCATCCAAAGCATTTGTGCACAACAACTGCCTGCTGCAATATATTCACTTTCTGCAGTTGAGAGTGCAACAGAATTCTGTTTCTTAGAATACCAAGACACTAGAGATTCACCAAGAAATTGACATGTTCATGTGGTGCTTTTCCTATCAACTAGACTACCAGCATAGTCAGAATCTGAATATCCAATCAGATCAAAGGAAGTTCCCTTAGGATACCATAAACCTAAGTCATAAGTCCCACTCAAATATTTGAAAATCCTTTTTACTGCAGATAAATGAGATTCCTTAGGGGCAGCCTGAAACCTAGCACAAAGGCACACACTAAAAAGTATATCTGGCCTACTAGCAGTCAGATACAACAGAGAACCAATCATACCACGATATTTCTTGATATCCACACTTATACCATTTTCATCCTTGTCCAATTTAGTAGTGGTACTCATGGGAGTTTTAGAAGATTTGACAGTTTCTAATCCGAATTTCTTAAGGAGTTCCTTAATGTACTTTTCTTGACAGAAGAAGATTCCATCAGGAGACTGATTAATCTGGAATCCTAGGAAGAACTTTAACTTCCCCATCATACTCATTTCAAACTCACTTTGCATGAGGGAGGAAAACTCATTACACATGTTGACATTGGTTGATCCAAAAATAATGTCATCGACATATATTTGAACCAGCAGAATGTCCTTATCCTTTTGCCTGGTAAATAGAGTTGAGTCGGTGTTACCCTTTTTGAAATTCCTTTCCTCAAGGAAATTCCTCAATCTGTCATACCAAGCTCTAGGAGCCTGCTTAAGACCATAAAGAGCTTTCATAAGTCTATACACATGATTCGGTTTAGCAAAGTATTCAAATCCTAGGGGCTGCTCTACATAAACTTCTTCCTGAATATAACCATTTAAGAAGGCACTCTTTACATCCATTTGAAAGAGTGTGAAGTTTTTGTAGCAAGCATAGGCTAAGAGCATCCTAATGGATTCTAATCTAGCTACAGGTGCAAAGGTTTGCTCAAAATCTATACCTTCTTCTTGATTGTAACCTTTAGCAACTAGCCTAGCCTTATTTCTGACTACGATCCCATTTTCATCCAATTTGTTCTTGTAAACCCATTTAGTTCCAATAATGGGATGATCCTTAGGCCTTGGAACAAGTTCTCATACCTTGCTCCTTTCAAATTGATTTAGCTCCTCTTGCATAGCTAAAATCCAGTTTTCATCACTCTCGGCCTCTTCAAACTTCTTAGGTTCTATTTGAGATATAAATGCCACATTGGCACAGAGATTCCTAAGAGAGGATCTAGTCTTAACTCCTAACGAAGGATCACCTAAGACTTCATCTAATGGATGGTCTTTGATGAATTTCCAATCTCTAGGAAGAGCAGGATTTTCATCCTTGACAGAAACTATATCATGAGAAATAGAAGAAGGTTCTAAAGATTTTTCTTCTTGAATGGGATCAATAGGCTTTTCTAAGGAAAGGGAATCCAGTTGTTTTTCCAAGGGATCATCCTCATCCACATTCATTAATGGCTGAGGAGTCTCATCAAAATTGACATGAACAGATTCCTCAACAACAAGAGTTCTCCTATTGAAAACTCTGTAAGCTTTACTGGTCAAAGAATAACCTAGAAAAATTCTAAGATCGGATTTGGAATCGAATTTTCCTAAGTTATCCTTAGTATTAAGAATAAAACATTTGCAACCGAAAGCTCTAAAATACTTAACAGTAGGAGTCTTGCCATTCCAAAGTTCATAGGGAGTTTTTTCAAGAATAGGTCTTATAGAGACCCGATTGAGTACATAGCAAGCTGTAGCAACAGCTTCAGCCCAGAAGTATTTAGGAAGGGAATTTTCACTAAGCATAGTCCTAGCTAGCTCCTGGAGAGATCTATTCTTCCTCTCAACAACACCATTTTGCTGAGGAGTCCTAGGTGAAGAGAAATTGTGCTCAATTCCATTTTTGAGACACAAGAGTTCAAATCTCTCATTTTCAAATTCTCCACCATGATCACTACGAATAGCAACAATGGTGAGTCCCTTTTCATTTTGAACTCTTTTCCTAAAGCTAGAAAAGGTTTCAAAGGTCTCATCCTTAGACTTCAGAAAATATACCCAGGTGAATCTAGAGAAATCATCTACAATAACAAAGGCATAGAATTTGCCGCCTAGGCTTGCTATATTGGAAGGACCGAAGAGGTCCATGTGAAGAAGTTGGAGAGGCTTAGAAGTGGAGATTGCATTCTTTGATGCAAAAGAGCTTTTGATCTGCTTGCCCATTTGACAAGCTTCACAGACCCTATCCTTTTCAAAGGTTATCTTAGGGATTCCTCTAACTAAATTCTCCTTAGTAATCTTAGCTAAGGTATCCATCCCTACGTGTCCTAATCTTCTATGCCAAGACCAACAGTCATAAAGAGAATTAACAACAAAACACTTCTCATCAACATGCTCAAAAACATTCAGATCAACAATATAGACATTTTCTTTTCTAAATCCTTTAAACAATATATGATTAGTTGAAATGTCTTTGATCACACAAGCATTTGATTTTAAGGTTACTTTATAGCCCTTGTCACACAACTGACTTATGCTAAGCAGGTTATGTTTTAATCCTTCTACTAGCAAAACATTTTCAATAGTAGGATGAGAAGGATTACCTATATTGCTGATGCCAACAATTTTGCCCTTTTGGTTTCCACCAAAAGTAACACTCCCTTTCTTTTTGTTGACAACAGCAACCTTGGTTGAGTCTTCCGTCATATGCCTTGAGCAACCACTGTCAAGGTACCACAGATTTGTCCCGGGAGAGCAGTCAACCTGCAAAACAGAAATCAGGTTGTCTTCTTAGGTACCCAAATCTTTTGGGTCCTAGTGTTAGGTCTGGTTCCCTTAGGAACCCATTGAAGTTTATTGCTTGATTTCTTACCTAATTTCAAAGGACATTCATATGACTTATGTCCTAACTCATTGCAAGCATGACAGGTAGACGATTTAACAAAGAAATTCTTAAAAGCTTTCTTTTTATTAGGCTTGTCATAACCTAATCCTGTTCTGTCAAAATTTGCTCTCTGTCCTCCTATTACCATCTTAAATAATTTTTCACCCTTAGTGAAGTTCAGTATAATATTATTCAAATCTTCGTTTTTACTTTTAAGCTCATCAATCTCTTTGACATGCACATTAGTTGTCTTGGCATGTAGTTCTACCATGTTTGCATTTTCTTTTTTCAAAGTATTGTATTTAGTTTTTAACATGCCAAACTGTTTAACTAAATCATTGAAAGCATCAATAAGTTCACCATCTTCATTATCACTATCACAATCACTTAAATTACTGGATGAAAGACTAACCTTATCTTCATGTGCCATAAAGCACAGATTTGAAACTTCTTCATCTTCTAAGGAGGTGTCTTCATCACTATCATCCCAAGTGGCCTTCATAGCTTTCTTCTTGAATTTCTTGGGATTCTTAGTATGTGGACAGTCGGCCTTCATATGCCCTGGCTTTCCACATCCAAAGCAGGTGATCTCCTTCTCTTTTTGAGGCTTTTCTCCTTTCGAGAATTTCCTCCCATGCATCCTTTTTCTCTGAAGGAACTTGCTGAATCTTCTAGTGATGAGTGCAATGTCCTCATCATCTTCTTCTTCTTCTTCTGATTCCTCTTGCTTACTTGAGGAAGCCTTTAGAGCAATGTCCTTCTTTTTGTTGATCTCCTTTTCTTTGAGATCTTCCTTATCATTGGCCCTCATGGTTATCTCATGAGTCATCAGAGAGCCAATGAGCTCTTCCAGCTTGAGCACCTTCAGATCACGAGCCTCTTGTATTGCTGTCACCTTTGGTTGCCAGGCTCTGGGTAGACATCTCAGGATTTTTCTCACCTGTTCTTCACATGAGTAAATCTTACCGAGAGCTTTTAAATCATTAGTAATGTTAGTGAACCGAGTAAACATAGATGAAATAGACTCATCCTTTATCATGGTAAAAAGTTCATACTCGTGTACTAACATATTTAATTTGCTCTCTTTTACCTGATTTGTGCCCTCGTGTGTGACCTCTAATAAGTGCCAAATCTCTTGAGCACTTTCACACCCTTGTACTCTATTAAACTCATCTCTATTTAGAGCACAGTACAGAGTGTTTATAGCCTTGGCATTAAGGCTTAGATTCTTCTTGTCTGTATCATTTAGTTCGTGTGAGGCTTTGGGAATCCTAATGCCATTTTCTGTCTTAAAAGCAGTATATGGCCCATTTTCTATTATATTCCAGATCTCATAGTCCATAGCTTGAATGAATATTCTCATTCTCGCTTTCCAATAAACATAATCACTGCCATCAAACAGTGGTGGACGAGAAATGGATTGACCCTCAATGTGTGAGGAATTTGTATTGAATGCCATGGTTTATATCACACAGAGTGTTCAAAAAAAAAACTTAGACAAAGATATACCTTGCTCTGATACCAATTGAAGGATCGGTATTGTCTAAGAGGGGGGTGAATTAGACCTTTTAAATTTTAATTACTAGTCAACTTAATTTCTCTCCTAGATTAAACTTATAGATTTATCACAAGTGATCAGATAATGTAAAGAGAGAGAGAGAGAAATTCGACACCAGTATTTTTACGTGGTTCGGCCAAACTGCCTACGTCCACGCTCCAAGGCTCCCCCTTGAAGATTCCTTACTTCTCCTCAACGAGAAATCCTGATCGAGCTTTCGGGTGTCGATCCACAACCTTACACAATCCTGGATTGAACTTTACAGACGTCAATCCACTGCCTTACAAGTTTTTCAGATTTGAATGAAGATTACAATAATCTACAAGCTCTCAAAACAGAATCTCAAGTTTTGAATAGTGAGATGTAGAAAACTGATACAGAGTATAATTAATCGCAAGTTAGGGCTCAATAGAAAATTCGCAAAAGTTAGTCTTCGAGCCTTTTCTTCTGCTTATATACTCTGTATGAATTTGCTTCACAGAATTGAATGCTTCTTTCTTCAGAATGGAGATAAGTTACCGTTGGGAAACATCCGTACTGGAGCAGATATCCGTTGCTTCTGAAAATGATGTTCGTCGTCGCCATTAAAGGTCTGGAGTTAATGCTGAAAACGACGTCACTGTAGCTTCGCGGCTAACTTTGAATTCTGGCGGAAGTTCACCGGCAGATGCAACTAATGAGCGGAGACACGTCATCGGTGAATGCTGCTTGAAATGCCATCGGCAGATATATCCTTGAATTCCATCGGCAGAAGCATCTTCAACTTCTATCGGCAGAAGCATCTTTAAAACTCCTCGGCAGAGACAATTCGTAAAACTCATCGGCAGAGTCTATCTTCAAAGCCATCGGCAGATGTTTCTTTAAAAACGCCATCGGCAGAAGTCTCTTTAAAAACCATCGGCAGATGAACTCTTGAAAATTGTCGTCTAGTGATCGGCATGTGCAAGCTTGAACGACATCGGTATGAGTAGCGTCAAATGCTATCGGTAGATCCATCTTGACACGTCATCGGCAGATATCTTCAAAACCGCTTCGGCAGATGAAACAAATAAGCGCTGACCTCGTCATCGGTAGATGTCTTCAAAAATGCTTCGGCAGATGAGACTTGTAAATGTCATCGGCATATACACCTCAACACGTGATGAACCGGCATCGGCAGGAGTAGCTTCAACAGCTATCGGCAGATGCAACATTTCTTTGTCGTGTAGCGATCGGTATATGCAAGCCTGTTGCTATTTCATTCTGTATACTCAAACCGATTTATTAGACAACTAAAATACCCTTTTCAAGGGTATTTCCATATAAACTCATATTCATTATTTTCTTTAAATACACATAATCAAATTGTACATTAATTATACAAATACATAATAAAAAACAAATTATGACTTAAACACTCTATAAGTCAACAATCTCCCCCTTTTTGATTATGACAATATAAATTTGATTAACTTTGATACTTCCCCATAATTCTAGCCGCTCCCCCATAGTATGTGCATTTTATTAAAATAACCATTCATAGCAATTCTAGAAACACAGAGTATATCCAAAGAATGTTATCCAATCAAACTCAATCAAATATAGTATTCTCCCCCATTGACATTATCAAAAAAAAAAATAATGCATTCAACATCAGAGTATGTTTAGGAAAAAAATAGTCATTAAAAAGAAACAACTAAACAAAAAAAATGTATATAACTAAAAATCGCTATTTGAAAAGATCTAAATGACGATTCCAAAAAGCTCTCTGGACATAAGAGGGTACGTCACGGTGGGGATTGAAAAAGCCATCCACCAGAGCTTGAAGGAAAGCACGATCTCTTGGGAGAGGCGATTGATAGACCACCATTGCCAGACAGGGAGCAGGAGGTGGAGAAGGCTCTCGGGACAACTCCACGTCCATGCAGGGAGGAGACTCGACAGAAGGACCAGAACACACGTCCATACATGGTGGAGGAGAAGCTTCCAATGGACATGCTGGAGGAGAGGAAGAGGCAGGAGCAGAGGAAGATGTAGGAAGTGTGAACTTGAGCTCAGCCTCATGAATATCTAGGGGCATGAGACGCACATCTTCAAAAACAGCAGGCCTGGAAAGGGGAAGAAGCAAATCTTCAAAGCAGGCCTCGGGAACATTGAGACCAGAACTATTCAAAAAGTATTTGAATGTTAAAAGCGGGAGAATCTAATAAAGTTTTCCCGGAGCAATTCTGTAAAGTTAAGAAAAAATATATACATATCAATATATATATACATACATATATAATTAACATATTAATTACATGTCAAGTCATTATACTTTTTAATGTGAAGGATTTTCCCTTCACCACGGCAAGAATGATAGAACAAGTAGTACTGAAGATGCAACGATTTGGGGTCTAATCCTCTTCCATCCATCTCAGGAGGATAATATGCCAATCAAACCTACCACTAGGTCCGATACAAAGGATCTCTAACCATTATTAATATTTTTTATTTTGGAGGTGGAGGCATAAAAGGAGAAGATGGATACCCTAGCATATCTATAGAACTTCAACTCTTAAGATAGCCTTTCTCCGTCACGGTGAGGCAAATAGACTTCACAATCACAGGGCTTGAACTTATTTAAGGACATAGAGGCAGGCCATATAATATATTATTTGATTGTCAACGGAAAGGTTATAATCGAAGGATTCGGCTCAATCGTGTTTGGATAATAATAAGAAAAATAATGTTTATTATCACATCACCAAATTTCGTGCTAATATTGTTGAATTAATAACTTTATAAAAAACTAAGCACATTCCACGAGCGTTCTTAAATAATCCGACCCGACCCCACACCAAAAAAACAATACTTTAATAGGACACAAGATGCATTATTGCTGCAGAGAAATGGCTTTTGTAGCTAAGAAAGGTGCGACGCTCTAAAACTAAAACCCAAAATAACATATAGCAATTTTAGGTAAATATTTTCATACTTGGAAACAAAAGCTTGGTCGGAAAAAAAATTTTGTGACATAGATGTTCGATAACTTTTATTCGTTTTCAAACACGCTAATAAAGTTTGATGTTGAGCTGTTTCTTCATAAATAATCTCTTTTAACTGTAAAAAGTCTTTTATTTTGTCATCTCATGCATTCCACAAACATAATTTCAGATATACATTTGATTGGGGGCATAACTTTACCATCGTTGACCTTCTTAGACAGCCTTCTATAAATGATCATTAAAGGGATATCATAGTAGTAGTAGAGAGAGAGAGATAGTCCTGCATCATAATTTGAGTGAGGAATAGGGTTTTACCTGTGAGAAAGAGAGAGAATGGCTTTGTCTGGGAAGCTAGAAACTTATGTAGAAATAAAGGCTTCTGCAAACAAGTTTCATGAAATGTTCACGAGCAAACCACACAAGATCAAACATGCAAGTTCTCATAATATTCAGGGATGTGAGTTGCACGAAGGAGATTGGGGCACCGTCGGCTCGATCATCTTCTGGAATTATGTTCATGGTTAGCCTAATCTATTATTATTATTCTATTGTTTGCATTGCCTAAAAAAGTAAATTTTCAAGAGGTAGAATTCAACTTTATTAGAAAAAAGAAAATCAAACATAGCACTTGCTACCATCCGGATGAAGCACCGGGAAGAATCAAACTAAAATGTATTCTACTGTTGTCTAAGATATGAATTTTTTGTTAGTATTTTGAATAAAATCAACAGATGGGAAGCCATGTGTAGCTAAGGAGATTATTGAAGCAATAAATGAGGAAACAAATTCCATAACATTCAAAGTAATAGAAGGAGATATTCTCGATGATTACAAGTCCTTCAAAGCCACGCTTCAAGTCACTCCCAAAGAAGATGGAAGCGTCGTGCATTGGACTTTAGAATACGAAAAACGACATGAAACTGATCCAGATTGTCGTACTTTGCTACAGCTTGCCATCAATGTTTCGAAAGACCTCGACAATCACCTGATCAATCAGGCCTAAAATTGTAAGTTTTATATGTGATATTATATGAGTGGTTTTAATGATGTTTAGTTTGCAAGACAACATTCAATAAATGATCTGTTATGTGATATCTCGCTTGTAGCATGAGTTGAATAATGTAAAATATCATGTTTCTAAGTAAACATTGTTCTTGATGTCAACTATTTTATGCTTCGTGGTAAAAATTATACCTCTCTCTCTCTCTAAATTTCAAAGATTTTTAGCTGTCGCATATACTGTTAAATGAAACTTTTTCTTGATTGCAGAGCTTCATTTTTTAGTTATTTGCCGTGAGAGTATTGATTACAGATTCATGTGCTTTTTATTTAATCCATAATTAATTGTACAAAAATTAATTTGGTAATGATAATGAGCAAATGGATTTCAACCTTGAATCCACTACAGCGTGAAAATCTCCAAAGCAAATATATTTTAGATGTAAAAAGATAGTCATCCGTAAAATAAATAATAATAAATTTTTAATAAAGATTTATTAAATTTTTAATAAATTTAGTAACTTGAAATATTTAATAAATTTTTATTGCATAAATGAAAGGATTTTTTCTCATTAAAGTAAACAAGCTAATATTAAATATTAGTTACGGGATAATAAATAATAAAATGACAAGTGTGATTAAGAAATGATAATATTGTCCATAATATTATAGACAATTGGTCCCATAATTTTGGGCAAAGTGCAATTTGACTCCAAACTATGGTGAAAAGGGTCATTTTCACCGTAAACTTTGATAATGACAAAAAACAACCGTAATGTATGGATAATGGGTAATTAACCCTCTACCGTGCCATTTTCTATTAAAATGACATGTTTTCGTCACGTACCCTATATTACCTTTAAACCCCTTGCACTGCGTCTGCGAAGAGCTCCATCGACGATGAGCTCTCTCCCCATCGTCCTCGTCTTCGCTCTCTTTCTCTCTCCTTCCCTCACTCTCTCTCCCGACCTTTTGACAGATTATGCACCGAGAATGTGTCCTTTAGCCGCGGCGGTTTCTGATCACTCGCTGACAAGTTTTCCGTTGATACATTTATTTGCTTCTTTCCTTGTTTTCTTCCTGCAGCTTGGAAGTTGTGATGAATGATTTTGATTTTCAGCATCTGTCTGTAAGTTGTGAGAGGAATGGAATTCGTTGGTGCTAAGATTTTTTTATTTGCAAAATTCTTCTTTAGCTGAAGCTGAACTCTTTTCCGTTTGTTTTAGGTTTAATCCTCCTCTGATAACATCGGAAATGAAAACTCAGAACAAATTCGTCGCAATATATCTTGAAACAAACAGATTATACCTGCGGCTTTTGTCTCTGTACAGACGGAATTCAGATATAGTCATTGATCGGAGAAGCTTAATCTGGAAAAAAAAAACATGGTTGACTGAATAAGCCAAATATCATACGCTTGATTTCGATTCGAGTAAGAGAAAACTAACGACTTGAAAAAAAGTCGAATAAATCTGTATCGATTACAACCTTAAAGCTCTTCGATTTGAGAAAATCCTCAGCAATCTTTGGGTGCTTGCAACCTGCAGGGAAAAAAAAAAGCAAATAAATCTTACAAACTAGGCGAAATAAATAAACATCTCGAAATTTTGTTCCCTTGTGTCCATATTTTCCTTTTGTTTTTGGGAAACCAAGCAGAAGAAAAGAAAATTGATCTAATCAAGAAAACTACTTTTATATCTAGGTTAGACTCCTCACACATCAATCTACTTCTTTTGTACTTCCTCTACGTAAGTGCTTAGTTACATCAAAAGAACCATAGTAACGATTTGTAAATGGTTTGTTCTTGAGTGAGGTTTTCTTGCAAATATGAAGTTTAACCAAATCCAAGTCCTCTACAGCCAATTGTTCACTTTCCTATGCTTATCAGCATTTTTCTTCATTAGTTGTGACATTGCTGTAAATTCTCTTTGAAGTGTCGTAAAAGTGATTCTCTTTGCTGCAACTATATTCATTTGCAGATACTGAAGATATTCCAGAAAACATAATTTAAAATTTCAAAATTTCAGAAGTTCTACCACATCACACAAGCAACCTCTCACAATGTTCAGGGATGTGAGCTACACGAAGGCGATTGGGGCACTGTCGGCTCAATCGTCTTCTAGAATTATGTTCTTGGTTTGTCTAATCTTTGATTACTTTGCTTAAAAGTCAAAGTTTTCAAGAGCTATAATTCAAATTTGAGAAAGAATTCTAACACAAGTAGTTTGCAGCACTTGCTTCCACCCCACAAGATTTCTTTTTTAAAAATGCGCATGGTTTTAAGAATCAAAATAAAACACATTCTATTGTTGTCTAATATATAAATTTTTTTTTGTGATTATTTTATATAAAATCAACATATGGTGAGCCTTGTGTAGCACAGGACATTGTTGAAGCAATAGATGTGAAACGAATTCCATAACATTCAAAATAATAGAAGGAGATCTTCTCAATGATTACAAGATCTTCAGAGCCACGCCTCAAGCCACTCCCAAAGAAGATGGATGCATTGTGCATTGGACTTTAGAATACGAAAAACAACATGAAACCATGCAGGATTCTTATAACTTGCTGCAGCATCAAAGTTTCGAAAGACCTCGGGAATTACTTGATCAATCAAGCCAAAAACTGTAAGTTTTATATGTGATATCATATGTTGATTTTAATAATGTCTAGTTTCAACTATATTCATTTGCAGATACTGAAGATATTCCAGAAAACATAATTTAAAATTTCAAAATTTCAGAAGTTCTACCATATACTACTTGAAAGGGTTTCATTCCAATTGATGAATATATGATGAGTTAAGGTGAATTCGTTTCGTACTTTGTTTGTTGACATATCAATTGTATAAAGTCTTTGACATCATTTCTCAAATTTAGCCATTCCCATTGAGAAGTAATCATTGTTATAGTCCTGTAATTACTGTGTCCATCTGGAAGAACATAATGAAGTTACTTTATGATAATGGTCGTCTTTTATGAATAATAATATTATTCTATATTTCATACAATTCTCGTTTACTTGTTTCCTTCTTCAGTTTGTCCAACAATGTGCATTCCACCTTTGATAAAGCTAAGTTGGAATTTTGAGATAACTATTTCTTTCCTCTCTTCTTGATAGAGCATCAAATACTGAATTGCTCCTTCCAGGATGGTATAAAACTTCAAAATGTTGCTTAACAACTTGAATAGAAACAATTGCCATTAAGAGTTTTGAGGATTTCGTGTCATTAAATTCTTTAATGCTTTTTTGATCAGTTTTGATGGTTAACTGATTGCCAGACAATTAATTACTGTCTCCATCTCTAGACGGCTTCCATTATTACAGACATCTCCCTTACATATGTGCTAATTTTCTGCATTTTAATGGATGATAACTTCGTATTAAAATATGTGAAGGGATGTGTTTTTCTTGTAACAAAATTAATTGTATAAAACACTATTAGCATCATTTTCTACTATAAAAGGTCTTAAAACTTTTGGTAGAGCGCAATAAAGTGAAAATGAGTTTTTTTTTTTTTAAATCTCAACCAAATCTTAGATTGTCTGTCTTTATTGGATTGTCAACAGAAAGGTTGCAATCAAATGGATTTGGCTGGATCGTGTTTAGATAATAATAATATTAAAATATTATCACGTTAATAACGTTTGATGTTAAATTCTGTATGAATAAATGAGCTTTTTTTTAACTGTAGAAAGAATTTTATGGTAATCTCTTTAGCCCAACAAAACATAACTTAACATATACATTTGATTGGAGACCATACTTGAGAATCATTGACCTTCTTGGGCACCTTTCTATAAATGATTAATGAAGAGATATCGTAGTAGTTGTAGTAGTAGTTGTAGTTGAGAGAGAAATAGAGAGAGAGAGGGAGAGAAGAGGACAGAGAGACCTGCATCATAATTTTGAGTTAGGAAGAGAGTTTTGTCTTGAAGAAAGAGAGAGAATGACGCTGTTAGAGAAGCTAGAAACTCATATAGAATAAGGGCCTCCGTAGATAAGTTTCATGAAATGTTCAAGAGCATTATTATTATTATTATTATTATTATTATTATTATTATTATTATTATTATTATTATTATTATTATTATTATTATTATTATTATTATTATTATTATTATTATTATTATTATTATTATTATTATTATTATTATTATTATTATTATTATTATTATTATTATTATTATTATTATTATTATTATTATTATTATTATTATTATTATTATTATTATTATTATTATTATTATTATTATTATTATTATTATTATTATTATTATTATTATTATTATTATTATTATTATTATTATTATTATTATTATTATTATTATTATTATTATTATTATTATTATTATTATTATTATTATTATTATTATTATTATTATTATTATTATTATTATTATTATTATTATTATTATTATTATTATTATTATTATTATTATTATTATTATTATTATTATTATTATTATTATTATTATTATTATTATTATTATTATTATTATTATTATTATTATTATTATTATTATTATTTTATGGTAATCTCTTTAGCCCAACAAAACATAACTTAACATATACATTTGATTGGAGACCATACTTGAGAATCATTGACCTTCTTGGGCACCTTTCTATAAATGATTAATGAAGAGATATCGTAGTAGTTGTAGTAGTAGTTGTAGTTGAGAGAGAAATAGAGAGAGAGAGGGAGAGAAGAGGACAGAGAGACCTGCATCATAATTTTGAGTTAGGAAGAGAGTTTTGTCTTGAAGAAAGAGAGAGAATGACGCTGTTAGAGAAGCTAGAAACTCATATAGAAATAAGGGCCTCCGTAGATAAGTTTCATGAAATGTTCAAGAGCAAACAACACCACATCACACAAGCAACTTCTCACAATGTTCAAGGATGTGAGCTACACGAAGGCGATTGGGGCACTGTCGGCTCAATCGTCTTATGGAATTATGATGTGGTGATCCCCTAAAGTGGGCCCGAAATCGTTTATCTAAACCTTCAAATCAACATTCGAAGATTTTATGAACTATTTTATGCATTCTTTGATTTTATTTTAATTTCCTTAATTAGTTATTTTATTTAAGGTTGTATTCTGAATTCGTAATTATTATTTAATTATTATTCAAGATTAAGAAAATTAGGGTTTCTCCTGGTTTCTCTTGTGAGAGGATTTTTTTGTTCATTCCCGCATCCCGCTGCGTCATGTGGTATATGAGCTGTTTTCAATTCAGTCTACAATGGCCAGTTCAGGAAGCAATCACGTCCCTAACGTCGTTTAGGAAGTGAGAGTCTTGTGAGCCAGATTTGAGCTCAAGAGGCGGCACCCAAAAACTTTGGAAAAAATGTCGATCAAAATTTCCGGCGTATCGAGCAGCACCTTGAAGACTTGATTGGTCGTTTTGACACCCTAGAGTTTGTTGCCAACAGAAACAGAGATGGTGAGAAGGTTCGTCCGAGAGATGAGACTGCTCAAGGAGAACGCTATGAACTACCTGTTCCTGCGAATAATCTAAAACGACCTATACTCGATTATGAGGTTGATTCAGATGAAGAAGAAGAAGAGGTGGAGACAATGGAAAATCGCTACGGTCGCTACAGCGGCGGCGACTATGGCAGCAGTTATAGCGGCAGTCATGGCAGATTTGGACGTGGTCGTGGCAGATTCGGTGGCGGTCACGGCAGATTTAATAATCATGACTATCATACTATAAAAAACGAGTTTAAATTGAAGGTGGACATCCCTAGCTTCAACGGAAATTTAAAAATTGAAGATTTCATCAATTGGGTTGTTGAGGTTGATTGATTCTTCGAATACATTGAGATTCCATCAGAAAAAAGAGTGAAATTGGTGGCGTGTCGATTGAAAGGCAGAGCTTTTGCATGGTGGGAAAGGCTACAAAACAGGCGCTATCGAGAAGGCAAACAACCTGTTAGAACCTGGACTCGGATGAAGCAATTATTACAGGCGGATTTCTTACCCCCTAATTATGAACAAATTCTCTTCCAACAGTATCAACGTTGTCATTAAGGTATGAGAACTGTGTATGATTATACAGCCGAATTTATGAGATTGGCAGAAAGGAATGACTTGCGAGAAAGTGAAGGGCAACAGATAGCTCGATATTTAGATGGGTTGAAACCTCATATTCGAGACAAAATCAGAGTTCATGTTTTGCGAAGTCTGAATGAATCGATGATCCAAGAGAAACAAGGCAACAATAGTAGGTTTGATTCGAGCAGGCGTACTTACGAGAATGAAGGGTTTCAGAGAAATAATACGAAGAAAGAAAAGTCAGTTTCTAACATCCCAGCTCGCTCAGATTAGACAGAAGATAAATAGATTGGGAAGCGAGTAATAGCCGAAAGTAAAGAAGTGTCAAAATCAACCAACCCTTATGCGAGACCTATCCTTGGCAAATGTTTCCGATGCAATCAGCCTGGTCATCGGTCAAACGAGTGTCCGAATCGGAGAACAATCAATATTGTTGATAGAGATGAGCATGAGCAAGAAATTTGTTGTGAACCCGATGGCGACGATGAGGCGTTTGAAAGGGGGGGGGGGGACGAAGAGAGGGGATAAGAGGCATTCGTGATTCGAAAATTGATGTTCACTCCTAAGCATGAAGATTGCTCCCAGAGACATTAATTATTTCGCACCAGATGCACTATTAATGGTCGACTCTTTGATTTGATCATCTACAGTGGTAGTTGCGAGAATATTATCGGCAGAAAAGTTGTAGAGATTTTACAATTACCATTAGAGAAGCACCATAACCCGTACTCGATTGGATGGATCAAGGCAGCCGAGGAGATTCAAGTGAAACAATGCTGCAAGGTACCATTTTCGATCGGTAAATATACAGATGAAGTGTACTGTGATATAGTGGATATGGATGCATGTCACATTCTATTTGGTAGACCGTGGCAGTTTGACGTGGACGCTCAACACGTAGGCAGGGATAACGTCTATAATTTGACGAAGGACAGGATGAAGTTCACATTACTTTCTCTGAAAGCAAAAAACCGTCCTAAAACTTCTAAAGTAGAGGGACGATCTTTCCTTACTAATACCCAAACGGGTCATGAAATAGAGGAGACGATTAAAGAATCTCGGGAGGCTTATGCACTAATCATACGGCAGATTCTAGTGGTTGGTGAAGAGCATTTGACGACCAAACTACCCCGAGAAGTCAGTCTGTTATTAGAAGAGTTTGCTGACATCATTTCTGAGGAGCTGCCGAGTGGTTTGCCACCTATGAGGGACATTCAGCACCATATCTTTCCTTTCTATCCGGACGTTGAATTGGCATACCCGAAAAACTCGGGGTCGAGTTTTTCTATGGTGGGGGAGAATGATGTGGTGATCCCCTAGATCGGGCCCAAAATCTTTTATCTAAACCTTCAAATCAACATTCGAAGATTTTATGAACTATTTTATGCATTATTTGATTTAATTTTAATTTCCTTAATTAGTTAGTTATTTTATTTAAGGATGTATTCCGAATTCGTAATGATTATTCAAGATTCAGAAATTATGGTTTATCTTGGTTTCTCTTGTGAGAGGGTTTTTGTTCGTTCCCACATCCCGCTGCGTCAAATTATGTTCTTGGTTTGTCTAATCTTCGATTACTTTGCTTAAAAGTCAAAGTTTTCAAGAGCTAGAATTAAAATTTGAGAAATAATTATAACACAAGTAGTTTGCAGCACTTGCTTCCACCCCAAGAATCAAAATAAAACACATTCTATTGTTGTCTAAAATATAAATTTTTTGTGATTATTTTGTATAAAATCAAGCCTTGTGTAGCAAAGGACATTGGAGAAGCAATAGATGAGGAAACGAATTCCCATAACATTCAAAATAATAGAAAGAGATCTTCTCAATGATTACAAGACCTTTATAGCCACGCCTCAAGCCACTCCCAAAGAAGATGGATGCATTGTGTATTGGACTTTAGAATACGAAAAACAACGTGAAACTGTAACGCCCCGAGTTTTCTGAACCCGGTTCGCTACTCAATGCTCGAACATGACTAAGAAATTTTTTTTTTTTTGATTAATTTAAATCTTCACTCGACAGTCAAAATTTGACATTTTTCTAAAAACTCAAAACATTTAAAAATTTGCAGCGGAAACCATTTGAACCACAATGAAGTTATACAAAACTACGAAATGCTGTTGAATTGTTGAGAAACAATCGGCAATTTAAAAATCTAGTTTAAACAGCAAAATACTAGAGAAGTCGCAGAAGTCAAACACATCTGCCGATTGATAAAGTCAACGGAAGAAGCAAAAACAGAAGATAGAGGTTTCTACCGATGACGTCAGCTAGAAGACATCAACCGATCGCAAACGACAAAATACACTCTACATCCTCCGATGACTATACGACAAAAATCCTCCTATATCTACCGATGACGTCAGCCAAAAGACATCAACCGATCGCAAACGACAAAATACACTCTACATCCTCCGATGACTATACGACAAAAATCCTCCTACATCTACCGATGACGTCAACACGCATCTGCCGATGAGTTTACCGAGACATCATCCGATGGACTTTGACCTACACCTTCCGATAGAACAAACCTCATGTACCGGTGACTTTACTGAGACATCATCTGATGACTATTCTTAAGGCATCTTCCGATAGAATTAACCTACATCATCCGATGACTTTTCTTAAGACATCTTCCGATAGACAACAACACAACTTCCTCCAAAAGAAAACAATAAACTTCTACACACATCCACCGATAGCTTTTACCAAAACATCATCCGATAGATAAATTACTCGACTCCTACCGATGGACAAAACAACATGGCAGTAGACTTTACTATAAATCAAGAAAGTCCCGACTATCAAAAGGACTAAAGCATTTTACCAAAAACCATTCAGAGGCAGTTTAAATCATTGCATTGCTCAAATTCAGTAAAAACAACATTATAAAATCAAACAGAACACTAATGTCAGGAAATCTCCAAAACTAATTCAAAAGGTTGCTACCACTACTGTCATGAAAACTCAATGTACTCAGATTGAATCATTATCAACTAGACCTTCACAATCGCTGACATCAGTTAACCCGCCTCATCAGTTTACCAGACCGGAGCATGAATGTACCCCTCCAACCACATCTACTTATCTGTGCACACGGGAAATTCACCTGCAGTAATCTCTTCACCTACATCACAAAACTCATCTATTAGCCTAATGCTAAGCAAGTAAAGCAAGAAATAAAATGTGTACTGGAATGTAAATCCTAAATATGCAGTTTCTACTTTCATTCATCAGTTATGTTGCATTCGTTCACTGGTCTGATGATCCCTGATACAATGGGAGGTGGATCAGTTTTCCCAGGGTATGAATCCATATATTCAATTAAGGGGCTGATTAATTCCCTTAACAGCTGATTTGATCCCTGATACAATGAGAGGTGGATCAATTTTCCCAGGGTATGAATCCGTATGTTCGATTAAGGGGCGGATTAATTCCCTTAAAAGTATACTGTTACAATCTGTTCACATCTCACCATGCTACTTCATGTAAATTCATTTTCGTTTTCTTTCAAAATATGATGCATGGTAACGAAAAAGAAACATTCATTCATGCACACACAAATCCTACTGTTTTGTGATGTAGGCCCGAAAGCACATGCAAACTCTACTTACCTGGTCTCCTAGAAAAACTTGGTTGCAAGCTACTTTGGGTATTACTCAAACCTAAAACCATAGACAGAGCATACATTAAATTTCCTCTAATCTTCATTCTAAACCACTAGAAATCTAAGGAAAACTATTTTGGGAACTCTAGTCATTGTGCATTCCCGATTTCAACTTAAACCGAAACCACCACTCGCTTACCGCCTTCTCAAAACCTCATTTATCATCCCTCCTACCAACGATAGATACAATGTAACAAGAAATAGAAGCAAAACTCACCAAGTTCAGAGGAAATCGCTGGAGGAAGTCGAAGGGGGGTCTCCTATCGCGCTCTGCTAAGCTGAGGAGATGAGAATGGAGAGGAAATGAAATAAACAGTGGCGGCTACTTCATTAATAGTTTCCTTAAATACGTTATCCACCTTTGAATTTCTAATTTTGCCCTTGCCTAGTCATCCTCTAACCCTACATTTAATATTGCCATAAAAATTGTGCCATTAGTTTAAAAAGGAATAGAGAAACGGTTTGATAGAATCGGGAATTCGAAAACCAGAACTGCCCTGTAAACACGATTCAGATTTTTGCTTAAACTTTGAAAATCCATAACTAATTGTATACTCAACAAAATTCAATAATTCAAAATTCTATGAAATCCTTAAAGAGTCTAGTTTAGCATATTAAAATCCATTTATCAAAAACCAAATTCAATAAACGGCAAAAAACCAAAAACTAGAACTACCTTGTATAAACCGATTCTTATTTTTGAACGTTTCAAACCAAAATAATGTTTTCAACCATTTCAATCCATAAACAAGCACCACAATCCAATTCAATGTCAAATAAGCTAAGAATGAGAGAAGAAAACTCAATTTTCGTGCTTAGAAGCTTTACACGATTTGTCTTTCTCATTTATGTATTCATTCTCCTTTTCATTTCTTTCCTATTTGTTTGCTTTTTTGCGCGTCTACTTAGTCACTCACTTACTAAATTCTTACCTTCAAGATAAAATTGTGAGGAGATGGAAGAAAACTCGTCGCGGGGAGAAGAAAATCGAGGGTTTGGCTTCGGCAGAGAGAGAGTGTGTGTTATGTTGTTTTTTATTTAAATCCAAAAACTTAACTCATTTTAACTGTAACACCCGGCATTTTGGTCATGTAATAATCTGTTGAATTATTGTATGGATTTAAATTGCCATAAATACGATAACAACTTCATTGTAAAATGTTGGAGCATTTAGTGAGGGGAGATCCTAACTAATGTGTAACTAACTGAACACTAAGTTTAGAATGCATGGAAGGGTAAATTAGGGAGAAATTAAGGTTGGTCGGAGATTGCCAATGGTTGAGTGACATCCGGCAACTTGTTGAAGAAGCTAAGTTCCTCCTCCTACGTGAAACCCTCTTCATTTCACTTCTCTGCTCTCTCTCCATTCTCTTCTCGGCATTCTCTCTTCCAGTCGACAATCAGCCATCGAAGCTACTTCGATCTCCTCGACTCCTTTCTGTTTTTCTACTAGGGTAAGCATCTTTTAAATGCTAACAAGTTTGGACAAGTTTAAAGTGAGTTTTTGTTGGAGTGAAGAATTGTGATACTTTGGTAAAACTCACTGTTTTTTTGGATGAAAACACACCGATTTGTTTTCTAAGGGTTTGAATGAGTTTGAAACAAATTCTTCTAACTGATTTGTTAGCATTTGCAGCTTGTTTATTTTCTGAACGTGCATGTACAGGTTCGAGCATTTCTGAGACGTTCAGGACTATCAACTCTGCAGCAATAGGTAAGTTCATATCTATAGGTTGGCCCTTAAGGTCCTACATCACGGAGACTCTAGGTTTTCTTCTGTCGGGAGGTTTTGGGTAGAGAAAGTTAGAGTTAAGTTCTGAGTTATCTGTTTTCTCTCTAGATTCTGTTGTATTATTCTGTTAACTGCTGTTTCAAGTTAAGCACTGTGAAAGTTCATGCATACACGATTTTCTAAAAGTTCATGCAAAACTGTTTTCTGTACACAGTTTTGAAGTTAAGCAAGATAAAAATCTGACTGAAATGTACCGGTTAAGTGCGGGACCGGGACTGGCCTCCAGATCTGTTTCTGTACTGTACTGTATTACTGTTTGTGCCTGATAGTGCACCCATTGTTCTCCAGTTCCCCTATAAGCCTCACTTATACCCCTCTGCCACTGAAACGTAATGTTCTGTACAGTCACTGTATTTCTGAAAACCGCATGCATAGAATTTTGCATCACTGCATATTTGTTATGTTCTTACTGAGTTTTAGACTCATAGGTGAACTCCCTGATGTAGGTACTGAGCCTGAAAATGAGGACTTTATGCCTCAGTCTGATGAATAGGTGGCTTGTGGATCGAGCTCATGGGGGTGTGGTTGCTGCAGCCAGACAAATTCTGTCCCGAGGTTTAAATTTTTAAAGTATAGTCTATATCTGTAAAGTTTTCTGGAAATTCTGGTTTTGTTGTAAAAACTCTGTAAAAACTTCTGTTTTTGAGAAATTATGCAAATATATGTTAGGTTCATTACTGATCCTCAGATTTTAAAATAATGTACAGATTCTGACGTCTAAGTTTTAAAAAGTGCTGTATTTGACAGTTGAATTCATGTTCTGAATATTCTGAGATTGTTTGGAGTATTATCTGTTAGTTTGTGCGTGGATGACTTCTGGTTTTGGAACTATCCATGCAGTCTGTTTCCTTTGAATCTGTTAATTGTAAAGTGTGCTCTACATCCTTGTGTAGAATCGGGCATTGAAGGTTTATAACTTTCATGCTTTCTGATTGTGCTGTATTTGACAGTTGAATGATGTTTTAAATGTTCTGAAATGTTTTAGAATATTTTCTTGTTTTAAGGTTTGCATGGATGGTCTTGAATTCTAGAGCTATCCATGCAGTTTGTCATTCTTAAATCTGTCAGTTGAAATCTATCATCTGCAAAGTGTGTTTCAAAAATCTTGTTTTGAATCGAGTTTTGAAGGTTTGAAACTCTTATGCCTTCTGTTTTGATGCTCCCTGCCCGTATGTCTTTCTGTTAAAAATTGTCAAACTCTACCCCTTTTAGACTGTATCATCCGATCACGTCCACTGCTGTTTAAGTGTATATCCACCGGTGACGTCATCCACATCCACCGCCCAGTTCAATTATCTCATCTGATGACGTCTTCATCTCATCCGGTGTTGTCTGTTGTCTGTATCTTCCGGTTGACGTCATCCATCTTCCGGCTGACGTCATCACCTCATCCGATCTCATCTGCTGTCTGTATCTTCTGGTTGACGTCATCCATCTTCCGGCTGACGTCATCATCTCATCCGAATTCCGTCTGCTGTCTGTATTCTCCACCTTACGTCACCCATCTTCCAGCTGAGGTCACCACCTCTTCCGCCCAGTTTTACTCAGCCTCTTCCGCTGAATACTGTTCGTCTTTTGTCGTATCTAAATCCACCGATAGCTTTAATCTTCCGCCTGACGTCATCCTTACTTCTGTCTTTGCAAATGCATCTTCCGCCTGACGTCAGCTCACATCTTCCGCCCAACAGTATTTTATTGGTTTCTAAACTAAGTCTTCCGCCTGACGTCAGCTCACATCTTCCGCCCAACAGTATTTTATTGGTTTCTAAACTAAGTCTTCCGCCTACGTCTTCCTGTTTTATTCTATTTCAATGTTTTATCGCCCATTTCTATTTTCTATTTTTACCTTTTCTCTTCTATTATTCATCCCCGATTGTCTATGGTTTCTGTTATACACTGTAGCCTTCCACAATATGTTTCTTCTCCAATTTAAGTTTCTCTTTAATATCCCTGTCTTCCTGCTTGTCTTCTGTCACTTTGTTGTATTCTGATTCCTAATTGTTCTCCGTCTACATTCCTGCATTTTGGTTCTCTTCTGCCATCCTTCATTGAAACCCGTTTTGCTTTCAAACCATAGAACATCTTCTCTCCCTCTGTGTATAGTTTTGTAAATGTTCAGTCTGTTTTGAAAAAAAAAAATAGTCACCGTTTTCCGTTAAATGTCCAGTGTGACGGCTTGGCTCTCGAATTTTGATCGGGATCCGGTTCCGGGCTGTCACATTAACCCACTTATTTCAACTCCACTTTATAATTTATAACATAAATTTCATATCTCTTTTTAATTTTTACCATATATTTTTATCAAAAAATCTCAATCTCTTAATATCACCAAATAAGATAATTAAATTTAATAAGGTATGTACATAAATATTTTTAAGGAGCTGATAAAATTTTCGGGTGTTACAGCTAAAGCTACAAATTGCTATAACATTCATTCGAACAACAAGAGTTTTGTAATAACCAAGATTCATTTGAATTGCTTGGTGATTCGTTTTATTTTTCTCTTTTTTTTTTATAAACAGAGTGAAAATAATAAAAACCTCAATAACGCCCTATTCTTGAAGTCAAACAAATTTAATGGTGACAACTTCGTAAAATTCGATCCGCATAATTTATTATGCATCTCATAATTGTTATATATTTTTCAATACAATAAGAATATGTGTAATCAAAATTATCCGTCGACATAAATTGAATTCAACCATAATTATCATAATAAATTATTCAAACAAAAACAAGTTATCCAAGCAAACAATAAAATCATTGTAACAGGTACTCTTTCTCCTAACCAAAATGAAATCATAGCTTATAAAAGTAAAAGACATAATCATATTAATCATAGACATTATATATTCAAAACTGGAAATATATCATTAAACTTATCTGCAATGCAATACGCCGTCATTTCTTCTTTTCACTTTCTTCTCTAAATTTCTCTCTTAAGCCCTTTTAGGCCTCTTGTTCGTCTCCCTTCGGTCTCTATTCTCTGGAGCAAAAAGTGCTTTCTTTTAAAATAATCCTCCTCCCCAAGATTTTCTCTTTCCTTATCTAATCAAAATATTTAATTTAGATTAGATCATCTTTTTTCTCTCGAAATCTCGTTGTTTTCTTATTCTTCTCTCTATCTAGAATCTCCCTTTTGCAACTTCCAACTTTTAAAATCTATTTGCTTCTTAAAATCTGCTTGCATCATCACCAATCTACAAAAAATATCGATTTTGAATAAATATTTCGTTAAAATGATCCAAAATATATATTTTATGCAAATCCGATGCTACACGTAATATCTCGTTGTTTTCAATATTATTCTCAAAATAAGTTTTCCTTTAGAAAGTTTGTGTGTGCATGTCATAAATTAAAAATTTCTCAAACCACCAAAGTCTTATTATATCATACTGAATTTAATATTTTATATTCTAATTCTACCAACTCTTTTGACTAACTCAGAGATTTAGAGACATAAGATTAAAAGACTTAATTATTGCCATAAGTATTAAGGATTGTTTTTATTTTTTATTTTTATATTTCTTTGTTGACCTTTCTTCAAGTCACACTATCTTTTTACGCTATTGAAAACATTGGTGATGAAGGCTTCCATTACTCAGTAATGTGTGTAACATCCGAAAAATTTTATTTAGCGTGCGTGACCTTAGTATAGATGAGTTGGGATACTTGGATATTAAAGTGAGAAGGTTTTGAGTTTGAAGTAAAGGGAAGAAAAGAAGTTTGACAATTCAAACCAAAAAGGGTTTGAAAAGTCAAAAAGGAGATGTTGAAAATTCAAAGGAATATGGACCAATAGGAAGCTAGTCCTTTAATGAATTTCAATTTGAAAAGTTGGGGTTTAAAGGAGCATGTCACGTTGAAGGGAAGCTAAAGGTATAAGGGGGGGTTTTTTTTATAAAAATTAAAAAGAGTTGTGGAGGAAAAGAAAAAGTGGAAAATAGATTAGGTTAAAAAGGTGATTTTCTTTTCTTTCTTCCTTCATCTTCCATCGACTGAGCTTCCTCCATTGCAGCACCTTCCCTTGTTCTCCTCATCAAGGGTTTGCAAGGTTTTAAGGTAAAAATGAGTGGGTTTTGATTTTTATGCAAATAGGTGAAGGTTTTTGTTAGTTTTAGGGTGTTTTGGTTGAATTTAGTGAGGGTTTGAAAACCCTAGTTTATGGATTCCGAAAATTTCATTCCCTTGGGTGATTTTATTTCTCTTTTGATCATTTAATCCCTAATTATGTTAGTTTAGGTTGTTTGGATGGTTAAATTAAAGATTGGAAGAGAGTTACATGAAAACCGGTTTTTAACATATAGGTCACCGGTTCTGGTCTGAGCATTTCGGTTTGGCCAAGTGATTTGTTTGGTTAATTTAAGCATTTCAATGGATAGTAGACATGTAGAGGTTCGCGGATTGGGGTGGCACATCAAAATCCATTGAAAAACGAGAAAGTTATGGCCATTTGAATTTGGACGGTAGAATTTGCATAAAAATCGAGTTTGAGTGTTTAGGTTGTGTTTGTTTGGTGTAGTTGATTTCTTTAGAATTCCCTAGGATGTTACTATGTTAAGTCTCCGTTATTTTAGGTGATCGAGCGTGTAATTTGGTTGAACGAAGTAAGAGAGAACGAACCAAGACACCAGGTAAGTAGAGGATTGTGTGTTTTGTTGCCTTCGGGCCTACACCACAGAACGGTAGGGATGTTTGTTTGTTTGGTTGTTTGGTTGTTGTGTTTTATTTTATGTTGTGCATTGTGTGGCATGCGCCAGGATTTTTGAACCACGAAAAAATGAAATGTGAGCATGGGTGTATAGAAATAACGAGAAATGCATCGTGATCCCGAGTAGGGTTGCCTTGCCGGGGAGTACTGCTCGTGGAGCGCCTCTGGAGGGTCCCTGCAAGGGATGCATTGCACTAGGCAGTGATAGCGAGTAGAGTTGCCTCGCCGGGGAGTAGTGCTCGTGGAGCACCTCGGGAGGGTCTCTACAAGTGTTATGTTGTGATAATAATAGACTGAACAGTGATATCGAGTTGGGTTGCCTTGCCGGGGAGTAGTGCTCGTGGAGCACCTCGGGAGGATCTCTATGAGAGATGCACTGTGATAAGAGATTGAGCCATGATATTGAATAGAGCTGCTTCGCCGGGGAGTAGTGCTCGTAGAGCACCTCGGGAGGGTCTCTATGAAAGATGCACGGTAAAAGATTATTAAAAGGAGAATGTAATTGAAACCATCCTAGAGTGTAGAAGTTGCATTTTGTTTGGTTGCATCTTGTTTGGTTGCATTTGTTATCCCTACTTACTAAGCGTAAGCTTACTGTGTGTGTGTGTTCTGTGGTGTAGGTGGCGGAGCATTTACAGGTGAGCTTGAGAGCAAGGATCAGGACTAGGAGCAGTCGGAGATCCACGGAGCTCAATGGTGCGGGCAATTTGTCGGGGCGCTTAAACCTGGTTCTCGGAGGTGTGCTTGGTAGTTAGGATTGGATATTTGGTGGTTAGTTTTGTGAGATTTTGTTTTGTAGTTGGATATGTTTTAGTTAGTTTGGTTAGACCGAATTGGTGTAAATAGTTATGGGTTGATTCTGGAGTGGATTGGGTTAAATTGTGGTTTTAAATGTTTGTTTTCCAGGTTTTCGGATTTAGAAACTTTTAGCTGTTATATTGTTGGTTTTGTTAAAAATGTCTATAAAGTCGGGTTCGTTTGATATACATTTTGTTATCCGTTTTAAGTCGATTTCTCAAACTTTTTACCGGACTTGAAGATTTGGGTGTCGGGAATGTATGGTTAAAATTTTAGAAATTTTGGAAGTGTTTTGCTTGGAGACAAATGAAGAAAATTCAAAAAATTCGGGTTTGGGCGTTTTTGGGGGGAAAAACAGCACGTGTGGCGATCGATCGCCACTGGGCGCCAATCGATCGCCCACGGGACGCGTTTTGGGTAAAAAAACAGAGCGGGTGGCGATCGATCGCCGCGGGGCGCCGATCGATCGCCCATGGCACGCGCAGGGCGCGCCGGGCGCGCGCGGCCCTCAGCAGCTCCCCAACTTATTTATTTTTTATTTTTTTTTAATTTTTCTTATTTCCAACATATTTTAACCCGACATTTTTCGACATATTTTAAACGTATTTTGGGCACATTTCCCAACAAATTTCGAGGGTTCGACAAACCCGAAAATGAGTCGTTAATTTATCAAAAAAAAATTTCAAATGTCGTTTTAAACGTGGGATAGCTTAGCAACGTAGCGTGGTGGGTTCGGGAGTGTTACAGTGTGACTACAAAAAAATAATATACTCATATGATAAATAAGAGAAGTATAATCAAGGATGTTGCGATGGAATTCCTTTCTAAGTCCCTCTTTATTTTATTTTCCACCCATCGAGTATCCAAAAGACCCAGTCGAGATTAAAAATGAAATGGGAATTGCAAACTAATTTTTTTATTTTTTTTTATTTTTTAGTATTTTTTATTTTTTTTATACTCCCAAACTTATCTTCTTTTATATCATCTACATGAAATCTTTGTTTATGCGAAGGTTACTAACTAGTCTACCCTCTTTCGCTCCTCCTGGTCAAGTTATGAATATTCTACTTGGCTCCCTTGCAACGATTCATCCAATGATCTTTTTGTTTGCAAACTTGTTTGTAGATAAGTTAACACCCTTAATCCAAATCTCTTCAAATTTCCAAATCTTATCCTTCTATTTTCCCCAAAATTTAGAAACATCGCTTCATTAAGGTTTACCCTCATAGTTTCTCGAACACTGATGTTTCTACTCTCATCCTGGAGGCAAGCCTCATGTTTGTGGTTTTTAACTTAAACTGTATCAACTATAGGCTCACAACTTAACTCTCATATCCTTGAACGAAAATTTTTCACTATCTCCTACCTTGCTCTATATCCCTTGATCGAGCAGCACTAAATGCCTGACGCACCTACTATTTATTTGTCATCCTTAACTTCATTAAATCTTTTCGCGTATCGGAAATTTTTTTTTATTGATTAGTCCTTTAAGATGGTACTCATTTCCTAGAGAACGGCTGATTCCAATAACTCAAATATCACCTTGCATATAGCTAGGATTCTTTACTGTCTCTAAGTCAATTAACTTTCCAAACCCAATTAGATCTCTCTATTTTCTTCACTGCTATTTGTCCATATGAACACTCTTATGCAATACTCAGACCTTACATCGATCAATCACATGCTCCAAGATTATCAAAGTTAAGCCACCTCCCATATCCTCACAACAATCAATTCAAGTTGAAATCTTGAACATAGTCTCCATCAAGATGCTTCTCACTTCATGTGAATCTGAAATATACGAATTTCTGTTATCTTCCTTATTCACTTAAACTTACAAATTGTACCTTGACAATCTAGAGTATCCCTAATTCATTTCAATCAAAAACCCTAAGAGTTCGTCAATTAGGGTCCAGTTATATCTAATTCAATATTATATCTCATAAGTTGTATCCCTCTAATGGTAACAATATTTAAATGTGCACAACTCATCGCAGTTAGACTAGGTTATTCATCTTGATGCAAAACTCTCTCCTTTATTTAAGGTCTACATCGTCCTATATTTAGCCTACTGGATTCTCACAATTAACGCACCAGAATGCAACTCACGTACCTTCCCCAACGGTTATCAACTCAGCCCAATACAATTTCCAACCGATCATCCCATTCCCAAAATAATGGCGTACCTGATGTTCTCGTAAATTGGTAAGCGACACCCAACCCTATAAGAGTAAGGTCTTGAAGAAAACTTTCGTGAGGCTTCCATACTACATCCAGTAGTCCTTGACCATATGACCTTATTCGTTACGTCAGACCTATCCTACATTCTGACACTTAATACACTAAGTTTTAATATCAACTAAAACGTAAGGTCCTCAACCCTTCAATCGTTCATAGCTCTCAGGTCAATATTTCCTACGCAACTTCAATTTCAGAACATTCTGACAATATCCGAGTGAATTCTCCTTGTGGTGTATCCATAAATCTCCTGGGCATCATATTTTTTTTTTAAAGATCATCCTTATATCCCTGTAACGCCCCTGAACCTACCCCGGCTCGGTGCACTACTTTGCTAACCAATCCCACGTATAAAACGACGTTTCAAATAATTTTTGATAAAATTTTGACTCAATTTTTTGGGTTTTTTGAACCCTAGAATTTATTAGAAAACGTGCCCAAAAAACGTGCAAAACGTATCAGAAAAGATCGGTTTAAAACATAGTAGAAATAGGAAATTTAAAAAAAAAATAAAATTTTTCTTGCGAAGCGCCGCGCGCGCAGGTGCCGATCGTTCCGCGCACAGCGCCGATCAATCGACTGTGACGACCCCAACCTGGCCAGGGCTGCCACGGAGTTGCCGTGACGTAGACTTAACATAAGACCTCGACATTTCTTATTAGAAGTTCTCCCTTACCTTTTCCATATATATATTTTTTTTCTTTAAATCACATCCTAACTAATGGAGAATCATTCAATTAAAGCTGGCAGCAATCGGCCTGTGAGGGAGAGCAAATTCGCCCAAATAGAAAAGTATCGTAGGCGAGTTATTAACATTCAATTTCCCTCGGGTTTCTACTAATTGAGAACCGGCCGACGTTAACATACTCAGAATCTGACGACAAAAACGTCCTCAGAATCTGCTGGCGATAACATACTCAGAATTGGGCTACGTTATCGTCCCCAGACTCGGACGATATTATCGTCCCCGGAATACCCAGATCTATTCGTCCACACAGACTACTTCGTCTACGTGACTTATCGTCCACACAGACTACTTAACTTACTCGTCCACGCAGACTATTTAACTTATTTGTCCACACAGACTACTTTGTCTACGTGACTTATCGTCCACACAGACTAACTACTCGTCCGCAGACTACTAACTTACTCGTCCACGCAGACTACTTAACTTACTCGTCCACGCAGACTACTTAACTTATTCGTCCACACAGACTACTTTGTCTACGTGACTTATCGTCCACACAGACTACTTTGTCTACGTGACTTATCGTCCACACAGACTACTTTGTCTACGTGACTTATCGTCCACACAGACTACTTAACTTATTCGTCCACACAGACTACTTAACTTACTCGTCCACGCAGACTATTTAACTTATTTGTCCACACAGACTACTTTGTCTACGTGACTTATCGTCCACACAGACTACTTAACTTACTCGTCCACGCAGACTACTTAGCTTATTCGTCCACACAGACTACTTTGTCTACGTGACTTATCGTCCACACAGACTACTTAACTTATTCGTCCACACAGACTACTTAACTTACTCGTCCACGCAGACTACTTAACTTATTCGTCCACACAGACTACTTAACTTACTCGTCCACGCAGACTACTTAACTTACTCGTCCACGCAGACTACTTAACTTATTCGTCCACACAGACTACTTAACTTATTCGTCCACACAGACTACTTAACTTACTCGTCCACGCAGACTACTTAACTTATTCGTCCACACAGACTACTTAACTTACTCGTCCACGCAGACTACTTAACTTATTCGTCCACACAGACTACTTAACTTATTCGTCCACACAGACTACTTAACTTATTCGTCCACACAGACTACTTAACTTATTCGTCCACACAGACTACTTAACTTACTCGTCCACGCAGACTACTTAACTTATTCGTCCACACAGACTACTTAACTTATTCGTCCACACAGACTACTTAACTTACTCGTCCACGCAGACTACTTAACTTATTCGTCCACACAGACTACTTAACTTACTCGTCCACGCAGACTACTTAACTTATTCGTCCACACAGACTACTTAACTTATTCGTCCACACAGACTACTTAACTTACTCGTCCACGCAGACTACTTAACTTACTCGTCCACGCAGACTACTTAACTTACTCGTCCACGCAGACTACTTAACTTACTCGTCCACGCAGACTACTTAACTTACTCGTCCACGCAGACTACTTAACTTACTCGTCCACGCAGACTACTTAACTTACTCGTCCACGCAGACTACTTAACTTACTCGTCCACGCAGACTACTTAACTTATTCGTCCACACAGACTACTTAACTTATTCGTCCACACAGACTACTTAACTTATTCGTCCACACAGACTACTTAACTTATTCGTCCACACAGACTACTTAACTTATTCGTCCACACAGACTACTTAACTTACTCGTCCACGCAGACTACTTAACTTACTCGTCCACGCAGACTACTTAACTTATTCGTCCACACAGACTACTTAACTTATTCGTCCACACAGACTACTTAACTTATTCGTCCACACAGACTACTTAACTTACTCGTCCACGCAGACTACTTAACTTACTCGTCCACGCAGACTACTTAACTTACTCGTCCACGCAGACTACTTAACTTACTCGTCCACGCAGACTACTTAACTTATTCGTCCACACAGACTACTTAACTTATTCGTCCACACAGACTACTTAACTTATTCGTCCACACAGACTACTTAACTTATTCGTCCACACAGACTACTTAACTTACTCGTCCACGCAGACTACTTAACTTATTCGTCCACACAGACTACTTAACTTACTCGTCCACGCAGACTACTTAACTTATTCGTCCACACAGACTACTTAACTTATTCGTCCACACAGACTACTTAACTTATTCGTCCACACAGACTACTTAACTTATTCGTCCACACAGACTACTTAACTTATTCGTCCACACAGACTACTTAACTTACTCGTCCACGCAGACTACTTAACTTACTCGTCCACGCAGACTACTTAACTTATTCGTCCACACAGACTACTTAACTTACTCGTCCACGCAGACTACTTAACTTATTCGTCCACACAGACTACTTAACTTACTCGTCCACGCAGACTACTTAACTTACTCGTCCAATGTCGATTATGACTAAAATATTTAAGATACGACACAATTCACAGAACGACTACATGGATCGCTCGAAAAACCGAGCTAATCCTTATGGTTTAAAATACCTAAAATTATCAAATATTATCCAACCAATTTCTTAACACAGATATTAAACTTAAACGCGGAATTTCCTAAAATATCACCAAAACAATTACGTTCATCAACACAACACCAAGCCTTCATTCACTATAAAATCCCCAAAATATCAGACCTCCCTATAATCCTAAAATCCATAACATTCCTAACATCAAACTAATGTGCACCTATTTACAACAAAACAACATGGAGCACAACCACGGGTCATCATGCCTAGCCAAACACTCCCCGCTACCACGAGCACCATCCATCGACCACTATTACTTGACATCGAGAGGAGGTTCCTCACCTTCGCTCTCGTCACCTACATCATACAATATAAACATTAAGCCTTATGCTTAGTAAAGGAATGCATTATACTTAACATGTACATGAATGCATGAATTCATAAAGCTCATTCATTTACTTGTTCTTATTCATTTACTTGTTTTTATTCATTTACTTGTTCATATTCTTTTTCTTTTCAGTTGACATGATGAATTAAGGCGGGGATTGTGCCAGGGAGTAGGCCATGTACGTGTACATTGCCCTTTCGGTCGACATCATGGTCCATCGCGTTGACAGTGACATTAGTTTTGTTGTTATGGCCATACGGTCCTAACCCACACTTAATTGTTACCTTTTCTTTACATATATCATGCATGAAAACATTTTATATATCACTTTAGAAAAACATGATGCATGAGGAATTTACGAATAACATATCATCAAAACATATCATCAAACAGTTCACAACGTACATTGACATACTTTAGTCACAACGAACCTAACAAATTGCTAATAACTAACATCCTAAGCTACCCGACTCATTAAACCCCACAATCAGAAAATCATCATCAAAGCACAAAAATCTAGCATTGACATGATGTAAGGCCTTAAGGGCCGGAAACCTAACATCCACTTACCTGGTGTCCGTAGCAAGCCGAGCACCGTCAAAGAGGTCGTCTCCACCTAAGGCATTTCACAAGTAGAGGCATTAAAGTAGATCCTAAATAAATAATTTCCAAACTTAAACTAAGCTCCTAGCTAAGACTATTCTCCCTAAAACTTCTATTTTTCTCCATTCGGGCATTTCATCGAACATGTTGTGTTCACCATAAACCAAACTCCATTAATGGAGGTTTTACAACTCTCAACAACCAAAAATCTAACCTAAATCCATCAATAACCATAATTTCACATAACTATCTCCAATAATCGTAAATACATCGTCAAATGGCATTAACTTGAACATTATAACAATTTCTTACCAAACTCGGAGATTTCTAATAAAACCCTAAACCAAAATGTAACGACCCTAACACTGTACCTAATTTTCCCGTATTATTTTTTTTATCCTAATAGACTTTAATTGCATTTAAGAGGAATTAAAACTTGTGAAGTCGTAATTGAAATCGGAATAGAAATTGTTAACAACATTCGAATCTATTTTGAAAACTATTTAATAAAACTTTAAAACAATTAAAAGAAAACATAATAAAAACTTAAAAACAATTGAAGCAGTGGAAACCGACAAAAAAAGGGGGCAAAAGGGGCAATCGCCCCCTAAAATTAAGGGGCGATCAATCGCCCAAAACAGGCGATCGATCGCCAAGTCCTCCGGAATAATTTCCAGAGGACGCCTCCCTCTTTTCCTTTTCTTTTCTCTTCTTTCCTTCTCTTCCTGCATAACCCTACAATTATAAATACAACTTAACTAATGCTTTAACACAATTCCAATGTACACCGCAACCTTACATTTCAACATCAAACCACTCGAGACGCATTTAACACAAAATACGTTTGTACTAAAACGAACTACATGGATATGTTTAAAAACCGAACGTTTCCCTAATACCAAACATTTACAAAACAAGTTCCAAAACGTTTAAAACTTCAAAACATAAACCTATCCACTATCCAGAACCAAACATCCTAAAATGTTTCTAACTATACAATAATCCAACAATCGACCCAATTCGCCCAAAAACCCTCAAAATACCTAACTGTTACCCCCACGGGTCAAAATACACGTCGACTGCCCATGCACACCACCGCAGTCGTTCTTCTTCAACCATCCTTACATCGGGTGGAGGAACATCATCCTCACCTGCTTCAATATCACCTACACCATACAGACAACTATGAGCTAAAGGCTCAGCAAGTTTCGTAAATGCAATGCATGCCATGCGTATGAGTTTCATAATCATGCAACATTTTCTTTTTATTACGTCGCAGACAGAATGTCACCAAGGTCTCAGCCTATTAGATAGAGAGGACACATCCCGCGGTCGGACTGCCCTCTTCACCTAACGGGGGGGGGGGGGGGGGGTACACGCTCGCATCTGTAAACAGCCGTGCCTGAGCCCCACCTCGCGTAACCAGATAACAGATTACATAATTTCATTTCGTTCATTCATTTCATTTTCTTAAACACGTGTAGAAATCCATTTTCATGCTATTTTGAAATACGTGATGCATGAACAGTTATAGACATAAAGTAAACAAACATATTAAGTACCATCAAGACAATAAAAGCAATTAAAAGCATATCCTATAAAGGAACTAATCCTAACTACCCAACCTAACATTTAACAAACGATTCTCCAAAGATCCTCGACGCGACATCGACGTACGGTGTACACCTCTAGGCCAAGTAAGTCACGAGAACTTACCTTGTGTGCGCTAAACTTCGAGCTCCGTCCACGAGCGTCGTTTGCCTGAGGGAAAACACAACAATTAACATTAACACGAGATTCAACCGTTAAATGTCCAAACTTAACGAAACCTTAACTAAGGAAATTTTTCTAAAATTCCAACTTAACTCTTTGAGACATTTTATCGAGCAATTCATGCTCGTGAACTTCTAAACTCCATTGACAGAAATTTCCAAACCTCAAATATCCGTTTTTCAACCTAAACGCTGTATACACTCTAGATTTCGTCCAATAACGTTTAATACGTTCAATATACTCACCAATAAAACAAACCTATGAATTTCAAACCCTAATTCGCGTTTTTCACAAAACCCTAAACGAAACACTAACCGTTAAACGCTCCAAAAACTACTAATAATCTTTCTAAAACCATCAAATCTTACCTAGAATCGAGTTTGGGGAAGGAAACGTGAACAACGGAAGACGAACGGAGGACGAATAGTTGACGGAGAGGAGAACGCCGTTAAGAGGAGAGGTAAATCGCAGGGGGAAGAAAGAGATCGTGAAAATGAGGGAGGAGGAAATGAGTTAAGGTTTTTAATTAAAATTTGGCTTGGTAAATTACCATAATGCCCTTTTACTGTTTCTATAATAGTTTCGTCCTTTGTTTCGTTAATTGTCTAATGATTCGGTTTCTCCAAAATTTCTTATTTCACCAATAACTTCAACTTATTACCAGGGTTCCATTAAAATTGTCTGTTCGTAAAACGGACCCTGTTTACTATTTTTACCAGAATATCCTTTATATTACGATAAACGTAATTCTTGTAAAATTACCGTTTAACTCCTAAAATTCCCGAAATTTTCTTAAAATCCATATAAATCATTAGAATCATAATAACGCTTTCTTTTCGCAAAATGGACTTGATTTGACATAATTACAAAAATGCCATTATATTATTTATTTACAAAATTCCGTAAATCCGGGTGTTACACAAAATCAACCCAAAATCACAACTAAACGAGTCTTGAGCGTAGGGTTTACCTAGAGTGTTGATTGGGAAAAAAAACTCGGAAGAGAAAACGCCAAAGGAGAGGCGTTAATCGGCCGATTGGAGAATCGTGAGAGGGAGGAAGAAACTTCGCCAAGGGGGAGGAGGAATCAGGTCTGGAGAATTCAACAAAGAGAGGGAGGGGTGTTGTGATGTTTTTATAAAATTTACTTACCAAATTACCTTTTTACCCTCTCACTTGGTTTTCTAACGAATCCGTTATTTAACCTATCGATTTTGGTTTCTCCAAAATTTCCTTGTTTCACTAAATATTCCTATTTAATCATAAGGTTCTAACAAAACTCTCCGTTCATAAATCCGACCTAATTTACTATTTATGAAAATACTCTTGGAGCGGAAACTCGAAAAACTCGGGTTTTACATCCTTCCCTCCTTAATTGGAATTTTGTCCTCAAAATTATTGCTTAGTTATTTTCTAATTACTCACCCTCACATTATCTAGGTAACTATGCCCGCAATACTAACCTCAACACTCTCGTGGTCTTACTCACCCTTCGGGTCTTGATAGTTTCTCATATCTCCAGAGTTTTAAACTCTTTTAATTTCGTGAGAACAACACGTACCTAACTACATCAAACCCTCAAGGCTTCTTCAATTCTATGACACTAGGTACCTGCTACGTAGATTTTTCATCCTAATCGTCCATTTCGATCTCTTCTTTACACTACTATCTTACTTCCTGTTTAACACTCTCATCTCTTATACCTACGTACCTTGGGCAATCATAATATTTTCTTAATCACTCTAATGTCATTCTCGTACACCGGGCTATAAATACTTAAATCTAACCCCTTTACGCTTTCAAGGTATTCTCTAATTCTCTATAATTATGTACACTACGTTCATTTTATCCAACTTTTATCTCGGTCATCATCAATCACTAACAAATTCTTGAGCCTAAACAAGGTCGTTAAACTATTCACCCAACACCTTAAGGGTGCATGACACTTCGACGTAACTTGTGAGTCGAAACTTTCCTATACCTCCTGTTCTAACTCCACCTCTAAGCTCACTTGCACAGTCTTCGTGCCAATCTTTCTTCCTTTCATCCAATATACTTCAAATTTTACAACCTTAACTACTTAACTCATATCTCGACCTTCCCTTTAATATAGTTAATCTTCTCACTTATCTGTATGACACTATCCGAAACCCAAAAATCTACCTAACCGGCCATTTTATCTTACATGACATAGTCTTTATTTCCCCAAGTTTGGATCTACTTCCCACACTTAAATTTATCAACCTTAACCTTAGCTATTTACGAAATCATTGGCTTCGACTTCGTTACTTACGGGTCGAGCCTTAGAAATTTCTAATTTAATCTTATTCCTAATGTACTTGATAACTCACCAATTCTCGATTCGCACAACTTCACATTCGAGCTTAACTTCTAATCTAAACCCTTCATTTAACTAAACATGGCCTACACTTCTTCTTAACATCTCACAAGGATTCCCTCGAAAGCTACTAACTAGTCTACTATTCTGTCATTTCTTCTAGTCGAGTTCTAAATATTTTACTTGGCTTCTTAGCAATGATTCATCTGACAATTCCCTCCTTAGCAAGCTTGTTATAGGTAGGGTTACAACCTTAATCCTCATCTCTTAAAATTTTTCCAAATCTTATACTTCTATTCTCCAAAAACCTAGAAACATCACTTCATTAAGTTCTACCCTCCTAGTTCCTCGAACACAGGAGCTCCCACTTCCATCTCGTAGGTAAGCCTCGTGATTGAGGTACTTAACTCAAACTATATCAACTATAGACTTGACTCCTAACTCTGATGCTCATAACCCTAAGAGTTTAAAATCATTTAGTCCATTACATTTCCTATAATTGACACTTACTCTTGTCGATTCACCATCCCTTCTAACATTGCACGGGATACACTAACCTCTAAACATGACTTCCAATCTAAGGTGTTAATCTCTCCTTTGATTCGCTACACTTTTTAGGCGTTTCAAGTAAATTCCTAACTCTTATATTCTATCCCATGTCCCTTGGTTAAACAGTACCTAATTACTTAACGCGCCTACTATGTATTAATTTACCAACCTCGCCTAGATCTCTCTATTTTCCCCATCTATATTGGTCAATACAAACACTTCAATGTACTCATCTTATACATCCAAGACTTCGTATCAATCAATCACATCATGTAACGTCCCTAAAACTGTATCCGTATTTCCCGTACTATTTTTTTTTTTTTTTACTAAACTCTAGGCGGAACCTAAACCAAAATCGAAACCAGAATCGAAATCGGAATTGAAATCTAACTTTCAAATCATTTAAAACAATTAAATAAAACTATATTAAAACTAATTTGAATTAAAATAATAGGGGAGGGCAGAATTGACATTCTGCCCGAGAAGGAGAGCAGCGCCCGATCGCTGGCGCGCGCGGCGCCCGATCGCTGCCAGCTATCGGGGCCTTCACGCCCGATCGCTGACCTTCGCTTCTCTGCTTCTTTCTCTCCATGCTTTCTATACTTATGCTCTCTGGAATCTCAAATTCCAGAGAGCAACACAATTCATCACAACTCTCTGGAATCGATTCCAGCGAGCAACCTCATCTGATTGATACCAAAATTTCATCAATAACCACAATGAACTCGACCCAAAATATCCTACACTCAACCAACTTGCAGCGGACTTTGCGAAATCCAACTGCATGGATAGCTCTAAAAACCGAGCCTATCCGTAACCAATCAAAACATTTCTATAACGTTAAATAAAGCTTGAAACCAAAACGTTTTACCAATCAGTTTATAAAAACCTTAAAAAAAACATCAGTAAGTAACCCTAACGTCTATCAGAACCAAGCATCCTATAATTTCTATACAAATTAACAAATACATCCCAAAATATCCCAAAAATCCTCAAAACTCTGTACATACTTCCCCACGGGTCAGGTTAGCCTCGACTGCGCCAGCACACCACCGCAGCCATCCTCTGTCAACTGAATCATGCCTCAGGAGGAGGAATCTCATCCCCACCTGGTTCCTCGATATCTAGATCACCTACACCATATAATACACTATGAGATGAAATCCCAGTAAGCTCTACGTAAATGCAATGCATGCTGTGCGTATGAGTTTGATAAACCATGCTTTATTTTATCTTACTATGCAATGCTCAATAGGTGTCATCGAGATCCTATCCCTCTAACCAGAGAGAGCTCATTCAGCGGGCGGACTACTCTTTCCGGCTAGAAGCGGGGGGTGCACGCTTACAACACGTACAGCCGTGCCTGAGCCCCACCTCGCGTGACCAATACAATACGCCTTTCGGCCAATACGCCTTTCGGCCAATACTATGCTCAATACGCCTTTCGGCCAGTGCTATGCTTTACGTTATCTTTAAAACTCTGTGCGAAAGTTCATTTTCATGCTTTTCTTTAAAACAAGTGATGCGTGAACAGTTCAATATCATACAGTAAACAAGCAATAATAGGTACCATCAAGACTGTAAAGTGTAAACTATAAACTCCTAAAACCTAGCTACCCAAACCAAATACGATTAAACAAACGCATCTCCAAAACTCCTCGAGACGACATTGACGTACGGTGTAGGCCAATCGGCCAGAGAAGATCACGAGAACTTACCTCGTGTCCAAAGCAGCTCAAGCTCCGTCCACGAGCGCTGTTTCACCTAAGCAATTTACAAGGATTGACGTTAAAACAAGTTTAAGTTAATAAACTTCCAAATTGTCAAAACCTTAACTAAAGGGCTTTCTAAAATTCTAATCCATTTCATCGAGCTATTTATTCGAGAAATTTACGCTCGGCACCTAAATTCTCAAATTACGAACTTTTCTGAAAATCCTAAAATTCTCAGATTTTAAACTTTTTCACGAATTGATCCAACTTCGTCCAATAACGTCCAATACGTTTAATATACACTTAATCACGGCTAATCTATTAATTACGAACCCTAATTCGCATTTTTAACGAAAATAAATCGAAACCCTAATTACCTAAAACACTACGGAACTAAAGATTTAACGTTCGAAAACTGTAGAGACATACCGAGAACGTCGATTGGAGGAAGAAACGTGAAGGAAACGAAACGAACGGAGGTCGGATCGGAGTCGGATTGAAGAAATCGTTGGCGGCCGAGGGTTTTGCTCTCTGGCGATCGTGAATTCCAGAGGAGAAATGGAGAAGTGAGGGAGAGAAGAGAGAAAGTTAGTTTTTAATATAATTTGATTGGCAAAATTACCATTTTGCCCTTATTTGATTTTTATATACGTTTCGTCGTTCGGTTTGTTAATCGTCTAGCCAATCGGTTTCACCAAATTTCCTTACTTCACCAATGCGTCCAACTTATTATTTGGGACTTAATAAAACTGTCCGTTCGCAATTTGGACCTCGTTTACTATTTTTACTAAAACGCCATTTGCATTACGATAAAGGTAATTACTCGGAATATAGCGTTTAATCTCCGAAAATTTCCATAATTTCCTTAAAATTCCTATTAATTGTTAGGATCGTAATGACGCTTTCTTTTCGTGAAACGGACCTGATTCGACATATTTACCAAAAATGCCATTATATAATAAAATAACAATATAATATAATATATCCGAAATCCGTACATGCTGGGTATTACATTCCACCCTCCTTATTCAGCATGCTGGGTATTACATTCCACCCTCCTTATTCAGAATTTTGTCCACAAAATTACATCATACAAATAAATCAGGATATCTAGTCATCATATCCTGCTGCCGTTCCCACGTCGCTTCTTCCACCTCGTGATTCCGCCATAGAACTTTAACTAGCGGAATTTCTTTGTTGCGCAAAATCTTGATGGAAGTCTCCAAAATACGTACCGGCCTCACTTCATAGCTCAAGGTAGGCTGTACCTCGATCTCTGTAGCCTCCACGATATGCGACGGATCGCGCAAGCACCTCCGTAGCATGGACACGTGAAATACGTCGTGGATACCCTCCATAGAAGCCGGAAGCTGCAATCTGTACGCCAACTTCCCGATCCTCTTCAGAATAGGAAAGGGCCCCACATAACGAGGGTTTAACTTACCCCTCCTTCCAAATCTCGCAACTCCTTTGAACGGAGAAACCTTGAGGTAGACCTCGTCACCTTCTTCAAACTCTAACTCTCTCCGTCTGGTGTCAGCATAGCTCTTCTGTCTGCTCTGAGCTACCTCGATACGCTGTCGGATAATGGCAATCTGCTCTGTCGTCTGCTGTAGAATCTCTGGACCCACGATGCTGGCCTCGCCAACCTCGTCCCAATACAGTGGAGATCTACACTTTCGACCATATAAGGCTTCATACGGAGCCATACCGATAGTAGCCTGGAAGCTGTTATTATAAGAGAACTCGATCAGTAGCAAATACCTGCTCCACGATCCCTTAAACTCCAGCACACATGCTCTGAGCATATCCTCCAGAATCTGATTTGTCCTCTCTGTCTGTCCATCAGTCTGAGGATGAAATGCGGTGCTGAAATCAAGCTGAGTCCCCATAGCCTTGTGCAGACTCTTCCAGAACTTTGACGTGAATCTCGGATCTCTGTCGGAGACAATAGAAACTGGCACGCCGTGAAGTCTAACAATCTCCTGCACATATAGCTCGGCGAGTTGATCCATAGACGATGTCATCCTCACAGATAAGAAGTGGGCCGACTTTGTCAATCGGTCCACAATAACCCAAATGCCGTCATGGCCTCTCGTAGTCCTCGGGAGTCCCACAATGAAATCCATGGAGATCTGCTCCCACTTCCACTCCGGAATCGGCAGTGGCAATAACGTTCCGGCCGGTCTCTGGTGCTCTGCCTTTACCTGCTGACATACTAGGCAGGTCTCCACAAACTTGGCAACCTCCCTCTTCATGTTCGGCCACCAGAAGTGTTGTTTCAAATCCCGGTACATCTTGGTACTTCCCGGGTGCACAGAATATGCCGAAGAATGTGCCTCGGCCAATATCTCCTTCTTCAGATCCTCGTCGCTAGGCACGTACCACCTATGCCTGAACTTCAGAATACCATCCTCTGAGAAATGGAAATCTGACGAGTCTCCCAATGTCATGCTCGATTGAAGCTCCATACACTGCGTATCACTCTGCTGAGCCTCGCGTATACGATCGAGAATAGTCGGCCTGAGAGAAATGTTGGCGAGCATATAGGACAACTCTGCCACTATCTCCACGTCGAACCTCTCAATCTCAGACCGTAGCGTAACTGACAACGCTGCTAATGATGGCTGACTCGCAGAAGGCACTCTACTCAATGCATCAGCTACCTTGTTCGCCTTTCCTGGGTGGTACTTGATATCAAAATCGTAATCATTGACGAACTCAAGCCATCGCCTCTGACGCATATTCAGCTCTTTCTGGGTGAATAAGTACTTTAAGCTCTTGTGGTCGGAAAATATCTCGCACTGCTGCCCATATAAATAATGCCTCCATATCTTCAGTGCGAAGACCACAGCTGCTAACTCGAGGTCGTGCGTGGGGTAATTCTGTTCGTACGGCTTCAACTGCCGAGAAGCATAAGAAATAACTCTCCCCTCCTGCATCAATACACAACCGAGTCCCACTCCCGATGCATCACAATAAACACTGTATCTGACACCTTCATCAGGTAGCGCCAGTACTGGAGCGGTGGTCAATCTCTGCTTTAGCTCCATAAAACTATCATCACAAGCAGGCGACCAAATAAATCTCTCGTTCTTCCGAGTCAATCGAGAGAGAGGAAGTGTGATATTTGAGAATCCCTCTATAAACTTCTGATAATAACCGGCCAACCCGAGAAATCCACGCACCTCACGTACGTTCTTCGGCTGTGGCCAATCTCTGACCACCTGAATCTTGCTCGGATCAACAGAAACTCCGTCCTGTGATATGATATGGCCAAGGAAGCTCACTCTGTCAAGCCAGAACTCGCACTTCAAAAACTTGGGATATAGCTGGCGTTGACTCAGAATCTGTAAAACGATCCTCAGATGCTCCTCGTGCTCTTCCTTCGTCTTAGAGTAAATCAGGATATCATCGATGAAGACCACCACAAACTTGTCCAGATACTCCTTGAAGACACGGTTCATCAGATCCATGAAAGCTGCAGGGGCATTAGTAAGTCCAAAAGACATGACAAGGAACTCATAATGCCCATACCTCGTTCGGAAAGCCGTCTTCTGAATATCATCTCTCCGGACTTTCAGCTGATAATAACCCGAGCGCAGGTCAATCCTGGAAAACACTCGGGCACCCTGTAGCTGATCGAACAAGTCGTCAATACGAGGCAGTGGATACTTATTCTTCACTGTGAGCTTATTCAGCTCCCTGTAATCAATACACATCCTGAGGGTCCCGTCTTTCTTCTTGACAAACAAAACGGGCGCACCCCAAGGTGAAACACTGGGTCGAATAAACCCCTTCTCTAACAGCTCATCCAGTTGAGTCCTCAACTCTCTCAACTCGGCTGGTGTCAATCGATATGGGTTCTTAAACCTCGGTGCGGAGTTAGGATACACATCAATAGTGAACTCAATCTCCCGGTCCGGCGGCAATCCGGGAAGATCATCAAGGAAAATACCAGAGAACTCTCTAACAATAGGAATGTCGCTCGGCATCAATCCGCTGAGCAACTGACAATCAAAGACAGAGGCCAAATAAATAGAGCACGCACCTTTAAACTGCTCGTTGACCATCATGGAATAGGAGATAGGCGAGCTACTCAATCTGCTCATCGCCTGATAAGAAAACTCAGCTTTACCCGGAGGTCGAAAGGTGACAATCCCGGATCGACAGTCGATGGTGGCGAAATGCTGTGACAGCCAGTCCATCCCCAAAATAAGGTCATAATGCTCTATGCCCATAACAATGAGGCGAGCATAGAGAGTACGGTCCCCAATCGAGATAATATTGCCCTGCACTACACGGCCGGACTGCATACGCTCTCTTGAAGGTAGCATCACGCTATACTCGCATTCTGCTAACTCAGGCGCAAGCCTCAATCTCGACACACAAGCGGTGGAAACAAAAGAATGTGTAACCCCCGTGTCTAACAAAGAAAATACGGGAACGCCAGTAAGTAATATAGTACCTGCTATCACGGCAGGCTGATCCTCGTTATCAACATCACCAGGCTCGATAAGAGCGAAGATCCTGGGCATAACGCTCCTCTGACCACCACCCGACTGATCTAGACCACGCTTCGGGCAGTCTCTAGCAAAATGACCCGGCTCTCCACACCAATAACATACACCCGTACCCATCCTGCACTGGCCAGAGTGTTCCCTCTGACATTTAGGACAAACAGGTACCTGAGAGGCAACCTGCACTTGCTTACCCTTACCCCGGTCATTACCTCCCTCTAGAGGTCTCTTCACACCCCTCTGCTGCTGGGGCTGTGGCTGCGCTCTAGGCTGCCAACCTCGGTTCAGAGACTGAGGACGTATCTCTCGGAAGAAGCCCTTAGCTGGCTCCCTCGGCTTGACAGAACTCTGATCTACTGCCTCAATATCAAGAGCTCTAGCCACATTGTCGTCATAGGATACACCACGTACCCCTGATATCGTAAGGTGCATCCGGAACTCCTGGCTAAGTCCCTGTAAAAACCGACGCCCCTTATCCTCGTTGACGCTGACCTGCCGTGGTGCAAATCGAGAAAGCGCCTCAAACCTCCTCACATACTCGGCAATAGAACCAATCTGCCGTAACTGCATAAATTCAACCATCTTCGCCTCTTGTACGGTATGACTGAAATATTTGTCGTAGAATAACTCTCTGAATCTCTCCCAGCCCATAATAGTCACATCGGTAGTCGTCTTGATGGAATCCCACCAAAACCGAGCATCCAAAGCTAAGTGGTAGGTCACCAATGCAACCTTCTCTCCATCCTCTATGCTAGCATACGCCAGCATGTCCTCCATCGTGCGAATCCACTCCTCGGCTGAAGAGGGATCCGTAGACTGTCCGGTAAAGATAGGGGGCTGAAGCTTCTGAAACCTCTCCATCCCTCGGTTACCCGGAATAGCTGCCTCCCGAGCTCTAACGCCCTCTCGGTCTATCAAAGTACCTAGCTGTTGAGACTGTCTCTCCATCTGCTGAGCCTGTCTCTCCATATGCTGAGACTGCTGGGCAATAAAATCCTTGAGCGTGTCAATCGTATCATCTCTGTCGTCTCGATCGTTTCGTGGACGCACCATACTTATAAACTCCTATATAAAAGTTAAAACAAATATTCTAAGAAACTAGAAAACAAATAAAACTATAAACATACTTACAGTTGATGAAGAATGTCCGCGTAGTGGCTGTGCAGTCGAGCAGTCTACAGAACCGATTTTAAAACCCGGGGGCTCTGATACCATAATTGTAACGTCCCTAAAACTGTACCCGTATTTCCCGTACTATTTTTTTTTTTTTTTTTTTTTTTACTAAACTCTAGGCGGAACCTAAACCGAAATCGAAACCAGAATCGAAATCGGAATTGAAATCTAACTTTCAAATCATTTAAAACAATTAAATAAAACTATATTAAAACTAATTTGAATTAAAATAATAGGGGAGGGCAGAATTGACATTCTGCACGAGAAAGAGAGTAGCGCCCGATCGCTGGCAGCGATCGCGCGCGCAGCGCTCGATTGCTACCAGCTATCGGGGCCTTCACGCCCGATCGCTGACCTTCGCTTCTCTGCTTCTTTCTGTCCATGCTTTCTATACTTATGCTCTCTGGAATCTCAAATTCCAGAGAGCAACACAATTCATCACAACTCTCTGGAATCGATTCCAGCGAGCAACCTCATCTGATTGATACCAAATTTTCATCAATAACCACAATGAACTCGACCCAAAATATCCTACACTCAACCAACTTGCAGCGGACTTTGCGAAATCCAACTGCATGGATAGCTCTAAAAACCGAGCCTATCCGTAACCAATCAAAACATTTCTACAACGTTAAATAAAGCTTGAAACCAAAACGTTTTACCAATCAGTTTATAAAAACCTTAAAAAAAACATCAGTAAGTAACCCTAACGTCTATCAGAACCAAGCATCCTATAATTTCTATACAAATTAACAAATACATCCCAAAATATCCCAAAAATCCTCAAAACTCTGTACATACTTCCCCACGGGTCAGGTTAGCCTCGACTGCGCCAGCACACCACCGCAGCCATCCTCTGTCAACTGAATCATGCCTCAGGAGGAGGAATCTCATACCCACCTGGTTCCTCGATATCTAGATCACCTACACCATACAATACACTATGAGATGAAATCCCAATAAGCTCTACGTAAATGCAATGCATGCTGTGCGTATGAGTTTGATAAACCATGCTTTATTTTATCTTACTATGCAATGCTCAATAGGTGTCACCGAGATCCTATCCCTCTAACCAGAGAGAGCTCATCAAGCGGGCGGACTACTCTTTCCGGCTAGAAGCGGGGGGTGCACGCTTACAACACATACAGCCGTGCCTGAGCCCCACCTCGCGTGACCAATACAATACGCCTTTCGGCCAATACGCCTTTCGGCCAGTGCTATGCTTTACGTTATCTTTAAAACTCTGTGCGGAAGTTCATTTTCATGCTTTTCTTTAAAACAAGTGATGCGTGAACAGTTCAATATCATACAGTAAACAAGCAATAATAGGTACCATCAAGACTGTAAAGTGTAAACTATAAACTCCTAAAACCTAGCTACCCAAACCAAATACGATTAAACAAACGCATCTCCAAAACTCCTCGAGACGACATTGACGTACGGTGTAGGCCAATCGGCCAGAGAAGATCACGAGAACTTACCTCGTGTCCAAAGCAGCTCAAGCTCCGTCCACGAGCGCTGTTTCACCTAAGTAATTTACAAGGATTGACGTTAAAACAAGTTTAAGTTAATAAACTTCCAAATTGTCAAAACCTTAACTAAAGGGCTTTCTAAAATTCTAATCCATTTCATCGAGCTATTTATTCGAGAAATTTACGCTCGGCACCTAAATTCTCAAATTACGAACTTTTCTGAAAATCCTAAAATTCTCGGATTTTAAACTTTTTCACGAATTGATCCAACTTCGTCCAATAACGTCCAATACGTTTAATATACACTTAATCACGGCTAATATATTAATTACGAACCCTAATTCGCGTTTTTAACGAAAATAAATCGAAACCCTAATTACCTAAAACGCTACGGAACTAAAGATTTAACGTTCGAAAACTGTAGAGACATACCGAGAACGTCGATTGAAGGAAGAAACGTGAAGGAAACGAAACGAACGGAGGTCGGATCGGAGTCGGATTGAAGAAATCGTCGGCGGCCGAGGGTTTTGCTCTCTGGCGATCGTGAATTCCAGAGGAGAAATGGAGAAGTGAGGGAGAGAAGAGAGAAAGTTAGTTTTTAATATAATTTGATTGGCAAAATTACCATTTTGCCCTTCTTTGATTTTTATATACGTTTCGTCGTTCGGTTTGTTAATCGTCTAGCCAATCGGTTTCACCAAATTTCCTTACTTCACCAATGCGTCCAACTTATTATTTGGGACTTAATAAAACTGTCCGTTCGCAATTTGGACCTCGTTTACTATTTTTACTAAAACGCCATTTGCATTACGATAAAGGTAATTACTCGGAATATAGCGTTTAATCTCCGAAAATTTCCATAATTTCCTTAAAATTCCTATTAATCGTTAGGATCGTAATGACACTTTCTTTTCGTGAAACGGACCTGATTCGACATATTTACCAAAAATGCCATTATATAATAAAATAACAATATAATATAATATATCCGAAATCCGTACATGCTGGGTATTACACATCATCTTTGCAAAAGTAGGCAACACATCTCTAACTCTCTCGACAGTTTACTTAAGCTGAACTCTCAAACATTGCCTTCATCTAAACACTTCCAATTTCGCATAAACCTAAATATATGAGTTTCTACTATGTTATCCTATTCACTTAAACGTGTAACGACCCGGGGAGGATCGCCACGAAATTCTTGACTTTACATAAAACTTTAATTCATATTTGAACTCTTTTCTCCTTCTCTTTTTTTTATAACAGTATACCTAACAGGCTTAAAGACTTCAACTTAACGGATGGAAAATTAGTCCCTGAAAATTAGTCCTTCGTACATGCTTCCAATCGACATACAAGTTGCATGGGTCTGCATGCATCAACCGATAGACATTGCGTCTTCCGGATGGCACGTGCACCCCACATGACTCATTTAAACACCTATCGGTAGATGCGAATACTCGCATCGACCGACGATCACGTGCATCTCGTGTGACCAATTAAAACATCTACCGATAGCTTACAAGCTCTATATCATCCGATCACTAAATGACAAATTATCATTTACATCATCCGATGGCTTAAACACTACATCTGCCGATCGCTAGACGACAAAATAACACTTTCATCATCCGATGGCTTAAACACTACATCTGCCGATCGCTAGACGACAAAATAACACTTTCATCATCCGATGGCTTAAACACTACATCTGCCGATCGCTAGACGACAAAATAACACTTTCATCATCCGATGGCTTAAACACTACATCTGCCGATCGCTAGACGACAAAATTGCCTTCCTCCCCACTCGAACCCAGACCTCAGGGTAAGTACCTGGGCTACAAGTGAGGATACCACTTTGAGCTACTAGCCCAAGTGGTACTCCTCACTTGTAGCCCAGGTACTTACCCTGAGGTCTTGGGTTCGAGTGGGGAGGAGGCAAAAATCCTCTGCAGGGAGAGATTTTGCCCTTCTTACTTAATTCTATTTGTTTCGTCCTTCGTTCGTTAATCGCCACCGATCTGGATTCTCGCAAATTCCATATTTTGCCAATAACTCATATTCGTCGTCAGGGCTTTAATCAAACTGTCCGTTCTCCATTTGGACCCCATTTGTTATTTTTACTAAAACGTCATTTATATTACCATAGAGGTAATTACTCGGAATATAGCGGTTAATCACCGAAAATTCCCATAATTTCCTTAAAACTACATCTGCCGATCGCTAGACGACAAAATAACACTTTCATCATCCGATGGCTTAAACACTACATCTGCCGATCGCTAGACGACAAAATAACACTTTCATCATCCGATGGCTTAAACACTACATCTGCCGATCGCTAGACGACAAAATAACACTTTCATCATCCGATGGCTTAAACACTACATCTGCCGATCGCTAGACGACAAAATAACACTTTCATCATCCGATGGCTTAAACACTACATCTGCCGATCGCTAGACGACAAAATAACACTTTCATCATCCGATGGCTTAAACACTACATCTGCCGATCGCTAGACGACAAAATAACACTTTCATCATCCGATGGCTTAAACACTACATCTGCCGATCGCTAGACGACAAAATAACACTTTCATCATCCGATGGCTTAAACACTACATCTGCCGATCGCTAGACGACAAAATAACACTTTCATCATCCGATGGCTTAAACACTACATCTGCCGATCGCTAGACGACAAAATAACACTTTCATCATCCGATGGCTTAAACACTACATCTGCCGATCGCTAGACGACAAAATAACACTTTCATCATCCGATGGCTTAAACACTACATCTGCCGATCGCTAGACGACAAAATAACACTTTCATCATCCGATGGCTTAAACACTACATCTGCCGATCGCTAGACGACAAAATAACACTTTCATCATCCGATGGCTTAAACACTACATCTGCCGATCGCTAGACGACAAAATAACACTTTCATCATCCGATGGCTTAAACACTACATCTGCCGATCGCTAGACGACAAAATAACACTTTCATCATCCGATGGCTTAAACACTACATCTGCCGATCGCTAGACGACAAAATAACACTTTCATCATCCGATGGCTTAAACACTACATCTGCCGATCGCTAGACGACAAAATAACACTTTCATCATCCGATGGCTTAAACACTACATCTGCCGATCGCTAGACGACAAAATAACACTTTCATCATCCGATGGCTTAAACACTACATCTGCCGATCGCTAGACGACAAAATAACACTTTCATCATCCGATGGCTTAAACACTACATCTGCCGATCGCTAGACGACAAAATAACACTTTCATCATCCGATGGCTTAAACACTACATCTGCCGATCGCTAGACGACAAAATAACACTTTCATCATCCGATGGCTTAAACACTACATCTGCCGATCGCTAGACGACAAAATAACACTTTCATCATCCGATGGCTTAAACACTACATCTGCCGATCGCTAGACGACAAAATAACACTTTCATCATCCGATGGCTTAAACACTACATCTGCCGATCGCTAGACGACAAAATAACACTTTCATCATCCGATGGCTTAAACACTACATCTGCCGATCGCTAGACGACAAAATAACACTTTCATCATCCGATGGCTTAAACACTACATCTGCCGATCGCTAGACGACAAAATAACACTTTCATCATCCGATGGCTTAAACACTACATCTGCCGATCGCTAGACGACAAAATAACACTTTCATCATCCGATGGCTTAAACACTACATCTGCCGATCGCTAGACGACAAAATAACACTTTCATCATCCGATGGCTTAAACACTACATCTGCCGATCGCTAGACGACAAAATAACACTTTCATCATCCGATGGCTTAAACACTACATCTGCCGATCGCTAGACGACAAAATAACACTTTCATCATCCGATGGCTTAAACACTACATCTGCCGATCGCTAGACGACAAAATAACACTTTCATCATCCGATGGCTTAAACACTACATCTGCCGATCGCTAGACGACAAAATAACACTTTCATCATCCGATGGCTTAAACACTACATCTGCCGATCGCTAGACGACAAAATAACACTTTCATCATCCGATGGCTTAAACACTACATCTGCCGATCGCTAGACGACAAAATAACACTTTCATCATCCGATGGCTTAAACACTACATCTGCCGATCGCTAGACGACAAAATAACACTTTCATCATCCGATGGCTAAAAACCATATCCCATACAAGACACACATAGCGGAAGGCTTAAGCAAAACAGACCATTCATTAATCCTTAAAATCGTTAATAGACTCTGAAGTCAAACCATTCAAAATCCGAATCTCATTGTTATAAGAAAAATCTATTCTACTTAGTCATCTGTTTATCATAAACTTCTCTGACTTACTAAGGGTATAACCAGGGAATTTGATCGCCTATCCAGCCTCCACTGTCACACTGAGCATCCCCCAGCAACCAAACTTAGACATCTTCATTGATCTTAAGTTCCTCACCTGAAAACTCGTCACCTACATCATAAGGTTTAAACTATAAGCCTAATGCTTAGTAAGGAATGCAACACTACATGGATGCATGAATGCATAATTTGGGAAAATCACATGCTCATAAGTCTTTTCTTGTTCATGTCTTTGCTCGTAATCATCATTCATAGTCATTGATCATATTCATCATTCATAATCATTGATCATATTCATCATTCATAGTCATTGATCATATTCATCATTCATAATCATTGATCATATTCATCATTCATAATCATTGATCATATTCATCATTCATAGTCATTGATCATATTCATCATTCATAATCATTGATCATATTCATCATTCATAATCATTGATCATATTCATCATTCATAATCATTGATCATATTCATCATTCATAATCATTGATCATATTCATCATTCATAATCATTGATCATATTCATCATTCATAGTCATTGATCATATTCATCATTCATAATCATTGATCATATTCATCATTCATAATCATTGATCATATTCATCATTCATAATCATTGATCATATTCATCATTCATAATCATTGATCATATTCATCATTCATAATCATTGATCATATTCATCATTCATAATCATTGATCATATTCATCATTCATAATCATTGATCATATTCATCATTCATAATCATTGATCATATTCATCATTCATAGTCATTGATCATATTCATCATTCATAATCATTGATCATATTCATCATTCATAATCATTGATCATATTCATCATTCATAATCATTGATCATATTCATCATTCATAATCATTGATCATATTCATCATTCATAATCATTGATCATATTCATCATTCATAGTCATTGATCATATTCATCATTCATAATCATTGATCATATTCATCATTCATAATCATTGATCATATTCATCATTCATAATCATTGATCATATTCATCATTCATAATCATTGATCATATTCATCATTCATAGTCATTGATCATATTCATCATTCATAATCATTGATCATATTCATCATTCATAATCATTGATCATATTCATCATTCATAGTCATTGATCATATTCATCATTCATAATCATTGATCATATTCATCATTCATAATCATTGATCATATTCATCATTCATAATCATTGATCATATTCATCATTCATAGTCATTGATAAAACATTTTCTTATGCTTGAGGAAACATTCATGATGCATGAACATGAGAGCTTTTAATCATCAAACTATGACAAGGATCATACCAGAGCAGACAATTCACATTCACTAACAGGTCATCACATAGTATAAACTCGCAACATACATAAATCCTTCGAGTGCAGACAAGCTCCTAATATAAGGTAAACATTAGACATCTCACCCTAGTACTCCACGATGTAGGGCTCTATTAGCGGAAATCTTAATAACATCACTACCTGGTCTCCTTAGCACTTGAGCTCCTTTCTCTTCAAACTTCTTCACCTAAACATTTACATGCAGTAGTTAAAACAAAATCTAATAGTTCTAATCTCGAGTATAGATCTAATAGCTAGAGTCCTTCCCGAGTTCTTAGTTTAATACTCAATGTAACCCGAAATCTCAAAATCAAAACAGACGGATTCGATAATGATAACTCAGGGTTGGTTGTTTTAAATGTCCAGAATCGATTCGGAATGACATCACCAAATCTCGGGTTTCAAAATGTTCTTATCAATACTCGGCCATTGAAGATCCAAAACTTCAATACAGAGCTAATAAACTAACAGATAGCCATATTGTCTAATGCATACCTCAGGCGCAGAGTAGTCGAGTGGTGGCGGAGTAAACCGGCCGTCGAGGAGAGTTTGCTGATAGCAGAGAGTAAGGACTTGCGAGAGAAGAAATCGCCGAAAAGGGTGGTGTCGGCTACAGTGGTTTAAATGAGGTTTGAATCCTTTCCTTTTTCTTTAAATACTGGCCTCAATCCTCCATTATTACAACTTTGCCACTCAACCTAGTTTAGATCCTCATGTAATTAATTAAGCTTGGCATAAATCCTAAACTACGAAGATTAAATATTTATGACCGTTAATACAGTTAAGAAAATCACCTGGCCGTTAACTCGGGTGTTACAAAACGTACTAGTGGTATCAAAGTCAGGTTACCATTCTTGATGCCTACAATCTCATTCTCCTTAAATTGAGGTCTACAGCATCGTATCTCTAACTCCCCATAGTCTCTAACCTCTATATTCTCAAACCTTCTCCTATCTATCACACCAATATCGTCATTAAATTGTAACTCTTAACCACAACCCCACTCTATTAACTACTGAAATAAAATTATACCTAGAACCACAAATGGTTGGGTAGCTCTCCTATCATCGATTCTAGCAATTATCCTCGAAGGATCACTTGGTAGCTTCTTGTTCTGCCCTAGACAATCCTTCGCTTTGTGACCCCTTCTATCACACCTAAAACATCGATTTGAATACAGTCTACACTCCCCAAAATGACCCTTCAGACATGTAGGGCACAGAGGAGCTTGATGAGCTCCGCGGGGTCGTTCGCTCCTATCTTGCACAATTGATAGATCGTTTGGCCTTTTAATGCCCTTCGCTGGTTGTGGCCATTCATTGACTGGGGGTGACAGAAAATCATCAAGGGACCCCTCAACCTGGATCGGATCCATGACACATCCACCAAACCTTGGAGGCCGAAATTGCCTAGTTTGTTCTCTACCCCGGTCCCATGAAGCACTACCTTGTCCATTACCATTCCCATCTCGGTTGAGTAAAATCCCTATCTGTTCTGATTGTTGGTGCACTACGTCTATAAGCTGGTTAATAAGATTCTCCTCGGTTTGTCTAGGTGCTTTCGGAATTTTCTTGTCCCTAGACACATTAAGAAACACACACAAAATAAATATCTATGAATCGTACTTAAACTTAAACACTTACAGTCGATGGAGAGTTCCCGTGCGGAGGTGTCTTTGGCTGGCAGTTCACATAATCGCTTTTAAAACTCCGTCTCTCTGATACCATAATTGTGACGACCAACCCGGCCAGGGCCGCCACGGAGTTTCCGTGACGTAGACTTAAGATAAGACCTCGACATTTCTTATTAGAAGTTCTCCCTTACCTTTTCCATATATATATTTTTTTTCTTTAAATCACATCCTAACTAATGGAGAATCATTCAATTAAAGCTGGCAGCAATTGGCCAGTGAGGGAGAGCAAATTCTCCCACACAGAAAACGTCCTCAGAATCTGCCGGCGATAACATACTCAGAATTGGGCTACGTTACCGTCCCCAGACTCCGACGATATTATCGTCCCCGGAATATCCAGATCTATTCGTCCACACAGACTACTTCTTCTACGTGACTTATCGTCCACACAAACTACTTTACTTACTCGTCCACGCAGACTACTTAACTTATTCGTCCACACAGACTACTTCAAGTACGTGACTTATCGTCCACACAGACTACTTAACTTACTCGTCCACGCAGACTACTTAGCTTATTCATCCACACAGACTACTTAACTTACTTGTCCACGTAGACTACTTAACTTATTCATCCACGTGACTTTTTAAAACCTCACGTGACGTTGGACGATGACTTACCTTCAAAAATGCTTAACTGACTTCATCGTCCACAGACATTGGACGATGCCTTTTCTACAGAAACACCTAACTGACTTTGTCGACCACAGACTGTGGACGGCGACTTTCATGCAGAACACTTAACTTTATCGTCCAATGTCGGTTATGACTTAAACATATTTAATATACGACACAATTCAAAGAACGACTGCATGGATCGCTTGAAAAACCGAGCTAATCCTTACGGTTTAACATACCTAAAATCATCAAATATCATCCAACCAAATTCTTAACACAGATATTAACCTTAAACGCAGAATTTCCTAAAATATCACCAAAACAATTACGTTGATCAACACAACACCAAGCCTTCATTCACTATAAAATTCCCAAAATATCAGACCTCCCTATACATCCTAAAATCCATAACATTCCAAACATCAAACTAATGCGCACCTATTTACCACAAAACAGCTTGGAGCACAACCACGGGTCATCATGCCTAGCTAAACACTCCCCGCTACCACGAGCACCATCTATCGACCACCATTACTTGACATCGAGAGGAGGTTCCTCACCTTCGCTCTCGTCACCTACATCATACAATATAAACATTAAGCCTAATGCTTAGTAAGGGAATGCACTATACTTAACATGTACATGAATGCATGAATTCATAAAGCTCATTCATTTCCTTGTTCTTATTCATTTACTTGTTCATATTCTTTTTCTTTTCAGTTGACATGAATTAAGGCGGGGATTGTGCCAGGGAGTAGGCCATGTGCGTGTACATTGCCCTTTCGGCCGACATCATCGTCCATCGCGTGGACAGTGACATTAGTTTTGTTGTTATGGCCATACGGTCCCAACCCACAATCATTACCTTTTCTTTACATATATCATGCATGAAAACATTTTATATGTCACTTGCGAAAAACATGATGCATGAGGAATTTACAAATAACAAATCATCAAAATATATCATCAAATAGTTCACAACGTACATTGACATACTTTAGTCACAACGAACCTAACAAATCGCTAATAACTAACATCCTAAGCTACCCGACTCAATAAACTCCACAATCAGAAAATCATCATCAAAGCACAAAAACCTAGCATTGACATGATGTAGGGCCTTAAGGGCCGGAAACCTAACATCCACTTACCTGGCGTCCGTAGCAAGCCGAGCACCGTCAAGAAGTCGTCTCCACCTATGGCATTTCCCAAGTAGATCCTAAATAAACAATTTCCAAACTTAAACTACGCTCCTAGTTAAGACTATTCTCCCTAAAACTTCTATTTTTCTCCATTCGGGCATTTCATCGAACATGTTGTGTTCACCATAAACCAAACTCCATTAATGGAGGTTTTACAACTTTCAACAACCAAAAATCTAACCTAAATCCATCAATAACCATAATTTCACATAACTATCTTCAATAATCATAAATACATCGTCAAATGGCATTAACTTGAACATCCTAACAATTTCTAACCAAACGCGGAGATTTCTAATAAAACCCTAAACCCAAATCAACCCAAAATCACAACTAAACGAGTCTTGAGCGTAGGGTTTACCTAGAGTGTTGATTGGGGAAGAAAACACGTAAGAGAAAACGCCGAAGGAGAGGCGTTAATCGGCTGATTGGAGAATCGTGAGAGGGAGGAAGAAACTTTGCCAAGGGGGAGGAGGAATCGGGTCTGGAGAATTCAACAAAGAGAGGGAGGGGTGTTGTGATATTTTTATAAAATTTACTTACCAAATTACGTTTTTACCCTCTCACTTGGTTTTCTAACGAATCCGTTATTTAATCTATCGATTTTGGTTTCTCCAAAATTTTCTTGTTTCACTAAATATTCCTATTTAATCATAGGGTTCTAACAAAACTCTCCGTTCACAAATCGGACCTAATTTACTATTTACGAAAATACTCTTGGAGCGGAATTCTGAAAAACTCGGGTTTTACATCGACAACCTCTCAGGTTGCCCGATCACACAACAGTGCACCTGCCGATCGATCGGCGCACAACGTACGTTCCTGACTGCGTCTCGACAACTGCCCGCACCGACATACCGCGTACGTCACTGACTGTTTCCCAATCCTAGCTTTCCTCATAGCTCTCACCTGTAATGATGTCGTCACCTACACCACATAACACAAAACGTAAGCCTCATGCTTAGTAAGTAGGGATTAATGAATGTAAACAAACACACAATGCAAACCAATCCTATCACATGTAGTTTATAACTCTCAGTTGTGCTCATTTCATATTGGTCGCATTAATCTTTTGATAAGCCGTGTGGATCAAGTATGCATACATCCCATAACCGTCTAGGATGGCCACACATTGATCCAACCAAGCAAAATCGGATGGCACGCTTCCCATGACCGTCTAGGAAGGCCATTGATTTTACTCCCCCGCATCGATCGTAGAATTCTATAACTGTCTAGGAATTCATACTCCCGATGCCTTAAGATTTTCCATTCTTTTATGGGTTGCATTAATCTTTTGATAAGCCATGTGGATCAAGTATGCACACATCCCATAACCGTCTAGGATGGCCACACACTGATCCAACCAAGCAAAATCGGATGGCACGCCTCCCATGATCGTCTTGGAAGGCCATCGATTTCACTCCCCCGCATCGATTGTAGAATCCTATAACCGTCTAGAAATTCATACTCTCGATGCCTTAAGATTTGCCATTCTTTTATACGATTACATTTCACGCTCACCAAAACAATGCAAAAACTCGTATTTTCGTAGGTCGAAACCATGATGCATGTTGCACAATGTTTAACCAACAAACAAGACAAAGATAAAACAATCAAACAACAAACGATTTCCTACCGTTCCATAGTGTAGGCCCGAAGGCAAAAAACAAACGTCCTCTACTTACCTGATTGCTCGGCATGTGTTCAGTTAATTCAGCTAAGCTTAAGGCTCGCTCGTCAACCTATCCAATAGAGAAAACTCACTTAGTACCAACCTAAGAATTTCTAAAGAATTTCCTAACCAAAACTAACAACAATTTAGACAATTCACAACTCTAAACCCTTAAACCCGATTTTCCCACAATTTTTGGTGTCCAACTTCAAACGGCCATAACTTATTCGTTTTTCAACAGATTTTGACGTGCCCCCCCATTCTGTAAACCTCTACACGTCTACTATCTATTTAAACACTCAAATTTAACAACAAAACAAGTTGGCTAATTCGAAACTCACAAAACAGAACCGGTTCACATAAAACAAAAATCCGGTTTTTCCATAACTCTCACCTATTCTCCAATCTATCTCTAAAAATAACCTAAACCAACCTATTCTAAGTTTAGACCATCAAATTAGAAAGAAACTAGCAAGAGAATGAGAATTTTCGGAATACATATTTAGGGTTTTCCAAACCCTAATCAAACTTCCACAAAACACCTTAAAAACACCAAAAATCAACACCTAATTGCATCAAACTCAAAACCCACTTAATTCTTACCTTCAAACCTTGAGAAATCTTGAAGAATGGAGGTGGAGAATGCTCAGCAATGGAGGAGAGGGAGTTAGTGGAAGATGAAGAAGAAAACCCCACCTTTTTCTCTTTTTAACCTAACCTAATTTTCTCTTTTGAATTTCCACCCAAATTTCTCTCTTTTTATAAAAATAACCATCACTTTTCTCTTCATCTTTAAACCAACGTGAATTCTACCCTTAATTCACTTTTCTTCAATCATTCTATTGGCTTTTCAATTCTATTGAATTTTCAACATTCCCTTTTTGACTTTTCAACACTTACTCCTTTTCTTTTCAATCCTTATCACTTTTATTCACTTACTTTTTCTTTCCATTAATTACTATAACCCTTCAACACTACCACACTTTTTTACTTTAAATTCCCAACGTGACATACTTCCATTCAATCATTTTTATTCACTACTTTTTACCTTTACATAATTTCAACTTAACAGAAGTTCTAACCACCCCACTCCTAGGTTTTCTCTCAAATTTCTCTTTCAATTGCACTTTCTAGCTCAATAGTTTAGGAAAACTCTAGGACTATCGCTAAACCCTCATGACATCCCTAACCTAGGGCTATGTACTTTACGAAAAAATTTTCGGGTGTTACAATTCACCCTCCTTACAAAAATATTGTACTCAAAATTTGCGTACCCTAGTTACTTCTCAACTTACTCACTCTAACACTACCCTCCTAACTCAGAGTTACACTACGCTACAACCTTAATCACCTATCAGACAATGACCATTCCCTACATCTCCAAAATTTTAAATTCCCTAACTCTTACTTCATAGTTCAATTACTCATACATCTCTTAACTTCAATTAAATCAATTACCTCCTATACTCTCAAACTCTTCTAACTGAGTTCTCAACTCTAGCTTTTCCTTGAGCCTATTTTATGTAGTTCTTTACTTTTCTAATTTAATATCCATCAAGCACTTACATAGCTATCTCAATGAAATATATTTTTTTCCTAAATCCTCAAATTCAAATTCCCCTCTATTTACTATTTTACTATCTCATTTCTAACTTATTATTTTCATCTCTTGCACCTACTCTCCTTGAACAATCACGAACAAACACGATATCCTCATACCCCATGCTCTCATTATCTAAATCTATCTACTATTCTTTAAAAGTATACTATGAGTTTCCATAATTTTTATCCACTACACTCGTTTTATCCAACTTCTACTTCAGTCATCACCAAACACTCTCAAATTTTAGGTCTAAACATAATGTATTCACAACTGTTCACTCAACACCCTACACGCACTTAGACTTCAACCCTATTACTTACAAATCAAACTTTCATAACCCTCTAAAATTTAACTTACTTCTAAGTTTATTCACATAATTTCGGATATCCTCTAGCTTCCCCAGCTACACACGGAACACTAAATCTTTAAAGGCTAACCTTCTTACTTTAACTCCTCCTTGACGTTACTAATCTCTTCACTTACCTCTTTCTTAAATCTATTCAAAATCAATAATATAATCTAGCCACTCTTCTATTTTAAATTGTACAATCTCCTTACCCAAATTCTAATAATACTACGAGTTCTAATTTATATCTCCCATTTACGCTCTTCAATCGTAGCCTAAGTTATTTACGAAATCAACGGTTTTGGCTTCGTTACATACAAGTCGAACCCTCGAAACTTTTTAACTTAATCTTATCCCTACTGCACTCTAACATTCTTCGGCGAGTTCCCATTCCTCTCATTCAACAACTCCTATATTTCCTCAAATTGTACTCCACTCAATACTTATGATCTAGACCTCAAATTCTACCCTTCCCCCTTTTTATACTATACCACTTCTAATCTCTTTCCCAAGTCTCTCCACACTTATACAAATATTTAATTTCAATCAGGATTCTCTCCAAAATTTATTACTGATCTATTCTCTTTCGTTCTTCCAATTCAGTTTCAAAATTTCACTACAACAATTCGGCCAACCACCTTCTTGTTTGCAAACTTATTGTAGCTAGCTTAACACCTTACTTACAGTCCCCTACCTATTACATTCCTACAATGGTACTCACTCACTCTAACTCACTATACCTCCTAACATAGTGTGCATTACTCTAAACCTCAAAACATCACCGCTATTCAAGAGGCTAGATTTTTCTCTACTTAATCAAGGCATTTAGGTTTCTATTCTTACCTTTAGGTTTTTGGCTCTATATTCCTAGGTCGAGTAACACCAAAAGCCTGACATGTCTACTACTTAACCAATCTAATTTTGCTACATCTTCTCCTATACCGTTCCAGTCGTAATCTTTTCTTGTATCTCTTCTCGTCCTTGATTGAGTCCTCTACTAAGATGGTACCCATTCCTCAAAGAAAAATCAATTTTTTACCCTGAGTATCATCTTGCATCTAACTTTGATCTTCTAATGCCACAATTTATCAATTGATCAACTCTAAGTAAATCTCTTAACTTCCATCCTCGATCGTACATAATCATTCGGATCATATCTGTAACGACCCACCAGGTTCCCCTGACAGGCCGTGCAGTCCCGGCTCACACAGGGCCCTGCCACGTGGTTTCCTGAAGGCCATCCCACGTGTACTCATGGACTTCTCCCCCTTCAAGGAAGTTTTTGCCTCCCCCCTCACTCGAACCCAAGACCTCAGGGACTAGTACTTGGGCTATAAGTGAGGAGTACCACTTGAGCTACTAGCTCAAGTGGTACCTGGCATGGTGAACCCTTGGTTATGTAGACATGAGGGCCAGGGTTCTAATCCCAGGGAAGGCTAAAACCCCCATTTACCTGGTGGTGGGGGAAGATTGTGAGTACACGTGGGACGACCTTTGGGAAACCACGTGGCAGCGGGGCCATCGGGGGGGCACTGCACGACCTGGCCCATTAGGGGGTTGGGTAGTTACAAAAAAGGTGCCATTTTTGTAATGACCCGCCAGGCTCCCCCGCAGGCCGTGTAGTCTTAGCTCACACAGGGCCCTGCTATGTGGTTTCCTGAATGCCGTCCCACGTGTACTCATGGTCTACTAGCTCAAGTGGTACTCCTCACTTGTAGCCCAAGTACTAGTCCCTGAGGTCTTGGGTTCGAGTGAGGGGGGAGGCAAAAACTCCCTTCAGATGGGGAGAAGACCGTGAGTACACGTGGGACGGCCTTTGGGAAACCACGTGGCAGGGCCCTGTGTGAGCCGGGACTGCACAGCCTGTCGGGGGAGACTGGCGGGTCGTTACAAAATAGGCGCCTTTTTTGTAATGACCCAATCCCCGGATGGGCCAGGTTGTGCATTGCCCCCAATGGGCCCGCTGCCACGTGGTTTCCCGAAGGCCGTCCCACGTGTACTCACGATCTTCTCCCACCACCTAGTAAATGGGAGTTTTTGCCTTTGTTGGGATTAGAACCCTAGCCCCTAGGTATACATAACCAAGGGTCCCAGGTACCACTTGAGCTACTCGTGAGTACACGTGGGATGGCTTTCAGGAAACCACGTGGCAGCGGGCCTATTTGGGGGCACTGCACAGCCTGGCCCATCGGGGGGTTGGGTCGTTACATGGTACTCCTCACTTGTAGCCCAGGTACTAATCCCTGAGGTCTTGGGTTCGAGTTAGGGGGAGACAAAAACTCCCTTCGGGGGGGGGGGGGGGAGAAGACCGTGAGTACTGTAACACCCGATTCTATTAAACCAATTTCTATTATGTTATTTAATAGTAAGCATGTTGTGGTGAAAATTGAGGGAAATATTAATTAGGTTAATGAGTGGCTAAGTAAGGGCATAGTGGTAAATTTAGAACTTATAATGGATAACCTATTTAAGGAAAGAGGCTTTGTGATTAATGCACTGTAGCCGCCACCAGTTCCCTATTTTTTCCCTCGGTCTTCAGCTCAAGCAGCAGAGCCCTCTAGGCGATTCTTCCATTCGATTTTCTCCCAAACTAGGTGAGTTCTATTTCGATTCCTTGCTGCATTGGTAGCTATCGATGATTAGGGGAGAGTATAAGTGTGAGTTTCGAGAATGCTGTGAGCAAACTAGTTCGGGTCTTTGTGGTAAATTAGGAATGCACAATGAACTAAGCTTCTAAACTAGTTTCCTTAAACTTCTAGCAGTTTAGAATGAAGATTGGAGAAAGTTTAATGTATGCTCTGTCGATGATTTTAGGATTGAGTAAGCTCTCGAAGTAGCCAATCATCGAGACAAATTTCTAGGAGACCAGATAAGTAAAGTATGCATGTGCCTTCGGGTCTAAATCACAAAATAGTAGGTTGTGTGTGTGCTTGAATATTCTCTGTATGTCATGCATCATGATTTTAAAAGAAATACGAAAATGAATTTTCATGTATTGGCATGGTAAGGAATGTAATGATTGCAACAGACAAGCTATTAAGGGAACTAATCCACCCCTTAACTTATGAAGGGATTTATAACTTTGGGAAGATTGATCCACTTTCCAAGTGGAATATAGGATCATTATAGCTATTAAGGGAACTAATCCGCCCCTTAACTGATGAAGAGGATTTATAACTTTGGGAGAGCTGATCCCACTATCAATGGAATTGAGGGATCAGATCAGTGAATGAATGCATATACAACAGAGATGAGAAAGTAGAATATGCATATTTAGGAATTTATGTTTCACCATTTTATTTCATTATTACTTTACTTACTTATCATTAGGCAGATAGATGAGTTTTGTGATGTAGGTGAAGAAGTGACTGCAGGTGTGATTTCTGAGTTTGCTGAGGAATAGGCTGGTTGGGGGAGCACATTCATGCCTTGACTTGGCAAACTGATGGGGCGGTTTAACTGATGTCAGTGGATGAGAAGGTTTAGTGAACCTTGATTCAATTTAAATATGTAGAGAGTTTTTAGTGACAGTAGTAGTTTTGATGTTTTTTGATACAATTTGAGACTCTTTCTGAGAATGATATTCTGTTAGTTTTAATAGTGGTCTTTACCAAAATTTTGGAGTAGTACACGGATTTATGTAGTTTTGAACGGTGTTAGTAAAATGCTCAAGTTCTTTTGGTAGTCAGAGTTTTCTTTGTTTATAGTGAAATTGTTGCTATGTTGTTGTTCTGTTGTCTATCGGAAGATGTCTTCAGTAAAGGCATAGGATGATGTTGAGTATTTGATCCATCGGATGATGAAAGTAAAAGTCTTTTATCGTTTTGTAATCAGATGGTGTCAAGTATTTTATCCATCGGATGATGAAGGTAAAAGTCTTTTGTCGTTTTGTAACCGGATGGTGTCGAGTGTTTTATCCATCGGATGATGAAGGTAAAAGTCTTTTGTCGTTTTGTAACCGGATGTTGTCGAGTATTTTATCCATCGGATGATGAAGGTAAAAGTCTTTTGTCGTTTTGTAACCGGATGATGTCGAGTATTTTACCTATCGGAAGACGTGAGTAAAAGATTTGTTGTCTTGTGATCGGCAGAGGCTGGATGAGCGAATCATCCGGCTGACGTCATTGGTAGATGCGAGTAGTAAAACTTGTCGTTTTACGATCGGCTGAAGTTGGAAGAATGACTCCTCCGGCTGACGTCATCGGTAGAAGCCTTCGGTTTTATTTCTGCCCTTTTTCGTTGACCTTGTTTAGCGGCAGATGCATTTGACTTTTTACGAATTTTGAGTATTTTACGCTTAAGCTTTCATTCAAATAAATTCTTACTATTTTAACTGATTATTCGAACACTGTTTTGTAGTTTTGCTTAACTTTGCTTTGCTCAAAGATTTTCCGCTGCAAGTTTTTATGTTTTTAACAAACGTTCAAATTTTGACTTTCGAGTGAAGTTTTAAACTGGTCCAAAATTTCTTAGTTATGTCCGGGTTATGAGTAATGAACCAGGTTTATATAATTCGGGTCGTTACAAGTACACGTGGGATGGCCTTCGAAAAACCACATGGCAGGGCCCTGTGTGAGCCGGGACTGCACGGCCTGTCGGGGGAGCCTGGCGGGTCGTTAGAAAAAAGGCGCCTTTTTTGTAATGACCCGTCGGGCTCCTTCGACAGGCCGTGCAGTCCGGCCCACTAGCCAACCGACACTGCCACGTGGTTTTCCTCAGGTCGTCCCACGTGTACTCATGATCTTCTCTCACCACCTGCTAAATGAGAGTTTTCGCCTTCCCTAGGATTAGAACCCTAGCCTCCAGGTCTACATAACCAAGGGTTCACCATCCTAGGTACCACTTGAGCTAGGGTTCTAATCCCAGATATTATGCTCACTACGCTCAATGATTCTCTTTTTAATTTATCTCACTCGAGTACTGCTCGTTCATTAGACATAATATCTGCTCTCACGTCATGGGCATCTGGTATCATTGGCAGACATTGCAAGCTGATTCATTGTATTCGTGAGCCAACGAGTGTCACACAGTCTATTTCTAGTCACTCAAAAAGTAGGATCGTGACAATTGGAATCAGATCCAGGTTGGCTCAAACTGAAACAATTTTTGACGAGAAAGAAATCATCGGAGAGGGCGAGTTCACCAGAAGTCCAGCTCGAGCGCCTGGTCAAGTTGGAAAAAAAGATGAGATATGTGCAAGAAATTCTAGATTACATACGATTTCTAGAGGAACGAATGAAGGAAATATATGACTTTCTTGTTGAGATCGTTGTTGTGCACAACATAATAGACATAATCTAGTCCGAGAGCTGATGGATCGGGTGGAGAACCTCGAATCCCGACAAGATAAGGAGAAAGTTGATACAAATAAACCTTTTGAGCTTCATAGGGCCATAACTTTCACTACTAATATAAGAATTTCTATTATAATATATCTACACGAAGCTATCACAAAGGTCCACAAAGTGTCACCATGTTTACTTGTGATTGACCACTTTTAGCCCTTAAAATAGTGGTTTTGGAACTAAATTTTGCAGTTGAAGTTTATTCTGAAAGTATCTTTTAATGTTGACTTTATTTTTGCGATTATTAGACTTTATTCGGTTTCCTAAACAATAGGAAATTTCCTCTGGTTGTTTCCTCATTTTCGACATTATTGAATTATTCAAGACTTTTTGGAATTAAGGTTTCTCTCCTATCGTGTTTTTCCTTTCCGCATCCTGTTACGTCAAGTTGTATCAGAGTCGAATTTCAATTCAGACTACGATGGCCAATTCAGAAACCAATCATGTTCCAAACATTGTTCAAAATGAAGAAGTCTTGCAAGCCGGGTTACAGGCTCAAGATGCGGTAATGAAGACCTTGAAGCAGAATTTCGATCAGAGACTCCGGCGTATAGAGCAGCGCCTTGAAGCATGATCGACAGTTTTGATGTCCTAGAGTTTGATACCAATCGGAACAGAGATGGTGATAGAGTATGACCAAGAGAAGGAACTGCACAAGGCGAACTCGAAAACATACTTGTTGCTACAAATAATTCAAGGCGACTTGTCGTGGTGTGGGACTATGTTATGTTGGAATGTGCATTTACTTGGGCTGGGTTGAAGCCCATAAATTCTATGACAGATAAGACGTCTATTTGAAGCAAAGCATATTGTTAATTTTCCTTTTTACCTTTTCTGTACTCCTCTCTCTCTCTCCCCTCACTTGTTTCTTCTTCTCTTCCTCTACAATTCTTCTTCCTATTCTATAATTCATCATCAATGAAAAATCTCTTTTATAGAAATAGAATTCTATCTTCAATGGTGTTCGCTCAGTATGATGTAGTCCAACCATAACATTGGTATCAAGGCAGCAACGAGTCAGGGCTTCGACACTTCGAATTTCAATTTCGTTTTGACGAATGAATGAAGTAGCTGAAGCATGAATTAGATTTGAAGCATGAAGCGCTGATGAAAATGCTAAAGAGCATGTTGCCTAACTATGAAGATGTAGTTAGATCAGAACATCAAGTTAATACTAGCAGTGACATCAATCGATTTGCTCTCGTGAAGAAAGTTGGAAATACTCCATAAGATTCTAGTGACAATGGTTATACTCTGTTAGCGAGGGTTGTTTCTCCTAAAACTCCAAGCACCCTAGTGGATGAGCTCAAATTCTAGCCAGTTGATGAGATACAGGTTTTACCCATTGTTTTGGCTAAAAATCTGATAACGGAGTGTGTCGATGAGGAGATAGATAGATAGGAACACATTGTAGATGAATGAGATGGTATTTTAGACTCTAGACTTGGGTTCTAAGCAAGGGAATATGGAAAACAACATAATTGTTGAGGACTTGATTGAAGAAACTCATCTAATAGAATCAATTTTTGAACAAAAAAATTAGGTTCATGAAATTCATTTTAGCCTTAATTTTAATGAGGATGTTGTAATGCCCCGATTTAAAAATCCACAATTTAAAACCCTAATTTTGAAAACCCTAGAATTTTTGCAATATTGACTGAAAATCAAGCGTTAAATCATAAATTAAATATTAATTAAAAACTTTAATTTTTGGGGAAGCTTTGTAATAAATTTGTCAAAATCTTGAAACCATCGCATAATTAAAACCATTTATGAGACTTTCTTTAATAATAAAAATCCAACATAATTATTTGAAAATCTTAAATTAAAATAAAACATTAAATGTCGTTTTAAAAATTTAAATCTTTTTCTTCAAACTCGATAATATCTTCTTCTTCTGTATGCTCGCTTGCCACTAGAGGGTTCTCAATCGCAGCTAGTTCTTCCTCAGATAAAAATTCACCTACATCACAAGTTAAAAACTATGAGAAAATCTCAGTAAGTAGAAATACGTGCAAGTTACAAAACTTTTACTTTTACTTTTACCAAATCCTGTTAACTGTTACATACTGGTTGAAAAACTCAACCTTCTTTTAAGACTTAGTCATCTCATTATCGTTCAGGCTTCGTCATCTTTTACTTTTACTTTTAACGATCAAGCTCACCATCTCACTGTCGTTCAGGCTTTTGCTATCACGTCAGTGTATATGTTCAAGCTCACCATCTCACTGTCGTTTAGGCTTTTGCTATCACATTTTCCGTCAATTCCATCATTTGCATACACATGCAATTGTCCTATCTATTTTATCTCTTAAATAATTCTATATTGATATTCTAGCATATGTGCTCAACCATTAAAAACATGTGATAAAATAAAACAATAATAAGGAAAATAATATTTATCATGTGATGTAGGGCCGTAGCCAAAATATTGTATTTACACGTACTTGGATTCCGAGCAATTATTGTTTATATCGGGATATTCCAAATTCCGAAATAATATCATGCTCAAATAAAATCTTTGGTGTTAAAATCCTACTTAATAAATTCAATTTCAAAATAATTTGAACAGAGATTCCTTACGTTGTATTGTTAGGTCGGATCGGATCGGTCGGATTGTTTTGGATTGAACTAAATCTTTCCTGCCTAATTCGAATACCAATGTTAAAATCTCACTTAAATTATTATAACTTTAGAAGATTTTGGGCAGAAATTTCTTACCGGGTAAATCTTCGATCGGTCCAGTTTGATTCAGGTATAAATTTGGTTCGGGTGAATAGTGCCAGTTCGGGTCGGGTGAACAGTGCTGGTACTGTAGCGCCCCCTAACCCACCCTGGCTCGGTGTGCTACTTTGCTAACCAATCCTACGCTAAAACATAATTTAAATAAAATTGACACAGCAGAATTTAAAACTAAATCTCTCGAAGCTCCCTTATGTCATACCTAGCTGCCTAGACTCACTAATTTCCCTTAATCCTAACCTTTAAGCACCACGGCGTCCTTCCCGAAAATTTTAGCAAAGTAACGCCTGAAAATGGCTGTCACGACCCTAGTACTGTACCCAATTTCCGTAATATAATTTTTTTTTAAATAAAACTTTATGCGGAATTTAAACTGAAGTCAAAACAAGAATTGAAGTCGGAATTAAAATCTTGTCTTTAAATCATTTAAAACAAAACATATAACAATTAAATAAAACTTAAACATTTTAATAAAACAATTTAAATCTAAATCAGAAACAGACGGGGCAGAAACGTCTTTCTGCCAAGGAGGGAGTGCAGCAATCAATCACTGCGTAAAGCAGCGCTCGATCGCTGCAAACGCGGCGTAATGCAGCGCCCGATCAATGCATAATGCAGCGATCAGTCGCTGCATAATGCAGCGATCAGTCGCTGCATTATGCAGCGACCAGGCGCTGCATATTGCAGCGACCAGTCGCCCTTCACCACTCCTCTATCCTTCACTTCTTTTCCCTTCAAGTGCTCTCTGGAATTCCAGAGAGCAAACACTTAATCAACTCTCTGGAATCCGATTCCAGAGAGCAAACCTCATCCTCAAACAACATACCCTGCAACTATCAACTTCAATATATCTCCAATTTCATCCTCAATTAATCTACTAACACCTCATAATCATCCAAACATTAACGTAATCAAACTTTAACAAAACAAACTGCATTGGTATATTCAAAACTATACTTTTCCACCTGTTTTAAAACATCTAAGCAGTTTATAAAAAACAAGTTTTCAAAACGTTTAAAACCTCAAACGTAAGCCTATCAACTACCAGAACCAAGCACCCTAAGATGTTCTAACTGTACAAAGTTATCAAACAATCCCAAAACACCTAACCATACACCCACGGGTCAAATTACGCCTCAACTGCTCAGCACACTCCCACGGGCCATTCTCCGTCAACTGCATCACTCCTCAGGTGGAGGGATCTCGTAGTCACCTGTTTCGGGATCACCTACACCATACAATACACTATGAGATATAAATCTCAGTAAACTCTACGTAAATACAGATGCGTGCAGATGCGTGCAGTACATATGTCATTCTTTAAACATGCAGATATCGGATACAGATTCGTCACGTTGCAGACAGATTGTCACCGAGACTAAACCTCCTCGCCGTGACCAGATAACAGATTACGTAGATTTTGTTGGTTCATTTTACTTTTTAATTAGGTCGCAGACAGAATGTCACCGAGATCTAAACCATCTCGCCGTGACCAGATAACAGATTACATAGATTCATTTCGTTCGTTGGTTCGTTTTACTTTTTAATTAGGTCGCAGACAGATTGTCACCGAGGCTAAACCACCTCGACGTGACCAGATAACAGATTACGTAGATTTATTTCGTTCTCTTAACCAGATGCTTTAAATGACATGACGCATGAGAAGTCAAATACATACAGTAAACAACCAACATGTGTACCATCAGGACGATAAACAAACATAACCTATAAACGTCTAAACTAACTACCCAATCGACACAATTTAAATAAAAGCATCTCCAAAACTCCTCGAGACGACATTCGACGTACGGTGTAGGTCAATCGGCCAGAGAAAATCACGAGAACTTACCTCGTGTCCAAAGCAGCTCAAGCTCCGTCCACGAGCGTTGTTTGTCTGAGGCAAAACATAACAGTCGATGTTAAAACAAAAACCTTAACTAAAGAATTTCTTAAAACGTCCAACTTAATTATTCGAAGCATATCGATGAACAATTTACGATTGATACCTCGAAACTACAATTTACGAGTTTTTCCCTAAAACCTGAAAATTCTCAAATTTTAACATTCGCCTTAAATCAATCAAATTCGCCCAATAACCTTCAATACGTCCAATATACACTTTATTACGGCAAACCTATTAATTACAAACCCTAAATCTCGTTTTTTATCGAAACCCTAAATGAAAACCCTAACAATAAATTCTACGAAACTAGGAATTTAACGCTCTAAAACTATAGAATCATACCTAGAGCGTTGATTGGAGGAGAAAACGTGTAGAAAACGGAACGATCGAGAGACAAATCGGAGGTCGGATGTTGAGGATTCCGTCGCGGGTAGAGAGGAGAAGCCGAGAGAGAAAGAAGAAATGCTCTCTTGAAAACTGAAGTGTCGAGGGAGGAAGAGAAACCTATTTTTAATTAAAATTTGACTTGGCGAATTACCATTTCGCCCTTCTATTGTTTTTATATTCGTTTCGTCTTTTGTTTCGTTAATTGACTAGCTATTCGGTTTCACCAAATCTCCTTATTTCACCAATAAGTCCAACTTAATATTTGGGATTTATTAAAACTGTTCGTTCGCAATTCTGACCTCGTTTACTATTTTTACTAAAACGTTCTTTATATTCTGAGAAATCTAATTACTCGAAATATAGCGTCATTATTCCGAAAAATCCTATAAATTTCTTAAAATTCCAATTAATCGATAGGATCCTAATGACACTTTCTTTTCGTAAAACGGACCTGATTTGACATATTTACTAAAATGTCACATTATATTAAAATAATAATATCCAGTAAAGCGGGGTATTACATTCCATCCACCTTATTTAAAATTTTGTCCTCAAAATTTGTTATACCAAATAGTCCTTAATACAACGTCTAATGTCATGTGACTCATGTGGCAGTATACTTCGATCCATCCCCTTTATTTACGGTCATTCTTCGTGGTTCTAAACCAAAACTCTCCAACATCAGCGTTACATTCGTATTTTCTACTCTTGATTGGAATGTGTACGTCCTTACTCAAGTATTGAGCACAATCAAATCTTTAATTTTCCACTCGATTTACCTAAACTTCTCAGTAATCTCGTTGGCTCAATCCATAATCGAAACGTATACCAACTTTCGACTTTCACTTAATCACTCGCAGATTAAATCTTTTATTAATACTAACTTCAAAATTCACTCTTTATCGACGCTTTTCTTCCGCTGACCCCTTAGGTCAGAGCTATACCTAAGCTTCCTAACGCCAGTCAAATTGAATGCCTACAATTTCATCAAATTTCTGGGCTGTAACCCATACTTCAACGCAATTCCCTCGATCCTGTCTACAATCGGGATACACACCTACCAAATTTCTATATTAACTCCCTAATCGTAACCCTCATTTTCAGTTCACGCCTCACATCTTATCAAATCTCTAAGTCTTAACCAAACGACCTCTAACTGTGCACTTCACACTTAACGTCCCGAGCACGTGTTGGTTTGCATTTAGTCACCCAAACCTTAAACTCTCTCTCACTTATTAATTTATTTCTACTAAAGATTGTCTCATATCCTTAATCCTTGAAATAACTTCAACTCCTCAAATTGAATTCCTTTACTTTAACACTAAATCTCAACTATACCACGTCTACGATCTTATCCATCTATTGGGTATAACAACTTCTATATCTATATCAGAGCAGTACACTAAACTTGGTTACAAGTTCTTTGGCCTTAATCCTTAGTCACTACCACAATCATCCGAGTCTACATTTCTCTAGTAATGCTCCTGTATAGCTTCTTTGTCAACAGTACTTCAATTGTGCCCATTCCTAGGCACTTCACGAATCTTAATAACTATTTCAACGTGAGCTTCCCAATTAGAATTCTACTCTCAATGTTTCGCAAGGTATCCTTCCTATGTTATCCTACGTCGCATTAGTGAGTTCCCTCACCATGTCCTAACTGAAATGCTTATACTACCTACCATATACTCATTCATTAAACTTAGATTAGTTATGTTCCTAAGTCTCGCCATAGGTTTGCTCTAGACTATTATTATTTTTTATTTTTTATTTTTATTTTATTTTTATTTATTTTTTTATTTTTTTGTATCCATGGGTCCCAACTTGTCAAATACAAGTCAGACCACTGAAATTGTGAACTTCACAATTCGTACGATACTGACCGTAGAGTTAAACTTCTAATCTTAACTCTTCATTGAGTCTAACAATCTCTCACACTCCAGGTATCTCAACAATCTAGGGTATTCCTCAATAAGTTTATATTTAAACTTTCATCTTCTCGATTAGTCTTATTCTAATACTCCAAAGGGTTGCCAAATAAATCCAGTTTCTACCTATTTAAAGTCATATCTCTTAGGGTGTATTCCTCTAATGGTAACTAGATTCTTAGGTGCACAAACTCATGTGGTTACGTCAAGCTAATCCTATTAATACATAACTCTATTCCTATATGGCTTATATTGCCCTATGTGTAGTCTATGGTCTCCTTGTCAAGGTTCGTCTAGTAACCCTTCTTACCCACATGCTATTCTCTTACCTCCCTATATTCTTTCTATATAGTATACGTATTGTCATACCAGTAATTAAAATAGTACCTGCGATTAGAGAAGGCTGGGCACCAGCGTCGACGTCACCAGGCTCAATAAAGGCGAAGATCCTGGGCATGACTCTCCTCTGATCTCCAATCAACTGATCCCAGCCCGGCTTCGGGCAATCTTTAACGAAGTGGTCAACTCCACCACATCTAAAACATTTGTTCGTGCCCACCCGGCACTCACCGCTGTGTTCCTTCTGGCACTTAGGGCACCAAGGCACTTGAGAAGCCCCTTGTACCTGCTTACCCTTCCCTCTATCATTGCCTCCCTCTAGAGGCATTTTAACACCTCTCTGCGGCTGTTGCTGTGGCTGTGCTCTCGGTTGCCAGCCCTCACTTCTGATCTGAGGGTTAATTTCTCGAAAGAAGCCCTTAGATGGCTCCCTTGGTTTGACAGAATCCCTATCGACGGCCTCAATCTTTAGCGCCTTGGCTACAATCTCATCATAGGATACATTCCGTACCCCAGATATAGTAAGGCGCATCCGAAATTCCTGGCTAAGTCCCTGCAAAAATCGACGTACCTTGTCCTCGTTAACGCTGACTTGACGTGGCGCGAATCGAGACAGTGCTTCAAACTTCCTCACATACTCGGCAATAGAACTAATCTGTCGTAACTGCATAAATTCAACCATCTTCAACTCTCGTACGGTATGGCTGAAATACTTATCGTAAAACAACATCTTGAATCTCTCCCATCCCATAATCGTCACATCGGTGGTTGTCTTCACAGTGTCCCACCAGAATCGGGCGTACAAAGCTAGGTGGTAAGTCACCAACGCCACCTTCTCTCCGTCCTCAATGCTCGCATATGCCAGCATATCCTCCATAGTACGAATCCACTCCTCGGGTGAAGATGGATCCGTAGACTGTCCATTAAATATAGGAGGTTGGAGCTTCTGAAATCTCTCCATCCAACTATTACCCGGAACGGCTGCCTCCCGAGCTCTAACTCCCTCTAGGTCAATAAGGGTGCCCAATTGTTGAGACTGTCTCTCCATTTGTTTAGCCTGTCGCTCCATATGTTGAGACTGTTGAGCAATGAAGTCCTTAAGGGTATCTATCGTATTGTCTCGGTCATCTCGATCGTTTCCTCGACGCACCATAGTTCTATAACTCCTATAAAATTTAAAAGCAAGCATCTCTAAGAAACTGAAATCAAATAAAACTATAAACATACTTACAGTTGATGAAGAATGTCTGCGTAGTGGCTGTGAAGTCGAGCAGTCTACAGAATCGATTTTAAAACCCGGGGGCTCTGATACCATAATTTGTCACGACCCTAGTATTGTACCCAATTTCCGTACTATAATTTTTTTTATAAATAAAACTTTATGCGGAATTTAAACTGAAGTCAAAACAAGAATTGAAGTCGGAATTAAAATCTAGTCTTTAAATCATTTAAAACAAAACATATAACAATTAAATAAAACTTAAACATTTTAATAAAACAATTTAAATCTAAATCAGAAACAGAGGGGGCAGAAACGTCTTTCTGCCGAGGAGGGAGTGCAGCAATAGATCGCTGCGTAAAGCAGCGCTCGATCGCTGCAAGCGCTGCGTAATGCAGCGCTCGATCACTGCATTATGCAGCGACCAGGCGCTGCATATTGCAGTGACCAGTCGCCCTTCACCACTCCTCTATCCTTCACTTCTTTTCCCTTCAAGTGCTCTCTAGAATTCCAGAGAGCAAACACTTAATCAACTCTTTGGAATCCGATTCCAGAGAGCAAACCTCATCCTCAAACAACATACCGTGCAACTATCAACTTCAATATATCTCCAATTTCATCCTCAATTAATCTATTAACACCTCATAATCATCCAAACATTAACGTAATCAAACTTTAAGAAAACAAACTGCATGGGTATATTCAAAACTATACTTTTCCTCCTGTTTTAAAACATCTAAGCAGTTTATAAAAACAAGTTTTCAAAACGTTTAAAACCTCAAACGTAAGCCTATCAACTACCAGAACCAAGCACCCTAAGATGTTCTAACTGTACAAAGTTATCAAACAATCCCAAAACACCTAACCATACACCCACGGGTCAAAATACGCTTCAACTGCTCAGCACACTCCCACGAGCCATTCTCCGTCAACTGAATCACTTCTCAGGTGGAGGGATCTCGTAGTCACCTGTATCGGGATCACCTACACCATACAATACACTATGAGATATAAATCTCAGTAAACTCTACGTAAATGCAGATGCGTGCAGTACATATGTCATTCGTTAAACATGCAGATACCGGATACAGATTCGTTACGTTGCAGACAGATTGTCACCGAGACTAAACCTCCTCGCCGTGACCAGATAACAGATTACGTAGATTTTGTTGGTTCATTTTACTTTTTAATTAGGTCGCAGACAGCATGTCACCGAGATCTAAACCATCTCGCCGTGACCAGATAACAGATTACGTAGATTCATTTCGTTCGTTGGTTCGTTTTACTTTTTAATTAGGTTGCAGACAGATTGTCACCGAGGCTAAACCACCTCGACGTGACCAGATAACAGATTACGTAGATTTATTTCGTTCTCTTAACCAGATGCTTTAAATGACATGATGCATGAGCAGTCAAATACATACAGTAAACAACCAACATGTGTACCATCAGGACGATAAACAAACATAACCTATAAACGTCTAACCTAACTACCCAATCGACACAATTTAAATAAAAGCATCTTCAAAACTCCTCGAGACGACATTTGACGTACGATGTAGGTCAATCGGCCAGAGAAAATCACGAGAACTTACCTCGTGTCCAAAGCAGCTCAAGCTCCGTCCACGAGCGTTGTTTGTCTGAGGCAAAACATAACGGTCGATGTTAAAACAAAAACCTTAACTAAAGAATTTCTTAAAACGTCTAACTTAATTATTCGAAGCATATCGATGAACAATTTACGATTGATACCTCGAAACTACAATTTACGAGTTTTTTCCTAAAACCCGAAAATTCTCAAATTTTAACATTCGCCTTAAATCAATCAAATTCGCCCAATAACCTTCAATACGTCCAATATACACTTTATTACGGCAAACCTATTAATTACAAACCCTAAATCTCGTTTTTTATCGAAACCCTAAACGAAAACCCTAACAATAAACTCTGCGAAACTCAGAATTTAACGCTCTAAAACTATAGAATCATACCTAGAGCGTTGATTGGAGGAGAAAACGTGAAGAAAACGGGACGATCGGGAGACAAATCGGAGGTCGGATGTTGAGGATTCCGTCGCGGGCAGAGAGGAGAAGCCGAGAGAGAAAGAAGAAATGCTCTCTGGAAAACTGAAGTGTCGAGGGAGGAAGAGAAACCTATTTTTAATTAAAATTTGACTTGGCGAATTACCATTATGCCCTTCTATTGTTTTTATATTCGTTTCGTCCTTCGTTTTGTTAATTGACTAGCTATTCGGTTTCATCAAATCTCCTTATTTCACCAATAAGTCCAACTTAATATTTAGGATTTATTAAAACTGTCCGTTCGCAATTCTGACCTCGTTTACTATTTTTACTAAAACGTTCTTTATATTCCGAGAAATCTAATTACTCGAAATATAGCGTCATTATTCCGAAAAATCCTATAAATTTCTTAAAATTCTAATTAATCGATAGGATCCTAATGACGCTTTCTTTTCGTAAAACGGACCTGATTTGACATATTTACTAAAATGTCACTTTATATAAAATACATAAAGTCCAAGTAAGCGGGGGGTAACATTCCATCCACCTGATTTAAAAAAAAAAAAAAAAAAAAAAAAAAAAAAAAAAAAAAAAAAAAAAAAAAAAAAAAAAAAAAAAAAAAAAAAAAAAAAAAAAAAAAAAAAAAAAAAAAAAAAAAAAAAAAAAAAAAAAAAAAAAAAAAAAAAAAAAAAAAAAAAAAAAAAAAAAAAAAAAAAAAAAAAAAAAAAAAAAAAAAAAAAAAAAAAAAAAAAAAAAAAAAAAAAAAAAAAAAAAAAAAAAAAAAAAAAAAAAAAAAAAAAAAAAAAAAAAAAAAAAAAAAAAAAAAAAAAAAAAAAAAAAAAAAAAAAAAAAAAAAAAAAAAAAAAAAAAAAAAAAAAAAAAAAAAAAAAAAAAAAAAAAAAAAAAAAAAAAAAAAAAAAAAAAAAAAAAAAAAAAAAAAAAAAAAAAAAAAAAAAAAAAAAAAAAAAAAAAAAAAAAAAAAAAAAAAAAAAAAAAAAAAAAAAAAAAAAAAAAAAAAAAAAAAAAAAAAAAAAAAAAAAAAAAAAAAAAAAAAAAAAAAAAAAAAAAAAAAAAAAAAAAAAAAAAAAAAAAAAAAAAAAAAAAAAAAAAAAAAAAAAAAAAAAAAAAAAAAAAAAAAAAAAAAAAAAAAAAAAAAAAAAAAAAAAAAAAAAAAAAAAAAAAAAAAAAAAAAAAAAAAAAAAAAAAAAAAAAAAAAAAAAAAAAAAAAAAAAAAAAAAAAAAAAAAAAAAAAAAAAAAAAAAAAAAAAAAAAAAAAAAAAAAAAAAAAAAAAAAAAAAAAAAAAAAAAAAAAAAAAAAAAAAAAAAAAAAAAAAAAAAAAAAAAAAAAAAAAAAAAAAAAAAAAAAAAAAAAAAAAAAAAAAAAAAAAAAAAAAAAAACTCCAATTAAGCGATAGGATCCTAATGACATTTTCGTTTCGTAAATAAAAACGGACCTGATTTGACATATTACTAAAATGTCACTTTATATAAAATACATAAAGTCCAAGTAAGCGGGGGGTAACATTCCATCCACCTGATTTAAAAAAAAAAAAAAATTTTGTCCTCAAAATTTGTTATACCAAATAGTCTTAATAAACGTCTAATGTCATGTGAATCGTGTGCGTTATACTCGATCCATCCTTTATTTACGGTAATCTTCGTGTGTGTAAACAAAAAATCTCCAAAATACAGCGTTACTCGTATTTTATACTCTTGATTGGAATGAGTTACGTCCTTAATCAGTATTGAGCACAATCAAATCTGTAATTTTCCACTCGATTTACCCCTAAACTCCTCAGGAATATCGTTGGCTCAAACCATAAGCGAAAAAGTTTTATACCAATTTCGACTTCACTTAATCACGTCGCAGGATTAAAGATCTTTTTTAATTAATAACTAACTTTCAAACATTTCACTCTTTATCGACCTTTTCTTCCGCTGACCCCTTTAGTCCAGAGCTATACTAAGCTTCCTAACGCCAGTCAAATTGTGAAATCCTACAGTTTCATCAAATTTCTGGGCTGTAACCCATACTTCAACGCAATTCCCTCGATCCTGTCTACAATCGGGATACACACCTACCAAATTTCTATATTAACTCCCTATCGTACCCTCATTTTCAGTTCACGCCTCACATCTTATCAAATCTCTAAGTCTTAACCAAACGACCTCTAACTGTGCACTTCACACTTAACGTCCCGAGCACGTGTTGGTTTGCATTTCGTCACCCAAACCTTAAACTCTCTCTCACTTATTAATTTATTTCTACTACAAAGATGGTCTCATATCCTTATCTTGAAATAACTTTCAACTCCTCAATTGAATTCCTTTACTTTACACTAAATCTCAAACCTATACCACGTCTACGATATATCCATTATTGGGTTTTAACAACTTCTATATCTATATCAGACGCAGTACACTAAACTTGGTTACAAGTGCTTTTGCCTTAATCCTTAGTCACTACCACAATCATCCGAGTCTACATTTCTCTAGTAATAGATCCTGTATAGCTTCTTTGTCACAGTACTTCAATGTGCCATTCCTAGGCACTTCACGATCTTAATTAACGATTTCCACGTGAGTTCCCAATTAGAATTCTACTCTCACTGTTCGCAAGGTATCCTTCCTATGTTATCCTACGTTAGCATAGTGAGTTCCCGTCACCATGTCCTATGAAAATGCTTTATACTACCTCCATTACTCATCATAAACTTAGATTAGTTATGTTCATAAAGTTCGCCATAGGTTTGCTCTAACTATTATTATTTTTTATTTTTATTTTTATTTTTATTTTTATTTTATTTTTTATTTTTTTGTATCCATGGGTCCCAACTTGTCAATACAAGTCAGACCACTGAAATTGTGAACGTCACAATTCGTTCCGATACTGAGGTAGAGTTAAACTTCTAATCTTAACTCTTCATTGAGTCTAACAATCTCTCACACTCCAGGTATCTCACAACAATCTAGGGTATTCCTTCAATAAGTTTATATTTAAACTTTCATCTTCTCGATTAGTCTTATTCTAATACTCCAAAGGGTTGCCAAATAAATCCAGTTTCTACCATTGAAGTCATATCTTAGGGTTATATCTATCAATGGTAATAGATTTTTAAGGTGCAACAAACTCTGTGGTTACGTCAAGCTAATCCTATTAATACATAACTCTATTCCTATAGGCTTATATTGCCCTATGTGTAGTCTATGGTCTCCTTGTCAAGGTTCGTCTAGAACCTTCTTACACACATTGAGATTCTCTTGCCTCTATATCTTTCGATATAGTATACGTATTGTACTACAGAACTATTAAAAATAGTACCTGCGTTAGAGAAGGCTGGGCACCAGCGTCGACGTCACCAGGCTCAATAAAGGCGAAGATCCTGGGCAGGACTCTCCTCTGATCTCCAATCAACTGATCCCAGCCCGGCTTCGGGCAATCTTTAACGAAGTGGTCAACTCACACATCTATAAAAACATTTGTTCGTGCCCAACCGGCAATCCAACGCTGTGTTATTATGGACGTAGGGCACCAAGGCACTTGAGAAGCCCCTTGTACCTGCTTACCCTTCCCTCTATCATTGCCTCCCTCTAGAGGCATTTTAACACCTTCTGCGGCTGTTGCTGTGGAGGTGCTCTCGGTTGCCAGCCCTCACTTCTGATCTGAGGGTTATTTCTCGAAAGAAGCCCTTAGATGGCTCCCTTGTTTGACAGAATCCCTATCGACGGCCTCATCTTTAGCGCCTTGGCTACAATTATCATAGGATACATTCCTTACCCCAGAATGTAAGGCGATCGAAATTCCTGGCTAAGTCCCTCAAAAAATGACGTACCTTGCCCGTTACGCTGACTTGCCGTGGCTGCGAACGAGACAGTGCTTCAAACTTCCTCACATAGCTCGGCATAACTTAATCTGTCGTACTGCATAATTCAACATCTTCAACTCTCGTACGGTATGGTGAAATACTTATCGTAAAACAAAACATATTGAATCTTCCCATCCATACCCTCGTCAAATCGTGGTGTCTTCACAGTGTCCCACCAGAATCGGCGTACAAAGCTAGGTGGTAAGTCACCAACGCCACCGGTCTCTCCGTCCTCAATGCTCGCATATGCCAGCATATCCTCCATAGTACGAATCCACTCCTCCGGGTGAAGATGGATCCGTAGACTGTCCATTAAATATAGGAGGGTGGAGCTTCTGAAATCTCTCCATGCAACTATTACCCGGACGGCTGCCTCCCGAGCTCTAACTCCCTCTAGGTCAATAAGGGTGCCCAATTGTTGAGACTGTCTCTCCATTTGTTTAGCCTGTCGCTCCATATGTTGAGACTGTTGAGCAATGAGTCCTTAAGGGTATCTATCGTATTGTCTCGTCATCTCGATCGTTTCCTCGACGCACCATAGTTCTATAACTCCTATAAAATTTAAAGCAAGCATCTCTAAGAAACTGAAATCAAATAAAACTATAAACATACTTACAGTTGATGAAGAATGTCTGCGTAGTGGCTGTGAGTCGAGCAGTCTACAGAATCGATTTTAAAACCCGGGGGCTCTGATACCATAATTTGTCACGACCCTAGTATTGTACCCAATTTCCGTACTATAATTTTTTTTTATAAATAAAACTTTATGCGGAATTTAAACTGAAGTCAAACAAGAATTGAAGTCGGAATTAAAATCTAGTCTTTAAATCATTTAAAACAAAACATATAACAATTAATAAAACTTAAACATTTTAATAAAACAATTTAA